>OY728138.1:1705478398-1708077148 GCA_963277665.1 Viscum album | reverse complement strand
CGTCATTGAGGCCCGGGACCGAAACGTCCGGTATGCCAGGTTCCTTGCCACCTTCCTGAGCGGGTGGCTCCTGCTGGTGCAGGACGCGAGGATGGGTGTCCGTCCAGCAACATTGGTGATGGCGGGTTCCATGGATGTCAACAAATGGTTCAACATGGGCGTCCCCATACTGGCAAAGCTGTATACCATTATGGGGCACATCTCACGAGGGTGGTCGCCTCGGAGAGTATGTGGTCCCTTCCAGATCTTCCATGGCTGGGTGGTGGCTCATCTTGGCGGGTATACTTTCCCAAATGTCGTCCGTCCTCCAGGCAACAGTCTGTGACCGTCTTTTCTAAATATTGCAGGGGTTGCACCGATGACGCTCAATGAGGTGGGAATGAGGATCTGCATTGGAAACCATTCCAACTTCAACTTCAGCCCATTCCCCACCCCGGTCGGCCACCTGGTGGACAACGGTCAAGGCTCTCTGGAACAGCAGGAATACTTCAATAGCATTCGGGCCGGGGTGCTTGTGGCTCGGATCGACGGGAAGGTGATCTGCGAGCCGTACATGCCATCCTGATTCGCCAGGCAGTTTGGGTGCCTCCAGCGAATGCCGAAGAAGGTATTGACTGTTGTCTGGCCGGAGAAGAATCCATGTGTCCTGCGCTAGATGTGGTTGATGTTTACCACCTTCGGCTCTGGCGATGTCGTCACTCTTCCCCCCGCCGGGGTTGATGTTGGCCTAGCAACTGAATACGCCGAACACTGGACCATTGCGTACCCTGAGGGGCTATTACGCAAGCACGTCCGGTAACTCGAGGTCACTCGCGCGAAAACCGGGGGACGGGAAAGAAGGCACGGTGCTGTCGGAAGGGGGGAACCAAGGGTGCGTCAGACAGCGAGGCCTATACAGGTCGGGACTTCGGTAGCGGGGACATCACATGGTTCCGCCACGTCCTCGTTACCCGCAGGGGGGTCACATGAGGTGGCCAGGGAACTACCCGGGAAGCAGATAAGATATCTGCTCGAACCTTCTCAAGACGCAATTTTCCCGGCACTGTGGTCAGCCCGGATGACCCTGCGGTAATCGTTGAGCGTCGAAGCCATCTGGCAGAATATAATGCGAAACGAGATCCAACTTCCAGAGGTCGGGCTCGTTCGAATTACCGACCGACTAAACTTCAATTGGCGGTATGATTATCTGACGGCCATGGACGCATATGCACGCCAGAGGGGGCGGCGTGCAAAGCCACCTTTCCTAGTGAAAGTGATACTCGGCCAAGAGCATGATCCGGAAGCGATGCCGCCGGGAGAAGGCGACAGTGACGAGCAGCCGGAGGGGGAGGAGGAAACCGGAGAGGACGAAGGAGTGGGTGAAGACAAAGAAGAAGATCCCAAAGTTGAGGGGTCGCAAGGGGCAACCTACCAAGGGAATCTCCGAGAGAGAGGCGAGATTGACGACTCTGATCTCCACATAACCGAGATTCTTGAGGTTTGTCTCTGTCTTCATTCATTTCCCATATTAATCCTATCTCCTTTACAACTTCTAACTCACTTCCCCATCCCAATCAGGAGCAATTGAGTGTTGGACGGGCATCCCCACCAGAGGAGGGAGGAGAGGAACCAGTGGGACATGATGGAGATCTGACACCCATCATTCAATTAACAAGCACGGAAGGGTCTCCCCTTACGGCGGCTCCTGCAGCGGCCGAAACACTGGGGACCAATGCTCTAGATTCATGTAAGTCTCCACTACCGGCGCTTGGTAGAAAAATATCCCATCTAACCAGTGTATGACTTGTGCAGTGATCTCAACACTGGAGGCATGTCAAGCTGCAGAGCCCGGTCCATCCATGAGTGGACCAGTGGTGGACATACCACCTCGTTCGGAACATGCTCTCTGCACTGAGTCGGCCCCGACAATTGATGAACAGGGGGCGGCGGACATCAGCGGCGCTATTCCTAAGACGAGGTCAGAAGCTGGTGGGGGCATCATTGCTGCTGGGGCGAGAGAAAAAGGTCGCCCAGACGTCGAGGATTCTATCCCTCACGAAGACATCCCTGGGGAAGATCCTACTGCCGATCTGCTAGCGGCCTTCCCTATATACCGACCTACTGACCCTGAGGAGATAGATGACTCAGACTCAGAGGCAGCCGAGGAGAGCCGGATGACATTGCGCAAAGGTTGGAAGTGTATTCAGTGCTTCCTCAGGCATCCCCAGTCAGATTGGCTGAGGCGGATGGGATCACTTCAGACCTGGTTGCGCTTCCTGTGGGCCGGAGGGGCTGACGCTCAGCGTCTTCATCTGACGGTCCGTGATTACATGTCCGAGAAGATACACGAGAGAAGGTGGCGCACCGACATTTCCATGTTCCGGGAAGGATCAGCGAGCGCTCAAGAACTGCTGAGGGTGGAGCAGGAAGCCCGGCACCTCGAACGGCAGGCGAAAGATACTGAGGTCTTTATCGCAACATGCTCTGAGCTCGTGGAACAACTGACAGCCCAGCTGGTTGATGCACATGAACAACTGGTGGAGGCGAGTCACTAGATGACCGTACTTCGAAACGAGCGGGCATAGGCACAAGCTAGGGCTGGCGAGCTGCGCTCTGTGGTGGCTGATGAGGAGAGAGTCTTCAAAGAGCGAAAAGTGGCCCTGGAGGCTACTAGCTAGAGGGTAGCAGCGCTGGAAAGATCGCTTGAGCATGCTGATCCCTAAGGGCTTTGTTTTTTCCATCTCATGAACTTTTTTACTTATACAGATCATTGTCTCAATCCAATATATGGCCAAATCCACACTTTTTTACCTTGGTTTAATGTGCTCAACCATAGTTTCGAAATGAACAACTCACCCCTAGGCTCCTGTGGGACGTGCCCAACGCAAGAAGCAGGAGATGCTTGTACCATAATTCCGTTCAACTGTGTGGAATTGACCAAGCTTCATGCGTCCAAAATCGGGCATGGTCTTCTGAGGAGACCCCGTGCCAATTGATGTGTCAACTTCTCAATGTGCTCTAACACACGAGCGGGGCGATGCTGGGGGCATTGAAATCCATCCGAACACATGGGGATGGAGAGAAAGGGTGAATCACGGTACCCAAATTCGGAACCCAATGGGGCACAACCATGGAGGATAACTGTCAACCGTGGTGGAAACACATCATCCATATAATGTTGGCCTAGAATGGGGACAATAAGTGAGGGCTGACCGCAGACCATGTTTGCAACATGGGGCCTAACTCAAATATTATTGGTCAGTTTTCCGGAACATTGGCCCAGGACAATAGGCAGACCATAGGTCTGTCATCCATACTATTAGGGGGTCCCGTAAAACATGACTAGTCCTCTGGAATGTTGTCCCAGGACAGTAGGCAGACCATAGGTCGAGCATTCATACCGTTAGGGGGTCCCGTAAAACATGACAAGTCCTTCGGAATGTTGGCCCAGGACAGTAGGCGGACCATAGGTCGAGCATCCATACTGTTAGGGGGTCCCGTAAAACATGAATCGAAATGAGGATCTGAATAAAAGGGGATGCAAAGCGTGGGAGGTGGAGTGGTGTCTTGTGCGAACAGAGTCCAACACTATCGATATTGCGCCACCATGGTGAAGGCGCATTAGGCGGACATACCGACCTGATCACAGGTCATCCCAGTTTCCAGGCAGGACCTCTTTAGCGAGAGAACTGTCGCTTCCCATTATTACCATGGGGCATCCCGAACCTGCTCAGGGTAATTGTCCTGATTACACCACTTCCCATGAAGTCGGGCTGAGGGGACGACAATAATAAAGGACATGGTTCAGCAATCCCTTAGGCTGGACCCAAGATGAAATGTTTGGGCGGTCCTACGTATCTCATTAGGATGAGAATCAAGCCACACGTAGTTATTGAAGCACAGTTTAACGTCATGTTGGACGAAATACAGTTTAACGTCATGCAGGACGAAATACAGTTTAACGTCATGTGGGATGGAATACGGATCTTAGTTTTAGGTCTTAGAGCTCAGACCGTGAACGGGAAGGGGGAGAAACGGACACATGACAAGCCGGTTACAAAAGCCGACGTGAATGAGGACCTAAGCCCTACTTACCATGTGCTCTTCGGGGAAATGCTCGAGTCGAGTGACCAAACTCAAAGGTAGGCTGGGTCCGCGGGGAAGTTCCCCAGGTACTCCTATGTATCTCATAAGGATGAGAATCAATCCATACGTAGTTCTGGAAGGTGACATGGTAAGATACCAGTGCCAGGGAGAAGGGGAGTGCGGGTGTGGCCCTTGCACTGAAAGAAGCGGAATTTGATAAATCTTGTTTTTCCTTTAAGATGAGTGGTTTTTTTTGTGAAGCGACAGGCCTAGAGCAGTAGGTCGTGGTGTCTCCACAAGAATCAAGCTGTGATAGGTGTTGACAAATGGAATTGCACGAGACCAATACCCAACGTGATGTCCTCTACAATGAGGTTATCACAATGCAGTGCCGTTTTTCGTCTTGCGACCAGGATGATAATGTCACAGTTTAGGGTCGTGTGATAGGACCAGCAACACAGTTTAAGGTCGTATGTTTTGGACCGACAACACAGTTTAAGGGTGTATGGTTTTTACTGACAACACAGTTTAAGGTCGTATGGTTTGGACCGACAACACAGTTTAAGTTCGTATGGTTTGGACCTAAAACACAGTTTAAGGTCGTATGGTTTGAACCAACAAAACAGTTTAAGGTCGTATGGTTTGGACCAACAACACAGTTTAAGGTCGTATGGTTTGGACCAACAACACAGTTTAAGGTCGTATGGTTTGGACCAACAACACAGTTTAAGGTCGTATGGTTTGGACCGACAACACAGTTTAAGGTCGTATGGTATGGACGGACAACACAGTTTAAGGTCGTATGGTTTGGACCCACAACACAGTTTAAGGTCGTATGGTTTGGACCAACAACAGAGTTTAAGGTCTTTTGGTTTGGACCAACAACACAGTTTAATGTCGTATGGTTTGGACCAACAACACAGTTTAAGGTCGTATGGTTTGGACCAACTGAGAGAGGAGCCTCGGGCCAAAGAGGCCTACGAGGGCTCAACAATTATGGGGGAAGGAGCTGCTAGCTCCCAGCTATGTTGGGCCTGAAATGCAATGTCTGGGCGACCCCTCGTTCCCCATGGGGATGAGGGTCAAGCTGCACGCAACCCGTAAAGAAGAATCCCAAGCACATACTCCAGCACTCAGATCGCAGGAGCCCTGAGAGACACCGTTATGCAGCTCGGTATGTCTGATGCGCGGGGGTGTACTAAGGGTTAGTACAAGGAGTGTCGAGATTCCACCTTGACATAGTGTGGAAGAACATGACTTGAACCATGCCACCAAAATTCAGGGCCCGTGGAAGCCGGCGTGACAACTAAGGATTTCTGCTGACCATGTTCGCAACGCAGCATCCTGTCGTGTTAGCCATGGGGACAAACAAATGAGCATCAACCACTGACCATTTTCGCAATGCGGGATTCATATCAATTTTTTGTCTGAAACCCTCGGGGGGCATTGGCCCATGACGGTAGGAGAGCCCTTGGGCATTGTCTCCAGGCCGTTCATGGGGGACCCTCTGGGTGTGAAAGACGACGGGGGCCCGAATGAAGTGGAACACGAAGCTTGGAAAGGGGATGGAACTTCCCTAATTCAAATCTGGCACTCCAAGTCCTAGACCAGAGTTCCCTGAGCACATCAGCAGACCACTAGAGAGGGTCAGAGGGCTCAGTCCGAGAGCAGCCAAAAGATGGCGGATTCTCGGGCAAAAGAGGGGTCGTAATTCCAAACACCCTGGGAACCGGGAGATCGTGGGATCTCCTAAGAGATGGGGATGGACCTAAAAATATTTGTTCAGGTGTTCCTACATACCCGAAAAGGATGGGAATCAAGCCACACATATTTCTAGAAGCACAGTTTAATGTCATGTTGGACGAAATACAGTTTAACATCATGTTGGATGAAATACAGTTTAACGTCATGCGGGACGGAATACAGTTTAACGTCATGTGGGATGGAATACAGTTTAATGTCATGCATGACAGAATATGGATCTTAGTTTTAGGTCATAGAGCTCGGACCAAGGTGATATTAGTTTTAGGTCTTATAACTCGGACCAAGGTGTGGTTTAGGGTCGTGCGGGACTACACAGTTTAAGGTCATGCAAGACCGTCGAGCCCAAATGTAGGGCAAAATGCAGTTTAAGGTCATGCTGGACCGTGTGCTTAGGCAAATTACTTCATGAGGAACCTGGCGTTAGTGGGAGGAGTGATACTCTCACCATCCCTAGTTACCAGGGAATACACACCATTGGGATAGACCTTGTGGACAATAAAAGGCCCCTCCCACTTGGGCTCCAACAAGGGTGGTTTCCTGCCGGGAACCATTGGTGCTCTAAGAGCCATCACCATGTCACCTTGCAGGAAGGAGCGGAGGTGAACTTTCTTATCGAAATCTCGATCCATCCTGCTCTTATGCCTTTCCATGTTATGTAAAGCATAAAGCCTACTTCCGTCCAGTGCCTCCAACTCGGCTAGACGGATATCGACAACTCTATCCAGTGATTGCTGGTTGTAGACCGTTGTGCGCAATGAGGGCAGCTGGACCTCGATGGGTAGGACAACCTCATCTCCGTATACCAGGGAATACGAAGTCACCGGGGTGGAATTGCGAGTTGTCGTCCTTAAGCCCATAGGGTGTTGGGGATCTTGTCCGGCCAACTTTTCTTGTTCTGACCAACCATTTTCTGCAGAATGTTAGAGAGGGTTTTGTTAAAAGTCTCAATCTATCAATTCGCCTGCACATGATAGCAGGAGGTGTGGTTAGAGCGAATGTTGTACTTGGCGTACAAAATTTTTAGCTCGGCTGCTCGACAGTTGGTTCCGTTAGCCGTGAGGATAGCGTGAGGTATTCCAAACCAGTGGATGATATTGGAGCTCATGAAGTCGGCGATAGAACCAGCCTTGACTTCCCTGAGCGGGGCTACCTCTGCCCACTTTGAGAAGAAATCCTTAACGGTCCAGATGAACCGGCACTAGCGGGCCGTCGCCGGCGGGTAAGGCCCTACGATATCCAACCCCCAGACTGCAAAGGGCCAAGAATACTTAGTAGTATGGAGAGGCTCCGGTGGCCGATGCACAGTTAGTATGAACTTGGCATGCATGACACCTCTTTGCGTACTCGATGCAGTCATGGATCATGGAAGGCCAGATGTATCCCAGCCTCTGAATCTGGTGGGACAACTTCGACCCGACCTGGTGGGCGCCACAGGAACCAGCATGCACTTCCTACATGACCTATGGGATCTCAACTCCTTGAAGACAACAGAGGATAACACCGTCAAACCCATGCCTATAAAGGAGTTTCTCACTGCTGGGACTGCTTTGAAGGGTGAACTGCGGTGCGCGGCGCCGGATTCGTTCTCGCTCTGCTCGGTCCATCGGAAGATTGCCGTGCTGGAGATATTCAACCAAAGGTGTCCTCCAGTCAGGAATTGTCTCGATCACCACGCCTGAAGCCCTGGGGGGGTCCTGACGAAGGGGCAACAGCGGTGATATGGTTCACTCGTGGTCCATGATCTCCCTCTGGGATAACAGGAGCAATGACTCTCTGGTGCGCCACGTGGATGATTAGGCCATCCTGTTCGGGCTCCGCGAGTGATGCGACCAGGATGGCCAAAGCATCTACTTGACTATTTTGCGACCGGGGAACGTGAATGACATCTGGTCGGGAGGGGAACATAGCCATTAGATGGAGGGTGCACTCCAGCAATGTCATGAGTTCCGGCTTCCTGACCGCATAGTCACCGTTAACCTTCTTGATGACTTGCTTAGTGTCCCCTTTTACATACAGGTGGGGTACGTCAACCTCCAGAGCCAACTCGAGGCCAGTGATGAGGGCATGATATTCTGCCTCATTGTTGGTGCAGCCTTCTAACAATAAGAAATAATATGGAAGAACGGCTTGCTCCGGGGTGATGAAGACGATACCCATGCCCACTCTGTTAAGCCTAGGATCATTGAGCCTTCTACCGGTAGGGCGTTAGGAGGCATCGTCAAAGTGCATCTGCCACCATGGGGTGGCATGATCGACTGAAAGGATTGCCTCATCAGGAAAGACCAAATCCAATGGATGGTCTGTAGAGGTTGGGTGGGTGGCAAAGAAGTCTGCCAACGCCTGCCCTTTGATGTCCTTCTATGGTATGAACATAATGTCAAACTGCTGGAGGATCACCGCCCAGCATGCCAATCGGCCGGTCAACATAGGCCGGCTCAGGATGTATTTCAACAGGTCTACCCGAGAGACCAGTTGTACCTCGTGGTGCTGCAAGTAGTGTCGCAATTTCTGTATGGTGAATACGAGTGCCAGGAAGCTCTTCTCGATGGGAGAATATCTAATTTCCGCATCGAGGAGCATACAGCTGAGGTATTAGAGGCTATTCTATGTTCCCCCGTTGTTCTTCTGGGTGAGACGAGCGCGAGGGATCGCTCCAGGGCGGTCACGTAAAGGACTAGTGGCTTTCCGGGAACGGGTGGCATCAGGACCGACGGTTGAAGCAGATACTACTTGATTTCCTCAAAAGCGTTCTGACACTATTCATCCCACCCATAGGCGGCGCCTTTCTTCATGAGCTGAGAGAAGGGCTTACACTTTCCGGCCAGATTCGCAATGAATCGGCGTATGTAGGCTAAGTGGCCTTGGAGGCCTCGAAGCTCCAGAATATTACTCGGGGAAGGCATCTGACTGTTGGCCTTGATCTTCTCGGGGTCGATCTCGATACCTTGATACCTAACAATAAAGCCAAGAAACTTTCTGGAGGTGACCCCGAAGGCACACTTCAATGGGTTCATCTTCAAGTGGTGAGAACGGAGGAAACCGAACACTTTCTCAAGGTCTTTGAGATGGTCCTGGCACTGACGAGTTTTAACCACCAGGTCATCTATGTAGCACTCCACCAGTGTCCTGAGAATCGGCTTGAATATGCGGTGCATATCCCATTAATAGGTGGCACCTGCATTCTTCAGGCCGAAGTGCATAACCCGGTAGCAGAAAGTGCCCTGGGGGGCCCTGAAGGTAGTGAACTCTTCATCCTCGGGGGCCATCCGGATCTGGTTGTACCCGGAGTACCCATCCATGATGAAGAGGGCTTGGAACCCGGCCATCACATTGATCAATAGCTCTATCACAGGAAGGGGAAAGTCATCCTTCGGACAGTGGCGATTAAGATCACGAAAGTCGATGCAGACCCTGATTTTCCCGTTCCTCTTCCTGAAGGGCATAATGTTGGCTAGCCACCTGGGGTACTGGTCTTCCTTGACGAATTTGGCCTTAATGAGCTTATCAACTTCGGCCTCAACCATGGGACCATGAAAAGGGTGCATTTTCCTGGGAGGCTTCTTGAACCTGCGATGGTTTGCTGGGAGGTGAAGGCGGTGGATGACTACCTAGGGATCTAGTCCTGACATCTCTTCATAACTCAAGGCAAACACATCACAGTGCTGTCTGAGGAAGTCTATGTTCTGTTGTCGTTCCTCGGGAGGCATAGCGGCGCTGACAAATGTGGGTCTCAAGTCCTCCTCACTACCGAGGTTCACCTGTACTAGCTCATCGACCGTGGTGGAGACGCCCTCCTCAAAGGTAGTAGGAGCATCTTCCATGTCTTCTTCTATGCTTGAGGAAGGGTCATCCACGGGGGTGCCGTTTTGGGGCTGCTCGACCCTGATGGGGAGCTGCCACCGGCTTGGGCGGCAGAGGTCATCACGACGGGGGACTCATGCACCGCAGAGATCATGGCGACGAAGGTGGTTGATGCAATCCCATCCAGCCTTCGGCCCAAGGGGCCACTCTTTACGACATCAAAGTAGTGGTGACGTGTTGGCTTGAGCCGGTCGATTACGACTTGGAAAAATAGACACGTTTGACGTACTTCCGTTGCCATGAGCCCAACATCCCGATATCGTACAGGGGTTGGAGGCTCAGGGATCACTTGTGCCTCCTTGGTATAAGAGTACGAGGTGATTTCCCTCCGTCACATAGACCCAGAAATATTCCTTCCTCTGGTACACGAGACAACAAAGCACTCTCCCATATCGGGAGTCGTAGCTTCCAAACGATGGATTGGGAAGACATATGCGTCATCCAGACCTGCCCATGGATCACTTGCGACAGCGGCGGGCTCAACCTCACCTTCCATGATTTGCTTGTCCCTGCTCTTGTAATAGTCAGCGTCTGGGTAACGGGCTTCACAAGAGGCAAACGGAGACGTGTCTCCTTGGAGCACACCCACTCGAACCTTAAGGGAGTATTTGAGGCACTGATGGTATGATGTGGGAACCGCTGCGTGAAGATGGAGCCATGGCCTGCCCATCAATGCGTTGTAGGCAGTGTCCTGAGAGACAACCATGAATTCCGTATTGGCAATTAAGCCGCTGAGCTGGGTCTTCAGACGAATCTTGCCGAGTAGAGTTTTCTCGGTCCTGTCATACCCCTGGATTCTGAGGTCGGAGGGAGTTAAATCATCCTCGGACAACCCTAGTTAGTGTCCGAGTTGGGATCAAGTTAATCGCAGAACCCGTGTTGAAAAGACAGCGAAAAACATCCACGCAATTGAACTGGACGGTGATGTACAATGGGCAGATGTGCCCTTGTATGGGAAGGTATTCATCTTCACTAGAAAACGAGATAACTGCCTGACATTCAGCGTCCCCAATCACCTCGGTGTGGAAGGCTTATGCAGCCGCTACCTCTGTTTCAAACTGGAGGGGGCTCCTTAGAGCCTCGACGAGGGCCTCACGCATTTCAGACGACAGGCGAAGGGCCTCAAGGATGGAAAGACTTGCCAGAATGCCAGCCAGATGGTTCATGACATCATACTTTCTTGCCAAATGCGAGCTTCTGCTTGTAGAAGGTCACTCTGAGACTGGGGGCATGACGGGCCCTGCTGGTGGGACCGGTGACTGACTGGTACTAGGTACGCCCTGTTGTTCATTAGCTGAAGCCCGGGAGGTGGCTGTCGTGCCATGACTGGAAGGCCGTAGTTGGCCAGTGGCAGGGCTGGGCTGGTTGCGATGTGGGAAAGGCGGTTCCGCCCGATCCAGCAACACAAACGGTGGTGGAAGCGAACCTGTTGTCACCGGGTGAGAGAGCCGCGAGTGTTGCTCTCTGTATCGAGCCTACTTCCTGGTCTCGGTAGCATGCACGGCCTGACTGGAGGTGATTACTGTCGTGCCCCGGTGATTCACGTAGCCACGACTCCATCTACATTGGTGACGGCTAGGGAGATTGGGGAGGTCCACCTGGAGCTCCTCATCGTCGGGAGCCAAAAAGGGATTTACCAACTCTACGGTGTTAACCGAAGCATACCCCGAGCTCTCGGGGAAGTCCACCGGGCGCTCCTCGTCATCGGGAGCCAAAAAGGGATTTAACATCTCTACGGTGTTAATCGAATCGTACCCCGAGCTCTCACTCGAGGTGTTGTCCACCACTGGACGGGGTCTTGGAGGGATCCACATCTCCGGGGGCATGAAATCTCCAAGCGTTTGAGAAGATGACGACAATGGAAGGGCGCGTTCTTTCTTCTTGCATCACCTCCTGCTCTTCTAGGAAGAAGTAGGCTGGGACGAAGAAGCCAAAGCGGCGCTCGCAGACTCCGAGGTATCTAGCTGACATAGGTGGGAACAGATGATGCCATGGTAATGGGAGACCATCCGACGGGCCATCCAATCATCATACTTCCGGGATCCCCAGTCGGAAACCTGTTCCCACCCATCCCCGTCGTCACTGCTGCCATCTGATCCTACGAAGACCCCTTCCACCTGTGTCGGGGCTGGGCCCAACCTGATTATGTTGTTTTCAATCTGGTCTTGGAGCCAGTCCTTGAACACATAGCATTTCCAGATGGTGTGTCCCAGGATCCGGTGATAAGGGAAGTAGTTAGGGTGATCATGAAGACACGCCTCTTCTGGCTTTTGGCACTCAGGCAGCCGCACGATCCTCTGCTCCAAGGCGCTACAGAAATAACCAGGGATCTGGGCCTCGCCAAACGAGTAAGTCTGATTCCTTCTGTCTAGAAAGGGGACTCTTGGGGGCTGACCGTGGCCAGGGGCCGGAGGAGCAGGCCGAGGAGGCGGAGCCAGATTACCTTACCTAGGTGGTGGTGGTGCATTACGCGGAGGCGTCTGCCGATTTTGAGGCGGTCGCTACTGGGCCGGAGGCTATGGGGGTGAACCCCTATGAGCCTGTTGAGCTGGCCTCACTGGCAGCAACTCCAGCAGTCTGTGGGCCTCTATCTGGGCCACAACAGCTGGCTCGTCTCTGGCGGCTCTCCTTGCAGAGAATACAGGAGGCAGCGGCCGTGCCTGACTGGCCTGTTGCAGGGCTTCTTCGAGGAGCTGAGCCTTGTCCGAGAAGTCTCAGAACCCTCCAGGGTAATTCTGCGTGATCAGAGAAGGAACCAACTCCGCCTTGACGTTCCCTACACACATCGTTAGTAATTTCTCGTGATTCAGCGGCATGTCAAGGGAGTATGTGAGCCCCTTACACCGGGCGACAAAGTCCACGACTCGCTCGTTAGGCCTTTGATTGCACCTGAAGAGGTCTGCAATGTTCATCTTCTGGGTTGTGGAACTGAACTGGTAGAGGAATTTTCGGAGAAGGTCCTCCCATCTAGTCACTGATCCAATAGGGAGATGGCTGTACCAGATAAATGTTGGTCCTTCCAGTGTCTGAACGAAGCATCAGAGCTTGGCAGCCTCCTACTGCGCCGGAGGCACTAACATAGGCCCACACCTCGTGTTGAAGTGGGACAAGTGTTGTGGCGGGTCTCCGGTCCCATTAAAGGGGGAAAAAGTGGGGTTCCCGAATCCTGGTGGAGCCGGCATGTCATCCACCCACGCTGGGTATGGCTTTCCATCTGGCGGGATTGCCACCTGCCGAGTTTCCAGGGCCTCCAATCGGGCGATGAGTACTTCCATCAGATCATCCGGATGCGGATTCCAATCCTGACGGGGATCTCTAACCACAAGCGTGTTTCCAGGCTCTTCGATACAGTAGTCGCGCTCTGCAGCTCGCGGGGTAGCTGGCGGACCAACTCTCGGAGAGGTGGGAGGAAACCGAGTAGGGTCCCCCAGGTTGTCTCGCCGCTCGGGAGGGTTTGACGAAACATATCGCGCCCTCTTTCCATGGTTTCGAGTATATCCTCTGTTGGAGAACACGACAAAGTCACGGTTTCCCGGGGGGATCTCAACAAGGGGTAGATGCTCCTGCCCTTGCTGTCCTGTACTAGGAGCACCGTAGTCAGGCCGCCGCTCTGCAATGCGTTCAGCCAAGAGCTCATCAACCAGCCTATTTTGCTCAGCTAGCTGTTGGCGCAGTGTGGCCTTCTCGGGATCTTCCTCTACCTTCTTCACTGAGGCAGATGGGTCGAAGAGTATGAGAGAACCAACAGGATCTTTACCCTTGCCGATGTTTCGGCCTAGTGTCAGTGCCTCCGTGGGTACAAGAAGACCTAGGAGGCTCCTCTGTTGGCGAGTAATCCTCCCAGATGGGTCCAGTAGCGGCCTGTACTCGGGGGGTGAGTCCCCGTCAAGGGGCTCCACAATGTTTCCCTCATCTGAAAGGTCATCCATGTTGACTGCGACTACCCTTAGCGACGTTCCCTCAGGGCCGCCCAGTGGATCGGGCTGTCGGCGGATCGCACAAAAGAGGAGAGCAGCGTACTGCCCCCATCCGCGGACGTGCGCGTGGGGGTGGCTTCCTCAGTAACTCTGTGGAGTACATGAAAACTATGGACTCATTGTTTCTGGAGGGCCTCGTGGTGGTCCAGTGACTCGGGGTGCCGGACCGCGGGGAGTGCTGCTAGGTCGACCCGATGGCACTGCTCACCGATCTCCTCGAGATGCACTTGGCTCCCGGGATAAGGCTCTAGCTGATGGCGAAGGTGGGATTGAGTCACCCGAAGAATCTGGCGGAAGCATTCAAACTCTCCCATGGTGAGTGACTCTGGCACATCAAAATACGATTTTGTGACCGGCCAAAACTTCTTAGAGAAGTGGCCCACTTCATGAATAGTACAGAAGCTCCACGGCTCCGGTTCGGGGTCTGGAACCTTCCACCCCTACTCTTCCACCGAGGAAAGTCAGGGAATTAGCAATGGCGCAGAGGCAGGCTGCCGGGGTGGTGGGATGGCTGGCGGGGAATACGGAGAACATGCCGATTGGCAGCCGATCCCTGGGTCACCTCCAGGGGTTACAGTGCCCTGGCTGCCACGTTGCGATAGGATGGGCCGGCGAATGGGCCTCCTATCACAGAGTCGGTGCTCTACAAGGTTGTATCGCCTCGCGATTCTTCTGTCGGTCCCCAGAAAAGTTCCTCACCCTCATTAACAGGGGTGGGAGGTGCATCCTAGGAGGCCAGTGGAAACTGTGGGCTTGACCCTCGGCGGTACGCCTAGTCCTCGTCCTCCTGGATGTACCTTCAATGGTAGGAGGGAATCATACGGATCTCGCATTCGGGGAGTACGAGATTGACGTGTCGCGTCCCCATCCCTGCCCTCAACTCGAAGAGTTAGGGGGAATGTTCCATCATCAAGTCATACTCTACCTCAGAATCTGAGAAACGGACTGGTCTATTTTCCGTCTGGACTCCCCTGACATTCCTCCCACGGCGACGACACCCGGCCCTCCTTCCCCTGGGTATCTCCTCAGGGTAAGGATGATTTCCGTCATAGGGTCCCCCGGCCACAATAGAGCTGGGGCAGAGGGGACCGAGGGCCGGGGTGCGAGAAGCACCGGGACAGATGTCGAAAGGGACATGGGGAGGACCTCCATGTGAGTGGGAGACTGGATACACAACGGCTCCATGCTCGCGTCCAGCGGTAGGGGGAGTGACCTCATACCCCATGCAGCGGGCGCTGGAAGGAGTCATACCCAGAGCATAGCCGCCGCGAAGAAGCTTTTGGCTTTCTAGATTGGAGGCACAGAATGATCCTTCGTGGTGAGAGGCACTACCGTGGATTGGTCTGCAGTGGCCATTGCAGTGTCCACGACCGAGAGATTCGACCCAACTTGCCTGCAGGGCGGTTAAGGTTTTGATCCTAGTCGGGCACGTGGTTGCCCTTGCTCAACGTGTGCGGGGATCTGGTAATAGGAGTCAGCAGTGGCTCGGGCCATAGTGGTTGCTGATGTTGATGCCCCAGGAAGGGCATTCTCTCCTGCTCGCGCCCAACGCTGCCGTCGAGTTAGATGGGCCGGAACCGGTATTGCGGGCATGAAGATTGCCTGCTCCTCGGCTCGGGGAGTCGGGCGGCGGCGTCGACACAGCCTGGCGGGGGTTCTTGCCGTTAACCCCTGGGATGGATCGGCGATCGGGTGGACCCAGACATCCCCCACCTCATTCGCGTAGGGGAGGGATGTGTCAAGGCGCTCCGGGGATAGACTCCCAAAGTGGTTGAACGTCGGCATGGGGAGTGGTGGCTCCCTATGCGGCCCTCGAGGGCGGAGATGGTGGTGAGGCGCATCCGCCTCTAGATCCAAATGGGCCATGCCCCTGGTGGGGATGACCCCTTCCTCGTCATATCTACGAACCAGGTCATTTATCACCCTCTGCTGGATGATTTCTGATGAGGAGAGGGGACGCAAGCACCCGACTGCTACAACGGTCGAAGTCGGAGCGGCCGTGAAATGGGCGGGATGGCGCGGGGTGGCCGCGTCGGTGCTGCCCCTGCCCTTGTGCCGGTGGGCAGGAGGCGACCGAGTTCCGAATGTAGTGATCTGATTCCTGGAAGCAGTGAGATGAACCCATTATTATCAACAGGAAAGGAGATCAACAACCAAGGCCCAACGTCATTCAGTCTTCCATTGTCGGCAAGAGGGATCCATGCTGACGACGTCATAGAACGGAGTAGTCAATGTCCTGACGGCATTGATCCCTGGTGGGTTCACGTCCTGGTGAGGGTTACCCGGACCTGGTGACATGCTATTCTTCTGAATCCCTGACAGCTACCATTCCCCGTATTGAGGAGAAGAGAATTCACGTTGGGTTCACCATTTTTGTGGTGATCCGAGGCCCCGACGACTACCATTCCCCGTATTGAGGAGAAGAGATTCACGTCGAGTTCACCATTTTTGTGGTGATCCGACGCCCTGACGGCTACCATTCCCCATATTGAGGAGAAGAGATTCACGTCAGGTTCACCATTTTTTTGTTGATCTGACGCCCCGACGGCTACCATTGCCCGTATTGAGGAGAAGAGAATTCACGTCGGGTTCACCATTTTTGTTCCTCCGATGCTTTTTTCGGGGCGCACGCATCCGTCTGCGGGGAGGACATGCTGCTTATTACCCTACATTCTCGCTTTCAAAAGGTGGGTGGTATCCGTTCCTTCCTTAGGGACGTCTGCTCCTTGATCAAAATCGGGATGATGGGATGTTGGTTCTTCTTTCTGTGGATTCCTCCTCGGAGCTCATCACCTAGTCCGAGTTTCCCTCATAGATTTAAGACAGGTCCGTGAAGCTCATTCCTGGCGCCATATCTACATGGACACCAATTAATTACGCTGCTTCCGTCAAGATTCTCCAAGGGGTCTTGTCGGGGCAGCAACCTTTGGTGAGGAGAATGGTCATGTTGGGGCATCGTTGGCATGTCTGTCTTCGGTCCCCCATCACAGGGCTTCTCGAGGGCGCGGAAGCCTGAGGCATCCCACACCGGATGCGGGGAATATGTACCATCTGAGGCTTTCCTCAGCTTCCCATGTTTGATATGGGGTATTCCATGAGTTTAATGTCTTGCGTAGACAGATCGGGTTGAAGGGCCCTTAGGCGGGAACACAGATGTTGGGGCCAGCACGTGGGCGGCTTCACGGATGCTATGGAGTGGGATGGTGTGGAATGATCTCACTGGGATGTGGCGGACTGGGTAAGTATCAGGTTGGATGGTGGAGTGCGACATGGGGCTTATGTTCTGAGATGGCCCAAGAGGGGGAATACATTTTAACGTCATGCGGGACAATATACTGTTAACGTCATGCGGGATGAGGGGTTTGGGGCTTACGCTCTGAGGCGGCCCAAGGTGGTCAAGGAACCGACATGGAGAGGTCGGGATGACCGGTTGGTGGGCTTGAACCTCGTGGAGGCTTCCTACATACAGTGTGTTAGAACGGATCAAAGTCCACATAGTTTGCTGGGATGGGGCTTGCACTCTGGGGCGGCTCATGAGAGGATGTCATGGTTGGTGCACACTCTAAGCCCACGTGAGTCATTCTCGGTGTGGGAAACAAGAGGCAGCAGGGATCAGATGATCACATCGAGAAGGGTGCGTCCGTGAGAAGCGGAATGGGGCTTACTAGTTGAGCGGCCCAAAGAGGAAACAAGGGCTTATGCGTGGTTAGCGGCCCTTGGTGTCGGGGCTTACTCCAGGGTGGAGGCCCGTGGTGCGACAAAGCGCAGTGGGAAAAGGACTCAACTGGCCTTGGAAGGGGGGAAGTATGGAGATGCATGGGTGGAGTCATCCGCAAGAATGGCTAGGGGCTTACGCTTTGTGGTGGCCCTCCCCCCATGGACAAACGCCGCTCCGACAAGGAGGATCTAATTCCATGTGATGAAGATTCCATTCTCATGGAGACGAGTGGCGTAAAAAATGTCCGAGCTGGGGGGACCCTATGTGCGAAGCACGGGGTCGGACCACAGTTTAACGTCTTGTGTTAAAGACAAGGTGTTTAGAAGTTTAACGTCCTGCAGCTTGGACAAGGTGGGTTTTCTCCACACCCCTAGGTCTTACATGCCCAACGCCCTCTACCCCTTGTGGGAGGGAAGGCATTGGCAAGGCCGTAGTGAAGGGGGCCACAGGGCAGACCACCAGGGGGTCCATGTTAGCATTGCTATGCGAAGAAGCAATAGTCGTTAGCGTGCCTATGCAGAGAAGAATAAGGCAACGCAACGTAACAGGAAACACGACCCAAGGGACATTGAGGTTACTTCGCACGATCCTGGAAGGTCGTACGGGAAAACAACGCATGGCGCACATGCCCGGCAGGGGAGACATCAGGTGCCGGTGCAGGGGGCAGCCAAGGGGCGTCAAGGTGAGAGGTCTTGGGATTTGCGTGAAAAAGGGAAGGTTTGCGTGCAGAACACCTGGATGACGCACAATTGGAGCATTGGAATTGTGCGCGAAGAAGGAATTATGTGTAGGGTATTGTGCGCAAGGCAGGGAATTGCGCGCAAGGCTGGAACCCGGGGGAGGGCAAATTCACTAAAGCCGGTGGAGTTGCGCGCAAAGGCGAACTCCGGGGCAAGGTTACGCGAAATGAGGGACTACCTGGATGTCATCTTGCGCACGGGGGGATCCGAATTGTGCGCACTAGAGTCTCTTCGGATTCCTCAACCCCCAAACCGTTCAGGGTCTCCTTCTATTTATAGGCGACCTCCAGCGCGGAATCCAGGTGACGTGCGAAATAATTGTGCGATAGGGACAGCGGCACGAAAACATCAACCGTGTGGGACACGAGCACAAAATTATTACGCGTCGGTGCAGGGAATTTTCACGAATCCCGAGAGCCTTTCGCGCGGGACATCTTTTTTTCACGCCCCTCATTCAATTTTTTGCACACCACTTCCCGGGCCTCCGGATCGGGCCTCTGATTCCGAATATGACTTCGCTTCGTCATTTCGTAACTTCCTCTGAGAGTTACGGACTTTTTTCGGCGTCAACACATCTCTTAAAAAGGAACCTAATAAGAGAAAAGGTAAATTTTAGACCATGTTTCACCATTCCCAAATTTATGGTCAATCCCTTTCACTTGAAGAAATATTTTCTCCATAAAAGGATGAGATGATGGAGTTGATGATACTCAATTAAAAGTTACATAAAAGCATCATTCCTACTAGAAATGCCCTATAAGAAGATCCTTAGTTTCCCCTTCCAGTAGAAGAACCTTTGAAAATAAGGTTTTTTGTAACTACTAAGGTTGATTATGAATTCCCTACATTGGGTACACAACTAGGACAGTGTCAAGAAGATCCTTATAGTCCTATCCCCATGATATATCCATGGAAAATACCAGAATCACAACCACCAATGGTTTTTCTAGTCATCCCTTCAGCTCAGGCTCCAACTTCTATACCTATACATGTCCCATCTCAACTAAATATTCCTCAAATGCTCATGAACACCATTGAGTCACTGAATACTCCATTGGAATCAATGGAATTATGATTTACACCAATAAAACTAGAAAAGTGGTTTACCCCGAATAGGTGACCCCAAATCCTTGTCCACCACACTTTTTGAATGCCACATTTCCTATATTCGATGTATCTGGAGATCCAGAACATCACTTGACACAATTTCTCTCTCATTTTGATCCCATGATGGAGACCACTAATAACCAAGAGGTAGAGAAACTCAGATATTTTGTTCCATCACTACAGGGGTAACCATCTTCAAGTACATGATCATGCAGTATAAATTGATTACAGGATGGAAATATATCCATTATAATTTAATTTTTCACTTTAGTTCAACACTAAAGAAGTCAAAAGTTTTCGATCTCAAAAATTAAAAAAAAGGATAATGAAGGAGTATCATATTTATTTTCACGGCGGAATGAATTAACATTCTCTTTTAATATACCACTTCCTCTAGAAGGTTACCTGCCCATTTATTTTGAAAATATCTATGATGAGTGGCACACACCATTAATCACTGTAAAATACATAGAAGGTTTTCGGGACCCATGATCAATTACCTAAAAAGTGGAACACATCATAACAGAGACTAGAGAGAAATCTAGAGTAATCTATTTAGCCCCTGGAAGAAGAGCAAGAAAAGAGGAGACAACTATGGTTACACTTAAGTAGGCCCATGTACTGAATCCTACTTTAAATCCCTCATCATACATTAGGGATCTTCCTCCCAAGAGTTAGCGAAAATTATCATCTCATCATGATGATCAAAAACATAAAAGGGGGATACCATTTCAGGAGTTGAAAAAATATGTTCTATTCTTTTCTAAATGAAAATGTTTCTAGTTACATAAACTCCTCATGGGGAAACAACATAGGTTAGTGGACAAGGAAAAAGAAAAATATCAAAGAAGGATACATGGACCACCCAATATAATTACCCTTACATAAAATGATGGGGTACCTTATCTAAGACTGTTTTTAGAACATCCTAAAAATGATGGTTGACTCTGAGCAAGTAAAGTTGAAAACATCATTACCATAGGTACCATGTGTTACTGCTACCAATCCAGTGGGGGAAGGCGAGTAAAATGATGTCAGAAGTAAGAATGCCCAGAAATTCAATGATTGGATGTTTAGAAAAACAATCAATTGATCTCTTGAAATTATACAAACATAGTTCAATCAACCAACTATGTCTTA
Source organism: Viscum album (assembly GCA_963277665.1). Lineage (NCBI taxonomy): Eukaryota > Viridiplantae > Streptophyta > Magnoliopsida > Santalales > Viscaceae > Viscum > Viscum album. Next base: position 1,708,056,776 of record OY728138.1, on the reverse strand, counting down.
TACCACTTCATCTATAGTAAAACCATCTTTATTAAGAGTTAGGTCCTCTAAAGGACAATACATAAAGAAGACAATTGCATAGAAGAATAAGGAGGAAGTAGAATATGATGAGTTTGTGTCAAAGACAAATTTGTCCTTGACTTTAGTGGATTTCATTCCAACCGTCTCAAAATCTCAGGCACCACCACGACAATAGGCACAACAACAATCTAATTGTCCGGGAGATTCTTCATCAGATGAGGAGTGGATTGTTGTTTATGTTATGGTTATCCACATAAAGGATCAATATGAAATGATGATTCTTATTATGAACCAAGGTTATCCATAATTGATAGGGGAACTGAGGGAAGAGGTCTTCAAGGTTGAGGATATAGGGGAATACATGGTTATCTTAGATTCCACTATTTAAATTATGATCCTACTCAAACCATTTAAGTAGAAGAAACACATGGGATATCCCTCCAATGAGCTTAATAGGAACAAGTGAATTATACCACACATGATAGGGTATTCCAAGACCTGATCATTTTGAGAGACCGATTAATGGTCATACCACCTCCTCCTTTATAAATGAGAAATCATGTCTAGCTTAACTAACTAATAGAAGAAGTATTTCTATCTTCTACCTCAAAAAATTGTTCATCCACATCAGGACCATCAGATTACAAGGCAGAAAAAAAATATCATTTCTATGCCAGAAAATGTAGACCACTAGATCAAAAATATGATTTTTAGAAGCAAATGGCATAATTACCATCCAATCTATCAATCCTGGCTGATCAAACTTTATCAAAGGATGTCTAAAAAGCACTTATTGAGGATTTTTCAAGCCCTCAATAGTTTGAAACTGATGTTGCGGATACATTGATTAACCATAAAGAGAATGACCTAGTCAAATGTCATATAATAATATCTTTCATTGAATAGGATGAGGATGTTTTTGTATAAGGACACCTCAGTCTCTTGTACATATATGGAAGGATTAATGATATTAACATCCCTTGAGCCTTCATTGATAATAACTCAGGGGTTAACCACATTCCCATCTGGACACTTCATCGATTGGGCCTCATCGAATCCCATTTGTATCCCTCCACTTTGTTGTCACATGGTTTTGGAAATAATGAAAAAGAATCTCTCAATAAAATTAAACTCAGAAATCAATTTGGGGACCTTATATCAAATTCAGAGTTCATAGTTTTCCATAAGGAAATAACTATTAACATTCAATTGGGGAGACCTTGGCTACATCAGTATGCAACTATTCCTTCATCGTACCATCAATGTCTCAAATATTATGTCAATGGTCAGATTGGGATATTTCATGGTGATACGACCCCATTAAAAACTTGTGAATCTTAGTACATTGATGCAGAGGAGTGTCACACAAAGGGAAAATGGTCCATGTAAAAATGATGTTACAAGAATCAGTGATCTGAATTGTGTGGAAAAGATCCCTGCTAACCCATTCAAGCTTACCAATGAAGATTACATGTTACACATTAATAAAATTGATTGGGTATGCCCAACTAAAATCACATGTTCAATGGATTCCATAATGTCAGTTGTAGAAATTGATCCAAACATCATAGGGGAAATCATCGATTCACCCAACAAAGATGACAACCTAAACAGAGATGTCAACATTCCATATATCATACATTATCAAGTCTCTGCTTCATCATACAGGATAGAAGAAGTTATTACACTCGTGAAAAATACATGGATGTTGATTCATATCCCATCATGTTCCCATAAAAACATCCAAAGACACTGCATCATTAGCTGTAAAGAAGATGGTTGCCTCCTCAAGATATCCAAATATTGACTACTTCCCTATCTATAAAATTCATGTTTCATCAATTACACTTCAATAAGAGGCATAATAATCAAAACATGAGTAGGTTATTAAAAATTTATCAAATCAAAGAAAATAATCCCACAATCACTTTGTATAAGGATGCAAGAATTCCTATAAGACTAGAAAAGTGAATGGGTTTAAATTGAGATACAAATTTCGGAATAAACTTGATGGAATAAAAGTTTTCAAAGAATATTATGGGACCCACATACCATCACTGGGAAGGTTTCGCAAAACAAATGAATCACGATATATTGGTATGTGGAATGACCCATGTGGCGTTGGCCCATAGAGTGATGACTGGAAAACCCAGATGACTGTGAACCGTGTAGTTTAATGAATGAAGCACACAAAGGCCATCCACATACCATCTCATGAACTCAGTAGTTCACTGATGAAGCTAACTGAAGGGGTACCATGATCCATGACTCCTGAACTGAAGCCTCTGTAAACCCCAGTTGACTGAGTATTCTGTAGATCATGATATCCATTCATGGGATTCCACAAATGGTGTTGCATACCCATAGATACTATTTCCCCAATGCTCTATAAAATGAGAACAGATGGAATAGGGAGGGGACAGAAAAATAAATCATGAAGGGGATCCAATCTATTGGAAGAAATAATTCAGAGATGACTCTAGCTTCAATCATGAATAATCGGTGAAGCCTGAATTGGGAACCACATTTTGTACAGGTACATCTAGCCTCAAACCATAAAACGAGGGAAATTAATAATAATAATAAGAGAACTGCGAACATAATCTGTGAAATTGCGAACCACATATTCTTCACAGATGAAAATCCAACAAACAATAGTCCCCAGTACCCTTCTTCAATATGTTGTCCGCGTACTGTATTACTACATATATTTAACCCGGTGTTGTGTACTACATCAGTACACAGATGGATCCCTAAGCGGGATGAAAAACCACATTCCAGACCATGTACCATCATGGTACATGGTGGTTCTTTCCCCAGCCCACATACTACTTTAGTACGCAAGAGACCCCTTTGCATGCATACCACTATGGTATGCAGAGCTCCCCCTATCTTGCATAAGAAAATCGTATGCAGAATGGGGTGTTTTAGAGTATTCTTATTTATACATACAATCTCACCCCTCCATTGCTATCCAATACTCCATAGTCTATCCACAAACCAGTCCTCCAGCATTAGGCCAAAGCCTCCACCAAATCCACTAGACCTGTATGATCTAACCGTTGGGAGCATCCGTGTGCCCCTTTGAGTCAACACACCCATGGTAAACGAAGTCACAAAGCCTCTCCATACAATATTTGAGACTGTAGGGATTTTTGTGGGTCGACATTCCAAATGTAACCCAGAGTCCATCCTTAGGACGGTAACATTAACTTCCCCGTTATAGTGATTATGGGTGATCACTTAATTTTCTATTCAATGAGGAATGGTGATCAGTCGAAGGAATTATGTTTTCTTCCCCTTTGTGTTGAGGATGGAACTCCTCCCATTCTCTCGGAATGTGTTCTAGGTAACTCCCACTGTGGTAAGTTTCCCATATTCTGAAGGCTAAGCCAGAAGACCTTTATTTTCATTTCACATTAAAGGGTTCATTGCTATATTCCCACTTCCCCGATAGCCTAGACCTCTTCCAATGTAGGCTACCCACTTCCATCAGCAGGAGAGGATGAGTATTGTTGGTTGGATCTCTCACATCCTTTTGTTTCTCACATCGATCATGAATCATGTGGTCTCATAGGTTTGTGGCGATTATAACATCCAACAAGTTTGAACTGCAAGATCTCTAATTCATGGTCAAACTAGGTTACATAGGGAGGCTCCTTGAAGGCCCAATCTCAAAAGGGGTTCCCTCCCAAAAAGGTCACCCCATCATGTTTTCTCAATTGGGAAGCTCCCATGCATAAGCCCCAGCCATTTCAAACTATGTGGGCTCAAATTCCTCTACCAAGTATAAGTAAGAAGCCCATATTATGGGTCCAACCCCAACATCAAGTCACCTTCCATCCTCCCTGGATGACTATACACTCCATAGATCCTTATTATATGAATTAAGTCAGCAGAACATCCATAGCATAAAACCGATGTATTCTTACGATGAGCACGCAAACCAGGGGCAGCCCAAGGACACACTCTATGGTAATTAACCAAGGATTAACAAAAATATGAACATGAATTAATTATATAAGTGATTCCTAGAATATAAAATAATTACCCCCCCCCCCTAAGGGTGAGGTGAGCACGACTTCCCATCCTCTCAAAAATAGAGCCTTTAAGTGTCGTTGGCCAAATCATTGTCCAATGAGAACCTTAATTTGGAAATAAGGTCCATGAATCATGGATACCATTGTCATTGGGTGTTTCTGGTTCCATGAATAAACCTGTTGGAGACCATTTGAGGACGTGATATCCTAGGAGTACTGATTGCACATGTTCTTGACCCTGTGAAATCACCCACTGGGATCATCTCACTGAGGCATCTCCCTTGCAATACAGAAGGGATATTCTTTCCAGTCCTCATAGGTTTAATACAACCCTCTTTTAAAGGATAATGATGTCGAATGGGTCTAAAAATAGTAATGGTGAATTTGAAGTGAGACTACCTCTGTAGAAAGAGACGACAGATGATTCTCATCAGGCCATTTTCTCATCACCCCAAAACGCACCACCTCGGGTCAAAAAAATTGTGAACCCAATGTGAATCCATAACCAAGGTGGAAGTTTCACCCCACTCAATCCCCTTCTCCTAAAAACACAAAAATACGGAGGATGCCCAACCAAATCATCAAATAATCTTATGTTTGAGCGAATTATACTTTGATGAGGTTTTGAGTTCTGTATGTCATATTTTTATATTGCATGTTCCTATAGAGAAACTATCGATCCATATGATATGCCGATGACCAATGCAGATACATGATTAAGAATTCCTGTAGGTGGATGGGCCCCAACAAAGAGCAAGACCCCCTCGACTACCCAACATCTTCAACACCGGGTATCCAAAATATTGATCAGAGAGTTACAATGAAAAGATACTCTCCCCATGGTGGTTATTGCGACCCTAGCCTTTTACACATAACATTTCATGATTTTAAACATAATTCATCATTAGAGTACTAGCCAAGGATAGTTAAGTCTAGTGTTATGGAAGACTAGGTACATATATCACAAAACAATGGGCTAAAACACTTCTTTATTTAATCTTCATAATGAGCTCCTAACTTACATTGAGCCCTTACATCTTCATAGGGTACCCTGGGGAACACATGAACAAAGGGATGATCTAAGAATCCCAGTAAGGTAAAGAACATAAGAATAAACATTAAGCACATTAATTAGGAGGCTTGACATAATGATATTTGGAATCATGGAACATATGGAATCATAACATATAAACATGGGATGATAAAAACATGGAATAAAATAATCATGGAATCATATAAGCATGATTTTATATAAGCATAGTTCCATTGGGAGTTGGCAGCAACTTTAAACATGACTTTAGTATGAGTCAAGGCTAACCGCCAATCTCGTTTCCCATAATAGCACAAGGCATGGATAACCGCCCAGGCCGTTTTCCCATAATCTTTTCATGAGACATTAACTTTACCCAATGCATTGGAGTGCTATCTAGGAGCACCCATCTATGATTATTCATGTATATTCTTTCCCCATAAAGAATCTCACATAATCAATCATAGATAAACATAAGAGTACCCAAGGAAAGAAATGGGCACACAATCACGTCATGAAGCATAATAAAAAGGGACGTAACATACAAGAATCAATGAAAGAAAGAAATTAAATCATAAATAGAAATTAATAATGTATAAAGACATAAATAATGACAAGAGATAACAAATTGAAGTGATAACATGTAAAAATAGTTTTTAGGAATCTTTGAGTCAAACCCTTTTAGTGCAGTTTAGGAAAACATCGAATATCTCTTAAAACGAAAAGTGGCATAATATTTCTTTTATAAAACTAAAAGTAAACCAGGAGGGTTTTAATAATAAAAATTCATATTTTATAATAACAAAGGTGATTTAAAACAGAGGATATATTATACTTGATAATAGGAAAGAATTCGGAAAGTTCCCTAAAACGGGTTCACTTATCAGGATGTAATGAGGAGTGAATCACTTAAAACCATGCATATCCCTGAAAGAGAGTGATGAAAGAGTCTTGATAAATAAACATGGAACATGTAAAAAAATTTGGATTATTCACAAGAAAAGATAAGATAAAATCATTTTGGTATAAAGGTAGATAAGACAACCTAAAGGAATAAAAGAGGTTCGAGTAGAATTCATTACAGATTATCGGCATGGTATCGGGAGTACTTGAGGGGGATTAGTGAGAGAGGAAAGGGAATTATCATCACTTATAGATAAATATGGTGGTATGGGGGAGGATCGAAATCGTACCCCATAATTAATAATTTCACACAACATGTCCTAACATAGGGAACAATCTTGAATAAGGGTGAAATTGAGAGGATCCCATACCTTAGGTCTGTTGGTGTTCTCCACTTGATATTAATGACCTGAATAGTCAAACTAGGTTTATTAATCAAAATTTCCAAAACCTTATATAAAATTAAAATATTCAGTATAACCATTTTAAGTTCATTTATACCCATTTTGATTGATTATAAGGTTCAATTTCATTGTTCGGGTCCGTTTGTTTCATTTGTTTTAATGATCGTTTCAATTGTATTTAGGTTCAAATAAATTTTATGATTAAAGTGGTTGTACTGAAATGAATTTATATAACATTAGTGGACATCCAATAGGTTACATGGTTACAAAATTCATTTGATTAATTAGAGTGAAAGAGAACCTTTACATTAAACAGTAATGATAAACACTTGAATTAATTTTAACGATTTTCCCATAATTGACTTGGTTTGTATTATTGTTTTATATAATGAGTGTATGAGGATCACAAAACCTTAAATAGGACATATAAAATATATAATAATCTGGTACAACCATATCATAAATGGTTTCATGATCAGAAACATAATAATAAAAGAATTTGAAATCACATTATCCATGATGTCGGTAATATGACACATCACAGACGATGTTTTAATTATAGAACGTGAGGGAGGGGAGGAGAAGTATGATGCTTGAAATTTCCCATAAAAATGATTAGAACCCAGAATATATGAGATTATGGAGCTTTCATGACTTTTGGATAAGGGAAGGGGAAGAAGGTATAAGAACAGAAAGAAAATGAAAACAAGACACTTGAAAACGAAAGAGGGTTCTTACCCTTTGATCTCATCTCATTGAGACTCCTCTTAGTGGCTTTGATTTTAGTATTTTGCAAAGACCAGAAAGACTTGGACGTGTGGAAGTATCTTCGAAGGGTATTTGGGGAGAATTTTGGCTAGGAAAAAGACTTGAGAGGTGTGAGGAAAAGAGGTAAGGAGAGGGGGTATTTATAGTGAGGGAGGAGAGGGTTTTCCCAAAAAAAATTCAATAGATTATTAATTTCCCACAAGACAAGGAATAGTGATGATTCCTTGAAAAAAAAAATAGTAAATTTAGCATGTGAATACGATCTTATTGGGATAACATCACCAGAACATCATCATGAATTCAAAATTAATGTATTTTACTTATTTTGTGAATTATCATATTTCACTATTCTCCAAAATTTCAAGTATTTCAGAAAAATCCCAAAAAATTTCCCTAAATTTTTTTCGACGTGTAGATTCAAAAAATGAAGTCAATTTTCAAAAATAATTTTCTAAAGATTATTATTTTCATGTTTAATTAAAATAATAATTTATTATCAAAACCAGTTTTAAAAAATTCATTAACTCATTCTAAAATATAGGTATATCGTACTTCCAACTTGAATATTATTTTTATACCTCCATAGGTGAGGTTATAATTCATTAGGTTATATAACTATTCATAAGGGTATGTTACTATTCATTAGGTTTGGTTACTATTCACCAAAAATTATTTTTGTTTTATTAGACTCCAAAAAACAGCTTGAACACAACTGTGTATGCCGGATTTTCAAAATTCCAAACACAGAAGTGAAAAAATTATGATTAAAGGTAACTTATCACTTATTAGTTCATTATGTTGTTCTTTCATGAGATCTTATGCCATAATTATAAGAAGGGAATTTCTATTTACAAACATTGGGTCGTCACATTCTTCCCCCCTTATTAAATTTCTCCCTTGAAATTTCATTTTACATACTAAGCCAAAAATATGTGTGGGTACTTTTCCTTAATTGCTTCCTCCAATTCCCATGTTGCTTCCTCAAACATATGGTTCATCCAAAACACTTTGACAAGATGGTATGTATTGTTTCATAGAACCTTATCTCTCTGATCCAGAATCTTTATTTGATGCTCCTCATAAGAGTGATCATCTTCCAGTTGCACCACCTCTAAGTTTAGTATATGTGAGGGATCCGGTATGTACTTCCTCAAGAGTGATACATGAAAAACATCATAAAATCGAGCCATATTCGATGGAAGTTCAAGTCGATATTCCACAGATCCTATGAGGTCAAGGATCTCAAAGGGGCTAATATACTATGGGCTTAGCATCCCTTTCATCCCGAATCGCATGAATCTCTTCCATGGATATATTAGAAGGAATAATTTATCTCCAATGTCGAACTCCAAGTCCCTTCGACGTTTGTTAGCATAGCTCTTTTGCTGACTTTGAGCAGCTTTGATGTGTTTCTGGATGACATAAACCATCTCTGTCATCTCTTGAACAAGATCTGGTCCATGTAGCTTTCTCTCTCTAACTTCATCCCAACAGGTTGGAGTTATACATCACTTTCCATACGGAGCTTCATATGGAGCCATTTGAATACTCAAGTGGAATCTATTGTTGTATGAGAACTCAACCAAAGGGAGAGGCTAATCCCATCCACCTTTAAATTCTAGAGTGCAGGCTCTAAGCATATCTTCATGTGTATGAATAGTTCTTTCAAACTGGCCGTCAGTTTGGGGGTGATAGGTCGTGCTGAAATTTAATTCAGTACTCAAAGAATGTTAAAGGCTCCACCAGAATTTTGATCTAAACCTTGGATCACGGTCAGAGACAATTCAGAGTGGAACATCGTGCAGTCTCACCACTTCCTTCACATATATCATTGCAAGTTGTTCAACTAAAAGATCTTCCCAAATAACAATGAATTGAGATGTATTGGTGAGTCGGTCAACCACAACCCATATTTCATCATTTCCCTTCGATGTCTTCGAGAGACCCATGACAATGTCTATAGTAACATTTTCCCATTTACACATGGGTATAGAAAATGGATGCATCATACCTTTGTACTTTTTTCGCTCAGCTTTATCTTGCTGACATACCAAACACCTTGATATATATTCCGCAATCTCCTTCTTCATGTTAACCCACGAGAAGTGTTCTTGGAGATCATGGTACATTTTGGTACTCCCAACATAGATAGAGAAGGTCAAGTTATGTGAATCCTTCAATAGATCCTTCTTTATCTCTGGATCAGATGGTACACATAATCGTGTCCCAAATATTACAACTCCTTCCTCATCAATTTTGAAATCGAAGGATTTACCATTTTAACAACATCCACCCTTTTCTGAATTTCAACATCCTTTCCTTGTGCAACCTTTATTTTCTCTATGAGGGATGGTTAAGAAATCATTTGAGAAAGGATTGATGATTTTCCTACCTTAATGATTCCCATGTCCATCCTTTGCAAATCTAAGAAGATCAGATCCTTTTCTGTTCTCATCATTGATAAAGATGCAGGATCCTTTCTACTTAGAGCATTTTCCACCTTGTTTGCCTTACCGAGATGGTAGTGGATTCAGCAGTCATAATCCTTGATGAGCTCTATCCATCTTCATTGGCGCATATTAATCTCTTTCTGTGTGGATATATATTTGAGACTCTTGTGGTCTGTATATATCTCACATTTCCCCATAGAGATAATGCCGCTAGATATTCAAGGTAATGATCACATCTGTTAACTCCAGATCATGCGTTGGATAGTTTTGCTCATGGATTTTCAGGTTCCTTGTGGCATAGGATATCACTTTTACATTTTTCATCAGCACACAACCTAAGACATTCTTAGAAGCATCACTATACATCACAAAGAGTTTCCCACTGGTAGGGAGTGTGAGTACTGGTGCAGTGATAAGCCTCTTTTTCAAATCCTTGAAACAGTCTTCACACTCCTGTGTCCAAAAAAACATTACTCCCATCCATTTTAGATTGGTCATTGGATTTGAAAGTGGTTGAAATTTCTTCATGAATCATCAATAATTCCCAGCTAGACCCAAAAGGCTACGAATCTCCGTTACAAGAAGTTGGTATCGACCACTGTTCAATTGCCTTCGTATTGGAAGGGTCCACAGATATCCCTTTGCTGGTGATAACATACCCCAAGAATGATACTTCCTCCATCCAGAACTCACATTTACTGTACTTTTCATACAACTTCTCCCTTCGCAAAGTCCTTAACACAGTTTCCAAATACTCCTCATGTTCCTCAATGATCTTGGAGTCTATCAGAATATCATCAATAATGACTACCACAAATTTGTCGAGATAATCTCTAAAGACTCTATTCATTAAATCCAGTAAAATTTATGGAGCATTAGTGAGTCCGAAGGGCATCACTATGAACTCACAGTGTCCATACCTCATTCGAAAGGTAGTCTTGTGAATATCTTCCTTCCTCACCTTTAGTTGGTGATATCCTGATCGATGTTCCACCTTAGAGAAATAACTGGACCCACGTAGATGATCGAAAAAGTCATCTATCCATGGAAGGGGATACTTATTCTTTATTGTGATTTTATTGACCTCACTATAATCAATGAACATGCGCATTGATCCATCCTTATTCTTGACGAAGAATACTGGAGCACCCCACTGTGAAGCACTCGGGCATATAAAACCCTTCTCCATATTCTCCTTTAACTGCTTATTCAGCTATTCTAGCTCTATGGTGGCCATTCTGTAAGGTTTCTTTGATATTGGAAGAGATCCAGTGATACATTCAATTGATAACTCAACCTATCGGTCAGGAGGAAGACCGGGAAACTCTTTAGGGAATACGTTAGTGTAATCCCTCGTGATGGGAATTTCTTAAAGCATGATTCTCTCCTTCGTCTCAATCATTCGAGCTAGATATGCATGATCATAAGGATGAAATATCCACACATGAGATGATGATTCAAAAAGCTATTCATCTTCCTCCTTTCACTTGTAAAGAATTGGAGGATGCTTCGGGATGTGGAGAGTAATCTCGCTTTCCCGGTAGTTGATGTTGGCCTTGTATAAAGATAGCCAATCTATGCCCAAGATAGCGTCAAATTCCACTAAATGTAGTATGAAAAGATTTTCTGGGAGGTTCAGTCCACAAACATTAACCGAGGAGGAGTTATAAACCATGGATTAAATAATTTCCACATTATCTTTTCTCACAGATAACTTTTCCTCCAAATTTTGAGGTGGTGTTTGAATAGTTCTACTAAAATTGAATGATATGAAAGAACCCGTAGAAACAGAATCAAATAGAACGTTCACGATTCTTGAATGAATAACAAGCATACCTGTCACCACATCTTTTTCCAACTCCACCCTAGTAGTAGTGATAGCATAATCCCTTTATTGTTTCCTTGGAGGTTGTTATTGATTGCCTCCAACAACCCTCAGCTTAGGGAAATTGTTCGCATAATGCCCAAGATCATTGCTGTTATAACACTGCACTGTAGGCTGAGTGTTGATCTAAACCTTCCTTTCTTCTTCAACATTAGCAGGATTTTTCATACTCCTTCGGCAGTTCTTGGCCAGATGACCAAACTTTCAGCATTTGAATCATTTCTTGGTTCCCTTTAGATAGTTACCAGGATGCATTTTCCCACAATTTTTGCAAAGGGGAAAATTGGGATTATTTCCATCATGGGATTTGTTTGATGTAAAACCCATGATGTTTTCCATTCTCCACTTCTTTTCACTAGGCCCATGAGACCACTAAGAGTCTCCAATCTCCATTTATACCTTGAGGTCCCAACGGACAATGTCCTCATAACTGTCGAAGTCTCGAATCACCAATACTTTTCATAGACTCAACATTAGTCTACTAAAGAATCAATCTACTTTGCTTGTAGTGTTCATGACAATGCCAAAGGCGTACCTTGAAAGCCTTGTAATGTTTTCTTCATACACCCCGATGGACTCATCTTCCTTATGCATGAGTCTGAGGAACTCTCTTTCCATCATGAGATGGATGGTTCGAGGAAAATATTTGTTGAAAAACATCATCTTGAATTCCTCCCAATCTATGGAATAAATTTCTTCTTGGGACTTTGTGTTTTTGATCAGTTTCCACCACTGACCAGCTTCCTATTCAAAATTATAGACTGCCAGTACAACTTTCTCTTCTTCCGAGCTCTAGAGGGCAGAGAAAATCTTTTCAATGGAGTTAATACATTGATCTTCAAAGAAGGGATCAGAAGACACACTAAACATGGGAGGCCTTTTCCGCATAAAGGATTCTAAGAAAACTTTCTCTTTCATTGGAGGAGGGGGACTTTCCACCTGATTCATGTTATTATTCATAACTCGTGCCAGCTGAGGAAGTACTGCCATGATGTTTTGAGCACCCACTTCCGTCACATCAGGCATGTCATTAGGGAAATCATCACATTTCCTATCACATTGGTTTTTGGAATGTGTTCCTCTATTTTCCACCATTAACTAAGAAAAAGAACGTATAATTAGAGCTATTCAATACTTAGCTATTGAGAATAGAAAGGAAACTTTGAACATTAAAGGATAAAATTATAAATAAGAAGTACATCCTAACTTGTGATTCCATAGGTTTATATCTAGGTTATCCTAAATCTATTTATTAAATTATTTTCTTAAAGTCTTTTTCCCTTAATAATAGTTTTTACTAAGCTCGTGAATCTACCAAAGCATATCCCCCAGGAGTTTTGTAACCAAGAGTGCATCAAGGCCCATTGTCATGCACTAGTTCCAATTCGAGTCTAGCTCAAAGCAGTGTTTTCGGGTTTTACCCCTAGGATACATCTGTTCTAGAGCCGCCTCTACCAGATCGATTTCAGATAGGGATGTATTTTCCTGATAAAACAATTACTCAATACTCACCAAAATTTGGGAATGTTTTCTAATACTTAGTCTTATCCTTAAGGTTCTCACTAAGGTTCTCTATTCCTAATCTCCAAAAATAACTAGACCATCATCTTATACCAAATATAGCGACCCTATAGTTTTACACATAATATTTACTGATTTTAAACATAATTCATCATCAGAGTTCAAGCCAAGTATCGTTAAGTCTAGTGTCTTATAAGACTAGGTACATATATCACAAAACATGGGCCAAAAAACAATTCTTTATTTAATCTTCATAATGAGCTCCTAAATTTCTTTGAGCCCTTACATCTGCATAGGGTACCCTGGGGAACACATGAAAAAAGGGATGAGATAAATATCCCAGTAAGGGAAAGAACATAAGAATAAACTTGAAGCACATGAGTTACGAGGCCTGACATAATGATATTGGAAGCATGGAACATAAGGAATCATAACATATAAACACAGGATCATAAATACATGGAATGAAATAATCATGGGATCATAAAAGAATGAGATTATATAAGAATAGTTCCATATAGAGGTGGTAGCAACTTTAAACATGACCTTAGTACGAGTCATGGCTAACTGCTAATCTCGTTTCCCATAGTAGCACAAGCCAAGACTAACCACCTAGATCGTTTTCCCATAATCTTCTCATAAGACATTAAATTTACCCAATTCATTGGAGTGCTATCTGGGAGCACCCATCTAAGCATATTCATTTATATGCTTTCCACATAAAGAATATCACATAATCAATCATACATAAACATAGGAGTACCCAAAGAAAGAAATGGGCACACAATCACATCATGAAGCATAATAAAAAGGGACGTAACATACAAGAAACCATGAAAGGAAGGAATTAAATCATAAATATATATTAATAATGTATAAAGGCATAAATCATGATAAGAGATAACAAACTAAAGTGATAACATGTAAAAAAAGTTTTTTGGAATCCTTGAGTCAAAACATTTTAGTAAGGTTTAAGAAAACATCCAATATCTCTTAAAACGAAAAGCGGCATAATATTTTTTAAAAAAAACCTGAAGAAAACCAGGAAGGTTTTCATAATAAAAATAATGATATTATAAAGATATAGGTGACATAAAATAGATGATATAGTACACTTGATAATAGGAAAGAATTCGGGAAGTACCCTAAAAACGGGTTCACTTATCAGGAAGTAATGAGGAGTCAATCACATAAAAGCATGAATATCCCTGAAAGAGAGTGATGAAAGAGTCTTGATAAATAAAATTGGAACATGTAAAAAAAATTATAGTGTGCACAAGAAAATATAAGATAACATAATGTTGGTAGAAAGGTAGATAAGACAACCCGAAGGAATAAAAGAGGTTCGGGTAGAATTCATTACAGATTATCGGCATGGTATCAGGAGTACTTGAGGGGGATTAGTGAGAGAGGAAAGGGAATTATCATCACTTATACATAAATTGGAAATTACGGGGGAGGTGATAAATCATAACCCATAATTAATAATTACACACAACATGTCCTAACATAGTGAACAATCTTGAATAAGGGTGAAATTGAGTCGATCCCTTACCTTAGGTTCGTCGGTGTTCTCCACCTGATATTAAAAACCTGAATAGTCAAATTAGGTTTTTTAATCAATAGTTCCCGAACCTTATATAATTGTAAAATAATAATTATAAACTTTTTAAGTTCATTTATACCCAATTTTATTGATTACAAGGTTCAATTTCATTGTTCGAGTCCGTTTGTTTCATTGGTTTTCATGATCAGTTCAATTGTATTTAGGATCAAATAAATTGTAAGAAGAAAGTGGTTTTCCATAATTGAAGTTATATAACATTATTGTACATATATTGGGTTATATGGTTACAAAATTCATTTGTTTAATAAGAGCGATAGAGAACCTTGACATTTATCATTAATGATAAACACTTGAATTAATTTTAAGGATTTTGCACATAATTGACTTGTTTTGTATTATTGTTTTATATCATGAGTGTATGAGGATCACAAAAAAATAAATAGGACATATATAATATATAATAATCAGGTTCAACCATATCATAAATGGTTTCATGACCAGAAACAAAATGATAAAATAATTTGAAAACACATTATCCATGACGTCGGTAATTTGACACCTCACGAGCGATGTTTTTATTCTAGAACGTGAGGGAGAGGAGGAGAAGTATGATGCTTGAAATTTTACATACACATGATTAGAATAAATAATATATGAGATTCTTCAGCTTTCAGGCCTTTTGATATGGGAAGGGGAAGAGGGTATATGAAAAGAATGAAAATGAAAACAAAACACTTGAAAACGAATGAGGGTTCTTACCCTTTGATCTCCTCTCTTTGAGACTCCTCTTAGGGGCTTTGATTTTGACCTTTTGGAAATAACAGAAATCTTTTGACGTTGGGAAGGAGCTTGGGAGGGTATTTGGGCAGAATTTTTTCTAGGCAGAAGACTTGAGTGGTGTGAGGAAAAGAGGTAAAGAGAGGGGGTATTTATAGTGAGGGAGGAGAGGGTTTTCCCAATTGTTTATTCAATAGTTTATTAATTTCCTTCAAGACAAGGAATAGTGATTATTCCTTGACTAAAAATAGTAAATTTAGCCTGTGAATCCGAACCAATTGGGCTTACATCAGCATAACATCATCATGACTTCATAATTAATGTATTTTTCTTATTTTGTGAATTATCGTATTTCACTATTCATCAAAATTTCATGTATTTCTGAAAAATACCAAAAATTCACCCTAACCATTTTTTGACATGTAGAATCCCAAAATGAAGTCCATTTTTCAAAAATAATTTTCTAAATATGATTATTTTAATATTTAATTAAAATACTAATTTATTATCAAAACTATTTTTAAAACATTCATTACCTCATTCTAAAATATAGGTATATCGTACATCCAAATTGAATATTATTTTTACCCTTCCATAGGTGAGGTTAATATTAATTAGGGTATACCACTATTCATAACGGTATGTTACTATTCATTAGGGTTGGATACTATTCATGAAAATTGTTTTTGTTTTATTGGACTCTAAATAACATCTTGAACACAACCGTGCATGCCAGATTTTCGAAATTCCAAAAAAATAAGTGACAAAATTTTGTTTAAAGGACACTTATCAGTTAGTAGTTCATTATGTTGTGCTTTCATGAGATTTTATGACATAAATATAAGAATGGAATTTCCATTTAAAAACTTTGGGTCGTTACAGTGGTGTTCGTTAGATAATCCCTCCAGTCTGCAAAGGCTCGCTAGTTACCTCTTCAATCGTTGTTGGCACCCCAACACAATGTGACCCTAGTGGTGATCTCAATTTCGTTTCGGGAGCCTGTCCTTGAAACGTGATAATGAGTAACTCCATTATCTAAGGGAGGCAGATCAAGTCAATACTGAAGACTTTATCTCAACTAAACATGGGTCCTACTCACAGGACCCTTCCAGAGTGCATCTCTACTGACGCCAAGCGAAGGGGTTTCATCATGAAGAAGATGACCTTATGCTGAGGGAACCTTCTGAAGTCTAGGTGACCCAGGCCCCTCGGGATTCTGGCCAAGGTAGGTGAATATATTATCCAACACATGCTCTCACCATTGTTCCTGACGAGAAAATACATCCTACCAACACAACGTCATTCAACGGCCAGACATACAACTCTGCCCCTCCACTCGAGCCCACCACAAAAATAGGGTGGAAAAATACGAGCACGTGCACATTCCTGTTTCTGATTTCCGGTCCCACCGTGCAGACCATGTGGAAAGGTACGGGAATATGAAGATATCTTCCAATGAAAAAGAGGCATGTCATCCAAATAGGATGACAACCAGCTACACATAGGTACAAATACCTGATAATGTATTTCAAGCCCGTCAGCTAAATCAGACGGAAACATGCTACACACAAGAACTAATACCTAATAATGCAAATCAAGTCCATCATCCAAAGAGGATGATAAGAAAATATGTGTATATTCAAATTCATATAGATTCATACAAAGAAATTGAGATAAATATTGTGAAAATTGAGTAGATGAAATTCCCCACCCTTGAATATAATGTCCATCAATAAAATATTGTGGCTACCAAAGAAGACAACTGGCGGCAGACTTGTTCCTCTGTCCCAACATAAGAGAACTTCTAGTATCTACTAGCTACACATAGAGGACTAGAGGAGGCACAAACTCATTCTCATATATCAGAATGAGCCTTCATACCCATTCCATCCAAATATGTATCTCATCACATCCTGGAAATGTTGGAAGATCATATGTCGGTCCCAGAACATATTATCCAAACAATCCAAGATATTATTTCATCGGCGGAAACGTGAGATACAAGGCCCATGACCTGGTTTTCATGACCGAAATGACTTACTCTCAAAATGGATCAGTCAATCATGAGCAGTTATGCATCCTTTCTGCAGTCTAAGAGGGTCGATGGCAATATCCTGTAACACACAAACAACCGGATTGGGAACAAATACGTGTTCCAACTAGAAGATTCTGGTCCAAAGCTGTGGCCTCTCCAGAGCATGCATATATTCTTTCCAAACCTCAAGATGCTCATAGAAATATCCCGACCACATCGTGGGATCCATCATGGTAGGGGTACATATATTAAGGTCCTTACCAATAGCAGGCGGCCCCAGTTACCTACAAGGGAGTGCTGAAAAATAGAATGCCCCAATGGAAACCAAAAAATGAAGAGTATATACATGATCCTGCTCTACTGAAAGCTCGGGTTTTTGACACGCTCAAACATATATAAATAAAGGATAAAGACCCTATCTATCCATTACAAAATTATGGAAGTGGATGTAGCAATAGCGATAGTCCCTCCCGCAATGATGCTACCAGAAGCTATGAAGGTCCTCCCTAGAGAACACAAGGGGGATCACTCCGTGGGCCAGGAACGATCGATCACGAGTTCCTATCTCTTGATGTGTGTTAGGGTATCCCTACCCTTGAACTGAAGATCATACAGTAAGAAGGTACTCCCTTTTTTTCATCCACCCTGATGGACGTCCCCATGGTATACACCATAGATATGCTGCTCCTTGTAGTCGGACACCAAGTCATGATGGTAGTTCTCACCATGATGATATTCATTACGAAGGCCCTCCCCACAATGGTAGTTGTTGTGATGTCCTGCCACATAGTAACATGATGAAACGAGAATGTCTTTCCTTCATTGATGTACATCCTAAAGGTCCTCCACAAGATGTACACTTCAAAAATTATCACTGCATCCGGGTATGGAGCTATGAGATCAGTCCTCACCATCATAGCAGTCATCAAGAAGGTCCTCCCCATAGTGAAATCAAGAATCGATAA
This sequence comes from Viscum album, assembly GCA_963277665.1. NCBI lineage: Eukaryota > Viridiplantae > Streptophyta > Magnoliopsida > Santalales > Viscaceae > Viscum > Viscum album. The sequence continues at coordinate 1,708,038,410 of OY728138.1, read as the reverse complement.
GGTCCTCCCCTTGTTATAAACCACCCTGAAGGTCCTCCCTAAGGTATACGCTATAAATATATTTCCCGTAGTAGGGAATCATGTAGAAATGGTAGGCCTCACCATTGCAGCACCAATTGTGAAGGTCCTCCCCGCAACTAAAATTCACATCAGCATGAAGGCCCTCCCCTTATTGGATCAAATGTGAGAATTCCCTATTATTCTAAGGAACATGGAAAGATGGAGTTAGGAATATCTGGTGATCTTTATTTGAGAAGTGATATAAATTATCAATAAGAGAACATTTTGGGTCTGTCCACATCTTTAGAGCCACCCCCGTGCCATTCACATATCAATGAGGCTCCCACTAGCCCGCCTGCATGGAACAAAATTATAAACAAGCAATCAAGATGGGCATATCAGGTAGAGGATCCCCCGGAATAAAAACCATAGCATATGTTGGTCGTGGGAAGACAACTATCTAAGGATAATATGATAGTGATGTATTAGCCTACAATCACTTATCACATCGACATACCAGTAGAGTTTTTTGGGGAATGTATGCATAACATTAGCCTCAATATATGACCAACCCTTCACCTACTAAAAGAAAAGTTCCTACCATATGAAGGTTATGAGAGCCATTGTAACATGTCAGATGAGATTCACCATCTGATTGACCTGGAAGCCATCCCATCCGCACGGAAACCACGATCCGAAATGCGAAATAAAATCCTTACACTAGATTTCCACCATGAACTGCACAAGCTATGTCGCCCGATTGGTGATGCTCTGACGGTAGTTCACTTTCGAGGATTGGGATAATATTGATCTCTACACTTTACATCATGTCCTATCTAGAAAACCTCATTAGAAATAAAATCCTACAGTAACATTACCCAAAGGAAGAAATCCAATGAAATTACTACTCAGGAAAGATGGAATACTCAATAAACACCAGTTTGGAGTATGTATCAAAAGTTTCAGGACTGAAGAGATCAAGACATTGAAAAACCTCTGATCCAGGAAACCGAGAACATCCAATAGGATTCCACCCTAAGGTAAACAAACCTCAAGCAGTTCTCATGTCTTCAAAAGACCATAGACTCCGTACAGGTCTAATTTCATACTCAAAACACACCCACATGGGGTTTGTGAAATCAAAAAGGTGGAAAAAGTAGCAGTTACAACCGTAATTTAGGAACAACCTCAGCCCCCAAGGCTGGGAGAATCATTAAATCAAAATGCCTCTTTAAGTCCAACATGTCCAGGCCATAGCGCATCAATGGAAGAACAACAAAAACTCTATTCTGAAGTACTAGGGGAATTTTTACCTCAAGATCTCTCAGAATGAACATATCTCTTTTCCCATATAAGAAGAATGATGAGCTGAAAAGTCACCCGTACCACCCTTTCTTTTGGCTCATACCCTCTACACGAGGTCACATTACAAAGTCATATAAAGGCTACCATCATGTCAATACTACCTAAGAAACCTAAAGAATACAATAAAATTGAATGTGAAAATTTAATAAAGTACACATAAATCCTTCTTACCATTCAGCACTTGGTACACCACCCCCAATGTGGTATGCATCAGTGAACATGGTAAAAATGAACCCCAATGATCTCACAAGAAATGACACAGTTGGAAAGGATTCGAGGGAATATGGTTCCCTCCCCAAGGAATCCCACACAGAGCCTGATGGTGTGCATACACAAAACCAGAGAGTGGTCAAAAAAATTTCACAACTACAGATAATCCATCAATACCTCCCTCGTGAAACCCCAACAACGAGATGAATAAATAAAAGGTCTTCTATGACCCAACTCCTCCTATCCCTTAGAATGTGTCCATCACTATTGAGGAAATATTCACTAAATAGGAGGAAGAAATGAAAGGGATCAGGCATATTAGTTCCAAACTGTGTCGAGGTTGCTACCTCATGTGATGTGTCCCCCTTGCAGAGCGTTGTTAAGTATTCCTAGAAGAGGTTCCTTTTCCACAAGCACTCATCCTGGTGAATGAAGTCAAGATCAGAGGCTCGTCCTTCCCAACACTAGGACCATTAATCTACTTATACATGGCCTTGGAAGGACATCAATACTTCCCCTGACAGGGATGGAATCCAGAATATATCCCAGTAAACCCATAATGGATAACCCTGGCTAGGTATCCACCCAAAATTTTAGCAGTGCTGGCAAGCCCAGCTTTGAATGCTGCCACCCCAGCCCATGATCATTCCCGAAAGGATATGAATGAAGGGATCTTGAATAATGTTGAGATATTAGCTACTCTTCTAGAATCCATGGGGGGCCTCTCACTCTAATAAAATAAGAGAAAAAACCCTACCCTAGTTGGGTGAGTAATGTTCTGCCACTGCAAAACATTGGAACCCCCATATTCTATGTAATCCTTGGAATGGGGGACCTGAAACAACATCTAATGCACTAAACATCTTATTGAGACCCCATGATGGGTACTCTGTAAGAGAAATAATTAGTAAAACTCATTTGATTCGTGAAAAACCTTTAAAGATCGACCTTTGTATGGTATAATAATATGTTAACTAACTCAATCATGGGTTGGGATGACCTCTGGTGGCAATTTCTCTTCCAGTTCAGTTTGACATTTCCAATGACAACATTCAATGATCTCATGAACTACAAGAATAAATAGAATGAAAGATTCTCAAACTTCACTTCTAGGTAGAATGGGCTAACTTATTCTCGGATCCATTCGCTTCCTCAAGATGAGATTCTCTCTATGTGTATTAACAACATTCGTGATAAATTACGCACACCGCTCATCCCGATGATGTAATAAAGTGGGTTTTGAGATATCTCTATCATTTTTCAATTTATAGAAGACTCTTTTTAGTGGAACAATATCATGTCTCGAGTGGACCCATCATCCCCAAGAAAATGAGAGGGAATAGCTGAAGTGGATTCTGTGACATATTAGCCACCCCTTCAACATCTATAGTGGTGAGGCCTCTACTGAACTGTGCAGGACCCCCAAGACAACTGTATGCAACCCTACCATAACATGATGAGAGAAATGATTTTAAAATTATTCAGTTTAAAGAAATAATTAATAAACTCTACTCATTAATGATTAATACTTCCACATCTACATCATAACCGCCATGAATTACCACTTGGTCCGGCTACCAGAGCCAAAGTGAGCGGATGAAGTAGGTGTCGAAGACTACCCAAATTGTTGTCCTTATCACAAGATACTAGGACACCCCATACAAGAATTCTTCCTCTTCAAGGATCTCCTAAAAATATAGTGTATTCATGGAATTTCAGGTCAGGCCTACTTCCAGCACAAGTGGTGTATTTTCCCCCTCAGACTGAAGAGAGTAAGAGGAATGGGAAACAATCACCAGTAAAAATGAGAAAAAATTTAAAATTGGATGAGTCGGAAAATATACAACTATGTTCATGGAATCCTCCCTGATTAGTTGAAACAACCATCCATTTCTCAAAAGTTCCTCAAGCAACACAATCGTTATCCTCCACCCTGCGGTCCATTAAGGGCTAGAAGGGAAGAAAACAAGGGCAATAATATTGACTAACACCAAAGCTATTATGGAAAATTTCAGAATTCGTAGCAATAGACTTGGTGGAATGGGAACCGTCCCCCCAAAAGGTACCACGGGCACCGCCCCACCAAATGGTACTATAGGCACCACCCATCCAAACAACACCATTAGAAGGAGGCAGTCAGACAGAAATATTGTTGGATCAAGAACTGATATTTGGATCAATTAATGTCATTCACTTGATGGAACCCTTATCTGATGGAGACTTTGGATATGAATGCGAAACCCCCGCACCCAAATGGAGAGCTAGAGGAAGAGGCTTCGGAGGCCGAGGGTCCTTGAAAGGCATTATCGTGACAAGATTCAAATTCCCAGCCACACTATAACACAAACTGTTAACATCACAAAAACTCATGGAAGGATCAACTGATAGACACAATGGGAACTAGAATGCTCCTCCACCCCCATCGGTATAAATCAAAGCCTAGTTATCTTGGAATATCCATCAGAGGAAGAGAAAATATTAAATCACCCAAGGAAAAGGGGAAAACCAGTTCGGCTGACCCCGAAACAGACTACAGTGCAACCAACTCATGTCACAATGGCCAAACCATCTACATCCAAAGCTCAATCCCCTAATGTGACTATGAAAGGGAAACCTGATAAGAGAATCTTCTTTCTTTAGAGAATAAATATGATATTATAAATCTGTTGGCTATAATACCTACAATGCTATCAATCATAGATGTTTTTAATTTGTCCAAAGACCTTATGGAGGTGCTCCTCGAAGCCTTACTAAGTACTTAGATGTTTGAGGCTGAAGTTGCAGCAGCTGAAGTCTATAGAATAGAGGCCGATCCCAAAGAATTTTACACCGTCATATCCTCCATAAATAGTAATGAAGACGCCATCATTAAATGGCATGTCAAACCCTTATATGTGTTTTGAAAGATAAATGGCATTGATGTCAATTGGATTTTCATCAACAACGGCTCTGGAGTCAATTTCCTCCAACTGTGAATGCTTTGTCGACTAGGGCATGATGAAGACAGCTTGACACCCAGAACCACATATCTACTGGGATATGAAAAAAATTGTGTAGAATCCGTTGGGTCAAATCAAGATTGAAACCTTTCTCGGAGACCTCAAATCATATTCGAATTCCCTATTATTGCAGAAAAGTACAACCTTCAACAACCTGTTGGGGAGGCCCTCACTACATCAGTATACCGAAATTAAATCATCATACCATTAGTGTGTTAAATATTGAACTAATAGGAAAAATGAGACATTGCATGCTGATAAATCCTGGTTTTAGTCCTCTGAGTCGCATTACATTGACACTGGGTTCTATAAACTGGTAGAGAAGCAGTCTTTAGATGATAAACATGACTCGATCACTGCCCTGAATGGATTGGAAAAAATTCCTATCGATCCCCTCCAACATTTCGAGGAATATTATTTATTACCCATCAATAAAGTTGAATGTATAAGTTCAATATCGGATACATAATCAATTGTCAGCATGATTTCCATTACGGCCGCCAAGTCCAAAGACACAAATGAATGGGATGACTCCGATGATAACCGTAAAATCCCAACCAAATATACTCTTGAACCATCCTCAAGAATTCAAACTACCCCTACCATACTCACGAAGACAAAAGATGATTTCTCTCCCAACATTGGAGATTTAGTCTTGAGAATCCTCTCTCCATAAGAAGAGGATGAAGATAATTATAGCGACCCTAGCCTTTTACACATAACATTTCATGATTTTAGACATAATTCATCATCAGAGTACAAGCCAAGGATCGTTAAGTCTAGTGTCTTGGAAGACTAGTTACATATATCAAAAAACATGGGGCTAAAAACACTTCTTTATTTAATCTTCATAATGAGATCCTAACTTCCTTTGATCCCTTACATCTGCATAGGGTACCCTGGGAAACACAAGAACAAAGGGATGAGCTAAAAATACCAGTAAGGGAAAGAACATAAGAATAAACATTAAGCACATGAGATATGAGGCTTGACATAATGATATTGGAAGCATGGAACATATCGAATCATAAAATATAAACATGGGGTCATAAATACATGGAATAAAATAATCATGGGATCATATAAGAATGAGTATATATAAGAATAGTTTCATAGAGAGGTGGAAGTAACTTCAAACATGACTTTAGAACAAGTCAAGGCTAACCACCAATCTCGTTTCCCACAGTAGCAAAAGCCAAGGCTAACCGTCCAGACCATTTTCCCATAATCTTCTCATGAGACATTAACATTACCCAATGCATTGGAGTGCTATCTGGGAACACCCACCAAATATTATTCATGTATATGCTTTCCACATAAAGAATCTCACATAATCAATCATACATAAACCTAAGTGTACCCAAGGAAAGAAATGGGCACACAATCACGTCATGAAGCATAATAAAAAGGGACGTAACATACAAGAGTCCATGAAAGAAAGGAATTAAATCATAAATAGACATTAATAATGTATAAAGGAATAAATCATGAAAATAGATAACAAACTGAAGTGATAACATGTAAAAATCGTTTTTAGGAATCTTTGAGTCAAAACATTTTAGTGCGGTTTAAGAAAACATCGAAAATCTCTTAAAACAAAAAGTGGCATAATATTTTAATATAAACCAGAAGTAAACCAGGCGGGTTTTTATAAAAAAAAGACTGATTTTATAAAAACAAATGTGACTTAAAACAGAGGATAGAGTACATTTGATAATAGTAATGAATTCCGGAAGTTCCCTTAAAACGGGTTCACTTATCGGGAAGTAATGAGGAGAGAATCACTTAAAAGCATGCATATCCTCCAAAGAGATTGATGAAAGAGTCTTGATAAATAAACTTGGAAAATGTAATAAAAATTTAGAGTCTTCACAAGAAAAGATAAAATAACATCATTTTGGTATAAAGGTAGATAAGACAACCCGAATGAATAAAAGTGGTTTGGGTAGAATTCTTTACAGATTATCAGCATGGTATGAAGAGTACATGAGGGGGATTAGTGAGAGAGGAAAGGGAATTATCATCACTTATACATAAAGAGGGAAGTATGGGGGAGGTTAAAAATCATACCCCATTTTTAATAATTACACACAACATGTCCTAACATAGTGAACAAACTTGAATAAGGGTGAAATTTAGAGGATCCCTTACCTTAGGTCCGTTGGTGTTCTCCACTTGATATTAATGACCTGAATAGTCAAATTAGGTTTATTAATCTATAGTTACAGAACTTTATCTAAAATTAAAATATTAATTATAACCTTTTTATGTTCATTTATACCCATTTTGATTGATTACAAGGTTCAATTTTATTGTTTGAGTCCATTTGTTTTATTTGTTTTAGTAATCGGTTCAATTGTATTTAGGTTCAAATAAATTGTAATATGAAAGTGGTTGTCCAAAATTGAAGTTATATAACATTAGTGGAAATCGAGTATGTTACATGGTTACCAAATTCATTTTTTTTAATTCAAGTGAAAGAGATCATTTTCATTAAACATTAATGATAAACACTTGAATTAACATTAATGATTTTGACCATAATTGACTTATTTTGTATTATTGTTTTATATCACGAGTGTATGAGGATTCCTGTAATGGCCCGGACCTCCCTGGTCCATTACTTTGTGAAAATGTGGTGTTGGAGGTGTTTCGGGAGGACAAGGTGACTTATCCCCCAGCTGCTGCCTACCGGTAGCTCGGTCTACCGGTAGCTGCTAATTACCGTTAGCTCGGTCTACCGGTAGCTGCTGATTACCGGTAGCTCAGTCTACCAGTAGCTACTGATTACCGGTAGCTCGGTCTACCGGTAGCTGCTACCTACCGGTAGCTCGGTCTACCGGTAGCTCGTTCTACCGGTAGCTGCTGATTACCGGTAGCTCGGTCTACCGGTAGCTGCTGATTACCGGTAGCTCGGTCTACCGGTAGCTGCTACCTACCGGTAGCTCGGTCTACCTGTAGCTGCTGATTACCAGTAGCTCGGTGTACCGGTAGCTGCTGATTACCGGTAGCTCGGTCTACCGGTAGCTGCTGATTACCGGTAGCTCGGTCTACCGGTAGCTGCTGCCTACCGGTAGCTCGGTCTACCGGTAGCTGCTGATTACCGGTAGCTCGGTCTACCAGTAGCCGCATCCTACCGGTAGCTGGGTTTACCGGTAGCCACGGCATACTGATAGCTCGGTATACTGGTAGCCGCAGTCCAGCAGTAGCTCGGCTAACACTTTGCCAAATTTCTAGTTCTGTGAACAGTGTTTCTATCGGTGAGGTCCTATCGGTGGACTTCTATCGGTGAGGTTCAGTGAACAGTGTTTCTATCGGTGAGGTCCTATCGGTGAACTTCTATCAGTGAGGATCTATCAGTAGACTTGTGTTTCTATCGGTAAGGCTCTATCGGTGAGCTTTTCTTTCCTTTGCCAATTTTTTTAGTTCTGTGAACAGTGTTTCCAGACTTCATAAGAGCTACCGATTCCATACTTTGCCAAATTTCACGAATGAACAGTGTTTCCAGACTCCATAAGAGCTACCGATTCCATACTTTGCCAAATTTTGAGTATGTGAACAGTGTTTCCAGCTTCGCAAATTTGACGTTTTCTTTGACGTAAAATACTTTTAAAACCTTATTTTAAGGACTTTAAGGCCGATTCAAAGGCCATAAATCCTATATTAATTATTTCCTAAGGCCGGGATGTTTTTACTTGGTCAAACCGCGTGGGTTAATGCGATCCGTTTTTAATGGAGAATAAACCGGATCTTAAACTGTCGCCTCTCCAATTTTTTTTAAACGGAACGAGATATCATTCATCGTTGTTCTTCCTCCTGGATCTCATCTACGAGACGCTAGAACCTTGCAATCTTTCTCGTAGGAGTTTCACAATCAAACGTTACTCAGATCAGTTCCGCTCTGTTGATGCAACCAAGTTGTGTCGATCGTTCTTCGATATAAGGTATGTTTTATCACCGTTCCTTCGGGGATCACCTTCTCTTGTTCTTCCTTCCATATTAGCATGTAATCTACATGGTTCTAATGGGTCTTCTTGGGGTTGGTTGGTACTGTCGTACCGTGGCATCCTCCGGTGGATGCAGCTGTCGTGAGGAGAAGAGGACTGTGACCCGTTGTGTGGATAAAGGATGTCAAGAACTCTTCGAGGTAGGGGATTCATGGCTTCTCTAATCGTGTATGTGCAATCGTAGAATTAGCATGATTTATTCCTTTGGATCACAATGAAATTGACCTAATTAAATACTTCAACCGGATTAAAAGAATTGGTTGATCGCATGTTGTTGCTTTATACAGTGATAACGGTTTGCCTCATGTTTTCCGAGATATAGTGATATCTATGTTTCTTTGATTCGTTGTTCATTCATGATAGAAATTGATAACGAACGTCAATCCGGAATTAATTGTTAATTAATTGGCTAAAGATAAAGAGGCATGTAAATTAATCTGGCTATTGTCGTTGTTGTAGTTGGTCTAATTTGAGGATAATCAAATAAGGGAAGTAAGCATGGTTATTTAATTATGATAGCCTACTGATTAGGTATCCGTGATTGGAACCTAGGAATAACAAATCTGTTAATTCAATATGGATTAGAGAACAGATTATGTGCGAATTTCTAAAAGGGTTCTGAGTTACCCTCTTGTTTGTTAAAGGGCCGAGAGCCCATTTTGTGATGTTTTTTTTCCTGCCGCTTGTGCTGTGATGTGAGCCTGGATGGCTGTTGTGATATGTGGAGGCATGGAGACTTGTGGTTGTGGCAGCGGATGACGCCTAGTGTGGCGAGATGCATCGGTTTATGCATATGGGTGTCGGGGAGGACACCAAGGGTGATGGTATGAGATGAATTTGATGGTTTGATGTTGGTGGTTTGGTTTGGTTGTTTATCTGCTTTAATTTTCCCCACTGCTCAAGGCAGATGGTCTTGCTTACCCTCTTTCCGAAGGAGGCGAAGTCACGCGGGGTATGCCACATGCTTTCCGTGTTTAGCCTCTCGATGGAGGATGGGTCTATGCTCTTTCTATAGGCGGCAAAGACTCGACGGGTAGTATATCTACTCACCGTGTTGAGCCTCCATTGTGTTTAGAAGCATAGGATGTTTTTCTAGAATTCCTGGGAATGTGGAAAAGTAATTCTGTAATGAATGTTTGATTAAATGGTGAAAATCCACGAGGATGGAGATGCTGGAATTTAAAGGTGATGTGAATCTTAAAAAGGAGCAGTTGTTTTTGAAAGTGATTCCAGTTCAGTTTAATGTGGAATTGTTCATTCTTAATTAATGTTTAAAGAATTAATCAATGTACAGTGGAACTGGTAAATAAGAATGGAGTAATCTAATAAAGCTCTTCAATTGGTTGTGTGCTTATAGGATACCTAGTCTTTGAAGTAGCAGCCTGGAGTCTGAGAGACGTTAGCTGCAGTTGTATCTAAGACTAGGTAATGCCCATAGTGTGGATGTGAGTTACTTATATATTCTGTACTTTTTGTGTTTCTATACGCTACTCCACCCTGTCGGTAAGGGAAACTGACACCCCGGGGATTCCGAGCCCTGGGGGGTGTTTTCCCAAACATTCTGACGGGAGGTTGAATGGCTGACTACCCCCTTTGGCCCCGCTCTCTTCTCTTGGTAGATCCTTGTGCTGGTAGGCACAGTGGTTAGTTTTACCCATATATGTGTGTAGAGGTCTGTAATGGCTTGTGGTTATTTCACACACATATACTCTGGATATAGTATCCTATGGAATACTATAGGTGTAACGTGTATAGGCTGTGATGGCTTGAGGATCCTTACTCGGCGTATGGGCTGTGATGGCTTGAGGAATAATACTCGACATATGATACATGTTATACGAGCTATGGTGGCTCCCGGAAACTACCTGGTTACTTTGGTTGTGAGGACGGTGTGGTGCTTCGCCCAGGTGTCTGCGGGAAATCCTTTGCGGTGCACGAGGTGCAGATTGTGGAGCTTAGCCCAGGTGTCTGCGGGCAAGCCTTTGGAGAGAGATGCACAGGACGTATGTCGTTGGGGCAAAGCGGCAAACCAGTGGGGAAGTAGTAGCGGGGTACCCTTGATATTCTTTACTATATTCTATATTCTTGTATGCGTTACTTGGTGAGAGTAGCCATGTTGAGGTTGGGAACATAGTATACCTGTTTAGGTGACGAGTTAGTTTCACTTGTTGTTCACTAGGCTTTAGCATGATTTTTTACTTTTTCACGAGAGGCTTGGGGAGGATCCTACTTAGTATACTGTTATACTCACCCTATGTATATACAAACTGTTTTTCAGGTCACTTGGAGCAGGTTGGATATCAAGCTGGTTACTACTAGCTTGGGGTTGGAGGAGGAGCTGTTCGGGCTTGTGGTCGCTGCCGTTTTACTTTCTTTTGGGTACTTTTAGTTTTCCCTTTCAGTTGTAGTACTTTTGCATGACATTTCATATATGTACTTGGGTTTCTTTTATATTTTCAGTTATGAGTTGGAGTTGGTTGGAGTCTATTCTATCTCTCTCTTTTGCATGTGTTCTCTTAGAGGGTAATGCCTCCCATTAGTGTGTGTATTATACCCTCGGTGCTAGTCGCCAACCCGGGGCCTACTGGAGGCGGGACTCGGGGGTCATTATCTCCCTTCTCACATTGCCGGCCCTGGAGGGGTACAATTTGTGGGGAGGGGGTCATGACAGAGTGGTATTAGAGGTCTGGTTGAGGGATAGAATGGAGTTTGGAGTTAGGCACAGGTGAGGATGCATGGGATGGTAGGGCAACGGTGTCATTCATGTTTAGCAAGTGGGGTAAACACTGGAGACCGGCAGAGACATAGGCGTTCAGGGCCCCCTATGATCCGTTGCACGGACCTTTAAGTTTACGGTGGCTACTAAACAAAGTGATACTGGTTGCAGGGTAGAGACCTAGGAAATGGTCATGCATCATTATTCTTTGTGCCTGTGTTTGAATGGGTAGACCTTGGGATAGGTAACCTAAAATTAATAAAACAAAATAATTAATTAATTAATGTTGAGTCTTCCATATTCCAGGCTTAGGAGCTCTAATGGTTGTTATTTTACAGGTATGGCTCCAGGTCGACGTCCTCGTCAGGTTTGCGCAGAAGGTGCCCAGCAGGCTGTTCCAGCAGATCGCCGCCGGGTAGAGGTTGACGACGATGACAATTGGAGGAAGACACTCCGAGAGTTCCAGCGCCAGAGTCTACAGACGTACGAGGGCTCCGTTTCAGATGCAGTCACAGAAGACTGGTTAGAGGAGGTCGAGATAGGCTTCAGTTTGATTTGTGCTCGGAATGAACACTGGGTGTCCTTGGTTGTGACGATGTTGTGTGGAGCAGCGAGACAGTGGTGGTTCTTGTTCCTCGGGGATCGTGAGGAGTCAGTGATCTCATGGGAGGAGTTTCGAGACAGGTTTAGAGTCGAGTTTCTTTCATCGACTGCGAAGGCATCTAGTCGCCAGGAGCTTCTTACCCTTCGACAGGGGAGCTCCAGTGTTCGGGAGTTTGGAATCCGTTTCAGGAACCTTCTACGATATGCTTCAGACCTGTTACCAGATGATGAGGCCAGGGCGAGGCATATCGAGGAGGCTTTGCGTCCAGAGATCCAGCACCAGGTCACCCCATTTATGCTGAAGACATATCTTGAGGTGCTGGCGAGGGCAGAGGTTGTTGAGAGAACTTTGACCAGGACCGGATCGTCACGAGAGGGGAATCGTCATGATTCCTCACGAAGCAGAGCTGTGGTCCAGGGTTCCCGGTTTTCCGGACAGAAGAGTTTCCGTTCACCTGGGGGTAGGTCCCAGCCCTTCCCATCTCATTTCTCCGGAGGTAGAAACTCTCAGACCTATGCCAAGGGATCAGGCGCTTGTTTTTCTTGTGGTGGACGTGGTCATCAGCAGCGGGAGTGCCCAACTTTTCAGAGCAGTCATCGTGCACCAGGCGCTCCACTCCAGGTTCCTCCGTTGAGGTAGTTCCAGCCGAGGCAGCAGCAGCAGGTTGCACCAGCTTTAGATCACCAGAGGGTAGAAGGAGCAGGCAGAGGACAGCCCCATGATGCTCCCCGTCCTCAGAGAGCAGAGCACGACCGTGGTGGTGGTCGTCATCAGGGTCAGAGAGGCCGTGGAGGTGGTTGTGGTCAGCTTCATGCTCTAGCGTTGCCAGCTCCAGGCGAGCCAGACGTCGTCCGAGGTACCCTTTGCTTGTTTTCTACCTTAGTGTATGCCTTGTTTGATTCAGGAGCGACACACTCCTTTATATCCCCTATCCTTGTCCATGCTTTGGGACTTGAGGTAGAGAGGCTTCCAGTTCCCTTGGCGTTGACTATGCCAGTTGGAGGTCGAGCTAGCTTGTTTGAAGTATGTAGAGACTGTGATCTAGTGTTGGGGCAGCACCGCTCTTGGGGAGATTTCCTATGTTTACGAATACAACCATATGATGTCATCCTCGGCATGGATTGGTTGTATTCGGTGCAGGCTATTGTGGATTGCTACAGGAAGAAGGTCGTTTTCTTTGATGAAGATGGAGAGGAAGTAGTGTTTGTTGGTGAGAGAGATCCTAGGATTAGTCATAGATGAGTTTCATCCTTATCATCCATGATGGCTGGGATGATGCTGAGTTCTTCAGAGGTTCAAAAACTGGCATTTCCTAGGGTCGTAGAGGAGTACCCTGATGTCTTTCCAGAAGAGGTTGTATCCTTACCCCCTCGACGAGAGATCGAGTTTGGGATCGAACTACAGCCAGGAGCGTCTCCGTATAGGGTGGCCCCTTCTGAGTTACGAGAGCTACGTATTCAGCTCGACGGTCTGCTGCAGTGTGGTTTTGTTCGGCCAAGTGTGTCACCGTGGGGTGCACCAGTTTTGTTTGTGAAAAAGGATGATGGCAATTTGCGGTTGTGCGTCGATTATCGTCGCTTAAACAAAGTGACAATAAAGAACCGTTATCCTCTCCTGCGGATTGATGACCTATTCGATCAACTGAAGGGTGCAAGTTGGTTTTCAAAGATAGACTTGCGGTCAGGATATCACCAGATGCATGTAAAGGATGAGGATATCCCGAAAACTGCTTTCCGTTGTCGTCATGGGCATTATGAGTTTGTTGTAATGCCATTCGGCGTGACGAATGCTCCAGCTATTTTCATGGGGTTGATGAATACTGTGTTCCGTGAATTCCTGGACAAGTTTGTTGTGGTTTTCATCGACGACATCCTTGTGTACTCCACATTTGAAGAGGAGCATGCAGAGCATCTACGAGCCGTTTTGGGAGTTCTTCGCCAACATCGGTTGTTTGGGAAGTTGTCCAAGTGTGAGTTCTGGGCTCAAGAAGTTCGTTTCTTGGGACATGTTGTGTCCCAACAGGGAGTAGCTGTGGATCCTTCGAAGATAGAAGCAGTGGTGTCTTGGCCAGCCCCCAAGACCGTGTCAGAGGTGCGAAGTTTCCTTGGTCTCGCAGGCTATTACAGGAGGTTTGTGGCTAATTTCTCCCGAGTTGCGACTCCTCTGACAGCTTTGACCAGGAAGGTTCAAGAGTTCATATGGACTGATCAGTGTCATACAGCTTTCGAGTATCTAATGGAGAAGTTGGTAAGTGCTCCAGTCCTTTGTCTTCCAGCGGAGGGAGTCCAGTTTGATGTTTTCTGTGATGCTTCACATCTGGGGCTAGGCTGTGTTCTCATGCACCAGAGGACCGTTGTTTCTTATGGGTCTTGGCAGTTGCGTCCCCATGAACGCAACTATGCCACCCATGATCTTGAGTTGGCAGCTGTGGTGTTTGCTCTAAAGTTGTGGAGACATTACCTCATTGGCGAGCGCTTTGTGGTTTTCACCGATCATAAGAGTTTGAGGTATGTTTTCTCTCAGCGGGACTTGAACTTGAGGCAGCGTCGGTGGATGGAGTTCTTGCAGGAATACGACTTCGAAATATCGTATACACCTGGGAAGGGAAATGTTGTTGCTGATGCACTGAGCCGAAAGTCACGTAGTGATGTTGTGCGTGAATCTGTTGATTCTTGGAGAGTGATGGAAGAGCTATCATCTTTACATCTTGATATAGGAGAAGTTGGGGGAAGAGGTTGTCTTTTCCAGATGACGGTGCAGTCATCCCTGATGCAGAAGGTGGAAGAGTCTCAGTTGGGTGATCTAGAGGTGGAAGTTTGTAGAGACATAGTTGTATGTGGTGAGGCCCCTGATGGTTGGTTGGAGGATGAACAACACCGAGTGTTGTATCAGGGCAGGCTTTTTGTTCCCTTGGCGATGCACAAGACCGTTCTCAGAGAGTTCCATAGTTCACCCTTGGCGGTACATCCTGGTGTGATGAAGATGTACCGATCCTTGAGGAGTCAGTTTTGGTGGCCTGGGCTGAAGCGTTCAGTTGCAGAATATGTGTCTCGATGTTTAGTCTGCCAGAAGGTGAAGGCCGAACACCTTGTTCCTGGTGGTCTTCTCCAGCACTTAGAGATTCCTCAATGGAAGTGGGAGGACATCTCAATAGACTTTGTTACAGGTTTACCTCGAGCTCCGGGAGGACATGATGCTATATGGGTGGTAGTGGATCGTTTAACTAAATCGGCCCACTTCATAGCAATCAAGGAGTCGAGCTCAATGGATGTTTTGTCGAGGCAGTATCTGGAGGTGGTGGTGAGGCTTCACGGAGTACCTAGGACGATCATTTCTGATCGAGATCCTCATTTTACCTCTAGGGTGTGGAGTGGTCTCCAGCATGCTTTTGGATCTCAACTATGCCTTAGCACTGCTTTTCATCCTCAAACGGATGGTCAGACAGAGCGAACCATCCAGACTCTTGAAGACATGTTGCGCTCTTGTGTTCTTGATTTTGGAGGTTCATGGGTGAAGCACTTACCCTTGGTAGAATTCGCTTACAATAATAGTTTTCACTCTACCATCGGTATGGCACCGTTTAAAGCCTTGTATGGCCGACCATGCCGTTCTCTGTTGTGCTGGACTGGGGTCGGAGAGTCAGCAATCCTCGAACCAAAACTAGTGCAGAATACAACAGAGATGGTTCAGGTGATTCGTGAGAGGATGAAAACAGCACAGGATCGTCAGAAATCATATGCTGATCAAAGAAGGAGACCGCTAGAGTTTAATGTTGGGGATCATGTGTTTCTAAAGGTGACTCCCCGTCGTGGGCAGCGAAGGTTTGGTCGTGGAAGTAAGCTTTCTCCCCGGTTTGTTGGGCCTTTCGAGGTGTTAGCTCGTGTTGGATCTGTGGCGTATTGAGTAGCACTTCCCCCTCAGATGAGTCAGATACATGATGTTTTCCATGTATCACAGCTCTGTCATTATCTTCATGATGAATCTCATGTTATCGATTGGGGAGAGATCGATATTGATGATGATGCAACCTTCGAGGAGCGACCTATGGAGATCCAAGACCACAAGGAGAAGGTGTTGCGTGGGCGTTCTATCCCCTTAGTTCGTGTCCTGTTGTGACACGGTGGCATGGAGGAGAGTACCTGTGAGCGTGAGTCACAGATACGTGCTCAGTACCCAGAGTTGTTTAATGTTTAACTCTTTCCATGTAATGACGTTTCCTTTATGGTTAGACCTTTCATGTTTTATTTATGTACCTTTGATGTGATGTTATGTTTGAATTGTTTGGGTATGGATTGTTTGTTCCTGGATGTCAGAGTTTTGTTCCAGCTTTCGAACAACTCATGGTGGTTTTTCCCTGAGAGGTATCTTATGGGGTGGTTGTTTGGACCCCTCTTTTCTTCTGGGTTGGTTTTTAATTCTCAAGGACGAGAATGTTTTGAGAGGTATCTAATGTAATGGCCCGGACCTCCCTGGTCCATTACTTTGTGAAAATGTGGTGTTGGAGGTGTTCCGGGAGGACAAGGTGACTTATCCCCCAGCTGCTGCCTACCGGTAGCTCGGTCTACCGGTAGCTGCTGATTACCAGTAGCTCGGTCGACCGGTAGCTGCTGATTACTGGTAGCTCGGTCTACCGGTAGCTGCTACCTACCGGTAGCTCGGTCTACCGGTAGCTGCTGATTACCAGTAGCTCGGTCTACCGGTTGCTGCTGATTACCAGTAGCTCGGTCTACCGATAGCTGCTGATTACCGGTAGCTCGGTCTACCGGTAGCTGCTACCTACCGGTAGCTCGGTCTACCGGTAGCTGCTGATTACCGGTATCTCGGTCTACCGGTAGCTGCTGATTACCGGTTGCTCGGTCTACCGGTAGCTGCTGCCTACCGGTAGCTCGGTCTACCGGTAGCTCGGTCTACCGGTAGCTGCATCCTACCGGTAGCTGGGTTTACCGGTAGCCACGGCATATTGATAGCTCGGTATACTGGTAGCCGTAGTCCAGCAGTAGCTCGGCTAACACTTTGCCAAATTTCTAGTTCTGTGAACAGTGTTTCTATCGGTGAAGTCCTATCGGTGGACTTCTATCGGTGAGGTTCAGTGAACAGTGTTTCTATCGGTGAGGTCCTATCAGTGAACTTCTATCAGTGAGGATCTATCAGTAGACTTGTGTTTCTATCGGTAAGGCTCTATCGGTGAGCTTTTCTTTCCTTTGCCAATTTTTTTAGTTCTGTGAACAGTGTTTCCAGACTTCATAAGAGCTACCGATTCCATACTTTGCCAAATTTCACGAATGAACAGTGTTTCCAGACTCCATAAGAGCTACCGATTCCATACTTTGCCATATTTTGAGTATGTGAACAGTGTTTCCAGCTTCGCAAATTTGACGTTTTCTTTGACGTAAAATACTTTTAAAACCTTATTTTAAGGACTTTAAGGCCGATTCAAAGGCCATAAATCCTATATTAATTATTTCCTAAGGCCGGGATGTTTTTACTTGGTCAAACCGCGTGGGTTAATGTGATCCGTTTTTAATGGAGAATAAACCGGATCTTAAACTGTCGCCTCTCTAATTTTTTTTAAAAGGAACGAGATATCATTCATCGTTGTTCTTCCTCCTGGTTCTCATCTACAAGACGCTAGAACCTTGCAATCATTCTCGTAGGAGTTTCACAATCAAACGTTACTCAGATCAGTTCCGCTCTGTTTATGCAACCAAGTTGTGTCGATCGTTCTTCGATATAAGGTATGTTTTATCATCGTTCCTTCGGGGATCACCTTCTCTTGTTCTTCCTTCCATATTAGCATGTAATCTCCATGGTTCTAATGGGTTTTCTTGGGGTTGGTTGGTACTGTCGTACCGTGGCATCCTCCGGTGGATGCAGCTATCGTGAGGAGAAGAGGACTATGACCCGTTGTGTGGATAAAGGACGTCAAGAACTCTTCGAGGTATTGGATTCATGGCTTCTCTAATCGTGTATGTGCAATCGTAGAATTAGCATGATTTATTCCTTTGGATCACAATGAAATTGACCTAATTAAATACTTGAACCGGATTAAAAGAATTGGTTGATCGCATGTTGTTGCTTTATACCGTGATAATGGTTTGCCTCATGTTTTCCTAGATATAGTGATATCTATGTTTCATTGATTCATTGTTCGTTCATGATAGAAATTGATAACGAACGTAAATCCGGAATTAATTGTTAATTAATTGGCTAATGATAAAGAGGCATGTAAGTTAATCTGGATATTGTCGTTGTTGTAGTTGTTCTAATTTGAGGATAATCAAATTAGGGAAGTAAGCATGGTTATTTAATTGTGATATCTTACTGATTGGGTATCCATGATTGGAACCTACGAATAACAAATCTGTTAATTCTATATGGATTAGAGAACAGATTATGTGCGAATTTCTAAAAGGGTTCTGAGTTACCCTCTTGTTTGTTAAAGGGTCGAGAGCCCATTTTGTGATGTTTGTTTTTCCTGCCGCTTGTGCTGTGATGTGAGCCTGGATGGCTGTTGTGATATGTGGAGGCATGGAGACTTGTGGTTTTGGCAACAGATGACGCCTAGTGTGGCGAGATGCATCGGTTTATGCATATGGGTGTCGGGGAGGACACCAAGGGTGATGGTATGAGATGAATGTGATGGTTTGATGTTGGTGGTTTGGTTTGGTTGTTTATCTGCTTTACTTTTCCCCACTGCTCAAGGCAGCTGGTCTTGCTTACCCTCTTTCCGAAGGAGGCGAAGACACGCGGGGTATGCCACGTGCTTTCCGTGTTTAGCCTCTCGATAGAGGATGGGTCTATGCTCTTTCTATATGTGGCAAAGACTCGACGGGTAGTATATCTACTCACCGTGTTAAGCCTCCATTGTGTTTAGAATCATAGGATGTTTTTCTAGAATGCCTGGGAATGTGGAAAAGTAATTCTGTAATGAATGTTTGATTAAATGGTGAAAATCCACAGGGATGGAGATGCTGGAATTTAAAGGTGATGTGAATCTTAAAAAGGAGCAGTTGTTTTTGAATGTGATGCCAGTTCAGTTTAATGTGGAATTGTTCATTCTTAATTAATGTTTAAAGAATTAATCAATGTACAGTGGAACTAGTAAATAAGAATGGAGTAATCTAATAAAGCTCTTCAATTGGTTGTGTGCTTATAGGATACCTTGTCTTTGAAGTAGCAGCCTGGAGTCTGAGAGACGTTAGCTGCAGTTGTATCTAAGACTAGGTAATGCCCATAGTGTGGATGTGAGTTACTTATATATTCTGTACTTTTTGTGTTTCTATACGCTACTCCACCCTGTCGGTAAGGGCAACTGACACCCCGGGGATTCCGAGCCCTGGGGGGGGGGTGTTTTCCCCAACATTCTGATGGGAGGTTGAATGGCTGACTACCCCCTTTGGCCCCGCTCTCTTCTCTTGGTAGATCCTTGTGCTGGTAGGCACAATGGTTAGTTTTACCCATATATGTGTGTAGAGGGCTGTAATGGCTTGTGGTTATTTCACACACATATACTCTGGATATAGTATCCTATGGAATACTATAGGTGTAACGTGTATAGGCTGTGATGGCTTGAGGATCCTTACTCGGCGTATGGGCTGTGATGGCCTGAGGAATAATACTCGACTTATGATACACGTTTTACGAGCTATGGTGGCTCCCGGAAACTACCTGGTTACTTTGGATGTGAGGACAGTGTGGTGCTTCGCCCAGGTGTCTGCGGGCAATCCTTTGTGGTGCACGAGGTGCAGATTGTGGAGCTTAGCCCAGGTGTCTGCGGGCAAGCCTTTGGAGAGAGATGCACAGGACGTATGTTGTTGGGGCAAAGCGGCAAACCAGTGGGGAAGTAGTAGCGGGGTACCCTTGATATTCTTTACTATATGCTATATTCTTGTATGCGTTACTTGGTGAGAGTATCCATGGTGAGGTTGGGAACATAGTATACCTGTTTAGGTGACGAGTTAGTTTCACTTGTTGTTCACTGGGCTTTAGCATGCTTTCTTTACTTTTGCACGAGAGTCTTGGGGAGGATCCTACTTAGTATACTGTTATACTCACCCTATGTATATACAAACTGTTTTTCAGGTCACTTAGAGCAGGTTGGAGATCAAGCTGGTTACTACTAGCTTGGGGTTGGAGGAGGAGTTGTTCGGGCTTGTGGTCGCTGCCGTTTTACTTTCTTTTGGGTACTTTTAGTTTTCCCTTTCAGTTGTAGTACTTTTGCATGACATTTCATATATGTACTTGGGTTTATTTTATATTTTCAGTTATGAGTTGGAGTTGGTTGGAGTCTATTCTATCTCTCTCTTTTGCATGTGTTCTCTTAGAGGGTAATGCCTCCCATTAGTGTGTGTATTATACCCTCGGTGCTATTCGCCAACCCGGGGCCTACTGGAGGCGGGACTCGGGGGTCATTATCTCCCTTCTCACATTGCCAGCCCTGGAGGGGTACACTTTGTGGGGAGGGGTTCGTGACAATTACAGAACCTTAAATTGAACATATAACATATATAATAATCTGGTTCAGCCATAACATAAATGGTTTCATGGAAAAAAACAAAATTATAAAAGAATTTGAAAACACATTATCCATGATGTTGGTAATTTGACACATCACCGGAGATGTTTTAATTCTAGAACATGAGGGTGAGGAGGGGAAGCATGATGCTTGAAATTTTCCATAAACATGATTATCATCCTAAATATATGAAATTTTGGAGCTTTCATGCCTTTTAGATAAGGGAAGGGGAAGAGGGTATTAGAAAAGAAATAAAATGAATACAAAACACTTGAAAACGAAAGAGGGTTCTTACTGTTTGATTTCCTCTATTTGAGACTCCTCTTAGACGATTTGATTGTAGTATTTTGGATGGACCAGCAAGCCTTGGACGTGGGGAAGGAGTTTGGGAGGGTATTTGGGAAGAATTTAGAAAAGCCTTGTAGCTTGACATAAGTGGAGAAAAGAGGGAGTTAAAGGGGGTTTTTATAGTGGATGAGAGAGGGGTTTTCTTAATATAAAATTCATTAGTTTATTAATTCCTCCCAACATAAGGAATAGTGAATATTCCATGAAAAAAATAGTAATTTCATAATTTATACCAAACCAAGCGGTCTTATATCAGTATAACATCACACATGACTCAATTAATCCATTATTTAGCATTTATTGTGAGTTATCATTTTTTATTATTCATAAAAAATTCAAGTATTTCAGAAAAATCTCAAAACATCACCCAAACCATTTTACAGCGTGTAGAATCCAAAAATGAAGTCCTTTTTTCCAAAATAATTTTCAAAATCTGATTATTTAATATTTTAATAAAATAATAATTTATTATAAAAAACTAGTATTAAAACATTCATTAACTTATTTTAAAATATAGGTTTATCGTACTTCCAACTTCAATATTATTTCTATACCACCATAGGTGAGGTTACTATTCATTAGGGTATATCACTATTCATAAGGGTATGTCACTATTCATTAGGGTAGGTTACTATTCACCAAAAATTATTTTTGTTTTATTAGACTCCAAAAACATCTTGAACAAAACCATGTATGCCAGATTATGGAAATTCCAAACACAAAAGTGAAAAACTTATGTTTAAAGGTCACTTATCACTTAGTAGTTCATTATGTTGTAATTTCATGTGGTTTTATGAAATAAGTATAAGAAGGTAATTTTCATTGAAAAACATTGGGTCGTTATATTCTTCCCCCCTTATGAAATTTCATCCTCGAAATTTCGTTTTACAAACTAAGCCAAAAACAGGTGCGGGTACTTTTCTTTCATTGCTTCCTCCAATTCCCATGTTGCTTCCTCAATCTTATGGTTCCCCACAACAATTTGACATGATGGTTTGTCTCGTTGTGTAGAACCTTATCTCTCCGATCTAGAATCTTTACTAGCTGCTCCTTAGATTAGAGATCAACTTCCATCTGCACCACCTATGAGCTTAGTACATGTGACAGATCAGGTATGTACTTCGTCAAAAGTAATACATGGAAACAACATGAACTCGAGCCATATTGGGTGGAAGTGAAAGCCGATAGGCCACATCTCCTATGTTTTCAAGGATCTCAAAGGGGCTAATATACCTTGGTATTAGCATTCCTTTCTTCCCGAATCACATGCCTCTCTTCCATGGAGATATTCGATAGAAGACTTTATCTCTAATGTTGAACTCCAAGTCCCTTCGATGGTTGATAGAATAGCTCTTTTTCCGTCTTTGAGTAGCTTTTATGTTTTTCCGGATGACTTGAACCTTCTCTGTCATCTCTTGAACAAGATCGGGTCCAAGTTGCTTTAATTCTCCAACGTCATCCCAACAGGTTGGAGTTCTGCATCTATTGCCACACAGAGCTACATACAGAGCCATTTGAATACTCAAGTGGAAGCTATTGTTGTATGAGAATTGAACCAATGGTAGATGCTGATCCCATCCACCATTAAATTCTAGAGAGTAGGCTCTAAGAATATCTTCAAGTGTATGAATAGTTCTTTCAGACTGGCCATCAGTTTGGGGGTGATAGGATGTGGTGAAATTTAATTTAGTACTCAAAGAATGTTGAAGGCTCCTCCAGAATTTAGATGTGAACCTTGGATCACAGTCAGAGAAAATTGGGAGTGGAATACCATGCAGTCTCACCACTTCCTTCACATATAACATTTCAAATTGTTCAAGCGATAGATCTTCCCGAATATCGATGAAATGGGATGTCTTGGTGAGTCGGTCAACCACAACCCATATCGCATTATTTCCCTTCGATGTCTTCGGGAGACCCATGAAAAAGTCCATAGTAACATTTTCCCATTTCTACATGGGTATAGAAAATTTTTTCTTCATACCTTTGGACTTTTTTCACTCAACTTTAACTTGTTGACATACCAAGAACCTTGATATATATTATGCAATCTCCTTCTTCATGTTATCCCACCAGAAGTGTTCTCAGAGATCACGATACATTTTGGAACTCCCAGGATGGATAGCGAAGGTCGAGCTATGTGCATCATTAAATAGCTCCTTCTTTATCTCTAGATCAGATTGTATACATAATTGTGTCCCAAATCTTACAACTCATTCCTCATCAATTTTGAAATCAGAGGATTTCACTTTTTTAACAGCTTCCACCATTTTCGGAATTTCCACATCCTTTCTTTCGCAAACTTTATTTTCTCCTTGAGGGATGGTTGAGTAATCATTTGAGAAAGGATTGATATTGTTCCTCCCTTAATGATTCCCATGTCCATCCTTTTCAAATCTAAGAAGATCAGATCCTTTTATATTCTCATCATTGATAAAGACGCAATATCATTTCTACATAGAGCATTTGCCTCCTTGTTTTCCTTACTGGGATGGTAGTGGACTGAGCAGTCGTAATCCTTGATGAGCTCTATCCATCTTCACTAGCGCATATTAAGCTCTTCCTATAGAGATCCAAATCTTGACATACATGTACATTACATTACTTTTTTGGAATACTTAATACATAACAAAAAAGGCACACAAGGACCATAATTGTTTAGTGTCTTTGGAAACTGAGAATATAATCATCTAATCGTGGTGAAAGATCTTTAACATTTCCCATATAGATCTTCCCCATTTGTTTTCTTACCTAAAACATTTCTTTATATCTTGGGGAAAAGAAAACATATTAAGGGGGAGTTCAAATGATCAATAAGGGTAAGCATAGAGAAAATAGAACAAATCATATATATTTGAACTTAAAAAACATTATATAATGTTTAAACATCAAAATCTTGAGGAATGATATAAAACATGGCAGTACATATGGAATAGATCCTAAAGAAACATTAATCATAATAAAATAGCATGGTAATAGAACATGTAATTGTGGAAAACCGTTAAAAACATGATATTATTTCCATAGTAGCCAAGGCATTGCTACCAAGACCATCTTAGTGGACAAAGTCCCTTTTTGAATCGAGTTTAATCCTCATTTCAGTCCCGTAACACTGAACCAGATTAACTTACCATTCCAGCCATCTCTATCTCATGAGATATAAATCTTTACCCATTTCATTGGATGGAGATATAGGTCCCACCCATCTCATAATGAAATCATTCTTACTTTTACCACAACATAAACTTAAATCATTCATCATAACCCAAAGAATAAAATTAGTTTCATAAACATCATCCCATTATAACATAATACATATAAAAAATGGATATCATTTCATAATAAGAAAAGTGAAACCATGTAAATCATAGAGACACTATACTTGAACCATAAACATATGAAATAATGTCATCTTAGATGGAAAATGGTTTTGATAAAACACTTGTAATGAATTCATGAGGAAAATATCCTTTCTTCTTCAAAATCATTTTCTTATCAAAAAATTCCATGAAATTTTAAAAGAAAAGGATTCTTTTGAAAATAGTCATGAAATACTGTAGAGTAAGCTTCATGAAAATAAGGCATTATAAAACCGTAAAAATCGGTTCATGCCTTATAAGTTAAAAAAATAATCTCCTCTTACTTTTGTCCGAAAAGTCAAAAAGTACCTCGTATGGTGAAAAAAAGTAAGATTACTTACACACCATGTAGTAAAAGTCAAAATGGGTAAAAAAGACTTTAATCATACATGAAACCATTTTTAGAAAACGGGTACAAGGATGATAAATATAACCCTAGTAAATACATACGAATAAACAATCTCGGATAAGAACGAGATTGGAAAAGTTATCCCTTACCTTATGTCTGATATGCTTCGTAAGTATCTGAACCTACTATATAACGATTTAAATAATTTCATTTACTAATTACAGAATCATATCCATTGTTATTATATCATATATAGTTCACTTATGACTTTATATTACCCATACTTTTGTGAATTCCATGTTAATGCAGCATTTTGGGTAATATTATTTTCTTTATCGTACGTGTTTGGACTTGTTGTTATTGATATTATTATTACTTATATCATGATTTACTTACTTCCAAAATGTAAAACATGATTTATATATAATATATATTCAGAATATACTATATATAATAGATCTATAAATGGAAATAAATACATCGTTCATGGAGACAGTAGGTCGTACGTATGCAAGAACGATGTTTTTCGTTTCCTTATTGAATTGAATGGAATTAAGTAGATGAAATATATATATATATATATATATTTATATATAAATAAAGTAGATTAATTATTTCATATATTTTATTATTATTCATTATATATACTTTTTAATCATTCTTGAATGGTTAACATGGAGAATGAATCTCATCGCATCGTGGAGACGATAATCTGTACGTACGCACCAGTGATGATTTCATTCCCATAATTATTGAATGGAATTGGTGTGGATGATATAATATCTAATAATCAGTATGATATTATAATAAACATATATATATATTCATTACACCATTATACCCATCCATGTAAGGTAGTGGTGGAAAAACAGATTACACCACGACGTGGAGACGGTATTCCATATGTACGCACGCGCGGTGATTTAATTTTCTATAGGATGGATAGAAGGTGAAATAAGGTTTTTTCATACATATAATAACATATAATTATATAATTAATACAGATTTTATTACTTTATAACTAAAAAACTAAAGAAGAGGAAGTAGAAGAAGAAAGAAACATGAAAGAGTCGGTAGAAGAGATTACCTCTTCCTCGATGCACCTCCTTTAAACTTCTTCTTAGGGTAGTAGAGTTGGTGTTTTGAGAAGAACATAACCTCTATGATATAACTAGAGAAGATTATAAGTGTAATTTTCAGGGGTTGGCTGATCATCAAGGCTCAAAAGGGTGTGAAGAAAAGAGGGAAGGGTGCCCTTTTTATAAGGGAGGAGAGGGGCACCTTTGAAAAAACTTAAAATATTATTTTATAATTAAGTCATATTCGATTTATAATAGCTCCAAATTGATTTATTTAGAAGCTAAAATGGGTATGGGTCGAAATCCTCTAAACCAATAGGTATTAGACAAGTTTTGGTTAATATTTTAACCTTATCATTTAGATTTAACTCTAAGTTAAATAATTTAACTTTTACCGTGTCTTCTTGTTTTCATACACTATATAGTTAATAAACATACTATTACAAGCCAAACGAACCCCAAGTGGTTCATTATTAACACATATAACCTTATCTTAGTCATTTTGACGAACCTAAGATTTTTATGAATAGAATAAAAATTAATAATATAATATTTTTTTTAAAAACTATTTTATGTCAATTTTCACACTATTTGGTAATTGATTTTTCTAAAAATCATAACAGCATGATTAGTTAGAAAAAAATTAATTAAATAAATTCTAACATGTCCTATTAACCTATAAGATTAGTGGAATACATAAACGACTCAAATTAAATTTTTTTGGGTATTTATAACATCAATTATGTTAATATTCCAATAATAAGGTAATAATTACATCATCATTGTGTCAGAAATAAATTAAATCATTTAATGTCCAAAAATTATAAATATAATACCATTATGTAGGAAATATTTTTATCTTTCTAATGAATATTTATAGTCTAATTTATCTTATGTATAACCCTATAGTAAAAATGTTTTTGTTATTAAACATTGATTTTAACTCGCTTAACTCTTCTTTAAATAAAATAATAATAAGTGTCCTAATCTAATCCAAGTGGACCTAAAGGGTAATATTTTATTCCTAAGGTTGTTTTTGGTCGAATTACACTTATCCAATAGAATTAGGACATGTGTTAGGGTAATAATAATATCATTTTTACCCTTAATTACCCTATTTACTTTTAACCGTGGTAAATAATGGTAAAATGTTACTATTCACCAAAAATTATTTTTATCTTATTGAACCAAATTTTACTCCTTGATATTAACCACATCTCTGGGATTTTCTAAATTCAACTCAAAGACGTGGTAAAATTAATTTTTATGTAAATTTTCAAATTCCCCTTGGAGGTTGGTAAAAGACGGTGAAAAGTTCAATATAAATTTTATATATCTAAAATATTTATAAAATTACTCAAATTAATTACATTGAACTTATATAGGTATTATGTATCAATTTTGACCTAAAATAAATTTAAATAAAATAAATAATTATTTAAATAAAAACTCGGTTTTTAAATAGTAGCCTAGTGTTTTCACTATTCATCAAAAATTGAAAGTTTTCAGAAAAATACAACAAATTCACCCTCTGATAATTTCGATATTCTGAATCCAAAAATGAAGTCCATTTTGAAAGATAAAATTTATAAAATTTCCAAAACTGGGTATTACTATTCAAAACGGCTAGTTCATAATAATATAATAATAATATATCATTGAGGGAAACTTGGTATTGTGTACTACACACGCTATCGAAGATGGTCTTCATTGAGTGTAATCCAAGCCATGTCAGGGCTACATGTAGTGAAAGCTCCATTTTGTGTCGCATATAACTTAATCAAAACTTATTTTATTTATATATTAAACAAAATATATAATTAATGTTGCATATAATAATTTCCACAAAACGAACTTGAAATTGTGTGTAACACCAACCAAGAATAGTGTTGCATATACTTCAAGATAATATGGTGTTGTGTATAGTACAAGCTAATCTTGGTGTAGTGTATAATAGAATACATCAAAAAAATAAAAATAATATATCTCATAAAATCTTGGGTTGTTACATTCTACCCCCCTTAAAATGAATTTCGCCCTCAAAATTCGTCAGGGTTATAAATGGTTTACTACTTGAATGTTTACTTCATAGAAACCAACATTGTAAACAGAAATACTAAAAAATAATTTTAAAAGGTGAAGTGTGAAACATAATGATTACCCAAATTAACTCATCACTAGGTTTCCACATAAGAGAACATAGGTGAAAATATGGATATGGAAGAGAAATCTAACCATCAAGTTCTGATGGAGAGTGGTAGATGACATGGCTATGAAAAATCCAACAATCACAAAGCCATAGATTTGTTATGATCTATGGTACCATTTGATTCATCAGATATAAGAGCACTATGACAACATTTTTGGTTTTCAATATCATTTCCCTAAAGTAAATTTTTTTTAATTAGAATAAATACTTACTTGATTTTGGTAAAATCTTTCTATTGTTTGTGCCTTGAACAATTTCCACTTCATCTCTTAATGAAATGAAGATTAATTTTTCTTCCATGATGTGTTAGCAGATCATGCGATAGAATGATAGGTCTTTCCATCTGTCTCAAACATAAGGTTAACTAAATTTATATACATAAGTGAATATATGGCGAGATTATTCGTATATGGTTCCTAAAATGGACTTATACATCATCTATCATACCTCTTAATAAAATAAAACTAGTTTCTACTAACCATGGTCTTCCTATAGGCCAGTGGTAGATGATAAAGGCCTATCACACTTTGGTTGTGGGTTTGACTCCCGCAAACTTGTCTGACACGATGGGTTGTCGCCCGTCCTGCAGGTTGTCCTTTTTCTAAAAATACACTATAATAACATTACAGAAATTATTTCGAAAAAAAGCATGACACTTAAACAATAATATATGATGTCCGACATAATCCATTCAAATATTTAGACTTATCCAAAATACTTCTGTCCAAGCTCATAGTATAAAGAAAACAATTACTAGAAATTTCATCTACTGAGCATGTGAATACCATAATTTATCCCCCATATATCATACGATATATCCTGTTTGTCACATTCTAAACATGTGAATACCTTAATCATGTATTCTCATAAATTACCATAGAACCATAGTAAAAACATGCATGTTTTCAAAAGGTACCTCTTTCCACATACCAAAATCCCAAATATTCTATATACTCAAACCATGATATCGCTTTGTCCTTATATCAGTCATGATATCATTAAAACTATCAGACATTTCATTATATATGTATCCCTTCTTTATGCGGATATTAGGTGCTTTCCAAAAATATCTGAATAACCTTTCATGTTTACCAGTACCATTCAACATATACTTTAAAAACATAAGGAAAAACAATTGTGTAACAATCCTTAGATATCTCTTTATTCTATAGTACCTTGATATTAATTATAAAACATTACTCTTGATAAACATGTAATCATTACACTACCTTCTTAAACCATTGAATGAGCATGAACAATTCTTTTATCTCACATATCATTTGTAGTCTCTTTATCATCATCAATATAAATACTACCCATACAACCATGCTGATTCTCTTCATAAGACTTTTCATTAGGTAATTGATTTTCATAATTCCCGTACAATAAACATTTAAAACATTTAACCATTGTTGATGTCATAGCAATGCAATTATCCTTGTCCATGGTGTTAACTGAACCTTTTCCTTTACAATTACTGGATTTGTGTCCTTCTTTTCCACACCCAAAGCATCTTTCAGTTCCTTTGAAACAATCTCCTTGATGCCTCTTCCCACATGATTTACATGGTGGAAATTGAACTTTCTTTCCTCTATGATCATCATGAAACTCCATCTTTCTCTTATTATTTGAGTCAAGAAACATACCAAAGTTGAGATTATTGATCATATTATGAGATTTTGTATTAGGCATAATAATTATGTTTGAACTTCCAAATCCCGTTTCATTTGGTTGCTCATGAAGAATATCATTCCATTGTCCATCATATCCTCTATTATCGTGAATCTTCCTGCTTCCAGCCATTTTTTAAAACCCAAAAAGAATATTTTGAGAGGAAAAAATCATAATCAAGGGGGAGTACCTTCAATATCTAACATCTTAGGTTAAATTATAATATCATTACTATAATTATTGGAATATAAACTATACTTCTACTTAACCATAGGGACATCCCTAAAGATTCCATATAAATATATCTAGGGATCTCACCAATGTTTTTGCATCCTGGTTTCCAGTGGTTAACTAAACCATTCCTCTGATACCAACTACAGTGACCCAAAGCATGACGTCCATGTACATTAAATTACTCTTGTGGAATACATAATACATAACAAAAAATAGACACATATAG
Organism: Viscum album; assembly: GCA_963277665.1. NCBI lineage: Eukaryota > Viridiplantae > Streptophyta > Magnoliopsida > Santalales > Viscaceae > Viscum > Viscum album. The sequence goes on along the minus strand of OY728138.1, from coordinate 1,708,008,519 downwards.
TCCTTAATAGTTTAGTGTCATTGGAAACTCAGAATATATTCTTCTAATCATGGTGAAAGATCATCAACATCTCTCATAAAGATCATCAACATCTCTCATAAAGATATTCCCCTTTGGTTTTCTTACCTAATACCATTCTTTGAATCTTGGGGAAAAGAAAAAAAATAAAGGGTGAGCTCAAATGCTCAGTAAGGGTAAGCATGGAGAAAATAAAACAAATCATATACATTTTAACTTAAAAAAAACATTAACATAATGTTTAAACATCAAAATCTTGAGCAATGACATAAAACATGGATGTACGTAGGGAATAGATCATAAAGATACATTATTCATAATAAAATAGAATGGGAATAAAACATGTAATTATGGAAAACCATTAAGCACTTGATATTATTTCCATAGTAGCCAAGCCATTGCTGCCAAGACCATCTTAGTGGACAAAGTCCCTTTCTGAATCGAGTTCACTCCTCGTTTTAGTCCTGTTACACTAAACCGGATTAACTTACCGTTCCAACCATGTCTATATAATGAGATATAAATCTTTAACCAATGCATTTGGGGGATATATAGGTCCCACACATCTCATAATGAAATCATTCTTACTTGTCCCACAGCATAAACATAAATCATTTATCAAAACCCAATGAATAAAATGGGTTTCATAAACATCATCCCATCATAACATAATCCATATAAAACAAATGGATATCATTTCATCATAAGAAAATTGAAACCATGTAAATCATAGAGACATTATACTTGAAACATACACATATTAAATAATTCCATCTTAGATGTAAAATGGTTTTGATAAAACACTTAAAACAAACTCTTGAGGAAAATATCCTTTATTCTTCAAAATCATTTTCTTTTCAAAAAATCATGTGCAATTTAAAAAGAAAAGTATTATGTGGAAAATAGTCATGAAATCTTGTAGAGTAAGCTTCATTAAAATAAGGTGCTATAAAACCATAAAAATATGTTCATGTCATATAAGTTTAAAAAATATTCTCCTCATACTTTTGTCGGAAAAGTCAAAAAGTACCTCGTATGGTGAAAAAAATAATGATTCCTTACATACCTTGTAGTAAAAGTAAAAAATGGGTAAAAAGGAAATTAAAAATACATGAAAACATTTTTAGAAAACAAGGACATGGATGATAAATATAACCCCTGTAAATACATACGAATAAACAATCTTGGATATGAACGAGACTGGAAAAGTTATCCCTTACCCTAGGTCTGATATGATTCGTATGTATCCGAACCTCCTGTATAATGATTTAAATAATTTCATTTACTTATTAAAGAATCATATTCATTGTTATGATATCATATATGGTTCACTTATGACTTTATATTACCCTTTCTTTTATAAATTCCATGTTAAAGCAGCATTTTGGGTAATATCGTTTTCTTTATCGTACGTGTTTGGAATTGTTGTTCTTGAAATTAATATTACTTTTATCATGATTTACTTGCATCCCGAATTTAAAACATGATTTATATATAATATATATCCAGAATATACATATATATAATAGATCGATAAATGGAAAGAAATACACCATCCATAGAGACGGTAGGTCGTACGTACGCATGAACGCTGTTTTTCGTTTCCTTATTGAATTGAAAGGAATTAAGTAGATGACATATATATATATACATAAATCCAGTAGTTTCATTATTTCATATATTTAATTATTATTATTTATATATACTTTTTAATCATTCTTGAATGGTTAACATGGAGAATGAATCTCATCGCATTGTTGAGACAGTAATCCGTACGTACGCACGAGCGATGATTTCATTCCCATAATTATTTAATGGAATTGGAGTGGATTATATAATTTATAATAATAATTATGATATTATAATAAACATATATAGTTATTCTTTACACCATTATACCCATCCATGTAATGTTGTGGTGCAAAAACATATTACACCACAGCGTGGAGACGGTATTCCGTACGTACGCACGCGCGATGATTTCGTTTTCCATAGGATGTATAGAAGGTGAAATAGGGTTGTTTAATATTTATAATTACATATCAGTATATAAGTAATACTTATTTTATTACTTTATAATGAAACAAATAAAGAAGATGAAGTAGAATAATAAAGAAACTTGAAAGAATCGGTAGAAGAGATTACCTCTTCCTCGACGCAGCTCCTTTAAACTTCTTCATAGGGAACTAGAGTTGGTCTTTTTAGAATTCCAGAACCTCAATGATATTACTAGAGTGGATTATAAGAGGAATTGGAAGGGTTTGGACAAGCTTCAGGGCTCATAAGGGTGTGAATAGAAGAGGGAAGGTGTTCCCTTTTTATAAGGGAGAAGAGGGGCACCTTTGGAAAAACATAAAATATTATTTTGTAATTAAGTCATATTAGATTTACAATAGCTCTAAATTGATTTATTTAGAATATAAAGTGAGTATGGGTAGAACTCTTCTCATCCAATAGGTTTTATAAAAGTTTAGGTTACTATTTTAACCTTATCATTTATATTTAACTCTAAGTAAAATAATATAACGTTTACCGTGTCTTCTTGTTTTCTTACACTATATGGTTAATAAACATACTATAACATTCCAAACAAACCCAAGTGGTTAATTATTAACATATATAAGTTTATATAAGTAATTTGGCCAAACCTTAGATTTTTAGGAATAGAATAAAAATTAATGATATATTATTTGTTTTAAATACTATTTTATGTCAATTTTTCCACAATTTGGTAATTGATATTTTGTGAAAATCATAACAGCATGATTAGTTCGAAAAAAATTAATTAAATCAATAATAAAATGTCATATTAACCTATAAAATTATTTTAATTCATAAAAAGTACCAAATTAAATTTATTTGGGTATTTATAAGATCAATTATGTTAATATTTCATTAATAGGGAAATTACTACATCATCATTGTGTCATAGAAAAATTAAATTATTTAATGTCAAAAAATTATAAATAAAATAATATTATGTAGGAAATATTTTTATCTTTCCAAAGAATATTTATAGTTGAATTTATCTAATGTATAACGCTATAGAAAAAAAGTTTAGTTATTAAACATTTATTTTAACTCTTTTAACTCTTCTTTAAATAAAATAATAATAAGTGTCCTAATCTAATCCAAGTTGACCTAAAGGGTATGATTTTATTCCTAAGGTTGTGTTTGGTCTAATTACACTTATCCAATAGAATTAGGACACATGTTAGGTTAATAATAATATCATTTTTACCCCTAATTACCTTATTTACCTTTAACCGTGGTAAATAAAAGTAAAAACATACTATTCACAAAAAAAATTAACTTATTGAACCACATTTTACTCCTCGATATTAACAGTGTGTCTCAGATTATCGAAATTCCACTCACAGAAGCAGTCAAATTAAGTTTTATATAAATTTTCAAATTCTCCTAAGAGGTGGGTAAAAGACGGTGAAAAGTTAAATAAAATTTTTATATATCTAAAATTATTATAAAATGACTCAAATGAATTAAATTGAACTTATATAGGTATTATGTATCAATTTTGACCTAAAATAAATTTTAATAAAATAAATAAATATTTAAATAAAAACCCGGTTTTTAAATAGTAACCCAATGTATTCACTATTCATCAAAAATTGAATGTTTTCAGAAAAATACCAAAATTTCACCCTCGGCTAATTTTGATATTCCGAATCCAAAAATGAAGTCCATTTTGAAGGATAAAATTTATAAAATTTCAAAAAGTGAGTCTTACTATTCATAACGGCTAGTTCATAATAATATTATAATAATATCTCATTTAGTGAAACTTGGTATTGCGTACTACACACAATATCGAAGAAGGTCTTGATTGCGTGTCATTTAAGCCAAGTCAGGGTTGCGTGTAGTGAAAGCTCCGTTTGGTGTTGCATATAACATAATCAAAACTGATTTCATTTATAAATTAAACAAAATCTATAGTTAATGTTGCGTAGAATAATTCCCACAAAATGAACTTGAAATTGTGTGTAACACGAGCCATGAATAGTGTTGTGTATACTGCAAGATAATACGGTGTTGCGTATAGTACAAGCTAATCTTAGTGTAGTGTATAATAGATGACATCAAAGAAATTAAAAATAATATATCTCATAAAATCTCGGGGTGTTACACTTTCTATGTGAATATATACTTGAGACTCTTGTGGTCAGTATATATCTCACATTTCTCCCCATAGAGATAATGCCGCCAGATGTTCAAGGAAAATATCACAGCCGCTAACTCCAGATCATGTGTTGGATAGTTTTTCTCATTGATTTTCAGCTTCCTTGAGGCATAGGCTATCACTTTGTCATTTTTCATCATCACACAACCTAAGCCCTTCTTAGAAGAATCACTATACACCACAAAGTGTTCCCTCTTGTAGGGAGTGTGAGTACTGGCGCAATGATTAGCCTCTTTTTCAACTCCTGAAAACAGTATTCACATTCCTGTGTCCATAAAAACATTACTCCCTTTCGCATCAACTTGGTCATTGGGTTTGACAGTCAAGAAATGTTCATCACGAATCGTCGATAATACCCATCTAGACCCAAAAAGCTACGGATCTCCATTACAGAAGTTGGCATGGGCCACTCTTCAATTTCCGTTGTCTTGGAAGGGTCCACAGACATCCCTTTGCTGGTGATAACATGCCCCAAGAATGACACTTCCTCCATCCAGAACCCACATTTACTGTACTTTTCATACAACTTCTCCCTTCGCAAATTATTTAACATAGTTTTCAAATGATGATCACGTTCCTCCTTGCTCTTAAAGTATATCAGAATATCATCAATAAAGACTATCATAAATTTTTCGAGGTAATATCTATAGACTCTATTCATTAAATCCATGGAAATTTATGGAGCATTAGTGAGTCTGAAGGGATCACTATCAACTCATAGTGTCCATACCTCGTTCGAAAGACTGTCTTGGGAATATCTTCCTTCCTCAACTTTAGTATTTGATATCCTGACCAAACGTCCACCTTAGAGAAATAACTGGCCCCACGTAGCTGATCGAACAAGTCATCTATCCGTGGAAGGGGATACTTTTTCTTTATAGTGATTTTATTAAGATCACGATAATCAATGCAGAGGCGCATTGATCTGTCCTTCTTATTGACGAAGAGGACTGGAGCACCCCACGGTGAAGCACTCGGGGCGTATAAAACCCTTCTCAATATTCTCCTGTAACTACTTCTTTAACTCATCTAGCTCTATGGTGGCCATTCGGTATGGTGTCATTGAGATTGGCAGAGATCCATGGATATGTTCAATTGATAACTCAACCTCTCGGTCAGGGGGAAGACCAGGAAACTCTTCAAGAAATACATCAGTGTAATCCCTCACGATGGGCATCTCTTCAAGCATGATTCTATCCTTCATCTCAATCATTTGAGCTAGATATGAATTCTAATAAGGAAGTAGTATCCACACTTGAGGCGATGATTCGAAAAGAGATTCATCTTCCTCCTTGCACTTGTAAATAATCGGAGGATGCTTTGGGATGTGAAGGGTAATTTCCCTTTACCGACATTTGATGTCGGCCTTGTACAAAGATAGCCAATCCATGCCCAATATAGCATCAAATTCCACTAAAGGAAGTATGACAAGATTTGCTGGGAGGTTCAGTCCACAAACATTAACTGGGGAGGAGTTATAAACCACGGATGGAATAATTGATCCATTCTCTATTCGCACAAATAAAATTTGCTCCAAATATTTTGGTGGTGTTTGAATAGTTCAACTAAACTTGAAAGATTTGAAAGAATGCATAGAACCATAATTAAATAGTACGATCTCTATTCTTGAATGAATAATAAACGTACCTTTCACCACATCGTTTTCTGGCTCCACCTCAGCAGTAGTGATAGCATAAGACCTTGCTTGTTTCCTTGGAGGTTGTTACTGATTACCTCCGACAAACCTCAGCTTAGGATAATTGTTCGCATAATGCCCAAGCTCCTTGTAGTTATAACACTGCATTGTAGGCTGAGTGTTGATCTGAGCCTTCCTTTCTTCTTCAACATTAGCAGGATTTTTCATACCCATTCGACAGTTCTTGGCCAGATGACCAAACTTTCTGCATTTGAATCAATTTTTGGTTCCCTTTATATAGTTACCAGGATGCCTCTTCCCACAATTTTTTCAAAGGGGAAAGTTGGGATTCATTCCACCATGGGATTTGTTTGATGAATCACCCATGTTCTTCTCCATTCTCTGATTCTTGTCACTAGGCCCATGATACCACTGAGAGTCTCCAATCTCCATTTCAACCTTGAGGGCAGAACAGAAAATCTCCTCATAGCTGTCAAAGTCTCGAATCACCAACACTTTTTTTAGACTCGACTTTAGTCTGCTAAAGAATAGATCCACCTTTCATTCGGTGTTCATGGCACAACCAGATGCGTACCTTGAAATCCTTGTAAAGTTTTATTCATACGCCCTGATGGACTCATCTTCCTTCTTCTTGAGTCTGAGGAACTCTATTTCAATTTTAAGATGGAGGGTTCGTGGAAAATATTTGTTGAAAAACATCCTCTTGATTTCCTCCCAATCTATGGAATCGATTTCCTCTTGGGACTTTGTATTCTTGATCAGTGTCCACCACTGATCATCTTCCCCATAAAAATGATAGACTTCCAGTACCACCTTCTCTTCTTCCAAGCACTGGAGGACAGATAAAATCTTTTCAATAGAGTTGATACATTGTTCTGCGAGGAGGGGATCAGAAGACCCGCTAAACATGGGAGGCTTTTTCCACATTAAGGATTCCATGAAAACTTTCTCTTTCCTTGGAGTAGGAGGACGCTCCACCTGATTCTAGTTATTAATCATATCTTGAGCTAGATGAGCATGTATTTCCATGATGTTTTGAGCACCTCCTTCCATCACATTAGGCATGTCATTAGGGAAATCATCAAATTTCCTATCACATTGGTTGTTGGAATGTGTTCATCTATTTCCTGCCATTAACAAAGAAAAAGAATGTATAATTAGAGGTCTTTAATACTTATCTACTGAGAAAAAAAGAAACTTTGAACATAAAAGTTTAAACTTATAAAGGTTAATTATATCCTAAATTATGATTCCTCGGTTTAAATCTAGTTTATCCTCAATCTACTTCTGGAATTGTATTCTTATGGTCTTTATCCAATAAGAATGGTTTGTAAAAGGCTTGTGAATCTACCAAAGCATATCCCTCGGGAGTGTCGTAACCAAGAGTGCAGCAAGGCCTGTTTTCCTGCAATAGTTCTCATTCGAGTGTAGCTCAATGCAGCGATTTCAGGTTTTACCCCTTGGATACATCTATGCTAGAGCCGCCTCTACCTGCTCGTATCTAGACATGGATGTATTTTTCTTGATAAACCACTTACTCAATACTCACCAAAATTTGGGAGTGTTTTCTAATACTTTGTCTCATTTTTAAGGTTCTCAATAATGTGCTTTATTCCTAATCTCTAAAAAACAACTAGACCATCCTATGATACCAACTATAGAGACCCTAGCCTTTTATACATAACATTTCATGATTTTAAACTTAATTCATCATCAGAGTACAAGCCAAGGATCGTTAAGTCTAGTGTCTTGGAAGACTAGTTACGTATATCACAAAACATGGGGCTAAAAACACATCTTTATTTAAATATCATAATGAGATCCTAACTTCCTTTGATCCCTTACATCTGCATAGGGTACCCTGGGGAACACATGAACAAATGGATGAGCTAAAAATCCCTGTAAGGGAAAGAACATAAGATTAAACTTTAAGCACATGAGATAGGAGGCTTGACATAATGATATTGGAAGCATGGAACATATGTAAGCATAACATATAAACATGGGATCATAAAAAAATGGAATAAAAAAACATGGGATCATATAAGAATGATATTATATAAGAATAGTTTCATAGAGAAGTGGAATCAACATTAAACATGACTTTAGTACGAGTCAAGTCTAACCGCCAATCACGTTTCCCATAGTAGCACAAGCCAAGGCTAACCGCCCAGATCGTTTTCCCATAATCTTCTCACGAGTCATTAACTTTACCAAATGAATTGGAGCGCTATATGGGCACACCCATCTAATATTATTCATGTATATTATTTCCACATAAAGAATATCATATAATCAATCATACATAAACATAAGTGTACCCAAGGAAAGAAATGGGCACACAATCACGTCATGAAGCATAATAAAAAGGGACGTAACATAAAAGAATCCATAAAAGAACAGAATTAAATAATAAATAGACATTAATAATGTATAAAGGCATAAATCCTGACAAGAGATAACAAACTGAAGTGATAACATGTAAAAATAGTTTTTAGGAATCTTTGAGTCAAAACATTTTAGTGCGGTTTAAGAAAACATCGAATATATCTTAAAACGAAAAGTGGCATAATATTTTTTTATGAAACCAGAAGTAAACCAGATGGGTTATCATTAAAAAAAGACTGATTTTATAAAGACAAATGTGATTTAAAATATATAATAGATTACACTTGATAATAGGAAATAATTCGGGAAATTTCCTTAAAACGGGTTCACTTATCGGGAAGTAATGAGGAGAAAATCACTTAAAAAAATGCATATCCTCGAAAGATAGTGATGAAATATTCGTGATAAATAAACTTGGAACATGTAAAAAACATTTAGAGTAAGTACAAGAAAAGATAATATAACATCATTTTGATAGAAAGGTAGACAAGACAACCCAAAGGCATAAAAGTGGTTCGGGTAGAATTCTTTATGGATTATCATCATGATATCATGAGTACTTGAGGGGGCTTAGAGAGATAGGAAAAGAAATTTTCATCACCTATACATAAAAAAGGAAGTATGGGGGAGGTGAAAAATCATACCCCATAATTAATAATTACACACAACATGTCCTAACATAGCGAACAGTCTTTAATAAGGGTGAAATTGAGAGGATCCCTTACCTTAGGACTATTGGTGTCCTCCACTTGATATTAATGACCTGAATAGTCAAATTCAGTGTATTAATCAATAGTTCCATAACCTTATCTAAAATTAAAATATTTAGTATAACATTTTTATGTTCATTTATAGCCATTTTGATTGATTACAAGGTTCAATTTCATTGTTTGTGCCCGTTTGTTTCATTTGTTTTAGTGATCGGTTCAATTTTATTCAGGTTCAAATAAATTATAAGAGGAAAGTGGTAGTCCAGAATTGATGTTATATAAAATTAGTGGACATCCAGTAGGTCAAATCGTTACAAAATTCATTCGGTTAATTATAATGAATGAGAAATTTTTCATTAAACATTAATGATAAACACTTGAATTTACATAACGATTTTTCCCATAATTGACTTGTTTGTATTATTGTTTTATATCATGAGAGTATGAGGATTACAATACCTTTAATAGGACATATAACATATATAATAATCTGGTTCAACCTTAACATAAATGGTTTCATGACCAGAAAAAAAATGATAAAAGAATTTGAAAACACATTATCTGTGATGTTGGTAATTTGACACATCACTGGCGATGTTTTAAATCTAGAACGTGAGGGAGAGGAGGGGAAGCATGATGCTTGAAATTTTCCAAAAACATGATTATCATCCAGAATATATAATATTCTGAAGCCTTCATGCCTTTTGTATAAGGGAAGTGGAAGAGGGTATAATAAAATAATAAAAATGAATACAAAACACTTGAAAACGAAAGAGGGTTCTTAACATTTGATCTCCTCTCTTTGAGACTCCTCTTAGGGGCTTTGATTTTGGTATTTTGGAAAGAACAGAAATTCATGGACTTGGGAAGGAGATTGGGATGGTATTTGGGTAGAATTTAGAGAAGGTTTGTAGCTTGAGATGAGTGGAGAAAAGAGGGAGTGAATGGGGGTTTTTATAGTGGAGGAGAGGGGTTTTCTTAATATAAAATTCATTAGCATATTAATTCATCCAAAGACAAGGAATAGTGAGTCTTCCATGACCATGAAATGTAATTTAGTAATGTAATCCTGAACCAAGTGGGTTTACATCAGCAGAACATCACACATGACTCAATTAATCCATTATTTAGAATTTATTGTGAATTATCGATTTCTAGTGTTCATATAAAATTCAAGTATTTCAGAAAAATCCCAAAACATTACCCAAACCATTTTTCGACGTGTAGAATCCAAAAATGAAGTAAATTGTTCCAAAATAATTTTCTAAGTATGATTATTTTAATATTATATTAAAATAATAATTTATTGTCAAAAATTAGTTTTAAAACATTCATTAACTTATTCTAAAATATAGGTTTATCGTACTCCAACTTGAATATTATTTCTATACCAAAATAGTTGAGGTTACTATTCATTAGGGTATATCACTATTCATAAGGGTATGTTACTATTCATTAGGGTAGGTTACTATTCACCAAAAATTATTTTTGTTTTATTAGACTCCCAAAAACATCTTGAACAAAATCGTGTATGCTAGATTTTTGAAATTCCAAACACAAAAGTGACAAACATATGTTTAATGGTCACTTATAACTTAGTAGTCCATTATGTTGTGCTGTAATGTGGTTTTATGACATAAGTATAAGAAGGGAATTTTCATTTGAAAACATTGGATCGTTACAATCATGATGAAGATGATGAAGAAGATGATGAAGAGGATGATAAAGGGGAATAATAACAAGAATAAAAAGACCTCAATTATTCCTCTCTCACATTGGAAGAAGGTGTCTCCACCACAATCGATGGACATAGAGAGATAAACCTGGGCCCCAAAGACAACCTATGACCCTCTTTGATCCGTGTGGTTATGCCTGTCGAGGAGAATGAATCATATATCTCCTTACTAAAGAATAATTTAGATGTGTTTACCTAGAACTACATTGAAATGACAAGCCTCGATCTTGAGGTTGACACCCATCATCCGAGTTTTCTAGAAGATCGCTAAGGCTATAAGAAGGGATCCATAAGGACCCACACTTTGCATGCTGCCAAAATAGAGGCTAATGTTGTAAAGATGGTCAAAGCCAAATTCATATGGGAAGTCCAGTATCCGATCATTCTGGAACACAAAGTCCCTTTCAAAAAGAAGAACAAAAAGATTAGAATCTAGATCGACTTTAGGGACTTCAATTGGCATTTTCTAAAACACGATTTCTTGGTACCAATCAAAGAATTGTTGATCAATGAAACCACCAGATTTGAAGACATATCATTCATGGAAAACTATTCTGGATACAAATAGATCTTAATGGATCAAAGAGATGGATATTATACTTATTTTAGGGCCCCTCATGGAGTGTTTATTACAAGTTGATTCGCTTTGGTATAAAAAATGACGGCGCCTTATATCAGTGCACACTACACTACATCTTCAATCCATTCATGTGAAAATTCATCAAGTTTTATGTCGAAAATATTGTGGTTAAATCATGACATAGTTCGAACCACATGTCTTATATTGAAACTATTTGACATGCTATGACATCATAGTGGAAGGATGAATCCCCAAAAGTGTACCTTTGGCATTACCTCTTGGAAATCCCTCTATTTCATCATATGCCATCATGGATTCAATGTAGACCCTGAGAAGACAAAATACCTCATTGGCATGTCCCCACATCGTAACCTCACTGAGATGAGAGGTCACTAGAGTAACCTAGCCTACATCTAGTGCTTCATTGCCTACCTAGAGGGAAAATGTTCCCCTTTCACTAGGTTAATGAAGAATGGGGTTACATATGTGTCGGGTGATGATTTCCAAGAAACATTAAAAAACCGGAAAAGATATCTTCTAATACCACTGGTGCTGATTCCTCCAGTTGAAGGGAGACCATTAATTTTGTATAAAACGGAACTAGAATGGTCATTAGGAATCTTCCTTGTGTAGAAGAATGATGTCGGCAGTGAGAACAAACTCTATTACTTCATCCACACAGTGATTTATGCTGAAACTCGATATTCAAAAATCAAAAAGAAATGTCTATACTTAATCTTTGTAGTTCAAAAACTCATGAATTACTTATAGTACCGTGAGGTCCACCTAGTCTCCTACTACAACCCTCTCAAATATATCTTCAATCGTCCCATGCTAACGGGATGACTATCATGATGGGTAGTCATCGTACAATCGTTTTAAATATGGTATGTACCCCATCGGTTCATCAAAGGCAAGAAATTATCAAACTTCTGGGGAGAGAACCCCAAAGTAGAAACAAAAACATTGGATTGTGAACTTCTAAATGAATAAGTATTCTCTATTCAAGAGGTCCCCTAAAAATGGAAAATGTACTTCAATGGTTCTCTAGAAGCTCAAAAGGGAAAAGGATGGAGGATCAAAATATCTAATGAGTGGGTCTAGGAGTAATACATGTATCGACCAAAAAAGTCGACTTCCCTTACTCATTATTTCTTTCAAAATGGTTTACAAATAACGTAGCAGAATATCAGGCCCTCATTGTGGGCCTAGGGATGGAACCCCATGCACAAGACAAACCCCTAAAGATAAAAGGTTATTCAGATCTAGTCATCAAATAGTTTAACGATTACATTTCAATTAAGAAGGAGGTATTGCCCTCCTTGACGAACCATGTTCCAGAAATAATGGCCAAATTTCTATCAGAACCAACATTGACCTATGTCCCCCAATCACAAAATGATGAAGTCGAAGATTTGGTAAATGAAACTATTGCCTTGGATGATCTAGACCAGGATGAAATGTTTATTCGAATCAGCCATCACTAGATGGTCTTCCCATTTATCTAGAACAATACGGAGGAGATCAAAGAAATTAGACCTGTTTCTGGGCCTTATGGTCACACCACCAGGTAGACGACACCCATTTAAAATTACCTTCGGAACGTGGAACTCCCACTATATAGGGCTGGATGGAAACAAGTCTGAAGACATACAATCAACTTTGTCTTGTACAGTGGGGTAAACCAAGAATTGATTCTCTATAAAAGAGGCAATGAAGGAGTCCTTCTCAGGTGCATTAATATATAAGAGACTACTACCATCATAAAAGAATTGCATGCTAGAGCTTGTGGAGTGCACCAATATGTGACCAAACTCTCTCAAAAATTTAGAATTCTTGGCTATTACTGGCCCACTATGATACATGATTATTCTATATTCTCCGAGGAGTTACATTCCTTCCATGTTCATGCCAATTTTATTCACTGACCCCCAGAGTAAATTCATAAAGCTATGTACTCATGGCCATTTGTTACTTGGGGGATGGAAGTTGTGGGACCATATCCCCCTGAAATAGCCATAAAATTCTAGTTCATACTCACAACAGCCAACTTCTTTTCAAAATGGGATGTATCCATACCCCTTCAGGATGTCGGGGAAAAAGAGTCGTTATCTTTTGGAAGGCCAACATCATTACCATTTTTGGTGTCCATCATACAATACTAATGGACAAAGACACCAAAATATGTTATGATAAGTTAGAAAATTTATACCAGGAGTATGGAATCAAAGCTAACCATTCATCCCACTACCATACGGCGACCAATGGGTAGATAGAGGCTTTCAACAAGACTCTGAACAAACATAATCCAGAAGATGGTATATAAGGACAATAAATCAAGGAAATATAAACACCTTCAGGATTTAGGGGCTTATAGGGCCACAAACAGCACTACCACCCATGCGACCCCATACTCAATAGTATACATGGTTGGGGAGATTATTCCTATCTAAATTCATGTACCATCACATTGTGTGGCCATTTGTGATCAACTGTCCAATGACAAGAAATCCCTGAGTGGTTTTGATGAGTTATATTAGTTAGATGAGAAAAGTCTATAAAATTTGTACAATTTGGAAATATATCAAAATCAGATCAAAAAAGCCTCCAAAAAAATGTTTCACCTTCGATCATTCTTCGAAGGAGATATGGTGTTTTTCCTGAGAACCCAAATGATACTCCAGAAGAAGCTCCCAAATATTGAACCGAAGTGGGAGGGACCATATGTCATACATGGGGTCTATTAAAATGGAGCATAAACCTTGATATTAATATAAGAACAACTCATTACTGCTCTAACAAATGCAATGTTTCTGAAGAAGTACTTTGCGTAATAGAAACACCCATTAACAGTCCAAGATCTATGACCCTAAACTATGAGTTGTAGCACTATGATGTCATGGTCCGAACTCTATTACCCTAAAATATGAGTTATAGTCCTATCCACATGAAGTTAAATTGTATGGAAGTCTTCCATAAAACATGAAATTAAACTGTGACCCATGTTCTTGTTGTATGACGCTAAACTGCACAACATAGCATCCGAGCTACAAGATGTTAAAACTGCATAACACAAATAATCCTTATCACATGGCGATAAACTAAATAAATCCGTATAGAAATACATATGGATTGATTCAAATTAAATGACTGGAGTAAGTAGTGATTTCATGACCCTCGATCTTAGCCCAGACCAAAGAAAAAAAATCCTCTATCATATCCTCTATATCCTCATATTTACAAGGGAAACCCTTGTCACTCATTTTTACTCACATTGAGATAAACTCATGTGCACTTAGGATCAGTGGTAAGGATTACCTTACCAAAGAAAACTATAGAGAAATATGGTGGACCTGGCATCTGTAGAGGATGAAACAAAAATTCCCCTACCATTATTTTCGATCCAGATCAATACAAGGAACGTTTAAAACTATGTGAATCATGATTCATGTCCTTGGAAGATACGTAGTGATTTTCGGATTTGGTATCCTGGCACAGCCATTGAAAAATAAATCCCCTCGCATGTCTTAACACATGGACCAACCTTTTTTAAGGAATGTTCAGGACTATGTGAGGATTTATCCCTACCCTTGTAGGATACGTAGTGACGCCTAGATCTGGAATCTCGGCCTAGAAACCATTTTCGTTAAAAAAATGACCCTTACCCTGTGCATAGAATAGACTTGTATGTGGAGTCCATCAATGTTCCAGACCACATGACAATAAACTGCGAGCTTCTTTCAGAGTCACATGTGGCCCAATTCTTAGTGTTATGAGATCCTTCAAATGTCCCCCACTCATAAAAAGTCAAAATATTTTTCTTCCCTCTATACAAATGAGTTAGATCCATGTGAATGATCTTGTAGTTCACGGCTAATCACAGTCTAGGTATTTCCTACATTACGAGGACACCTCATTCCCATTTCTCAAACTCCATACTCTGGGAAAACATGGATCACCATAAACATTCATGTGCATCTGATATAAAAGGACAATGTCTTATGGGAACATTTTTTTACTATCCACATCATGCCCCTGTGGTTCTTCATTTGTCACCTAAAAAATAGACATCAGTCAAAGGAAAATTCATCCATAGTAGAGTAATCTACTACCTCGGTATGCCCAATAGCTTCTTATCCCCATGGCATCCATCCTAATCCAAGTTGCCCCAAGACTATGGTTTACACCTTCTATCATCACTCACTTCTAAGGAATTCTAGAACACCCAAATTGTGATTAACTCAAAGCTATTAATGATCTTTGTGACAATAGAATCATCCTCATTACAAGACTCTAAACTGTTAATAATCATATCCTCAATGCACAACATTAAACTGAAAGGTTAGAATCATCCTTGCTATACGATATTAAACTTCATAGCATGGGTTTAAGCACAATGTGAATTTTTCTAACAGTTTTTCTATTCTTAGGTTGTGATACAGAATCCCTGTAATCCTTTATTTATCACATTGAGCATAGATCATGTGAGATTAGGGATCATAGTGAGTGATCCACAATGACATTATGGAATAATAGTCCAGTAATTTGATCAAAGTAACACAACCCTAAAACACATGTCATGATTCACTTCCCCGTAAAGAACCCCAAATCCTGTTCAAACAACATTAAATGATAGGTTACCCCAAATATGGGATGAATGCCTCACCCTAAGAATGAGTCTGATGTATGTAAGGGATACCTGATTCCATGAGAAAATCACAGCCAAAATGTATCTAATCTATCTGGACACACTGCTACTATTCCTCAAACTATGTGATTTGAGTGATCTCGAATCCCCATAATCTTCCATGGCCATCTGAGATAGAAGACCAGTGTCTTGTGGACACATTTTTCGACTATACACATCTTTCCTCACTGGCTTTTCATATATCGCCTACAAAATTTCAAACAATAAAAGGAAAATTCATCCCCAGGAGAGTCCTCTCATGTCCCAGTACCCCCAATGGATTCCAAGCATTGTAACATCCCCCCTTATTCAAGAGCCCTGAAAGTCATTGTTTACATAATCCTTCCAACCCATGTCCTGGATATATCAGAATATGCTGTCTTTATTCATCTCTGGTCTCTTTTGAAGTTTTGATAAAATAATGACACCCCATCCATATGCAGGATGTTGATCCACATACAAAAAAAATACCGTCTCTTATTTTTGGGTTCCCTAGAATAGTTTGGATAAATGAAATGTACCTTTTCATGTTTATTCACACCTCTTGTTAAAGGTTATATATCGTGACCATAAAGGTCCCAATCTCCATAACCCTTTATAGCCATCATATATGGAAGTCCAGTGCCCTATGGACACCTTTTTTTGAATATGCACATCATATCCTAGAGAATCTACATATGATGCCTATAAGACTGAAATCAATCAAAGTTAAATTTGTCCTCTAGAGAGTGCTTTCCAATTAATATATGTTCAGAGGACATCTATGTCCCAAAATACCCCCAGATTTTTAAAAACCCTTTGGATAATGATTCACATATCCTCTAATTTTTGAATTTCATAACATGAATAATATTTCTAATTGAACCTACAATTCACAAAGCTCTCTCTTATGCAAGTAATAATTGTGGGGAAACTGTTTCCCGCTCAAATATGATATGAATGTCCCTACTATTTTCGAACACCATCTCTTAGACAGGACAACAACTGTGGCTCCCAATATAAAAATAAATTCAATTGTTGAAAATAAAACTAGGATATCAGATATGGATGGCCAGTATCCCACGGAAACCATTTTTTGATTATGAAAATCATGCCCCAGTGGCTCTGCATATGTTCCATACAAAACAACCATCAATCAAAGGAAAATTACTCCTCCGAAGAGTAATCTCCAACCTATGAACACTATAAATGGCTCTTGAGTCACATGAATATCCAAAACTCAGAAATTTAGGATCATGAAAATCCCTTATTCACATATGAAAGATATTATGACATTCTTGGATGATGAATTCTAAATTGGATCCCATACCCCATTATGTTTGATCAATGATTTTTATCCTAAAATAATAGTAATAAGCTCAATTAACAGGACTGTGAGCTACCAGTAAAAAAGATTCCATACTAACTAGAGTGAAAATATGCAAAATTCACCTTAGGATAAAATTCGAGTATCCGTTTGTTAAACCTACACCATGTATAGTTTTAAAAAAATGTTGATATTTAAAAAGATATGTAAACATTGTTTGGTCAAAAACCCTCAAAGGGTGGCCAAAGAAAAAGTCAAGTTATACCCACTAATCCCGTGTTATGTTGGCTTAGGAAAAAAAAGTAAGGTAATAATAAAAAGGACACAAAAGTTCATGATGTGTTCCATAAAACCATAGAAATAGTCTAACAACGCTTGCTAAGTCCTACAGTTCAGACAAAAATTAGAGCTCGAATCTATTCATTCAATTCACTGGTTTCAAATAATTGTTTAAAATTTATACCCAGTCGAAATTATGATTAAATGATTGATTATGATCAATTGATTTGATAGGAAATAGAAAATAAGAAGAATTTGAAGGAAAATTGTTTCCATCATATTTCATAAAAATATATGGTTGGCATCCACAGCCTGGAGCCTCTGCAAATAAAAAAGACATTATCTTTATAAGAGATAATCAGAAGCATCGCAGAGTTTCATAAATGATTGATGCGACTCCTCAATGGATTGTTGAAGCCTTAATAAATTCGTCGTCTTGGCCAATGTGCATGAACGGTATGCCTACGTGTCCCTCATGGCTTAGAGGCTGGTCCTTTATCCTTCATTCCTTTTCAATTGCCCTTCCTCAATAGCGATGGTGGCCCCATCCGACTGTTATTTAATCCACTCCAATTTTTGTTTTTGTTTCTACACTTCTTTGTCAAGTTTTTCTACTAAAGAATCTTTCTTCATGAGTTTTCTTTGCAGCCTTGCAACCACTCCAGCATGATTGGAAGCTTTGTCAATGAGAATTTTTCATCCAATAGCAAGATGAGTCGTCGACTCTATAGTAGAAAGTTGAGATACGAGCATACTAGTTGCTTCTAAAATAGAAACCACCTGCCTCAATATATCATGAATACCATGATAACCAAATCCACCAAAACCCAGTACCACAAAATAGCAGTGTAATTTAGCAAACTTCGCTGGCATCTCATCCAATGGGGTCTAAGAAATTAATCATTAAATGTCCCCCCCTGACTTTTTTCGAATGGGACACTGATCAACTAGGACTTACTGATCAGTCATGTATTCACTCCCTAACAAAGAAATATTTTCAAGAATGAACATCCCAATAAAGGGACTTGATTCAGTGGTTATGACGTAGCTTGATCCTACAACGATCTCGTCTATGGTAGTGGAAATGGAGGATACAATGGGGGAGTCTTCCAGAATTTCTAATTCTAGTAGTTTCAATTATGAGAAAAGGGAGGAAATAGCTTTAGTACCTCCAAACACTGCAGAAATACCACTACATAGAATAGGTGGCTCCAATTCATCAATCATCATTTGTGCCCCGCAGCTACTCAAGAATACTGAAGACCTAGGGCCACAATCAAACGAATCCACAATCCTCAAGGTAACACATAGAAGGTCACTTATTAATATAAGGTTTGTAGGGACAGTTAGTCTGGAGACGGGTACTATTCTCGAGATCATGGGGGAAGAAAACACAACTTCTCTCAAAATTGGAAAAATGGTATGATGGCCCACTTCAAATTTTCATGGGCCGAGACATCTTCCTCTCAGGTGATTTTGACTTCTATGGAACAAGCTTGGGTTGGAGGGATATCAATCTCTGATGTGATTCCCTCCATAAGGGTAAAGGACGTTCGATCAAGATTGATTGGTTCCTCAAGATTTGAATAACCTCCAAAATCCATTAGGTCTTGGGGTTCGTCACTATATTAGGCCCCTCCCATAAAGATCATCGTGTACCTCTCCATGAGGGTAGGCCCAACATGGTCAAATGTGCCCTCAATTTCTAGATGTTCTTCCACTATCATGGATGAGATTGTTTGAGCAAGAGCAGGCCCACCTAAATGGTCAACAGTAACCCCAGTCTACTCCGCCTACCCTGATCCCCTACATTGGTCAGCCCCAAAGTATGGAGACTATTACTCTTCCTTAAAAGGAATGAGATCCATCAATTCTATAATAGCTTCCATCTGGTTACTGATAGACCCTGCATCAAAATACACACACGCACTAGTGATCCAACAAGATAAGGATGCTCGGTTTTACCACCATGTGAACAAACAGTTACTTATGGCTCCCCCTAATTCACATTGACAAATCGGAGGCCTGCTTGCGTTTTTTTATTATTTCAGAGATAGATCTTGAATAAGAGCACTGCGAGAAGATGGAGGGGTAAATGCCCTGGAGGGTTCTGTGATGACCACTTTCATGTGTACTTGAACTCTAGGGGACTCTTTCACAGTACCACCTTCCATCAGTAGGGAGAACTCCCCAGTTATGGTACCTCTAAGGGAATAGATTGTTGAAGGAGTTGTTTCACAAAACCTTACAGGCTCCTCCAAAGTAATAAGGGGTTGAAGAACCTTTAGCGTCTCTACATCAAAGGAAATTAAGGACATAGGTTTCCTATTAAATAACCTATACCGTCAACCATGGGATTACATCCATAAATTCCATGCGGTCTGACAAGTAGTGCCTTTTTGTATTGGTGTAGAGACACTTTCCATTTCATAAAATTAGGCAACTACCCAATCAGGCTCTTCATCGACCAAAATAATGGTAGAGGAAATGGATCCCACAAAACCCAGAAGGTAGAAATGTCATACATGAAAAATCCTCCATATATTTTCATTTGAAACGTTCTCCCTCAATTCATCCAAGACCCTCCAGGAATCCGGAAAAGCAGCTGTAATTGGGATGGATAGCGCTGGAGGGTGGGTGCAATGGAGTGGAGTGGGTTTCGACAACCACAAATGATTACCTGGTGTCCCTTCAAACTCAGGACCTCAATAATATGTACATTTACAAGACATTGGGATCAAGTAAGAGGTTTTTTTAAGGAAGATGTAATAGGAGATCCAATGACATCATTAATATCATCTTCAGTCTCTAGTAACAACATTGAAAGTACCTGATGAAAGTACATGCGATGACCAAATCAGGAATGGATGAGGGTTTTGAGGTTCTCAAGGTAATGACCCACCCTCTTAGGATCCTCATTAAATGAAATTATTGTGGGAAACGACACATATACAGTGATAGTAAGATCAACCTCCTTAATTTGGAAGAGTTTTCATAAATCACGAGGGGACCAGTCATGAGTAGATGGATGGCCTTTCAAATGGTCTCATTGATACCATGCCATAAGAAAATCTGCCTTAGGGGGAATGGTTGGTGGAATCCCAAAATAAGATTTGGTAACTCATTCGGATACCCACGAGTTCAAGACCCCATATTTGACAATATTCTCAGGGGGGGGACTAAGAGGTCTTCAAAGTTTATTTCCTAATAGAGAGTGTTCAATAACTCCATTTTTCCTCTCCTTTCGCTTTTTTTCCCAGATGCCTTGGAAGTTGTCCTCATAGGAACACGATCAGCTAATTGGACATTGGGATATGATTTAACTCAGGCCTTACCATAGGTTCTAGTAAGGAAGGGTATAGAATAACCTGAATCTAGTATTCTAGCCTAGCACTGGGTGTCCTCTCAGGTAAACATCATCCATATTTAATAGGATATCATCATAGGCTTCTCCTAACGAGAACTTTTGAGAGTGGGAGGACACAACTTCTGGACACAATTAAATTGATGAATAAATATGCAGGGTGCATATCCATAGAAAATAAGCTCCACTCCAATATGGGCAACGATGATGCGTTCTCTCAAATAGAAAAAGTAACTTCAACTGAAAAAGTATTCAGACACATTATTCTTAATATTACTGGTAGGGTAATCATAAGGATGATAAGAGACTCTTTGTAGATTTTGAGATGAGCCATTATGTCTTAATCGTTCATTAAATTTTGTTCCTATCACTTATCCTGTGAGGCCCAAGAAGAAGGCATAACCCCATGGTTCTTTGATGATACGATCGTAGGTTGGATTGCAGAATCAGTAAGAAATTGATAGAGGTATAACCTACTATGTGACCTCCCATCCACCCCAAAGAATTTTTAAGGTCCCAGTATTCTGGTAAGGTGCCCCGCCCCATGGATCTAACCTAGTAGGCTATAAATCATGTAAAACATTGGGAAAGATAAATTTATACATCTTCTAGTGTCCAACAGTGCGATATCTAAATTGATACATCCTCCTTGTACTCTATAGTTCCTATGTGAACTAGTCCCCATGCATCAGGCCAAATCCTCCTCCCAAGACACCAGACCCATATGATCAGTCCATTAGGTGCATCAGCGCACTCCTTTGAGTATACATACCCATGGTAAGATGAGTCATGAAGGCTCTCCCAAAAATGGTTCAGACTCTGGGGATGTTTGTGGGTATACATTCCCATGGTAACCCAGATTCTAACCATGGAACTCTAATGTGAACTTCCCAATTCTAGGGATTATGGGTGATCACCTGATTTTCCATTTAATGAGGAATGGTGATCAATCGATGGGGTTATGTTATATTCCCTTTTATGATGAGGACGACACTCATCCCATGTTCCCAAAATGTGTTTTGGGGAACTCCCACTGAGGTAAATCCCCAATACACCGAAGGCCATGATGCATGACCTTCAATGTCATCTCACACTAATGGGTTCATTATTCTTCGCCCTCTTCCCCAGTCGCCTCGGCCTCTTTCGTTGTAGGCTCACCTCCTCCCATTAGTAGGAGTGGAGGCATGTGGTTCGATGGATCTCTCAAAACCTTGTGTTTCTCTAACCGAGCATGACTCATGTGGGCATATAAGTTTATGGTGATTCAAAAATACATCAAGTTTTTAATATGAGATATCTTATTCTTGGTCAAAGCAGTATACATAGGACTCCTTCCTGAATTCTTGTGTTTAAAAGGATTGTGCTCCCAAAAGGGTTCACCCAAACATTATCTCTCAAATGGGATGATTCCATGAATATTCCCCATACATTTCAAACAATGTGGGCTCTAATTCCTATCACAAGGATATATAGAAAGACCATATTGTAGGCCCGACCCCAACATCATGTAACCTTCTGTCCTCCCAGGACGATGATAAACTACAGAGTTCATTCTTTTATGGCTTAAGTCTTAATTACCTTTGTAGCATCAAATACATGAATGCCTATGATGATCCTATAAACCTGGGTAGCCCATGGTCCCACTCTTCCAGAATGAGACAAGGATTCATGAACATATGAACACAACCAAAATCTATAAGAGAGTCCCAAAATAGGAAATAATCCCCCCACCCAAGGGTGCAGTGATCCCGACTTCCCATCCTCTTGACCAATGGAGTCTTTAAGTGTCGTTGTCGAAATTATTGTCCAATGAGCACCTGAATTTGGAAGGTAGGTATATAAATCATGGATACTGGGTCCGTTGGGTGTTTCTTCCTCCATGAGTAAACCTATTGGAGACCATCCGTGGATGTGATATTGCAGGAGGACTGATTTCACAAGTAATTTACCCCCATGAAATCAGCTGATGGGACCATCTTAATATGGCACCTCCCTCACAATACAGAAGGGATAAGTTTCCCAATCCCATTGGGTTAATCCAACCCTCATTTTAAGGATAATGATGTAGAACGGGTTGAAACAAAGTAAATGCTGAATTTGACAGAAACTGTCTCTATAAATAGATACAAGTGATGACTCTCATCGGACCATTTGGCCAACACCCCAAAATGCGCCGCCTCGGGTCAAAACAACTTGAAGAAGAGGAAGAAGAGTAAGACCTCAGAGATTCCCCTCCAATATTTGATTAAGGAATCTCCACCATTATAGATGAACATAAATAAATAAATGTATATACAATAGAAGATCCACACCCCACACTGATTAGTGCAGCCATGTCACAAGAAGAGAAAGAGGTATATAATTCCTCTCAAAAGAAACAAAGGGATGTGTTTTCATGGAATTACATAGAGATTCCAGGTCATGAACCCGAGGTGGCAAACCATCATATGGTTTTACTAGAAGATAATCAAGAATTCAAGTAAGAAGAAAATAGAACACAGCTGACTCACTCCTCCAAAATTGAGGATGAACTCAAAAAGCATATCAAAGAATGATTCATCATATAGGTTCAGTACCCAATGTTTATATCTAATATTGTCTCAATGAAAAAGAATAATAGGAAAATATATGTCCTCATTGATTTCAGATATCTCAAAAAGCATTATCCGAAAGATGACTTCCCAGTTCCAATCACCAAACTCTTTTTTAATGCAACAACTAGTTATGAATCTCTATCCTTCACGGATGGATATTATGGATATAACCAGATCCAAATGGCCCTAGGAGATGTGAAATTTATATCCATCAAATCCCATCAAGGCATAGTTTTCTATTTGGTAATTCTCTTTGGATTAAATAATTATGGTGTGGCATATCAACGTAAAATGCAGCACATACTCAAAACCATCTTGGGGAAATTTATTGAATGATATTTTTATGACCACGTGGCTAAGTCCATACAACATTTTGAACACCTAACTGACATGGAGACAAAATTTAACGAGCATCGACAACATAATCTGATGATAAACCCCTTAAAATGTTATTTTTAGGGTAACCTCGGGAAGATTTAACAGTTTTGTTGTATGTCATCATTGCATAGAATTCGATGCCAAGAAGAATAACCCCATAATTGGAATTCAACTCCTCAAAACATTGATGAGTGAGAGAATATGTAGGACACATGGCCTACATCCAGTGATTCTTATCCAATCTGGAAGGAAAGTTTTTTCCCTTATTCTAATTGATAAAAGGGGTTAGATATCAATGGATAAATTATTCCCAAGAAGAATGTTATACCCTCAAGAGATATCTATTGATTCCACCAATATTGATGCCAACTATTGAAGGAATGTTTCTCATTCATTATGTAACCGCCTTGGAGCAATCACTGGGAAACTTAATTGCACAAAATAATGATTCTGTGAATGAAAACAACCTTTACTATCTCATTCAAACAATGATCGACATAGAGACACAATATTCATATATTGAGAAGATCCACCTACCAGTAATATTTATAGTTCAGAAGATGAGGTACTACCTGCATCATCATGAGTTGTGATTGGTATCCCGAAATATCATTCTCAAATTTATCCTTAGTCTTCCTATTCATACGTGATGCCAGGCATGGTGAGCCATTATTATATAGTGGTTTTATATATAATTTATTCCTTAAAAAGCATTAAAATATGAATCCTTAGCAGACTACCTTGCTGAGCAACCATATTCAGTAGAGACATCATTGAATAAAGAACTTCTTGATGAAGAAATATTCTCTATTCAAGACAGTCTCTGAATTTGGGAAAGGTACTTTGATGGTGCTTCCAAAATTCCAATGTATAAGAGAATGGAAGACCCAAAAGTCAACAATGTTGGGTTAGAAATAGTACTTATATCCCCATATAAGAAAGTATTTCCATATTCCTTCCTATTATCAGAATGTGGTACCATCAATGAGGCAGATTATCAGGCACTCAATATAGACCTAAAATTATCACTCAAGTACAAATAAATTTCCTCAATGTGAAAGGATATTCAAAATAAGTAAACAAAACGATCAATAGGGACTACAATATCAGAAAAGAAGTTCTAATTCCACTGTGTGATTGTGTTCAAGAGTTAATGGATGAATTTCCATCAGAGTCAACACCATCTTATGTCCTGCAACCACAAAATTACAAAGTTGATTCATTAGTGAATACAACTATATCCCTATTAGATCCAAATCAAGAAGATACTATCACTATCATTGCTTATCGTCATGTGGTTTCACCTTTTTTGAAATCAAAATAATGGAAATCAATAAAATCAGTCCCATTTCTGAACAATATGGTTATACCATAGGATGGATGGAACCCATCATGGAATATCTCCAAAATGCGTTACTTCCACCAGATAGAGTTGAAAGAGAGAAGACTCGGGGATGAGATGTTAATTTCACTCTATATGATGGCCCAAATCACTAGAAGATCCACTATAAATGAGGATTTGATGGAATTATTCTCAGATCTATTAATAGAGAAGGGACTATTGTTATAAAGAAATAAGTACATGAAAGAGCATATGGTTCCTACTAGTTTGGGAATATAATTTCTGATCAAATCAGAAGGCTTGGATACTTCTGGCCTTCGAAGACACAAGATTACACAAATTTCACTAAGAAGTGTCATCCTTACAAGGTGCATGCCAACATCACTCATCAACCCCCAGAGTTTCTACATACAAATAAATACTCCTAGTTATTAACTACATGGGTAATGGATGTAGTGAGACCATATTCTCATGATACAACTAAGAAGACATAGAACATTAATATTGTTGCTAATTTACTCTACAAATGGGTTGAGGAAATACCTCTAAAAGAAGTCGAGGATAAAAACATTGTTAGATTATTCAAGGAAAATATCATCCCCAGATTTTGTGTCCCTCAAACCATATTGACGGAAAAAATACCAATTTATCGTCTTATGAGTAATAGAATATATATCAAGAGCACAATATCAAATCCAACTATTTATCCCGCTATCATGTAGTGGAAAATGGAAAGATAGACACTTCCTATAAGACCAAATCAAATATACTCAAGAAGATGGTGGATAAATATAAAATGTATTTTCCTGATAATCTCATGAATGCCTTGTGGACTTATAAGACTAATACTCATACTACAAAATGAGAAACTACACACTCATTCCTAATTGGAATTGAGGTATTCCTGCCCATTGAAATTCAATTTCCTTCACTCCGATTTGACATATTTGATCTTTTATCTAAAGAGGAGCAGTCTCAAAAGTTACTAGATTAGTTCGAGTGATTAGATGAAAACATATTTCATACCATTCATCACCTGAATGTCTATCAAAACAGAATAGCATGAGATTTTGAGAAATATGTCACACTCATTCATTTGAATCAAGGATAATTTCTATTAGTCCTTAGGAATCTGATGATATGAGGAACGAAGTCCCCATAGGTTGCGCCAAAGTGGAAGGTTCCATACTCCATACACAAGATACCCTCTAATGGAGATTATTACCTAATATCAATGGATGGAGAACTCATTATAACTCAAACAAATGCAATGTTCTAGAATAAATACTATTTGAAATCACCCAGAGCATGTCCTTGTTTGAAGGCGTTAAACTACAAAGCATCCATCATCTTATCCATAGTATGTTAAACTATATAGCACCATACACATACATGTTTCATGAGGTTAAAATACATTGATCCTTCGTCCATTTCTCGTGATGATAAACTGCATGACACCATTTTTCCTCACTACACAACATTAAATTATACAATTAATGCCTCTTTTATTTGCTATTAAGAAATTACATAGGTTACCACAAATAGACATTCCTTATGGTCCTTTAAAATATTAGTGACTTCCATTCGCAGGCATTACTCACATCATTTCAAATTCATAGTGGCACTTAATACCCATATCTCTATTTGGTCGAATCAGATCTGCATAGGGACCCATTTTTATGAACTAGGTGGGTCTTGATTCTTCCCCCAAACAAGATATGTAGTGACACCTAGGTCTTATTCCCTAGTCAAACCACAATGTTTTTTTCTCATTAGGGGACTTAAATAATCACCACAAGATGTTAGACTACACGATTCTTTAAGGACTACGTGGGTCTTGATTATCATTCCAATAAGATACTTAGTGAGGACTAGATCTCCAATCAAGGTCCTGGATGTAATTTTAATGAAATTCATTTCCCATTTTACTATATATGAACTAAACCTATAGAATGCACTGTTCTAGAATACATGGTTTGATTCTCATACCATCATTTGTCTTGAGCTTAACTATTATTATGGAATGTATCAAAATCCTCTTTCTCTCACATCAAACTTAGATGGTGTGGGGAATGATATTTTCAAGAACTATGTGTGGAATGATTCTCATTCCAATCAGATATATAGTGGAGCCAAGATCTCAAATAATGGGTCAAGGAATAACTAAAAAACCCCTTTATTACCTATGTGTTTTAATTTATCCTATACAGGGAATGTTTTAAGAACTATGTGTGGCTTGATTCTTGCTCCAACAAGATACATAGTTATTCTTAGGTTTTATCCCAAGCCTAGTCGAGATATTTCTATCTTTTCATGTTGGTTCATTTTCATCATTACCACATGACATTAAACTGTATGGAACATTTCAATAACTACATGTTGCTTGATTATTCCCCTATAAGATACATAGTGATAGCTAGATCCTCTATCTTGGGTCCATCCAGAATGTTGAAAAAGTACCTTAACCCCTTTTCATATAATACATTCCCTGCAAGTACCTTCAAGAGTAATGTGTGGATTGATTATTGCCTCAACAAGATATGTAGTGACAATAAGATCTTCAATCCTGGGTCCAACCGTGATTTTGGAATAGAAAATCCCCTTCTTTTTCCCCATGCATGAGTCAAATATGCATATGGATATCTTCTAGGACTTTTGTATTAATTACTATAACAATAATATATATTTTTATGCATTTATTTCTTGCATTTGAACCAAAAATAATATTTAAATTATAAAAATCCCTCCTCCCCAAGTGAAAACTTAATTGATATAGGGGACAATTTGAAGAACTACATGTGCATTGATTCTTTCTACAACAAGATACATAGTGACACCTGGTTATTATTCCCTAAATCAGCAAAAATTTAATCATCATAACCCTATACTTCACTTGTATTACCCTTATGTTATAGATGAATCTTTTACCACTCCTCGTTTCTTACACTGAGAACAACTCACATGGGATTGGGAATTGTGTAAAAAAATTATCTTCATAAATAAAATATCTCAGTTTATTTTGGTGGTTATCAATGGCCCTAGATGTAATACCCAAAATGTCACAATATATGTCCTCATCACACGATGATACATTGTACAATCATATCATTTTCATGAGATTTGTAGTCTTTTAACATCCTTGGACCTTCGTCCATACCACATGATAGTAAACTGCATTGAAGTACAAAAAGATATGTGTGGATTGATTCTAATTCTATTGAGAATCATAGTGACACCTGGATCTCTTATATTTGGTCCATCTACAATCATGAAAAATCCCCCACTACATGTGTATGGATCAAAACTACACGAGAACGCTTTTCAAGAACTACGTATGGACTGATTCTCATCCATATGAGATATTCAATGATGTTCAGACATTCAAACTTAGACGCAGCCACAACATCATGAAATGAATGTCTCTTTTATCCCATTTATGAGTCATATCTACACAAGGAGATCAATATGAGTATCCATCTTATGTATGAACCTACATTCAAGAAACAACCATAATTCCCTACATCAAAATTAAATTAGTGTGGGGTAAGCATTATTTAAGAATTACATATGTCTTGATTCATTATCCAATAAGATACACAGTGACACTGGGGTCTTATTCTGAAGTCCAGCTGAAATTATTTTTCACGTTGAAATCACATCACATCCTCACCACATGAAGATAAGCTCTATGGACCAAAAAGAACTACATTTGTCTTGATTCTAACCTATATGAGATATGGAGTTACCTCCATATTTTCAGTCATGGTCCCAAATGCAGCATGATATGAAAACTCCTCTTTTCTCCCATGATGGAGTCAGATCTACATGAAGAGATTTAGTACATGTTTTCACCATATACATGAACTAGTATCTAATATAAATACTTGGGGATTGAGTTTTTCTTCAATAAGATACATAGTGAAAATTGTTCCCTATACACTAATACAACCACAATATTCAATTAATCTTCATATAAAATCCCCTAATTTAATTGCTACATGACTATAAACTAAACAACATAATGTCCATGCCACACGACATTAAACATCATGTTAACTAGAAAACTATTTGTGGCTTGATTCTCAATTCTATTAAGATATGTAGCGAAGACTAGGACTTAGATAAAAGTTTCATCCATGACATAAATGAAAATTACCCTCTCTCAGAAATGATCAAAATATATTAATGATCATCATTTGGGACCTCCTTTCAGATAACCCATAATAGAAACAAGAGATGTATAATTTTATACATATGAGTTAGATATATTCATTGGATTATAAATTCATGGATACAATTGGTCAAAACACTTCCTTTATGCATTGGAAAATTCAAATTTCACATTTCATACTCCTAATAATGAAATAAATTTTGATCATCATAATCATTCTTTGATTTCTAGTGACAAAATACATGATTCTTGATAGATCTTTTTCATGACTATTTAGTACATTCCCCATTTGGCCTTTCATAAAATTCTCATACATAACAGGCCAACCAGTCTAAGGATGCCACTGTTTTCTTAGGTAGAACATACCCTAGTTTCCCCTACATAATACAACCCCCATAACGGGTTTTTTCTAATAGTGGTATCTTCATTATTGGGAGAAGGATTTTCTTCCCCATTAAGAATTAATTAAGGTATGTATGAGCCCCAAAATTTAATGCGGTCGTCCATTGAGTATTTCTCTCATATCATTTCTTCTAACTAGAAAGTCTCCAAGAACATGGTCTAAAATTTTCAAATCTTTGTGTTCAAAGAATATTGGATGACCTCAGGCCATCCAAACACATAATACTCTATTGTTTTCTTAATATTATGATCATAGTCATATGAGTTAAAACTACCAGCACCATATTTCCTACGTTTGGGTCAGACCATCGTAGAGAGACAATCTCCCAATTCTTTGGAAATCATGAGTGTATATATCCATTATATATTAAAGTTCTTTTCCAAAAAAATCAAAATCTATTCTTTGAAGTATCTAAATATCCATAAACATTAATTTAATATTTTCCATAGAATGTCAGAATACTTTAGAACTCCTTTAGATGACTATGATGTGTATTCCCCTAGTTATCTTTGAATGTGTTGCCTATATAATGGGCCTATAAGCCAAAGTTTGAGAATATTTTGATATGAAGCATATGCCTTAGTTTTCCATGGACAATATAGTCACCATAATAGGTTTTTCAAATGGATGTAACTTTTTTCTTAGAAGATACATCCTTTAATGCCATTTGGTCCTTTTTACCCATATCACTCTTCATATTTAGAAATTTCCAAATCGCATGTTACAATTCTCCACTTCCATACTTGAATATGATAGTACATTTCCATAAAAAACAACAAGAGTTAGATAACCATAAAATCATTGGTCATAGATAAAGACCTTAAATTAAATCCCCATAATGTCCTTGCAGCATGAGTTTAAACTGCACAACACCATAATGTATTTGTTGCATGAATTTGAAGTACACGACTGCATAATGTCCTTACTTCTTGATTTTAAAATACCAAGCCCTATCAACCCCTTGTAACTTGACATTAAAAGGCACATCCTCTTAATGTCCATACTGTATGACTTGAATCTACACAACAAAATGTCCTTAATTCATGGATTTGAATTGCATATAAAAATATCAAAAAGCTCATTGCTGAAAAATATACCCTCATTCATGAAATAAATTTGTGTAGGAGTGGGGCCTTCATGACCTATATTGATGTAGATAAAACCCTATATTTTCAAAAAAAAATCCCTTGGAAAATTCACCCACTATAGACTTGAGACATCTAAATCTTAAACACATTTTTATTAGAATTATAATGTCATAATTCATGGGAACTCCATTATCTAACTATGCAGTGCGTACCTCAAGTTTTCATTTCATAATTCCACTGACATAAAAGGAATTTCAGCCTAAGGATGAAACTTTTTGTATATGAAGCACATTCCCAAGTTGTGTTTGTATAATGTATCCCCTATAATGCGGGTTTATAATAATGGTAACTTCATTCTTGGATGATATACCCTCTATTTCAATATTGTAGGTTTTATATTTGGTGACCATAAAAATTATGACTCAATATTCCACTTGGAAATATCTGAGGAATATCAGACCCTTCCTAGAAATTGAGCTTTATTTGGGTTCCAATTTCAAAATTCTTTGTCAAATCTATTAAACATAACACATTAGCATTATTAGTCTGATATGCATGAAGTTAAACTTCCCATTAAAAGATACATAACACACACAAGGTTTAAAACCCACAAAGAAAACTCTGTAGAAAAGTAGATTCTCAACTCATTAGACCAACACTTTGTATGGTTTAGTAAAAATTGAGAAATAAATTCAAAAGATATAAAGGGTGTATGGTTGTCCGTATAGCACTAAAAATAGTAAAAATGTGTTTACCAAGACTCTTGGATTAGGTATGTATTAGAGTTACCCCATCTCTGTCATCGTAATTATGATTATTTGACATAACGATGCAATGTCTTGAAAATTAGCTTTGATATTGAAAATAAATAAAAAACTCCGGATGAAGGTATATATTTGATTAGAAAAAAAATACTTCTCATTTTTATATAGAAATCATATGAAAGTCCACATAATAGAGTCTCTCTATCATATATTACTATAAGAATTTATAATGAATCATCATTTTTTGAAAAGCCTCCCGATCCATATCAATTTCTTGTTAAAGATTTGTCACTTGAGAAGATTTTTCCTTCAAATCCTAAAAATGTGCATCTTTGGTAGATGAAATGGATGTTAACCCTTAAAAGTGGGATTTTCCCAATGAATGGATTAATTAATCAAGAAAATTTTGAACAGGATCCAACTTTTCTAAAGATTCACCATTTACATTGTTGTCTCCTTAATTTTATGATTGAATTCCAAAAAAAATTTCTTTCGTTGGATTCCACCGCAGATAATGAATCTAGAAAACCATTAATATTGGTGAGATATATGGAATTTACAAGATCTTGACGCATTTTGTGTTCTTTCTCCCATTGGTGAATGACCTCTTTCACCACATTATAAAATGGGTGATAATAAAATCCACAAAATCCTAGAATGATAAATAGTGGTGCACATTGGATAAAATGTGATATAAGATCATCCAAATACATCTCAGATACTGTCTTCCAAATGGTTCTCCATGTCTTGTTATGCGTGATACTGAGAGAAATCTACAATACTGTGTCTTATTAAAAATCAATGCAATGATGCAAAACATATTCCAAAATTAGATCACTCAAAGAATTTTTCAGGACTACTCCATTCGATGTAGCAGATGCTTTATCTTCCATTGCTAATAGAGCAAACACAGAGGCTTCACCATCAGACCTACCCATTGGATCCGATATACCTAATTGGTTAATTATAATGTTTTTTAGTTTCAAATGTGTAGCTAGAAAAATGATTGATCAATAATTTGATTGATATTTTCCCAATAATTAGTCAAATTCATGAGTAGATTCCTCCATACTATTATCAGCTTCAGTAGCATGAGAATGTACTTCGTTTGGAGGTTCATTATCTTTAGCTTTTCCAATCACCATAACCAGAGGCATTAGAGCATCTGAAAATGTTGGATTATTAGTCGGTACTTCTCCAAAATCAATAAAAGAAATATGGAGTGGGATTCCCCTTTTGTGAAGGGGATTTTCAATTTTCTCTGCAGATAGTACTACCTAACTTGATCTATGATGAGAATTTTCAAATAAAATAACAATTATGTATAGTAAATGCATGAATGAGAAATTTGAAGTCCCAAAAATCCTTTATTTGACTGGGAATAACAATTTCTGGATTAAGAGAATTCATCATTTTAGTGAATAGGGATTTTTATATATTATCACACTCACTATTTGAGGTGTCAAATAGACGTTTATCGATGCCCAAATTTCCTCCGCTGACATTATTTTCTATTATCTATTCAACTGGTGCAATGTCATCAGGACTTGCTCAATCAGGATAATCACCAACACCTGTCTTAGACTGCCCAATATCCTTGCTCCTTCCTTCTGGATCAAGAAGATTATCAACATCGATTATCTCATAATCCTCCAGTATAGGCAATATATCTGAAATATTATAAAAAAAGAATGTTAGAAAAAACAGGCGATACCTATAAGGAATGAATAAAACATTACCATGAACCTAATCTATCACTATATGAATAAGAGCAGATGAAACCACATCTAGGAGGGAATTTTCCCCCGTTTGGGCCTTCGGGCCACCCAAGCATTCAGGCCAGTAAGGTCTTCAAGCCACCTCAAGGCCTTCGGGCCACAGTAAGTGCAGATGCGAACCATAAGACCAACATGGAACAAGCTCTATAAAAATGATGAGCAAGGATCATTCACCACAGCAGAAGCTATACAGATTGCAAGAATTAGAGGGTATGGCACCTGCCATCGGGACACGCCTGTACATGTATGGGATAACATAACCGAATTGCCATGAAAAGGTGGAGGGCTGATTTCAAGATAAAGATGCCGGGGAGGATCAGTTCCAAGTAGTTAGTCTAGGTTGTATGTAATGTTTAAAACCTACAAGAAATGAATTCTTCTATGCTCTATGGGATATGTAATACTTACGCCTACTGGCCATGTAAGGGTTCCAAATCACCCCTTGAAAGGTGGATTATCGAAAATCAATAATAAATGAATGCCTTCAGGCCATTGAATGTTGATCCCTTGAAACATAATTTGTTAAAGTAATATATTCATCAGCATGAATTTGTTCTTATCCTGGTGTTTCCTTCTCAGTCCATGAGGGACTAGTTTCACATCCAATAAGAGAAGAATGCAATATATATCTCATAAAAATCCAGGTCAGAAATGTATGTCAAGAATGTTTTAATACTGAATAATAGAATTAATACTCACTTTCGCATACTTTTCAAACCAACCTCAATTCCTTCTTTTGTTTCATTTCATAAACAATAGACATATTGGACTACTTTTCATTATAACAGAAACCCATGGTAATGACTGATGATTCTCCATAGCCATTACCTCCATCATGGTTCTCCCTCCTAGAGAATGTTTTAGAGACCCAAGGGTTTTATCTAGAGTATTGATAGGGGTTACTGTAGGCCCATATGTTGGTGATATATCTAGATTTCTTGGTATTAACTTTTCATTGATTTCATGATGAAAAATTAATTCACATCAAGATTAGTGATGGTGGATGGAGAATAAGAAAATAAATAAATGAAAAGGGAAATTAATTATCATTATAAACATTAACGGTCTATTCCTCCTGAGGGTGAATAATTACCCCTTCACATATTCCTTCATCTAGCATGTCAGATACTCATTTTTTGGCTAGGACCTAGATTTCTATTGCATATATAACAATATCCATATCTTTTATTTACTCCTCTACCTCATTCAAATATCTATCTAGTTGCTAATTAGTGGGTTCTCTAAATCACCCAAAATTGGTATTCTAAGGCCAGATTGGAGAAACTCCCATGAATCCCTGAGATCAAAAGTTATGATTTCTCAGTACACAATTTCTAAAGGCCACACATAATTTGGATTTTATGTGGTTGGATGCGAGGAAACCTTAAATCCCTTTGATTGGAAGGCCTATTCTTGTCTCCCTTCCTCTTTAGAAGAATCGGTAGATGAAATGAAAACCACTCTTTGATGATAGTGACTTGATCAACTCAATGCTAGATGTGTTGTCTCTCTAGCCTTATTCTTCTTGTTGGATTTTCATTGAGGATGTTTTCATTTTTCTGACGTGTATGAAGCCACTGCATCATATTTGGTTTTATATTTTTTCAATAAATGTAACGAATGATAGTGGTCATGACCTCTACCTGATATATAAATTTTGTTAAACCCCCCCGAGGGAATGAATAAATCCTTGATTTATCATATCTATCCTCTAATCCAATGGATTGATTTGATAGAGGTAGTGTAATAGAAAATTTGTATGCCTCTAACGACATCATATTTTAGAATTTTCTGTGCACCCTTTGGTGCTTCTCATGCCAAACATATGTGTGGGGAATGGGGCTTGGATTTTGTAGACAATTAAACTACCATCAAAATCTATAAGGGGCATGAAACTCACAGATGATTTCTCCAACAATCCTATTTGGTAAAACACTAACCATAAATTCCATCATCTATGACCTTAACTGATAATTATTTTCCGTACCATCATAAAAAAATGTCCCAATTAATGGGTTACCAAAAGGAAAGAATATAAATTCTCCTCATACATTTAGTGTCCATAGATCCTCATCAACATTTAGGTCCAGAGGTTGAATCTCAGAAACATTCGGCACAAATGGCATAAAAAACCATTAGGGACTCTAACTGAATTCAACATAGAATATGAATAGAAATGTGCTATAATCCAGCCCCATAACACCTATAATTTTCATGTGAATCTAAATGGTGACTTCCCATTATATAAGTTCAGCATGCAGTGATAGATTCATTCTAATAAAGGTGTCTCCAACCTGATATACTTTCACCCTACCAAAATGGTTTCAATGAAAAATGTTCATGGCCTTACACTAACTCTGGACTCACGGACTAGGTGAAAATGAATTCTTAGGTGCATGGTATGGAAACTGGATAACAATACATTTAACATCAATCTTGGGAATAACCTTGTAACCAAAATTCTTGTAATAAACTTTCTCCATTTTGGTCTAGAATGTTCCTAAAGCACCCCGATTATCTATAGTTGGGAAATCAATAGGATGAAAAAAAGTTGGATCTTTCTATTTCACTGGTTATAAAAAAGCTTCCATCCACACTCTTGAATGAACATCATCCCTAGGAAGAGGATCTTTCATTTCATTATAGAAATTCCATGCTATATTGAATAATTCATGAGACAATGGTGGGATCCTCTCAACATCATATCATGTTGTTGTTGATGATATTAAATCATCGTACATCTCCCTAACAATATATGACATAGATATTTTCTAGACATCCCACAAAACTAATGCCTACCTCACCATGCATCAAATAGAAATATATTTTTTGAAAACACTATCGACTCAGTTTTTCAGGAATGAATTTATTTTTATAAACATATGTATATCCTACCCAGACATATTCTTAAATTTGAACATCAACAATATATTTACTACCTCATCAAAAGTATGGAATAAACAAAGTTCCCACATCCATTTTGGCATTACTCCTACTCCAGGAAAAAGATCCCAGTATTCTTTCCATCCATTCGGTTGATCTTTTTTTTGATGCATGAAAGGTTGAATCCTCAAAATTTAGACTTGTATATACAACATGATCCTTTGTATCATGAGTAAAAAAACAATGATTTATGATTCATCTAATAGGGACTTCTCCCTCATGAACAGGACACCCCTCGTAGTAATATTGAAAAATTGATAGTTGAGGTGTTTCACAAACCAAGGATTTCAAAAAAATATCTTATATTATGAAATGTGGGCATACTGCAGAAGCCCATTCCCATATATAGGAAGATAGTTTCTTTTTGGATATTTTTCTTTGTATGGAACCAAGACCTTATCTAACTACAAAAGGGTACTCTCAACAATTTCATTATAGTATGCTCTAAATGATTTC
Source organism: Viscum album (assembly GCA_963277665.1). Lineage (NCBI taxonomy): Eukaryota > Viridiplantae > Streptophyta > Magnoliopsida > Santalales > Viscaceae > Viscum > Viscum album. Next base: position 1,707,971,680 of record OY728138.1, on the reverse strand, counting down.
ATTTTTTCAGTTTAGAAAATTTTAGATTCCTTAGTTAAAGTCATCAAGAAATACATTTACAGTAAGAGAATCATTAAACATTTCTAAATATGTTGGAATATTGAATTAATAATGTTAAAATTTTATGTTTAAGGAATTAAATAATCAGGCAATGGAAAATCCCAACATAGGTCCTTTGATGAGGTCTCCCGCATAGGTCCTTCAACAAGGTACCCAACACATGTCCTTCGATGAGGTCCTCATTTGAAGCTTCTTTGAAAAAATAACTCTTCATAGCTCCATTGTTCAGGTGGATATACCTTGACAAAATTTCCAAGGAACTTTATGAGAGAACAAGGAAATAGAGCTGGCTAAACGAGCTACCCAATGAGAGAAAAAAATTGGAAGTGTGGGTGAAGGAAATTGAAATTGAACGAGGGTATTTATAGGCATCACTGACATACAATACCAAAATGAACTTAATGACATATTTCTATGTCCTAAATGTCATAGTTATGTAGAAGACCTTTGAAATCCATCATTAATTTTCCATAATCATTTTTCCACAATATTAACTGAAGACAATACCCTCTTTTCGGTCAGATCTGATCCTGAGTTGTGGCTTTTGTTGACACTCCCTTTTAATAAAGGAAGGAAAAATGATTATGAAGAGAATATTGGATATATTATAGGGTCATGTATATTTTAAGGAATAAAAGATATTTGGTCTAAGGGGCCTATACATCTTAGCTATGCACAATAAGCCTAGTGAAAATCCTTCCAGTGCATCCTAAATAAATATCCCCGATGTTGAGGACCTATGAGGAGGACCTACACTCGGGTACCTATGTGGCATTATATGTTTTACCCCCTACGTGGGGGGCCTAATTAGGGATGATACAACAATAAAATATGAAAAAAAACCTCACTTAAACTAGGTCCCCTCATTGCATAAACATAGAACCCCTGGGTTTCCCATTTCATCAATTGAAAAAGTCAGAATAACTATTGATGTTGTCATTGTGTATCTCCTTCCACCAGGTGCCTATAATTTTCTCAGGTGGATCTCTAAAACACGATAGAAGATAGAATTAATAGGGATAACCAATATCAAAGTCTCTTCATGATCTATATTAAAAGATAATTTTTTGAGGATACTACATCCATAATAATAATTCATATATGCAAGGTCCTTTATTAATTAAATACCTACATGGGATTATTCCAAGGGAATCAAGGGAATCCACTGGTTCTTAAGATTAAGTGTTCATGTCTAGGTAATATATTTCCCAAGGAATATCAAGATTTCAAAGGATTATCTTTTAATTTTTAAGCATTTTTCTGTTCCTCTTAGGACCTATGAGGCATACCTACATGGAATAACTATGTCCCACACATGTGCTAACCACCTATGCATGCTATCCTTGAGGCCTTATTTTAAACCACTCATGGTAGGGAATCTCCTTCCTTGACTCCCTTTCCCAAAATGGATCGTGTTGAAACCTCCACCAAGACCTCACGATATACCAAACCACTGAGAAAGACTCATCAGTGTGCCTCCCATTTGGATTTTGATATCCATGGTCAAGGGGTTCCCACACTTATCTTGTATGAGGGAAATGATCTTCAAAGTGCATATAGATATGGATATCCATGGTCACGTAGACCCTTACCCTAGGTAATGTGTTGTGGAGTTCCTAATTTTGGAATCCAGAGAGAGGACGCTATATGTACCCTCTATTCTCTGAGATCCGGAGCCTCGGGTTCGTAGAAGGATGGAAAAGGATCAAACATTATTTTCCCTCAAATATGTGATGAGATCCTCCATTGTTAAGCAACCAATTTTAGTTCATACCTCCAAGAATAAGCCCCATACATTTTTTTCTAGGAGTAATGACCTTCGCCTTCATTAAACATAGGGCTCGACCTCACTGTACATCCTCCGCATGAGTCAACCCTTATTTCCATTATTCCAGGTATCCTCCTTAGGAATAATCACATAATTATGTCCCCCTTTAATATCAATGTGTTATGAAATCTCTCATGGACCCTATTACAAGGGAATCCTCTTAAAAAATATTATCCAATATATTTCTCTCAAAGGGCCATACTTCCCTGTGAGACTTACCAAAAAACATGGGCTTTGATTCCCATCTAAATGGGATACGTAGTAAGCATCCTTGATGTTCAAACCCAATATCCTCAAATAAATATTGTTCTCTTTAGGAAACAATCACAACATGGTCTAATCCATCTTTGAAACTCATATCACATACTAGTTCTTTGGGCTACTTAGATATAAGTCATTCACCAAACATTAACTTGGTACCTTCAGTCTAGATGCCCTTGTCAAATGGTGTTAAATTGTATGGTTGGGTCCTTGTCACATGACCATAATATTTATGATGTTTTCTATGAAGCAGCACAAAACAATGTGCTCTCTGATTCCTTTCACAAGGATACCTATGAATTTCATTATGGGTTCAATCGCAACCTTAAAAAAACTTTTGTCTCCCTGAATGATGAAAAATTCTATAGTGCCCCACCAAATGGCTTAAAAACCATCATGATCTTAAAAATGACCAAATAATATCTAAGTAGATTATGAGAAGATACCATTTTTGGAGACCTAAGAATACATATAGGTATCTCTATTGGTAAATAACCTCGATTATATAACGATGATTTATATTTCCATACATTTTAATAATTGATTGAAACGTTCCAGGGGACCCTACCTTACACGTGGTAAATTAATAAGGATTTATAAACATATTATAAAACTATGAGACTTTCCCTGAGTTGGAAATAATTCCCCTAAAAAGTGTAATCTGATCTCAAACTCCAATAATCTCAACCAATGTGAGTTCTTAAGCATCGTGGTCCAAAATCCTTAATGAGCACATGCCATTAGATGGTAGGTTTTTTTCATATAGAACTGTTGGGTGTCTCTGGTTACATAAACAAATATATTGGAAACCATTTGGAAATATTGATTCCAAACTAGAAAACAAAATTTTAGTAGAACAATATTACTTATTATATGGGTTTTACATACACCGCATGAAATAATATAGGAGCATAACATTACATGTGTCTCAATGAAGGAAAATGGTGCTCAAAATCCCTTATTGATTTGATAAATTATGAACTGTAAACACCATGAACGAGAGATCCTAAAATGGATTTGTAAAAAAATAGTAGATGTATCATAATATATATTATTTGGAACTATATAAATCGCATAAAATAAATATTTGGTTAATGTGACACGTGTCATAAGGAAGTAACAATTTAAGATGAAAATACCTTACCTCATGTCTGAAATTCCTTTCTACATGTTCAAAACTTATTTATTATAAATATATGTTTATTATAATTATATTAAATAAAAAATTCATATATATATAATACCATATATTATTATTTTATGTTTATTTATTATTTTTTTATTAGAAATTCCATGTTAAATTTATTTTTCAGGTAATAACCTCTTTTTTCGTATATGTCATTATTTATTTTAATTTTAGTGGTCCTCTTACTTTGATCATGGTTCCATAATATGAAGAATGATAACCATGATATAAATATAATATATATTAATTAAATATATTTTTATCTTAATCCATAATATTTAGTGATTGGAAATGATATACACGGTTTATGGAGATGGTAGGCCGTATGTACAGAAGAAGGTTGTTTTTCATTTTCCTGTTTAGTTGATTGAATGAAAAGTAAATCATTTATATTATCATTCAATAATTATGGTTATTTAATATATATCACATATTGTTATTGAACCCAAATTTCATACATTCTATGAAATCTTGAACAAATCAAATTGCTTTGGGAGGTGGGAGTTTTTCGTCCTCAAAAGAATGATTATCGTATTCCCACAAAATTGAAATCATGATGTTATGTGTGATATAACAATGGAATATTAAAAATACTATCCTAAATATCATAAATATAATATATAAGTTATAAATACCTCATTATGTTGAACTGTGAAAGGTGTTAATGGAAAAGTAAACGACATTGGTCGTGAAACGATAGTCCACTGTATACACAAATGATGATTTCATAACTCATTTAATGGAAGTGGAGATGGTGTTAGGTCATTACCTTATAAAAAATCATATTATAAGAATTTTTTTTGTTTATTATATTTTAATTCTATAATAATAATATATGATGGTGGAGAAAAAAATAAAATAAAATACTTTTTTAAGAACATTACTCTTTCTTCGGGTATTCTCCTTAAGATAGAACTAAAGGCTTCCTTAGTTGTCCTCATTCAAAAACTAAGGATTACAAGATGTGGTAAGGGAATCTGGGAAGGTATTTAAGAATTTCATTTCTTAATATGTTTTGAATGCGTGAAGATGGAAGGAGAGGGGATTTCCTTTTGTATGTGGGGGAGAGGATACACTTTGTCTTTTTAAAAATAAATAAGTGTCCACACATTTTTCATATGTCACATGAGTCTAAATTAGGAAACTCTAAAAAATTATTGGTTGAATGGTTGATATATTCATACACAATAGTTTTCATAGAAGTTTATATCTCATTTTAACCTTACCTTTTTAGTTTTCCTCCTAGAAAAACCATTTTTACCTTAACTGTGGTAATTAATATTCACTGCATTCAATATTAATTTTGATAAAAAATGTTTTGACATTGTTATTAATTAAAATTTATTCTGATTCCAAATATGAAATCAAATTATAAAATTTTCCTTCAAAAAAGTGGAACAATTTAATTGAAATTTCATCCCATATTTGTGACGAGAAAATTGAATTTTTATGAGAAAAATACCCAATTTGAAATGTGTTTACAGCAATGTTCATTATAAAATAGATTCTGATAACCTAAATTAGATTAATTTATATAAAATTGACATATTTTAACAATAAGAAATTTATAATATAATTGAACATCCTAAATAATTTTAATGAAAATACACTCTTAAATAAAAATTGAGAATTTTTTACTATTAATAAAAAATGAAACTTTTTAAAAAAATCCAAAAAACACACCCTAAGATAATTCTGAAATTATGATTTAAAAAACTAATTTCATTCCTCAATATTAATTTTCTAAAATTTTAAAGCATTAATTTAATTTTTTGTCCACATAATTATGACCAAACTATTTTTTAGATAAATATAGATTTTGTGTTTAAAATTTGAATTATTTTCTTGCCTTGTCTAGAAAACACATAAGATGAATGTTAAATGTTTGGTTCAATATATAATATATAAATATCAAGAATACCATTAATAATAATTGACATGTTTAATTTATTGATATAAAAACACATTTTCACATAAAAATATATTTTCAAATAAATATTTCAATTTATTTTCAAAAATATTTTATTATAATTTGTTATTAATATTGTCCTAAGAATTAATTTCATATACATATGTATACCATATTTTCAAAATGTAGTTAATCTTATTCATAATAATAATTCTGATAGCTAGGTGAAAAATATCATAATAATATTTTAGTAATATGTCACGTTTCATTTAAACTGAGTGTTGTGTGTAATGCAATATAAACATGATGTTGTGTGTTGTGAATGCCAAAGTCAATGTTTCATGTAAAAAAAGATAAATAATGTATTTCATGTAGACAAAAATATAATAAATATTTCATTAATTTTCTTAAAATATATTTCACAAAATCATAAATAGTTACATTCTACCCCCACCTCCCAAATTAATTTCACCATCGAAATTCATCTCGACAATCAAAGAATTAACATTTAAAATTTCATTCACAAAAACCCACATCATAATGTGGTTTAATAAAACTTCCCCTTAAAAATAGAAATGGGTATGCATGGTTCATCTTGGATAACACTTATTATTTTTCCAACTAGGAGAAATAGGTGGGAAATGAAAACATAGACATATATGAGAAGACTAACACCCATATACTGATGGAGAGTGATAGAGAACATTGATCACATGACATTGGGTGATATAGAGAAGGTTAATGGACATAAATCTATAAATAAAATAAATGTGTTGAATTTCGTTGATATCACCAAGAATGGTAATAATAAAACAACATTTAATTTCAATAATTTTCCCAAGAAGATATAATTTCTTGATTTCATTCCATTTAATAATCACAATATCACCCTATGGATGCGAATTTCTCAATTTTCACTTCATCTCTAACTTTTATAGATGAATGTTTCATGTCTCGAGTACCAAATTATTTCCATAATATAATAATAATTCATTCCTAGAATCTTAAAAAAAATCTTCAGTTATCCAACATGGATGCATCTTCATATGGTGATTTAATATGTTAATCTCTGAAATGTAGTTTAAAGATAAACTCAATACATTCCATAAAGGGATAAACTTTTAACCATTCAAATATTCAAAATTTTAAAATAATCATACTGTGTTTCTGAAAATCAACACACCATTAATCCCCCATATATCATAAAGTAACTCTTGATTATTACATACCAAACAACTGAATACCTTCATCATGTATTATCAAGAAACATGGAAATAAAATGAATTACCATAAACAATTATTGAAAACAGACAAGATTCCTCATTACTGACATTACAAAGACACAGTTTTTTATATTCATTAAATCAGAAAATGTTATAAAATAAACTATTATATTAATAAATACTTTTTCATTTATGATTTCATCAATACTATCAAATTTATTTTATCCAAATCAATCATATCATTATCCAAAAAAACTATTTTATCAACATTTTGAAAAAATTAAATGTAATCCTCCCTTAATGAAAATATCCACATTCCATTAAATCACCTTTCTATTCTATCGGTTACATTTAACCTATTTTTTAAAATCCTTATAAAAACACATATTGAAGATTCCCCATATATTTCATGATTCCCATAACATAATACATTATTTAAAATAAATAAACACTTTTATTAATCAAACATATCCTAAAGAAATAAACTATTATTTCTCATCTTATTCCATAATACAACGTTCCATTCATATTTCATTCATAGTATCTTTATCATCTATAGTGTAACCATTAATCATTTAGCATTGTTGATTATATTCATGAGATTTCCAAATAGGTCATCCATTTTCATAATGTCTATTCTATCCACACTTAAAGAATTCATTAATTTATACTTACATAGGATGACCAATATTCTCATCCATTATGTGAACAAAACATTTATATATCCCTTTGAAATTGATTACATTAGTACCTTCTTCTCTACACAAAAAAAAAATCTTCTCTTTACTTGGACACATTCATTAGGATTTTTATTCCCACATTATCAACATATAATTGGTGTTAACCAAATTAACTATTAGAAAAAACATTCGTTTTATTCTTTAGTGCTTCTGAGAGTTAGTTATGGTACATATTGTTAGTCATGTTCTATGAAAAAATAGTAGGCATAACCACAAAATCCATTACTACAATCATAATCCCATATTGTTTCTATTCATAAAATCATATATCACATTTAATGATAATACATATCTATTAAGATCTGACCTTTGAATAAGATTAGAAGGCATATCATGAGAAATGGTAATCACAACTGAAATCCACATAATCATGAAAAGTCACTTATATGATATCTAAATCATAAGACATTCAATAGTATACATTACCTTTGGTTTATACTAGGTTACCCAGAGTCATATCCTATTTAAATCATTTATGAAGGTTCATAAAGAGTATATGAACATCCAAAACATATCCCCCAATAATGTCAAACTGGGTGTATAACAATGCCCGTTGTTGGGCATTAGTTCTCGATCAAGTCTTTCTCAATAGAGTTTTTTCTATGTTATTACACCTAAATACTATTTTTTTAAAACCATACCCACTAATAACATCTCAAAATTGGATTTAATTAATTGAAAACTACCCACTCTATACTTTATCAAATATTAAGGACATTTTCCAACATATTAATTCATCCTTATAATTATACTTAGAGACATACCTTGAAATATCATTAGAAATTCTATTAGGATATCAATAATCTTTTCTCATACATGTTTCCAAAGGATAACTAACACTATATTCAGAAAAAAAATCATCAAAACCTATTCATATCATGAATGGATATTACATATTTTTAGAAGAATATTCAAAAAATTACATTGACAAAAGCTGGAGGACTATAATAGTTTAGTTCCTTTGGAAACATTGACCATAATATTAATAATAATTAAAAGATATTCATGGTATATAATAAATATCATCCCTTATAGTACTTAAGGTAGCTTATTTATAACGTATAGAAATAAAACATAAAATATGTTCAACTTGTATTTTCATTAAGGGTAATAATTGGAGATACATAAGAATAACATTAGTATAAGGGTATAAGAATATGTGAATGACAATTTAAAATTATACCATTCATATTAGAGACCATTGACATGAGCGATGAAATAAAAATTTGTAATTCATAAGACATGAATCCTAATGGAATCAAAGAACATTATAAATGAGAGAATTACATTTTAATAAGACATATAATTTGTGTTATAAAATTATTATATAAAATAAATCCTATATTAGTCAAGGTTCAATATCAAAAATATCATAGTGGAAAAATTAATTTAATAAACAGGTTCAATCCCCATTATTTCCCAATATTTCTAAACTATGATCACCCCCCTTTCCAGTCCTATCTTAATGATCGATTTCACACCCCATTCCAGTCATGTCTAACAAAAATGAGGTCACTCACTATTCAAGTCTTATCTTACTGAACCAAGATCACTCCCAATTCGAGTATTGTCTTCATGAACCGGGTTCACTATCCATTTCACTTCTGTAATTCTAAAAAGATATTAATCATTACCCAATACATTAGAGGAATATATAGGTCCCACATATCATTTTTTATAAAATAAACACCATCCTTATTTAAAACATAACCATCATCAAAAAATGAAAATCCAACATATGTATGCAAAAATATCATTAAAAATCATTATATCCAAACCAATGAATTGTAATGGGGTTCATAAAAATGTCATAAAAACATAACATGTAGAAAATAATCATTTTTCTTAACGTTTTCATCATTTCATCAAAGAAAAAATCACGAAAAAAGAAGTGGGAGTCATAGGCATTTTATCAAAGTATAAACTGTGGAGGAGAAATGGGTTTCACAAAAATATTATCATCATTAACATAATCCCATAATAGAGAGAATAATAATTGAAACCATCGATCATATACCAATTAAATCATAAGATACTTAAATGAATTTAACTTTTTATGGAAAGTGATTTTTAATGACTAATTGGGACATTTGTGATAAAAATATATTTCCATTGAATGTATGTTTTTTAATGCATAAGACATTATGAAAATACTTTCCCTTAAAAATATCAATGAAATCTTACAATGTAAGATATTAAAAATTAATTAATCAAATTTTATGAGGAAAATGACCTTCCTATTTGAAAAACACTATTTAAATCATAAAGAACATTCAAAATCCATTTCACTATGAAATCATTTATTTAATACCATAAATTTCTTAAAAAATTAAGGAAATTATTTTCATTGAAAATAACATTTAAAAAATTTAATGAAATCTTGAAATCATTGATCGACCATGATAGTGGAAAATATTTTTAATTTCATCCATGTCACAAACAAATATAATTTGGAAATTTTTGGTAAAATCTAAATAAGATGACTTTGGAAAATTACATGAATATTCCATTAAAATTATTTTGTAAAAAATATAAAATTGGTAAAAATGTAGTTTAAAAATATTAATAGATTATTAAAATATTTTTTAATGAATTTATTGAAAATTTCATTTTAGAAGAAAATAGATTTTCAATCGAAGAGAAAAATAAAGTCATATTTTCTTAAAAGATATTTCTTAATTATATAAAGTACCAAATTATTTAAGAATTTTATTATTACTTGAAGATATCATGAATAACCAAAGTAGAAGAAAATTATTGATAGGTATATCATGATATTTAATCATTAGAGGATTAATAAGAAATAATCCAATTAAATGTTGAGATTGTAACATGAAATCATTACCACTATGGTACATTGAATGATAAGAACCATGAAATAATAGCATTAAATGAAACATAAAATGTAATTGGGATGGATAAATTCAGGATATTACATGTCATAGGGTCTGTATATACTTCACGTTATATAATATAGGTGCATATTATAATGTGTGTCTCTAAAAAAGAAAAATTGAGACAAACATCCCTATCGATTTGTTAACTATTCAACCGTAAAACCCACTAAAGAGATATCATTAACTATAAATATAGTACCGCAAAATTTTTAATAGAATTTTCATAATATTAATTCATGTGTATTTTGTACACCTGATAAAATAAATATGTGGTCAATATGACATGTTTCTCACGAATGTAAAAAATTGACATAGAAATCCCTTACCTAATGTCCTGACATTCGTTGAAAATATAAAAAAATAATTTATAATAAATATATGTTTATTATAATTTTAGTAATGAAAAAATTCATATATATCATAAAATATATTCTTTTTTATTTTCTTTTATTACATATTTATAAAAAATCCATGTTAAAATAAATTCCATGTAATAACCGCTTTATTTTTCGTGAATTTTAATATTTGATATATTTTTTGGTCCAAATTATTTGATAATTGTTTCATAATATCCAGGAATATAAAAATAATAATAATATCATAAGTATTCATTTTTTTGTATTTATATCAATCCATCAGATTTATTGATAGGAAATTAAATACAACATTCAAGGTGATTGTAGGTCGTATGTATGAATGGATGATATTTTTAATTTTATTACAGGGATGAATGAAATAAAATTAAATGATATATATTATCATTCCATATTAATTTTTTCATATATATCACAATTTTTTTATTAGAAACATCCTTAATACATTCCATGTAAATAGTGTATAAATCACATCACTTCGTGAGGTGGTAGTCATCTGTGCACACGATCAAGTTATTGTATTTACGGAAAAACGAATTGAATTAAGATATATGTAAAATAAATATTACAGAATAATAATTATATAATAAATAGCATATATAGACTATCAATCCATCATTATGTTCAACTTTGAGTGGTGGTTATAGAAAAATGAACGACATCAGTTTTCGTGGCAGTTGTCCTCCACACACATGAACAAAAATTATATAACCCATTTAGTGTAAATAGATATGATATTAAGTCATTAAGTTAACATAACAACATATATATATGTAATAAATTTATTTTATTATATAAACATGATATAATTTTAATTAAATAATACTGGAAACGAAATAAAATTAATATTCACTTTGAAAAACAATAACTATTATTTAGGTATTAAAATTTGGTTCGTATTAAAGTATGAATGGGATGGATTTATGCCCAAACATTGATATTTTGGAAGTGTTGTTGCATTCTGGGAATTTATTTTGGTAGGTTTTTCGGATCCAAATACGTTTGAAGGAGTGAAGAAGAGAGGATATTGGGTGAACTTTTATAAGTGGGGGATATGACACACATGGTATTTTTGAAAAGAAATAAGTGATTCTAGGATTTTTATATATTAAACTATTAAAAATTAGTTTATTATAAATCCATAATTGTTTAATGGATGAATGTTTTCATTAAAATGTTTTTTATGCAAGTGTACATGTTATTTTTACGTTTATCTATTTAGGTTAACAAATTCTAAACCCATTTTACCTTAACCGATGTAATGAATTTTTATGGAATCCACTATTAATTTATTTCAAAATTAAAGTTAAATTTTTTAACTATTATAAATTATTATTATTCTAGATAATGAAACCATTTTCCTGTAATCCATTTACTTATGTGAAAATATTTAATTTAAAATTCATCCCACAATGAGATAAGAAAGCAGGGGTTTAAAGTGAAAACATTCAAATGTTTTAAATGTTTTTATGTCAAAAATTAATATGAAATTTATTACATCAAAATAAATTGTATTAATTGATATAATATCCACATAATTTTATGTTAAAACAAATTAATAATATAATTTTAAATTATAAATACTTTAAACAAAAAGGTTTCTTTCAAATAAAATTTAGTATTTTTAAATATTAAATAAAAAATAAAACTTTTTAGAAGAATCCCAAAACATTAACCAGACCTAATTTTCATACTCTTATTTAGAGAATTAATTTTATTTTATCCAATTCATTTTCTTAATGTTTCTAAATATTTTTTTTATGTTCAAAAGTTTTCAAAACTATTTTTTGAAATATAAAATTTGTTAGTATATAATTTTATTTAATCTTATTTATTATCTAGAAAACACCTAACATTAATTTTAAAACATTTTTGAATATGAAATATATAAATTTCATAAAAAAAATTCCAAAATTTTATTTGGTAAATTTATTTATATACAAAACTTTTCTGGGCATAAAAATATGTTTTCAAAGAATGATTTGATTTTATTTTTTGAAACGTTTTATATTAATTTCTAATTAATTGTTCACTAATGTTTTAATGATATATAAATATATAAACCATATTTTCATAATTTATTTAATATTATTCATAAATACCATTTAAATTTATAGTTGAAAACTATCATAATAATATTTTAATGACATGTCATGTTTCATTTAAACATATTTCTCTGTGTATTGGAAGCTAAGCTAAGCTTAGTGTTTTTTATAACACAAGAAAAAATCAGGCTTCAATATTACTCATCCTAAAATTAGTATTCAGTGTAAATAAAAATATCAAAAATTTTAAATTAATTTGACAAAAATTATCTCATAATATATTAGGGTGTTACGAATTGAAATGGATCTTCCATTTTGAATCATTATTTTTCAATAGTTTGGATCATGATACATATTTATGATATAACATAGATGATAATGATGATAATGTATAATATTATTTCCACCCTTATCCAAATCCTCACCGATATGTATCTTCCTCAATTCCTAAAATTCTTATGAAGAACTAGTCTTCTTCTCTTCTCTAAGAAATCCCAACCTTAGTTCCTCATTTCTCTCTTCGATACATCAGTGTACAGAGTTCTTATATTCTTATCATGAACTACACATACTCTCTTTTTTCACATTCACGTATTTTATTTTCAAAGATCCAGGAATATTATCTCTATAATCAAAACATGTGAACTCTATGATTTTAGTTGTATGATATTTATTTATTAAAAATCATGTACAATTTTATCCGTATCTTTTTTGACCCAAGATGATTTCCTCACACAATAATTCAATATCATGATATCATTCTACACAAAGTTAGAGGATTTTAAATTCAATTTTAATTTATTCTACTTATTATTTAATACAAGTTAATATGAAATAGAATTGAATCTTATTTTTGTGAAATATTTGAAAAACCATCTCAGAATGAATCGTAAAAAATATGCTTTATTGTGAAATTTTAATTCCATAAAAATTATTGAGTTTATAATCTGGTTTTATTCATGAGATACAAAAATATTAATCTTCAATTTATTCTAATTTTTCTTCATTACATATACTAATGATTCTCATTTTTCTTTTTATGATACTTACCATTATATACATTATCAGGAATGTACACTAAGAAGTCCCTATAGGAACCTTACTAAGTTGTATGATTCATATTTCACTATTTACATTGTGTATAATGAATTATCTAATTCTCTGTAGGGTTTATTTTTACCGTAGGAATATTTTACCCTATTACTGAATAATAAAAGTTCAGTACACTATAAATTCTTCAACATAGGGTTCATGTATCGTGTGAGGATCTTAACACTTAAAAATCATAACAAGACTTGTACCATTTGATGTAGGGTTTAGACCTATGATATTTTTTGTACCTTATAAAAGATATATATTTTACCTTATAAATATTGATTACACACTATGTATTCCATCCTAAGGATCATGTATTTAACAAATCCTTTATTTTTCTACTCAGTGTGTACCTTATGGTGTCTTAGAGTTATAACCTATAATGATTCCATTATACCCTATAAGGTGCATACGGTTCCTCACTTAAAATCTTTCACATAGGTATAACAATTATATTCTTCATTCAAATATTTTAAAACATTTTAAATTCATCTCGAGGCCTAACGAAAAACTCTAACTCATCTTATATTTTCCTTGAAAAGACTTTATTATCCAATATTTAATGAAACTGTAACTTTATCACATGATCTCACATTTCCAATTATACCTCATTATATATAATAATAATTATTCAAAATTATTTACAATTTTTTACCTCTAATATGTATTTAAAATATATTAGACAAAATTTAATCATCATTATCTATCATTGGAATAATAATCAATAAAATAAATTTTCAAAATAAATTCTGATAGTTGAATCTCTCCAACCATGCTCTGCAACAAGAAAGAATAATTTATTTAAAATTTGTGATGGAATATCCTTTTACAAATAATATATTAACACATTTTATTTGTCATTATATCCTAACTTATTTAATATTAATAAAATCCACAATTTGGTACATGAGGAGGGTTTTTATTTATTTTTGACTAACTATATAGGATGTGTTCATTTTTTATAACATGTTGGTATTTTAAATATATGGTTTGTAAGTAGACATAATCCCATTATTAATACTATGAAATTCAATTCCGAATGTTCATATCATTTATATATTGAATTTTATATAATTTTCAATTTTTAAACATTGAGTATATTCTCCCTAGGATTTCTCATAGACTATCGCGACCAGTCGACTAACATTGACATATGGAGAGGCACAACCTAAGTTTAATTATACATTTGAATCTATAAATATATAGGTGATATGGGACAAAATATTATAAAAAGTCCTTATTTGAACTCTAATAAATCCCTGGTGTGACCCACAAAATCCAATATTTATATTCTTTGAAAAAAATATCACTAGACTTCTCCATCCATCTACTAGATTTACCCCCTCTTAAAAGATATAGAAAATAAAAAATATAAATATATAAATCGAATTTTATATGATGTTCATTAAAAACTCCCCACCACCATAATTCTCAATATCAAAAAGTGTATTGTGGAAATCCCAATAAACAAATATAAATAATAAAACCTCTATTCTTCCTTCGGCTATTTGTATATTCAAAATCTTGTGAGACCCAACCATATAGATTTTTAAAACAAAAAATTTATTAAATTGAAACCATTTAGAAATATCTTCACTAAATTATATATCTATAAAATAATTATATAACCTTGGATAAGAAATTCCTAAACTAAATATATAGGTCATTTATGATAAAAAATTTCTTACATCTAATATTCAATAATCATACATCGAACAACCGATAAGGTTCCCAACACCATCAATATTTCCCTAATCTATTTATACTATAAATTATTTATCCAATTTATATAATTTCATAATTCTCACAACCTTAAATACACACCTACCCCATGTTCCTTCCTTAAAGGTTAAATTTATATTGATTTTATGTCACAAAAGCCTATAAGAGCACCAAAATTAACCCCTTATATTCTCATATTTATATATCTCACATAGAAGATATAATTAAATATATTTAATAATATTAAAATTTATATATCTAAATAAGTAGTCATATCATACCATAAACGGGTTACTTCTTAATACAACCATTGAATACTTCCTATTTTATATCCCATCAATCCTATATCTTTTATAGTTTATAGGGGTGTCAATGATATTCTGATACTCATAGGCCAAAACGTCTCAAAAAAATAATACACAAATTTAGATCAAATTTTCTATAACACGTTTGAGCTCTAGCTACTATAGTGTTATCTCAAGTGGTGTTGAAGTATTGAAATACCAAAACATGTGGAGTGAAAGATTAAATTTTGGTTTATAGGATGTTTTTATGTATAATAAAAATGATTAATATTATCCCATGATTAGAAGAAAAATTAATGAATATATTTGATAGATTTACTACATTAATTATTATAAGAAACAAAATAATATTTCATACCATAGTAGAATTTATTTTTACAAAGGAAAAATCCTTAATAAAAATTTTGAGAAACACATGGTAATGTTAAAAATGATATAAATTTATTATTGAGAATAGATTTTATTTTTCCTAATAAAACCACACCATGAATAGAGGAATCTATGTTATTGTTTGAGGGAGATATGAAATTTAAAATAAATAAATTACTAAAAAATCCTTGATTGTAGATATTTTTTTACCACATATTTTTTATCCAATCTTTTATTAAAAAAACATCATGGAAAGAAAATACATGTCTAGGTTATACATATCCCATATAAAATATAAAATTTGAATTTCATTCAATGATTGAAAGATTTGGAAATTTTTGTGGGATTACACCTGGATATCAATGTGTTATTTTAGGTAGTTTTAATATTAAATAAATCATAGAGTGAATATATGTTTTTTCAAATTTGGGGAATGATTTTAAATTTGATATTAGGTTATTAAAGGGGGTGATTCCAAATACATGGATTATAGACACCAAAAAGTGAGTGGGGAAAATCATTGATACTTATTGATAAATAAAATTAATAATAAGAATATTTTCATTGAAATAACAATGATATTGATCAATTATATAAAAACAATTACATAGTATTTCATTATTTTTATTTTTAAGACAATTTAATTTGCCTTTTTTGAAAGTGTGTTACAAATTCTGAAAGAAAATCCATGATATTCCAACTGGTGTGAGGTTATAAACCAAGTGTGATAATGTTCATTATCATGGTGTATAACAGGTATTATATTTTCATAGATTTGGTAGATTATTGTATTATTATTTTATTATATTTATATGTATCCTTGTAAATATGTAAAAGGAAAAAATATCAAATATCTTTTATTTATTTTATATAAAAAATTAAGTCAAAAATATTTCTACTAACTAAAATATTACTATTGATTATTTGAATTGTTTGAATAAATATTCCTTGATTCACCCCATTTCAGTGTATATTCGATAACCTATATAATGCCCAGAGTCTTAAATGATCTCTTGAGTCCACTTGAATCCAAATCAATATTTAATAAAAGAATATGTATTCATTATATTTTATTATGAATTAGCCCAAAATATTGACCCACAGGGCTCTACTACAATGCCTGACCATGAAATATTAAAATAAAAAAACATTAAAATATTATGGGGCTTCCATATTGATACCAAAAGGGTTTGAGGGGATGTAAAAGGGTGGGGGTAGAGGTCCCACTAGACGGGAAGGTGATAGTGAAGAAGATATTCCATAAGGACTATTTTATGTAGTATATGCTCTAGATATAACATATGGTATAACATTTTTATATAGTAGTCATGAAATAAATATTTCATTTTAATTCCTTGAGCCTATAGAATAGTATGATACAACAATTAGGTTGTAGTGTGATGGATTTTTTTTACCATAACTAATAAATATGGGGAAATTTATGTGAAGGATGATGTTATAAGACATGGAAACACTAATGAAGAAGAGGTTGGATATCATGATCATGGGTTATAGTGATTATGAAAATGATGGAAACCATACACACGGATACCATATATGGATTGTTTAGGTTGATCATGTTATATTTGATAAATGTCATAGATAAATACATGTGGGAGTCGAATATGATGTTCTAAGAAGTTAATTTACTATATTGAAGACCACACAACAACTGGTTAATGTTAAGGAGTCTTGATCCACAACAGAGCCTTTTCATTAAGGATGATTTAATTTTGTAAGAATAGAAGTGATTTGCATTTTCTATCGATATAGGTACTTGATGAGTGATAAAGAGTTCTACATAGGAATGTGTTTAAGAAGATATGGGGTTTGAGGTGATTCATAATATCACTCTATAATCATTAAATGAATTTAAAAGTAGATTCTAAAATATTTTTTGGGTCTGTTATATGATTGAGTTCCCATGTGTGATAGATGATATTACACCTTAGAGAAACTAGAGTTGATTCAGGAGGATAATCCCACGATGATTTGATTATTTATATAATATCTTGAATATTTATATGAATTTCGATATATAAAGATAAGGATCAAAATTTTGGAAATATAATCAAATAATTTGGAAGAATCTGACTAAATCAAAATTTATATGAGAGATTACATTATATTTTGAATTATAATTATTCTAAACCATCAGATCAAGGGTTAAATGCTTACAATGCCTTACAAAATCCATTTATAGATAATATATAAAATGAAGATTGAGGGAATAATTGTAAATCAGGGATTTAATGGAAGACAAAAGAAAATTCATTGTCATTTGAGATATCTGTATATCTACATGTTTGATAGGATAAGGAACTAAAGAATTTACATCACCTTTACATGTTACCATTAATGAATGGGTGAACTAATATAATTCCAGTGTGGGAATATCTTCATCTGGATGAAGAAGTTCAGTTTATATGATCATGAAAATAAAATTTTGTACTCTTTATCATAAGAATTATGGGATTAATCGATAATAAATAATGCTATATAATATAGATCCAATTATTTGTGATGAAAAAAATATGATGGTAAACCATTTCGGTTATATTTTTGCTTCTTATATTGATTTTTTCTATCCTTATTGGTGGTATGGTTCCTCCCAAATTATGGATTGATACAATTTTTTAGTAACTAAAACTATATTTAATACCATTTTCTAATACCAAATTTATCTAATGCTAAGTTAGATGGTGGGAGGTTTGAATGATGATAACCACAAAATATTTTTCATATTAATTCCCCTTTCCTATATAGATATTGTTCCATCATTGAAATAAAAATATTTTATCCATCTTTTATTAATATATTATTTCTCTAAATATTAGTTCTAAATGAATTAAGTAATGCACAAGAACACATGATTATTTTACTTGGTTCACAACTAAGGGATAATATAAGGATATTTCACACAACACTGTGATTGTGTACCAAAATTCACTATCATGAACTATTCTGTGGAAAAAATATATAGATCATAATCAATAAACGAAAATCAACACTTCCCGTAAAAAAATATAAAATAATCACAACCTATTCAAGGGACACTACCTATTATTCCACTTCAACCATTGATTTATTAATGGAAATGTATTGATGTTTGGGTGTCTTCAATAGTTTATTAACATGTGGGTATATTATAAATTAATAAGTATTATTATTATATCATAAACATGGAATTGATTCCCTTATTAATTTTATGATTTATTCCATTTAAATTATCCAATACATAAGTATAATTATTAATCAATAATAGTGCCCATTATATGACATCTACACATATATAGAATCAAAAATTCTTCCACTAGATGAAGGTAATACCACAATGATATTATCTTCTTTCCCTACTTCATCTATAACTAGTTGATTGGAACCTATATTACTCGGTAAAAATGAATTTCTTACTATTTCCTAACCATGTTCAATATACCTGCCTAATATAAATATTTTCATGTCATTGATGGGATCTTCACTACCGTGTCTACTAGGTCGGTGGCATATATGCATGATTTTCTTTCATCTGTTTAGATTTTTATTTCCACACTGGTCTCCTAAGTGGTATCCCTTCCTTTGAAAACCCTAATGAGTATTCCTAAAAACATTAACAATTAATAATCATCTCATTATATGATTTATGGTGGAACTTCATAGCCTTCCTACAAACAAGATTTTATTGGGCCCCTATTTAGACATCCTCCAATCATTCCCTCTGTAAAGTCATTCATGGGAGTTCTCTCAGGTGGTATTACCCATCCATTGAAAGACCATATTTATCATATATCATTGTTTTTAATGGATACTAATCAATTTGATATGGTGGAAGGTCTTCTAGACCTCTATATTTCTAAAGGTGAATTTTGGTTGGTGTGGATTATCAGAAATGGCCACTAGTTTCTTTGATTAGTGAAGATTTCAAATAAATTTTGGTTTTCACCTTGTTCATCAAGTCATGAAATATTATTGGTCATGTGCTCATTTTCCACGTGAATTGGTAGTCATTAAGTATTTATATATTCCGGAAGATTCATTTTATCAGTGAATGTTTTTTGGAGGCCCATACATTTGAAATACAAGGGTTTATACTTATTATTTGGTGAATTGATGCACATAAGTGGTGTGAGTCTTTTTAGTAGTTATTTGTATTTAAATTAATTGTATCCACTACGTTTTCACTATCTATATATCCTTAATGGCTTTACAAATTCATTTTCAAGTCTCCTTTATAATGATGTGAGTACCTAGTAGATGATGTTCACAACAGTCATGCGTATCTTTGTGGAGCTGGATCTAGATCCCCCATCAGTCAAAAAATACTTTAAAATGAATGTATTAACATATCTATATAATATAATAAATATTATATGAATTCTATGGTGTTGTTATCATTGTCACATTAAGTACACATGGTCTCAACATGTAGAAAGTGGACTAATCATAGCTTTGTAATGGAACAAATATTGGTTTAAAATATAGAACTAACTATGAAGAAACCTATATCTCATTTTTATTTGTATTTGGACCTCTAACTCTCAAGTATGTTAATTATTCAAGGTATCAAAGGTGACGAGCACATGGAAGGTTGATCTAATTCGGAGGAAGCCCAACACCACTTTATGCTTTTGGTTGACTGTCTAAGACCAATATTTAGAAACATATCCTTTTATTGATGGACAAGATCCCTTGATTCAAGGCCTAGGTCTCAAGCCTAATCAGAGATACACTTTTATTGATTTTAGGTAGTTTGTTTCCCACTATGATAAATGTAGTTACATTTATTTTTCTCCAATTTTTCATATTTTTCTTGTTTTTAATCCAAATCCCCCATATCTTTCTTATCATCATGCAGCGTTTTCAACTCTTGAATAGCCTTGTGATAGTGTTACCTCTCTTAGAATTCTCCCACCCTGTATTTATAGAGGAACCTATAACTAACTTATTTTAAAGATTTTGATATCATGGATGTAGTGTGTAGAGACCCAAAGCTTGATGTACATGTACATTACATTACTTTTGCGGAATACTTAATACATAACAAAAACAGACACCAAAGGACCGTAATAGTTTAGTGTCTTTGGAAAGTCGGAAAATAATCTTCTAATCTTGGTGAAAGATCTTCCACATATCCCATAAAGATTGTACCCTTATATTTTCTTACCTAAAACATTTCTTTAAATCCTAGGGAAAAGAAAACATAAAAACGGGTGAGCTCAAATGCCCAGTAAGGGTAAACAAGGAGAACATAAAACAATCCATAATCATTTGAATGTAAAAACCTGAACATAAAATCTAAACATCAATATCTTGAGCAAAGACATGAATATTGGAAGTACGTAAGGAATATATCATAAAGGAACATCAATCATGATAAAATATCATGGGAATAAAACATGTAATTGTGGAAAAACATTAAGCACATGATCTGATTTCTATAGTAGCCATGGTATTGACGCCAAGACCATCTTATTGGACAAAGTCTCTTTCTGAATCAAGTTCACTCCTCATTCCATTCCTGTAACACTGAACCGGATTAACATATTGTTCCATCCATTTATATATCTTGAGATATAAATCTTTACCCAATGCATTGGAGGGAGATATAGGTCCCACCCATCTCATAATGAAATCATTCTTACTTGTGCCACAAAATAAACTTAAAACATTTATCATAACCCAAAGAATAAAATGGGTTTCATAAACATCATCCCATCATCACATAATCCATATAAAACGAATGGATATTTCATCATAAAAAAATTGAAAACTTGTAAATCATATAGACATTATACTTGAAACATAATTATATTAAATAATGTCATTTTATATGGAAAATAGTTTTCATAAAACACTTGAAATGTATTCTTGAGGAAAATATCCTTTCTTCTTCAAAATCATTTTCTTTTCAAAAAATGACATTAAATTTTAAAAGAAAATGGTTTTGTTTAAAATAATCATGAAATCTTTTAGAGGAAGCTTCATGAAAATTAGGCGTTATGAAAACGTAAAAATCCATTCAGGCTGTATAAGTTAAAAATAACATTCTCCTTGTACTTTTGTCAGAAAAGTCAAAAAGTACCTCGTATGGTAAAAAAAGATTCATTACATACCGTGTAGTAAATGTCAAAAAATGGGTAAAAAGGAATTTAAACATACATGATACCATTTTAAGAAAACAGGGACATGGATGATAAATATAATCCCAGTAAATACTTACAAATAAACAATCTCGGATAAAAATGAGATTGGAAAAGTTATCCTTTACCTTATGTCTGATATGCTTCGTATGTATCTGAACCTCATGTATAATGATTTAAATAATTTCATTGACTTGTTACTGAGTCATATTCATTGTTATGATATCATATATGGTTTACTTATGACTTTATATTACCCATTCTTTTGTAAATTCGATGTAAAAGGAGCGATTTGGGTAAAATTGTTTCATCTATTGTATGTGTTTTGACTTGTTGTTCTTGATATTATTACTTATATCCAGATTTATTTAATTCCATAATGTAAAACATTATTTATATACAATATATATTTATTATATAAATATATATATGATAGATCAATAAATGGAATGAAATACACCGTTCATGGAGACGGTAGGCCGTATGTATGCATGAATGTTGTTTTCATTTCCTTATTGAATTGTATGGAATTAAGTAGATGACATAAATATATGTATACATAAATACAGTACCATTATTATGTCATATATTTCATTATTATTCATTATATATACTTTATAATCATTCATGAATGGTTAACATTGAGAATGAATCTCATCACGCCGTGGAGACGGTAGTCCGTACGTACGCACTTGTGATGATATCATTCCCATGATCGTGGAATTGTATTTAAGTGTATGTATAATATTTCAGAATAAATATCACTTTACAATAATCATATATAGTTATTTATTTGCACCATTATATCCATCCAAGTAAGGTGGTGGTGGAAAAAATATTACACCACGACATGGAGACGGTATTTCGTATGTACGCACACGCGGTGATTTTGTTTTCCGTTGGATGGATTGAAGGTGAAATAGGGTTGTTTCATATTTATAATAACATATATGTATATAAGTAATACTGATGTTATTAATTTATGATGATACAACTAAAGATGAATATTTAGAAGAAGAAAGAAACTTGAAATAATAGGAAGAAGAGATTACCTCTTCTTCGACGCACCTCCTTTAAGATTCATTTTAAGGATGTAGAGTTGGTCTTTTGAGAAGACCAAAACATCCAGAATGTTTCTAGGGAAGTTTATAATATAAAATTTCAGGGGTTTTCCGAGATTCAAGGCTCAAAAGGGTGTGAAGAGAAGAGGGAAGGGGTGCCCGTTTTATAAGGGAGGAGAGGGGAACCTTAGGAATACTTAAAATATTATTTTATAATAAAGTCATATTAGGTTTTTAATAGCTACAAATTAATTTATATTTAAGATAAGGTGGGTATGGGTCGAAAGAATATCAACCAATAGGCTTTAGACATGTTTATGTTACTATTTTATCCTTACCATTTAGAGTTAACTCTATGTTAAATAATTTAACTTTTACCTTGTCTATTTTTTTTCTTACACTATATGGTTAATAACATACTAAAACAAGACAAAAGAACCCCAAGTGGTTCATTGTTAAAATATATATCCTTATCTAAGTCATTTGGATGAACCTTATATTTTTAAAAATAAAATAACAATTAATAATATAATATTTATTCTGAAAAATATTTTTTGCAAATTTTGACACTATTCGGTACTTGATTTTTGTGAAAATCATAACAGCATAATTAGTTCGAACAATGTTAATTAAATCAATACTAAAATTTCATATTAATCTATAAAATTAGTGTAATTCATAAAAATTCTAAAATTACATTTATTTGGGTATTTGTAACATCAATTATGTTAATATTTCATTATTATTGTAATTACTGCATCATCATTATTTCACAAATAAAATAAATTATATAAGGTCTAAAAATTATAAACAAAATACCATTATGTATAGAATCTTTTATCTTTTTAATGAATATTTATGGTCAAATTTATCTTATGTATAACCCAATATTAAAAATGTTTTAGTTATTAAACTTTGATTTTAGATATTATAATTCTTCTTTAAATAAAATAATAATAAATGTCCTAATCCAATTCAAGAGGACCTAAATGATAATATTTTATTTCTAAGGTTATTTTGGGTCAAATTAAACTTATCCAATAGAATTAGGACATGTTTTATGGTAATAATAATATCATTTTACCCTTAATTACCATATTTACTTTTAACCGTGGTAAATAATAGTAAAAAGTTACTATTTACAAAAAATTATTTTTATCTTATTGAACCACATTTTACTCTTTGATATTAACCGTGTCTCTCAGATTTTCGAAATTTCACTCACAGAAGCGGTAAAATTAAGTTTTATGTAAATATTCAAACTCTCCTAGGAGGTGGGTAAAAGACAGTGAAAAGTTCAATAAAATTTTTATATGTCTAAAATTATTATAAAATGTCTCTAATGAATTACATTGAAATTATATAGGTATTATGTATCAATTTTGACCTAAAATAAATATCAATAAATGTTTATATATATAAAAAGTCGGTTTTTAAATAGTAACCCAGTGTCTTCACTATTCATCAATAATTGAATGTTTTCAGAAAAATACCAAAAATTCACCCTAGGCTAATTCAGATATTCCGAATCCAAAAATGAAGTCCATTTTAAAAAATAAAATTTGAAAAAGTGGGTATTACTATTCATAATGACTAGTTTATATAACATATCGTTGTTTAGTGAGACTCGGTATTGCGTACAACACACGTTATCGGGGAAGGTCATGATTGCAAGTAATGCAAGCCAAGTCAGGGTTGCATGTAGTGCAAGATTCTTTTTTTGTTGCATATAATAGAATCCAACCATTTTTAATTTATACATTGAATATATATAAATATATACACTCAATTTTGTGTACAATAACTTCAAATGAACTTGAAATTGGGTGTAACACGATCCAAGAATAGTGTTGCGTATACTGCATGGTAAAACGGTGTTGCGTAAAGAGCAATAAAATCATGGTGTAGCATAAAACACAAGACATCAAATAAATTAAAAGAATAATTCTCATAAAATCTCTGGGTGTTACATTCTACCCCCTTAAAATTAATTTCTCCCTCGAAATTCGTCGGGGTTATAAATGGGTTCCTACTTGAAAGCTTTAAGAGAAAATCACATCGTTAAAAGGAATACCAAAACTTATCATTAAAAACTAAAGTATGAAACATAACGGTTACCCAAATTAACTAATCACTGGGTTTCCACATAGGAGAACATAGGTGAAAATATGGATATGGAAGAGAAATCTAACAATCATGTTCTGATAGAGAGTGGTAGAGAACATGGCTATGAAAAAGACAACAATTAGAAAGCCATAAATTTGTGATGATCTAAGGTACCATCTAATTCATCGGATATAAGGGCACTAGGACAAAATTTTTGGTTTTCAAGATTATTTACCCAAAGTTGAAGAATTTTTGAATTAAAAGGAATACTTACTTGATTTTTGGTACAATCTTAATATTGTTTGTGCCTTGAACAATTTCCACTTCATATCATAATGAAATGAAGCTGAATTTGTCTTCTGTGAAGTGTTAGCAGATCATGTGATAGAATGACGGGTCATTCCATCTTTCTCAAATGAAAGGTTAAAAAATGTTATTCAATATACATAAGTCCATATATGGCGATATTAAACGTATATGGCTCCAATAAGGGACTTATACATCATATATCATACCGCTTAATATAATAATACTAGTTTCTACTAACTAGGGACTTCTTGTAGGCCAGTGGTAGGTGATAAAGGCCTATCACACTTCAGGTGTGGGTTCGATTCCCACAGCCTTGTCTGACGCGATGGGTTGTCGCCCGTCAAATGGGTTTTCCTTTTTCTAAAACTTACTTATTATAACATTCCATAAATAATATAGAAAAAAAGTTCTAACCTTAAACAACACTATCTGATGTCTAACAAAATCCATTCCACTCTTTATACTTATCCAAAATACATCTGTCCAATCTCATAGTATATAGAAAATGATTACTAGAAATGTCATTAACCAAGCATGTGAATTCCACCATTTATTCCCCATATATCATAAGATATATCTTGTTGATCGCATTCCTAACATGTATTCTTTTGAAACACGAATTACCATAGAACCTTAGTGAAAACATGAGTGCTGTCAAAAGTTAACTCTTTCCACATATGAAAATCCCAAAAATTCTATATACTCAAACCTTGATATCACTTAGTCCTTATATCATTAATGATCTCATTAATACTATAAAACATTTCATTATCTCCTTATCACTTCTTTATTCACAAATTTGATGCTTTTCAAAAATACCTGAATAACCTTTCATGGTTACCGGTACCATTCAACATATAATTTGAAAACTCTAGAAAAGGAAACAGTGTAACAATCCTTATATTTTTCGTTATTCCATAGTACCATACATTATTCATGATAAACATACAATCGTTACACTACCTTTTAAACCAATAACTGAGATTCATCATTTCTTCCATCTCATATATCATTTGTAGTCTCTTCATCATCATCCACATAAATACTACCCATATGACCATGGTGATTCGCTTTATGAGATTTTACCTTAGATAATTGGTTTGCATAATGCCCGTACATTCCACATTTAAAACACTTAACCATTGCTGATGTCGTAGAAATACCATTATCCTTGTCCATGGTGTTAACTGAACCTTTTCCTTTACAATTACTAGCTTTGTTTCCTTCTTTTCCACACCCAAATCATCTTCTAGTTCCTTTGAAACATTCTCCCCGATGCCTCTTCCCACATGATTTTCATGAGGGAAATTTAACTATCTTTCCTCTACGATAATCATGAAACTCAATATTTATCTTATTAGATGAGTCGGGAAACATACCAAAGTTGATATTATTGATCATATTATGAGATTTATGATCAGTCATAATAACGATATGTGGACTTCCAGATCCAATTTCCTTTGGGTTCTCATGAAGAATATGATTTCATTGTCTATTATATCCTCCATTATCGTGAATCGTCATGTTTCTAGGAATTTTATAATACCTAAAAAGAATAGTATGGGAGGCCAAAATCATAATCAAGGGGGATTAACTTCAATATCTATCATCTTAGGTTAAATTCTAATATTGTTACCATAATTCTAGGATAATAACCTATACTTATACTTAACCTTAGGGACCTCCCTAGACATACCTTAGAAATATCTCTAGGGATCACACCAAAGTTCTCGCATCCTAGTATCCAAAGGTTGATTAAACCGAACCTCTGATACCAATGGTAGAGACCCAAATCTTAACATACATGTACATTACATTACATTTTCGGAATACTTAATTCATAACAAAAACAGACACTGAAGGACCGTAATAGTTTAGTGTCTTTGGAAACTCAGAGAATAATCTTCTAATCTTGGTGAATGATCTTCAACACCTCCCATAAAGATCTTCCCCTTCTATTTTCTTACCAAAAATAATTCTTTAAATCCTAGGTAAAAGAAAACACAAAAAAGGGCGAGCTCAAATGCCTAGTAAGGGTAAACATAGAGATTGTAAAACAATCCATAATCATTTGAATGTAAAAACTAGAACATAAAATCTAAACATCAACATATTGAGAAATGACATGAATCTTGGAAGTACGTAAGGAATATATCATAAAGGAACATCAATCATGATAAAATAGCATGGGAATAAAACTTGGATTTGTGGTAAAACATTAAGCACATGATATTATTTCCATAGTAGCAAAGGCATTGCTACCAAGACCATCTTAGTGGACAAAGTCCCTTTCTGAATTGAGTTCACTCCTCTTTCCAGTTCTGTAACACTGAATCGGATTAACTTACCATTCTAGCCATGTCTATCTCATGAGATATAAATCTTTACCTAATGGATTTGAGGGATATATAGGTCCCACCCATCTCATAATGAAATCATTCTTACTTTTTCCGCAAACTAAACATAAAACATACATCATAACCCAAATAATAAAATGGGTTTCAAAAACATCATCTCATCATCACGTAATCCATTTAAACCAAATGGATATTTCATCATAAGAAAATTGAAACCATGTAAATCATAGATCCATTATACTTGAGACATAATCATATTAAATAATGTCATTTTAGATGAAAAATAGTTTTGATAAAACCTTTGAACTGAATTCTTGAGGAAAATATCCTTTCTTATTCAAAATCAATTTCTTATCACAAAATTCCATGAAATTTTAAAATAAAATGGTTTTTTTGGAAATAGTACTGCAATATTGTAGATTAAGCTTCATGAAAAGGAGGCGTTATGAAACTGTAAAAATCTATTCACACCGTATAAGTTAAAAATAACATTCTCCTCGTACTTTTGTCGGAAAAGTCAAAAAGTAACTCATATGGTAAAAAAATGATTCATTACATACCATGTAGTAAAAGTAAAAAATGGATAAAAAGGACATTAAACATACATGAATCCATTTTTAGAAAATAGGGACGTGGATGATAAATATAACCCCAGTAAATACTTACAAATAAATAATCTCGGATAAAAACAAGATTGAAAAGTTATCCCTTACCTTATGTCTGATATGATTCGTATGTATCCTAAACTCTTTTATACTGATTTAAATAATTTCATTAACTTATTATAGAATCATATTCATTGTGATAATATCATATATGGTTTTATTATGACTTTATATTAACTGTTCTTTGGAAAATTCGATGTAAAAGCAGCAATTTGGGTAAAATTGTTTCATTTATTTTATGTGTTTCGACATGTTGTTATTGATATTATTACTTATATCCTTATTTAAATAATTCCAGAATGTAAAACATTACTTATATATAATATATATTAATCATATACATATATATATGATAGCTCGATAAATGGAATGAAATACACCGTTTATGGAGACGGTAGGCCGTATGTATGCATGAACACTGTTTTCATTTCCTTATTTTATTGAATGGAATTAAGTAGATGACATATATATATGTATACATAAATCCAGTATTATTATTATGTCATTTATTTCATTATTATTCATTATATATACTTTATAATCATTCATGAATGGTTAACATTGAGAATGAATCTCATCGCGTCGTGGAGACGGTAGTCCGTACGTACGCATTATCGATGATATCATTCCCATGATCGTGGAATTTTATTTAAGTGTACGTATAATATTTAAGAATAAATATAACTTTAAAATAATCATATATAGTTATTTATTTACACCATTATACCCCATCCAAGTAAGGTGGTGGTCGAAAACATATTACACCACGGCGTGGATATGGTATTCTGTACGTACGCACGCGCGGTGATTTTTTTTTCCGTAGAATGGATAGAAGGTGAAATAGGGATATTTCATATTTATAATAAAATATTAGTATATAATTAAGACTGATTTTATTACTTTATAATGATGCAACTAAATAATAAGAAGTATAAGAAGAAAGAAACTTGAGAAAATTGGAAGAAGAGATTACCTCTTCTTCGACGCTCCTCTTTTAAGCTTCCTTTTAAGGAAGTAGAGTTGGTCTTTTGAGAAGCCAATAACCTCCAGAATTTTTCTAGAGAAGTGGATAAGGGAAATGGGCAGGGTTTGGCAGAGCTTCAATGCTCAAAAGGGTGTGAAGAGAAGAGGGAAGGGGTTCCATTTTTATAAGGGAGGAGAGGGGAACCTTAGGAAAATCTAAAATATTATTTTATAATAAAGTCATGTTCAGTTTTTAATAGCTCAAAATTGATTTATTTTAAATATAAGGTGGTATGGGTCGAAATACTTTCAAAAAATAGGTTTTAGACAAGTTTAGGTTTCTATTTTATCCTTATCATTTAGATTTAACTCTAAGATAAATAATTTAACTTTTACCATGTCTTTTTATTTTCTTACACTATATGGTTAATAACATACTATAACAAGAAAAAATAACCTCAAGTGGTTCATTATTAATATATATATCCTTATAAAAGTCATTTGGCCAATCATTAGAATTTTAGGAATAAAATAACAATTAATAATATATTATTTGTTTTAAAAACTATTTTTTGTCAATTTTGACACTATTTGGTACTTTATTTTTTTAAAACACATACCAACATGATTAGTTCAAAAAACGATACTTAAATCAATAATAGCATGTCATGTTAACCTTGAAAAGTAGTGTAATTCATAAAAAGTCTAAAATTACATTTATTTGGGTATTTATAACATCAATTATGTTAATATTTCATTAAAAATGTAATTACTGCATCATCATTGTGTCATAAATAAATTAAATTATTTAATATCTAAAAATTATAAATAAAGTACCATTATGTAGGAAATATTTTTATCTTTCTAAATAATTTTTATAGTCGAATTTATCTTATGTATAACCCTATATTAAAATTTTTTAGTTATTAAACATTGATTTAAACTATTTTAATTCTTCTTTAAATAAAATAATAATAAATGTACGAATCTAATCCATGTGGACCTAAATGATAATATTTTATTTCTAAGGTTGTTTTTGGTCCAATTACCCTTATCCAATAGAATTAAGACATTTGTTAGGGTAATAATAATATCATTTTTACCCTTAATTACCCTATTTACTTTTAACCGTGGTAAATAAAAGTAAAAAGTTACTATTCACAAAAAATTATTTTTATCTTACTGAACCACATTTTACTCCTTGATATTAACTGTGTCTCTCGTATTTTCGAAATTCCACTCACAGAAGCGATAAAATTAATTTTTATGTAAATTTTCAAACTCTCCTAGGAGGTGGGTAAAAGACGGTGAAAAGTTCAGTAAAATTTTTATGTCTTAAATTATTATAAAATGTCTCCGATGAATTAAATTGAACTTATATATGTATTATATATCAATTTTGACCTAAAATAAATTTAAATAAATAATTATTTATATAAAAAGTTGGTTTTTAAATAATAACCCAGTGTTTTCACTATTCATCAATAATTGAAAGTTTTTAGAAAAATACAAAAAATTCACCCTAGGATAAGTTTGATATTCCAAATCCAAAAATGATGTCCATTTTGAAAAATAAAATTTCAAAAAGTGGGTATTACTATTCATAATGGCTATTTTATATAACATACTGTTGTTTAGTGAAACTCGGTATTGCGTACAACACACGCTATCGGGGAATGTCGCGATTGCGTGTAATGCAAGCCAAGTCAGGGTTGCATGTAGTGCAATATTATTTTGTTGTTGCATAAAATAGAATCCAACCATATTGCATTTATACACTGAATATATATATATATATATATATATATATATATATATACAAACTCAATGTTGCGTACAATAACTTCAAACAAACATGAAATTGTGTATAACACGATCAAATAATAGTGTTGCGTATACTTCAAGCTAAAATGGTGTTGTGTATAGCTCAAGATAATATTGGTGTATCATAAAACACAAGATATCAGATAAATTAAAATAATACTTCTCATAAAATCACGGGGTGTTACATAGTGCTTCCTGGAGTGCAATGTGCAAATCATGAGCTTCCAAGATAGTTTCCACCACCTCCTCTTGGAAGACTCACTACCATCCCCCAATTCCATTGGATTTATAACATGTTAGTGATGATTAGATAATTATTCCTCATATTAAAGGACAATTAAGGAGGAAGAAATATAATAACCCTAGTCCTAGTGGAAGAAACAATCATCATTAGAGAAAATCATTTATTTGTAATATTTCTCCTTAAAGTCAAGGAACTAATGGACAACAAGAATTTCCTAACTACTCATTATGATATTTTATATAGAATAAAATGAAAGGGAAATTTTTCACTATCTAAATTTTATTATCTTCACAATATCCTCCATCAAAATCATTTTTATGTAATAGAAATTATAGAATCTAAATTTTAGGCTTCTTCAATCATTTGTTTTTAAACTGATTATTACTATAATTTATTACCATTAATTTTATTATTTATTCATCTTTCTTCTTTGTATATATAATATTTGAAAATGTGAGGTTGAAAAAATGGGTGACAACTAAAAAATTCATTCCTCTAATTAACTTGGTTCTATGACATGTTTTATTGGATGTTACATTAACACCATTTTTGGTCGTCCTAAAAAATGGATTGGAGGATGATATTTGAGTTAGGGTATGAATGTTTTATGCTCATTTTCCCAGAAAACCACTAGTTTTTGGGGCTCATTGGATATGGCTATAAATGGTGTAACTATATATAAAAGAATTAGTATAATTTGGTGTTGGTTAAGAAAACACCAAGAAAAATTTCGATATATTTCCACCATCCCTTATTTGTCTATCACACACATTTCATAGAATCCATTTGACCATTCAACATTATTTATTTATATCAAAATGTCCTTGGTTTCTGATCTTTAATTATAACATTCTATTTGGTAGGTGGAATATACTACCTTCAGGGAGATAGTTTGATCATTTTGGATGGCTCAGATTCAATTACAGGAATTGGTGGAGATAGAGAATAAACATAAATGTATGAATGGTGAAATTATTTCAAGGATTAATAATAAATTGAGTTCAAACATCAATATAAATGTACCCCAAGGGAAAATTAGTTTGTTGGATGGACATTTTCTTGAAAACATTGACGAATAAACTTTATATCTCTTTTCCTACAAAAAAAATCTATTTATATGATAAAAAATTTGGAAAAGGAGTGTCTAGATTGAGATATATAATCTAGTGGCTCAAATAAGGGGATAAAACAAACCTTATTTCCAGTATTTCATATGTGGATAATATTTATATGGAATATTAATTTTCATCTCGAGAATGGAACTCACGATAGTGATTTTTATATTATAAGCCCCCAAGGGATATCATACATAATAATATTACACTAAGGTCCTTTTCTAGCTTTAAGAGAAGGGTTTCGATGATAAGATGGAAATGATACATTATTATTATTATATTTTGCAGTTTTTTTATTAACATGAAAAAATATTTAAATTCATATCAAAGGAAGAAAACATTATAGATGATATTAAAATTCTCAATCATAATTTCACCCTATGGCCTCATGGATTCCTTAGTTATTTTTAAATTCTCTCATAGTATCTCAATAAATAATAAATCAGTGAGTTTATCAAATATTACATCAATGGTGGTTCTATCTTTAGATTTTCCACTACCACTATCATTTTCCTTATCCACAATTTTAATCAGCCCAACAACTTTGTTAATTTTCAACACATAATCCTGTGAAATTTCACATTTAAAGTCTTAGAAGTTATTATAAATAATGTAATTTCTAATATCAGAACCCATAAATATATGGTGAGAAACATGGATTCCTCTAATACAAAATTATACAATGAGCTATTAGTATAGATCATGAAATGAAAATGGAATATGACATATGATTGGTTGGATCCAATGTTAAGGTAAAAATTTACATGAATAGATAATATGATATGATATAATGGATTATCACCTTATGAGTCCTAAGATAGTGTGGCTTCTTAGTGTTTGTCTATAACAACCTTTTTGGTTGATTATGCTTACCTTGGTTAATTGTTTAAATCATAAAGAAGAGATTTGAATTATTTATATTACTCTGGGTCTATCATGAATGATATAATATATTTTGAATCCTTTTTATTATGGTTCAATTTATCCTCAGTAATAATGTCAATAAATATATAACATATATATTTGTCTATTATTTTAGAGGATGGAATTAATTTATTAACATATATCAATTATTATTAGTTTAAAATTTTCTCTTATTCAGTAATGGTAGAAGTAAAAATATCAAAGAGTGTAAATTTATTTTGAATTCATATAGAAATATAAGTGGTCAGTGCGTCAATGTAGAAAAAGGTAGTGATTACATCTCATATAAATATTTGAGTATAACATATAATCTTATTGAGAAGTGGATACGAACCTATAGAAGGTAATTCCATATAGATTATTTGGGTGATTCTATATATAATAAAAGAATAAATATATATCACTTTGGTAGTATTACTAGTAGGATCATCAGAAGGATTCTCAATATGAAGGGGAATTCTCAATTTTTGGGAGGAATGGTCAACCTACTGAATTGTGTTCTATTCTCCATTACATTAAATTTTTTATTACTGAAAATTAATACTATGGTATTGATCATAAACATTGAATTCATATAAAAAAGATACATCTAAGACTGCCATCAAGATGACTAACTTTGTAAGGAAAGATAGTGAATACATGAAAAAACGTATTTAAAAAGGAGGGTTAATCTCAGGTGTGTTAATGAAATTACTCCATGCATGAAATCCATGTTTGGTTGTTAGTTCACATAAGGGTTATCTTTATTGGAAAAATTCATTTTTATAATGTATGAAATCTCTCCAATCATCTAACTAGATGGATATTTTCGTTCTCATATTTGTCACAATATAAAAGGATCCACATTCAATTTATATGAAAAATATCAATAGATCATTATTGACAATGAAATTTATATCTGGAAAGATAAATTGGTCTAAACCCTTACTTCCCAAGTTTTTTTCAAAAATTTAGCTTCAGGTGGGACATAATTCATATTAAAGTCTTTTATGTTATGCTCATGGATACCTAAAAGTCTCTATGTAACACCATTCAATTAGTCGATGGACATAAATTATGTGTTTTCACTCCCTATACTCTGGGTCCCACAAGAATCAATGAATAAATAAAGTTCATTCATATACAACATAAATAAGATTAAATGGATATTCTACATTAGATAAAAACTATAATAGTGAAGAACAAATTTGGTTTGTGTTGTATCAGTGATAGTGAAAACTCTATAGAGTATTTGATTTAAATGAAAAGGTACTGACATTATCTATATATATATGTGTGTTGTAAAAATGAAAAGGTGAATGAATAGTGAACTTTTCTCCTATGGGATATTGGTTGAATGACAATTTAATTTCTCTCATGGTCTTATCATGGTTTATTAGTCAGTATAACTCTATATATATCTTTATGGATTCATGATTTCATATTTTAATAGGTGGGGACATATACTCATATGGTAGATGAGCCCTTATTTTTGTTATATTTTGGGTTATTAGATATTCACATATTTCAACCCACCACTGATCCATGAAACAGAACAAATTCTACCTCAAAAAATTTTATTAACTTTGGTTGGTGTCATTAGTTCACTAGGTAAGTAGGTTGTTCTACTACAGTTTCCCAATATTGATATTCTTACTTCTCCTACTGAGAATTTGTCATATAATGGAGCACAAATTCACTAGGTTTAATGTAAATCACAATCTAAGGGGAATAAGATCAATAAAAATGAGGAATTTATTCACAGTATGATGCATGGTAGTAGAATAATCTCTAACTATTAAGGCCCTACGATCATGTAATTCTTAGCATTATATGAGGAGGGTATATTTATTTATGTGTAGGATCCTACATTTTAAAAATGAATCACTCTCACCTCATTGAATAGTATTAGAATCTCTAAGGTATAATTAGACTTGTCCTATGGTTGTAAAATCCTTGTTGGGTTCATCACCCATTCACTAGATTATTGTGTACATCAACATAACATGTATAAGTATTGTCATTTAGAATTTAATGATTCTCTAAACATGGAATGAGGCAAATAAGGTAACCAATATTATTTTGTCTAAATGATATTAGGAAGATAATATTTATATTTACCTATGTGTTTGTTATTTACCACCACATTGTATAGATATTGTCTGAGGGGATTCTATTAGATTCCATTACTTTTGTCTCCCTTTATTTTTTCTTCAATATTTTCAATTTTTTATTTCTAAAAAAAATATTTAAATTGTCAATAAATACTTGGATGGAGAAGTTGAACTCGTTATTTTTCTTCCTCTATTTAATAATATGATATTGAAATGAAGAACTTAACTCCCCTTTTTTCCATTATTATGTCTTTCAATGAAATATATTTATTTCTATTATTCCATCTATCTCCTTCAAAAAATTATAAGAAGTTTTTATGATGTATTGTAAGCATCCAACCCTTGATCTGATGGTAGGGAATGATTTTACATCACCATGATCATTCCATGTATCCCACACAATTATATACAGTCAAAATTTTCCAAATGAGTTGTGTATATGTTCTCAATGTAATATGATATAAAATGACTCCAACTAAATTAGGGTTTGATCTAATCCATTTTAGTGTGGTGATTATTCAAATACCATATCCAAAAAATCTAGTTTAATCTCATATTAAATTTATCCAAATATCACATCATGACCTTCAAATACCATTGAATCCTATATAATTGCAGAAACATTAAATCATTCAATATTATATCATGGAAAAATTCCCTACATTGATATCAAACATTAATCTCTTTCATCCTTTCAAATTTACATCCCCTATGGTGAAAATTAAAAATTTTATTGAATGAAATTTCAAAAATTTAACTGGTTTCTATATGATCATATATCTATGGTGTGATTTTCCAAAAACATCATATTATAGGACCACATGCATTTATTATAGTTTATTCTTTTGGTATGGATTCTACAGGCAATTTTTCATTTTTCATTCCTTTTAACCTTCCAAATATATAATTATATCATGGTCAATTATTTCAAAGAACAAAACTTTCAAATCCTTCTATGTTTAATATTGTGTTTATTTTTATTGGATCACCTAGTCAACCTTCTATAGCTTCAATTTAGGTTTGGTCACTTTTTTGATGATTCAACACATTAAAATAATTATTAGTTAAATATCACATATATTTTTTTGGGTGTCTTTGTTTATCTATTATATCTTCCACGCTTTTTAATGTATTCTTACATGTTATCACATAGTGACATGACATTATCCTTCATGATGAAACACATTATCTAAATTAAAATATTCCTATGAAATAGAATTTGTTTAATAATATGAAAATATTTCATGAAATAGTGTATATTCATTGGAAATCAAAAAATATATAGTAATATTATACATAAATTTGATTTCCATGTAAATCGTGCATAACACCTTTAGATTTCATAGATTAATTTTACATAAATCCATTATACAGTGGTATTCCTCCCCCTTTAACATAAATTCTTCTATCCTTTTCCAAACCATTCTATCCTTGTCTATACTTCTTCAAATACCATAGTGGATGAGAATAATAATTGTTATAAATATCAAATTTCATATAGTTCTAGATTCATCATCATTCTCTAACTCTTATTCTCCTCATCTCATGAACTTTATAGCTTGAAGAATCAATGTGACTTAATTCACAATATCTATCATATAAACATTAATGCAGCTCCAATAATTCCACACCAGATATGAAATGATCATCCCCATTAACCAAAACATGGTTCCCATGTGTATAATAACCATAATTTTATACATATGTTTCACCCATGTGTGTGGAAACTATCGTCTTCTTCATCAAGGCCACCATGTATTCTAATCCCATACTTCATGAAAATTTCTACAAATCCAAAAAATATTATTATTATATCTATCAGAAAACATCACAATTGCAATATAATCCCCAATGTTTTTTGTTAACAATACTTCCATAAATCCAAAATCCCCTTTTACTCAAAATTCATAAAAATAATGTATGGATTGATGGTGCATTTTTCTAAATACACCTTTTTCATTAAAATAAAAATGTCCATAAAACATCTAGATTATGATCCTCATTTTATACCATTTTCTCATTGAAATACGTGGTGATAACATCATAGCATCTCTACTCCCCCTTTTATAATGCAAATCTTACTTTCGACATTATATTTTCTATACAATGGTTTTGTTGAGACACGATAGTTCACCTCAACTTCTAAATTCTAAATTCCAAATTTGGATAATTTTTTACATCCCCATTATAATTTAAATCGTACAAACCCCATTAGATATTTCTAACTTTCAACCTCTTCCTAAATTAGATTTATCTTATTAACTCATGGCTCTATTTACCACCATTAAAACATTAGGTTCTCTCTAAAATTCATGTTGATTAAATTATTAGATCTTTTACTACCGAAGGAATTATATATTTTACACTCCAACATTAATACCAATTACTAAATAAAAAAATTCCTTGATTTTTAACATTTTAATCTCATAATGACTCCCCCTCTCCAACTACATACCACTGAAACATTTTTAGCAAGTGAATTTTCCACGTAGTAGTGAGTTAATAAAAAATTCTATAATCCTAATGAGCTAGAACTCGATGCTTGAAACATGATTTTAATAATAATCCTAAATTCCATTTGGTGACAAATATATTCAGGATTAACATTGGTTGAAACCACTAAGAAATGATTCTATTTTTTACAAAACCACTATGAACTCCTAAATTAGAGGGTATTTCCCGATGTTATTAAAAACCTGATGCAACTAATTCCATGATGGTTTGTTGACATTTGGTTTTTATAATTTTACATTTGTTTCTTTTTTTAAAATTGTTTATGAATTTTTAAATAATACTTTTCAGTTTTATTATTTTTTTTAAAAAATACATTTTACTTAGACAATATCAATGATATTGAGCCAACCATCCCAACTACTGCTTAGGCTCAATATGTGTGTGTGTGGGGGGGGGGTGAGAGGTGTACCCCTTACGATATGGTTACTCAGTAATGTTTTTACCGCTTCACCAAGAGCATTATGTGATTATTTAATAGACTATAATATAATTTTATGTATATGTACATATAAAAACAAGTTAATACTTATTTATACATATTTATAGTTATTCATATTGTAAAAATACATACATATAAAAATATAATAACATAAAAATTTATATAAATGTTGTGATATATAAATTTCATTAAATGTATAAATATATATATATATATATATTGTGTATAAATATAAATAAATTTACAAAAATGCATATAAATACACACAAATAAAATTAAATATTATTATACATAAATTAAAATATTTATAAATATTTATATACATATATAAACATATATATATATATATATATGTATATACCATCAAAATATTTTAAAATATATATAAATCTATATATATATACATATATATATATATGACTGTATATATACCCATAATATTAATAAATATAAATAAATAAATATATATATATATAATTATACCTAAATATACATATATATGTACACACACACATTTATATGTAACAAAACAATATATATAAATATACATACATATATATAAAAACAAATAAATATATATAAAGAAATATAACTATAAATAAATATTCTTAAATATATATAAATACAACCCTATAGATAATTCAATATAGTTATACATAAATAAAATTGAATATAATAATAAATATATTAATATATTAATTTATAAAAATATACATAGGTATACATAAAAACATATAAATAAATATATAGATATATATATTTATGTATAAATAAACCTAAATATATTAATATAAATATATATGTAACCACACATAGATATAGATAAATACATATAAATACATAAATAAATATGCATAAATTTTTTTACACGCACACACATAAACATTTATAATCACACACACACACACAATTTCTTAAATTGAACTTCCAACCCAATGAAATATCCATGAAAACAAAGGATTAACCACGAACTCCCTACAAACCCAATCTTTGAATTACCAATGATAGATATATATGGGAATAACCGAGCCAAGATAATTTGTTCCACACAAGTCACATTAGAATAATTAATAATCAAAAGTGGGACGACTATAACAATTAAAACACTAATATATGATTAGAAATGTAATAATAGGGAATTGATTCATACTCCACCTAAAAAGTCAATAAGTATCTCTTAAACAAATCCATAATAGAATCGAATGATCTGAAATCATGGAACATTAACATAAAACATAGTTTTAGAGGCCTTAAAAGTATCTTTTGAACAAGAAATAAAATATGGAACCTGGTAATCCTAATATTAAAAATTATAGAGAACATTTTCAGATTTAATTTTTTAGATAAGGAAGCAAAAATGATCACCAATATTAATCATTTTTTCATTTGATGTTGATGTCTCATTATCATCATGTTATAAATCATTAATTGATTTTTTATTAGTAATTATTAATAATTGTTATCAAATATAATCATACTTATTTTTTAATTTTTTTTGGAAAGACCCTAAAATACAGAAATATAACACGATCAAAAGTTATGGTAACTTGAAACTGAGGAATGATTTTCAAATTCACCGAGAACATTTGCTAAGTTGGAATTTTCCAACCACAGTTTTAATATATGTGTCCATGTGTGTTTGTGTTTATACTTAGAAATATACATATAAATAATTTCTAATTAATAATTACCAATAAATAACAAATAGTTACTAAATAATTAACAATTACTAAATAATAAACCATTAATATTTATTAAAAAAATAATGATTTGATATTTAAATTTGA
The DNA here is from genome assembly GCA_963277665.1 of Viscum album. NCBI lineage: Eukaryota > Viridiplantae > Streptophyta > Magnoliopsida > Santalales > Viscaceae > Viscum > Viscum album. The sequence continues at coordinate 1,707,931,125 of OY728138.1, read as the reverse complement.
AAAATTAAATGTAATTTTTTTTAAATAATCTTTTTTATATTAATAATTTAACATTAAACTTTTAATATTAATTAATTATTAATTATTGGCAATTAATTTAAATTTTAAATAATTAATTAATTAAAATATATATTAATTATCATTAATTTGGTTGAGGTTCTTTTTAAGAACCCATTACTAAAATTAAATAAACAATTAAAATATTAATATTTACCAATGGTTTTAAACAATACTAAATGAATATATTTTATTAAAAAAATTTGAGAATTAACTTCGGGTTTTTAAAACCTTGCTAAAAATTAAGAACAAAACTTTTAGTGGCACATTTCATAATCTTTGCTAAAATTCCACCACTAAAATATATTTTTCTCATATCACAAGTCAATAATGTTAATATTATCAATTCCACTCTCTTACTTCTATAAACATGTGAAACATAAACTTTTAATTACATTAAAAATTCTCCTTATGATCTTAATCACACATACAAATGACCATCAATGAATAAAAAATGATTTATTAAGTGTGTAAATTAGACCATATGATGAATAAATTGATATAACTTTTTTTACAAAAAAATTATGATACCAGTTGATATCAATATCTATAATTTCATCAAAGGGATTCTCTTTTCCCATATAAAGAAAAAAACCTTCGATTTATCATCACTAACTCCATATTAAAGCCTCAAATTATTGACACTATGTGTTAAGATAACATAAATACTTAGTAAACCTCTTATTGGGCTTAAAAAATTCTCCTCAATCATTTTTTCAATTTTGAAAAAAAATTACATGCTTTCATTAATTGGTAATGTCACTATATATTATTTTGAATTTACATCTCCTTCATAATCAACATATGCCACTTCAAGTGAAAACAGGTACCATTTACTAATGACCAAATTTAACTTGATACCAATGGATATTTTACATAATCCCTTGACCCCACTTTAATAGCAGATCATGATCTATATCGTTTTATATTCTTCTCTATAACATGAAATTCCAGATTATACAATGAAATCCAAATTTGTTTCTAAAAACTAAATATTTCATTACTAAACTATTAGTAAAATCACTTGAAGGATCACATATCAAATTATATATGTTCCACTTCTAATTAAGAACAGAAATGATAATTTTCATCGGGATATGGGTACTTCTCGATTATCAAAATGTTGAGGAATTTGGATATCCATGTTAAAAAAACCATTTCCTTATGATATTCTTTCAATCATTTATATTATATCTCATTTGGGTGATAAACCTTAAAAACATCATTAAAATTGTTTTATTTAGAATTTTCCATTATTGGATTTGATTAAACTATTTTATGATACAAATATCACTTGTATATATTTATTCCTTTGATGCCTTATTGTTTCATCTATTATGTAATGTCCCTACTTTTTAGAGAGTTATGGATCCATTAACATTATTTTTAAATTTCCTTTTTTAATCAAAAATAATTTAGTAAGAGTTTATCGGAGGATTCAGTAGTATGTGGGGGATGTTCAGTGGTGAGACCTCCTGTTTTTAGAGAAACAATATGAAGCACACAATTGGTGGAATATTAGAATTAACAGTGTGTCTCAACCATGTTACCTGTATACAGAGGATAATGGATTTAAAAACCATGAAATTGTTCATGTGATACCATTAGAAATGGTTCATGCCCATTAGAGAGGTTATTAACATGGCATGTGCATGGTTTTACTAATAGTGTGAAAACCATGCAAGGTGGTTTGTTCCATGTGATTGTTTTTTACCATGGTTTGGCCAACCATATGGCCAATAAAGAAACCATTTAAAAAAGAGTGAATTTATCCAACTCAGCATTAACTTATAATAAAATCAAAACATATTTCCCAGCATTGTTCAATAGCCTCCAACTATGATAGAACCAGCTCCTCTCCATCTAGGTTATTTTGGATCTCTTCTATAAGAAATCCAATTCAAGAGTTATTCCTTGGGTTAGATAGCTAATAGTAAGTCTATGATTCCTATAATTCATTTTTTATTTATCAATCTATATATAATGTTATCTTCATTAAATCTAATATACCCTATTTTAAGATAATTTGATAATTTCTTCGATTTCTTCCCTTCTAGACTGAATTAGAGGGCAATATTGGATGAGTAGTAATCTACCATCATATAGTAGGTGGTATAATAATTTTCTTCAAATATCTATGCATTAATATTATGAACTGCTATATTGTGTTCCCAAACTACCATAAGACACCTATTAAATTATGTTTTAACATAATTAAATGAATGGTCTTTGATTAACATGCCAATTTGGACCAGTTGACTCTAATAGAGGTTAAAATCATCAAATAGAACCAACCATTGGGTGTTTAATATAGCTATATAAAAATTACCATGTTTTTATTATGATGTTGATTATACTAGAGGTTTTCCCTTTCTTCCTAGAAGTTAGGATGATAAAAAGACTTAAATAAAACAATTAAGTGAATTAAATAAATGATCACTGTTTGTGAGAATATACTACTTAAGATATTTTTCCTTCTTATATTTTTTGGGTTTTCCCTTATAAATAAAATCGTAAAATTTGAATTAAAATAAATTATGAAATGATATGTGTGAAACATGTGTTCTTTTATAGAATTACATGGACATGCTTATTAGTTATTTGAATTGAATAAATTATAAATGGAATAGTACCATTTTGGGTGAGAAATGTGGATTATTACATGGAACTAATTGAAGTGTATATCATTTTTATGAGACCATATTATTCCATGAGAGAAACTTGGGTAAAAAAATTGTGATTCCATGGAAAATCTTTGAGGGAAATGCATTTATACCATGGCTAGAGTGATACATGGGTGGCTATGAAGAATTCCTTGGATGGACTCATGAAATGATGGGTTTTTCTAGTATACCTATAGTGATACCAAGAATCCCTATATAGAACCACATAGATGGTATCAATATTCCAATAATTTAAATATTTTGTCATCAAAGTCAAAAATAGACAAGGATTTAGTCAGTGCTTTAAATATATAACAATCATGTTATAAACAATGACTACTAAGTCTAAATAGCCTTGAGACATATTGATCATATTGTCATATTTAGTATAACTAAGTATAGTCACATTTGTTTTATTACTTGGGTAATATAATTATAATTATTAATTATAAATGTAACTATGAAAATATATTAAGGTCGAGGCTTAAGTTGGTATTATCGAATAAGTCTTCCATAGAAAACATGGAAATACATTGTTCATTAAATTTACTGATTTTAATTTATTATTACATGATAAATGATCACAGTCTATTCAATTGTTTGATAGTGATAAATATTATTTCTTGTGTCACACTGAGTTTTACTCACCCCTTTTTCGAACTATTGATTGGTACACATACAAACATCATAGATACAAGTTCAGAAAAGGGAATTTTCTCATCTTTGGATGCCTGATTTTATATACATGGATGGACTAAAAGTGAAGTGAATAGATATTGTTCTCATGATTATATTAAAGTTATATTTTGTACATTTTTTCATTTATTATAGAATATTTAATACTCCTTCTATTATATTTACCTTGTATTTATCATATTTATATATCATACATACATGCAATTTTTTATATATGACTGTGGATGTGTATAATCCTTTTATTTATGTCTTTATTATTATTATTTTATCTTGATGACTAATCATTTCAACAGATTATTTTTATTTTTATACTAGTAAGCCCAATCTCATAATCAGGGTATAGTCTCCCCAATATCCCACCATAGACTCTAAATGTTAGTTGGAAACCTATGGAATATGAGGATTTACGATTGAAACCATGTGGCCCACTAGGTTTGGTTACTTGTGGTTGTATCATTTACAGGATGTTACAAAGTGGTATTCGAGCCTCCTTTACTTCTACATTCTAATTTTGGTTGGTATACATAAGAATTAGAATGTGTCAGAATTTGGTAATGAGATTGTCTATGGGAGTGGCTAACCCACATGTGTGGAAAACACCAATATAGCTAGAATGATACATTCTGTTATAGGTTATTTATATTACAATTGTACTAATCCATTCGGTGATGCACATGGTTTTTGTAATTTATTATTATTATGGGCTTACTTATATCCACTACATGATAAATAAATGAATTATGTGTTCATGAATCATTATAGGAACCTAATGATTTATATGTTATGTGTATTTCATTCCAATTTTACATTAATCTGAATATTCTCTTTTGTAATTGGTTGGTTCCATAACAAATATACTTGAAATTGGACTAATAATTCATATAGGGTAAAAAGTAAATAATTGGTTCTTAAGGTGTCTTCCTTAACCTAAATGATTTTTCCTATATTGCATAAGGCGTTTCACCATAATTAACCAATTGTTTACATGAATGAGCTATATAATCATGGTTATATGAGCTGAAACATTAGGAGATATTGAATATATGGATTCTAATTTTAATTTATAAATCATGTACTTCTATAAAATGGGAATGATGATTCTTATAATAAATTCATCTTAAATGACTCGTTACATCCAAATACAATTTGTAATGGTATAGTTATTGACACAAAACGTTAATATTGTATCTTATATTTTTTATTCTTTAAGAATTGTAATTCATCTAACTAGAGCATTGTATAAAAATTAAATGTTCCCTTAAAAACTGATTTAAAAAGTAAATATCATTAAATAGATATCCATATTAAACCCTAGATATATTTTTCCTCTATAAATGGAAATTGACACTTCATATACTAGGTCCTATTCTATACCGCATGGTAACATGATATATACATTGATTTTTGAGTAAACAATGGGTAATAGAATCTATTTTTGAAGGGACTCGTACCAGTCATAATTTCATGTCAAAAGATCCTTTATTATCTAAATTTATTTGAGGTTATTTTTCATAATTGATGATATATACCTTCATGGAAACCTTATGTAAAATTCTATAATGGTTAAGATGATCATGATATTGTTGTGGTGGAACCAAACTATCCTCAGTGCAACCATACAATCCTGAATTTGTAACTGAATTGGGAACCAATGCATAGTTTCAAGAGGGATTATTATGGTTCATGTATACCATGTCATTATCCCTAAAACTATCACCTATTATGAAATAGTTGACTTGAGTGTTTAAGTAGAAACATCCACCTAATTCTTTAGGGGATGACAGACACTCGGATACCAAGTCATGGATGTATTCCACGTTGACTATTTTTAGAATTTGGAGATGCCTCTAGAGGGTAGGTTCAAGTATGTAATAAATATTATATTTCTTTATACTATTAATTGGTGGGATATTACTATATATGCAGATCATCATAAGAATATATCATAGATTTACTTCTATACTGATTTATATGATTACTTCTTTTTACAGACACTCAGTGTGGAATGATAATGCATGTTTATGCATTTATAGAAGGTTACAATGTCCATAATTGACTATTCACCATGATTTAATGAGATATATCACTTCACACCAACACTTACTTGTGATGAAATGCTGAGAGTGAGATGATTTGAGGATGGTCTTATAAACTGCTTCCAATCTCAGGTAAACTTCTTCTGTTGTCTAATGTTTTCTAAAACGTTAACCAGACCCCCTATACTGAGTGAAATATAAAGAATGTTTTAGGTGTGGGAGAATGAGTTTCACACATATAAAGGAAAATTTCTCATATAATACTAGGAATTTTCACCTCGAGTCTACATGTGTGTAATTAGTAGCCATATGTTTTCAACCGACACTTATGTGGTATGTCACCAATGTGGTATGTTGATTCATAAGAAGCCCCAATGTACAAAAGACCCTGTTGAGTGATAAATATGAAAAAAGAAGGTTCTTTTTTTTTGCAAAACTATTCCTCTAGTGTCTAGTGAACGGGATTCTACGATAAATCCACATTATGGGGGGGGATTAACAGCTTCTTATTAGGCATGGACATGGAGTAGCATAATCAAAACACATCTAGTATATCAGTGTGGATGAGGATTCATATTACAAATATGCAGTTTCAACTTGATAGAATTACTCAAGGTAGTTAGGTTGTGACTCACAACCACGTATCATGCCATATATATAGAGTGAAACATACCCCGAAGGACCATAGTGTCCGGAATTATATAGTTCAAGGTAAAATTATAGTAGCATCTTTTTTAGTATCTTATATATTTGGTTCATGCGCTTCACATTCTATTCTATATACGGAAAATGTAGAGTCTACTGTCACAAATATTGAGTGCTTTTGTGGGGTGATAAATCTTTAAACTATACTAGGAGTTCGATCAAAGAGTTTACACTGATTTAAGGAAATATGACTTGGGATAGTTGGATAACCTTTTTTATGGAACCTATTCTTCCTAGAGAGTTTGAAATTTGACATTATTATCAATATGGACTAGTTTGTCCATTTTAATAACCATGTATGTTTTAATTTCTAATGGGTTTCATTTACATTACTAGATGGAGGTAACTAGATTCATAAGTGTAAATGGAATTTACAAGAAACTTGAGATATACTAGGTCATTATGAGATTGGTGGAATGACTACATAGATTTCTAATCACATTATAGATGATCAGGGATCATGTTAGAAATATTTAACTTGTTAATTGTATCTTATAAGAGATTGGTTTCTGATGTATATCTAGGTAACCATATGATAGAGAGGTAGATTTCATTATTTAGTTAGCACTAGGTGTGGTACCATCATTTATTAATTCTAATAGGATGAACCTATAGTGTTTAAAGAACTCAAGATAAGTCTATAAGACCTAGAAGCTAAGGGGTTTATATGACCTGGTATTTCACCATGGGGTTTACCCATGATTTTAACCATGAATGAAGATGGTTCCATCAATATTTGTGAAGACTATCATAAATTTAACAAGAGTATGGTTATGAACCAGTTTTCACTGGAGTGAATATATGACCTCGTTGATTCTATTTTATGATCTTAGGTTATCTGAAATATTCATTTATGTTTGGGATTTCATTAGGTATGAGTTAGGCCCTCGAATATACATTGTAAAGAATTTTTTAGTTGATATTTATTGTTATAGTATTTGTTTATATAATTCTATCTCATGAATGTTCTAGAAATTTCATGGACCTAAGTAATCATGTTCTTCACCAATACCTGGATTATTTTGTGGTCTTTTTTAAGGACAAAATATTGGTATACCCACAAACATGAAAAAATAATGTTAAACGCCTTGATATCATATTGAGTACACTGAGATACCGCTAGATATATGTTATGATCACATAATTTCATTATTAGATTGATACTGTTTTCTCACGTGTTCATACCATATTAGATATATGATTATCTATGGATCTAGATAAGTTGAGATCCATAGATTATTGGGATCATCCCAGGAAAAAAACTTTTAAATACAGAGTTTATCGGGGATGGATGGATATGACATGAATTTACCCCCGAATTATTACACTTTACAACACCTATTGTATAATTTAATATTATGGATGTTAGGTTATTATTAACTAAATATTCTGAAAAAACCTTCTAGTAGTTGAAAGGAAGACTCAACTCAACATGGATCTGGATTGGACATCAGTCTGGCATATGATGTATAGATTATTATGATGAACCATGCATTAATCATGGAGTTGACATGATGCATGGATATCATGTCATGGCATATAAATATCACAATATGATATATCATGTATCTTAATAATTGACACAAAACCATGATCTCGTACCTATGGTTCATGCCTTGTGTTGTTGGAGACAATATTAGCAGGAAGAATGGTTCATCATATACATTGCAAAAAGTCAAAAAGACATATATACACTGAATTATTTGAATATAAAATAGCGGAGATGGGTTAAATACCTACATTTATTTTATTTTGAGCATATTTATATTACTGTAAAAGAAAATGTAGTATCAGATGGTCTATATTGTATGACATAGAAATAAAATATCCAGAATACATTAGTGAGTGCAAGTTGATGGCTTTGTTTCCAGAGTTGCATATTGTAATTCAAAAGAGTCATGGGAAACCAGTTCTTATAATTTTAACATTGAATTATTCAATTTTTGATCAATTAATAATGAGATTCTTTTTATATTCTGAAGACTTAGTCTTATGGGAATGAAAATCACCACATTACCCACAACATGGTTGGGTTATTGACACAAATTTTATCTTCCATATTCACGTGATTACCTCAGTTCCTACCGATCTGTGGGAATAATTTATGTGATAATTACATGAATCTACTTTGGTTCTTCATGAAATATTCAAAATTATATTTTGTGAAATATGATTCTAGTATGTATGAACTGTTATGAAATGAGAGATCCCTACTTTCATTACTTGATGTTATACTCTTCAGTTGGTGAAGGTAGAACTATAGTTACCAATAAGAATATCACATGAGTAGATGATTCCATATTAGATTTGATATGATTTCACTTTGTATATCATGATGATTTAACATAGATCACAATGAGGTAACGATGTAGTATGGTTTATCATGGACATGTTATCAAAGTTCACTAATTTCTTTCATATTTAAGAGACATTTTTAGTGGATGAGCTATGATGGATATATGTTAGGTAGATAATATACCTCTCTGAAGTTCCAAATACGATAATATTAGATATTAATTCGCTATTTACATCATGGCATAGGTCGTATAAGGAATTGGGTATTTTGGTAGGTTATTTTTTTATTCCATATTCAAGTTAGACACATGAGAAGAAACATTTTTGCAACCTCATCTCATTCTAGGGACATTATAGAAAGTGTAGATAATCTAGAAGTGTATGGACGCAACTCAGTTTAAGAAAATGCGTTTCATCAATCTTCACGGCTAACCATTGGAGTTCAAGGTGGGTGATCGGGTCATATTGTTTGTTTCACCTATACATGGGCATCGCTATATTTTGAGATAGGTGAAGCATGAACCTAGGTTCGTTGTACCCTTCAAGATTTGAGATAGAGTTAGGATGATATTATATTGATTGTAGCTACCCCATAGGTACCAAGGAATGAATGAAGACTTTAGTGTTTCATTGATTCATAATTATGATTCAATCCATTCAAGTGATTTCCAATCTAATGAGGGTGACATGGATGCATATTCTTATTTTAAGCAGTATATAGTGCATATAATGGATTAGATCGGGAATTCTATTGATGATAGATCATTTCCACTAGTTTGGTTTCTATATAAACACATTTTAATATATGATAAGACCTGTTAAAGAGAGGATAATGTATGTTATCTATGGTTGGATCTTTTGTTATATGACATTCAACCACTATAAGAAATGAAACTCATGGATAAGCTGTTTTAATGATGGGAGGCTTTAATTTCATTGATTATCATAATTTTATGGATCCTTTACAATTTTCTAAAAATACTTTTTTTATTCTAATAAAAGGCCATAGTAGTATACAAAAGGATTTATAGGCACATGATGCTTTTTTGGGGAATATATCTCTAGTTTTGGGAGAAATAACTTGTGGCATGTGGTTGGTGAAGGATTTAAAATAACAGTATTCCTCAACCACATGACCTATATATAGAGGAGGATGGATTCAAAAACCCTATTGGGGTGGCTTTATGATTGTGAGAAAGAGTGTGGGCCTATAAATATGGTGATCCACAAGGAATGTTCATGATTTTTATAACTATGCACTAACCATGAAAGGTGGTTTGTTCCATGTGACAGTGCAAGAACATGGTTGGCACATTGTTAGGCCAACTGTGTGACCAAACCATTCTCCCTTTAAAAAGGGGGATAAATTAATCATATTCCCTACATCCACAAAAAATATAATAATCCCTAATTTCCATTATTCTATAGAAGCTACCCACCATTTGGGCTCCCTCCCATATCATTCAAGTTTGTTTAGATCTCTTCCATATTGAATCTACTTTAAGAGGTACTCATTGTGTTGGATTGCTAATGGTAAGACTATGATTCCTCTAGTTTCCATTATTAATTCATCTCATTATTATAAATGTTAACTATATGTAACATGATATACCATATTTTTGAATAATTTTTCTATTTATTCCATTTCATCTATTCTATCATGGATTTGAGGAAAATGATTTAATAGGAGGAGTAAACCACAATATGATTAGTGGTCACATAATTTTTAGTTAATATTTAGCCGTTTATATTATTCACTACTGTGCCACACACTGGATCTTCGATGTTCATCCTCTTAAATTAAGTTTTAAATTAATTAAATTAATGGTCCTTGAATTATAATACCCTTCAGCACTAATAGGGGATAGAATAATTAATTAGAACTACCCATTCTACATTTTATTTAATACTATAAATATAACCATGTTTTTCTTATGAGATTGATACTCATTGTGGGGTGTCCTTTTCCCTTATAGTTTGGATGTTAAAAATAATTAATTAAAATTATTATGTGAATTAAAAAAAGCTGAATGGTTTTGAGAATATAAAACATAACCCATGTTTTCCTTTAAAATTTTTTGGGGTTTCCCTTATAACAGAAATGGAATGTTTTAATTAAATAGAATGATGACATTCCATTGGAGGTACATGGGTTCCATTAGAGAATTCCTTGGAATGGGTCAATGGGAATTTTATTTCAATAAATTATAAATGTAAATTTACCATACCGGTGGGATATACATAGAATCCTACAAGGAATTCCTTCGATACAATTATTAAGATGATGAGATCATATTAAGACATTTGAAACACATGGGTTCCTTATTTTGAATTCTTTGGATGGTATTATAGGTAAATTCATTTATATTATGCCTAGAGTGATACATGGGTTTATATATGGAATTCCATGGATGGCCTACTTAGTTGATGCATTTTAATAGTATAAATAGGGTGATATATAGGTTCCCTTTGAAGAACACCTTGTATGAGATTATTATTCCAAACAATTAAACGAGGCATTATCCATGTCAAAAAACATACTTGGATTTGGTCAATGCCTTAGATAAATGACTCTCGTGTCATCACCAAAACTATGAAGTCTAAATGTCCATGGGTATTTTTAATCCCATTTATTTATTTACTATAACTATGTATAGACACCTTTGTACTATTACATGGGTCACATAATTATTATTATATTTTATTAATTTAACACTTCATCGATTTTTTGGATTAGGCCAAACTAGGTACTATTGGATGGGTTTTTTCATGTGAAACTCAGAACGACATAATTGATTCATTTTTCTTCTTTAAATTTATAATTACCCACACACTACTCATATTATATTCATAGAATTTATATGGTGAGACACCATTGGTGGTGGTATACTACGTTTTACTCACACCATGTTTGGACTGATGATTAGACCCCATATAGAATTTATGGATGTAGGTAAGGATAAGGGAAAGTTCCCAACTTTGGATAACCTATGTTCTATACATGGATAGAGAATGGGACCAGAGGACCGAGCATATAATTGGGATGATATTGGAGATATTTGTTTTTCATTTATTCATTTTTATATAGCATGTTATATTTTACATCTTCTATATTTCACTTGTATTTCCCCTATTTTTTATCAAGAAATCGTGGTATCATTTTGTATATGATTGTGGAAGTGGTTAATATTATTATTTATTCTGGAAAAATTATTATATTTGTATAATTTATATTTTTTGATGCTGATTCATTTGGGTATACCGCCATTCCCACCATGATAATAAGGGATTTTTCTCCCACTATTATAGATTAAATGATCACTACTCATCAATAGTCTTTGGAATACAAGGAGGCACACTTGAGGCTGTGTGACCAAACATATTTAGTTACTTATGATTTTACTAGGTGTAGGATGTTTCACTTCATAGTGATTCATTATCCATAGGAGGGATCTATGTATAGTCTATATTTGTTTCCTTGTTTTATATTTTTAAATACACAATGGAATTCATTGTGCTTATACACATTTATATCCCAAGGAGTGACTTCAAAATTATTTATACTTGATGAATATTTCTTTATATGGTCATCTATCATTATCAATGACACAACATGTTCTTTATTTTCCTTCAATATTATTCTTCATTCTCTCCAATAGAGATATTATTAATATAACATCATGGTTTTTTTGGTGAAAATACCATTGAACTCTATCATTTCATTTCAATATTGTTGTAAATTTGTTTCCCATCATAAAATATTTTATTTAATAAAAACATATCATTTTTTTATAGGAATGGAATATCTTCTTATGAAACTTCTATATAATTATTTATTCAACTTTCATAACACAAGTACATTATTGGATAATAAAATCATATCAAATTGAAAATATATATCATGTAGTAATTCATTTTTTCATATGATGTTATAATATATTTATTTATACCATTGTGACATTGTGATTATAGACACAATCTCATATTGTGGCCCATGATTCCACAGCAGTAGAACAATGTTGCTAACTTCCCTTAGAATACATTAATCCTTGATTTGGAAAGAATATTCCCACTAGTAAATTATTATATATTTAAATATTTTGTTATTAGATATATTGAGGTTTACATAGAAGTGATCATTTTATTTTCATCGTATTTTTTCATCATCTCCTGAAGATCCTTGATTTTTTATCCTTGTCCTCTAATTGGTTATCCACTTCCTTCAACCTCATGCCAACTTCCATTCTATAATTTATCCTCTCATAATTTTGTGATTTAATAACAATAATTATAACATTTACATACCTCCATGATAATATTTTCTCCAATATAATTTGAATATTTTGACAAGTCTATCACTTTTATCCTCTATCGTTTCTGCCATTATCATAATAACTTTATTTGATTCCACATCTTGTTACATTAAAAAAAATTTAAAACAAAACATATAATTAATACCTAGAAAACTCAATTGAAGATTTATATTGGTCAAAATTTTCTTATAATGATTGGATCTTATCTTGATAACCATATAAATAGCGTTCAGGTTGGTATCTTGATGTAGTTTCCATTTAATCATTTGAATCCAAACTTATATCAATATATAGGGGAAACAATGAATTTCCACATTTTAAGAATCTTCCAAATCATTTCTAGAATTGCATTTAATAATACAATTAGAAATTTTCTCCTCAATATGTGTGTTTGTCTTCTAGGAATTATTCTACTTAACCATATTCCTATTGAATTTTTAAATAAGGTAACCTTCATTGTATTTGTTCAATGGTTTTCCATATAAATATTTTACTTGAACCCAAATTTCTAAAAAATTATAAAAAATAATGGTTTTTATAAATACCCCATTGTAGATACCTTTATTTATAATTAACTATGTCAACTTGTAGTGAACTTATTAATTATGATTTATCAAGTCAGTATCTCATTTGATGTATCTTGTGATCTCCTCTCCATGAGTATGTATAAAATAATTCTTAATATATTTTCTTCTGTATATTTTAGTACAACTAAAACAAAATAATTTTTCATGTATTACACGTGTCAAACACTTCATAAAATAATTTTTGATATTTGAAACATCAATGAGAACCATTATGCTTTCATAATAGTCTACAGGTCGTGCAATCTCTCCCTATATGATATTATAATCTATTTCTTATTACCTCCATGTTTTGTTTCCCATAGGGCTCACATCTTCTCACAAGAAAAGGCCTCTTCTAGGGGGGATTCCAAGATTATTTGTATAATACACATGAAATAACCACTCACCCCATGCGAGATCTTGATTTAGACTCATGGTGTTCCACATTAGGTCCATGACATAATGCATGACATCCACTTGTGGTGATGGGTAGTCCCCAGTCACAAACCACTATGACATATGGAATTTGGATCCAATATATGATTTGTGATTATTTTATGGGGTGTATAATGTTTAATGTAAACATTTTATAAATCAATCATGTAAGATATCATTTTTTAAGATTTCCATATGGTGAAACACATTTGAATTAATTTTTTTATAGATTATGAATCCTTCATTACTGAAGGATTTATATGTAAATTATATAATGATTGAGTAAAAGTCATGTAAGTCTAGGAGTTCCCCAATAATAATATATTATATCCAATACCATTAAAATAGTGAGTTCTATATTTTTTAAGTCTCTGATGAATCCATCCCCAAAAAAATATCTATATTCTTCACCCATTTCTTTGATAGGGTGAAACATGCAATGGATTTTAGAAGAAACCCACCAATAAAATGGTTGAGTTATATCATCCCATGGAAAAAAAACATTGGAGGGAGTCCTTTCATTGACTTTGTTATTCATAAATCATTTTATTGGAAGAAATATTAGTGAAAAAGTTTATTATTGAAAGGTACAAACAACATAAACATTTTGATAAGCCTAGATTCAGTTTTATCCATTATGGATCTCTAGTTTTGGTTTTAAATTATTTCCATTATCATGATTAAGTGCTTATCTTTCACAAGTAACTGATATAAAGTATAAATATTTATAATGTGAATTTATTCTCTAAATAGTGATTAAAATCAAGAAATTTGATATATATTTTTATGTTATAAGAATTTGTTAAAAATTAAAAAAAATTCTAATTAAATGAAATATTAATATTTTTATCAATTGATCCACTTTATATGATATATGATATCATATTAGATAATGAAGTGATAATAATTTGGTTTTAATATATCATAATGTCTGATATATGTGATAATATTGTACAATAGAACCTATATGTGATAAAAAATTTATTATATCACCAATGTGATATCACATCCTTTTATAAGAAATGACTCCGTAATAACTAATAGGTTTTTTCTATATATAATATCACATTTTTATACTAAAAAATTCATTGATCATGGTATTTATGTTACATAGAAATCATATCGCTGCCTACGACTCATACAAAATCATCTAGGTTTATCCTACATAAGGATATATCAGATGCTATGAAATTGAGTTTATTATCACACAAGACAACACTATGTAACTCATATGAAATACCATTCATGGTAAATTATTCCAATAGAAAATTATGTTAATAGCTTATGATTTATAGGGACATAATATGTTTATCCTATGATGAATCTTATAATGAGATATGATTGTCTGGCGTGATGTTATAAATAATAAAATATGATTTATATCATTAGAATGGGATCTATTATGACATAGTATATCAATCATATATGAAAATATATAGATATCATTAGATATTATAAAAATTATAAAATATTTTTCTTCTATAATTCTATGATTAATTGAATAAAATTATTTATTAAATATTTATAAATCATAATATAATGTATTTTGGGATATTAATTAAATTTTAATAGTGTTTAAAAAATAATTAACAATTTTTTTCTAATTAGTAAAATAATTATTTATGAAACATTTATTAAATAAATATGTAAAAATATTGGTTTTTATTATTTGAGTACCTTTTAATGGTTAAAAAAATATATTGTAACATTGATATAATGTTTTTATATAGAAATTATAAGTGTGATTTATAAAATTTATTTAAATTAATGACTATAGAAAAATGTTATTTTAATTAATAATAACAATTGTTCTCTAATACATAATTTTAGTTTATCAAATTAAAAAATTTATTTAAAAACTGTTTAAGGAATATAAAAATGGGTTTTTATAATTTCATCAAGGTTGTTAGTAAATGTGTGATATTTAGATTATGTAATTTCTCTACATAAATAAATTTTAAAAAAAATTTATATATCATATAGAATCAAATATTTAAAATAAAGATTCATATAATGAATAATATGAATGATTTCAGATTTTATCAATAAATATAATGTGTTCATATATAATTCACCATAGAAGTTATATAACTTTTATAATTATCATTGATTATGAGTAGTTCTTAATTTTTTATATGATGATTGAATATATAAATTATTAATTTATTTAATGTATCCCTACTATAATCATAATTAAACATTTTATATTATGAATACATGTGTTATTTACTTGAAAGAGCTAAAACCATTCTAAAAAACGTTAAACATGAATATATGGAGTTATATACATGGCATGATAACTGATTTAGTTTCTGACCAACCTTGACTTTGTATTATACTTTGTTATGATCTTTGATTTAAGTATTGATTGTAGTTTATACATATTAGATATTGAAATTATGATATAATTTAGTCTCACTTGAGTAAATTATTTTTTGTTAGAGGGAAATTTTGATGAACTGCTCACTGGAAAAGTTACTTTTTCATTGTCTAGAAAGGTGAGGAATGTTTATCTATCACTCCAAGGTTACTCTTGGGGGAATAACTAATTTTATAAAAGAATATTAATTTACGTGAAAGGGTTTCATATACATTATACATGGGATATATTTGGATATCTATAAATATATTTGAATTTAAATTTGAGTTAAATACACAATATTTGAGGTGTGTAAAATGTTACACAACTATACTGTTGGTTCCTATTGATTTTGTGGAAAATATAAGATATAAAACTAAATAATTACCAGTGGGTATATATAAAGGGAATAAAATTATATAATATACTATGATTAAATCCCCAGAATAATACTAATTTTAATATATCTTATAAAGTAATTAGTTATCAAGACCTCAATAATTTCACTAGGTGTGTCATTCTGAATAGAGGTGTTCATATATTCTCTTCTGTAAGGTATGTAAGTGATGAGTGAAACTAATTATATTACGTTACAATTTTCATCATTTTATTTGGGTTAAACTTAGTCAGGATATCCTAATAGAATTAGGTTCACATGGGAATAATGTTAAGTGGATCCATTTAATTGATTAAGAAAAAATGTTTTCTAATAAACTATACATGATTGATATATAATATGATTTTTATTATTCCATATATAAATATATACATATTTTGATTAATTATAATGCATCACAAAAATATTAGAATATATATCTTGACACACTAATGGATATAGTGGAAATTAAAAATGGAAATCATTTTAGTGGGAAATGTTTTAATAAAATTCATTATTAAATGATTATAAAACATTATAATCATCTAATAAAATATTATGATATATATTCAATTATATCCTCATAATCCACCCTTTCTTTATGATCAATATTGAGGAAGCATAATATTAATATAAGAAACATGTTCAACTGGAAACCTAAGAGAAGTTCTTACATAAGTTAAATTCATTGTGTTAGGTAAAATAACTTCCTCAGTAATCACTTTCAATGAAGTGGTTCTTGAATGTTAATTAAACCATATAATAATTTGATAAATGTTTTATTAAGGCTTTCTTTGACTATAAAAATTATTTTTTTCATTAATTGAAATGTAAATGAGTTCAAGAAATGTTTACAATAAATTTATTAAAGTGTTGATAATAAATGAGCATGGTGTAACACCCCGCCCCTAACTCATTGGCTTGAGGAGGCGGTGGGGGTTACTTGGCCTTAAGCGATGTTCCCAAGGCGCCAAAGGCTGGAAATAAATTCCAAGGGCATCGGGAAACGATTCGGGAACAATTTTCAATTGACACAAAACCAACTAACCAAATGATCCACTATCAACAAAATACATGATGCATCTCAACAAAACGACCAAATCATACATTACCACAAGGGAACTACCCTATTCCACAATACAACCCACAAACCAATACAACCAACCAAATATCACAGTACTATGCGGATAACTAAAAAAAGACCCAAAATAATCCAAGACACACTCTACGGGTCCACACAAATCCCCATGTTCCTAGAACCACCACATATCCCAAGCATCGCCACGAACCACTAGCAATGAGATGCCTTACCTTTACCAGTGTCTCAGAATATGACATCTACAAAAGCCCTAATGTGCCAAAGAAGGGGGTGAGTACTAATACATAGTAGGTTTTCCACAAATGACTTCCCTACACACGCCACTAGGATAAAACCGTTATCCCATTTTAAAAAAAATTGTATAATGAAAAACCAAGCTACCAATTGTTTAAAATCCAAACATTCCATTAGCCAAACATTCCACACAAGGAAGACAAATCAACCATTCCCCATAAGGAATCCAATTCAATCATTCAACAAGTGAATTAGCATTTTCAATTTCACTGAAAATCCCCATCTACAAACATCACCAACAATGCACACAACAAACAATGGTGGCACTTCCTTTCCAATCCATGCACACAAAAAACCATGGGGGCACTTCCCCTCCAACACATGCACACAACAAACCATGGTGGCACTTCCCGTCCAACCCATGAACACAACAAACCATGGTGGCACTTCTTGTTCACTTCCACACTACATTCAAACGAGCCATAACCAATCATATAACCCACAAAGGCCACAACAACATGAAAATAAAAATTTCCCTCACATGTCAATCCACTTCAATAAAGTACCCTTTTATTGAGATCATACTTAAATCATTTTCCATGACAAACCAAATTTCAATAAAAACAACATCTTTATTGAAAACCATCTTTAACAAAACATTTTTTATAATCAACCACTAATGATTTCTAAATCATCATTTTAAAATCACACAACAAATCCCCCTTTATAAACAATAACCCATTTATCTAAAAATCCCCCCAAAACATCACCAAAGGTAATTACATCAAATTTTTCATATCAAAACACAATTATTTTTTTAAAAAAAAAATAATTATAACCATGCTTCATGTTCTAGAAATGCGGAGTCGAGAGAGATGCCACCTACCTTTAGGGATCTGGCGAAATCAACCAACAAACAACCGCACCCCAATCTGGGAAAACGCCTTACTAAAACCACTATATATCTTCTTACCTATCATACACAAGAATTAAAATCAAAACCCAAGGAAACACCAACATTAGATATACATGAAATATATATAGATATAGAAAGCCGAGAGAGAGGGAGATGCATATCTAGAGGATACCATAAAGAAACCAATATAAGAGGCTTTCTCTAGAGAAACCACCTTCAAACCTCCTTGAAACCCCTTCGAATAACTTCCAAAACAAGTGGGAGAGCACCTTCATCCTCCGAGAAGAAAAAATACTAAAAGATTCTCAAGTGAGAGAGGATTTTTAGTGTTTTAGGTCATGCCCGATAGAGCCCGGATTTAAAACCCCATTTCTATGTGGTCGTACGGTTAGCCCACACGGTTTGGCAAACCAGGCGCTAACTATGCTCAGGCCACTATCTTAAGAGAATGGGTATGCATTGTTACCTCACACGGTTGGGAAAACCTTGGACAGGCCATGCGAAGCCTACTATATCCGCCCGCACAGCTTCCTAGAGAGCCCGCACGGTTTCCCCCCTAACCGTGCTAAATCCGTGCTCCCTTCGAAAATCCTCCAAACTTATTCAAAACCATTCCAAACTCCCCCAACCTCTTCTAAACTCATCTCAAGCACTTTAAACACATATAAAAGCATAAAAAATGTCTACAAAACTCATACTAGGGGTGCTACACATGGAATTTTATGTCCAAGTTGTTGTGAAATATTTTCCATAAACAGAGTTAATAGTATAAACAAAATAATGAAAAGCTAATTGTAGAGTAAAAAATTATTTCTTCAAATATCCACCAAAGGTAATTGAAACCATATGGTGTTATTTTATGTGATGATTCCATATGATAAAGGTTTATAGAATTTCTGAAAGTGTTTGTAAATGTCATGTAATTTGCATGTCAAGTATTCGTGTTATAGAAAAATAGTATTTGGTGTTTAAGGGTATATAATAACAAAATCATAATTTAAAACTATTTTAAATGTATAAGAGTTAAAAATAAGAGTTAAAATTAATTGACCTTGTAGTTCACATTCTTATGATATATAAAATATTTTCTACACCAATGAGTTTAATGAAAAGGAATATGTCAACCTCATACGGATATAAATAAAGTGTCTATATTATCATTTAATTTATCATATATTATAATAGATTTAGTAGTTATTGACAATGTTTATGATTCGTTAAAGTATATATCATGTTAGAAATAAATATAAGGATAAAAAAATCATTATCTAGGATAAAATAATTTATTTAGGAAGTTTGTTAAAATTGGAGGAATTTGATCACACCAACAAGAGTTATATATTTTAATGAATAAAATATTATATTTCAAAAAACTATAAATCAAAACATAATACAATAAAATATATATGAATATTATATTGTCTGTTAAATGTTTTAACTTTACGAAATTTTATTTATTTCCTAGATATAATTTTTCTCTCTATTTTTGAATTATATTTTAAATAAGATATAATGTTAAAAAATATATTTGGATTATATTTTACCTATCAATGTTCTAATATATCAAATAAAAGTACATTCCTTTTAATTTGAATATTTTATTCAAGGAAAATATCTATTGGAATGGGTTCCGTGAAATATAATGGTAATGGGCATAGAAAGAGTTATATGTTGATAATGGATGTCATTAACATCATAACATTTGATGTATTGAAGTTAAAAAAGCATTATTACATGTTCAAGGAGTAAAACATTAGGAATAGTATTCAAATGTCTCACCATTATTCAATATAACATCCTTGATAAATTTTACTCACAGAAGAGTTTACTAAGAGGGTTTTATAATTTGGTAATGTGGTGATGTGTAAAGAATTAAAAAATGATTCTATGAATTTAAAAACCCTTTAATGTTCAAAAAACATATGGTTGATTTGGTACTCTATCATATATGTCATGTTAGATTGGAACTTATGTGTGGTGTTGTTAAGTGTTCTTAATATATTTTAAGAATATAAATTCAATCCTTTTATAACTAAGGTAATATCATATTTATCATTATTTATCATAGGACATATATATATAAAATGAAGTGATATGATAACTAACCTATCAATTTATGAATTTGAGTTATTGTTAGTTGATTTTATTATTGGAGTGTTATAACAGCTGATGAAATTTTAATGCTACCCTTAGTAGGATATTTATATTGAGATACATGACATGATATTGAGGAAGAAAATGAGTTTTGTGCACTAGATTTATTTCAATTTATATACTAAGTGGATTTTCATATATTATTCCTTTGGTACACTATTAATTGTGGTTCATAATTGGAAACCTCACTACCTGAGGTTAGTGTAATACCTAGAAAGAGACACTTCATTCTATGAAACCATTCTTTCAATATCCATGAGGATTTTCTAATTTAGGCATGGTTGGGTATGTTTCTAATCATTTAATTGATTAGATAATAATAATGGTGGTATTTTTCCTCACATGTGATGAGTATTATATTTGGGAAAAATATTGAGATACATCAGGTATGTGTATGACTATACCAATATAGTATATATGTCTATGGGGACCAATTTTGTCTGTGCAGTTGTATTTGTTGCCAACAGTTGTCAATATTGGCAAAAATTAAGAAGGAACACCAAAGTGAATGGATTATGGTTGAAGTGATGATTCATGGTGTATTTTTAGGGAATTATAGAATTGGATTCCATGCTTTGGGAAATTATTTGTGTGGTTTAAATAAGAAGATTGTTGCACGGATACTTAGCTTAAAGAACTTCTGTCAAAGGCGACACATTGTTTGCAAGAATTATGTATCATCTATTTGATGATGATGGAAGTGTTCTTTGGAATTAATATTCAAAAAATAATAATGATTTTTGAAGATGTAAAGAGATGGAGATTTTGTGAAATGTCATAGATTTATAATGTGTATATGCACGAGTTTTTATAGATAAGGTGACCTTGAATTTTACGATAAACATTTTATTATGAGTATTACATAACTAATAAAGACAACTCACCATAAAACCATCCATCATCAACCTTAGTCATATGTGGGAAACACGGTAGACCATCCCATAAGGAGGCCAACTAGGCCATCCTACAAGTGGAAGGGCCTTGTGTTGGTCTGCAAGAGTGCAAGAGGATTCTCCTATGCATATCATGGTCCAAAGGCCCATAAAAAAGACTGGTGCTGAGAGAACCCATAGAATCTAGAATGGGGTTATACTGAGGAGGGTGAAGGAGTAATCTGAATCACTATTGGATCGACATTTCTTATAAATAGTAGGCCGACCACATCCCCAATTTGATCTAGGATAATATTTTTAAGGAACATAGTGATCTGATCCATACATAAGATCTCCCAAAAAATCATTAACACACATATAATCCAATCCCCAAAAATTTAATCAACAACATCCATTTTATCATGCACCTCTCACGATTGGACTGAGGCCATCTGATTCCCTCGAAGATTCTTTACCAGCCATGTCGTTGTCTTCCCCCTCCTAGCACTTGACATCGATGCTGCTACTCATTGGATATGAAGACCAAAACACCATTATTAACTTATTCCTATCAAATTAGGATCATGAGAACATCGTGAAGACTATTGGATCAAACCGAGACCATTCATGAAATTTATGTATTTCATGCATGTAGATATCTCAAAGGAAGTCTCGATCGAAAAAAATGGAGTAGTGAGGCCACATGGACGATTCGTTCTTGAATTTAATTAAATATTTCATAAATTATTGATCATAAGAAATTGATATCACATTCACCTGATTTATTCACCATAAAGGATGAGATCATTTGAAAAAGGAAACATCCCATATTTCTCGGAATATCATTTTCATGTGGCTTAATGATTTTGAAGACAAATATCTCAGGAATTCAGAGCCTTGATATCAGGAAATATCTTATTGGATTTTAATGTGGTGAAATTCTTTGAGTGTATCCTATAAAAGGATTCACACCAAGATGAGGTGGCGTGATGGCCTTTGCATATTCACAGATGTCCATGTTTCCCAAAAACAGAGAACTACCTGCTTTTTTTCTATGTGAAGGATCAAGGAGTCCCGCAAGCCTTAAAAAGTGATATGAACTCTATAACAAGATTTTAAAAGTGGATAGTCCAATGAACACATGATAGGTTTATCCAAACCATCATCATGCTTCATGAATGTGATACCGCAAGTACGCAACTGGTGCATGCTCACCCTTGCTATGCATTAGGAAAGACCACACATCTCATCCATGAGGAAGAACTGGGAGACACTTGGCTTTGAGAATAGGGATCCACAAACCATTCTGGTTCTGGGAAGAAGAATTTCACATCTTTTGTATAGAATATCTATGTACCTCTTTCTTGAGGAAGAACCGTAAACCATTCAGGTTTCATGAAGATAAGGAGAACATCCTTAGGTTTTCATGATAAATCTATACTATTTGGAGGGGTTTGTTTTTGAAGAACAAAGAGGTTTAACAAAGATGGGTAGTATGTACAAATATTCACTCATATGCATTGTTTGTATAATCCTAATTACTTACATCTGTTCACATGTGAAGAAGAAGGAAGCATGACATGTGCAAAGATTTATACCCATTATGGTTTTGACATAAGTGGGAAAAAGAGGACAGTGTGTCCTTTGTGTTTGAGAATACACCATATCACATATAGCCACTCTTTCATGTACATGAATATGTGAATGAATTTAAACAAGATAACTAAGATAGTGAGTTCATGTTTGTGAAGAAGAATAATAAGTGAAATAAAAGGAGTTCATTTAAATGATACACACATTATTTCAATCATACATGAAAGTAAAATGGGATAAGAAGTTAGTTATGATGATGACTAGGTTAACTTATCCTCACTATTTGAATAATCCCATATGTTCTTGTGATTCTATCCAAAATAAAGAAGACGTTTTAGTGATGTGGGGTTTTTACTAAATAAGAAGAGATAATAATAAGTGAGTTTTTTTCCTACAGTTTGCAAGTTACAAAGTCAAGAGGAAATAAGACGATCAAACCAGAACCAACATTATTCAAGAAGGAAAAAGAATATCCAGAGGATTTATAAAAAATTAAAAAGGATAAGAAAGTTGTACTTATTCATCACTTGTTCGAGGAACTAGAATTGATTCATTCCACCCTCAAAAGTATAGGGACCCCCACTGGTTTAAGGGGTTTTCTCTAAGCTAACCCACTATAACCTTTTACTAAATTTCAGTAGATAATACATGTACTAGTCATACTAATACATAGAAAGGATGTATCCACTCTTATTGAGTGTTGAACCTTATTAAAATATCGTGATATATTTTTACTACTTTCATATTATTGTATGCAATATGAAAAAAGAGAATAATAGAATCGAGATCTAAATAATTCAAGATATCCATGGTTAAAGAGTTCGAATTAGTTTCAAAATCCCCCAACACTGACTCATCCCCCATCTCTGTGTTAGTAATATCCTAAATTGGTCCTCTCAATTAGTAGTATAGGGAAAGGTTCACCTTGGGTAGATTATGTACAAGGAAGTTATTCAATTTGGAATACAAGATTTTTATTAATGGGTCAACAATGATATATAGTATTAACAAATACATTAAATTAATGGAAATAAATAGTATTAAAAACATTATTAATGTAATGGTTTGGACCTATCTAACCCATTCTTTTATCAAAATCTAGTGTTATAGGGGTTCTTGAAGGACACCTTGGTTTGTTTCAAGAGTTTTCCAAAAAACCATTTTAAGAATGGTGACTCACCAAATGGTGAATCACTGAATGCTGAATCTCCTATTGTTAAACCATAGAATTATGACTCACCAAATGGTGAATCATCGATTATTGACTCGTAGAATGGTAACTTTCTAAATGGTGACTCGTTAAATTTTGACTCCCCGAATGGTGACTCACTGAATGATGACTCCCCTAACAGTGTCTCATCAAAAAGTATGTAACTAAATGGTGGGTGACTCACCCATATGTTAATACCTGAATGGTGGATCCTGGAATAGTGACTTGTTGAATGGTGGTTCATCAAACGGTGACTCACCGAATGGTGGTTCACCGAATAGTTGCTCCCTGAAGGGTGCCTCACCGAACAATGACTCATTAAATGGTGAAACCGCAATAGTAGCTCGAAAATTCTGAGTTTTCTTCCTATTTCATGCCAAATAAATTCTACATTTTCTTCCAAAACCTATTAGGAGAATGATTCTATCATAAATATAATTACAAATGACCAATACGCTCGGTCAAACCACAATATGAAATTTATGTTCATTGAAATTATCTCCCTGATTTTAGTATCTATCATTTTCTTAAGCCAAGATCCTATATTACATGAGACCTTCCATTCCCTCTTGGTACACCTATATCCTTTATTACATAATGTTTCATGCACCTCTATTGTAGCACCCTATTTAATTTTCCCTTGATTATCTTCATGTCGCTCGTGCGACCCTCTATTTTTGCGCAAAGAAGAATCATTGGTTTTCCATTGTTCTGGATAAGAATTTTTTAATCTACTCTTTATTTGTGTACCATGTGGGTGGGTAAACACATGTTTCCTCTTGATCACAATTGAAACCAATTGCTAAGGGTGTTACGATATAATATTTTTGTTACCATCATTATAAATGGGGTCAGAAATATAGTGGTGTTGATCACTTGTTTTATGTGTTATCAATTATTTTCCTGTTATGGATTGATCTAGCACCTTAAATTCTTAAAATCACGGTCATTGGTGGTGTATTTTTGCGCACCCACAATAGCTTCTGATAAATTTCTATAAATATTAATCCGACTAATCACATATACCTGGTTAAATGAATGCATGAGGATAAAACTTGTTTTGTGAGCACCCCTTTTTATCAAAGTGTAATTAAAGAACCCTTGTTGGATAAATATGAATACAATTGGCTTATTGGCGTGTCTATGTGATTTCTTGTTTTTTTTGGGTTTTGTGCCTTGTGTGGGTTTTTGGGTGTGGATGTTGATAGCATGGTTTTTAGTATAGGGGTGGACATAGGGGTTGGTTCTTTGATTTTGGTGTGGTATGTTTGAGAAGTAGGGTTTTGGTTTCAGTGGTGGTTGTTGTGGGATTTGTGTATGATCTGGTGTAGGATATTTGATGGAATATTAGGTTGAGATATTTATTGATTGTGGAATGGAAGAACCTGTAGAGTAGTGGGACTGATTATGGGTTGTGTTACATTTTTTGGGAAAAGTGTTTTTATAGTGGTACTGTAACATGGTTATTATTGTTTATGTTACTAGTATGGAGTGGTTCTACCAAAGGAGGCTGGGAAGGAAGTGTGTAGTGGGTTTCATTCTCATAGTCCATTTCCTTGGTGTGTTATATACTATGTGGTTGTTGCGCTAGTGTGTTATGGTTGTTAGTTTCCCAGATAGGGATGGAATGAATCATTTTTTTATAAATAAGGAATTATTCTAAATCAAATGAACTGGTTGGAGGTTATTTTTTATGTTGTGGTTGGTTGTGTGGTCGTTCCTGTAGGGGAAGCATTAAGGGAAGCTAGGGTGGACTGGTTTTTTGTTTGGAAACCCATAGGTGGGGTTGTGTATTTATTTAACTATATTTATAAACATGTAGTTCCTCGTGATTTATATTCAAAACCCATTCGTGTTGGGAACTATGTGCTAAACATCCCCATTGGTGCGGGGGAGGGTGTATAACCCAACATCATATTTGGAGGATGGATGGCTATTTTTTGCTCCCTTTATTCGTCTTCTCAAAATTTATCACCCAAGACCCTTCGAGAAGGCTGTAATGTCTTGAGGATTATTACCAGATTTATAGTACTGGTTTTGTGAAAGGAGTTTTTTTTCTAGGTTTCTTTCTGATGTGTCCTAGGTGTCTTTGGGAGAGACATGTGATGGTTGTGGCCTAGTTGTCTGTAGGTAGTATTTGATGTGGTTGGGGCCCATGTGTGTGTGGACAAGCGGTGATAGTGGTGTTGGGGCACATGGCCCAATTCCACAACAGAATTAGTTATTGCAGAAAACCCACAAGAGGAGAAGATTTCACCCGAAGGTTTTTTATGAACTCACCCGAATGATTTATCTCTCAACACATGACACCCATGAACGTACCATTTTTGTCTGTTCCACTGATCATCACAGCCCGGAGATGCCGCTTGATCTTTGCAACCAAGAAGACTTTCGATACATGGCACTATCATCATCATCGTATTTAATCATCACCATTGACACACCATTGTTGTCATGATCACCATCTTCATTTCTCACCAGTTACCGCAAACACAACAACCCCTTCGCCGCTCTCTCTTGGTGGTTACATCTTTTCCATCCCACATTCCAAACCATGCTACCACATCCTCTTAAATAGACACCCATCCCATATCTTCAATTAATGTGGTCAACATTCATAATTTCATCATAATTCCGTCAATTTATATTGGTAATAACTCTTCATTATTGTAGGGAGAAAATCATCCCTTAATGTTTATAAAATCCCTCCATTAATAATTTTCTCTCTCTTCGTTATTTAAATTTTAAATAAAATAATCCCAACAATCTCCACCTTGATATAAAATTAAAATGCTTCATATTCATCTCCACCATCTAGGCCTCTGTGATCACTGGCTCCACCAAGCTCTGAATGTCAACCAATGAACAGACCACGCCGTATGACACCTACAGCCAAAAAGACTTTCGATATTCCAGCAACACAGCTGATACCACCATCATTTTCCGATGACATCCAAGTACTTGATAAGCTTCTCCACTAGATTCTTGCCACCATGTTATGCTACTGAGAACTTTATCCTCCCGATGATACCACTATTGGGGCATGGAGCTCAGTGCTACAATGGAAGTAGTTGTTGCTGAAAACACAAAAGAGGAAAAGATTTCACCTGAAGCCCTTTTATCAACTCACCCGAAGGATTTATCTCTCAATAGACGACACCCATGAACGTACCATTTTTGTCTGTATCTCCTACCATCACAACCGGGACATGCTGCTTGATCTCCATACCAAAGAGGACTTTCGATACATGACATCATCATCATCGTCGTCTTCAATCATCGCTACCGACACATCATTGTTGTCGTGATCACCATCTTCGCTTTGTACCGGTTACGAAAAACACGACAACCCCTTCGCTGCTATCTCTTGGTGGTTACATCTTTGCTAGCCCAAATTCTAAAACATGTTACCGCATCATCTTATATAGACACGCAGCCCATATCACCAATTAATGCGGTAAACATTCATAATTCTATCATAATTCCATCAATTAATATTGGGAATAACTCTTCATTTATGTTGGGAGAAAATCCTCCATTAATGTTGAGAAAATCCCCCAATTAATAATTTTCTCTCCCTTCATTATTTAAATTTTAAATCAAATAATCCCCACAAGTGGGTCTTGTGGAACAGTGATAACATCGAGAAGTTCATTGTTAGGGATGAGTCATTTACCATTGGGAAGTGTTTTGCGATACCCTGTCATTGATGTGATTGTTTTATTACATATTTGTCTTTTATATTTAATGAGTGTGGATTCGTGAGGCTGGGGTGGTTAGTATTCCTTGTTAGGTTCATTTGAGGTTCTGCTATTTTCTCACATGGGATTTGTATGTTCTCCCACTTTGGCACAGGTGATATAGATTCTTCTATTATTAGTATACATTTATACTCAGCCTACATATATAAAACTCATTTTAGGGTTCAGGGATGGCATTTAGGACCGTCTTGGACCTTAATAGCTTGTGCGTCGGTGTAGTTGTTATGTTACTACATAGACATGTTTTTGGTAAATTACATTGAATTTTTTGTTGTAATATGTGATGGTTTTTATAAACATGCATGGGGTGGATTTCAGTTTATTTGTCTTATAAAATTTTTGGAGTTGTTTGGTATTTACCATCTTTTCTTCTGACAATTTTTTCATTAAAATGGGAAATGCCTCCTATATTGTGTGAATTCTTACCGACCCTTGGTTCTAGTCTCCAACCTAGGGCCTACGGGAGGTGGTAATTGGGGGGGGGGATTATCACTCCCTCATCTTGAAAAAGGTGGGCCAGGACATAATGATATCATAGGTGATGGTTGAGAGATACGATGGATTTTGTGGTCAGGCATATTCAGGATTTCATGGGATGGTAGGGAAACAATGTGGGGGTGATCATGGATCATTACATAGGATAGGGATGACAAGATAGGACATGGTACTTTAGATTCCTCTATGAAATGAAGGACAACGAGCTTACTAAATGACCATGTAATGACGCATCGTTTCCGGGGTAGGGACCCTAGGGAAGGTGCATGCATTAGAATGACTTCTCGTCTTGTTTGTTTTGGAAATTTTTTAAGAAACCTAAATAAATATTGAGTTAAAATGTATCCTATATAAATTTCATACTACTCGGTCTTAGGAGTTCCCTGATTACCTTTCAGCTTTGGAACCTAGTCATCTTCCTAGATTGGATGAGGGAGTGGAGGCCCTGTCGGCCAATCTAGTTGATCGAAGGAGGGTCAATCTAGAAGATGAGGATAAATAGTGTAAGAGCACGCTTCATGCTTTCTAGTGGAATATTCAAGAAATGTACGAAGGAATCATTTTAGATATAGAGACAAAGTGTTGGATTGAGGAGTTGATGAACCATTTCAGCTTGATACGGGCTCCGACGGAGTATTGGTTTTTGATGGAAGTTAGTCTGATGAGGGGATATATGAATCAATGGTTGATGATTTATCTAGGAGAGATAAAGGAGGGTCACATTATATGGATAAATCTTGATAAGGAGTACCTGTAAGAATTCTATTTATCAATGATGAAGGCTGAGAGGAGGTAAGAGTTTCTCTCCCTCCAGTAGGAGAGTATGTCGGTGAGGGAGTTGGGGATAATGTTTATGGATCTACTTTGATTATCTTTAGACCTATTTCTAGGTTAGGAGTCTCGGGCGAGATGCTTCGTGGAGGCACTCCATCCCTCCCATCTGTATGTGGTTACTCCCTTCACCCTACCTACATATATAGAGTTTTAAAAGAAGGATGAGGTAGTCTAAAGGAGAAATCATGAGTAGGTCTATCGTGAGATGGTATCTAGCCATGTTCTTCAAAAGGGAAGGTTGTCAGTAGGTGGTCTCTAGCATCAGGGCCTTCCCAATTTCAGCCAATGGGGAGTTGACCACAATAGTTTCAGTTCCAACCTCCTAGACCTCACTCTTTTCCCATGGTCTTGGGACCGAGGTGTTTTGATTTTGGATGTCATGGGATGATTTAGTGTAAATTACCAGTTCGAGCTCAGTACGGTAGAGGTGGGAAGGAGCAGTTCCTACCTTAGTAGAATCCTCCATGATGGCCATTCCAGAAGAAAGGACAGTAGGCTCCTACTCCACTGAGGAAAAATGGTGTAGGTGGAGACCTACCTCATGGTGATCCTTTGGGACCTCAAACATGGAGTGGTCAGGGAGGTGGTCGTTAGCCGAGGTGTAAAAGATCTTGGCACGGATTGTTTCATACTATAGAATAATCACTTCCAACATGGCCAGAGATTGTTTGAGGTACAATCTGTCTGTTCAGTACTATTGCATTTCATATTTTTATTTAAGACCCTCTCACTAATTTGGTACACATAGTCTATCCAATGAATTATGAATAAACATAGAAAGGACTTCCTTTCCCTGGGTGTTGAGTATTCCAGTCGAAAGATATACTAGGTTGTTTGAGGTTTACCGGAGATATAGACTGATGTTGGGTCTGCATCAGTTGAGTGTGGACCTCATTCTTCTACAGATGTAGTTTTGCAATATAATCTGTGGCATCGACTAATTGTTATTAATGTGTGCTGATATTGAATAATTCTAGTAGAGATTCATGTTTTCAGACAAAGGCGGACATCATGTATCTTTTGGTGGTGAGAAGAGTTGTCAAGTCGGCAGTCGACGTGCAGAGCCCCTGATTTATTTTTTAGTCAAGATATCAATAAGATCAATTATTGCAGAGATGGTGTGGGTTCCAGGAGTTTTTGGAGTGTTCTAGGATGTCTTACTCGATGAGGTTGGGACTCTATCACCTCAACATGACCTTGAGTTCACGGATAGAATTACATCCTGATGATAATCCGATTTCTATGGATCCTAATCGGATGGAGCCTTATAAGTTTCCAGATTTTGGAATTCATATAGATGATCTGATGAAGAACATATTTATCCGACACAATGTGTCCCCATGGGGTGTTCCGGTATTTTATTCAAAAAAGGAAGATGGTAGTTGGAGGGAGTTCTTATAATACCATAGACTAAATCAGGTATCGATCATGAATTTTTACCCTCTCTCAAGGATAAATGATCTTTTACACTAGATGAGGGCAGAAGGTTGGTTCTCTATGATCTATCTGTGATATGGGTATCACAAATTAAGGGTGAAGGACTGTGACATCCTGATGATTTCATTTAGGTGTATGTATGGGAACATCGATTACATGGTCATGTAATTCGGTGTTATGAATTCACCTCCCATGTTTATGGGGAGCCTCAACACTTTCTTCGGTGAGTTCCTGGACTAATTTGGATTCATGTTCATCGAAGACATCCTGTTAAAATTGAATTCAGTGGAGGGGCATGTCGAGCATCTCTAGAATTTTATGGAGGTTCTTCGACACCAACAGATCTATAGGAAGTTGACCATGTGTATGTTATGGACACGAGTGGTTCACTCCCTTGGATATGTAGTCTCTCAACATGGTATATTAGTTGATATGTAGATGTTCAAGTAAATTTTATCTTGTTAAGAAAATAAGAATGTGTTAGAGGTTCGTAGATTTCTTGATCAAGTAGGATATTACCATAGATTCGTACCTGAATTATGTTTACTTACAGGTCCATTAATGGACATTACCAGGAATGACTAGGACTTTGTTTGGAATGAGTATTTGGAGGTAGATTTCTACTATCTGAAGGGGAATTTGGTTAGATATCCAATACCCAAGTTTTCTATAGGAAGGGGTGATGTTCAAGGTGTTCGGTGATTCTTCTAGTCTAGTCTTGGGATGTGTGTTGATGAAGTAGAGAGGAGTGATCTCTTATCGCTTAAGGATGTTGTGTCCCCATGAACGCAACTAAGCCACCCACAATCTAGAGCATGTAGTGGTCATGTTTGTGCTAATTGTTTGGAAACACTACCTCATTGGGGTGTTCTTTGTGGTCATTATGGCTCCCATAAGCTTGAGGTACATCTTTTACCATTGGTATCTAATCATTTGACAGTGGAGGTGGATGAAGATTCTTCAGGACTACGATTTTTAGATCTACTATACCTCATGAAAGGGGAATTTTTTGGCTGATTCATTGAGTATGAATTAAGGGAAGGAGGTGGTTTGGGAATATAAATATTTTTGGAAGGCAATGGAGGAGTTGGATTCCTTGCAATTACATGCCAGATTGACGGAGACAGAGGCTGTCTCTTTCGGACGATGGTGTATTCATCTTCAAGGAACAAGGGGGGCGAGATTCTCTGTGGTGAGACTCAGTGGAATAGGTAATGTGTGATCACATTGACCAGGTTGATTCTCTAGAGGGATGGTTTGAGGATGGTCAAAATCTTATGTGGTTTCATGAGAATATGTTTGTTCTAGTGGCGATGCCCAAGGATGTTCTCCATGAGTTTCATAGCCCACCCATGGTGGTACACCCCGGAGTCTCCAAGATGTACCGTGGCATTAGGGAATAGTTATGGTGAACTGGGATGATGCGGGCAGTGGAAACATTTGTGTCAATGTGACTAGTGTGTTAGTAGTTGAAGGTTGAACACTGTGTTCCTGGCTATTTTGTTATAGCCCTTTGATGTCCCTAAGTAGAAGTGGGAGGAAATCTCGATGGATTTATTTAGAGGGATACCCATTGATCTTGGAGGATGTGATTCTATCTGGGTATTAGTGGATCAATTGATGAAATTGACTCACATTATAGTGATCAAGGAGTTGAGCACAATGGATGCCTTAGCGTAGAGGTATGGGGATGAGGTGGTGCGGCTTCATGGGATTCCAAGATACATAGTCTCAGATTGGGATGAACGTCTTACCTAATGAGTTTGGAGTAGATTACAACTTACTTTTGGAACTAAGATACACCTTAGCACTTCTTTCCAACCTTAGATGGATGAGAAGAATGAGAATACCATCTAGACATTATAGGATATTCTGCGGGCATGTGTTGTAGACTTTGGAGGATTTTGGGTATGACAATTTCTTCAATTGTAGTTTTATAACAGAAATATCTATCACTCTACCATTGGAAGGGAATTTTTCAAAGACTTCCATGAGAGGTCTTTTGATTAACCCTTGTGTTGGATGGATGTTGGAGAGACATCGTGTTTTTCCAGAGGTAGTTCAGAGCATGACATAGAAGGTTCGGTTTATGAGTGAGAGGATGAAGGCAGCACAGGACTGAAATAAGTCATATGCCAATCATAAGAAGAGGCCCTTGGAGTTTTTTGTTAATGGCCACATGGTCTTGATGGTTTCCCCAAAATGTGGGAATCAAAGCTACGGTAGGGGATAAATCTATCACCCGTGTTCATCAGACCTTTCGAGGTGTTTGGACAAGTTGGAGATTTTACATACCATATAGAACTACCACCATAGTTGGATAAAATCCACGAAATATTCCATGTCTCCTAGCTTCATCGGTTTCTTCATGATGACTTCCGCATCATTGACTAGAGAGGGTTGGATATCGAGGATGATACGAAGATCATGGAATAACTAGAAGATATCCAGGATCATTAGGAGAAGGTGTTACAAGGAAAGACCATTCCAATGGTCATTGGGTTGTGAATGTATAATGGCACCGAGAAGAGTACATAGGATTGAGATGCGTAGATGTGTTCCTTGTACCTGGAGCTGTTTTGAGTTTTTATTTTGTTATTTTCTTTATGATGTATTTCTATAACCTTGTATGATATAAGATGATTTGTTTCCCTATACTCTAATGAGTGAAACTTTCATGACATGTGGTAAGGAGAGGACCTCATCCCTAATCAATACACATTAATGAAGATGCAATTAAACCCATTCAGGCGAGTCAGTGTCGCACAAAGTGGAAAATATCAAGACATGGAGGAAGTAATTCCCTAATCCATCTTTTCAGATAGTGTGAACTTTTTGGATTATACATTTGTTTGGGGAAGTAGTTGTAGGAATAGGTTTTCATGGATGTCTAGGTTTCACTTCATCTTTTGAATAACAGGGGTAGTTTATCCTTGATAGGTATCCTATGGGTGGTTGCCTGGACCCCCCTTTCTTCTGGGATTGGTTTTCAAATATTGAGAGCAACAATAGTTTTAGAGATATCTGATGTAATTTAATAAACCTCTCTAAACAATTCCTTTTCCAAATTCAAATGATAGAGGTGTTCTTAGAGGTCATAGTGGGTTATTTTAGGAGTTTTCCCAAAATATAGTTTTCCAACCGTGACTCACGGAATGGTGACTCGCCGAATATTATGTTATGGAATAATTGGTCACTGAATATTGACTCATTGAATGGTAACTCAATGAACAGTGACTCACGGAATGGTGACTTAACGAATAGTGACTCACCAACCAATGACCCTCTAAACTGTGACTCACTGAATCAAAATGGAGACTCACTAAATTTGATTGGTGACTCACTGAACTGGGGTTCACTGAATGGTGACTCACCATCAGTAGGTCACACCTGTTGGTATTTCATCATGTTTCATTCCTATTAATTTCTAAAGTTGTCTACAATATCTCCAAAGGGAATGATTATATCATAAAAATCATCAAAAATGGCTAAGCTACATGGTCAAACCATGATTCAATATTTATGTACTTTGAAATAATCTCCCAGACTTTAGGATCTGTATTTTTTTAGGCTAAAATGATCTATTATTTGAAAACCTCATTTCCTAATTGTTGGTCCAACAACCTATCTTACCCAATGAGTCACATGCCTATGATGTATTAGCCAGTTTATTTTTCCGATGGAGTACTTCCTGTGGCTCGTGAAACCCTCTATTTTCTGTCAAGGAAAAATCAATGGCCTCCTATTTTTATAGGTAGAAATTCCTTAGTCTCTCTTTTATTTGTGAATCATGTAGGGTGGCTATAATCATTTCTCCTCTTAATCATAGTTTAACCAATTTTCATGTGTGTTACCATTTATTTTTCATGTTACATTAGTCATAAATGTGGTCTGAAAATCTGATGGTGTTGATAGCTTGTTTATGTGTTATCCTTGATTTTGCTATTTTGGTTTGTTCTAGCTGCATGCCTTCTAAAAATAATGTTTGTTGGTTGTCTTTTTTTATCACCCAGTATATCTTGTGAATAATTATTGTAAATATTAATATAATTAATCAAGGATAACCAATTAAATTAAAAGGATTCCCCAGGATAAAATATGTTCTGTGATCACCCCGGTTTATCAAAGTTGAATTAAAGAATCCTTCTTGTCTAAATATAAATAAAAATCCTTTTTTGAGGTGGATGTGTTCTATGTTGTGTTGGGTTTTGTGATGTGTGTAGGTTGTATGGTGTTGTTGTTGGTAGTATGGTTGTGAGTACAAGGGTGGATAGATAGGTTTTTTGTGCGTGTTTGGTGTGGTTTGTTTCTATATCATAGATGTTGTTTTGGTGGTGGTTGTTGTGGGATTTATGTATGAGGTGGTGCAGGAGGTTTGATGGAATCTCGTACAGAGAGATTGATTGATTTTTTAAAGGATGAACTTGTAGAGCAGTTGGACTAATTATGGATTTTGTTACATTTATTGGGAATGTTTTTTGTACAGTGGGACTATAACTTGGTTTTTCTTTTTTTGTTGCTGGTATGGTGTGGTTAGGTAGTGGGGCTGCCGAAGGATATTGTGAAGTGTAAAATGGATTTCTTTGTCATGGTCCTTCACCATTGTGTGTTATATATTGTGTGGTAATTCCTAGTTGTGTGTTTTGGATGTTATTTCCTGAATTATGGATGGAATTTATATCTATTTTGTTAACAAGGCATTATTCATAATGAAATGAACTAGTTGGGGGTTATTCATTAAATTGTTGTGGGTTGTGTGGTTGTGCATGTTGGGGAACCATTGATGGAAGTTTATGTGGGACGCTTTTTTGGAAACCCATAGGTTGGGTTGACTGTTTGTTTACCAATATATATAAACATGTTCGTCCTTGAGAACATTGTGTTTTTTATACACACCCCACTAGTGTTGAGTACTACCTTCCGAACAAAATCATTGTAATAGTTGAGGGTGACTTCCTAGCATCGTGGTGGGAGGATGGATGTCTAGTTATTGGCTCACATGCTACCTCTTCTAGGAATTTATCACCGAAGACCCATCATGCATTCTATGATGGCTTGAAGATTATTACCAGATTATTGGTACTAGTTGTGTGATAGGTGGGTTGTTTCATAGGTGTCTTCAGGATGTGTCCTAGGTGTCTTCAGGTGAGATGTGTGGTGGTTGTGTCATATATTTCTATAGGTAGTATGTGATGTGGTTGTAGACCAGGTGTGTGTGGAAAGGCTATGATAGTGTGGTTTGTCTAATAGTGGTAGCGCCAACACTTTCGCCGTTAGGGATAAGTAGTTAACCAATGAGAAGTGGTGTGGGTACCCTATCCTCAATGTTCTTATATTATTACATACAAGACATTTGAATTTTGTGAGTGTGTCTTCGTGAGGATGGGTGGTTAGTATTTTTTATTAGGTACTTTTTAGGTTCTATTATTTTCTCACATGGGAATTACTATGTTCTCCCTTTTGTGCTTGTGTGACTTAGGTTTTCCCCTATTGATTATAAAGTTATCCTTACCCTAAGTATAAAAAACTCTTTTTGAGGATTAAAGGAGTACTTTTTGGACCATGATTGATCTTACAAGCTCCTTCATCAAGATTTTTGATGTGACGTTGTTTAGGATTTTTTTGGTACTTTACCATAGAGTCTTTATTGTACCATGTGATGGTTTTGTTTAAACATGCTTGGGGTGGTTTTCC
The DNA here is from genome assembly GCA_963277665.1 of Viscum album. Classification (NCBI taxonomy): domain Eukaryota; kingdom Viridiplantae; phylum Streptophyta; class Magnoliopsida; order Santalales; family Viscaceae; genus Viscum; species Viscum album. The sequence goes on along the minus strand of OY728138.1, from coordinate 1,707,894,325 downwards.
ATTTATTATTCTTATAAAATGTTTGGTGCTTTTTGGGATTTACCATCTTGTCTCACTATCTTGATTTCATTAAAATTTGTATTTCCTCCCATCTTGTGTGTCTTTTTAATGACCCTTGTCACAAGTCGCCACTATGAGGCCTACTAGAGGTGAGAATTAGTGGTCATTATCTCTCATTCATCTAAAAGAAGAAGGATCGTGACTATGAAATATAAAATCATCCAAAACACTATTAATATATTACTTTATTCTTTAAAAATAAACATATTATTTTTAGCAATGTCATTTTTTTCTTCAAATATATGTTTTCTCCAAAAGGATATTTTCAATGATTTCTATGAAAAAAATAAATATAATAGATTATTTGAATTTATAAAATTTACTTTTAAAATTTAAAATAATTTTTGGATTAAATGTGTCAAAATTAGTACATGATTAATTTTTTATAATCTTCTTAAAATACTAATATTTTAGTGAATAATAATAAGTATCGATATTTGTAAAAATGTTATTTCTTTTAAATAAATTATGAAATTAAAAAGTCCAATCTTGTTTTTAATATGGTTTAATGACAAATTTGAATTATTTAGTTTTATTTCAGTAAATTACTTTTTTGAATCAACATTGATTTTAGTTTTGGAATAATATTATAATTGGGGGTTAAAACTATATTTTTTTCAAAATTGTTTTAACGTACATAATGTTTCTCCTTTTTAAGAAAATTTAATTTTTTTGAATGGAAATCTTTTATATAAAATGTATATATTTTATATCAAGAAATGTTAATTTATTTTCATAAAATAATAATTTTTATCCATATAGTGAATATAAAATAATATTTTTCTTGAAAAATACTCTTATTGAAACCCCACTTTTTCACCTCGTCTCCGAGTATTTTTTATATATAAAATTTTCTATTAATTTGAATTTAATTTCATAAAATAGATTCCCAATTTGGAATATTATGTAATAATTAGGTTTTTTGTTAATATTAATTTGTTTTCATAATAATGTTACCGTGTTAAATAAATATGAAATGTAGGTAAACTAATGAAACAGGTTAATATTTATAGGTTAAAGGATTAAAGAACAAAAAAATAGATTTAAATGGGTCATTGATGTTTTATCTACCATAAAATATATTGAAGACATTAATTATCGATATAATTTATTTTAATTAAAACCACTCAATTGTGCTCATCTTTATATATAAAATAATCACTATTTAATCACTTAAAACCACCCCTCCTCATGTATAAATACCACTCCTCACCAATACTTTTATTCTAAAAATTATTGAACATTGTAAGATATCTATCCAAACATCTCATCCTCATTCTCACCACTTATAAGTTCTTTTATTCTCACCAATATTCCAATTCCAATGTCTTTAATGTATCCTTTAAGGAGGTGATATTAAGAAGGTAAATTTTTTAAACCTCCTCTCTTATTTTATAGTCATATTATACATGCTCCCAACCTCAATCATCCATCATAGAATGATAGATCAATAGTAATTTGATTACTCTAATTTTATTTTGATAACCAAAAATATTATATATATATATATATATATTCCTTTTATTACGTCAACTTATTTAATGAAAAAAACCATTTTTCAAATTATTATTAGTAATCACTTCCATGTACACTAATTTTTTATTTTCCATTACCACATTCAATGAAGGTAATAAAGAGAATTATTTTGGTTAAATTAGATTTTAGTATGTATATTATAAAATATTTCATGTTCTAGAAATAATACATTTCCATAATGCTAAATAAAACCAAACTAACTCATGATGGTTAGAAAAACAACTAAAATTTACCAAACAATAATAATTAACATTTTTTTAAATGTATCACCCTCATTACCGAAATATATGATATATGGATCCTTTTAGACATATTTAAGTTATTTAATACCATTTAATTATACTCATAGAGTTTTAAATTCATTTGAAAAAAAAATCTATAATTATAATCAAATGAACCGATCATGAAACCATGAAGCGAAAAAACCTAAAACAATGAAAAAAACAAAATTTTATAATTGAATGGGTTGTAATATAAAATAAATGTATCATATAAGGTATTATAAAAATGAATATAGTTCATTAATTAATTAATTAAATTATTTAAACCGTCATAAAGAAGGTTAAAGTACAAAAATATTAAAGCTAAGCATGTGGTAAGGGTTTCTAGTCACACATTTTCTTCTGCGAGATATATTCTTTGTTCACCACATATTTCTTGTGTGTGTTTTATATATACTTCCTTTTGATGTATAATATAATATATTTTATTATATTCATTGTATTATATTATATATTTATATATTATTACTTCTATGGTTCATATGATTCGACTAATTATAATGTTTTAAGGGAATTATTTACCCAATTTTCATTATTTGGGTTAAACTTCTACTTCTATGATTATGTCGTACTATGATTAATATTAATTGAAAATTTAATAACTAATGTTTTATTTCATCTAATTATATTTGGATTTATAGTGGATAAATTTATTCAATTAAATTGAATAACGCTCACTCTAAAGAGAATATATTTATAAGGTACTTTTTTAAGAAATATTTTTTAATGTGTCACTTAAAACTCCCATTTTATTTCATGAAAATGTTTCCTAAAATTGTTTCCAAAAATTTTATTACTATTATATTGTAATTTTTTAAATTCACTTTTAATCTTATTTTACTTTTTACAATATTGTTTGGAAGAATTATTTTAGTAATTTTCTAAATGATGTTTTTTGGGACTATTATGATAAAAATATGGAAGTAATGTTTTCTTAAATAAAAATGAATTGATATATTTTCCCACCATCATGACACCTTATTGTATTTATGTTTACATTATAATTTTACAAGGTTATTTTCAATGAAAATGTTTTCGTTTATAATTTTAAAACTAATTTAAAAGAAATTATTAAAAAATAGAAATGTTATCTTATTTCAAAACAAATTTCATGTGATCATACAAAATTATTTCATGTTACTAGAGAATTTCAACTATATAATATTCAAGTATAATATCATTATTATTTATAAGTTTTATTTTTTTATATAAAAAGATGTTTATGGAACCCATTCCCTTTTCTATAGGATATACTATGAATAAATTAGTATCATTTCATGAGTTATAAGATGATGAAGGTTTTATGACCTTGTGAAACACATATGTATGATTTTATTTATTTGATAGGTGGAAAATATATGTCCCTTCAACGAATTGTGTAAATATGAATAACGTATGAGTTAAAAATGTTATGCATGAACTAGATTACACATTCATAAATTTTATGTGTGTACCTCATTACTTTTTTACAAAAGCTATGTAAGAAAGTGATTTTATGTTCGCAATGTTATGTAGGAAACCAATTAATTGTTCATACTATCATTACTAGACGCTCCTTATAGATCCATAAACTTATGTGTTGGCCTAGTTTCATGTCTATAACTTTAATGGTTCAGATTTTATGTACTTTACCCAATTAGTGAACCTATTTTAATTTATATACATTCATAATATTATAAGTTTATTTATATGGAAAAATATAATGTTTCATGTAAATTTCCTTCTCTCATGGCTTATGTTCTTGGATCATTTTTGGATTAATGTCTTATGATCCATCATTATTTTTTCCATGACTCAATATTATCAATTTATTTTGTGTAGGGTGTAGGTTTTAAAATTTTAATTTCATGGTCACACACCCTTATGATAATGTTATATTTATGTGATTATTGATATATCCATTGTTTACCCTTTATCTACATATTATATTACCCTTTTCTTATGATTCCATTTCCCCAAGTTATTGAGAATGTATTATAGTAGTATATGTCAAAGAAGGGTTATAGATCTGAATAAATTTTGGGAAATGAAATAAAATTTTATCAACCACTTGTTTATGATTCCATGTTTCCAAAGACAGAAAACCTATATTATTTTGGCATAATTTGTATATATTTTGCAATTAATATTCACCTATTTATTTTTAATATCTATGTATGAAAAAAAATGCTCGTTATAAGGCTCATCTAGAAAAGGGGATAATGGGTGTACTAGTTCGGGGACCTCAATATGTATAAGAGCAACTATATCAACAATCATCAACCATCACACAAGGTATAAATGGGGAAATATGCTCAACTATTGGTTATTATATTAAAATTATTCTTCAATTAACTATTTAATTTTGGAAAACTATCAAAATCTAGCAGTATTTTTCAAGGAATTGTTGGTATAGACCATCTCAATTTTCATGTTTTTTTGGGACATCAAAAAACATTTCATGGGACAACGACTTGACGAGTGGGTACATAAGTCCCTTTAAAATGGGAGGAAAATCCATTAACTCACTCATCAGGCCTCTAATTTCATTTGAAGAGGTCAATGATTCATGTCTTGGGTGAGGTGGAGTTTAAATGGTAGAGGAAATTCCTACAAATATCGTCGCAACTAGAAATAGAACCTATGAGAAACAGAATATACAAGATTGACATAGTTCCTTCCAGAGTTTAGAAAGAGAATCAGAGCTTGCTAACTTCTAAATATTATGGATTTTCCAACATTTTACTATTCCATGAGGCAATGTGGTACAAATTTGATAGCGGGTCACTAATCCAATTAAATTAGGAGAATAAGTGATTAAAAATATCTGGGGGAACATAAAAATGATCTTACCATAATAGATACAACTTATATTTTAAGAATAACTACAATATATAATGTTTTTAGGGACATGATACGGGAGAAGAAAGAAGTTATCACATCATCTTGTTTAGGGTTTAAAACCCCCAATATTTTTGAAATAACATAATCTTAGAGAGAAGCATCGCCCTATTCTTATGGTGGATAACCACATTTCTCAGGTGGGGTGGGTGATTGTTATCTTGGCATTTTTCCACATACCTTGGTTTACTCCCTAACTGGGTATATGGGGACACCATTTTAAAATTATGGCATCTGATCGAGGATGAAACAGTTTCCACTAAGGGAGAAAAATGGTTTCTTATGGTGTTCATGGGGTCTGTACACTGATTAAATTGAGCTTAGAGGTGTTTATTTTATATTCCTTGATCTCTTTGAGCAATGTAGATATCCTATTGTCCAACTCTTCTTTTGGAAAAACCTCATAAGGGTCATCATAATATGAATGTCCTTTGACATTTTCAATGTAATGATGAGAAGGAAGTAACAACCCATTTGGGTAACTTTTGAGGCTCAGTTCCTGTATCTATTGATGAGTACAAACACCTTCTATGAGGTATGCATGATGATATGTTTTCACATGAGGTTGTTTTTACATGTCATTCCCCACATCAGTGGACCTTTTCCCCTGATCCTCTAGTCGGTTTGTGGTGACCACATTCACTATGGTGGTTGTAAGAGTGGATCCCTCATTGTCAGAATATAGGCTGGATTGATGGTCTCTATCATTCTGTTGAATAAGAATGAAATAAATGGAAGTATACTACCCCAACATATGATTTTTAAACTTTGATAAATCTCTTCAATGAGTTTATAGGGGAATAGAGAGACTCTTAACACATGTTTGATTGAGTTTCTAGTGGTATCCATATGAATACAGAGGCTGAGATACCAATAGTTCTATGATCTTAACCCTCTTTCAATAATGATGAAAAACATATAGGTCCTACTGGATTCTATAGTAATCCATCTAATTATCCTGGAGGTGTTGAAAATGCAACTAGATAATTTGGATAAAATAGACTATATGGCCCTTGGTAAGGGAATCAGAGATTTTAAAATCTAGATATGCAAGTTTCTAGAACACCACTGATTGCTGGTCATTGTCCAAAATCTCCCATAGGTCATATTTCCTGAGGTTTGGTGGTTTTTCTTATTTATAGAAAGACCTTATTATTATATATTGAGATAAAGGTGGTGGAACTGACGTTGACCTTCTTTGCTGCTAATTTATCATGATAGGGGGTTATACACATGTCAAATATCTATTGCACGATGAGATGTCTCTTATAAGGGAAAAAATATCAAGATCATATCAATTCAGGATAAATTATTATCCAATTTCTTATGTGAGAATTTCTAATCATTCCATTAAGGTATATTGAAGTGCTCTCCATCATTTTAAGACATCAACCCAGACCCTGAAATCTCCCCAACTTCTTATGTAGAGGTAGAGAGGATAGAAAATTATGGTTACAAAGACAGTTTCACTAAGATTCATTGGAAGTATTCCATGTCACTATCTAACTATAAGTATCTACAAAGGGACATAGGGATCTTTTGGATCACATATTCTGGGATCACATGCCTCAAATAAAGATATTCTACCATAGACTCTGGAAGGGAGTGAAGGTTCCCTCATCAAATTATCCATCGCTTCAGAGTGTGTGTGGTCGATGATGACACGAGGATTCTTGGGGTTCAGCCTCTGATGGAGAGATATTTCTCCAAGTGAGAATTTCTCATATAATTATGGGGTTCATTTATATGTGGTGAAGCATTCCCTTGAGGAATAACCCATATAGTGGGTGTTATCTCTCCTTCCATTGGATAGTTATTTAGAGATGGGTGTACCTTTGGCATAGGGACTTCCTCCCCACATGTATTTGGTCATTCAGGGATGAAATATACATGTGTTGATGGTGGTTTGGGGAAGATCTTTTCATTAGTACTCCTCATTATAAGATTAATCATAATGGATTCCAATGGAACCATTTACTGAGAGAGTCCCACCATCCTACTTGTGAGGTATCTAGGGACTCAATATGAAGTGAAAGAAAATTGATATTTGTTCTCTTGTTGTGGGTATGAGATGTGATATGATGATAAAGGAAAGTTCTACTGAAGCTAGAGAATATTCCTCTTGTCATGAAATGTTCTAGCTCTTCCCCTAGCATCGGTGTTAGGTCTGCTAGACTGAGGCTGATGGAGTGAGGATAAAGTCAACTTTCTAATCATCATGTTGAAGCGTTTGATGTTGGAACTGATGTGGCCTTATTAGATCCCTCCTTGGAATCTCTAATGTGGAAATCACTGTAGGAATGGCTCGAGAATCCCTTTCCTTGGCGGGGGGAGTAAGATATTAAATCTATTTAGAGAGAGGCTCCCGAAGTGGGTTTCTATTATAACAAGGGATTGTTTCTCCTTGCACAACCATTGAAGGTAGGGAGTGTAGGTGAATCGTTTATTCCTCCTCATTATGGTAGCACATATCCCTTGTGGGAATAAACCCATCTTGTCCATATCAGGGAATAATGGAATTGGTCACCTAGCATTGGATGATCTAAATGGGTGAGATAGGGATTGTGAACCCAAAACGTAATGGCATGGTGGATGACATGATAGGGGTATAGTTTAGAAAAATTTCATTACTAATTTTTATCCTTCCCCTATGCCTATAATAAATTATTCTCTAGTTTCAAATTACTTGAGTTCTATATAGTACATTGTATCATCCGTCAATGTATATATAGTGAAGGTGATACCCCATTACCATACATTATCCATTTTTCATGAAAATGAGGAGGGATCCACACTGATGATGTCCCAAACTAAACATTCCCAATGTTATTTTCCAAATTTCATAGTTGAGTTTTATTCTAGTTCCACCAATTACATGGTTATACTTGGCACCGAATATCTGGATCTGTAGATATAAAAGTATTCCAAATTATAAAAGTCTAAAATTCTGTATATTTGAAGGATAATAGTTTCACATTGGCTTCTCCATTTATCTGTTTGAAACATTCACCTAAGAAACCGTCATCCTCTCACTAGGAATAAATGCACTACTTTTGTTTCCTTGCATTCCCACTTTCCCATGGCAGCTAACTACCATCATATTAGTTATAAAGTATGGGTCCTTTATCCAAATTGAATGATGGGATGTTGGATTCTCCACTAATATATAATTACATGGATCTCATTACTAATTTCTTGTCTCCCTCATAGATTTATGTTATGTGTATGAAACTCATTCACGGTTCAATCTCGAGGAGGGAACTAGTTTTTTTATAATTATGTCTTCACATGGGTCGAAGAATTATGTTCTTGGAAGTAGTGACATTAGGAACATTATTCATATCGGGATTTTGAGTTTTTGGGCTCCTAAAAATTATTCCTTTTTTTGGAATGAATTTCATATCTGAGGTGGATTTAGAATAAAATCCAATGCATCCCATTTCGATCACGAGGTAGATGAATCCAAGAGAGTATTTCAACTATTTATTTATACCTTAGGAAAACCTTATTAATATTATGTTGTATGGATTATTCCTGATCTAAAAAGTTTACCATTGTCTAGAGATGTTTGGGTTTTATATTTAATTTCATGAAGGGAAATATATGGTGTAGGTTTAATGCCTTACAGGTACATGTTGGGAAAAAGATTTATGTCTTTTAGGGATAATTTTGGTGATTGATTGTGTCCCCATAGGGAATATTAAAAACAATGGATTTTATAAAATGTTTAATATAAGGAGAATATTTCATAGTTGGATGGTGAAGTGTTTCCTTCCATGAGGGGATATTTTGCACTCGGATAGTGGATTATTTCCCTCATAGGGGGAAGATTTCAGACATGGACTATGGAGTGTGTCTCCCCAAGGTGGACGATTTAAGACCTGAATGGTGGAGTGCGTGCCACCAATGGGGAATATTTCACACATGTACGGTGGAATGTGTCCCCAAGGGGGATTATTTCACACTTTTGTCACATATGGAGAGACAATGAGGGATGATGTGGGCCATAAACATAAAATATTTCCAAGGGTGATTGAAGATGAGTGAAATCCCATAAAGTGGGAGATGAGGGTTCTGAAAATTGGGTAACATCCCATGGAGGGGTAGGGGTGGAATCTCATGTTGAGAATACATAGGAAATAGTGTGTTTATCAGATAGGGTATGTCTAATGTTTGACATCATGTATTGAGGATACTGTCATGTAGGATAACATATTATGACTAGGATATATAGCTAGACAATTTTACATATTACAGTTTTGACATTGTAATCCATTTTTACAGTGTGCGACTAAAATGTGGGTCTTGGTTGTTTAACATCATATGTCTTAGATGTTGTTTTATATATTTACATTGTTCGAATAAGATGTGTATCTTATTGATTTATGTATTATAGATACGTTGTGGATGGGGATAAATTTATAGGGGCACCATGTTTAAGTGAGAGGGAGGTCTAGACAATGAAATCTCTAACAAGATAGAAAAGATATTTCCCTCAATGGTGAAAAATTTAGGTTTTACATGCCCTATTCTCATAAAATCATTGTGTATCATTGTGTAGACACATCCATGGAGGAGTTTCAATTAGGATTTTATATGTTATGGTTCATATTCTTAGGAGAAAATGGAGTTAGGGTAAAAATAAATAGAAGAAAAATTAGGGTAAAGGCCCATGCCACACTTGAATAAAATTGGGAAGACATAATGCTAGGTGCTACTAGATGTATGGGAATTTGGGGTGTCGTTGAATCAGTCTATGTTTGGTATGGTACACCAAGATTTCAAATTTCATGAAAGGATATTGACTAAAAGAAGTCACCGTAATGTGTATTGAATAATGTGTTTAAAAAATGTTGGGTCTTTAGGAGTATTTGGGTCTTTGTAAAAGCCAATGGTCTCACATAGGTCAATGGTCTCACAAAAAAATATATTTCATGAAGCAGGGTGACCCTACCTCAATGTAATTTCTAACTTCCTATGTGTTTTATTTCAAAATGGATAGTTATCTCACAAAACCCAAAGATACAAATATAGATTTATTATTACATTGAGGACATTGATCATTATAAAATGCATCTCCACCATGGGTTGAGGATCTCAAGAATCCATGGGAGGTGGTTTTGAAAGTTTTTCTACCTTTTTTGGTATACCTTATCATTCAATCATTAAGATAATGAGAATCAACAATTTAAATATTCTCTAAGAAGTTGAAAGGTAGATTCCCCCTAAATATTGGACATAGTGGGGAAATTATACTCCCAAAGGAGAAACGGACATTGGTTTTAGAAAATATGGAGGATCTGCCAAAAATTTATGCGCCTTGATTACTAGTAGTGTTCTGTGAACTAGAGTTATACTACATAAAAGCCACTATCATTATTCCATGGAGTAGGGGACTTCTATAAAATAGAGATTCATGAACTGAACATATGCAACAAAGAGGTTACCATCAAGGATACCCATAGCAGTGGACATCAATGAGCTATAGTTGTTTAGTATGGTCTGGAACATCCCAAATCTAGTCCCTTCAGTATATTTTCACATTTTTCTACACATATTCTCTTAGAGTTGACTGTTCCTTCCTAGACCTATCCAATGACACATATTTCATATTAAAAAAATAAATGTAAGATATTATATTTAATAAATAATTGTTTTGTTATAAATATTATCCATAAAAACTAAATACATCATTATAACCATCGATTAATGATGGTGATGTAAAATGAAATGTATCATAATGTGGAGGTGGTATAGCACAATACACATGAGCGATAATTTTATTTCCCATTCAATGAAGTAGAGTTGGAAAATGGTTTCATTATCATTATAATGAAATATTAGTATATTTAGGATACAATATTCATAATTTTATGGTGGATAAAATAAAAATATATCATGTGTGAGAATAAATTGAATTGAAATATCTTGGTTAACATTTTTACCTCTTCCTTGAGAGACCTCCATTGGTTTAAACCATAATCCTTGAATGATTAGTCTTAAGGGGAGAACGTATTCTCTATGATGAAGGGAATTATTTTAAGAAGGTACATATATAGATATTAGGTGAGTTATAAGTCTAAAAAGGAGTTAATATATGATATGGAGAGGTGTATATTTATATGTGGGGGGGACAGAAAAGGAATTCTCTAAAATTTCTCAATTATCTAAGGTCAAATTCATGCGAAACTACCTCCAAATGGAACAATAATTTATGGTGAGATAAGTAATGATTGAAATATTTTCAAGAAATAATAATTATACCAGTGTGGGTGTACATCTTACCCTTATCACTTTTTATAACCCCTACATCTTAGTAAAAATGTTATAACCCATACCGTGCATGCAAAAATTTACATCATTTACAGTTCAAAGGAAAAAAATTAATATCATACTATTAAATTATATTTATTATTTGGATTTAGAATATTGAATTAATCTTAACATATTCAATTCCAATAATATGTAGAATTGAAATTCATATAATCATGAAAACCTAAACCGAAAATTGTTTATAGAAAAATGAATTTTTATATTTATAACAAAATTTACTATCATTCATTTCCTTATGAAAATAATAAAATGAATGTTAAAATATATTATTGATTATATAATATTTAAATTTCATTAAAAACCTTAATAACTATTTGTTAACTAAAATTATTAAGATAATATAACATTTCCCAAATAAAAATAGTTTTTTAGAAAAATATGTTTTTAAGCCAAAAATCCAACTTATAAAAAAAATAATTTATAAAGAAGATTAATTTTTAGATTATTATATTACCTTTTATTGAAAGATAGTTTTGTTAATTTTTATAAATTAAAATCATACATTTATATCGTATTAAATTCTTATTTTTTAAAAAGATCTATATTTTTTAGTATTCATTGACAAATAATTATTTTTTAAATATACTAATCATTTTTCATAAACTAATATATAGATAATTATTTTAAAAATTATATTTATTTCCTCAACAAAAATTTCTAAATTTTTTAAACTTAATTATAATTCATGTGCATGTAAAATGTAATGAAACACATTTTTTGATGAAATCATAGTTTTGAAGGATAAAGAAGTTATAGTGAAAATTGAGTACCAATTTATTGGCAATTAATAAATACATTTGAATTATATAAAACCATGATAAAAACTTCTAATAATGTTTTTATTACTATTCTTACCTTCCAATTCAATGTATGGGTTGAAATGGTTACTATATCATGATTTTTTTGACTCAAGGTTTCTTATTAAGAATGTGATCAAGCACATTCAATTTATGTAAATAAAAATACAATCAAAAATACTTGGGTGATTCATTCTCTCCCTTTAAATAAATTTCATAATCAAAAATATTTTCTTGATAATAAAAGGTTTGATATTTAAAAATACATTTTTTGAAAACCCATATGAGACAAATGGTTAATGAAATTTACATTCAAAATAGAAGTGAAAAAATAGAGTTTACCCAAAATAATAAAAAATTAGGTTCCAAAAAATGGAGAAAATTTTTAGGAAGTGAAATATGGACATGGAAGAGAATTATAATTTCAAAATAATAATATATATTGATAGAGAAAATTATCATGATGAGTTTTCTATCCAAAAAAACATAATCCTTTAAGATGTTAAAATGATAATAGAATCCTCAGAAATAGCTATAAAAATGAAAGTACATTCATTTTCAATATTGTTTTTTCCACTAGTTGAGGAATTATTTTACTATAAAATAAGATAAAATATACTTGGATGATTTATTTCTATTTCATAAGTATAATTTCATCAATTGGTTTATATTTCATTATTTTTTACTTTAATCTCATTTCTTACTCTATGAAATCATTATATAAGATAAATTTTTCATGCATAAAGCACTAAAAAATTTAATAGATCTAAAAATCAATAAAACAATGAAATTAATTTCTTCTATATCAATAAATTTTATATCAAAAATTAGTTACTATATGTTATATAATATTTATAGATCCTCATATTTTTAAATAATAAATTAGTCTCTACAACATCAACCATAATACAAAATGTTCAATATAAACCATTCTATAAAAATTAAACAAAAAAACTCTTCCAAAATACGTCAAACCAAATTCAAAACCTAATAATTTAGAAAAATGGTCACCGATGTTCAAAAAAAATAACTTTTATACTCAAACTACATAATGTCTTACTTAATGTCACATATTAAACATCTAAATACCTTGTCCATATATTCTCATAAAACATTAAATTAATCTAAATCACCATAAAAATACATGAATTAATATAAGGTTCCAAAAGATAATAATATCCTTATTCCCCAAATAAAAACCATTACTGTACAATATATTCTATTATTCCTAAAAATTAATAAACTTAATCAAATATAACATAAATCAAAATCTAATTAAATAACTAATCTAATTCAAGGACAAAAATATTATTCTGTTTATTTTATCAATATCTATCAACTATTTCTCCCAACATAACATTATAAACTACACTTATTAAATATATTAGGGTCTATATATCCCTCAATAATATGTATTATAAAAAATATTTCATTACAACTAAACCTCATATCTAGGTTATACACACCATTCAATATATTATTGAAAATCATTAAAGATGTGGAACTCTAGAACACTCCATAGGTGTTTCATGACTCATGTAATAAAAATATCATTAATTAAAACTAGTTTATAACCTTATTATCAAATCCAAATACCTAAAAAAATTAATTATTAAACTTAAATGATTTAAATAACCTATTCCATTGCATGGTCTAGGAGTTATCTCTAGGATTTGGGCATTAACATAGATAATTACCATGTTTCCCATGAACTATACAATAAAATATTAATGGTACCTTGGGATGGACATTATTTCATTCCATTTTACTCTTAATTTTCCCCAAAAATTACTTTCTCTATAAAGTTATTTTCTACACATAATGTAGCTTCTCTTTCTATTGAGACATTTCTATAGGTATTCCTTCATGGTTTTTGACATATAGAATGTTGAATTTTTTCCCTCCATGATTCTCTTGAAAATACAGTTTTCTATAATTTGGTTCATTCATGAACTCACATATGTTTAGATGGTTAATTCTATAAAAGATATATGGTTATGAATATCACATGATTTAACATTCCATCTTCTCTCTCATTTAGTTTCTCGTGTGTAATACCATTACATTGTATAACACATTTTTCATTAATATGGTCACTTTTAGTTATGACCATTAATTGATAGAAAAAATAATTGTATGAGAAATAATAATCATAGGTAAAATAATATAATCATTAAAATAATTTATAATATGTATAAATATTTAAATATCCTTCTTAATATAAGATATCATAGGTTTAACCTTTGGAATCCATGGCCATTATCTGTATAATTCCTTGATGACGGGTCATAAATAAATTATGACCTAGCCTATAAATTTCACTAGGTAGTCTCAAACCAGGTTTATAGTAATATCACATTAACTATGAACTATAATGATAAATGAGATATAAGTAAGATACTCTTTTATGGGTTTTTACCCGTAGATTAATCTATTCCAAAACCACATCCACATTTAGTATCTAGATAAGGAAGTATCATCTAGGAAGCCCACACTCCATTCCTTACCATAACATTAGATGTCTTCTTATAAGTACGCTTATCCTAAGGGTTCTCACTAAATTTTTCACATCCTTTCTTCCAAAGGAAACTAAAAATAATTTTGACACTAAATATAATGACTCCAAAATCATCACACATAAATTGTATATTATAATAGCTGAATATTCATTACATGACATTGTGATCCTATTTGTAGCCATAAAGGTTTAGTTTCATTAGAAACATGGATACATAAAAATGGTACATAAAATATCTACATCATTTCACTTAATGTTATTCACAATAATAACCCTCCTCAATCTTATCATACTTCGAACCATTTTTCATAACATGGGAAATGGAAATATAAAAAATAGTGAGATAATATGCACAATAAGGGTAAATATATGACATATCAATCAACGATCATAATTGATCAATGGATAATCATAAGGGTATGAGAAGATGATCATAAATTAGAATAATAATAAAAAATTAGTCCAATATATTTATTCATGGATCAAGGCATAATTTTTTTTACAATTATGTAAGATAATAAATAAGAGTACATAATCATATATAATAAATCACGATACATGAGAAAATTTCTTTAGTACAATACACATTCTTGTGTAATTCACATAATCAAATAAAATCACTTATTTATTCAAGGTTCTCTCCCAAGACAATCATCAGGGAAAAGTGCACAGAATGTAAATTCATACCCAGTCATTTACAAAATTATCATATGAGTAACATCCATCTTGTAAACATTATCATCGTTTTACAAGTTTGTTAACTATGTCATCTCTTATGATCATCTAAACTTCTACAACATTAGCAAATGCATTGGAGGGATATAATAGACTCGTCCATCCTTGGTTTATAATGTAACCACCCATCATTGGTTTATAACAGAACCACCCATCACATAATAATAATAAATTCAAATTTAATGTACATCATAATGAAACAATTTATCATTACATAAGTGTTTATCCCATGGAAGGAAAATATATTTTATAAACATTTCATCATCATGAAAATAAACCATCCAAACAAATAACAAAGATTTTAACATTCAATCATATCACCAGTAAAGAATATGATACATCAAATGATGATAATATAGTTAAAAATACATTTAAATTTTCATAGGAATATATGCTCAGGAAAATACATTTTTCATTTTAAAACAAATTACCTAAAGAATAAAAATTCCTAAAATAAGAATGAAAACAATTTCTTTGATAAAAAATAAGGAATCATTTAATGTAAGATTCGTGGAAAATAGTATTATTGATTGTAGGGAAATCCGTTAATGCACTGTATGTAAAATAAAAAATTCATTTTACATTTTATTATAAAAACTAATGATTTCTTTTTTAGAAAATGATAATAATATTTATTTTTAAACATTCATAATATATTTCAAATATATAGTACAATTTTATTAAATAATATTTGGAGTATAATAATAAAATTATTGAAAATATTTTGAAGAACCCTTATTTACATTAGCAATTTCTTAATTTGATTTCATTAGAAGCTTGACATTCATATGGTCCCATAAATCCCATGTATTAAATTTGGGAGTTTAAAAAAGTATAGTCGGAGGATATATTAACAAAATTGGAAGAAGAAGTTTTTTCATAACATTAAAATATGACTCAATGAAAATAAATTGATACAAGACCCTTACAATATCTGTATCTTTTGAATCAAATTACAAGAATAGAAAGAACATGATATTGCTCCTCAGAGCACTATAATTTCATGATTATGTAAAAAGACATTCATTATGTAGTAATCACACACCATAAATGAAATTATAGTTTATAATACCAAAATTTTTACATTAATTTTAAAATGAGAAAAATAAATCCTTACCTTATATCTGAATTGATTCTTAAGTTTTATAATATAAAAACATGATATTTTTTAAAATTTCCCTCTTTTAATAAATTTAATTCCTTCGATTTTTGCATTACATGAAAGAACGAGTTAAAAACATGACATACTTCTAAAATATTACAATTTAAATATAATATCTATAACTCAGACATTAAAATTTAAATTATAAAAATTATTTATAAATTATTTATATAATCCTAATGTGTAGATTAATTCATAATTAATAAGTACTCAATATTTTGTAATGTCAATTTAGTCGAAAATTATTTATATTTTTTATTTAAGAAAATATTATAATAAATATATTGATATGTTATAAAAATTATTTAATAAAACTAAAATATAATTTTTTAAATCAATATTTTAATATTATATTTAGGATAATTATTGGGAATTTGCTAAAAAAATTTTGGGTGAATAGTAAAAATATTGATTTTTAATGAAAATTGTATTTTATTTTCTTGTATTATGAAATAATCATATTGATTTGGATTATTTTTAAAATTAAATTAGTTTATTTTTTTCAAATATAATTTAATATATACACATTGGATCAATATTATAATTCATCTCAGTAAAAAAAATTGTTTTACACATAAAAGAATAATTTCTCAAAAAAGTATTTTGCATTGCTTGTTAGAGGATTATTATAATGAATTTGTGTTCACTTATACAGATTGAATTTGGTAATATTGATTCCATATTTGGAATATAAATAATTAATATTATTTAATAATCTTAAAAACATGTGTTTTTGTAATTAATAGTATAAAGAGAAAAATAATTCCCACCAATAAAAGATAAAATTATGTTAAATTCGGTTAAAACTAAGTGATAAGGCCACTATTTTCATCTTAATTAATATTGGGTGAATTTATTTTGAATCATATCATTGTAAAATTCATAATTAATTTTTTTTAGGATGTTTTTCCATGAAAAATACAAATAAAATATTTTATGTGAAGAAAAATAAAAAATATTATTTTCTTACTATTAATATATATAATATTATTCCCTTAAAGATAAAATTATTTTTTTAATTTTAAATTCTTATTTTAATAAGAATTAATTTTTTATCATGTTAAATTATACATATAATTTTTTTTTAAAAAATCATTTTAATTTTTTACATAATGCTAAATAATATTTATTCAATTAATATAAATTTAAAAAAAATGAATTAAATTTCATTAAATGTAATTCAATTTGAATGCATTTTTAAATTAAATTAATTTTATAGATACCTATAATTTATTATGTATGTTTAAAAGGATTATATTAAAATAAAATCTTTTCCTTGATGTATTTGATGTCAAATTAAATGAATAATTTAATAAATGATATAAATAATATTTTATTGAAAAAATAATTTTTTAAAATATTTAAAATTAATAAAATATTAATTAGAAAAGCTGGATAATATTTTCATAAAAATTTCACACCGTGACCATTTATCGGAAGTTTTTTTTATTAGTAATATTATAACCATTTAAGACTGAAAAAGCCATTACTTCAGTTAAGGTTAATAATATTTAGTAGAAGGTGTTAAACAAGTAGTTATGGTTTAAAATACGACATATTCTTCTAAAAATTTAATTGTTTGAAGTTATTTAAATGATATAGTATATTATCCTAGAACTAATATCCACACTATTCTTTTAAGACAAGAAATTGAGTTTATTCTATTTATATATTTTTATTATCTCCATGTGTATCCTATTGTTCACTGCATAATGGAATCACCTATTCACAATTATATACACCTTTTAGAGTCAATTATCTTGAAAAAATATTCCAAGGAATCTAATCAAAATCTTTATTCGTGTTAGGGAGGTTCTGGTCTAACAAAAACACTAACCCGATGCCCCTTTTGAGGATATTTAAAAGAGACATTCAAAAGTAGAGGTAATCACATTTTATGAAGCTTTCAAATTTCAATCCATTTTCTAAAACCTATAAATATATTACACCCTTATTGAAATAATAAATACAGTATCCAAAATACATTGATATGTTATTATTATTATGTGATAACAATTTTCCATCTCCATTCCACCACACAAAAAGAAGAAACCTTACTCATGCGTACATATAGTTTTCCATCTCTAGGTAGTGATGTAATTTATTTTTCAACACAAATTTATATGGATGGCTATGAAGAAGATAATAATGAAAATGTTTGATATTTATTACATATTTATGGTTCTTCAAATATACAATATCACTTATCTTCTTACATTTCCATAAATCGGAAAATGAAAATGTCGCTCGTGCTTACATGTGGACCACCACCACCACAAAGCGGTGTGATTATTTTTATATTTCGTCTTTACATTGATGGTAATGAGGATAAATTTAATTAATATATATAATATATATTAAATTACAATTATTCTATAAAGTTTAATTTTTATTAACCTTTTTATCATTCCATCTGTCGGAAGGTGAAACTGGTGGTATTGAGTACATATGACCGTCCATCTCCAAGGATGTGTAATACATTTTTTTTGTTAAAAATTCCATGTATGAATATAAATATCTATAAATTTTATTATTATGATATTGTTATCATGATTATAATTATGAATAATATGGAACCATTATCAAAATTTATGGACCATAACCGCACAACAAAAAATCCCATGAAAAAATGAAAATGTTAACACCCAGAAGTGACTATGTTAATGGAATTATTAATGAATACTTATTTAATTGCAATAACTGCATCATATATGATAAATTAAATATGAATATGTTTCTATTATAAATTTATAAGAAGATTAAAACTATTATTAAAGTGGTTAAATAAGGTTCAATGAATTCGAAACACAAGGTAAGGGGTTTCGTTTCTCAATCTCCTTCCATTGGATTAATTCACATCACTATTGATTATTTAATTACAATATAATATGATAAATAAAACTTCATTGATTTTTTTATTTACACAAGTATTTTTCTAGAAATAATATTTTTACTCATAATCCTTCCATTTATTAATTCTCAATTCAATGGTATGATCTTTTTATGGTTTTCATTACTCAATTTCTCTTCATTGGGTTATATTAATTATATATTATCTATGTTATTCTAGGATTATGTCTATAAAAACCTATTATTATTTTATGTTTTATTTTATATATATTTATGTGTAATTACATATTTCACACAAAATAACTTAATTAATTAATTCTCACTTAAATGATATGATCTTTATAATGAGTATTTTGTATAACTTTTCCTTCCATGATACATATAAAATATTTTCCACATGTTTATTTCATGTGGTATTTATAAAGATCTTATAAAATTTTTATCCTGAATAAATCTATATTTATTTTATTTAATGTTTCATTTGATGTTTTTCCTTTCATTGGTGTTTTGATTCAAATGTAACCAAAGTTGTATGGGTTTATTCCAAGATCTAATAATTATTTGAGATTGTTTTTTATTATTTTTTTGATCGGGGAATTATTTTATCATTATATATTAAACCAAATATATTTTATTCTTCTCTTGTTATTTCTATAAATTTTTTTTCTTTTAATCTTCCTTCCTTTAAGTAATCAAGATATTGAGAAATTGTTTTTATAGAATTTTTTTTTTCTACTTGTTTTAGAGTAGTTTTCTTCTATGTACATATTTTTTAGAAGATGTTTTAAATTATTTTTTTACTATTATAAAATAATTTATTAAATAAATTTTTGCCGATGCTCTATTTTTTTAAAATGGTTTCAAATGATTCTTATTTTTATTTCCAAAATGAGTGTTTTTTTACTTTTTACAAAAAATAGAAATGGAATATTTTGTTTACATTCAAAACATGAAAATAATTTCTTATCATATTCACCATTCAATAATATAGTAATCCAATTACATTTTTCCATTACTTATTCCAAAGATCATTTTTTCTTGAAATTATAGAAATTTTTTGTTTAAAAAATTAATTTTAAAGTAAAGAAGTTTATTTTCCTCAAGAATTTTTTCATGATCACTTCATGGAATTTATATTCATTGTTAAAAAATATTTTAATTATTCTCCAATATGGATATATTTTAGAGATACTATACATAATCATTCCCTAGAGGTTTAAGAACCAGTTTCACTAGGGAAAGGATTGAAATTTTATATTTTCGTTCAACCATTATATAAATTTATTTATTTTCATTACATGTTTATAATGTTTTAATATTTATTCATATTATGAATGCATTAAACATATTATGTCATGGGTAAGGACAATTATTGACCCTAAATTCATCACTAGGTACCGTGAGACAAATTGTTTTTGGAATTTGGAAGAGGACATACCAATTTTTGTATGATGTTTTGGAACGAAGCCTCAATGGTAGGTTTAATATGTAAAAAAATATGAATTTTATCATTGTAAAATAATTTAATTATTACTATGTGATTAAATGAATAGTTATGATATCCAAGGATATGATGTATTCTCATCTGATTGTGTATATGGTATTATTTGATCATCATTTATTCATGCTATAATATTTTCCATTCTATTATTATTGATTAAATGGAATGTGTTTTCGGATATTTACCTTCAAATATTGATTAAGTCTTATTCACACATGATATATTCCACTATATGTAATCCTTAATGAGAATTTAATGTCCCCATAAATTATTTCCTTTCAAATGGACATGAAGAATGAATTATTGAATTAGTTCAAGGATAGATCATATTTACATTCACTATGTCTTATATTTTGATTCCAATGTTTTACAAGAAGACTGATTATATCTGGTTATTCTATACTAATAAACTATTTAGTCTATTGGGATAAAATCACATTAATATTATGAAAATGTAATAAATTAACCTCCCACTCTAAGATGTTGGATTTTTGTTCTTTATAATTTTCATCTGATCAAATTTTGTAGAAACCATGGGAACATCATTTAGGAAATCATAGACTAATGAACATAACCCTATGAAAATAACTAAGGATAATTATAAATTTAGTATAATATCATAATGATTTTTGTAAAGGTATGTATTATGTGGATTTAGTAGAACTGCATCTCTAAATGGATACTATATGTGAATGTGTTATTCACCCAAATGTGTCTAGGGGTAAGAAACATGAAAAGAGTTGGTCGAATATATCCTAAAAATAATTTTAGAGCATAATGACCATGAACATACTATACATCTGGTTTGATAGGCCCAAAGGATATTCTTGGGTAAATTTTTATTTTCTTTATGAACCATAATAAATAATTAGAGAATAGAACCTAGGAAAACCTATGATATTACTTAGTGATACATGATAAACCTGAATTGTCTTTGGTTGATTTGTTCATGGATTATCATAATTTTAAAGGAATATATACAAATTTTTTCTTGTTTTATGTGAAGGGTTATTAACATGTCTAACGATGTTTTGGGAAAATTTAACTGGTATAAAAATATTTCATACAATATATGTTTCTTTGAGAAGTTTATTTATGGAATTATTATTTTATATTTTGTCAACATATGTTTAGTTTTTTTATTACCATTAGGGTTGAAAAAATCATTAATGTTTAGTTAATTATTATTGACTGTGAAAAAAATATCTAATTCATTTTTGGAATATATTTTATAGATACACAAGGGATTGAATATGGATTTGGTTACTATATGATTATAGTTATGTACACATTGTTGATAATGTTAAATTTTTATGGTAAACATAATTTTGGGGAATAAATATTGAGATAATTTATGGAAGAATATATAACTTTAGTATGGATTTATGGTGATCCAGGATATTAATGGAAATGATTATCATATTCCGGGGAGTATATGATTAAGTTATATACATTTTTATTATATGGCCATAAGAGATATTGATATTATTTAGAGATATTAGATAGGATAATCTCGAAAAAAATATGGTCAATTTGTTTGTGTTTTTAAGGCTTTGAATTTGGTCACACAAAATATTTTAGAGTCTTAAGGTTATGTATTTAGGGACTGGATCATGTTAAACTTTGGAGTTTATTTATGAGATTTTAGATTAATGTTTTATATTTATCCATATTTAATAACTTATGATATCTATGTATTTTGTTATATATTTGTAGAATGAATTAATTAATTCTCAATATTTAATAAATATAACGACCAATTAAAAGTTAATATTAGTTATTAATGGATGAAAATTTCATCTTGGATATTTATTTCAGGGAATAAGAGGTCAAATGTAAATTCATAGATGCACAACCAAAGGATAAAGTTGTGATAATAAAATGAAAATAGTATAAGTAAATATATCTTCTGATGTTTTCTATAATTATTGAAAAATAATCCCACTACATTAGAAAAAGTGTATTGAAATAAAAACTATTTTTCATTTACCTTCATTTTCGATGAATTTTTTCTATTTGCATACCTTGCAGATTTAGAATACTGTTATCATTAACATTGTTACAATCACATTCTATTGCACTCTCTATTAGTACATGGATGGTTGTTTTTCCAGTATATCTATAATTTTACTTCATAGTAATTTGCACCATATCTAGGGACCTAATTATGTGTTAATTCATTCGTCCATTTTTTGTTTCACACTATCCCTTTGCAATTGATGTTTTATTATCATTTTTTGGATTTGATTTTAAAAAACATAGATCCTTTGATGAATGAGATAAAATTAAAAGGAATAATTTTATTTTTGTGGTGGGTGGTAGAATATAACACCTTATGTTTTTAGAATATTTTTATCTTCAAAAAATTTAATCTTTTTGATACCACATGTTACAAAAAACACCATGTTTAAACAAACCGTTATACACAATAGGTATATTGTCATTTTAAAAATGAATATGAAAACAAATATTTTAAAACTATTTGTACACCCAAAATATGAAAAAAATTTATAAATGTTTTATATAATAAAAATTTATTGATTAACTAATAATAAATAAGTACTCAATTTTTAGTAATTTAATTTTATTCAAATTTGATTTTTATTAATTTTTTGGGAGTGAATATTAGAATTAACTTTTCTAACCTTTTTAAATTATATTCTATAAATATAGAATAATATTTCAAATAAGAATAAAAAAATTAACTTATTATTAATATGGGGGAACTTTTCGTAAAATTCAATTTTTTAGTAAATAGTCAAAAAATTGATTTTTATATAAACTTGTATTTTCTTTTCTTCTAGTTTCAATGATTAATTTTTATTTGGATTGGTTTTAGAATTATATTAGTTTCATTTTGTTAAATATAATTCAATTTCTAGCTTTTTTATCAGAATTATAATTGATCTTGGAATAAGATTACTTTTACACTTAAAAATACTTTTTCATAAAATTGATATTTCATCTCGCATTGAAACATTATTATAATATGAATTTCTACCACTTATGGGGACTGAATTATGTAAAATGGATTCCTTATCTAGATTATACATAACAAATATTATTAAATTATCTAAACACAATTTTTTTTATATTGAATATTAAAAATAGTGAAAACAATTCACCATTGTAAAAGTATAAATTGGGTTCACTTAGGTTTAAACTAAGGGACACGACCATGATTTTATTCTTAATTATTATTCGGTGAATTTATTTACACCCTTAAAATAGTATCATTTATGTTTAATAGTTTTTGAGACACTTCTCCATAAAAATTACCTAATTAATATTTTAGGTAATGAAAAATAAATAAAGTCACTCTCTAGAATTTAATATATCAAAAAAATTCATAAGAAAAAATGATGTTATGTTCAATTATTAATATTTTTTTTAAAGATTATTTTTTTTAATTTTTTCTATTTTTATTGATTTATGTATTATATTAAATTATTACGCAACACCGAAACGATATATAATAAAATAATACAAAATAAAAATAAATGATTTGAATAATCTTAAAACTAATACAATTTATGTGATTTTTTCTTTGAATATTATAGATAAATATACTATATTTGGTTGTGTGAAATTATTATATTATAATTCCATATTTGTATAGATGTATTAAAAGTAAAATTAAATGACTAATTTAAAAATGATATTAATGATATTTTATGAAAATAAAATTTTATTAAATTATTTAAAATTCATAAAAATATTTATACTAGAAAAGTTGGAAAATAGATTTTTTAAAATATCATCTCTAGGTAATTTATGAGGAATTTTGTTTCTTTATAAGTAAAATTATAACCCTTTTTGTTTGAAAAACTTGTTAACATGGTTAGGGATAAAATTTTATAACAAAGGGGTCAAACAAAAAAGGAAAAGTCTAAAATACAATTTAAATCATTGAACATTTTATTGGTTGAAATTATATTAACCATATAATATCTTACCTTTGAAATTATGGTAACATGGTTCCACATATACATGAAAACTTTTTCATTTAATTCAATTAATTCATTTAATTCCATGTTTATCTTTTCATTCATTATAAAAATTAACCACCTCTACTATCCAAAATAAACAAACTAGAAATACTAATATCAACCAAAACCATCCCAAAAGAAACTTATAAAAATACTTATACATTTTCTGGAGGTTTTATTCTTCCAAAGATTATTACCTTAGATCCCATAAGAGGATATCTAAAGGATATCTTTAATAGATGAAATAATCACCTTTACCGACTCTTTCAAATTTTATTCTTCTTTTACTTCTACAAAATATATTATACCCATCCAAAAATAATAATAACAGTATAAAAAATATGCTATGATGATATTATGAGTATGAGACAACTATTTTCTATCTCTTTTTATTCACACACAAGTAGAAAACATCGTTCATGTGTACGATCAGGTTGCCATTTCTACATAGTGGTGTAATTGAATTTTCATCACCACATTATTTTGATGGTTATAAATATAAAATTAATTAATATATATGATATTTATTACATAATTAATTTTTTAAATATAAAATATCATCTACTTTCCTACATTTTCATCATTTGAAAATTGATAATATAGTTTACGAATTTGTTTGGACTACGGCCCCTACGAAGCGATGTGATTCATTTTTCATTCTCATTTTACATGGATGGTAATAAGGGCATATTTAATGAATATATATGATATATCTATTTTTATATTTATTTTTGGAAGGTTAAATTTTATTTAATTTTTTTTTTCATCTGTAGAAATATAAAATCTATGTTTATGTGTATGTATGACCTACTGTCTCAATGAACGATGTAATTCATTTATATCCACATTTCATGGATGATTGAAAATATGTATATTGTTAACATATAAGATATTTCTATCATGATCACGATTTTATATAATATGTTAAAATTATTAAAATAAAAGGACCAAAACAACCGAACTAAAACATCCATGAAAAACTAAATAGTAAACTAATGTGGCCTTAATTTTACAGATTTTCCACATCATTTTAATTATTTTCTAATGGTTTGATTAATTATTTTTCACTTTTTGATAGATATTAACACTTTTAAATTTTTGTAATTAAATTTGTTAATTAATCTATTTTTATAATTAAATATTTATATTTATCAATTAAATTTTTTTATTTAGTCTTACTGACTTTTCTAGTATCCTAATTTACTAATTTGTTCTGTGGTTTTAAGCTGATTTAATTTAAAAATAATATGACATATTTATTATTTAATCATTTAATCATTTTTATTGACAAGTAATTAACAATGTCTCTATTTTGATATTTTATCTTTAAATTTTGATTGATTTAAAAAATTTAACATTATTAATTATTTCAAATATTAATATATTATGCTGCTTTGATTTCATTTATTATGTTTCATCGTTTATAATTAATTTTAATTTACCAATTATTTTTATAATTATTAATTTAAATACTCTATTTAACAACTAAGTTAGTTTTAAATTTATGTCATGTATTTTGTCTTTGGCTCATAAATCAATTTTTTATTCAATTATTTCAATTAATTCATATTTTTAATTTGTTATTTAGTTTAGATTTTATGTAAGACATAATTTTTTTAATAATTTTAAACTTTTTGAGTTGAGTCACCAATGGTTTTTCAACTACTTTCGGTAGGTCAACCATTCGACATGATTTCCCTGCTACTATTTCCCCATCAATGTGACAAGTCATCGATGCACCCTATTTTTCCCTTCTATCAGTACCACACGTAGCAGTAACAATTTTGTTGTCCCACTGACAACAACCCCTTTTGACAAGCTATCGAAATATTCTTTTGTAGTTTCCTACTAATGCGCCCCCTTCCCTTCCTCGCCTCTTCCCTCGGTCAGTGACTCGTGACTCACAAAAACATAGCTCCGCCCTTCATATACGAGTTACAGATACCTTTAAATCCCCTTCACCCTTTCCACCTATTGATTCATAGCACACACCAACAATGTTGAAGCTGATGAAACCAACTACCTGAGAATAATCGACACCCGCAGAGCTGGAGTGTCGACACATGCTTTTGCTGAAGATATTGTTGCCGTTGTAGGTAGATTGTGTCACAACATCATAGGGGAGGATCCATGCCTGCGTCGCCACTTTATAAAAACCAGCGCTGACAGTTTTGAGAAAATGAACACCCTTGCGCAGGATAGGGATTGGGGGTGAGAAAAAAAATTAAATTAATAACTGTAAAAATTATTTATTTAAATTAAATTAATTTAACTAATAATATTAATAATAAAACTAATATAAAATTTAATAAAAACTGTTTTTTATTAAACTTAAATATATTAAATTGAATTAAAATTTATTAAATTAAAATTAAAATAAACTAGTAATAATAATTATAATAATTGAGTTAATATTGAGTTAAGTAAAAATATATTTAATATTTAGAATAGAATAATATAATTAAAATAATAACATTATAATTATTTTAACAAATTTTAAAAAACTGGATAAATAAATTAATGACTATAATAAAAACATTTAATATAAACAGTAAATAACATAATAAAAAATTGAATAATAACTTTTAGTAATCTTAAGATAATATAATTAAAATAAAAACATTAATAATATTAAGAAACTACATTAAAATTAATAAAATTTATATTAAAAAAATAAGAAAATAGTAATTATCTACTAAAATTTTATTGACAAATATCTTTTACATAAGTAATATAAATTTAATTTAAAAATAATTAAAATAAGTAATTATATAAGAAATTTAATATTTTATCGTGTTTTTAACTACTTTATTTTGTACTTTGTTTCGAAGATACATGCAGGTGATGGAATCCAGGATAGGTCCAACCCAACCAACTGTCAGGAGTTAGTTACATTGGAGATGTTAAATTGATGTGTGTTGCAAGAAATAATGGATGTGTGTAGATGCACAAGGAAGAACTGAACTATGTGGACAAAGAACATTGGGGGTGAGCAGGAGATAAAATTTGAGTTAAAAATAGAGGAGCGCCGGATTCGTGAGGAATCTCATTCACCATTCACGACACTTCATCCATAGAGCATGGCAGACCTAGTACAGTACCAGAATCATTCGTTGTGTAAAAAGAAAGGTAATGCATTGAGGAACCACAAAGAGTAGAAAAGAGAAGCATTATGACATTTATAGGGGGGATTCTTCTCCCTCATCTTTCTTACCATTTTTCTATAATTCAATTAGACAATCATTAATTTTTGTAATAAAATAATTCTAGTAGTAATTGTTTGAGGGATTAATATCTTCATGTTCATTTCTTGAAATTCCTTCACAAAACATCATTTATAAGATTTGAAATTTGATAATCCAGATTAATTCCAGACATTAATCAATATTTTTATTGCACCTCTATCAAATAATCATTATAATTCTAAGATATATTACTTATAATGGTCATAGAAGCTATTCAAAAAAATTAAAATTATGATCTATTGGATTACATTGACACGACTAATTCCAACTGTGAATATTTTTCAACACTCTTTATGTTTTCTGTATCTAGTTGTGGTGAACTCCTAGAACCACTATTCTATGTGATTAATCTCTTGGTGAGGGTGGAAAATCCTTTCATCTTACGTGGTTGTGAAAGCAATTTCTTTTTCCATAAAGATACTATCCTCAAAACCAGTAATACTAATTATCCCAAGCATTGGGCTTGAATCATTTTCCTCATATTATGTCTACAATAATTTTATGTTATAGCTCTATTTATATTTTAGTTTTGTAAAAAATAATCATTTCTTATCAAAGTGACCTTTTTACAAATTTAAAAAGATATGTAAAAATTAAAGGGATGTTTCCCCCGCTGGTGACAATAGTGGGGTTTTTTGTTTGAAACCCTAAATCAATCACCTTCTTTCCCTTTGGATCGACCATACACCATTATTTAATAGATAATAATAATAAGAAAATAAAATAGACAATTATTTAATTAAATTAAATATAAATAATTATTTTTATTTATTTTATTATCATTAAAACATTTTTAGAATACTATAATTAAATCTAATAAAGTTAAAATTAAAATTTTCTTAATTTAATAAATAATGAAAAATAATATTAAAAATAAAGTTATTAATTATGATAAACATTAATAGAATAAATATATATAAATTATATTTTCAAAATAATTTTTTATTTTTTAAAAATAAAAATCGTTAATTAATATTTTACCATAAATAATGTTAAATAAAAAGATTATTGTAGTTTAAAAAAGCTCGATGATATGTTGACAAGGTAGATCACATAGTTACATTTTTTATTCTTAGTGTTAGTATTGTCAGATTATATCAGCGATATTACATTCCATCAACATAATTTTTTGATTATTCTTGTAGTTTTGTGTTTCTAGTTGTGGAAAACTACTAGATTCAGTAATCTCTATGGTTGTTCTCTTACCGAGGGAGAGTTATCCTTCCTTTTAACAAGTAGTGAAATCAAAAGTAATGCTGTGAAGTTAAAATATTTTAGACCAGCAAACTTAAAACCCCCAAGAAATATCCTTGATCAAATTTACTCTATTTGTGTCAAAACTATTTTATTATCATAAGTAGTAATTATATTTAGTTCTTAAAAAAATATAATCAATGTGTGTTTCATTTATGTTTTACATAAAAAAATATTAAAAATGTATGTAAAAAATGTGCTTGCACCCCTTATTGACACAAATGGGGCTTGTATGAAACCCTTTAATCATTCACCTGTCCTTCATGTGGATAAACCCTACAACACTATAATATTATAGATAATTAATGTAATTTTGAGAGTTGTGATGACCTTTATCCTTATGATTAACAACCATAAATAATGATTTTAAAGAAATTGTTAATAAATAGGTTTTGAAATGTTATAAGTATATAATATATGATATTAAAATTATTAATTTTTTATTAATTAGTAACAATTTTAAAACCATTATACCAGATATAAAATAAATTTCAACAATGTTGAGCCCCAGTGTAAGGGGATTCTTAATCCAACCTCATTATTTGGGATAAATCACATATTAATTTCTTATTTTATAAATAGAAATTTTTTGAAATGAATTTTATTTGATTTATATTATATTTAAAATAGTTTATTTATTCAATTTTTTAAAGATAATATCTCAATTTATAAATTATTAATTCAACAATATGCTCTCTATAAGGGGTTTCGTAAGTCAATTTATTTTAATTGGATTATATTAATTATTTTTCATGTATGTTATTTCATGATTATTTGTGTATAAATATGTGATTATTTTACATTTTATTTAATTTTTTATGAGTTTATATATATTTTTTACATATAATCACACCATTGATTAATTCCTCATTAAATGATATGATCTTTGAATGGATTTTATCATATAACATTTTCTTTCTTGAGAGATATACCATATTCATCATTTTACTCATTCATGTGGTGTATAAAAAGAACCTTTGATATTTTATAAATTAATACATTCATATTAATGGTATTTAAGGTTTAATTTCAATCTAATTCTCTCTTGGGGGTTATGATTCAAAAGAGTCCAAATTAGAAATGATTTATTTCAACATGTCATCATTATTGAGGATTTTTTATCATTAAGACTCAAATGGGTAATTATTTGATTTTATATATTAAACCCAATATATTTTCTTCTACATTATAAATTTCAATAAATTACATGGTTAACATGAATTTTCAACTCTTTTTGTACTCATGATACAGATATAATGGTTTTATGGATAACTTACATTTTTTATATATGCATAGAATATTTCTCTTCCATCTCCATATTTTCCTTAAAAATATATAAAAAATTATTGTACAATGATTTATTAAAGAATTTATTACTAATTTTTTATTTTTTAATAAATTATTTTAAACAAAATGCTTCATTTCATTTTCTGAATGAGGTACCTATGGATTTTTACAAAAGATGTTACATAAATATATTTTTTAATGTACATGGAAACAATAAAATTTCTTATGTATAAAACCATTAATTTATGTGAATATTATATTACACATTTCCAGGATTATATAAAAATTAAATGAATTTCTTAATATTAGTGATGTTTTTAATTTTTGAAAATAAATTTCACAGTAAAAAAGTGTATTTTCTTCAAGTATGTTTTAATGATATTTTAAAGGTATTTGTTATTTTCAATGTACAAAATCCTTTATTTTACATATATTTCAATAGGTATATCTTTTAATTATATCATCTTAATTATTTATCTAGATTTTTTGTGATCAATTTGACCTTTTAATTATTTAAATTTACATATGATAGTTCATTAAATATAATAAAATATTGACTTTATTGGAATATTGATTAAGTTTTGTTGTTTATTCATACGATGAATGCACTTGACTTTGTAGATGACAAGAGGGGCCTATTATAGCCCCTATAATCTATTATTTGTCTTGTGAGACAAACTAGTTTTGGTGTTTCGATTATTCCTTCCACATTTATGCTATATTTCTTGGAATAAGGGCTCAAAAATAGGTTTATAATGTCTTGAATTATGCATTCCCATGTTATGAAATTAGTTATTGATGCCCATGTGATTAGTTGAATATTAATAATATCCAAGGATAAGATACATTCTCATGTGATTATATATATTATGTTATTTGATGATCATTTATTACATAATTATTATTATTCATGATCACATTATTCATTAAATGAAATGTTCATTCCGTTATTTACATAGAATTATTTATTATGCCTTATTTACTCAATTTATCTTCATTGTATGTGATCCTAATTAAGAATTTGAGATAACCCTTATTTGATTTCCATTCCCTAGGACATAAGGAAGGAAACATTGAATGATTTTTAGGATGTAGAATATATATTTTCACTATGTTTTATATTTTTCTGATATAATATAGGAATACTATTTTTGTGTCTCTTTCTAGGAACACTGGAATATTTGATCTTTTGGGATGCGATATCTTGTATCATATGCTAATGTATCAAAGTTACCACCATCTCAAGGCTGTTGGATTCGATATCTTAACAATAACCTCATGTATATTAAATTTAGATTTATTATAATTCCATATAAAAATCATATTCATATAAATAATATCATACATGATATAATAATTCCATTTCAACAACTGTATCGTTAATAATTCTCTATTAATGTTATTTCTTCAGGTGTCAATTACATCATTTTTCATGTTTATTTTAGTTTATTAGTTATAACCATTAAAAATTGATCTTTTTTACTTAATATAAATATTTTTCATCACGAAATTACTATAATATATAATTATTATATTTAAATTTTTAATCATTTATATTAAGTAGTTCTTAATTGTGATTTACATCACTTAATGGAGATGATAGTTCGTACATGGAAATTATTGATGTTTCTACTTTTCGATAGATGGAATGAATGAAATAAAAATGATGAATCAAAATTATAGAATCTTTATTATATCATAAATATCAGATATTTTAATCAAATATATTCATGTTACTGTCCACATAAATAAAATATTTTATGCAAATCACATCACTTTGTGGAGGTGGTACTCCAATCATTTGCCCAAGCTAAATTATCATTTAATTATAGATTAATGGGTAAGAAGGTCTAAAAGATCATATAAATGAAAAAGAACAATTATGTTATTAATATCATAACAAAATATTAAATCCATCATCATAACAAATCATCATGTATGAATATGTGAAATGAATCATATCCCTACATGTAGACTTGGTAGGTTTTTTTGCAGGTGTTGGATAATTTGGACGGATGAAATGGTCTGAATAATTGTGGTAGAAATGTTCCCTTTTATAAGTAAGAGGAAGGATAGAAATGGAATTTCATAAAAAAACTCCAGTATATAAGATCACATTCATTTGAATGTGGCACCTAAAGGAAACGGTTTCAATGATAAACAAAATTATGAATAAAATAAAATAAACTAATAAGAATTATATATGTTTGGTTGGAAATCATAACCTTATATTTTGGATTATTCCTCGATAAACCCATTTTAACCGCAACAATGATAACAATATTTTACTACTAATACAATTCATTATGAAAAAATGTTAACCCTATTAAATTATAATAAATATAATGATTCCAAATATGAAATAAAATTTTACCAAATTCAATTTATATCATGAACCAACCCACTCGAGACTTTATGGTTAGTGTGAAGTTGAGTGTTTCACCCCAATAAAGCTACCAATAGGCATGGGGTTGGAAACTTGTTCCATGTTGGAATATCACACAGATGATATGAATTATCCTAATGTACCCTTACACATGCATATATCTCTGAAAACTCAGAAAAATATAAAAGGTGAAACAAACATGAACCATAGTTCTTTCATAACATCTATCTCACACTAGAGTATGTCAGAAAACTACAGAGTAATGAAGGGACTAATACAATCCTAGTAAAAAGTAAAATAGAGTGATACTTGTTATGAAAGATGGTACTTCCATCAATTGAAACACCTGGTGCAAACATGGTCTATCTATCTGAAACAATTCTCACCCTACTCTAGGTCCTCTGATGACTCTATAAAAAGGTATGTTGTCTACAAAAGACATGATATCTGCTGGTAGTCCCTAAGAAATTGGGAGTATATCAAATCCAAGTAAGACACACAAAATACACTAAAAATAATTCAGAAAGAGTAGTTAGCACATAAATAAATAAATATTCAATTTATATATGAGAAATAATGATTGTAATAAAAATTCATAGAAATAATCAAATTAGATGAGAATTATCAAGGGTGTATCAGCCACACTTACAGCGACATGATTATTCTCAATGCATAAAAGGTAATTCACATCAGGTAGATTCTTTTCCATAATCCATGATATCACATATGATTCTCACAAAAGAGTTTATGATCATTGCGTCATTCCCTAGAAGATACATAGCGGAATCTATATATCCTTACATCCATATAGGGGATCACACTCAAGACCACTGGGGGACACTACAAACCCTATTTGAAAAGATTGGCATGAATGGGATCATATATACAATGATACCATGAACCAGATGAGGATAACCATTATCATTTGGGATCTACTCTCTTTGTATAGTATTCATATAATGACCACAACCCCTACATTGGTTCAGTAATGCAATGACAGGGGAGCACACCATATGACATATGGAGAGACACATTGAACTATATCCAAGACTCATCCCATATATGGTATTACAATTATATTTTGGGGATGTAATCACGCACTAAAAATTCATAGTGATAGACAAAGAGAGATCCCCCAAATAATATTTTTCTATACAGAAACAATCTTATGGAAGTCACCTAAGATCATACTAGAGCTAAAATAAGAAGAAAGAGGGATCCAAAATTTTCATTAATGAGTGAATGATGTGTATATAATGGTACATGATGTATCTCACTATTCCTAATGGTTCTTAAATATTTCACTCACATGGAATGAATTTCTCCAAAACAAAACAGTCTTTCCTTTTATGTACATGGTGTGTAGATGTTAGTTTTGAAATTGATGTGCCACCTTACGATGATTGTGTACAAATGGTTGGGCTAGTGTACTTCAATCTGTTCCCATGTTCTTTGATGTTCCTATATATATAGTCGCATCTGAGTACATTTTTATGGCCATATACTCTACCCATGCTCATATTTCAGGCTGTGTCTATACACATGTATCCTTTGGGGTATATACCAAACCACTAGAACCGGGTCACATGTTGTGTGATATTTTTCTCTATACATAAAACCTAGCACCATAGAAGAGAGACTAAACTATGTGTGATATTTGTAAAATACTCTGTGAATTGTATAATTTTAATGAAAGTCACAAATTCTTGACATGTTATCCCACACCAACATAACTTCTGTATCCACCTCTACAATCACTTGATGATTTTGGATCATGGTTAAACGATTTCCACCTATAATATTTGAATAGATTTTATCCATTGATTAATCTATAAATTTATTCCCCAAAGAATCATGTAGTCACTACAAGACAAAAAAATAGAAACCCCAAAATACGATCACAATCCATCTCTCTCTGAAACCATTTTTTATCACCATGATAAATATCTTGGTAATAATCATGAACCCAAACAAAAAATATATAGTGCCAAAGATCGAATGTTCAATGATGATCCACTCAGTATTGGTCAAATAACGATTAAAAAGAAATATCAGTCTTGAACATTCATAGAATGATTTTTGGAAACCATGAAACAAAAAATTTGAATGAACCTTGGAATGTATTTCTGTTTTCCATTTTTAATTAATATTTCAGTGATGCATGAAGATCCAACAATAAAAAAAATTAAAAAAATAAATAAATTCCTAACTGGTAAGATGATAAATAATCATCCCAAATCAACCAACAATCAATAGAACAATGTATTTTTGATAAATTGGACAACGTTCAACATGAGATAAAAAAATATGATACATCATAATAAAATTAAAATATAACCTCAAATTACATCTATAATTGGTGAAGAATGTGTTTGTTGGTAAGGAAGATGTATATCCCATATTGTTTTCCAACAATCTTTTGATTTACATTGATAAACTCAATAGATATCCTTCTTTCCAATCTGTCAACAATAAATGTTCTCATCATCTCTAATATCTCATGTTTCGGTAGAAAACCTTATATATTTTACAAAATATATATTTATAGTAAGGGTTTGGTTTCTACATTAATAAAAACAAACAAATAAATTTATTTTATTTATTCACATATGAGTCCCCATTCATATTTTATTCCACTAATTAACCAAGACTATGCTTCCATGGTATAATTTATTTAATATTTTTATTATATCACTTTCGAGATCATTGTGCATCAAAATATCATTCCATTTCAACACTAGGATTTAGAGACATTACTTAATATTTTAAATCAACTTACAAAGAAAAAATGTTACATTCCCCACACATTCAAGGATTTTTATCTTGAAAAGAAAAATAAAATAAATCACAAGTGAATATATGAATCTCTTAAATATGATTATCACACCCAAAATTACTCTTGAATGTTACCATGTTTTCCACAGGAACACACACAAGGGAAAAAATATCCTAAAAGGTTAGTCTCTATTCGGTAATCAAACACTACCACGATTCTCCATCTCCTCAAAAAGAAACTCTTCCCTTAATTTCCAACTCATCCTATTTGAAATCATGCAATGGGTCATGCACATATATCTATAGTTGTGACTTGTGGAAAACACCAAGAACCTACTATAACTACGTTCATATGGTGTAGTGTTATTCTACCTTACTAACCAAATGTAGTAACTAAGAAAGGGAAAATAAACCTTATAGATAGCCTACCATCCTATCCAAATCACTAGTAATCCTCATTGAGGGGAGATCTCTAGTAACACAATATATTCTTATTGAACCCAATCTTCACTATAATCAGTCCACAAGGAAATACTAACATTAATTTAAAGTCCACACATATATCTTGGTGAACTAAACACCATTATATTCTTCACCCACGCTAACTATGTGACAAAAAGTGATTTCTCCCACTGGCTTTAACCAACACATCGATGCCCTGTAGGGTCTCCCATACATGGTCTCACATGGTGTAATACATATGGTGGATATGTATTTATCATGATGTAAAAACTCACTTAATTTTATATGCCTCTCTCATCCATAAAACAAGGACAACATGAAATCCTGAATCATCTACTCTAGAATTGAAAATGTTTTCTTTTACATGGCCAATAGCTTGGGGAGGAGAAGTTGTGATCATCTATATATAAAAATCATTACTAATTAATACTATCCCAAATAATTATATGAAGTGACAATCGTAGTCTAAAATTATTATAAATATAATTCCAAAAAATCTCGATTACAACTTTTAGACAAAAGGCCTCCCAAACAAAACCCAAAACATTACACTCAGATGCTTTTGATGTGGGCCTACTTGGTGAGTTGGATGAATATCACTTATACTTCATCATGAAATCTATATTCTCATGGGTTTTCCATTATGAAAAATATAAAGATACCATCAAATTTCTACTTACATTCAGACACCTCATCCTTCAGCTACTGATAGGTGAGACAACATGTGTTAAACATAGAAACAAGCTATATTAGCCTTGGAAATCAAACCCAATGTAAATGGATCATGGTACATAGTCATATCTTATGGATATATTTATAAGTGAAATAAAAATCTTATTCACCACATCTCATTGTGAGATAGTTTTCATCATCCATCATAGAACAATCGTGGCGTACTACCAACCTTCAAAAAATCCATCTTAAATTTTTCTATTGGATATCTAGTCCTGAATGACGTCAAAATCTATATCAATAAGTATTACATCAATGATATTTTGTTTAAATTTTGGGGTACTAACCATAAAATTGATATTATATACACCATCCTTGTCCTCAATTATCTACTACAACAAGGTTTACTGATATAACACCTTACCCATCGATAATTGATAGAAATCAACATTTTGAAAATCATTAACCACCATAGAAATATCAGGTTGAAACAAGTATAACACTTAATGAATCATTAATTGTTCAACTATAACTCCATGATTGAAGAAGTCATATACTAATAAGTGTACCTCTTGAATCCAAAAATGCTACTTTAATATTTCCTCATAGTTATAGAACCCTTAGAGAGTATCTAGAACTATATTCATGTTTTTTTCATACTCCACCACTAATTGTGAGTATACTAGTATTTGAATAGGGAAGTCTCCATATAATTGATCAAAGAAGATACAGGGGGTACATATCATAAGTCCCACAACACATTTGGTAATTATCAACAGCAAAATATATCACTAAGAACTCAAGGAAACCATAACATCCTTATAGATCCACCCTGAATACATCTTTCTATCAGACCAGAAGCTGGTGATAACTTACCATGCAATCGAACATTGATTTCCACATGATCAATAACCACCAAGGGAATAAGTCGCTAATTATCTATGGTGGGAACTCCTCCTTGATAGTCACCTGGTTTAGTTTTTTTCAATCCTCACCAAACTTCAAAATCTCATCTATCTTCCAAGTGAAAAACAAATGGCTTACACATGCGAACATACTAGGATTCAAAAGTCCCTTACTCTATAGATTTCCCTAACTTCACCTCTATCTCTCATAGTTTCACATGGCCATTCAATATTCATTCACATATATTAAATCATCCATGGTGAAATTATATACTGAAAAAAAGGTTTCGATGTGAAGATAATAATAACGAATCCATATGGATGATATACATGTACTTCTATAGTACCATTAGAAACTAAAAGCTCATAGAATTATTTTATCTGAGGGTCATATTAGAAAAATGATAAGAAATCAGTTTTAGACTCTTGTACATGAGATTATCTTTATATATCTACGATCAGTAATTAATAAAGAAAAAATCCATCCCCAAACTTGGATTCACTACCATACTAACTACTAAAAATCAATAGACCATGAATGGTAGACAACCAGTACACAGTTGTGAAAGCATAATAGGTCCCCAATGATTCTATGGAAATGTTCTATGCAGGGATATACCTCTCCTCCTAAGTCAATTATCTCTGCTAATGGATGTTTTTGATCACCAATCCTCACTATTGGAGCTTCTAAACACAAGGGTTTAGCAAAGAGCTCAACCAAAAGACAAAGCCTGAGACAAGGAATATTATAAGAAACTTGTGGATTGTAAATTTGTCAATAAAAACTAAAATAAATGTAGAGGGGGGAAAATGAACCTCAAATCACTCCTAGAGACTTTTGGTTATTATACTCCCAGGTGTACAGATTCAAATATCCCAGAAAACAATCTCCCTAATCTTGAAGTAGGCCACCTAGGGTTGGTGGAGGTGGAAATAGATCCAAGTGTTAGCCACCTCCTACTTCTCACCAAGCCCTTCTGAATCTCCCAATGACCTATGAAACTCATTGTTCTAATCAATTCCTATGCCTTAGTAGTAAAACATCTATCTCCATATTTTCATCATGATGTGTAGGAAAATATCTTGTGATATTCAAACATCCATTAAACGAATAACAACACATATGTGTTGGCTAATTGAGTTGTACCCTATGTATTCATGAATGATCAAACATCATTTGATGTGATCTAAATTCACCCACAAACTATCTTCAATAAATTATTTTTATCCATGTGTATCCTAATCTATCACTAATTATTCTTCACGTCTCAGTCTGAAATGATAAATTCAACTAATCAACTAGAAGTTGGTCAATGCACTTATCATCAAGTGGGAGAACCACCTTCCATCCGGTAAGATGGAAAGACAACATTAGATCAATTCCTACACGTACCAATTCAAACACTATGTTTTCATAGTCTTACTGACTGGATAAGTCAAATACCACACCAATAATAGATTCCATGAAGTAAAAACTATACTCGAAAAACATTACGATTTTTTTACCTAGTTCCCAAATCATTCCTCAAAAATAGAAAAACCACTAAACTCAAATTGTAAGGTATAATCTCCCCTAATAATACTCTGTTATGACATGACCCACTAGGGCCCTCCGGTCTAGTGATAAGCTAAGTGTGAAACCCCTAACATCGTAATATCCCAGGGGATGGCCACCAACACCGAGTAGGCATATCAAACATGTGGTAAGAATTAAACTCATGTAATTTTACATGTGAACACATCCCTAAATACCCATACAATGATGAAAGGAAAAATGAATTGAAACCGTAATATATGCATAACATCAATCCAAAACTAGAGCGTGGAAAAAATAATGAAGGAAATAAAGGGCTCGATAAAAGATCTCCCAAAATTTCAAAAGTGTCTAACATGCTAAGAAGTAGGGGAATTCTCTCCTGTTCAACACTTTTTTAAACATAGTATGTTTTCCTTGTATGAGTGAGTACACTAATACCCAATAGGACACCCAAAAAATACCAAAAATAAAGTATCAATAGTAGTCTTATCAATAATATATTGATATTTCAATCCATATTTAAGACATAACAATATTCATAAAAAATCCTAATCATGTTCCCTATAGACAACGAATCTCAAGGGTGTCTCAAACATACTTTCATACACATGATTCAAATCAATGCATCAAGGTAATAATCATATGGGAGATTCACTCCATGATCCATAGTGTCACTGATGGTTATTACCCAAGATGTGTTTCACATCAAAGATTTGCATAGATGATGAAAAAAATAACAGGGAAGAACATGATGCCTAGATAGAGGATCACACCTAGGACCACTAGGGGACACCATTAACCATACTATAATAACCATCCATGTAGGGTATCATATGTAAAATGTTAACATGAACCCTAATGGGTTAACCTGCTAGATATGGGATCAAAGCTAGTGCGTGGTGGTCATGATGATACCCCAAACCCTACCTTGGGTAAATAAAGAATGATATAGGATCACACTCCGGGTCATACATAGGGACACCATAATCTCTATATAAGAATAATTCTTTATAAGTGATTAAAATACTACATTGAGTAAATAATGACACACTATACTCTGATAGGGATATACCAATGGAACTCCCTCAATTGATACTTGTTTATACTGAAACAATATATTAAAAAACGAAAGCTCATACTAGAGTAGAATTGGGAAGAATAAGGTATCTTACTTGACCTTTAAGGAGTACATATCATGTATATATGTGTACATGATATGCCTCACTATTCTAGGAACTTCCCATGTATTATAATCACATTAAAATAATTTATCTAAAATATAAATTATGAATCATAGGGTACACTGACTCTAGATGTCCATCTAGATATCATCACACCGCTTTCCCATTCAAATGTAAATGTGGTAGTGAATATGTCCTTCAGGCCACACAAATGCACCAGTTCATTCTCATGAACTCTACCACGACCAAAATTTTAGGTCATGTTTGTTCCCATTTACACCTCATTGTATATACTAATCTTCCAAAACTGGGTCACACAACGTATGACATGAGTCACATGGTGTGTGATATTTTTCTCTGTACATAAAACCCTGAGACAAAAAATACAAACTATCCTATTATTATAATTCATATGATATACCATGTAGTTGTGAAGTTCTTATAAGGAAATAAATTATCCACACACTAACGGATGCCACCACATCCTATAGATTCATCACTAATCTCCCACGAATATTGCAGATCACGGTTGACTGATGCATGTTTGTCACTATTGGATTGATTTTCGCAACTTATTTTCCTATAAATTAGTTCCTCATCGAACCACATCCTTTCCTCATACCAAAATATAGTGAAAATCCATAAATACACTCATGATCAATCTCAAATCATCCACCATCATAATTAACCCTCAATTTCTCTCTCGATCATGAACCTGATCATACAGTGGAAATCTATTTCTATAGATAGCAAACATTCAATGATCATCCATTGGGTATTGGTCGAATCATCGGTCAATAGAAATACTGGTGATAAATCTGAATACAATAGGGGGAGGAATCCATAAAATAGGTAAGAGGAAAAA
The DNA here is from genome assembly GCA_963277665.1 of Viscum album. Classification (NCBI taxonomy): domain Eukaryota; kingdom Viridiplantae; phylum Streptophyta; class Magnoliopsida; order Santalales; family Viscaceae; genus Viscum; species Viscum album. The sequence goes on along the minus strand of OY728138.1, from coordinate 1,707,853,114 downwards.
ACTCAAATATTGTTCAAGATATACTTGAATCATTTTTATTATAACATTTAATGAAGATATAATGCTAAAAAAATTAAAAAATTAATTCCTAAACTATATGGTGATAAATAATTAAATGAAATCAACCTTTGATCCAAAAACCAATTTTGATTGATAAATTTGTTCATGTTTGACCAGGTATGTAAAATACATATTAATACAAATAATACAAACATATTACCCCTTATTGGATCCACCATTTGAGAAGAACATTTATACTAGTGAAGAAGATGAAGATCACGTCGCGTCTATCATTATCCACTTGATTCACCTCAATCCATTTGTTGGTGATCCTTGATATTGATCCACCATAGAAATAAGTTAGTATCCTCTATAATCTATAATGGTTATTTGGATAACTTCTAAAACATTCCATAATAATAAATTTTTGAGAGGGTTAGTTCACAACACTAAATAATTAATGAATAAATAAAATAAAATAAATTACTTTATTATTTGATCCCCCCAAATCACTTTTTATAAAATTTGTGAATCCAATATATGTAATGTCATACATAGGTTATAACCCACATTTAATATTCAAAAAATCTCTAGTTTACCATATGAGTCCCCCTTTTGGAGTAATTTCATTATTTTACCAAAATTTCATGTGCATGATATAATATATTAATTATTGTTATTATATCATTTTAAAGCTCACCACGCCTCATAATATCTCTTTGTATCAACACCTAGAATCCTAAATATTACTTTATATTTTTAAATTCAATAAAAGGAAAAAATAATTATGCTAAAAATTCTATAAATAGTTTATTTGTTTTAAATACGTGTGCAATCCTTAATGAAAACATATTTAAAACAATGAAATTATAAGCATTAAACAAAATTTACATCCATTAATTTAATTATAAATACCATAAAATGATTATTAAAATATACTAATGTATATAATATATATATATCATTAAAATATTTAATTAATATATATTTTTTATATTATTTTGATTAAAACAAATCGCGAACATAAAAAAAGATTCTTTAGGTAAATATATTCTTTAGCCCGAAAAATAACTTCTACCAAAATAAAGTATAATTATGATTATTATATAATAAATTATATAATATACAATTCAAGGATAAATATGTTTTTTGTGATGAAATAAAAAATATATTTTTAATTTATCATGATAATATGGGGTAGTTTTTTATAAAAAAAATATTATTTTTCACTATTCAATGGAAAGTAAATCTATTTTGAAAAATCCAAAACACATCACCAATATAATATTGAAAATTTTATTTCAAAACTATATTTATTTACTCAAATAAATATTCTATATGTAGAAATTTTCTTCAGAAATTCTTCTCATGGAAGATGAAATACAAATGATAAAAAACAGTTTTTAAGGATAACATGTCATTAGTAAAAATTGAGTAACTTTTTATTATAAATTAATGAATAAATATTAATAAATTAAAACCATTACATATATATTTCATATTTTTGTTTTTAATAACTATTACTTTTCATTACATTTATAAGTTGTAAAGGGTTACTATATCACATTTCATTTAGAGTTGTGGTTGCACGTAAAGAATGATATCGACAACTTCCAATTTTTTTAATAAAAAATATATTTTTAAATATATAGGATTTATAAAATACACTAAGATCATTATATATACTGGTATTTATTTTATTCAATTATTTATATATATACATCTACCACATGTGTGGATCCCCATTAAATGTTTTACTTTTTTATGTTATATTTTTATTGATGGAATTTTATTATTTATTTATTCTATATTATAGTCCATATATTCATTTTATTTTTTAATTATTGTGAGTTTATAATCTTATGGGTTATCTATTATTGTGTAAGTAATATCTCTTTATTTTTTCTTAATTCCTCACAACTAATCGGAAGCATCTTGGTACTTTGTGAGAGCCATGTTGTTTTCATGACATGGTATATAACTTCTTTCTAGGATTAAATAACACAAATATAAGTTAAGTACATGTTTTCATGGGTTGTACTGATGTTTTGGTTTGGGGTTTTACAGATGACTGATTTCACCTTGGTTGATGTATATGGTTTTTGTCTTTTGGTTTATTGGATTTTATCTTGGAATGATTAGATATAGTGGGTGAGCTCATGAATCCTATTTAGGAACATAGGTATACCTTTAATTATCTAGTATTCATGTATTTGGTATAGTATTATATTAATTAAATTCTAGAAAAAATATATTAAGTTTTTTCCAAAATATATTATTTTCTAAATTTAATTTACATTTCCTGATCAATATATATATATATATGAATCTATGTGACTAATGTGAAGGTGTTGATGATAATGACTAAAGATTCATATAATAAAGTTATTTTTTTGTATTTCACTTCCTTTAGAATTTCATTATTTAGCTTTAATAGTGTTTTGAAAAGGAAATATTTACATTCATAAAAGGTCTTAAATGAGATTTTAATAGGTTTATATTCCACAAAAGACATGGAATGATAAATATTTTTGAAATGGTTTTCATGATTTTTTGATATGTAATTGGAAATTTAAAGGACCTTTGGCCTGAATTAGTCTGAAATATGGGTAAAATGTTGTATTATCATATTATGGTTATAAGTGTGAAAAATGGAAGGTTTTTATTTCATTTTGTTTGAATGAAATAAATTCAATTAAATTTTATTGATTTTAAAATGGTATAAAAGTTATTTTCCCCAATGTTTGGTTAAATTTTTTGTTTGAAATATATTTAAAATGTGATTAAATGGTTTAGCTCACAATTTCAAGGTTCTAATGAGACCCATTTGGTACTTTTCAAATTTATTTTGATGATATGAGTGTATAACCAATTTGGTCCCTTCTATATGATGTTTTTTACGTAAATCATATCCCAAAAATTACGATTCACATATTTATAATTGAATTTAGTGGTGGTGTTATTTGTGTTTAGATTTAACCTTGAGTGGGGTGGTGGGGTTATTATGTTTTAATTTTATTACTAGGTGTGTCTCTATAGATTTATTAAAGAATGGTTTTTCACAAAAGGTGGCAATTTGAGCCTTTGGGTTATATGTAAATCCTCTAGTGGTTGGTATAGTGGGGTGTTGTTTTGGGTAAAATCCCATGATTTATATGGGTGGTTATGTGGTTCCATGTTGATTTATCATGACATAGATCACGGTGTGAAAGTAGGTCCAGTACAATTTTATGATAGTGGTAGTGGATGATGATTATTGTTCTTGTTCTAGTTTGAGACATATATGGTTTTCATGGACCGTTTGGAAATGAAAGTGTTTGGTCTCCATTCGTTATGTATAAACTAAGTGATTTCATTTATTAGAAGGTGTCTGGTAGTGCATGAACTATATTTCAGATACCTTAAGTGGTTATAATTGGTCGGTAAGGGAATTAGCATATATCCTCATTAGGTAATGTTTCAATTTTTTATAGAGTGATCTCATTTAGATTCTTAGGGCCTATGTGGAAGCTCAGATGTATTTTCTTGGAAATTGAACTATATTGCAGTAGAGGTGATACTTCCTCAATTGAATAGTAACTATTTGTTCATTCCATTATGGTGTATTTGGTTGATTCTTAAGAAGCTTTGTATGGGTTTGGTGGATGGTTTGTATTGTGGCTTCATCATAGAATACAAAGAATAGACTTTGAGTGAGAGGTGGCAATTTTCATTCCTAAGGGGTGGTAGGAGCCAATTGTGATAAGGTGGTTGTGGGATACTATAATAGGTGAAAAGTAATGCAAAACAAATTTAGAATATACTTTCATTATGTGATGCATTTGATATTGTCCAATATACAGAATACAAATACTAAATAAACCCTGATATACTATATAAATATTGATATTGAAAAATGAATGCTATGACATAGATGATTGTTTGACATGAATGAATATGAATAAACATATTATGATATATTTGAATATATTATTTATTTAATTAAACTAATATTCAATCATACATTGTTAATGAATTGGATGAAAATGAAAACAAATATTTTGAAGGTAAAATATATATTTTTCATAAAACTGTTTTTATGTGTGTATTGTATTTTTACCTTAATAGGTTAATATTGTCACCGTTGAAAAATTATTCTAATAAATTATTTATATTATATATCTAATATAAATAATTAACATTCAATTAATTATTTTTACTATTACACTAATTAGAATAAATACATTTTGTTATACAAAAATTATTTTTCAATTAAAATTATTTTATTAAATATTATGCATGGAAATCAAAGTTAATTTATTAAAAAAATTTAAATTTATTTTTTATTTAATGGTATCAATTTCAAAATCAAAATTTCATAATATAAGGAGGATTAATTTTTATGATTTTTTTGAAATGGATTGTTTTTTGGTGAATATTAAAAAAACTTTATTTTTCAAGAAATGATATATATTTTCTTAAAGTATTTTAATTTAAATTTTTTGTTATTAATTAGATATGTAATTAGAGTAAAATAATTCCCCTGTAATTATATATAATATTATTAATTATGACGGAATTATCCATAGATTTATTTTTTGGTATAAGATGATTTTTCTGATTAAAAATATTTCTCTAGAAATGGGTTTTCATTGGATTTGTGCATTTATAATAAAATTGATTCCATAAACAATATAAATTGATTGTTGAATTTGTTTTCCATTTTTAGAATCATTTTATTTATATTTGTAAAATATTCTTCTTTTATTTTCAGTTATTATAAATAGTAGTTATGGTAAATAAAATTCATCCCAGTTGGAGTGTAACGATTTAAACTGGGTTAAAACTATGGGAATTTCATAAAAATATCCATAACACATTATTTTGTATCATTATATGAGTTAAATTCGACCAATAAGATAATTATTTTTATAATGGGGATGTTTATTTCCACTTTCCTTTGACTATAAGCTTTATAACATTTTATGTAATGAATAGATACAAAATATCACTCTATTTATTTAAATACCTATAACATAATTTCATTGGGATAAAAATAATATAAGATCAGTTATTAATGATTATTATTAATATGAATACATTTTTCAATATATAAATTATATTGATTTTTTATTTATAGTATAATTTCCGTAAAATATTATTTAACGCCAAAATGATGCTTAAAAAATAAGTATAAAAATCAATGTCAATGATTTTAAAAATAATAGAATTAATATGTCATGGATGAATTATATTATGCAAAAAATTCCATAGGTTTTTATAATTTATAATTAATTTTAAATTTATTTACATTCTAATTTGATTATCATCTTGATGAATTTGATATCAAAATAAATGAATGTTCTCAAAAATGATTTAAATGATATTTTATGATAAAAAATATTCCTTTATATGATTTAAAAATTTTAAAAAACATTTAAAGTGGAAATTTGGATTGTTAAATTGTCTAAAATTTTATAAATAACCATTTTTTAGCCAATTACCATCTGAGATATATGTTCATGACATTTAAGGAGTGAAAAATATGTTAACATTTGTATGTTCAAAATTGGTTAATGAGGATTTTAAACCAAAGGATAAGAATAAAATTAAAAATTAATGAATTATAAATTGAATTTATTTAATATATTTCTACCTTTTCATGTCCTAACTTGAAATTATTTCCATTTGGTGCAACCTAACGTGATTATGATATTTATTTTATTTTATAGTTCTTATTGTTTACAATTGAACCACTCCCCCAACATGTAAAATGAAACCGACTCTCCCATATTCATAAAATATTTCTATCCATTCATGTCAATAATTCTCTAGCCAAATCCTTTTACTACTAGATTCCCAATTTCTTATATGATCTTTTATCACTAAAAGAATATCCTAAAAGGCTTAATGTGTAAGCCCAAAGTGGTTTCCTGAAAGCAGATATAAATCAAAACTAAAATCATTCATTGAATTTCATCCTATTCATCTGTAAATTATATAATAAACAAATTGATATAATCAAATAATAATCTATAATATACATCGACTTTACTGTATCAAGGGTATTACTGTTAGCCATATCCATATATGTCTTATGATAAATGAAAGTATCACTCGTGCGTAGGTGTGGACAACCACCTTCACAAATGATCTATTTAGTTTTTAGTCACCACCTCATATTGATGTTTATTAATATATAGGTAATTAATATATATGATAAAATTAAATAATTATTATTCGTGAATATAATATATTACTTTCCATTTTACCCTTCAACTCCATAAATAATAATAATATCAACTTTCTGTGCATGTGCACTTCCACCTCTATGAATAAATGTGATCCATTTTTCATGTACACCATTCATGGAAGATTATAAAATAATATTTAATATATAAAAATTATAAATATTTCCTAATTAATATTAAATAGATGATTGATCTATTACACTATTGACCATGATAAACCAATCTATTTTTTTTATTTTGAACCGAAAATCATCAAAACTTCAGACATCAACAAAATTGATTTAATAACTATACATTGGATGTTAATAATTGAAATAAAATGCATAATAATAAGGTAATACAGTAAGAAATTGATCTCATGACAATATTAATATAATATTTGTTAATTATATAAGATATAATGTATGTATGTGGTGATTCAGACTCATGGTAAGGGATTTGTTATCTCAATCTCATTTTGTTGAGACTTCAACCATTATCACCACAAATATTATTTTTTTGGTCTACGATTTTCCTTATGAATTAGATCTATCATTAAATTATTAAAATTTAATTTTATTGAAAATTAATTTCATGTAATAGTCTTTTATATATTTCTGTTTCAAAATTTAAAAAACTCGTATAGGGTTTTACATTTAATTTTTTTTATAGTTTTCCTTTAAAAATTGTTATCCTTGATGTCGCTATAGTTTTTTTACATTTACATTTTCCTTATGTTTCAAATATTATTAATTTTAATTTCAAACAATTTCCTTTCTTTATAAATTATAGAAAAGAATCATTTTCAATTTTTTTATATGACTCACTTTTTTACTTTAATTAAAAAAATTAACATAATGTTCTCTTCAATCATATATAAAACTAATGTATTCCCCCCCATCATGAGAACTATCTTATTTGAATACTTTTTTATAATGTAACATAGTATCATTATAATAGAATCATTTTCAAAATGTTTTTGAAATTATTATATAAAATGCCATCAAAATAATTTGTTATGTTTCCCATGTTTTCAAAGAAAGAGTCAAATGTAATTTTAATGTTATTTTCATCTATGTAATATTCATTTTATTATTATTATAATTTTCATGGAATGAACTCTAATAATACTATCCACATTATTTCTCTTTTTTTATTATGATCATGTTTTTCTACTAATTTATATGGGGATAATATTAACATATTCTTTTAAAATTTAAAAAATATTGATATTTATGTTGATTATTTATTACATTGGTTATTCACTCCTTTAATATGATAAATGAATTAGACATTGTATCTAATGGGAGGTACCCATTATAGAACTTTCATATATTGGTGGGTCTCATGAGAGAAACTTTCAATGATTTTTATTTTCTTCATATACAATTATTTATGATGCAATGGCACATAGACATGATTGTAGCCTTATGATTTTATGAATTGACACCATGAATGTATGTTTATGAAGTCTTTTTAAAAGGCTCTACATGTATGATTGTGATGACTGACACTATGAAATCCATCATTTTGAAATTAATTATTGTTATCACATTTACTATTTATGGTTTTATGGAATCCATGGATGCATTACCCTTTTATAATATTAGTTATGTTTAATATTTGATTATTTATTCTACGACATTATAAGTTGTATAATTTCCCTTATAGAGCATCTGATCTAACACTATATTTTTTTCTATTCTTCAGGATACCAAAAATGGATACCAAAATTATTTCAGGGAAATGAAATATGAAAAAATAATTTTCTCACTTTAATTATCAATTTCATCGAATAATTAGTTTAAATTTATGAGTACTATTTTTTGGACTAAAATTTACATTTAGTGTAAGTGTTCACTAATTATTGTAAGGGTTTTATATATAAGATATTTTACTATTTTGAAAAAACTCTATAGAGAAATTTGAATTATATTAAACTGAAACATTTATTATAAACCAGGGAAATTAGGTATTTTTATGTTATGAAGCATTACATGAAATTCTTGGAGAAGTGTGTTGATTTTTCTTGGGGCTTTCTGATTCATGATTTTTGATACATGGGATTTTGGAAGTGTCATGGGAAGGATAAATTTTGGTAAGTATCTTTGTGTTATGAAATGATGTTGGGAGGTTGGTTCTAGAGCATATAAGGTGGTTGTAAGTTCCTTAGTGAACTACACTTGGAGCATGTATGTTATGAGGTTCTAGATATTTCCTCTTTTTTCCTAAATATTATGGTTCTAGTGTGACATTAGTCTCCATGGATCTTTTTCAATGTTCCTGAAGGAATTTGGGATATTAACGTTGACCATAAATAAATATACAATGGAGTATCTTTGTCTTGGTATATTCGTAGAGGTTGTGATGCTAGATTAGAAATTGAAATGGAGGTCTCTATAGAAGAGCACCATCAGTTGAAAATGAGTTAAGTAAAAAAGGAACTCCTATTGTAGGACCGAGTAGTGGAAATTATTTCTGATTCCTATTTATGTTGAATGTGGGTTAGCATTGTGAGTTATTAGGATATGCAAGTTATTAGTTGAGAATTCTAGTTTCATTGAATTGTGATCTGTGGATGAAAGCAGTTTTAGTGCCTTAGGATGTGGTATTTTGTTAGTGATTGATCATGCACAAATATTGACTAGCATATTAATGTATATCATGTTATTTTTATTATTTGACCCATAATTAATACCATGGGTTGAGGTTTCATGGTTTAGTGATTTTTATCAATGTATGATAGTAGTAGTATAGTGTTGAGGTGATGATCAGTATCATTCTATGTGATGTTGATGATTTCTTGGATGAACATTCTTATTATAGTGACCCTCAATTTTCAAATATTAACATTACATCATTTTATGGAATAATTATTACCCTATAAAAATATATTCCTAGATACCATGTTAGTTTACTTCTATTTGAATCATAGAAACATAAACCCTGGTATATAAGTGAGATATATTATCAACCAACATGTTATCCCTGAATAACACCATTCATAGGAATATAATACATAATAGATATCTTCAGATAATAGATAAATGAATAATTAAGAGGCTAGCTCAGAATCATTGTAAGGGTATCCAAGGGAGATATATTAGTATAAACATGGTCATAAGTGTATGATAATGTGATCATAAAATTTTATGACCATAACTTGTATTTAAAAGATCATAAACATGAATCATAGCATAAATATTAGTAGTTTTATACAAAAATCATATGGGAATAGAAATTGTAAGCCATGAATTCCCATCCTTGGATTATGACATGGAATTTTGGAAGATATATACACATGTAAAATCTTTCCCATTAAGTAAATACACATTTCCACATCATAACATGGAATGTTATTGGAACTAAAACTAATATTCTGAACATAACACCATCCCAAAATGTATAGCTTAAATTGTAAGGGATTGAGGTTCCCATTATTTCATATTAGATTAGGATTCACCATCTTCTAATAGGGGGTAGTGTTTCCCAATATTCTCATAGTGGATCAGGTTTACCCATAGTCTATAATGGAATAAAACCTATCAAAATGATTTCCCTTATTATTTCATGAGATATAAATCTATACCCAATTCATTGGAGGTATATATAGGTCCCACACATCTAATAATGAAATCGTATATACATGTTCCAAACGATCATAAAAACTTCATCATATCGTGACCCATAAATGAGATGAGTTTCATAAACATTTCATCATAACCTATGAAATAAAATGGTTATAATAAGAATTCCACTATATTATAACTTGTGGAAAATAGGTGGGTATGGTAATCATTTCATTAATGCCTAACCTATTAAAGGACATGGTTCCAAAATCATATAACTTGTGGAAGAGGAATGGGTATCGTATAAATCAAGCCATCTTAAACATAAAACATCTATACAAATAATAGGAATGTTTTCATTTTTGAATAAACTATTTAAAAGTTTTTCATCTTAGACTAAAAATTTCCCTTCAAAACGTTTCTTGAAAAAAATACCCTTTCTTATTTGGAAAACACTTTTTCAAACCAGAAAACATTTTTGAAAGAAGTTTCCTTTGTAAATAGATTTGAAAAAATATAATTGAATATTTTAAAAATAAAAAACACTTTTAAAATCATTTTTAACTGAAAAGGATATAAAAATATCATTTTGATGGAATTTTTGAAACCATTTTTAAAATGGGGTTATTTTGAATAAAACATTTTTCCGACCAAGGAGACAAACAAGGTCAGATTTTCTTAAAATCAGTTTCTTAGTAATATTAAGTACAAAAGACTAAAAATTGATATTAATACATGAATATATCATTAATACCTTTATGAGAACGAAATTAATTAGTATTCATGAAGTATGGGTCAGAATATTTCATCAATTAATGCTTAAACAATATCGATATATGATGATATTTTTCTAATAAACTCTTCCCACATAGTAACATTGAACTAGAATCCCTATGAAAAAATGAAATTATATGATCCTTAAAATATAGTGAATTGAACTGGATTCAAGATATAACATTTAAAACATTATTTTGTACACATCATAGAAAAATATAGGTTCCTAACATGGTATTTGTCTCAAAAAAGGAAATTGAGGCAAACATACTTTTTTGATTCGATAACTTTTGAAACATTAACCATTAACAACTCGAAAATTTATGAAATAATTTTCCTTTCAATTAATTACATTTCTTATGGATATAGAAAAAAATAACACTTTTTGTTTTATTATATCTAATTAGATTTGAATGACCATTAAGTATCCTTATAGTTTATAATATAGACGGTGAATAGTGATCACATGGCTATTATAAATATAGGGTTTTAACAAATTCTTTTGTCACAAAGGAAGGGATGGCCTCAAATAGTAGGATCATACCCTATAAATCCCTTTTATTAGAGATTTAAAGGGAGATATCATTTTGGAATTTTTCCAATACAAATCCCAAGTTGAGATCCAACAACATATGCATGAGAAAAACCGTTTATGGGAGAAGTTCAAGATCATCGAGATCACGACCCAAACCATATTCTCCTAACGCCCCCAAGAAATCCCCACCATCGCACAACATACTCTTATGTAGTATTCTGGTATAATAAAGGGATATGTATCAAGACCATTACATTATGATTATATTCATTACTTTTTTATAAAATAATTAATATACTCTCATTCTATTATAGTTACTTTGTAAATTATTTGAAAACACAAATAGTATTTCTGGTTAATTTTAAAATTCATTAAAGAAATTTATTTTGATGAATTAATTTATTTTTAATTAAAGAATATTTTTTAAGATATTATCACTAAATTAGTTTTATTAAATATAAATTATCGTATAATTTTTATGAATTAAAATGTAATTTTTATTTTGTATTATAAACTGTTTTAGTTAAAACCCGTCAATTTTTAATCATGTCAGTTTTTTTTCAAAGTGAAAATTCACATATATAGCAAATTATTAAGACAAAATAAATATTATTTTTGGATTCATAATGTCAAAATTATCAGATGGTGAATTTTTCATAATCTTATGAGAGAGTCGAATGTTTTGGTAAAAACTAAATACCATATAAATATATTATGCATTTTATGACATCATAATGAACAAATTGTAATTTAATAAAATATTATAAAATAAATATTCATTAAAATATATGTTGTACATTTAAAATAATACAAATTTAGGCGTATTTTATTAATTTTATAAATCCTTAGTGAATCCTTAAAGACATATAAAATATTTTAAGATTTTAATGTCATTTCCATGAAACTGTAACTCACCTACAAATAATTAAGGGAAATATTTTAATATCTCAGGCCCTTAGAACAATAAAATAATGTACAACACTTCCATCTTCAAGAAACTATGTGCAAAACTATGGTTGGAATTTAGATTTGTAATATTTTATTGTGTATTTTTCCAAACCATTATAATAATGAATTCCCCCACCTTTCCTATATAAACCTACCCTAGCACCCATTTATATTAACTAATTATATTTTAAGGTAAAACACCCTATCCCCCCACTCCCTAGAGTCCTCCCAAGGCACTACCAAGATCCCATGAAGCCTCTCCCAATCATTTTGTATCATACATCCATGTAATGGATCTTCCACTCTCATTTTTCATCAATAAAATATTTTATGTCATACATTTTCATTTCTATTTTCCTTATTTGGGAAATTTTATTCCATAAATAATTTATACACAGTTGATTTATAAATGATGTGATCTTCCTTTCACTCCCTTTAATCCCCCTATGATCCCTCAATCCCACCCGTTACTATGAAAAAAATTCAGTAAGGGTTCCTTCATTTATCATTTTTATCCATGTTTCCTTATATTGTTATATCCTTTTATTTAAAATTAAAAATGTTGGGGTTAGTTTTAAAACCTCCACCATACATCCCTTATTATTTTTTAATGATGAATGTCCCATTTTTCTCTAATCAATCCATCACATGTACACCTATTACCATGCCAAATTTCTATTAGGGATTTCTCTCTTATCATTTTTATTCAAGAATATATTTAATTTTATTTATCTAAATTCGATTTCATATGTTAGTAGATTATATTCCACGATCCTATTACTATACTTTAAATGTATAGATTATGATATACCACTTTCTCTCTCATAATATTATATTAAAATTTTATATTTGTTGTCGTTATGCTGTGGAAATTGCACCATGATTTTTCATGCAGACATCATCATGTAGTGAATACCATACACTTTTCTATATCAAAGGTATTCCCCTTTATTATCATGTAATTATTGATTGGTAAATTACATGTATGTATTCCACCTTCTTTAATCATGGAAAAAAATAATTATTTTAATGGATCCATGTTGTATAACCTATGTGGCACACATATAATGAAAAATAAAATGATTCATAATGGTGCACCCTGATTATGCTGCATCGCATTGGGTATTATTTAGTATCATGATACACCATGTGAAACGTGGGTTTAATCATGATAATTCATGTTCAATGGAGGTTTAATTGTGATAATTCATGTCCAATGAGGGTTTACTCATGAAAATCCATGTGCAAGGAGCCTTGTCTCATGGTAATATCATTTTTTTATTGATTCCACGTTTCCATGTTATGAATATCATGGTATATCATGTGTTATGTTTATGTTATTTTCACTACATTGATATTCCAATTTAATAACATGTATTTTCTTGCTCATTTTATGGCATGTTTAATACCTTATTGGGATTTATATCTCATCTTTTTATTTTGTATGTCCTCAGGTTATCCCATGAAATGTTAAGTATACAAAAAGGGCATGGTCATGTATACTGTGTTTTCAATAAAGATGTGTATTTCATGTTTTATATTGTTATTTAATGTTACTAAGACCCAAAAACCTAGAACCCCCAATCTTCTGAGTTGTATTTAGTGCATTTTTATGTAATAATTATTTTTTTAAGATTAAATCATGTGTTGGGTTGTTATAGATTATATCAGAGGATAGGTTTAGTAATTTTTGGAAGTAGGATTAAAAAACATTTGTGAAATCCTTATGGATCAGACTATGTATAAGAAAATAATACATATTTTTTAGTATATATTAAGTGGCTAATTAATAAAATACATGCATTTCTAGATATGAACAAGTAGAGGAGTCTATAGAATAGATAGACCTAGGGGGAAATCTTTAAAACACAACTTTGTTCTAGACTCAAATGGAAACTATTAAACAAAAACATGCCTTGCGGCACTACTGGGTTAACACTCTCAGAGTATATGCTTTGGTAAATTAATTAGATTATCACTATCGATTATTAAGGGAACAAATGATTCCCCTAGGAATATATGTTAGGTTATAGATCATTCATAACATAAATCAATGCTTCAAAATTCATCACTTAAGGAGATAAATATAATTTATAATTTATCCCCTTAATGTTATTGAATTCCCTTTATGTGTTTACTATTTAAGAGAATCATCCCTAAATATGTATTGGATAATGTAGATACAATATAAAAAATTGAATGTCTGTGTTTTCGTCTGTAGTTATACATAATCTTTTATATCCAAGTTGTTTATAATAATAATCCAAACGCCACCACAGAGCATGGAAATAGAGATGTTTGTAAAAATATTAAATTTTTAAAATTTTTCATCCAATATATGTAACTCTTCCCCTGTTAAAATTTTTGGAATAATCTTCAAAAAAAACTTCATCATACTCCTTATAGTGTAATTTTATGCAATTATTGGCATGTATTGGCATTCTCTATGTTGATCCCACATAGATTTCGATGAGAGTTAAATCAATCCCCATATGTCGAATTGACCACCAATTCTACAAAAGTGCAAGGAAGTGTAGGAATTTTCATTAGAACCATCATATAACACATGGATATTACTTCATATTGTGTAGGAAAATAATTCTAAGATGTTTTAGTCTAACGAAATAACCATCCTCAAAGAAATGACTATTATAAGGGAATTTTCTGATGTTTTCTTATGGAATTTCTTTACCTTCCACCTAGAAGAGATGTTGAATTCGTGATTGATCACATACCTATTACATTTCCAATATCTGAGACTCCATATAGAATAGATACTGTGGATCTTGAAAAGCTAAAGAAACAACTACATGAGAATCTAGATAAAGGGTTTACATGCCCATGTTCTTCACCATGGGTTGAAAAATTCCTCTTCATCAAGAAGAAGTAGGTGACAATAAACCTTTGCATTGATTATCGTGAGCTCAAAAAAATTGCAATAAAAAACATGTAATCTTTTACATGAATTGGAGACTTGTTATATCAACTACATGGAGAAAAATAATTCTCCCAGGTGGATCTTCATTAGGGATATTACTAAGTTAAGGTGAATAATTATGATATCTGAATGACTATTTTTTATATGATGTACAAGAATTCTGAATTTATAGTGATGCCATTCGGACTCACCAATGCTCCATAAATATTCATGGAATTGATTAATATAGTCTTTATAGAGTACCTAAAATAATATGTGGTAGTGTTTATGTATGATATAGTAATATAATCCAAAACCAAGGAGGGGAATGAGAAGAATCAGAGCACTGTTTTTGAGACCTTGGGAAAGGAGAATCACTTTTCAAAGTATATTATGTGTGAGTGATGGTTGAATGAAGACTCATTCTTGGTGAATATCATCACAAGCAATGAGATATATATGGATCCTACAAAATCAATATAAATTGATGGATAAAAGAGGATGATATATGTGATGGATATCCGTAGCATCCTAGGATTTTCTGGATATTATAGTTGATTTGTGAGAAATTTATAACTATTTTAATACAATATTACAAAGCTAACTCAGAAGGGAGTCATGTTTTCTTAGAATAATGAATGTGAATAAATATTAATGGAGATGAAGAAGTGACTTTCCACTACCTCTATACTCATACTATCTGTAAGTGTGGATCATTTCATAATATTCAAAGATACTTAAAATAATGGAATGTTATTTCTTTTGATGTAGAATGACCAATTCATTACCTATGACTCAAGAAAGCATAAAATTCAAGAGAAAAACTTTCACATGAATGATCTGAAGTCAGAAGCTATTATATTTTCATTAAAAATATGGAAGCATTATCAGTTTGGGGAGAAGTGTGAAATATATATGGATTAAAAAAGTTTCAAATATGTTTTCCCACAGAATTAGATGAATATGAACAATGAATATGGTTAGATGACATCAGGGATTACGACATCCCAATCCATTACCACCCTAGGAAAGAAAACAAGGTCCCGAATTCTCTATGAATAAATGACCCAGCAATTCAATCTTTGATGAGAGTTGAAAAGGATCCATTCTTGAATGATTTTATAAATATGGACATGGGAATCATAAAGAAGGTAACCTAATCAATTTTCTAACAAATTATTTCCCAACCATATCTTCTATAAAGGTTAAATTATGCTAAAAAATGTGATGTGGGAATTTAAAAGATAGTGTTAAAAATCATAGAAGGTTAATCCTTCGATATTAATGATAATGAATAAGTAATTGATTGATTTTGGTCAAGAATATGTGTTCCATAAAATCAAGATTTAATGAAACAACATTTGGATGATTCACATTGTTCAAATTTATCCATTCAACAGCGAAACACAACGAATTTTCGAGATATCTAGGATCACTATTGGTGTGATAATATTCAGAAGGATATTTCTAAATATACCCCAAAGTTCCTCGTATTCCAGCAAGTGTATTATAAGAGGTATATGTCAAAGGGGATGATTAAACCATTAACCATACTAACATGGAAATGAGAAAACATCCCCATGAACTTTTTCACCCAACATATGAATAAATCCAAAGGAAACATTGCAATCTTGTTTTTTGTAGATTCGCTTACAAGGTTTTCACACTACATTGAAATTAAATAGAATTTCTCATTGCATAAAATGGAATATATATAAATCAAGGAAGTGGTAAGGCGGAGTGGAGTACCACTATCTATTGTGTCTGATTGAGATCTGAGACTCACTTCTATGTTCTAGAAGAATATCTTATATTCTCTGAACACAGAGTTGTTCTTCATCATGACCTATAACCCTCAAACTGATGGAAAATTTGAGTAGACTATCCATACACATGAGGAAATTTTGAGAGCCCACTCAATGGACATAAAAGTAATAAGGCTACAATGTATTATTTTGGTGGAGTTCTCTTACAACAACACATTCCACTATATCATCCAAATGGCTCCTTATGAACCCTTTTTTGGGAAGAGGTGTCGAACACCAGAATGTTGGGATGATGTTTGGAAACAAAAAATTATAGGTCCAGATATGGTTGAAGAAATGGTGGAGAAGGATAAGACCATCCATCATCACATCAATGCTATACAAAGTCAATAAATGTTATATGACGAGAATAATTGATGAGACATTGAGTTTGATGTTGGAGACATGGTATTGATTTACATATCACAATGGAATAGATTTATGAGATTTGGGAATAAGGGAAATCTTAGTCCAAAGTACATATGCCCTTTTGAGATCCTTGATTGCATCAATGTAGAGGCCTAAGAACAAGGACTCCCACCAAACTTGTATCAAGTAAATGATGTGTTCCATGTATCACTCTTAAGGATGTATAATCTAGACTCATCTCATGTAATCAATCCAGAGGTGGTACCATTTGAGAATGAACAATCCTATGAAGAGAATACGGTGAAGACCATATATTTTAGATAAAATGTGTTATTAAATAAGACAATGCCCCTCGTCAATGTGTTATAGAGAAAACATAATTGTGATGAAGTGAAGTGGGGACTAGAGGAAGTGATTATATAGTCTTATACTCATCTGTTTTAACATGTGAGAAGGAAATTTCGACTGTGAAATTTCTTATGGGGGGGAAGTTGTAACGACTAGAAATTTTTTGAATAAAATTCCAATTATTTTAATTAAATTTCTTATGGATATAGAAAACACATGAAAAACTTTTGTTTTATTATATCCAATTTTATTTACTTGACCGTTAAATATCTTTACCCTTGAATATATATCTAACGAACAGTGACTACGTGACAAGTAAAAATATAGGGTTTTAAAAAATCCATTTGACATAAAGGAAGTGATAGACTTAGCCAATAGGATCATACCTTATGAAGCCCATTAATCAAAGATTCTGAGGGAGATAGAATTTATATGCTTTTCCTTAGACAATTCCCAAGTTGATATCCAATAATAGGATCATGAGAAAACCCAATTACGAGAGAAGTTCACTCTCATCGAGATCAAGACCCAAACTATGTTCCAAAAATTGCCCCATTAAATCCCCACCATTACACTAGACTCTTAAGGAGTATATTTTTTGTAATAATGGGTTATTATCAAGACCATAACATTATGATTATTCACATTATTTGTTTTATAGAATAATGTATATACATTTATTATATTAATTTTACTTTGTAAACGTTTTTAAAATAACAAATAGTATTTTTGGTTAATATATAAATTCAAATATGAAATATATTTTGATGAAGTAATGTATTTTTTTAATTAAATAATATTTCAAAAAAATAATTTTATTAAATTACTTTTATTAAATATAAATTATCATATAATTTTTATGATGTCAAATTAAATTTTTATTATGATTTTAATAACTGGTTTTGTAAAAACCACTAAATTTTCAATAAATTTCGACTATTATTAGAAAAGTGAAAATTTAAATATTTAGAAAATTATTTAGATAAAATGAATATTTTTTTTTGGAATTATGAAGTCAAAATTATCCAATGGTTAATTTTTCATAATTTAATGAGATAGTTTAATTTTTTGGATAAAAATTAATTACCATATAAATATGTACTGTGTTTTATGACATCATAATGACCCAATAGTGATTTAATAAAATACTATAAAAGGTATATTTGGCCAAATAACTGTTCTTAAATTAAAATAATGTAATTTTAAGTATATCTGATTTATTTTTAAAATACCTAGTGAATCCTCCAAGACATATAAAATATTTTATGATTTTAAAATCATTACCTTAAAAGTGTAACTCACCTTTACATAAGAAAGGGAAATATTTTAATATCATCAGCCCTAATTCTTTTAAAATAATATATACCACTACCCTTTTCTAGAAATTCTGGGAAAAACCCATGGTATGGTTTTTAGTTTTGAATATTTTAGTGTGTTTTGTCCAAAATAAAAATAATTAAGAATTTCCACACCTTTCCAATATAAACCCACCCAAGCACCCATTTATCTTCATTAAAACTATTTTATTATTGACCAACCTCTTTACCCTACTCTCTAGAGTCCTCCCAAGGCTCCCCCATGCTCCTAAGAAGTGTCCCCAAGCCTTTGTGATCACACATCCAAGTAAGGGATCTCCCTCTCCCCTATTTCTTCAAACACCTCTTTTTTGTCATCAATTTTAATTTCCATTTTATTGATTTGGGATATGTTATTCAATATATAATTTCTATCTATTTGATAGAAACATGATATGATCTTCCTTTCACTACCATTATTCCCGATATGATCCCTTAACCCCACCTGTTACTAAGCCCAAATTCTATAAGGGTACTTTCCATTCTCACTGTAATCCTTGTTTCCATATATTTTTACAACATTTTATATCAAATTAAAAATTATTGGGAATTTTTCCCACCTACACCACAGTTCCCTTGTTCTTTTTTAATAATGAGATACCCCTTTTATCAATCATTAATCCCTCTCATGTACACCTGTTACAATACTAAAATTATTTAAATGATTTCTCTCTACTAATTTACATTCAAGAATATCTTTTATTTTATGCATCTAAATTCCATTTAATATTTTGGAAAATTATTTTTAATGATACCCTTACTATTAATTTCATCAATAAATTATGATAGACCCATTCCTCTCTCATTAATCAATTTTAAAAATTTCTATTTGACGTCATTATGCTGCCGAAATTGCACCGCCATTTTCTATACCAAAATCATCGTGTAGTGAATGCCATACCCATTTCTCTATCAAGGGTTTTCAGTATTATGATTTTATATATTTTTTTTGATTTTTTAATTACATGTATGTATTCCACATTATTTATTCATGGAATAAATTATGTACATTAATGAATCCATGTTGTATGACCTATGTGGAACACATATACATGAAAGCAAAATGATTATATATGGTGTGACATGATAGTGCTTCAATGAATTGGATACTATTTAGTATCATGATACACCATGTGAAATTAGGTTTTACTCATGCTATTTCATGTGAAATTAGGGTTTAGTCTTGTTAATTCATGTGTAATGAGGGTTTACTTGTGTGAATCTAAGTACAGTAAATCTTGGCTCATGCTCATATCTTGTTGTATGTGGTTACAAAATTTCCAAGTTATGAATATCAAGGAATATCATGGATTTATTTCCATGTTTATTTTTTCTCCATTGGTATTCATATTGACTAACATGTATTTTATTCATCATTTTTTTCCATTTTTATTCCCTTACTAGGCTTTATAGCTCCCTTTTTCCTTACGTACGTCCTCTTGTTATCCCTTGAAATGCTACGTGTGATGGAATGTTGTGGTCATGTAAAATACGTTTTTATAAAGATGTTCATTCCATGTTTTAAGTTATTAGGTAATATTCCTAATCCCCAAAGGCACTAGACCTATCGATCATTAATTTTGTATTAAGTGCATGTTTATGTAATAAATATTGTTTAAATATGTAATAACGAGTATGGTTGTTATAACAATCCATTAAATAGTGATCAAGAAATTTATATGTAAATAACCATAAATTTAAGGATAATAATCACATAATATATTAATGGTAATTATATACCTCACACAATATAAAATAATTCTGAATAATTTATAAATCTTACAGATATAAAAATGTGACTATAAATCTCCTAAGCTTATGCCTTCACTCTTGTTGTACTCATTCCAAAATCTTATATATTAAATATAAGTTAATTATAAATCTAACATAGAATAATATTCCTTTACATAATACCATATATTATTTTAATTATTAATTTATATTTCCTATTTGTTAATGATTCCATGTTAAGGTAATTTTTTGGGAAATATTTGAATTATTTTTTCACATGTGTCATTATTTATTATATTTGTGGTCCACTTACATATATCATGATTCCATACTCTCGAGAACCATATCCAGGATATAAATATCATATAAATTCATTATATAGGTCTTTATAATAATATATTGAAAATATAAATAGAAAATGAAGTGCACCATTAATGGAGACGGTAGGTCGTACGTACACATGAACGTTGTATCCATTTTCAGGATGTATTGAATTAAATGATAGCAGATGAAATATATATATATATAATATATTTAAATTACAATTATTATTTCATTTATATCATATATTTTTACTAAACTCGTTATTAATACATTCAATATAGAGTGTGAATGAATCACGTCGCTTGGAGCATACGGTAGTCCACATGACCATAAATGAAGTTATCATATTTACAAAAATGGAAATCATGAAGACATATGTTTTATAATAATTAAATAATAATAAATACATAATGAATATTATATATATAATATAAAAACAAAGTGTCCATCACAATTACCACCCATGAGATGTGGGAATGGAAAGATGAATAAATGAGTTTTATGAAGTCGTATTTCACCGTACACAAGAACGTTATGTTCATTGCCCATTTGATGGAAGTGCGTGTAGGTGTAGGTAAAAAAATTATAGTAACAACAAATAAGTATATTTATGATAATAAATTATCATATAATCATTTAATAATAATATTTTATGTGATGTATAATGAAAATAAAACACACAGGCTGTGAAAGGATGTTACCTCTTCTTTGGGTAACTCATATTAGTTTTCATCCAATGGATTAATAAGAAGGGTTTACTAAAAAGGGAAGATAATAGTTTTAATTTAGGGAATTTGGGAGAATATGTTGGATATTTTTTTCCAATAAAAAGGCAACAAGAGGTGTAAATATAAGGGTAAGGGATGGGGCCTTTTATAAGTGGGGAAAAGGACCCATTGGGTGTTGTTGAAAATATTTATGTGATACCCACGTTTTCCTTTTCTCCCATGCATTCAACTAAATACTTATGAATCTATAGAGGATTAATGGTCGAAATATGGACATAAAAATGTTTTTAGACATGTTTATTGAAATTTTTACAGCTTTTTTATTATGTTTAGTCATTAATTAAGATAGTTTTTTTTTATCACTCACTATAATTAATTTTAATTAACTTCACTAATATTTTTATTCATAAAATAATTATTACATATTATAAATTTTATTTTTAATTTTTTAAATTATTCATTCCAATTAAAAAAATTATAAACATTGAATTGGAATAATTTAGATAAAAATTAATCACGCAGACGTGTCGTGACAACGAGTTTATTAAGCATAACATTTTAGATGATTGAAATAATTTTATAGCCAATTTATTGGTGAAATTGGTTCCAAGGACCTAAATTGGATTAATTTATGTTAAAATAATATAATTAAAATTTTAAATAAAATGAAAATATAATTTAACTATATAAAAAAATTAATGAAAATGAAGTTTTGAAATAAAATTCAGTATTGTTTCACTATTCATCAAAAAAATAAGATATTTAGATTAATCTCAAAAAATTACAATAAGATAATTTTGAAATTTTGAAGTCAGAATTTATTCATATTTTATCAAATTCAATTTATAATTGTTATCTAAAATTAATTATATTATTTTTCACAGAAATAAAGAAAAATATTTTCCATTATGAAAATATTATTTTCAATCTTATAAAGATATTACCAAATATTATGTGTTTTATTATAAATATGTTCTATTTATATAAAAATATTATAAATAACATTTTAAATTAGTTATTACTTCTCATATTTCTATGTTTAATGGCTAGGTAATACTATGTTGTTTAAATAATTACAATAATAAAACTATGATTCGTAGAAACTCAATATAGTGTTTAACTCAAGATTATTTAAAGTTTCAGGTAGAGTATGCATAACATGGTGTAACATATAAATAAAGTTATAAATAGTGTATCATGCTACTCATGATATTAAATGAAATCCGTTAATGTCCAAACAATCCAGAAAAAATCATGGTGTTAGATTATACCCCCTTCATTTGAATTTTTCCATTGAAATTCGTTATTAAAATACAAAAAAATGACTATACATATGTCTCATAATATACTAATGTTACTATGTAGATTCCATTAATTTTTAGATTCTCTAAAAATCTATTGACATGTGAGTGATATTGTTTTCATAGAACATTCTTTGTGTGATGCAAAATATAAACTTGTTGTTCCTCACAAGAAAGATACTTCTCCAGCTATATGAACTCTATGTTCAATAAATGTGAATGGTTAGGTATTTACTTAATCAATAGTGATAAAAAGAACACATAATGGAATTGAGAGTTATTTGGTGGAAGTTTCAACCGGTAGTCTATCATTCAAATATGATTAATAATATCAAGGAGATAGATATACCAAGGAATTATTTTCCCTTTCTACCTAAATCTCATAACAATTTTTTGATGAGATATTCATAGAAAAAACCTCTCACTAACTTAAAATTATATATCCAAATGATTATTATTAGCAAAAAGTTTATTTAGACTTTGAGATGCCTTGATATTAAGTTGAATGGTTGTGACCATCTTAGTCATATCTTCAGAGATATTAGGTCTCAATATTTTTATTTCACTTACTTCATACGACCACATTAGAGATCTATATTTCTTCACATAGAGGGATTCAAAAGGAGCGATTTTAATTCTTCATTGAAATATATTTTTGTAAGGAAACCCAACTATTGGATGGTTTTCATCCCAACAACATATAAACTCAATAAAACAAGATCTGAACATATCCCCTAAGGTGTGAATTGTTCATTAAGGCTACCCATCCATATAAGGATGATAAAAAGTGATGGAAAGTGATTGATGAAGGCATTGCCAAATTTTTTTAGTAAATCTCATATCCTAATTAGAAATAATGGAATATGGTACTCTATGAAACCTTACCTCTTCCTTAATGTTTATCATGTAATGATGTCCTAGAGAGAAATCTTCTATTATATAAATTAAGTGTGCTAACTTAGTAAGGGGATCGATTACCAACCATATATAATTAACACCTTTATAGGTTTTGGGGAGTCCAATGATAATATCCATAGTGGTTTTATCCCATTTACATTACAGTATAGTTAATGGATTCAACATCCCCTTAGTTTAATGTCCTTTAGTTATAACATGCATGTATACAAATCCCAGAGATACAATATTTGTGAATCTATCCCTATGATATTCCACCAGATGTTTTACCTAAAATCTATATACATCTTCATAATACTAGGATGAACATCAAATGAATAACTTTGAGGATCTTGGAATAATGCGTTCATCAAATATGTTATGGAAGGAAAAAATATAAGGTTCCTAATCCTTATCGTTCCATCCTAGTCAATTTTAATATTTAGATCATTTAAAACCATTTTTATATCTCTATATATTCCTCTAATTCCTCTTTGATCTTTACTTGTATAAATGGTTGAACATTCAATTGAACACGATAATATTTTCCCCCTTCCATAAATGTTTCCAAATCCATCCATTAAGAATCCAGAAATATTAGATCTTTTTAAATCCTCGTCTTTGATAAGCTAACATGATCCTTTCAAATCAATGCATCGACAACCTTGTTCTCTTTCCATGGATGGTAATTTATTGAGAAATCATAATATTTTATCATCTATAACCATCTTATATGCTTCATGATCAACCGCTTATGAATTTTATGATCGGAATTTATATCACTCTTTTCTCTATAAAAATAATTCCTCCAAATATTTAATAACATAATAAGAAGAGTGCACTCCAAACCATCAGTTGGGTAATTTTTCTCATGGATATTTAATTGACATGAGGCATAGTTTAAAACCATGTTACTCTGTATGAGAACACATCACATTACCTTCTTGGATGAATCACCATATATTGAAAATGCTTCTCTACTACATGGTAATCTGAGCATAGGTGAACTTACAAACCTTCTATTTAATTCAGTGAAACTATTTTGATATTCAACTGTCTAGAGGAAGATATCACTATTCAGAGTTAATATAGTCATTGTATGAGATATTCATGGGAAATAATCCATAATCCATCTACAATATAAATCTAATCCATGAAAAATATGGATCTATACCACTATTTTTGATCTAGGACAACACACAATCGCCTTTGTGTTTGATGGATCTACTAATATACCAACTCTTGGGATTATA
The DNA here is from genome assembly GCA_963277665.1 of Viscum album. Taxonomy (NCBI): domain Eukaryota; kingdom Viridiplantae; phylum Streptophyta; class Magnoliopsida; order Santalales; family Viscaceae; genus Viscum; species Viscum album. The sequence goes on along the minus strand of OY728138.1, from coordinate 1,707,828,054 downwards.
TGACCCAAAAATGTAAAACAATTCATCTAAAATTCACATATTGATATTTTTTATACAGTTTCTCCTTCCATAGGTTATTTAGTAAAATTTTCATGTGGTCTTCATGCTCTTCCTTGATCATGGAATAGTTAAGGATACCATCTATAAATTAAACCAAAAACTGTTCGAGGCAATCTCTAATGAATATATTAATCAAATCCATTAAGATACCAAGATAATTAGTAAGACCAAAAAGAATAACTATATATTCATAATTTCCATCCATTTTATTGAATTTCATCATGCGTATATCCACTTTAGTGACCATCAATTTATGATATATAGAATAGAGATCAATCTTGGAAATGTATTTAGCTCCACATTGTTGATCAAACAAATCACCAATTTTGGGAAGATGATATTGTTCTTAATCATGAACATTTTCAATTACATATAAATAATATTGAGTAACATTGATCCATATTTCTTTTTTCTCATAGAGAAATGTTGACCCCCATGTTAATACACTATAATGAATGAATACTTTTTCACATTATTCTTTGAGTTTCTTCTACAAAACCTCCAACTCAATTGGGTGCATTCTATAGGGATTCTTTAAAATTTGTGTGGAACCAGGTATGATTCCTACAGAGAACTCAACTTCACATTTCCATGGAAGGCTAGGAAAATGTTCTACAAAGACATCCACAAACTCCTTAACTATGGAAATATCATCAAAGATTATCTTCTCCCCAAATATTTTATATAAACACACCTTCTAGATGGGAATTATGAACTATACACAAGATGTAATATCCATAAAAATTTCATATTTAACATCGCAATGATATATTATCCTAGTATGGTTTGGAAAAGGAAACATAACATCCCTTACTTGAAAATTGATGTGGGATACATATAAAGATAGATAATCCATGCCCAAGATTACATAAAATTAAACTATTGTAAGAATAAAAATATTTACAGCAAAAAAGTTCACAAAAACATCAATTGAAGAGGAGTCATATATGTGAGAAGAAATCATCATACCACTAGGTGTTTGCGTAAATAATTCAACATCTATTCATTTGGTTGGAATCCTAACACAATTTGGAAATTATGGAGATTTTAAAGAGTTTGTAGATGCAGAATCAAATAAGTCATTAGCTATTATTGAGGGGAATTTAATTGTACCTATAACCAACATATTATCACAACCCTCATCAGTAATAGTGATCACATGACATTTTCCCAAGTCAATAATTTTAATTGGTTGGTGATGTCGATCCTCATCACCAACCCTTGAGTTTGGAAATATGTTAGCATAATACCAATTATTCTTACACATAAAGCATTGAAGTGTGGGAGGTGAATCCCAATATGATTTCAATATATTCAAATATTATATGTAATATAATTTCTTCAAAATTGAATGAAAACAAATCATGTTAACAAGGCATCCCAATGATATGATTACAGCCATTAGACATGGAATAAGATGTTATGCACAATTTAATCTCAAGTCATCCAACGATGGGTAACTGGGGAACGTGAAATAAGAAAAATCCTAGAATACAAGCATATGACTAAGACATTAGCATAGCATATAATTCATGGGATTAGAAAGAGAATAAGAAAATGTGTGAAATAAATGATATATAGAACATACATAAGAGGCCCTAGTTATAAGTGATATGGAACAATCCATTTCACAAGACATTATGACATGGATCATAATACATAACCTAAAAATTATAAGAAACATTTACAAGTACAATCCATAACGAGAATAAAAAATACAAGATAAAATTAAGGCATGCATAATGACATAAATTTAATGAATTTTAGAAATAATTAAGCATAGACATCCAACCAATATATCTAAATCCATTTCATAAATTTAGGGAATTAATCCAAGGTGTATCTCACACACCCAAGGTGATTATCCATTTAAAAAATTTGAAAAATGTCATGAATGATATTATAATTTAAAGGGGTGTCCAACAAAGAGTCAAACACCTAAATGATGGATTTCTCTATATTTTAACGTCTCAAGGCTCACAGAAAACAAATTTAATTAATTTATTAAAAAAAATCAAAGAAAAATTTAATGGATCCATCTTGTGTAAAAACCGTGTGTAAAAAATTAAATGAAATGAGTGGGAAATAACTATACAAACTACCATACACAATGGAGGAATCACATGCCTGATATGTTTCATTGATTTAGTTTGGTATAGATGAAATCAAATAAACTATCCAATTCAATAAAAATATGGAAAAATAAGTCAATAAAATAGAACAATAATTGAAGATGAATCCTGGAATGTATTAGAGAAGAAGATGAAGATTATCGAGATAGATCCAACATTTCAAAAAGTGAGAGAAACAAATCATAGATGAGGGCGCTATCTCATTATATAAGGAGGATGAAGAGAGTTCTTTATGGATAGGAGAGAAGCAGGAGTCCAATGGTGGAGGATATGGAAAAGAAAGAAAGTCATAATCACCCATTAGGTACGAAAGAGTAATTTTACCCTAAAAATGAGATCCATTGTTTGGCCACATGGTTTGGTCAAACTGTGCGGCAACCCTGAGGTGAATAGTGATATGTTACTACCGATGTGTTACTAATCATGTGGGCTCTGTACATGTTTTGGAAGATTGTTCCTAGCAATTATGCTCAAAATCTTATCACCACCGTAAGACACATATTTTTATGCAGGGTGCCAAATGGTTTCAAGAAAATCATGCACCATATGAAGACCCTATAGACATTATATTTTGGTGGTCGGTGATCCCAAAACACAATAAGATGCCCGAGGGACCCCTCATGCCTTCACCCAAGACTGAAAACAACACATTAATGTGTTATAACTCTAAAAATATAATTCTAAAAATCAGTTCACAAAAATAATCATCCACCAAATGATAAAATTCTAATTCCGTTGATATTTATCCAGTCCAAAAAATATGTGATACTAAAATCATCCAACCTTATTACCTTAATTCTCAAAGAATCCTCGGAGAAAGGAATAGAACATAACTTGATCATCTTGGGTTGTGAAGTCTTATTCAAACATATGAATTTCATTTTCAAAATCCAAACACATCTATATGCATAACCTTAACCGATGACACATATGTCATGAAAGCTCAATTCACATTTTACCTTTCATAATCAAAACATGGAAAAAGTGCCCACCTGAAACCTGTGTTTTATAGAACATGATCACATTATCATCCCTCCCACCACAATTTTCTATCTTGTATGTAACAATTCCATGTCATGATATTTATACCACTGGAATTTTAGTTCAAAATGATCCCATTGTGATCCATAAATGTTGATAACATGATACATGATTCAATCGAGGGGTTGATTCAAATGTGACATTGTTTAAACTGACCATGCCAAATATTCCATGAAAATATATACCTGGATATAACATCACACACAAATGACCAGACAACATTATGAAGTGATTCCATAATGATTTCACACAACAAATAAGAGAGCTATATAGTGTTTTACTATCCATGGATGACTATTCTCATTGAACCCAACATATTTGGCTAGTTCATTTCAAAATCTAGACCCAATTTCCCTAGACAAATGAACCTCAAGACTTCTTCTATCATGATCACCAAATCTTGAAACATGTTTTTGGTGATGGATCTAGCCAAAATGATTGTTTAATCTATTTTTCCCAAGCACGAATATAGAGAAATTATAGATCTAACACATTTGGATCATCACGGTAAAAAAACCCATCTCAGGAATCACTAAAGAAATTAGGAATCATCGGAGTAAAAAATTGAAATCTAGGGTGATCATCCAAGGAAAAACCACATTTTTTTTTAAAAGAGAGACATTAGTATAATCCATCCATCCACATAACCAGAACACTAACTAAACCCAAAGAAACATCCACCTGAAGATCATGTTAAATTGGACAACTGGTGTCCATGATTCAATCCTAGGCTTTAAAACATGGGAAAACTAGGCATCCCTAAAGAAAAACTAGAACTTCATGAATAACCCCAACTATGCTACACCACTCTGATGAAAACCGACTGAAAAAACACCGCTAAATTTTAAAACATTTTCATGGAATAAGACCAATACTCTCTCAGTGTACCTAGATGACACCAAGATAGAGGAAATGGTCACCTTAAATTCGAGAGTAATCTAAGAGGATTCTAACAATCTCCATATAGTATTCGAGACACTTTCACTGTAAAGAGGGTGTAGTTCCCCGTATGATTTCAAAAAAACCTTTCACAAAGAAAATGTGGAGGTTGTCAAGCCATTACAGGTCATGTTCCATAGAAGATATCGACTATATCATCCAACACATTTCCATTACCAAATCTTTATTTTGTTTCTAGAAAAGGAATTCCATGGCCTCCAAGAACAACATCATCATGCTCTCAATGAAAAATGATTTGAAAAAAATTATTACTATCTAGATGGAATTTTGAATAAGTCAAATGAGTTTGAAACAATCCTCTTGGCATTGATCCTTTTAATATAAAGGACACATTTAACAAACAACGATGTGACACTACCCCACCTTAGGAGTGTCCTTAAAATCAGATTCAATAGAGAATGTGATCCTATTCAATATCACATGCCCCATAATCCATTGACCATGAACCAAGAGGTGTCTATCACACATTAACATTCTATCAAACAAAGGGATAGAGATAACCAATATCTTAAAGAATCAAAATTATATTCACACCTAGAATTTCATACAATGCTTCGTTGAGCCATCTTTCCACCCCTCAAGGCATTGGGAATAAAAGACAGACAAAAAAACATGGTTTCAAACACCTGATTATTCTTAAAATATTATCATGTACATGGGTATAATCCAGGATCATTATCAATTCCCATGTCACTTTACACAGGATTTTATGGGTGTTCAATGAGTGAAAAGTCAATGCGTTACCAATTACCACAGAACTTAAATGGATCACTGCATGATTATAACGATGACTGGTGTTTCATATATATTTTCACATGTTTCCATGAGATTATATGAGAAAAATACCCATCCTAGATACTATATGTAGTCTTATCATCTATATTCATTCAACTGATTATCCATACTCTACATTTACCCAAGAGTTTCATCACTCGTATCACTATAGAGAAATCTAATGATCTCCCAAGTCATCCAATACTAAAAAGGATGGACAGAAGGGTAAAAACCCACTATGAATAAGGTTATCTTGAATTTCATGTATATCTTATAAAAATAGTGTCCATCAAAATTTCTAGCCATGATAGGTGGTAATAGAAAAATGAACAACATCGTTTCATGAGGTGGATGTTCGCCACACATAAGAAATGTATGTTTGAAAACTATTTGATGGATATTTGTGTATGTGTAGGTTGAGCACATAAAATAACAACATATAAGTATATTTAGGATACATAGGTTATTATTTAATATTATAATAATAAGTGTTTAGGTTTTATAATGAATATAAAAGAAAGAGCTCGATGAAGGATGTAACCTATTTTTTGGGTAACTCCTATTATATTTAACCGATGAGAATCCAATGATTGAATTATGCCTCAATGATAATAATAGGATGAAGGGAGGGATGTTAGGTGTATTTTTGGATAGGTTTTGGCGTATCCAATTGAAAATGAGAGGTGTAAAGAGAGTGGGATGGGAGGAGGCCTTTTATATTATTAGAAAAGGACACATTGGTTATTCTTGAAAATATTTCAGTGCTCCCCAAAAATTACTTTTACCACAAGGGTTCCTATGAATAATTTTAGATTATTATATGTGTAAAAGTAGAACTATTTATAAATAATAATTTTTAGACAATTTTAGGGACATTGTTAATTGTTATTTTCTATGTTTAGTCATTAATTAAGCTAGTTTTTTCCTCAATCAATGAAAATTAATTTTAATTACATTTAATAATATCTTTATTTCAAAACTATGTTACCGATATTATACCATCATAATTATTGTGATTAAAAATATGGAATCCATTTTTTCAATTTATAAACACCAAAGTGCTATAAATTAAATTAAAATTAATCCCACAGGCGTGTCATGACAATGCGTTTTTTATGTATAAATGTTTTACTATTTGAAATGTTTTTATAACTAAAATGAATTTGAAATTGGTAAATAAAACATAAACTATAATATTTCATGTAAAAATATCTAATTAAACTTTTAAAAAAAAATTACAATTTAACTATATAAATAAATTTTATGAAAAATCAGTTCTAGATTAAAATTCTAGAATTTTTATTATTCATCCAAAAATGAAATTATTTTAGAAAAATCTCAAAAATTAAGCCTATGAATATTTTAAAATTATGAATTAAATAAATAATTAAATTTTAATAAATTCTCTTTCTAAAATATTAAAAAATAAATTTAATTGTTTTTCATACACAGACATAAAAAATTGTTCTTTTAGGAAAATAGTATTCTCAATCATATAAAGTCTTTAAAAAATATATTTTTACAATCAATATGTTTTATTATATATAAAAATTAAACAAATACTTAAAATTAGTTATTTTTAATTATATTTATAACATTAATGGTAATTTTATATCATTATTTTCTAAATAACTATAAAAATAAAACGAGGACTCATAGAAACTCAATATTGTATATATTAAATGTTAAGTAGATGATGTGTATAGTGCAAGAATAACATGGTGTAGCTTATAAAAAATGTCAGAATTAGTGTAGAGTGAAACAAAATACATTATTGAATGTTAATTTATTTGAAAAAATTCTCATAAAAACTAGAGATGTTATAATTCTCACCATTATTCGAATTCCATATGTTGTGGTTGATAGTTTCCGGATGGTAGGTTCAACTAGATATTCTTGAGAAGATTAGGATATGGATCAATTATTACACTTATGGGGATTGGATTCATGTTGTGTTTTCATAAGGAAATGTGGATAAGGTATGGGAATCATGGTATGATCATTACATTTGATGTGGCCTTTGTGAGGTATTAAAGAGATTACTAAAGGTGTATTTAATTATGGTGTCTTCTTTGTGTGAGCTGATCAACTCATCTAGAGAGAAGGATATGAACATTGGTCCAGATCAGTTAGAACATAAAATGGTGATCCTATTTGATATGTTGGTGATTATTGTGAGAGAAAACTTTTGGAAAATAGTTTTGTATGTTCATTCTTGTTGAGTGGTGGGAATTTAAATTACATGGTGCACATCAGTAGTGATGAGTAGGTGAACCAAACCCATGAATAGTGGTTGGTTGTGAAATCTGTGTACTAGAAAATGGATTAGATGTGTAAATAAATTAGAAATACCCACATGTGGGTATCGATGAGGGATTATTTGGTTTGAGCTGGTGATATAGACCAATGGAGTGAGGTGTGTACCCTTGGGAAGGCCTCTAGTGAAATATAGTGCCTTAGTTATGTGATTTATGGGGAGAATCATGAAACAAAACAAGAAGTGGTGTTTGGTTAGGGAATAAATCATTGGGGAGTAATGTAAAGTAGGTATTGTGGATTATTGTTCTGATAAGGAACCAGGTGTGTAGTTGATAGTGATAATATCAGCTCATAGGTATGTGTTTATTTTGGGTAGCGTCTAAAGAATTTTTTAGACTGCGAAGAGTTTATATCTATACGGAATGGTATTGAATCTCTCTTTTGTTTTATATTTTTCGTGAAATATCCTAGAAATGGTGTGAGATTTGGAATGAAATTTTGATGCCTAGTAGACATCTATTTGATATGAGAGGCTAGGTTTTATATGAGAGACCCTAAACACATCGGGAGGATAATAATTTTTTAATGGGTTATTTTTTAAATCCCATGGATTTTCAAGGAATGTTATTTTTTGAATTTTTCCATGGGAATATGAATTTTCAGTGGATCATGGATGATATAGGTTTTGGGCATCCTTAGAATGCATCAAAGTAGAAGATTTCATATGCCCACTTTTATAATGTTTTTAAAGGGGTCACTAGACCAATAGTAGACTGACTAGATGCGTAGGGGGATTTTGGGATCACCAAACAACTAATGGGATTCTAGGTAGTTTTTATAAATATAATTGGGTAACCCCCCCCCCCCCCCTCAACCCACCATAATTATCTTCCTAACTTCCCCTTAACCACATATATTCTAGGCATCTATGGGGGATCCATCCATGCAAATTGTTTGTCCATTCTCCTCTTTTCATGGGGTCCCATGTGTCATTAGTTTTACTCTGCCCCCCTTGGTAAGAATAAGCCCCTATATTTGTTAAATCCAAATTTCTTCTTGATTATTGGTTTTGGAACCCTAATTTGATGATTTTAAAGCTGATTTCTTAAAACCAGTTCACCATGATCGATTTGGTCTAAAAAACATAGTGATTAAGCACTTTTATTATTGAGGTCGGAAGTCTCCACTATGCCAAAAAATTAATAAAAAATTTTATACTTTTTTTCAGTATGTGTTTATCCCTATAATTTATCTTATTTTGACTTAATAAGAACCTATAATATCTGTGAAAATGTAGTAGGCTCCATAGGGAGATAGAACGACATATATTCCTTGAAATGGATGGATGCAGGACACACACCATTTGAAAAAATAGAGTTATATGCATGGGTTTTGGGGAATGTAATGTGCCATTTGGGATTAGTTTGGGCCAATGAGGATGATTACAAATACATATTGGTTTGGTAAGTTAATTTTCATTTGTTAGTATAAAAAAAGTATGATCATGTTAATTATTCTAGGTATGATGGTAGGGCTATCTTCTTTGGATTTTGGGATTGTAATGAAAAGGTCAGCCTCAGTTGAGGCTAGATGAACCTGTATAAGCAGTATAAGGTATTAGGTGGCGAATCCCATTAATTATTTTCCTTGGAATCAATGAATGATATCCATTTCTAGTTTATGGATGTATGTATTTTTTATTAGGAAAAAAACTCGAGCCGTGTCATTTGGGCACAACAAGGGCAATGATTACAACGTTATTTGATGTAGAGGATTAGGTAGTTCTCCCCCCTTGATTTCTTGAAGGGTGATTCAAGATGATGTTCATGTTCATGGGAATATTTTGGTCTACAAATAGTTATATTACTCATTTGAAAATGTGATGTGAGGAAAATAATGAGGGAGACAGTGCTGATCCAATGTAACAATGATGGACTTTGTGAGTGAGATGTTTTTTAGGTTGTGATGGGGTGATTCCCCATAAATGTGTTATTTTTCATGAATTTTATGACTGTGATTTATATTTTTATGTTACCTACCTAGAGACTATGGAGATGAGTCATAGTATATGTGGCCTCCCATGAACCTTAGGGTATGTACCTTCATATTTGTGGCCTCCCTAGAGCCTATGGAAATGTTCTGATGTTATGATTGACATCCCCAAAGCCCTAGAATACATTTAAGGGTTACATAAAGACCTCCTAATTGACAATGTTGGGTTGGGGTACTCGACATGTTTGAATTTAGTGATCAGTTACAGGTCATGGGATGTATGTTTTTTTTCATTCTGAAAGACAATCCTTGCCGTCATGAGAAAAATCATGTAGGTTCAAGGTTCATAAGGGCTATATTAGTGCATGATCACTTGAAAAAAAAATTATGATGTATTTATTTTCCATAGTCATATATAATTGTTTATTTCAGGCTAAATTTATTCATAAGATGCATTAGTTGGGTCCTATTAGGTTTTATAATCATACCCTACATTGAAATCTAGGTGCCCATGCATCTATTGTTGGGATGGGATCCAAATAAGATCATGGTAACTATTTAGGGAAAATTTACAGCATGATATTTTAGAATGGGGAAAATATTTGGAAAAAATAAGGGATTATTGTTGACATTACTATTTATTAATTTTAACATTTATTAGTATATATAGATCTTCCACTATAAGTATTTTGTTAATAGTTATACTAGTATTTTGTATGAGATATTATTTTAGAATGGGATGGTATTATTAATTTCATCCATAATTATTTTTTAGTTAACACTTATTTTTTACTCTATGATTCAGACGCTAATAATTTATTTTTTCAAAGTATTCATAGGAATCACATGTCAAGGCGGCCTAAAAAATGAAGATTGAGTTCATCACAGATTAAATGGGCCACAATCGATGACTATATGATCAAATAGTTCATATGATACAAAGGGAATGGTCTTCACACTAGGATTATTATTGAATTTATACTTTTCAAAATCCTCGGACACATGGGGTAGTGTTCATGAGATAGTAGTGTTATCCACTCAACCTAGACCAGTTGATTTGGATGGGGCCATCATAATTCTCCCTCCAAAATCAATTGAAACCCCACTATTGTTACATCTCTCACATCGAAGCTACGTTATAAGATGAAATATAACATCATATTCCTCCAATTATGGTATTACATACCATTTTATGTAGGTATACCTCAACTATTCAAAAAAATTTGATTCACCTTACTCAACACCTTATTATATCTTTTAGAGAAAACCTAGATTTTCTTCGATATTACTAATAAATCCTTGTTATGGTTGGTACTTCTTGGGGGGGGTTAATCAGGGATACAATTATATGGATTTATTGTTATTAATTCACCACCTATGATTATTGAAAATATGGATCAACTCTTACCGTTATTACATATCATGTCACAAATTTATCCTGATATAAAATACATAGGAACACCCGTAGTTGTAATGAATGAAATTATATCACTAATCATTATCATTACTCTTTGAATAGCCAAATCATGGTGTCTCCACTATAAACCTAGGTGGTTACACAAGGGATATTCTTGATCCCATTAATATTGAGTTCTGCATTGATCCAGTTTCCAATGTCCCATGGAAAAGTGCCTTTTTCAACTACCTACTACAGAAGGTTTGAATACTAGAATAATAATGATCACCTATTTTATATAGGGTACATTGGCCCAAATTGTATAGTGGTCGTGGATTATCATACAAGGATATTAAATATTTTTAGATGAATATTCAAATCATTACCTGATCACATGCTTGATCACTATAATAGTTTAGTGCGTTTGGAAACCTAGAACACAATATTCTCAATTCTTGAAATGTCTTAAAATTATCCAAATATAGATATTCCCATTTAATACTTTAATTGAAAACTAATTTTCATAACTTTGGAAAAGGAACATAAGAAATTGTGATATTATATGTTTAATGAAGGTAAGATGGGGGATATATAAGCATAAAATGAACAATAGGATATGAGAACATGAGCATAACATTTGAAAACAATACCCTCCATATCAATTATCAAATACCTATGACATGGAATAAAGATTGTTATTTTAAATGGAATGAATAATAAAGAAATTAATTATCCTAATCTATAAGGGAATAAGATTTTCATAAGATATAGAATCTATGGCATAAAGATAAGTTTACATAATTATATCCATATTGGTAAATGATCACTTACAAGACCATAATAGTGGTAAAAGTGTCAAAGTCAATAAGATTCACTAGTTATTATAGACCTGTCTTAAGAAACTAGCTTTACTCCATATTCTAGTCATGTCTTACTGAACTGGGTTCACTCCCAGATCCAGTCATGTCTTATTGAACCGAGTCCACTCCCAATTCTAGTCATGTCATACTAAATTTCATTCACTCTATATTAGAAAGCTATCTTACGAAATGTGGTTACCTCCCAATTATGGCCCAATCAATATCACTAGACATAAGTCATTACCAAATTCATTGGATCTATATAATGTTCCCAAAAATCGATGAATATAATGTAACCACCTTCCAGGTTATAAAGTTACCATCGTCACAAAATGAAAATCATACATACTTGTAGAAGAGGATCATAAACCATTCATTGTATCAATGTCCAAAAAATGAAATGGCTTTAATATACATTTCACCATAACATAACCTATAGAAAATAAACATTTTTGACAATCATTGCATCATTTCAATAATTCATAACTCTTGGAAAAAGAAGCGGTTTCAAAAGTATTATGTCATGGTTTAACCCATGTAAGAGAAACAAGATTCCTATAATTCTAATAATTATTATAATAATCCAATTAGAGAATGATTCATAATGGAATCATTACATAATATCCCATGTAAAGCATATGTATCCTTAAATAATATGATCATTGATGAAAAATAAATTAAAAAACTACTTGGTACATTTCACGAGGAAAATACATTTTCTTTGAAAATAAATTTTATAACACACAAAACATTATGAAAATTCATTTATTTAAACATAACCTTCAATACATATAATTTATTATTTTAAAAATCATTTAACACATTAATTGAAGAAAATATATTTTTATCACTAAAAAATTCTTGTTTTTAACATAATACATTTCAAAACCATTTTCAATTGGACGTTATTTATTTAAAATATAAAATTTTTCAAATACTATGAAAATAGGTTTCCTTGAAATTAACTTTTTGAAATTATAAATGAAGCTTCAAGTCATTGAGCAGTCATGATAGTGGGAAATTATATTCATGTTGTGCATGTTTAAAAATATATTATTTTCACATATTTAGTAAAATCCAAATAAAAATTGTTTGAAAAAATTACATTAATATTAATTTCCTAAAATTATTAGAAAAATAAAAAATGGGTAAAATTGTATTGAAAATTTAATAATAGATAAATAAATAATTTTTTACACCATTTTTAGAAAGTATGGTTCGGAAGGAAACAGATTTCTGATAATGGGAACAATAAAGTTGGATATTCATTAAACCATTTTCTTAAATATTTAATGTCAAAAAAGGAGAAAAATGTTACCATTAATTGAATATATTATTAAAAAGCAATGGATAATAAAATCCTTGAAAATTAATGCGTGAAAGATCATGATATTTCAACACTAGATACTTAATCATAAATTATCCAGATAAATGATGAGATTGTGACATAAAATCATTATTGTCTTGGTACATTGAATAATTATACCCATTAAGGAATAATATAACATGCAACGCAAAATGTCTATATGATAGATAAATTTATGATATTTATTGACACTCTATTTTAATAAAATAAAAAAAAGATTATGAAGAGATCATTGGATATCATAAAGGATCAAGGAAATTTAAAGGAAGCAATGAAATCTGGTTAAATGGTCCTACACAGCATACCTACACCCAAGAGGGAAAACAATGCTCTTGCCATTACATCCTAAAGTTCTAGCCCCTACGCTGAGGACCTATGAAGAGGACCTACACTGGGGGACCTATGTGTTAGTAATTGATTTACACCCATGCGTATGGGAACTATAGAAAGAAGTTATGTCGAAGACATGTGTAGACTATATCCCTTTGACCAGGTCCCCTCTATGCCTATAAATAGGACCCTTGTCCTTCCCATTTCAACAATTGATAAATTTGGAAAAACTCTCAAAGCCATCATTACTGAGATCCTTCATGTATGTCCCCCAAATTATCGTGGATAGATCTCTAAAACATAGTATAAGAGAGAATGAATTGTGATAAATGAGATCAATGTCCCTTCGGGGTATAAATTACAAGATAATTATTTGAGGACCCACCTTCCATTATAAGAAGTCACCAATTCAAGTTTCTTTTGAAAGTAAAGTCCTACATGAGATTCTTCCCAGGAAATCGAGGGACACCCGAGGTTCTTAAGTTAAAACCTCTCCCAGGTATTCAAGTCTGGGTATTCCATTTCCCAAGTAATATGAATCTTTGATAGGATTATCCTTCCCGTGTTAAGCATTTTTCAGTTCCTCTGAGAACCTATGAGGCATACCGACATAGCATACTTGCATGACAAACTTGTGAAGCCCACCTATGCAATCTATCCTTTAGGCCCTATTTTAAACCACTCATTGGAGAGCCTCTCCTTCCATGGCTCCATTTTCTTAAAGGGGTCATGTTGAAACATCCACTAATACCTCCTAATCTACCAAACCTTTGGGAAAAGAATATCATTTTGTCCCACATTTGTATTGGGATATCTATGGTTAGGTGTTTCCCACACTGGTATTACGAGAGGGTAACAATCCTCGGAGTGCCTGTGGATCTAGATATCCATGGTAAAATAGAAAATTACCATAGGTATAGTGTTGTAGAGTTCCTGATTTCAGATTACAGAGATAGGACTCTGTCCTTCCAATATAGTCTTTGAGATCCAGATCCTTGGGTTCCTAGTAGAGAGGACAATGATCACACGTGATTTTCCATTTTATATGGTATTAGATTATCCCTCTATAAGAATTCAATTTTAAGGCATACCTGATGGAATAAGTCCCTAGACTTTTGGGTCAAATCTAATGACCTTCACCTTTATTTATCATTGAATGGTTCATTACTCCATGCCCTCAACCACCATCACCCTGACTTATTTCACCATTGGATGGACCTCATCCACCAGTGAAGGATGAAAGGTGTGTGATTTTTTGAATCATTCATATCATATTGTTTCTCACAACAATCCTGAATCACGTGGTCTTGGATGTTTTTAATTATTACAACATCCATTCAATCCAATTGGATGAATGATCTATGATAACTCTAATTTCCACTGTAACTGGAATACATAGGAAGCCTTTAATTGGGACCTAAGCTCATTATACATCCTCCTCAAGAGTCTAACTATAATTACATCAATCCAGGCATCCTCTATAGGAATAATCCTTGAAATAATCCCGCTTAAATCTCTATGAGTTATGACATCTCTTGTGCACCCACTTACAAGGGAATCCTTTTTAGGAATAAGATTCAATATATTTCTCTTAAAGAGCCATACTTCCCTACAATACATAACAATCTATGTCGTCTTTTATTGCATCCTAAACATGATATGTAGGAATACTTCTTATAGTTCAATCCCAATACCCCCAAATCAACCTTATTCTCTCTAGGCCACATTCTCTGCAGGGTCAAATCCAACATGGAAATTTATATTCTTTCTAGGTTCCTTGGGTTGCATCAGTATAAGTCCATAATCAACATTAACTAGGTTCTGTCCAACTAAATTTACTTACCAAATAAATTTAAACTCTATTGTTGGGTCCTTTTCACATGACCATAAAGGGAATGATGTTTCCCATTAAGTGGCACTGAACTACATGGGTTCTGATTCATTTAATAAGGATATGTGGGAAGCTCATTTATGGGTTCAATCCCAACATCAAATGAAATTTTGTATCCTAGGATGATGATAAATTCTAGAGTTCCACAATATGTGGGTTTAAAACAAGAATTATCTTAATAACAACCAAAGAATATACAAGTAGTATATGAGAAGATACCACTGATGAAGAACCTCGAATATAAACTGGTGATTAAAATTTCCATTCATGAATATATATAATTGAAAATTTATAGGGAACTATGAATTACACTTGGTATGTTAATAAGAATCTGTGAACATGTCTTAAATCTATAAGATAGTCCCTATGTAAGAAATGATTATTCTCTAAAGAGTGTGGGGAGCCCGACCTCCTATCCTCTTGACCAATGTGAGTTCTTAAGAATAGTGGGTCAAAATCCTTAATGAACACCTACCATGGAAAGGTAGGTCCCTTTGGATTTATAATATTTGGGTGTTTTCAGCTCCATAAATGAATCCATCGGAATCCAGTTAGAAATAGTGATTCCTAACCCAAACACACATTCCATGGGAAACAAAAAAAATGGTGAACCCGATGTGAATCCATAACCAAGATGATATTGTTACCAATTTTTCATGCCCCTATCAATTAGTAAAAGTGGTCCAGATCAGGAAATCAATTAAACATGTGATCATCCAAAAAGATGATTCTTATACAGACTTCATTGTATATATTTTTTATATATACAATGTCATTCTTCCACGAACTCACATCATTCCAAAGGGATTATTTTAATTTTGCACATATAAATGCCCAAACTACTGTGAAACTGGATCCTCTTCTACTCGAAGGCTTCCATCACCAAGTAATTATCTTCAATGCTAGGTCTCTAATCCACTAGTTTGAGAGTACCATCAAAAGGCTACTATCCTAAACTTTGAGGCATATTGGAAATCCCTATAGGTCAACAACCACCCCGGATCGTTCATTCGGTAATGATAAATGATCCTGAAGAATATGATTCTAACCACCATCTACAACCACTTCAAAATATTATCTGTAGAATAAAATCACCAATAAATCTCATATTTTATGGATGTCGACCAATAGGCCACCCATGGCCTCATCAAGAAGACAAAGGGGTCCTTCCGGAAGTCTCCTACCAACATTTCCCACCACCAACGTCATGGAGAAACAAACCCTCAACATTATTAGGGTGGTATCATAGGGTGCCTGGACCATGTCCCCCAGACCTGGGCATGAATGATGAATTCTTGGGGAAAACATCTGGCTAATTGGGAGCACATTACTACACTTTCTCCCTCCAGAGAAGTTATCTTACCCAGTTTGGTGGAAAATAGAGACTGGGCACATACACTCTCTCGCATTAATTTTGCAAGCCGGCTGACTCATCTGGTGGCACCCAACCAATCCAACTGTTCAAATCTTGTGGAGTACCATGACTAGGCAGATACAACTGTGTAAAATGTTTTATTCTTCCAGCAGACTCATCTAGCTATAATCAGATAATCCTACCAACCAAATCTAGAGGAAATTTTCATGATGGAATATAAACTTTCATGCACCCACCAAAGCTGCAAGTAGTTTAATCATGTAGCAATCAAAATATCCTTCTGGCCATGCTTCCTGGAAAACTGCTGGAAAACACATACACCTACATGCATCTATCAATCCTACCAATAGTCTCATTTTTCATCACTTGAAGAAGTCATTCCGAAATGTATAATAAAAAACCTAGGGTAGTCTCAACTTTCTTCCCCCATAGACGAGTAATGATAGTATCTATAGATTGGAAAGGGAGGATAGGAGAAGGTAAAAACACCTAATTCAGAAATGAAATAGATGTATATTCACATTTTGGCCCCTAAATTCACCAAACAAATTTCAACAATGCTAAAAGGGAAGATATAATTTCTTTCCCATATTTTGGAAGCTTTCTAGAATATCATAAGTGAAACATTGGCAATATCAAAGGGACATGCACATAATTCCGCCTCCATAATGTGGATGACTCATCAATATTCCATCCTAGAGCAGTTAATCATATTTATTTCAATCGAGGAGGGTTATAGGGCATACTCCCTTATATCATATGTACAACCAGATCCGGAACATACACCTATTTCAATTTGGGATATTCTGACTATTTTTATGGCTACTCCAAGGTAGGAACATACACCTTCCCATGATAACCACTTCTCCGAGTAAGTGTCCCAACTATGTGTAAGAAGGAATCTATGAAAAAGTATTATAATAAAATGTAAGAAAACCAACAGTTAATCTACGATGTGGATCCTCTTAATGATGAATTTTTTGAACCCTCAGACATTTATCTATTGCAGTTAATGATCCCACCCTCCCATTACCAAATTACGAGATTAATAATAGAAATGTTGAAGTTCCTAATAAAAAACTTATTCATGAAGGATTGAATCATGCCAATTCGATCAATCTAAAGGAACTATATTTGAATGAGAGCCATGAAAACCATTGATGTGGAAGAATATAAAAGAGAATGTGGATTTACCACTTGCTATAATCCATGAAGGTGGTCCTCCCCATGATGGCATTATCTGGAAATGTTCTCGCTATAGTAGTGTTTCCTATTGTCATGATAATTCTCCAACTAACAATATAGTGATATGAAATCCCTATTATATTGAAAAACATTAAAATATACATCTGTTAATTTATGATCCCTTGTTAATGGCCGATGAAATAGTTTCCCAGCCAGAAAATATCCCAAGTTATTAGTCATTCTCTGAACCCCACTTGGGTTATTTTTCTTCTAATATTGCTAAGGAAATGCCAACTGATCCTATTACTTGTGGTAATGTAATTGGGAAGTGTCCACTTTTGTTGAACCATTCTGAGAAACCACTTTCCAAAGACGAATAGGATATGTTGAACATGAGGAAACAACTGGTAAATGGGGAAATATTGATCATGATCTGGAATTTGTCCACCTATCAATACAACATTCTTGAGATGTAGGAAGAAGATTTTATTCATTCTATCTGCCTTATCATATGGAAGATTCATAAACATTTTAAAACCAATGTATTACCATATGATAAATATGAATGGCATGTATATGTTATAGAATGGTTGTAGAACCTAATTGGCTATGAATCCCTCTAGGTTTACCGATATCCATAGATCTATAAGCAACATGAGGCTCTTCAATGTTTACGCCTCGATGCATTAATGATGATGGGAAAATTGTTCATAGAAATTACATCAGGTGTTTATATCAGAGGATAGGTTGCACGAGGATCACTACATTTCACTACACTCCAAATTTAACAATGCCCGCCAATAGTGGTCTAAAGAAATGTAATTACCCTGGGATGGATTCAACAAACAAAATATACTCACGACCAAATAGATTTTCCCCAACAACATTCCTCGACTAGCTTTCACAAATGTCAGACCCAAATAGAGATGTCTATAAATATACTTTTTAATAAACCATTTGAGAACCTAGATAAAGCCTCCCTCTAAGAGGTTATCTACCATAATATTGTGAAAATATCTAAAATATCACAATGGTCTTCTGAAGCACATAACATAAGTGCGTTCCATATAATGAACCTAACCAATGTTTGGACTAGAATTCATAAGATCAAATGAGTGGATATGCTGATATCATCCATAATAGTTTAGGATCCCCCATCCCACATGGATGGGGGGATTTTTCACCCAACACATAGAGACAACAAATAGAGCCTTGAGGGTTGCGAAAGAAGATTAGGATGAACTTATGCCCACAGGGATGGGGGAATTAACATATTCACAATCCCCTCCTTAGTGAAAGTCATTTTTCTCCCAATTTGGAATGAAGCAATAAAATGAACAAACAACAAAACTATATGATGATTCCATTCAGGTTTTTGTCTATCAAATAGTTCTCAGAGAACCAATGAATGGGATAACAAAGTCTTGTGGAGGTAACAGAAAAAGGAAATCTCACAAATATATTGACAGAATGCCATCAAAGCATTATGCATCGGTAAATATCGTTAATACCATCATGAATGATCCTCTAGAAAATGATTCCAATTTAGTAGAGTTCGAGGATGATGTTCCTTACATAATGTGGTCCATACCGGAAAAAATTAATGAGGTGTGCATACTCGAAATCATAGGGTTACCCAAAATTTAGGTATTCCTTCAAAAAATGAACTTTCTCATCTTACAAAGGAACCTAATAAGAGAAAAGGTAAAGGTTATACCATGTTTCACCATTACTGAAGAGAAGGTCAATCCCTTTCCCATAAAGAAATATTTTCTTAATAAGAAGAGGATATGTAGGAGTTGAGGAGACTCAATGCAATGTTACCTCAAAGCATCATTCAACCACACATGCTCCACAAGAAGAACCTTGGTTTTCCCGTTGACTATAAGAACCATATAAAAGAGTGTTTTTGCAACTAATGATGTGGATTATGAATTCCCTCATTGGTTAGACAGCCTAGATTGGGTCATGAACTTCTTTATAGGCCTATCCCCATCGGTTATCCATAGAAAATACTAGAAGCACCACCTTCAATGGTTTTTCTAGTCAACTCTCTAGCTCAGGCTCAAAATTCTATACCTATACTGGTACCATCTCAAATATTGTTTCCTCAAATACTCATAAACACCATTTAGTCACTGAATACCTGATTGGAAGCTATGGAAATATGATTTACAACAATAAAACTAGAAAAAAAAAGGTTTATCCCAAATGGGTGGATCCAAATACTCCTCTACCTAAATTTTTGAATCACACTTTTCCAATCATTGATGCATTAGGGTATCTAATGCATCACATGAAACATTTTTACTCTCACTATGATCCCTTGATGGGGACCCCTGATCAACAAGAGGCATTGAAACTCATATGTTATGGAAAATCACTACATGGGCCTACCATCATCTAGTATACGATATTGCAGTCGTGATTGATTACTGGATGGGAAGATCTCTATCAGATATTCATTTTTCACTTTAGTTAAAAACTAAATAAATCAATAGTCTTCAATCTCAAAAATATCATGAAAAGATAGAATGATAGACTATCATATTTATTTTCACAGTGGAACATATTAACATACTCATTTAATATACCATTCCCTCCGGAAGAGTTACTTCCTATATATTTTTCAAATATCCATAATGAATTGCACACATCATTAATCACTCTGAAATACATAATAGGTTTTTAAGACCAATTCTTGATTTCCTAATAAGTGGAATACTCCATAAAAGATACTAGAACCAAATATCGAGTAATCTCATCCTCCTCGAGAAGAAGATAAGGAAATTAAGAGACAAATATAGTTACACTTAAGCATGCCCCTTTAACAAATCCTTCTACAAATCTCTTATCATACCATAGGGATCTGCCTACCGAGCATCTTCAGAAATGATCACCTTGTCATGATGATAAAACACATCAAAGACAGAGACCATTTAAGCAGTTCAAAAATAAGAAGTATTCTTCTCGAAATGACCATGGTCCCATCAAAATAAACTCTTCATGAGAAAACAAATTAGATCAGTTTCCAAGGACTAAGAAAACTCTAAAATTATGAGATGTGGACCACCAAATCTAATTCCACTTAAATCAAATTTTGGGGAACCTCATTCAGGAGTGTTGTTTTAGCACCTCCTACATAATATGGTAGACTCTGGGAAAGTGAAGTTAAAAACATCACCAACATAAGTATTATGTGTTACTATTAATAATCTAGAGGAGTATGGAAAGTGGAATGAAGTAAAAAATATCAATACATAGAAATTAAATGATTGGATGGTCTAGGAAACAATCAAATGAACTCATGAAATTCTATGAACACTATTGAATCCACCAACGTTGTCTTATCCCACATCTGCTATATTAAAACCATATTTATTAAAATCCCAGTACTCTGAAGGAAAATCCTTAAATAAGACACTTGGATAAAAGAATAAGGAGGAAGAATAAGAAGATGTGTTTATGTCGAAGACAAATTTTTCCTTTACCTTAGTGTATTTCACTCCAATTGTCTCAAAACCATGGGCACTGCCTCACCAAACGGCACAATATAAATCTAATTGTCCATGATAATCATTAGCAGATGAGGAGTTGATTTTTGGTTATGTTATCGTTATCCACATAAATAATCCATATGAAAATGATGATTCTTATTATTAACATAAGTTCCCCGTAATTTATAGGGTAACTGAAAGAAGAGGTTGTCAAGGTTGAGGATATAGGGGAAGACATGGGTATGTTAAAATCCACTATTTAAATTACACCCCTGCTCGAACCATTTATAGAGAATAAACTCAAGGGAGATCCCTCCAATGGGATCAGTAGGAATAAGGGAATTATACCACTCATGACAGGGTCTTCCCTGACATGATCATCTTGGAAGAACGATTAAAGGCTATACCACCACAACTTTTGCAAATGGGAAATTATATCCAAATTAACTAACTAATAGTAGAAGTATTTACAACTTATAAATCATAAAATGTACTATCCAAATCAGGACAATATTAATTATAGGCACTAATAAAATGGAATTTCATTTCCAAAAAACGTATACCAATATATCCAAAATATTATTTTTGAAGAAACTGGCCCAATTACCGTCCAATCTACCAATAATTGACGCTCTCAATCTGTCAAGGTGTCTCTGAGAAACATTATCAAGGATTTATCAATCCCTAAAGAGTTTGAAAGTGAGGTTGCTTACACATAGTTTTACAACATAGATAATGAACCGGTAAAATGTCACACAATCATATCATTCGAGGACTAGGATGACGATGTTGTTTTATAAGGACATATAAGACACTTTTACATATCTAGAAGGATTAATGATATTAAAATCCTACGATCCTTCCTTGATAATGGATCAGGGGTTAACCAAATTCCCAGCTAGACACTTCACTGATTGTGCCTCATCGAATCCCATTTGTATCAATCCACTTTGATGTAATAGGGTTATGAAAATAATGAACAAGAATCTCTTAGTGAAATTTCACTCAAAACTCAATTTGGGGATCTTGTATCCAATTCAGAGTTCATGGTTGTCTAAATGGAAAAAACTATTAACATTCAGGTGGGGATACCTTGGTTAAAACAACATGCATCTATTCAATCATCAAACCATCAATTTCTCAAATATTGTGTCATTTTTCATATTGGGATATTTCCTAGTGATACAGCCCCATTAAAAACATGTTAATCTCTGTAAATTGTTGCAGAGGTATGTCGCCCAAAGGGAAAATAGTCAATGGAAAAATGTTGTTATAAGAATCAGGGCTCTGAATGGTGTGGAAAACATCCCAGATAACCCATTCATGAATATTAGTGAATATTACGTGTTACCCGTTAATCAAATTGATAGGGTAGGCCCAAATAAATTCACTTGTTCAATGGATTCGATAATTTCAGTTTTGGAAGTTGATCCTAACAGCATATGATAAATCATTGATTCACCAAACAATAATGAAAACCTAAATGAAGATGTCCACATTCCATCTATCACACTTCAGAAAGTCTCTACTTCATCATACAGGATAGAAGAAATTATTACACTCATGGAAAAATACATGGATGATGATTCCTATCCCATAAAATTCCCTTAAAAGCTTAAACAATATGCTATCTCATTAGTTGTCCCGATGATTGTTGCATCCTCAGGATATACAAATACAGACTCCTCCCGTAGTAATAGAATTCATGCTTCATCACATACTCTTCAATAAGATGCATAATAAGCAACACATGTGTAGGGTGTTGAATTTTTTTCCAAAGAATTAAAATACTACCACAATCACATTGCAGAAGTTAGAAAGAATTCATTAAAGAATTGAAAAGAGAAGGTGTTAAAATTGAGATAATTCTTTTTGAATAAACATGATGGAATTAAACATTTCAGGAAACTGTATGTGACTGAAATACAATAACCAGGAAGGGTTTGCAGTCCGCATGAATCGAGAACCACCGGTATGCAGAACAACCTACAAGGCGATGGTTTGAGAAGGGATAGGCGGAGAACCTAGATGATTTTGAACCACTTCATTGAAGGAAAATTGCACAATAATCCCATACACAACCCATCTGGTGAACTCATGAATTCACAGATGAAGAAAACTAGCGGTGTTCCCTGAAACATGAATTACAAACCACAACCTTTGAAAACCCTGGTTGACTGAGTCTTCTGTAGGTCAATATATCTCTTCATGGGTGTTCACTAATGGTTTTTCATTACCTTATATATGATTTCCCTAAAGCTCTATAAAATGAGCATAGACAGAATTGAGAGGGGAATGATGAAGAAAGCACCAAGGGGAATCCATAGTTTGAAAGAATGAATTTAGAGAAGATTCCAGCTTCAGTCACGAATCAATGGAAAATCCCAAATTGTGAACCATGTTTTCTGTAGTTTCAGCTAGCCGTGGACAATAAATTGAGGTAAATTAATAACAATAAGAGAACCACCAACCTAATTAGTGAAATCTTAAACCACACATTCTTCACAGATGAACTTCGCACAAATGATAGTCCCAAGGACCCTCCTTCAATATGGTGTTCCATGTAGTGTATTGCTACGCAGATTTAACCAGGTTCTGTGTATAACATCAATAAAATATGGACCACTAAGTGGCCTAGAAAAATACATTCATGACCATGTACAATCATGGTGCATGGTGGTCCTTGCCTCTGCCCGCATACTGCTTCAGCATATAGACAACCCCTCTACCAACATACCACTATGGTATGAAAATCTCTCCCCATACCTAATAAAAAAATAGTATTAATAGTGGTGTGTTTTAAGGTATTCTTCCCTCTAGATCCAATCTCACACTTCCACTGTTGCCCAGTCATCCATAGTTCCTCGGTGAACCAGTTTCCCAGCATCACGAAAAAAGCCTCCTACTAATCCACCAGACCCGTATGATCAGACCATCGAGTGCATAAACACACCCCTTGGTGTCTACATACCCATGTTAAATGGAGTCATGAAGGCTCTCACTACAACATTTTGGACTCCAGGGATGTCTGTGTGTCTACATTCCCATGGAAACACAAACTCTAACCATGGTATGCTAACGTGAAATTACCCATTCTTGGGATTAAGGGTTATCACATTCTTTTCCATTCAATGGGGAATGATGATCAGTCGATGGGGTTATGTTCACTTAACCTTTGTGATGAAGATGAAACTCATCCCCTTTTCCTAGAATTTATTCTAGGTAACTCCCACAGAGGTAGGATCCCAATCTTCCGAAGGCTGAGACACAAGACATTTAATGTTCTTTCACATTAAAGGGTTTGTTGCTCTGCACCATCTTCCCTATTCTCCTCATCATATTCTATCATAGGCTCACACCTTCCCATTAGTATGTGAGGAGGTGTGTGGTTGGTTGGATATCTTACATCCTCTTGTTTCTCAAACCAAGAATGACTCGCATGGGATTATAAGTTTGTGGTGATTACACCATTCAACAAGTCTGAACAACAAGATCTCTAATTTGAGGCCAAACTAGGATACGTAGGATGCCGACCTTATGTCCCGAGCTCAAAAAAGGTCCCCCCGAAAATGGTTCACCCCATCATGATCTCTCAAATGGAAAGGTTCCATGCTTAAGCCTTAACCATTTCGTACAATGTGGGCTATGATTCCACTCCTGAGGATACGTTGGAAGACCATCATAATGGTCTGACCCTAGAATCATGTATCCTTCCATCCTCCCTAGATGAATATAAACTCTAGAGTGCCTTATTTTATGTCCTAAGTCAGCATTACCTCCATAGCATCAAATCCATGTTCGCATACGACAATCCTACAAACCAGGGGTTGCCCATGGACACACTCTTTGGGAATGAACCAAGGATTCACAAACACATGAACATGAATTATATATATAATAGATTCCTGGAATTGGAAATAATTACCCCCCAAAGGGTGCAGTGAGCCCGAATTCCCATCTTCCTGAAGAATGGATTCTTTAAGTGTCGTTGGCCAAATAATTTTCCAAAGAGTACCTGGCTTTGATAAGAAGGTCCATGAATCATGGATACACATTGGGTGTTTCTGGATCCATGAATAAAACCATTGGAGACCATATGAGGAAGTGATATCCTAGGAGGGATGATTTCACAATTACATGACCCCATCCAACTGCCCACTCAGACTATCTGAATGTGGTGTTTGCCTCACAATAGAGAAGGGATAAGATATCCAGTACCTGAAGGGTTAATCTAACCCTCATATGAAGGATAATGACATAGAATGTGTCAAAACAAAATAAATTGAGAATTTGAAGTGATGTTGTCTCTGTAAAAAGAGATGGTAGATGATTATCATCGGACCATTTGGTCACCACCCCAAAATGTGCAACCTCTGTTCAAGAAAATGTTTAATTGAATAATACTGTGATGGGGTTTTATGGTATGTATGTCATATATGTATATTTAAAGATCCTGGAGAGAAAACATCGATCCAAATGAAATCCCGGTGACCAATGAAGACACGTGCATCAGCGATCCCAGAGGCGGTCAAGGCCCCAATGAAGAGAAGGACCCCCTCAAATACCCAACATATTTAACACTAGGTATCCAACATGTTGATCAGATAGTACTATTGAAAAAGTACTCTCCCCATGGTGGAGGCTGTGAGAAAATCCCTCAGGACTGTGAGGGATCTCCATTCACCTCCTCAACCTTGGTTGCCACCTGAGAACAAGGTGGCCCCAATGGTCATCTCAGTCGATTTTGTGAGTCTATCCATGGAATGTGACAAAGAGTAACTCCATTATCTTACGGAGATAGATGAAGTAAATACTGAAAACTTCATCTCAACTGAACATGGGTTCTACTCATGGTACCATACCAGAGAACATCACTGTTGAAACCAGGCGAAGAGGTTTACTCATGAAGAAGAGGACCTTATATCAAGGGTACCTTCTAAAGTATAGGAGACCTCGGGCCCTCGGACAACCTACCAAGGGTGATGGATAAAAAATCTCGGACATGTTATCACCCTAGTTCCTGAGGAGAAAACCCATTATACCCACAAAGAGGCATCCTACATGAGGACATAAAACTCTGTACCCTCCACTCAAGCCCCCCATAGAAATAGGGTGGAACAAAATGAGAACTTTCACATTCCTGTTAGTGCCCATCGGTCCTGCCATATAGAAAATGTAAAAAACTATAGGAAGATGAATATATTTCTAATGAAAAAGAATCTCTTCATCCAAATATGACAGTGACAAGATATATGTAGGCACAAATTCCTACTGATGCATTTCAAGCACGTCATCCAGATAGGATGGAAACCAGTTAAATGCATGCACAAATACCTAATGATGCACTTCAAGCTTGTCTTCCAAATTGGGGGGCAAGAAAATATGAGAAGAGTCAAATTCATACATATGAATACAATGAATATGAGATAAATATAGTGGAATGAGAGAAGATGAAAATCTCCACTCATGAATACGAAATCCATTAGTATAATACTATAGAAACCATAGAATAAAACCTGTGGTTGACTCGTTCCACTGCCCTGACATTGGAGAACTTCCAGTGTCTACTAGTAGCCCATGGAGGAATAGAGTAGGCACGAACTCCTGCTCCTATATCCGAACGAGACTTCATACCCATTCCAGCCAAAGATGCATCTCAGCACATCTTAGAAATGATGGAAGACCAGATGTTGATCCCAAACCATATTATCCAAACATGCCATGATATTACTGCATCTTCGGAAAGGCAAGAAACGAATCCCATGACCTGGTTTTCATGAATGGAATAACTTACTCGTAAAATGGACCATTCACTCAAGATCAGTTATGCATCCCTACTGCATTCTAGGATGGGCAGTGACAGTATCTTGTGATACACGGAAAACCAGATTGGGAACCAATACTCATTCCAACTAGAGGATTCCGGTCCAAATTGGTGCCTGATCTAGGGCATTCATATATTCCCGCCAAAAATCAAGATGCCCATCAGTATTCCCCTATGGAATCATGAGACCCAACAAGGTAGGGACCCATATATGAATGTCATTACCAATAGTAGGATTACCCAGTTACCTAAAAGAGAGCGCTAAAAAATAAAATTCATCAATGGATACCAAAAAATGAAGAGCATATACATGATCCTACTCTGCTGAAAGATGGGGATCTTAATGCCCTAAAAAATATATCAATACAGAATAAAACCCCTATCATTTCTTTACCAAATTATAGAAAAGACAATATTAGTTGGGAAGACCCTCCCCATAATGCCCCTTCCAAAATCTCTGAAAGTCCTCTCTAGAGCACCCATGGGGACTTAGTTCGTGGGCTAGGGATGATTGATCACGAGTGACTATATCCTGTTGTGCATTAGGGTAGACCTCCCCTTGACCTAAAGATCAGACAACATGAACGACCTACCCTAACTATCATCTTCCTTGATGGTCATCCGCAAGGTATACACTTCATATATTCTTCTCCCTATAGTCAGACACCAAGTCAAGATTATAGTCCTTTCCATAATGACAATCATTGAAAATGCCCTCCCCACAATGGAAGTTTCTATGAAGGTTGTTCCCATAGTAACAAAAAGCAATGATAAGGTCCTCCCCTCATTACAGTACATCATGAAGTCCTTCCCCAATATTTACACAGTAAAAATTATCAATGCATCTAGGTATCGAGCTGTGATTTTAGTCCTCGCATTTTCAAAAGTCATTGATAAGGTCCTCCCCTCAGTGAAATCAAGCAACGATAATGACATCCCTTCATTGTAGCGCACCCTGAAGGTCCACTCCATACTATACATTGTAATGAAATTTCCCATAACCAGGCATTAAGTTGCAATGGAAGCCCTCCCCATTTCAGCACCAATTGTGAAGGTCCTCCCTGCAACCAAAATTCACACCAGTGAGAAAGACCTCCCCATGATGGAATAAAATGTGAGAATCGCCTCCTATGTCAAGGAACCTATAATGATGGAGTCAGGAATATCAGGCACTCTTTCATTGACAAGTGATATTATTTCTGAAATAGGGAAGGTTCTGGGGATATGCTCATCTTTGGAGCCACCCCTACGCCATTCACATATCAATGAGGCTCCCACCAACCAAACTTCATGGAAAGAAATAATTATTATTCAATCAAGATGGGCATATCAATTAGAGGATCCCATATGAAAATATCTATAGGATATTTTATTTTGAGAAAATAATTAGCTAAGGATATTATTTGAGTGAAGTATTCACCTACAACCACATATCACATTGACATACCATGGGAGTTGTCATGGGAATTCATGCATAAAATTTTCCTTTATATAATGAAAAACATTCACCATATAATACAAAATTTCCTCCCATAGGAAAGATATCTAACTCATTTTAATATTTTATGGGAGATTCCCCAACTGATCAACCTAGAATCCCTCCCATCAGCACGACAGTCATGATCAGAAATTGAAAGAAAATCCTTGAAATGTCTATCCTCCATGAACTGCACATGTTGTTTCACCTCATTGGTGACACCTTGAATAGAGTTCACATTCGGGGATGCGGAGAACATGTATCTCTCCACTTCACCACGTGTCCTGTCCAGAAAACCTCATTGGAAATGAAATCCTGCAATTTCATTAACCAAAGGCATCCATAAAATAAAATACCTACTTATGAAATATGGAATAATCAACAGAAACCAGTCCAAAGTATCTCACAAAAGCGTCAGGGAAAAAGAGATCAAGCCATTGAAAATATTATGATCCAGGAAACCAAGAACATATGGTAGGATTCCCACCAAAGGGAATCCAACCAACAAGAAGTGTTCATGTCTTTAAAATCCCATAAACTCCATGCATGTCCAATTCCATACCAAGCTCACACTCGCACGGGGTGTGTGAAATCCAAAAGGAGGCAATTGCAGCTCCTACCACCGTAATGTCATAACAACCCCAACCTACAAGGCTGAGAGAATTTTCAAATCAAATTACCCCCATAAGACCAACAAATAAATTTCATAGCGCATCGATGGAAGAATGAGACAAACCCGAGCCTACAAGGCTGGGGAAATTTTACCTCAAGATCTTGCGCAATGAACATCTGTCATTACCTATCTAAGAATAAATATGAGCAAAAAAGTTGTACGTTCCACCCTTTCTCATGACTCATACACTCTACGACAGAGGCGCATTACAAGGTCAGACCAGGGCTCCATTTTGTGCCAATATTCTCCACGAAACCTAAATAATATCACATAATGGAAGGAGAAAATCCAAAAAAGTACACCGAAATCCTTCTTACCATTAGGAACTGGATAAACCACACCCAAGGTGGTATGCGTCAATGAATTTTGTAAAAATCAACCCTATAGATCTCACAAGACATTACATAGAGGGACATGATGCAATGGAAGACAGTTCCCTCCCAGAGGAATCCCAAACTGAGCTTGATGGTGTGCTTACACAGAACCATGGAGCGGTCCTAAATTTGGTCACACCAATAGTTAATCCATCAATAAATCCCTCATGAAACCCCAACACGGAGAATAATAAATCGGTGGTTTTCTATCACCCGCCTCCTCCTCTCCTTGAGAATGTGTCTGTCACTCCCGAGGAATGATTCACCATGAAAGAGGAAGAACTGAAAGAGATCATGCAAATTAATGACGAACTGTGTTGAGGGAGCTACCTTTCTAGATGTGTTCCCCCTACAGAGCATCAGAATGTATTCCCATAAGTATTTCCTTTTCCATAATCACTCGTCTCGGTGAATGATGTCAAGCTTAGAGGCCCGTCCAACTATACACCAGGACCGTCAATTTGCTTAACCCCAGCCCCGGAAGGACATAAATACTTACCACCACTAGGAAGGTAGTCAGAATATATTCAGGTGAACCCTCAATTGATACCCCCATATGGGTATCCACCCCAAATTCTAGCAGCGACGTGATTCCTAGTATTGGCTGCTGCCACACCAGCCCAAGCTCAAGCCCGGCAGGACATGCATCAAGGGATCTTGAATACCGTAGAGAAACTAACAGCTCACCTAGAAGCCATTTAGGGGCAGAATAATCAAATAAAACCAGAGATCAAAGCCTATACTAATTGGGTGGGTCATGTTTCACCACTTACATGCTTTGGAAACCCCATATTCCTAGTATTCAATGGCTTGGGGGACCCGGAACAACATCTAACCCTGTAAACTAATTATTGTGACACTATGATGTGTTATCTATAGCATCAAGAAGCACTAAAACTCATATGATTAGGGAAAACCATATAGGGATCGACCTTTGAATTCTATAATAGCTTGCAATCTAACTCAATCACGGGCTGGGAGGACCTCTGAAAACATTTTCTCTTCCAGATCTGTTCGACATTTCCTAAGACAAAAGTCATTGATCTCATGAACCATAAGAAGTGATAGAACAAAAGAGACTCATAATTAATTTCTAGATGGAATTTCCTGACTTATTCCCTAAACTTTCCGCTTCCCAAGATGAAATTCTCTCTATGTGTATTGAAAATCTTCAGGATTAATTACGAACACTGCATAGCCGGATGAAGTAAAAAAGTTGGATTTGATATTCCTCTACCATTTCCCAAAGGATATGAGACTCTTTGCATCAGACCAACCATAAGTCCCGAGTGGCCCTATCAACCCCAGGAAAAAGAGTGTGAAAATATGAAGTGTCTTCTTTCACACATAATCCACCCTTGCACCATCTCTAATGTTGAGGCCTCTACTGAACCAAGAAGGACCCCCCAAGACAACAATTTCCACCCCTAACCCATCATGATGAGAAACAAAAGTGCTCAAATAAATTAGATCAACGAATGAAGATATAATTTCTAATATTTCGAAGAAGACTGGGTCCATGACTACTTCGTAGCCACCATGAATTGCATCTTGCTCCCACTAGTGGAACCAAATAGAGCCAATGAAGTGGGTCTCAATGAACATTCAAATTATTGTCGCTCTCACCAGATACTGGGACACACCATCTAGAAATACTTTGTCTTCAAGGATATCACACAAAATATGTTGGATTTGGAGCAAGTCATGTTGGGCTTCCACCAGCATAGGTGGAATATGTTTCAACCTCGGGCTTAAGAGAGGAAGGGGAATGGAAAATAGTCACCAGTAAGAAGGAGTAAAAATTTAACAGTTGGATTACTAAAAAAATAGAAAAACGAGTTCATCGAATCCTCTAAGAATATTTGAAACAACAAAACACCCTTCTAAAAGTTCCTAATGAAACACAACCATCATCATCAGTCCCGTGGTCCTCTAGGGGATAGAAGGGAAGAAAACAGGATTATGAAGAATGGCAGACATCAAACTTGATACAAGTATTGAATCTTCCAGACATCATATCCACAGACTTAGTGAAATTAACACCAACCTTAAAAATAGTAAAATGTGTACCACCCCACAAAATGGTACAATGGGAACCTCCCATCTAAATGAAACCCTCAGAAGGAAGAAGTTTGACATAAACAATGTTGGAACAAGGACTAGTCTTCAGCTCCATTAATTTCATTTAGTTGATAGAAACTTATAAAATAAAGAATGTGGCCATGAACCCAAATTAATCACACCCAACTAGAGAGATTGAGGAAGAGGCTACATAGGCTGAGGGTTCCCTGGTAGGTATGATCATGGAGGGAGTCAAATTCCCAGCCACACTATAACACAAACTGTTAACATCATGGAAACACATGGAAGGATCATCTGACAGACCCAATGGGAACGAGAATGCTCATCGACCCCCATTAGAATAGATCTAAGCCCAGTTATCTTGGAGTATACATCATATGAATTAAAATATCAAATTTACCAAGGAATAGGGATGAACCAGTTCGGCCAAACCCGGAATGGACTTCAGCGCAACCAGCTCCTGTCACAGAGGATGGACCATCTACATTCAAATATAAGTCCCCTAATGTGAATATGAAAGGGTAACACTAAGCTGAGAATCTCTGAACTTCAGAGAACAAATATGATATTCTAAAGCATCAAGATATAGTACTATCTATGTTGTCAATCCTGGATGCTAGGAATCTATCCATAAAACTTAGGGAGGCACTCATTTATTCCTTACTTAGAATTAGGAGTTTGAGGAAGAAGTATTAGCTGATGAAATCAATCGAATAGTGTCCAATATTAAATTATTTCACAAAGTCAGATATGTTATAGAAAGGGATAAGGACACCATCATACAAGGGCACATCAAACCCTTATATGTGTCTGGAAAGATAAATGGAACTGATGTCTAGAGGGTTTTCATCAACAACGGCTATAGAATCAACCATATCCCACTCTGAATTCTTTTTCTACTGGGCAATGATGAAGAAAAATTGACTCCCAGCACCACAACTCTACATGGATATAACAAAAGCAAGCAGAATCCATTGGGTCGAATCTATCTTAAAACCTTTCTCGGAGACCTCATATCATATTCCGAGTTTCTATTATTGTGAAAAAGTACGACCTTCAACATCTTGTTGGGGTGGCCCTTCTACATAAGCCCGATTGAATTCCAGCATCATAAAATTAGTGCATTAAATATTTCCCTAACTGAAAAAATGGGACATTGAATGCTTTGAAATACCTGTTTCAGTCCTATGAGTCACATTTCAATGACGCAAGTTTCGATGAACAAGAAGAGATGCAATCTTTAGCCAAACACATTGACTGGATCTCTACCCTTAATGTATTGGATATAGCTCTTTCCAATCCCCTCCAACAACTCGAGGACACGTATTTATTACCTATCAACCAAGTTGAATGTATAAGTTCCTGACCATATATAGAATCAAATGTCTGCATGATTTCCATTATGACCGCAAAGTCCAATGACTCATATGAATGAGTTGACTCATATGATAAACAAAAAATACCTTCTAATGATACTCCCGACCTGGCCTCGAGACCTCAAACTTCCCCTTCCATACTCACTAATGAAAAAGACGAGTTCTCTCAAAACATTACAGAGTTCATCTTGGGAATCCTCTCTCCTTCAGAAGGGGAAGAAGAAGATGATGAAGATGATAAATAATATGATGAAGATGATGATAAAGGGGAAGAATAAGAAGAAGAAGACCTCAAATACACCCCTATAATATTCTAAGAAGGTGTCTCCACCACAATCATTCATTATAGGGAGATAAAACTGGGCCTCGAAGATGTCCTACGGGCACTTTGATAAGTGTGAATATGCCTGTTGAGGAGCCAGAGACATATACCTCCATCCTAAAGAAGAATAAATACGTGTTTAACTGGAACTACACCGAAATGTCAGGCCTAAATCCTGAGGTCTCCACCTAACATCTAGGTTTTCCATAAGATCACTGAGGATATCAGCTGGCAACTAGATGGAACCACAATATGAATTCTACCCAAATATAGGCTGAAGATGTCAAGAGGATCCATGAAAATATCATAGAGGAACTCTAGTATCTAATCTATTTGGAAAACATAGTCTCTATCAAAAATAAGATCATACTGATTAAATTCTGCATCGACTTCAGGAACCTCATTTGACATTGCTCGTAAGGTGATTTCCTGGTCTTGATCACATAATTCCTGATTGATGGAACCACCAAATATGAGGCCCTCACATTCATGGATGGCTATTCTGGATACAACCATATCTGTAGAGCCAATTGAGATGAAGTTGCTACTACTTTTAGGGCCCCTAAAGGAGTGTTCTGTAACAAGGTGATGTCCTTTGGTCTAAAAAATGACGGCTCCATATATTATTGTTCCATGCACCGCATCTTGAACCCATTCTTGGAAAAATTCATCAAGTTTTATGTCTAATTTCTAGTGTTTAAATGAGGACATCGTTCAAACCACCTAGAAGATCTTGAATCTTTCTTTAACAGGCTATGAAAACATAGTTTATGATTAATCCGCTAATGTGTGCCTTTTTAATTACCTCTATCAAATTTTTCAGCTTCGTCATATGCCATTTTGGCATAAAAGTTGACCTTGAGAAGAAAAAATCCATCCTTGGCATGTCCCCACCTCACAACCTCACCATGTTGAGAGGTATTTAGGGGAACCAAGCCTACTTCTTGCACTTTATATCCAACCTGGCGGGTAAATGTTTTCCTTTCACTAGGTTAATGAAGAAAGGGGTTACATATGAGTAGGATAATGATTTCTAATAAGCGTTCAAAAATCAGAAAAGATATCTCCTAATCCCATTGATGCTAATGCTTACAATTTCTGGGAGACCACTCATTTTGTATGTAAATTCCCTGGAATGGTCATTTGGCACCTTCCTCATGCAGAAGAACAATGTCAGTTGTTATAACAACCTCCATTACCTCCTCTGAACAATAATTTATGTTGAAACATGATATTAAAAAATAAAAAATAAATTATTAGACCTAGTCTTCATAGTTCAGAAACTCAAGAATTACCTACATCACCATGAGGTCCACCCAGTATCCCACTGCAACCCACTCAAATATATCCTCAATTGTCTTGTGTTAACTGGATAGTCGTCATGATTGGCGACCATCCTACAAAAATTTGGAATAGGGTTCATACCTCATAGGGACATCATATTCTTGGAATTAGCTGACATCCTGGTAGGGAACCCCTTGGAAGAATCATTGTCGTTCGATGCCGAACTTCTCAATGAATAAGTGTTCTCTGTCCAAGAGAACCCCCATACATGGGAAACGAACATCAATGGTGCATATAGAAGACCGACAGGTAAAAGGATGGAGGATCGGAAGCTCAACAAAGAGGGAATGAATGTTATACTCATACCCTCCAAAATTATTTCTTTACATAAAAGTTCCTTCTTACATAAGGGTTTACAAATAATGATGTATAATATCAGGCCCTCATTGTAGGCCTATAGATGGAACTCCATGCACAAGACAAATACCTAAAGATAAAACGAGATTCAAATATAGTCATCAATCAGTTTAATGGTGACTATGGAATTAAGAAATAGGTATTAAACCACCATTATGAACCATGTTCGAGAAATAATGGCAAAATTCCCATCAGAACCAATGATGACCTATGTCCTCGGGTCATAAATTGCTCAATCCAATGCATTGGAAAATACAGTAATATCCATGGCTAATCCAGGCGAGGATGAAATGGTCATTAGCATTGGCCATCGTTGTATGGTATTTCCATTTATCCAGAACAATAAGGAGAAGATCGAAGAAATTATCCCGGTTTCTAAGCCTTATGATCACACCACCGGCTGAATGACACCCTTTCCAAATTACCTTCGGATGGGGGAACTCCCACCAAATTGGGCTGGATGGTAATTGGTATGAAGACGGGCAGTCAATTTTTTCTTAAACCAAGAAAGTGTTCTCTACAAAAGAGGACTTGACAGAGTCCTTCCTAGGTGAATTTACAGAGAAGAGACTACTTTCGTCATTAAAAATGTGCACACTGGAGCATGTGGAGTGCACTGATTAGTGACCAAGATCTCTCATCAAATCTGTAGGCTCATGTATTACAGGCCCATTATGATATAGGATTGTTCCATATTCACTGAGGAGTGGCATTACTGCAAGTTGGTGCTAATTGTATTCACTGACCCCCAGAGTTACGTCATATAGATATATACTACTGGCCATTTTCCTCTTGGGGGATAAATTTTGTAAGACCATATCCCTTTTCCATAACAAGACAATTAATGTTCATACTCACAGCAACCAACTTATTTTCCAAATGGGACGGAGCCATAATCAGTCAAGAAGTCGGGAAGAAAACATTGTTATCTTTGTGAAGTCCAACATCATTACCAGATTTGGTTTTACCCATACAATACTTATGGACAACAACACCATCTTTTGCTATGCTGAGTTGGACACATTATGCCAGGAGTTTGGAATCAAATCCAATTATTCATCCTACTACTATGTGGTGACCAAGAGGGTGGATAGAGGCTTTAAAAATGACATTGTACAAACTTACTCTAGAAGCTAGTAGATATGGACAAGCAATATTGGCCAGATAAGCTCCTTCAGGCTTTATGGGCTTACCAGACCATGAACCACACTACTGCCGAGGAAAAACTGTACTCAATAGTATACATGGAAGATGCATTTTTTCAATTTGTGTTTCCATTTGTGATCAACTATCTATAGACGAGAAATCCCAGAGAGGTTTTGATGAGTTTGATCAATTATACGACAAAAGGATATGCACTTCGCACCATTTTTAAATCTACCAAAATCGGATCACATGGGCCATCAATAAAAAGGTTCACCTTTAATCATTCCTCGAAGGAGAGATTGTGTTAGTCCTTAGAACATGAATGATACTTAGAAAGAAGCCCAAAAATCTTAATCCAAAGTGGAATGGACCATATGCATTACATAGGGTCCATTCCAATAGATCATACACCTTGATATCAATGAATGAAGAGCTCATTACAGCTCCAATAAATGAAAAGTTTCTGAAGAAGTACTTCACGTAATAGAAACACAAATCAATGGTCTAAACTCTATGACCCTAAAATATGAGTTGTAGCACTATTATGTAATGGTCTACACTCTATGACCCAAATCTATGAGTTGCAGTCCTATCCAAATGGTTTTAAACTATATGGTACTCTTCCCTAAAACATGAAATTAAATTGTGACCCATGTCCTTGAAGTATGAGGCTAAACATCATAGTATATCGTCCAAGATGCAAGACGTTAAAACTACATAGCACAAAGCATCCTAATTGCATGATGATAAACTGCATGATTCTTCAGAGAACTATGTATGGACTGATTCCCCTTCACCATGTGGAATACGCAGTGACCCTTCAACCCTTTATCTTAGCCCAACCCAAACAATAACATTCCTCTATCATATTCTCTATCTCCCCATATTTACAAGGGAAACCCTTATCACTCATTGTTTCTCACATTGATTGTAACTCACGTGGGCTTAGGATCCGTGGTAAGGATTCCATTACTCAAGAAACAATAATGAAATATGGTTGACCTGGCATCCGTAGTGAATAAAACAAAAATCCCTCTACCCCTATGTCTGAGTGTGATTTGTTCAAGGAACATTTAGAACTACGTACGTCTTGATTAATGCCCTTGTATGGTGCGTATTGATGCCAACATTTCATATCTTGTCCCAACCACTAAATAAATTCCCTCACAAGTCCCTATATATGAAAAAAAACATTTTTATGGAATATTCAGAACTATATGCTTCTTGATCCCTACCCCTACAGGATATGTAGTGATTCCTGGATCTCGTATCTCGGCCCAGCCTCCATTTTTTTTAAAAATTCCCCTTCCATTGTTCATAGTACATACTTGTATGTGGAGTCCCCGAGTGGTCCAAAACACATGAAATTAAACTGCGAGCTTTATCAAGAGTAACATGTGGCATGATTCTATGTGTTACAAGATCCTCACATTCCCCCCATGCATAAGAATTAAGAATATTTTGCTTCACCCTATACATGTGAGTCAAATCTATGTTAAAGCTCTAGTACTTCATGGATAACCTTGGTATGGGTACTTCTTCCATTTCCAAGACACATGATTCATGATTCTCAGTCTCCATCCTCTAGGATAACTTGGAACCCCATAAACATTCATGGTCATCTGGGATGGAAGGCCAGTGTACTATTGAACCCTTTGTTTTACTATGCACATTATGCCATGGTTTCTCTTCATATGCCGCTTACAAAAAAACATCAATCAAAGGAAAATTAGTACTTAAGGGGGATCTCCAACCTCATTATGACCAATGCCTTCCAAGCCCCATGGAATACCTAATAATAATAGAATTTCTGGGACTATGGTTTACAACTTCTATCATCACTCGCATTTAAGGAACACCAGAACAGCCCAATCACGATTATCTCAAAGATATTGATGTTATTTTTGACAACAGTATCATCCATGCTGCATGAATCTAAATGGAAAAACATCATGTCCCCACTACACGATCCTAAACTTCATGGTCAGAAACATCCTCAATGTACAACATTAAACTTCATAGCATTTCTATAATCCCAATGTGCTCTCTGCTGATTATTTTTCTATTCTTATGTGGTTATACATAATCCTTGATATACCTTTTTTCTAAAATTTAGCATAGCTCACATGATATTAGGTATATTATAAAGGGATCCACCATAAAATTGATGAAATGAAATCCATGAATTTTTTCATACCAGCACAGCCGTAAAAGTCTTGTCACGATTCCCTTCCTCATACGGAACCCCACATCCTGGTCGCAAGATGTTAAATGACAGAGTACCCCAAAGATGGGATGAATACCTCACCCTACGAATGAGTGAGTTCTATATAAGGGATACCAGATTCCATGAGTAAGTCAGACGCCAAATTTATCTAATATATCTGGATACACTCCTACCATACCTAAAACTCCATGATCTGAGTGATCATGAATCCCAATAATTTTCCAAGGCCATCTACGACGAATGGCTAGTGTTCTATTGACACTTTTTTTACTACGCACATCATGCCATGGTGGATCTGCATTTTTCACCATCAATATATCCATCAATTAATGGAAAATTCATCCCCAATAGAGTCCTCACGTATCCTAGTTCGCCAAATGGCTTCCAATCCTCGTAACATCCTCCCTTACTCAAGGGACCTCAAAGTCATGGTTTATATTCTCCTTCCCACCCATGTCCTCGATATATAATAACATGCTAGCCTGATTCATCTCTGGTCTCTATTGAGGTTTTTGTAAAATAATGATAGACCATCCGTATGTGTGATGTTGATATGCATATAAAACAAATCACCCTTCTTATTTTTGGGTTCCTCGAAAGAGTTTGGAAACATGAAAGGTCCCTTTTCATGTTCAAGATCACCTCTTATTAATGGTCATATACCGTGTTCAGAAATTTCCCAATCTCCATAATCCTTTGTATCCATCAGATATAGAAGTCCTGTGTCTTAAAGACACCTTTGTTTGACTATTCACATAATTCCTCGGAGACTCTAAATATGATGCCTATAAGACTACTGTCAATCAAAGGAAAATTCATCCTATGGAGAGTCCATTCCAATTTATATATGCATAGATGAAATCCATGTCCCAAATCCTCCCTAGGATTTGGAAAACCCATTTGGATAACGGCTCACATATCCTCCCATTATAGAATGTCGTAACATGGAAAAGATTTCTAATTGAAATGACCATTCACCAGCTCTCCATTATGAATGTAATAATCATGTGGAAACCGTTTCCCTATGAAAGAAGATATTAATGTCCCTAATATTTTCAGACACCATCGTTCAGACCAGCGACCCACTATGGCTCCCAAAATCAAAATAATTTCAATTTGGTTAAAATACTACTAGGACATCATAGATGGAAGACCAATGTCCCACGTACAATGTTTTTTGACTATTCACATCATTCACTAATGGATTTGCATATGTCTCATACAAAAGAAACCATCCATCAATGAAAAATTCATCCTCATTAAAGTCATCTCCTACCTCTATACACTTGAAACGGCTCACGAGCCTCATGCAAGTCCAAAACAAACAAATTTTGGATCAAAAAAACCCCTCATTCATGTCTTTAAGATATTAGGACATTCCAGGATGATAAATCCCCAATCTAATCCTCTTATCCGTAATGTTTTTCAATGTAGTTTGACTTAGAACATCAGTAATATGTTTGATTAAAAGGACGTTGAACTACCAGTGAAAAAATGTCATACTCTCCGGAGTGAAAATTCAAAAAAATAACCTCAAGATAAAAGTAGAGTATCCGTTCTTTAAACCTAATCAATGTATTTCTTAGAAAAAAATGTTGACATATCAAAATAGACGTAAACCTTGTTAGGTTGAAAACCGGCAAATGGTGGCCTAAGAAATTGTCAGGTTGTACATGTTAATATTGTGTAAGGTATGCTTAGGCATACAAAATTCAGGGTAATAATGAAAAAGGCACAAATTTTTTATGTCCTCCATAAAGAATTATAAATATTCGAACAATGCTCGCTGAGTCCCACGACTTAGGAAAAAATTAGTGCTCTAGTATATTATTTCAATTTACTAGTTTCAAATAATGATTTAAAATAAATACTTGATTGAAATGATGTTTATATGATTGAAAATGATCAATTGATATGACATGAAATACAAAAGATGAATAAATTAAAGGGAAATTGTTTCCATCATATTTCATAAAAATATATTGTGGGAATCCATAGCGAGGATCCTATCTTCATAAGCAAGACATTATCTTTCAAAGTGATGTTAGGTAGAGTTTCATAGTTTCTTAACTGATTGATTCGACTCCTCAATGGCTTAGGTAAGCCATAATAAATTCATAGTCTCGGACTCTGTGCTTTCCCGTAGTACCTCCATGACCATCATGTCTTGGAGGCTTGTCCTCTCTCCTTATTTCTTTTTCCATTGACCTACCTCAATGATGATGGTGGCTCAGGTCCGCTCCAAATTAAGCCGCTCTAGATTTTGGATTTATTTCTCCCCTTAATGTTCGAGTTGTTCTATTAAAGAATATTGCTTCATGAATTAATTTTTCTTCCTTGCTACCACTTTATCATGATTGGAAACTTCTTCAATGAGAATTTTTCGTGAAATAGCAAGATGGGCCATCGACTTTTCTACAGAGAGTTGAGATTCAAGTATACCAGTTTCTTCACAAGAAGTGACCACCTAGCTCAATATATCATGAATACCATGATAACCAAATCTGCCAAAACCCAGGGTTACAAACTAGAGGTGTAATTTTGGAAAAAAATTCGGCATCTCAGCTAATGGGGTCTGAGAAATTAATCTTCTAATATTCCTTGATGAATTTCAACATATTCATTGAAGATCAAGAAGAAATTATTGAATAGTCTTGTTGTCACTCCCTGACAACAAAATATAGTCAGGAATGCATTTCACAATGGAGGGGCTCGATTCAGTTGTTACGACATAGCTCGAATCTACAATGGCTTAATCTCTAGTAGTGCCTATGTAGGACAGAGTGGGGGAGTCCATAGATATTTATAATGCTTGTGGTTGAGATTCTGAGAAAAGGGAGGAAACATATTCAGTACCTTCCTAATCTGCAGCAATACTGCTACCTAGAACAAGTGGCTCTAAATCATAAATAATTAGTTGCACCCTGAAACCACTCTAGAATATTTAACACCTAGGGCCATAATAAGCTGGAATAATAATGTTCAAGGCATCACTCATAATTTTTCATACTAATATAAGGCCTGTAGGTATAGTCAGTCCGGAGAAGCGTACTGGTCATGATATCCAAGGGGAAGAAAACACAACTTCTCTCAGAATTGGAAAAAAGCATATGATGACCACTCTAAATTTTCAAGGTTAGGAACATATGCCTCCCCAATGATTGTTACTTCTGTGGAACCATCATGAGAAGTAGAAATATCCATCTCTATTGTGATTCCATCCATATGGGTTAAGGTTGTTCGATCAAGATTGAATGGTTCCTCCAGATTTGAATCGCCTCTAAAATCATGTAGGGCATGGTGTTTGTCACTAGATTCAGGACCTACCATAAAGATCACCTTGTCCCTCTTCATGAGAGTCATATCAACGTGGTAAACTGATCCCTCAACTTCTGGATGTTCTTAAACTATCATGGATGAGATCTTTCGAGAAGGATCAGGCCCACCGGAAGGGTCAAAAGTAACCCTAGTCTCCTCACCTGACCCTGATCCCTTTCTTTGGTCTACCACAAAGTATGGTGACTCTTCTTCTTCCATAAAGGGGACAAGAGCCATAGATGCTTGAATAGCTACCATCTGGTCAATGATAGACCCTGTGTCAAAATACACACATTCAACAATTATTCAACAAGATAAGGGTAATCAGTTTGACCACCATGTGAAAGATATATTACTTATGATTCCTCCCTAATGAACTATGAAAAAATAGTGGGCCTACATTGGTTTCATTAATTGTTTCATAGATGGATCTTATTTAAGAGAACCGAGAGGAGATAGATGGGGAATT
The DNA here is from genome assembly GCA_963277665.1 of Viscum album. Classification (NCBI taxonomy): domain Eukaryota; kingdom Viridiplantae; phylum Streptophyta; class Magnoliopsida; order Santalales; family Viscaceae; genus Viscum; species Viscum album. The sequence goes on along the minus strand of OY728138.1, from coordinate 1,707,785,947 downwards.
CCCTAGAGGGGTCTAAGATGACCTCTTCCATGTGTTCTTGAACTCTAAGGGATCCATTCACAGTACCACAAACAATTGGAAGGGTGCACTCCACAACTGTGGTACCTCTAGGGGAATAGGTTGGGGAAAGTGTTTTTTCTCAAAAACCTAGAGGCTTCTGCAAAATAAAAAAGGAGAGGGGGAACCTTTAGAATATCTACATAAAAAGACTTTTTGGCCAGAGGATTCATATAAAACAACCTCCCATGTTCATCATGGGAGTACAACCATCAACGCCATGTGGTCTGACTAGTAGTTACTATGTGTAAGGGTGTGTATAAACTTTTCCATTTCATACAAGTAGGCAGCCACCTCATCAGGATCTTCATTGGATGAAATACTAGTACGGGAAATGGCTCCCCCAAAATCTGGAAGGATGAAACATCCTCCCTGAAAAAGACACCATACATCTTCATTTGAAGTGTTCTCCCTCAATTCATCCATGAATATCTAGGCATCCAGAAATGAACTTGTAATTGGGATGGTGAGAACTGGAGTGTTTATGTAAGGGAGAAGAGTGGGTTTAAACAACTGAAAATGTTTACCTGGTGTCCCTGCAAAATCAGGACCTCTAAATGATTTATGTTTTTGAGTCGTTGGTAGCAAGTTAGAAGTTTTTTTCCCTGGAAGATGAAATAGGAAATCCAATGACATCGTTATCCTCATCATCGATCTCTAGTTGCAACATGGAAATTACCCGATGCATGTAATTTCGGGGACCACTTTGGGAATGGATGAGGGTCCCGAGGTCCCCAAGGTAATGATCCACCCTCTCAGGATCCTAATCAAAAGAAACGTTAGCGGGTTCTAACATATAGATAATGATTGTAAGAGAAAATTCCATATTATGGAGGAGTTTCCATAAATCACAAGGGGATCGATCATGAGTATATGGATGGTAGTTCAAAAGGTTCTATAGCTACTAGGCCACCAGAAAATCAGCCTTAGGGGGAATGGTTGGTGGACTACCTGTAGAAGCATCTGTAGCTCGTTCAGCTACCCGTGAGGTCAAGACCCCATCTTTCAAAATTTTTTAGGGGGGGCAAGAAGCATGGGAATGAATTTTTCTGGGCCGATAGTGTTCAATAACACAATTTTTCTTCCCCTTTCACTTTTCAACAGATTCCATTGATGTCATCACGATAGGAACCATATCAGCTAATTGGCCATTGAGATATGATTTAACACATGACTCAATATATATTTTAGTTTGGAATGGTATGAAATACCCAGAATCTGGAATTCTAGCCTAGAAATCGTTTTCCTCATGGGTAAACATCATCTATAGTTGATGGGTTATAATTTGATGCTTCTCGTGATGAGCACTGTCAAGGGAAGGAGGAAACAACTTTTTGACACCGTTAAATTGATTACTAAATATGTAGGGTGCATATCCCTCGCAAATATGCTCCCCTATAAAACGAGCAACAGGGATTCCTTCTCTCAAAGAGAATAAGTAACCGCAACTAAAAATGTCTTCAGAAACATTATTCATAATAGTACTTGTAGGGGAATTCTAAGGATGATAAGAAAAATAATTTTAGACATTCAGACAAGCCATTAAGTATTGATCATTCATTTCAGTTTTTTCCTCTCACTTATCATGTATGGCCTATGCAACAAACATAACCCCCGATACATTGAATATATGGTCGTAGGATGGAATGTAAAATTAGTAAATAATTGATAAAGGATTATCCTACTATGTGGGCTTCCATCCAGGTCGGAAGAATTAGGAAGGGCCTACTCATCAGGTAAGGTAGCCCCCCTCACTGATCCGACCAAGTAGGCTATAAATTCTGGCTAACACTTGGATAGATAAATTAATAAATCTTCTAGTGCCACATGAGCATCCATGAGGAAGGATTGGGCTCTTACACCACCAGATTCAGAAACTAGTAAGAGCCACCAACTCAAAAACATGGCCACGAAAACCACAAATCAAACTAATCAATTGACATCAGGGATGATCCCCCATCCCCACTCATGAAATTTCCCCTCTTCCTAGGTGGTCCAATAGGTTCATGCTCACCATTTGGGTGGATTTGGTAGGATAGGGCCTATGTCTTTGCAGATCAGGCTCTAGAACAATATACTTAACAAAATGGCCAAAAAACTCATCAAATGGAACATCATCCTTGAGACATGGATCGATTTAATTCAAATGAGTCTTCACCTAAATGATGGGTTTCTTGGCTAAAGGAAGGGTTCATTCCTCCTGATCCCAAACAGAGGAGGTAGGATGGAATTATTGAAACATATCCCTAAAAATGGGGAGTCCCATGATTATTTGGATGTCCCAAAGACTGATTCTGACCTCCCCATGGGTCAAATGGATGGTATTGGTGTCTGGGATCCACCTTCTCAAGAGCGATGAAATAAGTGTATTAGGATAGTTAGTGTATGTTTGAGATACCTAAATAGCCTCATATAGTACCACAGTCCGCATCTTGGATCGAAATTCTATGCAAATCTAGCAAACCCAGAAAGGCCACACCCAATCTAATCCGAACACGACTCTGATGAAAAGATCCTCCCTAGATGCCCACAATGTTGCTCATTTTCCATATATTTTCGAGCAATGCTCTATTAATTTTGGGAAGTTTTGTTAGGATTGCACTACTCTTCCTCTAGAGTCTGAGGTGCGTAGCTCAGCAAGGACCCAAAGGAAATAAATATATAAAGGTATCTCCCCTTGGAAGAAATCATGTCCTTCAGGATAGAGGTGTTAGTTATATAGGAAGAAGGCTTATTAGTCGGACTTGGTGATGGGATTGTTGTATCAGATAATAGACCAAACCCATATGAATGAAGCTTGTCTGAAGGTGGATAATCTTTTTGACTCCCTGTAAGCAAATTCACCTGAGATTTGTGTAATGGAATGACCGAAATTTTTTCGTCTACCAATGATGTCATGTTTTTGATATTTCATCTGAATCATAAACATGGGAAGTAGAAGTAGCCTTAGAAGGAGTAGAGACATCAATGAAATCCCATGAAAGAGCCATTGTAGCTTTCATAGAAAGACCAAAAACAAACAAAAAGATTGTCCAATAAATATTTTTTTGATAAAGGTCTTGAAAAAATGTCTAACGGACTAAAAAATATGTCTGCATGGGGATCAAGGTACTATTATTTAAAATGTTATGTGGTCTCCATTACCTATTCACTACACGATACATGGAAGAAATCCTCGTATATAGCTACAGTACGCAAAAGCATTATACCGCATACAACCATTGTATTTGAAGCATCCACAAGGCACTGGCCTATAATGTATTGGCCAGAAAATAGAATGGTTCGCAGAAGTTGGATACCGTATACCAAGGCCTCTTTTGTTTTATTTAAAAAAAATTCATTTAAACATTTAATGTTCAAATTATTAATGTTTATAGTTTTGGTAACTAGCCCATGCAGGGTATGCAGACACACAAGAAATGTAGAATTCTCTTATGTGGATGTCTGGATTTTTGTTTTAATTCCATAGCACCATTCATGAAATCCCAAATTTGGTTCCCAGGATGATAAATGGTTAAAAGTTAGGTTCATGTCACTTATGTATTTGTTCACGAGAAATGTTCTCACAAAAGAAACGGTATGCGAATGCAGAGGAAGCCGATGGAGAGTCGGGAACACTTTTATCCCTGAGAAACTGTAAAAGAAAAAAAATAAATAAGCCCCTATATATAGGTTGGGTACTCTCATAATAGACCTATCTATTATACAAAGAATCATTTCTGTTCAGGACCGCTTCTACATCATAATATTATAATCTTCATTCCAAACAGACACTGTTCTGATGGATGGCTTTTTTATGGTCCTGAAATTTTTTCCAAAGGAAGAAAATAATCCTACAATCACATTTTAGAAGGAATAATTCATTCCTGCAAGCCTAGAAATGAAAATGTGATCAAATTGAGTTACAAATTTTGGATGAAACCTGAAGGAATTAAAATTTTCAATGAATTGTAAGTGACTCGTATACCATCACCGGGAAGGGTTCTTGGACCACATGAATTGGAAACCACTAGTATGTGAAAAAAATCCATGAGGTATTGTCCCGTGATTTGATGGATGGAGAAACCAAACGATCGTAAACCATATCACTGAAGGAACCAAGAACGCGGCGGCAATCCACATACTGTCTCATGAACTCAGCAGTTCGAAGACGAATAAAACTAGCGGGGTTCTGCAAACCATGACTCATGAACCACAACCCTTTTAAACTCTGATAGATTGAATATTCCATGGGTTAAGATATATATTAATGGGATTTCAAATATTTTGCCTCATTACTATAGTTATGATTTACCCAATGATCTAAAAAACGATAACAAATAGAATTGAGAGGGGACAAGAAAAAAAGTTACAAGGGGATCCTAGAATTTGGAAGAAATAATTTGGAGGAGATTCTGACTTTAGTCATGAACCACCGGAAAAGCCTGAATTTCGAACCACGTCTTCTGGAGGTACAAAAATCCACAAACCATAAAACCAGGGAACATAATAATAATAATAAGAGAACCGCACACCGAATCGGTGATGTCGAGAACCTCATATACTTTGCCGACAAACTTCACAAGAATGATAGTCCCTAGGACAATCCTTTAATATGGTGTTTCATATAGTGTATTTATATGAGTATTTAACCCGTCATGATAGTCCTATATGAATTCTACAGATGGAACCCTTAGCGGCATGAAAAACTGCAATTTGGACCGCATACCATTATGGGGGGGTAGTTCTCCTTGCCCCAGCCCATGTCCTTATTTGGAACACTGAAGACCCCTCTTCCTGCATACCACATTTGAAGGTAGAGCTCCCCCCATCCCGCATAAGAAAACAGTACACAAATGGGGGTGTTTTCAGGTATTCTTCCCTCCTATTCCAATCTCACCCATGCATTTCTGTCCAGTCCTCCATAGTCCCTCCTCGAACCAGTCCCCTAGTATCAGGTCAAAGGCTCCACCAATGTCACCTGACCCATATGATTAGACCATTAGGGGCGTCATCACACCCCTTTGAGTCAATATACCCATGGTAAACGGGGTCACAAAGGCTCTCCCCACAATGGTTTGGACTCCGAGGATGTCTATGGGTCTACATTCCCTTAGTAATCCTGAGTCAAACTATGGGATTCTATCAAGAACATTACCTTTATAGGGATTAATGGTGATCACCTACTTTTCAATTAATTGAGGAATGGTGATAATTTGAGGGGGTTAAGATTTCTTCTCATTTTTGATGAGAACGACACTCCTCCCCTTTTCCTAGAATATGTTCTGGGGAACCACCATTTTGGTAAGTCCCTAATATTCTGAAGGCGGAACCATGTGAATTTTAATATCACCTCAGATTAAAGGTTTCGTTTCTCTGCTCCCTCTTCCCCAATCGCCTCAGTATATTCCACCATAGCCTCACCCCCTCCCATCAGCAGGAGAAGAGGCATGTGGTTGGCTTGATCTCTTAAATCATATTGTTTCTCTCACCGAGCATGAATCACATGGGATTAGAGGTATCTAGAGATTAAAACATCCAAAAAGTATGAACTATGAGAAATATGATATTGGGTCAAACCAGGATATGAAGAACGCCTTCCCAAATGCCTGATCTTAAAATGGGTGCCCTCCCAAAAGGGATCACCTAATCATGAACTCCAAAACGAGAAGCTTCCATGCTTAAGCCTCGTAAAATTTGATATACGTGGGATCAGATTCCTCTCTTAAGGATACATAGGAATCCCATCATATGGGTATGACCCCAACATAAAGTCTCATTCTGTCCTCTTGAGATGAGGATGAAATCCAGAGTTCCTAATTGTATGGATTAAGTAATTATTACCTCTATATCATCAAATCCATGTATGCATATGATGTTCCTGTAAACCAGGGGTAGCCTATGGACTGAATCTTCTTGAATGAACCAATATATGGACACAACATAAATCTATAAGAGAGTCTCTAAATAAGTAATAATCCCCTCCATTTTGTTGGTGAGCCAGAATTCCCCTCATTTAGACCAATGGAGTGTTCATGTGTCATTGGACAAATAATTGTCCAACGAGCACATGCCTTTGGAAAGTAAGTCAATGAATCATGGACACTAGGGCCATTGGGTGTTTTGGGCTCCATGAATAAATCCATTAGAGACCATCAAAGGAAATTATATCCAAGTAGGGTCAATTAGACAATTACATTACCCGATGCAATCACCCACTGGGACCATCTGACTGTAGTGTATCCCCCACAAAATAGAAGGGATAAGTTTCCCTTTCCTCAAAGGGTTAATCCAACCCAACGTTTAAGGATAATGATGTAGAATGGGTTGACAGAAAATAAATGGTGAATTTGACTTGAAACCATCTCTGTAAAGAGATATGGGTGATAATTCTGATCAGACCATTTAGTAATCACCCTAAAACGCACCACCTTGGGACAAAAAATCATGAAGAAGAGGAAGAAGAGTAAGACCTCAGAGATTCCCCTACAATATTTATGTAAGGAATCTCCACTATTGTATATGAAATTCATGAAATTAACCACACCCCACTATGATTAGTGGGTCCATGTCCCAAGAAGATATGGAGTTGTATACTTCCTTTAAAAAGAAACAATGCGATATGTTTGCATGGATTTACACCGAGATTCCAGGTCTTGACACCAAGGTGGGAACCCATCATATGGTCTTACTAGAAGATCATCAAGGATAAAACCATGTAACAAGAAGAACACACCAGAATCATGCCTCAAAAATTGATGTTGAAGTCAAAAAGATTATCAAAGACTACTTCATCTGAGAGGTTCAATATCAAAAGTGTCTAGATACTATTGTCCTGAGTAAAATTATGAATTGGAAAAGAAGAGTCTTCATTTATTTCAGATATCTCAAATATAATTTTCTCAAATATGACATCCCAGCTCCAATCAATGAAATCTTTATTAATACAAAAACTAGTTATGAATATCTCACATTCATGTATGGCTATCTTGAGTATAAACAAATCAAAATGGACATAGAAGATGAGGAATTTATAGCCATCAAATACAACCAAGGCATATTTTTCTATTAGGTAATTCCATTTGGATTGATTAATGATGGTTTGACATATCAACGTGAAATGCAGCACATTTTCAAACCCTTCTTGAGGAGATTCATTGATTTTTTATGACCATGTGGTTAAGTCCATACAATGTTCTGAACACCTGACTTCCTTGAAGAAAAAAATTTATCAAGTGCCCAAAATATAAACTGACGATGAACCCCTTAAATTGTTTTTTCAGGGTAACCTCGAGATAATTTCTCTACTTTTTATATTTCATCGCTGTATAGAATTCGATCCCAAGAAGACTAAACCCATCATTATAATTCAACTCCTTGAAACATGAAAGAGTTGACAGGAATTCAAGGACACATGGCCTACATCCAGTTATTCTTATCCCATCTAGAAGGAAAGTGTTTTCCTTCACCAAATTCATGAAAAATGGGTCACATATCAAGGTATCACAGACTTCTAAGAATAATTTGATACCCTCAAGAGATATCTCTTGAGTCCACCAATATTTATTACACATATTGATGGAATGTTTCTCATAATTTATGTAATAGACTTGGAATGATTACTGTGCACCTTCCTTAAAAAAGAATGATGCTAGGAATGAAAAAAAATTACTATCTCAGTCGAACCATAATCTATTAAGAGACTCGATATTCAGATATTGGGAAGAGAAGCCTACCAGTAATATTTATAGTTCAGAAGATGAGGCACTACCTGAATCATCATGAGGTCTTGTGGGTCTCTCAAAATATCATTCTAAAATTTAACATTAGTCATTATATTCTTCTAGGATGTCTGGAAGGGAGGGGTTTTATTCTGTAGTGGTTTGATATACAATTTGTGCCTCAGAAAGTAGTAAAATGTGAATCCTTAGAAAAATTCCTTACTGAGAATGCATATTAAGAAGAGACATCATTGAATACCAAACATATTGATGAATAAATATTCTCTGTTCAAGAAATTCCCTAAATGTGGGAAAGGTACATTGATGGTGCTTCAAAAATTCCAATGGGAAAGGAAATCAAAGGCCCAATAGTCAACAAATTTGGGTTAGGGATCAAAATTTTCTCACAATAGTAGGAATTGTTTCCATATTTCATCCTATTATAAAAAGGAGGTACCATTAATTAGAAATAGAATAAATCACTCATTATAGACCTATAATTAGCACTAAAGTACAAATAAATCTCCTCTATGTGAAAGGTAACTCAAAAGTTGTAATCAAATAGATCAATAAGGACTAAGATATTTGAAAAAAAGATCTAATTCCCAAGTGTGATTGTGTTGAAGGGTTAATGGATAAATTTACACCAGAGCCAACACTATCTTATGTTCTACGATCACAAAATTCCCAAGATGATGCATTATCGAATACAACTATAGCATTGGTAGATCCAAATCGTGAGGAGACTATCGTTATCATTTATAATCATAATGTGGTATCACCTTTTGTTGAAATCAGAACAAAGTAAGTCTATGAAATCAGTCCCATTTCTGATTAATATGGTCACACCAGAGGATGGATGGAGCCCATCATGAAATATCTCCAAAATGGGGTACTTCCCCTAGATAGAGTTGAAAGAGATCAAATTTGGAGATGAGATGTTAATTTCACTCTTCATGGTGGCCTAAATCACCAGAAGATCCTCTAAAAATGAGGCTTTGAAGGAATTTTCCTCAAATGTATTGATAGAAAAGAGAATACAACTATCATGAAAGAAGTTAATGTAAGAGCCTATGATTCTCACTAGTCTAGGAATAGTCTTTCTGGACAAATCAAAAGTCTTGGATACTTCTGTCCTTCGAAGACACAAGATATCACAGATTTAACTAAGAAGTGTCATCCTTAACAGGTGTATGCCAACTTCAATCATCATCCCCTGGAGTTTCTACATTCATATAAATACTCCTGGACATTTTCTACATTGTTAATCTATATAGTGGGACCTTATTCTCTATCCTCAACTATGCAGTTCAAGTACATTCATATTGATACTGATTTCTTCTACAAATGGGTTGAGGAAATACCTCAAAAAGAAGTTGAGGCTAAAATCCAAATTATTTTATTTAAAACTAATATCATCACCAGATTTTGTGTCCCTCAAACCATATTGAAGGAAAACAACGCCAATTTTTGTTCTGTTGAGGCTGGGAAGATATATTAGGAGCACAATTTCAAGTCCAACCATTTATCCAACTACCATGCAGCAACCAGTGGACATATCAAGACCCTAAACAAGAAAAAATAAAATACACACTAGAATATGGTGGAATAATATATAATTTATATATCTGATAATCTCTGGAACACCTTATGGCCTTATATAACTACTACCCACACTACCACATGAGAAACTATATACTAATTCATATACAGAATTGAAGTTGGTGTGCCCATTGGTGTTCAATTTCCTTCACTCCGAGTTGACATATGTGACTAGTTATCAACAGATGAGAAGTCTCACAAGTGACTTGATGAGATGGAGTGATTAGAAGAAATGTTATTTCAGACCTTTCATCACCCTGATGTCAATCATAATAGAATAACATGATTTCTGAAGAATAAAGTATTCCTCTATTCATTTCATCATGTAAAATAGTTATTAGTCCACAGGAATCTAATGATACTAGGACTGAATCCCCCAATGCTTTGGCCAAAGTAGAAGGTGACATAATCCATACATAATATCCCCTCTAATAGAGATTATTCCCTAATATTATTGTATGGAGAACTCATTATTGTTGAAAGTGGGTGCCCTAGACCCAACTTATTTTGTACATTGATTACTGTTACATGTATTCAGTTTGTTATTATACATGTGTTTATCTTTCCATGATAGTGTAGATACTTCTTCATCCACTTTATTAATGGAAATGTACTTAGATTACATGTCACATCAAATATTTATAGCAGGTCCCAGGCAATAATGAGAACCCTGAGATTCCATGACATCAATCTTAAAGTAACACCCTATGGTCCAGTTACATCATTCTGAAAGGACACAGATGATGTGTGACCATCAGGTGTTGGGGATCATAATCTTTGAGACTTCATCTCATGAAGTTTGCACGTGATGACCTCTAGCTATCGAGATCATGAGGACAAAACCGCTTAATAGGAACACCACATGTTTCGAGTGTCATTGTTCGTTCCAATCTATGGACATGTGTAATGGTCTCCTGACTTTATATCATTATCAATGAATGTCATTTAATTATGTACATTTTATATAAGGCGAAAACCATGGCGACAAGTCTTGGTGAGGTAGTTTATATCGGGTACATCATTAATGGAATGGAATTTATTGAATGATCAAGAGAGGATTTGTCGCTTCCGAGTTTAGGATGAGATATCCCGGGCCTAGTTGATTAGGATGGTTGAAACTTCATTAAATCCATGGCCATGTTAGTAAAAGGAAAGGCTGTCCGGACAAATCAACAAACAAATAAAGAAAATGAAGAATGATGACACTGAGTATGCATTCTGCTTTATTGAGATATCAATGGCAAAGAGATTAGATTACACAGACTGTGTTCGTAGGAAGGCTGTTGTTGCTTTGACTTTGCATTATCTCTATAGAGGCCTCGATGGGTTACTAGACCCTGCTCTAGGTCGGTGATATTATTCACTGCTATTGAGATAAGGGCCTAGAGGGTCACACACAATAGCTCTTTGACAATCTTCCCTATTCTGATGAATATAATTATAGGGCTTGGTGGGCCCCACCACGGGGTCCGGGTATTATCCAGGTCCTATGGATCACCAAGTAATAAATAAATTATTTTAATATTCATGTTTGGAATAATTTGTTGAATTTATTTATAAGATGTATTCACGAGTGATTAATTAAATACATAGATAAATATTAATCGGACAAATATTTATATCTTGGGTTTGTTTAATATTATCAGGGGGTGCGAGTCAAGTTAGACTCATGTTTATCACATAATATATATATATATATATATATATATATATTAATACAGTGATAAATATTAAATATTATTTATGGAATAATTTAATTTTCCATAAATAATTATTTATAATATATATACAGTGAATGTTTAGTACACGGGGGCCGGGAACCCTTACCGCGTATTTTAGATATTCCCTATATATATTAAGAGAGAGGCTCTCCCCTGGTAACTATTCATCCGTTGGAATTGAGAGCCTCTCTCTCCTCTTCAGTTCTAGAGAGAGACTCTCTCAAACAAGCAAGTTCTTCAAGTTCCTCCTTCACGGATCGAAGATGCTATTTTTGTGTTGATCATCGCTGCGTCGAAGTGTGCGTAGAAGATCCGCGCTAGCACCTGGATCTTGACGAACGACACGGAAGTATATTTGTGAGGCATGTGTGGATGATATAGAGAGCTTCAACGTCGGAGTCTTCGAGAAACGATCATCGGCATCCTACACGTCAATTCTGAACAAGGAAAATGTTCATGTTTAACTTTGGGCTCCTAAAGAACCTTTCAAGATCTTCAGACTAAGCAGGGACTAGATCATCGGAGTTGACAGGGTTATATCACTCCGGTGAAGCAGAAAAATTTTAAAAACCCAGCCCACCAGCTTCTGCTGCAGAGTCCCAGTACCCAACAGTGGTATCAGAGGGACTTAAGGTTTTTCTAAGTCAAAAACATTAAAATGAATTAAATTTAATTGTGGGGTGTTAAAATGGTTCATTTGGATTCAACCGCGCGTCGTTTCGATTTTGAATGATCAAGATAACATCATTAGAAAATTTTTATCGGATCGACGTGAACAGTTTTCGATTAAGTTGATGTTTATCACAAATTGAGAATTAACATCAAAAATATTTTTTAATTATAATATTTTATTATAAATATTTTATTATGTTTATAATAAATATTTTATTATAATTTTATAATAATAATATATATATAATATTTTATTATAAAAATATTTTTCCACTAAAGTGTGTGCAAAAATTTTAATAACCAAATAAAGGAGACCAAGTCTTTGGGGTCTTCCTTCTTTTAAAAAAAGGAAGGGATGAAAAGACCCCAAAAATGGGTGTTCTCCTTTTGTTTAAAAAAAATAAAAAGGGGGGGCTGGAATTTTGTCTAAAGGACAAATAAAAAAACAAGGGAGGAAGACCCTTACGAGTCTTCTCTCCTATGGCACACCAAGGGAGGCCAAAACCCTTGGGCCTCCCTTCCCCCTCCGCCAGTCTAGCTCCACGGCGCACCGCCACCGGCCGACCTCAACTGGACCACCTCCGTCCGGCCACCCAGACCCTGCACCGGCCTCCTCCACTCCACCCTAAGCTCCCTCCGGCCAGCTGCCCTTCATTAGCGCCGACCTTCCCTTCACCGGACCTCCCTTGCGCCGGCCTCCTTGCCTCCACCCCATTCACGCCGGCCGCCCCGACCCCATGACGAGCCGCCTCTGGCCGGCCTCCGGCTACCGTGATGGCCTTCCATCACAGGACCCTCCTGCCCGTCGGCCTCCTCCCCTCACTGGCATACTCCTCTAGGCCGCACCGGATCGGCTCCGTCTGACTGCCCCAGACCATCGTCAGCCTCCTCCTCTACCGCGCTGGACCGGTTCCGTCCAGCCGACCCGAGCCCGTGCCAGACCGGACAGTAACTTCACCAGAGCAGTGGGCTCCCGGGAGATGCAGTCATCGCGGGAATCGTCGAATGCCGTGCGGTCACGCCGTAGTCATGATGTGGTTCCAGGACGACATCTCGCGGCGGTACGCAGTCCCGCATGACTCCTCTCAGGTTAGAGGTGACCTGAACTGAATTAATTTTAATTAATTTAGTTTTCAAAATTAAATTAATTGGAATTAATTTAGGGGTTTAAATTATTTTAATCTGAAAATATTAATTTAATTTAAGATTATAATTAAATTAATGGTTTAATTTAATATAATTTTTAGAATTAAAATTAAATTAAACAAATGGAACCGATAAAAATAAATTATTTGAATTTAATAAAATTAATTTAATTTATTAGAACACCCTTGCATAATTTAAATTTATTGCAATTTAATTTTTATTCCCTTTTACCCCGACTGGTCTTGAGCTATTGGCAAACCTGTGTATGTCTGGCATGTATTTATTTATTTAATTATTTATTCAATGCGTGCGATTATTGTAATATTTAATTAGATAATTGACGGTCTATGAATCATCTTTTAATTCAAATATGTATAAGGGCCTGCATGTCCATTTCACCACTTGTATTTTGTACCCCAGACCCCCTCGCCTGCATGGGAGTATATTTTTATTTATTCAGTGACGATTCGAGAGGCAGACCACGCCATATTGAGGCGATAGTCCGGACAAGGAGTTGGGCGCTTTTCACTGGGGCCAGCAGCCACACGAGTCATGTATCGACTCAGGTATGGATGGCTCTAGGTGATGAATGATCAGTTATCGATCAATAATTATTGAATGATCAAGACCAGTCGGAATGGATGATTTTCTTTATGCATAGTTTATTATTATATGCGACTGCATGATTATTGCATGATCACATAGGATAGTAAACAAGAGAAAAATGAATAAAGTTGTGACGAATAAATATTCTATTGAATGTTCAGTTGTGAGCGTGACAACCCAGTTTGAACATAATAAATAAAAAAGGATTATATTCGTCAACTAATATTTTAAAATCTCTCAAAGATATATTGCGTCAAAAGCCTTCCATTTCTCACATCTAAAATAAACCGGCTGTTTGGGTGCTCATCAGCCTCAATTGAGAGTGCCTTTTACTACAGGGGTGTTTCCATGTGAGGAATGGGTCGACTTAACTAAAGTATGCAGTCAAGGATTAGCCTTAGCTAACTTGCTATCACTTTAGAGGAAAGAGGTTGAGGGAATCAAGTTCAGATTCCAAAAGTTGGGACTTTACTCAACTACACAAGGAACCACAAGAACAAGTGGTTGGCCAGCATACCGCCTACCTTGAAACCCTCCAAGTAGTGTCATAGCCCTAGCTTGTAGACTACGAAAGGGGTTTCTAAGTTCCATGCCACTAGAATGCTCAAGCGATAGAGTATTCTGAATATAATGTTGCGGGCTATTACGGTTCGTTAAAATAGTGGGAGACATTAAATGATATAATAATTTATTAATCATAAAATTTCAAAAGGTAATTAAGACAAACTACTAACTTCTAAATGTTTATCTGATGTAGATTTAAAATGGAAATCACCAATAACACAAGTACTTTATCACTACGATTGATCTTGGATAAAGAAAATATCATGACCGGAAATAACTTCTAGGAGTGGTACAGGCGCTTGCGCATAGTACTACACCAAGAAAGGAAGTTATATGTGCTGGAATCCCCATTCCTGTTGAGCCTCCTCAGGGAGAAAGTAAGATGGAAAAAGATAAGTGGAAAAATCATGTAGACGATGCGCTTGATGTACAATGCATCATGTTGTCATCCATGTCCAACCAATTGAAAAAAATGCATGAGGAAGAGGACACCTACAAGATGATTTCACACCTCCAACAACTATATGAGGAGAGGGCTTGGAAAGAAAGGTATCAGATCTCAAGTGCGCTTTATATGTGCAGGCTAGCATAAGGGCACTAAGCCGGTCCTCACATACTCAAGATTATTGGGTATATTGAGAGGCTTGATTCCCTTGGGTTCAAACTGAACCAAGAACTAGCAGTGGATCTCATTCTTTCCCATTTACCATCAAGCTTCTCGACATTCATTGTCAATTATAATATGAATGATATGGAAAAGTCACTCCCAGATCATTTGTCTTTAGTTTTCCAAGATGATAAGGAAATGAAAAACACCAATACATATGTCCTTATGGTGAACAAGAAAAACAAGGGAAAGGAAAATGGGTCTAAGTCCAAGTCAATGCCAAAGACACCAATGCATCATCCTTCCATGAAGCCAACGATTTAGAGGGAAAGTAATGAGCAGGAAGCTGTCTGCTTTGGATGTGGCAAGAAAGGCCACTGGAAGAAGAATTACAGAGTTAGAAAGAAGAAGAAAGTTGTTGCTTCCACATCAGATATTTTTGTCATTGAATGCAATCTATCTTTATCTACAAGTTGGGTATTGGATACAACATGTGGCTCACACATTTGTATTCATATATAGGAAAAAATTAGGTTTAAGAAGATTGAGAAAGGTCAAGTGGATCTCTGAGCTGCAAATGGTGCAAGTCTAGCAGCCTTGGCAGTGGGAGACTATCACTTGACTTTACCAACTGCTTTGGTTCCTGTTTTAAACAATTGCTATTACGTACCATCTATTACTAGAAACATTATCCATGTGTCATGTTTAGACACTATGGGTTTTTATTTCAAGTTTGGAAATAAAAGTTGTATCTTTTATATGGATAACATATGTTATGGTATGGAACATCTTAACAATGGTTTATGTATACTAGAACTAGAAAAATCAGTAATGGCTATCAATGAAAAAAACAACTAACACGACTCAAATAACACCCGCCCATGGAACTTCAAGCTTGGTCACATAAACGAGAAGTGATTATAAAGATTACATTAAGAAGGGTATCTAGACTCGGTACAGTTAGAACCCTTAGATGTATGTCAAGCTTGTTTACAAGGAAAGATGACCAAAGAACCTTTTTCAGGAAAGGGAGAAAGAGCCAATGCAGTACTGGAATTAATACATACTGATGTATGTGGTCCATTTCCAGTAGAGGAAAGGGGTGGTTTTCTATAATTCATCACCTTTACCGATGATTATAGTAGGTATGACTATATCTACTTAATGTGGTATAATTGGGATTCCTTTTGTTTCATTAAGGAATACCAAAATGAAGTAAAAAACCAACTTGGTAAGAAGATAAAGGCACTTCGCTCAGACCGAGGTGGAGAATATCTTGACCAAACATTCATTTATCACTTGAAGGAGTGTGGGATAGTATCCCAACTCACTCCTCCTTATACACCACAATAGAATGATGTTAGTAAAAGGAGGAATATGACCTTGCTTGACATGGTCAGATCAATGATGAGTCATACAACTCTTCCATTATCCTTTTGGGGATACGCCTTACAGACAGCAGCATATACCATTAACCGTGTACCAACTAAAGCTGCAAATGGGATTCCATATCAGTTACGGTATGGAAAGAAACCCAATCTGACACACAAGCGTGTTTGGGGGTGCGAGGCATTTGTCAATTCTTTACCAAGTGACAAATTAGTATCCAGAAGCACTATGTGCATCTTTATAGGTTATCCTATGGAAACTATAGGATACTACCTATATAACCCTTTAGATAGAAAAGTCATTGTGGAATGATACGCCACATTTCTAGAAAGGGATCACATTTCTACTAGAAATAGTGGGAGCAAGATTGACTTCAATGAAGTTAATGCTGCAGATGTGCAAGAGTTTGTAGAGGAACAATCTTTACAAGAGGAAGTGGAAGAAGAAATTGTTCCTGAGACACTGATACTGCGTAGGTCTACATGAGAGGTTAGAGAACCAGAGAGTTGAGGTTTTCTTGTCACCGAGTCCGGTGACACAATAATCCTTGAGGATGATGAACCTCTAACCTACAAGGATGAAGTAGAAGGCAAAGAAGCTACTACATGGAAAGAATCCATGAATTCTGAGATTGAGTCCATGTACCAAAATCAAGTTTGGATTTTGGTAGACCCTCCAGCTAATGTCAAACCCATTGGTTGCAAATGGGTATTCAAGAAAAATCTGGACATGGATTGTAAGGTTAATACCTTTAAAGAAAGACTGGTTACAAAGGGTTTCAGACAACGTCAAGGCATTGACTATGATGAAACCTTATCACTAGTGGAAATGCTTAAATACATCAGAATATGGCTTGCAATAGTATCCTTTCATGATTATGAAATTTGGAAACTGGATGTCAAAACTGCTTTTCTAAATGGGAAGTTGGTTGAAGAAGTCTATATAACTCAACCCGAAGGGTTTGTTAAGTCAAAGAATGACAATAAAGAATGAAAGTTGCAGAGATCCATTTATGGATTGAAGCAGGCATCAATATCATGGAATGTACTATTTTATGATGCCATAAGAGATTTTGGTTTTGTCAAAAATGAAAGCGAGCCTCGTGTCTATAAAACGGTTAATGGGAATGTTATCGTTTTCCTAGTTTTATATGTTGATGACATATTAATCATGGGAAACGAGGTGAATGTCTTACAATCAGTTAATACTTGGTTAAATGAATGCTTCTCCATGAAAGAATTAGGTGAAGTAGCCTACATCCTAAGGATCAGGATCTATCAAGATAGATCTAAAAGGATTCTTGGCCTATTTCAAAGTACATATATTGACAAGGTACTCAACAGGTACAATATGGAATAATCCAAGAAAGGATTGTTACCTATGTCACATGGTGTAAATCCCTCCAAGGAAATGTGTCCACAGACACAGGAAGAGATCGAAAGAATGAGTAGAGTCACTTATGCTTCTACAGTGGGTTCTATCATGTATGACATGCTATGTACTAGGTTTGATGTTTCCTTTGCTTTAATCATGGTGGGTAGATATCAAGCCAATCTAGGAGAGATGCACTGGACAGCTGTTAAAACTATCCTTAAGTACTTGAGGCGTACTAAGGATATGTTCCTAGTGTATTAGGATATGAGGTACTAGTTGTTAGGGGATAGACCGATGCTAGTTTCCAGACAGATCATGATGATATGAAATCACAGTCAGGATACAACTTTTTCCTGAATGGTGGTGCAGTGAGCTGGAGAAGCTCAAAGCAAGCTGTGGTTGCTGATTCTACAGCAGAGTCCGAATATATTTCAGCTTCCAATGCAAAAATGGATGCAGTCTAGATATGTAGATTTATCATAGATTTTGGTGTGGTACCGAGTAGTGTAAACCCTGTTCTAGTATATTGTGATAATACTGCTGTAGTGGTGCTTACCAAGGAGCCGAGGTCTCACCAGAGGACAAAGCCTATTCTTCGAAAGTTTCATCTCTTGAGGGATTTTAATCAAAGAGGTGAAGTGACAGTTAGCACCATAGCCATAGAGGACAACGTGGCAGACCCCCTGACTAAATCCATTTCTCAGCAGAAGCATGATTCACATGTGAGAGCTAGTGGATTGAAACCTGTTAGCAGTTGGCTCTAGTGAAAGTGGGAGTGTTGAAAGTGGGTGCCCTAGACCCAACATGTTATGTACTTTGATTACTGTTACATGTATTCAGTTTTTTATTATACATGTGTTTATCATTCCATGATTGTCTATATACTTCTGCATCCACTTTATTAATGGCAATTTCTTTTGATTACCTATCGCATCAAATGGTTATAGCAGGTCCCATGCTATAATGAGAACCCTGAGATGCCATGATAGTAATCTTAATGTGACGTCCTATGGTCCAGTTACATCATTATGAAAGGACACAGATGATGTGTTACCATCAGGTGCTGGGGGCTCATAAGAATTGAGGCTTCATCTCATGAAGTTCGCACATGATGATCTCAAGCTATCAAGATCATGAGGACATACCCGCTTAATAGGAACAACACATGTTTCTGGTGTCATTGGTCATTCCTATCTACAGACATGTATAATGGTCTCCTGACTTCAGATCATTACCAATGAATGTCATTTAATTACGTACATTTGATATAAGGTGAAAACCATGGAGACAAGTCGTGGTGAGGTAGTTTATATTGGGTACGTCATTAATGGCATGACATTGATTGAATGATCAAGAGAGGATTGTCGCTTCCAAGTTTAGGAAGAGATATCTCGAGCCTGGTTGATTAGGATGGTTTCACCTTCATCAAATCCATGGCCATGGTAGTAGAAGGTATGACCGTCTAGACAAATCATCAAACAAATAAAGAAAATTAAGAATGATGACACTGAGTATGCATTCGACTTTATTGAGATATCAATGATTAAGAGATTAGATTACACAGACTGTGTTTGTAGGAATACATTTCTTTCTTTGACTTTACCTTATCTTTATAGGGGCCTTGATGGGTTTCTAGGACCCGCTCTATGTCGGTGATATTATTCACTGCTATTGAGATAAGGTCCTAGAGGGTCACACACAATAGTTCTTTGATAATCTGCCCTATTCTGATGAATAGTATTATAGGGCTTGGTGGGCCCCACCATGGGGTTCGGGTATTATCCAATTCCTATGGATCACCAAGTAATAAATAAATTCTTTTATTATTCTAGTTTGGAATAATTCATTGAATTTATTTATAACATGTATTTACGGGTGATTAAGTAAATACATAGATAAATATTAATCAGACAGATATTTGTATCTTGGGTTCGTTTAATATTTTCAGGAGGTGCGAGTCGAGTTAGACTCATGTTTATCACGTAATATATATATATATATATATATATATATTAATACAGTTATAAATAGTAAATATTATTTATGGCATAATTTAATTTGTTATAAATAATATTTATAATATATATATATAGTTAATGTTTAATACACGGGGGTCAGGAACCCATACCGCGTATTTTAGATATTTCCTATATATATTAAGATAGAGGCTCTCCCTTGGTAACTATTCATCCATTAGAATTGAGAGCCTCTCTCTCCTCCTATGTTCTAGAGAGAGACTCTCTCAAACTAGCAAGTTATTCATGTTCCGCCTTCACGGATCGAAGACACTAGTTTTGTGGTGATCATCGCTGCGTCGAAGTGTGCATCGAAGATCCGCGCTAGCACCTGGATCTTGACAAACAACACGCAAGCAGATTTGCGAGGCGTGTGTGGACGATATAGAGGGATTTGACGTCGGAGTCTTCGAGCAACGATCACCGGCATCCTGCAGGTCAATTCTGAACAAGGTAAATGTTCAAATTTAATTTTGTGCTCCCAAAGAACCTTGCGAGGTCCTCAGACTAAGCCATGACTAGATCACCGGAGTTGACAGGGTTATATCACTCCGGTGAAGCAGAGAAATTTTAAAAACCCGGCCCATCAGCTTTCGTTGCGGAGTCCCGGTACCCAACAATTATAAATAAAAACAATGTATGGTTTTTGAATAAATACTTTTCATAATCACCCAGATCATGTCTTAGTTGAAAGGCATTAAACTACAAAGCATCCATCATCTTAGACATAGGATATTAAAATGTATAACACCATACACATCCATGCTTCTAGAAGTGAAACTAATCATATCCTTAATCCTTATCACATGATGTTAAATTGCACAACACCATTTTTCCTCACTACAAGACATTAAACTATACAATTAACAAATCTTTCATTTTATATTTATAAATCCCCCAAGATACAAAAAATTGGAATTCCTTATGGTCCTTTAAAAGATGGGTAAATTTCATGTGCAAGAATTACTCACATAAGTTCAAATTCATTGTGGAACTTGATCCCTATATCTTCATATGGTTCAATCAGATCTTCATAGGGACCCATTTATAAGAACTATTTGGTTCTTGATTCTTCCCCTTAATAAGATATGTAGTGACACCAAGGTCTTATTCCATAGTCCATCCACAATGTTTATTCACATTTGGTGACTTACATCCTCACCACAAGATGTTAGACTACACGATTCATTAAGAATGATGTGTGGATTGATTCTCATTCTAATGAGATACAAAGTGATTTTCAGATCTCCAATCAATGGACCAGCGACAATTTTAATGAAATTAATTTCCCCCTTTTCTATATATGAAATAAACCTATATAGATCACTCTTCTAGAATACATCGATAGATTATCATACCCTCATGTGTCTGGATCATAACTATTATTCTATAATGTATCAAAATCCTATATCTCTCACATCAAACTTAGTTGGTTCAGGGAAATCTATTTTCAACACCTACGTGTGGCATGATTATCATTCCAATGAGATGTATAGTGAACCCAAGATCCCCAATCATGGGTGCAGGAAGAAATAAAAAACCCATTTATTCCTTCTGTGTATGAATCGACACCTATCTATGGAATGTTTTAATAACTATTTGTGGCTTGATTATTTCTCTAATAAGATACGTAGTGATTCCTAGGTTTTATACCTAGCCTAGAAGAGAAATTTTTATCTTTTCACATTGGTTCATCTTCATCTTTACCAAATGACATTAAACTGTGTGGAACATTTCAAGAACTATAGGTGGTTGATTCTTCCCCTACATGATACGTAGTGACACCTAAATCTTATATCTTGGGTCAAACCATATTGTTAAAAAAGTCCATTAACCTATTTTCATATAATACGTGCACATTTTATACCTTCAAGAGTGATGTGTGGCTTGATTCTTGCCTCAATAAGAAATGTGTTGACACCAAGATCTTCAAACTTGGGCCCAACCATGATTTTGGAAGAGAATACCCTGTCCTTTTTCCCTATCAATGAGTCAAATATACTTAGGGATATCTTCTATGTCTTTTGGAATAATTCCTATTACCATAAGATATATGGTGATGCCTTGATTTCTTGAATTAGGACCAAACATCAACTTAGAAATTATAAAAATCTCTCCTTCCCACGTCAAAACTTTATTGATATAAGGGAATAATATAAATAACTACGTCTGGATTGGTTCTTTCTCCAAAAACACATGTGGTGACACCTATGTCTTATACCCTGGCTCAACCACCATTTAATCATCATAACCTTATCCTTCACATGCATAACCCTTATATTGGACACGAAACTTTTACCACTCCTTATCTATCACACTAAGAATAGATCTCGTGGGATTAGTAATGGTGTAAAGAAACTTATCATTATAAATAAGATATCTCAATTTAATTTTGGGGTTATCAATGGTCCTGATTGTAAGATCCTAAATCACCCAATAGATGTCCTCATCAAATGATGATAAATTGCACAATCTTCTCATTTTCATAAGATATGTAGTAATTTGACCTTATTCATTACCACATGACGTTAAAATAAATGTATGTACAAAGAACTATGTGTGGATTAATTCCCATTATATTGAGATATGTAGTGACAACCAGATATCCAATATCAGGTCTATCTTCAATTATTAAAAATCCCCCACTCCAAGTGTATAGATCAGAACTGCACGAGAACCCCTTTCAAAAACATTGTTTGTCTTGATTACCACCCATATAATATATCTAGTGACATTGAGACATTTAATCTTGGACGCAGCCACAACATCATGAAATTAATGCCTCTTTTATCCCATGTATGAGTCAGTTCTACATGAGGAGATCAATAAGGGTTCTCATCTTATATATAAACCTGCATTCAAGAAACATCCATTATTCCCCAGTTTGAAATTATATTAGGTGGGATAATCATTATTTATGTTCCACATATGTCTTGATTCATTAACCAGTAAGATACATAGTGAAACTAGGGTCGTATCCCCAAGTCCAGCTGTAATTTTTTTCACGTTGATATCACTTCACATCCTCACCCATGACAATAACCTATATAGAAAAAGAAGATCTACGTGGGGATTGATTCTCAACTATACGAGATATGGAATTACCTCCATGTTTTCAATCATGGGCCAAAATGTAGCATGATTTGAAAAAGCCTATTTTCTCCCATACTGGAGTCATATTTACATGAATAGATTCAGTACATGTTTTCACCATATACATGAACATGTATCTGATGGAAATAATTGGGGCCGGAATATTTCTTTGACAATATATATAGTGAAAATTGTTCCCTTTACCATTGTATGGCCACAATATTCAATTTATCTTCATATAAAAGCTCATAATGTCTCTGTTTCATGACTATAAACTACAAAACCTAATGTCCATGCCGGATGACTTTAAACTACCTATTAACCAGAGAACTATGTATTGCTTGATTCTCATTCGATTGAGATACATAGTGAATACTAAGACATAGATAATAGTCCCAACCACGAGATAAATGAAAATTCCTCGTCTCCTTCAAATGATCAAAATCTATAGATGATCTTTTTTTGGGACCTCCTTTGAGAGAACCTATAATAGAAACCAGAGATGTCCAATTTTATACATATGAGTCAGTTATATGTTAGGGATTATAAATTCATGGTAACCATTGGTCCAAACACATCCATTACACATTGGATAATTCAGATTTTACATGTCATACACCTAATAATGAAATAATTCTATATCATCATAATCATTATTTAGTTTCTAATGAAAAAATACATGATGCTTGGGAGCTCGTTTACCGAACTATGCAATACATGCCCCAATTGGCCTTGCATAAAATTCTCTTACATAACTTTCTAGCTATCCCAAGGATGCCACTATTTTCCTTTGTATCACATACCCTAGTTTCCCCACATAATATATCCCCCATAATGGGTTTTTCAATTAGCGGATAATTAATTCTTCTAAGGAGCCTCTTCTTTCCAATTAATCATTTATCATGGTATGCATGAGCCCCAAATTTTAGCATGGTCATTCTTTGAATATTTTTCTCATATCATTTCTCCCATCCTAAAAGTCTCTAAGAACATGAGTTAGTGTTTTCATATTCTTATGTTCAATGAATATTGGGTGACTTTAGGCTATCCAATAGCATATTCCTCTATCGTTTCCCAAATATTATGGTCATATTTGTATGATCTAAAACTACAAGAACCATACTTCTTATGTTTAGGTCATACCTTAATAGAGAGACTATTCTCCCAATTCATTGGAAACTGTGACTGGATATATCCATCCTATACTCAAGTACATTTACCTATAAAACCAAAATCTTTTCTTGGAAATATCTTAATCGTCATAAACTGTCATCGGCTTTTAGCAATAGAATTCCAGAATTATTTAGAACTCCTTTACATGAATATGAAGGTTGTTACCATTGTTTGCATTAATAGAGTTGCCTACATAATGGGCCTATTATCCAAAGTATGACACTATTTGGATATAAAGAATATGTCATGTTTTCAATGCATAATACAGTCCCCATAATAGGTTTTTAAAATGGAAGTAACCTTGTTCTTGGACGATACCTCCTTTAATTCCATTTATCCATTTTTACCAATATCCATCTTCAGATTCAGAAATTCCCAGATCCTATATTACAATTATACTATCCAATAATTGAATATAATAGTACATTTCCATAAAAATCAACAGGATTTGGAAAATCATCAAATCATTGGTTAGAATTAAGGACCTAAAATTAAATCCCCATATTGCCCTTCCATTAATAGTTTAAACCACACAATCCCAAAATAAATTTTCTTCATGAATTTAAAGTAAACAACCCCATAATGTCTATACTATGTGACTTTAAACTACCCATCCCTATCATGTACTTGCATCATAACATTTGAAGGCACATCCTCTTAATGTCCATACTGCAAGACTTGAAACTGCACAACATAATTTCCTTAATTCATGACTTTAAACAACATATAAAAATATCAAAAGGCTAATTCATGACAAATAGACCCTCCTTTGGACACTAAATTTGTGTAGGAGTGGTTCCTCCATGACCTGTATTGAAATAGATAGACACATTTATTTTCAAACACCTTTCCATAGAAAATCCACCCACTATGGACTTGATACATCCAAATATAAAATATATTTTTATTAAAAGTAGAATTTCATAATTCATGGGTACTCCATTATCTAACAATACAGTGCATGCCTCCTATTGGCCTTAAATAATTTCACCCACATAAGAGGAATTTCATCATGATGATGAATGTTTCTAGATATGAAGAAAATTACCTACTTGGATTTTTTTAATACAGCCACCCTAATGAATTTTTAAAATAGCGGAAACTTCATTCATTATTATACAACCTCTTTTTCAATAGTTTTTGTTTTAGATTTTGGGAACTTAAAAAGTATGACTCATGTTTCCCCTAGGAATTATCTGATGAATATCAGACCCTTCCTAGACATCAATCCTTACTTGTGTTCTAATTTCAAAATTCATATTCTAAGAAATTAGACATAAAAAATTATCTTTATTAGTCCTACATGCATGAATTTAAACTGTCCATTAAAAGATACATAACACTCACCAGGTTAAAAACCCTCAAAGAAAACATTGGAAAAAAATATAGTCTCAACTTGTTAGACCTGCACATTGAATGGTTTAGGAAATATCGAGAAAAAAATTCCAAATATATAATGGTTGTATGGTTGTCCATATTAACCTAGTAATGGTAAAACAGTGCTTACTATGACTCTTGGCTTAGGTAAAAATTAGAGCACCCCCTTCCCTATCATTGTAATTATGATTATCTGATGCGAAGATGAAATTTAATGAAAATTATCTTTGATATTGTAAATTAAAAAAACTAGGGATGAAGATATATATAGGATTGAAGAAAAATTCATTTTCAATTATATATAAAAATTAAGGGAACATCAACAGAATATAGTCTCTCTGTCATATATTACTGGAAGTAATTAGAATGAATATTCATTTGTTGAAAAGACTCCCAAGCCTTATCAACCGCTTGTTGAGGCTTTTTCAGTTGAGAAGATTTGGCCTTCTCATCCTGACAAAGTGTTTTTTTGTTGAAATGGATGTTATCCCTTACAATTTGGCTTTTCCGAATGACTGGCTCAATTTCTCAAGCCAATTTTAAACAGAATAATTTTTTTGTTAAATATACATCATTTAAATCATTGTATCCTTACTTTTTTGATTTAATTCCATAATATTTTTCTATGGTTAGATTCTTCTGCGAATAATGATGCTAGAAAACCCTTAACATTGGTTAGTAGTTTGGAATTTACAAGATCTTGTGACATTTTGTGTTCTTTCTTCTGTTGGTGAATGGTATTTTTCAGCGCAGTATAAATTGGCTGATAATAAAATCCCCAAAATCCTAGTATTCTAAATAGTGCTACACATCGGCTAAAATTTATGGTAAGATCATCCAAATGATTCTCATAGATTATCTTCCAAATGTTTATCCATGATTTGTTACATGCAATACAAAGAGAAATCTGCCACACTATGTCTTTATCAAAATCACTACCATGAGCCACAACATTTTACGAAATTATATCACTCAAAGAAGTGTCTGGATCTACTCCATTTGAAGAAGTCGATGCTTCGTCTTCCAATTCTATTTGATCCAACACAGAGGCTTCACCTTCAGACGTCACAATTGGAGCCGATAACCCTAATTGGTTAAATATAATGATTTTTAGTTTTAAAAGTGTAGATAAAACAATATATGATCAATAATTTCAATTTAATTTACCCAGTAATAAATCAAATGCACAAGTAGATTACTCCCTAGTATTCTTATCTTCCATATCTTGAGTAAGTACTTCATGTGGAGGTTCATTCTCTTAAGCTTTCCCAATCACAATAACCAAAGGCTTTTGAGCGTCTCCCAATGTTGTATTCTTAGTTTGTACGTGTACAATGTCAATAGATGATAGATGGAGTGGGATTCCCCTTTCTTGAACATCCATTTCAATGTTATCTGCAGATAATACTACATAAATTGATCTTTATTTTAGAATGTTTTAATTATTTTTAAATTTATTATTACACGAGCGGGTGACTGGGCGCGCGATAGTGCACGCGCCCGCTACCGCGCCCGTGTGTAGTGTTCAAACTCAGTTAATAATGATATTATTATTTTTGTTGAATTTATAATATAATTTTTATTATTAATGATAAATTTATTATTATTTTTTGGGGTTATTTTTATCCCTTAATTTTTTATCATCTTATTTTATTTTTATTTTATTTTCCCTTTTATTCATTATTTTCTTTTATTTTCTTTTTTTTAATTCATTATTTTCTTACCTCTCCCTCACCCTCTCTCTATCTCCCATTTCCCTCCCCCTTTTTTGATACCCTACATGCACAAGCCTCTTCCCCTTTCAACCATGGAAGGGTGGAACTCCCCCTCCCCATTCCTTCTTCGTCAGGCGCAGACCATCCTCCCTTCCTCTCTTCCAGCAAAACGACACTGGCGCCATCACCTCGCACTTTCCACAACTCGCCTCTCCTCCATTGCGGAAGACCCATTTACCCTACACCCTGGCCAGATTCCTCCGGCACAAACCACCCCTACCCTTGTCTTCCTCCTCTCCCTCGACGAACCACCCCTCTCATGCCCCTCTGGTGATGCGCACCCGGACCGGTGGCCCTCATCTATACCTACTGCCTCGTTTCGCCCTACAATACACCCCACAATGAACCAAGGGTGCCCCACTGCCTTGAACCACCCAAACCAACACCACCCCTCCCTTCCGACTGATTTTTGTGGCATTGCACACCTACGGAAACTTTCTTCATGCTCCGGCCATCTCTCTGCATCCTCACTGAAGGTGCATTTTTCTTCGGTTTTTTTTCTCTTCAGTTGGTAGGTTTTCAGGTTATGGTTTGATATCTCATTGGTTTGATTTTGGGTAATTTTGTGGTTAGGGTTTGTTTTGAATTTGGTTCGTTACTTTAAAACCAATCAAATTCATAATATATCACTATTAATTATTTTGATTTAAAAAGTTGTTTTTAATTAAAATTTATTAATTTTCACTATTCGTCAAAATATAAAAGTTATCCGAAAAGTACCAAAATTTCACCTTAGGATAATTTCGATATTCTGAATAAAAAATGAAGTCCATTTTGAGAGATAAAATTTATAAAATTTCAAAAAGTGCGTATTACTATTTATAACAGCTAGTTTGATTGGTTGCATTGTGTGTTAGAAATTGAAGTTGCGTACAACACATGCTACTGTATTATTCAAAGAGAAGCGTACAGTGGAAGCTTGGGGTGTTAAAATTTCATAGGACTTGAATAACTGATTGTGTGGTCTGTTGGAACTAGAGGTTTTGGGATTCCATTTCCTTCACCATGTCCTCAAGTCTTGGTACACATTTGGGAGGAGGAGGAGGATTATTCCAAGATGTTGAGGGATAATAATACAACATACCTTGGACTTTAGGATTCTAATTTTTCTTGGGGTAGTTGGGGTGGCCTCCTAGTTGGTATTATGGTTGTCCATTCCACCTGGGGTTTTGATTTGGTCTAAATTGTTTTTTCTTGATGGGTGGTTCTTGTTGAATAGGATGACCTGGGAATAGAGCTGCACAAGACTCAGATGAATCCTGAAGTTGTGGGCACAATTCAAAAAATGAGTGTTATCAGAACAAATACCACAATGTAATAGAATAGAAGTAGAGTGTGAGTTACCTTGTGCTATAGATAATTTCCATATAAAGCTACACATCTCAGCAAGTTCATTATCTACATTTTGTTCTAGGGATAAATCAAATACATCATGAACTCATCGGTTCTATTGAGTTTCCAATGTACCATATAGTTGTGCATTTTGAGCCATGTTGGATATTATGTAATGAACAGAAAAAATGTTTTATCAACAAGGGAACCACCAACTGCCACATCTATCATTCCACCATACATGGGGAAAAGTCCCTAATAAATGTATAGAATTAAAAAAATTTCACTAATTTGGTGGTGGGGAAATCTTGATCAAAGTCTTTTGAATCTCTCAAAATATTCATGAAGGGTCTCTCCTTATGTTTTCCTAATTCCACATATTTATTTTCTAATTGACGCAGTTCGGGTGGAAGGGAAGAAATTCTATTGAAAGAGTCATTTATGGTTATTACATCCCCCAATTGTGGTAGGCAAATAGTATATCATGTCTTTTTCTACAACATCAATGATGAATGGAAGTCCTTAGACATAATTATGTCATCAAAAACAATTTAGGGTTTCATGGTGGAGCACAATATGTTTGACTCCTTAAGGTTTTTTATGGTACTCACCAGGAATACCATGGGATTTCGGTAAAAGGTGTATGATGCTTGATCTTATTTCAAATTTTCCTTCTTTCTCAAGGTATTGGATGTACGAAGGATGTTAATCCACTTCTAGGTTGGTCAGTTCTTTTATCGTTCAATTATTTTCAGCCAAATTTTCATATGTTTGATTGGGTTCAATTTTTGATTGGTTTATGACCACTTAGGGTTCCAAAAGGTTTTACTCAGTGTTACTATATTGACCTTATATAGATCATTAATTTGTGTGTCAAGTGATTTTTCAATTTTAGGGTCAAATTCAAGTAGTGTTTCTTTGCCAGATCTTGTCATACAACAATGATGTCTAGTATTTTTGACTTAATGTTTGCTGTTTTTTTTAAATTTTTATGGAATATGAAAGAAATAAAAACACTTAATTAATTAAAGGAGTAAATATAATATAATTTTATACTGCATAATTAGAGAGTGTGATAGAGAAAAGACACACAAAAAAATAACAGCAAAAAACCAAAACCAATAAAATAAAATGGGGGTGTGGGATATTGAAAGGAGTACTAATAAGGAAGTAAGATAAATAAATAAAATGAAATAAAGAAGAAGAAATGATCTTGTATCCCTGATAATGGTTCCATAAATTGACTACGTTGTCGAGCACGTCAAAATAGATATTTAGTTTACTAGAATATCGATAGTATAGTAGTTTCCCTAGGTCATCCTTCGATAGAGACTTAGATCAGTAATTTAAAAAGAGGGATTTGATTATGAAAATATAAGAGAATGGGATTTTATAAAACTTGGGGTTTATGATTATTGATGACAACAGAAATCCAAAGAGACTAAACAAATTAGAAATGAAAAAAATTAATTAACCACGATCAATCCAATGAAGTATCATGATGCTCATCTTTCATCGAGTCCAGAGAAAGGGTATAGTCCTTTTAATCCAGGATTTTTAACACCTATTACCATATTTTACTTATTTTATTGTAGGATACCTCATAGGGTTTAGTTGAAAACACACAATGATCAACTAGATACTTTTGGTGATTGGATTATTTATGTTCGACTTCATAACTGAAACTAACCGAGGCAACACACAAAGAACTCGATGTGCTATCTAGGATTGTGTGTTATTTCTTGTTGATACCATGAAATAAATTTACATCTCCTTGATGTTGATTATGTGATTTCAATTGACTAATATGAACCGCACAAACACATCAATTGAATGAGGAAAGATAAAGGGATGAATTGTTTCTAAAACATCACATGAATGTGTAACCCCAAATATGATCATTTGAGTTTGAGTATAACATACCAATATATAAATCAATTAAATAAGAAGATAGGATTAATAAAAATAACATAAAATCTATAATTAAAATTACCATTCAAAAAAATACAAACATGAAGCTCGGTATTACATCACGTTCCACCCAGGGTAATCACAAGTTGTTTAGAAATCCATGGGAATGGAGGAAGATGATGATGATGAATTAGCACTTACCATATCCTCCAGAACTTATAGGGATGATGATAAGACGCATTTGGGACACCAAAATGGAATCACCTTGCCTCCAGGATGAACTAAAAAATGGGGTTCCCTATGTACCAATTTATAGGTATAGTGGGAAGTGGTTTTGGGCACCCTAATCTCGAGAATCCGATTGGTCCATGGTTTTGGAAAGTCATACAATCTTATATAACATTGTAAAAAGCTAAAGATTTTTTAGTCGAAAAATTTTATACCTTCATGTAATATTTGGAGGGCATATATGTTATATTATAAGAGATATTTCCAAAATACAGTGGAAATGTTTTTACCTCTTACAATTTCACTTTATTGGACATATCAGTTCGTATTGGCCTCTTTATGGAATAATTGGGCTTGGGTTCCTTTAGATGAAATGTATTTAATTAAATTTAAGGCAAAAAATTTTTTCCCAGTTTAAATTTCGTTATAGTTGCAGTATGCGTTTTAGTCCTCTAGTTTACATGGATCCTGTTCATATTGGCGCATTTTTCTTGGACCTCATCACATGACTTCAAAATCTCCTCCACCTACAATGTAATTATCAAAACAAGTAACATTTCCTTTTTTAACATTGTTAAACACAATATAATTTAATCAAAAATGGTGTGAAATGTTTTATAATACTTTTAATTTTCAATACAAAAACAGTTTAATAAATTGGCATATGGGTGAAATAAAATTGTGAATTGTGGTACGATCACACCCACACACTTAAAAATTTGCTATCTTTGGAATCATATAATATCCCAATCATGTACAATTCCTAAATTGAAGTTGTAAAAACATCCAAGATTCTTTTGAAATTAAATTAATCATGTCTCATTAATGGAATCAATTTTCCTATCATTTTTCTTTTCTCAAATTTGATATTTTTTAATTTCATTTGATCACCCATGAAACATGTCGCAACCTACCTCACCTAAAATTTTTACCACTTCACTCAATGAACATATAAAAGTGAATTTATGATCTTTTCCCAAATTTCATGTGATCTTACAGTATTCATTCCATGATTATATGTTCTATACCGGTAATAACTATTGTGCTACTCATGAGGAATTCCAACATATTGTTCTGAGTATCAAGGGATGGTGTGATTTAATGTTTAAAAATATGAGGAAAAAGAGGACTATTTAATCTATTATTTTCAAAAAATTTAAAAATTCAGATAGTTTTCACAATGAATTTACACACTCAACCCCTCAATAGTGTATTACCTCTAACTCACAATCTACATTGTCAATTTGTGCGGGTCGTAACCAAGCTATGAATAATAATAAGTAAACAAACCCTTTTCACCATTTTATTCTTTTGTTATGTTTTTTTCAATGTATTAAACTATTTTTTATATATATAGTGTTTTTCATGATAAAGATCAAAACATGTCTAAAATAAGGATGTAATATGGCTTGTGAACCCATTACCCAAGGAAAATGTATGAACCATTTATATCAACCCATAACTATGATTTGGTTCAAAGAATTCCCAGGGAAACACCCTCTCTCCCACACTTTATAAAAATAAAACAAGAATATACATAGGATATATGTAGGTAGGGATAAATTAGCTTGTAATGTTGCATCCTAATTGTAATCTCATGGTCTATAATGCTTAAGAAGGCTAAAATGAAAAGGTGGCAAAAATAGTGGATAATTGTACAAAGGTCTATTCAATGAACGATTGTGTCTATGATGAATGTAGTATACTTGAATCTTAAGGCTTCAAACAGAATCATGTAATGTTCTAGTTTCCTTACATGAATTGACACTATTAAAAAACTTATTAAAAAGAAAAAATACGTAATAAAGGGATTAGAATGTCTCTCGGTTAATGGATTAAAATATTGGTTAGTGATAATGAGGCCTGAGACTCAACAATCCATTAAACACCTATGAATAATTAGAAAATAAACGTTCATAATAAATATTCATTATCAATATTAATTTAAGAAACATTTTCCAAAAACATTGGAATTTTCCACACAATCAACTGAATCATGAAAAAAGAATTTGTATATTATTTTTATGATCAATTTTTATCTAAAGACACAATATAAGGAAAAATAATTCAAAAATGAAAACAAATTTTTCATTTTTTGTTTTTTTAATCCTAACTATGACATGTCACCCTCCCCCACACCTAAAAGTTACATTTACCTAAATGAAAAGCAGTTTACATAAATAAAAAAGAAAATAAAGGCCAGAAAAAGGGACATCCTTCTATGTAGTGTCGTATGTGGAATCTGTCAAATGGATTTCCTCCATGATATGCCATGGAAAATCTTTATAGAGGTTTTTGAGCCTCTTCCCATTGACAATAATTATTTGTATACTCTTCTCATGCAAAAACCTTATAGTACCAAAATGGTAAACATCAGTAATGGTACAAGGACAGATCCATCGAGAATGAATCTTTCCTGGGTGGAGATTTATCCTAGAATTATACATGATAACCTTCTCACTAATACAATACATCCACTTATGAATCTTGTAATCATGTATAGCCTTGGTATTCTCTTTATATATCCAAGAGTTCTTATACGAATCATGTCGAATTTCTTCTAACTCTTGAATTTACAGGCTCCTATTCTCACCTGTATCTGATAGATTTATATTTCACTATTTAATAGCCCAATTTGAATGGTTTTCTACCTTCACCCAAAGTTGAAATTTTTTTCCAAAAATAATCATGTATGGCGACATTCTAATTAGGATTTTATAAGCTATACGGCACGCCCAAAGTGCATCATCCATGTGAAAACTCCAATCATTCCTATTGGGTTGTACCGTTTTCCCAAGATTCTATTATCTTACTAATTTGATATTTTTTCTTCTATCTTTATTTGTGGGTCATATTTTATGGAGACATTATGAACAAACCAATACTTATGATGAAAATTTTTCATGCTGTGATTGAATAAATTTTAAGCCTATTCAATAATGATTAATCTTAGTAAACTAAACCTACTAATACTTTGGGACCTCACAAAATCAACAACCACTTGAGATTCATCGGTCTGGGTGGCCTTCTCTTCCACCCATTTAGATACATAGGTATCAACCAATATAATTAACAAAAATCCTAATGAATTTGGAAGAGACCCCATGAATTCAATTCCCCATGCATCAAAGATCTCACAAAATAACAAGGGGTGTTCGGGCATTTCATTCCTCTTACAGATATTCCATATGAATTGAAATCCAGTGCATGACATAAAAAATTGATGGGTATCTATATAATATTTTTTCAAATAAATATCTGAGTTAAGGACATTTCGAGTCGTACGTTGAGATCCAATGTGACCCCCAAAATCCAAAGTGTAGAAGAAGATCAAAATAGTGATGAACTCATGGTTAGGGACACGATGACAGAAAACTTGGTCACTACAAATTCACCAAAAGTATGGGTCATCCCAAATGTACCATCAAGAATCATGCTTATGTATATGGGATTGTGAAGTGATGAAATTTGTGGGGACCCTAGATGTTGCTTGTAAATTCATAATGGCTGCATACTAGGGGGTAATATACACAACATCACAAAATTTCTCATGAGTGAAGAATTATCCAAACGGGTGATTCAACATGATAGTACAATGGTGGGGAAATTCTAGTAATGTGGTTAGATACAACATTTTCCACTCTTATCTTGTCACGAATATCAAGGTCTATCTCTTAGAGGATGACCATCCTCAAAATGAGGTGCAGCTTGGATTCAGGTTTCAATAGAAGGAAACGAAGTGGAAAATGATTAGAGAAGACGATGAATTTTGACCCAGTAATATATGAACGTAATTTTTCCAAGAAAAACACAATACAAAGAAGTTATTTTTATTTGATGTGTAGTTTTCCTAGGTAGGTTCAAGGGTACGTGAGGCATACACAATGAAAATAAGAGCTTTCTAAACTGTTTGTGATAAAACTACCCCAACTGCAAAGTTAGAGGCATCACACATAAGCTCAAAGGGGAGATCCCACTATGGTGGTTGGATGATGAGAGGTGATGTGAGACTATTTTTTAGTGAATTTAATACATACTCACATTTTTTATCAAACAAAAACTCAGAATCCCTTTGTAAAAACTGAGATAAGGGAAGTTCGATCATACTAAAGTCTTTAATGAATCGACGGTAAATACCAACATGTCTAAAGAAAGATCACACCTCACGAACACATTTTAGATATTTAAGGGAAGAAATTAATTCAATTTTAGATTTAAAAACTTGAATTCCCTTATTTGAAATGATATTCCTAAGAACTATCCCCCTCTCACCCATGAAATGGAATTTCTCATAATTTAAACATGATCTATTTCAATGTAGCGGTGAATGACATAACCTAGGTGTTCCAAAAAACATCAAAATAAGAACCATATACTGAGAAATCATCTATAAAGACTTAAATACAACTATCATGGGACTTATAGAAAATACTCAACATACATCCTAGAAAAGTACCTGGAGCATTACATTGACCAAAGGACATTATTATGCATGAAAATGTGCCGAATGGACAGGTAAATATTTTCTTTTCTTTATCCTCAAGGGCTATATGAAATTGTAAATAACATGAATATCCATTAAGGAAACAATAATGGGAATTACCAGCTAATCATTCTAACAATTGGTCAATGAAAGGTAGAGGAAAGTGGTCCTTCCGCGTGGCTTGATTCATTCAACGGTAGTCAATACATACTCACAAACTGTTTTTCAAACATGTCGTAACAAATTCATTCCTTTCATTTGAAACAACTATTATTCTTATTTTTTAGGAAAAACATTCACTAGGCTAACCCATTTACAATAAAATATAGGATAAATGATCCACACATCAAGTAGTTTATTGACTACCAATTTTACCACTTTAAGGAGCATGGTATTCAACTAGAATTGAGATTGTCTTATGGGATAAGCCTCCTAATCCATAATTATATGGTGCATACAAATAGATGTGCTAATCCTGGGAATATCATCCAATTTCTATCCTATCCCATTTTTACACTCTCTCAAAAGGATGAGAAATTTTTATTCCTGCTATGGAGAAAGGTTATTTGAAATAATGCAAGTCAATTGGTTGATAACCTCAAGATACGAATATTTTAAATTAAAATTAAGTGTTTTGAATTCCAACACCTGTGGTTTTTTTATTAAGGGCGGGGGTGTGGTGGGAGTTAGGTCCATGAAACTATCTTCATAATCTTGTTTATTAAATAAGAGTAGAGAATATATTGAAATGAGATTTTCAGAATCATTGACTGTTATGGGTACCTCATAATGAACACACACATCAATTAAAGCACAAAAATTACATTTTTCAGAACCCACTCAACTCTCAAAACATGAATCATAACTCAAATAATTTAAGTGAGAAGAATATGAAAATGAATCTGAGTATGGGTTGAAGAGATAATTGTATGTGTGTGCATTGTTTGATATCACTTCCATAGAATATAAAGGAATATTGGAGTGATGTTGATCGAGGTGTTTCATAGCCTCAAGGATGATAAACAACCCATTTCTCCATCGAACTCCCTGGGCAGCACACCATTGTGAAATTTGATGATCGCCTTTATTGTTTTGAGGAATATAATCACATGTGTGAGAGGGGAATGTCCTTGAGTTCTGGTATCCTCCATCTCACGAATATAGAAGTCGGTGGGGAAGATGAGATTCTTCACTTTTACAAGGATGTCCTTGACCACATATGATGGGTGTGTGGTGCTCCGGTTGGCCAGTTGCACTTTGATTCATATACGATGAATCTATCCAGCCTACAGAGAAGTGTACACATAGTAAGGCATAAAATTAATTTAAGAACCTAAATCTAGCATGACATAAGAAAAGAATGTCTCCCCTATGGTTCAAGGAATTGTGAATGATCCCAGATCCTTGCACATGTTTGGAATTGCTGGTTGAATCAAGGCGGACACATTCCTTCCTAGGATGACTCTCTCAATCCCATTTAGTATCTTTTTATGGTTAAAATTCCCTTTATGAAATTTTGAATATCGAGGGATTTTTTTAACTTCATCCAACAAAGGAATGTTAACTTCATATTTTTAAAAATATCCACTATTTCTTTATCAATGAACTTTCAAAATTCTTCGTTGATTTAGATAGTCTTTGGGTGAATGAAGATGAATGGATTGGTCATTGAATCCTCAATGATAATTTGTTTACCGTTTTTGTTTTATTTTTTGTAACTGGAATCTTTTATGGGTGGAGAATGATTGTTTCTAGAGGGGGAAAAACATGTTGTGTAAAATAAGTATAATAAGAAACTTAATTTACACTATTAATTGTAATCTCACATACATTAAATTTATCCTTTGGATTAGAAATGGATTGGGAATATAGTTTTCCAGAACCTTGCATCTTGATCTCACTAATAGGGTTATCCAATTGTCCCACTGGAGGTCATAGTTCTTGTATAGCTGGTTGTGTGGTCTGTTGGAACTGGAGGTTTTGGGATGTTATTTGATTAACCATGTCCTTGAGTCTTGGATCTCATTTATAGAGGAGTATGATTATTTTGATAAGTTAATGGAAAAAAAGATTTCATATGTTGGCCTTATTAATACCAATTTTCCATGGGGTAGCTCGGGATGCCACCTTATTGGTATTGTGGTTGTGCTTTCTAGATGGGGATTGGATTGGGCCTAAATCGTTCTTGCATGAAGGCTTTTGCATGCTGAAAAGGACACCCTGGGAATACTGCTTCACAAGACTCAGAAAAATCCTAAAGTTGTGGGAACTGGACAGAAAATTGATTGTTATCAGAAACAATACCACAATATAATGGAATAGATGCAGAGTGTGAGTTACCTTCTGATTGATCTAATTTACTTATAAGTTTATGAATCTCACAAATTTTATTATCTACCTTTTGTTCTAGGACTGAATGTCTTACCTAATGAACTCCCCAGGTTGGTGCAATTGCTCATGTACCAAATTTTTGTGAATTTTGAGCCAAGTAGGAAATTAAGTCTTGAACGGCAGAATGAATTTTATAAACATGGGAACAACTAGCTGCACCATCTATCATTCCACGATACATGGGGACAATTCCCTCATAGATGAATTGAATTAGATACTGTTCACTAATTTGGTGGTGGGGGAAACATGAGAAAATTCATTTTAATCTCTCATAATATTCATGAGGGGTATCTTCTTGTGATTTCCTAATTCCACAGAATTTTATTATAATTGATGATGTTTGTGAGACTCGGAAGAAATTCTCTTGAAATAGTCATTTAAGGCCATTCCCACCCCCAACTGTGGTAGGCATATAGTATTTTCAGTCTTGGGCTACACCATAAAGGGATAAAGGGTAGGCCCTAATCATAATTAAGTCCTCCGAAACATTTTGGGGTTTCATGGTAGAGAACACTTTGTGAAATGTCTGCTGATGAATCATGATATCATGTATAGCCTTTGACTTCTCTTTATAGATCTGGGAGTTCTCATATGCATCAAATCATATTTATTCAAACTTTTGAGTATGCAGCATTCTATGCTCAGCTACATTTGAAATTTTCTTATTATATTGTTTAACAGCCCAATATGCATGGTGTTCTACCTCCTCTGGGAGGTTACAAGACTTTCAAAACACAATCTTGTATGGTGAAATTCCTATTGGGGTTTTAAAATCTACATGGTACACCCAAAGTGCATCATCCAACCGAAAACTCCAATCTTTAAAATTGGGTTGAACCATTTTTTCCATGATTGTCTTAACTTCCCGATTTGAAATTTTTGCTCATCCATTAGCTTGGCGGAGATATGATTTGGAGACTTTATGAACAACCCCATACGTATAAAGAATTTTTTTCATGTTGAGATTGCTAAAATGTGAAACCTGGTCACTAATGATGATTCTAATTAAACTGAACCTAATGAAAATATGGGACCTTACAAAATCGACAACCACTCTAGATTCAACAGTCCTGGTGGCCTTTTCATCCACCTATATATATATACTTTCAACAACCAATATGATGTATAAAAGGCCAAATGAATTTTGGGAAAGCAATATGAAGTCGATTCCCCATGCATCAAACAACTTGGTCACTAAAAATTCTCCACAAGTATGGGTCATCCAAATTGTTGCATCGAGAATCATGCTAAAGTCTCTGCGTTTGTGAAGTTCTCAAATTATTGGGGGCCATATATGTTTCTTGAAAATCCACAATGTCTAGATTCCATGGGGTATGGTCCGCAACATCACAAGGGTTCTCATGAGGGACGAATTCTCTAGTGGGAAGGGGTGAGTCAACATTATGATCCATTGGTGGGGAAATATTACTAATGTTGTCAGCTACGAAATTTTCCACTCCACTCTTGTCATGAATATCAAGGTCAAACTCTTGGAGGAGGATCATCCACTGAATGAAATGGGGCTTCGATTCAGGTTTCTTTAGAAGGACAGGATGGGCAGCATGATCAGAGAAGATGATGATTTTTTACCTAAAAATATATGAATGGAATTTTTCCAAGGTAAAAAATAGAAAAGATTAATTTTTATGTGGGTGTTTAGTATTCCTAGGAATGGTCAAGGGTAAGTGAGGCATATTCAATGACATGAGGATCCTTCTCAACCCATTGTGACTAAACTGCCCCAACTGAAAATTTAGAGGCATAATACATAAGATCAAATGGGAGATACCACTATGGTGTTCAGATGATGGAGGTGATGTGAATCTATATTTTATTGAATTGAATGCATCCTCACATTTTTTATCAAACAAAATCTCAAAATCCTTTTTTAATTATCAGGACAAGGGAACTGTGATCTTAGTAATGTTTTTAATGAATCAGCGGTAAAAACCAGCATGAGCCAAGAATGATCGCATCTCACGAAAAAACTTTGGTTATGGAATAGATTAATTTAGTTCAATTTTATCATTATGAACTTGAATTCCCTTATTTAAAATGATATTCCCAATAACTGTCCCCCACTGAACCATGAAATGTCATTTATCATAATATAAAACAAGGTATTTTTCAATGTAGTGATGGAGGACAGACACTAGGTGTTTCAAACAATCAACAAAATAAAAAACATCTACCCTGAAATCATCCATAAATACTTCCATACAACACTCAAGGTACTCATAATAAATAATCAGCATACATCGCAGAAAATTTCCAGGAGAATTACATAGACCAATATGCATTATTCAAAATTAAAACGTGTTGAATGGATAGTTAAATATCGTCTTTTCATGATCCTCAGGGGCTATATGGATTTGGAAATAATCTGAATATCCATCAAGGAAACAATAATGGGACATACCTTCCAATTTTTCTAACATATGTCCAATTAATGGAAGAGGAAAGTTGTCCTTCCACGTTGCCTGATTCAGTCAACTTTAGTCAATATAGACTCGCCAACTCTTTTGCACACGTTTTGGAACCAATTCCTTCATTTCATTTGACACAACTGTTATTCCTATTTTTTAGTTAAAATTTTCACTACGCTAACCCATTCATATTCTGATATAGGATAAATGATCCCGTCCATATGTAATTTACTCACATCCAATTTTAGAACTTCATTGAGATTGGTATTCAACTAGTGTTGAGATTTTCTTACAGACTAAACCTCATCGTCCAAGAGTTAATGGTGCATAAAAGTAGATGGGATAATCCTAAGAATATCATCAAATGTCCATCCTATATCCTTTTTACACTCTCTCAAAAGGTTGAGCAGTTCTTATTCCTTCTGTGGACAGAGTTTAATGGAAATAATAATGGTAAATTGGTAAATAACCTCAAGATACACATATTTTAAATGGTAAAGATGCGGTATAAGTTCCAAAACTGGTGGTTTTTGGATTTAGGGAGGGGTTTTAGGGGGAGTTAGGTCCATGAGACTGTGTATCTTCTCATGTTTATTATCTAACTATAGAGTATCTATTAAAATGTGATTTTTAGAATCATTATCAGTAATGGGTTCCTCATAATGAACACACTCATCAATTAAAGAAAAACATTTACATTTTGAAGAACCCACACATCACAAAATGAATGAATCAAAACACAAATAATCTAATGGTGATGAAGAGGAAAATGAATCAGAGTATGTGTTGAGTAGAGAATTGTGTGTGTGTGCATCATTTGAGAGCACTTCCATCGAATAGACAAGAAGACTGGAGTCCTCTAGATCTAGGTGTCTCATAGACTGAAGGATGTTAAAATATTCTTTTTCTCCACCAAACACCACGGAAAACGTACCATTGTGAAGATTGATGATCATCATAGATGTTTTGAGGAATCACCTCCCAAGAATGAGAGGGTAATTTCCTTGAGTTCATGTAACCTCCATCTCAATAATATAGAAGTCGTAAGGGAAGATAAGATTATTCACTTTTACAAGGACTTCTCAACCACTCTGGATGGGTGTGTTGTACTATGGTTGGAAAGTTGAACTACAATTCCTATCGGTTGAAGCTCTCCAACCTATAGAGAAGTGTACACAGAGTAAAGAATTACATTAATTGTAGCACCTAAATCAAGAATAGCATCTGAAAATAATGTATCTCCATTGGTACAAGGTATCGTGAAAGTTCGTAGATCCTTGCACTTGGTTCGAATTTTTGGTTGAATCATGGCTGAGAGATTCCTTCCAAGGTTGACTCTCTCATTCCCCTCCAGTCTCTGTCTATGGGGTTAAATCACAGGAAGAGATATAGCGTATTGAGGGAATGTTTTAACTGAATCCAATAAAGGAATGTAAAATTTCACCTTTTTAAATTCACTACAAGAAATCAGTGTTTTATTAGCGGTTTTTTTTGCGGCAGTTTTAAAAACCGATGCTAAATTTTTTTCGTTGAAAAATTTATCGGAGGTTTCAAAAACCGCCGCGATAAACCCCATGCTAATATTTTGTTTTATTTTTGTTTTATTTTTTTCGAATATCTTCTAAAAAATTCAACGTTTTTAATGGCAATTTTTTAAAAAAACAGCCATAAAATAGCAGCGATTTTTTGAAAACTGACAAAAAAAATTATGAAATTTGTTAAAAAAATTACATTTTTTTATTATTTTTATTTATTTTATTATTTAAAATCCAATACAGTTTATTATAGGTAATTTTATATATTTATTATTTTTCAATCAATTATTATTTATAATTATTATTTAATAATTTTTTTAAACTCAAAACAAATTGTCAATATGTAGAAGAATAAACTTTGGAATCAAATAACCATAACATCTGATCCGAGAGTCCATTTTTGCTCCACAACAGGTAAAAACGATGCTTATACAATGAGAAAAAACTGAGTGAGATTTAAATCATGAGATAATCAAAGGAAAAAAAATATTCAAAATTCAAAAATCAAAAATCGAACTCGAAATTCAATCGGCCATTAATTTTAATCTGGGTGTCTGTTTGGGCTCTACCCCATATCAAATCAAAGTATGCGACAAGATCTACATAGATTAGGTCTGGTAAAAACTCTTAGAGTATTATATCCCTTTTTATTCTACTAGAAAGGCCCAGAATGCCGCTGAAACTGTGGTTTTAGTTACAGACACTTATTTCCAAAAATTCAAATTGTTATAACATTCGATCAAGGTGTTTGTTTGTCCTGTACCACATATCATATCAAATCTCATTTAACATTCTTCGGTTTGACTGGTTGTTGCACTCAAAAAGGAGTCTGGGATCATATGTTATGGTCATTTCTTTGTTTTTAGGGTTTTAAGAGGTTTTTAACGTTTTAGTATTTATTTAATTAATTATTTAATTAATTAATTATTTATTTAATATTAATTTTTTTTATTTTTTTCAATATCTATTATTTATTATTAATTATTTATCTAGTTAACATATTTTTTATTTATTTCTCTTTTGTATAGTTATTATGTACACAATAATTATTAATATATTTTTAATTTTTTAACGAATTAATTATTAATAATTAATTGTTAGTTTTTTATTCATTATTTATTTATTTATTTATTTCTCTGTATGTATATTTTATTTTCATTATTTTTAAATTAAATATTAATTAATTAATAAATAATTATTATTTATAAAAAATAAATTATAAATTATTAGTTATTAGTTATTAATAATTATATATTATTTATTATTTATTTATCTATTTATTTATTTATGTATTTATTTATTTATTATTCATTATTTGTTCTTTATTCTTTATTTCGTATTCTTTATTCTTTATTATATATTATTTATTATTTAATATTTAATATTTAATATTTAATATTTATAAAAGTATTTTTAATTTACTAAATATTAATTTATTATTAGTTTGATATTAATTAAATTATTATTTATGATTTATTTATTATTTATTAATTAAATGTTAATTAAATATTAATTATATATTAAATATTAAATATTGCATATTGCATATTAAATATTAATTATTAATTCAGAATTTTTAATACTATAAATATCAATTATTAAGTATTACTTATTATTATTTATTTAATTATTTATTTATATATTTATTATATTTGTATTTATATATTTATTTATTTATTGGTGATTTATTATTTATTAATTTATTTTTAATTTTCAAACTTTTAATTTATTTGTAGTTTATTATTAATCTATTATTTATTTGTTTATTCTTTATTCATTATTTATTAATTATTTTTCAATTATTTAGTTATAATTTATCAAATTTCTATAAATTTTTAAATATTAATTATTAAAATATTAATTATTATTTCTTAAAGATCAATTATTAATTGTTATTTATTATTAATTATTAACTTATAATTATTTATTATTTATTATTTACTATTTATGATTTATTATTTATTTACTATTTATTATTTATTATTTATTATTTATTATTTATTATTTATTCATTTACGAATTATTTATTAATATATTATTTATTTAGCAGATATTAAATTATTTATTATTTACACATTACTTATAAGTTATATGTTATATATTATTTATTATATAGTATATATTATATAGTATATAGTATATAGTATATAGTATATCGCATATATTATATATTATATATAATATATTATATATTTTATATTATCTATTATATGTAATGTATAAGAGAATATATAATATATAATATATAATAGATATGATATATTATATATAATATATAATATATAATATATTACGTATTAGATATTATGTATTATATATTATGTCTTATGTATTATATGTTATATGTTATATATTATTTATTATTTATTATTTATTATTGATTACTGATTAATCATTACTGATTAATAATTATTTAGTGTCTATCTATTTTTTATGTATTACTTGTTTTTTAATTAATATATATATATATGTATAAGTATATTAAATTTGATTTATTAACCACATGAAGAGTCGAATAGATTCATAAAGTTTTTGGAGAATAAGGAAGAGGTAAGGGGTTCAAATCTCACAAAATGCAGAATATCTTTATATAGCATGGGCATGTGCATTGACATGGACTTGTGCATGGAGTTGGACTTATGCATGTATATGGGCAAGTGCATGGTAATAATAAATAAATTAAGAACTTAAAATATAATAATAATAATAAATAAATAAATTAAGAAAATAAATAAATAAATTAATTAATTATGAAATAAATAAAGAAATAAATAAATTAATGAAACAATATACAAATATACAAAAAATAAATAATAAATAATAAAATAAATAAACAATAAATTAAATAAATAAATAATGAAAATAACAATAAATAAATAAATAAATAAATTACAAAAAAATAAATAAATTATTAATATAAAAAATATAAAAAACTAAAAACTAAAAATTAAAAAAATTAGAAAAAATTAAACCGATTTAGTGGCGGTTTTAACACACACTAATTATTTTCCGCTAAACGATTTAGCAGCGATTCTCCAAAATCGACGCAGAATGATTTAGCGGTGGTTTAAACCACCACGAAACAAAAAAACCGCCGCT
Source organism: Viscum album (assembly GCA_963277665.1). NCBI lineage: Eukaryota > Viridiplantae > Streptophyta > Magnoliopsida > Santalales > Viscaceae > Viscum > Viscum album. The sequence continues at coordinate 1,707,741,671 of OY728138.1, read as the reverse complement.
AAATACAAAATTTGGCATAGTGATGTTTCAATTATTTTTTTATCAATATCATTTTCAAAAAAATTATTAGATTTGGAGAGCCTTTGGGGGAGAGGAAGAAGAATGGATTGTTCATGGGAATCCTTAATGATAATTAGTTTACACTTTTGGTTTTGTTTTTCTTCACTAGAATCATTTATGGGTGGAGAAAGAGTTTTTTCAATAGGGGGACATATCGGTTGTGTCGAATCTATAGAAGGAGAAACTACTTTACCAATAATATGTGTAATTATACATACATTACCTTTGTCTTTCACATTAGCAATGGTTTGGGATGGTATTTGTCCAGAACCTTGCATATTGATCTCACCGATAGTGTTTTCCAATTGTCCCCCTTGAGTTTGTTGATATTGAATAATTGATTGTGTGGTCGGTTTTAAGTGAAGGTTTTTGGATGCCAATTATTTCACCATGTCCTCAAGGATTGGTTCACATTTGGGAGTAGAAGGAGGATGATTCCAAGAGGTTTAGTGATAAGAAGATTGCATAACATGGCCTTGTTGATACCTATTTTTCTTGGGGGTTTCTCAGGTTGCCTCCATGATGGTATTGTGGTTGTGCTTTCCACCCGAGGTTTGGATTTGGCATAAATCATTATTTCATGAAGGGTGGTGCTTTTTGAAAGGGACGCCCTAGGAATACTAATGCAGAAGACTCATATGAATCCTAATGTTGTGTCCATTGGTTAGAAAAATGAGTGTTATCAAAACAAATACCACAATGTAATGTAATATAATTAGAGTGTGTGTTTCCTTGTAATTGAGACAATTTCCATAAAATGGTATGCATCTCATAAATCTTAATGTCTACCATTGGTTCTAGTTTGGAATGACTTAACTCATGAACTCCTTGGCTTAGTGGAATTGTTCATGTACCAAATTGTGGTGTATTTTGAACCATGTTGGCTATTAAGTCACAAGTGGCAGAAGAAGTTTTATCAATAAGGGAACCATGAGCTACAACAACTATCATTCTATAATACATGAAGAAACGTCCCTCATTGATGTATTGAATTAGAAATTGGTCACCAATTTGGTGGTGGGGGAAACTTGAGCAATGTATTTTGAACGTCTCCCAATATTCATGAAGGGTGTCTCCTTGTGATTTCCTAATTCCAAAGATTTCTTTTCTAATTGATGCAGTTTGGGGGTATGGAAGAACATCTCTAGAAAGAGACGTTTAAGTTCATTACAGCCCCCATTGAGGTAAGATGATAGTATATCCATTATTTGGCTACACCATCATAGGAAAAAGGAAAGGTCCTAAATTCAATTAAGTCATAAAAAACATTTTTGGGTTTCATGGTGGTGCACACTATGTGGAACTCCTTAAGGTGTTTATGAGGTTACTCACCCAGAAGACCATGGAATATAGGAAGACTGTGGATGAGGCCTGATCTCATCTCAATGTTGGATTATTCCCCGGGATATTGGATGTACGTAGGTTGGTACCTCACATCCGGGGTGGTCAGTTCCTTTATTGTTTGATTATTTGCAGCCATGTTTTATTTGATTTGATTTGGATTAATTTTTGATTGGTTCATGACCACTTGAGGTTTTACAAGGGGTTACTATGTGTTACCTGATTTAACTTTTCTATATTCCTTTATTTGTGTGTGAAGTGTTTTTTCAATTTCGTTGTCAAATTCAATTAGTGTTTCTTTACCAGATCTTGTCAGGAAAAAATGATGTCCAGTTTCATTGATTGGTTGTTTGCTGTGTTTTTTTAAATAATCATAGAATATGAATGAAATAAAAACACTTAAGAAATTAAAGGAGGAATGAAATGAGAATTTTATACTATAGAATTAGAGAGAGAGGGATAGAAAAAACAAAAAAAAACAAACAAAAATAACGACAAAAACCCAAAGAAAAAAATAAAATTGGGGTGGGATATAAAAAACTGTACTAATTAAGAAGTAAAATAAATAAATAAAATGAAATAAAGATGAAAATATGATATCGGATCCCCAGCAACCGTTCCAAAATTTTATCGTGTTGTCGAGCGCATCAAATTAGATATTTAGTTTACTAGAATTTCGATAGTATATCTGTAACACTAGGTCATCTCTCAACAGATCCATAGATCATTAATTTTAAAATGTGGTTTTGATTTTGATAATTTAAGGGGAATGGGATTTTATAAAACCTTTTTTATGTAAAATGATGACAATAGAAAACAAAAGCGATATAACAAAGTAGAAATGAACATGATTAATTAAAAGTTATCAACCCAGGGAAGTCTCGTGACACTCGTACTTCATTGATTCAAGAGAAAGGATATAGATATTTTAATACATGGTTTGTAACACCAATTACCATAATGTTACGGCATTTATCTAGGATATATCCTAGGGTTCAGTCGATTACACACAATGATTCACCAGACAATACTGATGATTGGGTGATTTGTGTTCGACATCATAACTGAAACTCCCCAATGAAACACATGAAGAACTCGACGTGCTATCCAGGTTTATAAGTTATTTATTGTTGATCCCATGAAAAAAATTTACACGTCCTTGATAGTAATTATATACGTTAAATTGACCAATATAAACCACACAAACATAGTAATTGAATGTGCGAAGAAAAAGGGTTGAACGGTTTGTGAAACATCACATGAAAGGGTACCCCCAATCATGATCATTTGAGTTTGAGTATAATATACTAGTATAAAAATCAATTAAATAAGAATATAAGATGATGAAAAATAACATAAAACTTGGAATTAAAATATCATTCAACAAAAAAAACATGAAGCTTGGGATTACATCACATTCCTCCCCGGGAGATAACAAGGGGTTTTGAAATCCATGGGAGGGGTGGAAGAAGAAGATGTTGAAGTGGCACTCCCTATAGCTTCCCGAACATCAAGGAAGATGATAATAATACATTAGGAATAAAAAATGGTATCACCTTGACTCCTGGTCAAACTCCAAAATGGGGTTCCCCAGGTGCCAATTTATAAGCAACGAGGGTAGTGGTTTTGGGAACCCTGTTTCGAGAATCCGGTTACTCCATGGTTTTGGCTAGTCAAACAATATTATATAACTTTGGAAAAAAATATCGAGATGTTTTCAAAGATAATTTATACATCCATGTCAAATATGGTGGACAGATATGCTATATAATTATAGATATTTCCAAAACATAGAGGAAAAGTTTTGACCCCGATCAGATTCATATTATTGGACTTATTAGTTTGTATGGGCCTCTTAATGGAAGAATTTGGATTGGGTTCCTTCAGATGAAATGTACATCATTAAATTTAGGACCTGAACGAAACGTTACATCCCATTTGGATGAATAGTTTAGTATAAGTATGTGTTTTAGTCTACTGTTATGCATGAATCCTATGCATATTGGCCCATTTTTCTGGGACTTCAACATGGGCCTTAAAAAATAACATCCACTTACAAGGTAATTATCAAAACAAGTAAAATTTCAATTTTTAATAGTGTTAAACACAATTTTATTGAATTAAACATGATGTGTAATTTTTTATTATATTTTTAATTTTTAATACTAAACTAGTTTAATACATTTATATAAGGGTGAAATAAAATAGTGAATCGTGGTATGATCACACCCACACGCCTAATCATTTTCCATCATGGGAAAAGTACAATATCCTAATCAAGTAACATTTTTAAATAAATGGTGTGAAAAAATCAAATATTCTTTTGAAATTAAATTTATCATGTCTCTTTTATGGAACAAATTTTCCTATCATTTTTCTGTTATCACATTCGAAATTTTTTAATTTCATTTGTTCACCCAAGAAAAATGTCGCAACCTACCTCACATTAATTTTTTCCCTCTTAACTCAAAGAACATATGATTGTGTATTTATTATCTTTTCCCGTAGTTCATGAGATATTAATATATTCATTCCATTATTCACAGTTATCTACTGGCAGAAATAAGTGTGTTGCTCAAGAGGAATTCTAACCGGTTATTCTGTGGTTCAAAGGATGGTAGGATTTAATGTTTAAAAATATGAGGTAGAATATGAGTGTTTAATGTCTTATGTAAAAAACATTTCAAAATTCAGAATTTGTTTATAATGAATGTACACACTCAATCCCTCAAAACTTTTATGACCTCCAACTCATTATCCCCATTGCCTATTTGTTCGGGTCACAACCGAGCTGTGAATAATTTTGAGTAAAAATCCTCTTTTCTAGATTTTATTCTTTTGTTCTGTGTTTTTTAATGTAATTATTTTTTTAATATATAGTTTTTTAGAGATAAAGAGGGAAACATGTGTAGAATAATTATGTAATATGGTGTGTGAACCCAATGCTCCCGGAAAATGAAGGCACCCTTTATATCAACCAATAAGAATGATTCTCTTCACAGAATTCCCATGGAAACACCCTCTCTCCAATACTTACTAAAATTTAATCAAGAATATACATAATAGATGGGATGGTAGGGGTAAATTATCTTGTAATTTGGATACCTAATAGGCATTTCATGGTCTCTAAGGCTTAATAAGGATAAAATGTAAAGGAGGTCAAAAATAGAGAATAATTGTACAAAGGTCTATTCAATGAACGATTGCCTCTATCATGAATGTAGCATTATTGAATCTTATGGATTCAAATAGAATCAATATATGTTCTAGTTTATTTACACAACTTTAGACTCCCAATAAAGTGATTTAAAGGAAGAATATGAAATAAAGGGCTTAAAATGTCTCTCGGGTAAGGGATTAATATATTGGTCAGTGCTAATGAGGCATGTGATTCAAAAACCCATTAAACAACAAAGAATGATTTGAAAATACAAATGTATGAAAGATATTCCATAACAACATTCATTTGAATTTTTTTTCCAAAAACAATGTAATTTTCCACAAAATCTACTCAAGCATTGAAAATTATCTTGGGTATTTTTTTAGATCCATTTATACCTAAAAACAAAAAATGATAAAAAAAAATAAAAAATAAAAACACATTTTACTTTTTTTTTATGTTTAATCCTAAATATGACATGTCACAATTCTCCAGACATAAAAGTGACATTAATTTCAATAAAAGTAGTGTAAATAAATGACAATGTAAATAAAGGTAGGGAGAACGGAAAAACTACTAATTTTTGTGAGATGTGGAATCTACCGGTTGGACTTCCTCCACAAGACTGTTTGGAAAATATTTATAGAACTGTTTGAGCCTCGTCCCATTGACAGTAATATTATGTTAAATCTTCTTATGAAAAACATGTATAGAACCATGAGGGTAAACATTAGTAATGGTATAAGTACCAAGCAATCAAGAACAAAGCTTACCAGGGTGGATATTTAGTCTTAAATTATACATGAGAACTTTCTCTCACCAATATGAATCTTCCTCTGATGAATCATGATATCATGGATAGACATTGACTTATCATTATAGATTCGGGTGTTCTCATATGCATCACATCATATTTCTTCCATCTCTTGAAACTACAACCTCCTATGCTCACATACATCTGACAGATTCATATTACATTATTTAACATCCCAATATTCTCGATGTTCTACATCCACTGGGAGGTGACAAGCCTTTCAAAAAAAATCATATATGGTGACCTTTCTATTGGGGTTTTAAAAGTTGTACGGTACACCCAATTGCGTCATCCAAGCGCAAACTCCAATCATTCCTATTGGGTTGTACCATTTTTTCCCAGATACTACTAACATTTCGATTTGTTATTTCGTCCTGTCAGTTTTTGTGGGGTGATATCTTGTGGAGATGTCACGAACCAGGCCAGTTCACCATCCGACCTGGCACCCAACCCAGTCTGGGACATAGCCCGAAGGGCGTTCCCGATCCCCATGGGCTAGCACAAGTGCCCGGGTATCAAAAAATTACACATAGGAACAATTTACCCGAAATAGTAAACATAGAAACAATGAAAAGTTAAATAAAATAAAACCTTGAATTGACAAAAAACAAACCCTTAAACAAAAAATCAAATATAAAGGTCTAAAACACGATCCAATAACTAAAAATAAATGACAACAGTATAAACTAAAACTCTAACCCAAACCTCCCAGCAAATGAGAGGCCACAACAACACCACTCTGCATGAGATGACCAACTGCAACATGAACCACCATCCTTGAGTTCAATAGTTTGACATGGAATACAAAAGAAATAGAAACTACATACTCCCAAAGGTGTATGTAGGGTGTGATACAAAATCCCAGTACGATGTCACCCAATAAAAAGGTTCCACGCAGAATTATTAAATGACAACTACATTTTCAATTTTAATTGAAAAAAATTAAATGATTGATCAGTTTTAATGAAAACTTGATAAAGGAAATCAATTTCAAATGGAACAAATTGTATTAAATAAATAAAACACACAACCTTAATTTTTACAAATAACCAATGTGTCACACTAATGAGCATAAAGAATCCAATGAGAAAAAAATAAGGGAGAGGCCTCATGGGTGTTAGCAAGAATGGGCCTCTAGATCTTCGTGTCTCAGTGAAATGTGTCCTAGAAGGCCACGAACCATAGAAAACGTGGCTTAGAAGACCACGACCCTCAAGAAATGTGGATTAGAAGGCCACGGCCCTCAAAAAATCCTATGTTTACTTAGTATTACAATTGTTAGTCCTGCTAGTGAAATCGGGTCAAGTCACCTCCGGAACACTATCCCACTAGTCTAGTGCACCCTCCTAGCTACCTGGGCTTCCCGCTTTGTGCTCATGAAAGTTTCAAGTTCATGTCACATGTCTCACTTATGCATAAAATCCCAACAGGGTACTTACATATGAACGAAAACCATTTGCACACCCAAACCCTCTTTTAAAACCATACGCACACAAAAATCGTTTCAAAACATAATCTTCATATTTACCATACTCAATTAAAACATTTGAGAAATAAAAAGAAACTTATCATTAAACTAACCACCATTTTCACATATAAATACCATTTTGAAATAAGACACAAATGAATACATTTTCTTTCAAAACGTTTCACACAATGGTTATGATTTAATAAACCATTTCAAAAGTTCATAAAACAATAGCAATAGTGTGTCACATGGATTTTCACACACTAAAGTAACCACTTCTACATTCAAAACAAATTATAACATCCCACGCACTCACATATGATTTTAAAGTGTGACCTGCACCACACCAACAGTTTGATTGAATCCCTTACACAATATGTAAAACACCTTTGCACAAATCACATTATTTATTAAGACAAAATTATCATACAAAATAATTTAAAAGAAACCACATGGCGTTACCGACTAAACCCACACTAAAAACTTCTTTGACAACCAGATGCACATGACGCCATGTCAAAAATATAGTTCACACCACTTGCACAGATTGATAACCTAACCGTACAATAAAAAAACAACTACATAGATATGAGTTTTTAAGTAGGAAGAACACACATAAAATAAACATTCTATTAAACAGTTCAAATTAATATCAAACATCAAATGAAAAAACTTCGCAATACAAAAGTCAATTAAATGTTATTATAAAAACCTAAAACTTTCAAATTAATTTATCAAATAATAATTAGACATGGAACCACCTACCTAACATTGGGATCCTTCTGGAAATGGTGAAAAACAAACCCACACATCATTCGCACCACGAAGAATCAAAGAAGATACCTAATTAAAAGATCAAATGCAACATAAGTTTTTAATCGTCAAAATCGGATCTAAAACCCACTGGAAGACCCACAAAAACATAGATAAGGAAACAATAGAGGGGAGGCTCAACCGGAGGGGTGGGAACCAGAGGGAAATTGGCATGCTGGTGGGTTTGCAAACAGCTACGGTGTTGCGGATGGAGGACGCACCAGAGCCGTCTGTTCTGGGAAGGAGGTGTGATAGTAGGTGGCATGCAAGGTCGGGGAAAGGTCTTTCGCCAAACAGAGGAAGGAGGGTTGGCACCGGGAAGCTATGGGGTGTGGATTTTCCGGCGATCGGGGACCGCGATAGCGGTGCTGGCCCAGAGCAAGGAAATTGCATGATGGGGGGTGTGTCCGGGGAACAAAGCAGTGGCGCGATGGGATGAGGTCAAGTAGAAGGTGGTGAAAAAGGAAGATTAAGGGGAGGAGGCGCTATGGGAACGTACAGGGAAGAGGCCCATCGAGCGATGGTAGTACTGTCTAGGAGGTCGAGGCACGATGGGATGGTCCAGTGTGGGTGGGGGTTGTGCGACGATTCATGTCTAAGGAGGATTCAGAGGCGCGACATGACCTATAAGAGAGGGAGGCGGCTGGTGTCAGGCAGCGACCTAGTGATGAAGGGAAGGGGGGTTTGTGATAGGATGCAGGGTAAATGGGAATGAAAAAAAGGTTTGAAACCCCAAATAAATAAGGAATGGAAATAAAAAGATAAAATAAAAAGAAAACTAATAATAACATTAATATTAATAATAGTAGTATTCCTAAACTAAAAACTCAACAATAACAATAAAATAAGAATGAGAAAACAATAACAACGTAATAAATGTTATATCCACAAGATGATAATGTTAATTAAAATGTCAAAATTTTTAATGAGAAAAATTGATGATGATAATGTCAATAATTTATGGTCGTAATAATAATAATGAAATTTTTTATGTTAATGAATGTTGTAAAAACCTAACATAATTTTAACAATAATAATATGCATTACCATATTAATAACAAAATAATAAATTATATATTCTTAGTTAAATCCAAACCGGTGATCCAAATTAGGGAAGAAGATACAAGAGGAATGAAGAGATGAATTATCAGGAGATTCTCTCCAAATTACAGTTCATCAAGAAGTTCTTGAGGGATCAACTCAACAAAAGGAAATGTCTCATCAAGGACATTGGAGAAGACAATATCACAGAAATACTGATAGAATGGATGCAATACGTTATGCATCAATAAATGGAATAAATGTCGTTGTTGCTGATCCTACAGAACATGAGGCTCACTCAGAGGGATCAGATGACGAAGTTAATCCTCAAGAAGTTGTACACACAAACACAAATGAAGAAGGTGTGCATACACAAAATCAAAAGCTTACCCAGAATCTAGGAATTCCTTCAAATAACCAACTTCCCCCTCTCTGAAAGGCATCCAAAAAGGGGAAAGTAAAGAATGAGTTTACATACCCTTCCTCCAGAGAAGTACAATCACTCTCACAAGAGAAAAGGATCGCACAATAAGAGGAAGAAATGATGGAATTGAGGAGGTTGAATGCAGAACTAATTCAAGGTAGACTACCTCCTAAACGTGCTGGTGTTAGTCAGTCAAGGGAATTTGTTGTTGCTACTGAGATGGATCAATAATATCCGCCATTACTAGTACACCCTCACTGGTCTAATCCTGTGGGTCAGATGCAACAACAACCGGTAGAGCTACCATCAGTTGCAGTACCAGTCACCACACCTGTTCAATCTCTAGTTAATGAAACTGCTTAGGTCCAAGCTCAACCAGATGCTTCTAAAAAATTAATGACTACCATTGAGTCATTAACATCCCAGTTGGAAGCTATGGAGGTAAAACATGCACAAATTCAATATAAAATGAGAGCTTACCATGAATGGGTTGAGGCAATTATTCCCCCATCAAAATTTTCAAGTACCACATTCCCAATTTGTAATGGTAAGAGAGTCCTAGAGAAACACTTAACACATTTTTTTTCTTATTGTGATCCTATGATGCGAACCCCTCAGCAACAAGAATAAGTTAAGCTTAGGTGTTTTGTAAAGTCATTATAAGGGCCTTCTTTTTTCTGGTGTACAAGCTTGAAATCCCGGTCATTTACCAGGTGGGAAGATCTTGTCAACGATTCCTCCTTCAATGCAGCTCAACGTTGCAAAAGACAACAGTTTTTGATCTTACAAATTGTACGAAAAGGGAGAATAAAAGAGTTTCATATTTCATTGCTCGCTATAAGGAATTAACATATTCTTTAAGTTTAGCACTCCCTCAAGAATATTTGTTTCCAATTTGTGTGGAAAATTTGTGAGATGAATTACGCACACCATTTATCCCAGTGAAATACACAGGAGGGTTTAGAGACCTTATATCAATCACTCAACGGATTGAAGACTCTCTTACAAAGACTAAGGAAAAAACTTGGGTAATTCCATCAGTTCCAAGAAGGATAATGGGTAGAGCAGAGACTGCTATAGTTACGCTTAAACAAGCACATGTACCTACTTCTACTTCAAAACCTTCATCTTACCAAAGGGCTCCACCTCTTGAGCATCAAAAATAGAGGCTGTTTTGTCAGGATGATCAAATAGATCAATGAGGGACACAATTTTAGGAGTTAAAGAGAAAATTTTATTCTTTCCGAAATGAACAAGTTCCAGGTTACTTCATTTCGGCTCTGGAAAATAATTTGGTTTAGTTTCCAATGCCCAAAAAGCTGAACAAGGAAAGAGATGAAGATTGTCCCAACTATTTCCAATTTCATTAGATGTTGGGGCATCCCATTAAATAGTTATTTGTCTTCAAAGACCTCATGATAAATATGGTGGACTCGAGAAATGTTAAACTAAAAGGTTCTTCAGCCCAGGTAGAATGTGTTACTACTACAGATCTACTGTAAGAAGGAAAGTGGAAAGAATTCCAAAGAATAAATGTGCAAAAATATGATGATTGGATGGTCAAAAAAATGATCAACCGAACTCATGCCATTTTACGAACGCAATTGAAGAAACCAATTGTGTCTTCTGAAATGAATGCCACAGAAAAACCCCCTTCATTAGAAGGAAAATCCTCAAAGAAGCGGCATAATTCAAAGAAAGAAGAGCAGTCAGAAGAATATGAGATCGTGTCAAAGCCCAAGTTGACTTTGCCTCTGGCAGATTTTATGCCATCTACTTCAAAGCCACGGGCACCACCCCACCAAAAGGGATAGCCTAAACTAGATAACCAAGCAATGTCTTCATTAGATGAAGTGTTGATTTTTGGATCTGTTAACGTGATTCATTTAATAGACCCCTCTGCCCAAGCATGAGACAAAATGGGAAGGACCTTACTCAATACATAAGGTTTAATCAAATAGAGATTATTCATTAATCTCAATGGATCAATAACTCATCATGTATCCAACCAATGCCAGATTTTTGAAGAAGTATTTTGTGTAACCCAAATACCTATTTCATCCAACATGACGATAAACTGTATTTTCCCCCTTTCATCCAACATGACATTAAACTGTGTTGTCTTAGCTACATGAATCTAAATTGTGCAGCACTCGTCCTTGTTATATGACGTTAAACTATACAACCCCTCTTTTGTCCTTACTTCATGACATTAAACTGCATAGTCCCCCATAAGTCTTTACTGCATGACATTAAACTACATAGTCCCTTATATGTCCTACATGACATTAAACAATGAATCGTTAGGGTTGTTGCTACCTCTTGTTTATCACACTGAGTATGACTCACATGAGTTTAGAGTAAACTTCAACCAGAACACCCTCTCTGGGCCACTAACCATGCGTATGTACCAACACGATTTTTTAGGTTATTGTCCTCAAAAACAGCATGATCACCATTTCATTCTACAATCGAACTATACGGACTTTAATCCTTGCATTCTAGGATGGGTACATAGGCAACCTCCCAAGGTTCGAGCCCAAAACCAATCTCTTCATGTCGGTTCACCTCCATCTCATACAATGTCTATTTGTGAAGCCACCCCCAGAACAATTTTTTTTTTGTTTGTTCACTATGGTCCATGCATATGACCTTAAACTATTCAAACTTTTGTCATGTACGACAATAAACTACAACATTATTTGACACCATCACCTAAGAGGGAATCATTATTGATATTGATCTCCAATCATGTTATATTCCAATGAATATGTGCGTACATGACAATTCCCGAACCTTTAATCTTGGGTCAAACCATCACTACACTAAAATCCCCTTTCACCCTTCACTTGTACAAACCAAATCTGTACATAGGGTATTTCAAGAACTACATGTGGCTTGATTCCCATCCTTATGGGATATGTAGGAATGTTCAAGCGTCCTTCAAATGCAGCCCCAAGTCTTTGGGCCTAACCCCCAAATTCCACTTTCAGTACCTTGGCTGAAAAGTCCCCCTATGAATACATGGATGGGGTATGAAAACCATGGTCTTCATTCACATCAGGTTTATAAAAAACACACAGTGTGTATTCCTCATTATGGTCTAAGCTCTATGACCCTTAACTATGATCTCCTACACTCTCGTCCCATATGATGCTAAACTGTATTTCAAGAACTACGTATGGCTTGATTCCCATCCTTATGGGATACGTAGTGAAGTCCAGCACCTCAATTCAGGACCCAACCACTACATGATTATTGTAAGCATTTGTCTATGTATTTCTAAATGGATTGGAAAATTCCCATTTTTATGTGTCAAACACCTATCCTTGAATACTTCCAGATCTCCATAACCATTTTCTTGACTTTTGGTCATAAAATATTTGATACCTATCAGTTCATTTTCCAGACTATGCAGCACATACCCTTAGGCATCCTTGCATAAACAGTCTACATAACGGACCTATTAGCTAAACGATACTGTTATTTGACCGTGCAGCTAATGCCCTTTAAGTGGCCCTGCATAATTCAACCCCCTAACGGGTTTTTCAAATAGTGGTAACTTCATTTTTGGGAGGAAAACCTCTTTTTTCCTTATATTTCTTAACAACAATATGTAGGGATCCGCAAAAATATCCATCATTAACATATTTGTCTCATACTCTTTTTCATGATCTGAATGAATATAATTCTATGGTTTATATTTCCCTTCCCTACATTTGGGTCAGACCTTCGCAAGAGTGACAATCATCCAATTCTTTGACAATCATGATTGGAAATATCCTCTCCATATTCAAGTACCTCTCTCCATACAGCAGAATATGTGCATTGGAGAATTTTTATCTCCACAAACATTCAATGGATTTTTAGCAATAGAAAAGAAAATTTTTTGGGAGTTCTTTGTCTGACTATGCAGCATATTCCCTTAGGAGGTCTTGCATAAGTAGTCTATATGACAGACCTGTCATCCAAAAGATGGTATTATTTGACTATGCAGCCAATGCCCTTAAGTGGCCCTGCATAATTCAACCCCATAACAGGTTTGTTAATTAATTGTAACTTCACTCTTAGGAAATACTTCTTCTAATGCCTTTTAGCCCTTTTTCATATCGTTCCTCAGATTAAATATTTCTTAAGTTATAGTTTACATTTTTTCCTAAATACTTGATTATAGTAATATGTTTTCAGATAAATTATCAAGGAATTGTGTCAATTTTAATCCATTCGGTCAAAGATATTCAACCTTAAACATTAGCCTTTTTATGTCTGACGTTCATGAATTTAATATTCCTATAAAAGATAAGGGAAATCTTAACAAAAGTCAAGCCCCAGCTCACCAAACATACATTTTGTATGATTTAGGTAATATTGAGCAATAAAAAGATTCAATGTTTGTAGGGTTATTTTTATAATCATAGAAAAAATCAAACAATGCTTACTAGGCCCATTGGCTAAGGTAAAAATTATAAGTAGGTAGAAAAATAATGCAGGAGAAAATGATTGTAGATGAAAGTATTTTTCATTGATGCACAATAGTTAGAATGAAATCCACAGACTGGAGTCTCTCCTCTTTTTCAGGAATTACAAGAGACTTTCAGAATAACTCTTCATTTTATTTACGGCATCCTGAGAATCATCAATAGCCATCTAGAATTCATTCATTCAACTGGATACAATAAGATATGTAGTGATACCAGCCCTTCCTGGAACAATTGTAAAAGAATGTTCTTGAGTGCGGTTTCAGGAAATTTTCTGCTGATCAAACCGGGACTCTGTTTCTGTCGACGAGACATGGAATATGGATACATGTATTTGAGAATGTAGAATTAGAAGTAAAGATCCATTTGGAGAGAGTACCCTTTTCAGATATTGTTTCTAATGACATGATAGTATTCTCTCCACCATCTGGCAATGAAAAACATATTATCCCATATTTTTGCATTTTCATACCTGCAAGGAAATGGCCTGGAGGAAAAGTTTTCAAGTTCACACCATTGTTTCTTCTCTTAATTCACATCATAACCGAAATAGAGGAGTAGCAGGGTGGATGTATCTTAGGCATTTTGTTCTTTGCATCTGGAATGTTGACTCAATACAGATGACCTTGGACAAACAGAGGTAGGTAGATACTCTATGGGAAATTAACATGATATTTCTTCAAGTACTTGGCCAAATATGGGAGAGTGCTGTCATAGATATTATAGCAATCATGGCCAACAACATTCATCATATCATCAATCCTCTATCTATCCAGTTCATCAGTTATTCTGATTCATCTAGGAGCTATTGAATCTGCATAAAGGTCGAATAGTTAACACTTAAGTAAGTTGATTTCCATAAACTTTGTGAAGAAAAGTGAAAAAAATGGCTAAGGCATTAAGGAATGCAAGTCCTATGTCGATGCGCAAGTCTAGTATGGTCGCGCAAGTTTGGACGCACAGGTATCACCACGCTAGTCAAACTACCTCTGCAGAAGTGCGACACGAACAGAAGTGCGAACAAGTAGAAAATCAAGACACTTGCGCGATTAGAGCCAATTGCACGATGAGTGAAAAGTGATTTGAGATCCGGGTGCTTTGCGCGAGAGTGGCACCCATATTTGTAGGCAAGGCCACACCCCTTCATGCCGAAGCATGAGCGGCTCGCACCTGCATACCGCTACCTGCGCGCTCAAAACATGTGTGCCACAGTTACTTGGTTTTCTCTTTTACCTTAGAGACAAATCCTCCTTCCTTTCGGATCCAACTCTGAGGGGGTAATTTTGTTGATTCTCCTTTCCTTCACAAAGTCTAATGATGAAAAAAGAAACAAAGAGATACATACATTGAAGAAACATTAAAAATTGACAAAGGCATGAACAAGGATTTGTTTAAATATGGGTCACGCATGTTTCATCATGGTTGCACAAGTATACCTGTTCACCACATATTGGTCGCACATTTGACTTGGACGAACTAATCCTTTTCTCCCAAGGTCCTTAAGGGCCGAAAAATAGCCCTTGTGGGCCCCTCATTTCATCGACAACAAATCCAAATGTCATATTCAAGCTCTCGACACCCTAGTCTCAACATGAGGTATTCAGAACACTTCTAAGGTAATTTCATAGCTAGAATGGAATATCTAAAGAGGGTGAATAAGGCCTAAGTGTTGAAATTAATTAACACATGTGCGCCTAAGTGTCTAACCCTTAAGGGAAATGGTCACACTTGTCATCCACCTTATACCTTCAACAAAACTTGTGTGCCATATTTTTCGAAGCCTTTAGGGATAATACTAAGGGCTTGATCCAAGTATCGCCCAAGTATTACCGTATGGGTTAACCGTATCCCAAGTACACAAGTGCCGCTCAAGTATACTTGCGCTACTAGTACGTGCCATCCCAAACAGGACTTTCGTGCATGCCTATTTTTTGGTGCCCCTCCAACCTATTGAGCTCTTTTTTTTCAAATCCACCTCTCCTATTCATGGTTTAGCCTTCAAAACCCTCTTGAATGCCATTTTTGGCATGGTTCCTTTGTTGGCTTCCTTATCTAAAAATTATTCTGTGGAACATCTCTCAAAACCGAGTGATTTACATATCTTTATGTCACTAAAGTTAGAGATTTCATTCATTCAACCTCATCCTCTAAGATGAGAAGATCTTTAATCTAGGCATCCTCTTTAGGAGTAAGCTCCAATCCAAGTTCCCTTAATATGGGAATCCTCATCAGGAGTAAGCCCCAATCCTAATTTTCATCTAACCTAGGTCTCCTTCTCAGGAGTAAGCCCCAGATTTCAAGTCCCCTTAACCTGGGTCTCCTTTTCAGGAATAAGCCCCAGGCTTAATTTCTTTCAACTTGGGCCTCCTTCTCATGAAAAATGTCCCAAGTTCAAAGTTCCCAAATCTGGGAATCCTCCTTAGGAGTAAACCCCCGTCACAATTTCTCTTAACTTGGGCCTCCTTTTTAGTAGTAAACCCCAGTATTAATTTCGTTTGATTTGGGCTTCCTTCTCAAAAATAAAACCCAACCATAAGTCCCCTCTAATTTGGAAATCCCTCTCAGGATTATGTCCTAAGTTAAGTATCCAAATATACATAAAGCACATATACCTTTAAGGACCCTATTCCCATGTTTCTTCCTTGAAGTAAGTATCGATCGTCATCTATCTGGGCATTCATACATACATAAGCCCCACATTATTTCTTTTGATTTCATCATTCGTGGCACAGTCATTAGGTTTTACTGATACCTCTTGTTTCTCACACCAATCATGACTCATGTGTGCTTAGAGTGTAAAAGTAATTATGACATCTTTCTTTGGGCCATCAATCGGGCATAAACTCTATATTTTCGAACTACCTGGGTTCTGATTCCTTTTATAATAAGGATAATTAGGTAGCCTATCTATGGGTATGATCCCAACTCTAAAAATAATCCATGTCCTTATGAACGACAATAAACTTCAAGTGCCCCACTGAGTGGATTTAAAACCAGCATGGTTATCATAATGACCAAGAGATTTATATATAATGTGTTGAAGGATACCATTGACTAAGAATCTATAACAAATATGGAAGATTATATATCGATGAATAACCTCAAATACATATAAAAGATTCTCTAAATCTCAATCAAATCAATCATTTACTGTCATATTTAAATGAATGCTCATTTTCATACTTGGTAATTTAATAAGGATTCACGAACAAAACTCAAATATATAAAGAGTGTCCCAGAGTAAACAATAATTCCCCCCAAAAAGGTGTGATGAGTCCGACCTACCATCCTCTCGACCAATGAAAATTCATAAGCCTCATCAGTCCACAACTAAAGTGCACCGACCTTTGGAAAGTAGGTCCAAATGGATATAGAATCATTGGATGTTTCCGATTCTACGAATAAACCCATTAGAAACCGATTGGAATGTTTGAACATTAATCAAACAAGGTCATCCCCATTTCTAGAGGAAACAGTGATATTTCTATTATATGGAGAAAATTAGAAAATATGTACTCTTGTAAAAACATACAAATTAACTTTATCTTGATATGTCATCTGGAGACCATGAAATAAAATGATGGTAATAATGAATTAGATCATATGAGTAATTTCTATGTAATTTTTGATCTATTAAATTCTATATAAACGTTGATTAATTATTAGTAATAATCCCCATGGATATTGAGTTCTTTAAGGAAGTTGTGGGGAATAGTGTTTATGTTAGTATTCGATTCATCACCCTATAGAAAGTTCAATATTAAAATTGTGAAAGATAAAAATGTTGAACGAAGAGTCTAAAAGGAAAAATGAGGGATATACTACAAAAACTAGAAGCTCTTATAACTAATATACAATGGTAGAAAATATGTTAGGGAACAAAAATAGGAAAAATAACCTATGATAAAAATTATAAAGGATGAAATGATAAAAATCATGATCAAGATATAAACTGAAGATCAATTATAGTGGTAAGTACGATCAATTCATCCAAGATTGTTCGATATTGAAGGAATAGAAGAGGAACTATATTGATAAATTAAAAAATAATAATGAAATAATTGTCAATGAAAAGATCATTATTATTTAGAACGATGGCCATGTCAAACCTCAAAGTACAATACTTGACATTGGTGATTGATTTAGATTCCTCTTACAAAATTATTACATGAAAATATTTCTTCTCATCTTACACATAACGGATTTTTGAACACCTGAGGATCGAAAATTATAGAAAATCTAAAATTTCTACTATTTGTAATATTTTGATGAAAAATAATATTGGATAAATATTACACTTGAAAGGCATGATTCAGGTTCCATATACTCAACTCATGATGATATCCATTGTAATTATTGATGATCATAGAAATATCATTTCCTTTAGTACTAGTTGTAGTATGATAAACTTTAATAGAAAGAATGACATTAGTATTATCCTAATATATATCGGACCATGTGGAGGCCATCCGAATTTATCCATAAAAGAAGTTCCTATAGAATTGTTCCAATGATGCCTTAGTCACATGAACAAGAGAGGAATTAAAATTATCTCTATGAAGTATCTCTTATCCTGAATTAAAGGTACACATTAGGATACATATTCTGATTTCATCACTGAAAATAATTTTTTGTATCATTTATTGATTATTTACCATTAAAAAAAGATAGTGCTTTATATTCTATATATACCGGTGTCTGTATGATGAGCTCCAAGTTGATAAAAGGAGATACTTATATCCTCACCTATATAGATGACCATTCTAAAATTATTTGGGATATTTAATTGAAAATTAAATATTATATCTATGATGTTTTCATGAATATCCATGTGAATGTGAAATGTGAAATATGTACATGATTGAAGTGATTGAATTTAAACAATATAAGAGAGTTCCATGATATATTTGAGGATTAATAAAAGTGTTTTAGCATCATGCTGGAAAATTTACTATTGAAGACACATTATCTAAATTGTGGTGCTAAGAAGATGAATATAACCATCTGTGAGAGATTCATGGGAATTATCTTGAATTAAAATCTCCCAAATACCTTTGGGGGAGGGGACAAATGATGACCTCATTTGATCATATCAACATTCATCTATTGGTTCAATAGAACTATGACACAAGATAATGTGTTTGGAAAATTAGATATGATTCATCCAAGAACATGAGAGTATTTGGTTTCATTACATTGGTAAAAATTAGAAAATAGTAGTGGAGAAATCAAGATAGAAAAGGAATTTAATATATCTTATAGGTATATGATCTTTGTGATTTTGGATAACAACTAGAAAATCCTATTGGTTGGGGTTTCATTATAAGGGGAAATGTGATATTTCATCAATATCAGTTGGTTGATGATTTTAAAAAACTTTAAAATCCAGAGAATATGAAATATAAGGAAATTCAAATTCATCTATAACTATACAGACAACCATTAGATCTATATAGTTTATGAAAGATTAATGATACTTATGATATATAACCACCAATTAATTTGTCTCCATCTGTAGATATTTCTCCGTCATATGATATTTCTAAGTATATGCCATCAAAATAAACATTGATGAGATCTTCCAAAGAATGAAAATTAAATCATAGATACTCACTACATGAGAATGTGATTTTAACTAATGGGGGATATCAAGACAATAATGATAATGAAATCAATAGTCATCAAAATCTGGAATATTGAAATACCATACATGAATAGATGGGATCCATATAGAGGAACAATAAATTTTATTTAATAACGTAACCACTTGGAAAGAAGGAACTCAATAACAATTGGATATATAGAAATAAAGGAGAAGATGGTATCTCACAACCATGATATTGATTAAGGATGAATTAGAATGAATTTTATTAGAAAAAATTTATTTAAATTGATTACAATTTTTATCATATGGTAAAAATGACTTCTACAATGGTTTTTCATGGATTGATGGAATGTATCGACATAGAGGTTTAATAACATGATGTAAATAATTAATTCTTACATTGTGATCTTGAAGAGGATATATACATTGAGAAACTAGAGGGATTTAATGTGAAAGGTTAAAAAACATGGTATGTAATCTTGGAAAATTATTAAATAATCTAAAATATGAAATGAGTAAATTGTATAAAAATTTGACTCATCTATAGAGGAAAATGAGTACAACATAATAATTGTTTCATTTTCAAAAAATAGTTTTCAATTTTTTATTTCATTAGTATCATTTTCTATATTAATGATACAATTAATTTTAGAAAATATATCACCATGATAAAAAGGTTAAAGAATGGATTGAGTTTGTCTCTTGAAAAGATGTACGTAGAAGAAGATAACAATATCCTTGGCATGAAAATTATCCATAATTGGAGGAATAACAATATTTTGATCACTCTAGAATGGATAATTGATAAGGTTATTTAATGGTTAAACATAAATAATGGGTGACTAAATAGTAATCAACTTATGAGTCATTTCATGCCCATAATAATTCATAATCCATCAAATGTAGTGTAGAAATAGATATGGTGAAAATTACATATCAACCTTCTATAGGTAGTTTTATGTATTTAATTTTGTTCAAATATAATATAAATTTCTCTGTAATTTTAATAGATATAAGATTAATATCAATCCCTAGAAATTATTGTTATATAGAATTAAAATGGATGTTGATTTATCTCTATTATACATGTAGTCATTATTCATGTTTTGGCAGTGATAAACCTATTTTAGAAGGATACACTGATATTTATTTGGAAGGGGATATAGATATGAGGAAATCCATATCCAAATACCTAATATATTATTTTGGGGGAGAATTCTCATGGAAATCACGACCTTATATGATTTTTTCATTTTCCACCATGGAAGTAGATAATACAATAATCACTGATGGTTTCCAGGAGATACAATGAATGAAAAGTTTCTATGTGAGGTGAGAGAGAGTTATGAGACTTATATTCTATATTCCTTAATTTATATTGACATTCGTCTCAAATAGAACACAAATCACAATTATGGATCCAAACACATAGACATGTTATATGATTGGATATGTAATGGTTTGGAAAATTTTTTTGGAATTTTTGGAAAGTCAACAGTATTGATAGTGAAGAAAATATGACGATAATTATGGTATTGATAGTGCAATGACTATAGTTTTATGATTTGGAAACTTTTGATATATATACATCAGGGGTATTATTATTAGTTGGAATGGATTCATGGGTTTCATAGGACCCCAAAATATATATACAAAATATATTATTTATATTAAACCACACACACATATATATTTTTGTATAAATGGGTTTCCATTGACCGAAGTATCGAATGTGAAAACTGATACCATAGTTGATTACAAATCATGGGGTATACCCTCAGTGCAACATAGATATAATATGTATTTGGTTTATGGAACATTAAAAATCATGGAAGAATAAAAGTGTAAAATTAGTTAATTAATTTTAATTGTTTTAAAGGATTAAAATTGGGGTGACCGATATATAATCCCTCTTAGAACCAATCCTTAATGTTATATCCATAACTGTGGGATTTCAAGAGGTATATGTTTTGCATTATTAGGGGAATAACCTCCAATTGTTGAATGGAAGAGGGATCATGGATCAATATCATGTGATCATAAGGGATTTTAGAATAAGCCGTGAACATTGTGGATTCTTCAATGACATTACTAGTAAATGTTTTCTCCACCAATGGTCGATAAATTATTGAGCTAAGTATTTTGATTTCTGATTTTCCCCATTTTTTGATTTTTTATTTATTTTATAGTATATTCAAACCATTATCCAGAAATCATTCAATCCCTCTCCCCTTTAATTCTTAATTTATATATTTATTTATATATTGATAATTATAATTAATTCTTGGAAAACATGTGTCCAACTAGAACATAACCATAGATCATTATTCACTTGGGTTCTTATGTATTTATACCTACTTCCCATATTTATTCATCAATAATATTCATTATTCCAATAGTTTGGACATTTCTAGGAATCCAATTCGTTGTACATTTTACTTGGTTCCATAGACCATTGTTGCCAGTTCATAATCTAGGTTTTCAAAATGAAAATGGTGGGATTTCAATGAAATGAATATAGGAGAGTATAAATGAAGATGATTTTATGAAAATGACTATATGTATGATATGGAAGGTGATTATGGGGGAGTTTTTTGTGAATAACTACCAAAATATGACTCTTGGACAAGAATTGATGATAGTCTACTAAGGTTGCGGGCATTTCAGAATTGATTTTTGGGGAAATTAGTGAAAATTATAGACTCATCAAGATCCATGTGACTAGACATTAATATATATGAAATTACCACCTAAAAATTGTGTATCTTAGAAGAACACATGTCGTGCAGTCTACATCCTGAGGTGGTTAGGGATTCAATCCATGTTAAATAACAGATGGTCAAGTAGTGGTCCCACAACCAATGTGGATCTTCTTGGATACTCATAACATGTAAAAGGAGTAAAAAACTAGGACATTGGGTGGTCCCCCACATTTTTATCCCCATATTAGATGTCAATTACATGAACCTCCACATTCTAATTAGAGTAGCAGAACTTGATAAGGCCTAGACTTGTGAGTACACCTATTTCACACAAGAGGACGCACCACGTAATTTTTTATAATACTCCAATTCACATATCCACTTCATCAAGACTCACATATGGGCCTAAATGTCTTCCATTATGAGTATAATTCATTTCATAAAGCAATGGTGGACATTGTCTTGACACTTAATATATGATATGAGGTGTTGTGGGTTGGATTCCTCTTCTAGCGTTGCTTGGTCAATGATGGGTGTAACGACCCAATCTTTTTGAGTAGTATATTAACTTACTCTTATTGATTTAATAAGATGTTAATGGTTAATGCAGAAAGAGGAGTCGATGGCTTCATCCAGTAGACTCAACCCTTATGAAGCCCACTTATCAGAGCTTGGGAAGGAGGTAGCATCTGTGGGCTTCGCTTTGGACCAAGCCCAAGCCGAACTCCAGCGTATCAAGCTTGAACGGAAACGCATGCGGGAGAAGTTCAAGTTAGTAGAGATTACTACTAGGGCAATGTTATCTGAGCCTCCCTCAGATTCTCTCACCATAGAACACCTTACACTCAGGTCTTATGCCGGTGTTATAAGGGGCTATGTGACGAGACCCTAGCTTCCTTGTGTAATCCATTCGGGTGAATAAATTGAGATTTCTTCCTTTAGTGATGTTTGTGAAATTTCAAATGTCCAGATAATTTTAGAATGTATTTTATTAATGAATTTTGAAAAAGGGATATTTTGAAATATTTATGTAAACCCTAAATAACTAATGATGTGTAATGATTTTCAAAAAATGGTCTTCTACAAAAGTGTTCATTAAGGAATTTGGAGTCTAATAAGATCAACTTAATTTTTGATGAATAGTAAATAGTGAATAGTGATTTTACGCTTAGGATTAGTAATGTGACCAAATGGATTAGTAATCTCACTTAAAGAAAGTTTTAAAATAATCTAGGCACCTTGATTAAGTAATGTGATTCAATAAAATGGGTAAATAACTGTTTCATAAATTATTATTCAAGTATTAGTTTTTTCGGATGAATAGTGTTTTTTAATTAAAAATTTAATTAAAAATAAATAGAAAATTATTTTTATAAAAATGACTTTATTTTTGAACTCAGAGCATCGATATTATGTTATGGTAATTTTTGGGGATTTTTCTGAAAAAATAAATTTTCGGTGAATAGTGTTTTTATTTAAAAATAAAATTAAAAATATTTAGAAAATTATTTTTATAAAATGGAGTTCATTTTTGAAATCGTAGCATTAATATTTGGTTAAGGTCAAATTTTGGGATTATTCTGAGAAGGTTGAATTTTCGGTGAATAGTGAAAGTATAGTTTTTAAGTTACGGGTGTTTAATGACATCATTAAATAATGTATTAAGTATATATTCAATATGGTCGAATTATGAATAGTAAGATAAGGTGTGAGGTGTCCCAAGTGGCCAATACCATGGGCAAATATAATGGGAAAGCCCATGGTTTTGCGAAAACCACTAGTGAGGTGTCCCTTGGCCTTTAATGCTTTGTCCCCTCACTTTCCCTATAAATACCCACCCTTTCCTCCTTTAGTTTTCACTCCCAACTCTCCCCCAACGAAGTTCTGGTCTTCTTACCTTCAAAGGAGTCCTCCCAAGGTGCCCCCAAGCCCTCAAGGTCCAATCCATTGAGTTTCAAGAGTCACGTTTTAAGGTAAGGGATCTGACCCCTCTCTTTCTTTTCATGTAATGTCTTTTATGTCATTCCTTTTATTCTCCATGTTTTTATGTGAGAGGATATTCTTTTATATTCCTCTTACTGCCCTTTCATGTTTATATGATGAGAGATCCCCTATTACTCTCATCATTTCATTTTATGAATGTTTAAGTGATGCCGTTAGGCTGCCGAATTTTTAAGGGATTCTTTCACCCTTCTCATTTTTCAAGTTCGATTTTCATGTCAAGTCTTTCAAGTTCCTTTTTATTATGTTGGGGTATGATCTCTATATATATCATACTGATATATTATGATCATATGATGAGAGACCCTATTTG
Organism: Viscum album; assembly: GCA_963277665.1. NCBI lineage: Eukaryota > Viridiplantae > Streptophyta > Magnoliopsida > Santalales > Viscaceae > Viscum > Viscum album. The sequence goes on along the minus strand of OY728138.1, from coordinate 1,707,717,451 downwards.
ATCTTTTCAATTCATTCTTATTGAAGTTTAAGTGACGCCGTTAGGCTGCCGAATTTTCATAAGAGAAATCTAATTTTTGTCTTCCTTCCATGTTTTTCATTTCAAATGGTATGTCCTTAAAATTTCATTTCCATGTCCTTATATCCTTCTTATCCTGTCCCCATACTGTGTTATGGATCATTTATGAGTGGGTGACCCATGTCCCCTCTCTTTCCAATGTTTTCTAAAACCCCGAAACATAGTCGTTATGCTGCAGAATTTTCGTCTCAAAATGCCTCTCTCTTTTCTAAAAATTATTTTATGTTATAAATTGAATACTCAAAGCTCTTATTTATACAAGGGTATTCACATATATATCAAAATGTTCTATTTTAAATTCTGCTATTTACATACATGAGACCCACCTTCCTTTTCTGTGGGTTTTAAAGTGACGTAAAGATCATGTCTTTAAAGCAGTTTTTAAAACGTTATGATTATGAAATGAAACCCATTTATTTTATGCTATATGGGTTATTTATGAAATGTTTGATGATGATATATGTGGATCACATGATAATAAAGGCAAATTTAAGGGTGTGCCCTGATAGCGCTCCAATGTATTGGGTAATGATGTAACCACTAGAGATTACAATTTTCACGATACCTTGGGGAATAACCTTGGTAATTTTCAAATGACACCTTGGGGATGGACCTTGGTGATATGTTCATGATTTTCTATGTTAAATGATGTAGCCACATCTTCAAGTTATGAAAAATGTTATTTTTATTATGAAATGCCTCATGATTTTCTTTCTCATACCTTTAAGTTCTTTTCATGTCCTTATTGAAGTATATCATGTTCACATGTAAAATGTTCCTCTTGTTTCCCTTACTGGGCCTTCTGCTCACCCTTTCTTTGATGTATGTCCCCAGGTTATGAGATGCAGTAATGAACCTAGGATGAACTTAAGGAGAAGCCTTTCAAGTGTTTAAGAAGAATGCTTTATGTTGTTTTCATGTATTTTGTTCCTGGTTTCCAAGACACTAAACCTTAAAGATCCTCAGTTGTGTGTAATGTAATGAAAGTTTATGTTATAAAATGGCGGGATGCTATAGTTGGTATCAAAGGATGGTTTAGTTATTTGTGGAAATTAGGATATAAAAACTTTAGGAAGAACCCTATAGAAAAGTTTAAATATAGGAAAACTTCCTGGTATTTTGGTAAGTATTGAGTAAGTGGTCTATCAAACAAATACATCCCTGTCTGGATACGAGCAGGTAGAGGCGGCTCTGGCACAGATGTACATAGGGGTAAAACCCGAAAACACCGCTTTGAGCTAGACTCGAACGGGAACTGGTGCACGATAATGGGCCTTGCTGCACTCTTGGTTACGACACTCCCGGGGGATATGTTTGGTTAATCACAAGCTTTTTATGAATCATTATGAAGGAATTATAGAGAAGTATAATTGTTTAAGCATGAAGTCTTAGTTAAAAGATTCATAAATGAAATAAGTTTCTCACTAAGGTTTTATTCTTTTAGAAGATGGCGGGCAATAGGAGGAACCGTGCCGATGGTGACCGCAATGCACCATGTGCTGATGGACCTCCGATGGAAGCCGGAATGGAAACATTCATGCGAATGATGAACCAACTGACTCGAGTTATGAGTAATAACTTGAATCAAGCTGAGAGGCCGACCTCACCACGAAGGGAACAACACTCTGTTGAGTCCTTCATGCGTCAACGACCGCCAACATTCAGTGGATCTACTGACCCATTGGTTGCGGAACAATGGATAAGCTCCATTGAAAAGATCTTTTCTGTACTTCATTGTTCGGAACAAGAAAAAGTCACCCTTGCTGTTTACCGCCTAGAGGGAGAAGCCGATCAGTGGTGGTCACTGATCAAAAACACGAAGCCACGAGGAGAGATGGAAGCTATGGAGTGGGAATAATTTCGGGGGATTTTCTTTAATAAGTATTTCCCTCGTTCCATGAGAACGAAAATGGAGAAAGAGTTTCTTGAGCTGAAGCAGAAGGAGAACGAATCTGTCGGAAGCTATGAGATGAACTTCACAAGGCTTTCCCGTTATACCTCAACCTTTGTCATGGACCCTAATGGGAAGGTTGATAGATTCTTTGGTGGACTACGACCTCATCTGCGGAAGAATCTAGCCAACAGGGACTATGATAGCTATGAAGAAATAGTTCGAAGTGCCATGAAAGTTGAACTAGAGTTTGGGGAGACACCGTGGTCTCACAAATCTAATGAGAATAAGAGAACTCTAGAACCGAGCCTGGGAAGAAGTTTTGATCAGGAAAGAGGTGTAAAGCACATGCAACATCCCACATGCAATAAATGTGGGAAGAAGCATTCAGGGAACTGCTTGATTGGAAGTGGCAAGTGCTATAGGTGTGGAAAAGAAGGCCATATTTCTCGGAATTGTCGTGGTGATGTGAAGCCTCAACTTCCCAACACTAACGATAGAGGAAAGATGGTTCTGGCCCTACCCGAAGTCACATGCTTCAAGTGTGGACAACTTGGGAACTTTGCTAATCAATGTCCAAATCCAAGGGCGGTGGGGGGGAATCACCATCAACCTCAGCAGAGGCCAAGGGAGCAAGGTCGTGCTTTCGCTATCACAACAGCTGAAGTTGAAGTCCCGAATGATGTGGTAGCAGGTACTCTTGTTGTCCTCTCAAAGCTAACAAGTACTTTATTTGATTCTGGTTCTACACATTCCTTTATTTCCTCCAAGTTTGCAAGGAAAATAGAATCAATCCCCGAACTGCTAGAGGTAGAGTTGTCAGTCAAGACTCCAAGTGGGATTATCCTTGCATCAACAGTATTTAGAGACTCTTGTGTTTACTTTGGTGAGCACAATCTTATCGCAAATCTAGTAGTCATTCCCATGATGGAATTCGACATTATACTAGGGATGGACTGGCTCTCAAAGTATAATGCTAAGATCAAATGCAGAAGTAAGGAAATCTCATTAGTCTTGAAAGAACGACCTACAGTTATCTTCCAAGGAGAGATATCCCGAACTAATCCCTATCTAGAAGCACCTCCTATAGCTTTCTTTATGGAGTTAATCGGTGATGATGAAGAAAGAAAAGGGAGAATACAAATAGAAGATGTTCTGATTATTCAGGAATACATGGATGTATTTCCTGAGGAGTTACCTGGACCTCCCCCAGAGAGAAAGGTAGAGTTCTCCATTGAACTCGTACCTGGATCCCAACCGATATCAAAGACTCCGTATAGAATGGAAAATGTGGAGCTAGAGGAGCTAAAGAAACAACTCCAAGACTTGTTGGAGAAGGGCTTCATCCGACCGAGTGTGTCTCCTTGGGGAGCACCAGTTCTCTTTGTGAAGAAGAAGGATGGATCAATGCGGCTATGCATTGATTATAGAGAACTGAACGGGATCACAGTGAAGAACAGATACCATCTTCCAAGAATTGATGATTTATTTGACCAACTTCATGGGGCTAAATTCTTCTCTAAGATTGACCTTCGATCTGGTTATCATCAACTGAGGGTGAAGAAGGAAGATATTCCAAAGACTGCCTTCCGATCAAGATATGGGCATTATGAGTTTACTGTTATGCCCTTCGGCTTGACTAATGCTCCTTCTATTTTCATGGATTTGATGAATAGAGTCTTTAAGGACTACCTTGATAACTTTGTGTTAGTTTTTATTGATGATATTTTGATATATTCAAAAAGTCGTGAGGAGCATGAAGATCATATGAGGGTTATTTTGAAAACTCTACGGAAGGAGAGGCTCTTTGGGAAGTTCAGCAAGTGTGAGTTTTGGTTACAACAAGTGGCTTTATTGGGGCACATCGTAACCAATGAAGGAATCTCGGTTGACCCTGCAAAGACAATGGTTGTGGAGGAGTGGCCTCAACCCACAACAGTAACTGAGATTCGTAGTTTCCTTGGTTTAGCGGGATATTATAGGAGGTTTGTGAAAATCTTTTCACGGCTTTCTAATCCACTAACCAAGTTGACTCGAAAAGGGTTTAAGTTCATCTGGACAAAGGAATGCGATAAAAGTTTCCAAGAGCTGAAGAAGAGATTGGTTACTGCACCTGTGTTAACACTACCCTCTATCAGAGAAGGATTAGTTATTTTTAGCGATGCATCTATGAAAGGGCTTGGGTGCGTCCTCATGAAAAATGACAAAGTAATTGCTTATGCATCTCGACAGTTGAATATTCATGAGAAGAATTATCCTACGCATGATCTAGAGCTGGCGGCAGTTGTTTTTGCTCTAAAGATATAGAGGCACTATCTTTATGGGGAGAAATGTGATATATACACTGACCACCAAAGTCTAAAGTATATTTTCACTCAGAAAGAATTGAACATGAGACAAAGGAGATGGTTGGAGCTTATTAAATACTATGATTGTTCAATTCATTATCACCCTGGAAGAGCAAACAAAGTCGCAGATGCGTTAAGCAGGAAAGATCCTGTTGTTCTGGCAACAATGAGGATCCTAGGAGATCCCTTGATTAATGATCTAGTAAAACTGGACATGGGAATTATAAGGAAAGGGACATCATCAACCCTATCCCAAATGATTTCTCAACCTTCATTACTAGAGAAGATCAAGAAGGCTCAAAAAGAAGATCCTTTGCTGCAGGAGAAGTTCGAGGCTGTAAAGAATGGGAAGTTCCCTGATTTCAATATTGATCAAGAAGGTGTATTGAAATTTCGTACAAGACTATGTGTTCCATCTATTCCGGAGATAAAGAAAGAACTGATGGATGAAGCTCATAGCTCTACTTTCTCTATACATCCGCGAAGCACTAAGATGTATAGAGACCTTCGTGATCATTATTGGTGGGATAACATGAAGAGGGAGATTGCCGATTACACTACAAGGTGCCTGGTGTGTCAGCAAGTAAAGGCAGAACGACAACTTCCTAAGGGGGTATTACAACCGCTACCCATACCAGTATGGAAGTGGGATAATATCACTATGGACTTTGTAACTGGTCTCCCAAAAACATCCAAAGGGAACAATGCGATATGGGTTATTGTGGACCGTCTAACCATGACAACCCATTTTTTCCCTATTCGGGAAGATTTCTCTCTGGATCAGCTTGCCATGATATACGTGAAGGAAGTGGTAAGGCTGCATGGGGTACCACTATCCATCGTATCTGATCGTGACCCAAGATTCACATCAAAATTCTGGAGAAGTCTTCAGCATGCTCTGAATACTGAATTGAATTTTAGTACGGCCTATCATCCTCAAACTGATGGCCAATCTGAAAGGACTATTCAGACACTCGAAGACATGTTGAGATTATGCTCAATGGAATTTAAAGGTGGATGGGATCAACACCTCCCATTAGTGGAGTTCTCCTATAACAACAGCTTCCATGCGAGTATTCAGATGGCACCCTATGAAGCTCTGTATGGAAAGCGGTGTAGAACTCCTACTTGTTGGGATGAAACTGGTGAGAGGAAGCTTCTTGGGCCTGATCTTGTGCAAGAAATGACAGAACAAGTTCATGCCATCCAACAACACATAAAGGATGCTCAGAGTCGGCAGAAGAGCTATGCTGACAATCGTCGAAGGGAATTGGAGTTTGGTGTTGGTGACAAAGTCTTCCTTCTAATTTCTCCATGGAAGAGAGTCATGCAGTTTGGGAAGAAAGGGAAGCTCAGCCCTAGGTACATTGGCCCCTATGAAATCCTTGATCGCATAGGAGCAGTGGCCTATCGTCTAGCACTTCCACCGAACCTAGCTCAAGTTCATGATGTCTTCCATGTATCTCTCTTGAGGAAGTACATACCTGACCCTTCGCATGTACTGAACCCAGAGGTGGTACAACTGGAACATGACCTCTCTTATGAGGAGCATCCAGTGGAGATCTTGGACCGTAGAGACAAGGTCCTACGAAACAAGACTACCCACCTTGTGAAAGTGTTGTGGAGGAATCATAAATATGAAGAAGCGACTAGGGAGCCTGAGGAAACGATGAAGCAAAAGTACCCTCAACTTTTTGACTAGGCCTCAAGTATAAATTTCGGGGACGAAATTTCTTAAGGGGGGAAGAATGTAACGACCCAATCATTTTGAGTAGTATATTAACTTACTCTTATTGATTTAATAAGATGTTAATGGTTAATGCAGAAAGAGGAGTCGATGGCTTCATCCAGTAGACTCAACCCTTATGAAGCCCACTTATCAGAGCTTGGGAAGGAGGTAGCATCTATGGGCTTCACTTTGGACCATGCCCAAGCCGAACTCCAGCGTATCAAGCTTGAACGGAAACGCCTGCGGGAGAAGTTCAAGTTAGTAGAGATTACTACTAGGGCAATGTTATCTGAGCCTCCCTCAGATTCTCTCACCATAGAAAACCTTACACTCAGGTCTTATGCCGGTGTTATAAGGGGCTATGTGACGAGACCCTAGCTTCCTTGTGTAATCCCTTCGGGTGAATAAATTGAGATTTCTTCCTTTAGTGATGTTTGTGAAATTTCAAATGTCCAGATAATTTTAGAATGTATTTTATTAATGTATTTTGAAAAAGGGATATTTTTAAATATTTATGTAAACCATAAATAACTAATGATGTGTAATGATTTTCAAAAAATGGTCTTCTACAAAAGTGTTCATTAAGTAATTTGGAGTCTAATAAGATCAACTTAATTTTTGATGAATAGTAAATAGTGAATAGTGATTTTACGCTTAGGATTAGTAATGTGACCAAATGGATTAGTAATCTCACTTAAAGAAAGTTTTAAAATAATCTAGGCACCTTGATTAAGTAATGTGATTCAATAAAATGGGTAAATAACGGTTTCATAAATTATTATTCAAGTATTAGTTTTTTCGGATGAATAGTGTTTTTTAATTAAAAATTTAATTAAAAATAATTAGAAAACTATTTTTATAAAAATGACTTTATTTTTGAACTCAGAGCATCGATATTATGTTATGGTAATTTTTGGGGATTTTTCTGAAAAAATAAATTTTCGGTGAATAGTGTTTTTATTTAAAAATAAAATTAAAAATATTTAGAAAATTATTTTTATAAAATGGAGTTCATTTTTGAAATCGTAGCTTTAATATTTGGTTAAGGTGAAATTTTGGGATTATTCTGAGAAGGTTGAATTTTCGGTGAATAGTGAAAGTATAGTTTTTACGTTACGGGTGTTTAATGACATCATTAAATGATGTATTAAGTATATATTCAATATGTTCAAATTATGAATAGTAAGATAAGGTGTGAGGTGTCACAAGTGGCCAATACCATGGGAAAATACCATGGGCAAGCCCATGGTTTTGCCAAAACCACTAGTGAGGTGTCCCTTGGCCTTTAATGCTTTGTCCCCTCACTTTCCCTATAAATACCCACCCTTTCCTCCTTTATTTTTCACTCCCAACTCTCCCCCAACGAAGTTCTGGTCTTCTTACCTTCCAAGGAGTCCTCCCAAGGTTCCCCCAAGCCCTCAAGGTCCAATCCTTTGAGTTTCAAGAGTCACGTTTTAAGGTAAGGGATCCGACCCCTCTCTTTCTTTTCATGTAATCTCTTTTATGTCATTCCTTTTATTCTCCATTTTTTTATGTGAGAGGATATTCTTTTATATTCCTCTTACTACCCTTTCATGTTTATATGACGAGAGATCCCCTATTACTCTCATCATTTCATTTTATGAAAGTTTAAGTGATGTCGTTAGGCTGCCGAATTTTTAAGGGATTCTTTCACCCTTCTCATTTTTCAAGTTCGATTTTCATGTCAAGTCTTTCAAGTTCCTTTTTATTATGTTGGGGTATGATCTCTATATATATCATACTTATATCTTATGATCATATGATGAGAGACCCTATTTGATCTTTTCAATTCATTCTTATTGATGTTTAAGTGACGCTGTTAGGCTGCCGAATTTTCATAAGAGAAATCTAATTTTTGTCTTCCTTCCATGTTTTTCATTTCAAATTGTATGTCCTTAAAATTTCATTTCCATGTCCTTATATCCTTCTTATCCTGTCCCCATACTGTGTTATGGATCATTTATGAGTGGGTGACCCATGTCCCCTCTCTTTTCAATGTTTTCTAAAACCCCGAAACATAGCCGTTATGCTGCAGAATTTTCGTCTCAAAATGCCTCTCTCTTTTCTAAAAATTATTTTATGTTATAAAGTGAATACTCAAATCTCTTATTTCTACAAGGGTATTCACATATATATCAAAATGTTCTATTTTAAATTCTGGTATTTACATACATGAGACCCACCTTCCTTTTCTGTGGGTTTTAAAGTGACGTAAAGATCATGTCTTTAAAGCAGTTTCTAAAACGTTATGATTATGAAATGAAACCCATTTATTTTATGCTATATGGGTTATTTATGAAATGTTTGATGATGATATATGTGGATCACATGATAATAAAGGCAAATTTAAGGGTGCGCCCTGATAGCGCTCCAATGCATTGGGTAATGATGTAACCACTAGAGATTACAATTTTCACGATACCTTGGTGAATAACCTTGATAATTTTCAAATGACACCTTGGGGATGGACCTTGGTGATATGTTCATGATTGTCTATGTTAAATGATGTAGCCACATCTTCAAGTTATGAAAAATTTTATTTTTATTATGAAATGCCTCATGATTTTCTTTCTCATACCTTTAAGTTCTTTTCATGTCTTTATTGAAGTATATCATGTTCACATGTAAAATGTTCCTCTTGTTTCCCTTACTGGGCCTTCTGCTCACCCTTTCTTTGATGTATGTCCCCAGGTTATGAGATGCAGTAATGAACCTAGGATGAACTTAAGGAGAAGCCTTTCAAGTGTTTAAGAAGAATGCTTTATGTTGTTTTCATGTATTTTGTTCCTGGTTTCCAAGACACTAAACCTTAAAGATCCTCAGTTGTGTGTAATGTAATGAAAGTTTATGTTATAAAATGGCGGGATGCTATAATGGGGCCTGAGTATGATCATCAAAGTGATGTTGGGGTCGGTTCTCCCTAGATGATTTTTTTTCTATAGTGAAGGACCCATGTATCATAAGTACTAGTAGAGTCAGTAGTCCCCCAAATTAATTTGGTGTTCATATTCAATATTCCCAGTTTGAACTACCCTATCATTAACCTCTCGTGGGGAGTAGACCCTCCACTATAGTTGGAACTCACTCAACTGAGGAATATTTCAATAAAAACATGGGGACTCTCATATATATTTCTATTGAGGTTCAATTACACTACTGGCTTTGGGGAAACACTAGACCATAGATCTACAATGTTACTTATCTTTTTTAGTTAATTATGAAGATGAAAATTCATCTCTATTTGACTGATATTTATTAATGACCATATATGTGTTGGGTTTCTTTTTTCTATTTTCATGTGGGTGAAGCTGAATATCTTCGTATTATTGTTGGCTTTTTTATACTCAGGTAATACTGTTGAGTTTTTATATACTCACCCTTTATTGTATTTTCCCAAATTTGTTGTGTCTTATATAGATAACATGATGCATGGGGAAGGCATTGGTGGATATAGAGTAATTGGATCATAATTAAACCAGGGGACTATGACCATGTATGGTTTTCTATTCGCAACCTCATGTGTCAAGTATTATTCTTCATACAATGTTGTCCATTAATTTTTTATAATTTTTTATTGGGTGTGTGTTCCCTCACAGATTTCAGGGATGACCACCTGGATGGGAGATTCAAACGTTCCGATCGGTTTCTAGCGGGTTTGTTCGTAGAACCGGAAACATCCAATGATTCCACATCCGTTTGGACCTACTTTCCAAAGGTAGGCGCTCATTAGCTTGTGGACTAATGAGGCTTAGGAATTTGCATTGGTCGAGAGGATGGGAGGTCGGACTCATCACACCTTTTTTAGGGGAATTATTGTTTACTCTGGGACTCTCTTTATAGATTTAAGTTATGTTCGTGAATCCTTATTACATTACCAAGTATAAAATGAGATTTCCTTAAGTTTTAACAATCAATGATTAAAATATGCAAGAAATTTAGAGAATCTTTTATATGTATTCGAGGTTCTTCATCAATAGAGAATCATCTGTATCTATTTAGAGATTCTTGGTCAATGGTATCCTTCGAAACAAAAAAGTCTCTTGGTCATTATGATGACCGGGATGGTTTTAAAGCCACTCAGTGAGGCACTTGATGTTTATCGTCATTCAGAAGGACATGGATTATTTCAAAGTTGGGATCGAACCCATAAATGGGCTACCTACGTATCCTTTGTTTTGGAAAAGGAATCAGAACCCACGTAGTTTGAGTAATGGAGTGTGATGTTTATGATTGATGGATCAAAGAAGAATGTCATAATTACTTTTACACTCTAAGCTCACGTGAGTCATGCTCGGTGTGAGAAACAAGAGGTATTGGTAAAAATTAGACAATTGTGTCATAAAAGATGAAATCATAAGAATTTGTTTGGGGCTTATGTATGTATGACTGCCCAGATAGATGAAGGTTTAGGATTTACTTTTAGGGAGAAAATCCAGGAATAGGGTCCATAAAGGTATATGTGCTTTATGGAGATTTTGAATACTCTAATCTTGGGGCTTGCTCCTAAGGAGGATGCCCAAGTTAGGAGGGGACTTATGATTGGGTTTTACTCCTAAAAAGGAAACCCAAATTAAGGGTAAATTAGCACTGGTTAAGAGAAATTTAAGGGGGGCTTGGGGTTTACTCCTGAAAAGGAAACCCAAGATTATGACTGGGACTTACTCCTAAAAAGGAGGCCCAAGTTAGGGGACTTGGGGCTTACTCCTGAAAAGGAAGCCCAAGATTATGACTGAGTCTTATTCCTGAAAAGGAGACCCAGGTTAGGGATTAAGGTTTGGGGCTTACTCCTGAGGAGGATGCCCATATTATGATTGGGGCTTACTCCTGAGGAGGATGCCCAGGTTAGGGATTAAGTTTTGGGGCTTACTCCTGAGGAGGATGCCCAAGTTAGGAGGGGACTTATGATTGGGTTTTACTCTTAAAAAGGAATCCCAAATTAAGGGTAAATTAGGACTGGTTAAGAGAAATTTAAGGGGGGATTGGGGTTTACTCCTCAAAAGGAAACCCAAGATTATGACTGGGACTTACTCCTAAAAAGGAGGCCCAGGTTAGGGGACTTGGGGCTTACTCCTGAAAAGGAAGCCCAAGATTATGACTGAGTCTTATTCCTGAAAAAGAGACCCAGGTTAGGGATTAAGGTTTGGGGATTACTCCTGAGGAGGATGCCCATATTATTATTGGGGCTTACTCCTGAGGAGGATGCCCAAGTTTAAGGAATTAAGGTTTGGGGCTTACTCCTGAGGAGGATGCCCATGTTTGGGAACTTTAAGAATTTGGGGCTTACTTCTAATGAAGGATGCCCAAGTTAAAGGATTTATAACTGGGGATTATTCCTGAAAAGGAGACCCATGTTAAGGATTCTCTCATCTTAAAGGATGAGTTTGTATGAATGAACTCTCCATATTTAGTGGCATAAGGATATTTAAATCACTAGGTTTTGGGAGATATTCCACAGAATTCCTTTCAAATAAGGAAGTCAAATCAAGAAATCATTCCATAAATGGCTTTGAAGAGTGTCTTGAAGACTTAATCTTGAAAAGGAAAGGTGTAATGGCTTAATAGGGGTAAAATGGGCAAGATGGGCACCCAAAAATGTAGGGGCACGCAAGTCTTGAAAGGCGCGCAAGTATTGCGGCGGCGCGCAAGTATGGGTCGCGCAAGTATACTTGCGCGACATGAGGGGTACTTGCGCGATTCTCAAACATCATTAGAATACTTGAGCGACTCCTTTTAATCACTTTAGAATCCTCTTGAGCTTCTTCCAGAAAAGGGACACGCAAGTTATATTGAAGGAAAAAAGTCGGCGCGCAAGTGTTGATAAGTTTCAACACTTTGGCCTTCCTTCTTCTCTTTAGATATTCCGTTCTAGGTAAGAAATTACCTTAGAAGTGTTCCGAAAGGTTTGAGAAGAGACTTGGGCGTCGGGAGCTTCAATCCGAGTTTCTAGAAAAAAAATCCTCTCGAATGGTTGGCCCATAGGGTCTATTTATAGGCAAAAGAAGGCCCTGGTCGGTTACCGGGCGGTTACCACATAGGTCGCGCAAGTCACTTGAACGACCAAGGGTGCCGCGCAAGTGTACTTGCGCGACAGTGAGATAACTTGCGCGGTGCAGTTGTTGTTGATCCTTTGTTCATGCCTTTGTCGATTTTTGATGTTTTCTTCAATGGTTGAATAACTTTGAGCTCAGATATTCCCTTTTCCGATCTTTAGATTCTGTGACGAAAGGAGCGTCAACAAAAGTCCCCCCTCAGAGTTGAATCCGGAAAGAAATGAGGATTTGACTCAGAGGAAATTGAATACATTCAATGGAAAAGGGGGTGCGCAAGTCTTCAGGGCACAGAGGGCAGCGCGCAAGTGTGCTGGAACGTGACTTTTATTCAGAGTTCCTTTGTCTTTTATGGGCAGTTTAAAGTCATGCATGCCGGACATGAAGGGGCTAATGTTTATGGTCGAAATAGCTTTGACCAAAAATGGGTTAAAATTGATTCAATTCCTTGACAATTTATCTGAATACATATTACCATACTCAAGTATGAGGGAAAAAATGTAAACTATGACTTAAGAATATTTGAATCTGAGGAATGATATGAAAAAGAGCTAAAAGGAATTAGAAGAAGTAGTTTCCAAGAATGAAGTTACTATTACTTAACAAAACCCGTTAGGGGGTTGAAATATACAGGGCCACCTATGGGCATTGGCAGCATGGTCAAATAAATAACATCTTTCGGCTGACAAGTCTGTTATGTGGACTGTTTATGAAAGGCCACCTATGGGCACGTGCTGCATAGTCAGGCAAAAGAACTCCCAGAAATTTACTTTCCTAGTGCTAAAAGCCAGTGAAAGTTTATGGAGATTCAAATTTTCTAAAGTATATAGTTTGTTGTATGGAAAGAGGTACTTGAATATGGAGAAGATATTTCCGAACAAGAATATCGAAGAACTGGATGAATATCACTCCTACGAAGGTCTGACCCAAACGTAGGGAAGAAGAATAAACCATAGACTTGAATACTTTCAGATCATGAAAAAGGATATGGGACAAATATGTTAAGGATGGCTATTTTTTCGGATCCCTACATACTGTCGTTTAAGACAAATAAGGACAAAAGAGGCATTCTTCCCAAGAATGAAGTTACTATTCTCAAAACCCGTTATGGGGTTGAAATATGCAGTGCCACCTAAGGGCATTGGCTGCATGGTCAAATAAATAGCATCTTTCGGCTGACAAGTCTGTTATGTAGACTGTTTATGCAAGGCCAGCTATGGGAACGTGCTGCATAGTCAAGAAAATGAATTCTCAGAAGTTTGAGATTTTTGTGATTAGAAGTCATGAAAAGGGTTATGAAGATCTGAAAATATTTAAGGTTAGGATTATAACACATAAAGATGGGTATTGTCCAATGTATATAGAGATACATAGGTCAATGACAACCATAATCATGTTGTGGCTGGGTCCTGAATTGAAACTTGGACTTCACTATGTATCTCATAAGAATGAGAATCAAGCCATACGTAGTTCTTGAAATGCAGTTTAATGTCGTGCAGGACGAAGGTATGAGAAATCTTAGTTTAGGGTCATAGAATTCGGACAATAATAATGAATACACAGTGTGTGTTTTCATGAGGACTTTTCAGCTAAGGGACTGAAAGTGAAATTTGGGGTTAGGCCCAAAAAGACTTGGGGATGGATTCGAGGGATACTCGAACGTTCCTACGTATCCCATAATGATGGGAATCAAGCCCACGTAGTTCTAGAACTACCCTTTGTACAAATTTGGTTCGTACATGTGAAGGGTGAAAGGGGACTTTAGTGCAATGATGGTTTAACCTAAGATAAAAAGTTTAGGCATTACCATGTATGCATGTAGTCTTTTGGAATGAAACATGATCAAATAATATTGTAGTTTATTTTCGTACCGGACAAAAGTGTTTTATATTTTAACGTCATATAACAAGGACGAAAGTGAATCAATGTAAAGATATTGATTCCAGGGGCGGTTTCACAAATCATATGAGATGGTGATGAACCGATGTGAAGAGATTGTTTTTGGGCTTGAACCCTGGGAGGTTTCCTACATACCCAGCCTGGAGGGCAAGGATCAAAGTCCGTGTAGTTCAATTAAAGAATGAATTAATGATCAAGTTGTTCTTGGGGACAATGATCTAATAAAAAATGTTGTTGGGACTTACACATGGTTAGTGGCCCAAAGGGAGTATTATGGTTGATGTTTGATCTAACCTCACGTGAGTCATACTCGGTGTGAGAAACAAGAGGTAACAATAACCTTAACGATGCACAGTTTAATGTCATGTGGGACATATAAAGGGACTATGCAGTTTAAAGTCTTGCAGTTAGGACTGTTGGTGCTGCACAGTTTTAGTGTCATGTATCAGGGACAAAATATAGTTTAATGTCATGTAGGACATATCAAGGACTTTCTGTATAGTTTAGCGTCATTTAGTTAGGACGATGGGGACAATACAGTTTAATGTCATATTGGACGAAAGGGGGATTGTGCAGTTTATTGTCATGCAGTAAGGACAAAAGAGTGTACCATTTTAACGTCATGTCGGACGAAAGTGAGAATTGTTTAAGGTCATATGCATGGACCGTGAATGGTGCAGTTTAATGTCATACTGGACCTTTGAGATTATATAGTTTAACGTCTTTCCGGACGTAAGGGACTTTTATACAGTTTATTGTCATGTTGTTAGGACGTCACAGTTTAACGTCTTGCTGGACATAAGGGATTTGCAAATAGTTTATGGTCATATACATGGACCAGGGATGATGCAGTTTAAGGTCATGCTGGACGGTTTAGGGAAATTTTTCACAGTTTAATGTCGTGTGGGAAGAAGTTGTAGTTTAAAGTCATACTGGACCATTGCTGTATAGTTTAACGTCATATAGCAAGGACGCACTGGTGCTGTTCAGTTTAAAGTCATGTAGCTAGGACTAAGTTGAACCAATACGAGGATATCAGTTCTGGGGACTTTTTACAGTTTATCGTCATGCTGGACGATGAAAGTGTCACACAGTTTAATTTCATGTAGATAGGACATAATACAGTTTAGTGTCATGTATGAAAAAATATAGTTTAATGTCATCTCGGACATATAAGGAACTTCTGTACAGTTTAATGTCATGTAGATAGGACATAATACAGTTTAGTGTCATGTAGGACAAACTGGTGCTGTACAGTTTAAAGTCATGTAGCTAGGACTATGGTGAACCAATACGATTGTTTTAGATCTAGGAACAATATTTTGTGTTTATACAAAATACTTCTTCAGAAATCTGGCATTAGTTAGAGTCGTGATGTGTTCTCCATCCATTGAGATTAGAGAATACGCTCCATTAGAGTAGACCTTATGTATTGAATAAGGTCCTTCCCATTTTGGTTCAAGCTTGGGAGGCTCCTTTCCTGGTATCATTGGTTCTCTGAGAACCAATACCAATTCTCCCTGAATGAATGAACGAAGACGAACTTTTTTGTTAAAAGCTTGTGCTATTCGATTCTGATAGATTTCTAAGTGGTGTAAAGTGCATAATCTTTTTTCATCTAACTGTTCCAATTCATTCAACCACTTTTGGGATTTCTCATCAGTACATAACTAATCACAAATGGCTATTCTGAGTGAGGGCAATTGAACTTCAATTGGCAAGACTGCTTCTGTTCCATATACCAATGAATATGGAGTTGACCGCGTTGCATTGCGAGTGGTAGTCCGATAAGCCCATAAAGCATGAAAGAGTTTATCAGGCCATGACCTCTTATCTTTATCCACCATCTTTTGCAGTATATTTGAAAGAGTCTTGTTGAAGGCTTCTATCTGGACATTAGCCGCTGCATGATATCGAGATGAATGGTTGGACTTAATGTTGTATTTTTGATACAATTTCTTTACCTCAGAAGAACAGAAGTTGGTGTCGTTTTCCGTCAATATGGTATGAGGGACACCAAATCTAGTAATGATGTTAGACTTGATGAAGCTAACAATGCATTTAGAACTGACTTCTTTGAGAGGTACTTCCTCTTCCCATTTGGAAAAGAAATCAGTAGCAGTAAGAATGTACTTAAACTGCTTGGCCGTAGCTGAAGGGTAAGGTCCCACCACATCCATTCCCCATGTGGAAAATGGCCATGAGTATTTAGCTGTATGAAGCAACTCTGGAGGTTTATGAATGAAGTTGGCATATACTTGGCATGAATGACAATTATTTGTGAAATTAACACAATCTTGTATCATTGAATCCCAAAAGTATCTAAGCCTTCGAATTTTATTAGACAGTCTATGTCCAG
Organism: Viscum album; assembly: GCA_963277665.1. NCBI lineage: Eukaryota > Viridiplantae > Streptophyta > Magnoliopsida > Santalales > Viscaceae > Viscum > Viscum album. Next base: position 1,707,701,079 of record OY728138.1, on the reverse strand, counting down.
ACTTGTGGGCACCACAGACTCCTGCATGCACTTCTTTTATGACAGCCATTGTCTCTTCACCATCAATACATCTGAAGAGAACTCCATCAAAACCACGTTTGTAGAGAATTTTCTTGAGGTGGTTTGGGCTATCATAAAGAGTAAAATTGACCACACGTCGCCGAATTTGGTCTTTCTCGGCTCTATCAGGTGGAAGTGTTCCATTTTGAAGGTATTCCCTGATAGGTGACATCCATCCTGTAGTATGACCATACAGTTCAGGAATGGGACTAATTTCATTAATTTCCTCTATTCTGACTTGAACATAAGGTGAAATTGCACGACGGTGGGCAATACAGATGGTTGTCTCGTCCCGATTTGGATCTGCTAAAGCTGTGGCTATATTAGCCAGTGCATCAGCTTGAGCATTTTGTGACCTTGGGACATAAGAAAATGTCAGTTCTGAAGGGAATTCCGACATTAACTCTCTAACGTAATCATACAAAGGGATTAATTCTTCTTTTCTGATGGCATAATCCCCATTGACTTGTTTGATTACCAGGTCTGAATCACCTTTCACCTTTAAGTGATTCACCTGTGCTTGAAGCGCTAATTCTAAGCCTGTAATGAGAGCTTGGTATTCAGCTTCATTATTGGTACCACCTTCCCACAACAAAAAGGAATAAGGTAACACTGCCTTATCTGGAGAAATGAGCACAATTCCTAAACCAACTTTGTTGAATTTAAGATTTTCCATTTTCTTCCCTGTTGGACTTCTAGAAGCACCATGAAAATACATTTCCCATGTTTGAGGACTCTCTTGAATAGAGAAAACTTCCTCATCAGGGAGTTCAATATCTGAATATGTGTCTTCTACTGAAGGTTGTTCAGCCAGGAAATCAGCCAGAGCTTGGCCCTTAATTTCCTTTTGAGACACATACTGAATGTCGAACTGCTGTAGAATAACCGCCCACCTTGCTAGACGTCCTGTAAGCATTGGACGACTTAGGATGAATTTGAGCGGATTATTACGAGATACCAATTGGACCTCATGATGTTACAGTTAGTGTCTCAGTTTCTGAACTGCAAAGATTAATGCTAGGCAGCCTTTTTCAATACTTGAATACCGGGTTTCTTCTTCAAGCATAGTTCTACTGAGATAGTAGAGACTATTTTCATTCCCAGCATCATTCTTTTGAGCGAGAAAGGCACCCAATGATCGCTCTAAAGCTGTCACATAGAGGATAAGCGGTCTACCCTCAACAGGTGGCATGAGTACTGGTGGACTCAAGGGGTATTTCTTGAGAACATCAAATGCTTCTTGACATTCTTCAGTCCATTGGTAAGTGACTCCTTTCTTCAATAATTTGGTAAAGGGTAAACTTTTGCCTGCCAAATTAGCGATGAAACGCCGAATATAGGCTAAGTGTCCTTGAAGTCCTCTTAATTCTTTCAAATTCTGAGGAGGTGACATACCAAGGATTGATTTGGTCTTCTCAGGATCGACTTCAATACCACGATGGCATACAACAAAGCCGAGGAATTTTCCTGAGGTTACCCCAAAAGCACATTTTAAGGGGTTCATCTTCAAATTATGTTGTCGAAGCTTGTGGAATATGATTTCCAAATCAGCCAAGTGATTAGAAAGTTGTTTGGATTTAACCACCAAATCATCTACATAGCATTCAACAAACTTCCCTAAAAGTGGTTTGAAGATACGATGCATGGCGCGTTGATATGTTGCACCTGCATTCTTTAAACCAAAGGGCGTCACCCGGTAACAAAACACACCTTGAGGAGCTCTGAAGGCTGTATATTCCTCATCTTCTGGGGCCATTCGGATCTGATTATATCCGGAATATCCATCCATGAAAGAAAGTACTTCATATCCAATCGTCGCATCAATTAAGAGTTCTGTAATCGGAACCGGGAAATCATCTTTTGGACAATACCGATTAAGATCTCTGAAATCGATGCAAACCCTAATTTTTCCATTCTTCTTCTTTACAGGGACAATATTAGACAACCACTTGGGATATTGAACTTCTCTGACGAAGTTGGCTTTGATCAGCTTATCCACTTCAGCTTCAATTTTTGAAGCATAGGTTGGGTGTGTTCTTCTCGCGGCTTGTTTAAAACCTCGATGTTCTTTTGGTAAACCCAAATGATGAGTAGCAACATCAGGATCAAGCCCAGACATTTCTGTATAATTCCAAGCAAAAATATCTTTATTTTGCTATAGAAAAGAAATATACATATCTTGCCCTTCAAGGGTCATGGCCGCACTAATTAAAGTGGGGCGGGGATCTTTCTCTGTACCCAGATTTACTTCTCTGAGTTCATCCACAGTGGTAGAGATACCCTCTTCAAATGCTGGAGGAGCATCTCTAAGATCTTCCTCTTCCTCTTCATCATGTGTTATTTCTTCCGTTTCTACTTGCAAAGTAGATGAAAAAACAAAATTCTCATGATCATAAGAGATGTCAAAATTTTCACATTTTGAAGAAGAAGCTTCCATTTCCGACCCTATTGATGATAAAGGGTCTTCTTTGGGAAATAAAGTGGAGATGATGGATTGAGAATCGACATCATTATTCACCTCTGGTGTTGCTATAACTTCTTCTAGCCTGATTAGCGAAGTATAGACTTGTTGGACTTCATCACCACTTATGCTTTCATCACTGCTTCATAGGTTACCAATTTCTCCCATGTTGTCTGGCTCGATCGCCGTAATTGACATTATGGATCCTTCCATAAGAGTATTTTGATTTGGGCCTATTTTGTCAATTTGACTGATAGGTAATACATAATCTGTACTCACATGTAAAAATGGATTTATTGGAATTTTCTCCAAACCATATGGAGCATTAACTTTGGTAATTTCCTTCATTGTAGATTTTTCTATTCCATTCATGTGATAAAATTCCGCCTCAATATATTGAGACTCACATGTCTTGAACGGGGCCTTATTACCATACAATGTTCCAACTTGACCATCGAAACAGTATTTGAGAAATTGATGGTATGATGAAGGAATAGCTGCATGGTGATGTAGCCAGGGTCTTCCAAGCAAGATATTGAAAGTTGAGTCTTGATCAAAAATCATGAAATCCGAATGGGATACAAGATCTCCAAACTGAGTTCTGAGTGTAAATTCTCCCAGTGGTTCTTGTTCATTTTTATCATATCCTTGTAACATCATGGTAGAAGGAGATAAATCAGATTCTGTGAGGCCCAATCGACGAAGTGTACGAATCGGCATGAGGTTGACTCCTGAACCATTGTCAATAAAAGCTCTTCGAACATCTACACCATTGACTTTTCCAGATAAGTACAAAGGTTTTATGTGTCCATGCACAACATCATCTTCATCTTTATCAGTAAAATATATTACTGCATGGCATTCTGCAGGATTATTCTCTATGTGATAGATTTCAGCTGCAGCAATTTCAGCTTCAAACTTCTGAGGACATGACATAGCTTCGATGAGTGCTTCCCGAAGATATTTTGACAGATTCAAAGCATCCAAAATTGATAACTTGGCTGGTACTTGGGCCAAGTGTTTCAATATATCATACATTTGATCTAGAGGTATGTGTTTCCCAATAGGAATATGCGGTTTAGCAGGTACCTTGGAAGCAGATGCTTTGGAAGCTGATGCATCTTGTATTGAAGTTGGCAACATCCTTGTTTTTGGAAGATTAGACTGATTAGATCCATTTACTTGCTGATATAATGAAGATGGAACCTTTAATCGGTCTTCCAAAATAACTGTGCCAAAACTGAGTTGGCCATTGGCAGAAGAACTTGCTTGTTCTTTTTGAGCTTGCTGAAGGGCTCTACCACGGGTTTCTGCTGCATATACAGTGCTAGTAGGGGTAAAATTAGAGTAGTGGCTTCAGAAAGATCCACGTCTTCCCCTGTATCTTTAACCTCTAGAACCTCCTCGGATTCCCTTATTTGATACAGGGAATTCAGGCTCATCAAGACTGGAATATGGATCTGTTAATTGAATCATATTAACAGAACCAAAGATTAACTCTTCATCTGATAAAGACTCTACCTGGTTAGCCTGTTTAGGCTGTGCCATTTGGTGGGACGGTGCCCGTGGCTTTGAAGTAGATGGCATGAAATCTTCCAGAGTCAAAGACAATTTAGGCTTTAATACATACAAATCTTCTCCTGATTCTTCTTTCTTCTTTGAATTGCGCTGCCCTTTTGAGGATTTATCATTTAATGGAGGCTTTACTGTAGCTTTTGTAGGAGACACAATTGGCTTCTTCAATTGTGTTCGCAAAATGGAATGGGTCCGATTGATTGTCTTTCTGACCATCCAATCATCATATTTTTTTTGCAGTTTTGCTTTTGACTTCCTGCCACTCGCCTCCTTCCTCTGGATCTGTAACAGTAATACATGCTACATGAGCTGAAGAACCCTTCAATTTGACTTGTCCCAAGTCGACCATCTTTTGCAGGAGGTCTTTAAAGGCAAAACACTCCTGGATGGGATGCCCCAACATTTGATGAAAGGGACAATAATTGGGACAGTCTTCATCTCCTTCCTTGTTTGGCCTCTTGGGCACTGGTAATTGAACCAAATTATTTTCCAGAGCTGAAATGAAGTAACCAGGAACTTGCTCACTTCGGAAAGAGTATGTTTTACTCTTCATATCCTCAAATTTTTTTCATCGTTGATCTTTTTGATCATTTGGACGAAACATCCTTTTTTGTTGGCGTTCAGGAGGTGGAGCCCTTCGAGAAGATGAAGGTTTTGAAGTAGAAATAGGTACAGGTGCTTGTTTAAGCATAACTGTAGCAGTTTCTGCTTTACCCATTCTCCTTCCTGGAGCTGATGGAATTATACGAGATTTAACCTTAGCCTGTATAAGGGAATCTTCAATATGTTGAGCGATTGAAGTAAGGTCTTGAAACCCTCCTGTGTATTTCACAGGGATCAATGACGTGCGTAATTCGTCACGCAAATTTTCCACACAGATTGGCAACAATTCCTCTTGAGGGAGTGCTAAACTCAGGGAATATGTTAATCCCTTCCAAAGAGCAATGAAATCAGAGACTCTTTCATTCTCCCTTTGCTTGCAGTTTGTAAGATCGAAAACTGTCGTTTTTGGCAAAGTTGAGCTAAACTGAAGAAGGAATTTTTGACGAAGATCCTCTCATCCGATGACTGACCGGGATTGCAAGCTTGTATACCATACAAAAGCTGGTCCTTGCAACGTTCGCACGAAGCATCTGAGTTTCACTGCTTCTTGCTGCTCTGGAGTTCCCATCATAGGAGCACAACAAGACACGTAATGCGTCAAATGTTGTTCGGGGTCGCCTGATCCATTGAAAGTAGGGAAAACAGGGTTTCCAAAACTGGATGGAGAAGAAATTAAATCTACCCATTCAGGGTAAACTTTCTTTTCAGGTTGAACTTGTGCCCGTTTCCCTTCCATAGTTTCTAACCGAGCTGTTAATGACTCAATAGTAGTTATTAACTTTTGAGAAACATCAGGTTGAACTTGGTTTTGGGTAGGTGCAATGAAAGGAGCTTGGACAGACGTGGTGGTTGGTGCTGCAACTGATGGTAGTGCAGCCAACCGTTGTTGCGTTTGACCCGTAGGATTAGACCTCTGAGGGTGTACTGATAAAGGAGGATATTCCTGATCCATCTGAGTAGTTACAACAAATTCCTTCGGCTGTCGGACTTCAGCATTCTTAAGAAGAAGACTACTCTGAATTAGTTCTGCATTCAACCTTCTTAATTCTTTCATTTATTCCTCCTGTTGTGCAAATCTTTGCTCTAATGAGAGCGATTGACCTCCTTCAGAGGAAGGGTGAGAAGTAAACTGATTCTTTCCTTTCCCCTTATTGGATACTTTTCGGAGAGGGGGAAGTGGGTTACTTGAAGGAATACCCAGATTTTCGGTAAGCCTTTGATTACTTGTGCACACACCTTCTTCATTTAGGTCTGTGTGCGCAACATCTTGAGTAGGAACCTCTTCGTCTGATCCCTCTGATTGAGCCTCATCTGGTGAATCAGCAACAATAGCATTGATGACATTAATGGATGCATATTGCATGGAACCCTTTCTATCATCATTTCTGTGATATTGTCTTCCTCCATGTCCATGATGAGACATGGCATTCTGTTGACATGATCCCTCAGGAATTTCTTGGAGACCCGTCACGTGGAGTGGATCTCCTAATAGCTTGGCTCTTCGTTCCTCTTGAGGCTTATTCCCTAATCGAGAGAATACTGACTTTATCTGAGGGAGGGATTGAGGATTTGAAAAAGTCCCCAGTCCGGTGGACTGGGGATGTTCCTGCTGCTTCCGCTCAACTCCTCGAATCCCATTTGTTGACTCTGAGGGTTGGTTTAGAGAAGTCCCCAGTCTGACAAGCTGGGGTGTCTCTTGACATGCTATGTCTGAGATCTTCTTAAAATCTCTCTTGATCTTACGAATCTTAGTTCAGAAATTAGCTGGATGTATTAACCTGTATCCACTTTTATCACCTGGTTCAACAGACCATTGGATGATTTCCGAAACTTCTGTCATTTGATGACGTGTTTGCTCCAGACGAGAGGCTTGTGCAATATTCTCTCCTGCTTGATGTAGGAGCAATTCAACAACTTGTTCTCTATATACATGATTTTGAGAGGAACTAGTTGAAGCCTATTCTGGAGCAAGCTTTTGATTATGAACAAAGCCCATTGACTATGGCCGTCCATGGGCAATAACATTGCATGAGACCATTTTTGGCGGGCTTTGCTGACTGGAAAGCACTTTGAAATGTAGTGCTCCGTGAATACCCCATCCTATGATATGAACATCAGATGGATCATTGGCAATTAACTGACGCAATTTTCTTAGTGCGCCAAGGCATGAACGTTGAAGGGTTCTTTGTTTCTTTTCAGCCTTCGGATACCGAGAGACTGATAGAGATGCCAAATCAATCTGGCATTGTAACCCTTCTATTATCTTAATATGATTTTCATAATCACCGTAAGATAATACTTTCTTCTTCAATTGACAAAGAGTCTTCCATATGTTGAGATGAATATCATGGATTCCATCATCCGTCAATATCATTGGAATGTCGTACTGGGAGTCAGCCAAAGGCCAAAACATGACTGGTACTTCACCTTTTGCCAGTTTTTTCCTCATGTTCAGCATTTCCTCTTTATCATTAAATGAAGATTCTTCTACCTGTTTGGACCAGAGATGGTGTTTCCTTGTTGCTTCATCAGATTCAACAAGATTGGTAGAGAGATCACTATTCATGCTGGAAGATGAATGACCCAGGGATGGTTTGGAGAATAACCTGAACCCCAAGCTATCTTCTGATGGAGAAAGAGTTTCACCTGCCAATAGTAAAGCATCAAACATGACTGGCTTCACGTTTGCAAGTGCCTTGAGATAAGAGGGCTTTCTCGTCACTACATTGCCTTCTGAAGAATTTTCGAGACAACGTGAATCACTACTGTGGAGAGGACTTTCGCAGCGAAGTTCATCACCATGAGGAGGACCGTCATGATGGGTTACAACAAAAGATGAAATCTCTTGCTCCTTGGTCTTCTGACCACACAGAGGGTTCCTGTGGCTCTCATCTGAAGAAGAAACTTCAAGATTGACCGAACATTCATGAAGCAAGCCTTCATGAGGAAGTGTCTATTGAAGACCTTCAAAATTAATGTTCCCGTTATTGGGAACTGAGGGAGTAGAATCTTGAATTCCGACAGATAAATGTATGAGGGCTTCAAGAACTCCAGCATCGAGCAAGGCCTTGTTGCAGATTGTCCTTTGATCACCTGACTGTGCTAGGCGGATCTTTTTCTTAGATGCCTTCTTACTCACTTTAGAAACCACTTGTTGACGAAAGTGGTTACTCTGAGCAGGTGTATGTGCCTGATCAGGAAAGATGGTCAGGTTAGGCTGACGATCTACACTCAAATCAGGTGTATGTGCCTGACTTGGTTGTCCGTATGATATGGGGGAGTATGCCCCATAACCCTCTTGGACTGGAACATATGTGTGTGTCTTTTCCGGAGTGAATCATTGATGTGTCACTCCACTGCTAGGGATGGATTTATGTGTCTGTCCTTGAGATGATGCTGAAGCTGTTATGATATCCTGGCAAGCATCCAGAATATGAGCAGGAATTTGCTTCTGCTCTTTCACCATTGACAAAATACGTTTGGTGACTTCAGCCGCCGGAACGGGGATATAAGTCCATTCCGGTCTTGGAGTAGGTGTATGTTCCTGCTCCTGTCCTCCTTTTCCTGTCAGTGAATCCTGACAGTACTCAAGTGTGGAGGCAGAGAGTTGAGTCTGCCTCCTGTTTGTCATCGGGGCTTTCCGACTGACTTCTCCGTGCGCTACCAAGCGAGACTGTTGGTAGGCTTGATTAGTATTAGCAGGTGTATGTGCCTGCTGATTACACTTCGCCAAACGCGGTTGACGAGATCCATCATATGTAGTCAGATGAGCCTGCTGACTAACTGGTGATGTATAAGAAGGTGTATGTTATTTCCTATAGTACTCCGCCGGGATTGCCTGGCGGGATTGGCGTGATGCTGCCAGACAAGTCTGCTGGACAGCGGAATTAAAACGGACAGGTGATTGTGCCTGCTCGTTGTTTCCCACCAAGTTAGGTTGGTGGACTTCTCCGGAGATGGCAGGGATGACAACCTGCCTATTGTTAACCGGATTCCGTCTCTGGCGGTTCATCTTGCCTACTCGGGTTCGAGGAACCTGAGCTGAATGCCTGGAGTCGGTACCCTCATCATGTTGAGGGCGCACTACCGCACGAGTCTGGCGGCGATTGTTGATGGGAGCCCTCGAGAAGGACTCCTGTCTTTTTGGATTAAGGCCCTGCGGGACCTGCTCATTCACTTCCTCATAGTAAGGGAATGAATGGAAATTGCGTTCCGGGGATAACGACCCGAAACAGTTGGAGACGGTAGTCAGCACCGCCTGCTTCTTAATCGCTGGTCGCCGTTGTCTTGACGACCAGGTAGAGTTGTTAACTTGGAGGGCTTGACGAGCGGCCTCCAGAGTTGGGATAGTACCGTTGTGATGGTACTCCTTAACCAGTGCATTAGAAACCAAGCGTTGAAGACGCTGAGTTGGTGATGTCATCCTCAGAGCGGACGACGTTCCAGCAGGAGTAGTAGCATCGGTTTTCACAGCAGCAGACCTCACAGTAGAGCTGTCCACAGCAGCAGTATTCACAGGGGTGAATTTAAGGAAAGCCATTTTGCAGAAGATCTTGAGAAAAGAGTGCCTGTTCTATATAACAGACATAATCAAGATGAATCCGGCCACTGCATCTTTTGGATGAGCACATGTAAATGATTGCTTTGTTGGCCCAAGGGGCCTAACAAATAAGAAGAATATCACTTTAACTTGGTTAAGGATTCATGTAGGGTTCACCATTTTTGTTCCCTCACGGATTTCGGGGATGACCTCGTGTACGGGAGATCCAAACGTTCCGATCGGTTTCTTGCGGGTTTGTTCGTAGAACCGGAAACATCCAATGATTCCACATCCGTTTGGACCTACTTTACAAAGGTAGGAGCTCATTAGCTTGTGGACTAATGAGGCTTAGGAATTTTCATTGGTTGAGAGGATGGGAGGTCGAACTCATCACACCTTTTTGAGGGGAATTATTGTCTACTCCGGGACTCTCTTTATAGATTTAAGTTATGTTCGTGAATCCTTATTACATTACCAAGTATAAAATGAGCTTTCCTTAAGTTTTAACAATCAATGATTAAAATATGCAAGAAATTTAGAGAATCTTTTATATGTATTCGAGGTTCTTCATCAATAGAGAATCATCTATATCTACTTAGAGATTCTTGGTCAATGGTATCCTTCGAAACAAAAAAGTCTCTTGGTCATTATGATGACCGGGCTGGTTTTAAAGCCACTCAGTGAGGCACTTGAAGTTTATCGTCATTCAGAAGGACATGGATTATTTCAAAGTTGGGATCGAACCCATAAATGGGATACCTACGTATCCTTTGTTTTGGAAAAGGAATCATAACCCACGTAGTTCGAGTAATGTAGTATGATGTTTATGATTGATGTCTCAAAGAAGAATGTCATAATTACTTTTACACTCTATGCTCACGTGAGTCATGATCGGTGTGAGAAACAAGAGGTATTGGAAAAAATTAGACAATTGTGTCATGAAAGATGCAATCATAAGAATTTGTTTGGGGATTATGTATGTATGACTGCCCAGATAGATGAAGGTTTAGGATTTACTTTTAGGGAGAAAATCCAGGAATAGGGTCCATAAAGGTATATGTGCTTTATGGAAATTTTGAATACTCTAATCTTGGGGCTTGCTCCTAAGGAGGATGCCCATGTTAGGAGGGGACTTATGATTGGGTTTTACTCCTAAAAAGGAAACCCAAATTAAGGGTAAATTAGAACTGGTCAAGAGAAATTTAAGGGGGGCTTGGGGTTTACTCCTGAAAAGGAAACCCAAGATTATGACTGGGACTTACTCCTAAAAAGGAGGCCCAGGTTAGGGGACTTGGGGCTTACTCCTGAAAAGGAAGCCCAAGATTATGACTGAGTCCTACTCCTGAAAAGGAGACCCAGGTTATGGATTAAGGTTTGGGGCTTACTCCTGAGGAGGATGCCCATATTATGATTGGGGCTTACTCCTGAGGAGGATGCCCAAGTTTAAGGAATTAAGGTTTGGGGCTTACTCCTGAGGAGAATGCCCAAGTTAGGAGGGGACTTATGATTGGGTTTTACTCCTAAAATGGAAACCCAAATTAAAGGTAAATTAGGACTGGTAAAGAGAAATTTAAGGGGGGCTTGGGGTTTACTCCGGAAATGGAAACCCAAGATTATGACTGGGACTTACTCCTAAAAAGGAGGCCCATGTTAGGGGACTTGGGGCTTACTCCTGAAAAGGAAGCCCAAGATTATGACTGAGTCTTATTCCTAAAAAGGAGACCCAGGTTAGGGATTAAGGTTTTGGGCTTACTCCTAAGGAGGATGCCCATATTATGATTGGGGCTTACTCCTGAGGAGGATGCCCAAGTTTGGGAACTTTAAGTATTTGGGGATTACTCCTAAAGAAGGATGCCCAAGATAAAGGATTTATAACTGGGGATTATTCCTGAAAAGGAGACCCATGTTAAGGATTCTCTCCTCTTAAAGGATGAGGTTGAATGAATGAACTCTCCATAATTAGTGACATAAAAATATTTAAATCACTAGGTTTTGAGAGATATTCCACAGAATTCCTTTCAGATAAGGAAGTCAAATCAAGAAATCATTCCATAAATGGCTTTGAAGAGTGTCTTGAAGACTGAATCTTGAAAAGGAAAGGTGTAATGGCTTAATAGGGGTAAAATGGGCAAGATGGGCACCCAAAAAGGTAGGGGTGCGCAAGTCTTGAAAGGCATGCAAGTATTGCGGCGGCGCGCAAGTATGGGTCACGCAAGTATACTTGCGCGACATGAGGGGTACTTGCGCTATTCTCAAACATAATTAGAATACTTGAGAGACTCCTTTTAATCACTTTAGAATCCTCTTGAGCTTCTTCCAGAAAAGGGACGTGCAAGTTATATTGAAGGAAATAAGTCGGCGCGCAAGTGTTGATAAGTTTCAACACTTAGGCCTTCCTTCTTCTCTTTATATCTTCCGTTCTGGGTAAGAAATTACCTTAGAAGTGTTCCGGAAGGTTTGAGAAGAGACTTGGGCGTCGGGAGCTTCAATCCGAGTTTCTGAAAAAAAATACTCTCGAATGGGGGGCCCACAGGGTCTATTTATAGGAAAAAGAAGGCCCTGGGCGGTTACCAGGCGGTTACCACTTAGGTCGTGCAAGTCACTTGCGCGACCAAGGGTGATGCGCAAGTGTACTTGCATGACAGTGAGATAACTTGCGTGGTTCATTTGCTGTTGATCCGTTGTTCATGCCTTTGTCGATTTTTGATGTTTTCTTCAAATGTTGAATCACTTTGAGCTCAGATATTCCCTTTTCCGATCTTTAGATTCTGTGACGAAAGGAGCGTCAACAGTGTGTTATTTCATCCTCCTTGTAAATGTATTCTTTTACAATACTCTGATGTTTACCTATAAGTTGTTTCAAGTTTACACTTACACTCTATATGTTTTTTAATTCTTCATTACCACTAATTTTTCAGATAGATTTTTGAGTTGTTTTGTGTTATTATATAAATAATTTAGGATAAAACCTCTAATTTTAAGAGATATACCTACTTTTTGGTAGTCACTATCCCCTAACCTATTATAGGTGGGCACGGTGTGTCACTCTCAACTTATTATTTGACCAAGTAGGGCCACAATTGGTCTTATAAATAAAATTTGGTATTATTGGAGTTTTGTATTAAGGTATGTGTTTATATATATATGTGTTCTGATGATTGTTTTGGTATCCTAGGGATTTATTTTTAAGTTGTATTGATTTTTTATTTCAAACTAGGAATCACAGTGATGGTGTAGAAACCGATGTGTCCATACACCAAGACATTGACCACATTCTTATAAACATGGTTAGACGAGTAATAATTTATAGGGAACTCAATGGAACCTGGAACATATATGAATGGGTATTTGAATTTCATGTCATTATTTTTTAACCTCAGAAGATATACTCATCTCACCACAGTTCATCTTATTAACTATTAGGATACCAGCATGATGACATCTATTTGGGATATTAAGACCGGGTTGTGAAAATGAAAAATTGAGTTATAATGACTCATTTTAGGGACATCTCAATATATTGTTTCATAAAGGAATATTGAGAGTGGTATATCTACCTGATATGAAGTGCATGGACGTATCCTTAGTTGCTCAGGCTGATGTATGTCTTCATGATGAGATTTCTATTTTTCTATAGGGATGTGATGATGATTACATAGATTTATCACCTCTACAGTGTTTCATATATAGTGGGAGATTATGTTTCATGACTATCCGGACCCTCAGGAAGCATTAGACTATCTTGAGTTGATGGTTTGAGATTTATGACTAGGGAAAACCCAAACATACCTAACAGGTTCTCCTTCAACTATCCTTCTTCATGAAGTCGTAGGGTGATGATGGAGTCTCATCACCTACACCGATGATGAGGTGACACTTCCATGGGACCAGTTTCAATGATTTTTTTCAAGGAGTACTACCATTTAGTCATATATTATATGGGGATTTAGATGTTTTATGAGTTTCCATGGGGTGAGATTATTTTTTGGAGTATTATTCAATGTTCATCGACCTCACTCTACTCTCTCAAAAAAGTTAGAGATGGATACTTTTAAGAGTGAAATTTTGAACACTACCTCCATAGGGTCATCCAATCTAGTGTATTCTCTCTATGAATTACAAATTATATAGAGGTTCTTATGTGGGTATTTTTGATAGTTATATTTATAGAAGAGGATAAATGATTAGTTATAGATAGAAATGTTCATTATAGAGTATAATCAACTACTACTATTGAAAAAATTCAGATATTAATATCATGATGTTGGAGTAATTTAATTTTTCAAACATAGAAGTGGGGATCTGTGGAAATCAGATTTTGAAAAGGATTCAGTCATTCTATAGTTGGATGTCATATTGATTCTGCCAGATGGGATCAAATGGCTAGTGATTTCTTTAACTGGAGTAATGAAGGTGGTGTTTAGACAATAGATAGACCATTGTGGTAGATGAATCATTATGATTAGGGATCTCCCATGTGTGGTCATGGCGGAACCTAAAGTGGTAGTGCTGAAAAAGAGTTTGGTGAAGCCTTAGGAGGATGTTATTTAGGTAGAGGATAATATTATTAAATACTCTCACCAACACCACCAAATTGTCCATGAAATTACCAAAGAGTGTGGTGTAGAGGTCTTGGTCTGTTACAGACTCTAGGGATATATGATTAGACTATGAATGAGATGAATTTATGTATGATCTATGACATCTCACCTTTAGAACATGTATATATATAAACATGAATGATTCGTTCCTTCATTTTTTTTCCACTCTGTGAGAACTATAGATTCACCTAGATTCATTATTCCATCAGTTCTGATTAGAGGTTCCTACAAAGATCAATTCTAATTTTTCATAAATATGACTATAGTGATATATTGAGCCCAATGGGGAGAGGTCCAAATGGATCATCATAGTTATTGTAATGAAACTGTATGGATTCTTTCTAGGAATAGACTAGTTATCCCTTGTATGATCTGAGATAGACTATCCCTGAAGGGATGATATATATCTACAGATGGATGGGATGAAATTTCCCTTCAATGGTGAGAAGTAAATATTAGAATAATGAGTTGTGATTGAGATAAAGAATAAGAATCTTATTTCTAAATAGTTTGTTAGATCATCCCCTACTGTAGTGAGATCTTGAGACATCTGACTTCTAGAAGTAGTGAATATGGAAACAGTTGTGTTCCCCGAAGATGTTATAGAAAAATATCTATAAAAATGGTTTTGATTTTTGAATCTAAATCCTTTACTAGACTATATTAATATCCTCTAAAACATATCATATGGCCTCTATTGGGCCCTGTGAGTAGTGGATGTAGTTGGTGGGACTTCAGGGTAGTGGTTTTATGAAACCTAGTGTATCACCCCTTTCACCTCAATTTTATTTCTCAAGAATGTATATGTTATATTGATTCTATGTGATAATTATAGGCTTTTGAACCAGGTGATGATAAAAAATAAGTACCTCATATTGTGTACAAATTCCTACTTCGACAATGTAAAAGGAATGTGGTGGTTCTCAAAGATTGATCTCAGTTCTGACTACCAATAGTTATAGTTTCACAAGGAGGATATTCCAATGATGGAATTTTGATGTTTCAATGGTCAATATGTCTTACTAGTTATTTCATTAGGAGTAAAAAATTCCCTTGTTGTTTTCATGGGACTTATTAATTAGATATTTCATCCCTTATTAATGTAGTTTTTGTAGTATTTGTCAATGAACTTATAATGTAACACCCCGAGCTTCCATGATACGCTTCTCATTTAATAATGCAATAGCTTGCATGGTACGCAAGTTCGAGTTCTAACACACCGCGACTAATCAAAGTAGCCGTTATGAATAGTAATAACCACTTTTTAAAATTATAGAAATTTTATATTTCAAAATGGACTTCATTTTTGTATTCGTAATATCGAAATTATCCTAAGTTTAATTTTTTGCAACTTTCTGAGAACTTCCAATATTTTATGAATAGTGATAAATACTTAAAACAACTTTTTTAATCAAAATAATTTATTGTGATAAATTATACTATTTAGTGGTTTCAAAGTATAATTAGAATATATTTTTACCATTTTATCCAATGGTGGTCATTATAATTAATTTAACATTGAAATTGGACATAAACAATTGCCAATCTTTTGATATAAATTGTTTCTTAAAAACACGCTATTTGTTGTAACAGCGGGAATTGATTATTAAATTAATTAATTAAAATTATATGTTTGGAATTTTGTAAAATAGACATCATTTTTGAATTCGGAATATCAATTATAGCTTAGGGTGAAATTTTGGCATTGTTCAGAAAAACTTCAATTTTTGATGAATAGTGAAACCACTAAGTGGTAGTTAAATAACTGATTTTTCGTTTAAATGAAATATTACCACTTCTGTGATTTGATTTTAAAAAATCCTACATAAATGGTTGTCATTAAGAAGTAAAATGTGGTTCAATGAGATTAAAATAATTTTTTTGGTGAATAGTAACTTTTAAGTTCTTAATCGCGATTAGAGGTAATTAGTGTAGTTTAAGGTAAAAATAATGTTTTAATAATATGAGAGGAGCTTGACACTTGTCCTACTCCTATTGGATGAGTCATGGACGACCAAGACAACCCATAGGTCAACTTGGGGACCCCATGGAGCCACTTTAGTTAGAAAATGACATAAATACCTTTTATTTAATCTTAAAGTAAAAAATGACACAAACATAAAATGTTTTACTAGAACAATTTTTACATGGGGTTATACAAGTCATATTTTTTACTATAAATATTAATTGGAAATCTAAAAAGATTTCCTACATCATAGTATTTTTTTTATAATTTTTAGACATTAAATAAATTAAATTATTTATGACATCATGATGATGCAACGATGACATCATTATTTAACGATTTAAATAAAATTAGAAGATAATGTAGAATACAAGGCTTACACTTGTCCAAAGCCTATTGGATGGGTATATTTCTAACCCTTATCACATTATCCACGAATTATATAAGTGTGGGACTTTTAGAATCCGAAAAGCATTGTGTAATAATGTAACATTTCAATCTTTCCGAAAGAGCCCCTCCTCTCCACTTATAAAAGGCCCCCACGTCTCCCACCTCATTTACACCTTCAAGCCATTTGGCTCGGAAAAACTCTGCCCAAATACTCTCCCAACTTCCCTCTATTACTCCTAGAAGCCTCACTTTGGGCAGAACTCTTCCCAAGGAAGCCTTTGGCTCAAATCAAAAAGAGTTACCCGATTTTGAGGTAATGTCTTCTCTAATGTTGTTTTGTTTTATTTTTCTTCTCCAACCCCATAAAATCTTTTTATTAATTTCTTTTGTAACAACACCAGTATCCTCAATATACTAGGATGTTTTTATTAGAAGGATTCGTGCTACACTTACACACACCTCAATCTAATGGTTAAAGAACAAACGGTTTCTGTGGATGGCAAATTTCTGCCTCACGAAACGATGATTGTTCAACACTCATATAACACCTTAAAAGGTGGCCATTAAGATGTCACTATATTTATATATGATATATAATGTGTTTATGTTTTACTTATGCTTCTGTATTTCTCATTTATGGCATACTTTATGATTTCCATTATGGGTAAAACGCGATAATTTCATTTTAGGATGTGCGGACTACCGCCCCCTCAAAGTGATTTGAATCGTTAATGCCATATGTGGGATGTATAAAGGATGGATTAAATGGTATTGTACACTATATTATACTGGAATTATATTATACATTTATATCATTATTATTTCGTTCCATTAAATATGAAATTGAAATGAAAGTAGCGTTCATGCGTACGTACGACTTACCGTCTCCATGAACGGTGCATTTCATTTCCTACCTCTAAATGTTATGTAATATTATAAATGAATGTATATACTAGATATATAAGATATATATGACATCTAGATCATGAATATAATTCTGGAGATAATGGATATTCTACCACATAAACAACTTGTAATTATAAGAAGTTTATTGTTGACTCAAGTACCAAAGATCGACAAAACGACCGTTATTAACTTAAATAATTACATAATGTTCATATCATTGTAATAAGTGATATAATAAGGATAATGAAATTGAAAATGGTTCTTAATAAGGTATATATTAACTCTAGTTTATTATTCAGGAGGTTAAAGAACGGTTGAGTCAAGTCAGACACGAGGTAAGGGTTTACTTCACAACCTCTTCATTATCCAAGGTTGTTTATACATAATTATCTACTGGGACCTCGTTATCATCCACATCCATGTTTCTTCAAAATATATTTCAAAACATTTTTATTATTTACAAGAATATGGGTTAAAGTCATTTATACCCTTTTTGACTTTTTATAAGAGGAATCTTTCCGTCGTTTTCAAAACAAGGTCCTTTTTAACCTTTTCGACAGAATTAAGGTAAGAATGTTTTTTTTAACTTGTACGGTGGGTGCGGTTATTTTCCACCGTTATAAAATCTTCAATGTTTTCATTACAAGCTTATAAGAATATTTTCAAGAAAATGTTTTATTTTATGATTTCAAAAATAGAAAGAGATATTTCTCTAAAATATGTTTTGATTTCATCTCTGTCAACATCCTTTGATGGATTTTACGCTTATTTGAAGTTTATTTATTGTGATACAAAAATTCTATATTGTATTGAAGGTTTTGTGATATGTTTGACTATGGATTTGCTTTTTTTATACCATTCATAGTTTATGGTAAAATTATTGACATTTCGTATGCTAGTTTTAATACGAATGTTTATGTTATGTTTAAACCTTTTCATATGGGAATGCATTGGACTTAATATGTGACGGGTGGAGCCCGCTATAGCTCCTCGATGCATCGGCAGGTCTCATGAGACAAACTAGTGTCTTGGCACGAGGCCTTGACAAAATCTTATTTGTGGTCTTGGCACGAGGCCTTGGCTACGTGGTTATGATAGTCTGGAATTATGCATTCCATCATTATGAAAGTGGTTATTGATATTGCATGTGATTATTCGGCCAGTAGAATATCCATGTGAAGAAGTATATGGAATTATCTAATTTTACTTTTGCCATATTATGTTGAAGTTCAAGTTTAAAAGGATTTTTTTAATTATACATTTCCTTAAATGTTAATGTTCATTTATGAATGCTTCCGCAATATTGTTATCCTTACTGAGCATCTGAGCTCACCCCTTTCAATGTTTTAATATTTTCCAGGATGTGAAGAAGTATTTTAGGAATGACCTGCAGGGTAGTTAGAAGAGGATATGAGTGTGGACAATGAAGACCATGTTATTGTAGTTTGTTTACTTTTTGATGTAATGAAAGACTTATGAATGTATCTAGTGTTTCCAAGGCTACTAAACTAATCGGTCTTTCGAGACTTGATCTTTTGTGATCATGCCAATGTTACGAAGTAATGCACCGACTCTGGGTAGCTGGGGTCAGGGCGTTACAGTTGGTATCAGAGGGAGTTTAGTACTAACCTTGAAAGCTAGATTTAGATAAACTCTGATTAGATCACATAGCCCAAGGATAGAATTTGAGGATTAGTATAGAATAACTTCCTAGAATTTTGGTATTATAGAGATTTTGTGAGTTTTCCGAGAAATACATCCCTGTCAGGATACGAGCAGGTAGAGGTGGCTCTGGCACAGATGTACCTAGGGGTAAAACCCGAAAACACCGCTTTAATCTAGACTCGAACGGGAACTGGTGCATGACAACGGGCCTTGTTGCACTCTTGGTTACGACACTCCCGGGGGATATGCTTAGGATAATTCTCGTTTTCTTTACAAACCACTATGAATGGTTATGAGTATATACTTCCTCAAAGAAAACGTTTTTATGATTATGGATTATATCCATAAATAGTTCAATTTATGTTAAGTGTTTTATAAGTATGGGATTATGTATTTTGATTCATAAACTAACCTAGTTTATGCCATTGTATAGAAATGGTGCCCAGTAGAAGGAATGTGAACTCCAGCAATATGTATGATCCAAAGAGTAAGAAGGATCGTATCTTTCACGGTATTAAGCCAAAATTTCGAAGGGAAATAGTCTCCCATGTGTTCTCAACATATGAAGAAATAGTATCATGTGTCAATAAGATAAGTAAAGAATTCTCTGAGTCCTATGGCTTTGAAGCGAAGCAAGAGACGAAAGGGATGGAAGATAGAATGATGGATAAAGGGATGAGGGGAAAGAAGAATTTTCCAATATGTGGTAATTGTGGGAAGAAACATCATGGAACTTGCCTAAAGGGAATGGGAGTTTGTTATAAGTGTATAGAAAAAGGACACAAAGTGCGTGACTGCAAGGGTAAGAAAATGGTTTCAAATGTACAATGCTTCTTCTGCAAGGATTGGGGACACTACGCAAACCAATGTCCAAATCATCAGAGTATGCCCCAAATGATGTTATTGGATAATAATCAAGTTATGATACTACCACAGATGAGGAGTAATGATTAGAGTTCTTATATTGTTATTAATTAATTTTGTAATTTGAGTGTTTTATCAATGATGTACTGGTTATAATAATTATGGAGTATATAAGGATTGTACTGCAGTACTATTTCATCAAGGACTTGAGATTGTGTGGAACCAAGAAAAGTGACTCCACAGTAGGTTAAATTTTTGGAAAATATATGGTTGAGAGAAAGATAAACCATAATATGGTTCTGATACCGAGATAGTGATTTTGGAATAAGACGTGATTGATTTGGATAAATTATATTGGATATTCTTAACTTCCTTGAAACTGATTGATGATTTGTATACATTTTTTTGATAGGAGGAGTATATCTAGTATTCTATAAGGAATAAGGGATCATGGTAATTCAGTATGTTTAAAAAGAATACATGATGAAGGTGTTCACATGTTGTTACATGGAAAAAAGGATCTTCATTATGTTTACCTTCCTTATAAAATTTGGACTGTGAGATGGACAGAAGTATTTTGGATAACTATAAAGGTTGGAATGGATTAAGTTGATCTTTGGATAGTATTGTTTAAGGTTAAAAAAAATTATGAAGATTATTTTTGGAATATTATAATACTATAGTTTTAGGAAAAGGACAACCTGCAGGGTGGGGCATAACCTGACGCGTCGGACAAAGCTGCAGGAATTGAACCCACAACTATAGTGCGACAGGCCTTTATTTCCTACCACTAGCCTACAGGAAGTCCCTGGTTATTACAAAATAATTTTACTAATCTAAATGGTATGTGTTAACATTTGGAACCTTATACAATTAGGATAAGTATAATATTTTTGGGTTCTATTATCTTTTGAGTGAAAGGGGAGTTGAAGGTTGAAACTCTAATTGTCAAGCATAAATATATATATATACCTACCTGTTATTCAATGAATAAATTAATTCTTAAACTTTAGTGAAGGGATATTAAAACAAAAAAATGTGTTACCCTAATACCTTATGTCTTGTTGAACTGATGATATTTTAAATCAACATAGATTGAAGGCTTTGAGGCCCTCAATTTGACAGTTGATTGTGATTGATGACCTCAATCACTCCCTACAAATATTTACGTTTTTCCTCCAATTATATGTCTCTAATTTCCACCAATGTTCTCCTTATCGAGATCATAATTTGGTGGTGACTTTCTTATTTCCATTTCCCTCTTATTAAGGATAAATTTTATTAACCTTATTTCCGATGTGGGTTTTCCACAAAGGTATTTTATCTTTTAAACCTTTTATTTTCAAAGAAAATTTTCAAATTGCGAGGACGCAATTTATTGAAGGAGTGGAGAATGTAACACCCCGAGCTTCCATGATACGCTTCTCATTTAATAATGCAATAGCTTGCATGGTACGCAAGTTCGAGTTCTAACACACCACGACTAATCAAAGTAGCCTTTATGAATAGTAATAACCACTTTTTAAAATTATAGAAATTTTATATTTCAAAATGGACTTCATTTTTTTATTCGTAATATCGAAATTATCCTAAGTTTAATTTTTTGCAACTTTCTGAGAACTTCCAATAATTTATGAATAGTGATAAATACATAAAATAACTTTTTTAATCAAAATAATTTATTGTGATAAATTCTACTATTTAGTGGTTTCAAAGTATAATTAGAATATATTTTTACCATTTTATCCAATGGTGGTCATTAGAATTAATTTAACATTGAAATTGGACATAAACAATTGCCAATCTTTTGATATAAATTGTTTCTTAAAAACACGCTATTTGTTGTGACAACGGGAATTGATTATAAAATTAATTAATGCAACTTATATGTTTGTAATTATGTAAAATAGACATCATTTTTGAATTCGGAATATCAATTATAGCTTAGGGTGAAATTTTGGCATTGTTCAGAAAAACTTCAATTTTTGATGAATCGTGAAACCACTAAGTGGTAGTTAAATAACTGATTTTTCGTTTAAATGAAATATTACCACTTCTGTGATTTGATTTTCAAAAATCTTACATACATGGTTGTCATTAAGAAGTAAAATGTGGTTCAATGAGACTAAAATAATTTTTTGGTGAATAGAAACTTTTAAGTTCTTAATCGCGATTAGAGGTAATTAGTGTAGTTTAAGGTAAAAATAATGTTTTAATAATATGAGATGAGCTTGACACTTGTCCTACTACTATTGGATGAGTCATGGCCGACCAAGACAACCCATGGGTCAACTTGGGGACCCCATGGAGCCACTTTAGTTAGAAAATGACATAAATACCTTTTATTTAATGTTAAATTAAAAAATGACACAAACATAAAATGTTTTACTAGAACAATTTTTACATGGTGTTATACAAGTCATATTTTTGACTATAAATATTCATTGGAAAGCTAAAAAGATTTCCTACATCATAGTATTTTTTTATAATTTTTAGACATTAAATAAATTAAATTATTTATGACATCATGATGATGCAGCGATGACATCATTATTTAACGATTTAAATAAAATGAGAAGATAATGTAAAATACAAGGCTTACACTTGTCCAAAGCCTATTGTATGGGTAGATTTCGAACCCTTATCACCTTATACACGAATTATATAAGTGTTGGACTTTTATAATCCGAAAAGCATTGTGTAATAATGTAACATTTCAATCTTTCCAAAAGAGCCCCTCCTCTCCACTTATAAAAGGCCCCCACCTCTCCCACCTCATTTACACCATCAAGCCATTTGGCTCGGCCAACCTCTGCCCAAATACTCTCCCAACTTCCCTCTCTTACTCCTAGAAGCCTCACTTTGGGAAGAACTCTTCTCAAGGAAGCCTTTGGCTCAAATCAAAAAGAGTTACCCGATTTTGAGGTAATGTCTTCTCTAATGTTGTTTTGTTTTATTTTTCTTCTCCATCCCCATAAACTCTTTTTATTCATTTCTTTTGTAACAACACCAGTATCCTAAATATACTACGATGTTTTTATAAGAAGGATTCAAGCTACACTTACACACACCTACATCTAATC
Source organism: Viscum album (assembly GCA_963277665.1). NCBI lineage: Eukaryota > Viridiplantae > Streptophyta > Magnoliopsida > Santalales > Viscaceae > Viscum > Viscum album. The sequence goes on along the minus strand of OY728138.1, from coordinate 1,707,678,365 downwards.
GTTAAAGAACAAACGGTTTCTGTGGATGGCGAATTTCTGCCTCACGAAACGATTATTGTTCAACACTCATATAACACCTTCAAAGGTGGCCATTAAGATGTCACTATATTTATATATGATATATAATGTGTTTATGTTTTACTTATTCTTCTGTATTTCTCATTTATGGCATACTTTATGATTTCCATTATGGGTAAAACGCGATAATTTCATTTTAGGATGTGCGGACTACCGCCCCCTCAAAGTGATTTGAATCGTTAATGCCATATGTGGGATGTATAAAGGATGGAGTAAATGGTATTATACACTATATTATACTGGAATTATATTATACATTTATATCATTATTATTGCGTTCCATTAAATATGAAATTGAAATGAAAGTAGCGTTCATGCGTACGTACGGCTTACCGTCTCCATGAACGGTGCATTTCATTTCCTACCTCTAAATGTTATGTAATATTATAAATGAATGTATATACTGGATATATAAGATATATATGACATCTAGATCATGAATATAATTCTGGAGATAATGGATATTCTACCATATAAACAACTTGTAATTATAAGAAGTTTATTGTCGACTCAAGTACCAAAGATCGACAAAACGACCGTTATTAACTTAAATAATTACATAATGTTCATATCATTGTAATAAGTGATATAATAAGGATAATGAAATTGAAAATGGTTCTTAATAAGGTATATATTATCTCTAGTTTATTATTAAGGAGGTTAAAGAACGGTTGAGTCAAGTCAGACACGAGGTAAGGGTTTACTTCACAACCTCTTCATTATCCAAGGTTGTTTATACATAATTATCTACTGGGACCTCGTTATCATCCACATCCATGTTTCTTCAAAATATATTTCAAAACATTTTTATTATTTACAAGAATATGGGTTACAGTCATTTATACCCTTTTTGACTTTTTATAAGAGGAATCTTTCTGTCGTTTTCAAAACAAGGTCCTTTTTAACCTTTTCGACAGAATTAAGGTAAGAATGTTTTTTTTAACTTGTACGGTGGGTGCGGTTATTTTCTGCCGTTATAAAATCTTCAAAGTTTTCCTTACAAGCTTATAAGAATATTTTCAAGAAAATGTTTTATTTTATGATTTCAAAAATAGAAAGAGATATTTCTCTAAAATATGTTTTGATTTCATCTATGTCAACATCCTTTGATGGATTTTACGCTTATTTGAAGTTGATTTATTGTGATACAAAGCTTCTATATTGTATTGAAGGTTTTGTGATATGTTTGACTGTGGATGTGCTATTTTTATTCCATTCATAGTTTATGGTAAAATTATTGACATTTCGTATGCTAGTTTTAATACGAATGTTTATGTTATGTTTAAACCTTTTCATATGGGAATGCATTGGACTTAATATGTGACGGGTGGAGCCCGCTATAGCTCCTCGATGCATCGGCAGGTCTCATGAGACAAACTAGTGTCTTGGCACGAGGCCTTGACAAAATCTTATTTGTGGTCTTGGCACGAGGCCTTGGCTACGTGGTTATGATAGTCTGGCATTATGCATTCCATCATTATGAAAGTGGTTATTGATATTGCATGTGATTATTCGACCAGTAGAATATCCATGTGAAGAAGTATATGGCATTATCTAATTTTACTTTTGCCATATTATGTTGAAGTTCAAGTTTAAAAGTATTTTTTTAGTTATACATTGCCTTAAATGTTATTGTTTATTTATGAAAGCTTCCACAATATTGTTATCCTTACTGAGCATCTGAGCTCACCCCTTTCAATGTTTTAATATTTTCCAGGATGTGAAGAAGTATTTTAGGAATGACCTGCAGGGATAGTCAGAAGAGGATATGAGTGTGGACTATGAAGACCATGTTATTTTAGTTTGTTTACTTTTTGATGTAATGAAAGACTTATGAATGTATCTAGTGTTTCCAAGGCTACTAAACTAATCGGTCTTTCGAGACTTGATCTTTTGTGATCATGCCAATGTTACGAAGTAATGCACCGACTCTGGGTAGCTGGGGTCAGGGCGTTACAGTTGGTATCAGAGGCAGTTTAGTACTAACCTTGGAAGCTAGATTTAGATAAACTCTGATTAGAGCACATAGCCCAAGGATAGACTTTGAGGATTAGTATAGAAGAACTTCCTAGAATTTTGGTATTATAGAGATTTTGTGAGTTTTCTGAGCAATACATCCCTGTCTCGATACGAGCAGGTAGAGGTGGCTCTGGCACAGATGTACCTAGGGGTAAAACCCGAAAACACCGCTTTAAGCTAGACTCGAACGGGAACTGGTGCACGACAACATGTCTTGTTGCACTCTTGGTTACGACACTCCCGGGGGATATGCTTTGGATAATTCTCGTTTTCTTTACAAACCACTATGAATGGTTATGAGTATATACTTCCTCAAAGAAAACCTTTTTATGATTATAGATTATATCCATAAATTGTTCAATTTATGTTAAGTGTTTTATAAGTATGGGATTATGTATTTTGATTCATAAACTAACCTAGTTTATGCCATTGTATAGAAATGGTGCCCAGTAGAAGGAATGTGAACTCCAGCAATATGTATGATCCAAAGAGTAAGAAGGATCGTATCTTTCACGGTATTAAGCCAACATTTCGAAGGGAAATAGTCTCCCATGTGTTCTCAACATATGAAGAAATAGTATCATGTGTTAATAAGATAAGTAAAGAATTCTCTGAGTCCTATGGCTTTGAAGCGAAGCAAGAGACGAAAGGGATGGAAGAGAGAATGATGGATAAAGGGATGAGGGGAAAGAAGAATTTTCCAATATGTGGTAATTGTGGGAAGAAACATCATGGAACTTGCCTAAAGGGAATGGGAGTTTGTTATAAGTGTAGAGAAAAAGGACACAAAGTGCGTGACTTCAAGGGCAAGAAAATGGTTTCAAATGTACAATGCTTCTTCTGCAAGGATTGGGGACACTACGCAAACCAATGTCCAAATCATCAGAGTATGCCCCAAATGATGTTATTGGATAATAATCAAGTTATGATACTACCACAGATGAGGAATAATGATTAGAGTTCTTATGTTGTTATTAATGAATTTTGTAATTTGAATGTTGTATCACTGATGTACTGGTTATAATAATTATGGAGTATATAAGGATTGTACTGCAGTACTATTTCATCAAGGACTTGAGATTGTGTGGAACCAAGAAAAGTGACTCCACAGTAGGTTAAATTTTTGGAAAATATATGGTTGAGAGAAAGATAAACCATAATATGGTTCTGATACCGAGATAGTGATTTTGGAATAAGACATGATTGATTTGGATAAATTATATTGGATATTCTTAACTTCCTTGAAACTGATTGATGATTTGTATACATTTTTTTGATAGGAGGAGTATATCTAGTATTCTATAAGGAATAAGGGATCATGGTAATTCAGTATGTTTAAAAAGAATACATGATGAAGGTGTTCACATGTTGTTACATGGAAAAAGGATATTCATTATGTTTACCTTCCTTATAAAATTTGGACTGTGAGCTGGACAGAAGTATTTTGGATAACTATAAAGGTTGGAATGGATTAAGTTGATCTTTGGATAGTATTGTTTAAGGTTTAAAAAAATTATGAAGATTATTTTTGGAATATTATAGTACTATAGTTTTAGGAAAAGGACAACCTGCAGGGTGGGGCCTAACCTGACGCGTCGGACAAAGCTGCAGGAATTGAACCCACAACTATAGTGCGACAGGCCTTTATTTCCTACCACTAGCCTACAAGAAGTCCCTGGTTATTACAAAATAATTTTACTAATCTAAATGGTATGTGTTAACATTTGAACCTTATACAATTAGGATAAGTATAATATTTTTGGGTTCTATTATCTTTTGAGTGAATGGTGAGTTGAAGGTTGAAACTATAATTGTCAAGCATAAATATATATATATACCTATCTGTTATTCAATGAATAAATTAATTCTTAAACTTTAGTGAAGGGATATTAAAACAAAAAAATGTGTTACCCTAATACCTTATGTCTTGTTGAACTGATGATATTTTAAATCAACATAGATTGAAGGCTTTGAGGCCCTCAATTTGACAGTTGATTGTGATTGATGACCTCAATCACTCCCTACAAATATTTACGTTTTTCCTCCAATTATATGTCTCTAATTTCCACCAATGTTCTCCTTATCGAGATCATAATTTGGTGGTGACTTTCTAATTTCCATTTCCCTCTTATTAAGGATAAATTTTATTAACCTTATTTCCGATGTGGGTTTTCCACAAACGTATTTTATCTTTTCAACCTTTTATTTTCAAAGAAAATTTTCAAATTGCGAGGACGCAATTTATTGAAGGAGGGGAGAATGTAACACCCCGAGCTTCCATGATACGCTTCTCATTTAATAATGCAATAGTTTGCATGGTACGCAAGTTCGAGTTCTAACACACCGCGACTAATCAAAGTAGCCGTTATGAATAGTAATAACCACTTTTTAAAATTATAGAAATTTTATATTTCAAAATGGACTTCATTTTTTTATTCGTAATATCGAAATTATCCTAAGTTTAATTTTTTGCAACTTTCTGAGAACTTCCAATATTTTATGAATAGTGATAAATACTTAAAACAAATTTTTTAATCAAAATAATTTATTGTGATAAATTATACTATTTAGTGGTTTCAAAGTATAATTAGAATATATTTTTACCATTTTATCCAATGTTGGTCATTAGAATTAATTTAACATTCACTACTGGAAATACACTATTTCCCAACGGTTCAGAACCGTTGGGAAAGCCCCTGAAACCATTGGGAAAGGTTTTCCCAACGGTTCTGATAACCGTTTGGAAGTAAGCCGTTGGGAAAGGTTTTCCCAACGGTTTACTGGCAACCGTTGCAATAGGCCCATAGAAGTTACCCTACCCCAACGGTTTGGGTGAACCGTTGGGATAGTTTTTCCCAACGGTTCTCCCAAACCGTTGGGAAAACCAAATACCATGGAACATTTTCCCAACGGATCCAAACCGTTGGGAATTGGTGAAGTGTTTCCCAACGGTTTAAAACCGTTGGGAAAAGACATGCTAAAAACTTATATGCCAACGGTTTGAAACCGTTGGCATACCCTATGCTGCAAATTGCAGCACCCTGCAATTTGCACAGCCCTTGTCCCCTGTCTATCACCACCAGTCATCAGGCCTCATTTTCACCTCATTTTCACCTCATTTTCACCTCATTTTCGATCCAACTATTGTACCAGTAATAAAATAAAACATACATATTCAATTACGAACAAATTCATACACATTTAACATATAATGGATCCTGAAACTATACAAATCCATAATTAAATTACAATTCATAAACATACATAATTCATATAGAATTCAATTTAAAATTTAGATGACAATTATACGTGGAATCTGAAATTCAATTCATAATATGATCGGTTTTTTCTATACCATATATTTTTACCTCAAATGATGTCCATTTTAAACAAAATACATACACCTGAAGTGATACCGGCCACACCGCACCTCAGATTGAGGCGGGGTTAACTCGTACACGTCACATTTGACTCATGGATCGTTGTGCTAAAGTATCGACAGAATCCTAATGCGTTTGGTCGGTTTTCCGTATGCCAGTTGATGTTTTTCACTTAAAATGGCGTCCTCTTGAAACAAAAGACGGACACTATGAGTGGTTCCGACCACACCGCATCTCCAATTGAGGCGGGGTTGATTCGTACAGGTCACATATGACTCATGGATCGTTCTCCTAAAGTTTAAATGGAAACCGAATGCGTTTGGTCGGTTTTCCGTATGTACTTAAAATGTTGTCCATTTTAAACAAAAGAGTGACACTTAGACTCATCCCGACCACACCACGACTCAGATTCATCCCAAGTTGGCTCGTACATGTCACATATGACCCATGGATCATTGTGATAAATTATCAAAAGATTCCGAATGCGTTTGGTCGGTTTTGCGTATGCCAGTTGTTCTTTTCATTTATAATCATGTCCATTTTAAACAAAAGAGACATAGTTAGAGCGGTGTCGGCCACACCACATCTCAGATTAAGACGGGGTTGACTTGTACACGTCACATATGACCCATGGATCGTTGTGCTAAAGTATCGATAGAATCCGAATGCGTTTGGTCGGACTTCCGTATGTCAGTTGATGTTTTTCACTTAAAATGACGTCCTTTTGAAACAAAAGACGGACACTTTGAGTGGTGTCAGCCGCACCGCATGTCGGATTGAGGCGGGATGATTCGTACACGTCACATAGGACCCATGGATCGTTCTCCTAAAGTTACAATGGAAACCGAATGCGTTTGGTCGGTTTTCCGTATGTACTTAAAATGGTGTAAATTTTAAACAAAAGAGAGCCATTTAGACTGATCCCGGTCACACCGCGACTCGGATTGACCCGGGTTGGCTCATACACGTCACATATGACCCATGAATCGTTGTGATAAATTATCAAAAGATTCTGAATGCGTTTGGTCGGTTTTGCGTATGCCAGTTGTTCTTTTCACTTATAATCATGTCCATTTTAAACAAAAACAGACACAGTTAGAGCGGTGTCGGCCACACCGCGGCTCGGATTGAGGCGGGGATGATTCGTACACGTCACATATGACTCATGGATCGTTCTCCTAAAGTTTCAATGGAAACCGAATGCGTTTGGTCGGTTTTCCGTATGTACTTAAAATGGTGTCCATTTTAAACAAAAGAGAGCCACTTAGACTGATCTCGGCCACACCGCGACTCGGATTGAACCCGAGTTGCCTCGTACAGGTCACATATGACCCATGGATTGTTGTGATAAATGATCAAAAGATTCGGAATGCGTTTGGTCGGTTTTGCGTATGCCAGTTGTTTTTTTTTTCACTTATAATCATGCCCATTTTAAACAGAAGAGACATAGTTAGAGCGGTGTCGGCCACACCGCATCTCGGATTGAGACGGGGATGATTGGTACACGTCACATATGACCCATGGATCGTTCTCCTAAAGTTTCAATGGAAACCGAATGCGTTTGGTCGGTTTTGCGTATGCCAGTTCTTTTCACTTATAATCCTACCCATTTTAAACAAAACAGACACAGTTAGAGCAGTGTTGACCACACCGCGCCTCGGATTGTGGCGGGGATGATTCGTACACCTCACATATGACCCATGAATCGTTCTCCTAAAGTTTCAATGGAAACCGAATGCGTTTGGTCGGTTTTCCGTATGTACTTAAAATGATGTCCATTTTAAACAAAAGAGAGCCACTTAGACTGATCCCGGCCACACCGCGACTCGGATTGAGCCCGAGTGGGCTTGTACATGTCACATATGACTGATGGATCGTTGTGATAAATTATCAACATATTCAGAATGCGTTTGGTCGGTTTTGCGTTTGGTCGGTTTTGCGTATCCTGTCCATTTTAAACAAAAGATGGACAGTTAGAATGGTGTCGGTCACACTGCACCTCGGATTGAGGCAGGATTGACTCGTACACGTCACATACGACCCATGGATCCTTGTGCTAAAGTGTCGACACAGTCCGAATGCCTTTGGTTGGTTTTTCGTATGTCACTTGATGATTTTCACATAAAATGACGTCTTTTTGAAACAAAAAACCGACACTTTTTGAGTGGTGTCAGCCACACCGCGTCTCCGATTGTGGCGGGGTTGATTCGTACACGTCACATATGACCCATGGATCGTTCTCCTAAAGTTTCAACGGAAACCGAATCCGTTTGGTCGTTTTTCCGTATGTACTTAAAATGGTGTTCATTTTAAACAAAAGAGAGCCACTTAAACTTATCCCGGCCACACCGCGACTCGGATTCATCCCGGGTTGGCTCGTACACGTCACATATGACCCATGGATTGTTGGGATAAATTATCAACAGATTCGGAATGCGTTTGGTCGGTTTTCCGTAAGCCAGTTGATGCTTTTCACTTAAAATGACGTCCTTTTGAAACAAAAGACGGACACTTTGAGTGGTGTCGGCCACACCGCGTCTCCGGATTGAGCTTAAACCACCGTGAAACATTCTAATTATTATTCGTGACGTGTACGCGCAGACGGCACGTCAATCGGACGTGCGGTTTGCCCGGTACGGATCAATATTCATGTTTTAAGTGATGCGTGTGCTTCGAAACGCGCGTGAGGGGGTCCAAACGGGCCGAACGATGTCGGAATGGCCTGAAATCAGACGATAAATACGGGTGAGTGATTTATGAAGTGGTCGAGCAGACGGCACGTCAATCGGACGTGCCGTGTGCCCGCGGTGACCGACAACGCAGTTATGGTGTCATAAACGGCCAAAACGGGCGTCCAACGGTCAAATTCATAGCGGACGGCCACGGATTCACCCGAAACCACCGTGAAACATTTTAATTATTATTCGTGACGTGTACGCGCAGACGGCACATCAATCGGACGTGCGGTTTGCGCGGTACGGCTCAATATTCGTGTTTTAAGTGATGCGCGCGCTTCGTAAACGCGCGTGAGGGGGGTCCAAACGGGCCGAACGATGTCGGAATGGCTTGAAATCAGACGACAAATACGGGTGACTGATTTCTGAAGTGGTAGAGCAGACGTCACGTCAATCGGACGTGCCGTGTGCCCGCGGTGACCAACAACGCAGTTCTGGTGTCATAAACGGCCAGAACGGGCGTCCAACGGTCAAATTCATAGCGGACGACCTCGGATTGAGCTGAAACCACCGTGGAACATTCTAATTATTATTCGTGACGTGTACGCGCAGACGGCACGTCAATCGGACGTGCGGTTTGCGCGGTACAGCTCAATATTCGTGTTTTAAGTGATGCGCGCGCTTCGTAAACGCGCGTGAGGGGGGTCCAAACGGGCCGAACGATGTCGGAAAGGCCTGAAATCAGACGACAGATATGGGTGACTGATTTCTGAAGTGGTCGAGCAGACGACACGTCAATCGGACGTGCCGTGTGCCCGCGGTGACCGACAACGCAGTTCTGGTGTCATAAACGGCCAGAACGGGCGTCCAACGGTCAAATTCATAGCGGACGGCCTCGGATTGAGCTGAAACCATCTTGGAACATTCTAATTATTATTCGTGATGTGTACGCGCAGACGGCACGTCAATCGGACGTGCGGTTTGCGCGGTACGGCTCAATATTCATGTTTTAAGTGATACGCGCGCTTCGTACACGCGCGTGAGGGGGGTCCAAACGGGCCGAACGATGTCGGAATGGCCTGAAATCAGACGACAAATACGGGTGACTGATTTCTAAAGTGGTCGAGCAGACGGCACGTCAATCGGACGTGCCATGTGCCCGCGGTGACCGACAACGCAGTTCTGGTGTCATAAACGGCCAGAACGGGCGTCCAACGGTCAAATTCATAGCGGACGACCTCGGATTGAGCTGGAACCACCGTGGAACATTCTGATTATTATTCGTGACGTGTACGCGCAGACGGCACGTCAATCGGACGTTCGGTTTGCGCGGTACGGCTCAATATTCGTGTTTTAAGTGATGCGCGCGCTTCATAAACGCGCGTGAGGGGGGTCCAAACGGGCCGAACGATGTCGGAATAGCCTGAAATCAGACGACAAATACGGGTGACTGATTTCTGAAGTGGTCGAGCAGACGGCACGTCAATCGGACGTGCCGTGTGCCCGCGGTGACCGACAACGCAGTTCTGGTGTCATAAACGGCCAGAACGGGCATCCAACGGTCAAATTCATAGCGGACGACCTCGGATTGAGCTGAAACCACCGTGGAACATTCTAATTATTATTCGTGACGTGTACGCGCAGACGTCACGTCAATCGGACGTGCGGTTTGCGCGGTACGGCTCAATATTCGTGTTTTAAGTGATGCGCGCGCTTCGTAAACGCGCGTGAGGGGGGTCCAAACGGGCCGAACGATGTCGGAATGGCCTGAAATCAGACGAAACATACGGGTGACTGATTTCTGAAGTGGTCAAGCAGACGGCACGTCAATCGGACTTGTCGTGTGCCCGCGGTGACCGACAACGCAGTTATGGTGTCATAAACGGCCAGAACGGGCGTCCAACGGTCAAATTCATAGCGGACGGCATCGGATTGAGCTGAAACCATCGTGGAACATTCTAATTATTATTCGTGACGTGTACGCGCAGACGTCACGTCAATCGGACGTGCGGTTTGCGCGGTACGGCTCAATATTCGTGTTTTAAGTGATGCGCGCGCTTCGTAAACGCGCGTGAGGGGGGTCCAAACGGGCCGAATGATGTCGGAATGGCCTGAAATCAGACGACAAATACGGGTGACTGATTTCTGAAGTGTTCGAGCAGACGGCACGTCAATCGGACGTGCCGTATGCCCGCGGTGACCGACAACGCAGTTCTGGTGTCATAAACGGCCAGAACGGGCGTCCAACGGTCAAATTCATAGCGGACGACCTCGGATTGAGCTGAAACCACCGTGGAACATTCTAATTATTATTCGTGACATGTACGCGCAGACGGCACGTCAATCGGACGTGCGGTTTGCGCGGTACGGCTCAATATTCGTGTTTTAAGTGATGCGCGCGCTTCGTAAACGCGCGTGAGGGGGGTCCAAATGGGCCGAACGATGTCGGAATGGCCTGAAATCAGACAACAAATACGGGTGACTGATTTCTGAAGTGGTCGAGCAGACGGCACGTCAATCGGACGTGCCGTGTGCCCGCGGTGACCGACAACGCAGTTCTGGTGTCATAAACGGCCAGAACGGGCGTCCAACGGTCAAATTCATAGCGGACGACCTCAGATTGAGCTGAAACCACCGTGGAACATTCTAATTATTATTCGTGACGTGTACGCGCAGACGGCACGTCAATCGGACGTGCGGTTTGCGCGGTACAGCTCAATATTAGTGTTTTAAGTGATGCGCGCGCTTCGTAAACGCGCGTGAGGGGGGGTCCAAATGGGCCGAACGATGTCAGAATGGCCTGAAATCAGACGACAAATACGGGTGAGTTATTTATGAAGTGGTCGAGCAGACGGCACGTCAATCGGACTTGTCGTGTGCCCGCGGTGACCGAGAACGCAGTTATGGTGTCATAAACGGCCAGAACGGGCGTCCAACGGTCAAATTCATAGCGTACGACCTCGGATTGAGCTGAAACCACCGTGAAACATTCTAATTATTATTCGTGACGTGTACGCGCAGACAGCACCTCAATCGGACGTGCGGTTTGCGCGGTACATCTCAATATTAGTGATTTAAGTGATGCGCGCGCTTCGTAAACGCGCGTGAGGGGGGTCCAAACGGGCCGAACGATGTCGGAATGGCCTGAAATCAGACGACAAATACGGGTGACTGATTTCTGAAGTGGTCGAGCAGACGGCACGTCAATCGGACGTGCCGTGTGCCCGCGGTGACCGACAACGCAGTTCTGGTGTCATAAACGGCCAGAATGGGCATCCAACGGTCAAATTCATAGCGTACGACCTCGGATTGAGCTGAAACCACCGTGGAACATTCTAATTATTATTCGTGACGTGTACGCACAGACGGCACCTCAATCGGACGTGCGGTTTGCGTGGTACGGCTCAATATTCGTGTTTTAAGTGATGTGCGCGCTTCGTAAACGCGCGTGAGGGGGGTCCAAACGGGCCGAACGATGTCGGAATGGCCTGAAATCAGACGACAAATACGGGTGACTGATTTCTGAAGTGGTTGAGCAGACGGCACGTCAATCGGACGTGTCGTGTGCCCGCGGTGACCGACAACGCAGTTCTGGTGTCATAAACGGCCAGAACGGGCGTCCAACGGTCAAATTCATAGCGGACGACCTCGTATTGAGCTGAAACCACCGTGGAACATTCTAATTATTATTCGTGACCTGTACGCGCAGACGGAACCTTAATCGGACGTGCGGTTTGCGCGGTACGACTCAATATTCGTGTTTTAAGTGATGCGCGCGCTTCGTAAACGCGCGTGAGGGGGGTCCAAACGGGCCGAACGATGTCGTAATGGCCTGAAATCAGACGACAAATACGGGTGACTGATTTCTGAAGTGGTCGAGCAGACGGCACGTCAATCGGACGTGCCGTGTGCCCGCGGTGACCGACAACGCAGTTCTGGTGTCATAAACGGCCAGAACGGGCGTCCAACGGTCAAATTCATAGCGTACGACCTCAGATTGAGCTGAAACCACCGTGAAACATTCTAATTATTATTCGTGACGTGTACGCGCAGACGGCACCTCAATCGGACGTGTGGTTTGCGCGGTACGGCTCAATATTCGTGTTTTAAGTGATGTGTGCGCTTCGTAAACGCGCGTGAGGGGGGTCCAAACGGGCCGAACGATGTCGGAATGGCCTGAAATCAGACGACAAATACGGGTGACTGATTTCTGAAGTGGTCGAGCAGACGGCACGTCAATCGGACTTGTCGTGTGCCCGCGGTGACCAACAACGCAGTTATGGTGTCATAAACGGCCAGAACGGGCGTCCAACGGTCAAATTCATAGCGGACGGCCTCGGACTGAGCTGAAACCACCGTGGAACATTCTAATTATTATTCGTGACGTGTACGCGCAGACGGCACCTCAATCGGACGTGCGATTTGCGCGGTACGGCTCAATATTCGTGTTTTAAGTGATGTGCGCGCTTCGTAAACGCGCGTGAGGGGGGTCCAAACGGGCCGAACGATGCCAGTTGATGTTTTTTTCACTTAAAATGATGTCCTTTTGAAACAAAAGACATACACTTTGAGTTTTTCCGACCACACCGCGCCTCGGATTGAGGCGGGGATGACTCGTACACGTCACATATGACCCATGGATCGTTGTCCTAAAGCATCAACACATTTCGAATGCGTTTGGTCAGTTTTTCGCATGTCACTTTTTGTTTTCACTTAAAATCTTATGGAAATTCATATAGAATATTTTTATATCATATTTAGTATGGATTAGATTTTAGTTGATCGTGCTATGAAACATTTCAGAGCTAATGAAATTAAGGAAGGTGGAGGGGATGTCCGGGGGGCTGTCCGGGGGGGCTGTCCGGTGGGTGTCCGGGGGGCTGTCCGGGGACCAAGGAGGAGGGTGGGGGAGGCTGTGCGGGGTCTGTCTGGGGGGTTTTGGGGGGTTGTTCAGGGGGTTGTCCGGGGTTGTTCAGGGGGCTGTCCGGGGGTTGTTCAGGGGGTTGTTCAGGGGGTTGTTCGGGGGTGTTCAGGGGGCTGTCCGGGGGTGTTTGGGGGGTTGTCCGGGGTCCAAGGGGGGGGGGGTTGTCTGGGGTCCAAGGGGGTGGTTGGGTGGGGGGGTTGTCCAGGGGGCTGTCCGGGGGGCTATCCGGGGTCCAGGGTGGAGGGTTGGGGGCTGTACGGGGGGCTGTCCAAGGGCTGTCCGCGGGGGCTGTCCGGGGGGGGGGGGGGGGGCTGTCCGGTGGGTGTCCGGGGGGCTGTCCGGGGACCAAGGATGAGGGTGGGGGGGCTGTGCGGGGTCTGTCCGGAGGGTGTTTGAGGGTTCTTCAGGGGGTTGTCCGGGGTTGTTTAGGGGGTTGTCCGGTGGTTGTTCAGGGGGTTGTCCAGGGTTGTTCAGGGGGTTGTCCGGTGGGTGTCCGGGGGGCTGTCCGGGGACCAAGGATGAGGGTGGGGGGGATGTGCGGGGTATTTCCGGAGGGGCTGTCCGGGGTCCAGGGTGGAGGGTTGGGGGCTGTACGGGGGGCTGTCCAGGGGGCTGTCCAGGGGGCTGTCCGTGGGGCTATCCGGGGGGTGTTTGGTGGGTGTTCGGGGTCCAAGGGGGAGGGGGGGTTGTCCAGGGTCCAAGAATGAGGGGGGTTGTCCAGGGAGTTCTCAAACACACAACCACTAAAAGACAACAACATCCATAAAAACAGACAATATATAAAAATAACTCAACTCCAATACTATACTACGAGTCTAGATAAAACCAACAACTAGAATAGATTAAACATCAAATCTCATGTCAAAAATGTAACGGATCAATATGTCCCACATCAGCATCACCATCTCCATCATCATCATCATCATCGCCCTCATCATCGTCCTCCTCATCGTCATCACCCTCCACAACGCCTTCCTCCTCGCCTTCGCCCTCCTCCTTGCCCTCCTCATCTCCCTCCTCTTCCGCATCAGACTGCTCGCCATCATCATCTTCAAGCTCGACATCGGCCTGACCACCACTGGAACTGCCACCTGGTGCACCATATATAGAATGTATCGACGACATGTATTCATCAATCTCTAGGCTGGCCTCTGCTGGAAGTGTTGGACGTAGAACTTCAATAAATTTCATAAATGCACTGTTTGCCCTTGCAGACTGTTCTGCCGTCTCTGTGGCCCTTTTCTCAGCCTGTTCTGCCTGTGCCCTAACTTGCTGCAGCTCGGTGGCACTACAACTCGTACCTGAGGCAGGCCAATACCTCGTCGGGGCTATCCTAGGTCGGCAGCGTACTCTGCCAGAATGATCATCTCCCAACACCTGATGTAAGTGATCAGATGGCCCAAAATTGTCTGCTTCTTGGGCATCGAGGGCCTCTAAAGCATCCTGTTACAAATATAAATATATTGTTAAGTTACAAAATAGATATTAAAATATAAAATCAACAGATTAAAACTTACAATCTGCTGCTGAGTCGCTTCGTTGACAGCACGTCCATCCTTTTTTCGTCTACTCGAGCAAAACAGTTTTGCTCGAGGCACACGTCCTTCAATATTTTGTACTTGCCTCTACAATGACATTGAAAACAAAATTTATATAAAGACTTCAGCAAATAATTAAATAATTGAGGAAACAAAAGAAAATGTAAGTCGTAAAGAAAACTTATAAACAATTGTCATACCTGCTACCTCTCATGATCCGGCATCGTCGTGCGTCCTAGTGTATGGAGGTATTTTTTTGCATCAATGTTTTTTTTATTTTTTCCAGATGATTCCTAAATAAAATTCGATAATGCAAAGGATAATATTAATGCAAAACTTGAAAGTTATTATTTAAATACCTCAAATGTAATTCATACCTTAAACTGGGTACTCGTCCAATGAGTAATCATCTGACGATACTGCTCTATAGGACAATCATCCACGACTGGTACCGCCTCTAACTCAGTGCCAACTCTAGCACGCCAGCCAATATACAGCTCATGCTTGTAGGCTCTCCAAAGCTCGCCTAAATCCTTTAGACGTTCCATTCGTGCACCCTCACCATCAGGAAAATTAAATCGAAGCTGAAATGAAAATATTAATTTATATAAATACAAAAAAAATTCATGGCATTAAATACAACAGATTTTTTTACCCATATCTCTGCCCAAGCTCAATCTTTGACCTCATGTGGCAAATGTCTCCATGACAGCGGGCTGACGGGAATGATGTCAGAGTATTTTGCAAGCGTCGCCATAAAACTCCGACATTACTGCCCTGTTTTCTCAACCATCTGATTGTCTTCATTATATTCCACCATAACCTGTGTGCGACGGTTCCACACCGAACGCATGCGTGTATGGCCCCGCCCCCGCCTCCTTTCAGTAGATGTATCTGTCATGAAAGAAAAACAAATATTTTATCAAAACATGTTATAATGAAAATAAATATTGCTATAAAAATTTGATAGGGTTTTATAAATATACCTGTGCTAGTCTGATCAATGAGTGGCGCCGGATCCACAGAACCTGATGGAACACCCTCTGGTGGAACAGGAGTCAAAGACGATGGAATATAAAAGCTCGGAGAGACAGAAGTAGAAGGAAAAGAAGATGGAACAACTGTATGACCTGATGCTGGCTGGGGAGTGGGAATCATCATGGGATGTGAAAATGATGGGGCAGAAGATGCAGAAGGTAGCGAAAACATGGGAGGGCTAAATATCCCGTGTGTCCCTAACGACACACCGGGATCAGAATGTGGGAAGGCTGAAATGTCAGTGGGAGGGGCAGGGTCTAGTCGGGCACGCGCAGCTCTATGTCCACCTATGGTACGAACCCTCCTCGTACCACCGGCCTGAGTACTAGGACCAGTACTAGGCTCCTCGTCGAATAACTGTCGACGTAATGGTGGATCCTACAAAAAAGTTTACAAAAAAAATTAATCACATGACATTATATATTCTGTAAATATATATATATATATTTGAAATAAAGTACTCACTGTAGGCACTAATGGTGGAATGCCCATCTCCTCCATCCGACGATTGTTCTCCGCCATTTTTTTTCTTCGTCTCTCTTCAATTGGCTTCATTTCCTGCATTGGAAAACAAATATGTAATTAATTAGAAAAAGAAAATTAATGTGTAAACCAAAAAACTAAATATATGAGAGAATGAGGGGATTCATTGGTAATTTAGCTATCAATTGTTTTAGAAGAGCTTGAATGAATTTAATAAAACATACAAGTTGTAATGTTCACCAAGTTAGAAATATTGTTTGATTTGGTTTGAATACAGTTCAATTCCAAATTAGAAAATGCAATTCAAATAAAACAGCAACCAATAAACATTGAAAATTCACATAACGGTCAAGTCAGCTAAAACATATTTGTGATCAATACTAAATAAATATGAATATTACCAACCTTAACAACCCAACTCGAGGTAAACCAAAAGAATTGAGAACATGGATGAATGATTCTATATATTTCCAACCACAACTTCAGGTTCACAATCAACTCTGACAATTGAGCTATTGGAGTCATCAAAAGAAATAAATGGATTGGTTCCAATGGAAATAGGGACAGTGTCAATTCCATCATCAGCATCATCAAAAATATGTCTTGGAATTACTTCAACTACGACACCAAATTCAGGTTGAAGTTGATCTTTGACATAAAAAAATTGTTTATCCATTGATGCCAACACATATGGTTCTTCGGTTGCAAGAGTGCAGGTCATATTAATTACTCGAAATCCACAATCATCAATAAATGTGCCATGTCTCGTCATCGAATCAAACCAATGGCATTTCATCATTGTGACTCGTCCATGAGAGTAATAATCCAATATTATTATTTTCTCAACGACTCCATAATAACCCACATTTTCAAGTCGCGTTCTACTATCTGATGCGCTGGCATAACAATCTATTGTGGCAGTAACCATAATACCATCATGTTGTGTTCTCATGTTTTTGGCTCGTTCAGTGACAATAAATCTGTACCCATTGATAACAATTGATTTACAGTCACGAACCACGGTATTAGGACCAAAAGCCAAAGCTCTTATTTCCTCAGAGACAGAGTCAGCAGACAAACTCAATACCTGCAATATAAATGACAGTTAAACTTAAGTAAATATTGAAATAATTAATTTAAACAGTAATATTTTTACCTTCAATTTTAACCAAGCAGAAAACTCTTTGCTATGCAAAGTCTCTCTCCTTCTCAAAGATAAAGAACGATGCTTCCTATTTATCATTGTTTTATGTTCCCTGTAGATAAAAAAATATGAATAGTTTAACAGATATATATGTAAGATATACATATTCAATTTTGTTACCTGATATAGTCATCGAACAAATCACAGTTGAACAAAACTGTGCGATGTGCCATCTCCCGCTCTTCATGGCTTAATGTCTTCAATGTATATGATCCAGGAATTCCTCCTGTTTGAGGAAGTGATGGAAAACTGGGTTCAATTTGCTCATATTGTTCTTCATTTCTCATTGGTCTGTTCATTCTTGTAGTAAGATCAGACAAATACATTGAACAGAAATCCATACATTCTTGAGCTAAGTAACCGTTCACGATAGAACCTTCGGGATGATTCTTGTTTCGAACATAAGACTTTAATGTGAACATATTTCTTTCAGTTGGATACATCCAATGAAAAGAAACAGGTCCTCCGAGAAGTATTTCAGTTGGAATATGGACAGTCAGATGCAGCATGCATGTGAAAAATGATGGGGGAAATATTTTCTCCAACTCACACAAAATTAATGGGGCATCTGTCAACATTTTTTGCAAGAAATACTTGGACAACTTCTTAGCACAAAGATCTCTAAACAAATGGCACAACTGAATAACACCCACCCTTACATTATTGGACAAAAGATGACGGATTGCTATTGGAAGCAACTCATGCAGTAGAACGTGATAATCATGAGTCTTCAAAGATTTTAGCTTCAACTCTCTTCTGTTGACCCGTTTAGATATGTTGCTTGAATAGCCATCAGGAACTCTAATAGTCTCTAATACTTCCAAAAATTGTTTTTTTTCAGTAGGTGTCATCACATAAGAAGCACATGGAAGTTGCCATTTATTTTCACTTATACGCACAGGATGCAATTCTGGTCTGATGCCCCAATCCACCAAGTCACGTCGAGATCGTAAATCATCTTTTGTCTTCCCCTTGACATTTAGAAGAACTGAAAGCAACATTTCACATATATTCTTTTCAATATGCATTACGTCTAAGCAATGACGTAGCAAATTGGTTGACCAATAAGGCAAATCAAAAAAGATACTCCTCTTCCTCCAATTGTAACAGGTTTCTGTGGAAACATTCTTTCTCTTTCCAGATTTCATTTGACCTTTCCCGAACGAAAAACTGAAATCTTTCAATTCATTAAGCACATCAGTTCCAGACATACGCTGAGGTGGATCATCGGTCTCTATAGTATTATCAAATCTTCGACGATTCATTCTATATGGATGATCCTTTGGCAAAAATCGTCGATGTCCCATAAAACTGAAACTACAACGATGTTTCAGTCTTCTGGATCGTGTATTCTTCATACAAACTGGACATGACAGTTTCCCCTTTGTGCTCCATCCAGACATCATTGCATAAGCCGGAAAATCATTGATTGTCCACATAAGCGCAGCGCGCATCTGAAATATGTCTTTCGAACATGCATCGTATGTGCGCACACCCACATCCCAAAGAAGCTTCAACTCTTTTATTAAAGGTTGCATGTATACATCAATATCAATGCCAGGATCAGAAGGACCAGATATGAGTATACTCATGAAAGTGAAAGGTTTTTTCATACACAACCATGGGGGAAGATTATAAATGTGTATAAAAACTGGCCATGTACTGTGCGAAGTAAGCATCTGCCCAAACGGATTAAAATCGTCGCATGAAAGACCCAGCCTCACATTACGCACGTCAGCTGCAAAATCAGGATGTCGAGCATCAAATCTCTTCCATGCAAATCCATCTGCAGGATGAACCAACTCATCATCAGTCTTCTTTCTCTCGGTATCATGCCATCTCATTTTTATTGATATGTCATCAGACATAAAAAGATTCTGGAGTCTGGGGATCAATGGAAAGTGCCACATTACTTTCTGTGGAACGCGGGATGGTGTTCCATCAGATTTTGACTTCCAGCGGGATGTGCCACATTTTATACAATCATTTCGTTCAGCGGTTTCCTCCCAGAATAAACTGCAATCTTTCGGGCAAGCATGAATTTTGTTTCTTGAAAATCCAAGTTCCTCAACTAACTTCCATGCCATATAGTGGTTTGAGGGAATATCTGCATCATCTGGAAGTAAATCCTTCAAGAGGGTAAGAATGTAATCGATTGCTGTATTAGAAATCCCATACATAGTTTTCCCATGAAATAATCGGATTAAAAATTCCAGCTTTTTCATTTTATCGCATTGCCGATATACTGGAGTCGTGGCAGCATCATTCAATTTTTTCACCCTATCAATATCATCATTTTCACTAGATGCATCAGCTGTCCTCATATCGAAGTCTTCTTGAGTCGAAATCCTTTCTTTTTCATGATGACGAATAAATGGAAACCGATCATCTAAAAAATTCTCCATTCCAGTCTTTTCATTTCGATCATCACCAATTTGAGATTTCGTTTTCTCCCCATTGTGATACCACAGAAAGTAGTTTGCTTGAAACCCATTTTTGGTTATGTGGTAGCTGACTTCTTCACGGCTCAACCAAGGTCTACCAACACAATTGGAACATGGGAAGTGTATGCGACCACTATCTGAAGCATTGTGAAATGCAAAATCTATAAAGCTCTCCAAATTGTTTTGAAAATCATCTGAGATCCGATCGGTTTCATACATCCAACTTCTGTCCATTCTGTAAAAAAGAATTTATATAAGTCATTTTGTCATAAAAAATTCAATAGGCATTAACTATAATAGAATATACATTTAAGTAAACGATAAAGGAAGAAAATAATCAAGGTATCAACTACACATGTCAAAAAAACATACAAATGTGTTATTGAAAAAATGTAAAACCAACAAGAACTTAATGTGTTATATCACATAACAGCATGACTCATCCCATAACCATATTAGTAGGGTATCATGAACATGAATAACATCAACCTTGTGCCATCCTCCTACCCTACATGACCCCAACCACATGCCACATCTTATTATAGCCTTATCACATCACACCTCACCGAAAAACACTAGGGAAATTATAGTACATCTCACCTGAAGACACATGGACAATCACATCGCATCTTGCCTAAAAACAGATGTTCAATCACTTTTGAAGGAAGAGTAGGGAAGACATGGTAGCTATCCAAACATATAACCACCATCCTAGATATTAGAAAAAATACCCATAACTCAAAACCTCTGATCGTTGGTAAGTTTATCCAACTCTGGTTGGGAATGTGTAGAAATAACATAAAAATACATGATATATAGATAGCACAAAATACTCAACCTATGGGTTCACATTAACTACATAAATGATATTAACACATAAATCATTTTGAATCAAATTTCTCCGGACATCCCCCCACTCACCCCAGACTCGGACAACTCCCCAATTACCTCGGACATCCCCCACCCCTCGGACAGCCCCCCACTCACCCCGGAAATCCCCCACCCCTCGGACAGCCCCCCACTCACCCAGGACAACCCCCACCCCTCGGACAGCCCCCCACTCACCTCGGACAGCCCCCCACTCACCCCGGACAGCCCCCCCACCCACCCCGGACAGCCCCCCACCCCTCGGACAGCCCCCCACTCACCCCGGATAGCCCCCCACACACCCCGGACATCCCCAACCCATCGGACAGCCCCCCACTCACCCCGGACTCACCCCGGACAGCCCCCACTCACCCCGGACAGCCCCCACCCCTCGGACCCCCCCCACTCACCCCGGACATCCCCCCACCCCTCGGACAACCACCTGGACAGCCCCTAGCAATACCAAGATTTCTAAGAACCGAAAATTTATAAATGATATTAACACATAAATCATTTTTAATCAAAACAAGTCATACACCCAAGATTCAATGTCCCAACACACACCCAAATAAAACACACACCCAAAACAAGTCATACACACCCAAAACAGTAGATGAAAAACATCAAAATGATAGATTAGAAGTGTAGAACTAATAAATTTAATGAAAACAGAAAACACAAAACAGAAAACAAATAAGATAAAGATATAGCCGTGTCCTTTAGGGAAAATCAAAATAGAAAATAAAAAATAGATTAACAGCATTAAAAATAACATATGACTTACAGATTTGGAGTTCTCACCTAAAAAATTGACTAATTGAAGATGGGGAAGGAGTTCTCCAACCTGGGTGAGAGCACCTGGGTGAGAGCTTCGGCAGAGGGGATGAGAGCTTCGGCAGAGGGGATTTAGGGCTGCAGTCGCATGGGAAGGGAAAGAAACCGGGCTTCTGTTTATGAGGGAAACATTCCCAACGGTTTTTTAAAACCGTTGGGATATGAATTCTATACCAACGGTTTAAAAAAAACGTTGGTATACATCCTTCCCAGGAGACTTTTACCAACGGTTTAAAAAAACCGTTGGTATACATCCTTCCCAGGAGGACTTTTACCAACGGTTTTGTTAAACCGTTGGTAAAAGATGGCCTTTCCCAACGATTTGTGAAAACCGTTGGGGAAAGGCTTGGATCTCCTTCAAATACCAACGGTTGACAAGAACCGTTGGAAAAACCTTGCTAAATCTCAAATACCAACGGTTATACTAAACCGTTGGTATGTAAGTGTTGGGAAAACTCCAGTTTCCAGTAGTGATTGAAATTGGACATAAACAATTGCCAATCTTTTGATATAAATTGTTTCTTAAAAACAAGCTATTTGTTGTGACAGCGGGAATTGATTATAAAATTAATTAATGATACTTATATGTTTGGAATTTTGTAAAATAGACATCATTTTTGATTTCGGAATATCAATTATAGCTTAGGGTGAAATTTTGGCATTGTTCAGAAAAACATCAATTTTTGATGAATAGTGAAACTACTAAGTGGTAGTTAAATAACTGATTTTTCGTTTAAATGAAATATTACCACTTCTGTGATTTGATTTTCAAAAATCCTACATACATGGTTGTAATTAAGAAGTAAAATGTGGTTCAATGAGATTAAAATAATTTTTTGGTGAATAGTAACTTTTAAGTTCTTAATCGCGATTAGAGGTAATTAGTGTAGTTTAAGGTAAAAATAATGTTTTAATAATATGAGATGAGCTTGACACTTGTAATACTACTATTGGATGAGTCATGGCCAACCAAGACAACCCATGGGTCAACTTGGGGACCCCATGGAGCCACTTTAGTTAGAAAATGACATAAATACCTTTTATTTAATGTTAAAGTAAAAAATGACACAAACATAAAATGTTTTACTAGAACAATTTTTACATGGTGTTATACAAGTCATATTTTTGACTATAAATATTCATTGGAAATATAAAAAGATTTACTACATCATAGTATTTTTTTATAATTATTAGACATTAAATAAATTAAATTATTTATGACATCATGATGATGCAGCGATGACATCATTATTTAACGATTTAAATAAAATGAGAAGATAATGTAAAATACAAGGCTTAAACTTGTCCAAAGCCTATTGTATGGGTAGATTTAGAACCCTTATCACCTTATCCACGAATTATATAAGTGTGGGACTTTTATAATCCGAAAAGCATTGTGTAATAATGTAACATTTCAATCTTTCCAAAAGAGCCCCTCCTCTCCACTTATAAAAGGCCCCCACCTCTCCCACCTCATTTACACCTTCAAGCCATATGGCTCGGCCAACCTCTGCCCAAATACTCTCCCAACTTCCCTCTCTTACTCCTAGAAGCCTCACTTTGGGCAGAACTCTTCCCAAAGAAGCCTTTGGCTCAAATCAAAAAGAGTTACCCGATTTTGAGGTAACGTCTTCTCTAATGTTGTTTTGTTTTATTTTTCTTCTCCAACCCCATAAACTCTTTTTATTCATTTCTTTTGTAACAACACCAGTATCCTCAATATACTATGATGTTTTTATAAGAAGTATTCGAGCTACACTTACACACACCTACATCTAATGGTTAAAGAACAAACGGTTTCTGTGGATGGCGAATTTCTGCCTCACGAAACGATGATTGTTCAACACTCATATAACACCTTCAAAGGTGGACATTAAGATGTCACTATATTTATATATGATATATAATGTGTTTATGTTTTACTTATGCTTCTGTATTTCTCATTTATGGCATACTTTATGATTTCCATTATGGGTAAAACACGATAATTTCATTTTAGGATGTGCGGACTACCGCCCCCTCAAAGTGATTTGAATCGTTAATTCCATATGTGGGATGTATAAAGGATGGAGTAAATGGTATTATACAATATATTATACTGGAATTATATTATACATTTACATCATTATGATTTCATTCCATTAAATATGAAATTGAAATGAAAGTAGCGTTCATGCGTACGTACGGCTTACCATCTCCATGAACGGTGCATTTCATTTCCTACCTCTAAATGTTATGTAATATTATAAATGAATGTATATAATGGATATATAAGATATATATGACATCTAGATCATGAATATAATTCTGGAGATAATGGATATTCTACCACATAAACAACTTGTAATTATAAGAAGTTTATTGTTGACTCAAGTACCAAAGATCGACAAAACGACCGTTATTAACTTAAATAATTACATAATGTTCATATCATTGTAATAAGTGATATAATAAGGATAATGAAATTGAAAATGGTTCTTAATAAGGTATATATTAACTCTAGTTTATTATTCAGTAGGTTAAAGAACGGTTGAGTCAAGTCAGACACGAGGTAAGGGTTTACTTCACAACCTCTTCATTATCCATGTTTGTTTATACATAATTATCTACTGGGACCTCGTTATCATCCACATCCATGTTTCTTCAAAATATATTTCAAAACATTTTTATTATTTACAAGAATATGGGTTAAAGTCATTTATACCCTTTTTGACTTTTTATAAGAGGAATCTTTCCGTCGTTTTCAAAACAAGGTCCTTTTTAACCTTTTCGACAGAATTAAGGTAAGAATGTTTTTTTAACTTGTACGGTGGGTGAGGTTATTTTCCGCCGTTATAAAATATTCAATGTTTTCCTTACAATCTTATAAGAATATTTTCATGAAAATGTTTTATTTTATGATTTCAAAAATAGAAAGAGATATTTCTCTAAAATATGTTTTGATTTCCTCTATGTCAACATCCTTTGATGGATTTTACGCTTATTTGAAGTTGATTTATTGTGATACAAAACTTCTATATTGTATTGAAGGTTTTGTGATATGTTTGACTGTGGATGTGCTATTTTTATACCATTCATAGTTTATGGTAAAATTATTGACATTTCGTATTCTAGTTTTAATACGAATGTTTATGTTATGTTTAAACATTTTCATATGGGAATGCATTGGACTTAATATGTGACGGGTGGAGCCCGCTATAGCTCCTCGATGCATCGGCAGGTCTCATGAGACAAACTAGTGTCTTGGCACGAGGCCTTGACAAAATCTTATTTGTGGTCTTGGCACGAGGCCTTGGATACATGGTTATGATAGTCTGGCATTATGCATTCCATCATTATGAAACTGGTTATTGATATTGCATGTGATTATTTGACCATTAGAATATCCATGTGAAGAAGTATATGGCATTATCTAATTTTACTTTTGCCATATTTTGTTGAAGTTCAAGTTTAAAAGGATTTTTTTTAGTTATACATTGCCTTAAATGTTAATGTTTATTTATGAAAGCTTCCGCAATATTGTTATCCTTACTGAGCATCTGAGCTCACCCCTTTCAATGTTTTAATATTTTCCCGGATGTGAAGAAGTATTTTAGGAATGACCTGCAGGGATAGTCAGAAGAGGATATGAGTGTGGACTATGAAGACCATGTTATTGTAGTTTGTTTACGTTTTAATGTAATGAAAGACTTATGAATGTATCTAGTGTTTCCAAGGCTACTAAACTAATCGGTCTTTCGAGACTTGATCTTTTGTGATCATGCCAATGTTACGAAGTAATGCACCGACTCTGGGTAGCTGGGGTCAGGGCGTTACAGTTGGTATCAGAGGCAGTTTAGTACTAACCTTGGAAGCTAGATTTAGATAAACTCTGATTAGAGCACGTAGCCCAAGGATAGACTTTGAGGATTAGTATAGAATAACTTCCTTGAATTTTGGTATTATAGAGATTTTGTGAGTTTTCCGAGCAATACATCCCTGTCTGGATACGAGCAGGTAGAGGCGGCTCTGGCACAGATGTACCTAGGGGTAAAACCCGAAAACACCTCTTTAAGCTAGACTCGAACGGGAACTGGTGCACGACAACGGGCCTTGTTGCACTCTTGGTTACGACACTCCCGGGGGATATGCTTTGGATAATTCTCGTTTTCTTTACAAACCACTATGAATGGTTATGAGTATATACTTTCTCAAAGAAAACCTTTTTATGATTATGGATTATATCCATAAATAGTTCAATTTATGTTAAGTGTTTTATAAGTATGGGATTATGTATTTTGATTCATAAACTAACCTAGTTTATGTCATTGTATAGAAATGGTGCCCAGTAGAAGGAATGTGAACTCCAGCAATATGTATGATCCAAAGAGTAAGAAGGATCGTATCTTTCACGGTATTAAGACAACATTTCGAAGGGAAATAGTCTCCCATGTGTTCTCAACATATGAAGAAATATTATAATGTGTCAATAAGATAAGTAAAGAATTCTCTGAGTCCTATGGCTTTGAAGCGAAGAAAGAGACGAAAGGGATGGAAGAGAGAATGATGGATAAAGGGATGAGGGGAAAGAAGAATTTTCCAATATGTGGTAATTGTGGGAAGAAACATCATGGAACTTTCCTAAAGGGAATGGGAGTTTGTTATAAGTGTAGAGAAAAAGGACACAAAGTGCGTGACTGCAAGGGTAAGAAAATGGTTTCAAATGTACAATGCTTCTTCTGCAAGGATTGGGGACACTACGCAAACCAATGTCCAAATCACCAGAGTATGCCCCAAATGATGTTATTGGATAATAATCAAGTTATGATACTACCACAGATGAGGAGTAATGATTAGAGTTCTTATGTTGTTATTAATGAATTTTGTAATTTGAGTGTTGTATCAATGATGTACTGGTTATAATAATTATGGAGTATATAAGGATTGTACTGCAGTACTATTTCATCAAGGACTTGAGATTGTGTGGAACCAAGAAAAGTGACTCCACAGTAGGTTAAATTTTTGGAAAATATATGGTTAAGAGAAAGATAAACCATAATATGGTTCTGATACCGAGATAGAGATTTTGGAATAAGACGTGATTGATTTGGATAAATTATATTGGATATTCTTAACTTCCTTGAAACTGATTGATGATTTGTATACATTTTTTTTTGATAGGAGGAGTATATCTAGTATTATATAAGGAATAAGGGATCATGGTAATTCAGTATGTTTAAAAAGAATACATGATGAAGGTGTTCACATGTTGTTACATGGAAAAAAGGATCTTCATTATGTTTACCTTCCTTATAAAATTTGGACTGTGAGCTGGACAGAAGTATTTTGGATAACTATAAAGGTTGGAATGGATTAAGTTGATCTTTGGATAGTATTTTTTAAGGTTAAAAAAAAATTATGAAAATTATTTTTGGAATATTATAATACTATAGTTTTAGGAAAAGGACAACCTGCAGGGTGGGGCATAACCTGACGCCTCGGACAAAGCTGCAGGAATTGAACCCACAACTATAGTGCGATAGGCCTTTATTTCCTACCACTAGCCTACATGAAGTCCCTGGTTATTACAAAATAATTTTACTAATCTAAATGGTATGTGTTAACATTTGGAACCTTATACAATTAGGATAAGTATAATATTTTTGGGTTCTATTATCTTTTGAGTGAAAGGTGAGTTGAAGGTTGAAACTATAATTGTCAAGCATAAATATATATATATACCTATCTGTTATTCAATGAATAAATAAATTCTTAAACTTTAGTGAAGGGATATTAAAACAAAAAAATGTGTTACCCTAATACCTTATGTCTTGTTGAACTGATGATATTTTAAATCAACATAGATTAAAGGCTTTGAGGCCCTCAATTTGACAGTTGATTGTGATTGATGACCTCAATCACTCCCTACAAATATTTACGTTTTTCCTCCAATTATATGTCTCTAATTTCCACCAATGTTCTCCTTATCGAGATCATAATTTGGTGGTGACTTTCTTATTTCCATTTCCCTCTTATTAAGGATAAATTTTATTAACCTTATTTCCGATGTGAGTTTTCCACTGTCACGAACCAACCCGGGTCGACCCTGAACCGGTCACCCGAGCCGGCCCGCGACATGGCCCGAGGGGCGTTCCCGATCCCCACGGGCTGGCAACTAGTGCCGGGCATCAAAAGTAAACAGGTGGGAACAATTTGGCCCAAAAGAAAATAAACTAAACAGCGGAAAATAAAATATAACAAAAATGAATAAAGAAAGAGCAACCAGCAACACTACTAACCTGACCACGATCCAAACTCCAGGTAACCCCATGGGTCACTCTCCAATACCACAACCAACATCGCTCAAGGCGAACTACTGAATCTGGAACCTGCAACAAAGCTAAAAACAAGAAAACACTATAGGCGTGAGTATTAAAACTCAGTAGGTAGGCCCGACTAATTCTATTCCCAATGCACATACCAATAAATAAAGAATTTATCAATTTCAGGTTTGAACTAAATTATATAAAATAGGTTTTCCACACACTTTCATTTCTAAAACAAGTAACAGTCCATTGCCCTTTTTAATTTAGAACAAGTTTGATGTTGAAAGAACAGGTGCATTGCATTTTCAAAACATTTTATGAGCAATTTAGAAATCCAAACTTTAGTTGTTAGTCAAAATGAGAATCACACACAACACACACTAAGGGAAATGGTAAAGTGGCACACAAGGGTCAGCAACCGAACTCGACCTCTCAATCGTCCGCCACACACAACTAAACACTAAAAGAAACATGGGTCGAACCTAGGAGATCGTGAACAATCCAGAACGTACTATACATGTGACTCATCCTGAGGCATGCCATAACTCGATGACGTCATAACGCCCTAACGCCCGGCATAGCCCTACATGGGCTAACCGAGGGGCCCAATCCCCATAGCAGCAATAACTCAGTATTCCCCTGCTATGGGGCCACTAGCCAGTGCGTGGTCTAAACTAGTGCACCAATCGTTCTCAGAAAATTCACTCAATATGCCAGGTTCCCATGTCATCACAAGCAATAAAAAGGGGGTGCGTCTACAATGTAAATAAATCAGTCACGATGCACAAACGTCACATACAGCTCACGCAAACAACGCACACCAAAGATCACCCCCGAGTAGGATTTCTAAGATAATCCATTTCATTAAAGTGCCAAACGGGCCTCCACAAATTTTTAAATAAAACCTCTTTTCTCAAAAATCTCAAAACACTTGTTCAGAAGAAATTATTTATCTTTAAAACTAGAAGTACGTTTGAAATTCCGTGAATTATGTTTAAAGGTCAAACGGGCACTCTTTCAAAATTGGGTGTCCGCCCGTCAAGAAAATGTTCCAGGTGTTCGGTATAAAATAAACGGTTCATTTCACAATAAATAATCACTTAAAATTTAATTATCTAATATTATTTATCATTCATTAAAATTAACAAAAACATCAAGCAATTAATAAATTCTAAATTTAAGGGTGAGTGCAATGGGGGACTTACCTCGGCTCGCTGTCCAAACACAATGGCGCAACGCGCCTCGCAAGGGCGCGCAAGCGTGCGCGCCAGATGACGATCGAATGAGTGGAAAAACCTTGCCAACACTCCGCAACCGCAAAGATAACCGAAATACGTAAACACCGACTTAAAACAATCCAAATGAACAAACAACGCAAAATAACCAGCTCGACACGTTTTGAAAATATCACATCCAAGGCACGTATCAAAACACAACCAAACTCTATATTTGAATCTAATCGCGACCTTTAGACACACTAACCACTTTCCAAATATCATACACACCACATGATTTAAGAAATAAACCATTTAAATAACTTATAAAACATCCACGGATGGTGAAACCAAGGTTCACATCAAATCATACTCAGTTTCACATAAGAAAGCACTTTAAAATAAAACACACAACATTTTCACACCAAAACACGACTCAACACCTAACAACCAACCCATAAAACATTTTATAAAACAACGCACCCATTTGCACACACAAAACATCACCACTTTTTACAGAAAACCATTTTTCAGTTTACACACACCAAAACCTGCTCAGAAATGTCTTTTATGACTCTCTGCACCTTGACGCTAAACCAAAACACAACTGAAATGTTTGTGAAATGCAAATAAACAATTATGCATGGTTGTTCGCAGAAAACACGCACATACCATAAATACATATCAACTTCAATTAAAACTTTATATGAATCAAACAGACTAATTAATACAAATGCTAAACTAATTTAAGAAGAAAAATTAATTCATAAATAATCGCTAAACGTATAAACATGCTACCTAGAAAAACAAATACATATTAAATTTCAAACAATACCAGATTCACAGCACGCAACTAATAAATAACATGATAAAATAATTAAACTCACAAATTAATTCGTTAAACAAATGTTATACACGGAAACACCTACCTTCGATGTCGAAACACCATAAACGCAGTGCGCAAACTCTGCCGCACTTCAAACGCACTGCAAGGGGCCTAAGACAAACCACGGAAAAAGAAAATAACCAAGAAATTATACCAAAACTAATATTGTGTGTGTGTGTTCGAAACCAAAAACCCCAAAACTGAGGAAGAAGTATACCGCAAGGAGGGTTGTCCGACGGAAAAGAAAACGAGTCATTGGGGTCGAGTCCACCGGAGAAGACCGCGGATGGCCGGAGCGAAGCTGGCCGAATGACGCCGGGTCAGGGGGAGAGGGGCAGCTAGTGCGCGACGAAGTCGGGATGGAAAAAAAACGGAGGCCGACCGAGGGGGTGTCGGAGGCGGTCGCTGGACGGATGTGGGGTCGCGCCGGACGGAGGGGGCAGGGGAACGATGGCTGGAAAAAAAGGGGAGGAGCCGTACAGGAGGTCCGCCGGAGCTGGGATTGCCGAGGGAGAGGGGGCTGCGAGGCCGACGCACGTAGGGGCAAGGGGACTCGGGCGCCGCAAGAAGGCCGGGGGGTCGTGGCTAGCGTTCGGTGAGGCTAAGGGAGCTTCGAAAAAAAAGGGGGTGAGTGCGAAGGTGCGGCGATGCCGGGAGGAGGCTGCCTGTGGAGCAAATCGCCGGTGAAGGGATGGGAGGGGATCTACGGGTGAGGCCGTCTAGCCTGGGACGCGGCGTGGGGGTTGGTAGGCGGACAGAGCGTGGAGGCAGGGAGGCCGGCAATGAGTCGCGCGGGATGGGAGAAAGGAGCAACAGGGAGGGGGGTTTTGCGACCCACGGCGGAACAGGAAAGGGAGGGGTGGGCTTCGGGTACCTAGGGTTTCTAGGGTTATTTTTTTTCCTCTTATAATAATATTATTATTATTACAATATTAATAATAATAATAAACATCATAATAATAATAATACTATAATAATATTAATAATCGTAATAATAACAATAGCAATAAAGCAATAATAATAATAGTATACCAGAATAATAATAATAATAATAAAATTAACAATAATAAAAATTAATAAAAATAACCATTTAATAATAACGTAAGATAAACCAAATTAAAATAATAAAACAAAGTTATAAAAAAAAGACACTTGCCCGACACCCGGGCTAACTGCGCGGCAACCGCCAAGCACGCGGCGGCCGCGCACGGGTCCAAAACCCAGAAAAAGCATCAGACGTCAAATATTTTAATCAGGGGCGCAGCCCGTACAGCAGCGTGGACACTCAGAAACAAGAAATAATAAAAATAAAATAAATAGAAACGACGGTTGTGACAATTCTCCCCACCACAGACACTTTCTGCCCCCAGAAAGTCACCCAGCTGAACGATGGACCAAACAAGAATCTCTGCCCAAATAAAACCAGGAGAAACAACAACATAAAAGAATGGGAGAACACCAGAGGGTTCTCCCCACCACAAGAACTCCACTAGTGTGAAAATTTAACACTCGACCATACCACCTCGGGAAGGGGGGTCGATGTGGGAACTCCCAACCGATCCAGTCTAACCTCTAAAGCACGAGCAAAACAACACCTCGGCTAAAACTTGGAGCTCTCGACTCAGAAAAAGGAAAGCCCGAAGACGATAGAAAAATCTCCGAGCAGAACTTAATCCAAGCAGTAAACCCGAGCATAACCGCAAACCCGGACTCCTCCAAAGGCACTTATATCTCCAAACGAACACCGCCAAACCATGATTAACCCACAAAAGGTCCAAAAATACCTCTAAGAAAAACGCATGATTCTAAACACCATAATCAGACAAACGAGACTGTTTGGATTACAAACGAACACGTTCATCCCAACCTCACAACGACACAACAAACCTACAACAACGCCAAAACTTTTAACAGTGGGAGAACGAGAACAGAAGGATTTTAAATATTTCGTTGGCAACACGGAACACGAGACCCGAATTGAGGTGTCACACTTCCGACAACTCCTGACTGCGCGCGAGCTTCACCCCAAGACCTGTGGTTGGGGCTCTGATGGTTGAAGCATCTCCTGCCTCACAGTCAGGCACTGTAATCTTCTGGTCACTATGTCTTCCTCATGAGACGCTTCTTGTAAACCTTATCTAGATGACCTAGACACCTACAATGATGGCAGGTCTTCGGAGGGGTGTGACATGACGGCTCGTATTCCCTAAACGTCCATACTGACGGCACACCATTAGACGGTTCGACGAACTAGGGGTTAGAACCACTACAGAGGACTCTTTAGGAATAGGTCCCTCTGGCACACCCTGCTCGCCAGATGGGGAACCTTGACGAGCAACTTGATACGCTGGATTGCCAACCATCTCCACTCCGAAGACCAACTCCTCTAAGAACACCTCATCCACCAGCTTCTCAACGTGATGGTCCTTAAAAAGGAGGACCCGCTCCATGACCTCTGGATGAAGACCCCTGATGAAGGGAGAAGTCTTCATCCAGTCCTGCGGCACTACCCTGGATAAAGAGACACAGGATCCTTGAAATGGTCAACATATGCTCTCACTATCTACTGGCCATGTTGAGCACGCATGAGCTCTTCTATTTCCTTCATCCTCACCCCCACAAGTATAAACCATTGAATGAAGACGACATTAAAGAAATTCCACATCATCCCAAATTGCAGAAACGGCGGGCGTACAACTCCTACTCATCCAGAGCTGGACCTTTAAACAGATCCAAAACAATACGCACTCAGATTGCTTCGGGAGTTCCCAATACCCCAAAGACACGCTTGACTTCTTCAAGCCACTATACTGCCTCTAACAGACTTCAATCACCATGAAGGACAGACAACGTCCGAGAAAGACCAAAAACTGGGCATGACTCATCAAAAAACCAGGGATCTTTCTGGGCAGCATTTCAAAATAAGATATATAACACCAAGACGAAACCAATATCAATCGAAGCAACATCAAAGAAAGTGCTTTCATAAAAAGTAATCATCACAAAGGCTAATCAAATACAAACACAATCCAAAACAAAATTCCCCTCTTTTTAAAATCCCCTTTTCATTTTAAAATTTCAAAACTTCCTTTTTCAAGACAAAAACCAATCCACTTCCAAACCAAAAGTCACATCCCAAAACCACTTTCCCATTTAAAAAGCAATTTAGAGGACAAGGCCAAGCCTTTAATTTCAAATACACACCCAGGTAATCCCATGACCCGTTGCACATGTCGTTATCCACATTCCATTCATACACACACCAACACGCACTTTCCATGCATCATCTCACATGTGCAAACGTTCATAAGGAGTACCTAAGGTTTCCCTCCAAACTACTATCGACCAATTTTCAAGTAAACACCAGTTTTCTTAATCCAAAATCATTCAGTTTTAAAACTCATTTCACAAATTTAAAGTACTTTAAAAGAAATCAGTCTCATTTTCAAAACCCCCTTTTTTTTCCATTTCAAAAAATGCACTTACACTAACCAAAACGAAAACGGCACCCAAATTTGCAACAACCACTGGAGTTAGGGACTAGTAGCCACGCTCAACCTGGCGACATGGTAGTGGGCCCTATCCCAAGTGAGCGTCGACCACCAGGAGGAATTCAAACCGTGTACTCAGACTCCACATGGGTCACTACTCCATGTGAAATCACGATGTAACGTCGGCTTGCCTCCGTTGTCATCCCTCAATCCAAAACAATCCAAAACGAAACAAAGACTCGATTCCCGGACTATCCCTGGCGACTCGAGGTGCAGAACGGGCGAGGGTTCATGACGTCCTTCCCGTACCTACCTCTCAAGTCCCGACAATCCTAATCTCCATCTACCAGACATCCCAAATAACAAGAACCTCCCTCTGATACCATTTTTTCACGAACCAACCTGGGTCGACCCTGAACCGGTCACCCGAGCCGGCCCGCGACATGGCCCGAGGGGAGTTCCCGATCCCCACGGGCTGGCAACTAGTGCCGGGCATCAAAAGTAAACAGGTGGGCACGATTTGGCCCAAAAGAAAATAAACTAAACAGCGGAAAATAAAATATAACAAAAATGAATAAAGAAAGAGCAACCAGCAACACTACTAACCTGACCACGATCCAAACTCCAGGTAACCCCATGGGTCACTCTCCAATACCACAACCAACATCGCTCAAGGCGAACTACTGAATCTGGAACCTGCAACAAAGCTAAAAACAAGAAAACACTATAGGCGTGAGTATTAAAACTCAATAGGTAGGCCCGACTAATTCTATTCCCAATGCACATACCAATAAATAAAGAATTTATCAATTTCAGGTTTGAACTAAATTATATAAAATAGGTTTTCCACACACTTTCATTTCTAAAACAAGTAACAGTCCATTGCCCTTTTTAATTTAGAACAAGTTTGATGTTGAAAGAACAGGTGCATTGCATTTTCAAAACATTTTATGAGCAATTTAGAAATCCAATCTTTAGTTGTTAGTCAAAATGAGAATCACACACAACACACACTAAGGGCAATGGTAAAGTGGCACACAAGGGTCAGCAACCGAACTCGACCTCTCAATCGTCCGCCACACACAACTAAACACTAAAAGAAACATGGGTCGAACCTAGGAGATCGTGAACAATCCAGAACGTACTATACATGTGACTCATCCTGAGGCATGCCATAACTCGATGACGTCATAACGCCCTAACGCCCGACATAGCCCTACATGGGCTAACCGAGGGGCCCAATCCCCATAGCAGCAATAACTCAGTATTCCCCTGCTATGGGGCCACTAGCCAGTGCGTGGTCTAAACTAGTGCAGCAATCGTTCTCAGAAAATTCACTCAATATGCCAGGTTCCCATGTCATCACAAGCAATAAAAAGGGGGTGCGTCTACAATGTAAATAAATCAGTCACGATGCAAAAACGTCACATACAGCTCACGCAAACAACGCACACCAAAGATCACCCCCGAGTAGGATTTCTAAGATAATCCATTTCATTAAAGTTCCAAACGGGCCTCCACAAATTTTTAAATAAAACCTCTTTTCTCAAAAAGCTCAAAAAACTTGTTCAGAAGAAATTATTTATCTTTAAAACTAGAAGTACGTTTGAAATTCCGTGAATTATGTTTAAAGGTCAAACGGGCACTCTTTCAAAATTGGGTGTCCGCCCGTCAAGAAAATGTTCCAGGTGTTCGGTATAAAATAAACGGTTCATTTCACAATAAATAATCACTTAAAATTTAATTATCTAATATTATTTATCATTCATTAAAATTAACAAAAACATCAAGCAATTAATAAATTCTAAATTTAAGGGTGAGTGCAATGGGGGACCTACCTCGGCTCGCTGTCCAAACACAATGGCGCAACGCGCCTCGCAAGGGCGCGCAAGCGTGCGCGCCAGATGACGATCGAATGAGTGGAAAAACCTTGCCAACACTCTGCAACCGCAAAGATAACCGAAATACGTAAACACCAACTTAAAACAATCCAAATGAACAATCAACGCAAAATAACCAGCTCGACACGTTTTGAAAATATCACATCCAAGGCACGTATCAAAACACAACCAAACTCTATATTTGAATCTAATCGCGACCTTTAGACACACTAACCACTTTCCAAATATCATACACACCACATGATTTAGGAAATAAACCATTTAAATAACTTATAAAACATCCACGGATGGTGAAACCAAGGTTCACATCAAATCATACTCAGTTTCACATAAGAAAGCACTTTAAAATAAAACACACAACATTTTCACACCAAAACACAACTCAACACCTAACAACCAACCCATAAAACATTTTATAAAACAACGCACCCATTTGCACACACAAAACATCACCGCTTTTTACAGAAAACCATTTTTTAGTTTACACACACCAAAACCCGCTCAAAAATGTCTTTTATGACTCTCTGCACCTTGACGCTAAACCAAAACACAACTGAAATGTTTGTGAAATGCAAATAAACAATTATGCATGGTTGTTCGCAGAAAACACGCACATACCATAAATACATATCAACTTCAATTAAAACTTTATATGCATCAAACAAACTAATTAATACAAATGCTAAACTAATTTAAGAAGAAAAATTAAATCATAAATAATCGCTAAACGTATAAACATGCTACCTAGCAAAACAAATACATATTAAATATCAAACAATACCAGATTCACAGCACACAACTAATAAATAACATGCTAAAATAATTAAACTCACAAATTAATTCGTTAAACAAATGTTATACACGGAAACACCTACCTTCGATGTCGAAACACCATAAACGCAGTGCGCAAACTCTGCCGCACTTCAAACGCACTGCAAGGGGCCTAAGACAAACCACAGAAAAAGAAAATAACCAAGAAATTATACCAAAACTAATATTGTGTGTGTGTGTACGAAACCAAAAACCCCAAAACTGAGGAAGAAGTCTACCGCAAGGAGGGTTGTCCGACGGAAAAGAAAACGAGTCATTGGGGTCGAGTCCACCGGAGAAGACCGCGGATGGCCGGAGCGAAGCTGGCCGAATGACGCCGGGTCAGGGGGAGAGGGGCAGCCAGTGCGCGACGAAGTCGGGATGGAAAAAAAACGGAGGCCGACCGAGGAGGTGTCGGAGGCGGTCGCTGGACGGATGTGGGGTCGCGCCGGACGGAGGGGGCAGGGGAACGATGGCTGGAAAAAAAGGGGAGGAGCCGTACAGGAGGTCCGCCGGAGCTGGGATTGCCGAGGGAGAGGGGGCTGCGAGGCCGACGCACGCAGGGGCAAGGGGACTCGGGCGCCGCAAGAAGGCCGGGGGGTCGTGGCTAGCGTTCAGTGAGGCTAAGGGAGCTTCGAAAAAAAAGGGGGGTGAGTGCGAAGGTGCTGCGATGCCGGGAGGAGGCTGGATGTGGAGCAAATCGCCGGTGAAGGGATGAGAGGGGATCTGCGGGTGAGGCCGGCTAGCCTGGGACGCGGCGTGGGGGTTGGTAGGCGGACAGAGCGCGGAGGCAGGGAGGCCGGGAATGAGTCGCGCGGGATGGGAGAAAGGAGCAACATGGAGGGGGGTTTTGCGACCCACGGCGGAACAGGAAAGGGAGGGGTGGGCTTCAGGTACCTAGGGTTTCTAGGGTTATTTTTTTTCCTCTTATAATAATATTATTATTATTACAATATTAATAATAATAATAAACATCATAATAATAATAATACTATAATAATATTAATAATCTTAATAATAACAATAGCAATAAAGCAATAATAATAATAGTATACCAGAATAATAATAATAATAATAAAATTAACAATAATAAAAATTAATAAAAATAACCATTTAATAATAACGTAAGATAAACCAAATTAAAATAATAAAACAAAGTTATAAAAAAAAACACTTGCCCGACACCCGGGCTAACTGCGCGGCAACCGCCAAGCACGCGGCGGCCGCGCACGGGTCCAAAACCCAGAAAAAGCATCAGACGTCAAATATTTTAATCAGGGGCGCAGCCCGTACAGCAGCGTGGACACTCAGAAACAAGAAATAATAAAAATAAAATAAATAGAAACGACAGTTGTGACATCCACAAAAGTATTTTATCTTTTCAACCTTTTATTTTCAAAGAAAATTTTCAAATTGCGAGGACTCAATTTATTGAAGGAGGGGAGAATGTAACACCCCGAGCTTCCATGATACGCTTCTCATTTAATAATGCAATAGCTTGCATGGTACGCAAGTTCGAGTTCTAACACACCGCGACTAATCAAAGTAGCCATTATGAATAGTAATAACCACTTTTTAAAATTATAGAAATTTTATATTTCAAAATGGACTTCATTTTTTTATTCATAATATTGAAATTATCCTAAGTTTAATTTTTTGCAACTTTCTGAGAACTTCCAATATTGTATGAATAGTGATAAATACTTAAAACAACTTTTTTAATCAAAATAATTTATTGTGATAAATTATACTATTTAGTGGTTTCAAAGTATAATTAGAATATATTTTTACCATTTTATCCAATGTTGGTCATTAGAATTAATTTAACATTGAAATTGGACATAAACAATTGCCAATCTTTTGATATAAATTGTGTCTTAAAAACACGCTATTTGTTGTGACAACGAGAATTGATTATAAAATTAATTAATGCAACTTATATGTTTGTAATTTTGTAAAATAGACATCATTTTTGAATTCGGAATATCAATTATAGCTTAGGGTGAAATTTTGGCATTGTTCAGAAAAACTTCAATTTTTGATGAATAGTGAAACCACTAAGTGGTAGTTAAATAACTGATTTTTCGTTTAAATGAAATATTACCACTTCTGTGATTTGATTTTCAAAAATACTACATAAATGGTTGTCATTAAGAAGTAAAATGTGGTTCAATGAGATTAAAATAATTTTTTTGGTGAATAGTAACTTTTAAGTTCTTAATCGCGATTAGAGGTAATTAGTGTAGTTTAAGGTAAAAATAATGTTTTAATAATATGAGATGAGCTTGACACTTGTCCTACTACTATTTTATGAGTCCTGGCCGACCAAGAAAACCAATGGGTCAACTGGGGGACCCCATGGAGCCACTTTAGTTAGAAAATGACATAAATACCTTTTATTTAATGTTAAAGTAAAAAATGACACAAACATAAAATGTTTTACTAGAACAATTTTTACATGGGGTTATACAAGTCATATTTTTGACTATAAATATTCATTGGAAAGATAAAAAGATTTCCTACATCATAGTATTTGTTTTATAATTTTTAAACATTAAATAAATTAAATTATTTATGACATCATGATGATGCAGCGATGACATCATTATTTAACGATTTAAATAAAATGAGAAGATAATGTACAATACAAGGCTTACACTTGTCCAAAGCCTATTGTATGGGTAGATTTCGAACCCTTATCACCTTATCCACGAATTATATAAGTGTGGGACTTTTATAATCCGAAAATCATTGTGTAATAATGTAACATTTCAATCTTTCCAAAAGAGCCCCTCCTCTCCACTTATAAAAGCCCCCACCTCTCCCACCTAATTTACACCTTCAAGCCATTTGTCTCGTCCAACATCTGCCCAAATACTCTCCCAACTTCCCTATCTTACTACTAGAAGCCTCACTTTGGGCAGAAATCTTCCCAGGAAGCCTTTGGCTCCAATCAAAAAGAGTTACCCGATTTTGAGGTAATGTCTTCTCTAATGTTGTTTTGTTTTATTTTTCTTCTCCAACCCCATAAACTCTTTTTATTCATTTATTTTGTAACAACACCAGTATCCTCAATATACTAGGATGTTTTTATAAGAAGGATTCTAGCTACACTTACACACACCTACATCTAATGGTTAAAGAACAAACGGTTTCTGTGGATGGCGAATTTCTGCCTCACGAAACGATGATTGTTCAACACTCATATAACACCTTCAAAGGTGGACATTAAGATGTCACTATATTTATATATGATATATAATGTGTTTATGTTTTACTTATGCTTCTGTATTTCTCATTTATGGCATACTTTATGATTTCCATTATGGGTAAAACGTGATAATTTCATTTTAGGATGTGCGGACTACCGCCCCCTCAAAGTGATTTGAATCGTTAATGCCATATGTGGGATGTATAAAGGATGGAGTAAATGGTATTATACACTATATTATACTGGAATTATATTATACATTTATATCATTATGATTTCGTTCCATTAAATATGAAATTGAAATTAAAGTAGCGTTCATGTGTACGTACGGCTTACCGTCTCCATGAATGGTGCATTTCATTTCCTACCTCTAAATGTTATGTAATATTATAAATGAATGTATATACTGGATATATAAGATATATATGACATCTAGATCATGAATATAATTCTGGAGATAATGGATATTCTACCACATAAACAACTTGTAATTATAAGAAGTTTATTGTTGACTCAAGTACCAAAGATCGACAAAACGACCGTTATTAACTTAAATAATTACATAATGTTCATATCATTGTAATAAGTGATATAATAAGGATAATGAAATTTAAAATGGTTCTTAATAAGGTATATATTAACTCTAGTTTATTATTCAGGAGGTTAAAGAACGGTTGAGTCAAGTCAGACACGAGGTAAGGGTTTACTTCACAACCTCTTCATTATCCAAGGTTGTTTACACATAATTATCTACTGGGACCTCGTTATCATCCACATCCATGTTTATTCAAAATATATTTCAAAACATTTTTATTATTTACAAGAATATGGGTTAAAGTCATTTATACCCTTTTTGACTTTTTATAAGAGGAATCTTTCCGTCGTTTTCAAAACAAGGTCCTTTTTATCCTTTTCGACAGAATTAAGGTAAGAATGTTTTTTTAACTTGTACGGTGGGTGCGGTTATTTTCCGCCGTTATAAAATCTTCAAAGTTTTCCTTACAATCTTATAAGAATATTTTCAAGAAAATGTTTTATTTTATGATTTCAAAAATAGAAGGAGATATATCTCTAAAATATGTTTTGATTTCATCTATGTCAACATCCTTTGATGGATTTTACGCTTATTTGAAGTTGATTTATTGTGATACAAAACTTCTATATTGTATTAAAGGTTTTGTGATATGTTTGACTGTGGATGTGCTATTTTTATACCATTCATAGTTTATGGTAAAATTATTGACATTTCGTATGCTAGTTTTAATAAAAATGTTTATGTTATGTTTAAACCTTTTCATATGGGAATGCATTGGACTTAATATGTGATGGGTGGAGCCCGCTATAGCTCCTCGATGCATCGGCAGGTCTCATGAGACAAAATAGTGTCTTGGCACGAGGCCTTGACAAAATCTTATTTGTGGTCTTGGCACGAGGCCTTGGCTACGTGGTTATGATAGTCTGGAATTATGCATTCCATCATTATGAAAGTGGTTATTGATATTGCATGTGATTATTTGACCAGTAGAATATCCATGTGAAGAAGTATATGGCATTATCTAATTTTACTTTTGCGATATTATGTTTAAGTTCAAGTTTAAAAGGCTTTTTTTTAGTTATACATTGCCTTAAATGTTAATGTTTATTTATGAAAGCTCCCGCAATATTGTTATCCTTACTGAGCATCTGAGCTCACCCCTTTCAATGTTTTAATATTTTCCAAGATGTGAAGAAGTATTTTAGGAATGACCTGCATGGATAGTCAGAAGAGGATATGAGTGTGGACTATGAAGACCATGTTATTGTAGTTTGTTTACTTTTTGATGTAATGGAAGACTTATGAATGTATCTAGTGTTTCCAAGGCTACTAAACTAATCGGTCTTTCGAGACTTGATCTTTTGTGATCATGCCAATGTTACGAAGTAATGCACTGACTCTGGGTTGCTGGGGTCAGGGCGTTACAGTTGGTATTAGAGGCAGTTTAGTACTAACATTGGAAGCTAGATTTAGATAAACTCTGATTAGAGCACATAGCCCAAGGATAGACTTTGAGGATTAGTATAGAAGAACTTCCTAGAATTTTGGTATTATAGAGATTTTGTGAGTTTTCCGAGCAATACATCCCTGTCTGGATACGAGCAGGTAGAGGCGGCTCTGGCACAGATGTACCTAGGGGTAAAACCCAAAAACACCGCTTTAAACTCGACTCGAACGGGAACTGGTGCACGACAACGGGCCTTGTTGCACTCTTGGTTATGACACTCCCGGGGGATATGCTTAGGATAATTCTCGTTTTCTTTACAAACCACTATGAATGGTTATGAGTATATACTTCCTCAAAGAAAACCTTTTTATGATTATGGATTATATCCATAAATAGTTCAATTTATGTTAAGTGTTTTATAAGTATGGGATTATGTATTTTGATTCATAAACTATCCTAGTTTATGCCATTGTATAGAAATGGTGCCCAGTAGAAGGAATGTGAACTCCAGCAATATGTATGATCCAAAGAGTAAGAAGGATCGTATCTTTCACGGTATTAAGCCAACATTTCGAAGGGAAATAGTCTCCCATGTGTTCTCAACATATGAAGAAATAGTATCATGTGTCAATAAGATAAGTAAAGAATTTTCTGAGTCCTATGGCTTTGAAGCGAAGCAAGAGACGAAAGGGATGGAAGAGAGAATGATGGATAAAGGGATGAGGGGAAAGAAGAATTTTCCAATATGTGGTAATTGTGGGAAGAAACATCATGGAACTTGCCTAAAGGGAATGGGAGTTTGTTATAAGTGTAGAGAAAAAGGACACAAAGTGCGTGACTGCAAGGGTAAGAAAATGGTTTAAAATGTACAATGCTTCTTCTGCAAGGATTGGGGA
This sequence comes from Viscum album, assembly GCA_963277665.1. Taxonomy (NCBI): domain Eukaryota; kingdom Viridiplantae; phylum Streptophyta; class Magnoliopsida; order Santalales; family Viscaceae; genus Viscum; species Viscum album. The sequence continues at coordinate 1,707,636,185 of OY728138.1, read as the reverse complement.
CACTACGCAAACCAATGTCCAAACCATCAGAGTATGCCCCAAATGATGTTATTGGATAATAATCAAGTTATGATACTACCACAGATGAGGAGTAATGATTAGAGATCTTATGTTGATATTAATGAATTTTGTAATTTGAGTGTTGTATCAATGATGTACTGGTTATAATAATTATGGAGTATATAAGGATTGTACTGCAGTACTATTTCATCAAGGACTTGAGATTGTGTGGAACCAAGAAAAGTGACTCCACAGTAGGTTAAATTTTTGGAAAATATATGGTTAAGAGAAAGATAAACCATAATATGGTTCTGATACCGAGATAGTGATTTTGGAATAAGACGTGATTGATTTGGATAAATTATATTGGATATTCTTAACTTCCTTGAAACTGATTGATGATTTGTATACAATTTTTTTGATAGGAGGAGTATATCTAGTATTCTATAAGGAATAAGGGATCATGGTAATTCAGTATGTTTAAAAAGAATACATGATGAAGGTGTCCACATGTTGTTACATGGAAAAAAGGATCTTCATTATGTTTACCTTCCTTATAAAATTTGGACTGTGAGCTGGACAGAAGTATTTTGGATAACTATAAAGGTTGGAATGGATTAAGTTGATCTTTGGATAGTATTGTTTAAGGTTAAAAAAAATTATGAAGATTATTTTTGGAATATTATAATACTATAGTTTTAGGAAAAGGACAACCTGCAGGGTGGGGCATAACCTGACGCGTCGGACAAAGCTGCAGGAATTGAACCCACAACTATAGTGCGACATGCCTTTATTTCCTACCACTAGCCTACATGAAGTCCCTGGTTATTAAAAAATAATTTTACTAATTTAAATGGTATGTGTTTACATTTGGAACCTTATACAATTAGGATAAGTATAATATTTTTGGGTTCTATTATCTTTTGAGTGAAAGGTGAGTTGAAGGATGAAACTCTAATTGTCAAGCATAAATATATATATATACCTATATATTATTCAATGAATAAAATAATTCTTAAACTTTAGTGAAGGGATATTAAAACAAAAAAATGTGTTACCCTAATACCTTATGTCTTGTTGAACTGATGATATTTTAAATCAACATAGATTGAAAGCTTTGAGGCCCTCGATTTGACAGTTGATTGTGATTGATGACCTCAATCACTCCCTACAAATATTTACATTTTTCCTCCAATTATATGTCTCTAATTGCCACCAATGTTCTCCTTATCGAGATCATAATTTGGTGGTGACTTTCTTATTTCCATTTCCCTCTTATTAAGGATAAATTTTATTAACCTTATTTCCGATGTGGGTTTTCCACAAAGGTATTTTATCTTTTCAACCTTTTATTTTCAAAGAAAATTTTCTAATTGCGAGGATGCAATTTATTGAAGGAGGGGAGAATGTAACACCTCGAGCTTCCATGATACGCTTCTCATTTAATAATGCAATAGCTTGCATGGTACGCAAGTTCGAGTTCTAACACACCGCGACTAATCAAAGTAGCCGTTATGAATAGTAATAACCACTTTTTAAAATTATAGAAATTTTATATTTCAAAATGGACTTCATTTTTATATTCGTAATATCGAAATTATCCTAAGTTTAATTTTTTGCAACTTTCTGAGAACTTCCAATATTTTATGAATAGTGATAAATACTTAAAACAACTTTTTTAATCAAAATAATTTATTGTGATAAATTATACTATTTAGTGGTTTCAAAGTATAATTAGAATATATTTTTACCATTTTATCCAATGGTGGTCATTAGAATTAATTTAACATTGAAATTGGACATAAACAATTGCAAATCTTTTGATATAAATTGTTTCTTAAAAACATGCTATTTGTTGTGACAGCGGGAATTGATTATAAAATTAATTAATGAAACTTATATGTTAGGAATTTTGTAAAATAGACATAATCTTTGAATTCAGAATATCAATTATAGATTAGGGTGAAATTTTGGCATTGTTCAGAAAAACTTCAATTTTTGATGAATAGTGAAACCACTAAGTGGTAGTTAAATAACTGATTTTTCGTTTAAATGAAATATTACCACTTCTGTGATTTGATTTTCAAAAATCCTACATACATGGTTGTCATTAAGAAGTAAAATTTGGTTCAATGAGATTAAAATAATTTTTTGGTGAATAGTAACTTTTAAGTTCTTAATCGCGATTAGAGGTAATTAGTGTAGTTTAAGGTAAAAATAATGTTTTAATAATATGAGATGAGCTTGACACTTGTCCTACTACTATTGGATAAGTCATGGCCGACCAAGACAACCCATGGGTCAACTTGGGGACCCCATGGAGCCACTTTAGTTAGAAAATGACATAAATACCTTTTATTTAATGTTAAAGTAAAAAATGACACAAACATAAAATGTTTTACTAGAACAATTCTTACATGGGGTTATACAAGTCATATTTTTGACTATAAATATTCATTGGAAAGATAAAAAGATTTCCTACATCATAGTATATTTTTTATAATTTTTATACATTAAATAAATTAAATTATTTATGACATCATGATGATGCAGCGATGACATCATTATTTAACGATTTAAATAAAATGGGAAGATAATGTAAAATACAAGGCTTACACTTGTCCAAATCCTATTGGATGGGTAGATTTCGAACCCTTATCACCTTATCCACGAATTATATAAGTGTGGTACTTTTAGAATCCGAAAAGCATTGTGTAATAATGTAACATTTCAATCTTTCCAAAAGAGCCCCTCCTCTCCACTTATAAAAGGCCCCCACCTCTCCCACCTCATTTACACCTTCAAGCCATTTGGCTCGGCCAACCTATGCCCAAATACTCTCCCAACTTCCCTCTCTTACTCCTAGAAGCCTCACTTTGGGCAGAACTCTTCCCAAGGAAGCCTTTGGCTCAAATCAAAAAGAGTTACCCGATTTTGAGGTAATGTCTTCTCTAATGTTTTTTTGTTTTATTTTTCTTCTCCAACCCCATAAACTCTTTTTATTAATTTCTTTTGTAACAACACCAGTATCCTCAATATACTAGGATGTTGTTATAAGAAGGATTCGAGATACACTTACACACACCTACATCTAATGGTTAAAGAACAAACGGTTTCTGTGGATGGCGAATTTCTGCCTCACGAAACGATGATTGTTCAACACTCATATAACACCTTCAAAGGTGGACATTAAGATGTCACTATATTTATATCTGATATATAATGTGTTTATGTTTTACTTATGCTTCTGTATTTCTCATTTATGGCGTACTTTATGATTTCCATTATGGGTAAAACGCGATAATTTCATTTTAGGATGTGCGGACTACCGCCCCCTCAAAGTGATTTGAATCGTTAATGCCATATGTGGGATGTATAAAGGATGGAGTAAATGGTATTATACACTATATTATACTGGAATTATATTATACATTTATATCATTATGATTTCGTTCCATTAAATATGAAATTGAAATGAAAGTAGCGTTCATGCGTACGTACGGCTTACCGTCTCCATGAATGGTGCATTTCATTTCCTACCTCTAAATGTTATGTAATATTATAAATGAATGTATATACTGGATATATAAGATATATATGACATCTAGATCATGAATATAATTCTGGAGATAATGGATATTCTACCACATAAACAACTTGTAATTATAAGAAGTTTATTGTTTACTCAAGTACCAAAGATCGACAAAACGACCGTTATTAACTTAAATAATTACATAATGTTCATATCATTGTAATAAGTGATATAATAAGGATAATTAAATTGAAAATGGTTTTTAATAAGGTATATATTAACTCTAGTTTATTATTCAGGAGGTTAAAGAACGGTTGAGTCAAGTCATACACGAGGTAAGGGTTTACTTCACAACCTCTTCATTATCCAAGGTTGTTTATACATAATTATCTACTGGGACCTCGTTATCATCCACATCCATGTTTATTCAAAATATATTTCAAAACATTTTTATTATTTACAAGAATATGGGTTAAATACATTTATACCCTTTTTGACTTTTTATAAGAGGAATCGTTCTGTCGTTTTCAAAACAAGGTCCTTTTTAACCTTTTCGACAGAATTAAGGTAACAATGTTTTTTTTAACTTGTACGGTGGGTGCGGTTATTTTCCGCCGTTATAAAATCTTCAAAGTTTTCCTTACAAGCTTATAAGAATATTTTCAAGAAAATGTTTTATTTTATGATTTCAAAAATAGAAATAGATATTTCTCTAAAATATGTTTTGATTTCATCTATGTCAACATCCTTTGATGGATTTTACGCTTATTTGAAGTTGATTTATTGTGATACAAAACTTCTATATTGTATTGAAGGTTTTGTGATATGTTTGACTGTGGATGTGCTATTTTTATACCATTCATAGTTTATGGTAAAATTTTTGACATTTCGTATGCTAGTTTTAATACAAATGTTTATGTTATGTTTAAACCTTTTCATATGGGAATGCATTGGACTTAATATGTGACGGGTGGAGCCCGCTATAGCTTCTCGATGCATCGGCGGGTCTCATGGGACAAACTAGTGTCTTGGCACTAGGCCTTGACAAAATCTTATTTGTGGTCTTGGAACGAGGCCTTGGCTACGTGGTTGTGATAGTCTGGCATTATGCATTCCATCATTATGAAAGTGGTTATTGATATTGCATGTGATTATTCGACCAGTAGAATATCCATGTGAAGAAGTATATGGCATTATCTCATTTTACTTTTTCCATATTATTTTGAATTTCAAGTTTAAAAGGCTTTTTTTTAGTTATACATTGCCTTAAATTTTAATGTTTATTTATGAAAGCTTCCGCAATATTGTTATCCTTACTGAGCATCTGAGCTCACCCCTTTCAATGTTTTAATATTTTCCAGGATGTGAAGAAGTATTTTAGGAATGACCTGCAGGGATAGTCAGAAGAGGATATGAGTGTGGACTATGAAGACCATGTTATTGTAGTTTGTTTACTTTTTGATGTAATGAAAGACTTATGAATGTATCTAGTGTTTCCAAGGCTACTAAACTAATCGGTCTTTCAAGACTTGATCTTTTGTGATCATGCCAATGTTACGAAGTAATGCACCGACTCTGGGTAGCTAGGGTCAGGGTGTTACAGTTGGTATCAGAGACAGTTTAGTACTAACCTTGGAAGCTAGATTTCGATAAACTCTGATTAGAGCACATAGCCCAAGGATAGACTTTGAGGATTAGTATAGAAGAACTTCCTAGAATTTTGGTATTATAGGGATTTTGTGAGTTTTCCGAGCAATACATCCCTGTCTGGATACGAGCAGGTAGAGGAGGCTCTGGCACAGATGTACCTAGGGGTAAAACCCGAAAACACCGCTTTAAGCTAGACTCGAACGGGAACTGGTGCACGACAATGGGCCTTGTTGCACTCTTGGTTACGACACTCCCAGGGGATGTGCTTAGGATAATTCTCGTTTTCTTTACAAACCACTATGAATGGTTATGAGTATATACTTCCTCAAAGAAAACCTTTTTATGATTATGGATTATATCCATAAATAGTTCAATTTATGTTAAGTGTTTTATAAGTATGGGATTATGTATTTTGATTCATAAACTAACCTAGTTTATGCCATTGTATAGAAATGGTGCCCAGTAGAAGGAATGTGAACTCCAGCAATATGTATGATCCAAAGAGTAAGAAGGATCGTATCTTTCAAGGTATTAAGCCAACATTTCGAAGGGAAATAGTCTCCCATGTGTTCTCAACATATGAAGAAATAGTATCATGTGTCAATAAGATAAGTAAAGAATTCTCTGAGTCCTATGGCTTTGAAGCGAAGCAAGAGACGAAAGGGATGGAAGAGAGAATGATGGATAAAGGGATGAGGGGAAAGAAGAATTTTCCAATATGTGGTAATTGTGGGAAGAAACATCATGGAACTTGCCTAAAGGGAATGGGAGTTTGTTATAAGTGTAGAGAAAAAGGACACAAAGTGCGTGACTGCAAGGGTAAGAAAATGGTTTCAAATGTACAATGCTTCTTCTGCAAGGATTGAGGACAGTACGCAAACCAATGTCCAAATCATCAGAGTATGCCCCAAATGATGTTATTGGATAATAATCCAGTTATGATACTACCACAGGTGAGGAGTAATGATTAGAGTTCTTATGTTGTTATTAATGAATTTTGTAATTTGAGTGTTGTATCAATGATGTACTGGTTATAATAATTATGGAGTATATAAGGATTGTACTACAGTACTATTTCATTAAGGACTTGAGATTGTGTGGAACCAAGAAAAGTGACTCCACAGTAGGTTAAATTTTTGGAAAATATATGGTTGGGAGAAAGATAAACCATAATATGGTTCTGATACCGAGATAGTGATTTTGGAATAAGACGTGATTGATTTGGATAAATTATATTGGATATTCTTAACTTCCTTGAAACTGATTGATGATTTGTATACATTTTTTTTGATAGGAGGAGTATATCTAGTATTCTATAAGAAATAAGGGATCATGGTAATTCAGTATGTTTAAAAAGAATACATGATGAAGGTGTTCACATGTTGTTACATGGAAAAAAGGATCTTCATTACGTTTACCTTCCTTATAAAATTTCGACTGTGAGCTGGACAGAAGTATTTTGGATAACTATAGAGGTTGGAATGGATTAAGTTGATCTCTGGATAGTATTGTTTAAGGTTAAAAAAAAATTATGAAGATTATTTTTGGAATATTATAATACTATAGTTTTAGGAAAATGACAACCTGCAGGGTGGGGCATAACCTGACGCGTCGGACAAAGCTGCAGGAATTGAACCCACAACTATAGTGCGACATGCCTTTATTTCCTACCACTAGCCTACAGGAAGTCCCTGGTTATTACAAAATAATTTTACTAATCTAAAAGGTATGTGTTAACATTTGGAACCTTATACAATTAGGATAAGTATAATATTTTTGTGTTCTATTATCTTTTGAGTGAAAGGTGAGTTGAAGGTTGAAACTCTAATTGTCAAGCATAAATATATATATATACCTATCTGTTATTCAATGAATAAATTAAGTCTTAAACTTTAGTGAAGGGATATTAAAACAAAAAATGTGTTACCCTAATACCTTATGTCTTGTTGAACTGATGATATTTTAAATCAACATAGATTGAAGGCTTTGAGGCCCTCAATTTGACAGTTGATTGTGATTGATGACCTCAAGCACTCCCTACAAATATTTACGTTTTTCCTCCAATTATATGTCTCTAATTTCCACCAATGTTCTCCTTATCAAGATCATAATTTGGTGGTGACATTCTTATTTCCATTTCCCTCTTATTAAGGATAAATTTTATTAACCTTATTTCCGATGTGGGTTTTCCACAAAGGTATTTTATCTTTTCAACCTTTTATTTTCAAAGAAAATTTTCAAATTGTGAGGAGTCAATTTATTGAAGGAGGGGAGAATGTAACACCCCGAGCTTCCATGATACGCTTCTCATTTAAAAATGCAATATCTTGCATGGTACGCAAGTTCGAGTTCTAACACACCGCGACTAATCAAAGTAGCCATTATGAATAGTAATAACCACTTTTTAAAATTATAGAAATTTTATATTTCAAAATAGACTTCATTTTTTTATTCGTAATATCGAAATTATCCTAAGTTTAATTTTTTGCAACTTTCTGAGAACTTCCAATATTTTATGAATAGTGATAAATACTTAAAACAACTTTTTTAATCAAAATAATTTATTGTGATAAATTATACTATTTAGTGGTTTCAAAGTATAATTAGAATATATTTTTACCATTTTATCCAATGGTTGTCATTAGAATTAATTTAACATTGAAATTGGACATAAACAATTGCCCATCTTTTGATATAAATTGTTTCTTAAAAACACGCTATTTGTTGTGACAGTGGGAATTGATTATAAAATTAATTAATGAAACTTATATGTTTGGAATTTTGTAAAAGAGACATCATTTTTGAATTCGGAATATCAATTATATCTTAGGGTGAAATTTTGGCATTGTTCAGAAAAACTTCAATTTTTGATGAATAGTGAAACCACTAAGTGGTAGTTAAATAACTGATTTTTCGTTTAAATGAAATATTACCACTTCTGTGATTTGATTTTCAAAAATCCTACATACATGGTTGTCATTACGATGTAAAATGTGGTCCAATGAGATTAAAATAATGTTTTGGTGAATAGTAACTTTTAAGTTCTTAATCGCGATTAGAGGTAATTAGTGTAGTTTAAGGTAAAAATAATGTTTTAATAATATGAGATGAGCTTGACACTTGTCCTACTACTATTGGATGAGTCATGGCCGACCAAGACAACCCATGGGTCAACTTGGGGACCCCATGGAGCCACTTTAGTTAGAAAATGACATAAATACCTTTTATTTAATGTTAAAGTAAAAAATGACACAAACATAAAATGTTTTACTAGAACAATTTTTACATGGGGTTATACAAGTCATATTTTTGACTATAAATATTCATTGGAAATATATAAAGATTTCCTACATCATAGTATTTTTTTTATAATTTTTAGACATTAAATAAATTAAATTATTTATGACATCATGATGATGCAGCGATTACATCATTATTTAACGATTTAAATAAAATGAGAAGATAATGTAAAATCCAAGGCTTAAACTTGTAAAAAGCCTATTGGATGGGTATATTTCGAACCCTTATCACCTTAGACACGAATTATATAAGTGGGGGACCTTTAGAATCTGAAAAGCATTGTGTAATAATGTAACATTTCAATCTTTCCAAAAGAGCCCCTCCTCTCCACTTATAAAAGGCCCCCACCTCTCCCACCTCATTTACACCTTCAAGCCATTTGGCTCTGCCAAACTCTGCCCAAATACTCTCCCAACTTCCCTCTATTACTCCTAGAAGCCTCCCTTTGGGCAGAACTCTTCCCAAGGAAGCCTTTGTCTCAAATCAAAAAGAGTTACCCGATTTTGAGGTAATGTCTTCTCTAATGTTGTTTTGTTTTATTTTTCTTCTCCAACCCCATAAACTCTTTTTATTCATTTATTTTGTAACAACACCAGTATCCTCAATATACTAGGATGTTGTTATAAGAAGGATTCTAGCAACACTTACACACACATACATCTAATGGTTAAAGAACAAACGGTTTCTGTGGATGGCGAATTTCTGCCTCACGAAACGATGATTGTTCAACACTCATATAACACCTTCAAAGGTGGCCATTAAGATGTCACTATATTTATATATGATATATAATGTGTTTATTTTTTACTTATGCTTCTGTATTTCTCATTTATGGCATACTTTATGATTTCCATTATGGGTAAAACGCGATAATTTCATTTTAGGATGTGCGGACTACCGCCCCCTCAAAGTGATTTGAATCGTTAATGCCATATGTGGGATGTATAAAGGATGGAGTAAATGGTATTATACACTATATTATACTGTAATTATATTATACATTTATATCATTATGATTTTGTTCCATTAAATATGAAATTGAAATGAAAGTAGCGTTCATGCGTACGTACGGCTTACCGTCTCCATGAACGGTGCATTTCATTTCCTACCTCTAAATGTTATGTAATATTATAAATGAATGTATATACTGGATATATAAGATATATATGACATCTAGATCATGAATATAATTCTGGAGATAATGGATATTCTACCACATAAACAACTTGTAATTATAAGAAGTTTATTGTTGACTCAAGTACCAAAGATCGACAAAACGACCGTTATTAACTTAAATAATTACATAATGTTCATATCATTGTAATGAGTGATATAATAAGGATAATGAAATTGAAAATGGTTCTTAATAAGGTATATATTAACTCTAGTTTTTAATTCATGAGGTTATATAACGGTTGAGTCAAGTCAGACACGAGGTAAGGGTTTACTTCACAACCTCTTCATTATCCAATGTTGTTTATACATAATTATCTACTGGGACCTCGTTATCATCCACATCCATGTTTCTTCAAAATATATTTCAAAACATTTTTATTATTTACAAGAATATGGGTTAAAGTCATTTATACCCTTTTTGACTTTTTATAAGAGGAATCTTTCCGTCGTTTTCAAAACAAGGTCCTTTTTAACCTTTTCGACAGAATTAAGGTAAGAATGTTTTTTTAACTTGTACGGTGGGTGCGGTTATTTTCCGCCGTTATAAAATCTTCAAAGTTTTCCTTACAAGCTTATAAGAATATTTTCAAGAAAATGTTTTATTTTATGATTTCAAAAATAGAAAGAGATATTTCTCTAAAATATGTTTTGATTTCATCTATGTCAACATCCTTTGATGGATTTTAAGCTTATTTGAAGTTGATTTATTGTGATAAAAAACTTCTATATTGTATTGATTGTTTTGTGATATGTTTGACTGTGGATGTGCTATTTTTATACCATTCATAGTTTATGGTAAAATTATTGACATTTAGTATGCTAGTTTTAATACGAATGTTTATGTTATGTTTAAACCTTTTCATATGGGAATGCATTGGACTTAATATGTGACGGGTGGAGCCCGCTACAGCTCCTCGATGCATCGACAGGTCTCAAGAGACAAACTAGTGTCTTGGCACGAGGCCTTGACAAAATCTTATTTGTGGTCTTGGCACGAGGCCTTGGCTACGTGGTTATGATAGTCTGGCATTATGCATTCCATCATTATGAAAGTGGTTATTGATATTGCATGTGATTATTCGACCAGTAGAATATCCATGTGAAGAAGTATATGGCATTATCTCATTTTACTTTTTCCATATTATGTTGAAGTTCAAGTTTAAAAGGATTTTTTTAGTTATACATTGCCTTAAATGTTAATGTTTATTTATGAAATCTTCCGCAATATTGTTATCCTTACTGAGCATCTGAGCTCACCCCTTTCAATGTTTTAATATTTTCCAGGATGTGAAGAAGTATTTTAGGAATGACCTGCAGGGATAGTCAGAAGAGGATATGAGTGTGGACTATGAAGACCATGTTATTGTAGTTTGTTTACTTTTTGATGTAATGAAAGACTTATGAATGTATCTAGTGTTTCCAAGGCTACTAAACTAATCGGTCTTTCGAGACTTGGTCTTTTTTAATCATGCCAATGTTACGAAGTAATGCACCGACTCTTGGTAGCTGGGGTCGGGGCGTTACATATAATTGACACTATATTAGAGGATGATCACATAGTGCATTTTGGGGATGGTCCTAGAATAACATTGGGATCACTATTTAAATGGAAAACTGTTAAGGTGCTAGTTTAGGATTAGAGACGTTCAATTTTGGAAAATTTCATTAATGAACATGGTGTAGTTGGGGACATCATAAAGATAGAGGTAGTGTTGTCTTATGAACCACCTAAGAGCATGTTAGATGCGAGTGGACTTGTTGAGATGGAAGGGTACTATTAAGGGTTTTTGAAAGTATTTTTTAGGATTGTATCTTCTTTGAATAGATTTTCATACAATAGGAATACATTTATATGGACCAAGAGATGTTATAAAGCCTTCATTGAAATAAGTAAATGGTTAACCGATGCTCATATGCTAATACTACCATAGGAGAGTGTTGAGTATGTAGTATTTTGTGATTCCTCTAGAGCTCAAATCAGGGACATGTTGATGTATATGAGGGAAGAGAGTGCTTATTTGTTGAGAAAGATGATACAACATGAGATAAAATATGTGACTCAGGATTCAGATTTGGCAGCATTTGTCTTCGCCTTCAAGTTGTAGAGGCATTATCTTCTTGGGAAATCACTTTGTTGTTTTCAGGGCCCATGAGAGTCTTAAGAAAATATTTTTTGAGAGATACATTTACCTAAGATAGTTATTTTGGTTGGAGTTTATAGAGGAATATAAAATCATGATATTCTATAATCCATGGATGATAAATTTGGTTGAAGACACCCCATTTTGGAAATACTTGTATTTCTTTATAGTGGAGGCATTAATAGAGCTAGCCTCTTTGTATCTTACTCTACTGGAGGTGAGAGGGATGAATTATATTTAGTTGATTGTATTGACTATACTATATCTCCAATATGTGTGAGAGGCTCAATTTGGAGACATTTATTTTTATGTTCTACAAGACTATATATCTTATAGAGATTCATCAGATATTTATTTAAAGGTGGGGAGCATGTCTACGTTTCGCAAGGACAAACATTGGTTTTGATTATATTTTTAGACCAGTTGTTGAGGGACTGTCATACCTCACTATTAATGGTACATACTACTGTGGGGAAGATTTACCAAGACCGTTGGTGATATTTTTTTGGACTAAAATGTGGTAATGATTAACAATGTATGTTTATAAATGCCTCTCATGTTAACAAGTGAAGGAAAAGTATCATGTTATCATATAATTGACTAAAACTCTTGATATCCTATAATGTAAATAAAATTTCAAATCAATATATTTTCTGAAGGATAATCCTTATAGAGTAATTGTTAATGAAACTATCTTGGTGATTGTTTAATATGTTTCCAAATCATTAGAATTCCTTATTATCCTGAAGAAATGTTTTGTAGAATATTTGGGGGGGGGGGGTTGTTGCGCATATAAGAAACCACCCGAAATCATAAGGTGATATCAATGATTGTTTCCAACTATGATGTCTTGTTTAAATCTCCTAGTTATCGAGTATTTTTTTGTAAATTTCAGAACCCATTTACAGGTGATAATGGTATTACACCACTATACCATGGTTTGGTTAAGAAAGCCATTCATGATTTAGTGGATATTTTAAGAGTCTACATCATTCACTTTGTTCCAGGTTGATAGGATCGGTTTCTATTAGTTATGTTCCCATATATTAATATTTATCACTCTACTATCATCATTTATCCATTGGAAGCTCTGTATGGGAGACCCTGTAGGGCACCCATGTGTTGTATGGAGATAGGTGAGTCATGGCTTAGTGGATCATATCTAGTGAACCTAGTGATGAAGAATGTTCAAGTGATCCCTGAGTGAATGAACACAACTTTTATTTAGAAAAAAACTTATATAGATATTTTGTGTCAATCCATGGAGTTTTAGTGTCAAGACTACATGTTCTGAAGTTCAACAAAGGACAATTTTTGTGTAGATTTTTCCAAGATAGCTATCCCGATGGTTAATTGGGTCCTTCAAAATCCTATATAGTGTTGTAGTGGTATTATATTACTTTGACGTATCCACACAATGAGATTGGGTGAATGACTTATTCCACATGTAGCAGCTAAAGAGATATGTGAATGACCCATCACAAGTTATTGAATAGGGCATGGTGGATATCAAGGATGGAGACACCATTTTAGAGTACATAATGGATATCAAGGAAAATTGTGGTAGGATCCAATGTGGGAGAGTTATACCTATGGTGTGTGTTATTTAGTAGCATTATTACCTCCAGGAATATTCATGGGTGAATTTGAGCCAAATGAGAGCTCAGTGCCCTCACCATTTTGAGAATGTTTTAGATTTTAATGGTACAAATCCTTGAAACTGTGGATAATATAATTACCATAGTTTTCTAGACATATTAGATATATATATATGTTTGGGTTTTTATTTGGAGTTAGCGTTCAGTTTCATGTTACATAAGACCATAGAATTGACATATTAAAAATATTAACCATATTAAATCATGTGCACAATCCTTTTTGAGATAAATGGATCGCCATTAGTCAAAGTATGTAATGAAAAAACTGAGGCAGTAGTTGAATTAAAAATGTTGGATTTTCCCAAGAGCGTACATGAGTTTCACATTCATCAGGTTTCATGATGATGTGAGGTTGTTTACAGTTTAAAATGAATAAAATAAAATTATTAGTCTTCATCTTTTAAATGATTTAACAAGAGGATATCCCTTTTTAATCCCTTTTATATCAAATATCTAGGATTATATTCATAACCCTAGGTGATTTATATGTAGATTAAATGTCACTATGGGGAATAATCATCGATGATCAAACAAAGGAGGAATCAAGTATCGACATCATGTGATAATGGGGAATTATAAAATGAATTGTGGACACAATATATTGTATAATTATATCAATAAATAATGAGTTCTTCACCAATTATTATATCAATTATCAAGGCATATTTTTTTGTGACTTTATCCCTATTTTTGGAATTTTTTTATTACAAAGTAGTTTATAACAACTACATGAAAATAATTCAAAGCCAAACAAGTTTATTTAATGATATATATATTTGGATTTATATAATGATATTCATCACTCATTATCTATCAATGAATTGTGGCTTTAATAATCATTAATATTTATCATTCACTACTTTGGGGTTTTATTGATTTCTCCCCCCCCCCATTCCTTGTGCATTCATCTATTGTATTATTTTGAAGAGTGGTTCAACTGTTTTTCGGGAGATAACTCATTGAACATTTGTTCTTTGGTTCCACGGATCCTTGCTGTAGGTTGAAAATAATGTTTTGAAGCATGAAAAGTGTTTTATATTGACAAAATTAATTTATGATATCATTGGTTATGTTGGTTTTTTTTGAATCAGTGAATGGAGATTACATGGGAGGTGATTATGGATGATGTTCTAGCGAATAATGGATGGAATCTCACTTCTGGAAATTACTTGATGATGGTCAACTTAGGTTGTATTAATTTAAATATTTATTCATGTTATATGTAGAGATAATATAGGATTCATAAATATATATGAGACTATACTATTGATTTTATGAAATTCCAAACTAAAAATTGTCTGTTTTAGGAAAACACATGCTATGTAGACTGCTTCATGTGGAACCTTGGGTTTGCACCCGACATAATGGTCACAAGGTCATTAGGGTAGTTCCGTTGATCAGGTGACCATACCTATCTATTTGATCCGTGTACATGGGGTACATTCCTAGGACCCTGGGTGGTTTCACATATAGTGTTCCCATAATGATACACTATTTACATTATCCTCCCCAGGTCGAGGGGTGTAGCAAGACACGAGCATACCTGAACATTGGAATACACCCTATGTATACCAAGGGAAATGCTATTTACTTCTATTAGAATGTTCGAAATCATGTATCTACTTATTTGGGACTCATACATGGACTTTTGAGTAGTACAATATGAATATGATTCTAGAATGTTTGTGAAAGAGGCCATTATTTTGACACTTGAGATATGATATGAGGTGATGTGAGTGAGATTCTTCTTCTAACGACACCTAGCCACTGATGACACATGGACTTGATCATTACAGATAGGATAAACAGTCACTAAAAACTCCAACAGTCAATATAATGGTAAACCAAAAAAATCCCACAATGCATGAATTATGTAAAAATAATATATATATAATTCTTCAATAGTGTATAAAAATAAAAAATGGTGGTACTAACTCAATAATATCTACAACCTATCTAGAAATGTCTAGCACAGTCCCAAATGTCTTCCTGAAATACTAGACAATTTTTTTATATGTAGGGTGATAATAATTGGTATACTCAATTTGGAGATATCTCGTCCTCATGTATATGGAGTACATTTGTTACAGCAGGACATGAGAATGACTAGACTTAGGTATTCACCCTATGTATACCAAGGGATAGGCTATGTACATCCATTAGAATGTTCCACTTCTTGTATCTCATTATTTGGGACTCATATATGGACCTGTGAGTAGTCCAACCTGAGTATAATTCCTCATAGTTTGCGAAAGTGGCCATTTTTTTGACACATAAGATATGATACGAGGTGATATGAGTGAGATTCTTCTTCCAACGACACAAGGCCATTGACATGGAATTGACGTGATCATCAAAGATAGTATAAATAGTAACTAAAAACATAACCAGTCAATATAAAGGTAACTAAAAATCATCCCACAATGCATGAGTAATGTAAATAATAATATAAATAAAAGTCTTCAATATTATACCGAAAGACAAATCAGTGGTAGTGACTCAATAATAGCTACAACCAAACGAGAAATGTCTAGCATAGTGAAAAATGTCCTCCTGGAATACTAAAAAAATATTTTTATATTTAGGGTGATAATAAGTGGTATACTCAATTGGGAGATCTCCCAGCCTCATGTGCACATGTGAAAAGAGAGTGTTATAACATTAATGAAAAAAAGTAGAACCGATATGAACCTATATAGTTTATCTAACCAAACCTAGTCTCAATATGCTTTCTCACCAAATAATTCCAAAAATAAAGTTACATAGAATCAAGATGATAACAAATAGAGGAACAATACTACCGATTCCCCACTGATTTTCCAATCTCTTGCCCTAACTTCAATGTTCTATGCTCTTGTTCCTTCCACAAATTCCACATAAGTTCAAATAAAATGCTATCGAAAGACACGTGGGCCACACATCGCATCACATCACACCCCACACAAAGAAACTTTTTCCATACATTAAATCCCTCCTATAGATACCTAGGGTACACATAAAATTATATCATGTTTCTCCCACAGCCACCAGGGCACCCATCACATCTCATCATATAACATCCTCAGACACGTAGTCCAAACATCACTTCTGGGTAGTCTTCAATACCAACCTGTATCACTAATTTTGAAGGAAGAGTGGGAGAGAGGGGGTATCCAACCATCCATATCAACACCATCTTATATATTAAGGAATACCCCCAAAACTCTACACCTTTTCAAATTTCCATGGTTATTCTACATTGGTGGGGTGCATATAAAATAACATAAAAATATGTGATATATAGGTAGCACATAATGAAAAACATATGGGTTCAAATAAACTATACTAGCATACAACCCATCAAGTATCATAAATTCTTGCACCCCTATACAAAAAACCACAAACCACCTCACAAATCACACAAAATTTACCACTTACAGTTATTGGTTTTTCCACATTTGTTCATTAACTATTTCATTTCATATTATACAATTTATTAATTTCTATTATACAATTATCACCGATCCATTTGTAGACAATTATATTATTCTACTAGCTAATTTTGTGTCATTTATCATAACATTTCATCCCATGGATAATACAGAAACTCTCTTAACCCCATCACGTTTGAACTTTCCAATCTCACACAACCACCACCTCAACATCATAGATCCACCATTATCACCACACCAAATCACCAAAGTCATCTAAATATATGAAACAATAATCACAGATATCATGAAACATTATCTCCACATACCAAAAAAACATAATACTGTAACCACTATTCCATGAGAACTGCATGAAAACCACATTGTACCACATCCCAAAACTACTCACATCGTATCCATGCTAACCAAACACTATATCACTACCCCAAATACAACACAACCCATATAGTCATTAACAACAACACCCAAAAAACCAAACCATGTAGGGAAAACACAACATGCAAAAGAATACACAATAAAACGCAATCTAGAGTCCAACATTTTTCAGGGTCATTATAATATATCTTCTATATTTAGCATGGTTATAATCTCAAATAAAAAAATTATGGGGTAAATAGTTTATTAGATAGATATACATTATTTTGACATTTATTTAGGGTGTGTCATAGGAAACCACTATAAGGGTCACTATAGAAACACAACTAAAACACTAAAAAGGCTCCTAATTGGGGTTATTTTTATAATTTGAAATATGCACGCCTAATAAAATCAACAACATATATCAAAAAAAGTGAATCATGAGGAAAATACACATTCCCATAAATTTTAGATATTCAAATTAATAATCTCATTAAAATAATCATTAATTTTTCCAAAAAGGTTTGAAAAAGAATACATATATCTCACATAGCCCATAAAAATGGGAGAACAAGGATCCCCTTACTCAATGAATATTTATGATCTCATTGTGAATGGTTGGATGAATAAAAAACTTCCTAAAACCATAACTGCACCATGAGATCATTGATAAACCTATATGTCCCCAACTGGTCAACAAAAAATGGAACACATAACATAAACAACACCAATACAGTGTGTCTCTGATGAAGAGAAGAAGGAAACCCCATGCAGAATAATAGTGAAATCATCATGGATCACTAATGGTTATCCTCTAAAACACAAGGATTGAAGTAATGGATAACATGGATAAAACATTTCCTTAGGGAACCTATGGTTCATCCATAATAAGAGATACAAAGAGAGGTACAGGTGAATGAAAATATGTCATCTAAAAGGGATATAAAATAACCTAAAAAAACACATTCATATTGTAAAACCCATTGATGACTTGAATTCACAAATTTATAAATTTTTATGAAATTAACATCACCTTATCCATTATTTATTTAAATTCAATATACTAAATACATGATATAAACCAATTTCATGGTTTCCCCTTAGTATATTTTAAATCCAAGCAACCAGCCAGATACACAAGTTGTGAACCACAAATTCACATCTTGTAAACTGTTCATGACTTGAATATCATGTAACAGCTCTACTTCACATCCAACCACCATGAAACATCCTTAAGTCTTCTAAAAAACACCCCAACACCCAAAACTAGAAAAG
Organism: Viscum album; assembly: GCA_963277665.1. NCBI lineage: Eukaryota > Viridiplantae > Streptophyta > Magnoliopsida > Santalales > Viscaceae > Viscum > Viscum album. Next base: position 1,707,617,665 of record OY728138.1, on the reverse strand, counting down.
TAACAGGCCAGGAAGGAACAAATCATTAGATTAAATATCTCTAAAACATATCTTCCTAAAGACTCAAAAATAAACCTGGGAAATGAAATGGGTTCGAACAACCATCCCATGAGATGCCTCAAAAATACATCATCACGTCTCAAAAACTTCCACATCACCACAAAAACATATTGACCACCACACAGAAAAAATCAACCACAAACACAAAAATAACATAGTGCTACACTGAGCACATAAATGGTGGAATTACATCATCCAGGTCATGGTACTATCCACTATGGGTGGAACTAACTCACATGCATGGTTTTCATCACATCGTATTATATTTAATATCATTTAGAATTTAATAACTACTTTTTCATATGTTAGAAACACTATCACACATCACCCATCATGAAAAATTGAAAATATAATAACATAGGAAAACCCAAACATCACATTATGAAAATACATAGAACAAGGAAAGGCTTTAAAAAACATCGGGTACATGGAATTAATATGAATATCTCACTCCTATGAACTCTCATCCATGACACCATGCCATTATAACTTTTGAACTAAGGGAATTTTCTGTTGATGTACAACATTTTCTAAATGATAATGCATATTTACTATTGGCTCCAGTAACAAATGCGGGGGACATTGTGAGTATATTGATGATGCCAAGACATGTGGAAGACATTGGGGATGCTCTCCATCCATGGTGAGAACACCAACAGATAAACCACCTCACTAATAGGACCCAACATCTTAATGAGACCAATATACATTGGAGAATGTTTACCAACATACCATGCATTCACTTCCAATGTTTAGCGGAGACTCTCAAGAACACATAGTCTCTAACCTCAAATTCTATGGGAATGTACCTATGATAAACATAGGCCTTCTATGGGTTTTGAATCTCCATCATGTACACACAATACAATTGTATATTCTCATAAAATACAGCAAATTAAAACCACGAACTATTTTCTACCCAACCTCTGTACAAAGAAACAATGAATGAAATATCCACCCCCCCATAAAATGCCCCAAATAGAGAAATGATGAAGGATGAGTGCTTTCTACTATTGTATGCAAACTCAACCAAAGGAAGGGGTTTTACCAAAGAACCACATAGGTCCAAGATACATGCCTGAAACATATCCTAAAATTTTTGGATGGTCCACTCTATCTTCATATATGTATGAGCATATAAAGAATTGCTAAGTCACATTTGGGAACGAAAATCATGTTGAAATACCCTATAGAACCACAAGGTAAAATTAGGATCTTATCAGATATATTAGCCCTTAATAAACAGTGGATCCTAACCACATATACTGCGTACCTCCTTATGAAATCATCCATAACAGTAGACTCATGGATTTCTTGGAGGTGTGTTGATTTCATTTGTTGGTCATCTATAACCTAAACTATATCACATCATGTCTAATCTCAGTAAAATCCTATGAATAAATCCCTAAATATGTCTTCCTAGTTCTATATAGGGACATCCATGTAATGAAAAATACCTCCAAGAATAAGGTTCTCTCCTTTCTCCTACTGAAACACTAGACATTTTACCCAAAAAATCCACTAAAAATCTCATCCCATCCACAAATGTTGCCTCCTAAATCCAAAGACACCAATTTATCAGACTATAAATTACTACATAAGGTGACCTAAAAAATTCTTGAGCAACTCCCCCATCTATCACCCAAGGGAAAAATTACCACATCTCAAACAACAACCTATTTTGATCATCCTCTAACTATAACTTAGGAGTTTCACTATGCATAAAACTATCATGTATAACCTCTTCCTCAATGTCTCCCCGCTATGAATCCTCATCCTAATTCTACAAATATAACTCAATGGTCATATGATGAAGAAAACATTGACAAATTCTATCCACAACATCAAAATGCATCATTTCAAGCTCATTAATTCCATTAAAAACAAGTGTGTACACCACGTCCACATCTAATGCGGACTTCTGAATCAATACATCGATAACTAAATTAACTCTCAATGGGGTTTTAGAGATCTCATAATCATAATATTGAAGAATCTGTATCCACCTCTACAGGGTAGATTGAGATCCTATTGAGGGAAAACATATCTCAGGATCTTATGGTCTACGAATTCCACAAAACACTAACTGATTATATAATTTTTCATGATTTTATAGGGAATGTTACTCCTTCCTACTATAGCTCATGGGTTTCATTATTACGATTTTTTTATATAACTTCACAGAACCATAAGAGAACACCACTCTCTGATGCATCAATGAACATCCCAATATTGAACAGGACATGTAACAACCTGCAATTCTTTGATTTTTCGAATTAATTTAATATTTTTGATATTTTTACATTTCAAAAAACACGTTATATAGATTTTTTTAAATAAAAGAACTATGTTTGGATTATGTTTTACACATGACCAAGTTAATCATTCACTAAAAACAACAATTACATTATCTTGTGACTAAATAAAAACTATATTCATATTTTGTTACATGTAATGATTATTTATTTTTATATCTTCTGTTATAGAAAGGCTTAGTTTTATAGAACTACAATGTTCTATTATTATTGTTATTAAAAAAATATTATAGTAACCTCCATGGCATCATAATAGAAATAAAAAAAATATTTAGTAAATTATTAAAATATTATGTAATCATGTATATAAAGTTCATAATTTTGTAATCAATTAGAGAGACATGAAAGTAATAACTATTTGAAAATAAATGAATTCATTTTCTATGAAAAAAAATTTTCTATGTAAAAAAACCATCTTAAATCGATAAGTAAAACAAAAAAATAGTGATAATTTTATTAATGAAATTTATATATAACATATTCAATCAATGTTCTTACACTATTGAAGTATATCTGATAGGCACAAGAAAAGAATAATTAAAATTTTATGAATAAAAATATAAATTTTTTCATAAGGGTAATTTTACCTCTTTTTAATGGAGAATCATGTTTAAATCTAATTTTTAAAAATTTCATAATAATTATATTAAAATTAAATTAAATTTTTGAAATTTTAATATCAATAATTACTTAAATTATTCTTTGGGCATTTTTTGAGATGTTTCATGTTTTGATGAATAGTTACAAATATTGAGTTTAAATTGAAAAAAAAATTCAGGTAAAATATTTGTATTGTTAAATTATGTTTTAAATCGGTTTCAAAGTATAATTAATAAAATTTTACATCTTGTAATCTAATTCAGGTCAGTTAAAACAATTATACATTGAAATTGGAAATAATAAAATTCAAATATTTGACCATTTTCACATTAAAAACATGTCATCTCGTCCTGTAATTTGGGTTAATTTTAAATTAAATTTTTACACTTATGTGATTATAACTTTGGACAATTGATTGAATATTTAGAATAAAAAGTTCAGAATTTAGTAACTAATCCAATTATTTTTGGAAATAGAAATATTAACTTTATAATTTTTGAATATTATGGTAAATGGTAAATAAGAAAATTATGGGTAAAAATAATATTATAAATATTATAAGAATTCACTAAAACTTTCCCAAATATTTTTTGATGAATTAATTATACACTGAACACCTAAGGTTATAATTTTCATTATTTAATGCACACTTTTCCCTAAAAATTACTTAGATATTATTGAAATCAAAGACATTGACAAAATTCCCCACTATTACTTTTAATAAGTATTTTATTTTTATTACAGGGTTAAATAGAATATATTCATGAATATATATATATATATATATATATTTAAATTATATAAGTTTATATATATAAATCAAATTTTATTTTATATTTTAGTTAAGAAACAATTATCATGAAAAATTACACAATAACGACAGAGTAATTATTCAATTAATGAATCAACCAATTAAATGATATTTGAAATATTTACAGAAATATTATTTTTATTAATTAAGGTAATTAACATATTTTAATGATGATAATGATATATTAGGGGTGTATTGGATGATTTTTTAGATTATATCTTATTGTCATGGATTTATTAGTGTTAACGTAATGAATTGTATCAAAATTGAAAAATATGATGCTTTAGGAAAATAATTTTGTATTAATAATTTTAAATAAAAAAATATTAAATAATAAAAAATGGGATGATATATGGTCGACGATATCATAAATGTTCCATTTATGGTACATTTTATAATTTATATGTAAAATCACATCATATTTATATTTAAATTTTTGTTTTCATTGTTAAAATTAAAATGGTGTTACTATGGGTTAAATTAAATGACAAGATTTAAAATAACACCTAATCAAGGATAAAATATATTTTTTGGTGAAATTAAAAATATTTCAAAAATTATCTTCCAATAAATGTCCTTTTGGAGGTATTTAGATTGATCTTAAATTTATTATAAATTAATCTATTGAGAAATTCCATGTGTAACCCTTATTATAATATGGGATATCTTATACTCATTTATTCAGAATTTAAAAAATATTTGGATCTGAACAAAAATTTCCAAATAACCTCTCGAATTTTCTCCCTTAATCTTATAGTAATTCCTTTGGGTAGAAATCTAACCAAGGAAGTCCTTTGGTGGAAACCAAAAGGGGATACCTAAAGAAGACGTGACATTCATCAACGAATGTTTTGGTATTATTTCATCCTTGAACCCCATAGATTATTTTTATTCCTAGTTTCTATAAGAACCAAACAATAAATTATATACTCATATTTTTTTGTTATGGTTTTGACCTAAAACATCACACATTACCATCAAATGGGATATGCAATCATCTTTCATCTATAAGATGGACTACTACCTTACAAACTGATGTCATTTTTTTCCATTAAAACTAATAATGGCCAGTGATAATGATATATTTATTGTTTAAATATGGTATATATTATTTTTATATTGTTATTATTATTTTTAAATTTTTATATCACACATAACTTCATGCTTTCCATTTTGGGGGAATACAATAACATCAGTCATGTGTACGATAGATTACCGCCTCACGAAGCAATGTGATTCATTAATGATAAACATTGTCTATATTGATGATTATTTTAAAATAAGTTGTTGTATATATGACATTTTAATTAGTTTTTATGATAATATATCAAATACATTTATTTATTTTTAAATGATAATAAAAAGAAAAGAACATTCCTATATACGTATGACCTACCACTTCCATGAATGGGGTATTTTATTTTCTACCTCAATATATTATATAATACCATTAATACATATATAATAAATATATATAATATTTGTATCATTTTTATAAATTTTTATATGGTTAAATCATGATCTATATATGAAAAGCTAAAACATATACGAGAAACAAAGTGCTTATTATCTGAAACATAACATAAACCAAGATTTGTTAATAAGAGACTAATATAAAGTATACAGTAATTAAAATATGGTATTATATCTAGGAATATAGTTCAATTATATATTTTAAATAATCTTATATTTATTATACACGACGTTTTAATGTGTACGAAGTAAGTTAAAACATAATGTAAGGGTATTTCTAGTCTGACTTTTATTTATTTGAGACTTATTCCATATTCACCACTTTTTTATTTTGAGTGGTGTATATACATCTCATTAATGTATTATTTGATAATATCCTTAAATTTATTTGTATTTACATTTCTATTTTATTATCTCTCTTTCCTTGGGTTTATGGTTAAAAATTTACCAAATCGGTAAGGTAATTTTTTTCTCAATTTTCATTCTTTGATATATATGTTATGTTATGAACTTATATTATTTAATGGGGTGTATATAATTACCTTCAAAATGTTTTATAAAATTTTTTATTATTTTCATGATAGTTTTAGCTTAATGTAATGTTATTATCTCTTGTTTCATAAATCTATATTCCTTCAAATTTATGTATTCGAATTTTTTTAAATGTATATTATATGATATTTTATTTATTTTCACGAAAATGTATTTTAATGATGATTAAAATGGCTTCAAAGATTCATTTATAAGTTTTCATTGTTATTTTGAATGGATAGGGTTTGATAAATTTTTTATGATATAAAGAGTGATTTTCAATGTAGAAATGATATTTTCCGGAAGAAATGTTCTAATAAGATCTTTAATAATTATTTCCCCTCAAAGATGACATTTGTAGGTGGTAATCCAGATTTTCTGGGGATATGATCTAAGGGTACCATTCACAGTCTTTATCTGAATGGTTTTTGTTTTAATGAGGATATTTTTATGATTTCTATTACATCTAAATGAGTTATTATATGATGAAATGTTTATGAAAAAACATTTCATTACATGGTTTCTGATTTAATGAATGATTTAGCGTCCAATAGACCTCATATGTATAGTTTTCATTAAGTGATCATTGGGGTATATATCTCTACCCAATTAATTGGGTAATGATAAATGTTCTCTAAGCTTAAAGGGTACATAGGAGGTCATCCAAAGACAATAACAAGAGGGTACATAGGAGGTCATCCAAATCCTGCAAGAAGAGGGTATATAAGAGGTTAGCCTAATACTGCAAAAAGAGGATACATGGGAGGTCATCCTAATCTCACAAAACTATGGTACATGAGATTTCATCCCAAGCCTGATGTAGGTATATGGGTGATTATCCCTATAAGAACATGTTAGGAATGTCTTAGTAGGTATCATTACAAGAAGACGTTGTAAACTAATTTGCATGACATTAATTCTATGTCTTGTGACACTTTTATACTATGCAAGATCATGTTCATTGATTTTCTTATTATTTATGTCTTACGATGTTATAATATTTATGCCATTTATCTTGTAAATGTTTTTTAACATATAGGGAATGATTATTATGTTCTCACATGATTATGTTCATGTTATACATACATATCTCCCTTGTTTACGGTTACTAATCAATTGATATCACCCTTTCTATTGTTTATTTTCAAAAATTTACAAAGAAAGTAAAAAAGTATGATATGTCAAAAAGGGTTCTAGGTATGAAGAATGTAAGAACCTCGATCTTCTTTTCAGGTATGTCTTTCTTTTTTGGTCATTTTTGAGAAAAAGAAGAGTTTATGGAAATTTCTGATGTACAGGTTGTGTACTTTATGAGTACATGATGTGTACTGCGTTGCCATGGGAGGTCGTGTGCTGGCTGTGTTATGACCACACACATGGCCATGTGGGGAGACCTGGAGGCTGCCTAAAGCAAAGTATGGAAAAGGAAATTACACCCCATGCACTTCAAAAGTACACACCGTGTATTTTCATTTTTTTTCATTAAACGTACTAGGGTCGCGTCTAATCGATAGAAATATCTCCTTCAAGGTCTTGTTCTACTGAGAGCTCTCGTAGGACCGTGATTCTTTTTCGAGCCCTCGAGCATCCATCCAATCTCTGATTCGACCGTAGTCTATTGCATTGGGATCACCTTGGTAAGCTCTCTCTTCTGTTTCAGCTTCGTTTTATGATTCTTACTCTTTCTCATGTAATCCTCTATTGAACGTTTCAGTGGTTTTCATAGATTCTTGGTGTTCTAAGGTTATTAATGATTTTAGACTCATGTATATTGATCCCCCAATGCCAAGGTACTTGTTTTGTGCCATTCCGTTAAATTTATTTGACTTTTAAGTGCAAATTTTCCCAATACCCATTAACGGGGTATTGCGCGTTTACCATTTTAGCCCTATTGTTTTCCTACTTTGCTAGTATGATTGAGTAGAGGTTATTGAATGTGAACATGGTTAATTGATATGATATTAAATTTTTTTCCCATGAATGTTTTCTTATTTTGACAGTTGGGTCTAGTTTGCTTGTTAGGCTCCTATTTACATTTCATGCCTAGTTGTAGGATGCTGTGAATTTTGTGATGACATGCCAATATGTTGTAGACTTCTAGCCAAGTAGTTCATGAGATTTAGATTGTTCGATATGCATTTTTATACTTGTTGGATTTACACAGGGCCATGAGAACCTAGTGTATTAGACCATAGTGATAATGGATGTAAGGGATTCTCCAGAGTGTCTTTATTGTTTATGATGCCAGACCACATGGGAAATTAACGTTGAGTGCTTGCACAGAGTGTATGTAGTTCCTCGACATGGACCACAAGGGAAATGTGATGTACATGCTTCCCTATAGTGCCTTTAAATACGATACAAGACTATAGGGGGAATTGAAGGCAAGTGCTTCCTTAGAGAGTCTATGCTTTAGCTGAACCTGAGGGATGAGACCATGTGTTCTTCCCAGAGGGTTGTTTGTTCTTGCTAGGTAGTACAAGAGGGGAGAGTCTAGGAGTACATACTAGAGGTATAACTGTTTGTGTTTATTTTATTTGATTAGATATTGCTTAATATTTGAAAATTTGGATTGTTTACTATTGAGTACATTACTTTTACTGAATTCAGTACTTTTACCTGCCATATATTCACTGACTGCTAGACATAGATCACGTGGTGGTTACCTACCGGGATTTAGTTTCACACCCTGTTTGGCCCATGCTTTTGGGCCCAACTATATTATAATTTTGCAGGTATAGACAAGGGAAATCACCCTTCTACTTCAGGAACATGATTTTCTGTGGAGTTAGAGAGCATGGGACCAAGCTATGGCTTGCGATGCTGAGGAGTTGTTTACTTTCTTTCCCTTGTACTTTAGTTTAGTACTATTTTTTATTCCAACATTTTGTTTTGTCTGGCTGCTTTCCTAAACATATGTACCATGCATCATTATACATATATGTGCTTCAATTTATTCTATTAGTCTTTCTAAGATTATTTTTTGTATGATATTATTACTGCTTCTTCTCTTGTTTGTTTGTTTACATCTGTTGTGTACTCTTCCAATGAGGTCATAGATTCCCCACTAACACACCCCATGCCCTTGTTTCTAGTCTGTAGCCTTTGGAATTCGGGGAAATGCGCTTGAGGTCATGTGATCAACTGGGTATGGGGCGCCTCTGGGTGGCATCCCGAACCAGGACGTTACAATGTGGTATTAGAGGATTTTCTTCTCTTGTTGTCTTACAGTTAGGAGCCTATTGTCAGGGTTATGATAGAATAGGTATTTGGTAATAAAATGAGCTCGGAATTAGAAAACCCATGTACAGGGAACAACCAATCTACCTCATTTATTTCAATTTTTATGGATTTTTAATTTCAAAGTTGATTTGATTTCATGGTTGGGTGATTCACATGTTTTTTGTTATTGTTGTTGATGTTATTGAGGTTCTATTTCTATCGCAACCCAATGAGATGAGGGTGTTCCATCTCATGCATCATATAGGTACTTACTAGAAATCACATGCCATGCATTCTCGCCATTTCCTTTAGGGTGAATTAGAAATTGCATGTTGTTGTGAGAGATGTAGTGTATAATATGCATACTGTTGTGATGGATGCCTTGATAAAAATACCAGCAGTTTGAGAGGGTATTGTTTCGGTATGGTTTTTTTGAATTAATTCCAAAAATTGGTTCTTGAGGTGTTATGGGCCCTCATGGACAGGAATTTGGTAGATCATTGGCTTGTTTACCTATTTATAACATGTATAAGATTCCAATCTTTGATTCGTGGGGTGTATAGGCCCTCACAAATCAGAATTTGGAACTTTCAATGTTCGTTTCAGTGTTTTTCTGGTTTTTGGTATAGTTTCTAAGGCTTACTCTCTGGAAATCCTAGAATACATGCCATGTAGTATTGACTACACGCCATATGTTCTTCTGTTCGGTAAGAAACTGTTTTTCATAAGTACATGTCTTGTACCAAATGTACACATCGTGTGGTCTCTAACAATGTCATAGGCATTCTTGACAAAGACACAAGATAGGGAAATCCTTGTAGAACACACCGTGTACTGTCTATACACGCCATGTTGTGTTGACCATGTGTCCGCCTATGTGACTAACAACACGAACGGATAAGTCTTCATCCACACATGTCGTGTCCTATTTAAATACGCCGTGTAGAGTAATCCTGAAATCCGACCATTTAACTAAAAAGACGGGTTGGTGAAATTCTTCAGGTACATGCTGTTTCCACCGAGAACACGCCATGTGGTGTGAGCTGTGTATCCAGCCGTGTCACTGACAACTTAGGCCAAAGGATCTCGTTTTGAACACACCGTTTCTGTGACAGACATGCTGTGTAGTATTGTTTTTAGAGAACTGTGAGGGTTAACTGTGTGAGGGGATGGAAGCAGGGGAAGAGAATTCAAGTGCACGCCATGTGTAAGGATAACACGTAGTGTGTTTGGGATGTCACACAACCAGTTGTGGCAGGAGTACACGCCCATGTAAATTGATTAAAGGAACACACGGTGTAGGGGACATACACGCTGTGTAGTCATGTTTAGAAAACATGAATGTTTTATTTATCCTATCCACTTATTGAACTTCTAGTTTTTAGACCTTGATAATCATATTCTACGTTGTGCATTTGACCCTATAGAGTCATGCCAACGAGACATCCTCCAGTTGTCCGCCAGTTACAGGGAAGTGATTTGACGCCCAATATGGATGATTAGGGACTTCCTGTAGATCCTCCTGTTGTTCCATTTTTGGCACGGACTATTATACCTGATACTGGTGATGATGCACAGTTTAGGGAAGGATTCATGAGGATGATGCATACCTTCTAGGGGTACCGCCTCATGTCCTGTTGATGGCAGATTAGACACAGGTCTTTTAGTAGCGTCATCCTCCCTCTTTCTCAGGGGATGGGGGACCCGAGGATACAGAATCATGGATAGAAGTCACACTAAAGATCTTCGATCACCTAGTGATACATCTAAATAGGAGGGTGAATCTCACTACCTTAATTCATTAGGACTCCCCCAAGAGGTGGTGGGATGTGATCTCATAAGCAGGACACAAGCAGGTTATGGCGTGGGATGAGTTCAGATACATATTCTATGAATACATCTATCTGAAGACCTTGAGGGCCGATCAAGCCTGGGAGTTTATGGGTCTAGTGTAGTGATATCTTTCTAACATGGTGTATTCCTCTTTTTTTGCCGAGCTTTAGTGCTTCATGCCTATTCCAAGATGTGATCAATTATTCCTGGAAAAGAAGTTCGTGGATGGTATGAGGCACGACATATGATCACATGTGAACATATTCAAGTTGACTTCCATCACTTCAATCATTAACCATGAACTGATCATGATGCTTAATATGAGGGATTCCAGTGTTGTGAGCTAGGGAGGCTCAGCATCTAGGGTTAGCGTTCCTTCTACAGGCAGTAGGCAGCACCGCATGGAGTCTTCACGCAGTTGTCCAAGGAGGTGAGACACACCATCGGGAAACCAGGTAGTATGCTATCAGTGTGGGAAGACTGAGCATAAAAGAACAAAATGCTCGAAAGACCGAGTGGAGTGCTAATCATGAAACAATATGGGTCACAATTAGCGCTTCTGTCAGATCTTTTCACCAGTAGCTGGTGACATGGGTTCTTCTATGACCCTGTGTTCAAGAGAAGCACATCTAGTTTCTCACTAGTCTTGGAGCTTGAGATAATTTGGACTTCAGGCCAAGGTGGAGGTCATGGCCGTGGTGGTCATTCACCAGGCTACCAGCATCAATCGGGTGGATTAGCTCTAAGTGGTATGGCAGGGTCACAGGGCCGTGGAACATGCCAAACCTTTACAGGGAGAAGACTTAGAAGGAGCAGGATCCGGACCCTTCTACAGTTCTAGGTATGATCCTAGTTGCCTCAGTTTTTTCTTCAGTTATTTTCAATACATGGGCTTTTCATATCATTATATATGTTGCTATTGTGGAGATATTTGGGCTCTATATCTTTTATTCTACCTAACTTTTGACACTTGACACTACGTTGGTAACGACAATCGCGAGTGTACATCAGTGCAAGGAGTTCCCTCTAGAGGTTGGTGGGTGTCACTTTCTATGGGACCTCTACCTCCTAGAGATGTTAGGATATGAAGACATTATCGAATGGGACTTGTTAGTTCCCTTCCATGATGTTTTTGATTTCCATCAATATGGGTTGAGTTCCATATTACTAGAGGGCTGGTCGTTTCATCCTAAAGGAGAATGGGATGTCCAAGTGAGCAGAGCAGGTATAGAGCATCATGGGTTAGAATGAGTTACAACCCAGATTGATCGTAAGTATCTAGATGACCAGGGGAATTCACATATGTACTTTCCTCCAATGGTGGATTATTTCAGAGATGTCTTTCTAGAGGATTTTTCAGGTTTTACTCCTGAGCATGAGGTAGAATTTTCAATTGAGCTTGTTCCAGCAGTGTCACTGGGGTATATTCCTCCTTATTAGATGGCTACACCAGAGTTTCAGGATCTCAAGAAGTAGTTGGAGGAGTTGCGCGAAAAGGGTTTCATCAGACCCAGTACTTCACCTTGGGGTTCAAAAGTATTTTTTTGTGAAGAAGGAAGATGATACTCTTAGGCTTTATGTGGATTATCAGATGTTGAACCAGTTGGCAGTCAAGAACCAGTATCCGTTATTGAGGATTAATGGTCTATTTGATCAGCTTCGAGGAGCCCGGGTGTTCTTGATGATTGACTTGAGATCCGGTTATCATCAGTTGCATGTTAAGCCATCAGATATACCAATTACAGCCTTTTGGAGTAGGTATGGTCTATACGAATATATAGTTATGTCGTTCGGTCTCACGAACATGCCTATACTTTTCATCGAACTGATGAACGGAGTGTTTCATCCATACATGGATTCTTTCATGGGCATCTTCATGGATGATATCTTGGTGTACTCTCACACCTGGCATGAACATGCTACACATCTTGAGATCATTTTTAGTACACTGAAAGATAATCAGTTATATGTTAATCCCTCAAAATTCCACTTTTGGATGGATCAGATTTAATTTTTGGGTAATGTTATCTCAGATATAGGAGTGTTAGTAGACCCATATAAAGTGAGAGAAGTAGTTTCCTCGGAGCAGTTGAAGAATGTATTTGAGGTATGATGTTTTCTAGGGCTCACTGGACACTACAAACATTTCATATAGGACTTTTCATGCTTATCAGCACCACTGACGAGTGTGACAAAGAAGGGTGAAAAGTTCGTGTGGTAAAATTCTTGTGAGTAAGCCTTTAAAGAGATGAAATGGATTTTTTACTTCAGTACTAATACTAGTATTGCCAGATCCATGCAAGAGCTATAACACTTAATGTAATGCATTAGGTATTTGGATAGGCGCTATGCTTATGCAGGGAGATGGAATCATTGCGTATGGGTTTGGGCAGTTAAGGCCACATGAGAGGAACTCCCGAACACAAGATATAGAGTTGTCGGTAGTTGTTCATACAATACACTATTAGAGACATTATCTTTTGGGAGAGAATTTTGTGGTTTTCACCTACCACAAGAGTCTTAAGTAAATCTTCACCCAGTGTGATTTGAATTTGAGATAGCAATGGTTGGTTGAGTACTATAGTCCTTTGACTTTGATCTTGCCTATATTCCTGGGAAAGGAAACACAGTGGATGATGCATTGAGCATGAGAACTCAGATACATGTTGTTCAGAAGGCCATTAGATAGTGGAACCTTATGGATCTATTCTCTGAGATTCATTTGGAGGTTCATGACAAACATGAGAAGAGTTTTCTATCTTCTCTAGCTGTTACCTCTATTATTCTTTATCGAGTGAAAATGAGGAAGCTATCAGATTATGATGGCCTAGTGTTAAGGGATAGTGTTTCAGGAGAGGAACCAATTCCTGGATGGACCATAGGTAACAATGAGATCCTGAATTTCCAAGGGCGCGTATGGGTGCTAGCAGGCATACGTGAGGAGCTGATGTGAGACTTTCATTCCTCGGTTTGGGAAGCTCATCCTGGTGTCCCCAAAATGTATCATGATCTACACAGTCAGTATTGGTGGCTAGGTATGAAGAGGGATGTTGTTGGTTTCATCATGAGGTGCTCCACCAGTCAGTAGGTGATGGATGAACAGTAGTGGTCAGCAGGGCTTTTGCAGTGGTTACCCATTCTTGAGTGGAAGTGGAATGATGTCACAATGGATTTTGTGACAGGTTTTATAAGGTCTCCTTGATGGAATGATGCAGTATGGGTTGTTGTCGATAGACTTACGAAGTTTTCACACTTCTTTTCGATCAAGGAGACTTTTAGTGTTGATGAGATTGGACGGTTGTACAACCGAGAGATTGTGAATCTACATGGAGTTCCACACTCCATTTTTTAGACAGGGACACATGTTTTACTTAACGGTTATTGAAGGGGATACAGAAGGATTTGGGTACACATGTGCTTTTGAGTACAGCATACCACCCCCAGAAATATGGCCAGTATGAGTGTACGATTCAGGTGTTTGAGGACATGCTCCGAGCATGCATCCTGGATTTTGGAGGTTATTGGGAGAAGCACATACCTCTTGCTGAGTTTTCATATAACAATACTTTTCATGAAACTAATCAAATGGCACCTTATGAGGCTTTGTACGATAGGCCATGTCGATCACCCTTTTATTGGATGGAGGCAGGAGAGATAGCTATGCTTGGAACTCCTCTTGTTCAGGAGACCACAAAGCCAATAAAGTTGTCTCGAAAGAAGATGGCTATTGCACAGTCTCAACAGAAGGCTTATGCTGATTAATAGAGATGATCTCTGGAGTTCATGGTCGAGGATCAGGTTTTCCTACATATAACACCGGGGTTGGGACACAAGAGGATTATGATATAGGGTAAGCTTTCACCGAGGTATGTCAGACTATTTGCGGTGTTAGAGAGAGTTGGGCCGATTGCTTATCGGTTTTAGTTACCTTAGAGGTACATGGCTATGCATGACGTATTCCACATTTATTATCTTCGACATTACTTCCAAGACCCATTTCATGTTTTCCAACCTGAGGATGTTTAGTTAGAAGTGGATGCATCTTTTTAGGAGCATCCTATATGGATCATCTATCGCATTACAAAGGTTCTCTGTGCCCGGTCTGTTGCTCTGGTATGAGTTCTACGGTAGCACTAGCGAGTACTGGATGAGACTTGGGAGATGGAAGACGATGCATGAGCACAGTGGCCAGAGATGTTCGGGGTTTCATCTTCTACGCCTCCTTACTAGGGAAATTAAGGGAAGAATTTCTTTTAGGGGAGAAGTTTGTAAGTTCCTGAATCTTTTTTTCAAGTATGTCTTTCTTTTCTGGTCGTTTTTGTGAAAAAAGAATAATTTTTGGAAATTTATGAAGTACACGCCATGTACTTTTTGGGTACACGCCATGTACTGCGTTTCCATAAGAGGCCGTGTGCTGGCCAGGTTATGGCCACACACACAACCGTGTGGGGTGACCTGGAGGCTGCCTAAAGCGGAATATGGACAAGTCAAGTACACGTCGTGTACTTTAAACGTACATGGAGTGTATTTTCTTTTTTTTATTAAATGTATCGTGGTTGCATATAATTGCTAGAAATATCTCCATCTAGGTCTTGTTCGACCAAGAGCTCCCACATGGCCGCAATTCTTCTCCAAGCCCCCGAGCCTCCATCTGATCTCCGATTCGACCGTAGTCAATTTCATTAGGATCGCCTCAATAAGATTTCTCTTCTTCTTGAGCTTCATTTCATGATTCCTACTCTTTCTCTATTAATCATCTGTTGAACATTTTAGACGTTTTCATAGATCCTTTTCATTCTAAGGTGATTCAAGACCCGAGACTCAATTATATTGTTCTCCCAATGCCGAGGTAGGTGGTTTGTGCCTTTCTATTGAATGTATTTGCGTTTTATGTTCCATATTTCCCAATACCCATGAACGAGGTATTGCACATTTAACATTTTTTCCCTATTATTTTTATGCTTTTCTTGTATTCTTGAGTAGAGGTTATTGAATGTGAAAATGGTTAATTTCTATGATTTGGAAGTGTTTTCCCATGCATGTTTGCCTATTTTTACCGTTGGGTCAAGTTTTCCTGTTAGGATGCTACTTACATTCCATTCCTAGTTGTAGGATGTTGTGACTTCTATGATGACATGCCGATATGCTATAGATTGCTAGCCAAGTAGTTTTTGATGTGTACTTTGGATGACACACGTTTCTATACTTGTTTGACCTACACAGGGCCATGAGAACCTAGTGTAGTAGACCAAATGGAGAATGGATGTAAGGGATTCTCCAGAGTGTCGTTATAATTTACGATGCGAGACCATAAGGGGAATTGACGTTGAGTGCTTTCCCAGAGTGTATGTAGTTCCTCGAAGTAGGCCACCGAGGGAATGTGATGTAAGTGATTCCCTAGAGCGCCTTTAGATACGATACAAATCTATAGGGGGAATTGACAATGATTACTTCCTCATAGAGTCTATGCTTTAACTGAACCAGAGGTGTGAGACCATGTGTGCTTCCCAGAGAGAAAATTGTTCTTGCTAGGTAGGAAAATAGGGGATAGGATGTGAGTACTTCCCATAGGGTTACATATTTGTTTTTATCTTCTTTTATTAGCTATTTCAAGATATTTGAAACTGTGGATTGTTTACTGTTGAGTACATTCCTCTTACCCCTTTTTCTAATTTTACCTGCCATATTTTCATTGAATGTTAGGCTCATATCACATGGTGGTTGCCTACTGGGATTTAGTCTTAGACCTTGTTTGGGCCATGCTTTTGGGCCCAAACTGATTATATTATTGAAGGTATAGACAAGGGAAAGAGCCCTTCTACCATAGGTACTTGATTTTTTGTGTACCTAAATAGAGTGGGACCAAGCTATGACTTTCGATGATGAGGAGTTGTTTACATACATTCTTTTTTTAATTTGGTTTAGTACTTTTTTGTATTCTAGCATTGTGTTTTGTTTGGCTTCTTTCCTAGAAATATGTATCGTGCATAATATTATATATTTTTTCTCCAATTTATTCTATCAGTCTACCACTATTAATTTTTGTATGATATTATTACTACATCTTCTCTTTTATGTTTGTTTACTTCCACGGTGTACTCTTATAATGAAGGAATAGTTTCCCCACAATCACTCCCAAGGCCCTAGATGCTTTTCTGTAGCCTCTCGCGTTTTGGGAAATGCGCATGAGGCCATGTGACCAACCAGGTATGGGGCGCCTCTTGGTGGCTTCTAGAACAAGGATGTTACAAAGAAATAGGCAGGATAGGATGTAGATGTATTATAAACCCATTTGTATATGATTCCAAGATACTAAAGGCACTAAAATAATATGGTATTTTGGTGTATGTTAGTGTTATATATGAAATATTATGAAAAAATTATGTAATGTATTTGTACATTAATCATTGGCTGCTATAGGATTCTTCACAGAAATCCTCAAACAAAACATCCTCTTCTGTAAATTGAAGGACCGGAGAACAAACCATTTTCTCCATTAGGTAAACCAAAATTCCTATCATTGATCTTTCCACACAAAATATTATTCCTTTCGGGTCATTTTTTTTACTAGGGCTGTAAGTCAAGAGAAATCAGGGATGAACCTTTGATAATAGTCTGTATAACCAAGGAATATGTAAAACTATTCCACATAATTGGGTTATTCCTAATACAAACTAACTAAACCTTCAACAATTACACTAGAAAACCCTTATAAGACACCACATGTCCAAGGAAATTCACTTCTCTAGTTGAGAACTCACACCGGGAAATCTTTCAATAACTCAAGTTGTGTTAAAGACCAATAAAAAACATGAGGTTCTTGTCATTCTACTCCCCTAACTAAATTTATACCAATATATCACTGATGAATGTGATTATGTACCAGTATAAGAACTCATAAAACATGGAATTTATAATCCCCCTGAACATTGATGGTTTATTCGTAACACTTATTGAAATTACTACAAACTTGAAGTTATGATACGTACATCTAAAGGAAGTCTTCTAAACATACACATATTTCCCCCTCAACTAGATATATACATACCATAGATAGCTCATTGAGAACTAGCTACCCACTCTCATATGGTTAAACAAACTATCTATCATCATAATATGGTAATGATTCATGAATGATTCCTAGTTCATCCTATAATATCCTATACAAAACCTTATATTGTCATACAAATTTTGAAGAACAAACCTAGAGTACCACTAAGAAACACACATGGTTGGTTGAAACCCATCTATATTAAGTCATCCACCTATAGACTAATCTCATGAAACTCTGATGGCACTATCCTATAGGGGGAAATCAAAATCAGAGATTCAACCTGCTACAAATATGTCTCAAAATCAATGTCTCATTAAGGAGGTTGTTCCATAACCTTATGTGGGTTAAAATAAAAGAACTCCTCCAAATTCCTAGGAAATCCAATAACCTAATATTCTACTATATTATCTAACTAAATATGAAAAAATAATCTCTAATTCCCTACCACCCACCTAATAACCTATCTAGCCAATGAACGCCACTCGCTGGCCTTCTATATCAGAAACTGAAACTCTTATATTAAAATTTTCAATCAATTCATGAATAGAATACATCCAATACATACCAAGGATAATATAATATTGTTGTATCCAAAGTATGAAGAAATATACCGCAGATATGTGCTACCCTGTAACTAGTAAAATTCTCCAACACAAGTCAAATAATGAATATTTACCTCAAACCAGTGTGGATAACACTAGTGGAATTGAAATCCTATACATGAACAATCACAACATTCGTACCAAATTAGGGGAAAAGGATTTAAAGGATCACAAATCAAACAAACACACATATGGGTAGTTTATTAACTAATCAAACCTCAAACAACACCTTACTCTATTGGTGTTCCTTCCTCTAATTCATGAATATGACCACCCACAGCTAATCAACCTATTTTCTACCAGAATCCATATCTTCACTCTATACATGGTAAACATTAATTAATAACATCAGAAGGATTCCATTTGATAACTCCATCTGCTCTCGGTAAATGGACAAAAAACTATGTTCCCTTCCATTGAAACTTCCTTGGAGGAAACTACTACTTGTAAAAAGGGGAATGAACTCCTACATAAAATAGATCTCTATGAGTAGTTGGAAACTAAGAAAGGTATTTCCCATATCTACTCAAAATATGGAATGAAAATTGAAAATTCATAGAAGGTTTTCAGAAACTAATTGTCTTTAATGGTCGAGAAAGAAATTTCCAGGATCAGTTCCCTGCTGAATCGAACCCTAACTGCATGGACACCCAGAACTAAATGCCTAGTTCTCTACTCCTCCAAATTCCATGATGGTTACCATTAGAAGGATTAACTCCCAATGAAATAATATTCTCAATAAAATCATACTTTTTCACCTCTTGATATATTAGGTTCATAAATAGGGTCATCCAATACCTGATCCATGGACACAAAACCACCTTCGGTCACTACTTTCTAGAATTAAAATATTGAAAAACATATTGATCATTGTATAAGAGATCCTTTAACATGATTCCAAGATTCCACATTGTCATAATCACTTAATAATGTAATATAATCTTATCCACCTTGGGTTTCCTCATCATAAATGATATAATTTCTACCTAGAACTCTCTTTCAATGTCTACCCAAAATACATCTAGATACTTGTAGTATTAAAGAAATAGCATCCACCACTAAAGTGAAGCTCCCCACTTCATACTAACTAACAATTTTACCAAAAACACAACTTGTTATCGTATCATACTGAAAGTGTTATCAAGATCCTCTATCTAAAACACTTTCTCGAAATCCATGACACTTCCTTCATACTTTCCCAAACTCTACCGCTAAAAGGAATGAAAACATTACTACAAAGCCTAATCCTCCTTTGTTGAGTCAAACCTACAATGACCAACAAAAAAATACTATTAATAAAAAATTTTCTATGAAAATTGAATTTAAGGAACATGATCCATTCATAAAAAAATGATAGCATCGTAATCCTGGTAGCATTTAATTTTATCAAGAAATTATTTTTTAATTTTTTTGATTTTCCCAGAATACCCAATTCAAGCATGAACACAATTCATCATGATGCATGCACCTCTCCTTGTTCTATACCATAAATAAATATTCACATAACATGGTTATTAAATAATCCCAGAGTCCACGAAATAGATTATTGGGGACCTAAAATCCAATTTCCTAACCGGTCATTCCAGCCTATGTCATGAACCAAGGTCCATGTGGACCATTTCCATGACAACCATAGAAAACCTCAAATTTCATAAATACAAAGTACATCCTATATCCAAAAAAAAATATAACACTCATTCATGTTCCCATCACAAAAATGATACAACAATGATGAGAGATAGATGATGTGCCATGAGTCCTGCCTCCAACAGGCCTTAGGTTGGAGACTAGAACCATGGGTATAAAAAAATTATAGTATGAGAGAAAATGACCTCAATAACTCAATTTTGATTGGGAGATATGATAAAAAATCACTAAAAAACTATAGTATAAAACAAAATAGTTAACTAAAAACTATACCACAATGGATTAATAATGTAGAACTGATATATATATATATATAAGTCCATTAGTATAGAAAAAGAAAAATATATTGATGTGACTAAAAAACAGATCCAACCCAACAAGTAGTGTACAGATCATTCCCCAATATCGTCCAAGAGCACTAAATTTTTTTATATACATAGGTTGACTATAAAAAGTACACATAGTATTGACATATCAAAGACATCAAGTGCACATGTGAAAATATAATACTAAAGAACCAGTGAATAAAAATCCGAACCAACGAGCACCAATATAAGTTATCTAACAAAACCCAACCTCACCATGTCTTTCTAACCGAATCATGCATTCAATATAATAATATATCATAAAGATCATAATAATTCCAGACACCCCCTATTCTATCCCCAATGATTTTCCACTCTAGCACCCTAATGTCAAACCTCCATTACTCCCAACCTGTCCACACATAATAAATCACAACACATCACATCTCACCCATAAACACCTAGACTACACATCATATTACAGCGCATCCCACCTATAGACACCTTGGACATACATCACATCACATCACATCCGGTCCACGCACATATATAAAAAACAACACCTCACATCACATCCCACCGAAAGTCACCAAGGCCAGAAATCACATCATGTCACATCCAACCTATATAAATAACATCACTACCTGACTGAAGACACCAAGGATACACATCACATCACAATAGGCCTACAAAAACCCGGGCCACAAATCACATCCCATCATATATAGCATGAAGACACATGTGCCACACATCGCATCACATCACATACTACTCATAGAGACCTATGATACACACAACCAGTAGGTAATCACAAACACCAACCCGCATCACTACTTTTTATGTAAGAGTGGGGTAGAGGGGGTATCCATCCATCATATCACAATAATCCTGAATATCGGGGAATACACTCAAAACTCATCAAATTTGAGTATTGTTAATGTTATCTAATTCGGGCGGGGAACGAATAAAATAACATAAAAATACATGAACTATAGATAGCCTAACTAACCTATCCTATCTGTTCACATCAGCTACACTAGTACACCCCATATCATCCATCACAATTTCTACCACCACTATATTAAAGGCCACACAATCACTTCATAAAACACACAACATTTCCCACATATAGTTATAGGTTTTCTAGATTTTTTCATTATCCATTTCATTTCACATTACAATATTCATTCATTTATTAAATGCATTTATCCAATTACCACACATATGTTTGTAGTCCATCTCATTTATCTACTAACTTGTTTTCATTTATTATTACAGTTCATCCCATAGGTAACGAGGTAAATATCTGAACCAATCTATGTGACAACTACCCCAACTTACACAACCACCACCACAACACCACCCATCAATCATTGTCACCACACCACATATCCATTCAATATCACCATTTCAACCACTTTTCACTACATTATTGAAACTCTATTATAATAACCCCAACCCTCGTAGCTCGGAACTGGTTCCTTACTTTATTAAATTGGTCTAATTACATGGAATCATATCCTGAAGTATAAATTAGTTTATTAGTTTTTTAAACCAGATTACATAAATGAACATTACAATACAAATTGAAAGAGTAAACAATATAAAGAATTCATTGACAACACCAAAGAACTATTATATTACACCTCCATTTCATTCATAATATACCTCTCAGAATACTAGGTAAAAGAAACATTAGAAAGGGGTGAGATTAAGTGTTCCGTAATGGTAAGAAATAGAATGAAATTTATAACATAAACCATATGTCATGATGAATAAATAATAACACGCGCAATTAAAATATAATCTTGATAATAATATTATAGAAGAAATTGATGAATAAAAAATTCCAAATAAATAATCACATGATATATCACCATGGATATTATAATAGACAAATAATCACATGATTTATCAAATAATAATATAACAATGATGTAATGAATATGCCAAAAATAAAAAAAAAATATTATCAAGGCCTCAACCAAGACTTCTGAAAATAAATGGATAAAGCCTTAGCAAAAATACATTTCTATTTTCTATCATGAGATATACTAATGCATCAAGGGGATATAGCTGGACCCACCTATCACAAACTAATTAAATAAATTCCTCATATGTCAAATATAATGATATATTCAAATCAAAGATTCTCATACAACTTTTAAGTTTCAATGATGAAATTCATCTAATAAAATCATCGATAAATTCCTGATAAAAATAATCTTTAAACATTTTAACACATTTAAATATTTAAATGATAATCCATTTTAACATTATTTGAATCTTGTAATATCATGATAATAACAGAATTCATGATCCAATATATCAATGGGTAGCATATACACCACAAATAAGGAAATAGAGTTGAACAAGGAATATATATTATAGAAGTAAAAGTGATACGAGGAAACCCCATTTTTAGTATTGAAAGAAGAGTTCTTCTAAAAAATCAGTACTATTTGTTATGAAATACAATTTGAAAAATTTATTTCCAAAAAAGAGAAGAAAAATTAAATTATATTTGAGGCATAAATTATGTCCCATTGAACTAAAATTATGTAAAAATATTTTCTAAGAAAATTTAGAAATAAAACATTTTAGTGCTATTTAAGGAAAATATTAAAGATATTTTATACCGAAAAGAAATGTTTTTTGCATAAAACCAAGAATTAAATAAAATAATTTCTCATTATAAAATATTTTATTTTAGACAAATAATTATGGATTAGAATAAATTATATAGTGCACTTGAAAATGGGTCAGAATTTAAGATATTCCATTTAATCCGGATTGCTTATTGGGAAGAAATGAGAAGGGAATCGTGTAAAAAATATTATATATTAAAATAATGTTGAAATGATATGGATATATGATTTTTGAATATATATATATATATATATATATATAATTTAAAATAATTATTAAAGAAAATTAATAATTACATTTTTGTATAGAGAATGAAATCATGAGACGAACAAAAACAACGATTCGAGAAGAAAACCCTTACAAAGATAATAAAATTAGAGTGATGATAAAGAAAAGAAATAATTATGTGTGAAAAATATAAATCCAAAAAATATATGTGTATATAAAATATAAAAAACTCATAGATAATTCACACATATTTTTGGAAAAAAATAACCAATGAGAAATTTTTTTATCTCAACGAAACGAAATTTAGTTAAGACATCACATCCCTCAGGTTCGACTTCCATAAAATTTTTTCAAACTACATGTATAATTGACTAAATAGTGTTATAAATTTATTATAGAACTAAAATGAAATTTATAATACCTTACATAATCTTAAAATAATATTTTCCACCTATTTATTAACAATATTTTGGTATTTCCATTATTCCGACAATAATCTTTTCAATGTTTCCAAGGTCGGTTAACTATGGTATTACTTGCCAAAGAAAATATTAATAAAAAATTGATAACATATATATATTTAGTCCATTTTAAACAATTAAATGTCTAATAAAACTTCCCATGATTCTTGTAATGTGAAATGAAAACTCATCATCTATAAAGACAGTGAATTGACAAACCAAAGATGACGATTTCGTTATTTATGAATAAAAGAAAAAAATAAGAGATTTTATGATTCATATAACATCAAACAAATTCCAGTATGTAAATGATTCTATAATTTAAATGAATCATTGGGTAAGCGGTGGGGATTAGGTAGAAGTGAAAACTAATTTAAAAGCGACGAAAAAGGAATCTTACCTCTTGAATTGCTTCCCTTTAAGAACCTCCTTGAGCTCATAAAAGTGGCCTTTTGGTTAGAACAGAAGACCTAGAATGTTGAAAGGGATGGGGATAATGAAAATTGGATGGATATAGGTGATAAAAACAGATTATGGTGATGAATGTGTGTGAAGTTTAGAGCCTCATTTTATTATGGAGGTGAGGGGAAAAATGAATTTTTTTGAAATGTTAAGATATATAATGTCTAAAATAGGGTCTAAGACATTAAAAATAGCTAGAAGTCACATGGGATCAAATTTGAGACAGAATTGTATCATTATTGGCCCTTTTCAATAATTTTTTTATTTTTAAATTACTTAATAAAATATTTTAATCTTGAAAAATAATTTATTTAAAATTAAACACCATTCATACCCATGACATAAAAAACAACCAATAAAATGTATAAACATCATATAATTT
Source organism: Viscum album (assembly GCA_963277665.1). Taxonomy (NCBI): domain Eukaryota; kingdom Viridiplantae; phylum Streptophyta; class Magnoliopsida; order Santalales; family Viscaceae; genus Viscum; species Viscum album. The sequence continues at coordinate 1,707,593,030 of OY728138.1, read as the reverse complement.
TTTTATTATATCTTAGAAATACCATATTAAACTATAAAAATCATGAATTTACTTAAAAAACTCAAATTATATTTATTTTATTATTTTTAATACGATTTATTCATTAATTAAATAATTACTGCATCAAAATTTTTCAACCCAATAGAGAAATTATTTATTCTCTAAAAATTATAAATAAAATTTCATGAAGAAGATAAATCTCTTTTGTTTCAATAAACTATATATGTTCAGAACAATATATTATGAAACCATGTCATAAAATATTATAATAATTAAAAATATAATGTGATAACTTGACCTCATTTTTATAATAAAAATTATAATGTCCATAAAGTGGTTCATGTTGGTCCATGATGCCCCAAATTTGAATACAATTTAGTTAATGGTCAAAAGTTAATATTATAAAATGTTTTATCCAAATTATGGGTTATTAAATAATTCAAATAATATTAATTAAAATCACTTTGATTAATTTTCTTATTCTTTTACAAGAACTACATCAACGTTTTATATGAAATATTGTTAATTATGTCACATAAAAATAAATTACTATCCTCAAATTAAATTATTTTTGTTCAAAATTATATTTTATATTCTTTTATTACGTATTTTCACACTTATACATAATAAGAAATATTCTAAAATAAGTTATTTTGTCTTTTCCTACCCTGCGCAAGCATTGCACAATCATTTGGATAAGATTAATATTATTTAACTATAAAATTATAAATAATCAGAAAAACAATTATGCATAATAATTACTAATAATTCAATGAAAATAATTGTTTACTTATTAATTATTATTTTTAAGGAACCAAATTGGCATTGATAGCGCATCGCAGTCACCAAATCGACAAAGAAAATTGTTCTTTCACACATGTTAAGAAAAATATAATTTATATGTTCCAAATTATTTTTATTAAATATTTATCATGAAAAATCATTATTTATTTATTGAATAAGTTTAATAATTTTATATCATAAATATCTCCTAACGATGTCATAAAAAATACCGTATTTTCTTAAAAACACTATTTTTTATTATTAACTAAATAATCGGCTATTTCAGAAAATTCCAAAAAATGCAACAATATATTTTTTTGATGTGTAGAATTAGAAACTGAATTCCGTTTTATGAAAATAATTTTATAAAAAATTTAATTTAAATTTTAATACAAATCCTCATTTAGTCAAAATATAAAAAATAAAAAATTATTACTTATTTTATAACATTTTGAAAACATAACCAAGTTCTCATAAAATTATATTATAATGATAATATATAGATATATTAACTTATGGTTAATTTTATGAAAATAAATTTTATTTTGAATCAGTATATTAATTATAAAATTGTGAATAAACATTTATGTTTTATAAAAATAATAATACGTAATTAATAATTCTAAAATATTTATTTACATACAGAATGATATAATTATATCATAATTTCATTTATAAGATGCATAAATTTTATTTATAAATTCATGGGTGATGTTACTATTCATTCATTTGTTTATTATTTATAAAAGTCAAAATACTATTTTTATGGGTAACATTACTATTCAAAAGGGTCAAGTTACTATTCAAAAAAACTTTCAGTTGATCCTATCAGAATCTAAATATCTCACTGATCACAACCATGTATGTGTGTTTTTCAAAATTCGATTGACAGAAGTTGAAAAATTATGTTTAATGACTAGGTTATAACTAAATTTTTTAAATATTTATAATAACCATGTGTGGTTTTACAGAGACTCAGTGTTGTGTGAATTACATTATATATTAAATTTATTTATAAATCCTTATGATGATTTATTCTCCTTTCTAATAAATTTCATCATCAAAATTTGAAATTTCAGGCCAAAAAAAATGATTGACACTAGATAATACCTTTGTGGAAAACCCACATAAAAAAAGATGGTACTCTGATAAGACATTATTTTTGTTTTAGGATCCTTTCTATAATGTTGAGAAATTATTCAATCTATAATAATTTAAGGAAATTTGAGTACTTGATACATTTTTATAAACACAATCTTATTCTCGACTTCTTCATTTAACTATTCCTTGTTCATTTCGTGGAAGAAGTTGTATAAGGGGGTAAAATAATCTCTAAAACCTTGTCTAAATGTCAAATTCAACCATTTCATAATTGGTTAACTTTTAGAAAATATCATGATCCAACACCTTAAAATAAAGGCCATTGAATTTCCTTATTGAGGTTATTAAAAAACATGAAGTGGCTCTTAATCATCACATACCAACATGTGATCAAATTATCCTTTTATTCTCTTGAAGCATGGTAATAACATGAATTTCCATAAAAACATAATGAATATGTTCATGTTTCCTTATTACTTATGTAAGACATAGGAATTTTGATATATTTCTTATATCCAAAATGTTTTATACTCTCCAACATTGACGACATTCCTTTAATTAGATCCAATATAGTAAGTGCTACTAAATTTCTGTTATCCAAATGAATAATCTCTTTATTATAAAATTAATACCTCACTATCAGGAATGTATTAAGGGGTTTCTTCCCCTAAAAATTATTTTTAAAAAAATTTAACTTGCTATTGTGTCACTTGTCATTTGTATCATTCCACTTACGACCTTAAATCCTTAATTAGAATGTACTGTAGTACAATCCTTATATATATTTTATAACAATTATAAGAAGTAAATCATTGATTAAAATACTCAAAATACGTAAATCATGAATCTAAACATAATAACATTAATAATTCATCTTTTTTTGTGGTGGTAGCATAATCTTGACCATGATCCATTTTATTTTTTTGGTGTATATTTTTTTGGCACAGGTGACATAAATTTTTATAGTGTCCAATCTCTTTGTAGTTGAAGCATTGTACATTAGAAAAAAAATACCTTTGAAATAATAGGAAATTTTTTCTTTCTCTCCATACTTATAAACAAATTATATTCTGTTTAATTTTATAAAAAAGGTGTTTCCTTCTACAATTATCACATGTGGTAAAATACTTCATTCTCTTTTTTCCATTATCTATCTTTTTCCCAGCTTTTCCCTTCTTCCCAAGATTCCTTACGAATCAATAATACATAGAAAAATAATTATCTTTCTTCAAAGGATAGGATATTATTTTCTCATATGATGAGAATTTTTTAGATTCATGTTACTTTCAAATGATTGGCATAAACCCATCAAAGAAAAAAATCATTCATTCTCATTGGATCATGTGCATTAATGTGGTTACATTCTATCTGATAGGTTCCATTTCTAATCAATTACATATAATAGATTAGTTCACAACACTATGAAACATAATGTATAATCCTAATACTAGTGAAATAATTAACATAAATTGAAAATTTTATGCATAGATAATATTATATTCATAGAAAGGGTTTCAGTGGGGACATGTTTACATTTAAATCATTCATAATGGATTAGATAGAAAATGTAAATTATCCTAAGAATGTCCCCCAGGATTGTCAAACCTAGTGCATAGTTAGGACTGTTTTCGTATACCAGCTTACTCTCATATCATGCCCAAAACACCTTTTCCGACTTATTACTCTGAGGTACATATGTGCTAGAACCATGTTCACTTATAGTATCCAGGTTGGGATGTATTTCTAGGAATATCCACATTATCTCTCATTTACCAAAAATGCATATATATTTTTATACACTTATCCTCAAAGTCTATATTTGGGCTACGTTCTCTAATCTATGTTTTCTAAATCTAGTTTCCACGATTTCTACTAAAATTACTCTAATACAAACTGTAGAAACCCTTATCACATTATCCAAGAGCTGATGTCTGACATTGTTACATTGGTATGATTACAAGGAATCTCTTCCCAAAGTACCATTTAGTTTAGTTGTTTTGGAAACCATCTTACATACATTAACTTTAGAATTTCAAAATTAAAAGAAAAAAACATATGAACTCCATTGACAACATCCCTGAACTCTTACATTAACCCTAAAAGTAATTCATAATAAACCGCTCTGAATCTAGGGGAAAAGAAACATATGAAATGAGTGTGCTTAGATACTCTGTATGGGTAAGAAATATAGTGGAATATATAACATAAATAATAAGAAATGATGAAAATATAAAAACACATTCCATTAAAACATAATCTTGATCATAATATAGAAGGAATAAAACATTAATAAATTATTGCATATAAATAATCCAGCGAAACTTCATCATGGGAATTCTACTAGTTGAATAATCACATCATTTATAAATTACTAATATCAGAATGAGGTATTAATATTCCATATATCATAAACCTATCATTAAGGCATCAACCATGACATTATAATATAAATGGTTAAGGGCTCGGCTATAACCCATTCCTATTTTTTCTCATGAGTCCTACCAATTCATTGAGGGGATATAACGTGACCCTTCCATCATATACTAAGTAAAATAAATTCCTCGTATATTAAAAAAATATAAATTCAAAATAAAGGTGTCACATACCAATTTTAATTATCAAAGATGAAATTTAGTTAATAAATACATCGATAAAATTTTTAAGAATATAATCTTTATACATTCCAAAGTGTCCCATACCACCTTGAAACATTAAAATCATAATCCCTTTTAACATTAAATGAAACATGGAATATAATAATTACAAAACTACACATGATATAATATATAATAGAGAAGTATATACCCCAAAAATATGGATATAGTGTTTAATAAGCCAAATATCTCCAAGAATTAAAAGTGAGATGAAAAAACCCCTTTTTTACTTTGAAAAAAGCATTCTTTTAAAAAATAATTTATATTTGTCATAAAATATTAATTTAAATATTTATATCCTAGATAATAAAATTTTTGGACATTGAATTTATATTTGAGGCATAAATTATGTCCCCTAGAAGTGAAATCATGTAAAAATAGTTTTTAAGAAACTCTAGAAATAAATCATTTTAGTGCAGTTTAAGGAAAATGTTAAATTGTTTTTAAAGAAAAAATACATGTTTATTCTCATTAAACAAGAAATTAATAAAGATTTTTTTTATGATAAAAAGTGTGATTTTAAAAAAAATAACGATTCCTTAAAACATATTGTATAGTGTGCTGGAAAATGGGGAAGAATTTGGGATGTTCCCTAAAATTGGGATTGCATATCGAGAAGAATTTAGAAGGGAACGCAATAAAACATTTATTTTTTCATAATAGAATGATAAAATGATATGGATATATGATTCTGTATCATATATATTTGATTTAAAATAATTATATAATGAGAAATAATAATTTCATTGTAGTATAGGGAAAGAAATGATAACCCAAATGAAAATTGTGGTTCAAGAAGAAAACCCTTACAAAGATATTATCATTAGAGTGATGATAAATCAATGACATAATTATGTGTGAAAGAAATATCTCAAAAAAAATATATGGATATAAAATATAAAACAATCATATTTTATTCACACATATTCATGGGAAAGCATAACTGATGACATAGATATTTAACTCAATTAATGGATGTTGAGTTTAGATATCCCTTACCTCAAGTTCAACTCTCTTAAAATGTGTTCAAACCTCCTGTATAATGGTTTTAATAATGTTATTAATTTATTATAGTACTAAAATCATGTTTATAATACCTTACATAACATTTTTATAATATTTTCCACCCATTTTTCAATAATATTTGTTTATTTCCATTGTTTTGGATGAGTTCTTTTAAATGTTCCCAAGGTTAGTTTATTATGGTATTTATTTTAAAAATAAATTATAATCTAGAATTGAAAAAATATATTTATTTAGGTCATTTTAAAAAATTAAATGTGAATTAAAACATCTCATGATTGTGGTAATGTGAAATAAAAATTCATCATCCATAAAAGCGGTGAATTGACACACCACGAACAACGATTTCATTAATTATGAGTAAAATAAGAAAAAAATATGTTATTATTCATATACCAGAAAAAAAATTTAGTATATATATGATATGATAATTTTCATGAGTCATTGTATTGGATTTTAGGATAAGGTAGAAGTGAAAAATAATTCAAAAGAGAAGAAAGCATAATCTTACCTCTTGAATCGTTTCTCATATATAGATCCTCTTTATGCTCTTGGAAGTGTTATTTTGTGATAGAATAGGCTCTATAATGTAGAATGGTATGAGGAGAACGTAAATTGGTAGAATAGAAGAGAGAAATAGAACTACATGGTGATGAAATTTTAGAATGGTATGAGCCTCCATTAATAATTGAGGTGAGGGGAAAATTAGGAATTGATTAAAATGGTAAGATACATTAACTAAAAAATCGAGTCAAAGAATTTAAAAATATACAGAAATCACATGGGATCATAATTTCTATATAATATTATCATTATGGTCATTTTATAATAATTTTTTATTGTAAAATAATTTAATAAAATATTTTAATTATGTAAGATAATTTATATCAAATTAAACTCTATTCTAAAACATGTCTTTAAATGAAAAAAGTATTAAAATTAGAATAATTTATTTTAATATATACTATAAATATCCTATTAATCTAGAGAAATCATTACTTAAATTAAAAATATGAAATTATTCTAATTTTATTATTTTTATTATGAATTATATATTAATCAAATAATTACTACATCGTAATTATACAGGAAATTAGGAAAATTATTTATTCTAAAAAAATTAAAAATAATATTTCATTAAGAAGATATATTTATTATCTTTCAATAAAATATATATTTTGTAAAAACTATACAATGAAACCATACACTAAAATACTATACTAATTGAAAACTATATTGTGTTAACTTCACTTCCTTATGATAAAGAATATTATAAAGTCTGTAATGTGATTCGTTGTTTCGTAGTTCCTTGAAAATTGTGTCCTAATTTTAGGAATCATTGTTTCCAGGAGCTTTCCATTGGATTTATTCATGGAACTGGAAACATCCAACAGTTATTTATCCAAAAAAGGACCTTCTTTCCAAAGAAAGGCATCTGTAATGTTTTGAAATTTATAATACTTAAGAACGTGCATTGGTCCAGGGGATGGGAGGTCAGACTCATCACACCCTTTTGGGGGGAATTATTCTCTACTCCGGGACTCTCTTTGTAAAATTAAAGTCTTTTCATGAATCCTTATTAAATCACTAAGTATATCATAAGTATCCTTTGGAATTTATAATCACTAATTAACATGTGTAAAACTTTAGAATCATAATCATTTATTGAAGGTTTTATATCAATGGTATTCTCTAATATAATAATTTAAAGATTCTTTTAATGATGATTGTAATGATACTGGTTTTTAAGAAACTTAGTGGGGAACTTTTAAATTTATTGTCATCCTAGGGGATGAAGGATTATTTTGATCTTGGGATCGTTCTCATAAAATGGGCTACCTAGGTATCCTTGTGAAAGGAATAAGAACCCTTGTAGTTCAGTGTCACTTAATTGAACACATCATACCTTTTAAGGGCATGTGATAAGGACCTCTAAGAGGAAGGTTATTAGTTGAAACTTAGTGTGGGACTTATGTTGAAACAACACATAGAACTTGAAAAGGATATGGGTTTCCAAGTAAGATCAGACCCTGTCGGGAATATGGCCCAAAGAAAATGGGTTGATTTGAAAAAATTGGGTTTGAACCTTAAGGAGGATTTTATGTAACTAATATGGATGGGAATCAAATCCCATGTAATTTGAGAAGTCTCATAGGAGAATATGGACCTCTGAGAGAAATGATATTGGGCTTACATCCTATGAAGGATGCCTTGATTATTTGAGGATTGAATTTGGGGCTTATTTCCTAATGAGGATACATTTATTTGGGGAATTAGTGTTGGATTCATGAGGAGGATATCCATTGATCTTGGGCCATGAGAAGTCTTCCTACATATCCTCGTTTTAAACATGAATAAGAGTTCTCATATTTCTTTTAAATGAGTGTTTGTGATCATGTTTTAACCATCACATATCTCTAAGTTCACGTGAGTCATGCTCACTGTGAGAAACAAGAGGGTGTGAAAGATTCAACTATGACACGTCACACATTCAAAATTTTCCTCCATGCTAGTGGAGGAGGGTGCACCTACGATGACATTGGTGGAATTAGGCGAGGCGACGAGCCTTCCCTCTATTCTCTTCAAATTAGACAAGGGTCCAATATATAAGGAGGAAGGGGTAAAGGTGTGGAGATTATACCAGAATGGATACCCTAAAATTGATCTTAGTAGGAGAGGGAAACTTCTCATACGCTTGCGTGTAATGTCAGTGAGATGTGTACCTTATCTACCCAACACCCGAGGTTCTGTGTCATCTCTTTGCATAGGGAGGGGTCAGGACACAAACCCCCTCCAAATCGGGCACTTCCCAACACTGTTCCTAGGATAAAATCCCATGTGACTATGGATATATAAACCCACAAACATCTCGTTCATCCTAACCCCATTGTGGAACAAATGTGAGAAACCTATGACTATTAATATATAAACCCAAAAAGAAGTCACACTGATTGCCTTACCCAAATGTTTGAGAAGTCATGATTTTTTGGTGGAGGTTTCAACGTAGCCCCTTTCAGATAAGGGAACCAAGGAAGGAGATACCCTTACATGAATGGCCACTAATAAGGGTACTTGAACTGGTCGCATAGGTACGTCGTGCAAGTATGTCACGTAGGTACCCCGTGTTGCTCTATCACGCAGGTATGGCACACAGGTGTCCCGAGTAGGTGTACTGTGAAGGTAAGGATGATGTCTAAAGAATGTGAAGAATATTAAGATATTCCTATCCCCTTTAATTATCTATTCTCTCGTAGTTTAGGGAGGTACCTGAGACAATTTGGGAGATCTAGGCGAAATAGCTACGCAATGGGAGATTCAACGAGTCTTTCAGTTTTTTCAGTCTCGAAATGGGGAGCCCAAGGCCTCTATTTATCGGCATTGATGAGGCATGGCTGAAGAAACGTTTCCCACAAATGTACTTCATGCAGGGCTGCCACGCAGGTGCTCCATGTAGGGACAACAAAATTCATCTACCACGTATCTCGGTTGCATATCTCGGTCGCGAAGCTCGGCCGCATAGCTTAGTCACAATGCTCTGCCACGCCGATCGATCATGAAACTCCTGGATGCTACTATGTCACATAGAGCTTTGGGAGAATTTTTTGATTTTCCCTTGAACTCTTTGAATCTTATTTTGGGATTTCAAATATCTGAATTTCTTTTTAGTGTCTTTTTTGTTACTCTCTTAAGTAGTGTCTACAAAATCCCCCCCCCCCTTAGGATTGGATCAAAAAAAATATATATATTAGGAGGGTCAAGTCCTAAGGTGAAAGTCTTGGAAAAAAGGTATGGATAGACTACTAAACAACAAATTTTTTCATGAAGCTATTTCATGTAGCTACGGCGCGTATGTATTTCATGCAGGTCTTCTCTGGTCTATAAATAGTTCTAAACCCTGGTCTATAAATAGTTCTAAACCCTTCGAAATTTTTTTCTTCAACTGTTCTTTCTCCGACATTTGGATCTCTCATTGCGTAGCTCACTCTCCTAGCTGCATTTCATTGTGCTCTCGATTAATTCTCTTGAAATTTCATTAAGGTAAAATTTTTTACGCGATTGAACTACGCCAAAATGACTTCACCAATGGAGTTGTGATAGGATCCCTGTCGAAGGAACTACGCGACATACCTCATCAATGGACCTTGTCGAAACACCTATGAGAACCATGTACTTTACCAAATTTTTACTTTCTTCTTTATTAATCTGACCAAGAAATATGGTAAATCATTTTTTAGGAAAGAAGGACTCATTTGGTGACCAATACCGAAGAAGCTAAATCTCGCCAAAATGAAATGAGGAAGATCATCAAGCCAGAATTTTATTATATTGACGAAATTACTCTTCCAGGACAATCGAAGTGTGTGATTTTGTACCAGTGTGACTATTGAAAAATTTCTTACTTACCCTTATATGGGCATGGGGATTTTCAATATTCCCATGTTCTATATATTAATAAGTACTTTCCAAATAATTTGTTTCTTCAGTATTCCAACTATAACTGCATGAATATTAGTGAAAGGGGGTTCTGATACAAGAAGGAAAAGTCCATATTAGTTTCATCCCTCATCACAATGGTTTCAATCAAGATATGAAGGATCATTTTGTAGATCCAAGACCACATTGTTATGATTCTAGTTTTTGGGCTTCTCAAACAGATCAATCTATTGGTTGGAATGTAGATTGAGACTTTAGCCTTAGAGGGGGTGTAAAACCCGAGTGGGTGTGGGCATTCTAGGTATGTTGGGCTTTTGCAGAATTCATAAAAGATTTATCATACATTCATATCTATGAACCTGTCTAGATGGGGTAATCTTATGTTTACAAAAATGAATTCATTCCTGAATTACTAGGCCGATTGAGTCCACAAACGAATTCCTTTCATTTGACGCGTGGGGAACTTGGTATTAGTCTCTGGGACATTTTCCAAATAGATGGAATTCCCATTCTTGGGGAAATGTATAATGAATTTATCCCACCTACTATAACATGGGGTGATGGTACTAGAACACCACCTCTCTCCCATGAATTATTAAAGATAGTGAATAATTTATCCAAGGATAAGAAAGATACACATTCTAGAGTGTGGATGTATTCCTTCTTAGAATCAACAACAGAGAAAGGTCCAACCTGTGGATGTACTACTATTTTTCCTTCTGCAGATAACTGAGGTGGTTCAAGAACATATTGACCTACACTAGAAATTGGTGACTATAAGCATTGGGTCTATAAATTCAAACTCGATATAGATGAAAATGTACGCTTAACCACATTCCCTGTCATGTAGCTAAGAATTTATTTGCTTCCAGACTGTGAATCTGGAGGAGGATTCAGAACAGGGACATCCATCATTGAAGTTAAATTAGTATAGAGGATGTATATTGGAATAGAAACCCCTATTTTGTAAAGAATTTACTATCTTCTGCAGCATTAACACAATGGGAAGGATCCATTTAGAATTGTGGGGCCATTACAAGTGTTGTGGGGCTAGATTGCAGCACATATTTTGTTATACTCAGTGTTGAATTCGATCAGAGTTCATAATGGTCAATTCACCTTGTTTTTATAGAATGTTTCTAGTATTAATCCTCTGAACTTCAGACCTGACGAGGTACTGAAGGTATTTAATATCTTAGGAGAATAAAATTTTGTTCATTTTGGTAACCCACCAACTGGAACATTTATTGATGATGGTAAACAAAATAATTATGAGCTGAGATCTTATATGATGGAATTCAGGGATGGCGTATTATCAACCAGGATTGATGGTGAAATTATCTGTGAGGATTATTTCCCCTATTGGTTTTCTCATCAATTCATATGTCTTCAACAATCAAATACTTTCCCACCCTCATATGTCAGACATGAGAAGCATCCAAGGGTAGCATGACCATTATGGATTACAACAACTTTAGAGGTGTCCAAATTGTAAATTGCATTACCTCCACCAGATGCATTAATTGGATTGGAAGATGGGTATTCCAAAGCTTGGGTTTCTTCATATCCCCAAGGGGCTCTGACAAAAGGAGTATATCGAGTGGCAGCTACAACGACTGTTGCCTGTTGATATCGTGTTAAGAAGTACAAGGCCAGAGATGATACAGAAATTTCAGATGTTTTAGAGCCCTCAAAACTTCTTTGGAGAAAGTATACCAAGAAGACCAAGGCTAGAGAAGAAATACCACCAACGCCAGGGTGATCTAGTCACCACCATCAAAAATAGATTCCAATTCCATATGTTGAACTTTTTGAGGAAGAGAGGTCAGTAGAATCTCTTCAATCGGAAGGTGTTGAATCTCTTACATATTCAATCGGACCATGATCGAATTATGTTTGACCTTCATCCATCCATCATTGGGAGAGTCCATTCCATGATCTTAGGGACGTGTGGGCATTTCTTCAGTATGGCGATAAAATAAAAGATATTGGTGATATCGAGGCACCTATTGATTGCAATCTGAACAATATCTTGGCTGAAGTAAAAAAGTATATTGCGGAGTTGGAGACATTTATATGTGAAATTGATGAACAAATTCCAACCTCTAAATGTGTATCTCATATGCTAGAATTAGGAGTCCATGATGGGGTAATTATCGACTCTGAGGAGGAGTGGGATATTGATGTTAATACAGGGAATGTATTTCCTTTTTACTATCATCTAAACTATGATTTATCATTTATCATAAATAATCTTTATGAAAATGTATTTCTGCAGCTTGAATGTAGAGAATGAAGATCTGGACCGATTCTTGAATCACCTCAGTATAGTTCAGTAGGTTTTTCCATTGACGCAACGAATGATCCTCCCAAGTCGCCATAACCTTCTCCTAGAGAAAGACTCGTGACTGGGGTAATAACGATAGATAATATTGAACCATTACCTCAAGATTCCATTTCTAAGAGAAGTGTCTCAATCTCTCCCTAAGCATTGGAAAAGAAATGAAAAAGGGAAATGAGATTTCTTTGAAGCATTCTCCAAAGGAGTAAGTATTTATAAAATCTTTAGGGTAATCAACATGCTCCAAAAAATTTGGTAACCACATTTTATCATCTTGTAGGTTCTATGTCTCTATCCTCTCTCAATGGATTATGAGTTGACTATTCAAGACAAGAAAAATAATCCCCAGGGTAAACCCAGGTTCATGTTGATGAATATAAAATTTTAGTAGATAAATTGTCAAGAGATTCAGCTATACCAGCTCCTAGCTTTGTTGAGAGAGAAGAAATCTATGGTAAGATTAAATACATTCCATAGTTGATTTTGACAAAGAATCCTGAAATAATCAACACATATATTCTTATTAATTCGGAATCATGGAATGAAGATCTAGGGAAATCTAAGATAGATGCTGATATTGACCCAAATCTCGAAAGACCTGATGCTGTCATATCAATTGAAGAGCCAACAGAACAAAATTTTAGTGGATCCAATTTGTGAATCAAACAACATTTTTTAGATACCTTAAATAGTGAGGATGTTGTCAAATTTCTAGTCGTATACACTAAAATGATGGACACCCTTAATCTAAATATTGATATTCCGGGTTCTATCAAAGAGTTTGGATATTTTCATGAGGAATTTCAAGGATGTAAGTACCTATTCAGGAATTTTCCATACATAATTTTTTTTCAACAAGATTATTTAAATCAAAATTATCCTTATGCAGCTTTATCTATAGAAAATGTCATATAGACTCTTCAGTAACATGGTATTACAATTTACCCTTATACTGGATCTAGGGAAATACCCACAGAGGATCTTTCATCAAAAGATTTTCCAGAGCCAACAAATTTCATAACTGAGAAACTTCAAGGAAATACCCTGTGTCAAGAAACATCTGCTCACAAAACTGGAGCTGAGAATATAGGGGATTAATCCAATCAAGTAGCTAACTTATTATTGGGTAAATATAATCATCCATCTGAATCATATTTTCTTCCTCCATTTAAAACTAATAATGACCTTTATTTATCATTTCTGTTTATCAACTCCTAGATCAGAAGGCGAATCTTCTACTGTCCCAAGAGGAGTAGAACAAGGTCACTCTCTAAGTGACTTGTTTCCAAAGTACATTTTACCTCATGGTAGTCACTCAGATTCGGACTTAGAGATTCAATATTATCTTAACATGGCATGTAAAAGGACATGGTGGTAGATCTGTAGCATAATTGCTGAAAATCCTTTAAATTAATTATCGTCCCATTTTTCAAAACTCTTAGCCTTTTTCTGTGTATTAGGATTTGGTGGGTTCAATTATTAGCAGGTCTACGATGCCAGGAAAGAGACTGTTCACCGACAGGAGAAGGAGCATAAGTTGTGACAAGGTTTTGAAGAGGCTAAATTACTCATCAATATTGAGGATTTCAAGCTACAGTAGTTGAGGTAGAGGCAAACCATAACAACAAATCACTCGAGATTAGCCAAAAAATCAATGAAATCATGAAGGAGTTGTTATCACTTCAAAAAAAGTGGATGTTGTTCATAACAAGATTGGGAAGTTGAATCAAACATCTAGAGAAACCCAAATAAATGGGATAACTACCATTTCAACTGCTAAGAAATCACTTCGTCAGGCATAGGGGCTGGAGTTGCTCAACTATCTCAACATCAACAGGAATCTGATAAAGCTTACGAAGTGGTCCAACAAATGAAAATTCATGTTGAGAGTTTATTCTAAAACATGATAGAGGGGCTCTAGTTTATGGATGGCCATCCATTTTCATTGGAATGAAAGAAATTTTGTTTTCAATCATATATGTCTTCATTCCTATTTTTCTTTCATGATTAAAATATGAAAGGTAAATGATGATAATTATCCCATTATATTAAACAATCATTATTATAATAACAAGAATGAAGGGCTCACAATTTTATTATTAAGTCGATGTACCTAATGAGCATAAATTGATTGTTTCTAGGATTAAATGGATAACCCCAAAAATTTCATATCTTTTAAAAAAAAACATATATTGCTCAATATTACCTAAATCATACAAAAATGTATGTTTTAGTGAAATGGGACACAAATTTTGTTTGGAATCCCCTTTGTGGCTTCTCAATATGATGAGTACCATGTCTCTTATTGTTGGCATTTTAGAGTCATTCATGTTGGACTATAAAGGGATAATATTTACGGTCAAAATAACTTTGTCCGTAAACTTTTAATTAGATCCCAAAAAAACATTGTGGCTAAGAATTAAATTAATATTCTTTAAATATTTCAAATGGGAATCTTGAGTCATGATTTTTATGGTCACAAAATTTAAAACTAATATCAACATAAGGGGTGTCTTTTCAATGAATAAAGTGACCATTATTTGAAAAACCCATTATGGGGGTTGTATTATGCAGGGACAACTGAGGCATATGATGTGTAGCCAAATAGTGGAATCTTTGGACTGACAGGCCTGTTATGTAGGCAACATATGAAATGATGCCTAAGGGAACATACTGCATAGTCAGGAAAAATGTCTCTTTAGGAATCTAATGTTTTTCTATTGATAGAAAGGGGAAAAATAAGATTTGGGTGAGTCAATACCACAGTTGGTGGTTTTTCCATGAAAATGAATTTTATGAAAGAAAGGGCTACTGTATACCAACATAAGTCCTGAATAAGAAAACCATCTTTATACAAATTTGGTGTATGAATACTTTGTAGTTTTAAGTCATTAAGTGAGGACCTATGTACTATGAAGTTTCAAGTCATGCAGTGAGGAGATATGTACTATGCAGATTTAAGTCATGTAGTGAGAACATAAGTACTATGCAGTTTTAAGTCATGTAGTGAGGACATTGTGTGGTTTTAATTTATTTCTTTAACTCTGACCAAAGGTTCGATAAAACTCTCCCAATTTCTTGATAATTTGTTTGGAAACCACTATCATATTCATGTATGGAAGGGAAAATTGTAAACTCTGATTTGGGAATTTCTGGAATCGAGGAACGATGTGGAAAAAGGGCTAAAATCATTAGAGGAAGTATTTTCAAAGAACGAAGTTATTATTACATGACAAAACCGTTATGGGGGATGTATTATATAGGGACAATTGTTGAATAGGTGGTATAGCCTAATAGTGGAATATTTTGACTGATATGCTTGTTATGTTGGAAACTTATGCAAGGCTACCTAAGGGCACGTACTGCACAGTCAGGAAAAAGAGCTCTTAGAAGTTTAATGTTCAATTTCTAAATGTCGAAGAATGTTTATGGATATTCAGATTTTCAAAAACACATAATCTGGTTTATGGAAAAAGCTACCTGAATATGGGAAGAGTATTTCTAATCAAGATATCCAATGAATAGGAGGAATAATACTTTTACGAAGGTTTGAACCAAACGTAAATGGTATGATGTTTGTAGTTTTAGGTCATACAAATATTACCAAAAATGGAAATAATATATAATATCTAGCAAAATGATTTCAAGGTTATTTCCTAGTTCATTGAACACATGATAAAAATGTGTAAAACATGGTCTTTAAGGCTTTTAGATTGTGTGAAAGATAATGTGACAAGTATACATGAATGACTATTTTAAAATACATATTCCTGTATAATGTTATCAATGTTTAATGGGGACAAAAATACTATAACCAAAAAACGAAGTTACCATTACTTGACAAACCCGTTATGGGGGTTGTATTATGCAGGACCAATTCAGATATATGATGTATAGCCAAATAGTGGAATCTTTTGACTAACTGGCCTATTATTTAGGAAAATTATGCAAGGCTGCCTAAGGGAACGTATTGCATAGACAGGCAAAAGAGCTCCCAGGTATTAGAAACACTATCACCAGAAATAGTATTGAAGATTTTTAAAATTAGAAAATATTCAAGATTAAAAGTGTGAAATATGGAATGGTTTTATGCCCAATGCATATGAAAAATATTTAAACCAATATTGACCACGAGTTTAATGACCTTTATATAGATCTGAAAATGCATACTTTCATTGTTTCCATTAAATTAATAAGGTGATGTGCAATTTTAAGTCATGTAGTGAGGACATTGATAACACTATATAAAATTGATAACACCTTATTTATATTAAGAAACCATTTACCCAATTCCTAATCCCACGTGAGCTATGCTCGGTGTGAGAAACAAGGAGCAGTAAGGGTTTCTTTTAGAATATAAAGGTGACCTAAGTTAGTAATATGGGTGTTAAATTTCCATGCAGTTTAAAGTCATGCGGTAAGGAAGATAATAAACTAATATGAAAGAAAAGACACATTGTAAGTAGATTAAGGGATAAAACCCAAATTTCACAATACATTTTGTCAGGGAAAGAATCAAGTCATACATTGTTCTTTGAGTCATTCCCTATACTAATTTGATTTTTTTATATAAAAAATATTGGGGGTTTTTTTGCATGGTTGGGCCCAAGATTGGAGATTCAGGCGTCTCTACGCATCTCATCGAAAATGAGAATCAGGCCATACGTAGTTCTTAAAATAATCATTCCTCATACAGATCAAGTTTTTCATGAGGAATGGGGGATTTTTTTACATGTTCTGAGAGAACGGTAAATCTTATAATATAAAATGGTATAAGGACCAAATCACATGTCTTAAAGAAATGCTCTCTATAGATATGATTAATATACACAAGAAGAAAAATCAAATAAAAAGATTATGTGATTGTGGCTAGGCCCAGAATTGGAGATTTAGGTGTCTCTACGTATCTCATTGAAAATGAGAATCAAACCATATGTAGTTCTTGAATCATGGTCTCTTTTAAGATCTGTCTCCAACATAGGAAAGAGAGGGATTCATGTACTACTATAGAGTAGTGATGATTTCAATTGCATTTGCTTATGGAATATTATAACGTATTATATGGAAAACGTTTGTTGTATAAATTATGTTATGTAGTTTAACGTCATGCGACAATGAAACTTATGGTAATTTATGTAATTTAGTGTCCTGTAACTAGGACATGGGTGTTATGCAGTTTTTATGTCATGCAGTAAGGACAATATTCTGTGCAGTTTAATGTCTTGCAGTGATGACAAGGTACTGTGTAGTTTAAAGTCTTGTAGTGAGGATGAGGTACTATGCAGTTTAATGTCTTGCAGTGAGGATGAGGTAATGTGCAGTTTATTCACCTACAGTGAGGAAAAGGTACTGTTCAGTTTAAAGTCCTGCGGTAATGATGAGGTACTCTCTAGTTTAAAGTCTTGCAGTGAGGACAAGGTAATCTACAGTTTAACGTCCTGCAGTGAGGAATAGGTATTTTATAGTTTAAAGTCTTGTAGTGAGACTGATATACTGTGTAGTTTAATGTAATATAGTGTGGATGAGGTACTATCCAGTTTAAAGTCTTACAGTGAGGATGAGGTACTGTACATTTTAAATTCTTTCTGTTATAGTGAGGTACTATGGAGTTTATTGTCTTGTAGTGAGGATGAGGTACTGTACATTTTAATGTCTTGCAATGAGGACGAGGTACTGTGTAGTTTAAAGTCTTTCATTGAGGACAAGGTATTGTGTAGATTAAATTCTTTCATTGAGGATGAGGTGTTGTGCTATTTAAAATCATATATTTTGGATGAGGTACTAGGCAGTTTAAAGTCTTGCAGTGAGGAAGAGGTACTATGCAGTTTAATGTCTTGCAGTGAGGATGAGGTACTATGCAGTCTAAAGTCTGGTAATGAGGATGAGGTACTGTACAGTTTAAAGTCTTGCAGTGTGGATGAGGTACTGTGTAGTTTAAATTCATGCAGTGAGGACGAGGTTGTATAATTAAACAAAGTATTTCTTTAAGAATCTTGCATTTTTTGGATTTTTAATGTTATCTCCATCCATTTAGATTAAGGCATATGGTCCATTTGAATAATCCTTATGTATGGAATAAGGTCCATCCCACTTTTGCTCAAGTTTTAGAGGCTTCTTTCCTTGTATCATTTGAGTCCTAATGACCAATAACTATGCTCTATAAAGGAATGAACGAAGGATATATTTCTATTAAAAGCTCTCGCAATTCTGTTCTCATACACTTCTAAATGTTTCAATGTTTGCAATCTTTTCTTGTGCAATCGTTCCAAATCATTGAACCATTTCTGTTACCTTTCATATGAAGATAATTGATCATATATTGTAACTCTAAGTGAAGGAAATTGTTTTTCAATTGAAAAAATGGCTTCGGTTCCGTATATCAATGAATAATGAGTTGTTTTGGTCGTAGTATGATTAGTTGTATGATAATCCCATAAAGCATTCAAAAGATTATTAGGAAATGATTTCTTATCTTTATCCACCAAATTTTGGAGTATATTTGAGAGAGTCTTCTTGAAGGCCTCTATTTGGCCATTGGCTCTGCCTGATAGTGAGATGAATGGTTGAACTTGATATTGTGTTCTTGATACAACTTTTTTACATCATCAGAACAAAAATTGGTGCCATTGTCCATCAAAATAGCTTGAGAGACACAGAAAATGGTGATGATATTAGTTTTGAAAAAACTAATAATTCTCTTGGATCCAACATCCTTAAGTGGTATTGCCTCAGCCCATTTAGAGATGAGGTTAGTAGTTGTGAGAATATACTTGAACTGCTTAGTTGTGGCTTGTGGATAGGGTCCTACTACATCCATTCCCCATGTGGAAAATGGGTAGGAGTATTTAGCAGTATATAGAAACTCCAGAGGATGATGAATGAAGTTTTCATGTACTTGGAAGGGATGGAATTTTTTAGTGAAATTTGTACAGTCCTGCATCATTAAAGGCCAAAATTATTCAATCCTTCGGATTTGACTAGAGAGTCTATGCCCAGATTTTTTGGCACCACATGCTCTTGAATGTACTTCTTTCATGAATGCTTCGATCTCTTCTCCATCAATACATCAGAGGAGAATTCCATAAAATCCTCACTTGTAAAGGATATTTTGGTGGTCTCGACTATCAAAAAGAGTAAAATGGGCCGCTCGTCGATGGATCTGTTCTTTCTCAACCCTATCTTGTAGAAGTACCCCATTCTGAAGATATTCTAGGATAGATGTTCTCCATCCCATTGTTTGACTATATGGTTCATAAATAGAGAAATTTTCATTAATTTCCTCCATTATAGTTTGAATAAAAGGCGAGACTACATGGCGATGGGTTATGCTGATAATTGTCTCATCCCGATTTGGATCTGCCAAGGATGTAGCTGCATTAGCTAGTGCATCTGCTTGGGAATTTTGTTATCACGGGACATAGGACAATGTCAGCTCTGAGGGAAATTCAGCAATTAAATTTCTGCTATAATCACACAAAATGATTAACTCTTCTTTTATGATAGAATATTTCCCATTGATTTGTTTGATTACAAATTCTGAATCACCTTTTACCTTTAAAAGATCCATTTTCACCTAAAGGGGAAATTCCAAACCTGCGATGAGAGCCTAATACTCTGCTTCATTATTAGTACTACCTTCCAATAATAGGAAAGATCAAGGCAATACTACCCTTTATTGGGAAATAATGAAAATTCCAAACACATCTTTATTGAGTTTAGGGTTTTCTAGTCTCTTCCTCGTTGGACTTTTGTAAGCACCATCGAAATACATTTCACATGATTAGGGATTATTTTGAATAGAATAGAACTGTTTATCAGGAAGTTCGGTATTAAATGACATATCTTCCATAGATGGACACTTAGCAAGGAAATCATCTGGTGCTTGGCCCTTTATTTCCATTTGAGGTATAAACTAGATATAAAACTATTTCAAAATAACCGCCCACCATGCCACACACCATGTAAGCATAGGATGACTAAGGATAAATTTGAGTGGGTTATTACGAGACACAAATTGGACCTCAAGATGTTTCAAGTAGTTACTTAATTTCCAAACTGCAAAGATTAATGCTAGTTAGCACTTTTCAATATTTGAATATCAAGTTTCCACAATAAGCATAGTGCGACTGTGATAGTAAATGTTGTTTTCATTTCTGGCATAATTATTTTGGGAGAGGAAGGCACCTAGTGATCACTCTAAAGCTTCCACATAGAAAATAAGTGGTCATACTTCAACATGAGGCATCAATATTGTTGGACTCAAGAGATATTTCTTGAGGTTATCAAATGCTTCATGGAAATCTTTACTCCATTGGTAAGAAACTCCCCTCTTCATTAATCTGGTGAAAGGAAAACACTTGCCTGCTAATTAGAGATAAAGCTTCCAATATAGTCCAAGTGTCCTTGGAATTATCTTAATTACTTCAATTTTTTAGGAGGTGGAATACCATGGATTGATTTTTTTTTTCAGGAACTACCTCAATACCAGGATGGCATACAACCAAACCAAGTAATTTTCAGGAGGTTACTCCGAAAGTATATTTCTAGGGGTTCAGCTTCAAATTGTGTTGACGAATTTTATTGAATATAGTTTCCCAATTATCCAAGTGATTGGAACGTTTCCTTGATTTAACTACCAAACCATCCACATAAAATTCGAAAAATTTCCCTAAGAAGGGTTTGAAGATATGGTGCATGGCTTGTTGGTACATTGCACCTGCATTTTTTATGCAAAAGGGCATTACCTGATTGAAAAACAAACCTTGAGGGTCTCTAAAGGATATATATTCTTCATCCTTAGTAGCCATAAATATTCTATTATACCCATAGTATCCATCCATGAAATAAAGTCCTTTATAACTAGAAGTTTCATCAATTAGATGTTCTATAATCGGAACTAAAAAATCATCTTTAGGACTGTGCCAGCTAAGGTCTCTAAAATCAATACAGACTCTAATTTTTTCATTTTTCATTTTCACTAGGACAATATTAGCATTCCATTTGGGATATGTAACTTCCTTGATAAGGTTATACTTTATAGTTTTATCAACCTCATCTTTAATTTTAGAGTCATGAGTTGGGTGTGTTCTCCCTGCGGTTTGCTTGAATCCGCAATGTTCTTCTAGAAAATCCAAATGATGGGTAGCTATATCAGGATTAAGACCTAGAATTTCTATATAATTCCAAGAAAATATATCTTGATGTTTCTTTAGAAAGGAAATATACACCTCTTGTTCTTCAGAGGTCATGTCTGCACTAATTAGAGTGAGGCGTGAATCTTCTTCTGTACCCTGATTTGTTTCTTTGAGTTCATCTACGGTGGTAGAGATACCTTCTTCAAATTCTGGAGGATCATCCCTAAATTCATCCACTTCTTCTTCATTATATGTTACCTCTTCTATTCCCTCATGCCTAGTAGATGATGAGGAAAAACTCCTAGAGTTAGGAGATGAGTCAGTATTTGAACATTTTGAAGAAAAGGCTACCCTATCTGACCCAACTGATAATGAAGGGTCTTTCTGTGGTAAAGAAGGATTGATGGATTGAGAATCAAAATCTATTTCTTCCTCTATAATTGTTACAATTTCTTCTATTATTATTGATGAAGTATAGGCTCATTGTATTTCAGTAAAATAAATAAAAACATAACCATTCAGGCCTCCATCATTACTTTGTGTATCAATAGTTTCTCCCATGTTGTCATGTTCAATTACCACAATTGACATTATGGAAATTACTGAATAAGTGCATGGATTTGGTTTTACCATTTAAATTTGATTAATGGGTAGCACAAAATTTGTACTCAAATGGATGAATGGATTTGATGGAATCTTTTCCAGTCCTTTTGGAGAATTAAACCTGGTTATCTTATTTGTCATGGGCCTCATTCCTTTTGTGCAATAAAACTCTGCCTCAATGTATTGAGATTAAAATGATTTTAACGGTGCCTTATAACCATGAAATTTCCTTATTTGATCATTGTGACAATATTTCAGACATCAGTGATATGCCGGAGGTATGGATCCATGTTGATGAAACGAAGTCCTTCCTAGTATAATATTGAAGGCTGTGTCCTGACAAACGACCATGAAATCTGAATTAGAAACAAGAACACTAATGTGGGTTCTGAGTGTGATTGCGTTCATAGGTTCTTGTTCATTCTTTTCATATCATCGCAACATTTATGTCTTAGGAGATAAGTCAAATTCAGTGAGACCCAATAGACGAAGTGTACAGATGGGAATGAGGTTGAATTCGGAGCCATTATCAATAAAGACTAATCAGATGTCTATGTTATTGACCGAACTAGACAAATACATAGTTCTAATATGCCCATGCACAACATCATCTTCTTCTTCATTTATAAAAGATATGGATGTGTGACATTCTGTGGGATCATTCTCTATAAAGTAAATCTTAGCATTAGAAACTTTGGTTTCAAATTCTTGAGGACTGGACAAAGCCTCAATGAGTGCCTCTCAATGATATTTTGATAGATTTAAGGCATCCAGAAAGGACATCATGGCTGGTACTTGGGCCAATTGTTTTAAAACATCATACTTTTGGTTCAAAGGTATGCATTTACCAGTATAGAGATGTGTTTTTGAAATTTCATTAGAAGTTGATTTGTCTAATGTTTTCATATTCTGTGTTGAAATAGAAGCGGGGGATATTTATGACTTTAGAAGAATAGACTGGCTTGGTCTATTCACCTAATGAGAAGAAGACAGTGTGGCATCTAATCGGTCGTCCAAAATAATTGTGTCATAATCAAAACTATTTTTGATATAAGAAACTCATTATTCCTATTGATCCCATTAAAGGGACCTTCCACAAGTTTCTTCCGCATATATGGTTAGATAAGGAGTAGAATTAAACTGGCGGTTTCAGGAATTCCCATGTATTCCTCTGTATCATCGACCTTGGCCTCTTCCTCTAGTTCCCCAATTAGGTAAAAATAATTCTAGTTCAATATAATTAGAATCACCAGTGGCATAAGGATCCATTAAATGGATTACATTTAAAGAACCAAAGATTATATATTCGTTTGATGAGAATTCTGCCTGAAAATTACTTCTGGTTGTGCTATTTGGCGGGGTGGTGCCTGTGCTTTTGAAACCAATGGCATAAAATCTTCTAGGGTCATGGATAACTTTGGGCTTGACACATTCTTTTCTTATTCTAACTACTCTTTTTTTATTATCATTTTTCTTCTTTGAGGTATAACCTTTTGATGAAGAAGTTTTTGTTGTGGCAAGATTGGTTGAAGACACAATTGGTTATTTCAACTATGTCCATAAAATATCATGAGTCTGGTTCATCATTTTCCTGATCATCCAATCATCATATTTTTTTGACATTTTTACTTTTAATTTTATTATTCTCCCATTACTCTGGATTGGTAGTAGTAACACATACTACTTGAGCTGATGAATTGTTTAATTTCACTTGTCCAGAGTCTACCATATTTTTGAGAAGGTCATTGAAAACAAATAACTCCTAAATGGGGTGTCCCTACATCTGATGAAAGGGATAATAATTCAGATTATCTTCATCTCCATATTTATTTGGATTTTTCAGCCTTGGAACTGAAACAAATTGTTTTCCAAGGCTGAGATGAAGTAGAAAGTAACATGTTTATCCCTAAAAGAATAAATATTATTCTTTAATTCCATAAACTGTTTCCATATTTGATCTCTTTGATCCTCTTGACGAGGAGGTCATTGCTGTTGATACTCAGGAGGCGGAGCCCTTCGGTATGATGATGGTCATTAAGTAGAACCAGGTAGAAGTTCTTATTTGAGTGTAATTGTAGCAGCTTCTACCTTTCCTATTATCCCTCCAGGAATTGATGGAATTACACAATTTTTAGACTTAGTTTCTATAATAGAGTCTTCTATCTGTTGACCAATTGATGTAAGGTCTCGAACCCCTCCAATGTCTTTCAGAGGGATCAATGGCATACATAATTCATCACGTAGATTTTCCACAAAAATTGGCAGCAACTCTTACTAATACAATGCTAATATTTATGAATATGTTAATCCCTTCCATAGAGTAATGAAATATGAAACTCTTTCATTCGCCCTTTGTTTACAATTGGTATGATAACAAACTATTGTTTTTGGTAGCATTGAACTAAATTGAAGAAGGAATTTCTGACAGAGATCCTCCCATCTAGTAATTGATCAAGATTGCAATCTTTTATAACAAACAAAAACTTGTCCTTGTAATGACTGCAAAATACATCTGATCTTAACTACATCTTGTTATTGATAATTTCCCATCATAGGATCAAAACGAGGGAAAAAATGTGTTAAATGTTGTTCTGGATCTCCCAAACCATTAAAGATTGGGAATGTAGTATTCACAATGTTTGGTGGGGGAGTAATTGCATCCACCCATTCAGGGTATGCTCTCTTTTGCAGCTTAACTAGTGCACAACATTCTTCCATATCTTACAACGAAGTTGTTAATGCCTCAATTATGTTAATAATAATTTTTGGAACATCCAAATGAGATGGATTCTGTGTAGGTATAGTAACAGGACCTTGAGCTGGGGCAACGAATGGTGAAACCAATGATGGTGTTGCAGATATCTGCCCTGGATAACCCATGTGAACATGTCTATCATGATGTATATGGTCCTTCATTGACTGTGTACCCAATTGAAATAATTCATTATCTTCATATGTAGTTACTACAGATCCTCTCTTTTGGGGAGCTGCTACAAGATTTGCAAGTATAGGACATTCATGGGGAGTATCTCTAGCAGAAATGATGTTTCAACGTAACTCAGTATTGAGCTTTTTCAGATCCTTCATTTCCTCTAATTTCTATGAAAATCTATCTTCAAGTGAAAGATATTGACCTTCTATAATGGAAAAGTGAGATGCAATCTGACTTTTTTCCATTCCCCTTATTAGATGCTTTTTTAAGAGGGGGTATTTGTTATTTGAAGGCATACCTAGATTTTGGGTAAGCCTTTGATTCTGGGTACGCACATCTTCTTCATTTTCATCAGTGTGTACTGTATTATGGACAAGAACTTCATCTTCTGATTATCATGAACATGACCTATTTTCTAGAGGATCTTCTGCAATGGTGTTGATAACATTCACTGATACATAATGCATTGATGGAATTTTGATAATGTTTCTGCTAAATCTTTTTCCTTTTTGTCTATCATGGGACTCTGTTCTCTTATATTAAAAATTTCCTAGAACTGTTTGGTAGACAGTAACATGAGGGGAATCATTGGATGGTTTAGTTGTACATTTTCCTTGTGAATTCATCACTAATCAAGAAAAAACTGACTTTTGTAGAGGAGGGGATTGAATAAGTGAAAAATCCCCCAGCCCTGCCGGCTAGGGTTATTCTTTTTCATCTTCATCTAATATGTGAAAAGTTTTAATGAATTTGAATATTGAATTAACTGAGCACCCAGCCATGAAAGCTAGGGTGATTCTTGAACTGCTATGGTTTAAATTTGTGCAACTGCTCTTATGATTATGTAGATTTTTGTTCGAACATTAGGTGGGTGCATTATCTGAAAATCACTCAAATCATCTATTCTATAAGATCACTACGCTATTTCAGACATTTTCATCATCTGATGCCTGAAATCCTCTAAACACGATGTCTACTCAATATTCTCAAAGGCTTGATGTAAAAGTAACTCAACAAATTCATTACTTTGGGCTTGAATCTGATGAGAACTGGTTGTGTCCTGTTCTTGAGCGTATATTTGATTAGATACAAAACCTATTGATTATGGCCAAATGTGGGAAATAATAGTGCATGAAACCAATTTTGGTGGACTTTTCTGATTTTGGAGTGCAGTGAAATAAAATGCATCATCTGCACCCCCATCTTTTGATATGAACTTTAGATGAGGAATCATAAATTAATTGGTGTAGCCTCTTTAGAGGATTGATACATATGCTCTGAAAGATTCTTTGTTGTTTTGAACCCTCAGATATTTGGAAACTGAGAGAGATTCCAATTCAATTTGGTGCTGAAACCCTTGTATTACCTTTAAATGATATTCATATTAATCATATGATAATACTATGGTTTTTAAATGACGAAGAGTATTCCATTAGTTGAGATGAATGTCATGAATGGATTCTTTTTTCATCAATTCTGGGAGATCATATTGATAATTTTCCAAAGGCAAGAACATGACTCACATTTATCCTTTAGCCAATTGTTTCTTCATGTGTAACACATCTTTGGCATATTTTTCTAGAGGTTTCTCTATTTGTTCTGACCGATTTGGATGCTCTGTATTGAGAGACAAATGTCCCAAGGGTGGTTCTGAGAATGGTTGTTCCCTTAAGAGGTCTTCTGGTTGAGAAATTATTTCACCCATAAATGACAAGGCATAAAACATGATTGTCCTTGTTTTTGCAAGTGCCTCGAGATATGATGGATTTCTTGTTGCTACATTGTCAATTATGGAATTGTTTTGAAAATGTGAGATATTACTATGGAGAGGACTTTCATAGTGAATTCCATCATGGGAAGGATCACCATAGTGGATTACAACATGGGATAATTCTTCGTGCTCCTTAGACTTCTGCACACAAGGATGGTTTATGTGGCTCTCATTTAGAGATATGAACTGTGGTTCGACCGAATTTTCATGATGAAGGCCTTCAAGATGACGTGTCTGATGAGAATCATCAGAATTAAAACTACCATTCCCAAAATTTGTTAATGAGAGGGTAGGATATTTAGTTGCAATAGATAAATGTCTGAAGGCTTCAAGAACTCCAACATTAAGTTGAGATAAATCATTGCTTGACTCTTTACTTTCCAATGGTGGTTGGAGAGATTTATTTTTTGATGTTCTATTTTACTTAGTCGGGGACACCTCATAGGAGAAGTGGTCATAATGGGCATGTGTATGTTCCCAACTTTGAGTAGGTACTAGAACGGACTGATTAACTCCAATTGGAAAAGGTGTATGTTCCCGATTCTGTTGTCTGTATGATATGGGGGAATATTCCCCATAACCCTCCTGAACTAGAACAGAGGTGTGTTTCTTCTCTGGGATGGCATACCGATGTGACATCCATGTGTGGGGATAGATTTATGTGTCTGTTCCCCAGATATTTTTGAAGTAGTTGTTAGAATATCCTGGCATGCTTCCAAAACATGGGAAGGGAAGTGTGTCTTCCCTTTCACTGTTGATATGATGTGTTTGGTGGAATCAGCAGCCGAAATGGGAATATACACCAATTCTGTATATGGAGTAAGTGTATGTACTTTCTATTTTCCTCATTTTATTATCAATGGGTATTGAAAGTAATCATGTTGAGGGGAAGATAGTTGTGTTTTCTCCAAATTTGTCGTCGGAGCTTTCCGACTGACTTCTCTGGGCGCTACCAAATGAGACTGTTGGCAGAATTGATGAACATTGGAAGGTTTATGTGTCTTCATATTGTTTTCCAACAAGTATGGTTGATAGACTTCCTTCAATAATGGCAGACGAGACTACTGATAGAATTGGTGAATGTAAATAGGCGTATATTCTTGTTTACCAGTTTCCACCATATTGGACTGGAGGGCTTCTTTAAATGCACTCAGACGAGCCAACTAATTGAATGATAACTTGTAAACTAGTGTGTGCGCCTATTCACAGTACTCCATTGGGTTTATCTAGAGGAATTGGGGGGTTTTTGTCATACGATCCTACTTCTCTCTATTGACCGGACGTTGTCCCTGGTGATTCGTCTTGCGTGCTCGGGTCTGAGAGACCAAGGCCAAATGTCCAAAGGAAACACCCCCATCATGTATTAGGTACACTACTGTGTGATTCTTGCGGTGATTGCTGATGGGAGTCCTCAGGAAGTAATAATGCATTCTTGAATTGAGGCCTTCAGTGACCACTTGATATACCTCCCTATAGTATGGGAGGGATTGGTTGTTACATTACCTTGATAATGACCCGAAACAGTTGGAGACTATGGTTGGAACCGTTTTCTTCATGATCATTGGTCATTGTTGGCCAGATGATAGATAATTGTTATTGACAAGGATGATCTATCGAGCAGCATCCAAAGTTTGGATTTTACCGTGCTGGCGATATTCCTTCACCAGGACATTAGAGACCCAACATTGATGAGGCTGATTTGGTGATAATGTCCTTCCCGTGGATGGAGATCCATCTTGAGCAGCAGTCGAGAGGTTCAAAAATGTTGTCTTAGAGAAATCCATTCATTGTTTTGAATGGAATTTTGTGTAAAACTAAGAATAACAACAATATCTATTAATGTGAAATCTTTTCAGATGGATACATGCATGATAAATTCCGTTTTCTATCATTACTTTATCAATTGATATGGGACTAACATGTGGGTAACCTTATTTAACTTGGTTATGCATTCATTTTGGTTTCAACATTTTTTTTTGTAGATCTTTGAAACATGTGTACTAATTTTAAGAATCACTGTTTCCAGGCCGTTTCCACTGGATTTATTAATGGAACCGGAAACATCCAATAGTTCATTATAAAAAGAGGACCTCCTTTTCAAAGAAAGGAATTCGTAATGTTTTGAAATTTATGACACTTAAGAACATTAATTGGTCGAGAGGATGGTAGGTCGGACCCATCACACACTTTTTGGGGGAATTATTGTGTACTCTGAGACTCTCTTTGTAAAATTAAAATATTTTCATGAATCATAATTAATTCACCAATATTATCATAAGTATCCCTTGGAATTTATAATCACTTATTTACATGGGTGAAACTTTATAATCATCAGCATGAATTCAAGGTTTTCCATCAATGGTGTCCTCTAATATAATAATTTAAAGATTCTTTTAATTATTATTATGATGATACTGGTTTTTATGACACTCAGTGGGGCACTTTGGAAATTATTGTCATCCAGGGAGATGATAGTTTGTTTTAATCTTAGAATCGTGCCCATAAAATGGGCTACCTATGTATCCTTGTGAAAGGAATCAGAACCCTTGTAGTTCGATGTCACTTAATAGGACACATCATAACTTTTAAGGGCACTTTATAAGGACCCCTAAGCGGAAGGTGCTTAGTTTCAACTTAGTGTGGGACTTATGTTGAAACAGCCCACGAAACATGGAAAGGATATGGGATTCCATGTAAGATCAGACCCTAATGGGAATATGGATGAAAGAGAGTGAGTTGATATGAAAATTTGGGATTGAACCTTAAGGAAGTTTCTTACATATCCCATATGGATGGGAATCAAAGACCATGTAGATTGATAAGTCTCAGAGGAGAATATGATCCCTTGAGAGAAATGAGTTTGGTATTACTTCTTAAAATGGATGAATTGATGATTTGAGGATTGAATTTGTGGCTTATTTCCTGAGGAGGATTCCCTAAGTGGGGGAATAAGGATTGGATTCTGGAGGAGGATATCATGTGAGATCAGGCCTGGATAAGGCTTCCTACGTATCCTAGTTTTACATAGGAATCAACATTCTCATAGTTCATTCAAATGAGTTTTTGTGATCAAGTTTTAACCATCACATATCTAAAAGATCGTGTGAGTCATGATCGGTGTGGGAATTAAGAGGATGTGAAATATTAAACGATGAAACTTCACACTTTCAAATTTTTCCTCAATACTGTTGGAGGAGGGCGCACCTACGACAGTGATGGTGGAATAGGGTGAGGTGATGTGCCTTCCCTCTGTTCTCATCACGTTAGACATGAGTCCAAAATAGAAGGAGGAAAGGGTAAATGTGATGGGATTATACCAGAATAACTTCCCTAAAATTGATATCGGTAGGAGATGGAGACTTCTCCTATGCTTTCATGGAATGGAAAGTGGGAAGTGTACCTTTTCTACTAGAGACCTGAGGTTCCGGGTTATCTCTTTGCAAAGGGAGAGGTCAAGACCCAAACCCCTCTCCAAACTCGGAACTTCCCAACACTGTTCCTGGGAAAAATTCCCATGTCAATGTGGATATATAAACCCAAAACATCCCCTAAATCCTAACTCCACTATGGAACAAATGTTGGAAACCCTTGACTGTGGATATAAAAACCCTAATATGAGACATGATGATGTTCCTTACTGAACGTTTTGAGAAGTTAGGAGGTTTTGGTGGAGGTTTCAACATAATCCCTTTCATATTAGGGAACCAAGGAATGAGATAACCTACCATGAATGGCCTATAAGAAGGGTACTTGAACTGGTCAAGTAGGTACATCATGCAAGAATGCCGCGTTGGTGCCCCGTGTTTATCTATTGTGTAGGTATGGCGCACAGGTGTCCCGCGTAGGTGTAACGCGTAGGTATGGATGATGACTGAAGAATTTGAAGAACATTATGATATGGCTATCCCCTTTAATTATCTCTTATCTCGTAGTTTAGAGAGGTACCTGAGGCAATTTGTGAGATCTAGGTGAAAGATCTACGCAATGGGAGCTTCAAAGAGTCATTCACTTTTTTCAGTTATGTAATGGGGAGTGCAAGGGCTCTATTTATAGGAACAGATGAGGCCTGGATGAAGAAACATTTCCCGCACAGGAACTTCGCACATGTCTGCTGCACATTTTCTCTGCATAGGGACATCAAAAATATTCTTGTGCGTAGCTCAGTCACAAAACATGGCCGCGTAGCTCGGTTGCGAAGATCCTGGATTCTACTACATCGTGTAGAGATTTGGGAGCATTTTTTGATTTTCCCTTGTACTCTTTGAATCTTTTCTGGGATTTGAAATATCCAAATATCTTTTTAGAGTCTTTTTTGTTACTCTCTCAAGTAGTGAAAATATTCATGTGGGTCCAAAATGTCCTATATTTGAATAAAATTGAGATAATAGTAGGAACATTATTGTGGAAATTTATTATCCAAAATATGGGTTATTTAATAATTCTGATATTTTTTGATAAAATCAATTTTATTATTTTTCTTATTTGTGTACAACTGCTGCATCAGCATTACATAAACACTACTATTAACTATATTATTTATAAAAACTAAAAATAAATTACATTCATAAAAAAAAAATTAGTTAGGTTCAAAATATAATTATTTATTCGTTCAGCATGTATAATCACTCATATACCTAAGAAGACAACTTCTTGAATTTGTTATTTTGCTTTTTCATACCCTATGTAAGTATTTCAGAAGAACGTGGATAAGATTAATATTATATAACTATAGAATTATAAAATTTGAACCAAAAAATATCCATTATGCATAATACATAATAACAAGGTCTTGAAAATAATTTTTCGCTCATTATTATTATTTTTATGGAACCAAAATTCCTTTTCTAGTGTTGCATAGGCACTCCGCCGACAATGACTATGCTTCTTCTATACATATCATGAAAAATATAATTTATCTTCTGCAAATTATATAAAAAAATATATTATGAAATAATAATATATTTATTCCAAAAGTTTAATAAAATTTATATCATAAGTATCTCATCATGCTATCATAAATAATTACAGTATTTTCTTAAAAATGATATTTTTACTATTCACTAAAAATTCAACCATTTCAGAAAAATCCTAAAAATTCATTCTAACTATTTTTTGACATGTAGAATTAATAAATTAATTACAATTTAGGGAAATAATTTTATAAATATGATAAATTATATTTTTAATTAAAATCATCATTTACTTGAAAATTTACAATTTTAAATTTACAACTAATTTTATCACACTCTGAAAAATTATCAAAGGCGTCATAAATTTTTATTATAATAATAAAAAATAAAAATGTTAACCAATAAATATATTTTATGAATTTTTTTTTTGAATCACTATATTAATTATAATGCTGAAAATAAATATTTATCTATTATAAAAAAACTAATTTCTAATTAATAATTTCTAAAAAATTTATTTAAACACATGATGATTTAATTATATCATTATTTCATTTATAAGATCCCAAAATATTATTTACACATTCATGGGTG
This sequence comes from Viscum album, assembly GCA_963277665.1. NCBI lineage: Eukaryota > Viridiplantae > Streptophyta > Magnoliopsida > Santalales > Viscaceae > Viscum > Viscum album. The sequence continues at coordinate 1,707,560,750 of OY728138.1, read as the reverse complement.
AGGTTTGTATTCATTTTCCTGATTTACTATTCATATCTTACAATTCACAATGGTAACGTTACTATTGAAAAGGGCCAACTTACTATTCACCATGAAATTAATTTTATCCTGTAAGGCTCTAAATAACTTAATGATTACAAATTTGTATTTAAATACTTTGAAATTCAATTCACAGAAGTGGGAAAAATATGTTTAATGGATAGGTTACAACTCTATTGTTTAAATAATTACAATAACAACATCTTGTTTAACATAAACTCGGTGTTGTGTGCATTACATTCTATATTAAATTTATTTACAAATCATTGAGGTGTTACACATATCACCATATAAAAAAATCCATTGCACCATGACCACAATTCCATAACCATTGTACCACAACAACTATGATACAACCTCGCCGCACCAGCTCACAAAATTGACTGCATCGAATCCATAATAAAAGACCACAAAATCATTTCCCCACATCATAAAAAACCCAATCAGTCAATAAAATCAATTCAAAATATCCCAAAACACATAGGAAAAAAACAAAAATATAATCATACACAATTTCTATAAAACTGGCTTCCACATTTATTTTTGGTCATTATCACATATCTTCTTTATTTAGAATGAGTATCATCATACAAACCAAAATCTAGGGGAAACTAGTTTATTATCAAATTATAAATTATTGATCCTTTTATTCGGGTTGGGGTCACACAATAACATAATATGGGATGTCACAACAAGAAAACAAGAACACAAACAATGTTCCCTATAATTGTTATTTTCAAAATTGGAAATAGACATGCATAATAATATCAAAAACATATATCAAAATAGAAAATTATGCGTCAACTCCCCATTCCCATTAACTTCAAAAATTAATATTAACTATCTCATCATATATACCCTTACACTCCCTCCAAAGGTAAGAAAAATATTTAATATCTCACACGCATAACATAAAAAGTTGAGAAAGAGTATCCCCTACCTCATGGAAGCTTCCTAATCTCATTCCACATCGTAGGACAGAGAATGAACTACCCACAAAAACAACCCCACCATGGCATCACAGACCAACTAACACCACATTTAAGGGTTATAAAAATGCAACACATACAATCCTTAAACTAAAACCACACCACCACATTAAATTTATGAAGAAGAATATAAGGAAGAAAACAATGGGTGATTGACGAGAACTCACACAAAATCACCAATAAGAATACACATGATCCCATTGATTGATGAAATGAGGAATAGAGATACACAGTTTGATCATGGTGAATGGGTTTTTTCTAATACAAGAGATAGAGAGATATGTATAGTCAATTTTAAATAAATCATATGAAAGTCTTATAAAATAAACTAGAAACTTCCAATTTCATATCATGTAACCCATTCATGAGGTAAATTTTTTTATTTCCAAATTACATCAAAATCCATATCACCCAATACTGTAATTATTTACTTATCATTTACTAAATATATAATGTGAAAATATTTCATGGTTTATCCATAGGCTGCAAACAATCTGTGAAACTATCCAGCCACACAATCTATGAATCACCAATTCATGTTGTGTAAACCATTCCTTACATGAATATGAAACAACAACTCTGTTGCACCACCCAACACTATAAAACTACTTAAAGACTCTAATAAAAGACCCCAAACACCCAAAACTGACAATGTAATAGGCTGGGAAGGGACATACCAGTATTCAGGGAGCCATAAACAGACTCATCATTCTTATTAAGATGTAAATATTAATATTCCCCTTTGTTCGACTATAGATTAATAATGATAATATATGTGTTGAGTTTCCTTTTTTTCCTATTACCTTCATTGTTCAAATGATCATATTCTTATTATTTTTCCATTTATAATGTTTAGGAAATACTTCTATGTATGTATATATGCACCCCAACATGGGATTTTCTTATATGTGTCATGTTTTATAGAAATGAAAGATCTTTTGGTAGAGACATTGGTGGAATGAGAGTAGATGGAGCTTAGTTGTACTATGAGACTATGACCACATACTATGTTCAATTCCTATGATCAAGATCAGGGATTGTTATTCATCATAATTAATCATTTTTATTATGATACTTTCAATGTGTTAGGTTTCTATTTTCCCCTGTTTTTCCTTGGATTGTTTTATTTTACTATGATTTTTTCTTGTACATTTTTTTATGATTTTAGTTATACACAAGATGTTTTAGAATTAATTATTATCCATAAATTTTTATATAAAGATTGTGTGTTTGTGTGTAGGTAATTTAGTCAAAGGTCTCCCATTTAATGAGATATTCTTAATTAGTACTAGTCATCATCCCAAGGCATATTGGCAGAAAGAATGGAATGACACTCTCATCTTACTGTCATCCTAGTTAGGGACCTAGTGGGAATGGTCAAACCTAAAAGAGAACACAGAATCCTATAAGAAGACTAAATTTCCCGCTTCGATCCTAAATTGGACAGGATTGGGATATTTGTGTGTGTGGGGGGGGGGGGGGGGCTCAAAATTTGGAAGCCATTGTGGGAGAAATAATCGGAGGCCTTTATTTTTTGAAAGTATAGAATTTTTTTAATTTTATTTGTCTGAAAGCTTGATGGAATGATAGTAGTTATTCAATTTACATCAAATAGATGATTTTCCAGGTATAGATGACCCAACTAAACCACCTCCTTGATGTTGATAAATTTTTACTCTTTTAAATGGGATTCAATACCATTTATTATAATCACAAGAATCCATATATATATATATATATTTAATTAATTTTTTTCATCCTCTGATTATATATTCGAAGAGTTATAGAAGAAATGGATCACATTCCCCCATGAATGTAGGAACAATGCTGAACCATTAAATCTCACATTTCATCAAATTTTTCCTTTCTATTTTCATGTTTCTTTCATTGTTTTTTGGATTCCATTGTCCGAATAATATATGGGTAACATTAGGTGTTTCAAAGTGGTCCCAAATAGGTTTAGTTGTGACACATATTGTCTAAAAATGGAGACAATGTTGTAGTTTAGTGAGTATATATGAAATAAAATGAATAGTGGGTTTGTAACAAGTGGAATCAGTGTCGGATGGTTGTGGTTAAGTTCTTAGTGGGGCAGTATAAATGTTTGGAAGGGTTGCATTCGATCAGTACATGAAGCTATATAAAGGGGGTTGTGTGAGAAACAACATGAGAATAGGAAATATGAAGTGGAAATGTAGATAGGATTGGTGGAAGAAGGCACCTAATGTGAATAAAATATTAAATAAAATTAAAAAATATTACAATAATATTAACATTATATTATTAATTTACAATAATATTAATAATTTTAAAATCATTAATATTGTTATTCAATATTAAAAATAATTTTTCTTTGATAATCGATTTAAATAAATTGAAAATTGAAATCATGTTAGATTAAATATGGATTATAGTTTTTATGATCTTTATGGAATTTAGGTTCATTTAAAGGGTATTTTTTGGTATTTAATGACATATGAAAATAATATTGAACGGACCAACCTAAAGAAGTTTTATAAATCATCCCATATTATTTTTAGGAGTATCAAAATATTATTTCATTCATTTATCGATTGGAATATCCAAGATAAAGAAAATATTAAATTATGATTTTGGATGTGAGTGTGTGAGTAAGTGCTCTAACAATGAATTAGATGGACATAATGTATGAGTGTCTTAAAATGGCACCCATAATAATGAAAATGATGTAGAGATTTACTTGGGATTATTGTTATTATATGATGTAATATTTTAATGTTTATTTCTTCATTTTGACATTATAATTCCTCATTATTTCCTATTTTATAAGGAGATTTGTATACGATTTAAGATAATGATGAATGTTAACTATATTATATGATTAGACATGTAATGGTAATGGAAATAGTGATAAGAGAATGATGTATATTAATGTATCATAAATTGATAGATGAATATATGGAAATGATGTGATGGGATTCATGATAAATTTCAATAACTTGATGATGATGTTGATTATCGTAACATTATTATGGTTATAGATATTATTTTCCAATGATAAATATAATGCCAACCCTATGATGAATAAAATTATTGATAAATGAAATAATGGGTTCCACAATGATGATTTTTACGATTATGTTGATGATAACGATGATAATAATTATTATAATAATGATTATATTGATGGATCAATGAAGTGATTGGTTCAATGATTGTCCATATGATCTACTATACATGATGATCTCATTAAACTATTTATATCGTTAAATGTATCTAGGATAAGTTAGGTGGATTTATTTCTCCATATAGGTTTCTACCATGGTTTAGAGTGTTGACATGATTACTGATATGATTATATTACCATTGGAAAAATATCAAATTTTCAATAGACTATGATTTAGGTAATCATATAGATTATGTTGATTTGGTTAATTAAATAGCCATGTACCCATGTCAAATTGATTGAATAAATAGTCATAGCGACTGGTGTGAGGCCTATTAATTATTATATTTTCATATTATTTCAGTTATGTGAATACCATTTTCCATATAGTCAACCACTTATTCAATATTCATGGGTGTGACCCAACATTAAATATTTACATCCATAGAATGGATTTATCAGTAAAACCTTATTTACCAAATTATTTTTTGGGTTAGTTAGGGACTCAGATTATTTAGGGAAATATAAGGTGATTTTATTATGGATCCAATTAACATGTGGAAACTCGATTGAGTGTTATTTTGAAATTGGGATGGTCATAGAATTTTTTATATTAGGGGAAAATTATGGAACAATATTTCAAATGTTAGATTAAAATGGAAATTATATCTTTTGATAAGGTGCATTATACTATATAAAAATCTTATTTGATGAGTGGTAATTGAGGTGAATATTTTAATAGAATGATTTAATGAACATGATTTCTTAAAAATGATATAATTTCTTCAAAGTGAATAATAATTGTTCTTACTTTATGAGATATGAGGATAGAATTATCCATTTGTTGATGAATTACATACAGACTCATTCATATTTGATTGTGTATTGGTATTTTAGTGTGGTGAGATCATATGAAACTTTAACAATTTCCACTGTTTCATTATAATTCATTCCGTATATTTCATGAATTATTGGATCTGTTTGGATATGGTCTACACTATATGCATATATTCTCACAACTATTTTACAAAATGGTTTCCATGTTTTAAAAAATATGGTTGTGAAATAGAATTAGCTTAATAAATTGTGTGGATAACAGTATCCTTGTTTATTGACATTTTTTGTACTATAGTCGTATATATATTGTTAGGTATTATTTTATTGTTGGGACATAGAATCTATTTTTCATCATTAGTAATTGTCATTCATTTTGAAAATACTATGTCAAATTCTTGTGTGATAGATTTTTTTTCTATCATTAGATCATTTATTATTTATTATTCATTCCTATTTGGTTGTTATTTTATTTTATAGTCATATATTATGATATTTTGAGCATAATTACTATCATATTTTATATTTACATCCTCAATTATAGTTTTCAAACCATTGAATATTAAAGGTAACGTTCGATGGCATAATTTGGTTTCATTAGTAACCATTGAGAGGTTCTAGTAGGATTATCCCAATAGAGGGGTGGTATCCATGGATTTTGTGACATACAAGCTAGATTATGAATTTAGGAATAATTATGTTCAAGGATTCTATGGGAAACAACTAGGGAAATAATATTAGGTTTGTTAGATATATTCCCGACTGGATAAAAAATCCAATATTGGGTGCGGTGGTAAAAGTATTCCAATGTTATGACTCTAATTATCCTCTTACTAACTTGAATGCCTATGAAAATGACTAAAGGGTATAATAAGGTTTTTACATGAATCATATATTTTCTAATTGAAGATTAATGTAAATGATTTCTTGTGATAGGAAAACCATTATATGATTAATGGTTCTGAAAATTTGATGTCATTTTTCATAATTATCTATTTATTATGTTATAGACTTGTCATATTATGGTCTAATTTTAATGTGTTTTCATATTATGATGGATCTTCTATATGATCCCATAAACTAAAAATGATTAGTTCTGAATATGATGTTATACCGATTATTAAATTCTATATAGCTCAGGACATCCAACATTTGCATGATGTTGATAAATATGTTTGGGGGATGGTGTGAGATGGATTTTTGATTTCATGTTAATTCCATTATTTGTTGGGCCCTCTTTGGTTTCAAATTTTACATTATTGTTATGATTGTGATATCCCATGGTATTTAAGGTTATAATATTCTGATTTTTGAAATAAAATATCAGATATGTGAGGCCCTAATGGGTTATGATAGTTATTGTCTATTTTATAATGGGATTATTTCTTGGTTGGAAGTGAGCTATCAGACAATGATTATTTGTTCTCAAGGTGATGTGTTTTGAACCAACTACATAACCTTATTACTCGTATATGTTTCAAAATCATTAACGTGTGATTAAATGATGATATTACATGTACATTTTTCTTTGATGTATTATGATTTATGATCCAAACTCTGGTCATTTTAGTTTAATATGGTTCAAAATTTTTATTTTTCCTATTTAAATGTCCTGATTTTCAAGCGGAAATTCATGAAGATGTTGCAATTATTTTCTAGTTGATATATGAGTCCAAAAATTATTTGTAACGGAATCATATCCCTATGCAGTTAAGTAGGTAGTTTTGTCTTACCTTGTGTGACAGATAGTTCTCTTGGTGATTGAATGTTATGATATTAAACCATTATGGAGACACTGTGAGTAAAAATATTATAGAATATATATACCCATTTATTATTAGTTTATATATATGTATATACATCAAGATGAAAACCGTGGGTCTAATTCAATAATAATGTATATTCCTTGGTTTTGATTTTTTTAGTCATAATTCGAGTCACTTTGTAGGTCAATTTTTCTTCATTATGTATGAGGAAGACTATTTGAACAATGTAAGAATAGTAGCTTTTGATATATGAATAATGGAGGAAATTATAGCATTATATCATATGAATTCATTAGGATTATAAGGAAACTAGTGTTAGAATGGAAAGTGGGTTAGTATAAAATTAATGATGAAATTTATCTTCCACTAAATTTAAATCATTCCCAAAACAATGTATCTTATAATTGGAATATGTAATGAAGGTATCACATATATTGATGAAATTAGATGAAGATGACATGTATTGGAAATACATTCATATGTTTCAAAGTTATACAATGATTTATAACAAAGATATTTAATATTAGATATAAAATAATTTCAAACATTGCTTTTTAATAGAAAATAATATATTAGTGGATTGTATAGTATGTAGTGAAATAAGAAGTTTATTAAATTTTAGTAAAAATCTTGTTGCGAAACATTTGAAGTAAATGTTTGTGATTATTTATTTAACCATTATCTTGTGGGATCAAGGTATTGTATAACCTCTAATTATGTAAATGTGGTTATGAATAATGGAAGTACATACATTCTCATCTAGAGATGGTTATATGTTTTTTAGTATGGATATTCCTCACCTTCCTCAATAACTGATTGGGGTTTTATTTGATACATTGAATCTATGAAAATTAAATGTTAACTTATTATTTCATGAAATGACCTAACCCACTTAGACCCCACATGGACCAGTATTATGTCGACTATGTAACCTAAAGATCAGACCTAATATGTTAGGGACGGGTGATCAACATCAAGTATGTATATCACACTTGATAAAAAATCATAGCATTATCCACCTATACACAAACATGCATCTCCCCATCGTACATAATAATTAAATCCAGAATATAAGAGAAAATTTAATATATATATAATTCATTTTGAAAACCACACATAAGAATAAAACATTAAAACATAATGTAAATATTGAGAAAATACATGATCAAATTCTCTAATTGAAACTATCCTATGAAAACTAATGTAAAGGTATATATGAAATAAACTATCACTGTACATGATCTTCATTTACTACTTTTACCTATGGGCACAACTAAGTTCCTACTACACTAACACGATGTCCACTAAAATCTCCATTTAACAATTTTTTTCAAGTATATGGAATGAAATGTGCGGGAAAATGGCCACGGAAGGGTGAGTATAAACATACCTAGTAAGATTCCATAAAAAATAGATGGTAAAAAAATAATGGAATAGACAATCAGCTCAAAACCATCAAGGAATGTGGTAACTCTCTTTGGAACGAGGGGAATAAATATTTAAAAAAACCCCATATAAATTTTTGGATTGAAAATTTGGGACACCAAGTTCAACCCATGGGAAAAACAATTCAAAAGAAAATAAATCACCCTAAGAAAAATACAAATCTAAGATACCCAAAGAAACCAAACCCATGTCACCCCTTAGAGTTTATAATAGGGGACTAGATTCTAACCAAAGTAATATTGATAGTTATTGGGGTGTTGAACCCTATAAAAGGACCCTTATATCATCATGAAATTTGTGTAATATGAGGTAGTAACAAACTCCATGTATAGAGGACTCATTCCCAATGTAACTAGGTGACTACCTAATTAAAATAGTTTAGTGTGCGGGACTTTCACCTTATCAGGGACCAAGGGATCACAAACCCAATGATTCTTTTCAATGACTCACTCCATGTTTATATGAGGTAGTTAATACTTTATAATTAATATAATAAACCCATTCCCTATCACATAAATGATACTAGAAGATTACATATATTTGTTTCAACTAAGATCTTCTCTCTTGAACCCAGTTATCAAACTTATTAATCTGTAAAGTGTAATATACTTAATCACCTAGATTACAACATCTATTTTCTTATAAGGATGTTCCATATCTCTTTACTTCAATGTATTCTCTATATTGGATATAAAAACACCTTTTACTGATATACGGATTATAGGGTAAGTAAACACCCACAAAGGGCTCCTGTCAGATCTTTATCTATAGGGTTTAACATAGTCACAATGTGAGATATAAAATCATCAAAAAAGTGAAGAGATTTTATATTCAACACTATTTTTTTACAAAATGCATTATTCAATTATTGTTTTCATCCTCTCTACATTTAAATATGTATGTTTAAATTACAGATTCATCTTTAACATCACTAACATAACCACCACAATATATATCACCTCACATATGATTAATTTGCGACATGTGACACCTATATTGGATAAATAACCTTATATTTGTACATACCATTTTGGAATGGATATTCATAGTTAAATAAGAAGTGTTTTGGTGTGACCCTATAGTGAGGGTAAGGGGAAATTCATGAGATAAAAGCATAGTTACAAGGAATGACTTTTCACTATGTAATATAAACATTCAAAACAAAATATTTCAATTATAATTATTCCATATATGATAATAACATCCATATCATGTCTCTATTTCCAATGAACCAACACTTTATTCTACCATCGAGAGTTCCAATACCCTACTATCAATAGAATTATAAGACGAATGGAAGTATACAAGAGAAAGGATCAACAATGAGACATTGAATATAAAAGTACTAATAAATATGGGTTCATTTCAGTAAGGAAGGGGGAATTATCATTGAAACTAAAAAGGTTCTTTGTAAAAGTATAATAATAATGAAAAAGATACACAATAATAGACAGATTCATAATCAACATCATGAAATAATAGATCATAAGATACAAAAATAGTTATAGATCAAATCATGTTCACCAATACTCCTCAAACCCATACTATAGGTGCACTAAGGGATGACCACACGTTCATCACTATTTGAATGAACATTCATGATGTTTAGGGATCTGGAAATTCAGTCCCAAAAACCAATAATTCAAGAGAGGGAAGGAGTTTTCAAGAGATAGAGGTATTAGATATTATTTAAAAATGAACCATAGGCTAGGCTCTTTCTGTTTTAACTTCTCATTTCATATAACAATACATTAATGTTTTGGAAAAATTGTTGCACAAAAATAACCATAATTCCCAAAATTCATTCATTCAACTTGAGATATGAAAACCCCGACACATTTAATTATCTTCTTTACTCATTAAAAATATTGGATGGCTATCATAAAAACATGAGGATCGAACCATGTTTTGGAAAGACAAAGGGTGTCACTAGGAAAAACCTTCGATATCAAATTCATAAGAAAGATCAAAACATTATAAATTACACAGTTATCACTGTCAAAACACAACACCTATTACATATGATTAATCGGATGGTTTCACAATCATTCACCCCATAACCCAAAACACAACAAAAAAATTGAAATAATCACAATAAAAAATAAAAATCCATAAAAAATGAAGTTATCACTGAAATTTTTTTTAAGGGTTTACGATAAAAAAAATTAAGTCATTAATACCTCCCCACATTCAATAAAACACCATGATATTTTCGGAATGATTTTATAAAAAATAATATCATAGATGTCTTGTGTTACATGAAACTCCTAATTTTAACGAATCATAGTATATGTTACCTTTATAAAAAAGTTGTTATATTATAAAGACCCAGCCTTAAACATTACATAATCTTGAATTAAGTGGAAAATTGATAGGGAAGATATTTTTAGGTTTAATGTTTTAGAGAATTATTCCATAATATATTACATTACATCTTTAATATTATAATGTAGACACTTCTACTCAGTATCCAATTTTTCAAAAAATAAAAACTCTTAAAAAAGATTCATGCCTAGTTCCATATTTTAGAGAGTATTAATTTTTCTTGATCCCATCATTGACCCAATTCATCATTGTGTCCTATGAAAAACATTTCAAAAAAACATGGGATGAGCATAAAAACTCAGTAAAGGATACACAACGATGCAAAAATGTTAGTTATTCAAAATAATAAGTAAACCATTAATACTTTGTCCTAAGTAATACATTTCACCTTTATGAAGTAGTAAATAATCTTCATCAAATAAAAGATCATTGCTAACCCTTTTTAACCAAGGTATTTCCATAAAATCCATAAAAAGAACACATAACATATAATGGTAACATGGGAAATAAACATACTTAAATGGAATAACCATACGGTCAACTTCCACACATATCAATAAATTGTATAGCCATATGACTGACTACCATTCCTAATGCATTGGAGGTTATAACGTAACCACCCATCTTGGTTTATCATGGAACCACCTGTCATTTGGATTTTCACATAACCACCCGTCAAATGTCCATGTACCATTATAAAATCCTAACACACAAAATACTGAAAGTATAAATATTTCAATAATAACATTTCATTTGAAATAAAAATAAATCATGTAAAGATATTGAAATAATAAATTAATTTAAAAAACCATTTTTAATACCAAAAAACCAAGAAAACATAATAAGGGTTTTTTTTCATTTCAAAAAACGTTAAGGCTTATAGAGGAAGCCAAATAATGATTATCGTAGCAGAGATGTTATTGTCACCGAAAACGTTAAAAAAATTATTTTTGTCATTTAGTAAAATACTTAGTTGAAAAAATATTCTATTTGAATTAAATTAAATTACGAAGGAGTTTATTAAATACAATATAAAATAAGGAGGTCTATGTTATTAAAACATGCTGCAATGAAAGAAGATTGAGATGAAGTCCCTTACCTCATGCCTAACTTTAATCGTTGGTTCATTAATTCCCTAAATAATGAACTTATGTTAATTTGTACTTGATTAAAAACATTTTTAATGTTTATTATTCCTTTTATATCACTTATTGCCTTGCTAAAACAATTAGTTAATTATTTGAGTTCATTTCGGGCATTTTGTTGATGTTTAGAACTTGAGTTAAAAATGAACTTGTTATAATTATAAATTGTACATGTGGTTAAAATTTCATTATATTCATAAAGATATTCATGATTTAGATATCATATATATCATATATATCAAGTATATATATGTATTTATAATATTACATAACATTTTGAGGTAAGAAATGAAATGCACCGTTCATAGAGAAGGTATGTCGTACATAAGCTTGAACACTACATTCATTTCTATTTCATATTTAATTGAACAAAAAAATAATGATACATAGCTATATTATAATTTCAGTATAATATCATATATATTATTTCATTAACTTTATAATCTTTACATCCCATGTATGGCATTAACAAGTCATATCACTTTGAGGGGGCCGTTGTGCGCACTTCCTCAAATGAAATTATCGTATTTACCCACTATTGAAACCATAAAGGTATTATATAAATGAAAACACAGAATCATAGAAAAAATATAAATATAATATATATCACATATAAATATAGTTATATCTTAATGGCCACCATGAGAGGTGGTATGAGATAATCGAACAATCATTGTTTCGTGAGGCGTTAGTTTGTCGTCCAAAGAAATAGTATGTTCATTACACATTAGATGAAGGTGTGTGTAAGTGTATTAAGAATAATTTTAATAAGAAAAAAATATTATATTTAGGATTCTTGTTTTTTTATAAAACAGATGATGAAAAAGAGTTTAGGGGGTCGGAGAAAGAAAATAAAACAAAAGAACTTAAGAGAAGACATTATCATTAAATCGGGTAACACCATTTGTTTTGAACAAAAAGGCTTTCTTGAAATGATTTATACCTAACGTAAGGATTTTAGATGGAATGGAGGGATCTTGAGAGATTATTTGGATAGAGTTTGGATGATCCAAGGGTCTTGAGATGTGTGAGTAATGGGATAGAGGTGATAGATTTTTATAAGGGGGATCTTTAGGAAAGTTAGAAAATATTACTTTATTATATAATGGTTTTTGGTTTCTAAAGGTCAAAAACTCATTAAAGTATAATAAAAGATCACCAATGTTCTAAATAAAATCATAAAATAAAAATTAGATATGTTTTGGATATTGTTTTAATTTTTTATAATAATATTTATTTAAATCATTCATTAATGAGGTAAACACTACATCATTATTGTGTCATATATAATTTTATTTACTAGATATCAAAAAATTATAAACAAATATCTTGAAGTAGGAAATATTTTTTTATTTATAATTAATATTTATAATCGTGGAGATAACTTATATAAACCCATGTAAAAATCATTTACTAAAATTTATATGTATATGTCATTTTTGTCTTTAATTTAAATTAAATAATATAATGTGCCATTATCACCCGTACGTGGCTCAATGGGGTACTGAAATTGACCAAAATATGCCCATTGTCATAAATGTATCAACCAATAAAAATATGACAAATGTTAGGGTAAATTAATATTATTATAATATTATTTTTACATTGAATTACCCTATTTACTTTTAACCGTGGTAAATGAAAGTCAAAAGTTACTATTTATCAACAACTATATTCTTCTCATTCAAGGACTTATTACTTAATAATAACAAACATTTATGTTGTATTTTCAAAATTCAACTGAAAAAAGTGGTAAAATCTCATTTAAATGAAAAAGATGGGTTTTAACTACTACTTAGTGTTTTCACTATTCATCAAAAATTTAAGGTTTTCTAAAAAATACCAAAAACTCAGCCTACACTATATTTGATATTACAAATTCACAAGTAATGTCTATTTTTCCAAATTGAAAACTTTGGAGTTGCATTAATTATTTAAAAATTAAATCGTGTTGTCAAAACAGAAAGTGTGTTTTAAAAAAATAATAACTATCAAAAGATTGACACTTGTTTATATCCATTTTTAAAGTGAAATTAATTCCAATGATAACCATTGGATTAAATGATAAAAATATAATCTAATTGAACAATAAAACCAATTAAAAATATAATATGACCACATAAATAAATTAGATTAAAAGGCATTTTGAATTAAAATACAGTACTTTTCACTATTCATTAAAAAAATGAATTTTATCAAAAAAATACCAAAAAATTTACCCAAAGTAAACATTGGTGTCCCAATTATAATAAAATGATTTATTTTTTCAAATAGAACATATAAATGTTTCAAAAACTATATTTATGAAGGTTTCTCCATTAAAAGGCTGTAAATCGACCTTTTAAAGAATATTAGAGTATTTATGCTTAAAATTAGATCCATTCACATTTTAAGCATCTTTATTTTATTGGATAAATGTAAAAACATTTAACAAAAATTTATAATCATATTGTAGTTAGCACTATTTATTCCCGCCAATACAACCGCTAAGAGTTAACTACCATTTAAAATAATATTATATTATTATTTTTCAGTAAGACTCAACATTGTGTGAAACATAAGATTTAAATGAAACCTGTTGTTCCTTATCAGGTATTCCATCGAACATAGTATCCCCTTTAAAGTAAAATCAATATTTAATTCCTGATTATTAGTAAATATGAAATTTTATTATTCTTTATTTACTTAGGATATTACATCCTTCCCCCCTTTTGGAAAATGTGTCCTCACAATTTTATTCACTTATCAAATAAATGGGGGTATTTATCCATCGTGGAATTTTCAGATTCCCACATCACCTCTTCAACCATATGTTTTTTCCAAAAAAACCATTTCTTAATGAATTCCCTTATTCTGCAACACTTGATATTTTCATTCAAGAATCTACCCTGGTTGTTCCTTATATGATAGATTCTCTTCCAACAGAAATACCTCTGGGCTCAAAACATTAGATTGATCTGGAATATACTTTCTCAATATAAAACATTAAATTTTTTTTTACCTGGGATAAACATAGATGTAAATCCACTATGTAGGCAACTGGTCCAACTTTCTCCAGGATTTCATAAGGTCCAATTAACCTCAGAGTCAACTTTCCTTTCTATCCAAAACACATCACACATTTCTATGGAGAATCTGTGAGAAAGATACGATCACTTACTTCAAAAGAAAAATACTTCCTCCAGTTATCAGAAATATTTTTCTGCCTGCTCTGAGATGTTCTCATGTTCTTCCGAATCAAGTAAACCTTTTATGCCATCTCTTCTACCAATTCTGGTCTCATCAACTTCCTTCCACTTACATCATCCCAAAAAGGCGGAGTTTAACACCGCTTCTCATATAATTCCTCAAATGGATCAATCTGTATACTATAATGAAGACTATTATTATATGAAAACTCAACCAAAGAAAGTTGTTGGTCCCAACTTCCCGGGTAATCCATTGATAAAGAACATAACATATTCTCCAAGGTCTTAATAGTTTGTTCTGACTGCCCATCTTATTAAGTATTAAAATCTATAATAAAATTTAATTCACTACCCAACAAATTCTGAAGGCCTTTCCAAAAGTTGGAAGTTAATGTTGGATCACAATCAGATACAATGGATAGGGGAACTCCATGAAACAGAAATATCTCTTTAACATACAATAGAGAAAGTTGATCTAGAGAAAAATTATCTTGAATAGAAAGTAAATGAGTAGATTTAGTCAATCGATCAATAATAACCCAAATTGAATTATTACCTCAATATATCTTTGGGAATCCCACACCGAATTCCATGGATATATTTTTCCATTTCCACTCTAGTACTAGTAAAGTATGAAACATCCCTTTCAGTTATAGATGTTATATTTCAACATATTGACAAGTCAAACACTTCACATTAAAATAAGCAATATCTCTTTTCATTCCATCCCACTAGAAAATACTCTTAAAGATCTCTGTACATCATAGTACTGGTAGAATGAACTAAAAACTGAGAACTACGAGTTTCACATTACAACTCATTCTTCCAATCTGAATTACAAGGCCCACATAATATCTCTCCAAACATCAAAACAAAATCATTATTAATGTTAATATCAAGAAACTTACCCATATAAACAAACTCTACCTTTTTACGCAGCTTATTTTCATCCTTCTGTGCTTTCATAATTCTGTATGATAGAGATGATTTCATTGACACCTAAAACAAAACAGAGGAATTTCCTTCACTAAAAACATCTATGCCAAAGTTCATCAAGTATTTAATCAATGGATCTTATTCCAATCATAACAAGGTTAATGTAGCATTACATTTTCGACTCAAAGCATTATCCACATTATTTGAATTTCTTGGATTTTAATGAATAGTGAAATCATAATCCTTGATTGATTCCAGCCATATCTTAGGTCTCATGATCAATTCTTTTTAAGTGAATATATTTCAAACATTTGTGGTTAAAATATATTTCACATTTTACTCCATAAAAATGATGCCTCTAAATTTTTAAATAAAAAACAATAGCAGTTAATTCCAAATCATGTGTAGTGTAATTTAACTCTTGAGGATTCAAATAACGTGAAGCATAAGCAATTACCTGGTCATTCTGCATTAGGACACAGCCATGCCCTTTCAACAAAAATCTCTGTAGATAAAAACCTCACCATTTCTGGAATGTTATGAAAGAACATGATCATTCATCAATATTATTTTCAATTCCTGAAAAAAAACATAACATTATTTTCTCCAAATGATCTTAACACCTTTTTGAGTTAACTTAGTCATTGGGCTAGATAATCGTTGATCATTTCCCACAAACCTTCGGTAATGACTGACTAAACCAAGAAAACTATGTATCTTGGTTATATTTGTCGGTCTTGGAAATTCTTCAACAAAATTTGTTTTAGCGAGATCAATAGTTATGCCATTTTTTGAATCAATGTGACCAAGAAAAAATATTTTTTGTAACCAAAACTCAAACTTGATGAATTTCATGAATAGTTTCTTTTCTTTAAAAGTTTTCAATAAAACCATTAAATGAATTTCATGTTCCTCTTTACTTTTGGAATAAACCAATATATCATCAATGAACCAAAAAATTATCCATGAACTCGTGGAAAATTAAATTCATAATATCCATGAATACATTAGGTGAATTAGTTAACCTAAAATGCATAACTACAAATTCATAATGGCCATATCGAGTATGGAACGCGGTATTCGAAATGTCTACTTCCTTTACATTTAACTGATGCTACCCTGGCCTCGAGCCAATAATTGAAAAATACTGAGCTCCATGGAGCTGATCAAAAAAATCATCGAGATAAGGGAAAGGATACATGTTCATAACAATGATTTTATTGAATGATATATAATCAATAAAATGTCTCATTGAACCATAATTTTTTTAACAAATAAGACAGGATGGCCCCATGGTTATGTGCTAGGTCAAATGAAACCTTTATCTAATAACTCTTGCAATTGATTCATTAACTCTAAATGTTCAATTTGAGCTATTCGATAAAGCGGGTTTGAAATTTTCTTAGCATCATGAACTAAGTAAATAGTAAATTCAACTTCTCAATCATGTATAATACCAGGAAACTCATCAGGAAAACATCACGGTTCTCTTTTACCACTAGAACATCATTAATCTGAAGAGTGAATTTTTTTCTACTATATGTGCAAGGTATCATTCAGTTCCATCTGTCATTTGTTTCTCAGCTTCCTGATATGTTATCAAAAGTAAGGGTTCATGATTGTACACAAACTGAAATTATTTCTGAAAAGGAACCATTTTTTCTTGGCAACCAATCTTAGCAAGATAAACTGGAAGAAAATCAATGCCCAAAATAACATCAGACACTACTAGAGGCAACACAATAAGGTTTATGGGTATATTCCTTCTACACACAAGGATATGAAGGTTGTTATGTTTTCTTTCTGTCTCACCATTTCCTCCAGGTGTTTTTACCATAAGTTCAGGATTCATATCTTGAGATGGAATTCATGATTTTCTAGAAAACTTCTCAGAAATTAAAGAATGTGTAGACACTAAATCAAAAAACACATTGGCATAATCTGAACGAATAAATCGTGTACATAATAGTACTTCATTCAATGGACCAACATCTATTGATGTTGTTGCAATGTATTTCACTACCCCAATCTGCTTATATTTTGACTGATTTCCCTAGTTGAGTTCTTCGTTGGGCACTCATTTGTTTAATGACCCACTTCGTTGAACATAAAACATATTACAATTGGATTTTCATTGCCTACTTGATCATTTTCCTCACAGTTATGAGCAATATGACTAGACTTACCCCACAATAATCACTTTCCATAATTTGATAAACATTATCTAGGTTGGGTTTTACCACACTTCTCACAAGATATATATTTAATTTTCTTACCAACAGACTTTTTTGAAGAATTATTTACCCTTTACTACCTACCGGACCTCCTCTTTTGATTACTCTCTTGGAAGACCTGATCATCAAAAAACACCATTTCTACCTTCTCAACACATCAGACAAGTTTTTCATAGATTTTTAATTCACGATAGGATAATGTTCGTCGATGTTGTGGCTTCAGTCATGAGTAAAATATATTTATCATACTATCAATATCGATAGTGAAATTTAGAGCATACAATTCTAGTCGACGGAATTTTACTTCATAAGTAGAGAGTGAGTCATCCTCCCACCTTAATCCAAAGAATTTGTTTTCCATCCATAGACAAACCACTATAGGAAATTATTTCTCAGCAAACATACCATTGAAGTCAAACCAATCAAGAGGATAAATCTCCTGACTATCCTTGCAATTTTTCACCATCGACCACCAATGATGAACTTCACATTCAAAAAGGTAAACAATGAGACTATCCTTTTGATGTTCTGAACACCCCCATGAAATCAAAAATCTTTTCCAGTGCTTTAATCCACCATTCAGCTAGAATAAGGTCAGATGATTCTCAAAATGATGGTAGACGTTTCCTCATGAAATGATCCACTGCCAAAATGTTCTTCTGTAGTTGTTATGGCGTATCTCATTCTTGGATACCACAACTATTTATAGACTAAGTCAACTATTCAATCCCAGTAATAAAAAGTTTTGTTCTAATTCTAACCATCTTAGGTTGCTGATTTGGATGGTTATTCTCTTATGCATGCCTTCCCAGCATAGCTTCCCTCGTTCCTCTATGGAAAACCATTCTGAACATAGAAATATCTTAGGTGAAGCAACAAGGTAATATGTAAATTTTATATCATTTCAATCATACCATAAATTTGTTTATGGACATTAATTAAATAATATCCTAACTCCCAAAGTTGTCTAAACCAACCTATGATACCAACTATAAGTACCTAAACTTAAACATTACACAATTTTAAATTAAATGGATAATTTACATTAAGGATCTTTTTAGTTTTATAGGTTTAGATAATTAGTTCTAACTTATTACATTACATCACAAATATTACAATGTAGACATATCTACTCAGTATTCGTTTTTTTCATAAAAAAACTCCAAAAAAAGAGTCATCTCTAGTTCAATATTATTGACAACATTACTTATACAAGATCTCATCCTTTAAACTATTCATTATTATGTCCTGGGAAAAACATATCAAAAAAAGAAACTTGGGATGGGCATAAAATTCTCAGTAAGGGATACTCAATGAAGGAAAACTGTTATTTTTTCAAAACAACACGTAAATCAGGAATAATTTATCATAATTAATAATTTTCACTTTTATTAAGTAGTAAATACTCTTCACTAAATAAAAGATCATTTCTTACAATTTTTTAAGAAAAATATTACCATCAAACCCATAGAAATAACACTTAACATATGAAGGAAACTTGGGACATAAACATACTTAAATGGATTAACCATAGGGTTGACATCAACACATATTACTAAATAGAATAGAAATACGACCGACTTACTTACCCAATTTATTGGAGGTTATAAAGTAACCACCCATCCTGTTTTATCCCGGCACCACCCTTCATTTGGGTTATCACATAACCACCGGTCAAATTTACATGTACCATTATAAAATCATAACCCAAAAAATAATGCAAATATAAATATTTCACTAATAACATTTCATTTTCAATCAATATAAACAATTTCAAGATATTGGAATAATAAATCAAATTCAAAAACCATTTTCAATACCAAAACAACAAAAAAACAGAATAAGGGGTTTCTTTTTCATTTTAAAAAACACTAAGGATTATTGATGAAGCCAACTAACAATTACCGCGACAGAGAGGTCATTGCAACCACAAATGTTAAAAACATTATATTTTTGTTTGGTAAAATTCTTCGTAAAAAAATATTCCCTTCGAATGAAATTAATAGTCAAAGGGGTTTATTTTATAAAATATAAAATAATGCGGTGAATATTGTCAAACATTGCCTTAATGAAAGGAGATTGAGATGAAGTCCCTTACCTTGTGTCTGACTTGACTAGTTCGTTCTATAATTTCCTGAATAATAAACATAAGTTAATTTCTACTTTATTAGAACATTTTTGAAGTTTATTATTCTTTTTATATCACTTATTAACTTTATATAACAATTAGTTAATTATTTGAGTTCATATCGTATATTTTGTTAATGTTTAGAACAAGAGTTAAAAATTATCTTGTTATAATTATAAATTGTCAATGTGGTCCAAATTCCATTATCTCTTGAATTATTTCCATGATTTAGATATCATTTATATAGTATATATCTAGTATATATATATATATGTATTTATAATAGTACAAAACATTAGGAGGTAATAAATGAAATACACCATTCATGGAGACGGTAAGCTGTAAATACGCATGAACACTACTTTCATTTCTGTTTCATATTTAATGGAATGAAAAATTAATGATACAAAGGTATATTATACTTCTGATATAATATCATATGTATAATTTCATTAACCACAACTTTTATATGTCCCATGTATGGCATGAATGAGTCACATCACTTTGAGGGGGTGGAAGTCCGCACTTACTCAAATGAGATTATCATATTTACCCACTGTGGACACTATAAAGGTATTCCATAAATGGAAAATACCGAATAATAATAACAATATAAATATAATAAATATCACATATAAATAAATTTCCATATTAATGGCCACAATGGGAGTCGGTAAGAGATAATTGAATAATCATCGTTTCATGAGGCGTTAGTTTGTCGTCTATAGAACAAGTATGTTTTTACCCATTAAGTGGAGGCGGGTGTTAGTGTAGTTAAAATAATTTTCATAAAAAACCTAGTATATTGAGAGAACTTATTTTTTTATAAAAGAGATGATGAAAAAGAGTTTAGGGGGTTGGGGAAGGAAAATAAAACAAAATGGCTTAAGAGAAGATGTTACCTATAAACTAAGTAACTCCTTTTGGTTGGAAACAAAATGATTTATTGATGTGATTTTGGTCTAAGGTAAGGCTTATAGGTAGAATAGTTTAATAATGAGAGCTTATTTGGGTAGAGGTTTTATAAACCAAGGGGCTTGATATGTGTGAGTAATGGGTTAGAGGTGACAGCTAGTTATAAAGGCGAAGGAGCTCTTTATGAATTTTGGAAAATATTATTTTATTATATAATGATTTTTGGTTTCTAAAGGTCCAAAACACATTAAAGTCGAACATAAGATGACTACTGTTTGAAATAAAATAATTCAATAATAATTGGACAGGTTTTCGATGTTATTTTAATTTTTTATAATATTATTTATCTAAATCATTCATTAATGAGTTGAACCCAACATCATTATTGTGTCACAAATAATATTATTTATTTGATGTCTAAAAATTATAAGGGACATACCATGATGTAGGAAACATTTTTATATTTCTGATGAATATTTATAGTTGAGGATATAACTTATATAACCCCATGTAAAAATTGATTTACTAAAAGTAATATTTTTATGTCATTTTTGTCTTTACTTAAACTTAATTAATATAAAGTGTCATTATCAATCTTATGTGGCTCCATGGGGTCCGAAAATCAACCTAAGAATTCCCATGGTTCGAAATACATCAACCAATAGGATTAGGAAAGATTTTAGGGAAAATTAATATTATTATAATATTATTTTTTCCTTGAATAACACTATTTATCTTTTACCGTGGTTAATAAAAGTAAAAAGTTACAATTCACAAAAAAAATTCACCTTATTAAAACACATTTTACTTACAAATAACTACCATGTATGTCAGATTTTTCAAATTAAATTCATAGAAGAATTAAAATTTTAAAAAATTCAAATGTCGATTTTTTAACTAATACATTGTGTTTTCACTATTCATAAAAAATTGATGTTTTTCAGAAAAGTAGGAAAACATAATCATAATATATATTTGATATTATGAATTCAAATTTTTTGTCTATTTTACCAAATTAAAAACATAGAAGTTTAATTAAATAATTCAAAATTAATTCCCATTGTCAAAACAAAAAACGTGTTTTTAAGAAAAAAATTTATCAAAAGGCTGACACTTATTTATGTCCAATTTCAAAGTGAAATTAATTCCAATGACCAACATTGGATTAAATATAATAAATATATTCTAATTAAACTTTAAAAACAATTAGAAAATAATATATCCATATAAATAAAATTTATTAAAAGAACATTTTTATTTAATGTATAATATTCTTCACAATTCATAAAAAATGAATTTTATAAGAAAAATAAAAAAAATTACCAAAGTAAATTTTTATGTCCCAATTCTAAAATAAAATTTTATTTTGTCAAATAAAACATATAAAAGTGTCAAAAATGATATTTAAAAAGGGTTCTCCATTAAAAGGTGGTAAATAGACATTTTTATGAAAATTAGAGTATTTTTGTTTAAAATTAGATTCTTTCACATTTTAAGCCTCTAAGATTTTTTATAAATGTAAAAACATTTAACAAGCATGTATAATCATATTTTGGTTAATTTTATATATTCTTACCAATACAATAGCTAGGTGTTAACTCCCATTTAAAATAATATTATATTATTATTTTTCAGTATGACTCAGCATTGCGTGAAACATAAGATTTCAATGAAACCCATTGTTTCATATCAGGCCCATCTTTAAAAATAGAATCCACTTTAAAGAAAAATTAATATTAAATTCACAAATATTAATAAATATAAAAATTTATTATTCTTTATTTACCCGAGATATTAAATAAACATTTTTGTATGAATGGGAATAACAAATTTTTTTAATATTATGTATGAAGGTTTTACAGAGATAAATTTTTTTGACAAATAATTAATTTTTTTAGTAAATTATTTGTATGCTTTGTAAATAAATTATTTCTCAATGAAATGATTTTTTATGAACAAATAATGTAATTAATTTTTCCTATTCGAGAAATTTGATTTAAAAACATGCCCACATTTTTGCAGTCAAATTGTAAAAATTATTATAGGGTTAATTTTTGGGATTTATATATATTTTTATTTTCCTATAAATAGTGAAGAGTATGTTTTTTATTAAAAAATCACATTTCATTTAAGGAATTTACTTTTACACGTTTTAAGATGATTTTAAAAGTGTAATTAGTGAAATTATATTATAATAAATCAAATTTAAATCATTCTAATCAATTTAATATTTAATTTTGATATTGAAACTCTATATATTTTTGAAAACTCTTTCATTCGAAAATTGTTTTTACTTCGCCTTAGCGAGTTTAATTGTAAATTAAATCCTACAAATTATTTGAATTTAATTTTTTAAAATGGATTATATATTAGTAAATATAAGAATTAATATTATACAATAATTTTAACTTAATATTTTTTCACAATGAATTGTAAAAATAGTAAAAATTCTTTACTTCGGTTAAGGGAAAGATGAGTTTATCAAGGGGAGGTTAAATTAAAATACTTGTGTTAAAATGACCAAAAAACAAGTAAAATTACTCTTTTAAAGACATATATTGAGATTATATCATATAAGGTTCTTTAATGTCACAGTTTAATCCATTTTCATTTTTTAAACATGCGTATACCTTATTCTTCTCAAAATATCCGCGTGTCTCCTCCCCCCACCTGTAAAAGGCCACCCCTAAACTCACCTATTCACACAAAAAAATCATTTTGAATTAGAAAATAACCACCCATATCCATTTTTTACTTCTTTACCCATATCCTTGAAGCTTTATTTGGATTAGGAATCCCTGAATAGATTGATTTTCATTCTAACATAATAAGGGTTTCATATTTAGAGGTATCATTCTTAACGTCTATTTTTTATTTTATTTCATCTTCCACATCATAAATATTTTCACAAAATATTATGAAAGAATAACATAATTACCTCCCATATAATTTTATATTATTATATTAATGTCAGATCTTATATTCATATCGTCTTCTATAAAATGGGAAATCAAACCGTCTATTATGTTTACAGATAACTACAGCCTCACAAATTGATGTAATTAATTTTCCATCACCACCTATTACGGTAAGATATACAGAAATATTAAAAATATTTTATGATATATATGAAATAATTATACTTATTTAATTCTAATATCACATATACTTTCTTACCTTTTAATTCGTTATAAAATTGAAACACTCCTCATGAATATGTGTGGACTGTCGCCTCCACGAAGCGATATGGTACATTTTTTATTTTTTATTTTACATTGATGGTAATAGTATCATATATGATGCAAATATAATATAAATATAATAAATTGTATTTTAAATTTCTTCTAATATTTACATTTATTTGATTCCTTTCACTCAGAAAATGAAACATTGTTCATGTGTATGTACGACATACCATCTCCACGAACAATGTAATTTTTTTCTATATATATCTTTAATCGATGAATGTAAATATTTTTATAATTAATATAGATGGTATTAAAATAATTATTAACTTTCTATAGATTATGTAACCATGATCAATGCAAAAGTTCAAAAACTACCAAACTAAAACATACACGAAAAATAATGCCATTATTACTTGAAAGAGTTATTTTAAGAATGAATTGCGAGTAAATAGATGATAAATAGTTATATCTAAATAATATATGGTATGATAAATATTATAATGGTTATGTAATAACTGTATACTAAACCAAAATTTTCAATAAATGAATTTCTAATGAGTATAAAGAACGTCATGACATGATGTATGATATTTTTTGTCTCACTTTTATTTCTTAGAGACATATTCCATATTCAACATTTGTTTCTTTTATTTGGTGTGTATACTAACAATATGAGTTTTTATATAATGATTACCCATATTTTTATGATCTTTATAGTTTAATTTAATTTAATTCTTTCATGGGTTTTATGATTCAATTTTTACCAAAGTGGTTAGGTATTTTCAAATCACTTTCATTTCTATGAGACACATGCTATATTCAAAACATGTTTTTATTGTGTATTGAATATACTTTATAATTATTTTTTTATGTTTAATCCCATGAAAATTATTGGATTTAAGAATAAATCTAATTTTATCACTATCATGGGTCTTATAATACAAAATTTTCCAATGTGGTAGTGGTTTTATATTATAATTCCATTATTCATTAGAAATTTTTATGAATAATTTTATGATGATGTGATCTTACAAAAAATATCTCAAGAAACACTTTATTTTTATTCACCACTATTTATTTATAGATAATAAATTTTTTTTCCTTTCATTCCCCACATTATGTACAAAATTTAACAAAATATTTTTTAAAAAAAAATTGGCATTATTAATCTTTTTACTATTAAATTATTTCTCTCCCATGTCCATGTTTCTAAAAATGTTTTTAAATAATTTACTAATAGTTAAATAAATCTATTTAAAATAATTTTTACCATTTTTGAATTTTTTGAAAATTGTTTCAAAGGAATGATCTGTTTAATTTCTGAAATTAGAATCTTTTTACATTTCACCAAAAATGTAAAAAGATTATTTTATAAAGTAGGTCAAGAATGATATTTTTTGATATCATGACTACCGAATGATTTAAATATTCTTTTAAAATTCTGTATGGATATTTTAAAACAAATTGTTTTCTTTAATATTTGGTAAATTTTTACATTTTCAATAACCAATTTCAATGTGAAAAGGAAATTTTCCTTAATAAATTCTCTTTATGGTCTTCTAAAATCACATTTCAATGAAGATGGAATTTTTTGATATCACATTAGATTTATTGGGGTTATGATCCAATTAATCTATCATTATTCTTTCCATGTATGGTTTATGAATATGATGAAAATATTTTAATGTAAACTATCATATTTCCAAGTTCTATGCTATTATGAATTGATAAAATATTTATGAAACTATTGAATTTTCAATAGGTTTTCCTATGATGAAATGTTTATGATGCCCATTTATGTTTTACAGGTTAATAAATATTAAATTCGTTATAATCTTATGGAATACATTTGTATGATTTTAATTATGTGATGGATTTTCCCTTAATGATATATTCCACTGTTTCATTTGGTATTGATTAATGTTCTATGATCTCAAAGGTTACATAGGTGGTTTTTCCATGACCAAAAGAGGGTACATGAGGAGTTATCCCAAGCCTAATATAATGTTCATCGGAGTATATCCTAAGACTAAATCAGGTACATGAGTGGTTATACCAATAATAACATGTTATGATTGTCATGGTTGTTGGTCTTGACTTAAAGTCTTATATTCTTATGCTTATGCCACAAATCTATATATTACACCAATTCTAGGATCTCATGTAATATGTTCTTTGAATATATTATTATTAATCATTTATGAAATCCCATGTTTTATTCCACAACTCATTTTTTAGATTTATGATATGAAGCGTATGGTTTTGAAAGTTTATGATCAAGTTATCATAAACATATACCCTTGTTATTTTGATATCTACATTTTTCAACAATACTGAGAATTTGAGCATAACATTTATAATTTTTCCATTCAATTGATTATGGATTGTGGTTTTATATATTATATGCCTAAGAAGGGTTCATGTTATGAAGAACATAGTGGTAGAGTATTCAGTTCACTGATGGAAAAGTAGATATTGTATCCAAGTTCATAATTCACTAGAATCTTAGGATCCAATCATGGAAAATTAGGTTATGTAATGAATATTAATATATTAATATGTGATATATATTTTTAAAAATTGTGTCTCAATATAGTTGGTATCTTAGTGTGGTTTAGTTAATGTTTTGATACTAGAATTATAAAACTTTTGGGATACCCCTAGGGATGTGTCTAAGGATAATCCAAAGGATAAGATGATCTACATGAAAATGTATTGGCATTATGGTGGTGGATATAGTGTGTGGTGTCTGAAAAATTGAATCCCTACTAGTTATTATAAATGGATGTGGATTTTGAATTGTTTTACCAAGGGGGAATTACTCAAAACGGTGACATTCATCTTTGACTCTATTTTCACATAGTACATGAAAATGAGCCCAATTGTACACCTGATTTGATTCTCATGAGGGATATGTTTTGAAAATTCATAAAATCATTAAAGTATGCTATGATGAAATTGAATATATGATGGCCATGAATGAACTATATTAATATTATGGGTTCTTAGACTGAATAAAATGTGTTATTATTATAAATCCTATAAATCATTATTTATTTTATACTGGGATTATTTTTTATCATAATATGATTTTTGGTTTTTTCCAATGGATAAATCCAAGATTAATCATGTCAACACCGAATGGGATAGAATATTTAGTGATTATAAGCAATGAAATTGGTTAAAAAATAGAGATAAATATATTTTTATTATTACTAAAACTTATAATCATATAGGATTAAACAAGTACACCCTAAGAAAATCTAAGACTCACAAAAAAAGTGAGTGAAATATTATTTTATGATCTATAGTGGTTGAGACCATGGAGTAAACTAGATTAAATCTCAATCGTATGTGAAATGTTCAAAGAGACAGTAAGGCTAATTCCCTAGTGAAAAATAAATTTTTGTGTGTAGAAATCTGGTTTATAATGAAATAAATCATCAAGGATTTAAATCTATTATGTATGGGGAACATAAGAATTACCAGATTCAATCCTCTAATCCAGGTTCTAAAACAAATACTAATGAATGACCTTTCTAATTTCAATCATTTAAATTGATGTATTGATGTTTTTATTCATTTTTATTGGAGAATTAATTTATAAAATTGTTATATAGTTGGTTTTTTAGTTATAACAATCATGAAACATCTAATTATTGTTTTTTAATAGATTTCATTCAGTATTTGAAAAACTATGTGTGTGGTACCAATAACCAAGTAATGTAATTAATTGGTAAGGGGATATTTTATATAAAAACACATGATTGTTGTGTAGATAACCCCTTAAATTTTATTGATGTTGAGATAATAAATGTTTAAATAAATAGAGGATTGATATGGGTGCACAAATATATTTGTTAAGAATATTGATTGATCAATGTGAATCTACATTGATTATCAAGAACTCAACTAGGTCATGAAAATGTATCTACTACCCCATATTGATTAATTGTTTGATCAACTGAATGGATATCCACACATTTTAAATATTGACCATTATGTTGGATATCTTAAATTGTTGGTCATGAAGGGGATATACCCAAGATTTAATTCCATAAAAGTTATGGACACTATGATTATATATTGATGCAATTTATATTTACTAATTCCCCTGAGATCTTCAGAGATTTAATGAATATTATCTTAAGATATTACCTTGACCATATTTTGGTAGTATTTATAGATGAGATTATTATATATTAAATGAACATGGATGAACATAAATATAACTTGATAATTGTGTTAAAGACCCTATGGAAATATAAGTACGATGAAAAATTTATGATATGTGATTATTTTCTATAAAAGGATTCATTTTTCAAACATATAATATGAAGAGAGGGTATATCATTGGATCCATTGAAGAGTGAATTTATTAAAATTTATCCCAAAAAAAACAATGAAATTAAGATCCATATGTTTATTTATTTTTATAGACATGATAAACAATTTGTGGATAATTTCTCAGGATTGTCTAATCCACACACCATGTTAACTTGGACGGGATCTATGTTTCATTGGATAAAAGATTGTGAAGAAAAATTAAATGATCTAGAGAGAAGGATAGTCACCACCCAAGTTTCTAGTTTACCCTTCAGTGGATAAGTGTTTGTAATCTATAATTATGCATCAAAGATGTTATTGGGATGCGTTATAAAGTAGAATGATATTGTTATAGATTACGCCTCATGAAAATTGATGGTTCTTGAGAAAATCTTATCAACTCATGATTCCGAGTTAGCTATTGTAATTTTCACATTTATGATACCAAGGAATTTAATTTACAAAGAATGGTCTAATATATATATATATCAATCCTAAAAGTCTAAAGAATATATTCACTCAAAAATATTATAATATATAGAAAATAATATGGTTGGAGGTGATTAGTGATAATGACTACTCAATACATTAACACCATAGAAATACAAACATGGCAGATGATGCTTTGAGACTAAAGGATCATTCTATCTTATCTATGATGAGGATAAAAATATCCACTGTTTCTAGGTTTTCTCATGATGGATCTTGAAGTCTTGATGGAATGAGAGAAATATTATATTTCTTAAATGAGTATTCAACCATCCATATTTGTAAATATTATAGTGGTGTGGAAGGAAGATGTAGATCTAAAGAAGAAGGATAGAAATGATAATTATTATAACAATTATTATGAGGGAATGATAATGTTTAGGAACCGTATATATATTCCTTCATTTATATATTTGAAGAGTAGTTGCCAATGAAAACACATATTTCTTCGTTCTCTATTCATCCTTGAACAACATATATTTATTGAAATTTGATTGATTATTTGTAGTGGGGTGGAATAAAAATTGATGCTTATAGGTTTTTATATTGTTTCTTGGTATGTTAACAAATGAAGGCTAATAGTAACAATTTTAAGAGGATATTATAACCATTACAAATACTAGAATGACAATAGGAAAACATCACTAGATATTTTTTTTTTATCAGACTCCCTAAAAAATATAAATGGATGAAATCTATTTCTATTAGAGTCTATTTATTAAAATATTTATCACACTTAATAACTATATTATAATATTTTTCTATGGAATAGATTTCTATTATATACGTTAAAGATGTGATATGGTTCCTTAGAGTAAAACAGTCTACTATATCTGATCAGGGTCTGAGGTTTACATAGATTTTTTTGGTGAAGTATACAACTAGATCTCGATATAGTGTTATGATTTAGCACATTTAATTAACCTCAGATAGATGGCCTGTCAGAGATATCAATTCCTACAATAGAATATATACTTCCTTTTTCTTAGGATTTGAATGGTGGTTGGGATTAATACCTTCTACTAGGAAGGTTTTCATACAATATTGGATTTCACACAAGAATTCATATGGATATTTATGGAAACCTCAATGGAAATAAGTTTATAATTCTAATTTTTTGTTTGAATTTAGAGAAATAAAAAAATTGGGACTAGAGTTAACAGAATAAATTCAATATAATGTTAGAGTCTTTTACAAAGACATATTGGATGATAAAAGTTATTAGAAAAGTTATGTTGATTTTCATTGATGTGATCATGATCATGAAGTTAGGGACATGTTTTTTAAATGAATTTATCCATGATAAAAGGTTATGAAATTATGGAAGAATGGAAATATATGGCCTATATATATTTTCCATTTCAACATTTTTGGTCGAAATGGGATGGAGGTTTATCACTTGACACTTCCACTAAACCTCCCCCATGTTCCTAACATGTTCCACGTATCTCACCTGAATAAGTAAATAATTGAACATCAAATGTACTATACTTAGACATTGTATCATTATAGAAATATCTTGCGTATATTTAATAACCAATGTTAATTTTGGATCATTGAGAGAAAGTGTCATGAAACTAGACCACCCACCTGCTTAATGTTCTGTTATGGAACCACCAATTTGAAGAAACAATGTGGGAATATATGGATATGAAGATCCTGAAATATTATCAATTTTTTTCAATGTTATGTAATTTCAAGGGTGAAATTATTTTTCATTCTGTTAGATTGTACCACCTAATATTTTATGAAATATTTTTTATATATTTAATTTCATTGCTATATTAGTTTATACACAACACCAAATTTTAATGAACTATATTATAGTTTACTAATATAACATAGCCTTGAACTTGGAAGTACAAAGAAAAATATAAAAATATTTTATATAATGTATGAAGGTCTTATTAATGTAAAATATATTGATAAATAACTATATAATTTTTAATAATTTCTTTATACACATTGAAAATATATATTTTCTCAAAAAATGTTTTTTATTTATTTTCGAGGAAAAAAAATAAAATTAATTTTTTTCATATTTTTTAAAATTTATTTGAAAAGAAGAAATTTTATTTTTCAATTAACATTTAAAAATTATATTAGGGTGAAATTTTGGATTTTTTCTGAAAATTTGAGTTTTCAATTAATAGTGATAAATTATGATTCTTATTAATAGATACATTTTCATTTAAAGAAATTAAATATATAATTTTGTATTAAGATGTTTTTAAAAGAGAAAATAGTTCTATTATATTATATTTAATCTAATATAAGTAACCATAATCAATTATATACATAAATTTTATATTAATAAATTTTATACATATGAAATAATTTTCATTGGAAAACAACTTATTGGTCTCATGTGAGGGATTAATTTAAAATTTAATTCTAAAATTAATATGAATAAAATTTAGTAAAAAGATTTAAATATTTTTAATCAGAATAATTAATATTTTATAATTTTTAAAACACAATTTTTTTCATAATGAGTAATAAAATAATAAAAATTAATTATTGTGGTTAAGAATAGAATGGATTATTTGGGGGTTAATATAAAAATATAAGGATTAAATTAACCGAAAGAATTTACTATTTAATATTATATAACCATAGTTGTACCTTATCTCATCCAAGGATTTATAATTATCCTTTTTTCTGCAATGTGTCATGTGTGAGACATGGCTATATCATTTTCTATTAAAAAAATTCCATGTGTGTCCACTCTCACACTTTTAAAAAGGGAACCCCCTCTTCTCTACACTTAATACTTCCAAAGCCTATTGGTTAATAAAATACCTACCCAAAGACCTTAATTACTTCCCCAATAACATAATATAATCCCATATTATATTATGAAACCCTCATATGAAGTATTTTCACACTTACATAAGAAGCTGTCCAAAGAATCGGTAGTAATCTTAACGAATATTGTTTTAATTATTTATTCTTCCACCTCCTAATAAAATTATTCCAATATAATTATATATTGAAATATTTATGACCCATATAATAATATATTAGTTTTTTAATTTTATAATTTATATCTATCTTCTATTCCATGAAACGGGTAGGAAAACAATTGATTCTGTGAATAGAGGACTACCACCTTACTAACTGATGTAATACATTTTCAATGAACAACACTTTCTACTAGATTTAATGATTGATTTATTATATATATATAATATCTATGAAATTTTTATACCCCGGTAATTATAATATCACATCTAACATATTATCTTCCAATTTTTCGGAATACAATAACAGTGCTCATGTGTGTGGGTGGATTACCGCCTCCAAAAAGAGAAGTTGTTTTTTCATTTTAATTTTGAAATGGGTGGTCACAAGGGTGAATGTAATGTATATATATGATTTCTATGATAAAGAAATTATTCTATAAATTTGAATTAATATTTTTCTTCCTTTCATTCCATCCATCAAGAAAATGGAAATAATATTCATGCATATATATGGACTACCATATTCATGAATGGTGGAATATATTTTTCAATCTCTAGATTTTATAGATGACTCTAAATTTTCATATAATCAATATATTTGAAATTTGAATCATGAATAAAATTCAATAGATTATGTAACTGTGATAAAAATACACTGGAAAACCCTCACACCAAAATACTCTTGAAAAACAAATCATTTACCACCAGAACTAGTGATGTTAACATTGAATTGTTAGTAAATGGGTGATGAAAGTATTTTGGTGATTAATATATGGTATGATAAATATTATTAGTATTATTTATTAAATTTATAATAAACAAATATTTATTATACTGAATTTTATAATATCTATGAACAATTTTAATACCTAAGATATGAGATTTCTGGTTTCCCTTTTTTTTTTGCAGACATATGTCATATTCACCACTAGTTGTTTTGGTGAATATAATTCCCCATTGAAATATTATTGCATGATTCTAAATAATTTAATTATATTTAATTTTTCATTATATGTGATTATTTTCTAGGGTTAACCATTCAAAATAAACTAATGTCAAATTAATTTTTTTTATTTTATTAAAAGTCCACTTTGAGGAAAGTGGGAACCATACAACAACATTCACTCATCATAATAAACGACCTTAGAAAATCAAATTTCACCATACATATTTCAAAATTCAAAATTTTCAAACAACAATACCATCACCACGCCTCCCACGAACCAGCCAACATCGTCACGTATGAGCAAAAAACTGCTCCAGATGCAAATTTCCAAAATTTGAAATAAGACCTCCTTCACCAAAGCCAATCCACTAAAATAGAGTCTTCAAACGTTTCACCGCAATGAAAAAAATAATAGGTTCACCCAAAACCAATGAAGAATCATCCAAAAAAGACCATGAAAAACTGAATCCTAGAAGAAACATTCCATATTCACAACTGATTAATTTTATATGTGGTGTATAAACAACCCATGAATGTAGTTTATGATTATTTTCATGAAAATTATTTTGAAAACATCTCTATATAAAGTAATTTATTTAATGGGGATTACAATGTAGATTATACCAATGCGGTAAGTGTGTTATGTTACAATTCAATTATTTAGAAAGATTGTTTATGATTAGGTTTTTTTGCTGATATAATATTATTTTTAAATCAGGAAAATCATGAAACTTATTATCCAATATTTATTTCTATAGAATATTTTTTATTTTATTTTTCCTCACATTAAAAAATTTAGAGTCCAAAATAATTGTTTTAAGAAAAATCAACTTTATTCATCTTTTAAGTGGATAAAGAAATTTCATTTCTTGTTCATTTTTCAAAAAATATATTAAATAATGTTATTAATATTCTCGAATGATTGTTTGAATTCATTTATAAACATTTTTTACATTACAAAATGGTTTAAAATTTATCTTGTAGTCAATTTTAAAAATAATTTATTTTTCTTTTTTTCAATAAATGTGAATGGAATATTAGTTTTGACATGCACATCATGAATACTTTTTCATACATTGAGAACAATAAAGGAATTAACGATTACCTTACCTGATTCAAAATTCATTTTAGTAAAAATTATTTTATTTAATATTTATAATATTTTTATATTTTAAATAAATTATTTCAAAGTGAAAACGAAATTTTCCTCAAGAAATTTTCTATCTGATATTTTAAAATCCTTTTTTATCTAAGATGAAATATTTTTATGTTAAATAAGTTTTAATGGGGATATGATCTAATTATATAATCTTTATTCCTTCTCTGGATGGTTTGTTATTATGATGAAAAAAGTTTTATGGAAAAAAATCCCTTTTCCCAGGGTTATTCTATGATGAATGGATGAGTTGTATGTAAAATATTTTTCTTTTCCGTGGATTATGCAATGATGAAATTTTTATGAAAACCAATTACATTTTCAGGGGTTATGATATTTTTAATGATTTATATTCTTTTGGATTAAATATGTATTTTTATCATTGTGTGATTTTTTGGCCAAAATTATATATCCCTCCAATGTATTAGGTAATGATTAATTTTATATTATCTCAAAGGGTACATGTGTGGTTATCCCATTCCCCAAAAAGGGTAAACGAGAGGTTATTCCAAACCTAAAATTTCGTACATGGTGGGTTTTCTCATTCCCACAACTGGTACAAGGGTGGTTTGTCCAATACTAAAATGATAGTAATTTCTTTTTGCCTAGCCCTGAATAAGATTGTTTAAGATTATGTATATTCCACAAATCTATATCTTGCAAAAAAATTCTTCATTCCTAGATAAAGTTATTTAGATCATTTATTATTCATGTATTACGAACTACTATGATTTATTCCATGAATATTTTTTATGATATATGATATGCATGGTATCACTTTCTAATGGTATTGTCATCTTCTCAAACCCTTATTCCCATAATATGTTAATATAAATTTTCTTTTACCTTCATAGAGCATAAGATATCAACTTTTATTATATTTCATTTCTAAAGGTAATTAAGAAATGTGATATATATGATATGTCTAGTAGGGGTTCTAGTTACCAAAACCATAGCAGGGGATGTTATACATCACCTATGAACAAGATGTTTATGTATCAATGCTTCCAAAGTAACTAAAATATATGATTCTGACATGGATAATTATGTTATGTAATGAATATTTATCCTTTTAGATGTGATATCTATGCACAAAAATTATTGATCTCTATAGTTGGTATCAAATAAAGTTTTATATGACATTAGGAAACTAGGATAAGAAAACATTAGTGAAATCCCCATGGACATGTCTACGAATAATCCTATGGTTATGTCATTGTATATGAAAATGTCCTAGGATTTTGTTGATGGATATAGTGAGTGGTTTCCATGAAATTAAATCCATGTATGGGAATGACATGTTTATATAGTTCAATTATAGCTTTAACTAGAGTAAATAACTCTGAAATGAGTGCACTGGGGTGTGACTTGATCATATATCGGTGCACTAAAATTATCCTTACTGTACACCTAGTTTAACACTACCAGGGGATATGTTGGGGAAATTCCCAAAAACATTATGAACCATCCTGAAGGATTGGAATTGATTGTGACTGTGAAAGACCGATTTTTAAACTAAGATGCCAGAGGTTGGAAAAAAGGATTCGTGGTTTAGACATTCTATAAGTGATTATTTGTTTACATACTATGATTATTGTTTCTTGTTTGATTTTTTTTAGTCATTGGATGAAGCATGGAGGGATCATTTTGTCACTAAATGTGATAGTCAATGTACTGATTATAAGAATCCAAAGTTAATAATGACTAGATAGAAATATATTGTTATTATTCATAATTACTTATCATGATATATGTTTAACAACATTAAGCATAACCAACTATCGAGGACTCCAATGTACATAAGGACAGTTTTTTCTCGGATCTCATGTGGTGGAGACCATGGAGGAAAGAAGGGTAAATTTATTTTATGTCTAAAATGTTGAAATATACACCTAAGTGAATTACAAAAAGGAAAATTATAATGTTTTCCATATATAAATGAGCTACATGGAGTGACATATTGTTGAGGAGTAAAATGAATTATGTCAGTAGAGAACATTAATTACCTAATTATATTCTCTAATAAAAGGGTTTACTCATAGACTAAGGAATAAAAAAATTGTTTTTAAAATCAATTAATTTGAAGGATTGAATTTTTTTGTATAATAAAATTTGAGAATTTTTTTAGAAGTTTAATATCAATGTTTTTTTGGTTATAAAATTCATGAAACCTATAAGTATTATTCTAGAATAGTTTTCGTTCATGATTTGGAAACCTATGTGAATGGTGTCAGTAAAAGAGAAAAGTTATCTAGTAATAGGGTGATATTTTATAGAAAAAATGGATGTTGTGGAAAGATAACACTTAATATGTGTTCGATGTTGAGATAATAATACATGAGATAGGGAGATGATTGATTTGGGTGAATTTTTTTTGAATAATAATTGTGGATCACCATTTATTTTCATTCATTATAGATAACATAATAAGATCAAGGTCAAAAATAGATATCATCTACTGCTTATTGATGACATGTTTGAACAACTGCTTGAAGATCTATATTTCTTTAAGATATAACTGAATTATAGATATCATCAATTGATGTTCATGAAGGAGGCTATACAAAAGACAACATTCTATATAAGGTATGAAATCTTTGATTATATTGTGATAATATTTGGCATTACTAATTTCCATATTATCATCATGGATTTAATGAATAGATTATATATATATATTAAATTGATCAGTTTTTTGTTATCTTTATAAATTAAATTATTTTATATTCAATGATCAAGGATGAACATGAATATTAATTGGGAATTTTTTTGAATACCATATTATGGGAGGAGTTGTATGAAAATTTTACCAACTATTAATTTTTTATAAATGGTTTCTTTTTTACGTCATATGATCCCAATAGGGATAAATCATTGGATCCATCAAAGATATATTTTATTGAATGATGGCCCAGACCAACCGCCATTAATAAGATCTATAGTTGTCTTTCTTTGTGTTGATATTATCGTTGGTTAGTAAAGAATTTACCATAACAGTTTTAATCCACTCACCAAATTTTCTTTTATGGTAACCAAATTCATTTTGATTGATGAATGTGAATAGAATTTTAGGTCAATAACGAGATGTTGAGTTAATAAACCTGTTCATTAATTACCCTACTATAGGGAAGGGTTTATATTTAATATTTATGCAATGAAGATGGGATTTGTATGAATTATATTATTATGTTGATATATTATGCCTCGTCATAATTTATTGTTTATGAGAAACATTACCCTTCTCATGATTTGGAATTATATGTAATAATTTTTTCATTTTATAAATAGAGATTTTTTCATTATTGAAAATTGTTTGTTATATATATTTATTACAAAAGTTGAAATCATATATTCATATATAATGAGTCTAATATGTGAAAGAGAAGGTGGGTCAATCTAATTATTTATTATGAATTCTCAATACATTAACGCCCAAGGAAATTGAAAAATATGGATGGTGGTTTGAGTGAAAAGGATCATAGTATATTATCCATGATGAAGATCCAAAACGATTATATATTTCTAGAATTGAAAATGATGGATCCTAAAATATTTATGGAATAGTAGAAATATTATCTTCTTGAAATTCATTTTCGACCATCAATTCAGTAGTACGTTAAAGAGACACATAATTATGATGTAGAGATATAAAAGAATGAAATAAATTCTACTAAGATTATCTTTAATTATGATTTATTTATATGGTTTTAAGAACCCTGAATGTGTTACATCCATAACATATTTGATGAATGAGATATTAGAGTAATCTCATAGTTCTTCGTTCTCTATTCAGACTTCAATTACAATGCATTATAGATAATTGAAAGTCTATTTCTATTAGTATAGAAAGAGGAAATATATTAAAGAGTTTTTAAATCATTTCTTGGTATATTAGCATGTTATGTTTTAGATTCAAATGTATAACAAGATATTACAACCATTTCTTATACCATAATTGCAATCATAAAACATCACCAAGGGTTTTGTTTATAAAACTCTTCAAAATCTATAAATGGAATAACAAAATCTCAGATGTATTAAATCTCCTTATAATCCATCAAAATTCATTTCTACTTGAGGCAATTTCTATATGGATCATCCTTCTTTGATATACATTAAGTGTGTGGCATGATTAAACAGAGTATAACTTTCTATATAATCTAACTAGGATCCAAGGTTTACCATGATATTCTAGAAAAGAATCCAAAATGACTTAGATATTGAGTTATGTTTCATCACACATAATCATCCAATGACATATGGTAAGACCATGAGAATAATCCATGACCTATAGGATATGATTAGATCATATTATATGTATTTATAAGGTGGTTGTGCAAAATACCTTCCTCTTGTTGAGTTTTCATATAATAATAGATTTTACTCAACAATTAGATTTCTCCATATAAATCCCTGTATGGAAAAATGTGTAGAAATATAATGTGTTGTTATTAATTTGGAGAAAAAAAATATATTATATATATAGTTGGGTAAGGAAATTCTAGATAATGTTAGATCAATTAAGAAACAGATAAGGGTTGTACAATGTCGACCGAAAAGTTATGATTATAATAATTGAATTGATTTGGAGTTTGGATTTGGTGTTATGTTTTTTCTCTAAATTTAGCCTTTGAAGAAGGTTATTAGATTAATGAATACGGGAAAATAGATCCCTATGTATATTTTCCCTTTACAGTTTCTTGATCGAGTGGGGATAGTAGATTATCTCTTAGGGCTTCCACTGAATATCTCTAATGTTCAAGATGTATTCCAAGTATCTATCTTAAAGAAGTACATACCTATCCCATAAAAAGGATTAAACATAAAGTTCATACCACAATAGAAGGATCATATTTATGAGAAATAACCAGTGGAAATTTTGGATCACATAGAGAAATTTCATTGATACAAGACCACCAACCTCTTCAATGTTTTGTGGAGAAACCACCAATTTAAATATGCTTCATGTGAAACTAAGGAAATGATGAAGTAAAATTTTCCTAAATTATTTTATCAAAGTGAATATAGATAGAGTGATACATACTTTTATTGGGGGTATATTATAAAAGGCTGAGATTTTTTTAAATATATTATTTAAAATTAAATATCTTCAATAGCTTGTGTAACATGCAACACCGATATTTAAAGAACCATCATATAGATTTCCATTAAAGAATTTCAATTAATCATGAACTTATTTTTAAAATTACGAAAACATTGAAAATTATTTATAAATTTTTAGATACAAAAAATATGTTAAAAATTAATTAAATAATTTTTAGTAAATTCATTATACACTTCGAAATTAAATTTTTTCTCACAAAATGTTTTTATTTCTATTTTTGAAAAAATAATAGAATAAATATTTTACAGTTTTATAAATTTAATTTTAAAAAATAAATATAATTTTTTAAATAAAATATCAAAATTAAATTAGAGTAATGATTTTTTTATTTTTTTAAATAGTTTTCTATTTTGAAGAATTGTGAAAAATTATGATTTTTAATGATAAATACATTTTAATTTAGAGAATATCTATTTTAGATAATTTAAGGTGGATATAATGGTAAATTTAGATCAATTATATTATAATTAATGCAATTTAGGTCTCTATAACCATTTTTATATTGAATTTTCATATCAAAGCATTCTATATTTATGAAAACAGTTTCTTTTGTAAACTGGTTGTTGACTGTATATGTGTGTTTAAATTTAAATGAAATAATTAGTCATCTATGAGCTTAATTTATTAAAAGGTATTAAATAATTATAATCAGAATAAATAATATTATATAATAATTATGAAATAATTTTTTTACAATGAATAGAAAAAAAATAAATTACTGCAGTTAATGTTAAAAGGGGTTTACCTGGGGTAAAATAAACCGATAGTAGATTAAATGACTAAAAAACATTACTATTTTATGATCATACATACTCTATGTATGATTTAATTTTCAATAATTATCATTTTTGGATCCTTGAGGAATGTGTAAGAAATGGGTATACCATTTTCTTTTAAAAAATTCCATCTGTGTCAACTCCCTAACTTATAAAAGGGAATCCCCTATCCTATCATCTTCACAAATAAAATTCCATTTTATTATTAAATTTTATGACTGAATAAATTCCAAATTTCGTGACCCACATCATAGATTTCTTGTTGTTAATATGAAACCCTCCTAAAATTTCATTTGGTTCTAACCAAATAAAGATTCCTAAAGATGTGGTATCATCATTAACCTAATATTTTTATTTTATTTATTCTCCCACCTCCTCCAAATATTATTAATAAATTATGTTATAATAAGATAATTATATCCCTTATAATTATATTTTATTATTTTAATTTCAATATCTATATCCATCAACACTTCCATAAAATGGAAAATGAATATATTGATCATGTGTAGGGTGGACTACCTACTCGTGAACGATGTAATTATTTTTTCAAAACCGCATATCACAGAAGGATATACTAATAAAAATAAAAAATTTATACGATATTTTTAGAATAAAAGTAATTACATAATTATAATATTTCACATACATTCTTACCTTCCAATGTGTTGAAAAACGATAAAATTGCTCGTTCATGCGTGTGGACTGCCGCCTCCGAGAAGCAATGTGAGGTGTTTTTCATTTTTATTTTGAAATTTATGGTAATAATGGAATATTTAATGACTATATATGATATATATGATATGATAATTTTAAATATAATCTTAATTAATATTTACCTTTATTTAGTTCAATCCATTTGGAAAATTGAAATAGTTTTCATGCACATGTATGACCTATTGTCTCAGTGAATCGTGTAATATATTTTTTCTAATTCTAAATTTTTTGGATGAAAATATATAAGTATATTTTGAATAGTTAGGATATTTATGAATTATTTAAAATTATAGATATTATGTAACCATTCTCAAATAATAACAACCAAAATAACTAAATTAAAATATACATGAAAAACAAATAAATTATTACCTAAAATAGATATTTCAACCTGGAATTGATTGTAAATGGGTGAAAAAAGGTTATAATTATATCATATGTTGTATGATAAATATTATTATGGTCATATAATACATAAATAATAAACCTATATTTATTATTCAGGATTTTTTAATGTGTACAATGAAATCCATGACATTAGGTAAGGGATTCCTGGTCTTTGTTTAATTTCTGGGAGACATATGATATATTAACAACTCGTTTTTTTTGTACGGTGTATTTGATGAAACATTTACATGTTATATATTTTATTATTATTATTTTTATGATATTTAATGTTTTATTTTATTCAAATAAATCTTGGGGTTTCATACACCAAATATAATTTTTATTATTATGCCACTTTAAGGAAGAAGTGGGAAACCCGGGTTCATGAAACAAGGGTACCGCTACGTGCTGAAAGTGATTAAAAATTTATTAAAAACAATTATGATATTATTAGAAATATAAAATCTATATAATTACTAGTGCAATGTAATAATCCGGATGTCTAGATCCACATTGATGATGTCTTCAAGGGGAGTATCCATTCTGTCCATTGCATGTATGAATTCCTCTGAGATTATTATACCTTGGTTGAAGCCACGAGCTAGTATTCGGTCTTGTTTATCTAACCACACCTCTTGCTCCTCCTTGGAATCAACCCAGAATCTTCTTTCATATATTATTTCAATCTCTTCTTTTGAAGCATTTACCCTAAACTCTTTTTCAAGCATTTTTTCATTGGATTGGAGGGGGAGCTTCAAGAACTCCCCTTCTTCTTTATCAACTGTTCCGGTTTTCCCTTTCTGTTCGCCACCTTCCCCATTCTGAGTAGTCTTTCCTTCCTTGTTTCCACCTTTCTTAGCCAACCTAGTTTCCA
This sequence comes from Viscum album, assembly GCA_963277665.1. Classification (NCBI taxonomy): domain Eukaryota; kingdom Viridiplantae; phylum Streptophyta; class Magnoliopsida; order Santalales; family Viscaceae; genus Viscum; species Viscum album. The sequence goes on along the minus strand of OY728138.1, from coordinate 1,707,518,710 downwards.
TAGTTTTAGGAAACTGTGAATAATCCTTGCATCCCTTTGGTTTTTTTCACGTGACCACAATACATTTCCCTGAGTCTCTATTTCCTTTTTGCCCTTTCTTCCTTTGGGGCTGTGAAGACCATTCCCTTGAATTCTTTCCGATCTATCCACTGATAATTGGCTATAGCTGTCATCACATGAATCCCCTTCCCCTTGATCAAGTGTTGGTCTTTGGACATCCAGACCTTCAAAGTGGTTTCCCAACTCGACCACTCGACCTTCTTTGGATGGACTCTGTCTGACAAGCGCCTTCGCCTTACCTGTTTCAAGGCCCTTCATCCTCCCCTTATTCAAAGTCTGCATATGGGAAGAGAGTTCTATAGTGGAAATATTGGGGTCCAATGTACCCAATACTCCCACTTGACCCTGCCTCCCTTGGGCCTGATATTCAATTGCATCATATGTCTCCTATAAAAATCCAGAAGGCTCAACCTTTACTCTTGTAACAACCCTAGTGACCGCTTACTTTGCCTCTGATGGACCATTGACTGACATTTTACAACCAGGATGTCTAAGGAATTGTCCCTCATTCTCTCCTGGATCCTCCACCTAGAGGTGTATACCCAAGTCCTGTTTTAAATGAATAAAAATATATGCCACCTTCGGAATGTCGCTTGGCGTTTCCTCCTTTCACATGAAATCCGGATGATCCGATTCCACTTGATTCTCCTCCAAAGCAGCTATATTCGATTACAATCCAGAAAAAACCTCTCCCATCACCGGCTGAAAATCAGTTGCCTTGTTGACTGCCATCGCAACTCCCTTCATAGAAAAGGGAGGCATATTCTGGAAACCAACTTTACGACATCATTTGGAAAATTCATGACCTATTCAACATCAACCAAAATAGAAAGGGATCTAGTTGTCATAACATACCGATTGATTCCAGCAAATGACTCTCTCAATATAGATGATGATAGATTTCAGAGGCCCTTTAGAAAGAACAGCTTCGACACATATCCTAGGAGCAACTGGATGAAAAATAGCCTTGGTATGTGCATCCGAACAGTGGTATCTCCCTAACGCATTACCAATCAACCAGATGATGGACGGGTTCTGAAATGGTAGGGGTAGCCCCGGTAGAGTTCTCCAGAGCACTATGGTCAGAGGGTCGTGCTTTATGTGGAAATCAATGGTTCATCAGAATAGAGAAAAATGGTCTCTAGCAGAATTTTAACCCTGCACCAGTTGTATCCAGCGCACAACAACTAACCACTAGGATATGCGTGCTGGTTTTATGATTCAGAAATTTACGAATATTGTAAGAGATTCTTGTCTATCAATCATTTCCATGGGAAACTTTCCATATTAACCACTTGTTTTATTTTTGTGGTGTATATACTAAAAATTAATTTATTTCTTTGTTCATATAGGGAAAATTATTTTATACAAATATCTATATAATTGTTTTTCTTTTATGGGAATTACAATTAAAAAGATACAAATTTGATGATAGTGTTATGTTTCAATTCCATGTTTATCAATTTTGTTTATAATCATGTAATTTCTTCACCATTAGTTTATTTTGGAGAATACTTCTTTTCATTTCATTTTTATAAATTTATTAAATAAGGATTCCTAAATATTTTTTTTATAAAATTCTACTTTATACCAATGTTTGTTCAAAAATCATATATCTCCGGTGTCAATGTTTTGTAAATTTTTTTAAAGAAGTGTATCACTATTCTATAAATAGTTTTGAAATCCATTTTAACATTTTTTATAATTTTTTCAAAATGGTTTAGATTTAGTATTCACTTTATTCAATTGTATAAAGGTACTATTGATTTTTTTTAAAATATGAAATTAATATTTTTTTAAAATATGTATAGCATACACATTATTTTTCACCACCCCCACCACATAATGATTAAAATATTACATAACTATATTCAAAGGATATTTTAAAAATAAATTTTTTTCTTTAATATTTGGGAAATATTTAGAATATAAATATGTGATTTTATAATAGAAATGTGATTTCACCCAAGAAATGTACCAAATGGTCTTTCAAAATAATTTTCTATCTAAGATGACATTATTTGATGTTACTTATGCTTTACTAAAGATATAATCCAATTATATAATTATTATCTTTTCTATAGTTGGTTTATTGTTGTGATGAAAATATGTTTATAAAACCCATCCCTCTTCCATGGGTTATACTATGATGAATTTATGAAATTTTTATGAAACATGATTCTTTTCCATGGATTATCCTATAATGAAATTTTCATGAAACTCATTTCTATTTCACAACTTAGGATATGAGTAATGATTTATGATCTTATGTCACATATATGTATAATTTTTATTATTTTATTGTTTGTTTTGAAATTATATAGCTCACTAATTCCTTATTAATTATTAATGATCTCTAAGCTCAAAGGGTATGTGGGAGGTTATTCAAAAAACGAGAATACAAGAGGTTTTCCAAATCCTAGAAAAGGGTACATAAGATCTTATCCCAAGCCCCAAAGTGGGTTTATAGGATGTTCTCCCAAGTTAAAAGTTGTTCAAATGGTGTTTAGATGAATCCTAACTTGTTATGGATTTCATAGTGAGATATCATTGACAAAAGATTTTATATCCTTATGTGTATGCCAAAAAAATATTTATTATGATAATGTTATTATCCCATTACTTATGTTCTTTGAAACTTTTTTAATTCCTATATTATGAAATAAAATTTTTTATTCCATGAATCAGTTTTGTGATCTATGTAATTTAGGGTATGGTTTTCAAATTTTATTCTCATGTTCACATACTCCATTGATCATGTAATTTTTATTTCAACATTTTATACCATTAATAAGAATCTTATATCACCTTTATTATATTTACTTCCTTGTGTTTATGAATATATTTATTACGTAAGATATGTCAATGAATGATTATAGTTGTGAAGAACTTAGTGGTAGATGATGTACTTCACCTATAAACTAGTTTTTTATGAATTCGTGTTTCCAAAGTCATATAACCTATATGATTTAGGCATGTATAATTATGTTCTGTAATGAATATTAATTATCAATGAGGTCATATCTATTTATGAAAATAAGGGTAACTATATTCAAGGATTTTCATCCATTAATAAAAATGTCACTCGAATAGGTGAGTGTTTGATCATGAATATTACTTTCACATCCCCAAAAGATATCTGAGTGGTTATTGTATTTCTTAAACAGTCAGAAGAAATGTTAAAACTAACCTAGAATGTTCTTTTAAATTTAATAAATTATCCCCATAATGTACTCTAAGAACATCCAAACATCATTTATGTCTAGAAAACACTATTTTATAATGTGTAGTTGGTCATTGATGTAACTAATTTTCTAAGACATGTGAATGATTTTGTACACCGTGTATAATTGTAGCAGTAATTATAGGTGGTAAGAAAAATCATTAACCATGAAATAAATCTAGAATGTCCAAATGAACATAGGGGAAAAATTAATTCCCCAACCAAAACTTATAATCCATGTCAAAGGGAGTCATTTAAGAACAACTTGTCTCCTGCATCAAACTACTGAGGCCACCATTATTGATACATACACGTTTTTTAGTGGTTCTATGATATCCTCTTATAATATAGGATCACATATAAATTCTACATCATTGATAACTTAATCACTAGTCATATTAGGAATTAATCTTTGATCACTGTCTAATATAATGATTATCGATAGGTACAACCATAAAAGGTCTCAAAAGGCATTATGAAAATATTGGAGTGAAAAGTAGTATTATATATGAAATACACATAGAATAATTGATCATCCTAACTCTACCCAAAATCTATCACCAAATACCACAATATATCTCCCAAAACTTGTATGTTTCTCTCAGTTTGACCATATTTCCAAGGGTTAAAAAATGGACACAATGGAAAATTCAATCCAAAATTACACCTGAATGATCCTTCCTAACTAGGATCTAAAATATGTATCCTGCTCAGAATTTATCTTCCATGATATTCAATGTCGTTAGATAATCTCATATTTAAAAAATTATTCCAATATTCCCAATGAAACTACTCTTAAAAAGGAAGAAAGTGGTCTAACATAGTTATTATCTTAATGATCACCCAAATCAAATCATGAAACATTAAATAATGTGGTGTACTAATAGAAATTCCATTGATATACCATCCCACTTCTATTCTGATAACTATAATTGTTGATCTAAACTCTCTATAACACATCGATCATCCATTACTTGCTACCAGGTAAGGTACCATGAGATAAAATTTGTTTCACTCCTCATCAAAACTGGACACTAAAACTGACACACAGGGTCCTGATACATTTTCATCACACAAAGATATATCACTATAGTGGATGATTGGAAATCCCTCATCAATTCCTCAAGAAGTGTGACTAGTACCATTGTACATACTCTAATGATAATTAGTTTCTTTGTTTATTATAAAAAATCTTATAGTGTATCACCTTAGGTTATTCGATCACTCCCTCACCTACTAAGGTAAATACTATCACATAAATTTTCTTAGATAATTCGTCCATAAACTAATATTTAGATTTATTATTAAGGGAATCACATACCACATTTTAATTCCCTAAAATATTGAAGTCACATTCCTGTAGGATCTCAAACAGAAACTTGTTCCCCATGTTAATATCTATATTGGAAAATATGTACTTTAGGATATTTTGGTCCGTGTAAACTATGAATATCTCACCAATAATGTAATGTATTCATGATTTTAAGGTGAATACTAACACTTATAGATCTTGATCAAGGGTTGTATAATTCTTGTTATTATATCTCTACTTTATAAACCCATATGTAATCATTATCTAACGTTACATCATCACACAAACAATCCCAGATCTAGGGGAAAAGTAGAACATTTCATAATAAACTCCTTTCTCTAGAACCCCAATGAGTATGACCAATCGTCAACTTTTTTATGCTCCTTCAAGTCCCTATAACACTACTCATACCAGATGATGGGAATAAAATAAAATTTAATTATATTCGTTATACATACACTCATAAATATGGCTATTATTATCCTATATTAGTATCCTATAAACCCATGTATGTTCCACTCCTCAACATTCTCTTAGGTGGATCCCACATAAACACTGAATCGATATTCAATGGGTGGAAAACTAAATTAATTTCCAATGTAACATTCCCAATGTAGTGTACCAAAAAAATATCCATCAATAACTTATAGAAATTTTAAGACCACTATTGCTTCTAATTAGACCAAAGACAATCCTCCCCTACTCCATGCGATCATCCTCTATTATTGAATATATAAGTATTTTTATAACACTATAGATTAAATTATAAGAAGTTTATATTTTATTTTGACCAAAATATCATACCATTAAAATTTTAATATTTAGTGGAACAAAATTATAATTTGATACGATAAATATCAATTTTGAACTTACTATGTCAAAAAAATCCTATAATGAATTAGTTTTTATTTTACCATGAAAATAAGATATTATAAATAAATGGAGACATAGTATTTAAATATTACCCATTTTTTTCTAATAATTTTTTATAGTATATATTACTAACAATTTATTTATTATCAATTTGATAGATATAAATATAAACTCATCTGGATATTAAAGAAAAATATTTTTTAGAAAACTAATTTTAGTGCATAATGACTTTCAATTTTAGTTATTTTAAATATAATTTAATAATGAATTATTTTAATGTAATATATAGACATTATATATAAATATATGAATTTAAATGAATATAATGCTTATTACTAGTCATATAGTAAATGTATGGCCATCTTATTCTTGAAAAATTTAATTCATGAAAAATTATTCTTCGTCATGTTCTGAATGATTATTTTGTAATTTAATTTTGATAATTCTTTAAATAGAATATGATAAAATGGATATTTCATTTTGAATAAGAATAGATAATATTTATTAATATGATAAATTTAATTTTTTATAATTAATATTAAAAATAAATAAATAAATAATTACCATAGTTTCGGAAAAAATGGGTTTACTAAGATATTAATCTAAAATAAAGTGTCAAATGAACAAATAATATTTATAATCATCATCGATTAGTTGTATTTATTATTATACCTTATAATTTTAAAATATTAGTAATTTTTGATCCATTTTTTTAATAAATTGTATTAATAATTTCTTTATACATTGAATAATTTCATGTGTATCACTCACCCAAATTACAAAATACTTCTCATCCCCTTTATTCATCACACCTATTGATCAAATTATCTCTAACAAAATATTTAAATATATCTCCCAATAATATTTACTAGTTTATATGGGTATTTATCTTCCAAAATTACCATCCATAGGGATGATAAGAAGAGATCTAAATGTGTTTTATCTAAGAGAATATAATCTTTATAATGAATGTCATTATTTTTTAGATATTATTTTACCGCCTTTAATTATTTCCTAAACAATAAAATATAATAAAACCTATATATACCATATAATTAATTTTTATTCTATTTGTGGAATAATAAATGTCCATCTCCATCTCCATAAATTGGGAAATAAACCAGTCGCTTGTGTGTATGGCCGACTACCACCCTGGAATCCAATGTAATGTTTTATTCATCACCTGACATGGATAGTCATAATGATGGAAAAAATTTGAATATATGATAATAATAAGATAATATTTATTCTATAAATTCTATATATAATCAATTTCCTTACAATTTCACACATTATGGAAATGATAACATCACCTGTGTGTACATGCAGTCTACTTTCTCCATAAAGCTATGGGATAAATTTTTAATGTAAAAATTTTAGAAATGATTTTAAAAATATTTCAAAAGAATAAATATTAAATAATAACATTAATATAATTTTTAATATTATGATACTATATCATATTCATAAGAACCATATTTTTATTATGTAATATGCATGATGAAACGAAAGAGTTAACACAAAAAGCAATGGTATTAGTGAAATATAGTTATAAAATTCGTGATAATATGTTATAAGGGGAACATATATGATATTATAAAAATTAATATGTTTATTGAAAAAATAAATAACAAGTTTAAAATCATTATACCAATTTTTAAGTAACATTCAACTAAGGGGATGCATGAGGTAAGTGATTTTTGTTTTTTCTCCTTCATGTGTCTATGATTTAAAATTTACCAAAGAGGAAATAATTTATTTTATAATTTCAATTTTTGGGGATTTATATATTTTTTAAGTTGTAGTATCATGTGTCATTCTAAATATACTGGTATTTTTAATTATCTAGTGATTTATTTTTTTCCTTATTTTCTTATTAATATTCCTATATTTTGATCTGGATTCATATAGATAATGTTTTAAATTAATGTATGATTATATACTTCTTTTTGATTGGGTGTATTTTTATTCCATATCCATATTTTTAAAAAAATTATTTCAAAAATATTTTTTTATTCCCACAAATGATATATTAAAGATATTTTATGTTTTCATAAAATTTTTATAGGGGTTTAATGGAATATTCCAAATATTTTTTGATATGGTCATTTTTTACTGCCTTTTATTAAATGTTAAAGAGAATGTTTTATTTTTATATAAACAGAGATAATATATTTTCCCACTATCAAACTTATTTTATGATATTTAGCTTCTTCTACATGTTATAAATGGTTTTAGAAAATAAAATATTTAATAAATGTTATTTTAACTTTTTTACATCCATTTTTTTAATTTCTCCAATTGAAATGATTTTATTATAAAACCTATATTTCTAATCAAATAATGGTCATATCTTATCTATTATTAAATTTTTCGTAATTATCATTATATTTATAGATTCACTTTATAGTGATCATTTTAATTTGGAATTTTTTTTATTAAATATCTAAATTATTTGTATCAGGGATCTGATTATTATCTAAAACTTATATCATTTATATATATATTGTCTGGCTTTGAAATTATTTTTTTGACTAAATATACCTTTTTATTCAATATTATTTACTCAATATAGACATTTATTTTATAAATAATATTGTTTATTTATTAAATTGATCATTAAATATATGAGGAATATAATAGAAATGTAATTATGGATGGGTTTGTGTTCAAGATATCTCCTCGATGCATTGATAGGTCTCATAGGGAAAACTAGTTGGAAAAACATATTAAATGGGTTTTTGGTGTATACCTACCCATCAATTAAACTATCTTATACCAAGGCATTAATGGTATATATATCATGATGTACGTGAACTTGACATCGTACATTATTAATTTCATTCATTGATATTTTAATTATCATTTTCCATTAAATTAATTCATTTACATTTTCAATGGTTCTATTTTTTGCACAATTTATGGATTAAATGACATGTGTTTTTATTTATTTACCTTACCATATTGATTATTACTTATTTAAACTTGATATATTCTATTGTACATACCTATTATTGGGCATTTTATTTCACACTTATTTTTTTTCTTTCCCAAAGATATAAAGAACAAGTCATCAAATGATTTCAATGATGCATTATAATATATTATTTATGTTTTTATACCTTACTAGAAATAAAAAATTAGAATCATATATGTTTTGAGTTATTAGATCCAACTAAATTATTTGGACCATTGGGTTGTGATATCTTATATATATTGTTAATTTAGTAATGTCTGCATAGGATCTGGGAAACTAGAGTTTGGGATGTTATAGTTTGTATCAAATCATGTTTAATAGAAACCGTTGGAACTAGATTTTGAAAAACATATATTATGAAACCTAAAAATATAAAATACTTTGAGGATATTTATAATCGTATGAAAATACCTTTTAATTTTTGGTAAGGTAGAGATTAAGTGATTTTCATGAAAATGTATCCCTATCTAGATACTACAAGTAGATGTGAATTTTGAACATATTCATCTAGGGTTAATAAATATTACAATAGTTACCCAAGTATATATCAACAATCATTCTGATGCATGGTGAATGAGACATTACTTGGAACCTAGTTTGACACTCTTAGTGGATATTCTTGGGTTAATTAATATTAAATTTATAAATCATAATGAAATATTTGAAAATATTTTAATGGTTTAATGATATTCCCAAAGAATCTAGTCACATGATTATGAGATTAATAATGCCTAAATTTCAGATTTATTTGAAGTGTTCTATCTTATTTAGAAAAATATATAATCATTTTAAAGTAATAATTTTTTGATCTAATCGATTATATTTTATTTTTTAGTAATTGTTCATGGATGAATTAATGGTATCAATACTCATGGAAAATGATGAAATTTACTTTCTAAAAAATCTAATACCAATAGTGTTGGAGCCATGTAGGTTATGGTAATTTTAGGTGATGTGACCGAAGTTATGACTAATAACCTTGCACATATAGAGTAGAATGGAATTCCATGACATGATAATCCAATGTAGGATCGTTTTTTGTGACAAAAAAACAAAATATTTTTTATAGAACTACCATTCCTGTGGTATCCAATGAATGAATTATGTCTCTTGCAATGTTATTTTTGTCCTTCAGATAAAATGAAAGGGAACTGGTTATGCTAGAAGAGTATTTTTATAAGGTTGATACTGATCAATATAGGTTTTTGATCCCAAATAATACATAGGAATAAGAAAAATATAACATGGAATAAAATTATTTTAATGTAACATTATTTTAAAATTTATTTCCCTCTTCTGAAATGGATTAAAATGAATACAAAGTTACCAATCCTATGGAAAATATAAGAATAAAGTGTTTTTGTGTATGAAACTAAATTTTCAATAGTAGAAAATTATGAAATTGAATACATATGTAATTTAGAAAGTAAGATTCATCATTTAATTAAATGTATTTATCCATGACTACTAAGGGAACTAGTTTTTTAAAAGATTATATGGTGAAATGGTATAATGTACCCTCATATTTGGGAAGAAAATTTATAAATCCTATACATTCAAGGTAAATCCATAAATTAAGAGGTTATATGAAAATAATGAAAAAGGGAACATTAAAAATAATAATAAAGGAATGAAAAAATATCCATTTATAAAAATTATGGAAAAAAACATCATGGAAAATACATAAAGGGTATGAGAGTTTGTAAAAGGTGAGGAGATAAGGCTCATCTAGTTGATGGATGAAAGGGAATTAAAGATACCAATGTTACCTTGTTCTTTATCTTTAAATATATAGGGAATTATTCAAACCAATGTCCCAAGTGTCAAAGGAACATATTAGAGAAGACATCTATGGGATATGAACTAGATTATGTGATTTCTATAGATGATGATGGATTTTCTAGTGATATAAATGAAGGTACTTTAACTATAGATCAATTTTTAAAAACTGATTAATTTCATTATAGATCATCACAATATTGTATATCTTCCATGTTTTCCAATAAAATTTGATATTTCCCTACAACCTTAAGAATGGAGATATAAATCAAAACATCTTGTGGAAATATCACTATAATACTGATATTCCAGTTAGTTCCCATTACAACACACAATAGTTACCAATTTGAAAACATTATTTCTATACCTATGGTTGAATTTTTTAAAATATTTTTTACTAATTATAATTAAAAATATAATTAAAAAATTATTACAAAGATAGTGAAATTGGATTTTTTAATGAAGATGTGGAATTATATATCTCTCTAGTAGAGAAATCATCATCTGGTTTATGTCTAGATCCACCCCTATAACTCTTCTAAATGAGATTCTTGAGGAAGAAGAGTGTGGAAAATCTATATATATAACATGTTATCCTTAAATTGAGTATGTGGCTATTTTGTATGAATACATTGATATATATCGTGAGGAATTACCTGTACATCACCCAGAGAGTGAATTTGAGTTCCATATTGATATAATCCCATATAAAAGAATAATATAAAATACTCCTAATAGAATAGACCATATTTAATTAGTTGTGTAAAGAAAAAACTATAGGACCTTTATAATAATGAATTTATAAGATATAGTGTTTCACCTTGGGGTTCCCCTATTTTTTTAATTGAGAAGAAAGATATATCTATAATGATATTCATTTAAAATAGGAAAATAAGAGCTATTATAATAAAAAAATATCCTCTATCTCACATTTATGACTAATTCAATCAAATTTTTGGTGATCAATGTTTTTCGATGTTTTTCCTTTATCTTGTGTATCATCAATTGTGTGTAAATAAGGAAGATATTATGGGAAATAAACATTTTTTTACAATGTAAAGAAATTATAAGTATAATGTAATTATATGGTGATTGACTAATTAACACTATTTTAATATATATAATGAATATAGTATTCTTGTAATATCATGATAAATTTATTGTGGTATTTATAGATGGTTTCATAGTATAATATAAAATATATGAGGACCATGGAAATCACTTTTAGATTATTCTTATAACACTTATCGAAAATGTGTTATAAGGGAAATTTAGCGAGTGTGAATTTGGGATTTACAATGTTTCTTTTCATTTCCATATCATCTACAAGGATGGAATATTTGTTTATCCTATGATGTCATTTAAATACAATGAATGGCCTACACCAATGAATTTAACTAATGTACAATGTTTTTCTGGTTTGGAATGTTACTATCAATGACTTGATCAAAACATTTCTGAATTTGATAACATGTTAACTAATCATACATTTAGGGGTAATAAGTTTTCATGTAAAATGTAATAAAAATACTTATTATAGGAATTTATGAAAATATTGTAAAAATCTCTAATTTTTAATCAATCTCATGAAGTGATGGATTTAGGATATAATTCGATTCATTGAAGAATAATTTTTTCCCTTATGAAGAGGGATAATGATATTTTCTATTCATCAAGGTAGTCAACGACTCATGAAGAGAATTATGAACTCCTAATATTTACTTGGAGGTCATAATATTTTCTATGATTATTTGGAGACATTATCTCTATGATGAAAGACGTGAGATATACATGAAATATAATATTCTATACTATACCTTTTCACAAAAATATATCAACATGTGGAAAAGAGGATTGACCAATCTACTCAAGTATTATGATTTCTCCAAACAGTACCGCCTAAGGGAGGAAAATATGTTAATAAATGAATTGAGGAGGAAATATCATGGAGTTCTAAAAAACTGAATATTTAAAGGAATCTTATGTTCACAGATTTAGTAAATATGGATATGAGGATTATTTAGGATGGGAACATCACTACATTTTCAATTTATTAATAGGATATCATTATTATAAAATTCATCCTAATTATGATAATTTAAAATGAAAATTGATGACTTGATTGATAGGAAATTGAAGTGGTTCATTTATGAGGATGGAATTTTTTAATTTTGAAAGATACTACATGCCCCATGTATAACTGAGATGAAAATGGATAATAATATTATGCCCATAGATTAACTTTTACTGTCAATTTTTTTAGTAATATCTATATAGTTTTTAAGGAACATTTTTTGTAGGATAATATAATGTGGGAAATTGTTGATTATGTATCATGATGATTAGTTTATAAATAGGTAAAGGCTGAGAGACATTGTCCTAAAGAATTCTTTGAACCTCTACCTAATTTTATTTTTAAATGAAATAAAATGATTATGGTAATAATTACTGGATTACCAATGACTCTTAGAAAGAATTATGGAATTTGGGAAATTTTATACCTTCTTATATAATCTGTACATTACCTCACTATAAGAGAGGATTTACTTCTTGAGAAACACTAATGGCTTTATATTAATGATTTTGTAAGAATTAATGTTTCACCTATTTCGATTTTATCACATAATGATCCAAGATTCCCATTAATGTATGGGAAACGTATTTGTAAGGATCTTGATACATAGATTAAATTGAGAACTACATATCATCCTCAAAATAATGGACATAACAAATAAAAAATTCAAACATTTGAAGACATTTTTGAGTTCAGTTTCTCATAAATTTAATGGAATGTGGGATCATTATTTTCCATTCTATATTTTTTCTTTAATAATAGATTCTATTTAAGTATTCATATAGGATTTTATAAATCATTATATGGAAATATATTTTGAAATCCATTTGGTTTGGATGAAGTTGGTAAAAAGAATCATATTTTCCTAGAACATATTGATAAGAAAATCAAAATGTAATGTTTTATTCAAAATAATTCTAAATTAGCCTAAATTGTGAAAATTATTTATACTGATAACCAATGTAAATATTTTTAATTTTATGTTGGAGATCAGGGTTTCTTTATTTTATCTCCATGGAATGGGGTTATATAGTTTGGTAGGAAAGGGAAACTGAGACCCAGGTATATAAAAAATTTTAAAATTACAAAAAAAATGAGATTTTTGTGTTACCAATTTTCAATGCCATTGAGAATATCTAAAATAGATGATTTTTTCTATATCTTATTGTTATGGATGTATGAATTATACCCAAAAAATGTGCTCATCTATGAACGAATAGAATTGGGAGATAATATATATTACTGTGAAAATCCTATAATGATTTGTGACACTATGTAATATGTGCGGAGGAATCAAATTACTCAACTTGTCAAGGTACATGGGAGAAATAATAAAATGGAGGAAGAAAAGTGGGACACTGAATATGTTATGAATAAGAACAACACTAATTTATTTACAGGGTATCACCCATGAAAATTTCAGGGGCCAAATTTTTTATAGAGGGAATAATGTTCCCTTGAGATTCAATGATAGTAAGTGGAAATTTTGTATCAATGACATTATAATACAATTAAATGTTTAATAATTCATCGAATATTATTATAATTTTATATTTTGAATATCAATTTTGAACCTACTAGGTCAAAATGAGCATAGAATGATTTTTTAAAAACATATCCCATTAAAAATAAGATTCTGTGAATAATTAAAAATGTATTATTTTACTAGTACTCATTTTATTTATAATTATACTTTATAATATGAATATCTAACCATGTATTTATTACAATTTTTTATAAAAATATATGAAATCATTTGGAGATAAAAATGCAAAAATTTTACCGAGCCGTTTTGTAAGGCTTAATATATTTTGATTATAATTAATTAAAATAATATTTATATGAAAATAATTTCATGTAAATTTATAGATTTTATATCTAAATATATAAATTTAATTTGATATAATTATTATTACAATTATTTTACATAATTTAAGACAATCATATACTTGAAAAATAAATTTAATTATAAACAAATTTTTATCACATTTTAGAGGTTTATTTTTCAAGTAAATGACGATAATTCTATAAATTTAATTTGATAAAATTTATTCCACATTAGAAATAATTATAAATAATATTACATAATAATTTCAACTTATTATTATCTAATTATCATTGGTAAAAATAGTAAAAAATTGTTTACAATGGTTAATGAGAAAATAGGTTTATCAGGAGTTAATATAATAAATGAAAAGGGAAAAAAATACTTAAACACTTTACTAAACCTTAATGGTTGGTTTTATTTTAGACATAACCTTAATATTTTTTAATATGAATAATTTTGGATCCCTTTTCCTAATAAATGGACTCATTAATATTTTAAAACATGGAAACATTACAAGGGTACCAGTCCCCTCAATTATAAAAGGGAACCTACTCCCCAAACTTATTCTCACCTATGAATCTATTTACATTGAAAAAACATACCAAAATCTATCCCAATATTTTTACCACATTCTATAGGTTATTTTAAAAAAAACCAACTCTAGTGTCCTTATAATGAGATCTAATGCAGGCTTCTATAAGGTAATGAAATCATTATAACAAGGATATTTCTTTTTTACTTCTTCTTTTACCACCTCTAATTATATGTTAAAAATTAAAATATATTGACTCTAGTTTCTCCCAAATACAAATATTTTATAATTTTTGTGTTGTACTATTTTTCCATCTCATTCTCCATCAAATGGGATACAAAACCATCACTCATGTGTACGGCGGACTACCGCCTTGTGAACCGATGTAATTTGGTTTCCATCACCGCCACACATGGATATTTATTAGGATATAAATAATGATTATATATATATATATATATATATGATATTTCTGAAATAATATTGATTCTCAAAATTTATTATTTCAGATAATTACTTAACCTTTCACCTGTTAAGTAAATGATAACATCAATTCTATTTGTGTATGGTATACTGTCTCCACAAAACGGTGCAATTAATTTTTCATGTCCCAAATTGATGAATGATTATAAGAAAATTTAATGAATTAATATAAAATATAAATTATTATTATCATTATATATATTATGAAATTATTTCCTATTCACAAGAATGATTGCATCAAAAAAAGTTTTTTTTTGAGAAAATGACGTAGTTCACAACAAAAACAATGTTAATAATGAACTATTGTAAATAAAATGGGTTGTAAGATATTATAAGAAGAAAATGTATTGTAGTATAAATACTAATATAGTTATATTATAAATTAATAACATTTTAAAAAAAATTATTCATGAGGTTAACTCATTTTAAACTAAGGGGAAGTGTGAGGTTAGGGATTTCATTTCTATTTCCACTCTATTGTGACATATTTTGTTATATGCACCAATTTATTTTTCATGGTGAATATGAAAAAACATTAATTTATTATATATATATATATATAATGATTAATGTTTATATTCATGTATAAAATTTCAAGGGGAAATGATTTAAATATTATTTAAGTGCTGAGCATTTATTTTACAATCTATTTTTTTTCTCTTATTTTAATTGATGAATTCATAGAGTAAATCCTTCATAAAATTCAAATATTAACATATTTTCTTCATATTTAAAGATTTTTATTAATTTTTTTTCTAAATTTACCCTCTATTGACTTGATTCATGCAAAAAAAATTTAAAATGAATAAAACGATATTATCCATCTTTTCTATCGGTTATATTTTTCTTCTACGTCCATATTTTTTAAAATTATTTTACGGATGATATTTTTATTTACTCAAAAAATATACTAAGGACATTTAAAGTTATTATTGAATTTTAAAAAAAAATTAATTCAATATTATTATTAATTTATTAATGGTTCATTTTTAATTACATTTACAAAAATTCAAAAGGTATTTTTCCTTTAAGTTTATACCACATTGAAATATTTTCCCACTACCATAACAATTTTATCTTATTTATATTCATATGTAAAATTTTAATGTTTTTAAAAATAAAATTATTTAATAAAATGATATTTTAATATTTCACTTTGATTTTATTTTTTTCTGTAATTCACTTGATTACATTAATAACCCAATATTTCCAAAAAAATGATGGCCGTATTTAGTCTCTTATTAATATTCTGGTCATTAAAATTATCTTGAAACATTAACATTATTGTAATATTTTTAAATTGGAATGTACATTTCTTATAAATATTTATAATCATTAAATAATCAATATAATTATTATCTTAATTTTATACCATTTTGACAAATGGTTTTTTAGAATGAATATTTTTTAATTGACTAATGAAATCATGATATTTCATATTCTTTACTCAATATATAAATTTATTAATAATGTATTTTTTAGGAATTAAATTTATAATTCATTATATGATGAATGCATTGGACAAGTATTGATGGGTGGGGCCCCATTATAGATAGACCGTCAATGCAACATCATGTATCAAGAGACAAACTAGTTGGATAAAATTAGTAATTTGGACTTTGGGTGTATACATAACCATCGATTAATCTATCTTGGAACAGTGCCTTAATGTATAAGTTATCACGTTGTTTGTGATCATGAAATATAACATTATTAATTTTTATTATTGTAAATTCAGTTAATATTATCCATGATATTATTTCATTGATATTATCCATATATTCATCTCATTTTAAATATTATTGATTAAATGGTATGTGTTTTTAGTAAACTACATTTCCATATTGGTTATGACTTATTTACTCTTTGTAGATTTTGGTGTATGTAACCCTTAATAATCATTTAACCTCACCCTTTCTTTATTTACTTTATCCAAGATATTTATAAGAAATCATTGAATGATTTCATGGATGAAATATGTTAATTTTAATATATTATCTTATTTTATCTGCATTTTAAAAAGGGAAAGCCTGTATCTATCCATTTTTTCATGACTACTAATAAATTTTGACCATATACATTGGAAATTTTGAATATATTAATAATGTAATAAATTAGGCACCTACTTTGGGATAATTGAGTTAGGGTTGTTACAATTTCATTAATGAAGAAAACTATAAACTTATCAAAGAAGGGCGGAAAGATCCATTTCATGAGGCCCATAAACATAGATATGTAATTCATTATGTGGACGAACATCACGAAAAACTCATGATTCCCATAGTGGAATCATAATACTGAATTTAGGATATCCTCCTAAAAAAATTGAATGGCTGATAACCAGACCTATGATCAATCATTTGGGACAACCTCTCCCTCTTAGATGATTTAATAGGGAGTCAATCCTTGAAATATGGTATTTTTTATTGAGTGTCACTTGATCTAGGTGGAACTAATCAATAAAATTCCCCACTATACAATTCTCTTTCTTGGGTAAAAACAATGTATATACACAAGGTGACACACGATATATAATGAAACCTCTTTTCATATGGTCCTTTAGATGAACCTTCATCACCCTAAGCTCTCTTGAAGCCATCCAATAAACATGAGTTGGTATAGGGGTGGTCCCATTGTGAATACCATTACAGCAGTGGATCTAATGACGATATATAGATCGTGGTACATAAACTCTAAATATGACCACAAACTCCTACGTGATGGTAGAAAGACAATTATATTAACCATCTCTTACACCAAGATTCAAATGTGCTAACTAATTGATTATCTACTGTAACTTACCACACACACGAATTGAACATCATGAATTATTGGATCACACTACCATAAATGGAAACTGTGATCTATAAGAGAAAATATTAAATATCTGATAGTAGAAGTGTATCAAATCATTGTCCATGTGTAATACCATGATATTTTATGATATATTAATAAATTCTATTTTATCACATATATGTGATACTCTTAACCCCAAGTCAAAATGAACTGTAATATATTATAACATTGTTAAAAATTAATTAAAATTTCATAATGAGTAGGAATTACCGATTGTAAAAAATATATTTGATAATGGGTTTAGATAAATAAAATATATCATTAGTAAATTCATTATATTATATAAAAAGAAAATTTCCCTCAAAATGTTTTTTTTGTGAATTAATATTATAAAAATGTATTTAATTGTTCTAAATAAGTGTATAATTTTTAGTAAAAATCAGTACTAAATCTAAAATTTCATCCTCTTGACTTTAATATCTCAAAAAATTATACATATGGATAAAAAAAAAGGAAATGATCAGTTATAATTGGTTATTTAAAATATTACTTATATTTTTTATTTTGTAATTTTATTTTAAATTTTTTGTGATAGAATAATCACCTTAAATGCTTACACAACATAAACACTGTATTCATTCAATTATTAGAAAAATAAACTAAATGACTTTAAAAATATTTAATGTAGTACAGTTTGGATGAATTATTATTTTTAGATAATTATATATATAAATATAACAATTTAAGGATATATTATAGGTTTAGTGTTAAATTAATTTTCATTCTTGTTTTCATCAAGTAAATTTAAATAAATGGTTCCAAAAAAGACATTTATGAAATTCTCAAATAAATAATGTTTTATTAAATGATTTAAAGTAAATCAAAATCCTAAATTTCGCCAAGATTAAGGGATATGGTTTAAAATATTAGTCATGGTAAAATTATGAGTCACTTTTACTTTTATGGTAACATTGATAACCATTAATGAATAGAATACTTTGAGAATGTGGTAATTGTCAAAAGGGTTAATGGGGGTTAAAACTAAGAGATTTGGATTTAAAACTCTAAAAAACATATACTATTATTTTTGTTAGATTATTTTTCATTCTCAACTAATATTATAAATATATTAATTTTGAGTCCTATTAATAATTAATTTATATTAATTTAATAGTATAAGTAATTCCAATAGTGTCCCAACCCTCACTTCGAAAAGAGAACATATTCTCATATCATTCTCACACATTTTGATCCATTTAACTTAAATTATCACTACCGTAGTACATTCATAGGTTCCATCACTTAAACCTTGAGATTATTATATTTCTTAAATACCATCCATTAAATGATTAAGTTTGAATCCAAATATGGTTTCTCACTAAGAGGCATAACTCTTCAAAAAATAGTTTCAATTTTATTTCATGTCATACTTCCTCTAAATTTAAAACATAAATTATAAAATAAATATTTATGTATATTTAATATAATTAATTTATATTATTATTATAGAACAACCATTGTCCATCATATTTCCATCTATTGGAAAATTATAATGTTTCTCATTCGTATGTGTGGACTATCACCTCCACGAAGAAATATAATTTGTTTTTTATCTAGTTTTACATTTACAGTTGTCATGAACTGCCTTCTCCAAGATGAGGGAATGGATGAAAAAGTTCCCTTACCTTCTTCCTCAAGGTGATTGATAGATAATGACCCTTGAGTCCCACCTTAATAAGGCCCCGAAATTGAGGAAAGAAAAAAAGGTATAGAATCTCACATAAATGGAATGCATTACCGTCATTATTCATTGAATAGTATATGGAGATGAGATAGAAATTCCCTGAAACACCCAGACTAATGGTAAAATTAAATCCAAGAATCCATTCCATCATACATGTTAAAAAGTAAAACTCATGAAAAGAAAGAGAAAACTCCCAAATCATGTACCAAGGAAACAAAACTAAACAGCAACAACAACTATCCTAACCACAAAGCTAGTAAAGTCCATCATGGACCCCAATTTCCTCCTAGAAACCTTAAAGCAGTTTTGGATAGGTATAGTGAGGAAACATGTTTACACAATAAGGAAACTAAATCTAATCTTGCACAAGTGAGGGAACATACTAATTCACCTGTGAAAAAACAATAGAACCTCGAGCATTTACCAATGAATACTAGCCAACCCAAAATCACCAAGACACAGTCACCCAAGAAACTAAAGTCAGGTAATGTCATAATACAAGCACATAAACATTTTGGTACCCTGCACACCACTTTCTTTCTAGTTAAATGATCATTCCTAATGATTTGATGTATTGAAACTGCCATTCTTCCCAAACACAGTCCTACTGCCACAACCTACCCGAAAACACTTGGGACACAAACCACACACAACTACACCCAGAGAAACCTAGGCCACAACAACCATTATCTTGCCTGAAGAAACCCAGGCCTCAACAACCATGAACCACAATTTAAGACACCTAATCCTCATCCTGAAGATACTGGGGATAATATCCCTAGCCCACAAACACCTAAGTCCCTCGTCCAGAACAAACCATCACAAGAAGAATAATGGGTTTTGTTAAGGCCCAAGCCATTATAGCCTACCCAGATAAGCCCAAGTAGCAACATCAGGAAGAGGGTGGGAAGAATAAAATCATTGACCAACAATCCATCGTTTCACCAACATGTTGGGAAAGACACCCTCACCCATGAAATGGAGGTGTTCGGCACATAGTGCTCAACAATGGTGGGGTGTGTGTTAAAATCACCTGGAACTATAATACATATACATATATAGGTAAAGAAACACTCCACCCCAACCTATAGGTTTCACATGATTAGATAACTAACCCACATCAGCAACTCATTTGCTACTACTCATACGTGCAAGACCATAATTCGAACACTACTTAGGACAATCCCAACACCCATTTTGTTCAATTTCAATTTATTTATTATTAGAGGATTCAATTTATATTATTTTTTCACTACCGAGAAACTGACAACCATAACCACACCAAGAAGTGAACAAAACCAATTTAGAGTCCCACTGCACAACAACACAAAAAACAGCACTAAAGAACAACACAAAACAAGACATGTATTCCAAGTGCACATCCCTGTGGAACTACTATCAACTAATATCACTCAATTTAATACCAACCATTACTACTCTCACAGACCAACCCTATATCCCCACTACCCAATCAATCCCCAGATGTAGCCCATGGTATAACAAGTCCATATTCACATGATAGTCCCACTTCTTGACATCTCTTCACGACCACAAAACAACATAAAGATAGTTCAACTACATACAAGTTCATCAGTTCCATAATCAATCCATCTCTCGGACTAAGACACTAACACGTAATGGATAGTGCCACAGATTATATGTGTTTCCATTCTGTAATCAATCAATCTCACAAACTGAGACACCAACACACTCCCTCTACCACCCCACATTCCAATCCCATAGAACCCAGACCAAAACACACAACACATAACAACATCAATCAAACCAAGCGTGCTCAAATTTAACCGACGAGTGTTCTTTGATTTCCACTGTAATGTCACCAATGTGATCACAGAATAGGTTTGAACACGGGGAATCCATTAATTTAACAGAGTGTATGTGATTAATCAGGATTCATGTTACACTAGTGCATCAAAACATCACAAAAATACTGAACACCAGTGGACAATATAATACCACCAACAATAATTATTTTCATAAGGCATTCAGCCACAAAATCAATAAAATAATAAATGTTAATAAAATAAAATAGGAAAACAACATGAAACCACACCCTACACATTATTATTTTATGTGAGTTATATTTGGATCATATTAAATTATTTTTCAAGAAGATAATCCATCCGTTCATTATTAGGAACCATTAACATACCCTTCCCACGGTATGGATGATTAAAGAGAATCAAATTAAAATCCCTACGTGGATGATCAAATATTGAAGTTATTTATTGCGGCATGAATAGAGGATGGTTAAACTTTTAAGAAGAACTCCAAGGATGAGGGGGAAGGCCTAAAACATGGTTGCATGACCCTTCTCAGGATAAAGTTTCTAGGTTCACCAAGAGAAATTAAATGGAAGATGGAAGATATGATCTCAGCTTAAGAAGATGCCAAATCCTAATATGAGGGAGACAATTTCGATGTACTTAAATGTTATATTTTGGTTTGAACATATAGATTTGTGGTTAACACATTGTAACAAATTGATATTTAATAATTACCCTTAAAAATACTGGAGGTAGACCATCATATGGATTTGATTTTATAGATTAAATTTAAATAGATAAAAAAATCACAAGGGAGAAACAAGGAAAACTCAGAAAACTAGCCATGGGAGAATTCCACTCTTTGGTGAGACACCGTAACAGTGCCATCGTAAGTGGTGTGACAATGACGGTGTGACCATAATGGTTCCACCATAGTGGTTCCACCATAACAGTGTGACTGTGACTGTGTGACTATGATGGTGCGACCATGAACGAAGATACTGTGATGATGTGACTATGATGGTGCCACCATAACCGGTGCCACTGTTTCTGGGGGACTGTTTGGTGGAACATATTTTTTTTAGAAAAATCCTGGTGCTAGCCACTTTGATACCTATGAAAACTATGAATGCACAATTTCCAAAAAATAAAGACCCTGGGATATCTGGTTCATTACATTATATGCCTCACAAACTATTCTTTTCCCCAAGAACCCAAAACCAAACTGGAATAGAGAGAGTCCAAAAAACAACCTCTTAAGATACATCTCATGGATAAACTTCCCTTAGTTGAAAACTAGAGGGGAAATATCAACATCCAAGAACACCACTTTGACATATATCTCTTAAACTACTGGGGAGACACTATAGCTCCACTACCCCATGAATAAACACCAATTCCAAATTTCACACTTTCCACACCCATATATTAGGTATCCTTTTCCCCCTGTGAAGATACTAACCACTTTGGGCGGCCCTAACTCTCCCGTATTGTTTTAATCACATCCTCAACAATGCATCGTGATTTAGGACCAGGTTCTCCCTTTTCACACATCAGGACTTTTCACACACATTTAGAGAACTAGGGAAACAACTCATCACATTGAAAATGTGGTCAAGAATCCACCACAAACAAATGACAAAAGAAAAACATAATAGAAAAACTCAATATAGCTCTGGGTAATGGGATCACTTTTAAACCTCCAATTCCTAGGTACTCTCCTCATGGACACCGTGCCTCCAGGGAAAACGAACCAAGGGAATGGTCTTCCCATGAAACACCTTCATCTCACGATATTCAATTATTACCAGTTGCTCCACAAAAGTCGCATCATCAACAATATCAAAATCTCCCCAGTCTAGGATGTTGGTGTCATCGTGTAGATACTGATAGAGTGGAGAGACATGAAATATGTTGTGGACCATCTCCGACCATTGTTGTAATGCCAACTATTGTGCCACATCATCAATTCTTCCGAACACATTGAATTCTCCGATGTACTTGGGAGGAAGCTTAATCCCCCTACCAAACCTCCACTATCCACACCAAGGGGATGCTATTAATAACACATAGTCCACAACCATTAACTCCAAGGGTATCCTCCTATGATAGACTTATGATTTATGTCAGTCTTGAGCTGTCGTCATCCTTTCTTGCACAAGTTGAACCTACTCTATCGTTCTTTGCACTACCACTGAGCCCAGGAAACCTGCCTCCCCAATCTTTGTCTTGCACACAAGTGAACGAAACGATCATCCATAAAATGATTCAAATGGTTCTATGAAAATTCTATAGTGACAGCTATCATTGTAAGAAAACTCCACCATGGCCAAGGGTCATACCGACAATCCACTGAAATTCAGAACACACACTCAAAATATATCCTCTAACATCTGAATGATCCTCTCTATCTAACCATATGTATTGTGGTGGAAGGCGGTTCAATAGCTTACCTAGGTATCGAAATCATGTTGTAATTCCATCAAGTCTCATTAAGTAAATAATGTATCCCAATTCGAAATGATGAATCTTGGAACACTGTGTAGCCGCACCACTTCTTCCATGTACCTTTGTGCTAACACATCCACTACACTCGACTCTTTAATCGATAAGAATTTAGCCGATTTAATCAATCGGTCCTCCAATACCCAGATTTAATCACAACATCCCTCATACCAAGGTAGTCTAATGATATAATCCATCAAGACATCATCACACTTCCACTCGGGAACATCTAAGGGTGGCAATAGTCTCTTAGGAACACTGTGTTCAGCCTTCACATACTGACACACTAAGTTCCGTTCCACAAACTCCTCCACTGCACGCTTTATGTCCGGCCACATAAACTGACCACTAAATCCTTGATACATCATGTATACTTCTGGATATGCTACCAATGGAGAGTTATGGATCCTTCTGATAACTCTATTTCACATCACCACCGTGAAAAATAGCTTCCCACAGAACAATATCCAATTCTGACTATCCTCCATCCATCACACTGGCGCATCACACTGGCTAACATGATCACACATCACTTTAGCCTCTGATTCTCCCCATTAGGACTCCTCCACCTTCCATACCAAATAAGACTATATAGTCATTTGAAATAGACATCCACTACCATCCTCCACTATCAATCCAAGATGCAAAGCAGTAACCTCCTCCAATACATTCCACGCTTCTGAAGACTCCCAAAATACATCCTTTTGTGACATCCTGCTCAAGACCTCTTCCTCCATGTTCTCCTTTCAAAAGGTGTGTGAGATTTATAAGTTATATTCCTAAAGGAACTCCATCATCCTCCACTGCATCATGTTCATGTCTCACTGGGAGAAGATATGCCTCATGTTATTATGATTTGTGAAGACCACGAAGCTTCCCTGATGAGGTAACACCACCAAACCAATGGTGTGATCATGAATGCCACAAGCTCTAGGTCATGGGTGGAATAGCTATGTTCGTGATGACATAGATTTCTAGAACCATAAGATATTATTCTTTACTGATGCATCATCACACATCCCAAGCCTAGCAACGGAGCATCACATTACACCTCGAACATCACCCCTTATTTTGGGAACCTCAGCAATGGAGAAATCATCATATTCCATTTCAGATAACTGAATGTTGTCTGAAACTAATTACTCTATACAAAAGCCTGGCCCTTTTTGGTCAAATTTATCTACAATGCTACAACTTGAGAGAATATGGGTATGAACCTTTAATATTAACCTTACATACCAATGAAACTACAAACCCCTGCCACAATCATGGGCTCTTCTAAAGAAACAACTGCTTCGACCTTCGACGAGTCCACTTATAATACCTTCTAGGAAACCATGTGTGTAAGGAAGTGTACATCTCATGTCTAGAATATTCACTTTGGAAAACTTCGCGTAGAGCTGGTGGTGTTGGAGGACCTCCAAAACAATCCTTATATGCTCGGTGTGATCCTCCTCTGATCTGGAGTAGATTAGGATATCATCAATGAACACGACCATAACTTGTTCCAGATACTTGCAAAAAATGGAGTTCATGAGTCCCATGAACACATATGGTGTGTTCGTAATGTCGAACATCATGGCCACGAACTCAAAGTTCCCATACCTTCACTAGAAGTCAGACTTCAGGTTGTCACTCTCCTTCACCCTCAACTGGTGATATCCAGACCACATGTCAAACATAGATTACCATACTTCTCCCTTAAACTAGTCAATAATTTCATTGATCTTGGATAGGGTGTAATGATTCTTCACTATTACTGGATTCCGTCTCGAATAGTCTACACACATGTTAAGACCACCATTTCCCTTCTTCGAGAGTAGGATATGAGCACCACATGGAGACACACTTGGTGAGATAAAACCCTTCTTCATCAAGTCCTAAACATGAATATTCCAATCCTTCAGCTCAGAAGGATCCATCCAAAAGGGAGCCATAGAAATCAGATGGAAAATGGGTTGTATGTCTATCACGAACTCAACATCACATCGAGGGGTAAGATTCACAACCTCTTTGGGGAAGACGTCCAAGAAATCACTAAAAATCCCTAAAACATCCACCATATCCATGTCTACAGATTCCACTGATAGCTCATCTAACAAATAAATTTAGGGATCCACATATCGATTTCCCTTCTAACAACTTTTCTCGCCAACAAAAGCTACACGCTGGCCACCCACATCCGAGAACACGAACCTCCTCTAGAAGCTATTGATAACATTGTGCTTGGAGGGTAGCCACTTGATTACTAGAAAGACATTGTATGAAGGAATTTGTAGTAGAAGAAGTTCCCTACTGGACTGATGCTACCCCAACATCCATCTATATCCTCGAAAACCATCAAACCGGCTGGTCAGACCTATAACTAACATACACAACACCAGAGGTGCGAAAAGTCTCTCTACGTCTATAACCAAGTCACGGGCTATACTGGGCACAAAAAAGGAGTATGAAGCTCATTATTCAAACAATGAGTATGTAAGATTACTAAACAAATTAATCGTACTTTGAACAACATCTCGTGCTGCTGAAACAACTACCTATGTGGCATGAAATTTCCCACTCCCAACTCCTATTCCACTCAACTATCGACTGTATCCCCAAAAATTCCCTAGTAGAGGTCCCAGAAGAGCACCCTGAGTTCGGAATCTGTTAGATCTGTCTACCCCCAGTGGTGTGGGATCTCACTACCCCTGCTGCAGGAAAGGCCTAGCTGGAAATTCTTTCTTCTAAGTTGGGCACTGAACATGGACACCCCCACTGTACTACACTCAAATAGGGAACTTATTTTGAAGATGTTCATGACTTACACAAATAAAGTACCTCATTCCAAGGCCCATGGGGAAATGGAGAGGACTGGGATATCAGAACTGGAACTGTTGAGGCCTACTCCCCACTGGCCGAAACCTCAAAGGCCCCGACGCTGGAGACCTACTATTAACAGCCTTCCCCTTTAAAAATTCAATGGGATCCCCTCTCATAGAATACCTCTTAGAATGTGTATCTTCTCCATTAATTTTTCCTTCTTCTGAACTTCTTGGTACATTGGTAGACTAAATAGAGTAACATAATATTGAAGAGAAGGCTAGAGTGCCTCCTCCCGGCATCTTTCCCGTGACTCCTCATCCAAGAGGATGTTCATAGAAAATGAAGGATATCCTTGAACTTGATCCCCAAATCCATCACCAAAATACTACCATCCTAGATGGAGATCAGCTCCGACCACTTATCGGCCTTCATCATGGAAGAAAATAATTTCGACCAGAACTACTTCTCAATGTCAGTCCACGAAACCTCAGTTTCCTTATTCACTATGAGGTAAAGAATCCACTGCTGACATGCCATTCCTCACATGTAGGTACCTATGATAGGAAACCATTACTATGTCGGAGCCCGAATCCATCTGAAATCGACCACTAGTTCCTTGAGAAAGCTCTCCATATCCATGTCCGAGAAATTGCCCTAATGCATTCCCAGAGTGTACCGCTAAAAGGCATGAAGCATATTATTCCACTTATCATCATCCTCCACTTGATAGACACCTCGCTGATCATCCTGATCCACCTACTTGGCCTTTATTTCCTATACCACTCACGAATGATACCCAGGTAACATAGTTGAAAAAAGAAAACAAGAACTTCTATGCCCCGGTTGTGTGGAAAATTTCTTTGAAAATTTTATTTGAAGTAATTATTTATTTTAAATTTCTAAAACACACAAGACTCATAAGAACACAATTCATTATGATTCATGTACTTTTCCAAGGGTATGTACCCTGCAGTTAGTGTATCCTCACATGGTCGTTCAGTAGATCTTGAGTTCTTACATCGGATAATAAGGATCCCTAAAATCCCATTTCCAAGTTGGTATTCCCTATCCTACCTCACACACCATGATTTCAAAAAAAAATCCCCTGCTAACCCATGAAATATTCATTTTACCTAACCTTGAACTCTATACTATCTCTCAACCATTATTCGTTGATTCCATTCTGTCATGACCCGCCTTCTCCAATATGAGGGAAGGGATGAAAAAGTGTTCTTCCCTTCCTTCCACAAGGTGAAGTGGAGATAATGAACCCCGGGTCCCGCCATCAATAAGCCCCAGAGTTGAGACTATCACCATGTGTATATAATCTTACATAAATGGAATACATTACCATTTTAATTTGTAGAACAAGGTCAAGAGATAAGATGGTAAATCCCAACAATATCAAGACTAAAGTTAAAAATAAAGTCGTGGATCAATTCCAACATGCATGTTCAAAAGTAAAATAGATACAAAGAAAGGAAAAGAACCCTAATAATGTACCAAGGAATAGAAACTAAACAAAAATGCAACTATCTTGAAGCCTGAGCTAGTAATGTCCAGCATGGTTCTCAATGTCCTCCTGGAAACATGAAAACAGTTTTACATATGTTGGTTGAGCATATAAGTATACCCAATTGGGAAACTAAAGCTACTAGTGCACAAGTGAGGTAATATACTAATGTCCCTATTATAAAACAGTTTAACCTCTTGCATATACCAAGTAATAATATCCATCCCAACCTGACCAAGGAACACTCACCCAAGAAACACAAGTCATGTAAAGTAATAATATGAGAACAATGACATTTGGGTACCCCGAACACCACATTCCCATTGGTTAATGGCTCATTCCTAAAAATATAGAATTTTAAACTGCATCTCTTCCCATATGCAGTCCCACTACCACATCCTTCCAGTACCCATCCGGGCCCCAAAAAATACACAACCGTGCCCCCAGACACCTGGGCCACAACAACCACCACCACACTCGAAAACACCTTGGCCTCAACAACAAAACAACGTGCCCGAAGACACCTAGGACTTAATCTAATGATACTTGGAAAAACATAACTGGCCCAAACAACTGATCCCCTATTCCAAAAAAACATTCAACCGAATAATGCTAGACTATGGTAAGCCTCAATTGATTATATCCTACCCTAATACGTCCGAACAACAAGATACAGAAAAGTGTGTGCGGAAGAAAATCAGTAACCAACCATCCATCATCCCACTCAGATATAGGGAAAGACACCCTCCCCATGTAATTGAGGTGTTCGGCACATAGTGCTCAACAAGGTTGGGATGCATTAAGATATCACAAGGAACTATAATATATATATATATATATATATATATATATATATTGGAAAACAAACACTCTACCTCAACTGACAAGTTTCACATGAATAGACAACAAGCCCACACCACCACAGATTTTGTTGATACTGCTACATACATGACCACATATCAACACCTACCAAGCCTAATCCTAACCCCCATTTTGTTTAATTTCTATTTATTTATTCTTAGTGGATTCACGTTAAATTAGTTTGTCACTACCAGGCAACTAAAAACCATAACCACACCATGAAATGAACAAAACCAAACTGTTGTCCCATTGCATAGCTGCAGAAAACAACATCACAAAAAAAACAACACAAAACAAGACTTGATGTCCTACTATACAACCCTATTTAGATACGACCAACTACCATTATTCAATGTAATACGGCCCATTTCTTCTTTCATAACCTAGCCTTGGAGACCCGCTGCCTAAACGATCCCCAAATGTTGTCCGACTACATAACAAGTAAATAAACATGTGAAAGTCCCACTGCTCGATGTTGTTTCTTGATAACAACACAACCTAAAGGCAGTTCAGCTACCTATAGGTTCACCCATTACCCAATAAATCAATCTCTTGAACGAAGACACCAACACATAATGGACAATCCCACTTCAAAAATTTTTATAAAGTCTGCAATCAATCAATCTCTCAGACTAAGACACCAACACACCCCATGTACCACCCCACACACCAAGGCCACAGAACTCAGACCAGAACCCACATCACATA
This sequence comes from Viscum album, assembly GCA_963277665.1. NCBI lineage: Eukaryota > Viridiplantae > Streptophyta > Magnoliopsida > Santalales > Viscaceae > Viscum > Viscum album. The sequence continues at coordinate 1,707,488,847 of OY728138.1, read as the reverse complement.
ACCACAACCTGTAAACCAGGCATGTTCATATTTAACATATAAGGGTTTTTTAATTTCTACATAAATATAATCGGGGTGATCAAAAAATAGGGTTGATCATGGGGAATCATTTTATTTAACTGAATGTACATGATTAATCAGATTACATGTAACACCTATGATGAAAAACATCACAACGAATCCAAATAGTAGTGCACAAGAAAAGACCAAAAACAGTCATGATTTTCATTAGGAATACAACTACAATAACTTTAAATGAATGAAATATAACAAAATAAAATTTCTGACCATCATCCTACCACACAGTGACCATTATTTTATTTTCACATGTTATCTTTTGATCATATTAAATTAGTGTTTAATTGTCATTTAAGAAGAGAATTCAGTCATTCCTTACAAGGAAACATTAAAATACCCTTCCCACATAACTAAAAATTAATGAGAAGAAAAAGAAAATTCCTACTTGGATGATTAAGGATCAAAGTTCTTTATTGCACCAACAACATGGGATAGAGAAACTCACAGGAAGAACTCCAAGGATGAGCGAGAGGGGCTCCATCATAGTTTCATGGCTCGTCTCAGGAGGAAGTCTTTAGGTACACCAAGAGAAACAAAATGGAATAAGGAAGAGAGGATCATGGCTTACGAATAGATAAGATCCTAAAACCAGGGAGACCATTTCATAGTACTTAATAGTCATATCATGGTATGACCACATGTATTAGAGGATTCACACTTTGGAATTAATTGGTATTTATTAAATCCAATTTGAAAAAGTGAATATATAACAATGGAAGACTGTGAGTTGATAGATTAACATTAAACAGAGAGAAACATTAAATATGGGAGGAACTGGGAAAACTCAAAAAACTGTGGAAGGGGTTGTGACACTTTTTGGTGAGACAACATAATTGTTCCACCGTAAATGGTGAAACCATGATGTTGCGATAATGATGGTTCCATCGTAGCGGTGCCACCGTAGTCGTGTGACCGTAAACAGTGTGATTGTGACGGTGCAACCATAAACGGTGCGACCGTGAGCAATGTGACAATGACAGTGCGACCGTGATGGGTCCACTATAACCAGTTCCACCATAACTAGATCCATCGTAACCGGTCCCACTGTTACGGTTTGACCGTAACAGTGCCACTATTTTGGGGGAATCGTTTGGTGGAACTAATTTTTTTTGGAAAACTCCCTAAGCAAGACACTTTGATCCCTACGAACACTACGACCATTTGATTTTCACAAAGGAATGGACTGGTAAAATACATGTCATTAAAATGGTAAATAGATAACATTAATGGATATATATGATATAATAATGATTATATAATGGTGAATCATTATTTTTCATTCTTTTATTCTATCTGTTGAATAGTAAAAACAATGTTCATGCATACGTATGACCAATCGTCTACATGAATGGTGTAATTCATTTTTCTATATATGAATATCATGGTTGAATATATATATATAATCAATATATATAACATTAATATATTTATTAACATTCATGATATGATAAAACCATGACCAAAGTATGAGGAACATGACTTCCAATCCTAAACATGCATGAAAATAAAAAATGCTTTCACTCGAAACATTGATATTAATAATTTTTTAAACAAACAAGTTATAAGATATTTCTAGAATATAATATATGGTATGAGATATAAGAGTATTTTTCTATAATAAATGAATAATAAATTAATATAAATTATAAAGTTGGTTCAAATGTGTATGACGAAAGATTAGACTTGTGGTAAGGGATTTATATCTCAATCCCTTTTAATTTGGGATAGTTCTTTCCTAAAATTCCATTATGAAAATTATTGGATCCTTATCCAATAAATACATACATATTTTTCTTCTACCATATTTATTTTAGAAGAGTATGTTTTTCATTGTTTTTTCCTCTATTTTAATACTCAATAGACTAGAAATATTTTTTAAGGATATATACCTTTATTTATCTTTTTTATAAAGAATTATTTTTCTATCATGTTATTGTTTTATAAAAAAATTGAAGAATATTTTCCCTATTATACAATGATTTTTAGTGTCTTTTTCACCCAATTTTTTATTTTTTTCAATATTTATTAAACGTAATATTCTTGTAATTTTTTGAACAAGGTATTTATGAATTATTAATGAAAATGAGAAAGGAATATTTGTTTTAACATAAACAACATGATAAAATATTTCAACCACTGTAAACACTCTTGTTTTGAATATTCTTATTAACTTCTACAAGGATATTTTTTTAAAAAAAATATATAGCATTTTATAATTTTTTATATTTTGTAGAAGTGATTTCAAATTGAAATGGGTATTTTCCACATTTAATATTCAACTTATATTTTAAAATAATTTTCAATTATAATAATATACTCGATGTCAATTATGATTGACATCGGATTTGATCCAATGATACCATCTGCATTCTTTATCTCTATGGTGTATTATTGTTATGATGATATTTCTATGAACCCATTTATTTCTCATGGATTATGATTTGATGATATAATGAATATTTTTTGAACATATGTCACACATATGTATAGTTTCCATAATGTAATAAGAAATCCCAGAATTATATAATCCTCCAGTGTATTGGGTAAAGTATTATATCTCATGATATAATTATGGGAAATTTTATTGATTGATACACCATGGGAAAAAATTCACTATTCTCAATCATATATGAAAAACAGGTTTATGTTATTGATAAACTATGGGAAAAAGTGAGGATCCATGATCTAATATGTTATGGGAAATAAGTGTTTCTTTTTAATTCAATATGGTATGACTATGTTATTAGTAATACATGACATATTAAATGATTTATATTCCTATGATGGGTCCACATGTTAAGGAAATTATATTGATATGAACATATGATTATTGATTGATAATAATGTTCTCTCTCTCTTATGAGTCACTTATTTTGAAATGATTATTTTGTATATTATGAATCATTTTTAAGATATATGAAATATAGGGTATGAACATTGAATTTTATGTTTATGATCTAATTACCTTTTCTTATGTTTTTATATAATTTGTAACTTATATATCTGTTGTTTACCCTTACTAAATATCTGAGATCACCCTTTCTTATGACTTCTTTCCCGAGGTCATACAGAAATGTTTTATGTAGGGTATGTTTAGAGGGGTACAATGTGAGAGGAAAATTATGAGATATGATAAAGGATGTAACTAAATAATGTGGTCATACATTTAGTCTCCAAATACACTATAAATTTTATGATTCAAAAATTGATCATAATGTTATACTATCAATATCCACATATTTCACATGAGCCTCACCTCGGTTGGTGAGGGCTCGACATGTGCATCTAAGAGACCCAATATCAAGTCATGGTGGGGGAAAATTTATGGGGTCTACTATTGTAGTACTGTAGCAGCTAAACTATTCAACCATCTAGGCCATTGGGCCACCAGTTTGTGCTTCGGGTCTTGCAAGGCTTTTGTTCCAATGAAAGGCCTTCGAGCTAGTAGTTTCATTAGGCCTTTGGGCCACCTTATGGCCTTAGGTACACCCAAGGCCTTCGAGCCAATTGAATATAGATGTACCAGTCAAACTACAAGAGATATGGCTTCAGATGAAGATTTAGGGAAGGTGCATACACTAGAGAGAAGCTAACCGAAATTGGAAGAATGAGAGGGTATGGAATTGCCTTCAGTACCGAGCATGTGAAAATTTCCATATGATAGCTTTTCGACCAACCCTGCGAAGGAGGAGTGATGTTATCTTGACATGTGGTGAGGATGAGAAGATCTGAGTTGTCTTTTCTAGGTGATTACCTCTAAGACCAATTGGTTCATGTAATTGTATCTAAGCCTTTGGGCCTTATAATGGTTCAACCTCATCCCTTGAAAGGTGGATTGTCAAAAAACATTGAGGTCCTTTAGGCCATTTTGACATAATATTCATCTAAAAATATGTAATTTTTATGTTTTAAATTCTGGGGCTACTATAGTTAGTATCTAAAAAAGATTTATTTAATATTTGGGCTTTGGGGATTTAAAAATTTTGTGAAAACCCTAGGGAAAATTCTATGTATATGATAAATTCCAATGGTTTTGTAATGGCCAGGGATAACTTATGGTCCACCAATGGGTACATAAATTTAGAATATTGTTCCATTATTTAGACATCATTTGATCGATATTTCATTATTATATGTTAGATCAGTCAAATTGTAAAATCTAAATTTATACAAATTATTTTTTTTCTTCAATGGATGGAACCAAAAGATTTCAATCAAACGAATAATTTTATAGATAACAAAAAAATTTCTACACGAGATACCAAATATTATAAGGACAATAATTCAAAATATTATTTCTATTATCACAAAAATTTATCTATCCATGAATCATAATAATATTCCAAAAAAATACTAAGAACAATGTATTTGGTGTGTCTTTAATGAGTAAACATCCACCTTCTATAATTAGGTCTTTTTATCCACATGTTTACAAGTAACATATCATCACCATTGAGAAAATATTTTCTAATCTATAGTGATTAAAACATGAAAATGTTGTCTTAACCATTTATCCTTTAGAAAGAAAATAATACCAATGGTGGAATCTTATTTATAATATGATTCAAGAGGATGAAAATGATTCCATGTAATTGGAATAGTTGAGTAGGATATTTATTAGTATGTAATTATCCTCGTATTATATATATAAAATGATAAATAATTCCTTAATCTTAATAAAAAGGATGACGAATCCATTTGTACCCATGAGGAAATTCTTATAGCACATTCAAGGTAGTATTCTAGTTTCATCATAATCACTGAACAGAAAATCGATTTATTCTATGGAGGCACAATACTAAGTCACTATAAGGAATTATTTATAAGAGACATTTGTATCTTCAAAAACACCATTAAATATTTTCCCATGGTAGATATGGAGATTAGAGATTCTAACCATTACAATAGTTTTAAAAAAATGAGGTTGGTGTCCCATGAAAAATTGAATAAATAACACGGTGGTAAGAAATATAAGCCTTATGCCTTATAGAAAAATGGAAAGAAACATGGTGGGAAATTACTGAATGGTACATGGTTTTGCATTTAATGGGGAAAGGTGTGTTGTAAATCCTGTGAAAATCAAAAGACGATAATGAGTCCAGTTGATACAACGAAGTAATGGGGGATTCAAACTAACACACAACCCACACTAAAATGATTTAAATGAAATGGTTATATGTATTACACCAATAAGTGCACAAATTTGATGGATAATTATGATGACCAGTATCCACAACCACTTAAAACATTTAGAAAAAGAAAATATCATGAGATCATGACTATAGATTTAGGATATGAGAATAATTTGGTTAAAGGTATACTTAACATCCACTCTAGATTAGATAATGGATTTTTTATTCTATAAATAAGCCCTATTTTAAATATAAGAAATTTTATTACGACAAAAATCTTACACATCAATTATTATATATTTAGTAAGTGGTGAAAACTCATAATGGTGTAATGGTGGAATCTAAAGTATATAGTTCCTCTCCAATTTAAGTTTGTGGGAATGTGATTCCTAAAAATACTATGATTCTTAAACTAGATGAATTTTATTTGATTCTAATAATGAATTGTATTTTATTATATATATTTGAGATAAATTTTTGTGGAAGGTAAGTCGCATTTCATATTCCAAATTATTATTTGATTATTTTCCAAGCTGAAGATGAATATAAACTCCCACTGGAAATTTATTCTACCTTGTAGGCTTTAATTCATATCACATAAGGGTATCTATCTCCGATAGTGGTGTATAAAATCAGTATTTAGGATATTCCAATTGTATTGGACTTTACTGATGTCTCTCTATAAGATCTACAACTTTTAATCTGAATAATGACGTCTAGTTTTCAATAGATCTCATACCTTTTACTACTCATATTTAGAATAATATATATAATAAGAACCAAAATATATTGTAGGAATTAATGATGAAACCCCAAGAGAAAATTTATATTGGATTCATACACCATAGTGTGTCACTAGAGTGGGCATTTTCTCTTTTAGTTTTGAAAAATGGCTGGCAAAATATATTAGAATTGATTATCATGAACATAATAAGATCACCGTCAAGGTCATGTATCCTCTACCCAGTATAAATAATTTTTTTGAAAAATTTTGACCAAATAAACTCATTTCCATGATTGGATTTTATTCTAGATATCATCAAATTAGTGTTAAGATTGAGTATATACCCAATAAAACAATCTGTATAAAGTATGTGTATTATGAATTTATATTGACTTCATTTGTAAATAATAATTATCCTTTTATCGTCCTGGATTTAATGAATTGAGTCTTTATAGATTACCTTTCTTCGATTTTGGTGGTCTTTATAGGTGATATTCTAATATATTTGATGAGTTAGGAAGATCACGATAATCATTTGAGAATTTTCTAATAACCCTATGTAAGGATAAGTTTTATGAAAAAATTACAAAGTGTGAATTTTGGGTTAATACATTTTAATTATGGGGTCATATAATATCATGTGATGGAATAATAATGGATCCATCAAAGAAAAAATTTATTGAGAAAAGTACTAGACCCACCACATAAACCAAATTTTATTTTATCCTTTATTTGGGTGGATCCTATAAATAATAATTGAGATATTCATTATGTCTGTATAATACAATCACCATGTAAACTCAAAAGGGGATAAATTATTATTGATATATTAATCTGAAGTGAATTTCATTTAACTGAAGGGATGGTTGGTTGGTTCACATGTTCCCACCCTATCATGTAGTGGAGATGGGTTTGTGATATGTAGGGATGTATCAGAGAATGAATTTTGATTTTTAATAATGAAATATTATAAAATTAAATATCATTCCTCAAGATAATTGAATGTTAATGAGAAAAATTATAAAAATACTGATTTCTAGTTAGTTTTGGTATATTTTATATTGATGGTACATATGCATTATCTTTATGGATAAAGGCGTGACATTAAAACTTATCACAAATTTTTTTATATATATTCACTCATAAAGAGTAAAATATACTCAATAGAATATGGTTATATTTTATTAGAGATTGTGATTGTTCAATAAATTACCACTATAAGAAATATAACAAGGTTGAAGATACTATCAATTTAAAGGATCATGCCAGATTAACTATGATAAGGATAAAAATCTATAATATTAATATATTTTCTAATAATTTTCTAGAAATATTGATTTAATAGAGTAAATATAATATTTCCCAAATGATGGTTCAACTATCAACCCATGTGAAAAATAAAGAGGCATAAGTGAAAAATTTATAGTTTCAAAAGAATATAAAACATGTTCCGTAGTCCAGTATTTATTCTGAGGGAATTATAAGGATTATAAACCTTGTATGTGTCACATAAATACAATACATGATGGAATATATATTTGATATATCTCATAGTTTATCATTCCCTATATATCATAGAAGTATGAAGATGTATTGAGGACAGAAAGGGTATTTCTTGTGGGACAACTTGAAAAGACATATTTCAGAGTATGTATATCAATTCCTGACATCTTTTCAAGTTATGGATGATAGAGAAACCTATAAGGAGATATTATAACAATTACACATATTAGAATTGATATAGGAAAATGTTCCCATGAATTTCATAATCTTAATCCCTAAAACAGCCAAAGGGAAACATTTTTTTTGGGTTTTAGTTTTTTATTTAAGAATTATTCGAACATCATTACTATTGGAGAATATTTCCCTCTTGATCAGATTTCTAGGTTATACATCAAAAAATTGGTGACATTATATAGAGTATCACATTTTATTTTATCTGATCGGTATTTGAGGTTAAACATTATTTTAAATAGAGGCCTTCAACTAGCTCTGGATATAGAGTTGAGATTAAATACTACATATCCTCCTCAAACATATGGTTTATCTGAGTGGACCATTCTTTGAATGGAGGTTTTTTTGAGATATTGTTCTATGGATTTAAAAACTATTTAGGATCAACAGCTTCTAATGGTTTTTTATTACTATAAAATACTCAAGGTAATTATTTTAATTGAACCATATAAATCACTTTGAAAACCTTATGTTATGTAAGGGATAAATGATTTTCTTTGATTTAAATGTGATTGAGACGTGGATGTTTATTGATATGTACATGAATGTGGAAATTATATGTAAATGTTTTGAGAATATACTTATTTATTTAATTTATTTACATTTTAGTGAAATTAAAAAATGAGGTAGTATTCATGAATAAGTAAATTCAAGTAATAAATTGTTAGTTATAATTTGTTTTCAGTTATTACCATCTGGAATTATGTCTCACATTTTTCTAAGGCGTATTTTTATTGGATGTGTTTATATAGAGTTAAGAAGTTAACCTTGTTAAGGTGTATCTCTTATTATGATTCTTATTTAAAATTAAAACTAATGATATTTTGAAGGTGTATCTTCTAAGGAAGTTCATGTGTTAGACCTTTGAGAGGTCTTGAGGTTGTAAGGATGAGATTAATATTTTTTTATTAAATGTTGTGAAGTTGTTTCTATTATAATGTCCTTTAAATTTTTGTTTCACAATGTGTAAAACTCGAATGGTATTTTCATCATTATATATTTAAATGGGAAAAATTATAATTCACCCTAGTACAATCAGTCAAAAATATTTGATGGTTTTGATGATCTTGGAATTTGGTATTTACCATAGGATACCAATTTTGTGTGTATCTGAAGTGTTTTATGTTTTGGTACAACTTAAAATTTAAATATTTGGGTATTTAAAAAGGTTACACATATTTTTATTTTTTTGGAAAAAATTATTAATTATCCTTGAGTACTATTTATAATAAAATGTTCATACACCACAATTGATCATGGAATGTTTTTTACCCAACAATTTTTGTTTTACTGGTCACTACTAGAAACTTAACCTATACCCACGGTTTGGAATCTTAGGTATATCATTTAAAACAATGGGTGCATAATCCATCGATATAGCTCTGTGATATAGCCATGGTTTGAAAATTATATACCCATGGTTATGAACCGTTTGAATATTTGAATGGGAAATAGTTCACCATATCAAAAACTCTATACCCAAAGTCTTGAAATAGTGGGTATATGATTTAAAATACAACCTTTGAATTCAAACCATTTACCATCTCTATACCATCAATATGCCTAGCCACGACACCACATACGTTTATTGGTATATAAATATATATTTATTTATATATAATTTTTCTAAACCATGGGTATAGGTGGACAACCACTCTAATCAGTTTCCCTTGGATATTTTTGTTCCCTGTGGAATTTTTCCCACACACCCATGGGAATTATACTTCCACGGTTTACCAAAACCATGGATAAATGAAACCCTTATACCCATGGTTTTTGGACAACCATGGGTATAGGTTTTGATACAAACTGAGTACCTATGATTTTGGTAAAACTATGGGTATAGGTGAAACACCCTGAGATTTTATGAGAAATACACTTTTTAATTTATTTGATGTCTTGTGTTGTACACTTTATCAAGATAATATTGTGCTATATGCCACACCGTATTTTCTTGTAGTATACGCAACAATATTCTTAGCTTGTGTTGCACACAATTTCATGTTGTTTTGAATAAAATTCATTTTAAACAACACCAAGTATAGAGTTTGATCAATGTATAAATGATATATATTTTTATTATGTTATATGCGACACCGATGGAAGCTTTCACTACACGCAACCTTGACATGGCATGCATTACACGCAAGAGAGACCTTCCTCGATAGCGTGTTTTGTACACAATACAGAGTTTCACTGAAAGATATATTATTATAATATTTTTATGAACTAGCCATTATGAATAGTATGAACTAAATTTTTGATTTAATAAAATTATCATTCATCTTACACATTTTCTAGATCATGGTATGTGAAGAAAATAATTTTTTCGGGTAATTAAATATTTTTAAAAAAATACAGTTTTGCTGCCTTTTGATGGAACACATATTTTAAATATAATTTTGACACGTTACTAAGTTAAATTTTACAATATATTATTTTTATTTTCAATCATGATATAAAAATTTAGATTTGATAATTTTTTTATGGTTTTCTGATAACCTTCATATTTTTATGAGTAGTTAAAATATGCTAAATTATAATTAAAAAATTTCATCCAGAAATATTATATGGTAAAATTATAATTTTGAAGGATTTTAAAGTATAAATATAATATATTTTTTCCATTTAATATTATTTAAGTCATTATCATTAATTTGACATTGAATTCCTAGGTAAAAACATTCCAATCTTTTGCAACGTTTTAACTTTTAAAACATGTTCTCTTAACAACGAGATTAATATTAAATTAATTACTGCAACTTTTGTGTTTTGAATTTTGAAAAATGGATTCCATATTTGGAATCATTCGCTCCAAATTATGTTAATAGGATAATTTTTATTTTTAGACATTATGAATAGTAAATACGTATGTTTTATTTACTATAGTTAAAGGGAAATCAGGTAATTAAGGGTAAAAATAAGATTATAAAGTTATCTTAACACTTACCAAAATTCTATTGGATGAATAAAAGTCAACCAATATCACCTAAGGTTCTAAATAGATTCATTTTATGGACGTTGACCCCGAATATGATGTATTTATTATTGAAACCAAAGAAAGTGACGACATGTCACTCTCTTATATCTTATAAGTGTATTAATGTTAATTTAGTGATAAAATTCACAAAACCTCGAATATAAATAGTCTCCAAAAAGATAATAAAATTTTATAAATCATGATAATTTATTTTGAATAATTAGGGATTGAATAATTATCATTAATGGTGACACAATAGTGATTGAAATATTGTTTATGTAGTGAAAAATCAATAATAAAGTATTTATTAAACTAATTGTGACCATAAATGGAACAAAAACCTGACCAAAAATTATTTTTAAGGTACATGTAAACCAAAATCATCCAATGGTATAATAGTTGACCATTTTAAGCCTTATAAAAGTGATTATGACACATATATTATTTTCATTTAAATGATGTCAAAGTTTTCATCTTCATGGTTTAGTAATTATAACAATTTAAATGTTGTGATTTTAAGATGGAAAATTCAAGGAAAAGTATTATTTTTAAATTTTTTAGATTTATAATCAACATATTATTTTATTTTAAATTTTTATGAAAATATTAAGTATATTAAATTATTAGACAAAAATTATGTAGTAATTTTTTTATTAAGAGAAATATCAAATAAATGGATTTATAAATATTAAAATAAATATAATATAAAGTAATTAATATTATATATAAATTTTATAGACAAATATTACATGATAGGAATCTATTAAACATTTTGGTTCGAATATATCCTATGTTTTCATTTTAATTAAATTCAAATAAATGAATAGTGTCTAAAATAACACTATTGTTATTTTATAAAAATAACATATTATTAAATGGTTTAAAAAGCACAAAAATATTTACAAATTATAAATTGAAATGTATATGGTCTAAATTTCAGAAATTATCCAATTATTGACTAATCACAACACATAATTAATTATTTATAACAATTTACAATTTTGAATATTATTACCACAGATAAAATTAAATAGATTAAATAGGGATAAATCAAGTTGATAAGGTTTGAAATAAATTCCCAACATGTATAAATTTTATTGTATGATGATATTACAACCCTATATCATCTCATATTCTGATTTGTGTCATTTGTTTTGGTTTTTAGGTGGGTTTTGAATTTATTATAAATTAACAGTTTTAGGTTTCCAAAGGTGCCCCTCTCCACCATTATAAAAGGGCACATACTCCCTCTCCTATTCACACCATTATCAGCCTTTATGCTCGGCCAAAACCTAAAAATTTCTCTTATCCACTTCACTAGAAACATTATAGAGGTCTTGGTCTTTTTGAAAGACCAACATTAGTGCCCTAAGAGGAGGTTTAGAAAATGTGCATCGAAGAAGAGGTAATATCATTTTTCAATTCTTTCAAATTCATTTCTTCTACTACTTCCTATTATTTGTTTTTTTCATAATAAAGTAATAACATCAGTATAACTCATATAATGATATGTTATTATAAATATGATCCTACCCTATTTAACCTTCTATCCAACCTACGGAAAACAAAATCACCGTGCGTGCGTACGTACAAAATACCGTCTCCACGCTGTGGTGTAATATGTTTTTCCACAACGACCTTTCTAGGATTGGTATAATGGTGTAAAGAATAACTATATATGGTTATTATTATAAGATACTAATTATGACAAATTTTATCATCCACTCTAATTCCATTCAACAATTATGGGAATGATATCATCGCTCGTGCGGCCGTAAAGATTACCGTCTCCACGACGCGATGAGAATCATTCTCCAAGTTAACCATTCAAGAATGTTTATAAAGTATATATAATAAATAATCATGAAATAAATGACATATTAAGGATACTAGATTTATGTATATGTTATGAACTTACATTCATTCAATTTAATAAGAAAATGAAAACAACATTCATGCATACGTACGACCTACCATCTCTATGAACGATTATTTATTTCTATTTATTGTTCTATTTTATATATGTATATTCTGAATATATATTATATATAAATCGTGTTTTAAATTATAGATGTATGTAATCACGAACTTTGTAATAAAATGAATAATTACAAGTTAAAACACGGATGATAAATGAAACGATTTTACTCAAAACACTGCGTAACATGGAATTGAAAATGAACGAGTAACATAAAGTCATAAGTAAATAATATATGATATCATAAATATTATTATGGTTATTTTAAAAGATAATAATATTTTTAAACCCACTATAATAGAGTCTCATACACATACAGAAGAAATTTAACATAAGGTAAGGTAAAATTGTGCAATCTCATTTTTATCTGTGATTCCTTAAACGTAAGTATTTACTGAGGTTATATTTTTCATCCATGTCCATAAAAAATACTTTTCATAAAAAGTTTAATATTATTAAATTTATGTTTAATGTCATGTCTACCCCTCTTTTACATTTACTTTGTTTTATGGAATGAGTCTTTCTTTTGTTTACCATACGTGGTACTTTTTGACTTTTCCGTTAAAAGTATGAGGAGAATGTTTTTTAACTTATACAGCATGAACGGATTTTTATGGTTTCGTATCGCATTTTCATCATGAATCTTACTCTATAATATTTCATTATTATTTTAAATAAAATCCTTTTCTTTTAAAATTGTGTGGAATTTTGTAAAAAGAAAATGATTTTGAAGAAGAAAGGATATTTTCCTCAAGAATTCATTTCATCTATTTTTTCAAAACTATTTCCCATATAAGATGGAATTATATAGTATTGTTATGTTTCAAGTATAATGTCTCTTTTATTTACAAGGTTTTATTTTTATTATGATGAAATGATATCCATATGTTTTATAGGTATTCTGTCATGATGGGATGATGTTTATGAAACCCATTTTATTCTTTGGATTATGATGAAGGATGAATGATTATTTTGTGGCACACCTAAGAATGATTTCATTATGAGATGCGTGGGACCTATATCTCCTTCTAATTAATAGGGTAAATATTTATATCCCATAATATAGACATGGCTGGAATGACAAGTAAAATCTGGTTCAGTAATACAGGGCTGGAACGACAAGTAAACCCGGTTGAGTAATGGACTTTGTCCACTATGATGGTCTTGGAAACAATGCCTTGGATACTATGGAAATCATAAAAAGTGCTTAATGGTTGCCACAATTAAATGTTCTATTCAAATTCTATTTTATCGTGATTAATGTTCTTTTATTATCTATGCCTTATGTACAGTCATGATTTATGTCATTGCTCAAGATTTTGATGTTTTATGTTCATGATTTTACGTTAAAATGTTTATGGATTGTTTTTATGTTCTCCATGTTTACCCTTACTGAGAATCTGAGCTCACCCTTTTTTGTTTTATTTTCCCTAGGATATAAATAAAGGTTTTAGGTAAGAAAAAAAAGGGGAAGATATTTATGGGAGATGTTGATGATCTTTCACCATGATTTGAAGATTATGTTCTGAGTTTCCAAAGACACTAAACTAATACGGTCTTTGGGCGTTTGTTTTTTTCATGTATTAAGTATTTCGAAAAAGTTATGTAATGTATATGTACTTCAAGTTTGGGTCTCTATAGTTGGTATCAGAGGAAAAGGTTTAGTCAACCTTTGGAAACTAGGAAGGGAAAACATTAGTCAGATCCCTAGAGATATTTCTAAGGTATGTCTAGGGATGTCCCTAAGGTTATGTATAAGTATAGGTTATAATCATATAATTATGATAACGATCATTAATATCCAAGGATTAAACCTAAGATGTTAGTGATTGAAAGTACTCCACTTGATTATGTTTTCTTCCTAGTATGTTTTTTTCCTCTCGTACTATTATTTTTGGGTTTTAGAAAATGGATGGAAATAGGAAGATTCACGATGGAAAATGGAATGATATTATTCATGAGAAACCAAATGAAACGGGATTGGGAAGTCCAAACTTTTTTATTATGCCTAATCAGAAATATCATAATATGATCAATAATCTCAACTTTGGTAAGTTTCCTGACTCAGCTAATAAGAGAAATATGGAGTTTCATGATTATCATCAAGGAATTAATGTTCAATTTCAATCTTGTAAATCATGTGGTAAGAGGAATATGGGAGAATGTTTCAAATGAACTGAAAGATTCTTTGGGTGTGGAAAAGAAGGACACAAAGCCAGTAATTGCAAAGGAAAAGGTTCGGTTAACACCAAGGACAAGGATAATGGTATTTCTAAGACATCAACAGTGGTTAAATGTTTTAAATGTGGAATTTATGGTAATTATGTAAACCAATTCTCTACGGGAAAATTTCATGAAGTGAATTAGCATGGACGTATGGGTTTTATTTATGTTGATGATGATGATGAGATGAAAAATGATATATGAGATGAAAGAAGTGTTGAGTAATAAAATGATGAATCTCAGTCAATGGTTTAAGAAGGTATTGGAAAGATTGTATGTTTATCAAGAGTTATGTTGTATAGGTTATTTAATGGTACTATTGAATAAAGAAACATCTATGTATTGATACACTATTGGTTTTCCAAAAGTATTTGAAAGTATATGTTGAATTGTACTGGTAACCATGAAAGGTTATTCAGATATTTTTGGAAAGAATATGATATGCTCTTAATGAAGGGATAAAGAGATAATGAAATATTTTTTAGTATTAATCAGCTCATGACTGATATAAGGACAAAGTGATATCATGGTTTGAGTGTATAAGAAACTTTGGGATTTTGGTATGTGGAACGATTAAAATTTGATGTCATTCATGTTTTCACTATGGTTCTATGGTAACTAATGATTCAAGAAAATACATGATTAAGGTTTTCACGTGTTTGGAATGAGACCAACAAGATATATGATATGATAAATGATGGTATTCACATTCTTGGTAGATGACATTTCTAGTAATCATTTACCATATACTATGAGATCAGATAGATGTATTTTGGATATGCCTAAAGATTAGAATGGATTATGTTGGACATAAAATAGTATTGTTTAAGGATAGATCATTTTTTTGATATTATTTTTGGAATGTTATATTGGTGAAGATTTAGAAAAAGGATAACCTGCAGGACGAAAGAAAACCCATCTCGTCGGACAAGGTTGCAGGAATTGGACCCACAACCGAAGTGAGATAGGACTTTATCGCCTACCACTAGCCTACAGGAAGTCTCTGGTTAGTAGAAACTAGTTTTATTTTATTAAATCTTATGATATATGAAGTATAAGTCCATTATTGGAACCATATATGATTAATCTCACCATAGATGGACTTATGTATATTTAATAACTTTTTCAAACCTTATGTTTGAGACATATGGAATGACCTATCAGTCTATCGCATGATCTACTAATACTTCAAGAATAAAAACATCAACTTCATTTCTTTAAATAATAGATGAAGTGGAAATAGTTCATGGAATGACCAATGTTGATATTACACTGAAATCAAGTAAGTATTTCTCTTTATGTAAAAATTCATCAACGTTAGTGAAATGATGTTGAAAATAAATATTGTGGTCCTTGTACTCTCATATCTGATGAATCAGATGGTACTATAGATCATCAAAAATTTATGGCTTTATGATTGTTGGCTTTTTCATAGCCATGTTCTCTACCAATCTCCATTAGAACGTGATAATTATATTTCTCTTCCATATCCATATTTTCACCTATATTATCACATGTCGAAACCCAGTGATGAGTTACTTTGGGTATCCTTTATGTTTATAATGTCCAATTTTAAAAATAAAGCTTCAGTATTCCTTTTTACGATGTGGGATTCAATTAAAGAAACTTTCAAGTAGAAAACCAATTATAACCCCGATGGATTTCGAGGGAGAAATTAATTTTAAGGGGGGGGGGGTAGGATGTAACGCCCCATAATTTTATGAGAAATATATTGTTTAATTTATTTTATGTATTGTGTTGTTCACTTTACCATGATTAGCGTGCGCTATACACAACATCATATTTTCTTGTAGTATACGCAACAATCTTCTTGGCTTGTGTTGCACACAAGTTCAAGTTCATTCGTATAAAATTAATTTTACACAAAACCAAGTATAGATTTTGATCAATGTATAAATGAACTATATTTGATTATGTTATACGCAACACCGAAGGAAGCCTTCACTATATGAAACCCTGACTTGGCTTGCATTAGACGCAAGAGAGACCTTCCTCGATAGCGTGTGTTGTACACAATACTGAGTTAAACAGAATGATATATTATTATAATATTATTACGAACTATCCATTATGAATATTATTAAAAAAACTTTGGATTCTATAACATTATCATTCATCTTACACAGTTTCTAGATCATGGTATGTGAATAAAATAATTTTTTCAGGTAAAATAAATATTATTCAAAAAATGCAGTTTTTCCCCATTTGATGGCGCACCCATTTTAAATATAATTTTGGACAAGTTTATAAGTTAAATTTTATAAAATAAACTACTTCTTTTGAATCAGTATATAACATTTTACATTGGATAAATTTTCGATAGTTTTCTGATAAACTTCATAATTTGATGAATAGTACAAATACGCTAGATTTTAATTTAAAACCACTTTTTCAGTCGAGATAAATTATATGGTTAAATTATAATATTTAATTATTTAAAAGTATAAATAGAATATATTTTTACCATTTAATATAATTTAATTCATTAGTATTAATTTTACATAGAATTCATAGGAAAAACCAATTCAATCTTTTGCAACATTTTATCTTTTAAAACCAATTTTCTTAAAAACGAGATTGTTTTTAAATTAATTACTGCAAATTCTGTGTTTTGAATTTTGAAAAATGGATTCTATATTGGGAATCTGTAGGCCCAAATTATGTTAATAGCCTACTTTTTAATTTTAATCATCATGAATAGTAACAATGGTAAATTTTATTTACTAGAGTTAAAGGTTAATCTGGTAATTAAGGGTAAAAATAAAATTATAAAATTACCATAAAACCAGCAGAAAATCTATTGGAGGAATAAATGTCGACCCATATCACCTAAATATCTAAATAGATTAATTTCATGGACTTTTGACTATGAAAAGGATGTAATTATTTTTAAAACCAATGAAAGTGACAACATGTCACTCTCTTATATCTTATAAGTGTAATAATTTTAATTTAGTGATTAAATTCATAAAACATAGAATATAAATAATTTACAGAAAAATAATAAAATTATCTAAATCATTATAATTTATTTAGAATTTTTAGGTAATAAATAAATAACATTAATGTTGACACAATAGTGATGCAGAAATTGTTTATTTAGTGGAAAATCAATAATACAGTTTTTATTAAACTAATAGTTACCATAAAAGGCACAAAAACCTGACCAAAAATTATTTTCAGTGTAAATGTAAACCATAATCATCCAATGGTAGAATAATTGACCATATGGAGCCTTATAAAAGCGATTATGACACTTATATTATTGTATTTTTAATGATGTCAATGTTGTCACCTTCATGATTTAATATATATAACAATTTAAATGTGGTGATTTTAAGATGATAAATTCATGTAATAGTATTCTTTTGAAATATATTAGATTTATAATAATCATATTATTTTATTTTTAATTTTATGAAAATAATAAGTATATTAAATGATTATACAAATATAATGTAGTAATTGTCTTATTAAGAGAAATATAAAATAAATGGTATTAAAAATATTAAAATAAATTTTATATGAACTAATTAATGTCATCCAATAATTTCATAGATGAATATGACATGTTATAAATCTATTAAACATTTTTTTTCGAATATATCCTCTGTGTGTATTTTAGTTAAATTCAAATAAATGAATAGTGTCAAAATTAACACTATTGTTAATTCATAAAAATAACATATTATTAATTGGTTTAAAAATCAGAAAAATATTTAAATATTATAAATTGAAATTTATATGGTCTAAAATGTCATAAATTATCCATTTATGGACAAATCACAACACATAAGTAATTGTTTATAGCAATTTAAAATTTAGAATATTATTACCACAAATAAAATTAAATAGATTAAATAAGGATAAATCAAGTTGATAAGTTTTAAAATAAATTCCCAACATGTCTAAATTTTATTTTCTAATGATATTACAACCCTATATCATCTCATATTCGTATTTGATTCATTTTTTGAGGTTTTTATGTGGGGTTTGAATTTATAATAATTTAATAATTTTCAGGTTCAAAAGGTACCCCTCTCCTCCATAATAAAAGGAAACCTCCTCCCTCTCCTCCTCACACAATTTTGAGCCTTTAGTATCTGCAAAAACCTTCCAATATATCTTCTAAACATCCCTAGAAACATAATAGAGGTTCTTCTCTTCTTCATATAAAACATTTGTTCCATAAGAGGAGGTTTAGAAGAGGCGCGTCGAAGAAGAGATGATATCCTTTACTGATTCTTTCAAATTCATTTCTTCTTGTAATTATATTATTTTTTTGTTTCATAATAATTTAATTACATAAGTATCACTAATATACTTATATGTTATTATAAATATGAACCAACCCAATTTTACCTTCTATCCATCCAACGAAAAATGAAATCACCGCGCATGCGTACGTACAGAATACTATCTCCACGCCGTGATGTAATCTGTTTTTCCACAACCACCTTACTTGGATGGGTATAATGGTGTAAAGAATAACTATATATGGTTAATATAACGTGATAATAATTCTGATATATTATATCATCCACTCTAATTCCATTCAATAATTATGAGAATGATATCATCACTCGTGCGTACGTACGGATTACTGTCTCCACAACCCGATGAGATTCATTCTCCAAGTTAACCATTAATGATTGATTTTAAAGTATTTACAATACATAATCATGAAATATATGAAATATTAATGATACTAGATTTATATATATATATATATTATTTACTTACTTTCCTTCAATTTAATAAGGAAACAAAAATAGTGTTCATGCGTACGTACGACCTACCGTCTACATGAACAGTGTATTTCTTTCCATTTATCGATCTATTATATATATGTATATTATAAATATATATTATATATAAATGATGTTTCACATTCTGGAAGTAATTAGTCATGATCTATGTAATCATATGAATAACTAAAAATCAAAACACGGATGATAAATGAAAGGATTTTACCCAAAACTATTCTTAACATGGAATTGAAAATGAACGGGTAATATAAAGTCATAAGAAAATCTTATATGATATCATAAATATTATTATGGTTCTCTTACAAGTTAATAATATATTTAAACCCACTATACAGGTGTCTCAGACACATATAGATGAAATTGGACATAAGGTAAGGGAAAATTGTTCAATCTCATTTTTATCCGTGATTGCTTATACGTAAGTATTTACTGGGGGTAAATTTTTCATCCATGTCCATAAAAAATGTTTTTAATAATGTTTTTAATATTCTTCAATTTATGTTTAAAGTAATTTTTACCCCTCTTTGACTTTTACTTTGTGTTATGGAATGAACCTTTGTTTTATTTACCATATGTGGTAATTTTTTACATTTCCGTTAAAAGAACGAGGATAGTTTTTTTTCACTTATATGGCATGAACGGATTTTTACGGTTTCATATCACCATTTCTTCATGAATATTACTCAACATGATTTCATGATTATTTTCAATAAAATACTTCTCTTTTAAAAATGTGTGACATTTTGTGAAAGGAAAATTATTTTGAAGCAGAAAAGATATCTTCCCCAAGAATTCATTTCAAGTGTTTTTTCAAAACTATTTTCCATATAAGATGACATTATGTAGCATGTCTATGTTTCAAGTATAATTTATCTATTATTTAAATGGATTTATTTTTATTATGATGAAATTATATCCATTTGTTTTATATGGATTATTTCACGATGGGATGATGTTTATGAAACCCATTTTATTCTTTGGGTTATGATGAATGATTTATGATTGTTTGGTGGCACACGTAAGAATGATTTAATTATGAGATGGGTGGAATCTATATCTACATACAATGTATTGGGTAAACATTTATATCTCATGATATAGACATGGCTGGAATGACAAGTAAAATCTGGTTCAGTAATACAGGGCTGGGACGGAAAGTAAACTCGGTTCAGTAATGGACTTTGTCCACTATGATGGTCTTGGAAGCAATTCCTTGGATACTATAGAAACCATAACAAGTGCTTAATGTTTGACAAAATTACATGTTTTATTTCAATGATTTTTATCATGATTAATGTTCTCTTATGATATATGCCTTATGTACTGTAATGATTTATGTCCTTGCTCAAGATTTTGATGTTTTATGTTCATGTTTTTACGTTCAAATGTTTATGGATTGTTTTTATGTTATCCATGTCTTCCCTTACTGAGCATATGAGCTCACCCTTTTTATGTTTTCTTTTCCCCAGGATATAAATAATGATCTTTGTTTAGAAAATGAAAGGGGAAGATATTTATGGGAGATATTGAAGATCTTTCACCATGATTAGAAGATTATGTTCTGAGTTTCAAAAGGCACTAAACTAATACGGTCTTTGGGTGTCTCTTTTTGTCATGTATTAATTATTCCGAAAATGTAATGTAATGTCTATGTACGTCATGTTTGGGATTCTACAGTAGTTCATGCACTATACCCTATATCAACGTTATTTGAAAAACTATGGGTTTCGTTTTTAACTAAACCCTATACCATGGATTTTATAAAATTGTTGGTATAACATTGTTTTCAGTAGTGGGATTCACAGAATCATAATTTCTATTGATTTTTTAAAACTAAATTAATTTATTAAATAAATTATTTTGGTATCAGAATCATGATTAGTTCATTTTGTTGAAAAACATAACTCTAAATTTAATTTTATCAGTTTCATTGTTCTCACGGAATAACGATTCATTTAATTATTGTATAGTAGTGTTTCAAGAGTTGAACTCATCATGGATCCATTATTGTATTTATATATCCACCCACACTTCTACCTCCAAATTTTTTTCCATGAAAATTTATGATCCTAAATTCGAATAAATATATTTTTTTCGGCACAAGTAGGGATTTCTGAAACTATAATTATATTATGATAAATACTTTAATATTTTCCAGTTGAGATCTGGATATAGAATATTTATGTGAATAATTTTTTTTATTTTCATTCCATTATAATTAAATCCTGAATTTTTAAAATAAAATGAACACTTTTCAAGAACTATTGATATTTTCCAACAATATCACTATCGACCATGGTAACATGACCACCACACAATCACGGATGGCTTCCATTCACCCATGTCATTTCATAATGAAAATTTCAACAAACAATGATGATTACTACTCATATCATGGTGATTGAAATATCTGATATATCTGCTGCATTATTGGGGTCCGATAGAGGAGTTCATGGGAATCGTTTTTTATTTAATGGGTGGTGGTATAGTCTTCAAAAAGTATAATAATATTTTCATTGTGGGGGTCTGGTTCATTGGGATGAAAATAGAGATGGATGATAGGTATATTTGGTGTCCTGAAGGGTCCACATGAGTTGGAAGGAGGTCAAAATGGCCAATTCAACCAAATGGATAGCTGAGACCATGTGATTTTTTTACTAGATCATAATGATGATTACATCTAATATGTTTAGGTATGTTTGAAGGGTGCTTTGTAAATTTAATGACTTTGAGTATCTGGATCAGTGAGGACCCGACCCAAAAATATTCTAATGAATTTACCTAGTGTTTTTTCATGAGTAGAAGACACTGATGCTATCTATTTATCTATATGAATCTCCAATGATGAAAAAAATGTGATATTTATAATCTTGACATGGGTTCATAAGTGAGTGATATAATGATGATTTAAACAGATCGAATGTACAAGCATCTTCAAGTCAGTCCCAGATGAATGGAATTGATAAAGATCAATACTTGGGATCAATTTTATTATATGACGTGATGTTTTAATAATTTGAACAATATAATTCCTAATCATCAACTATTATGAATAATTATTTTTATGATGTAAAATACAATGATAAAAATAATTTATATCCTATGACTAGACATGAAATAGTGATGGAATAACTAAGAAGATAATGATGTACATAAACGTTTTATAAATTAGAGGACAATTCTACGAAAATGACTTGACATGCTTTGTAATCGAATGCCTTATCTAGATGATGATAATGATTATTAGGATATGATTATGATAGTTATAATTTACCTAGGATGATTCTAGGTAGAACATGATGATGAATAATAGGCTGAATTAATAATGTCATGATGATGACCTTGGTGATTATTATGATGATTATGCTTGTGATAGTGATGATGATGATGATTCTCAACACTAATTAATAATATCACACTCATGGAAGGTCATATCCTATAATAACATATTATAGATACATATCATCAATGTAACAATTTCTATAAATATCATCAGAATATACATAAATTACCACTCAAACAAAATTTAATAGATTGATAATACATTTACAAAAATTCACAATGTATCTAATATGAAAAATGAATGTAATAAGGGTTAAATAGAAACCCAATTTCCAAAAAGGATAACTAATGACATGGTACAAAAATAATTAACTCAAATAAATATTTCACCAACCATGAAAATATCATGTACCCCAAGCTTCAAGTACCACCAACACTATGCAAACACTATATCCCTCAAGGTCACTATGCAACAATTATTAGAAATAAATATCGAACCCACTATCCCTAAAATATATTCAACTTGTATTTCATCTAAATTAACATAAAAAAGTTCTCTATAGGATCGTGTAGTGGTTAGTATAAACCTACTCTTTAGAACACCTCAAAACCCATACAAGGAGCATGAAGTAAAAACCAACATAACACCTAGAACTGAAGGTTTCCAAGAGGTGTAAAATAAGGAAATATAGAAAACAAATTCCTCTTAAGGGTCATATGACTACTGAGTTGCTGAAATTATATATAGATGAAAGATAAAATATTATAAAACACTATATTTTTCTTGTATGTTGAGAACATTGATTCAACATAGCTCCAAATATCAACACTCACCATTTATTGTTAATTGGAAGTTATCAAAACACAAATGTGTCCATGGACCATAAAGTTGTTAGTAAATCATAAGATCACATTTTTAATTCTTCACTAATTTTAATAGGAATCATAATCCTCATAGAAGTCATTAATACACAAGATTCTAGTAGCGACATAACCTCTAAAATATAGGAAGTAGAGTTTACTCATCACTGGAAAATGGTCACCTTCTAGGGTAGTACATGATTCCTAAATGTAATTTGAATACAAATATATAATCAAATGAGGTACTCATTTCCTAGAGTAAAATCTAAAATTTTCAATCTTCCAAAAAATCTATATATTCAATCTTTTGACCCATAAGTATAAAGAAACTTGAATGGCCATTCACTCAGACGATGTTGTAGGATATATTCCCCAAGACTATTTGGGAAATAGTGAATCTAATGGATTATTATTTTCCCATATGAACTCTATATATTGGTTAAATACTAAATCCATAGATAGATAACACATTCCCTATAATGTGGGGACAATAAAGACAATATCAGATTTTATAGGTAAAGGATCCCAATATTATGTTTTAATGGGGAAAATATTGACTCACTAGAAGGATAAAAATAATAGTGAGTGAAATATATTACTAATGATAATAATGATGTGGAAATAAATTTAGAACCAAAATATTATATTCTAAGGGGATGTAAATGACATCTCTTAGGAGTACAAGGTGTGTTATCCTAATTTGGCCACCGACCATGTTCTATCATCCCATATTGTGTCTCTCAGCCTAATCTATATAGCATGTAAAAGGGTAACACAATGAGAATGTCGATAAAGGTACTCAATATACACCCCATATTCCTATGTTTTGGACCTTTGAGGGTGCATACGATGTGTCCCCGAAGACATGGTGTGTAGAGCCACATGGGTCCATGGGAATGTTATTCTTACACACACAAAACTGGTAGAGTAGGGTTCACTAAAATGTAAGGATCTATTGAATTGTCTTGTGATATTTTAATATATATTGAATCCCTATAACAAACATAAACATGAAACATTACATATATTCTTCCAAAAATCTTGTCTTATTTTTAGGAAATTTCAATAATATCAGCCACCTGAAAAATCTCATAATCATCATGAATCATTTTCCAAATCCACTATGAATCAAATAATATATAATCATAAATCATCTTTAATATCATAAAATCTTAGAAATAATTTTTATTCCAGAAACTTTTCATGAAAGGAATGGATTCTTGTTATGACTCAACCACTTCACACACCACTAAATTGAAAAAAACTAAAATTACAATGTCTCTTTTCATACCACCATTATCCGAGATCCACTATCTCTTCATCATCCATATTATCAAATAAAAATCATTTATGGAGGATCCGATATTCCCTTATTGGTGGCATTATATCATGAGAATGGTCGAATCACTGACTGAAAATGATCATTGATGATGAAGATGCGAACAATATTGGGAGGAATTAAAATATACACAAAATGGGTATTAATAAAGATCACAAATGACCGATCATTATCCATGGTAGTGAAGTAAAAAGGAATCAAGAAATAATTTTAACAATTAAAATTAAAATTCCAAAAAAATTGAAAATAAAATATGGATGTTGATACTGTAATGAGATTCTTTAATTTTTATTTAATTTATGGAATAATTAAATCCTGATTCAAAAGAACATAAAGAAGAGGGAAATTATAATAATTAAAAAGCATGACCACTATGATTGGTTTATCATTATTTTATAAATTGTTCTCAATAAAATTAATTCCTAATTCTACTCCATTCATCACTACATCCTTGAATATCCTCGATAAATTTAAATAGATCCCCAATCTCGAGTCCTTCCTCAAACATCCTCACCATAAGGATATCTATCTCTGCATCTCAAAATTCTATTAGGTTATCGGGGAAACAATTTTTTTTATTTCATTACATTTCCACATCTAATTTAGATGATTTAACATCATCGTAATATTAAATAAACTCATAATGAATAAATATTTAATGTTTTTTGTTTCCATGTTGAAAATATAATTCAGTGAATATTATTAAAAAAATGTTGATTTATATATTAAATCTTTTCAATGGTTTTTCTTTAATTTATATATATATATTGAAAATATATTTATTGAGTATAAACAATTTTATTTTGAGATAGATTTTTGGAGTTTTTATATGGTTTTTTCATTGAGAAATAATTCTTTCAAATTCTAGGTTTTTATTTTTAACTATCAATTGTTGGAATGGATTTTTTTAATTCAATAATTTCACCTTTAATTTTAAAATAAAAATATAAATTTATAGAGTTTATGAATTTTATTGTACATTAATATTGAATTATATCTTCAGTTGAAATAATTTAATGATTTTGAGTTTATGAATGAATGTATTCAAATTTGTAAAAACATTCACAAAATAGATTTTGTAGTGCAGCTATGAAGCCAATTTTGAAATAGGCTATGTGTCGAATTTTTTATCATCTGTCACACATAAACAAATCATTCTTCCACATATCCAAATTACCAAGTTCTAAAACACGTGAAATTTATAGTGGAATACCCATGTATCAATTTATTATGGTTAATGTGTACAACATAACTGATTCTACCATACAACTAAATTGAGGAACTTCATGACATAATCTAAAATGGGACAAATTCTTTGTTGTTTTACCATGAAACAATTCTTGATCTTATTAAAGCTATAGACTATGTCCATTGAGGTTGAAACACTACGGTTTATAGTTAGAAGATGAATTTTGGGTTCACTTTGATGACGAACCTTGTTAAGGAAGAAAAATTATCCAAGAAGATTATATGGAGTGAGATCCCATCCAAACACACAAGCTGGATGAACAAAAGATCAAGGTTGATTGAAGAATAAGAACGTGATATGAGGCTGAACATCCATCGACTAAATAGTAATAATGAATCAATGAATTGTTGGTTTTGGGTTTAAGGAGATATTAAATACATGGTTAATGAAAATTAGGGTATCTAATATGATAAAAAAACTAGAGACAATTGAGTTGGGTTAAAGAATAAGAATCTCAAATTGGTACAAAAAATGAAGGCTGGTTGAGATTTTATTTGAACTCAATTATAGGCTCTGTTGAAAAATATATATATTTTAGATATATAACTCAGGGTATAAATGTGGCGATGAATTGTGTTTTAATGAGTCAAGGATATTATTTATGAACTCCATCGAGTTGAATTAGTGGAATAAATTTGGATGAACATGGTTCTGGTAAATGATGAAGATATTTTTGGTGGTTGATGAGACATCCAAATCCAAGGAATCTGATTCTGACTATCTATTGATGAATTAATATTGAGGATTTCTTTTTTAACTTACTATTGTTTTTTCTTATCTGGATTGGCGATTTCGATGGGGAAATCCGGTACTATGATGTTGTGTCTTCTTAACTGAAATTTAGTGAAATTATGATGCATGAAGTTTTTGAAAAATCATGTTTTAACGTTATGAATATTTGAATTCAAAGTGGTTTCATTGTGATAATTGGAATTTGAGATTAAAATATTTGATGATAATGGAGTGAATTTGGTTGTGTGTTGTGTATGAGATCAACAAACTATAACTTTATTGAAGATAATATGGGATTTTATTCTGGGTATATTATGATGCTATTGATGATGAATTTGTTTTATAGGTTTTTCTATACAATTAGGTTCATTTCAATGATGATGGGAACTCATGGATATATAGCTCAATGTCCTTAGAAAGGGAGTTAGATGCACCCATTTCATGTGTACAAGTATTTGGTGCTGAAGTGCTGAAATGAATTAGATTTTTAAGGAAGTATAATAAATTTATACCCATGGGAGTCTATCAATTTTAGAATTGTGATATTTAATGTGAACTATTGTTATAGAAATGGAGTGGTTGTGAATGTGGGAAACATAATTAGAGAGTTTTGTTAAAATGATAATAGAATTATTTAGATATGAGAAAACTAATTATTCCATTGTAAAATCACTAAATGACGTGTGGAATATATGTTGATTATTTTTAGGGAGCATTTTCATAAGTTTTTTTTATAATTTTCAAACATTAATGAATATAGGAAACCTTTATTGGGACAGTTTTGGCAGACAAGTCAACTGAGAACTTTTATGTCAATGTGATAATTTTTAAATAAAATTATCTAGGTAATTTGTATAAGTCAAATACCTTTCTATGATGAAATCCTGGTGGTAATACTTTACCTATCAAAGAGTGAATGAGGGGATTATTTTTGGAGTGTATGAAATATATTAAATACAAGAGAGATTCAAAGATCGAGAAAAGTTGTATGGGCTTCAACTCATGAGAGAATAATTTCTATTTCACATATCGTTATCCACATTTGAATTTTTATTTTATTTTTTTCTTGATATACATTTAAATTATGATAACATGCTCCATACATAATTCTTAAGGCAATTTCATTCGATTGTTTGGTTAATCAATTCATGTTTGAATCCTATTTATTTCTCCATTTCTATAACTCAAAATTCTTGGCCTTCATACTTCAATTTTTCTTCTAGATTCTATAAAAGTATCTAGAGGTGAGGAAAAAATTTAGTAATATTTAGATAGTTTTCATACAATAATAAATAGATATGTTTAATATTCAGACTAGTTGAGTGAGGATTCATTGAAGAGTGGTAGTAATTTTTTTGAATGAATATAATGTATTGATGTTATTTTGAATTCATCATTTTATGGAGCATCATTATTTCATCAAGCATCATCAATTTAATTTTATCAATTACTATGGGTGTGCTCCTAATTTCTAACTAATTCTAGGTCAAACTCTACTAACAACTCTTTTCCACTTCATCACACATTTCCCACACGTTTCGAATCCATTAATAAAATTTTTTAGTTAGTTTTATATATAATTTGATCAAATAATCCCTTAGATCATATATCAATCAATCCATGTGGATCTATCCTGCACGATGCAGTTGTGTTATTAGTAAAATAAAATAAATAAAAATTTTATATCCATGAAGACCACTGACCCATTGAAACTATGGATCCATTTTTGGGGATGGAGTGTATATAGGGTCTTTGGTATATAAATACTTAAAAAATATAAAAAAATTAAAAAATAGTGAAAATTAAAATATTTATTGATGTTTTTTCTCATTAATTATGTTGAAATTATACAATCATTCATATTTTAGTTTGTTTTATGCCTTGTTTCACTTTGTCTTCTCAATGTAACAGACTGTTGGTATGAAAACTATATATTTTTATTGTGTAATAGATTAAAATGGAGCTATTTTGGGGACTGTGATCAATATAATTATTTTTAATATATTTTTCCCCGTTATGGGATCAGTACATGGTATTGTGCCTATAACTCACCTTGAAAACCATTTTAAGAGGAAAAAGAACATAATATTTATGAAATCGAACCATAAGGTCACTCCATAATGGAAAAATTAATGCTCATAATAATTTCTACGATTGATAAATTGAATAAACCTTTGATGATATAATTCCAATACTCTAAATGGATGCATTGGATATTCATGAAAGTATGGAAAACCATGAAAGATTGGAATATATATGTGAATAAAATAAATTTATTGAACCTAAATTGAATATTTTAAGTAAACCAAATAATTAGAAAAAAAAGTGAATAATAACATGATTATAATGAAATCGTTAGACTAAGGATTCATCAATACCACCAATAGGTCTCAAATGATGAATCAGAAGTGGATCAATCCATTTTAATTATCCCTACTAAAACTTTTTAATTTTATATATTGGAAATAATTGATTCCTAGGTTGAGTAGAATTTTTTTAATTAGAATATAAATTAAATAAAATAATTCACCTTACTATCTTGAAATTTTGGTTAGTAAATGTCACGACCCACCTTCAACATGATGAGGGAAGGGACAGCGGACTACCATACCATTCCTTCCTCAAATTGATGGAGAGATAATGACCCCAGAAACCCGCCTCCAATAGGTACCAGATTGGCGACCCACATGAAGGGTATAGAATCACACAAAAAATGGAAGGCATTACCTTTTTTAGTATGATTAAAAGATAAGATAATAAATCCCAAAAAACACCAAAACTGGAGGTCAAAGTAATGTAAAAACTAACCATTTACATATTCATGTAATAAAAGTAGGTGCTACAAATTACAAGAAAACTCTAAAGGAAAGTACCAATGAAAATAAAAGCTGCAATAAAAATTGTTCCAAAGTTAGAACGAGTATGGTCCCACACAATCCCCAAAGTCTTCTTGGAAACCTGAAAGTCATTTTATATGCGTAGGTTGAGTATACAGGTATACATATTAGGGAAAACCAAAAGCTCTCATGCACAAGTGGAGAGGCATTCTAATGCCCTGTGAGAAAAGGAGACAACAGAAGAACCGAGCAAGGAATCTATCCACCCAACCTCACCCAGGAACACTCCCAAAATTAATCAAGTCAAGTAATGTAATAGTAATAGCACATAGATATTTGGGTACGCCGCACTACATTCCCACAGGTTTTTAGATACATCCAACGTGTGAAACCTCTCTTTCCATTCTGACCACATTCCCACTACCATCCTCTGCCCGCACACATTTGGGATACCACAACCACACCTCCCACCTACAAACACCTGGGCCAAAAAAACCACCTGTAACCACACCCACAGACACCTAGGGAACAACAACTACAACCACTCCCCAAGACACATGGGCCTTATCCTGAAGGCACTTGGGAAACCACTTGCCTGCACACTCCTGTGCCAACCACCTCAGCGTACCCTCGTCAAAGAATCTTGGGCTATAATGGAATTCAGGCCATCATAGCATGCCTGAAGAATCTTGGGATACTCCGGAAAGGGAGTATAAAAGTATTCAATAACTAGTCACTCATAGAAGTGTGGGTAAAACACCCTCCCCCTTGAAATGGGGGTGTTCAGCACAAAGTGATCAACTTGGATGGGGCCTAATAAAGAAACAAAAGAAAAAAAAATTATACATATATGTAACAAGTACTCATCCCAACATAGGGGTTCAAAAACCAGCCCATATACAAACACCCTTGTTATTATTCATTCATAAGAAGCACCACAGTCGTAACCATGTCACTACTCATTCCCGAAAAACAATTCCCCTTTTAACCCATTCATGATTTCCAATTCAAGGGATTTAATTTAGATAATTCTTCACTACTTGGAAAAAAAATTCATTTACAGAAGCCAAGAATAAAAACACCAAGAAGTAATTTAAGCATTCACACTCGGTTCTCTTAAAATGCCACAAAAACAAAAGGGATCCACAAGATCCCTTAAAGTACTGGAACCAAACCAAGACCCAGCATACAGTCCCACATGACCATAGGTTCACAAACAAATGACTATTCAGTAGGGGATCTGATCCCCATCCACGTCACCTCACAAGAATCAACCAGAACATTACCATAACAGAGCAAGGGAGTTTTCAAATTTGAATATTCCATTCATTTAGTTCAGTATTTCTATTTGGTTAATCAGGGTAACCACACAAGGTTTCTTATTCATTGGGCATCCATTTAATCAATAGAGTTTACTTGATTTACTAATTTCCATGTTATAACCATTCAATCACATAAATATCGATAAAAATAGAGGTTCATTATTGTGCATGAAAGTACCACCAACGACCACGATTTTCAATGGGGATAATCCCATTCAATTCAAAAGATATAGGAAGAGATAAAAGAGTACAGTAGCACTATCAATCATACCCCTTCATTCGTTAAATCCATTTATTATCTTCAATAAGATTTGGATTCATCCATCCCCATATGAATCATTTTCATACCCACTATGCATGATACATAGTAAAGAGAGATGATGGACAATCCCTACTTGCATGATCAACGACCAATGTTTTTCTCCTAGTGCCATCAATTGGGGATGTGAGACTTATAGGGGAGGAATTGGGAGGACTCAAAGAATGAGCACGAAAGGCTCTAACACATGCACACAACTAAACTTTGGAAAGGGGAATCCAAAAGAACCAATGAATAAAAGAAACTGGCATCGGAAAGAAAGAAACATTTCTAGTGAGATAGAAAATGGGGAGAGATTTTGGGGTTACGGGATATGAAAATATTTAATGGATTTAATAGAGGATCTTTGTTTCACCCCGTGGTTAGACAGTTACACATGATGGAATTAATTTTTATTTAATAATTATCATCAAAGAGGTGGCCAAAACAGCTGCACGTTAAAGGATTTTATTTAAAGAGAGTAAAATGGGTCTATTGAGGGTCTCCCCACTCCTATCGGATTTTAAACGTTGTTTATGGTGATGAAAATGGATTTTAACCACATTAAAAAGGTTAAAAGACTTAAAAGTGGAATTATGGAAAAAACTTGGAAGGAAACACTAACACACCTCTATGGATGATTGGTGAGACTGATAGGTGAAACCCACTGGTGGAGCTGATTAGGGGAAGATGATCCTGTGAAGCTGATCCCATGAAACCAATCGGCGAAACTGATCTGTGGAACTGATTGTGTGAAACTGATCTATTAAATTGATTGCGTGAAATTGATCTGTGAAACCGATTTTGTGAAACCAATCTGTTAATCATATTGGGTGAAACCGTTCTGTGAAACTGAATTGGTGAAACCAATCTGTGAAATTGATTTGGTGAAACCGATATCTGAAACCGATTTAGTGAACCGATCTGTGAAACAGATTTGGTGAATACAATCTGTAAAACCAATTTGGTGAAACTGATCTCTGAAAACGATTTGGTGAAACAAATCTCTGAAACTGATTGTGAAAATCCTATATGTTAAACCGATCTGTGAAACCGATTTGGTGAAACTGATCTCCAAAACTGATTTGGTGAAACTGATCATTGACACCAATTTGGTGAAACCGATTTGTGAAACTGATTTGGTGAAACAGATATCTGAACCCAATTGGGTGAAACCGATCTGTGAAACTGATTTGGTGAAACCA
The DNA here is from genome assembly GCA_963277665.1 of Viscum album. Taxonomy (NCBI): domain Eukaryota; kingdom Viridiplantae; phylum Streptophyta; class Magnoliopsida; order Santalales; family Viscaceae; genus Viscum; species Viscum album. The sequence continues at coordinate 1,707,456,083 of OY728138.1, read as the reverse complement.
ATATGTGAAACCGATCAGGTGAAACTGATTTTGTGAAACTGATCTATGGAACCGATTGGGTGAAACTGATCAGTGAAACCGATTGGGTGAAATCGATTGCTGAAACTGATTTGTGAAACCGATCTATGAAACCGATTGGTTGAAACTGATTGAGTGAACCCGATATGTAAAACCGTTCATCAGAACCGATCTGTGAAACCGATCGGTGAAACAGATCTGTGAATCTAATCTATGAAGCTGATCTGTGAAGCTGATCAATGAAGATGATCTGTGAAGCTAATATGTGAAGTTCATATGTGAAGCAGATTTGTGAAGCTGATTTGTGAAGCTAATCTATGAGATAGATGGGTGGTACTGATTGATCAGTCTGGGACACCCCAACACATTGAATTTGAAAAGGTAATGGACCAAGAGGGTGTGGGACATTGCATCAGATACCTCTCAAAAATAATCTCACCCTTGATAATACAATTGTAACCAAAACAACCCCTCCAGAAGACACCTCTTAGGGACAAACCACCCCAAACATCCATACAAATCCCAAGGATCACATTGTCTCAACGAATGGATCAAGGAGTTCTTTCCTCTATGTCAAGATACTATCTGCTTTGGGCGGCACTTACTCGCCCGCATGGGTTTATTTGGATCCACCATAATGCAACTTTATTAGGGATCATGTCCTCCCTTACCCATATATCATGTATTTTCATAAACATTCACACAGTAAGGAAACAAAACATCTGATAAAAAAACAAGGTCAGAATTCAATCACAGCAGGTCACAATAACTAGAATAACAAGGAAGGCTTAGAATGGAAACTCAAGATAGATTTGGATACTGGGCTCACATTTGAGCTTCTCACTCCAACGTACTATCCTCGAGGCCACCATGCCTCCAAAACACACGAACCAAAGGGATGGTTTGTCCACGATGCACTTTCTCCTTTTGATCCTCGATCCTCATTGGATGCTCCATGAATGTAGCATCATCCCCTATATCCAACTCTCCCTAGTCAATGACATGAAAGTCATTGTGTAGATATTGACGAAGATGGGAGATGTGGAAAACATCATGGATCCTTTCTAACTGAGGTGGAAATGCGAGCTGATATGCCACCTCACCGACTCTCCCCAACACTTCTGGTGAGTTGTTTCACCGAAGGCATGTTTATTGGTGTCCCAAATTATTTTTACACTAACAAATATAGAACAAGTAAGGGTTCAATCCATAGGGAACTAAGAATTTATTTTATCTTGATTAATATAGTTTGTATTTTTGTTTTAAGTGAAGTTTACTGAATTAAGAGTCAATTTTTGTTGGTTGTTTGGGTATAAGAAGAACAATTTGTTTTTAAGATTCTTTTAACAAATTACTTAATAAATTGAAAGTAAGTATGGTAAGATTAGTTTTTATGCAAATATAGAGAGAAACGTGAATTGGGGTTATGGATTAATGAGAAGTTCATTATTAAATTAGATTGCTTATGAGGTTGTGTTGTTCATAATAACCCAACCCTCTGGGTTTAATTTGTATAATGATTCCTTGATTTGATAAAATTTATAATTAGATCTGATGAAACTAACTCCTTGGTCTGGTAGTTAGTGTTTTACATATCATTATTTGGTTTAGTTCATTTTGAGTCGATGAATACATCTAATGATCATGAAATTATTTATCAATATTATTCTTTTTAATCCCTGAAAATACTACCCTTGGTCTAGTACAGAATTTCCAGTGACATGATGATGTTTTTTAAGAAGAATAAGAAAAGGTTATTAGAAAAATCACATTCATAGAAACTTAATTTAAATAACAACTCATCATCTCCCATAACCCCAACACGGGTGGTGTTTAGTTACACATGGATGTAACGATAAACACAAGACTCTTGAAACCTGATGGGATCATGCTAGAAACTTCGAGGTGGAAGCGATTCCTCAGTAAATGGTGGAATGATGGTAGTATGATGGAAAAGAATCTCTCCTTCGGAACTTCATTCCTTTCCTCCATACAACAACACCAAACACCACTAACACCCCACTGGTTCGGAGGCTAAGGCCTCCTTTTATAGAAAAAATAAGTACACAACGTGTAGAAAAAGTACACATTTTGTACTTTGGTCAATGCGTTTGGCGTTCATTTTCTCTTCTGGTAGGCGGCCTAACATGGCACCGCCTGGTAGGTGAATGTACATGGTGTGTAGCGCCTCTATACACAGCGTGTAGTGTTATTTTTCAGCCACCAACTGCATCTAGAAATGTATACACTGTGTGTATCATTGGAACACAACGTGTCCCCTTCAGCCGACCACATGGGTGTGTAGAATCTTCTTGCCTACCAATTGCTTCTAGAATGGTTTACATGACGTGTATAGTGGGAACACGACATGTATCGACTTTTGGTTACTTGGGAATGTACTTGCACTGGTCAACCCATGTTTGAGCTTTAATTAACACGGTGTGTATATAAGTACACACCATGTGGTTGTAATGTTTTACTCATTTCTTCCCCATTTTGGGTATTTGGCCATAAAATTCCAGCGAATGAACAAGATCACCAAAATCAAAGTATTTGTTCCCTAAACTGTAGGTAATTTCTGAGAACTTGTTATTATTTTATCAATAATGTATATGATAATGTATACACAAATTTGGTAAATCAAAATTCCCCATACTTCGCTATTTTCCTGCCCTAAAGAAAATATCAAGATCAAAATGAAAGATTTTATAATTTAAAATGTAGGAATTTAGTTCATCATAAATGTAAATAATAAGTTACAGGAGAAAATTTCAAAAATAATACAAAACAATTTCAATCGAGGAGATATTCTAATCATGCCTCGTATAAAAATCAATTAATTAAGATCATCCTCTTTTAACACATGTTTCATCCATTCAAAAATAATAATGCCACTTGATGATTTACCACACCAATAATATACTCAACACTCAAGAAATATTAAATAGAGTTATCCTCAATCATATATATATACACTTTATCCGTAGGTTTTCATGGAATATAATTCTCTACTTCATAAAATTTGACCTACAATAATCATAAGGGATTTTCAATAAAGATCATATGTTTTTTTGGATAAAGGTTGGTAGGTTAAGATGTGAAAATAACTCTGAGGCTTGAAAGATCAGGATAACTTCTTTTAATAATATTGCATGATATTCAAAATTGAGTACAATGTAAAAATGCCATCAATAAGCCTTATCAAATAATATACTCATCACAATCTCCTTTAGTTGGTTAGGAGTCACAAACCAACATGTGAGTATAAGTCCCCTTTGTTTCCACCAATATTTTTTAAGTAGAACACAAAGGGAACAATTCATACGTTCCACAAAATAGTGGTTTGGATCCCTTTTTGCCCCAAATGAACAAGAGGCCCTCCCCCATACTTAATTTCTTGATAATTCACGAAAGTATTCCATGTGTTTCCAATTACTTATTTTGAGCTTAGATTAATAATCATGAAAAGTCATAAAATAATTAGGGTAGGAAGGGAAATAGGGTTGTAATATGGCTTCTTATAAAGGCTATTCTTGGACTCTAGCGGATTCATGAAGATAAGATGTTGGGTAGGTATCAGGATAAAGGGTTTAAAATAATATAATGCCTCAATCATTTTAATGTAAGTCAAAAATTCTTCATGTTTCATAAAGAAAACTTCCATATTCAGGTAGTTACGTATATTCTAAGAATATCTAAAAAATAGTGTATTAGAAAGACATTGACAATGGGATTAGAATATCTCTCATGAGTTGGAAAAACAAATAAAGAGACAATCAGGTCATGACTTGAAAATAAATTATTAGTCTAATTGATGTCATTATCCAAAGATTACATGTTGTAAATTATATTATGTCAGCAATCATTTTAAAATACTTAAGAACCAAAATGAGCATGAATATTTTAAAAATTTCCACATTCATCATTATTATTTAATAAATTGATTAACCAAAAATGTCTTTATGTTTTCAAATATATTGTCTAATAATGATGTCTCCTAGAATCTGAAAAGAAAAAGACTAAATAGGCCGAGAGACACCCCCACAATTAATACCGCACCTGGTCCACCATGTGCCCAAAAAGTGGAACAAGGGAAGATGGGGACACAATAATAGACAAGACCAAGGGGAAGGAAGGAATGTAGTAAAGCAAGAAAGAAAAGAAAATAATGGAAAAAGAATACTCCCATCGTGTCTAGGAGAAGAAAAATGGAATGTGATGTAAAAGCACAACCCAAAACGTGCCAAAGTACCTATGAGGGGGAATGAAAGAAAAAACTGCAAGCATACAATATAGACATAGGTCGAGGAGATCACAAAAATACATATATAATGAAAATCATGTATCATAAAAACCATTCATGGGGTCACCTTCAATGAGGCAACATCAAACACAGAACCAGACGGTAGAGAGGAATCAGGAGCCGTGGAAACTTGAGGCTCAAAATCTACACCTGGAAGGGAGGCCAAAGAAGTAGGAGCCGTAAGTGTGGGACTCAGAATGTGAAGCACGAGAGCACTCCCTAGATTAGTAGTAGTAGTGGCATCAGTATTAGCAGTAGATGGGCCCACAGTAGAGAGGAGAATGGAATCTGTGGCCAGTGCAAGAAAGAGCGGTGAAGCTGAAGTAGAAGGGCAAGGAACTAAGGCACAGGTAGGTGGTGGGGGCAGTGGAATACCAAGAATCTGAAGAGTCAGCCCCAAAATCTACTCCATGTGGTCCTGCCGGCTACCGATACGTACCAAGTGCTGCTCTAGAGTATTGAGGTGGAGGGAAAGGGTGAGACCAATCGAGGGTGCATGGGTAAGTGGGGCAGATGGTGGTATAGAAGAAGTATGGCTAGGAGAAGTTGGGTCAGTAGAAGGGGGTGGGGTGGGGATGCCGTAGGGGGTGGAGAATGAGGAAGAGGTGCATCGGTGGGTGCAAGTGGGTCAGCAGGTGGGCGGGGCAGAGCCTGGTCAAGGATGTAGGCAACCCTACTTCCGGACGAATCCTATACGAATAAGCATGAGATATACCATCCATTGGGGTGGACCTAATAGGTCATGGCATAGAGAAGGCTCAAAACCCCAAGTTGGTTGGCAAGGCGAGTGGCGTAAAACCCGCTATTCAGGTTTCCCTGACGGTTGGTAAACATGGCATGGAAGTAGGAGGCAGCAAGGTAAGTGTGGTCTGGGTAGTTCTGCCAGATGACACAGGTATGGAGATCCATTTCACGATCGGTCATGACCCCCATGTCTTCATGGCTGGGGAAAAGAATGGTGTTAAAGCACCACTGGGTAAAATGATGGATGTGGTCAGTGATAAGGGTACTCTTCTGTGAGGTAGGGGAGTAGTAGTGGTCAGGCCCAGCAATCTCCTGCCACATTGCAATGAGCTCAGAGCACTCGAGCCTGGTCAGGGTAGAAACAGGGGGTGGGTGATGTAACGAAGGTAGAAACCACACCCTCATCCATACTCAGTCATGGTTAGGGAAATCACCGGTTGCCCAGCCAGAACCGAACCACTGCTACTACATCACTAGATGTCTCCTAGTACTCGGCCCCATAGAACTCGAACGAGGTAGTGGACTCCTAAAATAATTCACAAAAAAATAGGAGTGATTACATTAATGATTGAAATTAAGAGAGTATGTCTGATAAGATCCACCCACTCACCCCAGATATCGAGATAATATGGGATGTTGCTATCAAGTTAGCGGCCACTGAATGGAATCAGGTGACATGAGAAGCATAGGACACTATCATGTGCCAGGTCAGTGACCGAGAACACCATGCATGAGTATGGAACACCTGCAGGTCTCTTTCTAGGTGGAGGTTCAGTAGCATGAGCGGGCTCAGGGGGGATCTGATGAAGTAGAAGGAGGCCCGCTAGGTGCAACGGTCGATGTGGGGCCAGTAGCTACTGAAGGTGTCACATGAAGTGTGGTAACTGATGGATAAGTAAAGATGGTGATCGAAGGCTCGGTATGGGGTGGTAGAGTCACGACACTACTAAAACCATCCACAACTGAGGATGTGAGGGGTGGACGGATGGCCAACGGAGGGAGCTCGTATACTGGATCATCTGGGTCTGGCTGCATCGAAGTTCGGAGTTAGATCCGATGATAAATAGGCCTCTCTCCCTCAGTGGTGGAGACAGGATACTTCTCACGGGAAGGATCTTGATCCTCCATAACCTGAAAGAGAAAGAAAAAACAAACAAAAGAAAAAGAAATGGAAAGAAAACAATGAAAATGTGAGGAAACTGAAAAATAAATGTACACAGCGTGTATATCAAGACTACATGGTGTCTAGTGAATCCTGAGTAGCATCCCATGTTCTCTGGATAATCAAGATGAGGGAACAAAGGTAGACCATAAAATCGTACATGGTGTTTACCGAACATACAAGCCGTGTTCAGGAAAAGTGGACATAGTAATGTATTAGTAAAGACATGACCACATTTTTAATAGTTCTAATAATAAAGGACAGGCCATGTTTGGATTAGACATGACATGTTCATTACCAGAGGAACATGGATATGTGGGGGGGTTAGACATGGGCGGGTCAATGGAAATGGCATACACGGCGTGTACCGAACAAAGGGTTCGAGGCTATGTGAAGTGCTACACACGGATGGGCCAAATGAAATGTCATACAAGAAAAGTACCGAACACACATGATGTGTATATGAAAATGTTTTTTGAGGCCATGTGCAAAGGATACCTGGGCATGATATGGCAAGGTACACGGTGCGTACCGAACATACACACCGTGTAGTTTCATATTGTGAAGCATCCTCTGTGTGGCCGTGTACAAAAGTACACGACGTGTGTTCTTTATATCATAGTCATGTACTGATGAAGCCGAATAGTCGGTTGATCCCCAAATCACCCTAAATGGTTCAAATAACTAGAAAGTGAGGGTGTAGAAGGGAATACCTAGATTGAGGATTGCAATGCAAGAGAAATCAGAACCCGAAATGAAAAAATTAAATGAATTTGAGGTAAGGGGTTTGGGTGTCATATGAGGGAAGAAAACGAGAAGAGGGGAGGCTCCACACGACACGACCTCATGCCAGGTGGTGCGCAACTTATATTGCTGAGGTACACATCGTGTACATAAAGACTACACGCCCTATATCACAAAAAAATTATTTTTATTACAATTATTATATATATATATATTTAATTATTATATTAATATATATAAGAATTAATATTAATTAAAAAAATAAAAATAAAAATGGACATATATATATAATTTAAAATTAAAACTATAAATGTAATGTAGTCGGAAAATACACAGTGTGTGTTTAATAATTTGAAAAATAGAAGTACAACCTTTGGTCCGGTGCTTGGGCAGAGGTTCGAACCGGCGATCACCCATTCCGAAAGGAAGCCCTCAACCACTGGAGTGATGGTTGTACGACTGCCCATATTTTTCACTTATATATAATTAATCTATACAGCCAATACTACACAGGAAGATATAAATGCACATCATGTTTTAATTAATTATATAAGAAGGGGATAAAGTAGGGAGATTAGCTGAGGTCGATCCTGGGTCTTTGGGATCCAGGGCCATGACTTTTCCAATATGACAAAATCACCTGCATGAATTACGTTATATGGAAAAGTTTTTAATTTAGTAAGGAAAAATATGGAACACATGACGTATATCGAAAGACAAGACGTGTGGTTTTATTTAAAGGAAAAATGATGGAAATGTGGTGGTGGTCAGGATTTGAACTCTGGTCTTTGGGAACTGAGTCATGATTCTGGAAACTGATCCATCCCCACCATGGGTTTTATTATAAGCTAATATATATAAATATATATATAAATATATATATATATATATATCTGTGTGTGTGTGTGTGTGAAAACTAAATATCACACATGCTGTGTAAGAAAATATAAAAAGCAGTAACCCTGTGCTGAAGGTAGGCCGAGAGGATTCGAAATGGGGATGACTCAGATAAACTCCATTTTCCATTCCATCGGCACCGGCATCATCCGTGTTTTATTATTTTCTTAATCGATATATTTATAATTGGTAGAAAATAAATGAAAAGTAAATGGTACATGCCATGTATGTAGAAGGGACACAACATGTATCTTCAGTGTTGCCTCCCAGTATGAAACTTTATTTAAGGTCGTTAACGTGACCTACTTACCCAAGATACCTAACATTTATGGTGGATAATTATCCCAATAATTTCCACCATGGCCTTCTAGTAATTTTAGGTTCTCTGGTCTTCTTCAAATGGACTATCTGGAATGATAAAGTTATCAGAAATAAAAGAACATACCAGATCATAAAGTAAGAGATCATCAATGGTAGTTATCACATAGAATCCCTCATGATTGGGCGATGATGCCTGCTTGATGGCCTTGAGGACATTTTAGGATACACTCTCATGCCCTACCTAGAAAAACAACTCCCCTTGGTGCACGTTGATGAGTGCTTTCCCAGTTTCCGAAAAAGGTCTTCTAAGTATAAGTGGTTCCTCCAAGTCATCCTCTAAGTCAAGGATGATGAAATCAGTGGGTAAGATCAACCAACCCACTTTGACCATCATGTCCTCTAGTAGTCCTTTCAGATGTTTGATGGATTGATAAACATGTTGAAGGGCTACTCGGGGAGGCTTCAAGTCACTGGGCCTTAGTTTCTTGATAACGCTGAGGGGCATGAGGTTCATGATGTCCCCTGAGTCGTAGAGGGTCATCTCAAACATGCCAGGTCCAGTACAAGGAATAGTGAAAATACCTAGATCCTAGAGTTTGGGAGGAATTGAGTGCTCGATGACTGAAGAACACTCATTGGATAAGGCAACGGTGTCCATATCCTCTTTCTTTCTTCTGTTGGAGAGTTTTTCATTCACGAATTTGGAATTAGTGGGCATCTGCATCAGTGCCTCTACAAATGGAATATTTATGTGTAGAATCATGAGAATGTTCATGAATTTTCAGACCTGTTGGTCCAGCATTCTTTTCTTTAATCTCTTTGGGAAGGGTAAGGCTAGTTCAAAGGGTTTGACAACCTCCTTCCCTTTATTCTGCGAACCCTCCTTCTGGGGATTTTAGATGAGGAGGGGCTGGTATTGGTACATTCTTCATCAACAGAGGGTGTGGATACATCTGACTAGGATAGTGGGTTCTGTTGGTGATCCTTTCTACTCCTAATCATGAAAACATGGGCCTCCTCCCTCTGGTTCTTCTCTGTGTTTCCTAGTAGAGTACCGAGTGGTCGTCCCGAGAGTTGGTTTTCCAATTGGACAATCTGGTACTCTATGACTCGAATTGAAGCCTCGTGATTTTGGAACCTGGACTCAATAGTAGATATAAATTTGGTCATCAGATCCTCTAACATTGAGGTGTTCTCCTACTAAGGTGGTTGTTGAGCTGGTGGAGGTGGTGGCTGCCATGGCTGAAATAGGTGAGGGTTCTGATACCCTTTCTGCTGATAAGATCCATGTTGGGCCTATTTCTGCATCTGGTATTGGTTCTGGTTAGGAGGTTGGTTGTAGTTAGGTGGTTGCTGGGGAGGCAGATTCTGCTATTGTTGGCCCTAGCTTGTATGTTGTTGATCATGCCATGCTGGATTCTGATACAGCTAGTACTGGTTGGGCCCTCGATTTTGTGAAACATAACATACTATTCATGTTGAAGGGCCTCTAGTAGAAGATGGTAATTCCCTAATGATGTGGTTATCACTGCATTCTCTACATGTCAGAGGGTTTGCCGCATGTACTTGGGACCTACCCTTCAGATTGAGTGCATCGATCTTCTTGGATACAATGTCCAAATGGGAATCAAGAAAGGTAGTGGTATCAATGTTATGCATACCTCATTTCTGTGTACCTCACTCAAAGTTCCACTTGAAGATATTGGGAGACATCTCATCCAGTAGTTTGAATAGTTCTTCGAGAGACTTCTTCATTACCGTACCTCCTGTAGCAGCATCCACCACGGAATGGGTATTAGTTGTAATCCCTCCGTAGATGGTTTGGACCTGCATCAAATGTGGGAGTCCGGGGTTTTGTAATTTTCACAACATCTTCTTGAAGCACTCCCATGATTCATATAATGATTCTGCATCATGATTCTAGATGTTGTGGATCTCATTCGGCAATATCTCCATCTTCGATGGTAGGTAATATTTGGACAGTAATTCTTGGGCTAGCTCCTCCCAAGTGAGAATGGATCATTCTATCAAGCCTTTAATCCAGTCTTTCGCCTTATCCATTAGAGTGAATGGGAATATGTAAAGATAGATGGCATCTATAGACACTCTTTGAAGCGCTCCCATGATTCGTATAATAATTTCGCATCATGATGCTGGAAGTTGTGGATCTCGTTCCGCAACATCACTATCTTCGATGCTAAGAAATATTAGGACAGGAACGCATGGGCTAGCTCCTCCCAAGTGAGGATGAATCATTGTGGAAAGCCGTTAATCCAGTATTTTTCCATATTCCTTAGAGAGAAGGGGAATAGGCGAAGATGGATGGCGTCTATGGACACTCTGTCGTAGCGGAAACTGTCGCAGACCAACAAAAAATTATAGAGATGGGCATTGGGATCCTCACTGGGCAGGCCGCCGAATTGAACAGTGGTCTGGAACAACTGCATGATACCAGGCATGATCTCGAAGTGTTGGGCCTACACTGGTGGACGGATGAAGGCTATGTTAGCTCCATGAATCGGTGGCAGGTCGTACTCCATAAGAGTATGTCCAAGAGGTGGTTGCTGAGGAAGGGGAACTAGGATGTATTGTTGGTCCGAAGGGGTGCAGAATGGCCCCTGACCATGGTTGAAATAAGGAATTTTCTCTGGTTGGAATTGTTGGATCTGCTGAGGGTTTTGGTTGTCATCTAGTATTAACTGTTTTTCATCTCCTTGGACCGTAGTTGGTTTCCCTTCCTTGTTTGGTGCCATTGGAGGGGATTGGTTGTGTTCGGCCATGAGTGCTCAATGGAACCTCAAGAATTCTAGTTCGATCTCCGGGTCTGGTGGGAAAACCCCTGATGAATTAGTGTCCTTGGAACATCTGAGGTCACTGGTCAAACACCTAAAGGCCTGCAAAAAACATAACAAAACACCAAGCGTGAATGAGTAAAAATAAATATATATAGAAATGAGAATATAAAAGTGATTTTTTTTGAATTTACAATTTTTATTTTAAATAAAAATTTTCTACAATCATAATTGCAACAAAAATAAAATTAACATTTAAGACCCAGGAAACAACACCAAAATTTGACGATTCATTTCAACGAAGTTATGTTTATCGGTGTCCCAAATTATTTTTACCCTAACATGTATAACACCATTAAGGGGTCGATCCATAGGGAACTGAGACGTTATTTTATCTTTCTTAACATAGTTTGTATTTTTGTTTTAAGTGAAGTTTTCTGAATAGATAGTCTATTTTTGTTGGTTATTTGGGTACAAGAAGAACAATTGGTTTTTAAGATTCGTTGAACAAATTTCTTAATTAAATGAATGTAAGTATGAGAAGATTGGTTTTGATGCAAATATAGAGAGAAACGTGCATTATGGTTATGGATTAATGAGAAGTTGATTATTCAATCAGATTGTTTATGAGGTTGTATTTTCATAATAACCCAACTCTCTTGGTTTAATTTGTAATAATGTTTCCTTGGTCCGGTAAACAATATATTTAGATCAGATGAAACAAGCTCCTTGGTTTGGTAGTCACTATTTAACAGATCATTAATTGGCTTAGTCCATTTTGAGTCGATGAATACTTCCAATGGTCATTAAATTCATTGTCGATATTCATCTTTTGAATCCCTAAAAATTATTCCCTTGGACCGGTACAAAATTTCATGTGACATGATTAAGTGTTTTAAGCATAATAAGAAGAGGTTATTAGAACAATAACATTCATAGAAACATAATTTAAATTACAACTTGTCACCTCCCACAACTCCAACACAATTGGTGTTTAGTTACACATGGAGGTAAAGATAAACACAAGAATCTTGATAACTGATGTGATCATTCTTGATACTTTGAGGTGGACGTGATTCTTCAGTAAATGGTGGAATGATTGTAGTATGATGACAGTGTGTCTCTTCTTCAGAACATCAATCCTTTCCTCCACAAAACACCACCACACACCACTACCACCTCACTGGTTCGGAGTACAAGGCATCCTTTTATAGAATAAATAAGTACATGACATTTAAGTACAAATCGTGTACATTTTTCAACGTGTTTTTGCCTTCATTTTCTCTGCTGGGTGGCGGCCTAACACGCCGTCTTTGACTTGGAACACAACATCGCTTGGTAGGTGAATGTAAAAGGTGTGTAGCACAGCCATACATGGCGTGTAGTGTCATTTTTCTTCCACTAACCGCTTCTATAAATGTATACATGATTTTTATCATTGGGACACGGCGTGTCCCCTTCAAGCGGCCACATGGATGTGTAGGCTCTTCTAGTACACCAACTACATCTAAAATGATATACACGATGTGTATAGTGGGAACACCATGTGTACCAACGACTGGTTACATGAGCATGTAGTTTCCCTGGTCAACCCATGCATGTGCTTTAATGTCCACGGTGTGTATATAAGTACATGTCGTGTAGTTGTAAATTTTCTCTTAGATCATCCCCATTTTGTATATTTGGCCAAATATTTCCTGGGAATGAACAAGATCACCCAAATCAATGTATTTTTCCATAAACAGTAGGTAATTTCTGAAATCTAGTTCTTATTTTTTAAATAATGTATATGAAAATTTATATACAAATTGGGTGCATCTAGTTCATAAGGCCAGATGAACCTAGGAGAGAGCTTTCTCCCCTTGCAAAACCTTCAATGCCCACATCGATGGGAAACCTTCAAGAATTCATGGTCTGCAAACAATAAATCCAAGAGCCTCCTCCTAAGATTGAGATATGACTTCTTCCAGTCCTATGATTCCTTCATCCTCTCAAGCACAAGTTGAACATTGTCTGTTGTGCTCTGCACTACCTCAAGGCCAAGAACATCTACCTCCCCATCCTCGGTACACCACACATGTGAATGACATGGCCTCCCATACAAGGCTTCAAACAGTGATATGTCAACAGTATAGTGATAACTATTATTATAGGAAAACTCTACTAAGGGAAAATTTAATTCCCGTGATCCATCAAAGTCCAAAACACAAGCACGTAGCATATACTCCAATGTCTAGATGGTCACTTCGTTTTCCCATCTCTCTACGGGTGGAAAGTAGTGACAAGACATAGCCGAGTGCCCAATGCATGATACAATCCCCTCCAAAATCATTAGGTAAACATTGCATCTGTATCTAAGAATATGGACCTCAGAACTCCATGAAACCACACCACATCATTCACGTATCCTCATGCTAAGGAATCCACTGCACTCGACTCCTTGTTCACCAGAAAGTGAGCTGATTTTGTCATCCAGTCTACCACTAACGAGATAGTATTACAGCCTCCATGACCCTTGGGTATTCCTGTGATGAAATCCATCAACATTTCATCCCACTCCAACTCAAGAACATTTAAATGTTGCAACAACCCTCATGGGACATGGTGTTCAGCCTTCACCTACTAACACACAAGGATCCATGCCACGAACTTCGCCAAAACCTATTTCACACTGGGAAACCAAAACTATTCCCTCAGGCTCCAGTGCCTCTTGGAAACTTCAGGGTGTACCGCCATTACTGAGTTATAGAACTCATAGAGAACTCCCTCACGCATCACCTATGGGACAAAAAACTTTCCACAGAAAAAACATTTGATTCTGATCATACTCCGATAACCCTTTTGGAGTATTGCCCTATTTATCATGATCTATCATCACTTCACTCTCTTTTTCTCCCCACTAAGACTCCACCACATGCCGTAATAGAGAGGATCGCACTATCATCTGAAATAGACAACCTCTATCACCAGCCGCCCAGGAATCCAGGTGTAGGGTAGTCAACTCCACCATTGCCTTCCAAGCATCCACATATTCCTGAACTAATTCCCTCTATGACTTCCTGCTCATGGAATCATCCAAAATATTCCCCTTACCTTTAGGGTAAGAGATATCGAAGTTGTAGTCTGGAAGAAACTCCACCCACCTTCATTGTCACAAGTTTAGGTCCCACTGGTTAATGATATGCCTCAAACTATTGTGATACATGAAGACCAAAAAGTGATCCCCGATTAGGTAATGCCGACAAAACATCAATGTGAACACTACTGTTGAAATCTCTAATTCATTGGTGGCATAATTACGCTCATGAGGACGTAACTTCTTAGACCCATAAGATATCGCTCCCCATTACTACATCAGCACACACCCCATCCCAAATCCAGAAGCATCACAAAACACCTCAAACAATAGCCTTTCTTCTAGTAACCTCAGCACTGTAGAACTGACCAGCTTCCCCTTTAGATAACTGAAGGCTTCCTGGCACTACTCACTCCACATGAAGGTCTGATCCATTCTATTCAAAGCTGTCTAATGAGTTTAAACTCTAGAGATGTTGGGCATGGACCTAGGATAATATTTTCCCAAACCCAGAAAACTACAAACCCCTGTCACATTCTTTAGTTCTTACCAGGAAAAAACTGATTTAACCATTGTGGTATCAACCAATACCCCTTGCTGAGACACCATGTGTCTATGGAAATTCCCTTCTCCTGTCATGAACATACACATGGACAATTTCCCATAGAGCTGGAGATGTCAAAGGATTTCCAAGACCATCCTGAGGTGATTAGTATGTTCTTCCTCTTATCTTGAGTATATCAAAATGTCTTCATTGAACACAATGACCAACAGATCCATAAACTCATGGAAAACAGAGTTCATGAGCCCCCTGAACACAACAGGTGCATTTGTAACACCTAACGACATGACTACGAAGAAAAAGTTCCCATACCTGCACGTGAAAGCAGTATTTAGGATATCACTTTCCTTCACCCATAACTGGTTATACCCAAGACTACAGATTAATCTTAAAGAACCAACATGCTCCCCTCATCTGGTAAAAGAGATCTTCTACCCTTGGGAAAGGTTAACGGTTCTTGACCATTATCTGATTCAGTCTCTGATAGTCTATGCACAACCTGAGGCCACCATCTTACTTCTTCGCAAACAAGACTAGAGCACCCATTGGTGACTCACTAGTTTGAAAAAAAACCCTTCTTCATCAGATCACCAATCTGAATCAGCAACTCCCACAACTAAAAAGGCACCATCTAATAAGGACACATGGAAATCAGACGGGCACTGGGTTGTAATTCTATCTTGAACTCAATGTCACATTGAGGGGGTAGAGTCACAACCTCCTCATGAATAACATCTAGGAAATCTATAACAACTCTGAGAATATCCATCATCTCATCATCTTGTAATTCTGCTGAATGCTTGACCAACATAGAAAGAAGAGGCTCTACACACCATCTCCCCACCTGACAATTCCATTCCCCAACAAAAGCCTCATGCTGTCCATTATCATCAAAGATCATGACTCTTATTTGGATGAATTTGATAACAGTATTCACAAAAACGGCCTGTTGAGGCCTAGTATGACATCATATGGCTTCATTTACAGCCGAACGAGATCCCCAATAGACTAATGTGGCTCCAACATCAGTCTACATCCTTGAAAAACCTCAAACAGACTAGTATGACCACTAACTGGACTACTCATAACCAGAGTCTTGGAGAGTCTCTCAATGTCCAGGCCCAAGGCACGGGCTAGAACGAGTGTAAAAAATGAGTGTGAATCTCTTGACTCAAACAAGTTGCGGGAAATAATGTTAAGCAAGCTAATCATACCTTGTACGACTTACAACCTTGCTGAAACTACTGCCTCTATGGCATGCAACTTCCCACACCCAAATCCTCTGCCTCTCGGCTGTTGGCTGCCTCCCCGACCATGCCCTAGTTGAGGTCCCTAAGGGGAACCCTAGGGTTGGCCTCCTCCTGCCACATCTCCTCTTGGAGGAGAGGGAGCTCACTGTCCTTGTTGCTGCTGCTGAATGGGCATGGCTGGAAACAACTACTGCTGAGGTGGGCATTGAACCTACCCACCCCACCTATTCTTCACATTGTCCGGGCACTGATTCCGAATGTGCCCAAAAGCTCTAAAGATGAAGCTACTTGGTGTTGGTATTACGAGGAAAGGGCGAGGGCTGGGAGATTGAAACTGGAACTGCTGGGTCCTACTCCCCACTAGTCGAAACCTAGAAGGCCCTGACACTTGAGGTCTGCTGCTAACGACCTTTCCCTTTGATGATCCCAAATAGCTCCCCTCTCAGGTCACATAACCCAGTGTGTACATACTTTATATCACTTCATCCTTCTTCTGGATCTCTAAGTACATCAGTGGGGTGAAGGGAGTAAGAGAATAATGAATAGAAGGTTATAGTGCCTCCTCTAAATTTCTCTCCCCATACAACTCATCCGAAAAAAGGTCTACGGAAAAATTATGGAGATCCTTGAACTTTTCTCCCAAATACCTCACTGGAATTCTCCCCTACTAAAGGGAGAGTAGTTTCTGCCTCTTCTTAACCTTCATCGTGGAAGAGAGGAATTACAACCAGAATTACCTCTCGAAGATAGTCCATGAAACCTCTGCCTCCCTCTTCTACCCATGGTAGAGATTCCACCACTAACGTGCCGCTCCACACATCTGGCTTACAGCCAGAGGAACCCATTACTCCGTTAGGGACCAGATCAAGCAAAAATATATCACCAGCTCCTCTAGACATCTCTCTGTCCCCATGTCAAATAGACTAACCTCCTACTTTCCGAGGGTCTGCCGCTAAAAGGCATGAAGTGTTCTATGCTTCTAGACATCCTCCTCTTCTTGATTAGCCTTCTGCTGATCACCCAAAACAACCTGTTGGACTTCGATCTCCCCCACTACCTATGGTCATCAAATGGGTTCTATATCTACAAGGTAAACTTGGAATTCATAACCCCAAGTAGTGTAGACGATTTCTTTTAAATTTTGGTTAAACTTTTTATTCAATTAAATTCTTAGTCCACCCAAAACACACAAGAACACAAGTCATTATAACACATGCAACTTTCCTTGAGTCTCAAACCTTCAATCAGTGTAACATCACTTGGTCATTTGGTAGGTCTTGAGATCTTACATCGGATCATGGGGGGCACTCAAATCCCGTGTCCTAGCCAGTCTTCCCTAGATCATTTCACACACCAAGATTTCATAACACTATTGCCCTACCATCCCATGTACTCCTCACTGTGCCTAACCCCGAGCTCCATCAAATCTCTCAACCCTCTCCATGATCCAATTCTATTATGACCTGCCTTCACCCAAATGAGTAAAGGGACAAGGGAATGACAAACCCATCATTCCTCAAGTTGAAGGATAGAAAATGAACCCCAAAACCCACCTTCAATATGTATCCGAGTTGTGACTAGCACCAATGGTATATAATCAAAAAAAATGTAAGGCATTACCCTTATTTATTTAGTAGGATCGGTAGATAAGATAGTAAATCCCAGACAATACTAAAAATAGAGGTAAATTAAATACCAAACAAAACATCCACATATACATGTCCCAAATGTATGTGCTAAAAAATAAAAGAAAACTCCAAATGAATGTACCAGTGAAAAGATAACAAGAAATAAGAACTATCCCAACATCTGAACTAGTACGGTCATGCACGATCCCCGAAGTCCTCCTGGAAACCTGAAAGTGGTTTTTTATAAATACGGTGAGTATACATGAATACTCATTAAGGAAAACCAAATGCTCTTGTGCACTAGTGGGGAGGCATTCTAATGCCCCATGAGAAAAAGAGAAAACCGAATCCCCTAGAAAAGAATCTATCCACCCAACCTCACCAAGAACACTCCCCAAATACTGCAATTCAAGTATTGTAATAGTAATAGCATTTCAATATTTGGGTACCCCTCACCACTTTCCCACTGGTTATTAGAGACATCCTACGCATCAAACATCTCCCTCCATTCCCACTGCAATCCCACTGCCATCCCCCGCCCACACACACTTGGTCTACCACAACCACACATTCCACCCACAAACATCTGGTCCACTATAACCACTCGTATCCATGCTCGTAGACACCTGGGCCACAACAAATTCCACCATGCCTGAAGATACACATGCCTCATCCCAAAGGTACTTTGGAAACCACCTACCCGCACACACCAAGGCCAACCACCTCAGCGTACCTCCCTCAAAGAATCTTAGGTTATAATGGAATTCAAGCCATCACAACCTGCGTAAAGAATCTTGGGATTCTCAGGAAAGGGAGTAGAAAAGGAGTCAATAACCAGTCACTCATTGGAGTGTTGGGAAAACACCCTCCCCCGTGAAATGGGGGAGTTCGGTACGAAGTACTCAACTTGGATGGGGTGCAAATAAGAATCATAAAAAAACCTATATTATATATATTTGTAACAAGAAATCATCCCAACCTAGGGGTTCCAAAACCATCACATATAAAAACACCCTCATTATTATATATTCATAAGATACACCACAAATAGAACTATGTCACTACTCATTCCCAGAAAACAATTCCCCTTTGAACCCATTCTTGTTTTCCTATTCAAGTGATTCCATTTAGATAATTCTTCACTGCTGGGAAACAAAAAGGCATATCCACATAACAAGGGAGTAAAAACATTCAAGCAACAATTTAAGCATTCACACCCAGTTCTCTTGTAATTTAATAACAACAAAAAGGATCCATGTGATCCCTCAATGTTCTGTAACCAAACCTAGCCCCCACATATGGCCCCACACAAACCAAGTTACAAAAACCAAAGTCAAATCAATAGTGGATCCCATATGCATCCATGTCACCTGATATGCATCAACCATTACAACACCTGAACTGAGCAAGGGAGTTTTCAAATTTGAATATTCCATTCATTTAGATCAGTCGTTTTGTTGGGTTAACTGGGGTGACCACATAAGGATTCTTATTCATTGGTCATCCATTTAATTAAAAGAGTTTATGTGATTTACTAGTTTCCATGTTACAGCCATTCAATCAGATAAATATCTAGTAAACCCGAGGTTAATTAGTGCGCAAGAAAGGACCACCAACGACAATTAATTTTAGTGGGCATAAACCCACTCAATTCACAACATATTAGAAGAGATAAATGAGTACATCATCATTATCAAACACATCCCTTCATTATTTAAATCTATTTCTTATCTTCATTAATGTTTGGTTTCATCCATCCCTGTAGGATGCATTTTCATACCCACCCCGCATGATACAAATTAAAGAGAGATAAATCAGGATCCATACTTGGATGATCAATGATCGAAGTTTTTCTACTAGCGCCAACTGGGGATGCGTAACTTGCATGGGAGGAACTGGGAGCACTCCAAGAATGATCAGGAAAGGCTCTGGTATAGGTGTAACACTAGCCTTGGGAAAGGGAACCTAAAACCCACCAAGGAAAAAAATAAAACATACAAGAAGATGAAAGAAATAATTCTTGTGCGATAAAAAAGGGTGAGATCTTGGAGTTGGGGGATATGAAAATCTTGAATGGCTTTAAAGGAAGATTGTGGTTTTGCCTCGCGGTTAGATGGTTACACATGATGGATTTAATTTTTATTTAATAATTCTCATCGGAGGGGTGTCCAAAATAGCTACGTGTTAAAGGATTTCATTTATAGAGTAGAAAACTAGTCTGTTGAGGGTCTTCCCACTCCATGGGGATTTAAAATGTTTTTGATGAAAAAAAACGGCTTTGAACAACATTAAAAATGTTAAGAGACTTAAAAGTGGTGTTACGGGAAAATTGGTGAAGGAAACCCTGACACTCCTCCATATCCGATTGGTGAGACTGAAAGGTGATACTGATTGGTGGAGCTGGTCGAGTGAACCGGATCTCGTGAAGCTAATCCCATGAAACCAATCGATGTAACCAATATGTGAAACCGATTGTGTGAAACCAATCTTTGAAACTGATTGGGTGAAATCGATTTCGTGAAACCAAGCTCTAAAACCAATTTCGTGAAACCGATTTGTGAAAATGATTTAGTGAAACCGATATGTGAAACCGATTTGGTGAAACCGATCTCTGAAACTGATTTGGTGAAACTTATCTCTAAAACTGATTTGGTGAAACTGATTTGTGAAACTTATTTGGTGAAACTGATTAGTGAAACCGATTTGGTGAAACAGATATGTGAAACTGATATGGTGAAACTTATCTTTGAAACCGATTGGGTGAAACTGATCTGTGAAACTAATTTGGTGAAACCAATCTAGGAAACCGATTTAGTGATATCGATCTCCGAAACTTATTTGGTGAAACTGATCTGTGAAACCGATTTCATGAATCTGATCTATGAAACCAATTTGGTGAAACTGTTATGTGAAAAATATTGGGTGAAACCGATCTATGAAACTGATTTAGTGAAACTGATAAGTGAAACCGATTGGGTGAAACTGATTTGTGAGATCGATTTGGTGAAACGATCTGTGAAAGAGATTGGGTAAAACTGATCTCTGAAAATGATTCAGTGAAAATGATTGATGAAACCAATTTGTGAAACCAATCTATGAAACCGATTCAGTGAAACCGATTGAGTGAAACCAATTTGTAAAACTGATCTGTGGAACAGATTGGTGAAACCGATCTGTGAAGTTGATATGTGAAGATGATCTATATAGTTGATCATTGAAGATGATCAGTGAAGCTAATCTGTGAAGATGAGCAGTGATGCTCCTCTGTGATGTTGATGTGTGAAGTTGATCTATGAAGCTGATCTGTGAAGATGATTTGTGAGACAGATGGGTGGGACTGATCGATGAGTCTAGGACACCCTAACACATAGAATTTGGAAAATTAATAGACCAGGAGTGTCTGGGCTATTATAGTAAACATTAAAATTAATATGGGGATATATTATAAGAGAATAATAAACTAAAAAATAGTGATTCTATAATTTTTTAATCTAATCATAATTGTGATCATCCTTGTTTCAAAATTGTAAACAAAATAAATCTAGAACTACATATTGATGAAGAGGAACTGGGAGGGGGTTTTGAATTTTAAATTGTTAATAAACATTATTTCTTCAAGCCCATCCGTGATGATGAGCCTCACCAAGAATTAAATTATAAATTGTGATCATATATTAACCAACTACGGAGGGGTGACTTTAATTTGGAGTTCCCATTATTTATTTTTTATATTATTGAGTTAGAGTTTTCATTTTCTATGTTATATTTATAAAAGAGAATTTTTTTCTATCATATAAGAAAATGGTATTTTGGAACTTGAGCATATATGTAATATTTAACACACACTTTTAATAACATAATAGAATTAATTTTTCTAAAGCAGTGGATTCTAATTACTTTTCAAAACCAGATTAATATTTATATGAAAGTAATACATTTATTAAAACCAAAACATTAATGATTTATGGATGAAAGGAATTAATTTCCTTCCTATTTATAAATTTCTCGAATTAACTATTTTAGACGGTAAAATAAACTCTATATTAGAGAGTAAATTTGAAAACAATATTTTGTTATTTTTAATGGATTGAAGTCTACTCACAATATCCTTGAGAAACCACATCAAGGGTTTAAATTTGAAAACTAATCCTTTAGAAAATTCATTTTTAGAATTTGGTGCCTGATCATATAGAGGAGAGTTAAGGGAACCATGTTACAGGATTAAGAGCATCTTTTACCATGTTTATTCTTTAAAAAAATTCAAACTTTTCAGTTATGAATTATTTCCCAAACTCAGCATCATGATTTTTATATCTAATAGGGGTGTTTCAAAGGGTATGTTGAAGGCTAAAAGGGTATTAAATATTTTATTAGTTATCTAGAATTCAATATAAATCAATTCCCACATAAAAATAAAATTCCCAACTACATGTGGTAATTTCTAATTATGAAGACACATCCACCTAGTGACTATGGCCAATTTCTAAGAGAGTCATAATAAAGACTATAAAACTATTTTTATATGGTAGGAAACAAATGATTAAATATTTTTCTATGTTTATTTATTTTTTAGTAATAAAAAAGCCATATTATCTAGGATAGGGAATTATCACATAATCCTATACTAAATTTTCATGAAATTAGATTTAGTATCTCTTTTTGACTTTCGTGCAATTTTCACTATAATACTCTCTCACCACTCTCTTTTGTTATCTTTTTGATTCTTAATGTTGGGGATTAATTATTTTGTTGCTCTACCATTGAAGGTACCTTTATAGGAGAGGATAATTCATGGGTATGTTCTAGGGGGGTGATCACTTATGTTTATTTTTGAAATAAGAAAACAATAATAAGGGGAGTTTAATTATCAACTACTTGGGAAAATTAATTTTTGAAATCATTACATACTTTATTGGTTTTTTGTAATTTATTTATAATCCAAGTTATTACTTAAGTGTGGGGGCTTATTAATTTGTTAATTGAACTTAGTTTAGTTATTATGATTGAAAATGATATCTTTCAATATTTCTTTAAACTTATTTGTTAAAATTTATTTTAAAAAAATTGAAACCTTGCTTTAAACCATTAACAAATGAATCTAAAAAGTTTTTTTAATAGAATTCACTGATTAGTATGGTATATTATATTATCTTTTCTGAAAATATTTTATTTTTTTATAAGGAATATTGATTTAAATTTGTAGATCTATTTTGTAAAAAGTTATCAATCTTGTGGAAAATGATTGTTTAATTTCACATTGACCATTGAACATTATATTGAACTACTTAGATGGAAATATTTTTTTATCTTTTCTTAAATTTACTTGTTTTTATTTCACCTTAATATTTAACAATGTGTAAATTGTTGGACTCTATGTGTGTTGGAGGTATTATTTTTTGAACTTGTTAATGGTTCATTGTTAACCCATTGAAAATGCTTATTTTTTTTAAAAAATTATGTTTTTTAGTGGCACATATGATTTTTCAACAGATGAAATTTTTTATTAATATTTATAGTTTTGATTATAATTGAATAGGATAATATTTATCATCTTATAGATTAAAATTTGAAAATAATTTTTCCTTCCATATTGAGGAAAAATTATTTTAATAAAATTTTGGATTACTTTATACAATTTTCATTGAATTTTATCTTTTTTTATTTGAATTTACCTCATAAGATATAAATCATAGTTCATTATGCAATGAACATACTAGTCACTGATGAAATTTTTCTTATTTAATTTTTTTATTGATCGATTGTTTAAATATTCATTATTTTCATTTATTAATCATACCCATCCATTTAGTTGTTTATTTATTATGGTTTTGTAAACCTTGTGAGTTTGTTCTCTCAGTGGTAAATTTATTTTTGGACTTCCAGTTGAATGAAAAATGAAGTGGGTTAAATTATTTTTAAAATGATTCTTTTTAATCATTTTTCAAAACTACTACCAATATTTAATAGAAAAAATTTAATTTGACAGGGAATTCACACTGTTTACATGAGGGAATACAAGAGGAAAAATTAGTTTGATAATCAATTTCACAATAAATTTAATTTTTTTTAAAATTTTGAGATTTATTTTCTATGATTTAATTTGAATGAATGTTTTCTAATGGAAAACCAATTTTGTATGTGTGAGAGAATCTGATATAGATTTATTTCATTGATTTTGTTATATCATGGTTTGATTATTTTATATCATTTTTTAAATTTTCTCATAATAAAAGAATATATGGTTTTGTAATTTTTTATGTTTAAAATATAATTCATTTAAAATTATTAAAAAAATTATTAATGTATTTAATTTTTTAAATTTTCTTGATTTATATTAAATATTTTTTAAGAACCATAATTATTATTCTTTTGATGTTTTTATTTTAAAATAACATTATTGATTTTTTAATGTATTATTATTCTCAAAAATATATATTTTATATTCCATTTCATTCTTTATATTATTCAATTTTCAGGATAGATTTATTTTTATTCTTATAATTACACTTCACATTTTATATCAAAATTTTATGTTATAATTATTAGGATGTCAAATGAGAATTAATATTGTATTCATTGTACATGAGAAATCACATAAGTATTTTGAATGTGAGTCAACTTAGAAATATTTGGATAATCATTCACATAATTTTTTTTGAAGTATAACTATGTATCAAATTTTCAAACAGATTGCATAACCAATTTTTATGTTGAAATCATGTCGGAAAAAATCAAATTACTATATGTAAAAATTAACATGTTACCATAAATCCATTTATTCAGGTATGTGAATACCACATACAAAAATATCCCTTTATTTTAAAGATAATAACTCAAGGACATGATCTGAGAATGGAGCTGATCTTAGTTGATCAACCCAAGAAACCTGCCTGAGCTGAGAAATAATTCAGATTTAGATCAATGTTATGAAAAAACCAAGGATTTTAACTCTAAAATGAATATTTATTTTTATATTGAATAATTATTTGAATGGAAACTATCATAGATGATTTACTAGAGTGATATACTAAACAAGATTGTAGGAATGTTGACCCTGAGTAAAAGGATGCTTGAATAAGAAGAACCCGATTTAAGGTTTAACATCCACCAACTGATAAGGGAAAAAAATTAATTTTTTTTGTTTTTTAGGTTATCATAGTGATTAAAAACTTGAAAAATTATAAATGTGATCTTTGGATTCACCCAACCAAACCATAAGCCAGTCGAGGTGGGTTAAAGAAGAAGAATTTATCACTGGTACTCAAATTGATGGATGATCAAGATTTGATTCGATCTAAATTGTTGGTGTTTATGAAATTGATTTAGTATGAAAAATAAAATAAGTTCTTTGATATGATTTTGAATTTTGTTTCAATTATTTTTCTTTATTGAGGCCAAACTCTACCAAGGTGATTCAGCTAATGAAGTGTGGATAAACGAGGGTCTGATGTATAATGATGAACTTCTAGTTGATGATGATACCATTGAATATTAGGAATCTTATTTTGAGGATATTTTATTGAATTCCTATAGAATTGTTATATTTATATGGTTATTGTTAATTTAAATTTCTAGGATCTATATTGGTGGTAGAGATAGGTGAATCCAAATCATTTATGTTATAGCTTCACAACTGATCTAGAGTGTGCATGTGATTCATGACTTTTTACCTCAATGAATTTGTATTCTTTTGAATATTTTAAACCAATGTGGTGTTTTTTTAATCATATGAATCCAATATTGTGATATTTTTTGATAACTATATGATGTTGGTTGTTTCTTATGGATGATATTGATAAATACAAACAAGATTGAAAAGAAGAGGATTTTTTTCTTGAAACAGTGATGAAACTAAAGATGAAGAAATCATTTTCTGGGTTTTGTTCCGAGTGAATTTATGGTTTGAATGTTTATGGGGTCTCAAGATCTCTTACTCGGTGACCCTGGGATGGTATTTTTATACACCAATTGGGTTTTACTGTGAATTCATTGGTAAAGTGTTGAAATCAATCATATTATTATCGTTGTCTGAGATAAGACGACAAATGTATTTATAGAGTGAGAAAATTTATTTTTTTGAACATTTATTGAGATATATAGTTATATTTATATATATATATCTTTGTAAATTGTTCTATTTAATTAAATACTATTGTAAAAATTTCACATGTAGTGAAGGAAGGCTAGTAAATTATTTCATCTCTTGGTCAATCCCCAATTGAAGTTACGGAATCAAGTTAGTGATTTTAAGGAGCATTGGAATGTGGATTTTTTTAATAATAAAAATAAAATAAATTTGGTAAACATTTATTGGGGAAGTGATGATAAATATGTTAACTTTGAAAACATAATTTGGTTGAATAAATTTTTTTTACTTAAGATTCCAGAGAATTGTTAATGGATAAATTACTTATCAATGGGACATTCTGGTGAAAATACATTTCCTCTAGAGGAGATCATGATGATATTATTTCTAGTTCATGATCCAAATCATCAAAACAAGATAAAATAAAATATCAATCAAAGGTATTTGGACTTAAACTAATGTTATAAGAATTTCTATTATTATTTTATTTAACCTATTTAGAATTTTTATTTGATTTGGTTTGTGGTCCACATTTAAATTTTTCAAACATGAACCATACATAAATATTAAGAAAATTTCAATTAATTTTTTGTTAAAAAATTAAGGTTTTATTACACATTATTCTATATTTCTGAAACTCTCTCTTATTGGAAATTATTTATTTATTTATTTTTTTGATTTTACACAGAAGATCGATCGATTGAGAGTAAAATTTAAATGATTAGAAATTTTCCCGAAATTAATAAATAATGAAATTGACATATGTGACAATTTGAGTGATTATTCACTAAGGTGTTAGGGTTTATATTTTAAATCACTATAATGTTTTCACTTTATATTGAATTCATCTTTTTATTGATCATCGTTACCTCCTCAAGATTCTTCAATTAAATTTTATCAATTCCAATTGGCATGCCACTTCTCGCTAACATAGTCTATGACTAACTCCCCTAACACCTATCTCAGACTTCATGACACACCATTATAGTATTTCACATCCATTCCTCACTATTTTTAGTCAGTTTTCAAAAGAATAGGATTTTATATTTCCTTATAAAATCTCTCTCACCTACCCTATGGATTAACCCTTCTTATAACTCTCAAGTTTTTATAGGATAATATAAATTAATATTTTAATTCTATTTCAATATATATACCATTAAACAATGTTTGAGACTCAACAAACAGAGGCTTAAATACATATTAGAAAGGTAAAATATATATTTAATTCATTTTAACCATTTACAACTGTTAGTGATTAGGCATCACTATGGAACCCGATGAGAATAAGAATTACATCACACCATGAATTAAAAACAACACATTGTATTGAACAACATTCTATGAATTACTATACGACACTCAACTTAATTGATATAATAATTATTCAAAAAACTATCTTTTCTAGAAATATATAATAATAATATTTTTGTTTTAAAGTTTTTGAGGCCACAGAATAATATAATTTCTTCAACATCTCAATCTGGTTCAAAATCACCTAATCTGGAATGACTGGAACCGTCATTAAATGTTTATTGAGAAAAAACTACATTAAAATGATTAATTTACCACTTTTAAGGGCCTAGGACTTCAAGAAAAAGATGCGAGTAACACTTGGGTAAAATCTTGGCCCACTACATCCTTCTCATATTAAATTTAATCTTAATCATGAATTAAACGATTAGGTAAAAAGAAAAAAATGTATGGGATTGATCATGTTAAAATTTTCCACTCCATCGAACACAATATTTACATGTTAGAGGTACACTCTGTTATATAACTCACTATGTCATTATTTATCAAAGAGAACACCATCCTTCATCGATGATGGTAATGGATTGAGTTTGTCACAACGTAAGAAGGAATACATGCATGAATCTACCCACGAAAAGTTTTAATCAGCCTAAAGATTTCATTTTATAGTCATCCTTACAGAATATATGTGAGAAATAAAAAATTTATCTAACTGTTACACCAAAAAAACACTAAAAAGATCAACCATGTTGGGGGAACCATGTTCCCTAACTTTTAAAGAGTGTTCTAGATGGTTGTCATTGTGGTATCACATTCTAAACCACACAACTACAATATAAATGTATCCAAAATTCCAGTATATCATTAAAAATGTTTAAAGGCCGTAATATTTTGAGTATTCACATTAGAAAACTCTTCGAAAAAAATCAACAATGATCAGGCTCCATCATCACTATAATGTAGCTTAGGAGAATCTTGAGCCTCCCACTCAAAAATCAACACCAGTATTCCAAATGTTCTCTATTTTACAAAATGACTGCTTAATGAATCACGTAATTAGTAAAATATATCATTAAGGGGTTTTCATCACTTACTTTTTAAATTTATCATTGATAACATTTTCCCCAACAGTTACCTCATCCGACTAATCAATGCCACTCCACATCTCATCGGGTGTCCCAATCTCCCTGTATCTAATTAAAATGGTCTTGAACATTCATATAACCCTTATTTGTTATCTATAGAAATAAATAATTAACCAAACCAACTTAAAACCATCAATTATCCCTAAATAGTACTTCCTCCTACACAAAATTTTGGCTCCCAATGTGGTTTTCATGTCGTGGAATAACCACTAGCCACAACTAACAAAGGAACATACTAGATAAGATTAATATCTAAACATGATGCCCATATCAATACCCATCGTAAGTACGAGGGAATAATCTATTTATACATATGGAAGTGGGTGACATGATTTACACCTCTATGGAAAACCATTTCAATTTTCCATCATAGAACACTAGATTACACATGAGAACCAGTATATATCATCTAAGGTACAAAATTCCTAGGGTACATCCTCCAACATTTTATCACCTAAAAAAACTATACAATGAATCTTCTATGTAGAAACCTGAAGCTTGACATACATGGACATTACATTATTTTTGCGGAATACTTATTACATAACAAAAAGAGACACACAAGGATCGTAATAGTTTAGTGTCTTTGGAAACATGGAATATAAACATCTAATCATGTTGAAAGATCTTAAACATCTCCTTTAACGACCTTCCCCTTTTTGTTTCCTTACCTAAAACCTTTCTGTATTTCATTGGTAAAATAAAACATAAAAAGGGTGAGCTCAAATGCTCAGTAAGGGAAAACATAGAGAACATAAAACAATCCATAAACATTTGAAAGCAAAAACATTAACATGAAATCTAAACATTTAAACCTTGATCAAAGACATAAATCTTGGAAGTACGTAAGGCATTTATCATAAAGGAACATAAATCATGATAAAATAGAATGGGAATAAAACATGTAATTTTGGAAACCATTCAGCACATGTTATGATTTCCATTGTAGCAAAGGCATTGCTGCCAAGACCATATTAGGGGACAAAGTCCCTTTCTGAATCGAGTTCACTCCTCGTTTCAATCCTGTAACACTGAAACAGATTAACTTACCATTCCAGCCATGTCTATCTCATGAGATATAAATATTTACCCAATGCATTGGAGGGAGATATAGGTCCCATCCATCTCATACTGAAATCATTCTTTTGCGTGCCACAATATAAATATAAATCATTAATCTTAATCCAAGAATAAAATGGGTTTCATAAACATCATTCCATCATAACGTAATCCATATAAAAAAATGGATATAATTTCATCATTAGAAAATTGAATCCATGTAAATTATAGATACATGATAATTGAAACATAAACATGTGAAATAATTTCATCTTAGATGAAAATGGTTTTGATAAAACACTTGGAATGAATTCTTGAGTAAAATATCCTTTTTTCATCAAAATAATCTTGTTTTCACAAAAGTCATGCAATTTTAAAAGAAAAGGGTTTTGTTGAAAATATTCATGAAATATTTTGGAGTAATCTTCATGAAAATAAGGCTTTATAAAACCGTAAAAATCCTTTCATGTCGTATACGTTAAAAAAAACATTATTCTCGTACTTTTGTCGGAAAAGTCAAAAAGTACCTTGTAGGGTAAATAAAAGAAAGATACCTTCCATACCATGGGGTAAAAGTCAAATGGGTAAAAGGAATTTAAACATATATTAATACACTTATATAAATCATGGACATGGATGATAGCAATAACCCCAGTAAATACTTACGAATAAGCAATCCTGGATAAAAATGAGATTTAAATAATTATTCCTTACCTTAGGTCTGATATGCTTCGTATGGATTCGAACCTCCTGTATAGTGATTTAAATAATTTCATTGACTTATTAAATAATCATATTCATTGTTATGATATCATATATGTTTCACTTATGACTTTATATTACCCGTTCTTTTGTAAATTCAATGTAAAAGCAGCAGTTTGGGTAAAATCAATTCATTTATCGTATGTGTTTCGACTTTTCATTCTTGATATTATTACTTATATCCTGATTTACATAATTCCAAAATGTAAAAAATTATTTATATATAATATATATTCATCATATACATATATATTATATATCGATAAAATGATTGAAATACACCGTTCATGGAGATGGTAGTTCGTACGTACGCATGAATGATGTTTTCGTTTCCTTGTTGAATTGAATGAAATTATATAGATGACATACATATATATAAATAAATACAGTAGCATTATTATGTCATATATTTCATTATTATTCATTATATATACTTTATAATCATTCTTGAATGGTTAATCATGGAAAATGAATCTCATCGCGTTTGTGGAGACGGTAGTCCGTATGTACGCACAAGCGATGATATCATTCCCATGATCATGGAATTGTATTAGAGTGTATGTATACTATTTAATAATCACTATCACATTAAAATAATCATATATAGTCATTATTTACACCATTATACCCATCCAAGTAAGGTGGTGGTAGAAAATAGATTACACCACGGTGTGGAGACGGTATTCCGTACGTACGCACGCGTGGTGATTTCATTTTCCGTAGGATGGATAGATGGTGAAATAGGGTTGTTTCATAATTATAATAACATATCAGTATATGATTGATACTGATGTTATTACTTCATAATGAAACAAATAAAGAAGAAGAAGTGGAAGAAGAAATAAAGTTGAAAGAATCGGTAACGGACATTACCTCTTCTTTGAAGCGCCTCTTTGAGACCTCCTCTTAGGGAACTAAAATTGGTCTTTGAAGAAGGCCCAAACCTCTAGGATGTTTCTATGGAAGTGGAGAAGATAATTTTTTAGGTTTTTTCTGAGCCTGAATGCTCAAAATGGTGTGAGGAAGAGAGAGAGGAGGTTCCCTTTTATAAGGGATGAGAGGGGCACCTCTGGAAAAACTAAAAATATTATTTTATTATAAAGTCATATTCGGTTTATAATAGCTCCAAATTGATTTATTTATAATTTAAGGAGGGTATGGGTCTAAAAACTCTCATCCAATAGAATTTAGACAAGTTTAGTTTTGTATTTTAACCTTATCATTTAGATTAAACTTTATGTTAGATAATTTACCTTTTATCGTGTCTTCTTGTTTTCTTACACTATAAGGTTAATAAACTTACTATAAATAGCCAAACCTACTCCAAGTTGTTTATTATTAACATATATAACATTATCTAAGTCATTGTTCCGAACCTTATATTTTTAGGAATAAAATAACAATTAATAATATAATTTATTTATTAAAAACTGTTTTATGTCAATTTTGACACTATTTGGTAATTGATTTTTGTGAAAATCATAACAGAATGATTAGTTCTAAAAAAGTTAACTAAATCAATAAAAACATGTCATATTAACCTATAAAATTATTGTAATTCATAAAAAGTCTCAAATTACATTTATTTGGGTATTTATAACATCAATTATGTCAATATTTCATTAATAAGATAATTACTACATCATATTTGTGTCATATATAAATTAAATTATTTAAAGTATAAAAATTATAAATAAACTACCATTATGTAGGAAATCCTTTTATATTTCTTATTAATATTTATAGTCGAATTTATCTTACGTATAACCCTATATTAAAAATGATTTAGTTATTAAACATTCATTTCAACTATTTTAACCCTTCTTTAAATAAATTAATAATAAATGTCCTAATCTAATCCAAGTGGGCCTAAATGATCATATTTTATTCTTAAGTTTGTTTTTTGGTCGAATTAAACTTATCCAATAGAATTAGGACATGTGTTAGGGTAATAATAATAACATTTTTACTCATAATTACCCTATTTACTTTTAACTGTGGTAAAAAAAGTAAAAAGTTACTATTCCACAAAAATTATTTTCATCTCATTAAACCACATTTTAGTCCTTGATATTAACCGTGTGTCTCGGATTATCAAAATTCCACTCACAGAAGTGGTAAAATTAAGTTTTATGAAAAATTCAGTTTTTTAACTACCACTTAGTGGTTTCACTATTCATCAAAAAATGAATGTTTCCAGAAAAATACCAAAAATTCGGCCTATGATATATTTGATATTATGAATTGAAAAATTATGTCTATTTTACCAAATTCAAAACATATCAGTTGCATTAATTGATTTAAAAATTAATTCTCGTCGTCAAAATAAATAGCGTGTTTTTAAGAGATAATAACTATCAAAAGATTGACACTTGTTTATGTCTGGTTTAAATGTGAAATTACAACCAATGACCAAAATTGTATTAAATGGTAACAATATATTATAAATATACTTTAAAACCACTCAAATTAATAATTTATCTCTATTAATTATTTCGATTAAAAATTTGTTTTTAATTAAAATTTAGTAATTTTCACTATTCATTAAAATATGAAAGTTATCAGAAAAGTACCAAAATTTCACCCTAAGCTAATTTTGATATTCCGAATCCAAAAATGAAGCCCATTTTGAAAGGTAAAATTTATAAAATTTCAAAAAGTTGGTATTACTATTCATAACGGCTAGTTCATAATAATATTATAATAATATCTCATTTAGTGAAACTCGGTATTGCGTACTACACACGCTGTCAATGAAGGTCTTTATTGTGTGTAATGCAAGCCAAGTCAGGGATTCATGTTGTGCAAGCTCCTTTTGGTGTAGCATAAAACATAATACATTAATGAAATTAAAAAGAATATTTTCCATATAATCTCGGCGTGTTACATTCTACCCCCCTTAAAATGAATTTCTCCCTCGTAATTCGTCGGGGTTATAAATGGTTTACTACTCGAAAGTTTTTTAATAGAAGCCCACATCGTAAAAAGGAATACCAAAACTTGGCTTTAAAAACTAAAGTATGAAACGTAACGGTTTCCCAAAATAACTCATCACTGGGTTTTCACGTAGGAGAACAAAGGTGAAAATATGGATATGGAAAAAAATATAACCATCATGTTCTGAGGGAGAGTGGTAGAGAACATGGCTATGAAAAAGACAACAATCACAAAGCCATAAATTTGTGATGCTCTAGGGTACCATCCGATTCATCAGATATAAGGGGACTAGGACAACATTTATGGTTTTCAAGATCATTTCCCTAACGTTGAAGAATTTGAATTAGAATAAATACGTAATTTATTTTGGTACAATCTCACTGTTGTTCGTGCCTTGAACAATTTACACATAATCTCTTAAAGAAATGAAGTTGAATTTGTTATTCGTGAAGTGTTAGCAGATCATGTGATAGAATGACGGGTCATTCCATCTGTCTCAAACAAAAGGTTAGCAAAAGTTATTAAATATACATATGTCGATCTATAGTGAGATTAATCATATAAGGTCCCTAAAATGGACTTACACTTCATATATCATACTGCTTAATATAATAAAACTAGTTTCTACTAAACAGGGACTTCCTGTAGGCCAGTGGTAGGCGATAAAGGCCAATCGCACTTCGGCTGTGGGTTCGATTCCCACAGCCTTGTCCGACGTGATGGGATGTCGACCATCCTGCAGGTTGTCTTTTTTATAACACTACATTACTATAACATCGCATCAATAATATAGAAAAAAGTTCTATCCTTAAACAATACTATATTATTTCTAGCATAATCCATTCCAATCTTTATCTAAAATACTTAGGTCCAAGCTCATAGTATAAAGAAAACGATTACTTGAAATGTCATCAACCAACCATCATTTATCCCCCATTATCTTATTAGTCACATTCCAATCACGTGAATACCATAATTATTTATTCTCTTGAAAAATGAATACCCATTAACCCTTAGTGAAAACATGAATGGTGTCAAAAGTTAACTCTTTGCACATACCAAAATCCAAAAATTCTATATACTCAAACCATGATATAACCTTAACATTATATTAGTCATGAGCTCATGAATACTATCAAACATTTAATTTTCTCCTTATTCCTTCATTATGTGCATATCATCTACATTCTGAAAATACAGGTACCATTCATCACACACTTTTAAAACATAAGGAAATAAAACAGTGTAACAATCCTTATATGTCTCTTTATTCCATAGTACCATGAGATTACTTATACAACATTATATTGATAAACATGTAATCATTCCCCTACCTTCTTAAACCATTGACTGAGCTTCAACAATTCTTTCATCTCACATATCATTTGTAGTCTCTTCATCATCATCAACATAAATATTACCCATACGACCATACTGATTCTCTTCATGAGACTTTCCCTTAGGTCATTGGTTTGCATAATGCCCTTAAATTCCACATTTAAAATATTTTACCATTGTTGATGTCGTCGCAATACCATTATCCTCATCCATGGTGTTAACTGAACCTTTTCCTTTGCACTTACTGGATTTATGTCCTTCTTTTCCACACCCAAAGCATCTTCTAGTTCCTTTGAAACATTCTCCTTGATGCCTCTTCCCACATGATTTACATAGGGGAAATTGAACTTTCTTTCCCCTATGATCATCATGAAACTCCATCTTTCTCTTATTAGCCGAGTTCGGAAACTTACCAAATTTGAGTTTATTGATCATATTATGAGATTGATGATTCAACATAATAATGATGTTTGGACTTCCAAATACCATTTCATTTGGTTTCTCAACATGAATATCATTCCATTGTCCATCATATCCTCCATTATCATGAATCTTCCAGTTTCCAACCATTTTCTAAAACCCAAAAAGAATAGTGTGAGAGGAAGAAATCATGCTAGGGAAAACAATATAGTAAAGGGGGAGTACCCTCAATGTCAAACATCTAAGGTTAAATTCTACGATCATTACCATAGTTCTAGGACTATATTTTATATGTATACCTATCCTTAGGGACATCCCTAGACATACCTTAGAAATATCTCTAAGGATCTCACTAACTTTTTCGCATTCTAATTTCCAAATGTTGACTAAACCATTCATCTGATACCAACTATAGAGACCCGAAGCTTGACGTACATGGACATTACATTAATTTTGTGGAATACTTATTACATAACAAAAACAGACACACAATGACTGTAATAGGTTAGTGTCTTTGGAAACTCGGAATATAAACATCTAATCATGTTGAATTATCTTCAACATCTCCCTTAACGATCTTCCCCGTTTTTTTTCCTTACCAAAAACCATTCTTTATTTCTTGGGGAAAATAAAACATAAAAATGGTGAGCTCAAATTCTCAGTAAGGGAAAACATAGAGAACATAAAACAATCCATAAACATTTGAAAGCAAAAACATGAACATGAAATCAAAACATTAAAACCTTGTGAAAAGACATAAATCATGGAAGTACGTAAGTAATTTATCATAAAGGAACATCAATCACGATAAAATAGCATGGGAATAAAACTTGTAATTGTGGAAACCATTCAGAACATGTTATTATTTTCATATTAGCCAAGGCATTGCTGCCAAGACCATCTTAGTGGACAATGTCCCTTTCTGAATCGAGTTCACTCCCCGTTTCTGTCCTGCAACACTGAACCGGATTAACTTACCGTTCTAGCCATGTCTATCTCCTGAGATATAAATCTTTACCCAATTAATTAGAGGGAGATATAGGTCCCACAAATCTCATATTGAAATCATTCTTTCGTGTGCCACAATATAAACATAAATCATTCATCGTAATCCAAGAATAAAATGGGTTTCATAAACATCATTCCATCATAATGTAATCCAAACAAAAAAATGGATATCATTTCATCATTAGAAAAGTGAAACCATGTAAATCATAGATACATGATACTGGAAACATACACATGTTAAATAATTTCATCTTAGATGAAAATGGTTTTGATAAAACACTTGAAATGAATTCTTGAGGAAAATATCTTTTTTCTTCAAAATCATTTTCTTTTCACAAAATGTCATCAAATTTTAAAAGAAAAGGGTTTTGTTGAAAATACTCATGAAATATTTTGGAGGATTCTTCATGAAAATAAGGCTTTATAAAACTATAAAAATCCTTTCATGCCGTATACGTTAAAAACATTATTCTTGTACTTTTGTCGGAAAAGTAAAAAAGTACCTTGTAGGGTAAATAAAAGAAATATTTCATCAATACCATGGGGTAAAAGTAAAATGGGTAAAAAGGACTTTAAACATACATGAATTAAATTTTATAAAACATGGACATGGATGATAGCAATAACGCCAGTAAAAATTTACGAATAAGCAATCTCAGATAAAAATGAGATTTGCACAATTATCCCTTACCTTAGGACCGATATGCTTTGTATGGATCCGAACCTCCTGTATAATGATTTATATAATGTCATTGACTTATTAAATAATCATATTCATTGTTATGATATCATATATATTTCACTTATGACTTTATATTACCCGTTCTTTTGTAAATTCAATGTAAAAGCAGCATTTTGGGTAAAATAATTTCATTTATCGTATGTGTTTCAACTTGTCGTTCTTGATATTATTACTTATATCCTGATTTAAATAAATCAAGAATGTAAAAAATGATTTGTATATAATATATATTCATCATATACATGTATATTATAGATCGATAAAAGGAATGAAATACATCGTTCATGGAGACGGTAGGCCGTACGTACGCATGAACGCTGTTTTCGTTTCCTTGTTGAATTAAATGAAATTAAATAGATGACATACATATATATACATAAATAAAGTAGCATTATTATGTCATATATTTCATTATTATTCATTATATATACTTTATAGTCATTCTTGAATGGTTAATCATGGAAAATGAATCTCATCGCATTCGTGGAGACGGTAGTCAGTACGTACGCACGAGCGATGATATCATTCCCATGATCATGGAATTGTATTGGAGTGTATGTATACTATTTCAGAATTAATATCACATTACAATAATCATATATAGTCATTATTTACACCATTATACCCATCCAATTAAGGTGGTGGTGGAAAATTGATTACACCACGACGTGGAGACGGTATTCCGTACGTACGCATGCGCGGTGATTTCATTTTCCATAGGATGGATAGATGGTGAAATAGGGTTGTTTAATACTTATAATAACATATCAGTATATTAGTGATACTGATGTTATTACTTCATAATGAAACAACTAAGGAAGAAGAAGTTCAATAAGAAATAATGTTGAAATAATCGGTAACAGACATTACCTCTTCTTTGAAGCGCCTCTTTGAGACCTCCTCTTAGGGCACTAAAATTGGTCTTTGAAGAAGCCCAGAACCTCTAGGATGTTTCTATGGAAGTGTAGAAGAGACTTTTCAGTATTTCACCGTGATTTAAGGCTCAAAGTGGTGTGAGGAAGAGAAGGAGGAGGTGCCCTTTTATAAGGGAGGAGAGGGGCACCTTTGGAAAAACTAAAAATATTATTTTATTATAAAGTCATATTCGCTTTTTAATAGCTCCAAATTGATTTATTTCTTAGCTAAGGTTGGGATGGGTCGAAATCCTTTCATCCAGTATCATTTATACAAGTTTAGGTTTGTATTTTAACCTTATCATTTATATTTAACTTTAAGTTAGATAATTTAACTTTTACCGTGTCTTCTTGTTTTCTTACACTATAAGGTTAATAAACATACTATAACAAGCTAAAGGAACCCCAAGTTGTTTATTATTAATATATATAACATTATCTAAGCCATTTGGACGATCCTTGTATTTTTAGGAATAAAATAACAATTAATAATATAATATTTGTTTTAAAAACAATTTTATGTCAATTTTGACACTATTTGGTAATTGATTTTTTTGAAAATCATTACAGAATTTTTAGTTCGAAAAAAGTTATCTAAATAAATACTAATATGTCATATTAACCTAAAAAATTAGTTAAATTCATAAAACGTCTCAAATTACATTTATTTGGGCATTTATAACATCAATTATGTCAATATTTCATTAATAAGATAATTACAGCATCATATTTGTGTCATAAATAAATTAAATTATTTAACGTCTAAAAATTATAAATAAACTAACATTATGTATTAAATCCTTTTACCTTTCTAAAGAATATTTATAGTCGAATTTATATTATGTATAACTCTATATTAAAAATGATTTAGTTATCAAGCTTTGATTAATTTTTTGAACCCTTCTTCAAATAAATTATTAATAAATCTTCTAATATAATCCAAGTGGGACTAAATGGTCATATTTTATTCCTAAGGTTGTTTATGTTTGAATTAAACTTATCCAATAGAATTACGACATGTGTTAGGGTAATAATAATATCATTTTTACCCCTAATTACACTATTTACTTTTAACCGTGGTAAAAAAAGTAAAAAGTTACCATTCACCAAAAATTATTTTCATCTTATTGAACCACATTTTAGTCCATGATATTAACCGTATCTCTCGGATTTTTGAAATTCCACTCACAGAAGTGGTAAAATTATGTTTTATGAAAAATTCAGTTTTTTAACTACCACTTAGTGGTTTCACTATTCATCAAAAAATGAAAGTTTCCAGAAAAATACCAAAAATTAGGCCTAAGATATATTTGATATTATGAATTAAAAAATTATGTCTATTTTACCAAATTAAAAAAATATTAGTTGAATTAATTAATTTAAAAATTAATTCTCGTCGTCAAAACAAATAGCGTGTTTTTAAGAGATAATAACTATCAAAAGATTGACACTTGTTTATGTCTAGTTTAAATGTGAAATTACATCAAATGAACAACATTGTATTAAATGGTAACAATATATTCTAAATATACTTTAAAACCACTCATATTAATAATTTATCACTGTTAATTATTTCGATTAAAAAAAGTTTTTTTAATTAAAATTTAGTAATTTTCACTATTCATCAGAATATGAATGTTATCTGAAAAGTACCAAAATTTCACCCTAAGATAATTTCGATATTTTGAATCCAAAAATGAAGTCCATTTTTAATGATTAAATACATAAAATTTCAAAAGGTGGGTATTACTATTCATAACAGCTAGATCATAATAATATTATAATAATATCTCATTTAGTGAAACTCGTTATTTCGTACTACACACGCTATCGAGGAAGGTCTTTATTGTGTGTAATGCAAGACAAGTCAGGGATTCATGTTGTGAAAGCTCTTTTTGGTGTAGCGTCCACCACAAGACATTAATGAAATTAAAATGAAGATTTTTCATAAAATCTCAGGGTGTTACATTCTAACCCAGGAGTGTCATGAAACTTATATAGTCATTCCTTTAGTTGATGTTGAAGGATACTTTCTCATTGAATTTAGGTGAAATTTTGATTTTATTTGAGGATCCATGTATCAATAAATATCTATACTTGGGTAAAATACCAACTCCATAGATAAAGGATCCATACTTTTTAATGTGAGAGAAATGCGAACTCTATCTGATTTTATATGTACAGTATCACAACCATATTCTTATGTGGTCGGAATAAAAACTCATGCTGAGGATCACAGTCCCAAAAGGTGAAATGCCGACCTCAACTTGGACTAATTATTGGGAAATTATTGATTTACTGAACAATTATATGAAAATGGGGATGTACATGGCTTGTCATAGGGGTAAAAGTTGTATTACCCCAAGTTGACCACCTGTCTATGGATTATCATCCCACAAGTAATGTCTCAAACCCAAATATATAGTATCTATAAGGGTCGCATGTTTTTTTATTTATGATGAGGTATTTATCATATTCCTCTTCTTCTTGAGTCATGTGCATGTGAGGTTACATAGAGTGTGGTCCATAACACATGACACATGTGGTTACATTGGTCCCTAGGTGTGTGCTTAAAGAAAAAGAAAAAAATCATGGTTATTGCCCAAAGAGAATTTGGATCATCCACATGGTCGTGATATATTTAACTCTATAATGAAACCATTATTTTATAAAAATGTTCTTCATGGCTAGGGTTCTATCAAAGAACATGTCTTATAGACATAGAATTTCTAGAATCCTAACATTGTGTTGATTCTACTCATCATCATACCTCATCCACAGAATCCACTCTGAATCATGACTGAATTTATGACAAATTATTTTAACAATCATTAAATATGTTCTAGAATCAAAATTTTGACTATCATTTATCAAAGGAAGGAATTCCTATCATGATTATTCCACCATGCACACTACCTAATGGTTAATTCCAAAAATTAAATATCTCATAAAATTCCATCAATATTCATGATCCATCTTCAATTCATCGTCCTATGTATAGAATTTTTTTTGGGATATTAGATTTGATATTCAATTTTTAGCTGTATCAAATCATGAAAATTTTCATACAAACAAACAAGAACAAACAACCATAACGAACATGTGTGGAATGGAGTTGAAAATAAAAATATATACATAAATGGCCTTCGAAGAAAACAATTCTTGATCTGTTTTCACATAAGGTGGAGAAACTGAATGAAATAATAAATAATATCAATTTTATGTATCAATATTCAAAATTCACAATTTTATATAAAATTTAGATATTTAAAGGTTCTGTAAATTATAAAATATGTAATTAATTTATGGAAGAATTAAATTTATATTTACAAAAATATAAACACCTTAAAAATTATGATAATAAAAAGCAACTACATCAAGGAGTTCCTGATATTTATTGGAGAATGTATTTGAAAAATATGTATCAAGAAATTCTACTATGTTCATCATAAACTCTCTCATCATCTACAATTAATTTTCACCAATAATCAATCTCATGTTGGTACATAAAAAACCCCACCAACATGATATATCTATCCCTATCTAAAAATTCTATTGATTTCTATGGCCAACCCTAAACACTCATCTAAGAGAGATGGAAATAGACAATCTATGTGTTAAATATTAAATTAATTCATTTTATTAATTTAATTCATTTAAACCTGTAAAATAATATATGAATATGAATCACCATAGAACCTAATGTAAACAAGTCTTTTGTCATGGCTACGGTAAATAAAACACTCCAAATTCAACAATGGCCCTAGTTTCCCTATATAAAACTCAATTTCAGAAATTAAATTATTTTATTTTATAAACTGTTCTTGTGGAATAAAAATAATATAATTGTTTTATTATATTATTTTAAGGAACATACAACACTCAAATTTCCATGATATCTCAGCCCAGGGTTAAATACCCTAATCTCGAACCCACATAACCCAAAAAAACTCAGGTAAGAAAGCAATGGTAAAATAGCTTTTTTCCCCTTGGGAAGGTTATGGTACTTCAAAAATCAAAATCCAGTTGAGTCCCACTCTAGAAATCCCTGAATGAATACAATTGTGTATTACATGGAGGTATATGTGTTTGTTAGGATTATTGTATAATTGGTCTTTAATAGTTGGTTTCTATAGTTGTATTTTATTGAATTTTTATTATACTACATGAAATTCATGTATTACATATTATTATGATATTATGTAATTAATCACCCAGGATCCAATCATAGCTAGCTACTAACAAATCTTTCTACTAGAACCAAAGGGATTTCCCAATCCCTATAGTCCGGAGACATTAACATGATCATAAATAGAGCCATCCCTGGGAATGTGTTTTCCCTTACATTTGTCTTAAATGAAACTAGATCATCAACTAGAATTCCTCCATACACCAACCTTACATTGTACAACCATGAAATAATAAATTAGTGTAACTAAAAATAAGAATGAATGTCAAATACATTATAATCAACAATATTGATTAAACCCTTCCACATAAATATAACACTTCATATATAAAAGATACAATAAAAAATGATATTAGTATATAGAATAATAATTACTCTAGGAATCTACATATATTTTTTTTTGGTTGATAAAAAATAATAAGAAAATATTTCAATGTCAAATAAATATTAAATCCCACTCGATGAAGCATATTATTTCTCACCACATCTTATATCTCCCAACATAATTAAAAAGAAAAAACAAGTGTCTAAGTAAAACATGGAACCTAAAATATATATTCTTTAAATAAACATACCAATAGTTATCCACCAATGTGATATATATAATTTACTTCACATGGTGGTTCAAAATGAGAATTTGAAATCAAGACTTGAAAAAAGTATTTTCACACATAAACATGTGTAAACTAGTATCAACTCCATAATAACTATCTAAATAAATTACCTTAAACATTATCAAATGAAACATGTCACTTTAAAACTGTTCCCTCATATCAATATATTTTTTAACAAATAAACTATTTGAAATTTATTGTAAAAACATAACTTGATAGTTTATAATTCAATCAGGTTTTCCAAACATCAATGAAATCAATTTTAAAAAGGATTAAACATAAAAAAATTGGTCAAACATAGCATATATTATGAACCATAATTCCCTTAATAGTTAGTAATAATAATAATTGATTGGTTCATAAATATAAAAAATGGGGGAAAACATTCGAGAATAAGAGTATTATCCAAAATATGGGGAATCAATAAAGAAACGTGTGTGACATGTGATTAACTCTAGGTCCTAGCATGAATGTAATATAAATTTATAAATTCCATAGTCACTAAATATTATTATTTTTTAAGGTATAAACTATCCAAAATTCATCCAACTAGGACACACTGGCCTCACAGAAATTTCTCCCCCTCTTAGCCTATATGCCTGGAATAACTAGAGTGAAACTAGTAGCATATGAACAAACTAGTGTACATTAAAATAAATCTCCCACTCAATAACTAGGTTTACATGACCAAAATAAAATACGAGGACATTAAATAATTAATACAAGATCAATACACAAGGCAATAGAAATAAACCCCCTATATACATCACCCTCATGTGGAAGAACCCCTTTTTACATCATACATCGATGGAATAAAGAAGTGAAATCCCATAAAATGGAGTAACAGGAATCACATAAAGATAAACATACCACACAAGGGGTTTACTAATCAAGGTAAAATCAGGAGGTCCTGACAATTGTTGAACATAATGCATTATAAATATCTAATCAAATATTTACCACAAAGTGTTATTTCTAAATAAAAACCCTTTTATCATTTCATAACACTCCAATTTAAAAATCCTTCATTTATATAATTAAAACACACGCAATTACATTTCAAATACACCCTTTAAAAATGGTAATTCCTCTTTGAAATTCAAAACAAAAGCCAAGGGTATTTAATTTCCATGAAACACCTTATCAAAATCCCTTAAGAAATTCTAACAATGGGAATGATAAATTATTTTTTGAAAAATAAAAAATTAACAAAATAACACACTTTTTTAAATCATTTCAAATTAAATTTCTCATTTAATGAATTACCACATTAAAACATAGTTTTCAGCATTTTAAAACCAAAATGGGGTCAAAATCCAACACATCCATCAAAACATTTAAAAAGAACCTCATATTCTTTTCTAAAATCATATCCCATGAAAACATTAATTTGATAATTTTTTCTTCATATTTTTGGTTAGGAAGTATTGATGATTTGAGGAAATATTTATCTCAGGGTTGTTTTAGTTATATTGAATATGTTTATCTCAAAAATGTACTTTGGTTCTAGCATGTTGTAAAAATTATAAATGCTAGGGAGACCATGTTTTTCCCCTTCATAGGGATTTTTAATGAGGTTTTTCTCTCATTGTTATTGGAGATTATTGTAACTATTTATGGTTCATTTTTTATGAGTAAGGGAAATTTTAAGATCAAATTTTATACATTATTTTGATCATATGTTTGCATTATATTTATCTTATTTGTATATTTAATTTTCAATCATTATAAACTGTATACTACATGATTACTGGGGAAATGAAGGGAATTGTTGGGGATAATTATAACATCCACATTTTATTGTTATGATTAATTTTTTTAACATTTTATTATTGTTATCCATAATCTGTGGGCGTTTTCGGGCATAAAATATGATGTTTTTGAATGATATTGGGTGTTTTAGGTTAGTCCACATGACTAGAAGTATTCATGATTGAATTATGAAAGGGGTACTATTTTAGAGTCAACGGGGTTAGCATAATCTTTTTATTGTTTAAAAAACCATGTAAATTTTCCTTGGTAACCACGCAACATGAATTGTGTGTAAGGGTACTCATAGTTGGTTGGAACATGGTTTGAAGAAAATTTGAAACCTACCTTTAATCACTTAAAATGATAATTAACCTTATCATCCCTGTGTAATTATAACATTCGGTACCCCTCATTAACCATTTCAATCATCTGAATATAAGGATCCGAAAAAAGAAGCTATATCATTTCCTTTATCCAATTATTGGCTCAT
Organism: Viscum album; assembly: GCA_963277665.1. Lineage (NCBI taxonomy): Eukaryota > Viridiplantae > Streptophyta > Magnoliopsida > Santalales > Viscaceae > Viscum > Viscum album. The sequence goes on along the minus strand of OY728138.1, from coordinate 1,707,411,876 downwards.
CCTTATTTATTTTAAAGTGATTTTATGGTAAAACCCCCCTTTTATGTTATTTTTCTTCTATCCATCATTCCACATTACCCATTTCTGATGGAACCCTAAACATGTGTGTAAGGTAGTGATTGGATTCAATCCTATTCTAACCTCGGACTTTTGTATCATATTCCATTCAGTGGAGGTCTTGTTTCTTATTCAGGTGGTCTTCATTGAGTGTGACATGTTTTTGTAGATATTTTAATTTCTTTAAGGTATGTTATTTAAAGATATTTTTAAATTTTGGAAGTCAATGTATTCCAAAACATTATAAATCCATTTTTATTGAATTTTTTAATATATGTGATAACCATGTAATGATTTTAAATAATCACTGTGAAATTTGGTCTTAGCATAAATGGTTTCTATTTGGAATTCCATAATTAAGTAATTATATAGAAACTCTTACCTCAATTAAGATGAAAGAAAGATGAAACATGTTATCTTCTACAACTAATACCCAAGTAAGCAAGGAAACTGCTTCTACAAGAAATATGAGTCCACAATTAAAGTTTATAATGACCCTGAACCAAATCCCTAGCATATATAGTGGATTTTGGTTCTGTTAGAAAGAGGAAACCTTGGATGAAGGAATGTAGAAGATAATGAGGATGTATTTTCCAAAGAATCAAGTGAAAATCATGAAGGGTGGTCCAATAATCAAAGGATGAGATGGATGGATGTCATCCCAGGGATAAGTCTAGTTAGCTGAATGAATGAGTAGGATGAGGGGTAATAATGCTAAAAAATTAATAATAAAGTAATATCTTTTTTTAAGTGATTTTGGGTAGGATTCATTGTTTGGCTTCATGGGTTTTCAAACTATGACCCAATAGTCCGAGAGTACACTTAGAAACATTGAATACATCACATTCACCTAATAAGATCTAAATAGTTCAAGAAACCATGTTGAGACCATTCCAACTATACTACCAATAACATAGACCCTAATGAAATGTTTATGTATGATTACTCCTAACCACTCAAGATAATAATGAAAAATCCAAACACAATCCCAAAAATTAAAATTTCATCCAAATAAACAGTAGGACATAAGGGGTTCTAATAGTAGATAAAATGGTACAAATTAAACAATATAATAACATGTTTTCTTATATATTGGTTGAACATGAGTTCTTTTTTGTTCATGGTTTTGAGGGTTCTATTTTGTTTTTTTGTTTTTTATGTGACATTTATAGGGTAATGAATCATATTTGTGTAATTTTAACCCTCATTACTGATGATCATATTGTGGAATATTAGTGGAGATATTCAGGGATCATAATTGGCCCCATTACAAAACTCAGAGAGTTTCTAGTGGTATCATGTTATGAAAATTCTTGTGGGACTTACTTTGACCACATCATTATTTATTATAATACATGGTAGAAGGACCATCCAGGATTGATGTATTGTAATCACATCCCTAACTACATCATTAAATTATTAATCAATTCTAATATATAAATTGTAGGATCCACTACCAATAACCATATTCATGTATCCCTTAATATCAATGGAGAAATCATCCCTTCCTCCTCCCTGTTTCTACCACCCTGAAAATTCATTCAAATTCCTAAAAAGATATATTCAAATTTTCAAGAAAAATAGTCAATCTAATAAAAAATATTCACATACACACCTTAAAAATATCCATGGGAAATTTTTTAGGTGATATTTCCTCCTTCTTCTGATCTATCATAAATAACATTAAAAATAAAATAGGATATATTACATTAAATTTGATTCTATAAAAGAAAAATAGTATATACCAACTCCTTGTTCAAACATTAACCAACACAAATGTTAATGTGGGTGAAATTTCACATAAATAGGGAACAAACTTCTCCATGCATTATGTTAATCTTTCTTAAAATACTCCCACTATTGAACCCAAAAATAAAAAAACAACCTATAAAATCAAAAGATATCATTTCATGACATCATTTAATATTCCCATCAAATAAAATCAAATTTTTATAACCCATATACAATCCTAAAGACTCCATAAAAACTAACGTTGAAATTTAGACATGTTCAAATAGGTTGAATACATCACTCTCTTGGATACCATTAGAAATTTTGTCTGAATATACAATGTTCGTTAAGTAATTGTGAACACCCAAAATTAAACTCAAAACTATTGATAAATTTCCTCTCAATGAGTTATTCTCATGAAAAGTAAATATACATTGACTATTATTATTCCATTCTAAGTAAACAACTAAAAATTTATTAATGCTCTCATTGACCCTGGACCGAAAATTATTGTTCTTCTAGAGTTAATCTTCCTAATCAATGGTATATTCCATTAATGCCAACAAGCTTAGTAATTAAAATTTCTAATAAAATTTATATCTATCATAAATAAATTAACATGGATTATGGTATTAAAGTAAATGATCATATATACCATAATTTCTATACCCTTTATTTGTAATTTTAGATATACTCTTTTTATAATCCGTTGATTTAGGGTAGTTATTTCTTCATGATAACTAGAATGAAAACTGATATCCCTGTTGGGATCTTATCTATCAAATTTATTGAAATAATGGTTAAATTAAGAAAATTATAAGCCATTTTTTGCACTTAGGGAATCAGTTTTATTTCTTCATCCATGCATATAAAAACGCACATATTAATGTAGTGAAACATGAGCCTCTTGATATTATTATTCCGATGAGTGTTAATTTTTTTATATTTTCAGAGTCATTGAAAAAGTGATCATTATTAAGGGTAAAATTTATCATAATGATAAAATCTCAATTTAGATAAATTATATTATATATCCTATCAATTAACATAGAACCTAGGATAACTACAATTGTATAGATTATGGTAGTGAAATAATGAATTGATTTCAACCAAAATCAATTATACAGGTCTCATGCTTCTTGGTCCATAAATAAATAATAAAATTGATGTAAAACATCTTCTAGAACACTTGATGTATGTATTCCACTTACATCATAAATATTACCATATAATACCCTTTAGTTTGTCAAGAGATAGATAAATAATATCTCATTCATTTCTTAGAGGGAAATAATATATTGAGAGGTCAGACCCCATATGATATACTGGGTATTTACCCTTCCATCTATATAGATCACATACATGTAGATGATTCAAAAAACATATTTATAAACCTCAAAAAATTCTTCAATCAAATGTAAAATAATTATTTAATGGAAGGATTTACCAATATTCAAAAAATATGGAATTATCTGCTTAATTTCTAATATAGGTATTAACTATTTCAACATATAGACATAGATAAATAGTACCTAATTTACTAAAAACCAGATGGCATGTGTGTAATGATTATTGAGAATTGAATGAAGAAACAGAAAAATGTGATTACCAATATCCCTTTAAGGACCATATGTTCAAAAATAATAGCTAGAATTCCACATTTTTTTAATCGTTACATTGAATATTTTGAAAAAACAAAAATACACCCAAGGACCAAGAAAATACAATATTCACTTACTAATTTGGAACATACGCATATTATATAATGCATTTTGGTCTTGAAAATACCTTTAAAATTTTCTATGGGTATCTATTGAGCATATTTTTTACAATTTATGGCGATTCATTTGAATGATGCCTTCACCCACCCTCTATTGAGCTAAAAAATGTTTCGATTAAATCCTTCTACTAAATTTGAAAAAATATAACTTCATGGGTTCTAGATGTATTTTTATAGAACATATAATCTCTTATTTGTGTATTAATTTTTATCCTTACAATGTTAATGTAACCCAATCTATATTAGAACCAATATTTGTCCATTACATATGATCATTCCTAGAAAATTCATGCTTATACTAGTTATTTGTCTATAAAATTAATACGATTACACTCACAATCATATGGTCACATAAAAATAACATTATAATCATTTCTAATGGGTCTTGAAATAGATAATTCATTAAACTCAAAAAATACTCCCACATATACCCTAATAAATCAAATTTCTTAACTAGTTCATTCACATCAAATGAATGTGTGATGCACCATATAGAACTAGTAGGTTTTTCCTTAGTAATTGAAAATAAAATATTTCATGTTACTTATAATATCCCTAAAAAATAACGGATGAAAATCAATCTCAATACACTATCACAAAAAATTCATTGAGTTATGTTTTTTTGTTAGAGAAATTTAGAACATATCACCAAGGTTTTAAAGTCAACGTCTACACAGATTGGTATACTCTAATGTTATTAATTTAAAATGTGATTCTATACTAAGTGAAATATATGTATTATAATTCACTAAAAATATTACATTGACTTCAGGGATAGAACTAGAAAAAACATTACTGTCGATCACATGATTAAAATATATAATTCTTATAATTTTAAAATTTTTGATCCTGATCTCCCCGTCGGAATAATTATTATCACTCACAACAAAATTAACATGGTATGGAACGATTGTAAATTTATTTATTTCTTGAATAATGTGAATAGGATTTTTCAAAAATAATGAAAATTAAATATAAAAAGGTGAATATAAAATTAATTTTTATAAAAATTATAATTTTTTTCGAAATTTGGTTTTACTTTTTAATAAAAATATATGTTGATGAAGAGGAACATTAATCCATTTTGGGATACATTTCCATAAAAAAATTATTCTTGATCTTGTAGGATGATGAAAATATAATTTAATATATGATTGGATATAATACACATTCCACATATATTATGATGAATATTTATGTTAACACTTTTTTATAACTACTTATTAGATTAACAATTTTTCATGGATATATTCCACCAAACCAATCGTTTAATTTATTTCATGGACTAGTTTTATTCTGTGGAATTAAAATTTATCTATATAAACTAACTTTAATTTCAAATTTAGATTGGTTTATGGTGTTCTTATCCTATAATAGTGGAATAATATTCTTCTTCTTTGTGAATGGTCCTTCTTATACTTCTCAATGTTTTTTTCTAAAAAAATTTCATTTTCATATAACCGAATAGAGGCTCACATAATTTCTAAAAAACAGTTTTCACAAATATATGGTATTATATATTTAAATGGGTTTTTTCATGATTGGTTTATTATTGACAAGAATTAATCTTAAATTTTACAACATTAATTACATTTTAAAAAAATTGACATGATTCCAAATAAGTTAGAGATATATAGTTTATTACCATTATTATATGGGGATTTCATTAACACGTTTTCATAAAACTATTATTTAAGCATTTATTTTCTTCCAATAATTCATATACTCAATAATAAATACAAATTTTTGGTCCCAACCATTCACAATATCAACAATATCCAATAAGCCTTATTTTATTCCTTTAAAATTCAATTTTACAAGAATTGATTTCTTGTTTTTTCTGTGAAATTTTATTCATCTTTTGGGATTATTTTGGGGAATAATATCTTCTAAACATAATCTCACAGAATATATATGTAGTGATAGATTAGTTTATATTTTTATTCATATATATATATATATATATCCATATGTTTATTTCAAATCATTATTTTTTACAAAAAACCCAATAAAAACAACATTTGATGAACCCAATATTATATTTTTCACTGATATTGCAATAGATTTATCCTAAGATGCACCCAATATTTTCTGTATAGTGGATAGTGGACTTTTGGAATAATATACCTCCATATAGATATTTGTAAGAGAAATTAAATTCTTATAAAATATTGTAGTTTCAACTTGTTTCTAATCCACGATGTCAAGTTTGATATCCCATTCTAAACACATAACATAAATGATACTTTGCAAATCATAAACTAATCTCACTTTATACACAAATTTTCTTCTTATATATTAAATGATATTATTATTCATTGATTTATTCACATGAATGGATGTAACACTGTCATTAATCCTTCTAAAATTGACCACCAATTGAGAATCCCTAATAAAAATTACAAAGTATACTGTATTGACATTTTCTTAAATCCATGTAATTGTTATTCCTTATCCTAGATTATATTGGTCCACACATTATCAAATATAGTTAATATTTATTTAGTATCCACATTCATGCATATTTTTTTAACTTTTATTTCTAGGGATTCTACACATATAAACATTTTTCTCCAAAACTGTATCCACCACTCCAAAATAATCATCATGTTAGGTGATCTCATCCTAAATACTACTAAAATAGACACAAAATGTGGAAATTTATTTAAGAAATTAAAATATTGTGTCATTTAATGTTGTAATTTATTTATATTCATAATCCTTTACTATGTGATCTTACCCAATTATGTGTGGTTATTTTATATGAAAATTTTGGATAGATATTTCTCTTACTTAATTTCCATGAAAAGGAATTGAATCTTCCAAGGTATAAATTTTTAACACATTTGTTATTGATTAAACAACTAGTTATTTAATATAAACAATAGTTTTGATATATTCAATATTATATCACATGGTATCAGACTTTTTTTTTCCACTTTTCCTAAAATGGATTCATTTATAATATTTTTAATCTCCTTCATCCTTATATTCTCTTAAGTCACAGTAGTGATAGAATATTGATCATTAATATATTGATATTCTTTATGTTTTCAATTCATATTGTATTTGGGATGAGTAATTAAAAAAATTAATTCAATAAATTTTAATATTTTTGGAAATTCAATCAGTCGTGGATACATTGATCTGAAACAGTTTATTATTAAACTATGATTGATGTGACCATAATGAGATGGGTGTTGAATTAGTGTTAGTGAATTATTAAAAATATAAAAGTTTTCATATCCATAAAATTCTGGATAATAAATGAATGGATATTTTATATATTTCTCAGAACTGGTATAATATCTGTGAAATAGAAAATAGGAAATCAATAAAAAAAATCACACCAGATTTTATTAAGGAGGTTCACCTTCTTAAAGGAGAAACAAGTCTGCAGTTTATGTTGGTTTTATCCCACATATACACAGCTTCTCTTTTATATCAAGCCAAATGTCAAGAAAGGGTATGTCCTTGAATTGATGTGATCATAAATATCGTCCATACTTACATGAAATTAAAGAATTTATCTATTGTAAGGATCTTGAACCATATGGTCTTACCACAAAACTAGATTTTGGTAGAACCTATTGAACTATGATTAGATGTCATATTGAGTCTCTTATAGACTAACATGATCTGATATATATTCTAAATGTATAAATGGGTATGGATTCTTATAACCTTATCAAATAGATATATCATAGTCTTTAGTACTTACCATACAAAGATATTGTGGACTATAATTATTAATTCATCATATTTAACTTATTATATCATTAATTAAAGAATGATGATCACTATCTCTCTTATGCCCCTACAATTTATAGGAATGGTCTCCATTCTTTGAGATGCTAAATATATATGAAAATCAAAACACTGGTTCATTGTCTTCAATTTTATTTATCCTTATTATAATCTTTATATAATTATTATATCTCATTGATTTTATTTTCATTTATTGAATTAAAAAACACATCATTATTAGTACCCAAATTATCCATAATTCCCACCCATTAAAACTTAGTTAAACAAATCACATACACTATATCCATAAAGCTCAATTTTCTAATCTCCAGGTGTTATCATGAAATACCACATATTTCTCTTTTCACTAAATCAACTAACATTGTAATCCACATTTTCACAATAATAGGAAATTTCATTATCATGTGGGGGTGAACATTCTAATGATGAAGTGTTCTTTTTATTTTTTCATTGTTACATCTTGTAATTTATTAATGTTGAGGGATATAATATTTTATCTCTTACTTATGTTGCTCCAATTTTTCATGATGTAACATCATTTCATGAAGTTCTTCCACAAAGTTTTCTTCATCATGCACTATAGAGTGACCTTCTCCCCATTTTGTGACCACAGCTCAATGTATAGAACAATTTTTGGATTTTTATCCGTATACATCTTCATGACATGATATTATTCCTCTTTTATGAATTAACAACTATTATTCACCATTATTATCCATCATAACAAATTTATTAAATCAAAAAATACTCACAACATCATCACGATATTTATAAATTTAATTATTTTTCAATATCATCATAATTAAATCATCCATCACAATACCTATTTATTAATTGATAATGATTAAATAATTTTTCTCGTAAAAATTATATATGTATATAATGAAACACAAATTATATATTCTGTGAATATATGGTTTTTATAAAGACAATCATTATGATGAATTCATGAATTTTTGAAATAAAATATAATTAATAAAATATTCATACTAAATAATATTTATTTAAATATAAATGTTAAATAGTTTTATGAAGTCAATTTAAATTTTTATAATGACTAGAAAATGTTACCATATAAAAAACATCAATCTTATAACTAATGGGGATTTTAGTATTTAAAATTTAAAATTTTCATATTTAAAAAATTATTTTTATAAAATATATATTAGTTCTAATTAGAACATTGAAATTATCCAATGGTGAATTTTTCATAATTTTCTATGAATTTAATGTTTTTGGGTAAATTTTTAATTTGGTATAAAAATATGGTATGTATTATGACAACATAATGTAAATAATGTAATTTAATAAATACTATAAAGTGTTTCCATGGCCAAAATTATATTCCCCATATAATCCAATTTTTTACAACATTTGATTAATTTTATAAACCCTTAATGAATTCTCCAAAAACCATATTATTTTATATGGTTATAAAATAAATTATTCACTAACATGGGCATCGTAAACATAAACAAGGGTATTATCTCAAGGATTTAGGTTCTTATAATATTAATTTTTTGAATCCCACTGAACATTGGTAGAAACTGTGGGTCATTGACCTCCCTTTATGTTAGGGATCCTTCCAATCACTATCGCTTCTTCCATTTCATCATCATCCTTATGGTAAAAGTATTTCTATGATTATTCTTCTTCCTTTATTATTCCCTTGCCTTCATAGTTGAACATTCTGGTCTCTCCTTATTGGCTCCCATTTCTCCCGGCTCTGATCCTTTCTTTCAGTTCTTCTCCTCTTCCATTATTTCCCAACTCACCGTGTAAGACCCCATTTTTGGACAAGCACAATGGTGTTTGAGGGATGTTTGGGATGGTGGGGTGGTAGTGCTGAAGGGATCTCTATTCTGGTATTCTTATTTTTAGGTTTCTTTTCTTGCTTCGTTTTGTCCATTTCACCTTCTCAATTTGTCCTTGATGTTTCATTTTTGTCGCATGGTTTTCTAATTTGGATTACTATTATTTTGGGGTTTTAGTTGTGTGGCCTTCATCATGTGCTAGATTTATTTCAGGCTTTAGATTGTGATAGAGGTTTGTAGGAGGCGGTAGGTTTCATTGTTTCTTCCAGGATGATGAAAATGGACTCATGGATTTCTGATTCATCATACTATTTGTTCTTCTGAATTTTATATTAACCTCATGATGGATTTGAGGCATTGTTCGGTGCTCTTACTGATGGTCGGTTCTTCATGCTGAGGACTTTGTCCACTATTTTCTCTACTCTTTCTCTATGACTCCACTTATTTTCTCCAAGTCGGAGTTGTGTGGTGCTTTTTCACGGTGTCTTGGGAGGTGGTTCGAGTGGTCGTTGGTGTTCCTAGAGGTTTCTACCCTTCTTATATATTTTTTATATCCACATGGTTTGTTCTCCACGTCTGTTGTATCACTTTTTTGAGGACTCAATGTTTGGTAATTATGGTGGATTGTTATTTCTTGTTTTCATTGGTTCATTCTGGTTAGCGTTTTCCACAATTGGATGGACTGCTTTGACACTGTATATGGCATTCCTCTTGATTTCTGGGTGCCTATGTGACTTTCTAAGACATCTGGCATGCATCCTCTAGGACAAGATGGTGATAACAATGTTTGTTGATGAGAATGGTGGTGTGGTGGATGTTTACTTGATGCAAATTTCATCGCAGAGGTTGATGGATTGTGGCCCACGGTGATTTGCAATTCTTGGTTTGAGGTTCAATTTTTAATTTTTAATTTATGTGTTTAGTTTTATTTGGGTACTATTTTCTAAATTTTTAATTTGGATTACTGCTGTTTGTTTTTTGTTGTGGTTGGATGATGCGGTAAGATTGTATTTGGGTTTTTCTATGTGCGGTTCCTAATAAACCAAAATTTTTCATTAATAAAATAAAATAAAATAATATATTATGATGGTAAAAATAAAGTCATTGTTTTGTGGTTTGAAATAATTTATCATATAGTGTCCAAATCATACGGTTTGAAATTAATAAAATATTCCCACTTTTAATAATACCCCCAGTAATATTCCCATTCCTTTTCACTCAAAACCTTTTGAGAAAAAATATATTATACCTATACCTCTATAAAACCCTACCATGTAATTCCCTAAATCTTTAGAATCTTTTCTAAAGCTGTTAGAAGTTCTCTCTAAAGGTAATGGATCTTCTCCTTTTCCTATTTATTTATGAACATAGTTTATATCATACAATTTGATTTTGAATTGTTCATATGTGGATATATTTTCACACATCCCTCTTACTATAATAATCATTTCTAACAAATTATATACCCGTTTCAAACTCATTAAAGCCTAATTTTAATCATTTATGTACCCGAGTTATGATTTCAAATTTAACCTATGATTTTTTAGGCCAAACATTTGTGTGGTGAATATCCATACACATTTCAACTAAAGGGTGTTAAAATGGTTTTAAATAAGATTCATTGGTATCGTATTTCTAGGTATGTCATCAACACTCCTTACTCATGAGATTAAAATTCCTAAAATAATCTACATGTTATAAGATTTTATATGGCACACTTATGCATGTATGATAAATTAATGTGACACGTGGGATATAAATAATATTTCCTTCAAATTCATTAGATAATGATCATATCTCGTTAGATACAATGTATTGGGAAGGGTATGTTTTCTTAGGAACTCTATTAAATGATGTATTGGCAGTTATCTACGAATTCTATTTAGGATGTCATGTTGTATGTAATCTCCACATTCCCATATTGTCTTTATGCAATCATCTTATATCATGTTTGGATGATAAATTATAAAATTCTAACCCATATTATGTTACCTGGACATTCTTATTGACTAACATGTATTACATACATCATGTAATTATTTTATAATTCATTTTCCAGGATTTATAGTTCACCCATTTCTTATGCACATTGGTAGTTTATCAAATCAGTTTTTAATTAATCAATAGAAACTAAGGAAATTTTATGGATTTTATGTTTATTTCAAAATATTTTTATTTAAATTTATTATGTTACAAACCAAATTTTCCAAATAAAATAGTAATAATTAGCATCTATCTTTTGTATTTTGGGTATCTTTATGTAATAAATCATGAATTACGGTTGATTTAGGAGATGTGTTTTCAAAGAAGGTATTAGAGGAATTTTTGTTTATTTTTAGGGTTTGTTATCATAATCCCCTAATTAAATCTATATGTATATGGTCAAATAATTAAAATACATAAAATTTTATAAATTATAGAGTATGTGATTTCTATGAAAATACGTCCCTGTCTAGATACTATGAATGAATGTGGATCAGTAAGAGTTGTGCCTTAGAGTAATAACCCAGAAATGGGCTCATTGGGAAATTATTTGATCATCAACTAGTGCTTGAAAACTGACTTGATTCACACATGGTTTGACACTCCAAATGGATATTCATTGATATATTCATGAGATGCTTATGATCGACCATGAAGGGAACAAAAAATAACCATATGATTTTATTCTATGAAATAGAACATAGATAACATAGATTAAAACATATCAATTCATATGTTATGTAATATAGGCCACCTTTGAGATATCCATTAAATGTTCATAATTTCTCTTTTATGCGTTTAGTATCTTTTAAATTATCATCCCTAATTTTCCCTTTATTTTAATGAATAGCATGAAATATAAGAAAATGACTCAAAAACTAAAGTGATGAGAAATGTAATGAATACCCAAATGAGATAGCCAACTGGATGGAGGCATTAATCAAGAACGTCCTAAAAAAAATTTCTCAGATAACTCAATTTTTGGACATAAACATGAATCTAGGTGACAAACCACATCCCCCTAAAAACAGAATGTTGTTATATATATCTTTGTATGAAAAATACCACTAAAATTGAATAGAACATCTTATTCCCTAATAACAAAAGAATGGATCAAAACCAATGAAAATATATTCCCTATCTTTTGAGGCTTTGAGATGAGAAGGTTCTTTTGTATTTTCATCATATGGAGATAGAAGGTGATTAATGGTGGATGTTAATAAAATATTCAAAGATGATGAAAGATATTTAAGTGATAGATTTGATTGAGTTCCAAAAAAATAGATATATATTTTCCTCGCACTCTCATACTGACCATGAGTGTGGATTTCATAATCATTAAGCCAAATGATGATAAATTAGTAAAGGAATCTGTGTAGAAATTTTGAATATGTTAATGATATACCTTCATATTTTCAATTTCCACCAAACATACCATTGATCATTTCTTTATTGGGATAAATATAAGTCTATTCACATGTTTTGAGATTTGAGACATTGATATCTATGAAAAAAATGTCTGATGGGCACTTAAATTTGAAATGGAGATTAGGAAAACTATTAGGTATCATGGATCAAGAGATAATAAGTGGAGAATGTATTTTAATCCTATAAGTATGATGGTTGATGTACATGGTGGAATGAAATTTATATTTACACATTTTTAAAAAAGTGGGAAGAAAAATATTATAAATTACCTAAAGAGGATAGTCAAATTCTTTGTCATTTGGAAGGAAGGGTCCCTAGAAATTGAATTTCATCTAGAGAAACAATCTAATGTGATAAAATAATTAAATTCTCTTTTTGATCCTTAGCTTGATGTCTAATTTTTGAAATATAATTAATAAGGACACCATGAGAACTGATGAACTATGAAAATGGTTATCGGTGAAAACTAACGAAAATAACCTCTAAGGACATGAGATCAATGGTGATATTTTGCAACCACAACTACAGAGGTAGATTCTAAAAACAATGTGTTGATAGGTATACCAATTATTTATTCAAGGATATAAAATATATTCTTTGATTTTGGGTCTATACATTCTTTTATATCCTAAAAGGATAGTAGAAATATTCAAACATGAACAGAAAAAATGGTGGTAGAGGTATGAAAAAAATAGATATTGAGTAAATTATTTCATCTCAAGAATATAACTCTTTCATTGTCTATATTTTTTGGATGAACATCGTAGTGATTCTTTTGACAGAAATATAAGTAATTTATTATCAAACCACTTTTAAGGAAATGTGAGAAACCACATAGGTTCTCCCAAGAAGACAAAAATCATATGATATCACAAAATCATTAAAAATATATTGAACCTACTATAAACATTATCACTTAATAATTTCTAGGATAGAGTGTTTACATTTTTTTTTGGGTTATACTTTGTAAGACCGTCAATTTGGTAAGACATCATCTCTCAAGATTGAATTCAATCCTATTTATTTATCTTCCCTTCATTGAATCCCCATATTATTATAATGTCATTATTTTCAATCCATACACTCTCTTCATGATTAATATCCATAAGAAACATCCTTCACATCATCTGATAAACCTCCTCTAGTATAACATTGATCAGATGAAACTTTTCCACGATTTCTTCCTCTGAGTGGGTAATAAGATCTAGTTTTTTCCATTATTGACAACCTCGACACAAATCTCACATTATTAACAAGTGATGCCTCCCATATCTTTGGATTCCATTCCCTCGTCAAAGTTAGTATCCACTACTTTAGAGTTCCCCTAAATATCATCAATAACTAAAAGCATTCAATCAATATTCTTTGGATTTATTTTCTTAACTGTTCTGGTCTCCATTGTTTTGGGTAGATATGAGTTTTCATTTCACCCTTTTCTTTTAATTCTTTATATTTAAATGTAACTACATCGATCTCGATCAGTATTCTTCCTTGAGTTATCCAATCATTTTCTATGCCTTCATCCTTAATTGTTCTATGATAACAAATAAGGAATATTCTATTTAGACTCTTCATCATATATTCCATACCCTACAATTTCAGTCTCCTCCTGAGGAGTTTTTCCATGGACATGAATTAACCTCTCAGAATCCAATTCTTTAAAAATGGGTACTAATTATGATGGATTTCTAGTTCTTCCTTTTACATGGCATGTTGGATTCGATCATTCGACCCCCCATATAATTTTATCTATCCCACTGTGAGAAGTCCTAAAATATATCCCATCTTTTCCAATAAATGGTCTCCAAACCAACCACATCATGATTAGGATAACTACTTGGTTTCACTACCATGGTATGATGTTGATGATACATACTCATGCTCAATGACTAAGCAACGTGATCCCCTACATCCCCCAACTGTCTGTATCTCCATTCCATTCTTATCATCATAAGGATTTAACGCAACCCTTGCATAGATGCATGGTTTTAAGGGGGAAACAGCACCCTACCCAACATTTCCAACTTTCTCTGAAGTAGGAAGTCCATTTGAATTGGGTTCTCTCAGATCATACCTCAGTAATTTGAATATTTCAGTGATCATCAAATTAACCGTCATGGAAATTTCCTCATCCTAAAATAAAAAACCCATCATTTGATTACCAACACATAGCTACTCTTGTACTAGATTTTTGGATGTTTCTATTGAACTCATGTTTTGTATTATTGACTCAGGTAACCCATGATTTTCTATACGACCTCATCTTCACCCTAATGTGATATGGTCCATACACCAACAATAAATATAGAAATCTATCTAGGATTCAAATACCACATCGTGTTTGAATCCAAAATCCTATCCAACCTTGACCCAGACACACTCCCAAGGAATCTTGGTGACATCTACTTCAACCCAAATATAAGGGAAAAGTGGGTGGAATATTTATGTTTTTCTTATTTCCAAACAGTGGTACTTACTGAAAAGTTTTACTAAAAAATTAAGGATAGTTGGATTTTGAATAGGTAATTGGGACTCAGGAAAACATACCCACATCACTATGGAGGGAGAATCTTGTTTCATACAAAAATCATAGGACTATTAAAGCAGGTGGAAATTGAGTCCATTAAATCTGTGTTATTCTATAGAAAAAAAATAAAATCCGTTGATGAAAAAAACAGTATCCTAATATGAATTCTATCATGTAGAAATGAATTTTTGGGAGCATTAAAGCCCCATGATTTGAATAAGAATCTATAAAATGAATTCACTAATGGATGTTGTGACTTTAATTAATCCAACAGTGTTAGGTTCAAAATCATCATGTCTACTTTGTACTTCAAGATAGAAAGATAGAGTTGAGGTAAACTGACATGCAGATATGGAACCCTCAGACTAATCAAAATCACTACAAATTTTTGAAGAAAACATGGGCATGAGAATATATAGAGGGAGTATGGCATAGCCTCTGAAAAACCCATAGGTCAATCTCTCCCCACTGCCCCTATAATGGGGAAGTGGCTCGAGATCTTCAAAATCCACTATGTTATTTTATAATTTTTATATTTTTTAATAGATTATTATTCAACCATAATTATTCAATTTTTTAGAAATTATATAAGTTAGAGTAAATTTTAGAAATTAATTTATAAATGTTACAACATACTTATTTATTTTATGGATGAATGAGAAACCCTCTAAGAACCTACATTAATTATTGACCTCGTGTCATGAATTTTCTAGCATGGATTCTATTTTTCCTATATGTCCATGGATTTTCAAAGGAAATGAAAACCCAGTAGAGCCTTTTCAGGAGAGTTCAAACCCTAAATTGGTATTGATATCATAAAGAATATGGAATCTCTCCTTGTTATTACATATCATTTCATTACATTTTTAAAACAGCGGATTTTAAAAGTATATTGTCTTGGAAGACATGAACCATATAACATGAAAACACTAAGAATTATTCTAATCCACTTGTATGGAATCATCATAAGTTTATACTAAGTACAATTACTTCATCTCATTACCTAGAGCCATACATCAAAGGAAATGATGAGCTGTAGGCCCAGAAAGGGTAAATAGGGGAATCAGTTAACTTGTGATATAAATAAGAACATGATAAAAAACATAAAGACAAGAGAAATATAATAATAGCCATATCATAATGAATAAAACATGAAACATGACTTGAATAAGTGGCTACAAGATTTTATTTATACATTCACAAACATATCTCCAAGGTTCATCACCAAGGTGTCACAAAAACTACCAAGGTTATTCACCAAGGTAACATGAAACTTGTCGTCTCTAGAGATTAAATCCTTACCCAATGCATTGGAGATCTATATGGGTGCACCATTAATATGTATTTTTTTTGTGAGGCACATATATCATAATAAAATAATTCATAAATAAACCGTAGAGAATAAAAGAAATGGGTTTCATTTTAAAATCATGACGTTTTAAAAGTCTTTCAAAATAAGATTATTATGTCATTTATAACCCAAGGAAAGGGAGTGAGGGTTATATGTATGTCAATTCAAGAATAAAATATATCATTTTCTGTATATTTATGTTCACACATAGAAACAAAATAGGTCCGGTAATTCTCCTGAATAAAATAATAGAATTTCTTGAGATAAAGAGAGAAAAATTTTGAGATGGAAATTTCTGCAGCATAACGGCTATATATCATGGTTTTAGAAACTAATAAAAAAGAGATGGGGAAAGGGTCTCCCATCCATAAACGAATCATGTTGTAGTAGTGGGATAGAAAAAAAAAAGAAATATATTCATGGTGTGGACATTTGAATGACATACCACAAGAAAATTAATCTTGAAAGAAAAGAGAAAATGCGATTTCTTTTACGAGAATTCGGCAGCCTAATGGCGTCACATAAAAATTAATAAAATCAATTGATGAGAGAGGAAATGGTATGTAATTATTTTTAAATGAAATGGAATTTATTTAAGATATAGAATAACAATCCCCCACATAATAAAATGGAACTATATGACATAACATAAAGGAAGTCATGACATAAAAGAGGAAGGTGATAGTTTCCCTTACCTTGAATAGTAACTTCGAAAGCTAGAAGGTTGAGATCTTGGGAGGCTTGAGGGTACCCTTAGAAGAGTACGTGGGAAGTAAAGATACAATAACATCATTAGGGATGATTTTAGAATGAAATTAATGAGGGAAAGGCTTGGTATTTATTGGTGAAGTGAGGGAAAAAATTATTAATTTTCAAGGGACACCTCATCGGTGGTATTGGAAAAACCATGTGATTTCCTAGGTTATTTTACCATGGTATTGGACACTTGGGAAATCTAATATTATATCTTACTATTCATAAGTAGAACAAAATTATTACATTATTATTACATCGTTAATGATGTCATTAAACACCCAAAACTCAAAACAGTATTGTTACTATTCAACGAAAATTCAACTGTTTTAGAAAAATCCAAAAAATTCACATTGAACAACTATAGATGCCCTAAATTTAAAAATTAACTCCATTTTATGAAAATAATTTTCTAAATATTTTTAATGTAATTTTTAATTAAAAACACTATTCCCTCGAAATTTATTTTACTTGACTCATATTTTATGAAACAGTTATTTAATTATTTTATTGAATCAAATTACATAATAAATGTGCCTAAATTATATTAATACTTTCTTAAGTGAGGTTACTATTCCTTTTGGTCACATTACTATTCATAAGCATTAAATTACTATTCAGAATTATATATTCATCAAAAATAAAGTTGATCTTATTAGACTCTAAATTTCTTATTGAACACAACAGTAGAAGACCATTTTTTCAAAAATCATTAAACATTATTATTTATTTAATGATTACATAAATATTTAAACATATCCTTTTTTCAAAATTCATCAATAATATACATTGTATATTTCGGAACATTTGAAATTCACAAACATTACCATAATAAGAAAAAATTTTTTTTATCTCAAATGATTACAAAAAATAGCTAAGGTCTCATTACATAGCCCCTTATAACACCAGTATATGACCTATGAGTATGGTGAACTAAGGTGATAAAATCTAGGGGGGATCGGCCAACATTTCCCGACTAGTGATTTCTATCAGCTTGAACTTATTCCGTAGGTGATTTCGTTCAAGCTTCACATGATGAAGTTCACCTTGGGCTTGTTCTAGAGCAAAGACCAGTGGTGTGACAACTTTCAATTATTCCATCAGATGGGCTTCGAACGGCCTGAGTCTACAAGATGAGGCCATTAAATCTTCTTTCTATGTTAATTTACCAAGATCACATGTATTTTTAAACAATAATTGTAATGTTAAGAGTTTAGTTTCCAATGGTCATATAAGTATCAAAACCCCAAAGTCTCATTTAATCATACTCACTTCGTTAATTAAAGAATATAGTTTTATTGAGAATAAAATAAATAACACACAAATCAGAAACAAAAATTAATAAATGTTCGGGTCTTTACATTCTTCCCCCTATAGGAAATTTCTTCCTCAAAATTTTCACTCATACCCTCAGAAAAGAAAAGGTGTGGGTATTTCTGCCTCACAGACTCGTTTGGTTTCCACACGGATTCTTCACATTTGTGGTTCCTCTAAAACACCTTGACAAGGTGGGTTGTCTTGTGGCATGGAACCTTGCCACTACTATCAGATATCTCCACTGGTTGCTCTCATAAGATAGGTCATGTTCCATTTTTAGCACCTCTGGATTTAGTACATGTGAAGGGTTTGGTATGTACTTTCTCAAAAGGGATATGGGGAATAAATCATGAACTAGTTCTAGATTAGTAGGAAGTGTAAGCCGATAGGCCACTGCTCCTATGTGATCTAGGATTTAATAGGGGAAACACACCTGGGGTTGAGCTTCTCATTCATCCCAAACCTCATGACTCTATTCCAAGATGAAATTTGATGAAATACCTTATCACAAACATCAAACTCTAAGTCCCTTCGATGGTTTTTAGAATAGATATTTTGCCAACTCTAATAAGCCTTAATGTGTTGTTGGATGACATAGAACGTTTCGTCATCTCTTGCATAATATCTGGCCCAAGAGGGATTCTCTCACCAGATTCATGCCATCACGTAGGAGTTCTACATCACTTCCCATAAAGAGCTTCATAGGATGCCATTTGAATGGTCGAGTGGAAGCTATTTTTGTAAGATAACTCAGTTGGAGGGAGACATTTATCCCATCCTCCTTTAAATTAAATTTATTATGTTCTCCACATATCCTCAATTATTTTAATAGTCCTTTCATATTGGTCATCATTTTGGGGGTCATAGCCCGTACTGAAATTCAATTCGGTGCTCAGAGCATGTTAAATACTTCTCCTGAATTTTTATGTGAACCTTGGATCCCGATCACATACGATATAAAGTGGAACTCAATGTAGCCTTACCACTTTTATCATATAAATCATGGTAAGTTGATCAAGAGAGAAATCTACCAGAATGAGATAAAATGGGAAGTATTGGTGAGATGGTCCACAACAACCCATATTGCGTTGTTTCCTTTGGATGTTCTCGGGAGACCAGTGATGAAGTCCATAGTGATCTTGTCCCACTTCCATGCTGCTATGGGTAGTGGTTGAAATACGCCTTTAAGAATTATTTTCTCTTCCTTCACTTGCTGACATACTATGCACCTTAAAGTGTAGTCAGCAATCTACTTTTTCATAATATCCCACCAATAATGATCACGAAGGTCCCTATACATTTTTTTACTTCTAGGATGTATAGAGAAAGTAGGACTATGGGATTCATCCATCAGCTCCTTCTTTATTTCTGGAAAAGATAGAACACATAGACATCTACAAAATTTCAATACATTTTCTTGATAAATATTGAACGCATGTAACTTCCCATCCTTCAATGCTTAATACATCTTCTGTAACAAAGGATCTTCTTTCAAAGTATTCTTGATATTCTCTAATAATGACATTTTAGAAATAATTTGGGATAGGGTTAAGGATTTCCCTTCCCTTATAATTCCCATTTCCTATTTTATTAGTTCATTGAACAAATGATCTACTTGAATCCTCATCATAGAAAGAAAAAATGGGCCTTTCCTGCTTAATGCATCAGTGAATTTGTTTTCTCTTTCGGGATGATAATGAATTGAACAATCATAGTGTTTAAGATGTCACAACCATATCCTTTTTTCTCATGTTCAATTCATTTTTGTGAAATTATAATTCAAACATTGATGGTCTTTGTATATATCAAATATCTCCCCATATAGATAGTGCATCCATATCTTCAGAGAAAAAACAACGACAACCAGCTATAGATCATGCATAGGATAGTTCTTCTCCAGAGTCTTCAATTATTGAGATGCATAAGAAATAACTCTGTTGTTTTCATGAGGACACACCCTATCCCTTTGAGAGATGAATCACTAAAAATAATGAATCCTTCTCCACTTGAGGGTAGTGTTAACACAGGTTTAGTAACCAATCTCTTCTGCAGCTATTGGAAACATTCCCCACACTCCTTTGTCTTGATGAAATTGACCCCTTTTCGAGTTAACATTGTTAATGGATTATAGAGTCTTGAAACTTTTTTCACAAACCTCCTATAATATTTTTCTAATCCAAGGAAACTATAAAACTCAGTTATTGTTGTAGGGTGAGGCCGATCCTATACAAATTTTGTCTTCACATGGTCAATTATGATTCCTTCACTGGTTATAATGTTCCCCAAGAAAGAAACTTGTGGTAAGAAGAATTCATATTTACTGAACATTCCAAAAAGCCTCTTTATCCATAGAGTTCGCAAAATAACCCGTAGATGATCTTCATTCTCCTCGTGAATTTTGGAATATATGAGAATATCATCAATATAAACTACTATAATGTTATCAAGGTTATACTAAAAGACTCTATTCATCCAATCCATAAAAATAGCAGGTGCATTTGTCAGTACGAAGGGCATAACAACAAAATCAAATGCCCATATCTTGATCGGGAGGAAGTTTTTAGAATATATTCTTTCTTCACCCTCAATTGATGATATCCAGATCAAAGATCAATCTGAGTGAAGAACTGAGTGCCATAAAGTTGGTCAAATATGTCATCAATTCTTGGAAGATGGTATTTGTTCTCTACTGTGACCCAATTCATTTCTCTATAATCAATGCATAGATGCAATGATCTCTCCTTCTTCATCAAAAAGATAACTAGTTCTCCCCAAGGAGACACTCTAGGTCGGATAAACCCCTTATCCAAAATATCTTGGAGTTGTTTATTTAATTCCTCTAGATCCACATTTTCCATTATATATGGGGTCATTGATATCAAATGAGATTCAGGTATGAGTTCAATGGAGAACTCTACCTATCTTTCTTGGGGAGGTCCAGGTAACTCCTCGAGAAATACCTCAATGTATTCCTGGACGATGATGACATTTTCATTCCTTAAACTCTCATCTCCTTCTTCATCTTTTTCACCAATGAAATACATAAATAAGGAAATAGGGGGTTCTTCTAGACAAAGGTTAGGTTGAGATATCTCTCATTAGAAGATAACTATTGGTCTTCCATTCAAGACTACTAATATTTCCTTTCTCATGCATTTGATCATAGCATTATACATTGAGATCCAGTCCATCCCATGTATAATGTCGAATTCTATAATGGTAATGACTACTAGATTTTCAATAAGACTGAGCTCGCTAAAGTAAATAATATAGTTTCTAAACACTGAATATGCTTGGATAATCCCACCAGGAGTCTTGAATGATAACTCTACTTTTAGAAAATCGTGATTTGAGTCTAAATTCCATCCAAACGTGGAGGAAATAAAGGAATGCATAGAAACAAATTCAAACAATGTACTTTCTAGCTTTGAGAGAACAACAAGAGTACATACCACCACATAATTTGGAACTTCAACTTCATCTATCGTGACATGAAAAACATTTCCTTGCTCCCTAAGCCTTTTTTAAGGCTGATGGGGGTTCCCCCCATTGCCCTCAAATTTGGACAATGATTCGAAAAGTTCCCAAGTTTTCCACACATAAAACACTGGACATTGGGTAGGGCCTGAACCATGTTCCCCTTGTTTTTAGTGTTTGGAAGTTCATGTTTCAACTCAATATTATAATTCCTCAAATAAGTTCATATCTTCCACACTTGTAGCTGTAGGATCGAAGTATAATATGAGATGCTCAATATACAAGAGGGGGGGTGAATTGTATACTTTAAAAATTCCTTTGGAACCTTTAAAGTTAGTTATGAATAACTAAAGTTTCCTTAATAAAAGGAATGGACTAAGTTTAACAAAGTTAAACTAAGTTGATTCACAACACCTCTAACACCGAACTAAACTTGGAAAGAGATTCCAAAAGTAGGTTCCGGAAATATGGTTCCGGAAATTGAAACTTAACAAAATTTACAATATGAGATTCTACCTTAAAGCGTATAGAATCTAAAAGAATCAGAGTAAGTAAGGAAGTATAAGAAAGTTATACTTTCCTTAAGATACAAAATGCAGCGGAATAACAACAAGTAGTAAAACTACTAGTAACAAGATAATAGTCTTTTAACCCAAAGAGAAGGGTATCCAACAACCTTGGATAAAGGTCCCTTGATTTATACTTTCAAGCAAGTCTGTCTTACCCACACCAGGGTAAGCCCTCGATACGAAGATCGGTGTCTCTGTCTTGCTATCCCCGCAAGCCCTCAACTTCAAGGTAGTTGGCAACCTCTGTCTTTCTCAGCAAGAAAGCCCTCGATCTTTAAGGTAGTCGGCACCTCTGTCTTTCTCAGCAAGAAAGCCCTCGATCTTTAAGGTATTCGGCACCTCTGTCTTCCTATCCCCGGAATCCCTCGAATGTAATCACTAACATTCGGAGTCGCACGAAGCTTTGAGAGTTAATAAGAGACTCTCTCTCTAGAAATCACTTCAACAGCATGTAGGCACAAAACTCAGTTGTTTTTCCAACCGCGCCGAACTCTTTCAAATGAGCTCCTATTTATAGGTGAGGTCGGCTCCTCCTCCAACGGTCATATTTTCCTTAAAGTTCGGAGGGACCTGTACACGTGTCACTTAGACAACGGTTAGTTTATAACAAAATGGACGACATCGTTTTATAACAAAGTAAGTGTAACAGAAAGCACGACATCGTTTTAAACTCTAACATAAAAGTTCGGAATAGAAATTTCGGAGTGAAAGTTCGGAGTGAATAAATTCAGAGTGTATAAAACAATGATAACCAGATTCTGTTTAATAGGTGAATTCGCAATGGGAATTCGGAGTAGGAATTCGGAATGAGAATTCGTCATCAGAATTCGTAATGAGAATTCATCATCAGAATTCATAATGAGAATTCGGAATGAGATTTCTTCATTAGAATTCGTAATGGGAATTCTTCATTGGAATTCGTAATGAGAATTCGTAATGAGAATTCTTCATTAGAATTCGTAATGAGAATTCGTAATGAGAATTCTTCATTAGAATTCGTATCCTGAATCTGGAATAGAACTTAGTCAGAATTCATAACCGGAATTCGGAATGAAACTTCCTTATAGTTCTTGTCCAGAATCCGAACCCTAAAACAGAATGCTTTTTATCAGTTTTAATGATTCCGAGAAAGTGAATCCGAATTTCATACTTAAGAAAAAAATTAATGGAAATATGATAAGGATAATTTTTCTTATAAAAGCGATTTTCCTTAAGAAAGCATTTTCCTTACAAAAGCGATTTTCCTTACAAAAGCGATTTTCCTTACAAAAGCGATTTTCCTTACAAAAGCGATTTTCCTTAAGAATAAGGTGTTTGTGATTTTCAAAACAAGAAGGAATGGAAAAGTCATAAGGAAAACCTTATTGACTCAAAAATCTCCCCATTTTTGGAAAGCACAAACATCCTTACGAAAAAGGTATTCTAAGAAAGAAAGAAACATATTGAAGCTTATCTCCCTTGGTTTAAGGATATAGATGAATACGACTAACTCCCCCTTAGGCTTTGAATCTCTAAGGATCGTATTCATATTTCCGGAGTGATGTTTCTTTAAGAAAAACTCCCCCTTAAACAAACTCTTATAAGAGTTCTTTTTCCTTGGGTATTTTCCTTTCTCCACCTTTGAAAAACTCTTATTAGATTTCCTCTTTTTCTTAAGGATCTTTTCCTTCTCCCCCTTTGTGATTTTCAAAAAGAATTTGGAGGGAATGGAAAAAAAATAACAAAGTACCTGAAAAGATTAGTAACGACAGCAATAGAAACAACAAGCACAATTTTCATTATATTAGAAATGTCAGCAACAAAAACAGATTACAACAAAAAGATCGGATTGGTCATTTGGAATCTTTCTCCTTCGACATCAGCCCCTTGAGAATTGTCTTGATCTTCTTGAGGTCCTTATGATCTTCCTCTGCTTGCTTTTCTAAGGAAACTATTCTTGCTGACTGAGCTTGAATGATTTCTTCCTGAGCCTTCAACTTTTCTTCCTGAGCTTCCATTTTCTCTTCCCGAGACTTTATCCTTTCTAGAAAATTGATCTGATGGTCCCTTTCAAATTTCCAACTTTGATTAACAGAGTTGAGCTTTCCATTCAGATCTCTTACTTCCTGACTCCGAATGTTCTTTTCCTCTGCCAATTTCTCATCGAATGATGTAGTCATCTCATGAAACTTCTTGTCCTCAGTTTGAAAAGCATCCTTAACATTCTCCTGAAACTCATCCAGCAGCCTCATCTCTTCCACATTCTTCTTCGACCAGCTAGTCATCCTTTTGCAAGATCTTTTATGGGCTCCGTAACCAATGAAGAAATTTTTGAACTGAGATTCTATCTCAACACATTTATCCATAACCATGGATACAGAATCGGTTTTCTGATTCAGCGTATGTTGGAGCATCTGGCACCGAGAGTCAATACTGGAGAAGGTCGGAATGGTTCCCACCAACTTCTTCAAGGATTGAACAACAAAATCGTGCCCCAACGAAGATGATTCCGAATCTGACATCTTGCTAGGAGAATTTTCTTCTTCAATAAGCTCCAACTTCCTCTTTGAAGAACTACCAGCTTCCTTCCTCATACTCTTTTCTGAACTCGGGGTATCAGCAATAACTTGTTTCCCCTTATCTTTTTCCGGAATAGAAACTTGTTCCGGAGATTTCTTCTCACTGTCAGAAACTTGAACAACCAGATCTTCCTCATCAACAACTTCTATATTTTCTTTCTGAGCAGCATCAAGTAAAAATTGTTCTTCTTCTCCATGATAAGAAACTTCTTCCTCTCCTTCCTTTCCTTCTATTACTGGAGTAACTAGCTTTGAAGATTTGGCTTCAGATGTTCGGAGCGACAGGTGTTCCGAAGGAGTTCCTTTGTATTCATCTACTTGTTTGAGCACATCTCATGTCTCGCCACTTCCTTCAACAACATCTTCAGCTTGTTCCACTTGTTCAACTTCGTCAGCATTCTTAGCAGCAGCCTCTTTCGGATCATCGAGATTTCTTCCTGGAGTCTCAGGTAGAGAGTCCAAAGAAAAAGTTCTCGGAACGGGAATGGTTGCTGAAACCATTTCATTAAACTTCAACAAGGCTTGCACAGCCTCAGCTTCTGACAACTTCTTCTTCAGCTTCTTTTCCTTAGCTTGCTTCTCGAGCTCATCAGCAGCCTTTTCTTTCAGAGCCTTAGCCTCTGCGGGATCCAATCCGAACTGCGGATCTCTTTCCTTCCTCTTTTCCTTGTCAACTCTCCACTTCGCTGCAACCTCATCAGTATATGTCTTCTTCTTCTTAGGCTTAGGAGGTGCGGAATGGACTTCCTTAGTCTTGGGTTCCTCAGCTTCACCTACCACTTCTTTCTGTTTCCTCTTTCTTATCGGCTTAGATGATTCCAGATCAGCCACTTTCGGAGTCACTTCTGCTTGAGGCGGTAGATCAATAAATTTCCCAGACTTCTTGTCAAATGCTATATTCATCCTTTTAAGAGTTGCATCACTGAGCAACATGATCTTGCAAACTTTCGGCTTAGAACTGCAAGAAACCTTGAAGGACTCAAGGCACCGAACTATCAGCTTCGACAATATTGCCGGGTACATTACTATCTGAGCTCTCAGATTCCCTTTCTTTAAATTCTCAAGATTAAGAAGGATATGCTTCATCAGGTTGAACTTCCTTAGATTTATCAAGAAATCTAAGATGTATATCTCACTCTTCTTCAAGCTGTCCTTGTCACCTTTTCTCGGTACAATAAGCCCTTGCACCCATAACTCCAGAATCCGGAAGTTTGTAGATAGGGTTGCAATTTTCGGAGCCTTATCATCATCCAGTCCGAGAATTTCTAAGGCTTTCTCCTTGTTGAAACTACCCAAGGAGTCTGGCAGAACATGCGAGATAAACTCAGCTTCACCTTCATAATTCAACCCTACCAAGCTTGCAGCCTTGGTGTAAGATAGCTTATAAGTCTTTCCATAGGATTTGAAGGAAAATTTTTCTCTATTGTCTTCCACAAAGAAAGCAACCGACTCATAAAACTCAACAAGCAAATCTGAGTAAACTTCATCTTGGTTGCCGGTTTTTGATATTGCAACATCCTCCCAGCCATTGAGCTTGATATTCTTTGATATAACAGAATCATAGTTGCTGAAGAAATTTGGATGAACTAACCTCTCTCTGTAGACTAACCACTGTGAAATGGGCTTGGTTGAAGACATCTCTTGAGAGGTTAACTCTGCAGACATTCGGATTAGAAGTCTCTGAGAAGTTCGGAACAGAGAAGGCTGAAGTTCGGAACTGGAAAACTGTAGTTCAGAACGGCCTTAAATCGAAGAGGCAGAGCTTCAGCACGCAAAAGCTTGAGATCGATGTGGGACGAGAAAATAGGGTCCCCTTTATATAGGCATTAGGATGACGGTTCAACTTCCTCGGTTGATCTAACGGTTTAGAATGATCTGAGATCAGATCTGACGGTTGAGGGGTTGAATCCGATCTTTTTGAGGTTTTATTAAAACATAGAATTAAGAAATCCAAAAACCGAAAACAAACTATAAGAAAATGCCAGCAAGTAAAATATGATTACGAAAACTTCAGTAAGGAAGTCATACCTTTCGGATTAGCTTAGGAAAGTTATTCGTAATGGGTAATGTAAAGACGACTACGAAAAACTCAATATGAAAAACTCAATACGAAAAACTCAATAAAAAAAAAACTCGTTATGGAAGATTCAATACGAAATATTTTCCATTATGAAAATACCAGTACGAATATTTTCCATTCCGGAAATTTTCAATACGAATACTTTTATTCCAGAAGTATTTTGTATGGAAATATCCATTCTGGAAAATTTTAGTTCCGGAAGTTCCATTCCGGAAAATTTCGTTCCGAAAAATTTGAAAACAAATTTTGAAAAACTTTGTTAAATAAACAAACAAATGTACTCCCCCTATAAAAAGGAGTTTATTACTGTGAGGAGATTTTTCCAACAGAAAGTTAATTAAGGAAGATTACCTTACGATTATCATTCCTAACTTCTGTTTAATATATTCAAATCTATCAGAAGGTAAAGATTTTGTGAAAATATCAGCAAGTTGATCTTGCGTTCCGATAAACTGAAGAATAATATCTCCTTTGAGTGTGTGATCCCTAAGAAAGTGATGCCTAATATCTATGTGTTTTGCACGGGAGTGATGTGCAGGGTTTTTACTTAGAGCAATGGCACTTGTGTTATCACACAAAATTTGAGTTTTAGTAAAACTCAAGCCATAGTCTGTGAGTGTGTGTTGCATCCACAACACTTGTGCACAACAACTTCCAGCTGCTACATATTCAGCTTCAGCAGTGGAGAGTGCAACAGAATGTTGCTTCTTGCATGACCAAGAAACTAATGAATCTCCTAAGAAATGACAAGTTCCGGATGTACTTTTCCTATCCATTCTACAACCACCAAAGTCAGCATCAGAAAAGCTTTTTAGAACAAAATCATTTCCAGAAGTATAAAATAATCCTAGATCCATGGTTCCCTTAAGGTAGCGAAAAATTCTTTTAACTGCCTTTAAGTGAGATTCCTTAGGATTGGATTGATATCTTGCACATAAGCATACTGAAAACATTAAGTCTGTTCGACTAGCTGTTAAGTAAAGTAGACTTCCAATCATACCTCTAAAAGATGTTTGATCTACTGGTTTCCCAGCTTCATCAAGATCTAAAGAGTTTGAGGTACCAATAGGAGTACTTATACTCTTAGTGTTGTCATAACCATACTTTTTAAGAAGATCTTTAATATACTTATGTTGGGATATGTAGGTTCCTTCTGGTTTTTGAGAAATTTGAAAACCAAGGAAAAATGTTAACTCACCCATCATACTCATTTCAAACTCAGATTTCATTAGACTAGCAAAAGAATCAGTCAAAGATTGCTGAGTTGAACCAAATATAATGTCATCAACATAAATTTGAACAATCAAAACATTTTTCTTATCTTTCTTTATAAAAAGGGTTGGATCTGCATTTCCCTTAACATAGTTATTTTGAAGCAAAAATCCAGTAAGTCTATCATACCATGCTCGTGGGGCTTGTTTAAGGCCATACAAAGCTTTGGTAAGTCTAAAAACATGATCTGGATGTTTTGTATCTTCAAAGCCAGGAGGTTGTTCAACAAAAACTTCCTCTTGAACATAACCGTTAAGAAAAGCACATTTCACATCCATTTGAAATAGTTTGAAATTAAAGAATGCTGCAAAGGCAAGTAGAATACGGATAGATTCAAGTCTAGCTACTGGAGCATAGGTTTCTTCATAGTCTATTCCTTCTTGCTGATTATAGCCTTTAGCAACAAGTCTAGCTTTATTTCTAACAATGA
Organism: Viscum album; assembly: GCA_963277665.1. Classification (NCBI taxonomy): domain Eukaryota; kingdom Viridiplantae; phylum Streptophyta; class Magnoliopsida; order Santalales; family Viscaceae; genus Viscum; species Viscum album. The sequence continues at coordinate 1,707,382,981 of OY728138.1, read as the reverse complement.
CTCCATTTTCATCACATTTGTTTCTGAAGACCCATTTCACTCCAATAACAGAAGTTTCCTTAGGTCTCTCAACCAAGGTCCAGACTTTATTCCTTTCGAATTCATTTAGTTCATCTTGCATGGCTTTAATCCAATCATCATCACCTAAAGCTTCATCAGTGCTTTTAGGTTCTAATTGGGAAAGAAATGCTAGATGTTCTACTTCATTTCTTAAGGAACTTCTAGTCCTTACAGGTTGATTTACATCACCAATGATACTATCACTGGGATGATTTTTAAGAAACACCTGATTTGGATTTTGTAAAACCTGTTCATCAACATAGGGTAGAAAGTCTTCTGGGGTAAATGTTTCAGAATTATCTTCTAGAACATTTTCCTTATCAGAAGGTTCTTCTATCAACGGTTGATAATCAGTTTTTGATAACACATCCGAAGATGTAGGTTGGGAGATTTTAAAAACAAAAGGATCTGACTCATCAAATTTCACATGTACTGTTTCCTCAACAGTACAAGTATTTTTATTAAAAACTCTATAAGCCTTAGAGGTTGTGGAATATCCTAAGAAAATTCCTTCGTCTGATTTTGGTGCGAATTTATGTAAGTTATCTTTAGTATTCAAAATGAATACTTTGCAACCAAAAACCTTGAAGTAGGAAAGTCTAGGTTTTCTACCATTCCATAACTCATAAGGAGTTTTATTAAGAAAAGGTCTAATCAAAACTCGATTTATAGTATAACAAGCAGTACTTACAGCTTTAGCCCAGAAATGTCTAGCAATAGAATATTCACTCAACATGGTTCTAGTTATCTCTTGAAGAATTCGATTTCTTCTTTCAACTACACCATTCTGTTGAGGAGTTCTAGGTGCTGAAAAGTTGTGAGTAATACCTTTCTTACTACAAAAAGTTTCAAAATCAGAATTTTGAAATTCTCCTCCATGATCACTATGGATAGTTTTCAATGGAAGGTTTTTCTCATTTTTAACTTGGGCTCTAAAACTTTTGAAATAAGAAAAAGCTTCAGATTTCCTTGCTAGAAAATAGACCCATGTAAATCTGGTGTAATCATCAACTAGAACAAACACATAGTATTTTCCTCCAATGCTTCCAGTTTGTGTTGGACCAAAAAGATCCATATGCACCAACTGTAATGCATCGGTTGTTGAGACTTCACCGATTGACTTAAAACTAGATTTATGTTGCTTGCCATATTGACAAGGATCACAAACTTTAGAAGAATCAAATCTAAGCTCCGGTAGATCCTTAACTAGTTTTTTCTTAGAGAGTTTACATAGGTTTCTAAGATTACAGTGTCCTAGTCTTCTATGCCATAACAAAGAATGATCTTCCATTGCGCTTAGGCAAGGTAAATCTTGGCTTCTTAGGTCTTCTAAGTTTAAGGTGTAAACATTCTCTTGCCTGTTGGCTGAGAGAATAAATTCTTCCTTGGAATTGTGAACTAAGCATTTATCATTCCTAAAATTCACAAGGTAACCTTCATCACATAACTGACTTATGCTAATGAGGTTGTGCTTAAGACCTTTAACAAAAAGAACATTTGAAATCAAAGTTTTACCTAAAAGAACAATATTACCAATACCAACAATCTCTCCCTTAGCATTGTCTCCGAAAGTTACCTTTCCTCCTTTCGTTTTGATAATCTTTTCAAAGAAGCTTTTGTTACCAGTCATGTGCCGGGAACATCCACTATCCATGTACCAAACATTGTTGCTGGAACTTTCTTTATTTTCCTGAAATTAAGAACAAAGTTAGACTTTCGGAATCCAAACTTGTTTGGATCCGAGATTTCCAGACAATAAAATTTTTGGTACCCACATTTTCTTAGAAAAGTAAGCTTTATGAAAACCTAAGGATTGGGTTTTGTTTAAGGAACAATTTCTTGCCCAGTGACCACCACATTGACACTTAGTACAAAATGGGGCACTTTGAGGAACAAAATAATTGTTGCTAAAAACAGGTTTTGCATGGGTATAACCAAATCCGGATTTATTTCTTAAAGGTCGTATTTGAGAATACATCTTATCAAAATTTTCCTTACCATGGGTAAAGTTTGATAAACACTTCTTTAAGGAAAATATTTCGGACTTGAGTTTTACAACCAAGTTTTTATCTTCAAAATCATTAGTTTTGGAACTAAAGTTAGGCTCGAAAACATTTTTATTAGAAATTACTTTTTCTAACTCTTTAGAAAGTTTATTCTTCTCAGAACTTACTTCCTCAAGATTTTTTGAAATTCTTTCAAAATCAGCATTTTTCTTATCAAGATCTTTAGAAAGATCTGATATCTCTTTAGTAAGAATAGAATTCCTAGAATTTGCCTTTTCAAGTTTCTTGTTGAGTTTGGAATTCTCAATCTCAAGAAGTTCAGCAAACCTAGAGACTTCTTCAAAAGTAGGTAAAGTATTTTCCTCATCAGAAGATGATTCTTCATCAGAAGAGTTATAATACTTACTATCATTAGAATTTAAGGAAACATTGGTCAAAGATTCAGCATTTCGTACCTTAGCCATAAGACAATGATTATCAATAGGTAATCTGGCTATAAGACCAAGATTCTTCTGTCCTGAAGATTCATATTCAGAAGATTCATCTGAAGAGTCACCACCACTGGCACTCCAGGTGTCATTAGCTTTCAAAACTTTCTTAGCTTTAGCTTTGTAATACTTCTTCCTGTTCCTGTCTGAATGTCTTTCCTTTCTTTCTTTCTTTCTGAGCATAGGGCAATCTGGTCTAATATGTCCAGCTCTCTTGCATTCATAACAAGTAACTTCTCCATCTTTCTTATCTTTCCTATCCTTCTTCTTATATTTGGATTGAAAGTTTCTCTGTCCAGCTATCTTGTTCATCCTTCGAGCAAGATTGGCTAATTCATTTTCTGAAACTTCACTTTCACTAGATTCGGATTGGAAAATGACTTTCTTAGATTTGGATCTGGTTACCCTCTCAGGAGTCGTAGCTTTCATCTGATTCGAAGTTGTAGTAAAAGCAACAGTACCATTTCCATTCTTCTTCTTGATGTTGTCAGCATCCCTCTTCATTCTGGTCTCATGTTGTAGAAGAGTTCCAAATAATTCATCAAGAGTAATTTGAGTAACCTTCCTGTTCTCATCTATGGCTGTTCTCTTGGATTCCCACTCATTGGGAATAATATCAATTATCTTGTCCACAAGAGCTTCATCATCTAAACCTTTCTCTCCCATAGATTGCAGACTGTTGACAATTGTCATAAATCTTTGTTGTACTTTGCAGATAGGTTCTCCATAAGGAAAATTAAAGCCATGATATTCAGCTCTAAGCATAGCCCTCCTAGTCTCAATCACTTTAGAAGTCCCAAAATGAGTAACCTCTAACTTCTTCCATATACAATTAGCTGCTTCACAAGAAGAAATTTGGCTATATATATTTCTAGTCATTGAACATAATAAAGTGTTGCGTACCTTGTAGTTGAGTTGATATTCTTGCTTCTCCTGGTTAGTAAAGGTTCTGACTTCCTTGTCAGGAATTTTGTAATCACCAGTAAGCATGACAAAGTTATCTACACCAGTATTGATAACAAACGTCTTCATACGATCTCTCCAGTATTCATAATCATTACCATCAAATATTGGTGGCCTTGTAGGATTCAAATTGTCTATCGAACCAACATTCATTCCTGCCATACTTGAAAATAACTTGGAAACAAACTTGTTAATAACAAAAATTCGGAATCAAAAAGTTCGGAATGGATAGTCCGGAATGAAAAAGTTCGGAATTGAAAAGTGAGCAAGAAAAACTTGAACGTGAGTACAAGTATTTCAGTAACCTTGGCTCTGATACCAAATGTAAGAATGGTATAGAGTAAGAGGTTTCCAACCTCTGATACCAATTGTAGGATCGAAGTATAATATGAGATGCTCAATATACAAGAGGGGGGGTGAATTGTATACTTTAAAAATTCCTTTGGAACCTTTAAAATTAGTTATGAATAACTAAAGTTTCCTTAATAAAAGGAAAGGACTAAGTTTAACAAAGTTAAACTAAGTTGATTCACAACACCTCTAACACCGAACTAAACTTGGAAAGAGATTCCAAAAGTAGGTTCCGGAAATATGGTTCCGGAAATTGAAACTTAACAAAATTTACAATATGAGATTCTACCTTAAAGTGTATAGAATCTAAAAGAATCAGAGTAAGTAAGGAAGTATAAGAAAATTATACTTTCCTTAAGATACAAAATGCAGCGGAATAACAACAAGTAGTAAAACTACTAGTAACAAGATAATAGTCTTTTAACCCAAAGAGAAGGGTATCCAACAACCTTGGATAAAGGTCCCTTGATTTATACTTTCAAGAAAGTCTGTCTTACCCACACCAGGGTAAGCCCTCGATACGAAGATCGGTGTCTCTGTCTTGCTATCCCCGCAAGCCCTCAACTTCAAGGTAGTTGGCAACCTCTGTCTTTCTCAGCAAGAAAGCCCTCGATCTTTAAGGTAGTCGGCACCTCTGTCTTTCTCAGCAAGAAAGCCCTCGATCTTTAAGGTAGTCGGCACCTCTGTCTTCCTATCCCCGGAAGCCCTCGAATGTAATCACTAACATTCGGAGTCGCACGAAGCTTTGAGAGTTAATAAGAGACTCTCTCTCTAGAAATCACTTCAACAGCATGTAGGCACAAAACTCAGTTGTTTTTCCAACCGCGCCGAACTCTTTCAAATGAGCTCCTATTTATAGGTGAGGTCGGCTCCTCCTCCAACGGTCATATTTTCCTTAAAGTTCGGAGGGACCTGTACACGTGTCACTTAGACAACGGTTAGTTTATAACAAAATGGACGACATCGTTTTATAACAAAGTAAGTGTAACAGAAAGCACGACATCGTTTTAAACTCTAACATAAAAGTTCGGAATAGAAATTTCGGAGTGAAAGTTCGGAGTGAATAAATTCAGAGTGTATAAAACAATGATAACCAGATTCTGTTTAATAGGTGAATTCGGAATGGGAATTCGGAGTAGGAATTCGGAATGAGAATTCGTCATCAGAATTCGTAATGAGAATTCATCATCAGAATTCATAATGAGAATTCGGAATGAGATTTCTTCATTAGAATTCGTAATGGGAATTCTTCATTGGAATTCGTAATGAGAATTCGTAATGATAATTCTTCATTAGAATTCATAATGAGAATTCGTAATGAGAATTCTTCATTAGAATTCGTATCCTGAATCTGGAATAGAACTTAGTCAGAATTCATAACCGGAATTCGGAATGAAACTTCCTTATAGTTCTTGTCCAGAATCCGAACCCTAAAACAGAATGCTTTTTATCAGTTTTAATGATTCCGAGAAAGTGAATCCGAATTTCATACTTAAGAAAAAAATTAATGGAAATATGATAAGGATAATTTTTCTTATAAAAGCGATTTTCCTTAAGAAAGCATTTTCCTTACAAAAGCGATTTTCCTTACAAAAGCGATTTTCCTTACAAAAGCGATTTTCCTTACAAAAGCGATTTTCCTTAAGAATAAGGTGTTTGTGATTTTCAAAACAAGAAGGAATGGAAAAGTCATAAGGAAAACCTTATTGACTCAACAGTAGCATTTTCTGCTCCCAAGAAGGATGTTCCTCGAATGCTTCTACCCACATTTATTACACGTGGGATGCTTCACTTGCTTTCCTCTTCTTCCCTGATCAAAGGTCCCCCCCAAAGCTGGGATCCATCGATCTATTCATTTCATTTGACTTATAAGACCACTACATCTCACCAAACCCCAGTATTACTTTCATCGCACTCCGCACGATTTCATCATAGCTTTCATAGTATCAGTTGGAAAGCTTCATCCGTGTATGAGGTCTCAGTCCACCAAAGATCCTATCAACTATACCATTTGGATCCATGATAAAGCTATAAATATAATAATAAACTCTTGTACATTTTATCTCGTAGCTTCCCATAGATTCATTCTCCTTCTGCTTCAGCTCAAGAAACTCCTTCTCCATTCTTGTTCTCATGGAACGAGGTAAATAATTACTGAATAAGATCACTATAAAATCTTACCACTCTCGTCTTCAACCGATACTCTTGGACTCATGTTTTTTATCAACTAACACCACTAATCAGCTTCTCTCTCTAAGCGATTGACAGCTATGGTGAACTTCTATTGCTCTGAACAGCGAATCATAGAGAATATCTTCTCGATGGAGCAGATCCACTGCTCAGAAATCAATGGGTCAGTCGATACACTAAAGGATGGTGGTCATTAATGAATAAATGACTCAATATAATGTTTTACCATTCATGGTGATATCGGTCTCTCACCTTGATTCAAGTTATTTCCCATAATTTGACTCATTTCGTTCATCATTCACATGTATGATTCCATTCCAGCTTCCATCGGAGGGCCGTCAGCCCATGGTGCATTGCGGTCACCATTTCCATGGTTCCTCCTATTACCCACCATTTATAAATAACAAATCCTCAGTAATAATCTTATTTAATTTATGAATCTTTTAACTATAATGGATTTTATGTCTTAAAACTTCATCCTTAAATAATTACATTTCCCTATAATTCCTTCGTAATGATTCATAAAAGGAATATGGTTAACTAAACATATCCACTGGTAGTGTCCTAACAAATAGTACAGCAAGGCCCATTATCATGCACCAGTTCCCATTCGAGTCTAGATCAAAGCGGGGTTTTTGGGTTTTACCCCTATGTACATTTGTGCCACAACCTCCTCTATCTTCTCGTATCCAGACTGGGATGTATTTGTTTGATAAACCACTTACTCAATACTCACCAAAATTCCCAGAAATTGTCCTATATATAAAATTTCCTATAGGTATCTTTCTAATGTTTTCATATCCTAATGTCAGAAAATAACTGATCTATCCATTGATACCAACTAAGGCATCCATCTTTTTTATTATATAACCTTTCCTTACATTTTACAAATAGATGATATTTAATGTCTAGTGTCCTGGAAATCAGAAACAATAAAACCTAAAAAACTTTACATTATTTTAAACCACTTTAAATTCATCGTCAAAAGTTCATCATAATTTCAATTAAGAAATCTCATTACCTGGAGGCATACATCAATGGAAGTGGTGAGCTGAAGGCCGAGTAAGGGTAAACAAGGGAATTAGTTTAAGTGTGATATTAATAAGAACATCACAAAAAAAATGAAGACAAGATCAATGAAAGAATAGGAATATCATAATGAAAATAACCTGAAACAGAACTTGAATATGTTGCTACTACATTTCATTTAGACATTCATGAACATATCACCAAGGATCATCCCCAAGGTGTCATATAATTTACCAATATTATTCACCAAGGTATCGTGAAACTTGTCATCTCTAGAGATTAATTTTTTACCCAAGGAACTGGAATAATATCAGGGAGAACCATTAAAATGCCTTTATTTTTATGTGATCCACATAGATCATAATATAAAATTTCTTAAATAACCCATTGAGAATAAAATAAACGAGTTTCATTTCTAAAGCATGATGTTTTAAAAGTTCTTCAAAATAAGATCCTTATGTCATTTATAACCTAAGGGAAGGTAGCTAGGGTTATATGTTTGTAAATTAAAAAATCAAATATATAATTTTTTTGTATATAAATGAGCACCCATTGAAATGAAATAGGTATGGGTATTCTCAAAAATAAAATAAGAGAATTTTGTTAGAGAAATAGAGAGAAATTTGGGGTGGAATTTCTACAGCATGATGGCTATATATCATGGTTTTACAACATAATAAAAAAGAGAGGGGACGAAGTTATCCCATCCATAAATGAATAATTTTAATGTATAGGGAAGGAAAAAAATAAAATAAGATCATGATGTGGACATTTTAATGACATACCACATGAAAATGAAACATGAAAGGAAACAGAAAATGTGATTTCGTTTATCAAAATTCCATAGCCAAACGACGTCACTTAAAAATTCAGAAAATAAATTGATTAGAGAAGAAAGGGTCTCTCATAATTTGGACATGAAATGGAATGTAATAAAGTTATAGAATAACAAAACCCCACAAAATAATATGGAACTATAAGACATAACAAAAAGGAAGTCATGACTTAAAAGCGGAAGATGAAAGTTACCTTACCTTGAAGAGTAACTTTAAAAGCGTGAAGGTCGGGACCGTGGGATGCTTGGTGGAACATTTGGAAGACTACATGGGAGGTAAAGAGACCAGAACTTCATTCAGGAGGATTTGGGAATGAAATGAATGAGGTAAAGGCATCGTATTTATAGGAGAAGTGAGTGAATAAATTATTAGTTTCCAAGGGGCACCTCATTAGTGGTATTGGAAAAACCATGGGATTTCCCATGGTATTTTCCCACGGTATTGGACACTTGTGACACATCATATCATATCTTAATATTAATAAGTAGGGCAAAATTATTAAATAATTATTACATCATTAATGATGACATTAAACACCTGAAACTCAAAACTGCATTTTTACTATTCATCGAAAATTCCACTATTTCAGAAAAATCCCAAAAATTCACCTTAACCTAATATAGATTCTCTAAATTAAAAAATGAACTCATTTTTTATGATAACAATTTTTTAAATTTTTGAATTTTATTTTTAAATAAAAACACTATTCACATGAGGCTCCTTATAGACATTTCTTCCACAAATACACGAGGTTGGGTTATATGCATTATCAATATATGAGGCTCCTTATAGAATGATAATTTCTAAAATTGATGATCTGATGAAATAACTATAAGAGAAGTTGGATGGGGGGTTTACCCACCCAAGGGCTTTACCATGGGATGAAACAATCCTCATCGTCAATAATAAGGATGTGTCAATGTGCCTCTATACTTATTATCATGATCTCAACAACATCAATATAATGAACAACTATCCTTTGCCATTTATGGATGAATTGTTCGATCAACTAAATGGATCCTAGTACTTTCCTATGGTGGATCTTTTTCTGAGATATTATCAATTTATGGTGGAGAAGGATGTCAACCAAAAGGCTTATTTTTGTATATGGTATAGGAAATATGAGTTCATTGTGATGATATTTGAAATCAAAAATGCTATAATGATATTTATTGACATAATGATTATATTATTTAGTATTAAATTTATAAATTTGTGGTACTATTGAGAAAATTCATAATTACACCAAAATAAAGAAGGAATATTAGGAGCATTTTAATGTTTTACTGTAGACCTCATGAAAAGAAAAGTTTTATTTTATGTATAGTAAATGTCAGTTCTTAGTCGAGAAATTAATATTCCTAGTTAAATTTATCACTAGAAAAGGGATATGTATGGATCCTATAAAAATAGAGATAATTGATGGATATCCTAGGCCAACATCTATTATTTAAATCTATAGTTTCACTCGATTAGATGGGTATTATCATCAATATGTGAAAATAATCTCATGATTTTCAATCCCACTAACCAATATGACATGGAAGTTAGTCTTATCTTTCTGGACTAATGAATTTGGAGATAGATTTGAAGAACTGATGTAGAGTCCAATAACATCACATATGCTGACCCTACTCATCTTTGGGGAAGGATTTTTGATCTAAAACAACACATCCAAAAAATTCTTGTTTTGTTTTCACATGAATGATGAAAAAGTGATACCCCATGCCTCTATATAATTAATGACCCATGAAAAGAACTACAAAATGCATGGTCTAGGATTTAGAATTGGGATCATCGCATTGAATATTTTTCCACATTATCTCTATAGTGGTAAATGTGAAATATATACAGACCATAAAAACCTAAAATATACATTCAATCAAAAGAAGATCAATATGCACCAATTTATTTTTTTTGATCTAGTCATGATTTATGATTTTTCAATCCATTACCATCCAAGGAAGGAAAAAAAGTGGTAGATTCTATGAGCTGAAAGGGTCATAAAACCCAATCCATTGTTAGTATTATAAGGGATCATATCCTCTTAGACATTCAAATGATGAACATGGAATAATAAATGTGCATCATCTTACCTTTCTCAAACAACAACTCGATGAACCATTCTAGAGATGATTAAGGAGGCCTAAAAAGATGATGGTGTTCTATAGAAAAAGGCATCGAATATTCTAGAGTTTTATTTTAATAAGGATAGAGTTATAGGGTTTGGAACAATGATAAGAATCCCATAAAAACCATATATTATGAAGGAACTTTTGGATAACGTATAGAGAACATAATTCCCTATTCATTATGTCAATACAAAGATGTCTAGATATATGATGTAAAACGTTTTATGGGATAACAGAAAGGGGGAGATTGAAAAATTTATATCTCAATTCTTGGTATACTAACATGTCAAGGATGAAAAATAAAATTATATTGGTATTATGTAACAATTTCACATACAATTATGGACATGTGAAAACATAAACATGGATTTTTCCTGTGACTCCCCATGACATTTAACAAAAATATAGTCATTTGGGTGGTAGTTGATTTCCATAAAAATTCAGTGCATTTAATTTTTATGAAGAAATATTTTTCTATTGACCAACCCACCATTTTATATGTAAGGGAAGTGTAAATACTGTGTGGAAGTCCACTCCCCATTATTTCTGATCATGATCTACGGTTTATCTCAATGTGGGGAGAATTTTTTCAATAAGTGTCACATAGAAAGGTGAGTTTTAGTACTACTTATCACCCGTAGACATAGGTTTAATCTAAAGGAACAATGAAAACTCTTGATGATATTTTTAGATCATGACCAATGGATTCACATGGATATTGAGAGTATCACACTCCCCTATTGGATTTCTCATATAGAAATAGTTAACATCTTAGTATTCAAATGGAACCTTATGATGCCCTGTATTAAAAGAGGAGTCAGATACCGACATGTTGGGATAAAGAAGGAGTGAGGAAGCTGACCATACATGAGCATATACAATATGATATAGATATGGTTAAACCCATTAATCTTCAAAAAAATCTACATAAGTTGATATAAAATCTATGTCATAAATCATCGATAAGTCTTAGATTTGGAGGTTGAAGATATGGTGTTCCTTCATATATGACCATATAAAAATGTCATGAGGTTTTGGAATAAGTTAAATCATTATCTACGTTACATTGGACCACTTTATATCATTGACCACATCCAATTTGTTGCCTATATGCTAGAACACAAACCAAATATATCTTAAAAACATGTTGTCTTCCATATATCCCTCTTTTGGAAGTGTATACGAGACACCTCACATGTACTAAATCCAGTGGTTGTACAACATGAGAATGATCATTCATATGAAGAGTAACCAATAAAAAACATATATATTAGAACACAAGATCAATGAAATAATAAAAATTACCTAGTCAAAGTGTTGTGGAGGAACCACAAGTTTGATGAAGAAAACTAGGAACTATAAGAGGAGATTAGATAGTGATACACTTGTCTGTTTTAATATTTGAAATGATAATTTTGTTGGTGAAATTTCTAAATATGAGAGAATGTAATGACCCAAAAATTTATAATTAAAATTATTTTTTATTTAATAAATTCTTTATCAAGTAATTTAGTTATAGAAGACACATTCATCACATTGGATATTTTGGAATATTATAGTATGTTATATTTAAAATATTGTTATGAGATAAAATTGATGAAAGTATAGTGATTTAATAGTGACTGATACGATTAATATATTAAGGGTTTTAATAAAGTCTATTTAACATATTCAGAAGAAGGGACATCCTCTACCTATTGGATCTTACCTGATGAAGCTCATTTATTAGAGTTTATAGTGTATTTAGAATAATAGTTATTTTCCCATGACCAATCCTAAAATGAGATTCAACAAATGAATCTCGTTCAAAACCTTTTATGGGAGAAGCTAAATCTAATCAAGATCATGAACCAAACAATGTTTTCCAAACCACCCCAATAATGTGTAACCATTTCACACCTTAACATTATGGATTATTATAGTGTAATAAGGGGTTATATAACTTGACCCTAATAGTTTTATTTTTTATATTGTTCTTAAAAAAAATAATGATTATATTTATCCCTTTTTATAATTACATTATATTGAGAAAATAATGTGTTTGATAAAAATTAGATTTGGATGCGATGAATCACAAATTGCATATTTGGGAAATATATAGTTTTAATAAATACACTATTTTTGGATGAAATCAATTTTTTTAAATTAATTATATTTAAATACAATATTTTCATAAAATAATATTTCAATAAATATAAATGATAATATAATCTTATGATGTAAAATGAAAATTTTCTAATGGTCCGAAACTGTTATCATCATAAAAAAACATATTTTAAATAAATTGGGTTCCTTGATTTAAATGTTTCAATTTTAATATTTATAGAATTATTTTGTTAAAAAATATTATTTTCAAAATTATAATAACAAAATTAGGATACAATTATTTTTTCATAATTTTCTGAGCGAACCAGTTTTTGTGTAAAAATTTATTACATTATAAATTTAAGAGTTGTATTATGATAATATAAAAGACCAAAAGTTATATAACAAATACTATAAGTGGTATCAAAAACCCAAAATATATTCCCCTATAAAATGTTTTGATGATGTTATTTGATTGAATTTATATACCCTTAATGAATCCTCTAAAACCTATATTATCTTTTAAGGATTTAAAATCAATTCATTTGGAACATTACTGACTTCGACATCACTATGGTAATTATTTTATATATTTAGGTTCTTAACATTATAAATTAATTAATAACATTAAAAAATTTCAAAAACCATGGTAAAAAACATTGGGATGGTTTTTTGTTTGTATTAGCATACCATTAAGTTTCCAAAACCAATTTTTTGAAATTAATAATGAGTACCCCTATATTTTCCTATAAAAACATACCTAAACTCACATTAATCTTCACCAAAATACCATTGAGAGTGAATTTAATCAATTATACCATATATCTATCCCTCCCAATGTGTTCCCATAATTTTAAGAAGCTCCATTAAATAATTTATAATTACCCTCTATAATTAAGGGATGTCCTCCTTCTCCTCATTATTCTAGCACCTTCTTTATAACTTGTCGTATGATTTCAAATTGTTCGTATTGTGATTTAATTTTACACATACCAATTAGTAAAATTATCATGTATATATGATTATATATCCCTTTAACTTTCATTAATACCTTCCATTAATCATAATGTATCCCAATTACACTTATGAATTTATCCTGCAAATTATTCCTCCAAAACTTTTCATAGTAAATACCCATGCACAATTTAACTCCAAGGGTATTAACCTAGTTTTATATGAACATATTTTACTTCAGAATTAAATTAATTTAAACTAACTAATCTTTTGATTAGAAGTGATCATATAAATCCATATGTTCAAAGATTTATGTGGTACACTTATGCATGTACAGGAAATGGAAGTGACATGTGGTCCCACAATTATGTTTTCTCCTAATGAATATTCTAATGTTTTTATCTCTATAGATACCATATATGGTTCATGTAAGATTATAATAAGAATTTTTGTTTATTATTCATTTGTATTTATCCATGAATTATGTTTCTGATGTCATGTTTTATATTTTTTCCTCGGCCCCTAATTACTATTACGGTATCATCTTGTATTTTTCATTTATGTTCATGTTTTTTATTATCACCACTCTTATGTTACCTTGATATTATTATTTACAACCTCATATTACTTTAATATTGTTATGATTTTATTGTCCATTTATTAGGATTTATATCTCACAAATTTATTATTATGGATGATATATTATCCAGGTATATATTTAGATTTCATTGTTTTTGCAATATGTTAAACACACTTGGATTCCTTCATTACATGACATATTACTCCGCTTTTGAATTTTAAATTTATATGTATTTGGATATTATTTATTACTCGGGTTTCATGGGAGATAAAATCCTTATTATATATGAGAAAGAATATTGTAATTTATCCTTTATCCATGGTTTTCATGATACTAGACAATATCAGACAACATATGTTTTTTACATCCTCCACTTGTCCTAGTCATTGAGTTGACTTATTTTTTAATATTCACTAAATGTTTATGGGGAATCATGTCACAAACCTTCCTTTTTCAACCCTAAAATGGTCACCTGAGCAGGTATGTAGCATGGCCTGAAGTGCTTTCCCAATCCCCACGATCTGGAAGCTAGAGCATGGAAACATCAGTGTATAAAAGGGAATAATTTTTTCCAGTTAATAAACAATAAAAAACAATGAAAAAAGCACTATATATAAATAAAACTGAACTGAACTTCATTAATACATGAAACTAAAAGTATATGTGAACAATAAAGCTAAACTAATTGATCCTGATGACCGAACTACCTCCATGTGACCCCTCTTGTCATGCTCCAACACAACAATCACATGTTTCCCAAGGAGTTTTATCGCATGCTATGAACCCCAAAATGGATAAAAACCGAAAATAACTATTGTGGTGAGTATTAAAAATCTATAGCCTAGCCCTATAATCTATTCCCAATGCACAATCATTAAAATAAAAGAAAATTTGATTTAATATTTGAAATAAAATTTTTGAAATGTGATTTTAATATGTTTAGTAAAAAAATTATTTCTCATTGCCCTTATTCATTTAAAAAACTATGCCACTCTATTAGTGTGGCATTATCTTTTCCAAGGGGAAAGTGGTGTTTACATTTTCAATTCTTACCCATAGAATCAATCACATTTCATTGATTTTTTTTTTCAAAAATAATTACTAATATAAAAACACTAATTTCCAATATAAACATTAAAAAAGAAACACTACAACAGTCACACAATAATGGTAATGGAATATATGCATACAAGATTCACAAATGACACTACAATTAATTAAAAGCTGATAGACATATGTTGACCCAAGAGATCAAGAATAATACCATAGACACAAATAACTAGGAACCCATACATGTTGTCATGCCACACTCAATGAAAAAAAAATGATCAAAATGATTCGCCACCATAACTCAGGACACGCTAAGGGAAAATCCTATAGTAATGAAGAAAAACATATCCAACTTCTTTGGGCCACTGGTCTGTCCATCCACTACCAGTGTAGCAATCATTCGTAGAATATTCTCTCAATATTCCATGTTATTATGTCTCATGTTTATAATAGGGGTGAGGAAACTGATCCCATTTGAGCATTCAATCACAACAAATATATAATATTAATAAACAACATGCATCACCCGTAGTCACTCCAATGATCGATCTCATGCCATAGATCAAAAAAAAACATGAAGAGTCCAACCCGAGGAACACTAATAATAGATGAAAAGGATTAAAAAGAGGACATCCCATCCATTATATATGTATACAAGGCATGAGAACATCCATATATGTCTTTCATACTAAACATTTTCAACATTTTTGGTATACTCCTAAATAGGTCATTAAGACTTTTTCACAAAACCAACATTTATCAAAATAAAATTTCAAATAATCATAAATGAGGTGTAGAAACACTATTAGAATTAGTAAAACATTGTTAAACTCCTTTAAAATACTCAAATCGAACATTAAAAACCCATATTTACAAAATTTCCAAACAATCCATTTTCTGGAAACTCATGCCAAAACATGCCAAAAACCAAAAACCATTTATTTATGAAACCAAAACCACTTTTTATAGCCATAAAAATACCCAAAAATATCATTTTTCATTCCAATTTACACTAAAAATCAAACCCATTCATTTAATATCATAATTAAACCATAAGAGCCTACTGGGGAATTATTCACAAAATTATCATGCACTTTTTAACAAAAAATCCCATTTCATGATTAACAAGGTATAAAACAATATTTTAATTCCATAAACATATTCTAGTAGATAAACAGTGTTCTGAATATGAAAAACCATGTACGAAAGAAAACAGAAAACTGAATTAATCATTTGGTGTGCACATTTATTCCAAAAACCACAATAGTTTCCCCAAATCAAGGTATAACTATAATTTTGTAGACCAAATAAATTATATATGGGCTAAAAAAATTACTCATCATTTATATTAGGTTATAACAGTATGAAAAATATGAAAGATG
The DNA here is from genome assembly GCA_963277665.1 of Viscum album. Taxonomy (NCBI): domain Eukaryota; kingdom Viridiplantae; phylum Streptophyta; class Magnoliopsida; order Santalales; family Viscaceae; genus Viscum; species Viscum album. The sequence continues at coordinate 1,707,366,875 of OY728138.1, read as the reverse complement.
AATTATAAAGGCATGTTCATGGGAGTTCCTACCTCAAATCCATGGCTGAAATGAGGCACACACCCATAATCACCCGTCGCGGTTTCCAACACTATAGATATATGAATACCAACCCTAAATGAAAATAAACCCATAGAAAACATTGGGAAAATAGAACCCTAGGACATTAATTACAAGGGGAGGATATAAAAAAGAAAATTTAGTGGAATAAGGAAGAGGGAGGAGGGAGGAGAGAAGAAGAGGAAAGGGAAAGACTTTAAGAAGAATCACTAACCCTTGTTGAGAAATATCCCAAAAATTGGACCAAAAAAATTGATAATGAAGGGGTAGATCTCTAGTAGATAGAAAAGTGGGTTTTCTCTAGTTGGGAGGTCAAGTCAATTTAATTGGGCTTTTAGGTCAAAAATTTTATGCCTGTAAGTGGCTACATGTTTTTGCTGCATGGTTTGGTAAATAGCGTGAAAACTGTGGGAATTCTTCTGGAAAAATTCTGCAACTTTTCAAATTTAAGTTGCATAGTTTGGGAAAGCCATGATCAAACTGTGTGACCCCAAAAATTAGACAAACCCAAAGAAATGACACTCCAAATCCCACCCAATTACCCATGAAATATTTAAACATAATATAGTGACACTGGGGGTGTCACAGACTCTATGGTATGAAATTATCTCCAAACATGAACCAAGGATCAATCCTAAGGGAAATACTAGACAAGTAAAACAATTAAAAACACAACAACCTTCACCCTCTAAACTGGAAAAAAATTCCAGGAATCCCAATGAACCAAATCATAAACCAAAACATGAAAAACAGGGTGTGACAAATCTCCCCACCATTAACACTTTCCAACCTCGGAAAGCCAAAAAAAATTCTTGTTTATTGATCAATGCCTAAGGATTCTATATCAACATTAACCCTCATCTTATGCTAAGGTAATATCCTCCAAAACTAAAAGAACTCAATTATATTTCCTAAAATAAATACACAACTCAAAACTGATTCTCAAATGGGAATGGTCATGAAACTACACCCATAACCAAGCCAAGAACCATATTATTGGACCTTCTCCCAATGATCCCAATGATCACCCAATCTAAAGAACACTCACATAATTCAATGATTTCATGGGAGGAGAAAACAGACTCCCCACCAGTAGAAAATAACTATCAGTGAACAAATTGTTAATAGGAAACTTCATGAGACCCACATTGGGTCTCGTGACCATTATAAACTGATGATCAATGACCAAATGATGGTTCATCCTAATCTAGGAATAGTACTCTCCAACAAAACCCAAAAAAATCTCCCATAATAACATACCAAACCTAGTTAAGGAAGAAACAAGATAAGATTTATGCATCAAGAGAATTTATACTACCCACTCTGGAATAGAGGGGACATGACCTGAGAGAAAAAATCTGGTATGATCCAAAAGCCACTGCCACTCGAGGTTCGGAGGGAAGGGTCCCAATGATTGGACCACTGAAATCGTGACTAAAAATACACAGCACTCTTTACCTATGAACGGATTAAAACCAAGACCACACCTTATTCCCATGGGTGGCCCACACAAGGACATTGATCAGAAACCCGAAATCATAGAAGGAACAACCATAGACATAACATGAGGGGTACTTACACCATGCTCTTTGCAACCATGAGGAATTGACAATAACGAGTAAGCACAATGATCATACTGATACTGAATTACAAGAATGGTATAGGCACAAACATATCCAAACTTTCTAAACCTCCTAGATTCACCACTTTTCACTATATTCACTCCAAGACCTATGTATAGGGCTCTGATGGTTAATGAATCCACTACCTCCCAATCTAGAGCTGATAATCCCCAACATTAACTCTTTCTATTAGTTCCACACAGTACCACATTATAATCCCATTCCAAAACAATATATAAAGAGACACTACAAAACTCTCTTCCACGAACACAAACATATACCGAAAACAGAACTTGGAGATATTGAACACTATTTTCTCTCACATCGAACAAGGATTAGAATTAAGAATGCACACAAAAATATCCACTAAACATCACTTAGAACAACTTCTACAATTGAGAGAATTCCCATAATGGAACAGAACATTAAATTGATCCCAAAAAAATATCTATTTCAATAAATTTGCCGAGGAAACATTATAAGTTGTGGATTTAACAATTGAAATGAATACATATGTTGATTAACTGGAAATCATTCCAATGGATGACTATCGATGGCCACATCACAATATTAATCAATTCTAAAAAAACTCACTAAACATTTCTCTAAAACCAAAACATAAAAAAGGTTATATTTCAAGATATAATAAGAGTATCAATTCTAGATGACTTGGAAGAAAACTGAATAAATATAACTTCTATGAAATATAAAACAAATACGCACAACCAAATGTTTTCAAAACGACAAAAATTATTAAGCATAAATAGGTTTTCAGAAATAAAATAACTTGGTTTATTTTCAAAGTCACCAATAGTGATTCATAAACTCATATCCACATGCATATTTTCATACCACCCAAGGCACTTAAAAACCATGCCATACCGTCCATGCATATACTTATTCATATAAATCCATGCATGTGATCACCCATGAAAACACCAAAGGCTGAAGAAAAACAACTTCATTTACCCAAAAAACCATTCAACCTAATTAAAAAATCATGAACCCTCCAAAGGCTAACTAACCACAAAGTCAAAAACTATTTTTATATTTCACCTAACAAACAATATTATAAATCCAAAAAAATGAACTCCCATAAATGTAAATCAAAAATTATTTTCATTTTTTTATAAAATCATTTTCTAGTGTCACCACAAACCTCATTTTATCAAACCATTTGATAAAAAACTCTTCAATTTTTCATTTTAATCAACTTCAAAAATAATGATTCACTTTACATAAACCCCAAAAAATGTCATTTTATAAAAACAAGTTTTCTATGGTCTTCCTAAAATTGAAATTTTGAAAATCCTTTTATCCCGATTTCCAATGTCAAAATATTACCCCTAAAATACCACCTTCCACAAATACAAAAAAGTGTTTTTTTGTTTTTTTTCCAGAATTCTTAGAAAACCCAAAAAACTAAAAAAAGTGAACTAGTATATGTGGGTGACTTTGCCATATGGTTTGAGGACTTATTCTAAACAAACCACTAACAAATAGAGACTTCTAGGACCGTGCCCCGACTCCACATGGATTTCCAAGCCATGCGAGCTCACATGGCCATTATTCTAACCCCTCTAGTCATATCCAAATCACCCAAAAATACCTAAATACCAATAAGCTAACCAAATTGAACATTGTGGGGAAACCCAAGGATCAAAATGAAAAAGTGTTCACAATGCTCTTCCTATAGCTACCCCTCGAGTCCTGACAGTCCTAATTCATCTACAAAGACATCCAAAAAATGGGCACTATGAAACGTAAGGTATGCTAAGAGCTGAACTCCTCTGATACCATTGTTTCACAAACTAACCCGAGTCGACCAAGAACTGGTCACTAGAGATGGTTCGTGGAAGGGCCCGAAGGGTGATCCCGATATCCAAAGGATGGAAACTAGTGTCGGTCATCAACAAAGAATACAAAGTAATGATTTCTCCCAATAAATAAATAGTAACCAATAGCATAAAGAACCATATATAACACTATATACAAATAAAACAAAACCAGCCATTATTTATACAGGAAACTAAAATTGCAACATAACAATACAACTTAACCGAGAAAACTTTATGACCAAACTAACTCAATGTAACCCCTATCATCACTCTCCAACACAATAATCACACGTCAACCAGGGAAATTGAAACATAGCTAAGAACTGCACAAGGAATAAAAACTAAAAATAACTATAGTCATGATTATTAAAAAACAATTGCCTACCCCGATAATTTATTCAAAATTCACTTACATTAAAATAAAATAAACATCAGTTTAATGTTAGAACTATAGTATATGAATGTAAAATTTTCTATATGTTTAATCAAAAACATTTTACAACACATATCCCTTATTCATGGCAAAACCCATGGTCAATCTATTAGCGAGGCATTATCATTTCCGAGGGGAAAGTGGTGTTTACATTTTCAATTTTCACCAAGAGAATAAATCAATTTCATTGATTTTTTTCCAAAAGTATAACTAAAATAAAAACACAACATTATAATAAAAACAATTACACATGAAACACTACAGTATTCACATAACAAGGGAAATAGAATATATGAATTCAAGTATCACAGTCAACATTGCATGTAACTAAAAGACGATAAACCTAAGAGAACCTAGGATATCAAAATTTATTCCAAAGACACAAATACCTGAGACCCCAAACCCATTGGCATTCCACACATGATGGAATAAAAATGATCAATACGCTCAGCCACCATAACTTAGGACTATCCAAGGTAAAATCCCATAGTAATAAACCCAAATATATCAACTTACAAATGGCCACTGGTATGTCCATCCACTACCAATGCAACAATTATTCATTGAATATTTTCTCAATCTGCCAGGTTTCTATGTCTGATTTTTATAATAGGGGTTGACCAATTGATTCCATCCGAGTTTCCAACCAATATATATATAATAATAATTCACAACCAGATCACCTCGAGTCACTCCAATGATCGATCTAATGACATAGATTGAAAAGAACAGAAATATACCAACCCAATGCACACTAATAATTGATCACAAGGATTCAAAATTACACACACTATCCATTATATATGTACATAATTCATGAGATCAACCAAAAGTGGTTTTCATAATGAATACTTTCACAATTTTTACCAAACTGCCAAACATGCCGTGAAGAATTGTTTTTACAAAACCAACATTTATCAAATGAAAATTTACAGAATTCATAAAATATGTGTAGAAAAACATTATTAGAAGCCAGAATTTGGTATAATCATTTAAAATATTCATATTTCACATTCAAATCACAACCATATTTACTAAAAATTTCAAACATGCCATTTATCAGAATATCATGCAAAAACATTCCAAAAACAAAAACCCATTCATTTATGAAATGAATACAACTTTTTACAGCCATAAAAACACCCCAAAATATAATTTTTCATGCTTCCAATAAAATTAAAAATCAAACCCATGCATTTTATATCATAATTAATCAATAATATCCCACAGGGAAATTATTCACAAAATAGGCATACAAATTTTAACAAAACAAACCCTATTTCACACTTAACAAGGTATAAAACCAGATTTTTCATTCCATAAAATTATTCTAATAGATAAACATGTTTATAAAAATCATAGAACAATGGTTAATAAAAATAGAACATTAAATTAACTAAGATGTGTGCACATTTATTCCAAAAACAATAGTAGTTTTCACAAAACAATTCATAACCACCATTTTGCACCCCATCAAAATTATCCAAGGGTTAAAAAACAATAATCATCATATATATAATGTTATAAAAATAATAAAAAGATGAAAAATGAATTATAAAGGAATGTTCGTGGGAGATCCTACATCAAACCCAAGGTGGAAAGGAAATGCACTCCTGAAGTCACCCCTCATTGTTTCCAACACTACATATCTATGAAGACCATCCCTAAATAGAAAAAACCAGAATAAAACATTGGAAAATATAACCCTTGGTCTTTCATGACAAGTTGAGGAGGTAAACCCATGAAAAATTAGTGGAATAAGTAATAGGGATGAGAGTAGAAGAGGTAAGGGAAGGATATTAGGAAGAATCACTAAACTTTGGTTATCAATATCCAAAAAATTGGTTAAAATGATGGATAATGAATGGAGGGACACCTCTGGTCGATAGAAAACATGTATAGAACCAATGGGGAGATGGGATCACCTTAATCGGACTTTTAGGTAAAACATTATTAAGACTAAAAGTGGTTGTATAGTTTTGCAGCATGTTTTTGATAACCCTTCTCAAACTGGGTGAATGATTGTAGAAAAATTATTCAATTTTTTAGATTTAAGTCACATGGTTTGTTCAGGCTGTTCTCAAACCATGTGACCCCTAAAATTGGCCAAAAACCAAAAAATGACCCCCAAACACTAAAGAATCCCACCCTATGATCCTAGAATGATTTAAACACAATATAGTGACACCATGTCTCTCAAAAACTCTCCATTGCACAATTTTCACCCAACACGAATGAAGGATAAACCATTAGGGAAAGAATAAACAAACAAAACACTTCAAAACCCAACACTCATCAAGCCCAAAACTAGAGAAAAAGACCGTGATTCACAATGAACCAGATCCTGAACCAAAACATGAAAAACAAGGTGTGAAAAATCCAAATAGTTATGATTACACTCACCCTTTCACAGCCCTCGTTCCCACACATTTTTTTAGAGATACTTTATTTTTTTGTGGTGGAATTATTGAGTTAGTAGATATGTTAGATAATATTATTAGTGTCGTAGAATGATATATGGATGTTTAAATTAATTTCATATTTTTCTAGGTCTATATGTATTGCGGAGGTTTTTTTATTATTCAGTGTTTGTTGTAAATGGTGGGGTAGTTCAATAGATTTGGTATTTCCCTTTTTTATTTTACCATGTGTCATTATTTTCAATGTAACATGTTTCTATTAATAGGTATTTTCTCAGTAAATAATTTCCTTTTACTCTTAACACTAGGTTTGATAGTGTCTTCGTAGTGATGAAAAAAATTATGTTGAATCCATTTATACATTTTATGAAAATTTTACAATAGTTATAAAGTAAAATTCATGTTTTCTCATAGAACTAGAAAGAAAAATAAATTGTTTTTATAGACTTGAAACTATGTCTCTAAAAGGGATTTCTATAAGAGACTTTTTTAGTTGAGAACAAATTTATTTTTGTTTTATTAAGGTGAAAATTATTGTTATATACTCACATTATTCTTACTATTTTGTGGTTAAAAAGATAAAATATTATCATTTAGAGAGACTAAAATGATAGAAACAATGATTGAAAAATAATTAATCTCTTACATGTCAAAAATATGTGGATATTAATTGAGAAAATTTTCATAAGCGAATATGTAAATAGTTCAAGTGTGAATGAGAATTTTGTTATACATATAAATATAGAATAGATATGAAGAGTCTAATCAATTAGGTGGATAAAAATATTACTCAACCAAATACACGACCCCCACTAAAATTATCAAGTTACATAGAGTATAGAAATTATTAAAACCAGCAACCTATCTTAGGGTTAATAATGAAAATAAACGTAAAAAACCTTCTAATCCATTTGAAAGAAAATACAATGTGATAAAAACAAAAACAAAAGATCCTGGAAAATGAAGTGAGAAAAGGAACACCCATCACCTAGTAAAAAAATCTAATTATTTGATTCTTACTCTACCGACTTTATATCAATAAATATTTCTATGATCACCAAATCACCTCCCCCAACCACACAGTATTGAATAATCTATGGAAACTCTCAATAGTGAAATAATTTAATCCCAAGTCTACAACTATTCATTGATTGATGTTTGTGGGAATTAACATCCTAGAAATATTTTTATTATTCCTTTAGTTCAATTAGATGTGATCTTGGGAAATGATTGGTTTTATCTATATATAATCCATATCAATTTTTGGTATTAGGATATCATATTTTATATTATGTATCAACCCATGATTGTTTATTAATACAATTATGACAATGTACTCCCCATGGATGTTACATAACTTTTGAGGATCTTGTTAACTAGAAATAGGGTTTATATAGCTTAAATGGTTTGGGAAACCCCAATAATGATGAAATGTCTATTATTAATGAATATATCGATGTATTTCTTATAGTGTTGACTAGTTTCTCCCCATATTTTGAGGTTTATTTTTATATAATTAATAACTAGTACTACACATATTTCAAAGACTCTTTATATAATGACCCTAATATATTTAAAGGAATTGAAGAAGAATATAAAATAAAATATAGATGCAATTTTTATATTCATAATAGTTTCATTAAGTGTTGTAACAGTCTTTTTTTTATAAAGAATGATGAATCATGGAAAATCTTTATTGATAACCATGAACATAACATGATCAGGATCAATAAAAAATATCCCCAACCCCTTATTTCTGACTTTTTGATAAAATTACGGCATCTCAATATTTATAAAATATTGACATTTGTTCTAGATATCATTATTTAAGGATGAAAATGTAGGGTATATACAATAACAACATTCATTAATGATATGGACATTGTTAAATCAATCTAATTCAATTCTGAAATATAAAATCCTATATTATATTTAAAGATTTGTTGGTTTTAGTACTTAGAGATTACCATGATCAGTTTTGGTAATTTCTGTTGATGACAATCTATTATATTCAAAAAGTATGTAATAGAAAGAGTAGCATTTGAGGATTGTGTTAAAGACCTTATTCAAATAGAAATTATATGATAAATTTATAAGTGTGAATTAATGACATATAAAGTATCATTATTGGGTCATATAATCCCAACCCTGGGTATATCTATGTATATATTAATGACTAATATTATTAGAGAATTGTTGATACCAACCATTTTGATCGTGATCCATTTCATTCTTGAATTAACAGGATACTATTGATGTTTTGTGAGAAATTTATTATGATTTTCAAATATAATAGAATAGTAAAATCATAAGGGATTCATGTTCCTTGGAATATATTTCTCGGAATATAATTTTACGAACCTGAAAAAAATGGTTGTTCATTACATCTATAATCAAACTACACTGTAATGGATAAGGATTTTTCATATACAATGATGTATAAAAAAGGGATTTAGATGTGTCTTTATACAAAATTATATGGTTGTATCGTATTCTTCCCATTAATTAACGGTTCAGGGGAACTGAACTCGTGATTTATAGATTGAAGCATTGATTTTTTCATTTATGATATGAAGTTAATATCTCTATGGATAAATGTGATATATATATATACATATTACAAAATATTAATGTATATATTCACACAAAATTAGATGTATATTCCTTAAAAGAGATATATTAATTTGATCAAGGACTATAAATTATTAATACAATACCACCCTAGGATGGTGAACCAAGTGGTTGATGCTCTATGTGAAAAGGATTGTGACAAATTATTCGTGAAATGGATTGAAAGAAACCCAATTATCAAAGATTTTAAAATTATAGACCTTTAAATAATAAAGGAAGAGTATATATTATATCATTACACAATGATTCTTAACCACCCTTATATTTTAATAACAAGGTGGCATATATGGATGAAATAGAGGTACATTAGAGGGTAACAAATATTCTAGAGTCCAACATTGAAAATGAAAAAAATGTTAATATTTTGGAAATTAATTTTTGTCCCATTAATAATAGAGTTGAATGAGATGTTGGAAGATACACATAAATCATCATTATCAATCCATAAGAAACAAACCAATATTTATAGATATCTATGAAAACATTTATAGTTGGATAACTGTTATGAACCAACACTGATACCTTGGTAACCTAATAATTGAGCAATTTCTAACCTATCCCAAAGGGTGTTCTTGATACCCATGGGATAATGACTAGAACCTGGAATCATAAAAATGAAATTGGGAATGATTATTCCAAAAACACGACAGAATAAATATAATAAAGTCAGTTTTCATATAAGAAAAACTCTACAGGGTGATTTGTACCAAATGTCATGTACGAAAAAAATCCCATAGTGCTACAACAAAGTACCAAAAAACTAGATGAGAACCCATGTCCCAATGAAAAAATATTCTCCAAGAACATGTATCAATAGCTACTACCACCTCCAAGTGGTGCCTTACCCTTACATGAATTTTGAAGAAAATAATGGAAAAAAACACCATAAGTCACAAGTAGGGTGTGAGATAAAATCCCAATAGTGTCTTACTAAGGATTTTATAATAAGATTCCAACAATTAATTAACAAAATAATTCATTCAATTTTTTTAAAAAAATGGAACGAATTTTAAAGTAATTTGTTAAAAATAATTATGTTCACATTTCAAATGATGGAAAAAATTAAAAAAAATGTCTTAATAAACAGTCTATATAAACTAGTTTACATAAATTTATAAGGCATGTGTAAAACAGTTTACAAAAGAAAAATATGTAAATTAAAAATACAAATAAATAAAGAAAATGGCCCTCATCCAAAAGGTGCTATAGCTCTAGGCTTGGGTACTTGCTCACACTTAAGTAGTTATCATAGAAATTTGTCTACACACATTCCTCAAACAATTGTCAAAGAGGAATCATCACTATACTATCTGATATGTGCCCAACAATATATGTATTGTAACTAATGTAAAGTGATTTAGTGTTGTCCAAAGTAAATCATTAATTACCGAGCATTACATGTTCTATGAAAGCAACTGATGATGAGAAATTTATTTTAAAACTATTTAAAATAAAACCATCCCATTATTCCATATCAAATATACCAAATTTCCTTTAAAATAAATACATGGCCATTTAATAAAGTAATTGCTTTTTCAAAGAGGAACCCACTATGTTTCTATAAAACCCATTTTAAGAAATTTTTATAAAATACAATTTGAAATAAATTTCAAAACATTAATTTCACAATTCATATTCCAAAATTACATTCCAAAATTTAGTTTAAAACGATTCCATCCAATTTGACAATAGGCCCCAACTCAATGGGTTTGGGGTTTTACCCCTATATCATGACAAATCTAGTTTGAATTCCCCCATTCAATTGAATTGGGATTTTAAATAATCTAATTGAATACAATTTAATGGAAATCAAGAAATTGAATATAAATCATGAAAATGAGGGTTAGTCAAAATTGTCTATCCTAATAGAACCACCTACCTTAGTATCACAAGGTCTCCAAATGCAAATCTCTGATCGAGAAGCTGAAATGAATAATGTCAAAGATAAGGATTCAAGAACCAATCCAAGATTAATGATCCAAAACAACTATAATTAGATCCTCAAACCACACTAAGATCTCCAAAACCCATTATATGAAAGAGGAGAGAACGGGAGGAAGAGAATGAGAATAGGAATATTACCCACAAGAGATCAACTTCCTTTGTGCTTGATTTGATTAGCTTCTAGAGTTGGGTAGATGGTCCAAAATCATCTCATGGGAGCCTCTATGGAAGGAGAAAATGAAATAGGTCGAGTTAGGCCCATAGGGTACTTAAAACATGGGGTTTAGTGTTATAAAAAATAATTTTCATATTAATTAGTAGCCACTGGCGGTTTCTAGGGAAGGGATGCATTGTTAGAAATAAATTCCTTCCAATTTAATGGAGTTTTATAGTCCATACTTTTTTGGTTAATGTTTTTTCGAACCTTGTACTATCTATGCAACCCCACACTATTTGGGATTTCACGGTTACTTCTTATAGGGCTCATGGTTTTGGAAAAATGTGCACCAATTGTGTCCAAACGTAAAATTGTAAAAAATTTCCAACTTTTACATGAAACATACCTGAATTAAACCTAAATAAATAATGATTAAAAATGGGTTTACGGATACATAAAAATAGTAATAGGTTATTACAACCTCCCAACTATAGAAATTTCTATCCCGAGATATCCTACTAAGAAGCATCCATGTTAAAAAGGTGATTACACTACTCTTTCATCTTTGACTCCATATCCCACATATCAAGAAAAACATAATCATGCTTCCATACCACTCAAACCAAAGTATCATCCCCTTTGTTTAAGACTCAAATATCCTAATAGGATTCTTTGTCACAGATAAATCACGTTTGACCTCAAGATCGCTCCAGGTCAGAACATGATATGGATCAGATAGATATATTCATAATTGTGATACATGATATAGATTATGTTTAACATAAACTATAGAGTATGTTATAAATGGAAATAAACTATTTACTCCATTTTAACAAACTCAAAATGTCCGAAAAAATGATGATCTAGTTTCCCTTTCCACCTATGTCGTCGATGGTCCAAAAAGGGTGAAACATTCATGAACACTAGACCACCCACTAAAAATCTATATGGTCTATGATTACGATCGGTATAAGACTTACATCTACTATATGCTGTCAAAATTATCTAAATGAATCTACTTAATCATTTCCTTCATCTCTTGAACCAAGCTAGGTCCAATAAAAGAACATTCACCAATCTCTGACCAACAAAACAAATATTTAAAATAGAATACATACAAGGCCTCAAAGGGGTAAATTATAATTTTGGCCTGGTAACTGTTATTATATGATAACTCAACCTTCCACAGATTTTTATCCCAAGTACCTCTAAGGTCAATGACACAGGTTTGATGTATATCCTAATGAATCTCTGTAGTTCTTTCTGTCTGGGAAAATGACTCTAGATTTTATTCTATTCTCAAAAGGACAAGAGATCCAAGTGCCTCTTATGGGCTTATCCAAAAATGAAAACTGATCTTATGATCCCTATCGGAGACTATAGTAGATGTAACTCCATAAAAATGGACAATATCATTCACATATATATCTCCCAACTCTTCAACTTTAGTTTTATCCCGAATGGGTATAACGTGATCTGACATAATTATCTTGTTAATAACAAAACATATCACATTATTCTTTCAATGGGTACATTGAAACCCAGAAACAATGTCCTTATAGATCACAAACCACTTCCATGTAGGCATTGGAAGTTGCTAAAGAAAACCCAATGGTTTCTGATTCTTGATTATGTCCTTTTAGAATGTATAAAAATGATATTAGAAAAAAATCATAAATTCTCTATCTCATACCTACCACCAAAATATATGCATCATGTTAGAAAACAGATTCATGGTTCCTAGCTACAAGTACCAGAAAGAATTATAGAAATATCCTACAATAGCTTTCTTGGTTGATAACGATACAAAAAAATGATTATGATAACATAGGATCCCCTCTGTTGAGAATGACCAGTAAAGAATGGTCTCCCCACAAAAAAGAGAGTCTATAATTCTTTTGAAAAAATTATCAAGCTATTATTCTTGATGAATCGTGTTGAGAAGGGATGTTGTCAACTGAACACTAGACACAGAAGCTTCAGTAATAGATACTCAGACTCAAATATGAAATTGTGAAATAACATCCATTAAGTCCCACTATTTGAATGATTCTTTCATGGTCTAGGTTATATGATTCTTCTCAAATCATATACAATGAAATTCCAGTTCCCTTGGGTATAGTTGATACCAAATTCAAATGATTTCAGGTATTCCACCAAATTCCTCTTGATGAGAATTAAGTATTTTTGAGAGAAGATATAACTCATGCTCTTGTGGTTATAATACAATGTAAACCATTCTCTAAAAAGGTAATGCTTCCAACTATTAAGTGTGTGCATCATAGCAGAAATTCCAATGTCATGGTTATATAATTCATATCATGTAAACTATGATAAACATATCCATAATCAAATACATGATCACCCTATATAATAATTCCAACCAAAAATTAACTGGATGCATCATAAAATTCTACATTGTCCGGCCCATCCTCTAGAAGAGTCATCACCGATGTAGTAGTCAAAATACATTATGTCTTATCAAATGATTTTTTATATTTTTCATCCCATGAATACCTTACTCCATTATGAGTTAGAGCAGTCGTCAGAGAAGAAAATTTGGATAACTCCTTTACAAACCGGAAAAAATATCTCACTAATCCCTAGAATCTTCAAATATAAAAAAAATCATAGTTTTTCCAATGATATAAAAAATTTCAACCATTTATGATCAATTGAAATTCCATGCTTCGAAAACATGTTTCCCAAGAAATTCAATTCCTAAATCTGGAAATAACATTTTGATATCTTAACATAATTTAATTGATTTATCAACAACTCTAGAGAGGATCTCAGATGATGCACACAATTCTCCTCAAACATAGAGTAAACCAAGATTTCATCCTCAAAGACCACCCCAAAAGTATCATGATATTCTGGGAAAGTCGTATTAATTATATTAATAATGATTATAGGATAATTAATCAGACCAAATGGAATAAAAAGGAACACATAATGGTTGTTCCTAGTTCAAAACATAGTTTTCTGAATGTTATATTATTTTATTCTCAATTGATGGTAACCAGATCGAAGATCAATCATTGAGAACCACATCTCCACATTCAACTGGTCAAACAAGTCATAAACTAGTAAAATATGATGTTTTTATTTACTACTACTCTATTTTGATTTTTTTTAGTCAATATAAATGCTATGTGAACCATCAACATTTTAAAAAAATGGACCCCCTACCACCCAAGGTGACACACTCAGGTTTATAAAAACATTCTCTAGATGATCATCAAACTGAGACTTCCACTATGTCATTATAGTTGGTGACATGCGGTAAAAGGTAATAAATGATGGTAGAGTACCATACAATAAGAAAATAGAGTACTGTACCACCCTTACCAGTGGAACACCAGATATGTTAGAAGAAAAAATGGCATGCACTCCATCATAAATACCTTGGAACAAAGATAGATTTTACCAAACCCCTTGAAATAATGATAGAGAACAGTCTCTGTATTCCTACTTGTGAGATTTAGCTAGGCACTCAGTCATTAATACCTCATAAGTCAGGATAAATTACAAAAAATCATATATACATCTAGACATGATTATCAACCTGGGCCTTTGATACCATTTTTTTATGTACCAACCTAGATACCCTAGTGACCTGATAATTGATCTAGTCCTAATGTAGCCTAGAAGGATTTCCCGAACAACATGGTTTGGTGATTAGCACCTGAAATCAAAAAATATGATTGTGGGAATAAATTTTCCTCAAAAACAATAGAATAAATATTAGTCGATCCGTATGCATACTAGAAAACTCAATAGGGATAATAATACTAGAAGTAAAAGATGAACAAACATCCCATGGTTCAACCACAATGTATAAGAAAACATGATAATAACCCATTTTCCAACAGAAACAACTCTCTAAGACATGGGATCAATAGCCACTACCAGATCCATGTGGCGCTTTACCCTTTCTCAAACCTTGAATAAGATATTATACAAACACTCGAAGGAATGGGTAGGGTTTGAGCTAAAAGCATTATAGGATCTTATCAAGGTTTTCATAATAATATTCTAACATTTTATAGATGATATTAATATTTTAATTTTAAATAAATAACCATGTAATGTGAAATGAATATTTAAAACCATTTATTCATTATATTTTAAATAATTGATATAATTTTACAAAATGTTTTAATATACATTTTATATAAATTTTTTTATATAAATGATGTGATGTGTGTAAAATAATTTACAAAAAACAATGGAATAAATTTGAATTAAAAAAATGAGCAACATGGCCATAATCCAAAAGGTATTATAGTTCATGGCCATGGGACTCCTTTACACTCAATTAGTTATCATGAAAATATATATAATCATGTCTATCAGACCCTGGTCAGAGAAGAGTCATTACCATCCCATTGGGGATGTTACCATTTATATATGTATTTTTTGTTTTGTAAATCGATAATGTGATGTCTTGAATAACTCACTTACTACCTAGGAATTTATGTGATCTAATAATAATCAATGATGTGATTTTTTTAAACTATTTAAAATACAATTAATATTATTAATCTATTTCAAATACACAAATTTCCCATTAAAAACAAATACATATGTTTTTAATAAAATAATTCCTTTTTACAAGATAAAACCACTCGTTTTCTATCAAAAACATTTTAATCCATTTTCCCAAATAATGATTTCAAATCAATACCATCAAATAAATTTAATAATTCAAATTATAGGATTAAATTACCCAATTCAATTTTATCAATTTCTATCCAATTTCATAACAGACCCCATGTCAATGGTTTTGGTTTTTTTCCCAATTTCATACCAAATCCAATTTAAAATCCACAATTAAATGGAATTGGGTATTTAAATAATGAAATTGAAAGAAATTTAATTTAATTCAAGATATTGAATGTAAATCAAGATAATTAGGGTTAATATGAATTGTCCATTATAATGGAACCACCCACCTGGGGATCATAGTATCTCAAAAAGAAAAGTCCTAATCGGGAAACTCTAATGAAGAACATTAAAAATGTGGATCCATTAATCAAACCCATATTTAAGATCTAAAGTATTAGGTATTATATCCTAAAAACATATAGTAATCTAGCAAAACCTATGGAGGAAAAAGGGTAGAGAACAAGGGAATGCGAATGGAAAAAATAATCCTACTATGAAGAGATCAAACATCATTATCAAAGATTGGATTCTCTTTTGGTGGGGTGTAGAGGGGCCAAAATAACCTCTTAAGAGCCTCCATGGCAGTTGACAACACAATAGTTTGAGTTAGGCCTATCAGGAACATAAAATAAATATTTTTAGGTTCCAAAAAATAAATTTTGGATTTATTAAAATACAAAAATTGTTTCCTAGGTAAGCTCTCATAGTTAGACAAACACTGCACCGTAAAAATGTACCCCTTTTAATGGGTTTTCATGGACTCTCTAAGATGGGGGAATAGTTTTAAAAAAATTGTGTTATCCATATAAACCCGACATTGTGGGATTTCACAGATTACATTAAGAGGGAATACAGTTTGGGGAAACATGTATCAACCCTGCAGAACCCAAAAAAAATCAGAAAATTTCAAATCATCAAATGAAATGTCCCCAAATAAAACCCAACCAAAATTATTATTAAAAAAAGACTTTATCAATTCCTAAAATAGTTTCAGGATGTAATAATAAAACAAATAGGGAGATCTCAGTATATATATCTCAAAGTATAGTGTGCCAGAATGTTATTGAAGAATGAAATATTTTTATGCATATGCTGTAAATGTTAGATATAACAAAATGGAAATGGGAGAAAATCACTATGTAATTCATTATTGGACTTCCCAAGTCACTTAAAATATATATTAACATTTGGTATAAATTCATTTTCCTTACAAAGGTAGAATATTTCATTTCTATTTGAGAAGTTTACTTGTTCGATCAAGTTGACATGATATATATAAATGAAATGGAATTATTTTATAGATTACCCCTTTATTTTATGAAATATATATTTGAGGTTTACCAAGATGTTTTGGATATGTATTCAACAACCATGGAATATAAGGTTGGTCTTCACCACAACATATCATTATTAAATTGGCAGTCAATCTAGAAGGACTATCCAAACAGTGGATGATTATATGTGATCATTTTCAATGGATTTGAAAGGATGATTGGATGGAAACATTCCCTTACAAGAGTTCTCATATAAAATAAATTCCTTTATATAATTTATATGGAACCGTATGAGTCTCTATATGGGAGCAGGTGTATAACCCAAACATGTTTGGATTATTATGGAAAACAATAATCTATTTGTAATGGATCTCACTTAATTTTATATAATATTTAAACCTTCAACAATAAATTAATAAAACAAAATGTTGATAAAACACCAATATTGAAAATCATAAGCAATATTTTTATTTTGAAGTCAGTGATATTTTATTAATTTAAATATCACCATGGAATAGGATTATGATATTTGGGATGAATGGGTATTTTATCTCTTGATGTGTTATCCCTTTCTAAAACCTTGATATTGTAGAAATGACATCTTATCATCTTACACATTCACTAAAACATTCCAATTTGCACCTTTTATTCCATGTATCACTTTTAAGGAAGTACATACCTAATTTATCACATCTATTAAACTCAAAGGCTATATAGGTGGAGAATTATAATGCCCTGATTTTTTTTAAAATATATAACTATGTTCGATAGCATATGTGATACAAAACACCAAACCTAAAAAACAATGATTATTTAAATATGACTATTTTAACCATTCTATAAATTTTTCAGATATTAGTATAATTAACTACATTATGATATACATATATTTATTAATTATATTGATAATTTGATAGTAAATAATTAATTAAATTTTGGTAATGTCTTGTAGTTCATCAAATTATGTTTTCTTCAGAAATAAATTTTTATTTATTTTTATGAAAAAAAATAAAAATAAACATTTTTTTGTGAACATTTAAACATTTTATTTAATAAAATTGACTCCATTTTTTGTATCAGAAAATCAAATTATCTTATGGTGAAATTTTGGTATTTTGTTGGAAATTATAGTTTTATAAGTGAATAGTGACAAATATAGTTTTTATATAAAATTATCATATATTTTGATAAATTAATTATTCTTTAAATTTTATTTCAAGTTAATATATCAATTACTTGGTTATATTTACTTTTATTAAGTAAATTTTCATCATTATTAAATCTGAACTATTTATAAGTTTATTTTTAGGCTTAAAAACACATTTGCCCAAAAACTGTATTAAAATGTATACCCTTTCACCATGTTAATTAATTAAAAAACACCTAAACGTGAAAGGATCTAAATGAAATGATTAAATTTTATATCAATATTTATGAATTGAAATTATTATAATTAATATTTCTAGTAATAGAGTTAATGTGAAATCATATTATCCTTAAAAAATTTTTTTTGAAAAAAATTACTTTTCACTATAGTTATGGGTTTTATATTCAATTATATTTTTCCACTGGTATTAATTTATTTTTATAAAATGGACTCCATATTTCGAATCATCATAATTAATATTTTCTTATAAGTATAGCTTAGTTTTTTTACATTATTAATAGTAAATGTTATAAAAATTAATTACCTTGATAAAAAATAAATAGGATAATTAAGGGTAAAAATTATTTAACAAATAATATAAATGATGTAAAACTAATATTTGTTTTCATTATTACTTAAAATAAATATTATATTTATTACTTATTTTTATACTTTATAAATTATAAAGAATTTAGATTGTTGAAATTTAAATCTTGATATAATAAAACACAATTTATTTTTCATAATCATTAAATTAAATTAAGGAATTTATTTTGACTAATTAATGGTTTTTTGAGAAAATTAACATTTTTTAAAAAATATTATTTTTAAATTTTTTTTATTAATTATATATGATAATATAATTTTTATGTAGTGAAATGTAATTTTTATAATGGTTTGAAAAATATTATTGTCAAAAACCCATCATTTCTCAATAAATATCGATTATTATTTTAAGAGTGAAAATAACTTCTTTAGAAAAATATTTAGATTAAATAACTTTTATTTTTTAATCATACCATCAAAAATAAATAATGAACTTTTTTTTCATAATTTTTTGAGATGGTTGTATTTTCACATAAAAAATAAAATGCATATAAATATACTGAGATTATTATGACCTTATAATGACCAAAAAGTGATGTAAGAAATACAATAAAGGGTTTCCTTGAAAAAATATATACTTCCATTTAAATTAATTTTATTTTATATTTATTTGAAAAATATTATAAATTCTTTATGAATCCTCTCAAACAATTTATATATTTTATGGTCTCAAAATCATTTTTTAAATAGTATAACTCACTTCCCAATCAAAAAAGGGTATTATTTTATAAATTTTAGAACATTTACATATAAAATATGGTAAACCACTTCCCATTGGAAAAAATTGGAAAACCCATGTAATATTTTGTGGTTTTGGTTATTTTATTATATAGATTCCAAAACCTATATTTGAGAAATGATAAATAATTCCTCCCACATTTCTTATATAATCCCACAAAATCATCCACTTATCTTAACTTAAAATATCTGGATAATGTTATTCCTCTTTTTTACCATCTCAAGAGTCCCCATATGGAACGGAAAATCTCCCAAGAAGCTTCTACCAAGCATTGGAAGTTATACTCTAAAGGTAAGGGTTCTTATATTTATCCCCTTTATTCAAGTTTCTTCATTATTTATGCATTATATTTCTAATTCCTAATGTTGGGATAAGTCATTACATGTCCATATTACTGTAATTTTAATTTCCATATTATAAGAGACACATTTATACCTCATAAATACATTTTGTGAATCATTATGTGACGTTGTTATGCTACCAAAATTTTACCATGATTTTCAATGCTAAAACATTTAAGTAGTGAATACCATACCCATTTTATTTCAATGGATTTTAACTTAATATATTTATAATTAATTTATTGGTTCCTTATATGAATTTATTCCATGATCCTTGATCATGGAGTAAAATAGTATGATTAATTAATCCATATTGTGTGATCTATGTGGCACAATTAAGCATGACAATGAAATAAATTTGACAGTTGAGCTCGAAGTTATATAGTGCTATAATGCATTGGGTAATGTTTAGTATCATAAAAAGTCCTATTGTGATAGAAAACTAATATTTATTCTTTTTATGGGACACTATGGATCATGATGTATTGGAATTTATCATTGAAATAGGTTTGTGATTCATTGTTTTTTTTTCAAATATCCATGTCCCCTTTAAGTTATCATGCCTTGTCTCCCTCACTCTTCATGATTCTGATTCACACTTATTTTATAACCCGTTGATATGAATATTGTATATCATGTGTTAATTTATTCATATTATTCCATGTTTATTCCCTTACGAGGATTAATAAGTCACCCATTTCTTATGTATGTACCTAGGTTATCCAATGTACTTTTAACTCTGAGAATGTTTAAGAAGTTTCCAATAAAGATGGCGTATTTCCTTTTTTATGTAGTTATATAATGAACTAATTCCCAAAGACACTAGACTTCATGATATTATGGGTTGTATTATATTTAATATTATGTAATTAATTATGAACTAATGTGTAACATATATCAAGGTTATCATAGTTTGTATCAGTGAAACTGTTTATATATTTTTGGGATTAGGATTAGAAAACTCTATAGAAATGAATATGGATAAGAAAAATCACAAAACATATCTCTAAATTTTGTTAAATTATAGAGTAAGTGGTTTCTAATAAATATATATCCCTATTGGAATAGTACTTGTAGATGTGACCTTGGAATATATGTACCTAGTGGTAAAACACTAAAACATCACATTGGTCTAGACACAATCAAGAACTGGTTAATGAAAATGGGCCTTCCTAACACCTATAATGAAACTCTTTGGGTATAAACATTGGTAAATTCAGAAGCTCATAACAAAACATTATTATGTGAAACAAATGCCTTTAAGTTTCAATGTAATAAAATAGGGAAAGGATAACCTACATTTAGGCCTACAAATTTATAATGTAAGGAAATAAATTTCCTTTATAAATTATCACATTAATTTCATTGGATTCTATTTTATTCATTTAAAAATACTCATTCATTGATTTTCTCATTATTCATGCCAATGTTTGGAAATAAGTGTAACCTAGTAAAAAACCAATGTGATGGTATTTGTGATGACTATCTAAACATGATACCCAATTTTATGGGAGCTCATGTGGGACATATTGTGATTATGACAAACAAGCTATCGAGAATCATAGTTAACAAATTGAACTATAATAAATTTAAAAAGAAGTCATTGAAGATGAAGGATACATGTAAATTATATTTATTTTATAAAGTAGATAAGGGATATAAGACCAAATTTCATTTTTGCGACATGTGTGGAAAGAGGCACTGAGGGAAATGTCAAAAATTGAATGAGAGATGTTTTATGTGTGGGAAGATTGACATAAGGTATCCAATTTCCATAAAAAAAAGTAAAATTTAATGGATGTAAATAAAGTTAAATATAACGTTCCTTATATAATTATATATATTAAATGGGGAGAAGTTGGAAATTATCCCCACCAATTCTCTATTCCATGGGGTATGAAGCACGATGAGCATCAATAGTCTCTAATAATAAGGGAACATGGAATGTCCAATACTTAGATTGATCATGATGAATGATATAAATATATCCTCTACATTAGATTAATGAATTTAATATTGTATTAAAATTCAGGCCACATTATAATTCTCATACATTTTTTATGAATACTGAGTCACCACATTAAATAATTTCACATAATACTAAAAATATCATGGACTATGTATAACATATTAATGATTGTTATAATTTTATTCTTGAAAATATTATCAGTCTTCCTTTAGTGTAATTTGATGTAGCATAGTTATGGAAAAAACTTATTCTTACAAATCCAATATTTATTACAAGGATAAAGAGTTCACCATTCATACCATGAATAACCATTCGATTCAATAAATGTATATGGAGGAGGACAGATATTCATTAGAATTGATATTATTTGACTACCAAAAATCATATCTAACTCAAATGTTTGGAACTAGGTGAGGAAATTTTCTATATTAATTGTTGAAGTGGAAATATTAATGTATTTAAGAATTTTTATTTGAGATTTAAGCTTCATGATTTTTATATTAATGAAATTATAGATATAGGATCAATCGAAGGATTTTTAAAAAATAGAATTTCTTTTTGGAGTTGAATTTATTTTATGTACCAATAACCTATAAAATTTATTTAGTGATAAAGTTATATTTCATAGAACACATGACTGATGGATTGATAACCCTTAATAGGTTATTGATACTGGGACAAACATAATATTCTTGGGATGATATTTATATGACTAAAAATATATTTAAAATAACCGATACAATTTTGTATGATTGATTTCATGAATGTTTTGTACAATATAATGGGAAACATATAATAGAATCAAATATTTTTTATTTTGAGGTGACTAATGATATCTCGGTATACATTTTATTTTGTTTTGGAATATATTCACATTATGAATATTTGAGAATTATTCTATTATGTTTTTGTAGATGTATGAAAAAGGTTATACGACAACCATTGAGGTTAAAAAATTACTTAATTTTTATAATGTTACTGTTATATATGGGCATTTTTTATTTAATGGTCTATGTTAACCATATTAGAATATTGGTGGAATTTTGGAGTTTAATTTATTATGGTTTTTTATTTTCATTGTCCTCTTACCTAATGAAAACCATTTTTAATTTACTATATAATGGAGGAATAACATGATATTTTTGTAGGAATATGTGATCTGTTAGATTTTTATTTTAGTGCTTTAGGAAAAATTGTTTTTATTGAGTACTGATCATTTGGAGGGAAGATGAGATTATATTGGAAATTGATTAAAGGATGAAATTATACTCTTAAAGAAAGAATATTTTTAATTTCACTAGTCCATATGTTAGTGGAATTGTTGAAAACTAATAAAATAATCATAAAACCAAAATGTTGTCATATTCTGATCATTTTCAATGAATTAATGGTCATTTTATCCATCACATATTTATGGTTTTGTGGTCATAAAATTATTCCTAACTATGTTCTCTATCACACTATATCAATTATTTTGTGTTATCTTCATCTTCCATGTCTTCCCACAGATGTTCTACTTCTTGGAAACATAGTTATGTGATGAAATTCATAATCACTTATCCCTCTTTTCAAGTAGATGTTTTTTAACAGTTTTTATTATGTGGGTTTATAAAAATGAGAAGTTTCAAACCATTTACTGTATAGTTCAAGTGAAAATTCTGATGATGAAATTCATTCAAGGGGAAATAATGCAACACCCCAAGGTTTTCTAAAAGAGAAATCTATGTTCGATAATGTATGTGATAAGAAACAAGAAACCCAAACAGACAATGATTATTTATGTAGTATTATTTTAACCCTTCCTTTAACTTTTTATATATTAGTAGGATTAAAAAAATTATGATATATATATATATATATATCATAATTATATTGGTAATATCTTAGTAAATAAGCAATCTATTTTATTTGTAATGTCTTATTGTTCTTCAAAATATATTCTCTTTAAAAATGTATTTTGTATTTCTTTTTATGAAAAAATATATATTTAATATAGTTTTTATAAATAATCTAATATTTATTTGATATAAAAAATTCCATTTTTGGTATCATTATATAATATTTACTTATGGGTAACCATTTTTATTTTTCAGATAATATATATTTCTATGTGAAGAGTAAAAAACATTTTTAAGTTAAATTGTAATTTAATTTAATAAAGTAATTATTATTTTAATTTTATTTGATGTAATGTATTATTTAGTTATATTTATTTAAATGAAGTAAATTTCAAATATATTTATATGAGATTTTATTTTAAGATTATTTCTTGTATTAAAAACACAATTTTCAAAAAAAAATCAAATGCATAATGTACCACCAATTTAATTAATTAAAATAAATCCTATAGAGAAATGGAATAAATTTATTTTTTATAATATGTATAACTTTATGAATTTATATTCATAAAATAAATATTCCTAGTTTTAGTGTTAATGTGAAATCATCTTTTCATTCTTCAAAACATTGCTTTTTAAAATGCTTGTAGGTTTTTTATTATATTCATCCACCTTTGTGAATTAATGTTTATATAATGGATTCCATATTTTAAATCAGGATAATAATTATTAGGTAATAAGGTCAACATAATTTTTAAAATAAGAATTGTAAATTTAGTAAATATTAATTACCACGGAAAAAGGAAAATAGCTTAATTAAGGGTATTAATAATTTAACAATGAATAGAAACAATATAAAAATAATATTTAATATTACCTTTTAATTGAAAATATTATTATATTTATTCATTATTGTTTTTAATTTATAAGGTATTATGTAATTAGTTAGATAAAAATAAAATTTGACACATCAAAACCAATATTGTTTTTGGTAATATTAAAATTCAATAATGGAATTTATATTGATAAATTAATATATTTTTTAAAAAATAATTCATTATTTAAATAATATTTGAAAATAAATTTTATTAAATATAAATTTTCATATATTTTATATGCAGTCAAATGTAATTTTTATAAGGGTCTGAAAAACATTATTGTTAAGAAAACCCATCATTTCTCAACAAAGGTCTATTATTAATTTAAAAGTTGAAATATAAATATATATAAAATTATTTAATTAATATTAATAGTATTTTTGTAATCATAATATCGAAATAATCCAATGGAAATTTTTCCATAATTTTATGTGACTGTAAACTTTTCGAGTAAAAATCAAATACCGTATAAATATACTATGGGTATTATTACATAATAATGAAAAATAGTAATGAAATAAATAATATAATGGGAATAAAATACCAAATATATGTTTTAAAATTTTAATTTATGGAATTTTATGTTTATTTTATTAATTTTATAAAACCTTTATGAGTCCTCAGAAGATGTTAATATATTCTAAGCTTTTAAAATCATTTCAATATAAGTATGGATTACTTCCACATCAGCACATTTATAATTTTTTTAAAATTTTTCCCTTGGCCTTATAAAATAATGAAACACAATAACCTTTTTCAAAAAATATGGGAAAAAACCATGGAATGGTTTTTAGTTTTGGAGATTTTATAATATAGAGTCCAAAAGGTATTTTTGAGAAATGGCAAAGAATCCCCCACTCATCTCCTTTATAAACCCACCCAATATCCCACTTATATTCACTCAAAATACTTTTATCATAACCTTAATTGAACCTATACTCTCTATATTCTTCTTAATGTTCCCTCAAGATCCTTTGAAGATCCTCTCAAGCATTTGAAGTCACATTCTCAGAGAAAGGGTTCTTTATTTCTCCTCTTTATTAATGTTTCTTCATTATCTTATGCATTATATTTCCAATTCATAATGATTGGATAAGTTTTTATGATCTCATATTACATTACTTTTGATCTAAAAAATTTGGGGGGGGGAGCCCTTTCACTCTTATAAATCAATTTTATGAATCTTTATGTGATGTTGTTATGCTGCCGAAATTTCATCTTGGTTTTCCATGGGGAACAATTGTGTATTGAATACCATACCTATTTCCTATGAAGGATTTTTTACTTTATAAACATATCATTATTTTATTTTGGACTTAAATGTACATATTCCGCACACCTTAATCATGGAACAAAATATGATGATGAATGAATATATGGTGTATGGTCTATATGGAACACTTAATCTTGAGAATGAAATGAATGTAATGGGTGCGCCTACTATTATATAGCTCTGCAAGGAATTTTCTAATGTTTAGACCCATGAGTTTTCATTTTGGGATAGGGAGTAAAATTTATTCCATTATTAGACTTTTTCATCATGATGTATTCACATTCTCTATTACCATATGTTTATGATGAAGTGTTTTATGTTTTTTCCACATTTTCCATGTTTACTTTATGTTATCATGCTAAATCCTGACTCAATTTTCATGTTTATTATTCTCACCAATTTTATGTCCCATTGATATAAATATTTTCTTAGATGTGTTAAATTATTCATCTTGTTCAATTTTTATTCCCTTACTAAGATTTATAACTCAAACATTTTCCTGTGTATATCTCTAGTTTATCCCATACAGTTTTATATACAAGAATTTTAGGAATGTCCCCAATAAAGATTATATGTTTCCAATTTTAAGTTGTTATGTAATGTACATAATTTCCAAAAACACTATAATTGTTGATATTTTGGGTATTATTATGTGTAATCTTAATTAATTAATCGAAAAATAATTTTTAATAAAGTGAACGGTTGCATAATAATGATCTCTCTTATAATAAACAAATGGAAAAAATACTAGCCATATGGATAATGTAATATAAAACAAGACTACTAACCTAGTTAAATTTATTGCAATTAATCATATGTTTGAGGAATCCTCATGGGAAATGAAGGATTTAAGGATGCACAATAAAAATCATTTTTTTCATTAGAGTAATGAAACTTTGAGGTTGAAATTATTTTAAGGGATGTATAATTTAAAACATCATGCTTTTAGTTTGAATTTTTATTTAAATACAAATTTTGTTTTTAACAGCATGTAATACATGAAAAACAAAACTGAAACAAACCATGATATATTAGATTTGTATAAAATATTATAATGCAATATAAAGAATAATATATTATTATAATGAAATGTATAACATCTTTAAGAAAAAATAAAAAGGAATAAGACCACCATTAAATAAAAAGACAATGAAAATTAAATATTTATCCTTGTGTTTTTTATTGAATGCAATACCTCTAATTAAGACTTTATAAATAAGAATAACATTAAAAATAAAATAGGGATTCAAATAAAAAATAAATTTGTTAAATTATTATATATATATATATTTGGGTATATATAGGTTTAAAATATGACTATTATATATATATGGACCTTTTAAATGTGGTTGTAATATATATTGTTATTATATATATGGTATTTGGATATATTTTTAACCAATAGGTACCATAATTTATTGTAATTTTTGTTAACAAATTTAAAATAATATAATTCACATTTGATAATTGATTTGGGAATGATATGAAAATAATATTATTATAATATTAAAACGTGTCTTTTCATTCATTATATATTAGTTTTAAAGAATTATTTTATGTGTTCCAATATGTGTTTTAATACCAACAGATTGATAAAATAGAGTTTTTAGAATATATATATATATATATATATAATGGGATGTGATTAAATTAATTTAAAAGAATCAATTTATATAGAATATTTTTCCATTATTTTGGGTAATTATTTTGTTAATAATTATCTTGATCAATATTGAAGAATGATTATAATGAATTATAGAATTTATATACATTTAAAAAATTGTTACTAATAAAATTTTTATGATTTTTGAAGAATAATAATAAATTTAATTTTTTCCTTAAAATTTTATTATACCAAAAACTATTTTAACACATTATGTATTTATTATTTTTAGGTTAACTTTTTATCAATTTCAATAATTGAATCCAAAAAATGGATTTCATATTTGGAAATATAATATTCAAATTATGTAATAAGTAAAATTTAATTTTTATTTATAAAAATAATTTAATAACGTAAATATTAGTCACCAATGTAAAGGATAAAATGAGGTAAAGTGTTAAATTATGGGGAAATATCATAAAATTTAAAAAATATATCACTAAATTAATGTATGAGGTAATGTATGACCTCTAATAATCACTTATCTATTTTTTCACATATGTCCATTTTCATTTAAAAATGAAAAACATTTACATTAAATGATGGTTATTTTTTAAAATTTCACTAAATTTAACCTATAATTCATACCCATTATATACATAGATCAACCCACACCATTCAATAAAAATTATCTTCAATACCTGACTAAATTCTATACTTAACAGTCTAATGTAATTCTAGGGAAATCATTGTCCGAAGAAAAAATCTCAGACTCTGCATTTCCATGAACCTCTCTTAGAGGTGATTGAAGCCTTAAATGCAAGTATTATCCTATAATTAATCATTATTCATATATATCTTCTTGAATCATATTTATCACATTAGTAATGTCTTTTAAAATTGCATATCTTCTATAAAAGTAATATTATTACTATACTATAAAATTTTCTTATTCATTCAATCGTAATAATTTGTTCTTAGTATGGTTAGATTTATCATAGACATGAATGATGTTATAATGTTTAATTCATAAAATTATATAAAAATATAATTACTATTAATATGATGAAAATATTTTATTTAATAAATTTAAAAAAAATTAATTGTATTATATAAATATATAATTATATTCATTTACAATTAAATTATATTAATTTAATCGAAATAAAAAATTAATTTTTTAAGAATTCCTTGTTAACTATCATCCTAAATTACATGAAATGGCCATCAGAAATTATACATATACAAAAAAAAATTCTAAATCATCATTAAAATTATAGAGATTTTGAACTTGTAATCATAGAGTAAGGGATCGTGCTTCCAAACCAAAGCTTGTGTAGAAAAAAACAATTAACACCTGAATAATGGTTATAAAAACAAAAAATTAATACATGGGTATTAAGGATCTATAAATGAAATGTATTAAGAAAATTAAATATGAATATTTTACATATTAATATGAATAATAAACCAAAATTTATTATATATTGAGTTATAACTCATCAGACGATGTATGATGCTAAGGTAATGGTTTATTTTTGAATATTGCATTGCAAAATAAGTTGTTAATATTAAATTTAAATTGGGGGAAATTTCTTATTATTTATCTATATAACCCCATATATTTTATTATCTTTTATTAATTTCTTGTTTTTATATGTCTTCATTTTATTTCACATTATTTTCATTCAGAAATCAATTGAAGGTACGCTTGAAAGTAGAAATAACCTTTTCAGTTTTTTTCAGTCAGAAATATTTCTCATCTATGTCCATATTATTTACATTATTTTACATATAAATTCTTATATACATAATTTATTTATTAATAAATGTTTTTATTATTTTTTAATTTAATTGAAATATTTTTAAACGTATAATTTTTATAATTTTCCACACTGGTCATTTTATATTGATATTGAATCTATTTACAATAGTGTGAAAAAATAATATTTTTCAAAATTTTATATATGAATGAATTTTATCATAATATTATTCATTTTTATTGAATTTTATTCTGTAATTTTTCATGGATTTTCAATTTAATTTATATTTCCACTTTTTTTAAATTTATTTTCTTTAAAAATAAAAAATCTAAAAAGAACATGATATTTATTCTTATCTTTAAATAAAAATATATAATGTTCTTATAAATGTTTTTTATCTATATAAAAATCCTTTGATGTTTCTTATGCTTCGGTGCTCATATTATTTAGCGATGCCAGCCACATTATTAATATAGATAGATTATGATCATATATTATAAAATATAACATGAAACTCATTTATTTCCCATGGGTTAATTAACATATGATGGAATGTTGAATGTTTTCATGTTTTTGTGGAACACATATATATGTTTATCATTATTTGATGGGTGGGACCAGAATTATGTAACCCACTAATTAGTTGCATAAAGATTTATATCTCATGTGATGACATATAAGGGACTATGGAATGAACCCATTACACTATACTAATAATTCCATTATGTGAAGATGGTCTTGGAAGTGAGACTAGATATATGAAATGATTTAATATGATTATGCTTATTCTATGATATTATGAAACAATATTATTCCAATTTTATTTTTTCATGGGACATTATTCTTGTCTAATTATTCCACACTTATATGATTCTTATCATGTTTAATTATAAAATTATTATTCCATTACTAATGATTTATACTATAGGTATTATTGGGTATGAATCACTTATAATATATCCATATACCATGATTATGTTCTCATAAAAATATGGTTTCCTTAGTCTCACTTATCTTCTTCAATTGTTATCTATTAAGTATATCATTAATTAGGATTTTATATCAACCTTTACTATTCTTCCATTACCCAAGTTATTAAAAATATTATTATGTTTGATATGTCTAGAATGTTATTATGTGTGAAGAAACTATGTGAGAGATATTGAGGAACAACCATAAAATATGTTTTTGTGTGTGTACTTAAAACCTAATGGAATAAATCCAATATCATTTTGAGAGTGTTCTATTTTAATATGTAATGATTATTCATCTAAAATGATGTAATGTGTATATATATTATAGTTGTGTCAGTTCAGATGGTGTCAAAGTAAGGATTGATTAAATTTTTGGATTAGGTTATGAAGAGTAAGATTATTGAACCCCAAGTATCATTTGTTAAATAAAAATTTATATTGAAAGAACATAAATTGACATAGGTTTAAATAAAGGTGTCATAATTTAGGATATATTATGAATGATTTTTCTTATCAAATGATTATTTACTATCATAATTATTATTAGATACTACCATTATCCATTTAGATTTTAATTAATGGTTAGAAAAAAGAGCAATTAAATTAAAAAGGATGGTGGTGGAAAATTCAATGACCATCCAAATAAGAAATAAAATATAATGAGATATGGAATTAAAAGGATCATGGATATGATCATATGACTCTACCAATCAATGAAAAATTAAAAAAAATCATAACAAACTTCCAAACAAACAATGTGAGGAACAACTCTCCTTTGATTCCTTCATGTGGGAACGTCCACCCTCTATTAGTGGGTATTCCAATCACATAATTGTTTTATCAACAGATCAATAAAATAGAAAATTAATTTTCTATTATCCAGGGCTTTGAGCATTAAAATATTGTTTTAGTGAATTTTTATTTGGAAGGAAAATTGATAAATTGTGGACTCTAACTAAGAATATGATGAATGAAAAATAAATTACATCCATGAAATTGAAGGTGTTTATGAATTCATTTTACTATATTTATATAACTTGGACTCTTCTCACTAAAAGTTTGTTAGAATTATAATAACATGGAATCATCAATAATATGAATAAAACATTACAATACATAAAAGGAAATCTATTAATTTTATCATTTACCTTGAGAGATAATTAATTCATTTCTTCGTTAACATGAAATAAATTATATATAAGAAATAGGATATATTGAACTTTGGTGGCGATAAATAAATTTATTGATGTTCTCTCAAGGTAGATATTAAAATTTTAGACTCCCATTATACTAAGGTTTTGGGGGAAAAGAATTTAAAAAGAGATTTTCAAGGAAAATTTAATTTTAAAACCACTAAATTATAGAACATTAATTTTCCAACATGATAAAAATGGTGGATAATTCATATAAAAAATTCCTTAATCGGATAGGTAAATTCATCAAGTGTGTAAGAGAAGGTCATCCGGAAGATGAATGTAAAAATTAGAAGGATGAAAAGAATGTCAAACCGAATGCACCACCAATACTATAAATACTCAAGAATTTTAGGTAATTTTTTTTCTTAAATACATTGAAATTTTATGGGTCTATGGCTTCTCACGGCACTTAATTTCAAGGCCCGGTGTGCCCGGAATAAATTTTTGAAGTTTAGCTCGGGTAAGGTCAGTAAACGAACGAGTGGGTTTTTCTATCTTTTGAATCGGTGCTCGGAATTGAAATCTGATTGCACTGATGAACTCGCAGCGCCAGTAATTGCTTAAGGGGACCGTTACCGCAATTGCGTTGTAATCGGGTTGATAATTAATTTTTGGGGAATTAGTTTAAAATAAATAAAATTGGTGTAGCACAATTTTATTTTAAGGATGGTGGTTATATCCTCCCAAGGGGAGTTAGAGGTGGGTCCTACACCCACATAACCTCCCATGAGAGGATATTTGTGGGGTGGGGCCCACACGAGACCTAAACCCATGAACTTCCCAGAACTCTCATAAACCCCCATTAAAATCCCTTGTTTAATGTAGACAAATCTCCTAATATTTATGAGTTATCTCTACCTTATCCTCTCCCATTAATTCATGCCAATTCCTCAATTAATAAATTGAATCCTAATATTTATTAATTAAGTGTTTGAATGTTTGAATTTGATATTGCTTGTGTTAATAAAATAATAGAATTCGGTTATTATTTTATTTTGGGAGGGCTTTCGTTGTGCTATGGAGAATTGGGAGAGATCTTGAGTTTTTGAAGAACACAGACCCTCTGACAAAGAACGATGTCTTCTTCGATGGAGAACGTCAGTTCCACAAAGAACGATGATGCGTCTTCCTTTCTCTTCTCCATAACAAGTGAGGAGACGCCGCTTCCTCCTCGAAGGCACTCCGACGTCGTCTACGAATCCTCACCTCGCGACACCATCTTCCGCAATGCCCGACGTATGACATCAATAATCAAGGTAGGGAATTAAGTTCAATTTTACGGGATTAAAATTCTTCCCTCTTTGTCGTTGAACATCATTGTTTGTCTCGGCCTTTTTC
The DNA here is from genome assembly GCA_963277665.1 of Viscum album. Lineage (NCBI taxonomy): Eukaryota > Viridiplantae > Streptophyta > Magnoliopsida > Santalales > Viscaceae > Viscum > Viscum album. Next base: position 1,707,334,160 of record OY728138.1, on the reverse strand, counting down.
TATCGCTTAACACGGAGGGCGCATGCCGAACGAACACGGCCCGAAGACCATCCGTTTGATATTTGTTTATTTATGGAATAGGCGCCCAGAGGCAAAATATGGAAGAGGTCGGCAGCGCAAGGGCTGTCGTCACACATGTAAAGAAAGTTGGGGCCAAGCGGGCCACGGTGCAGGAAGCACGGCGTCATCATATCGTCCCTGGAACGCGAAGATGTGGCGAGGGATGGACACGATGGAGGAAGCAGGAGCCGTCGTTCCGGCTGTGCGGAAGGAATCGTGGCCCACTTCTCTGGCCGCTTCGGAGGAAGAACCGGCCGGCCCGTTGGTGGGCCGGGCGGAGCAAAGCGTCAATGCCGGGAGGGAGCCATGCCGGATGAGCCATGAAACACCCGTGCGGGCCGCTTATGCCAGAAGGCTGGCCGGTTAGGGAGGGCGGTGCTTCTTGGTGCCACCGGTTCGGGCAGCCGGATCCCCCCCCCCCCCACCGGACTGCTTAGCCTACGGGCCGAGTCGGGTCGCGCCAGGCCGCGCAGAGCCGGGCCGCGCCCCGCCGGGCCAGGACGCACCAATTTGGGTCAGGTTGTGCCCCACGAGATGAACCATGCATTTCATAGAGGTAGTCTGACACCCCTGTTGGGTTGGACCCATCAAAACTGGGTGAACCCGACCCACCAGCCCACTGGGCTTTACGGGCCCGACCCTTTATTCACTTAAACTTGAATAACTTAATGACCGCGCGTCCGATCGACGCACCGTCTGCGGCACTGGGATCCTTTAGAATAGGATATCCTTTTGCGATACTCTAACTGAGTTTTGGTCAACTTTTGTAAACGGCCGGGTTTGAACGAGCATATTCCCAACCGGGCCCCTGGAACGAAAAGGCCAATATCTCTCAGACTGGGTGTCTGTTTGATGCACAGTCTGTCGTGTTGAGTTACTTTTGACGAGATAGAACATTGGGATACATCAACTCATGAATTTGTGATAGTTTATGTATCGAACACTTTATTCGAGGAGCGGAACCTCCCGAAATCGAGCACGATGTGTGCAGGAACCCTGGAGCTGGCTGCGACTACGACGTCTACCGTGTTGGGATCCTCCATTGGTTCGATGAAGATGATGACTATACTTGGATCCTATGTGGGTTCGGTAGCGGGGACGACTGTACTAGGATCCTTCGTGGGTTCGGCAGTGATGACGACTATACTAGGATCCTACGTGGGTTTGGCAGCGATGGTTACTCTACTTGGATCCTACGTGGGTTCAGCAGCGAAGACTTCTGTACTTGGATCCTACATGGGTTCGGCAGAGTAGATGATTCAAAAGCTACATCTAATGATCTCCTCCCCTATTCGTGAGTAATATACATGTGTGAGCTGAGTCTTGCCTTTCAATCATTATCATTGATGTGATTTACTTTTTTCTTGTGTGGACCGGATTGTGGTTGAGGCTGTGGAGCTGGACGGTATCCGGAGGTGGACCACCTGGGGGGACGTACACGGAGCTGACAGACGGACCCGAGGTACCAACAAGACTATATGTACCCACCCTTAAAGTGGTATTCCCGTAGGATGACTCAGTGGTTGCTACTTTACTTTATAGGTGTTGTACTTTCTTTCTCAGTTGCACTGTACTTTCTGTTGGGTTTGTATACTGGCCCATTTACTTTTCAGCACTTACTTTTATACTCTGATTTACCTAGTGCTTACTTCACTCGCATACTCTATTGTGTTTTTTTACTTTTATAAAGGAAATTCCTTCCCTTTTACCGGGATTTACACCTTTGGTGCTAGTTGCCAGCCCCTGGTATATGGAAGCTGGGCTTGGGGTAGTCACGGCAAGGGCCCCGAGGATGGGTCGTGAAAAATTGGAATAATAAGAGTCGGTTCTACCGCCGAACTCAGGACACTGATAAGTTCTTCTCTGTGTAGAAAGAGTGTTAAGCGTATTGAGTGTGGTTTTCAGTCTAGGGAGTCCAGTGTTGGTGCGGCGGCCGACGTATCCATACACCAGGACTCTGACTCCTGATTTCCGACTCAGTGCACAAAAACATTGATTGAATGTATGTTTCAAAAGTTTTTATTGTGATTAATTTGTCTCAACTCACCAGGTATACTGTATTAACGGTGGAAGAACTATTGATTTTCAGGATGGTCCCACGAAGGTAGCCAGCTAGGGTTCCGAGCTATATGCGATATGGCAGCCAACCGAGCGACGAGGCCTCGGTGTAGGGCCCCATTACAGCGGAGGCACCAGCAGTACCATTACCCATTGAGCCACCGATGCAACCAGCCCCAGAAGCAGAGAGTGCATGCCACCTGAGTGCATTTCACGTGTTTCAGTGATAGAGGCCACCTAGGTTCTGTGGAGAGATGGACCCTCAGGCAGCCGAGGATTGGCTGGAGGCTATCATCAGAGTCTTCAAATTGGTAGGGACACCAGCAGACCTTATAGTGACCCTTTCTGCGAGTCTCCTGCATGCAGCAGTAGGTAGATGATGGAGCATGATGCTCCAGGTACACAATGAGGCATCACTACATTGGACGGACTTCAAGATCCTCTTACTCTTGGAGATTTTTCTAGCCACCCTCTGGGTGGTGCACATCCAAGAATTACTACATCTGCGGCAGAGCAGCATGACAGTAGCCCAATACTCGGTGAGATTTACCGACCTCTTCCGTTACTCCATGGACATGGTACATGACCCATTCTTCCAGGCATGGACCATTGAGTAGGGACTGAGGCATGAGATCAAGGCTTCGATGGTCTCCCTCAGCATTCTAACACAAGCAGGAATACTAGAGCGAGCCCTTCATGTGGAGAGCTTTCTTACTGAGCCGACGCCAGCAGAGAGACCCACCACAGGGCGATATATATCGGAGTCTTCTGCAGCCGATAGTAGACAGATGTCATAGAGGTCCAAGAGGACCAGGCGATCATGTGGGAAACCTCAGGATACTAGTTTGGATGTGTGGGGAACACGAAGTAGTGCCAACCATACGAGGGGCAGGTATTTCTATGGATGTGGCGGGTAGGGATCCATGGCTCATGACTACCCGACCCGCCATGCAGACGAGTAGAAAACAGTGGAGGGACCTCCCAGGAAGAGGCAGATGTTCGACCGTGGCGGTGCGTAGGGAGAAAGTGGATGTGGTAGAGGAGCTGGACGAGCAGCCAGTGGTGGACGACGCTTCGAGACCCTACCACCACCACCACCAGGAAGACCACCCGAACAACAGGGAGCTGGCAGACAGGGGCAGGCTCAGATCCAGACAGTTGAGGCCTGCGACCATGGTGCACCTAAGATGATTCGAGGTACTATCTATGTCTACTCCACCCTTGCTGCAGTTCTTATAGAAAGAAGAGCGAGTCATTATTTTATTGCCACTGACCTTGTTCGGAGCTCGGAGATTCGGATGGAGCCGTTGGCTCGATCTTTATGGCTAGAGATTCCTAAGGGAGAATACTCGACGATTATTCACTGGTGCTGACAGTGTGAGATTACTCTAGGAGGCGAGAGCTTCAGCTATGATCTTCTTGTAGTGGCATCGAGTCCTTACGACGTCATCTTGATTATGGACTGGTTATCTATAATTATTACTCAGATCGACTGTATTAGGCACAATGTTTGGTGTATCCACACAGATGGGAGCAGGTTTACCTTCACTGGCGAGAAGGGAGCCTTCGCAGCGTAGGATGGGCGTATGCAGAGGAGAGGGTAGACGAACACACATCAGTTGGCTAGTCTCATTCTAGGAGCGGTTGATGTGCAGAGTCCAAGTTTCCTGTTGTGGTGGATCAGTATGCCGACGTTTTTCCTGACGATTTTCTAGGACTACCTCCTCGAATAGAGGCATACATCTACATAGACCTATTCCCTAGGACAACACCTATATCTACTCTAGCATATCAGATAAATCCTGCCGAGATTCATGAGGTGCGGGTACAGCTAGAGGACTTATAGGTAAAGGGATTCATCCAACCCAGTGTTTCACCCTAGGATTCTCCTATTTTTTTTCCAAGAAGTCGGATGGGAGCTTAGGACTTTGTGTTAAATACTGTCGCGTGAATCTGCTGACCGTGATGAACAAGTGTCGACTCCCGAGGATTGACGACCTCTTTGATCAGCTCATGGTAGCACAATGGTTTTCAAAGATAGACCTCAGGTCAGGCTATCATCATCTCAGAGTTCGAGACAGGGATGTGAAGAAGATGGCTTTCAGGTGTTAGTATTGCCACTACGAGTTCTTGGTTCAGCCCATTGGCATAACCAACATACCAGAAGTGTTCATGAGTCTCATGAACAGTATCTTCCAGCCTTACCTCGATCTTTTTGTCGTAGTCTTCATCGACGAAATACTGATTTACTCAACTACTGTGGAGGAGCACGTCTACCACTTGTGGGTTGTACTGGACACTCACCGAGAGAACCATCTGTATGGTAGGCTCTTAAAGATCTAGTTCCGGATTCGAGAGGTTCACTTCATGGGGCACGTCATCTTGGAGGTGGGAGTTGTTGTGGATCTAGCAATGATCGAGGAAGTACTTTCTTGGGAGCCACCCAGGAGCGTGACAGAGGTGCGGAGATTCCTAGGTCTGGCTAGGTACTATCAGAGATTTTTTCCAGACTTCTCCAGAGTTGCAACACCACATTCAGCTTTCACAAAGAAGGGGAAATCCTTTATGTGGTCAGATAGATGCCAGCAAAGCTTCCCGGAGGTGAGGCAGAGATTGACTAGTGCACCCATCTTGAGGCTATCGGAGGAGTGTGTTGGGTATGTGGTTTATTGCGATGCATCAGGGACCGGTATGTGGTGTGTCCTGATGCAAGAGTGGGTAGTGATCGCCTTTGGTTCATGGCATTTGAGGCAACACGATCAGAACTACACTACCCATGACCTGGAGTTAGCTTCAGTGGTCTTCCCCATGAATATGTGGCAGCTCTATCTGATGGGTGGCCTCTTTAAAGTCTATTCTGACCACAAAAGACTCAAGTACATTTTCTCGCAGAAGGACCTGATCTTAAGAAAGCGGCGATGGATTGAGTTCTTCCAGGACTATGAATTTTAGATAGTCTATACTCCTGGGAAGGGGAACGTAGTAGCTGATGATATAAGCAGTAGATCGGTCATTCAGCTATTTGGAGAGGCGATGGAGCAGTTAGCCTCATTACCTTTATCCTTTGTGGATAGAGATAGGAATCCATTCTATAGTCCCTCATAGATACTCCTCCACTACATCAGTGGGTTAGAAAGGCACAATGTTGGGACATTGACTGTGAGACACGCCATGCAATGATTTCCACAGGGTAGGTACCTGATGGATTTTCTGATGGAGGAGATCACACCATCCTCTTCAGAGGACGTACCATGGTAATAGTTGAACCGCAAGAGGATGGGTTGAGGGAGTTTCACACTTCCCCTCTAACGGTACATCCTGGAATGGTGAATATGTACTGGGACCTCAGATGACAGCACTGGTGGCCGGGTATGAAAGAGGATGTAGCAGAGTTTGTTTCACGATGCGTTACTTGCCAGCAAGTGAAGGTAGAGCACCAGGTACCAGCAGGCTTGGTACAACCCTTAGAGGTTCTGGAGTGCAAGTGGGATGGGATATCCATGGATTTCATGAAGGGGATTCCACATACGTCCAGGGTATATGACACTATCTGGGTGATCATCGACCAACTCACCATGTCGGCCCACTTCTTACCGATCAGAGAGTAGGGCTCAGTAGAGATCTTGTGACGCCTCTACATTCAGGAGATCGTATGGCTTCATGGATTTCCATCATCTATCGTGTCTGATTGGGACACCCACTTTACTTCCTGGCTTTGGAAGGGGTTGAAGGAGGCATTTGGGATGAAGCTACACCTGAGCACTGCCTTTCATCATCAGACGGATGGCCAGATGCAGAGGACCATTCAGAATATCAAGGACATGCATCGTGCATGTGTCCTTGACATTGGTTACATCTAGGAGGATCAACCACCATTGGTGGAGTTTGCTTACAAGAACAGCTACCAGTCCACCATTGGGATGGAACCATACGAGGCACTGTACGGTCAACCATACAGATCACCTCTGTGCTGGACTGACCTTGGGGAGTCAGCATTTGTAGGACCAGATATGGTTCAGGATACGATGGAGAAGGTGCAGATCATCCAAGAGAAGATGAGGATAGAATAGAGAAGAAATAAGTCCTATGCTGATAGGAGATAGAGACCACATGAGTTCGAGGATGGAGACCACGTTTTGTTACGAGTCTCGCCTTGACGTGGATTACGGAGATTTGGTCGGGGCGACATGTTATCTCCACACTTCATCAGGACATTCCAACTCCACAGCAGAGTAAGAAAGGTGTCTTACCATCTGGCCCTTCTACCTCAGTTGCACCGGGTGCATGAAATCTTCCACGTATCTCAGCTGAGGAGATACGTGCACAACCCGACCCACATCTTCGATCATGTGGAGCTAGACAACGATGATAGGGATAATTTCACGGAGGTACCTGTGGAGATCGAGGATCGATGGGAGCGGGTCCTACGTGGATGGTGTATTCCTCTAGTGTGCATTCATTGGTATCATAGGAACCTCCAGGAGAGCACATGGGAGCGGGATGCTTATATGCATGCCCAATACCCTCTTTTGTTTCCCTAGTTTATGTTGTAGCTTTATGGGGATGTAAAGCCCTGAGGTGGGAGTAATGTAAATAACCAAAAATTAAAAGGAATTTTTTCATAAATACATTTATATTTTACGAGTCTGTGGCTTCTGACGGAACTTGATTCTGAGGCCCGGTGTGCCCGGAATCAATTTTCGAAGTATAGCTCATGTATGTTCTGTAAACGAACTAGCGAGTTTTTCTATCATTTGAATTAGTGCTCGGAATTGAAATCTGAGGGAACTGATGAACTCACAGTGCCAGTAATTTCTTAAGGGGGCCTTTATCGCATTTTTGTTTTAAGCGGGTTGATAATTAATTTTTTGGGGATTTAGTTTAAAATAAATAAAATTGGTGTAGCACAATTTTATTTTAAGGATGGTGGTTATATCCTGCCAAGGGTAGCTAGAGGTGGGTCCCACACCAACATAATCTCCCATGAGAGGATATTTGTGGGGTGGGTCCCACATGGGACCTAAATCCTTGAACTTCCCATAACTCTCATAAACTCCAATTAAACTCCCTTGTTTAATGTTGACAACTCCCCCAATATTTATGAGTTCTCTTCACCTTCTCCTCTCCCATTAATTCATGCCAATGCCTTAATTAATAAATTCAATCCTCCAATTTATTAATTAAGTGTTTGAATGTTTGAATTTGAAATGGATTCTGTTAATAAAATAAAAGGAGTAGCTTATTATTTTATTTTGGGAGGGCTTTCTTTGTGATAAGGAGAATTGGGAGAGCTCTTGAGTTTTCAAAGAACACCGACCCTTTGACGAAGAGCGACATCTTCTTCAGCGAAGAATGACGGTTCCACGAAGAATGGTGACACACCTTCCTTTCTCTTATACATGACAAGTGAAGAGAGGCAACTTCTTCCTCGGACGCACACCGACATCGTCTACGAATCCTCACCCCGCGACACCGACTTCTGCGATGCCCGACGTACGACATCAATTATCAAGGTAGGGAATTAAGTTTAATTTTAATGGATTAAAATTGTGCCCCGTTTGTCATTGAACATCCTTGTTTTTCATGGCCTATTGCTATCGCTTAACGTGGAGGGCACGGGGCGAACGAACATGGCCTGACGACACACCATTTGATCTTTTTTTATTTATGGAATCGGCAACAGGAGGCAGAACGCAGAAGAGGCTGGCGGCGCAAGGGTCGTCTTCGCACACACAAAGAAAGTCACGGCCAAGTAGGCCATAGTGGAGGAAGCACGGTGTCATTGCACCGTGATAGGAACATGGAGTCGCGGCCAGGGAAGGCTGCGGAGGAGGAAGATGGCTATCATGCCAGCTGTGCGGAAGGAACTGTGACTCGCTTCACGGGCCGCTTCAGTGGAAGAACTGGACCGCCCATCGGCCGGTTGGGTGGACCATAAGCCGCTTCTCCAGGAGGGCATCATGCCGGATGAGCAGCAGCCCACCTGTACGGGCCTTTTGCACTAGAAGGTCGGCCGGTTAGGAAGGGTGGCGCCACTTGGCTCCACCAGTTCGGGCAGCCAGGGGGCCACCCCCCCTCGGACCGCTCGGCCTACGGGCCGAGCCAGCCGGGCCGCGCCCCGTCGGGCCAGGCCACGCCACATCGAGCTGAGTCGCGCCCCACAGGCCGAACCACACATTTCTCCAGGCCAGTCCGACACCCCTGATTGGTCCGACCCATCAAAACGGGGTTAACCTGACCCGCCATCCCACTAAGCTTAACGAACCAGGCCCGTTATTCACTTAAACGTGAATAACCTAAAGACCGCGCGTCTGATCGATGTGTTGTCTGCGTCACTAGGATCCTTTCGAAGAGGCTGTCCTTTTGTGATACTCTAAGGGATTTTTGGTCAATATTGGTAAATGAAATGGTTTGGAATGAGCCTATTTCCAACCGGGCCCCTGGAATGAAAATGCCAATATCTCTCAAACCGGGCATCCGTTTGACAAGCCTTCTGTCACATTGGGTTCATTTTGATGAGATGGGATTTCAGGACACATCATCTCTGGACTTTGTGATAGTTGATATATCGACCCATTTACTCGAGGATCAGACCCTCTCGGGATTGAGCACGCTGTGTGTGGGAACCCTGGAGCTGGGTTTGCCTGCGATGACTACCATGCTGGGATCCTCTTTGGGTTCGACGATGATGATGACTATTCTTGGATCCTACGTGGGTTCTATAGCGAGGAAGACTATACTAGGATCCTCCGTGGGTTAGGCAGTGATGAAGACTATACTTGGATCCTACGTGGGTTCGCCACTGATTGTTAATATACTTGGATCCTACGTGTGTTCGGCAGCGATGACTTCTGTACCTGGATCCTACGTGGGTTCGGCAGTGGAGATGATTCAGAGGCTACATCTAATCATCTCCTCCCCTCTTTGTGAGTAGAATACATGTGTGAGATGAGTCTAGTCTTTCAATCATTAAAATTGATTCGATTGACTTTTTTCCTGTGTGGACTGGATTGTGCTTTGGCTCAAAAGTTGGATCCGAACTGAGATTTATGACTTAGGTATAAGTATGGGCATATAACTAAGTAGAGCTGGTTGATACTTCGTGTTTGTATCTTTCCATTGTGTTTTATCCTTCATGGATTCTAGGAGACCTTCGAGAGTCTCAGGGTCCCTACTGAGAATCGTTATACTCACCCCTTTACGGCAATGCCCGCACTACATTTTGTTGGTTGCAGACATCGGACAACACTGATCGTGGTTGATGCTTGTGAAGCTAATTGGTATCCAGAGGTGGACCACCGGGCGGGATGTACTCGGAGTGGACAAACGGACCCGAGGTTCCGATGAGACTATATGTACCCACCGTTCATGTGGGATTCAAAAGGACGAATCAGTGGTTGATATTTTACTTTACAGCTGTTGTACTTTCTTTCTCAGTTGCACTGTACTTTCAGTTGGGTTTGTATACTAGCACATTTACTTTCCAGCACTTAATTTTGTACTCAAATTTACTTAGTCCTTACTTCAAGTGCGTACTCTATTGTGTTTGTTTACATTTATAAAGGCAATGCCTTCCCTTTTACCGAGATTTACCCCTTTGGTGCTAGTCGCCAACCCCTGGCCTATGGAAGGTGGGCTTGGGGTAGTCATGGCATAGGCCCCAAGGAAGGGTCGTGGCAAATACTCTAATGCTTCAATTGTAAGGAGTATATAAATTATATAATATATTGGACTACTATATGGGTTAATTATGATTATTGATTTCAAAAACCTCCTAATCGATAGAAAAAGGAGAACATCAATGTGATCCCAACTATAGAAGTGGGTCATGAAAATGAAGTAGTAAAAGGTACACTCATATTCCACTCAATATCCAAAAATTCGTTATTTGATTCTATTTTCACCCACTCTTAATTATATAAAATGTTTTATTGGATCCGTAAATAACCATCAAAATATCGAGATATTATATTATAAGTGAAAAAACGTATTGGTGTGATTATTAGATCCAAATTCTACAACACTTCCACAATTGATGTTTTGGGGAAATTTATTCCTACAAATATTGTTATTATTCATTTAGTTGAATATGATTTAATTTTGGGAATATATTTTCTCTTTATACATATATACCATATCAATTTTCTAGGATATAGAAATCACATTTATATTCCAAATCAACACATGATCATTTATCAATGAAAGGATTAATATGATATCCCAACAGACTCTACTACACTTGTATTGGGATGTTTCTTATAATAAGGTATATATAGATCAAATGGTTAGAAAAACATAAAATATTAAAGAAATTTGTAGTTTTTTAGAATATATTGATATTTTTATATAACGATTTTATGGTGTTCCCATGGATCATGATGTGGTGTTATCCAATAACACATAAATGTCACCGTATCAATATCAAAGACTCATTATAGAATGGCACCAACTGAGTTTCAACAACTAAAAAAGAAACACTATGTGATTCTATATGAGGTTCTTATATTCCCACGTGATTCATCATGTGGTTTAATATTATGATTAATTATAAAGAATGGTGTATCATTTCATATATTCATTTATTATCCTTAACTTAACAATGAACATGATCAAGAACAAGTATCCTCTACCTTATATTGATGACATTTTTTATCAAATTTTAGGATCTTAATAGTTAAAAAATGTACCTTTAATATAGATATCATTATTTAAGGATGAAAAGGGAGGATATATCCAATAAATTCTTCAATCTAATAAATGGACACTATGGATCCATCATAATTCCAATTGAGGATTAAAATTCCCTCATTATCTGCATGGATATAATGAATAGTTTCTTTAGAGATTACCTTGATCAAATTTTGGTTGTATTTTTAGATTATATTTAAATATATTAAATGTGAAAGTATTAGAATAAATATAATTTTAGGATCATTATAATAACCTTGAGAAAGGAGAAACGCTAGGAAAAAAATTATCAAAGGGTCAATTATAGATTGAGAATGTTTCATTCATGGTTTTTTTAAATTAGAAGCAAGGTAATAAATATAGATCCTTAAAAATAGAGGTATTCGACGAATGGAACGGTGAAAAAATAGTAATAAATGTCCATAGTTTTCATGGATTGGTTGGGAAATATTTATTGTTTTTGAGAAATTTCTCATGACTATCAAATATAATAAACATGTTATCATGGAAGGGAGAAATATTCCTTTAGATAGATGAATGTGAGATTAGGTTTATGGATATTAAGAAAAGGATTTTCATTATAACTATAATCAAACAACCCTATTGGGAATATGTGTTTATTATATATAATGATGCATCCAATAATGGATTGGGATGTGTCCTTATACAAATAATTATGCTGTTAGGATATGCCTCATGTCAAATAAAGGTTACTGATAAAAATAAAAGATCTGTAATTTAGAGTTAAAAATAATATAATTTTGATTAATGATATGGAGGAATTATCTCTATGGTTAAATGTGAGATATAAATAGTTAAACATGTTCCAAAGGAGATAGTCATTATTGACACGTATTATACCTGCTCTATACATTACCACCCTGGGGAAAAAATAAGGTGGTTCTCTGTCTAAATATAAATTATCATGATACCTTATCCATTCATATAATTTAATGATATGTTGTGATATAATATTTTAAAATTATAGACCTTGAAATCACATGTGATGTGGGGAAATCATATGTTTACCATGTGATTTCACAACCACCCATCCATGTGAAGATCAGGGAAGTGAAAAGGGATAATCTAGGGATGAAAAAGATGGTAAATAATATTTTATTGTACCACTTTGAAAATTATGTAATAATTAGACTTTGAAAATTAATTCTTATCAAATTAATAAGAAAATTTATAAATCAGTTGGATGATGCACATAGCCCATAATTCTCATTCTATCCTGGAAGAAAAAATATGCATTCAGATCTGAATAACAATTTTTGGTGGTATAACAAGAACAAAGATATTTTAGAATATATATCTCAATTATTGGAGAAATAATAAATTAATAAACAATGATAAAAGTCTAAAAGGATTAAATATCCAACACCAATGATAAAATGGACATGAGATAACTCACCAATGATTTTTTTTCAGTATTCATATGATATCTAAAGTATAAAATACAATTAGAGTTATAACTGATCGACTTGTAAAGGAAAAACATTATATTTCTATTATTGAATATATCTATCATTATAAAGATTCCAATATATACACAAAATAAGTCGAAATTATTCATGGAGTGCCAAATTCCATTGTATCTTATCGAGATAAAATTTTTACATCAACAATATGGGGACATATTTAATAAGAATTGAATATAGAGTTGAGCATCAAAGCTGCTTATGATCCTCATGATAATAGTAAATATAAGAGGATCACTAGAACTCTTAATTATTTTCAAAGGAATTTTTCAATTGATTTCAATGGATGTTGTGATCAACACCATTCCCTGAGAGAGTAATCATTTTATAACTCATATGGAACCACTTGACTATCTATATTTGGGGAGTTGAAAAAATCCAACATGTCGGGATAAATTTTGAGAGTATGAGATATTGTGACTATATACTTCTCATGAAATGTTAGAGAAGATTCAAACCATTAAATTAAATATTAAAAGTGTACAATTTTATGGGTGGGATACACTGGTAATCATTTATGAGGTTTGGATATTGAATTTGGTGATATGGTATTCATTAAAATACTAGAAATAGAATAGGGTTATGATATTCATGAAGAATTGATATTTATTCATTATATAAATTTACCCATTCAAAATATTCAATTGCATTTTCCCGATAGATTATTGTCTTAAACTTAAACAAAACCTCTCCAAAGTGAAATATGTGTTTAACATATCACTTTTAAGGAAGTGCAAACCTAATCTATCACATGTATTGAACATAGTCTTTTTAAAACTAGATCATGATCCATCTTATGTGGAATAACTGCTAAAAATATTTTATTATATATTTAAAAAATTGTGAAACATGACCACTCAATTGTTTAATGTTATCTAGTGGAATCATATACATGATTTGGTAGTATGGGGTCATGAGTATATAATGAGGTGGAAGTACACTCATTATTTCCATCTGAGTAATGGAATTTTTATGTTGATTTTTTATAGGTGTATACTGTAATACCCTATGATTTTTGTATTATTTTATCTTTCACAAAATCTAGTATCTTTCATAGATTATAATAATGAAATATTAAATATTAAAAACCCGTGAAAAAATTTATGGTGATTAAATATTATAATGTATGAAAAAAATTAATACATTTTTATAATTCAATATGACACATCCTTAATTATACTATAAGAGGGATAAAATCTGAATATAATAATAAGACAAAAAAATGAAATAATTATTCTCATGGTTTTCATTTAATATCATCCCTCTGATTATAAATACAGTTGAAATTGAAAACATTACAAAGGTAATAAACATTTTGAGAATTAATTTAATATATTTTTTATAATTATATAGATATATGTAAGGCAATATATTTTAATGTAATATGATTGTTATATATATATATAACTATTGTACATATGGTCATTAGACATATAGATATTTCATATATATATATATCTATTAGTTATATGGTCATCAAATATTCTTGTATCCAATAGGTTCATTAAAGTTTGGTAATTGCAGGCAACCAGTTAAAATTATATAATTAACCAATAGTAAATGTTTCTCGAAAGAAATAAAAGAATAATAATATTTTAATATAAAAAACTATTTAATTTATTAAACATTATATTAAAAAAATTAATTTATGTGTTCAAATAATGATTCTAATATTTATGGGTTTATAAAATTGAGTGTTTAGAAGATAAATAATGGGATGGGATTAAATTCATTTATAAGGGATTGTTTTAAAATAATTATTTAAAATTATTTTGGGCGTTTTTATGTGAATAAATAAATTTATCACTATTTAATTATGGTTTCAATGAAATTTATTTCTTATACATATAATCTGAGAAATTACCACTCAACTAATGATTGTTATTTTTTAAGGAATAATAATAAATTAATTGTTTGGATTAGAGATATATTTTAAAAACACTATTTTTATATATTATATATTTATTATTTTAAATTTAGTTTTGAATTATTTCAGAAATTAAATAAAATTAAATTAATTTCATATTTGAATTCATAAAATTAAAATTTAGTAATAGGATCATTTTATTTTATTCCTAAATATATGTTGCTAATATAAAAAGTTTTTACCATAATAAAGGCTGAGTTGATGTAAAAGAGTTTAATTAAGGGACAAAGTCATAAAATATAATAAATAATATTTTTAAATGAATGGATGGTGGAATGATCTACCTTAAATAATCATTTATCAATTATTTTTTAACTTGTTTCATCCCTTCATATTTAAATTACAACCTTATACATTACGTAATTAGTATTTTCCAAAATTCCACTCAATATCAATTATAAAGGAACCCCTCAACTACACACCTAATAACACAAATATCTACCATAGTTATCTAAAATATTGATCAAAATTACCTCCCTAACAATCATCTATAATTCTAGGTAATCATTGGTTACATAAAGAAATCCCAAACCCCTCATTTCTAAGAGGCTCTCTAAGAGGACATTCATATCATCAACATATGAGTTATCATATACGTAATCATTCATCTGTATATAATTCATGAAAATCATATTCAATCTAATTTTTCACTTTAATAACATGTTTTTAAATAATTTGGATTATGTAAAATTTTTATTAGTAAAATAACATAACTATTTTTGATTCATTAAATAGTTATAACGCATTCTGGTTTTGGCCAAATTTACACCGACATGAACAATGTAATAATATCTAAATCATGAATTTAAAAGATAAATTATATACAAGAAATATTATGTGATAATAATATACTTAATATGATTTCATAATTCTAGAATGGTATTATTAATAGTTATATACAATAATAAATTTTATATTTTATTCAATAAAAATTCAAAAAATGGGGATTATTTGTCATTCAATGCGAACAATCATTAGAAGTTTCATGAAATGACAATGGGAATATAGAAATATATCAACAAATATATTCTAATAATCATGAAAATTATATATGTTATTAACCCATCATCCCGGAGTATGTAACAGAACCACCTTACTGAAACATGCATGGAAAAAATTGATCAATTAAATGTGAATATTAATATTAACTATTAAAAATTAATATATGAGTAAAAAATAATTATAAATGAATGGTGTTGAGTAAAATAAATATGAATATGGCTCTTATTTTTATGAGTAACAAACATAAATTTGTATGCATGGAGTTATACTACATTCAATGAAGTGGGAATCATAGGTAAACGTTTATTTTATAATATCCCTTTGAAATTGAGAATTCATATGTTAAATTTTAATTATGAGATTTTTTTTAAAATTTTCTCAAAAATTAATTCTAGTTTTTTATCATATATTTATTTATATGTTTTTCATGTCTTCATTCTTTTTCACTTAAATTTAATTCAAAAATAAAATAAAATGATGAATGAAAGTTGAATTGGCATTGTCTATTATTTTTATTAAATAATCTAAGCATTCTATGTAAATATTGTTTTATATGTGTTATTATCTATACATAAATGATTTCTTATGACATTATAGAATTGTATTTTACATTATTTTCAAAATATTGAAAGAAATATTTTATCATTTTCTACCTCGATCATATTTCATTAACTTTAATTATGTGTAAAATTTTTAATGGATTCTTCCTTTTTAATTTTTTCTTGATGAATGAATTTTCATCCCATATTATTTTCTTTTCAATAAGAATACTCCCTTCCATGTTTTGATGATTTCGTAAAAAATAATTTTATTCCCATTTTTTCATTAAATATTTTTCAAAATTAAAGGAATATTATTCAAAAATTTCAATGTAATTATATAATGTCTTTATAAAATAGTTTCCAACTATTTAAATATAATTTAATGTTTCAAACTCTTATATTTCCCATGATATAATTATGATATAATTAAATTATTATATTTTTCTTGTTTATTTATCACAAATATGTTTAGTTTTAATTATGTAACTAGTGTTCCCTAAATTATATAACCCACCAATGCATTGATATAAGATTTATATATCATGATATGACATGTAATGTATTGATTAGTTTAGACTATATGCTACACTACTCATTCCATTATATGAATATGGTTATGAATGTGAGACTGGATGTAGGAAAATATGTCATATTCTTTATGTATGGCCCACACACGTATTCTAATCATTTTAAAATTACAACGACTTAGGGAGATCAGAAAGAGTGTATATATTTTGGACTACATGAAATGAGATATTTCATAGTATGTATGTCAATGATCGGTATGTTAGAAAGTTAATTATGAGGGTGAATTCTAATGGGATGTTATAAAAATTTCCCATAATTTAATTAAAATGATTAAATACTACAATGTATTTTTTCAATAGAATCCACCAAACATCTAAATGAAATAAATCTATTTGGGTAATAGTTATCACCTTATGAAGTCAGCACAATTTCATTACAGCTAGATAAAATTTATCCATTTATTATATTTATAGGATATAAATTAACGAAGTGGTAATGTTTTATATGGTAACAAATTATATTGTATCGAATCAGATGCTAATGATTACATCACCGTTCTAGATATGTCTTCAATAAGAATTAAATTTGGAGTTGATATTTTTCACTATATATCATCCTTGTATTGATAGTCATTCTGGTAAGAATATTTAAACTCTAGAATATATATTGAGATCATTTTAGATATGTTTCAATGGTATATTGTATCAATTGAATTACTGTTTTTACTTTTATTATAATAATATCTGTCACTAACCATTCAAACTGATCTTTATGAATCCCTCTACGGTAGGAAGTCTAGAACTCTAATGTGATGGGATGATGTTAGAGGGAAAAAATATTGGGACCCAATCAATATGAGGAATCATTAGGGAAGTTTATCTCAATTTAGAAATACTTTAAGTTAGTTGAGATTCATTAGAAATGTTATTCTGGTAATCATTAGGGATATCTATAGATTGATGTAAATGATAAGGTATTTCTGTGAATATATCATTTTTATAAGGATATATGATTTCAAAAGGTGGGAAAGTTGAGCCCCTGATAAATTGGTCCTTTAAAATTATTAATCATAATTGGTTGGTTTCTAATATATTGGTTCTTCCATCGATTCTCTCTAAAGTACACAATTTGTTCCATGTATCAATCTTAAGGATTTAAATACATTCTCTTTCACATGTAGAAAACTCATAGGTTATACCAGCATAGCATGATCACTATCATGATAAAGAATTATCGGATGCTCTAAATCAATGATTGACATATTTAGAGAATAATACCACTCACGTGATCAATATTTTGATATGAAACAATAAATTTGAGGAATCTATGTTTGAAATCAAGGATGTGACATGATATATATAAAACCCCAAGACTTCATAGTTTGTTATCTCTTTAAAGTAATTCAATATCTTTTTCTACACGCAACACTTAGTTCGACAGCACCACAAAATACCAAACTAGCCGTTAAAAATCAGTTATGAATATTTTTAACTGCATTTTGAATTTTATATACTCCAGATAATTTTATAATCCATATTATGTGTTTTTAGACATAATATAAGAACAAATTCATTTTTTTAGATAAAAGAATTATTTTTAAAAAAAATGCAATTTTACTACCTTTAAATGGAGAACCCTTTTTAAATCCAATACTTGACAATATTATATATTAAATCTAATTAAATTTAATTATTATTTATAAGAGGGACATTATAATTCAGTTTGGATAAATTTTTGGTACACTTTCTAATAACATTCCAATTTTGATGGATAGTGAAAAATATTAAATATTAAATAAGAACAACCTATTTAATCTAAATAATTTAAAGTGTTAAACTATGAATTTGAGTGCTTTTAAAGTATAAATATATTTTATTTTTATTATTTTATATAATTTAGGTTATTTAATATAATTTTACATTTAAATTCTACATAAACACTTATCAATCTTTTGATAGTTTTTACTTATTAGAAACCCGCTTTCTAGTTTTGAAAGAGAGAAATAATATTAAATTAATTAATGAAACTCATATGATTTGAATTTGGGAAAATATACATCACTTTTAGATTTGTAATATCAAAATTATCTTAGGGTGATTTTTTGGTATTATTCTGAAAACATAAAATTTTGGATGAATAGTGAAAAACAGTGCATTATTATTTAAAACTGACTATTATTTAAATAATAAATATCATTATTTAAATGTATTTTTAAGTAAAAATAGTTATATAATACTTATATTAGTTTAATTTAATTCATTGGGGTCATTTTATAATAAAATTAGATGTATAAAATGTTATTGAATTTTTCAATGCCTTTAACCGACCTTATATAAACACTTGTAAATTTGCATAAAATGTAATTTTAAAGCATCAATGAATGTAATTTCAATAATATTAGAGACATGGTTGAAATTAGTAAGTAAAATGGGGTTTAATGTGATGAAAATATTTTTTTAATAGTATCTTTGGAATTTTATTTAACACTATAAAAATTAAACAGGGTAATTAAAAGGTAAAATTGATATTATCGTTAACCTAACACATGTACAAGTAATATTGAATAAGTGTATTTAGACCAAAATAAACTTTAGGTATAAAATATGATTCTTTTGGTCCTCTTGGATTAGATTAAGATAATTATTATTATTTTATTTAGAGAAGAGTTAAAAGTGTTAAATTCAATGTTTAATAACTAAACCATTTTTAATATAAGAAAATACATAAAATAATTTAGACTATAAATATTCATTAGAAAGATAAAATTATTTCCCATATAATTTTTGTTTATTTGATATTTTTAGAGTTTAAATATATTACATCCCTCCTTTTTATTACATAATGTTTCATTACATTTTACAAACAGCGGATCTTTAAAGTCTAATGCCTTGGAAATCAAGAACTATAAAACATGAAAACGCTAAAAATTATTCTGAAGCACTTTTAAGGCATCATCATATGTTCATCCTAAGTTAAATTAAAACATATCATATCCTCGAGACATACATCAAAGGAATGGGTGTGCTGAAGGCCCAGTAAGGGTAAATAAGGGAATCAGTTTACTTGTGATATCAATGAGAACATGATAAAAAACATAAATACATGAGAAATTAAAGTATAGGAATATAATAATGAAATTAACATGAAACATAACTTGAATATTTAGCTACAACATTTCATATAGACATTCATGAACATATCACTAATGTTCATCCCTAAGGTGTCATAAAAATTACCATGGTTAGTCACCAAGGTATCGTGAAACTTGTCATCTCTAGAGATTAATTATTTACCCAATACATTGAAATGCTATCAGGGTGCACCCTTAATATGTATTTATTTTCATTTGATCCACATAGATCATAATAAAACAGTTCATAGATAACCCATAGAGAATAAAATAAATGAGTTTCATTTTAAAATTGTGACGTTTTAAAAGATCTTCAAAATAAGATCATTATGTCATTTATAACCCAAGGAAAGGGAGTAAGGGTTATATGTATATCAATTATAGAATAAAATATATCATTATTTGTATATTTATGAGAACCCATAGAAATGGAATAGGTCAGGGTATTCTCATAAATAAAAAATTTAATTTTTCGAGAGAAAGAGACATAAATTTTGAGGCGGAATTTCTACAGCATAATGGCTATATATCATGGTTTTAGAAAATAATACAAAATAGAGGGGAAAGAGGTCACCCATCCATAAATGAATCAATTTACAGTAGAGGGACATAAAAATGAAATAAGATCGTGGTGTGGACATTGGAATGGCATACCACATCTAAAAAAACTTGAAAGGAAAGAGAAAATGTGATTTCTTTTACGAAAATTCGGTCACCTAACGACCTCACTTAAAAATTCAAAAAAATCAATTTATGAGTGAGGAAGGGGTCTCTCGTCATTTGGAGATGAAATTTAAGTTATTAAAGTTATATAATAACAATCACCCAAATTATAAAATGGAACTATAATACATAACATAAAGGAAGTCATGACTTAAAAGTGGAAGGTGAATGTTTTCCTTACCTTGATGTGTAACTTCGAAAGCATATTTGTCATGACCTTGGGAGGCTGAATGGAACCTTGGCAGGACTTCTAGGGAGGTAATGATTCTATAACATAGTTGGGGTGTTTTTAGGAATGTAATGAATGGGGGAAAGGCTTGGTATTATATGAGAAGTGAGGGAATAAGTTATTAAATTCCAATAGACACCTCATCAGTGGTATTGGAAAAACCATGGGCTTTCCCATGGTATTTTCATGGTATTTTCCACTTGTGACACCTGATAGTATATATTACTATTCATAAGTCAACTATAATTATTACATTATTATTACATCATTAATGATATCATTTAACACCTGAAACTCAAAACTGTATTTTTACCATTCATAGAAATTTAAACTGTTTCAGAAGAGTACCAAAAATTAATCTTAACATAATTTCAATACTCTAAATTCATAAATGAAATCCATTATATGGAAATAATTTTCTAACTATTTTTAATGTAATTTATAAATAAAAACACTATTCAGATGGAAACAAACTAATACTTTACTAATAATTTCTAAAACAGTTATTTACTTATTTTATTGAATCACATTACCTAATCAAGGTGCCTAAATTATATTAATACTTTCTAACATGAGGGTACTATTCCATTTGGTCACATTACTATTCAAATGAGTAAAATTAATATTCATATTTTACTGTTCACCAAAAATTAAGTTGATATTATTAGACTCTAAATTTATTACTGAACACAACTGTGGAAGATAATTTTTTGAAAATCATTACACATTATTAATTATTTAAGGTTGAAATAAATATTTTAAAATATTGATTTTTTTTAAAATTCATCAATAATATACATCATATATTTCTTGAAATTGGAAATTCACAAACAATACCGTAATAGGAAATAACAATTTTATTTATCTCACAGGATTACACAATGATTCTAAGGATTCGTTACATATCCCCTTACAACACCTGCATAGGACCTAAGTGAAAGGTGTGCTAAGGTGATAGAATCTTGGGGTGGCATGTCCAGCATTGCCCGAGTGGTGATTTCTATCAGCTTGGACTTCTCCAGTGGGCGATTCCATTCAAGTTTCACATGTTTAAGTTGGTCTTGGGATTGTTCCAGAGCAAAGCCCAATGGTGCGACCTCCTTCCCATGTTCTGTCAGATGGGCTTCGAACGGTCCAATTCTACTGGATGAGACCATCAAATCTTCTTTCTGTGTTAATTGACCAAGATCACTTGTATTTAAAAACAATAATTGTAATGTTAAGAGTTTAGTTTCCAACGATCATATAACTGCTGAAACCCAAAATTCTCATTTAATCATACTCACTTCATTAATTAAAGAATATAATTTTGTTCACAATAACATAAAAAACACACAAATTGGAAAAAATATTATAAAATTTTGAGTTGTTAAATTCTTCACCCCTTAAGAAATTTCATCATTGAAATTTTAACTCGTACCCTTAGAAAAGAAAAGGTTTGGGTACTTCGGCCTCAAATACTTTTCATGTTCCCATGTGGCTTCTTCGCATTTATGGTTCCTCCGTAACACCTTGAAAAGTTAGGTTGTCTTGTTGCGTAGAACCTTGTCTCTACGATCTAATATCTCCACTGGATGCTCCTCATAATTGCAGTCATGTTCCAGTTGTACCACCTCTGGATTTAGTATATGTTAAGGGTTAGGTAAATACTTCCTCAGGAGGGATACATGGAAGACATCACGAACTTGTGCTAGATTTGTAGGAAGTGAATGCTAATAAGCCACTGATCCTATTTGATCAAGGATTTCATAGAGGCTAATTTCCCTAGGACTGAGATTCCCTTTCTTCCCAAACCACTTGAATCTCTACTAAGGTGAAATTTGAAGAAGGACCTTGTCACCAACATCTAACTCCAAGTCCATTGAATGGTTGTTGGCATAAATATTTTGCCGACTCTGATCAGCCTTAATTTGTTGCTAGATGGAATGGACTTTTTCTGTCATCTATTTCACAATATCAGGCCTAAGAAGCTTTCTCTCACCAACTTAATCCCAGCAAGTAGGAGTTCTACATCACTTCCCATATAGAGCTTCATAGGGTTCCATTGGAATGCTCGAGTGGAATCTATTGTTGTAAGAGAACTCAACTAAAGGGAGATGTTGACCCCATCCAGCTTTAAATTCCATCGAGCATGTTCTAAGCATATCCTCGAGTGTTTAAATAGTCCATTCTTACTGGCCATCAGTTTGGGGGTAATAGTCTATACTAAAATTCAATTGTGTGCCCAGATCATGTTTTAGACATCTCTCGTATTTTTATGTGAACCTTGGATCACGATTAAATACGATAGAAAGTGGAACTCAATGTAGCCTTACCACTTCTTTCACATAAATCCTGGCATGTTGATCAAGAGAGAAATATTCCTGAATAGAGATAAAATTGGCAGTCTTGTTGATATGGTCCAAAATAACCCATATCACATTATTTCCTTAGGATGTTCTCAGGAGACCAGTGACGAGGTCCATTAGTGATATTGTCCCACTTCCATGTTGGTAGGGGTAGTGGTTATAATACCCCTTTATGAAGTTGTTGCTCTACCTTCACTTGATGACATACCATTAACCTCGAAGTGTAGTCAGCAATCTCCCTTTTCATATAATCCCACCAATAATCACCAGGAATGTCCCCATTAATTTTTGTACATCCAGGATGTATTGGGAAAGTATAACTATGGGATTCATCCATCAACTCCTTCTTTATTTCCCAAATATATGGAACAAATAGTCTTGTACATAATTTTAGTACACCTTCTTGATCAATATTGAACTAAAGAGACTTCACATCCTTCACAACCTCGAACTTCTTCTGTAAGAAAGGATCTTCTTTATGAGCATTGTTATTCATCTCTAGTAATGATGGTTGTGAAATAATTTTGGTTGTTGTTGATGATGTCCCTTATTTTATAATTCCTATGTCCAACTTCACTAGGTCATTAATCAATGGATCTCTTAGAATCCTCATCATGGAAAGAACAACTGGGTCTTTCCTGCTTAATGCATCAGCAACATTGTTTTCTCTTCCACAAGGAAAATGAATTAAAAAATCATAGTCTTTAATAAGTTCCAACCATCTCCATTGTCTCATGTTTAATTCCTTTTGTGTGAAAATATATTTCAAACTTTGATGGTCTGTGTATATATCACATTTATTCCCATAAATATAGTGTCTCTATATCTTCAGAGAAAAAAAGACCGCAACCAGCTCCAGGTCATGTGTAGGATAATTCTACTCATGATTCATCAACTCTCAAGATGCATACGCAATTACATTTTCATTTTTCATTTGAACTCACCCAATCCCTTGAGAGATGCTTAACTAAAAATAATGAATCCTTCCCCACTTGAGGGAAGCGTTAAAACGGGTGTAGTAACCAATATCTTCTTCATCTCATGGAATCTTTCCTCAAACTCCTTTGTCCAGATGAACATGACCCCTTATTCACGTTAACTTGGATAATGTATTACAATGTTGTGAAATGTTTTTCACAAACATCCTATAATAAAGTTCTAATCCAAGGAGACATAGAATCTCAATTATTGTTGTAGGATGAGGCCACTCCTCTACAAAGTTTTTCTTAGTAGTGTCAATTGTGATTCCTTCATTGGTTATAATGTGCCCCACGAATGAAACATGTTGTTACCAGAATTCACATTTACCGGACTTTCCAAAAATCCTCTCCTTACAAAGGGTTTTCAAAATTACCCTTAGATGGTCATCCTGCTCCTCGTGACTTTTGGAATATATAAGAATATATTTATTAAAAACTTCCAAAAAGTTGTCAAGGTAATCCTTAAGGATTATATTCATCAAATCTATACAAATAGCAGGTGCATTTGTCAGTCTGAAGGGCATAACAACAAAGTCATAATGCTCATATCTTGATCAGAAGGAAGTTTTCGGAATATCTTCTTTCTTCACCCTCAATTAATGATAATAAAATCGAATATCAATTTTAGATAAGAATTGAGCCCCACAAAGACGGTCAAATAAGTCATAAATTCTTGGAAGAGGGAATTTTTTATTCACTATGATCCCATTCAGTTCTCTATAATCAATACATAGCCACCTCATTCTATCTTTCTTCACAAAGAGAACTGTTTTTCCCCTTAGAGACACACTCGGTCAGATAAAACCCTTCTCCAAAAGATCCTGGAGTTGTTTCTTTAATTCCTATAGCTCTACATTTTCCATCCTATATGGGGTCTCTAATATCGTATGAGATCTCATTACGAGTTCAATAGAGATCTCTACCTGTCTTTCTGGGGGAGGTCCGTGTAACTCTTTGGGAAATAGTTCAACGTATTCCTGGACGATGGGGAAATTTTCAACCCTTAAACTATCATCTCCCACTTCTTCTTCATTGATCAACTTCATAAAGAAGGATATAGGGGGTTCTTCTAGACCAAGTTCAGGTTGAGATATCTCCCCGTGGAAAATAACTGTAGGTTTTCAATTCAAGACTACTGATATTTCCTTGCATCTGCATTAGATCATAGCATTATACTTTGAGAGCCAATCCATCCGTATTATAATGTATAATTATATCATGGTAATGACTACTAAATTTTTAATAAAATTGTGCTCACTAAAGTAAATAATAGAGTTTAAAAACCCTGACGATGCTTGGATAATCCCACCATGAGTCCTGACTGATAATTCTACTTTTACAAAATCAGATGTTGATTCTAAATTCATTACTAACATGGAAGTAATAAAGGAATGTGTAGAACCAGAATCAAACAATGTACTTTCTTGCTTTGAGAGAACTACAAGATTATCTGCAACCACATCATTTGGCGCTACAAAATCAGCCGTAGTGATTGAAAAAGTATGACCTTCTTCCCTTGGCCATTGCTGAGGCTGATGGCGATTCCCCTCCATTGCCCTAGGATTTGGACAATTATTGGAAAAGTTCCCAAGTTTTCCACACTTAAAGAAAAAGAAATTAGGTAGGGCCTGCACTATCTTACCCCGTATTTTGTATTTGGATATTCAGGTTTCACCTTCATCAACAATTCCTCGCAATATGGCCATCTCTTTCACACTTGTTTCATTTCCCACTCCCTAGCAGGAAGTTCTTCGAATTATTCTTCCAAAATTTATTACACATGGGATGTTTCACTTTCTTTCCTCATCTTCCCTAATCAAAATTTCCTCCCTAAGCTGGGCTCCATCAATCTCTTCTTGTCATTTGATTTCAGAGGCCATTGCGTCTCACCAAACTCCAAGTCGACTTTCATCACACTCCGCACGTTCTCCATGTAGCTGTCATAGTATCGGTTGGCTAGATTATTCCATAGATTAGGTATTATTCCAACAAAGAATCTATCCACATTCCCACTAGGATCCACGATGAAGCTTGAGGAATAATGTGAAAGCTGAGTGAAGTTCATCTCGTAGCTTCCCATAGATTCGTTCTCCTTCTGCTTCAGATTTAGAAACTCTATATCCATTATTGTTCTAATGGAACAAGGGAAATAATTACTAAAAAATATACCTTTTCACTCTTCCCACTCCATAGATTCAATATCCACTATTTTCATCAGTTTTTAATCTGTTTCCACCACTAATCAGCTTCTCCATATAAGCGATACACAGCTACAGTGCCCTTCTATTGCTCTGAACAAAGGAGCTCCGAAAAAATCATCTCGATGGAGCTGATCCAATTCTCAAAAATCAATAGGTTCGTCGATCCACTAGAAGGATCGTAGTCGTTGAAACGTAAAGGACTCAACAAAATGTTGTTCCATTGGTGGTGGGATCATTCTCTATGCTTGATTCTAGTTATTCCCCATAACTTGATTATGATGGTTCATCATTCACATTAATTCTTCCATTCCCACTTTTATCGGAGGTTTGTTAGCACATGGTCCATTACAGTCACCATTTGCATGGTTCCTCCTATTGCCTAACATTTTAAAAAATATTAAAACCTTAGTGATGAAATTATTTAATTTAATAATATTTTAACTATAATGGATCTTATGTCTTAAAACATCATTCTTAAACCATTTCATTTCTCTATAACTCCTTCATAATGATTCAAAAAAAGAATTCAATTAACCAAACATACCCTCCGGGAGTGTCATAACCAAGAGTGCAGCAAGGCCCATTGTCTTGTATCAGTTCCCATTCGAGTCTAGCTCATACCAGTGTTTTCAGGTTTTACCCCTATGTACATCTGTGCAAGAGCCACCTCTGCCTACTCGTATCTAGACCAGGATATATATGCTAGATAAAACACTTACTCAATACTCACCAAAATACCATGATGTCTTCCAATATTTAAAAATTTTTATAGGGTTCTTCGTAAAGTTTTAACATCCTAATTTCCAAATAAAACTAAATTATCCTTTGATAACAACTATGGAATCCCACCATTTTATTACATAACTTTTCATTACATTTTACAAATAGATGATCTCTAAAGTCTAGTGTCTTAGAAATCAGGATCAACAAAACAAGAAAAAAATTAACATTATTCTAAACCACTTGTATGGAATCATTATAAGTTCGTCCAAATTGATATAAATGCATCTCATAACCGGGGGACCTTCATCAAAGGAAAGTGTGAGCTAAAGGCCCAAAAAGGGTAAACAAGGGAATCTGTTTACATGTGATATCATTAAGAACTTCATAAAAACATAAAGACAAGAGAAATGGAAGAATAGGAATATCATAATGAAATGAACATGAAACATAACTTTAATATTTGGCTACAAAATTTCATTTAAGTATTCAGGAACATATCCCCAATGTTCATCCCCGAGGTGTTATAAAAAATACCAAGGTTATTCACCAAGGTATCATGAAACTTGTCATATCTAGAGACTATTTCATTACCCAGTGCATTAAAGCGCTATCAGGGTGCACCCTTAATATGTCTTTATTTTCATGTGATCCACAAATATCATAATGAAACATTTCATAAATAAGCCATAGATAATAAAAGAAATTGGTTTAATTTTTAAATCATGACGTTTTAAAAGTTCTTCGATATTAGATCATTATGTCATTTATTACCCAAGGAAAGGGAGTCAGGGTAATATGTATTTCAATTAAAAAATAAAATATATAATTTTATATATTTATGAGAACCCATATAAATTAAATAGTTATGGTATTCTCATAAATAAAACAAGATAATTTTCTGAGAGGAAGAGAGAGAAATTTTAAGGCGGAATTTCTGCAGGATGACAGTTATATATCATGGAATTAGAAAATAATAAAAAAGAGAGTGGATAATGGTATATCATTAATAATTGAATAATTTTTCAGTATAGGGGCATAACAAAAAGAAATAAGATCATGGTTTGGACATTTTAATGACATACCACATGAAAAAGAAACTTGGAAGGAAAGAGAAAATGTTATTTCTTTTATGAAAATTTGGAAGCCTAACGACGTCACTTAAAAATTTAGAAAATGAATTGATGAGAGAGGAAAGGGTCTTTCATAATTTGGAAATTAAATTAATATTATTAAATATATATATATATATATATAAGAACAATACCCCACATAATAAAATGGATATATTAGACCTTACATAAAGTAAGTCGTGACTTAAAAGTGGAATGTGAAAGTTTCCCTTAACTTGAAGCATAACTTTGAAATATTAATGGTCCTGACCATGGGAGGCTTGAGGGAACCTTGGGAGGACTCCTTGGTATGTAAAGAGACCATAACTTCGTAGGGGTGGATTTTGGAATGAAATGACTAAGGGAATGACATGGTATTTATAGGAGAATTGAGGGAATAAATTATTAATTTCCAAGGGCATCTCATCAGTGGTATTGGAACTACCATGGGCTTTCCCATGGTATTTTACGATCGTATAGGACATTTGTGACACCAAATATCATTTCTTACTATTCATAAGTCGACAGAAATGATTACATTAATAATAAATCATTAATGATGTCTTTAAACACCAGAAACTCAAAACTGTATTTTTACTATTCACCGAAAATTCAACTGTTTCAGAAAAATCCCAAAAATTCACTTTAACCTAATATTGATTGTCTAAATTAAAAAATGAACTCCATTTGATGAAAATAATTTTCAAATTATTTTTTATTAATTTTTTTTTATAAAAACACTATTCACATAAAAAATCAAATACATAATAATTAATTTCTAGAATAGTTGTTTAATTATTTTAGTGAATCACATTACCTAATCAAGGTACCTAAATTATATTAATAATTTATTATGTGATTTTATTATTCCATTTAGTCACCTAACTATTTATAAGTGTAAAATTACTTTCTATAATTTACTATTCACCAAAAAATTATGTTGATCTTATTAGACACTAAATTTTTACTGAACACAACTATATAAGACCATTTTATGAAAATCATTAAACATTATTAATGATTTAAGGTTTACATAAATATTTTAAAATATCTTATTTTTGTTTCAAAATTCATCAAGAATATATATCCTATAGTTTTGGATATTTGAAATTCACAAACATTACCAAAATAAGAAATAATAATTTTATTTATCTCAAAGGAGTACACAAAGCAGATATGGTCTCATTACATAGACCCTTATAACACCAAAAAAACACCTAAGTGTAAGGCGTTCTAAGGTGATTGAATCAAGGGGAAGCTCGACCAACATTTCTAGAGTGGTGATTTCTATCAGCCTGAACTTCTATCGTAGGAGATTCTGTTCAAGCTTTAAATGATGAAGTTCGACTTCGGCTTGGTCAAGAGCAAAGCCCAATGGTGCAACCTCCATCCGGTTTTCTGTCATATGGGCTTTAAATGGCCCGAGTCTACTTGATGGGGCCATCAAATCTTCTTTCAATGTTAATTAACCATGATCACTTGTATTTATAAAGAATAACTGTAATGTTAAGAGTTTAGTTTCCAATGGTCATATAATAGTAGAAAACCAAAAGTATCATTTAATCATACTCACTTCATTAATTAAACAACGTATTTTTGTTCAGCTTAAAATATATAACACACAAATTTTAAATATAAATTAATAAAAGTTTGAGACTTTACAAAATAATTAAATTTATTTATGACACAATGATGATGTAGTAATTACCTTAATATTGAATGAATAAAATAATTGGTATTATAAATATTAATATAATTTTAAAATGAGACTTTTGATGTATTCGACTAATATTATAACTAAATATTACATTCCAGGTTTGATTAAATAATTTTTTTTCTAAGTGATAAATTTTTTATGACTTTCACAAAAACCCAATACTAAATAGTGACAAAATTGACATAAATGTGTTTTTAAAACAAAGGCTATATTATTAAATGATATAATATTACAAAATATATATGCATTAGACAAAAGATATATATATATAATGATATATATATATTTCATTATAGAACCACTTTGTATTATCATGGAATTTTATATTATGTTTATTAACCAGGTAATATAAAAATACAAGAAAACATTGTAAAAGTTAAACTATTTAACTAAGAGTTAAATATAAACGATAAGGTTAATATGGTGACCAAATCTTGTATAAAACCTATTGTTTGAGATGATTTAGACCCATAAACTTATTATCCTAGAAATAAATCCATTTTGAGACATTATAAATTGAATATTATTTTATACTAAAATATTATTTCAAACTTTTCCTAAAGTGAACCTCACCTCTCTAAATAAATGGTACTTACCCATCTCTAAAAATCATACCTATAAAGCCATTTATCTTAGCCAAAACCTACCTAAGTATCCTCCCAACTACCATAAATTTATTGTAGAGTCCTTAATTTGGTCATAAACAAACCTAAGGATCCATTTTGATCAAATCAATAAGGATCCCGAAGAAGAGGTAATTACTTCATCACCTCTTTCAAAGTTATTTTCTTCTTTCACTTACTCTTTATTTGATTTTTCCCTTACTAAAATAATAAATATAGTAAATTAATCATAAAAACGTACTATTATAAGTATGTTACACCATATTAATTATTCTATCAATCCTATTAATGTTAGAGTCACCATACGAGTATACGTACAACTCACCATCTCCACGTCATGGTGTAGTATGCTCTTCAACACATCATTTTTTGGATTGGTATAATAATGAGTATAATTAATGTAAATAAAAAATATGACATGATAATTATTCTATTCATATAATATACCATCCAAATACATACAATTTTACCATCAATAGAATGATATCTTCACTCGTGCATACGTTTGGTTTACTGTCTCCACGACGTGATGAGATTCATTTCCACATTCACCATTAAGTAATGAGTATAAAAATATATATTTTTAATAAGAATGTAATATATTACATAATAATTCCACTTTAAATATATACATATACACACATATTTATCATTCACTTACTTCCGTTCAATACCATATGAAAACAGAAGCAGTTTTTATGCATACGTACGACCTACCATCTCCATAAACATTGTTTTCCATTTCATATATCAATCTATAATACATATTTATATTATTAATATATATGATAGATAAATAATTTTTTATATTATTATATAAATTAAATCATTATATAAGTGATATGATCAAGAATAACAAATTTAAACATGTACGATAGGGAAACCGATTATTACCTGAAATATTATTTTAACATAGAAATTATTATTAAATGGGTAGTATAAATATATAAATGAATATATTATGATATAATAAATATGAATATGGTTATTGAATAATTTCATAACATAATTTGGTCATTATACAATAAGTTAAATGTACCCACTACCAAATGAAATACAAGGTAAGGGTTAATTTTACAATCTCTTTATTTATACGAGGTTATTTAATCATAAGTATCTACTGGGACTTCTTTACCATCCAAATCTGTGTTTATTAAAAATTTATTTCAAAACATTTTTAATATTTCCTATGATATGTTTTAATTTCATTAATGACCTTGTTTGAATTTTTATAAAATGTTTGGAAAGGAATCTTTTCGTTGTTTTCCAAACAAGGTACTTTCTGACCTTTTTGAAAAGTTATGGTAGGAATGTTTTTTTATCATATATAGATGGTGCGTCTATTTTTCTCTATTATAATACCTTTGAAGCTTCCCATACAAGATTACAATAATATTTTCTAAATAAATTTCTTCTTTTATAATTACATGACTTTTAAATTATATCAAATTAGAAAGAGATATTTCTCTCAAATAGTTTTGATTTCATCCATGTCATCAACCTTTGCTAGATTTTATGCTTATTTGATGTTGATTAATTATGATACAATCTTCTATATTTTATTGAAGGTTTTGTGATATGTTTGACTTTGTATTTTCTATGTTTATACAATTCTTGTTTTACAATTAAATTATTTACATTTCTTATGCTAGTTTTAATATGAATGTTTATGTCATGTTTAAACATTTTAATATAGGGAATGAATTGGACTTAGTAAGTGATTGTAGGATCCTTCTATAGATCCTTGATACATCAGTTGGTCTCATTAAAGAAACTATTTTATTGGCATATGGCCTTAAAAAATGTTATTTGTAGTCTTATCATGAGGCCTTGACTATGTGGTTATGAAGTCCGGAATTTTGCATACCATAATTATAAAACTAGATATTAATATTACATGTGATTATTTTAATTGTATAATATACATGTGAATAATTAAATGTAATTATTGGGTTTATATTTTCCATATTATGCTGAAGTTTAATATTAAAAGGCTTGTGTTTTAGTCTTACACATTGCCTTAAATGTTTATACTTATTTATCATAGTTTCTCCTATGTTGTTATCCATACTGAGCATCTAAGATCCCCCCTTTATTATGTTCTCTTTTCCCAATAATTGATGTTGTATATTAGGATTGACCTACTAGGATAGGCGTAGGGATATAATTGTGTCCAAAGGGAACAAAATGTTATTGTTTTTTATTTCATGATGTAATGAAAAAATTATGTATATATCTATACATCCAAGGCTACTAGCCTAATCGGTATTTCGATACATGATCTCTTATGATCATTCCAATTTTATCTAAAAATTCACGGAATCTAGGTAACTAGGCACTGGGGGTTACTATTGGTTTCAGAGGAATTTTATCAACAACCTTAGAAATAGATTTAAATAAACTCTGATTTTTAAACATTACCCAAAAATACAATTTTAGAATTAGTATATAATAACATCATAGAATTTTTGTAATGTAGAGATTTTGTGAATTTTCCAAGAAATACATCCCTTTCTGAATACGATAAAGTAGAGGCGTCTCTGGCACAGATGTACCTAGAAGTGAAAACTATGGTAAGTAGTGTCGGGCCTAACCGGAGGTATCATGGTACACAACAATGGGGCTTCATGCACTATTGGTTATGACACTCCCATGTGATATGCTTATGATAATTCACATTTTCATTAAAAACCATTATGAAAGATTTATTAGTAAATAACTCCTTTAATAAAACATTTTATTTATGATTATGGATTGTATATATAATCCTTTAAATTTATGATTGGTATTTTACAAGTTTAGATTTATGAATTTTGGTTCGTATACTATCATAGTGTATGTCTTTGTTTAGAAATGTTGCCTATTAGAAGTAATAAGAAATCCAGGAACACCTATGATCCAAATAGTAAGACAGTTCATATATTTCATGGTCTTAAGACAACATTTAGAAGGGAAATAGTCTCCCACGTATTCTCATTATATGACAAAATAATATCATGTATTAATATGATTTTTAAAGAATTATTTGAGTCATATGTCTTTTAAGGGAATCCAAATAAGAAAAGGATGGTAGAGACAATCATGGAAAAAGGGATGGTGGGAAATACAGATTTTACCATATGTGATAGCTATGCAAAGAATCACCATGGTCAATGCCTCAAGGGAATAGGAGTTTGTTATAAGGGTGGAGAAAAAGGACACCAAGTGCATGATTTCAAGGGTAACAAAATGGTTCCAAATATAAAATGCTTCATCCGCAAGGAGTTGGTACACTACGTGAATCAATGTTCCAATCATCAGAGTATACGACCAATGATGTTGTTGGATAATAATCATGTTATGATACTACTGTAGAGGAAGAGAAATGAATATTTGTATTATGTTTTTATTAAATAATTATGTCATATGAGTGTTGTGTCAATGATGTACTAGTTATAATAATTATGGAATATATAAGGACTGTAATGCAGTACTACTTCATTAATGATTCAAGATTTTGTGTTACCATGAAAAGTGACTCAATAACAAGTTAAACATTTTGGAAAATATACAAGGTTTAAGGAATGATAGACCGTAATATAGTCTTGATAATGAGTTATTGATTTTGGAATAAGAGATGAATGATTTGGATAAATTATATTGGATATTATTGACAACCATGGAACTAATTAATGGTTTGCTTATTGCATCATTATTGGAGATCACAACATTTTAAGATTTATCGAGTATATCTAGTATTCTATGTTTTATAGAAGGAATACAGAAGTGCATACCTATTAAAATTTGGTTTTCTGGTAATTCATTTTATTACCACATTTTATGAGAATACACAATGAAGGTAATCACAGGAATATTATGTGACCTTCCTTATAAATATTTGATTGTGAGTTCGGAAGAAAATATTGTGGATAAGTTTAAATGATAGAATGTATTAAGATTGACATTAGATACTATTGTTAAGGTTTAAAAATTTCTTATGATTATTTATGGGTTGTTATAAAAAAGGAAACCCGGAGGTCAGGCCACAACATGTCGTGCCTGGAAAGGGCGTGAAACATGAACCTACAACCAAAGGGCGACAATGGTGCATCACCTACCACTGGCCTACATGATGTAATTGATTGTATAATGTAGTTTTTCTTAAATGGTCAGACTTATAAATTATAAATTTATTGTTTTAACCCTATATGATTAGGACAAATAGAATATTTTTGAGTTCTATGATCTTTTTGAAGGAAAGATGAGTTAGTTGTAGAAATCTGTTAAAGGACGAAAGTCTACTTATTAGGTATTTTTTTCTTATTCTATGAAAAAAGAATTTAATCATTTGGGATAGGATCTCAAAACCAAAAATGTGTTATCCTAAAAATGTATGTCTTGTTGAACCGATGATATTTTAACCTATCATAAATTTATGGCTTTGAAATCCTCAATTTTCCATTTATTATTCACTTGTTTGCGATTGATGACGTTAATCACTCCCTATATATATTTATGTTTTCCTCCAATTATGTGTCTATAATTTCTACCAATGTTCTCATATTAGAAACCATAATTTTTTGGTGACTTTTGCATTTCCCAATCCCTCTTATTAAGAATAAATTTTATTATCCTTATTTCTGATTAGGTTTTCCAGAGAGGTATTTTATATTTTAAATCTTTTATTTTTTAAAAACAAATTAAAATTGAGAGTAAATTATTAATTTAAAGGAGGAATACTGTAACACCCCAATATTTCATAGTATGTTATCACTTTAAAGTAATTCAATAGCTTACTCTACACGCAACACTAAGTTAGAGTGCACCACGACTTACCAGACTAGTCGTTCAAAAAGTGGTTATGAATTGTATTAATTGGATTTGGAATTTATTATACTCCATATAATTTTATAATCACTATTATGTGTTTCATAGACATAATATAAGAACAAATTTATTGTTTTCTGATAAAAGAAGTATTTATCAAAAAATGAAATTTTACCGCCTTTTAATGGAGAACCATTTTTAAATACAATATTTGACACTTTTATATATTCTATTTAATGAAATTAAATTATTCCGTATAAGGGGAACATAAAAACTTAGTTTGGATATATTTTTGGTTCTTTTCTGATATATTTCATATTTTGGGGAATAATGAAAATCACTAAATTTTAATTGAAAATATTTTTTTAATCAAAATAATTTATAGTGATAAAATATGAATTTGAGTGTTTTAAAATTATAATTAGATCATATTTTAGTCATTTAATATAAATTTGGCCATTGGATATAATTTCACATTAAAATTGTACATAAATAAATGTCAATCTTTTGATAGTTTTTACTTTTTAAAAACCAGCTCTCTAGTTTTGACAACTATAATTAATTTTAAATTAAATAATTAAAGTCATATGTTTTAAATTTTTTAAAATAGAAATACTTTTTGGATTTGTAATATCATTATTATATTTGGGTGTTTTTTTGTATTTTTATGAAAACGTGCAATTTTTTATTAATAGTGAAAAACATAAAGTTATTGTTTAAAAGAAAAATTTATTTAAATAAGTATTGTTTTTATTAAAATTTATTTTTAAGTAAAAATAGATAAATAATACCCATATTAGTTCAATTTAATTCATTTTAGTAATTTCATAATAAAATTAGATGTAAAAAAATTTATTTACCTTTTTAACGTCTTTAACCCACCTTCTAGGAACATTTACAAATATGTATAAATTGTAATTTGACCACTTCTATGAATTTAATTTCAAAAATATATGAGACACGGTTGGCATAAGTAAATTAAATGGTTTTAAAAATGATGAAAATAATTTTTGGTGAATAGTAACTTTTGAATTTTATTTACCACGTTTAAAAGTAAATAAGGCAAATGAAGGAAAAAAATGATATTATAATTATCATAAAAAATGTCATAATTATATTTTATAATATTATTTCAAACTACATCAACATTAGGTATAAAATATGATCCTTCTGGTTCACTTATATTAGATTAGTACATAAATTATTATTTTATTTATAGAAGAGTTAAAAGTTTTAAATATAATGATTAACAACTAAACAATTTTTTATATATGGTTATAAAAAAGATTAATTAGACTATATGTATTAATTATAAAGATAAAAATATTTCATACATAATGGTATTATATATATATATATTTTTGATATTAAATAATTAAATTTATTAATGACACAATGATGATAGAGTAATTACCTTATTATTGAAATATTAAAATAATAGATATTATTAATATTAATATAATTTTAAATTGAGAATTTGGATGTATTCTACGAATTATATACATTAGTATGGCATGTTAGGGATGATTAAATTATTTTTTCTTGAAGAGAAAAACTTTTTTTTGACTTTAACAAAAACCAAATTCTAAATAGTGTCAAAATCGACATAAATGAGTTTTTAAAACAAATACTATACTATAAAATGAAATAAGATTCCTAAAAACCTAAATATTGGCCGAAGGACCTATATAATGATATATATGTCATCAATTAACCACTTGAGGATCTATTGGAATTTTATATTATGTTTATTTACCCTAATATAAAAATACATGAAGACAAGGTAAAAGTTAAACTAATTAACTAAGAGTTAAATATAAATGATAAGGTTAACATTATGACATATATTTTTGTAAAAGCTATTGGTTGAGAGGATTTAAACCTATCAAAACATTATCCTTTAAATAAATCTATTTAGAGCCATTATTAACTGAATATGATTTTATAATAAAATAATATTTAAATATTTTCCTAAAGTGACCCTCACTTCTCTTATAAAAAGGTACTTCCCATTTTGTCAAAATAACACCTCCAAAGAAATTTCGATCATCCAAAACCTACTCAAATATCCTCCCAACAACCATAACGTCAACTTAGATACCTTACATTGATAACAAGCTAACCTAATGATACATTTTTATCAAATCAAATGGAAGAACTCGATGAAGAGATAATTACTTCATCACCTCTTTCAATGTTCGTTTCTTCTTCCCCATCCAATTTATTTGAATTTTTCAGTACTAAAATAATATAACTAGGAAATCATACATACTGATATGTTATTATAAATATTGTACAACCATATTCATTATTCTATCCATCTTATGAATGAAAATGTCATCATACATGTGTATGTACATCTAACCATCTCCACGTCGTGGTCTAGTTTGTTATTTAACACTTCATTTTTTGGATGGGAATAATAATTAGTATAATATAGGTAAATAAGAAATGAAAAATTTTAATGACTTTGTATATATATAATAAATGATCGAAATTCATACTATTTCACCATCAATTGAATGATATCATCGCTTGTGCGTACGTAACGCTTACCGTCTCCACAATGCGATGGGATTTATTTCCACGTTCACCATTCAACGATTATTATAAAAAAAATATATTATTAATAAGTATGTAATATATGAAATAATAATTCTACTGGAAATATCTATATGTGTGTGTGTGTGTATTTACATATTTCTCATTTAATTACTTCTGTTCAATACGATATGAAAATGGAAATAGTGTTTATGCGTACGTACGGCCTACCATCTCTATAAATGGAGTTTTCCATTTCATATATATATATCTATTATAGAAATTTATATTCTGAATATATATGATACATAAATGATTCATTATATTCTATAATAAATTAAATCATGATATAAGTGATACGATCAAGAATTACAATTTAAAACATGTACAATAGGGAAAGTGATTATAACCCGAAATATTATTTCAACATAGAGATTATTATTAAGTGGGTAATATTAATCCATAAATGAATAAAATATGATATCATAAATGTGAATATGGTTCAGGTATAATTTAATAACATACTATTGTCATTATATATAAGGTTAAACGTACCCTCAATCAAAGGAAATACTAGGTAAGGGAAAATTTTACAATTTCTTTATTTATCCAAGTTTGTTTATTAGTAAATATCTACTAGGAAATCTTTTTCATCCACATATTGGTTTCATAAAAATGTATTTCAAAACATTTTTAATATTTCCTGTAATATGGGTTAATGTCATTTATACTCTTGTTTGAGTTTTTTTAAAAAATTTTGAGAGGAATATTTCTGTCGTTTTCCAAACAAGGTACTTAATGACTTTTCAACAAATTAAAGTAAGAATGTTTTTTAACATATACGGTGGGTGAGACTATTTTTTCCATTATAACACCATCAAATTTCCTAACTATATTATAAAAATATTTTCAAAATAAATGTCTTTATTTATAATTACTTGAGTTTTAGTTGATTTCAAAATATAAAGAGATATTTTAGTCATGTTTTTTTTTCATCTATGGAAGCATCCTTTGTTGGATTTTACACTTATATGCAGTTGATTTATTGTGATATAATCACCATATTGTATTGAAGGATTTTTTATATGTTTGAATATGGATGTGATATTTTTATACCATTCATTGTTTATGGTTATAGTATTGACATTTTGTATGCTAGTTTTAATACAAATGTTTATGTTTTGTTTCAACATTTTCATATGAGGAATTCATTTCACTAATTAAGTGATGGTTGGAGCCAGATATAACTCCTTGATGCATCGGTAGGTCTCATGATACAAACTAGTATCTTGAAAAAAGGACTTGATAAAATATTATTTGTAATCTTCGAATGAGGCCTTTGAATATGTGGTTATGATGTTCGACATTAAGCATTCCATCATTATGAAATTAGATATTGATAGTACATGTGGTTATTAGACTAGAAAAATATCCATGTGAATAAGAAAATAGAGTTCATTGATTTATCATTTCTATATTATGTTGTATTATAAGTTTAAAATTCATTGGTTTTAGTCCTATATATTTACTTAAATGTTTATGCTTATTTATGATAGTTTCTTCTATATTGTTATCATTAATAAGCATGTATGCTCACCCCTTACTTATGTTTTCTATTCCTAGGATGTGAAGAAGTATATTATGATTGACCTGCAGGGATAGGCTAAGGGATATAACTGTGTTCAAATGGGACACAATGATGTTGTTTTTTATTTCACGACGTAATTAAAAACATATTTTTATATCATGTACTTCCAAGGCTACTAAACTACTCAGTTTTTTGAGCCTAGATCTCTTATTATCATGCCAATGTTATGTAATAATGCACAGAATCTAGGTAACTAGGTTCGAGGAAATACAATAGAAGTATCCTCAGTTGTTTTATTAGAGTGGTAGAACCTTGAGGGAAATATTATTTTTATGGGGTATAATTTATCATACTAAAATTATATGATATATTTATCTTTAAATAAGATTGATGAATTTTATAGCTTTCATTATACAAATCATTGAGATTCAATGAACCATGATATACTATTGAAATATTAATATTAAATTGGACACTAATCTTTTTAATTACTGGACGAAAATGAATGAATTGAGAAAAATAAATTGTGAATTTGTTTTAAAAAATTTAAAAAATTAATTCATTGGTTATTAAAAGATTATAATTTAAAATAAAATAATTATAAATTAGAAAAGTGGTGTTTTTTTGGAAAAATAAATTAATGAAACAATTGTATTTAAATATTAATTAATAAAATCAATCCATTGTTTTTAATAATTTCAGTTAAATTTTTAGATAATATATTCTACAAAATATTTTATCATTAATATAATAGTATTTACTTGGAAAAGAATAAGAATAAATATAGATTGATTCCCAGAATGCATTTTTCTAAAAAAAATTTTGATTAGGTTCTATGATCTTATTTGAAAATGGATTTATTCCACTTATAGAAATTGATTTTAATAAAATGGGTTCCAAATTTAAAATTATAATTTCTAAATAAATGAAAGAGGATTGATCAATTTTTAGTTAATATGAATATAAACTGATGTCAAAATTTATTAATATGGTAAAGGTTAAAGGGTTTAATGAGGGATTAAACTAATTTGATAAGGTATAAAATTATATAAAACATGTATAAATATTATTAGTTAAGTTTAAAAGGACTCACCCCTATATTATCTTTTAATTGGGCTTGTTTTTCAACTTTCCCTTGAATATGGATTTACAATATTTTAATTTTAATGTATTTATACGAGTAACCCTCTCCTTAGATATAAAATTTATCTTTCTATAATTACTTCTACACAACACATTATCCCTTTATAATAAACATTGTATGCCCAAAAAACCACCCCCAAACCTATTTCATAACCATTAAGTACTTTTCTTCCCAAAATTCACTTCCAATAATCCTTAATTATATTTTCAAAGGATGATACCCGAATGAGAGGTATATTTTATTAATGATCATTTTCATGTTTCTTTATTCTTTAACCTAAAATAACTTTATCAAACCATCATTAAATTATAATATTTAGTATATATATTAAAATTTTATATTTTTATTTAAATGATATATTTACTTTCTATCTATTTCCCATTTTTTGGAAAATGATAGTCGCTCATTTGTATGTATGGACTACCACCTCCGCAAAATGATTTTATTCATTTTTAATTTCCTATTAACATATATGTTCATAAATATATATTAAATTAATATTTATGATATTTATGTTCAGTTTATTATTCTTCTAGTTTCAGTTATTATTTACCATTCTTTTATTCAATCCAATCTAAAATTGAAATCACCACTCATGTGTTTGTATAGACTATCATCTACCTAAAATGATGATAAAATTTTTTCATAATTATTATATGTAAAAGGTTATAAAATTTTATATAATTAACCAGTATGATAATTACAAAGTGATTTATATTTTAGAGATAAGTAAACCATGAATGAAGTCGAAGGACCAGAACCCTCAATGTAAAACCTGAATGAAAAATTTACTTATTTTAACTTGATAGTTCATTTTAATAAAGCGCTATTATTAAAAGTATAATTAGAAATTATAAATGATTAATATATACTAGTTAATTCCTAAATAGTATTCTTTAATATATTTTAAATAAATAATATTTTTTATATAGGATTTTTAACATGTATAAGGAAAGACGAGACATGAGATAAGTGTTTCTATTATAATCACATTTCATTTAAGGATTGAAGATGATAAAATTTCCTTGAAGGAATTTAAATGTTTAATATAATTTAGAAACAAAATATTTTCTTATACTATTGTTATTCATTTGTTTATTAAATACTAATACCATTTTACTCTCTTCAATACATAAAAAGATTAAGAAAATATTTTTATGAAAAGCTGACCTTATTTTATTTTGATTAGGTAATATTTTTCATCCATGATCATATTCATTAAAATATTTTCAAAAATGTTATATTATATTATTATATTATTATTTAAAATCATCCAAAATTATAATTGAATTTCTTTTCATAGCTTTAATGAAATATTCATAACATTTCTTCAGCAATGTATTTTTAAATATTTACCAAAAGCATTTTAATGTTTTTTGAATAATGGAATTTTCCCTTCATCATAAATATTGTTTTCTAGGAATATTTCTCTTTAATATTCTTCTATTATTTTATAAGAAAATATTTTTCTCAATATTCTAGTAATTTTTTAGATTTTTTATATATTGAATGAAAAGGATATTCTATATGTTTTCGAAGACATTTTCAAATGACATTTTAAAGGTAATTTGATCTATGTAAACATCTTTAAAGGAGTATTATGAGTCACAAAGGATATGATCACATGATACCATACAATTTAATTTTATGGATATATTATAATGATGAATATTTCATGGTTATTCTATGAAATCGTATATGTTTCATTTGTTATTCTATGAATAATATATTTAATGTCTATAAAAATAATTTTGTTCCATGCGTTATTCTATGATGATATGATGTATTATTTTATGATCTTATGTCCCACATATGTATATGGTTCTTCATTATTTGGTGTGTGGTAAAAAAATTATTTATCCCTCTAATGCATTGGGTAAATATTGATATCTCATGAGATAACATTGACTATAATGGGGAGTAAACAGAGTTTAGTAATGGACACTATCCATTATGATAGGATTGGGAGTAAAAATTGACAAATAAAATAATAGAATTGGGAGTCGGACAAATCCACAATGATAATTTTCAAAGTGATCCTTAACTAAGGAAGCATCATTTTTTTTATGTATACCAAAAAATAATGTATTATTATTATGATATGTTCTCATGGATCATGTTTGATTATTTATGACTCCACACTCTTATGAATTTTTTATTTTTATGACAATTATATATTCCATGACTAGTGATTGAATATAGTTTACTAATGGGGTATGAGTTTTGTAATTTATTATCATATTATGATAAACTTATTATAATCATATGCTCACTTTGACAAATAATTTATATCTCTATTTTTACCCTTAATAAGAATCTGATCTCATGCTTTCTTATGTCCCCCAAGGGTTATGAAGAAAAGTTTTATGTCGGATTTTCAACGTAATGTATTATGTTAGAAGAATTTTTTTTTATTTTGTGAATATCATTCATGAAATTAGATTATTTTTGTTTCTATTCTATAGATACACCATGACATTATGGTTTAGAGCTTGTATTTCTATGTGATGTATTGAATATTCATTTGAAATGATATAACATTTATATATGTGATGCTTGTTATACCTCTCAAACATTCTATATTTTTATTTGTTAAACTATTGAATAATATTGTTTTTTTATTTGGATAATGATTTCACATTGCTATAATAATGATATTATGTATACGTAATTAATTGAAATAAATGGATACTAATAATATTGAGCATGCTTTACAAAAATTGTTTTTCAATTTCTAATTTCTAAATAATAGTTTTGACTAATTGTTTACTGGTGTTATACTATGTTTTACATTTATAAAAATAATCTAAACATATTTTTATTAATAATTAACTCAAATATGGTAATTAAAAAGAAGGGTAACATGGATTTTTTATATTTTGGTCTAGTTATGTTATTGAAATGTTATTTTGTGTCTATTACGTAATTTCTTATTGTTGAAAATTATGGTGAGGTGATAGTGGTGAACCAAAGAAGATATATTTATAAAATATATATCGGTTTGATGGTTGTGTGGTGATGTTTCCATGGTGTTCTATATTGTTTGTTGGGGTTGTGTTTTTAGTATCTAGTAACATGGAATGTGGACAGAATAAATTAAAAAAATAGGGGAAATATGATTCTAAGGATATGAGTAGAGGTTTCTAATTGATAAATGATATTGTGGTAATTTTTATGTGTAAAATGAAATCATACACGATGAAGTGGAAGTGGATATTAAGCATATGATAATTTAAGACAAAACTAAAACATAAATGTAATAGGGAAGGTAATTATTAAATGATAACATGTATTGAATTGTGAAATTGGAAGATGTGTGGTTATCATATGGTTATTGTCTACTGATGGTGGGCTTGGTTTGTATTTTGGTTAGGAGTGGTATTTTTATTGGCAAAAGAAAAAAAATTCATTCATGATGACATATAAGACAATAAACCCCCTTCTATTTATTAGAAACTAAAAAAAGATTTATTACATAAAATATTCACTTAATAAAACATATAAGATATGGAGGTCTAGTGTCTTGGGGGCTTTAGAATATTACATAAAATAAAACACATCATCTAATTGATAACTTCTTTTACATGAATACATCATTCCTTCATACATAGATTTCCATGGGATAACCAGAGGACATAAATAATAAAAGGGTGAGCTATGAAGTCCAGTAAAGGGAGTAAAAAGGTCATAACATTAAGAATAAAGTACATGTTAGGAAATATGCATATCAATGGAGCACACGAGGAACATGACCCTAAAGGAATGATATGTCATGAGTATCAAAACATGGAAATGTGGAAAAAAACATTTAACATTACATTATCATGAGCCATGTGAAATTTCACATGTATCATGAGTAAACCCTAATTTCACTTGATTTTTAATCAACAAACCTTCATTGCACTGCACTAATAATGATAATAATATTTACCCAATGCATTGGAGAACTATTAGGGCACACCCTTCTTAATTATTTCATTTCATTCATCAGTGTGCCACATGGATCATAAAACATGGAATCATTCAACATCATCATTTCTTCCAAAATAAAGCAACGAGGAATACATTTAGGAAACTCTATAATCAATAAGTTAATGTTCAGAAAGGTGTATACATTTGATAGAGAAATGTGCATGATATTCACTACACAATGACTCTGTATTGGAAAATCACGATTCAATTTTGGAAGCATAATGACGTGATAGAATAATTCATAAAAATGGTTGATGAAAGATAAAGGGGTGTATCATCATATGTACATGAAACTGATTATAATGGGGTCATATAAAAACCATTCCCTATATATGAAATGGAATTTAGATTCATTACAAAAAAATAATTGCTTGAATGTAAATGGGGAGAGAGAAATTCCTTATGGAATTTTCGGCATGGTTACTGGTTTACATGGTAGGAATCTATGAGA
This sequence comes from Viscum album, assembly GCA_963277665.1. Classification (NCBI taxonomy): domain Eukaryota; kingdom Viridiplantae; phylum Streptophyta; class Magnoliopsida; order Santalales; family Viscaceae; genus Viscum; species Viscum album. The sequence goes on along the minus strand of OY728138.1, from coordinate 1,707,289,586 downwards.
GAAAAACGAGTATATCATCATTAAAAAACAATTGGGGATGTTTGGAGGATGTGAGAAATCATAACCCAAAATTTATAATTGAATATAAATAGGCATTACAATATTAAGAAACCTGGACGTAAATAAGGAAGAAAGAAATTCCTCACATGGAAGTGTGATCCCAAAGGCTTGAGAGTGGCTTGAGAGAGGCTTCTTGGGAGCTGACGGTGCCTTGGGAGGATTCTAGATAGAGTTGGGATGATGGATTTAGACCTCCAAAGTCTTTGAGTGAAGAGGAAGTGGGAATTTGGGTGGGTTTATATAGTAATATGGAGGCAATTCTTTATTGTTGAGGTTTTGGATCCTACACATTAAACAAATCAAAACCACAAACAATCACATGGTTTTCCCATTTATTTTTTCAATGTGGAGTGAAAAAAATATTTTATATTTTGAATGGTAGAACTTCATAAAATATCAGGCTTTCATATGTGGAGGTGAATCACACTCTCATGGAAATCATTTTCAAAAGTCAAAACGTTTTATAAGTCTTTGAGGGTCCACTAAGGCACCATAAAATTAATCAAACAAATATAATATCACATAATTTTAAATATATATCATATATTGGCTGAAAATAAAATTTATAGTATTTTATTACATCACTATTGGTTCATTCTGATGTCAACAAACACATTATATAATTAAACATTATTTTTTTTTAACAAAAAATACAACTATCTAAGAAAATTATAAAAAATTCAACATTAGATAACTTCGAAATACTAAATCCAAAAATGATATTTATTTTATCTAAATAATTCACAAAATATGTGAATTTTTACTTTTTAAATAAAAGCCGACAATTATTGAAAATTCATGGTGTTTGAAAAAAAAACAGTTTTCAAACCATAATAAAATTTACAATTGTATTCAAAAATATTATATGATAATTTATATTTTATAAAAAGTAATTTAGTAATAATATTTCATTTAAATTTTATTTAATTAGAAAATAAATTAATTCATGAAAATAGATTTCTTAATTGAATATTATCTAAAAATTCCATTTTTCTTTAAAAGCTATTTACAATGTATCAATAATAAAATGAATGAAAATTTTCAATAAAAATATAATGTACATAATCCTAGTTCTAGGGTATTGTTACATAACCCCTTATAACACCCACATAAGTCTGAAGGGTATCATGTGAGATGGTGAAAAACTCTTGGGGAGGCTCAGAAAACATCACTCGGGTGGTAATCTCAATTAACATCCACTTGTCTCGTCGACGGTTCTACTAAAGCTCGTCTTGGGCTTGGTCATGAGAAAAGCCCAGTGATGCCATGTACTTTTTTAGATCTATCAAACGGGCTTCGTATGGATCAATTATACTGGATGAGGCCATCACTTACTTTGTCTGAGTAAATTGGATTTGTTAAAGTGGATTATTTATACTAATCAATTGATCACTGTTCAACGTCTATATTAGAAAAGGTCACAAATCTTAACAGTATATTGAAATCCAAAAACATAAAACCAAATAAGTGGATTAGATATTTAATTAGATCAAGACGAATTTTAATAACAAAATTTCTAGTTGTCACAATTGTCCCCGCTTAAGAAATTTCACCAATGAAATTTCCTTTTCCAATAGAAAACTGATGAGGGTAAATCTACTTCATCACTTCCTCTAATTCCAATGTTTCCTCTTCAAATTTTTGGTTTCTCCAATACACCTTGACGAGGGGAATTGTCTTATTTCAAAGAACGTTTTCTCTATGATCGAAGATCCTCACTGAATTCTCTTCATAATAGAGGCCATTCTCCAATGGGACCACCTCTTAATTGAGTACATGTGATGGGTCAGTTATGTACTTCCTCAAGAGTGATAGATAGAATATATAATGTACTTATGATAGATTCGGTGGGAGTTCTAGTCAATAGGCCACTTATCCATTGTGATCAAGGATCTTAAAAGGGATGATCTACCTTGGGATAAGCTTTCCAATCTAACCAAATATCATAACTATCATCCAATTTGATAGGTAGAGGAATATCATGTCTCTGACATGAAACTTTAGGTCTCGTTGACTATTATCATCAGAGATATTTTATCAACTTTGATAATCCTTAATGTGATGTTGGATGGTCTTAACCTTCTCCACCATTTCTTCGACCGACCTATGAATTTTTCTCTCCCAAAATTCTACCAAACATATCTGTTTTCTACACCTCCTCCCATACAGGGCTTCAAAAAGATCCATTTGGATATGTGAGTGGAAACTGTTATTGTATGATAAATTGAGAAGAAAAATATGTTGATCCAATCCTCCTTTCAAGTCCATTGTGCCCACTCTCAACATGTCCTCATGTGTTTGGATAGCCTGATCAGATAGGCCATCATTTTTGGGATTCTAAGACATACTAAAGTTCAATTCAATCTCTAGAGTATGTGGAAGACTCTTTGATCACTAAGAGGTGAATCTTGGATATAGATCGGATAAAATAGATAGCGATACTCCATGAAACCCTACCACATTTTTGAGGTATATTTGTGAAACTTTTTCCGGTGATAAATCCTCCCAAATTGAAATGAATTGTACAGTCTTTATAAGATGTTCCAAAACAACCCATATAGCATTGTTTCCTTTGGATGTCTTTGGAAGTCTGGTGAAAAAGTACGTGGTTATGTTCCCCCATTTCCATGCTGATATGGATAACGGATTCATCATCCCCTTATACTTATTCCTCTCAGCCTTCACTTACTGACATACTAGGTATTTTGATGTATACTCAGTGATCTCTAACTTCCCCTCATCCATCCAATAATTCACTTGGAGATCTCAATACATCATTGTGTTTCCTAGGTGAATAGAGAAATTTGAACTATGTTCATCATCCAAAAGTTGATTCATTAACTCTGGATTTGATGGAACACACTGTCTTTACCCAATTCATACAATTCCTCCTTTATTAACATTGAACTCTAAGGATTTCCATTTTATAATAGTTTCCACATTCTTCTGAATTCTTAAATCATCCCTCTGATCATCCTTTAGCCTTTCTAAAAGACACAGTTGAGAAATAATTTGTGAAATGATTGATTATGATCCCTTCTTTATTATTCTTGTGTCCTTCTTCATCAAATCTAAGATTATTGTATCCTTTTCAATTCTCATTTTTTATGTAATTGTTAGGTCCTTTCAAATTATAGCATCCTCCACCATGTTCGATTTCCTAGGAAGGTAATGGATCGAGAAGTCATCATCTTTGATCATCTCTAACCATCTTCGTTGGTGCATATTCAACTCTTTCTGTGTGAATATTTGCATGACGCTTTTGTTGTCTGTATATATTTCACACTTCTCCCCAAAGATGTAATGTCACAAATTTTTTAAAGTGAATATAACCAAATCCAACTCTATATCATGTGTTGGATATTTCTACTCATGAACATTCAATTTCCTTGAATCAAATGCAATGACTTTTTCATTTTTCATCAACACACAACCCATCCCCTTTGAAGAATCATTAAGTATGAAAAAAAACTTCTCCAGTTGTGGGTAGTGTGTGCATAGTCGTAGTGATGGGACACTTTTTCGACTCCTTCAAGATATATTTGAATTCATAACTCCAAGAAAACATAACTCCCTTTAGTGTTATCTTGGTAAGAGGGTTTGAAAAACATGACAAATTTCTCACAAATTGACAATAATATTCATCTAACCCCTTAAAGCTACTGATATCTATTAACAATGTTGGCCTCATCTATCACTCAATTTCTCCTATCTTGGAGGGTTCTAAAGATATCTCATTTCTTGTGATGATATGGACAATGAATGATACCTCCTTTAACCTGAACTCACATTTTTGTGACATTTCCTAGAGCTTCTCTTTTCACATGGTCTCTAGTATAATGCTTGGATGCTTTTCATACTCATCCTTGGATTTGGAGTATAGTGTAATATCTTCTGTAATAACTAAAAAATAATCTCAAGATAGTATCTAAAGACTATATTCATCATGTCTATAATGATTGCTGGATCATTAGTCAGTCTGAAAGGCATTACTATGAATTTATAGTGCACGTATCTTGTATGAAATGATGTTTTGGAGATATCCTCCTTATTCACCTTTACATGGTAATATCCTGACATTAAATCCACCTTGGATAAGTATTGTTCTCCACATAGCTGCTCTATAAGTCATCAATTTTTGGCATAGAATACTTGTTCTTTATCATGATTTTGTAGAGCTCAGGATAATTAATGCAAAGGCGTATTGACCCATCCTTTTTCTTGACGAAGAGGATTGGTGAAGCCCATGGTGATGCACTTGGGAGTATAAACCCTTTATCTAGATTCTCATTTAGTCATTTCATTAGTTCCTCAAGCTCCACAATACCCATTCTATTCAGAGTCTTTGATATTGGAAATTCTCCGTGTATATGATCAATTGAGAATTCAACATCTCTTCTCGGAGGAAGACCAGACAATTCCTCCGGAATCACTTCAGCGAATTCCCTCACAATATAAATTTATTCAGGGATGGTTCCTTCCTTACACCCAACCATCGAATCCAGATACACATAATCATAGGGAAGTAATATCCATTCTTGAGATTATGGTGCTAAATAATATTCTTCCTCTTCCTAGTAATTGTATAGAATCCGGGGTCGATTATCCATGTGGAGAGTGATTCTCCTCTCATGGAAATTTATGTTGTCCCTATATATGGAAATACAATCCATGTAGATAATTGCATCAAATTACACCAATGGGAGTATGATTAGGTATTTCGAAAAGTTCACTCCATATATTATGATATGGGTGGATTTATATTCATGTGATGTAATGATTTACAAATTTTTCGTACTCACCCACATCTTTACATCCATGATTTTTGGTGGGTTGTGATTGTTCTAAAAAACATTCCAGATATAAAAGAATTCATATAAACTGAATAAAAAAGTATGTTCTCAATTCATAAATTAATAACTAGAGTACATGTCACCACTTCATTATCGGGGTTCACATCGGTGGTATTAATCGAAAAAGCTCACCCTTGTTGCCTTGGAGGTTGTGTGTTACCTCAAAAAACCCTTGGATTAGAGAACTGAGTTACAAGGATCCATGTTTCTTTACAGTTGAAGAAATGAACAATGCGTTGAGGGTCTAATAGAATTTTCCTTTCATCTATCAATACTGCGGGGTATTCTTTTCGGTGGTTAATGGCAAGGTTCCCTTATCATCTATACCTAAAGCATTTCCTCATCCCTTTCTAGAAATTTCTAAGTTTCTTCCTTCCACAACATTGCCATGTGGGGTGCTGGATTATCATAGAACCATTGGATTTATCCATCGGACTGCCAGAATTGAAGTCCACCTTATGCTTATTATCCCCATGACACACCTGAGATTCCCAGATCTCTATTTCATCCTTGATGGCACATCAGAAAATTTCCTCATAGCTATCGATGTCATGCATCGCCAGGGCCTTATATAAGATATGTTTTATCCCACCAAAGAAGAATTCTACCTTCCATTCTAGGGTAATGACAAAGCCAAAAGGAATATCATGTAAAACATGTGAATTTTTCCTCGCGTGCTTCGATGGATTCATTATCTTTTTCCTTGAGGGCAAGGAGGTCTCTTTCCATGTTAAGTAGAAGGGTGTGAGAAAAGTATTTATCGATTTTTTTATAAATATATCTATTCCACTGCCTGAATATCATCCTTAGGATTTTTATTTTTTATCAATTTCCACCATGGATCAACTTCACCCTTTATTCAATAAGCAACCAGGAGAACCTTTTATTATTATGAACATTGAAGGATGGATAAGATATTTTCAATGGAGTTGATCCACTGTTGGGAAATTGAGGGATCATATGATCCAGTAAAAGTATGAGGCCTTTGTCTCATGAATCTCTATATTGTGACTTTTTCTTTCATTGGTGGGGGGGGGGGGGTGGTTAACGTTCCTCATGACCCATGTTTCTATTAAAAACACGAGTTTGTTGAGAGAGTATCATGACAATGTTTTTGATTCCCACTCCTATCGGATTGGAAATCTCATTAGAACATTAATCACATTGGTCTTCGCAAAGGTTGTTAGCCTAAGTCCTCCTTTTACTATCCCATGGATTAAATAAAAGGAACATTAGTGGTAACACATAAAGGGAAATCCAAGGAATGAAATGAATGTCTTATAAATAACTTTTATTTCCTTAACTTATGAATCTACAAGATTCTGTCAATGTTATCCCTGATCTACATCCCATCATATATTCTTAGGGGAATTTTTTATTCCCTTACCAATGCATAATTCTATGTTTGTGAATTTACCATATAATTACCCCCAGGAGTGTCGTAACCAAGAGTGCATCATTGCTCTTTGTCATGTTCCAGGATACCCCGTGTCAAGCCCTAAACTCCTTGTCAGAGTTTTCACTTTTAGATACATTTGTGCCAGAGAGGCCTCTACCTGCTCGTATCCAGACATGGATGTATTTTCTTGATTATCCACTTACTCAATACTCTCCAAAATTTATGGATGTTTTTATTATACATAGACCTTTTCCTAAGGTTTTCACTAGGGTTTTTTAATCCTAATCTCAAAAATAACTAAACATATCCTCTAATACCAACCACAATAACCATACTCTTTATTACAAATATAAACATGATTTATAACATAAAATATTCACTTAATAAAACATAGAATATATATAGGTATAGTGTATTTGGGATTTAGGAACATTACATAACAACTTAAAACATAAAATGCGTCATCTTATTGAAAACTTATTTTACTTGACCACATAATTCCTTTATACTTTGCATTTCATGGTATAACATGAGGACATGAATAATAAAAGGTTGAGGTATAAAGACCAGTAAGGGAGTAAGCAAGGAATAACATGAATAATATATTACATGTTAGTAAATAATAATATCAATAGAGCACAAGAGAAAAATAAACATAAAGGCAAGATATGGCATTAGTATCATAACATTGAAATGTGGAAACAACATTTAACATGATATTTTCGTGATCCAATTCCCATTGCAAATGGAGAATGAGTAAACCCTTATTGAAATATAATTATCATGTTTAAACTATCATATGACTTGACGTATCATGATTCTAATCATTACCCAATGCATTGAAGCGCTATCAGGGTGCACCCTTCATAATAATATCATTTCATGCATAAGTGTGCCACATGGATCATACAACATTGAGTCATTAAAAATCATATTTTATTAAACGATAATGGAATGTGTAAAACATATGTAAAACTCTATAATCTATATGTAAATGTTCAAAAAGTTGAATACCCTAATTACTGTGATTTTAGATACACTATAAATTGAATTTACTTTGGTCTTCTCTTCCTTATATGAGTCAATAATGGCTTCAAGGTGAATTAATCCATCAATACTCATATAAATCAAGAAAGGTAATCAACTATTTCATATTAAAGGAATAACCACCAATTATATTCCCAGTTAGAAATAATAAATCACTATTTATATTCAATCCCGTCACCGGTATTTACATGTCTATCTCTATGTTTTCAATGAGGGCTTCATATTCTATCTCATTCATAGTGAACCCCTCTAATAGAAGAAGTAAATAAGAAAGAACAACTTTTTTTGGAAGAAAAATAAGTTCTGATACAAACCTAGTTGAGCTTCAGGTATTTTATACTTATTTCAATGGAAATCATGTAAGTTCCATCGATGTAAATATCCATTGATTTGAGGGTTTCATAGGTGGATAATTTAATTTATTCAAAAAATCAAGGAATAATTGTGACACCCTGAGATTTTATGAGGTATATTATTTTTAATTTCTTTGATTTATTCTATTATACACTACACCAAGATTAAATTGTACTATACGCAACACTGTATTAGCTTGCAGTATACACAACACTATTCTTGGCTCGTGTTACACACAATTTCATGTTCATTTTGTGGAAATTATTCTATGCAACATTAAGTATAAATTTTGTTTAATCTATAAATGAAATAATTTTTTATTATGTTATACACAACACCAAATAGAGCTTTCACTACTCGCAGCCCTGACATGTCTTGCATTACACACAATCAAGACCTTCCTAGATAGCGTGTGTAGTACGCAATACCGAGTTTCATTAAACAAGATATTATTATAATATTATTATGAACTAGTAGTTATGAATAGTAATACCCACTTTTTAAAATTTTATAAATTTTATCTATCAAAATGGACTTCATTTTTGGATTTTGAATGTCGAAATTATCCTTGGGTTATTTTTTTGAATTTTTCTGAAAACATTCAATTTTTGATGAATAGTGAAAACACTTGGTTACTATTTAAAAACCGACTTTTTATTTAAATTTATTGTTGGTTAAAATTGATACATAATACCTATATAAGTTCAAATTTATTCATTTGGGTCATTTTATAAAAGTTTTAGATATATTAAAATTTTATTGAACTTTTCACCGTCTTTTACCCACCTCCTATGAAAATTTGAAAATTTACATAAAACCTAATTTTACCACTTCTGTGAGTGGAATTTCGAAAATCCGAGAAACACGGTTAATATCAAGGAGTAAAATGTGGTTTAAGAAGATAAAAATAATTTTTGGTGAATAGTAAATTTTTACTTTTATTTACCACGGTTAAAGGTAAATAGGGTAATAAAAGGTAAAAATGATATTATTATTACCCTAACAAATGTCATAATTCTATTGGATAAGTTTAATTCGACCAAAAACAACCTTAAGAAAAAAATATTACCCTTTAGGTCCACTAGGAATAGATTAGGAACTTATTATTATTTTATTTATAGAAGAATTAAAATAGTTAAAATCAAAGTTTAATAACTAAAACATTTTTAATATAGGGTTATACATAAGATAAATTCGACTATAAATATTAATTAGAAGGATAAAAATATTTACTACATAATTTTATTTTATTTATAATTTTTATATATTAAATAATTTAATTTATTTTGACACAATGACGATGCATTATGACCTTATTAATGAAATATTAACATAATTAATGTTATAAATACCCAAATAAATGTAATTTGAGACTTTTTATGAATTAAAATAATTTTATAGATTAATATGACATGTTAGTAATGATTCAATTAACTTGTTTCGAAATATTCATGTTTTTATGATTTTCACAAAAATCAATTACTAAATAGTGTCAAAATTGACATAAAATAGTTTTTTTAAAAAGTTTTATATTATTAATAGTTATTATATTTCTAAAAATCTAAGGTTCGGAAAAGTGACTTAGATAAAGTTATATATATTAATAATGAACCACTTGGGGTTTGTTTGTCTTGTTATAGTATGATTATTAACCATATACTGTAAGACAACCTGAAGACATGGTAAAAGATAAATTATTTAACTTAGAGTTAAATATAAATGAAAAGGTTAAAATAGTAACCTAAACTTGTCTAAAACCTATTGGTTGAGATACTTTTGACCCATCCCCACTTTAGAATCGAAATAAATCAATTTGGAGCTATTATAAACTGAATAAGACATTATTATAAAATAATATTTTATGTTTTTCCAAAGGTTCCCCTCTCCCCCATTATAAAAAGGGCACCCCTTCCCTCTTCTCTTCACACCCTTTTGAGCCTTGAAGCTCAAAAAAACCTTCCATTTCCTCTTATCAACCTCTATATTTATATTACAGAGGCTCTGTTCTTCTCAAAATACCAACTCTAGTTCCCTACGAAGAAGTTCAAAGGAGGTGCGTCGAGGAAGAGGTAATCTCTTATGCTGACTACTTCAAGTTTCTTTCTTCTTCTACTTCCTCTTCATTAGTTGTTTCATTATAAATTAACAACATCAGTCTTATTTATATACTGATATGTTATTATAAATATGAAACAACCCTCTTTCACCTTCTATCCATCCTACGGAAAAAGAAATCACCATGCGTCCGTACGTACAGAATAGAGTCTCCATGTCGTGGTGTAATTGGTTTTTCCACCACCACCTTACTTGGATGGGTATAATGGTGTAAAGAATAACTATATATGATTATTATAAAATCATACTAATTCTAAGATATTATATCATCCACTCTAATTCCATTCAATAAATATGGGAACAATATCACCGCTCGCGTGTACGCACGGATTACCGTCTCGATGACACGATGAGAATCATTTTCCATTTTAAAAATTCAAGAATGATTATAAAGTATATATAATAAAAAATAAAGAAATATATGACATAATAATTCTACTTGATTTATGTATATATATATGTATGTCATCTACTTAATTCCATTCAATTCAATAAGGAAATGAAAAACAGCATTCATGCATACGTACGGCCTACCGTCTCCATGAATGGTGTATTTCATTTAATTTATATATCTAATATATATATATATTGAATATATATGATATATAAATCATTATTGACCTTCTAGAAGTAATTAAATCATGATATAAGTAATAATAATATAATGAACAACAAGTCCAAACACATACGATAAATAAAACAATTTTACCAAAAACGCTGCTTTAACATGGAATTTACAAAAGAACGGGTAATATAAAGTCATAAGTGAACCATATATGATATCATAACAATGAATATGATACTATAATAAGTCAATGACATTATTTAAATTATTATACAGGATGTTCAAACACGTACGAATCATTTCAGACCTAAGGTAAGGGATAACTTTTCCAGTCTCGTTTTTATCTGAGATTGTTTATTCATAAGTATTAACAGGGGTTATATTTATCATCCATGTCCCTTTTTTCTAAAAATGGTTTCATGTATGTTTAAAGTACTTTTTACCCATTTTTGAATTTTACTACATGTTATGTAAGGAATATTTCTTTTGGTTACCATATGAGGAACTTTTTGACTTTTCCGACAAAAGTACGAGAAAAATATTTTTTTAACTTATAAGCCATGAACGGATTTTTACGATTTCATAATGCCTTATTTTCATGAAGCTTACTCTACAAGATTTCATATCTATTTTCAAAAAAATCCTTGTCTTTTAAAATTGGGTGGCATTTTGTGAAAAAAATTATTTTTAAGAAGAAAGGATATTTTCCTCAAGAATTCATTTAAAATGTTTTATCAAAACCATTTTCCATCTAAGATGGTATTATTTCATATGTGCATGTTTAAAATATAATATATCTATGATTTACATGGTTTAACGTTTCCTATGATGAAATGATATCCATTTGTTTTATATGGATTATGTTATGATGGGATGATGTTTATGAAACCAATTTTAATTCATTGGGTTATGATGAATGATTTATGTTTATGTTGTGGAAAAAGTAAGAATGACTCCATTATGAGATGGGTGGTACCTATATCCCCCTCCAATTAATTGGGTAAAGATTTATATCCCATGAGATAGACATGGCTGGTATGGTAAGTTAATCAGGTTCAGTGTTACAGGACTGGAACGAGGAGTGAACTCAATTCAGAAAGGGACCTTGTTCACTAAGATGGTCTTGGCTGTAATGCCTTGACTATTATGGAAATAATAACATGTTCTTAATATCTTCCACAATTATATGTTTTATTCTCATGTTATTTTATCAAGATTAATGTTTCATTATGACTTATGCCTTCATGCTGCCATGTTTTATGTCATTGCTCAAGATCATGATGTTAAAACATTATTCCCATGTATTTAAGTTCAAATGTATATGATTTGTTTTATTTTCTCCATGAATACCCTTATTGAGAATTTGAGCTCACCCTTTTATATGTTATCTTTTTTCCAGGATTTATATAATGTTTTTAGGTGTGAAAACAAAAAGGGGAAGGTCTTTTGGGGAGATGTTGAAGATCTTTCACCGTGATTAGAAGATTGTGTTTTGAGTTTCCAAAGATACAAAACTATTAAAGTCCTTGAGTGTTTGTTCTTGTTGTGTATTCAATATTCCCCAAAAGTAATGTAATGTCCATGTACATCTAGATTTGGGTCTCTACAGTTGGTATCAAAGGAAAGTTTTAGTTAACCTTTGGAAACTAGCATGCGAAAACATTAGTGAGATCCCTAGAGATATTTCTAAGGTATGTCTAGGGATATCCCTAAGGTTAAGTATGAGTATAGGTTATATTCCGAGAATTATGGTAATGATCATAGAATTAAACCTTATATGTTAGATATTGAAGGTACTCCCCCTTTATTATGTTGTTTTCCCTAGAATGAATTTTTCCTCTCAGACTATTCATTTTTGGTTTTCGACGACAGCTGGAACCCGAAGGAACCGTGTTGATCAATGTAATGGACAATGCAATGATTGTCCTCCGGAACAAACCAATTTCATAGGAGATGGAGTGAAAAATCGTATTACTATACTTACAAAAGCTATGAATCATTCTAGACTTCCAAATGTGCAGAGAAGGGAACAATATTCTATTGAGTCCTTCATGAGGCAACATCCATCTTCTTTTAGTGGGTCTTCTGATCCACTTGTTGCTGAATGATGGATCTGTACAATTGAAAAGATATTTTCCATACTTCTCTATTCGGAACATGAAAAAGTTATTCTTTCTATTTACCATTTAGAAGGTGAAGTGGATCAATAGTGGACTCTAATTAAAAATAAAAGGCCCCAAGATGAAATTGAATCCATGGAATGGGACGAGTTCATGAACATGTTTTTCAGTAAGTACTTCCCTCGTATTCTTCGAACATAGATGCAAAAGGAGTTCCTTGAGCTTAAGAAAAAGGATGATGAATCTGTTGGTAAATAGGAAGTGAATTTTACAAGGATTTCATGGTATGAATCTGGCTTTATCATCCAACCTAAAAGTATGGTTGATCGATTTTTCAGTGGCTTAAAACCAAGTCTTCGAAGGGAATTAGGTATAAGAGACTTCAGTATCTATGAAGAAATTGTGTGTTGTGTTATCAAGGTAGAACTGGAAGTTGGTGTTACATATCCATCTCATGGTTTTTACAAAAAACAAAAGATGGAGTTCAAGGAGATATCTCAGAACAGTGGTGAAAGGAAGATGAATATTTATTTATGCTCAAAGTGTGGAAAGAAGCATGGTGGAGATTGCCTAAAAGGTACTTGAAAATGTTTTAAGTGTGGAAAATAAGGTCATCGAGCAGTTGAGTGCCGAATTAGTGGGAAAATGGAAGCTAATGATGTGATTAGAGAAAAGACTATTGAGAACACTCCACCAAATATTCAATGCTTCAAGTGTAAGGAAATGGGGCATTATGCTAATAAATGTCGTAATCCAAGGGTTAATGATGATCAACGTGAGCAACCTCTTAAGGAAAAGGATAAGGGGAAGTCACATGCGATCACTATTTGTGATGTTGAGTATGACAATGATGTTGTGGAATGATTACGTGTTTATGTAATGGGATTTCAAAATAGTATCATCGAATCCCATTTATGGTATCGTGGAATTTTGGAATATCAATATTTTGGTTTTCAATAATTATATGGTACCGGTAACCATGAAAAGTGATTGTAATATTTTTGGAAAGATGATGATATGCGCATAATGAAGGGATAAGGAGAAATTAATATGTTTGATAGTATTAATGAGACCATGACTGATATAAGGACAAGTGATATCATGGTTTGAGTATATAGAAATTTTGGGATTTTGGTATGTGGAAAGAGTTAACTTTTGACAGAATTCATGTTTTCACTAAAGTTCAACGGGTATTCATTTTTCAAGAGAATACATGATTAAGGTATTCACATGTTCGGAATGTGACCAACAACAAGATATATCTTATGATATATGGGGGACATGTGAAGAAATTCACATGCTTGGTAGATGAAATTTATAGTAATCAGACATAAGTATTTTCGATAAGACTAATGGTTGGAATGAACATTATATAGTATTGCATAAGGCTATAACTTTTTGTTTTTATTTCTGAAATGTTATGATAGTATAGTTTTCGAAAAAGGACTACCTACAGGATGGGCGACAACCTGTCACGTCGGACAAAGTTGAGGGAATCAAACCCACAACAGATGTACGACATGCCTTCATCACCTACCACTGTCGTGCAGGAAGTCCCTAGTTAGTAGAAACTAGTTTTATTTTATTAAGCAGTATGATAGATGAAGTATAAGTCCATTTTATGAACAATATACGAGTAATCTCACCATAGATGGACTTATGTATATAATTTTTTCTAACCTTATGTTTGAGACAGATGGAATTACCTATCATTATATCGCATGATCTGCTAACACTTCATGGAAGACAAATTCAACTTCATTTCTTTAAGAGATTAAGTGGAGATTTCTCAAGGCACAAACAACAGTCAGATTGTACCAAAATCATGTATGTATTTCTTCTATTTCCAAATTTTAAACTTTAGGGAAATGATATTGAAAACCAAAAATGTTGTCCTAGTGATCATATATTCGAGGAATCAGATGGTACCTTAGATCATCACAATTTTATGTCTTTGTGATTGTTGGTTTTTTCATAGCCATGTCCTCTACAACACTTCATCAGAAGTTGATGTTTATATTTCTCTTCCATATCCATATTTCCACCTATATTCTCCTATGTGGAAACCCAGTGGTGAGTTAATCTGGGTAACCGTTAAATTTCTTTACTTTTTAAAACTAAGTTTTAGTATTCCATTTACGATGTGGGTTTTTACGAATGAAACATTCAAGTAGTAAACAATTTATAACCCTGACGAATTTTGAGGGAAAAATTCATTTTAAGGTGGTAGAATGTAATACCCCATGATTTTATGAGATATATTATTTTTAATTTCATTGATGTCTTCTATTATGCACTACAACAAGATTAGATTGTACTATACAGAACACAGTATTCTCTTGCAGTATACGCATCACTATTCTTCACTGGTGTTACACACAATTTCATGTTTGATTTGTAGAAATTATTCTACAAAAAATTACGTATAGATTTTGTTTAATGTATAAATGAAATAAGTTTTGATTATTTTATACGCAACACCAAACAGAGATTTCAATACACGCAGCCCTGACTTTGCTTGCATTACACACAATCAATACCTTCCTCGATAGCGTGTGCAGTACACAATACCGAGTTTCATCAAACGAGATATTATTATAATATTATTATGAACTAGCGTTTATAAATAATAATACCCAATTTTTGATATTTTATAAATTTTATCTTTCAAAATGGACTTCATTTTTCTATTTGGAATATCTAAATTATCCTTGGGTGAGTTTTTGGTATTTTTCGGAAAACATTCAATTTTTGATGAATAATGAAAACCATCGGTTACTATTTAAAAACTGACTTTTTATTTAAATAATTATTTATTTTATTTAAATTTATTTTAGGTTAAAATTGATACATAATACCTATATAAGTTCAATGTAAATCATTTGAGTCATTTTATAATAATTTTAGATATATAATAATTTTATTGAACTTTTCACCGTCTTTTACTCATCTCCTAGGAGAATTTGAAAATTTACATAAATCAATATTTTACCACTTCTGTGAGTGGAATTTAAAAAATCCAAGAGACATGGTTAATACCAAGTAGTAAAATGTGGTTAAATAAGATAATAATAATTTTTTTTGTGAATAATAGTTTTTTACTTTTATTTACCATGGTTAAAAGTAAATAGGGTAATTAAGGGTAAAAATGTTATTATTATTACCCTAACACATGTCCTAATTCTATTGGATAAGTGTAATTAGAACAGAAACAACCTTAGGAAAAAAATATTACTCTTTAGGTCCACTTGGATTAGATTAGGACACTTATTATTATTTGTTTTAAAGAATAGTTAAAATAGTTAAAATCAAAGTTTAATAACTAAAACATTTTTAATATAGGGTTATACATAAGAAATATTCGACTATAAATATTCATTATAAATATAAATAAAATTTCATACATAATGGTATTTTATTTATAATTTTTATACATTAAATAATTTAATTTATTTTTGACACAATGATGATGCAGTAATTAACTTATTAAAGTAATATTAATATAATTGATTTTATAAATACCCAAATAAATGTAATTTGAGACTTTTTATGAATTCCAAAAATTTTATATGTTAATATGACATGTTATTATTGATTAAATTAACTTTCTTTGAAGTAATCATGTTGTTATGATTTTCACAAAAATCAATTACCAAATAGTGTGAAAATTGAAATTATATAGTTTTTAAAACAAATATTATATTTTTAATTGTTATTATATTCTTAAAAATCTAAGGTTCGGCCGAATGACTTAGATAAGGTTATATATATTAATAATGAACCAATTGGGGTTAGTTTGGCTTGTTATAGTGGTTTATTAACCATATAGTGTAAGAAAACAAGAATATACGGTAAAAGTTAAATTATTTAACTTAGACTTAAATCGTAATGATAAGGTTAAAATAGTAACCTAAAATTGTCTAAAACCTTTTTTTTGATAGGATTTAGACCCATCCCCACTTTAGCTTTGAAATAAATCAATTTTGAGCTATTATAAACCGAATGTTACTTTATTATAATATAATATTTTATGTTATTCCAAAGGTGCCCCTCTCCTCCCTTATAAAAAGGGAAACACTTCCCTCTTCTCTTCACACCCTTTTTAACCTTGAAGCTCAGCCAAACAGTAAAAATTACTCTTCTCAACCACTATAGTTATATCACAGATGTTCTGGTCATCTTAAAAGGCCAACTCTAGTGTAACACCCCAGGTAAATAAAGAATATGAAATTTTCTTATTTATCCATATTTGTGAATGAAATATTAATATGACTTTAAAGGGTATGCTATTCTCGATGGCGTACCCAACACACAACAACGAGTTTCTTGGGAATCTTACGTTGCACTCTAATAATAAAATAAAATTATTTTAAATGGTAGTTAACATGTAGCCGTTGTATTGGCGGGAATGGATAGAAATAACTAAAATATGATTATATATGTTTTTAAATGTTTTTACATTTATCCAATAAAAGATAAAGGCTTAAAATACGGAAAGAATTAAATTTTAGGCGTATATGCCCTAGTTTTCACTAAAGATTCACTTGTTGCCTTTTGATGGAGAACCGTCATTAAATATAGGTTTGTTCACTCTTATACATCCTTTTGGACAAAATAAAACTCTTCTTAAGAATTGGGACATCAAAATTTGCTTTGTGTAAATTTTTGGTATCTTTCTGATAAAGTTCATTTTTTTAATGAATAGTGTAAAATGATGTATTTTAATTCCAAACCTCTTTTTAATATAATTTATTTATTTGATTAGATTATCTTTTGAATTGGTTTTAAAGTGAAATTAGAATACATTTTTACCATTTTATTCAATGGTGGACTTTGGAATTAATTTCACTTTGAAATTCGACATAAACAAATATCAATCTTTTGATATATATTGTTTCTTAAAAACACTCTATTTGTTTTGACAGCGGGAGTTAATTATTAAATTAATTAATTCTACTTATATTCTTTGAATAAGGTAATATAAACATAATTTTTGAATTCGGAATATCGAATATAGCTTAGAGTGAATTTTTGGTAATTTTCTGAAAAACTCCAATTTTTGATGAATAGTGAAACCACTATGTGGTAATCAAGCAAACTGATTTTTCAGTTAAATGAAAGTTTACCACTAATGTGTATTGAATTTTGAAAATCCGACATACATGGTTGTCATTAGTATGTAAAATGTGGTTCAATGGGATGAAAATAATTTTTTGGTGAATAGTAACTTTTTTTCATTAATCGCGATTAGAGGTAATTAGTGTAATATAAGGTAAAAATGATATTATAAAAATATGGAAACACCATGACACTTGTCCTACCCCTATTGGATGAGTAATGGACGACCAATACAACCCATGGGTCGATTTAGGGGACCCTATGGAGCCTCTTGGGTGAGATAATGACTTTAATACCTTTTTTTAAAATAAAGGTGAAAATGACACTAACATAAATTGTTTTACTAAAACAATTTTTAGAAGGGGTTATACTAGTCATATATTTGTCTATAAATACTCTTCGGAAAGATAAAAAGATTTCCTACTTCAGGATATTTTTGTTATAATTTTTAGACATTAAATAAATTAATTTAATTATGACATCATGATGATGCAACGATGACCTCATTAATGAACAGTTTAAATAAAATGAAACGATAATATGACATCTTGGACCTACACATGTCCAAAAACTATTGGATGGGAATATTTAGAATCCTTATCATCTTATCTTCGAAATAAATCAATGTGGGACCTTAGAAATTCGAAACACGTTTGAAAATAAAATAATAGTTTCATGATTTCTAAAAGTGCCCATCCTCTCCTCTTATAAAAGGCCCCCACCTCTACCTCATTTCACACACTCCTCAAGCCTTTGGCTCAGCCATACCCTGCCAATTTACTCTGTCCACATCCCTCTCCTCATCCTAGAGGATTCCCTTTGGGAAGAATTCTTTCAAAGGAAGCCTTTAGGCTCAAATCAAAAGTAGTTACACTTTTAAAGGTAATTCATTATCTCATGTTCATTTGTTTTATTTTGCTTCTCCAACCCCCTAAACTCTTTTTATTTACTTATTTTGTAACAAAACCAGTATATTCAAAATACTATGATGTTTTTATAAGATTTATTCTAGATACACTCTCACACAACTACATCAAATGGTTAAAGAACATACGGTTTCTGTCGATGGAGAAATTCTACCTCCCGAAACGATGATTTTTCAATACTTATTTAACACCTTCAAAGGTGGCCATTATGATGTCACTATTTTTATATATGATATATAATATTTTTAATCTTTCCTTAAGCTTCTGTATTTTTCATTTATGGTATACCATTATTGTTTCCATTATGGGTAAACACGATATCTTCATTTTAGGAAGTGCGGACTACCGCCCCCTGAAAGTGATTTGATTCGTTAATACCATATGTGGGATGTGTGAAGGATAAAGTTAATGATATTATATATTTTATTATACTGGAAGTATAATATACTCTTATATCATTGTTATTCCATTACAGAAAATACAAAATAGAAATGGAAGTAGCATTCATGCGTACGTACGGCTTACCGTCTCCATAAACGGTACATCTCATTTCTTATCTCAAAATATTATGTACTATTATAAGTACATATATATAATGGATATATATGATTTATGATACATCTAAATGATTAATATAATTCTGGAATTAAAATATACATACCTCTCATATAGTTTTAATTCCATTAATACGACATAGAAATGAAAGTAGCGTTCATGCGTACGCACGGCTCACCGTCCCCATGAACGGTGCATTTAATTTCTTTCCTCTAAATGATTATGTGATATTATAAATACATGTATATGCTGGATATATATGATATATATGATATCCAAATCAGGAATTTCATTCTGGATATAAAGAACCTTTTACCACACGAACAACATGTAATTGTATGAAGTCCACTTTCGACTTAAGAACCAAATATCGACAAAACAATCATTATTAACTTAATGATTACATAATGTTAATAACATGAAAATATGTTATATAAAAGGAATAATAATCTTGAAAATGGTTCTTAATCAAGTATAAATTAACTAATGTTTATTATTCAGGAGATTAAAGAACGATCGAGTCAAGTCGGACCCGAGGTAAGGGATCCTACTCCACTCTTTCTTTTTAAGTACACTCTTTTATGTCATTCCTTTTAAAGCTCATCTTTCTTGTTATTGGGATGTTATTTTATATTTATCTTACTATAATTTTTATGTTCATGTGATGAGAGACCCTATTATCTCTCATAAATCCATTTTGGAAGTTTTGAGTGGCACCGTTACGCTGCCGAATTTTTGTAAGAGATCCAACCTCTCTCTTTCTTTTTAAGTACTCTCTTTTATGTCACTTCTTTTAAGATCCTCTTTGTTATGTTTGGGGATGTTATTTTATATTCCTCATACTTTTATTTTTATTTTCATATTATGGGAGACCCTATTTGATCTCATAAATCCACTTTTGGAAGTTTTAAGTGGCGCCGTTAGGCTGCAGAGTTTTTATAAGGGATTTTTCATCTCACTTTTATTCCCGTGAGATTTATGCTACACTTGCAAAAATTTCCTTTGAGTGGTGTATGTACTGCCCATTATTTTATTCATTGTGTAATATAATTTCATTTATGAGTATTTACATCAATGTTGTATTGTCCTTCTTTCACGAGGTGTATGTTTCGAAAGATACCCATGTCGGTAAGGGAACCTTTCACCCTCCTCTTTTTAAAAGACTTCTTTTGTTGGGTCTTTTAATTTACATATTTTTATGTTGGGATATGTTCTCATATATCCTAATTGATGTAAATTTTATTTCCATGTGATGAGATACCCTTTCTTTTATCTCTCATCAACTCATTTTGATGTGACGTCGTTAGGCTGTCAAGGGAACTACTTATCCCAATTTCGATTTCTTGGGGTTAAGCATGTAGTTATTGAATATGTTATCTTTTGAATATGTGTGAATGAACTTTGATTATTTTAGACTTAATGTCCACTTATATTTTGTGTATTCGTTTGTCACACATAATTATTTAATTGATTTATCCTTAAACCAAGGATACCGTCTTTGTATGGGACTTCGTCTCAATCTCCTTTCATTGAGACATATTTTGTTTTATACAGAACCTTCTTTTATACGGTGTATAAACCCCTTTTACTTTTACGCTTATTCAAAAGGAATCTTTTTATACGAAGCGTTTTACTAAACGACAAAAGGGAATGTTTTTCTTGTCGTATGTATGCGGCGACAACGACTTCTCCGCCGCCGTGACCATTATTTGAGTTTCGGATACCTCTACAAGCCATACCCTTTTTTAAACGATAAATAAATACCATGTTTTACTTTGGTATTGAAAATGGTTTTCATAATGTTTTTATTATATCAATGTGTTGTATTGATATCTCGTGATTGAAATGTGGAAATGTTATGTTTCCTTTATGCATGTTTTATGTGATATGATTATGTTACGGTTCTTGGGCATTATTATGAAGACGGGTGGTTCCGTGATAAACTAAGGGCGGGTGAGCCCGTTATAGCTCTCCAATGCATTGGGTAACGTGAAGGAGTGAAACATTAAGTTTTCTCCGAAGAGATTTAGGGAATATACTGTGATGGGTATTGCAACATAACCAAGAGGGTTACTCCCTACGTAAGGATGTTATGAATGCCTCAAGTTACCTTTATGTCATATGATTTCTATGATTTTATGAGGTATATTAAAGCGCTTATGTTTTATGGGTAAATTATGATTTCATTCTTATGTATACATGTACTCACGATTCCTTTCCATATTTTTATATCCCTTACTGAGCTTTTTATGCTCATCCCAAGTTTTTGAAATGTTTTTCATAGGTCAAGGGACGGGTACATGATGTGATGACAGTGTCAAGGATGTGTCAAAAAAGAATCCATGTTTTATTTTTAAATATGTTTCCGTTGATGGGAAGAATGAATACTGTCTTTTATGTAACCACTTGGTCTAAATGTGGAATGTAATGCAAGTTTCATGATCAAATTCTTTAAAACTCTAAACCTGAAAATATCCTCAATGTGTAATCTTGTAAAAACTCAAGATTAAGTAAGGTTTAAGGCTTGGGCCTTATAGTTGGTATCAAAGGTTGGTTTAGATAACTTTAGAGGTTAGGGTATTCTTTAAGCATAAGTGGCATTACCATAATGGTTAGGATTTCAGAAAGAGTCCTAGTTTTAGATAAAGTGAATGAGTAAGTATGTCTTAGTGTTTATCTTCCTCATTATTACATGATGGTTATGTTGATATACTCACACTGACCTTTTTGGTTTTAGTAAATGGCTGGATCTAGCAGGCACCAAAGTGACAAAGGGTTTGAAGGAAACTATGGTGGTTCTCTGATTAAGAGACTGGATGAGATGGGGGATTCAATGAAGAATCTCATGGTTGTTCTAAACCAACTATCAAGGATTCATGATCAACCACTTCAACCATGGTGAGTTCTCTAATGCATCATGTACGAGATGGCCAACTCGGTGTGTAAATTCAGGTAATAATTATTAAGGTAACCATTAGGGTTTATATGATCCTTACTTTTTAGGTAATTATGGGATACTCTATGATATGATGGAAAATGAAAGGAATGAGATATACTTGAGGTTAACATATGTTATGATCATTTTTGAATATTTTATCTCGTTT
Organism: Viscum album; assembly: GCA_963277665.1. NCBI lineage: Eukaryota > Viridiplantae > Streptophyta > Magnoliopsida > Santalales > Viscaceae > Viscum > Viscum album. The sequence continues at coordinate 1,707,267,370 of OY728138.1, read as the reverse complement.
TGGGGGATGTTTTAAGAATTATATAGTTTTGGAAAAAGCACAACATGCAGACCGTGTGACAACCCGTCGTGTCAGACAAAGCTGCAGGAATCGAACCCACAACCAAAGTGCGACTGGTGTTTATCGCCTACCACTGGACTACATGAAGTCCCTAGTTAGTTTGACTGATTCATTCTAGTTATATGATTTTATGAATTAAGAGTAAGTTGATTTTGGGTTATTTATGAAAATTATTAACCTATCTTGGAGGATATGTAATTAGGGTAATTACTTTTCAATAAGAGACTTTAGGAGCAACTGTTGTTGTTTGGAGATAAATGTTACGATTTAACTTGGAAGACTATTTGACTAAATCCTTCAAATACTTGGGTTTCAACCTTATATTGGTTTACGTTGAAGAATTTTTATGGACAAATTGTTTATCTAATGGTCCTCATTGAACTTTGGGTTTTGTTGGAAAAATTTTGGAGGTTAAGAATAGATTTTCTTTTTATAAAGGGTTATCCTTTTCTGGATTATCTGACCTTGTACTAACCTGTTTGGTTTTGGTTTTGGTTAAATCCTAAATACATGGGATGTATATAGTTCTCTTTGGTGGATTAGTTGATTCTCTAGAAGTTGATTATAGTACTCTTAATGCGAACAAGTCTCCCTAAATACTCGTCTTTTAGAAAAAAATATGAGTTTGATTAAGGAATCTAGTAAAAGTTGAAAGTCAACATGATAAGTGATTATGTTTCCTTATGAATAAATTCCTCAATTAAAAGTAACTTAAAACAAAAATGTTGTCTATTAAATTTTCCTACTAGGGAATCGAATACTGTTTAACCCATCACAAGTTTGTGATTTTCTCGTGGTTAACTCTCTCTTAAACATGTTTTCTATCACTCTCCATCAGAACATAGCCCTTTGTTTTTTCCTCTATGTCCATATTTTCATACTTGGAATCCTAGTATGGGTTAACTCGGGTGACCTTTGTACTTATCTTTCTTTATTTTAAAGTGATTTTTTTATCGACTCTTGTTCCAATGTGGGACTTTCAAGGATGTTTCCAAGCGCAATTTTAAAATTGCGAGGACGCAATTCCCAATAGGGGGAAGGATGTAACACCCTAGGTAAACAAAGAATATGAAATTATCTTATTTATCCATATTTGTGAATAAAATATTAATATGACTTTAAAGGGGACGCTATGCTCGATGGCGTACCCAACACGCAACAATGAGTTTCTTGGGAATCTTACGTTGCACTCTAATAATAAAATAATATTATTTTAAATGGTAGTTAACATGTAGCCATTGTAGTGGAGGGAATGGATAGAAATAACTAAAATATGATTATATATGTTTTTAAATGTTTTTACATTTATCCAATAAAAGATAAAGGCTTAAAATACGGAAAGAATTCAATTTTAGGTGTATATGCCCTAGTTTTCACTAAAGGTTCACTTATTGACTTTTGATGGATAACCGTCATTAAATATAGTTTTATTCACTCTTATACATCCTTTTGGACCAAATAAAACTCTTTTTAAGAATTGGGACATCAAAATTTACTTTGTGTAAATTTTTGGTATCTTTCTGATAAAGTTCATTTTTTAATGAATAGTGTAAAATGTTGTATTTTAATTCAAAACCTCTTTTTAATATAATTTATTTATATTATTATATTATCTTTTTAATTGGTTTTAAAGTGAAATTAGAATATATTTTTACTATTTGATTCAATGGTGGACTTTGGAATTAATTTCACTTTGAAATTCGACATAAACAAATATCAATCTTTTGATATATATTGTTTCTTAAAAATACGCTATTTGTTTTGACAGAGGGAGTTAATTATTAAATTAATTAATTATACTTATATTCTTTGAATTAGGTAATATAAACATCATTTTTGAATTCAAAATATCGAATATATCTCAGAGTGAATTTTTGGGAATTTTCTGAAAAACTCCAATTTTTGATGAATAGTGAAACCACTAAGTGGTAATCAAGCAAACTGATTTTTCAGTTAAATGAAAGTTTACCACTAATGTGTATTGAATTTTGAAAATCCTACATACATGGTTGTCATTAGTATGTAAAATGTGGTTCAATGGGATGAAAATTATTTTTTGGTGAATAGTAACGTTTTTTCATTAATCGCGATTAGAGGTAATTAGTGTAATTTAAGGTAAAAATGATATTATAAAAATATGGAAACACCATGACACTTTTCCTACCCCTATTTGATAAGTCATGTCCGACCAAGACAACCCATGGGTTGATTTAGGGGACCCTATGGAGCTTCTTGGGTGAGATAATGACTTTAATGCCTTTTTTTTAAATAAAGGTGAAAATGACACTAACATAAATTGTTTTACTAAAACAATTTTTAGAAGGGGGTATACTAATAATATATTTGTCTATAAATACTATTTGGAAAGATAAAAAGATTTCCTACATCAGGATATTTTTGTTATAATTTTTAGACATTAAATAAATTAATTTAATTTTGACATCATGATGATGCAACGATGACCTCATTAATGAGAAGTTTAAATAAAATGAAACGATAATATAACATCTAATACCTACACATGTCCAAAAACTATTGGATGGGAATATTTAGAATCCTTATCATCTTATCTTCGAAATAAATCAATGTGGGACCTTAGAAATTCGAAGCACTTTTGAAAATAAAATAATAGTTTCATGATTTCCAAAAGTTCCCCTCCTCTCCTCTTATAAAAGTCCCCCACCACTACCTCATTTAACACACTCCTCAAGCCTTTGGCTCGGCCCTCCCCTGCCCATTTACTCTCTCCACATCCCTCTCCTCATCCTAGAGGATTCCTTTTGTGCAGAATCCTTTCAAAAGAAGCCTTTAGGCTCAAAGAAAAAGGAGTTACACTTTTAAAGGTAATTCATTCTCTCATGTTCATTTGTTTTATTTTGCTTCTCCAACCCCCTAGACTCTTTTTATTTACTTCTTTTGTAACAAAACCAGTATACTCAATATACTAGGATGTTGTTATGATATTTATTCGAGCTACACTCTCACACAACTACATCAAATGGTTAAAGAACATACAGTTTCCGTGGATGGCGAAATTCTGCCTCCCGAAACGATGATTGTTCAATACTCATTTAACACTTTCAAAGGTGGCCATTATGATGTCACTATTTTTATATATGATATATAATATGTTTGATCTTTCCTTTAGCTTCTTTATTTTTCATTTATGGTATACCATTATTGTTTCCATTATGGGTAAACACGATATCTTCATTTTAGGAAGTGTGGACTACCGCCCCTGAAAGTGATTTGATTCGTTTATACCATATGTTGGATGTGTAAAGGATAAAGATAATGATATTATATATGTTATTATACTGGAATTATAATATACTCTTATATCATTCTGATTCCATTACAGAAAATATGAAATAGAAATGGAAGTAGCGTTCATGCTTACGTACAGCTTACCGTCTCCATGAACGGTACATCTCATTTCTTATCTCAAAATATTATGTACTATTATAAGTAAATATATATAATGGATATATATGATGTATGATAAATCTAAATGATTAATATAATTCTGGATTTAAAATATACATACCTCTCATATAGTTTTAATTCCATTAATAGGACATAGAAATGAAAGTAGCGTTCATGCGTACATACAGCTTACCGTCTCCATGAACGGTGCATTTAATTTCATTCCTCTAAATGATTATGTGATATTATAAATACATGTATATGATGGATATATATGATATATATGATATCCAAATCAGTAATTTCATTCTGGATATAAAGAACCTTTGACCACACGAACAACATGTAATTGTAAGAAGTCCACTTTCGACTTAAGAAACAAATATCAACAAAACAATCATTATTAACTTAATTATTACATAATGTTTATAACATGTAAGTATGTGATATAAAAGGAATAAAAAGCTTGAAAAAGGTTCTTAATCAAGTATAAATTAACTCAAGTTTATTATTCAGGAGATTAAAAAACGATCGAGTCAAGTCGGACCCAAGGTAAGGGATCCTACTCCACTCTTTCTTTTTAAGTACACTCTTTTATGTCATTCCTTTTAAAGCTAATATTTCATGTTATTGGGATGTTATTTTATATTGATCTCACTGTAACTTTTATGTTCATGTGATGAGAGAACCTATTCTCTCTCATCAATCCATTTTGGAAGTTTTGAGTGGCACTGTTAGGCTGCAGAATTTTCGTAATAGATCCAACCTCTCTCTTTCTTTTTAAGTACTCTCTTTTATGTCACTTCTTTTAAGCTCCTATTTGTTATGTTTGGGGATGTTCTTTTATATTCCTCATACTTTAATTTTTATGTTCATATTATGGGAGACCCTATTTGATCTCATAAATCCACTTTTGTAAGTTTTAAGTGGCGTCGTTAGGCTGCCGAGTTTTCATAAGGGATTTTTCATCTCACTTTTATTCCCGTGAGATTTATGCTACGCTTGCCACAATTTCCTTTGAGTGGTGTATATACTTCCCATTATTTTATTCATTGTGTAATATAATTTCTTTTATGAGTATTTACATCAATGTTGTATTGTCTTTCTTTCACGAGGTGTATGTTTCGAAAGATACCCATGTCGGTAAGGGAACCTTTCACCCTCCTCTTTTTAAAAGACATAATTTTTTGGGTCTTTTAATTTACATATTTTTATGTTGGGATATGTTCTCATATAACCTTATTGATGTAAATTTTATGTCCATGTGATGAGATACCCTTTCTTTTATCTCTCATCAACTCATTTTGATGTGACGTCGTTAGGCTGTCAAGGGAACTTCTTATCCCAATTTCTATTTCTTTGGGTTCAACATGTAGTTATTGAATATGTCATCTTTTGAATATGTGTGAATGAGCTTTGATTATTTTACACTTAATATCCACTTATATTTTGTGTATTCGTTTGTCACACATAATTATTTAATTGATTTATCCTTAAACCAAGGATACTTTCTTTGTATGGGACTTCGTCTCAATATCCTTTAATTGAGGCATATTTTGTTTTATACACAACCTTCTTTTATACGGTGTATAAACCCCTTTGACTTTTACGCTTATTCAAAAGGAATCTTTTTATACGAAGCATTTTACTAAACGAAAAAAGGGAATGTTTTTCTTGTCGTATGTATGCGGCGACAACGACTTCTCCGCCGCTGTGACCATTATTTGAGTTTCGGCTACCTCTACAAGCCATACCCTTTTTTAAACGAAAAATAAATACCATGTTTTACTTTGGTATTGAAAATGGTTTTCATAATGTATTTATTATATCAATGTGTTGTATTGATATCTCGTGATTGAAATGTGGAAATGTTATGTTTCCTTTGTGCATATTTTATGGGATATGATTATGTTATGGTTCTTGGGAATTATTATGAAGACGGGTGTTCCATGATAAACTAAGGGCGGGTGAGCCCCTTATAGCTCTCCAATGCATTGGGTAACGCGAAGGAGTGAAACGTTAAGGTTTCTCCGAAGAGATTTAGGGAATATACTGTGATGGGTATTCCAACATAACCAAGAGGGTTACTCCCTACGTAAGGATGTTATGAATGCCTCAAGTTACCTTTATGTCATATGATTTCTTTGATTTTATGAGGTATGTTTAAGCACTTATGTTTTATGGGTAATGTGTGATTTCATTCTTATGTATACATGTACTCATGATTCCTTTCCATATTTTTATATCCCTTACTGAGCTTTTTATGCTCATCCCATGTTTTTGAAATGTTTTTCACAGGTCAAGGGATTGGTACATGATGTGATGAAAATGTCAAGGATATGTCAATAAAGAATCCATGTTTTTTTTTAAATATGTTTCCGTTGATGGGAAGAATGAATACTGTCTTTTATGTAACCACTTTGTCTAAATGTGGAATGTAATGTAAGTTTCATGATCTAATTCTCTAAAACTCTAAACCTGAAAAGATCCTCAATGTGTAATCTTGTAATAACTCAAGATTAAGTAAGGTTTAAGGCTGGGGCCTTATATCTAGTGCCCTAAGACGAAGTATAAAGGAGGTGTGTTGAGGAAGAGGCAATCTCTTCTACCGACTCATTCAAGTTTCTTTCTTCTTCTACTTCCTCTTCTTTAGTAGTATCTTTATAAAGTAATATAATCAGTCTTATTTATATACTTATATGTTATTATAAATATTAAACAACCCTTTTTCACCTTCTATCCATCCTATGGAAAATGAAATCACCGCTCGTGCATACATACAGAATACTGTCTCCACATCGTGTTGTAATCAGTTTTTCCACCACGACCATACTTGGATGGGTATAACGGTGTAAAGAATAAATATATATAATTATTTTAGCATCATAATAATTCTAGGATATTATATCACCCATTCTAATTCCATTCAATAAATATGGGAACGATATCACCGCTCGTGCGTACGTACGGATTACCGTCTCCACGACGCAATGAGATTCATTTTCCATGTTAACAATTCAAGAATGATTATATAGTATATATGATAAGTAATCATGAAATATATGACATAATAATTCTACTGGATTTATGTATATATATATATATATATTCATTTCATCTACTTAATTCCATTCAATTCAATAAGGAAACGAAAAACAACGTTCATGCGTACGTACGGCCTACTGTCTCCATGAACGGTTTATTTCATTTCATTTAATTATCTTATATATATATATATATATATTTTGAATATATATGATATATAAATCATTATTTACATTATGGATGTAATTAAATCATGATATAAGTAATAATAATATCAAGGACAACAAGTCCAAACACGTACGATAAATAAAACTATTTTACCCAAAACACTGTTTTAACATGGAATTTACAAAAGAATTGGTAATATAAAGTCATAAGTGAACCATATATGATATCATAACAATGAATATGATTCTGTAATAATTAAATGACATTATTTAAATCATTATACAGTAGGTTCATATACGTGCGAAGCATATCAGACTTAAGGTAAGGGATAACTTTTCCAATCTCGTTTTTATCCGAGATTATTTATTCGTAAGTATTTACTGGGGTTATATTTATCATCCATGTCCCTGTTTTCTAAAAATGGTTTAATTCCATTTTTTACCATTTTTGACTTTTACTACATGGTATGTAGGTAATCTTCCTTTTTTTACCAAACAAGTTACTTTTTTACTTTTTTGGAAAAACATACGAGAAGAGTGTTTTTTAACTTATATGGCATTAATAGATTTTTACAGTTTTATAATGCCTTATTTTTATGAAGATTACTCTATAATATTACATGAATTTTTCAAAAAAATCCTTCTATTTTAAAATTGCATGGCATTTTTTGAAAAGAAAATGATTTTTAAGAAGAAATTACAATTTCCTCAAGAATTTTTTTCAAGTGTTTTATCAATACCATTTTCCATCTAAGATGAAATTATTTCATATGTGTTGGTTTTATGTATAATATATCTATGATTTACATGGTATAAATTTTCTTATGATGAAATGATATCCATTTGTTTTATATGGGTTATGTTATGATGGGATGATGTTTATGAAACCCATTTCTATTCTTTGGGTTAGGATGCATGAATTATGTTTATGTTGTGGCAAAAGTAAGAATGATTTCATTATGAGATGGTTGGGACCTATATCTCACTCTAATGCATTGGGTAAAGATTTATATCTCATGAGATAGACATGGCTGGAATAGTAAGTTAATCTGGATCAATGTTACAGGACTGAAATGAGGAGTGAACTCGTTTCAGAAAGGGACTTTGTCCACTAAGATGATCTTGGTAGCAATGCCTTGGATAATATTGAAATTATAACATGTGCTTAATGGTTGCCACAATTACATGTTTTATTCTGATTCTATTTTATTAGGATTAATGTTTATTTATGATCTATTTCTTATGTAATGCCATGTTTTATGTCATTTCTCAAGATCTTGATGTTTAAACATTATGTTCACGTATTCAAGTTCAAATGTACATGATTTGTTTTATTTTCTCCACGCATACCCTTACTATGAATTTGACCTCACTCTTTTATATTTTTTCATTTCCCCAGGATTTAAAGAATGGTTTTAGGTATGAAAACAAAAAAGGGGAAGATCATTATGGCAGATGCTGAAGATCATTCACCACAATTAGAATATTTTGTTCTGAGATTCAAAAGACACTAAACTACTACGGTCCTTTAGTGTTGGTTCTTGTTGTGTATTCAGTATTCCAAAAACGTAATGTAATTTCCATGTACGTCAAGCTTTGGGTCTCAACAATAATAATGTCTTCTTTCTGATGGGGTACACTTTGAGGAAATTTTTAAATTGTATCCCAATAATTACCTTCTGAAACATGAAATGGATATCAAACTATTATAGAATGACCACACAACATGATGGATATGTAGTTAATATTAGGATACTAAGGATATATTTTAGATGGTCAACATGATAAATAATTTTACCTTATTTATGTAATAGATAATTTCATTATTTTCACTAGAAAAATCAATGTAATGATGTTATTTTAAAAATTAGTGTATCTCGTATAAATATATAGTATTTTATTATTAAGAAATGATATGATATTTTCTATGATTCTATCATTCTTTCAAGAAAGTAGGGCCCTGAGTGATCACTCCAACTTTTCTACATAGAGTATTAGAGATTTATCTTCTATAAGAGGAAAAAAGGATCAATGTATATAGGAAGTATGACTTCATATCATCAAATTATTTAAAAAAATATTCATCCCACTTGACAGAAACCCATTTATTTGTCATCTTTCTAAAGGATAAATATTAATCAATATGTTTTCGAACGATTTATCTAATGTAAAATTGGAGTATGTTAATTCCACTAAACTACTATAGGTTAAGAGGATATGGATTCCAATATATCACTATTATATTTTCAAGGTTGACATTCGTATATTGAATTAATACCATGAAGCTATGAAATTTACTTGATGTTACCCAGAAATAGAATTTTAGTGTTCTATCATCATGACATGCCTTCATAGTATGGTAGAACTGTAATGATATTTAAAACATGATCATAGTGTTTTTAGGAATTGAAAAGAAAACCATATACAAAATATCCAATGGTTTCATGTATAAAATGCATCAAAATATAATGTATGGAATATTAGAATGTGGAACCAACATTATCCATTCGAAAGGTTGTTGATCGTTAATAGTATACCCCTTAGAGTGACCAAAAGGTTGTGGAATTAATATCATCAGGGGCCACATTAATTTTTTCATAGGTATAGTATCTATCATTGAAGAATAGGGCCTATAATATTTTTGATTCATCAATCAACAACATCATGATATGTACTAGGAAATTATCCTCTAGGTAATACTAGTTATGATCCATTAAATCAATAAAAAGTATGATTTTACCATTTTATCAATGAATGACATTGATAAGTGACATTGGATACTACACCTAAAAAATAAAATTGGATTTAATGATATTATCAATTTCATCTAAGAGAACAGAAGTATTTTTCAATTTCATTCTCTACAATGACTATTTATTCCCATAATGGTCATCTAGTGGACCAAAATTATGGGTATCCACATGGGGATCCAATATGAGACTCTTTGAATAGTTATAAAAAAAATCAAAATTTGTCTTCAAGAATGGGATATATGTGTCATGCTCTACATGATTCATAGTTCCACTAATCAACATTGTCCTTCGATATTCCTATGTACCCATATTCAGTTTTCAATGTTTAGAAATGGTGTTTCATACTAAATCTATAAACATTAATCTAGCATATTAAATATCATTCTCCTCTTCCTCATCTTTATTTGGATAAAAAATGGGTCATCACTCTCTGATCTCATATTTGATATAAGGGTAATTATATTTCCATTAAAAAGAAATTTTATTTATGGGTTGATTGGTTCATTTGATGTAACTTATGAAATGATAATGGGTGTTGATGTAAAAAACCCTTGTGATCTTATTATTATTATAAGACTCATATCAAATTGATCTAATATCCATCGAGGGGTCAAATATATATCATCCAAAACTATTATTTCATAATGATATTCATTTGAATGATTGATCCACACATACTGGGTGGAGTTCATCTGCCCTATACGAAGCTTCTTCTCAATGTAAATTTAATCCCAACTACCATATGATATGAAAGTTATTATATTTCTTTTTCATTATATCTGATGTGATCCACATAAACCAATGACTTCACAGATCAGGATTTATCACCACAATTCATCTAATGGGAATCATGTTGTCTTCCCTGAGTTCGGTCGTTATAATTTTAATAAATTTTTAAATAATGATGGGGGTATCAATTTGTTATGTTTTATCTTCCATAAGATGATTCCCCTCCCTTTTTTATATCATGCATCTATATAATATGAATTACCTGACTCAAAAGTGGCATTATCAGTATATCATACTCTATATTTCCCACTAACAAAGTAGTCCAGTCATCGATGATATGATGAGGTAATGATAAAAATATATATGAATCAATATTCTTCTAAGAAAGACATTTAAAAATGTTTCGTTATGGAGTATAATGAATTTAGAGTTACAAATGAGATCATCAAACTGGCCTCTCTACAAGATCATTCTGAGTGGTTTTGTTCCCTACTATCGAATCCTTATAATTTCATGCTGGAGGGAGAAGAATTGGATTCATTGTATCCCATGAATCTAAGGGTTAAGACTATGTTGTGATTGATCCCATAAACATTTTAAATCATATCTAGTGAGATGTAAAAATAATCGATCATTCTAGATACATATAAGGTTATCATATGTATATATATGGTTAGATAATAGTGTTTTTCTATAAAATAAATGAAAATATGGAATTTTGTGGAGATTATCTTTGTATAATATATCTCGATTACAGAAACCTCAGTTTTGAACTCTTGGGGGGGGGGTTAAATGAATCTCAATGTGGGTCACCTTGAGTTCCTTAGATAAGTGAACGGTATCCAAAATAGTGATTCTAGCTAACATAATTTTAATATTATATAGAATATCATACTGTTGGAACAAGTGTTTTTACTTCCTACCATGAAGAAACCCCCTATCGTGGGTCTTGGTGGATGAAGATAATTGGGTTAGTGGTTACATCCATCAGCTAAAATTGTAGGGTAACTCAATAGTACACCCGTTATGTTGTGTTGGAATTCTCACAATAAAACATTTACCAAACAAACTTATGTCCACTTATCATTATTCCAATATGATTAGATACAAATTATCCTTAAAGGATTCATAATAACATTTATGTTCATATTTATATCACTGGAATACATGTTTCTATGCCTTTATAGTATATATTCCGTTAAAAAAAATAGTTCCTTAACATCAAGTCCAACCATGATATCATCTCCCCCTACCTCCTTGGACACTATGAACTCCTCACCTATTGTTTATGGGTTTTGAGGTTCATATAGGCTCTCATTATTGGTTAAATATTGTTTTAAATAGATGATGTTGACCAAGACATAATGTATCTCCACATTTGATGAGATTATTATTTTGTAGGGGGTCCCATTATCCCAATGATGGGGGTAAGATGTCATGGAGTGTCCAGATTGGATTTGGTAACTACGTCGGTTTCCCGCCCAAAGAATAATTTTATAAATGGTGATTTTGTCAGCTCTTGTATAATAATGATAATGAAGGTTTTTCTTTTAGTGTCATTGAGGGAACAGGTGGCCCAATTGGATGGTTCAGTCAGGACTTAAATAAATTTTCCATCTGACTTGGTGATTTCTAAATTATATATAGTTTTATGAATTATTTTATTAGATTTCGTAATATTATCTTTAATTTATTGGGGTATTCGATACATGGGTCAATTATTTGAATGGTTTACAAAAACTTACTTTATAGGAATCAACCATCTTTTAAATATATCCTTAATGGTGAAGCAATCATGGATTTTTTTCCCAAACGATAATGGAAAGGGGATATAATCAATGTTTTTATTTAGATTGAATTCATTTTTTCTTACCTTCTATTGTTTCCGAATATATTTCTCTATGAAGGTGATTAAAAAACATATACAATATCTTTTTTATAATTAATAATGTTTATTTATTGGATTAATGAACATCACGTTACTTTTTTATTTTCTCCCCTTATATGGATGATATTGTTACTTCCTTTATAATTATTCATGATCAAATAAATTATACTATGTGAGACTAGGGGTTAGAGTTTTTATCATCTCTAATTTGAGTGTTACAATCATATTTTCTTATTTTTTATAACATTCACTATGTGTTGGAATCATCTGAGAGATGGATTTGGAGGATTTTATGACATTTTCCCGGAACTATTACAGTACTGCTAACTCGAAGAACCCACTAATCTTTTGGAATGGATGAATAAGTTTATATAAATCATCACTATAATTATTATTCATACCTACAATAGATTATCTTGAAAAGTTTTTATGTTGGATGAATTGGTTAATCTTTTCCACCGGGTGATGAAATCTATGACCCACTAGTTTTCATAGAGTTTTAAATTTTGTTGGTTTAGGAGATTTATTTATGTGTCAAATTGAATTGATAGAGGAACTTCATTTGGTGTTATTTTCAATTACCTATAGATCTAGCCGATAAATTTAATTTCTAGATAAACTTTGGTACATCTGAAGTATGCATGAAAAACATGATCTTTTTTCTTTCTACTTCTCTAGATTTTTCATCAGGGGGCTATACCTTGATAATAATTAATAATTTATTAATCTGGATCTCCCATTCCATTAAATATTTGGATTTTGGAATTTTCAAAATTGGATGGAGGTGGAGTCAAGTCCACCCATTTGGGGCATGGTTTCATCTCCAGTTGAACTATAATACACTACCCATCCTAATATGTATTCATGAAATGAGGGAATAGATGGATCTATGGAGTTGTGGTGAGATTGTATATTGGGATAATTCTTGAGTGGAGGTATAGGGTAAATCCTAACAATGATGAATAAAATATGTCTTTTGTTAACAACCATTTGGAGACATCTTGGGGTAGAGCACTAGATTTAGTGGTTCTTTCCACATGATAGGAGGGAGTTATTAATTTTCCATAGATATTAGGTTTTATTTAACTGAATATTTGGTCCCTAGGTTAGATAGATAATAGAAATATTCTGTTATTAGTTCAGAGTATCCTTCCTTAGTGGGTTTTTGAGAGGGTATATATTTGTATCATCTTTTAAATTACACTCAATATAGATATTTACTCTATGAAATTATATAATGAGTCAGATTATATTTTCTAAATTGATCTCATTCAATGTAATCTTATTATCAATGGAGATACACTCAACTTATTGTGGGAGGTGAGTGGGATGTGGATAACACCACACCCATAAAAATATCCATAGATAAGGATTTCTGAGTAGGTGGTACTATAATATTTATAAGAGATCCTAAGACATTAGTTTACAATTGATATTGGGTTCACAAATATTCTTCATGTATCTTGATATAGTCCATATTTCAAATTGATTCCTCTGCATCACATACTTTTGTATCAGTATCATTCTCTATATCATTTATAGATCGAACACAAATTTCATTCACGGATGAATAGTATATATTGTAGGAATCAAACCCCTTTATTTGTTATAATAGTGGGGAGATTCTTCATCTACTGAATATCCTTCAGGGAAAATATAATTATCCCCCATGATAACATCCTTATTAATAGATTTTATTTATATATTTCTCTTATGTGGTAACACATTCCCTCTATATTGTTCCCCTATAAGAAGTTATGGAGGCTGAGCTTGAGAGCTTTTATAAATACTTTTACTGAGAATGCTTCCAATAAAAATTGTTGTATGCATAGTGGAATAAATCGAGAAGATGTTTCTTGGGAGTTACCCCTAGTCTAGATTGTATAAACTTCCTTGGTGGAGAATGAGGTAACAATTATACCAACATATTGGGTTTTGTTTAACATGGATTTTTTAACCCCACAACCTTTCCCTATTGTGGATTTGATGATCCTTATAGTGGATATAGTGGTATAAATTTCCCCGAACATATTTCATAAGGATTCTTCTATATGGAAATTAAAAATGATGTTATTTCTACCATTGTTTACCCTAAATGATTCTATTTTTGAATAATTTGGGTGTAGTAGTTTTCCTATGAAATAGGTACTCATGGCTAATAGATACCGGATGATCAAAGGTTTTTCATTCGTCATATAATATGTCTTTTCAACCATTATTGGTACCCCATCTAAATTTTATCAGTAGACTTATCAAATATTGTATTCTTCATTGTGGTTCAAATGATGAAAATAGTTCATTGTACAAACCAACTAGAATATGAAAATCACAAGACTGAGATGTGGATTGAACTGATAAATTGCATGCTTCGTTTTAGGATAGAACACATTTTCTAATGAGAGGGATGATGGTAAAAATTACATACTTATAGAACCCTAAAATACACATATATAGTGTGGAATTAATGATTATATATAATATTTCATTCATACTAGTAAGGTTGGAATGTTGGATACATGCACACTACTATCCCAAAATATGATTATAGGCCATTCAAAAAAAATTGGTTTATATAGCGACAGAGATAATTTATTTCTTTGATATGATTGGTGTACTCCCCTTTATGGAATGTGTTATGAAATAAGATAACAGTGACTCACCCCAAAACATATGAAAACTATAGGGTATGTAATTATTAATTCCCTATATAACATCAATATGGGGAGTAATTATAGACAAGTACATGGGTTTTATTCTATCCTGGTTCAATTCCTTCCTCATAACCTTGAAGTATTCCTCATCATATATGAGGGGTTCATCGACCAAACCAAACCATATTATTCATTTTATCACTAAATATTAGAGAGGAATGATATCATTAAAAATAACAAAAATTACCTCAGAGGTTGAAAAATCAAAAAGATATATTGAAGAAGAATTCTACCTCATACATATCATTTAACTAGTATAAGAATTCATCAGTCTGTTATGAGATAGTTGGTGTATCTTGTATTGATATATTAAGGGAAACATGGTATGTGAGAAAAATCAAATACACTCTAATAAATTGAATACATTTGTAATTAGAAGATGTATTAACTAGAGGGAGGGCCTTCATAGAATGATCCTTGAATCATGATTCTGTAGTTGTGACCTAATCATCCATAACTATGATGGCATTTTCTCACGGTATTTCTTCTATTACATAGAGGATATTTGTATAATATACCCTATGGAGTAACTCCATAATTAATATATTGATTAACACTGGGTGGGCCTCCACAGTCACTAATTACTAATGTTCTAGAATTAGGGAACCCATCACATTGGTTGATCATCATGATATATGTAGGATCTCTATGAATGGTTCACTTTATAGTAATATTTGAATTTTCCGATTATTTTAATGTATATGACCTATGTGGATGGTACTCTGGGGGTGGTCGCTAGATTCATTGATCATGGTACCAATAGGAGGACCTAAATTTCTATAGTAAATCTCACATTTTGATGACGTGGAAGAATATTTTTATGATACTGTTGAAAGGTGATAAAGAGACTCAAGAATATCAAAGTTGATAAAAGAAATATATATGTGTGATCTTGTACTGTTTGTATCTCTTGGGAGACTTCCTTCTTGAAATCCTTCATCTGGTGGTCAAGGTAGGAATATCAATCATAATTGGAATTTCACAATTTGGGAAGAGTACTTCATGAGAGGGACACCACCAAGCTAATATCCTCATTGATGTTAAAAACACTAATGATATTTAAATATGATAATCAGTATATGATCCTACTCCTAAGTTACTATCGAAATATATAGTTAATCCTCCTTGGAATAGAAAATATGAGTTTTAGGACCCTCTGACTACATTTATGCAACAATACACTGCAGAGCATCAGATATGTGATTAGGGATATAATCATGATCATGTTCTATTGTACAAATATAACTATAGACCCCCAAAATTCTAATAGGGGTATATTCCATCTTTCAAGATTCCCACGAAATATTAAAATTACCTTATTTAATATGAAGGGAAGATAAGATATGATCTTACTTCCACGGTTCCATCAAGTCATATCAAGGAATATTTTCAGTGCGATAAATGTTATGAGTATTCTTATGACATTCAATACAAATATTTACCTTATTTTTTATTTTTATGACTATTTTTCAAGTATTTTAAGCATTAGATTTTATATAGGGAATTCCTTCAGAACATGGATTATGCACTACCTGCTGGACCCATCCACATCATAAACTAGTCACACATCATGAATCTATTTCTAAGAATATTTCCTGAGTCTAGTTAAAAGCATGAAAAATTTAGAATACATGAAACTTGTTCATATCATTAATGGATAGATAAGGATTAATTTAACTTCATGTGATGAATTTTTTAGTGTACACACAATTCAAATGTTTTAGGACATAAAATATGAATTCATGTCACGAATCATGCATTTTCTGAAAGATTTATATATTACTTATTAACATATTTTTATTTTTTTGAACACATAAATCACCAAGAACCCTAGGTATGTGTTATGTTATTTTGGGGGTTTATTCTTCTTTAAAATCACATTTCTTGACACTTGATATATGTGGAGGTTGTGTTATGTCTTGATGTGTAAACAACCTCTCTTCTTCTTCATTGCCATTGGTTATTATAGCTACATCAGATAATGTTTATATAAAATTTTGATCACATATTTATTCTCATGGTATTATCCATGATGCGTTGTGTGATCATATTTTTAGGGATATTCCATTATATTTTGTGGTGCAGAAGGTTCATGTCCATTGATGTATATTGTGACCTATCCTCTCTATCATAATTATTATTTCAAAATGCGATTCTATGACAAGGAAATTAGTTTTAGGACCAAATTATTTTTCATTGAATTAATTCCTTTATTGGTGGATCCTTTTGTGGGTGTGTGTACCATATGTTGAGAATTGTGATTCAATATGTAGATTATGTTGGAAGAACCTTCAATGCTCCTATTTAATAAATTTAATTATAACTTAATTAGAAATAATTCGAAATAATTATTTTTTCAATTAGTTTTTGAGAAAATGTTGTTATCCCCATATGTTTTAATATAAATTTTTTTTAATGAGATTTGAAATGCTTTTATGATATTTTTTAAAAGAATGATTTTGGTGAAATGATATGAAAAATTAGTACATAGGAAGCCTTTGGTAGTTATGTGGATGTTATAATAATAAAACATATCCATTATTACAGATGGGGAATTTAGTTTTGGGGTGTTCCTCTTCTTCATTTTTCAACTGTCCTTGGGACTTTTTAGAGACTATTGGGATGTTCAATTTATGTGGATTTCTTATTCTCCTTTGGATAAATGAATATGTATATGAGTTTTATTTGTACAATTATATATGTTTGGGTACAAGTTCCCTAGATAGCCTATACTACAGTGATCCTTGGGGTGATAAACCTAGGATTTTGTTTTTACTATTTGTATTTGATTAATTGTTTTGATATATATGATATGATTGAATCTATTATACCTATATTATTTAGAACTGTAGAAAAAAGAGGAATGTTTTACCATGATTTAGATATAAAAACAAGTTTAACTAATTATATTTCACAATTTTCTTTTATTATCAGTATTATCATACTTTTATGTGGATATATGATACCAAAACCCTATGAGGGATCTTAGTGACTTGGTTTACTTCACATCCTGGATACATCTTCTGTGATGTGTAGAAAAAGTTATCTCTTTTCATATATGAAAAGGTAAGGCACCACATTAACATAATATGATTTTTGTTCATTTGGTATGTGTAACTACTGGTGTCATAGTGGGATTTAAACCTCTTATCACATGGAGTATTTGTTTATTAGTATGGTTTTTTCACTTGGTTTTATGAATTATACCATGCAGTATGTTTAGCTTCATTAGATTTGTATTTCTATCATTGTTTCCTTTTAGTTATGAAATATATTCCCTATATATATTCCTCTATATTTTATCTTATATATATATATATATGAAATTTTTTCTATTTAAGGTTATGAAAAACCATCCCCTATTATTGTTGTTTTTGTTTGCGTTCTAGTATCAAGCATAGGGGGGTCAGGAAAGCCCTTCAGGTATGTGGAAAAAAAAATTGGGTTCAAGTTTGTGAGAGTATATTAGGTCTATTCATAAATTTATTTATCATATCATGGTTATGATCATTCATGTAAAATTTGTTATATGGGATATAGTATTGGTGGGAGATGATAGATAGGTTTTGTAAAGTGTGTAGCTAGACAATACCATTAAAAACTAAAGATACATTGTGATATTAATTTTTGTATCTCTTGTGTTTTATTTTGAAATTAATCTTACTTTTTCCATTACTTTTATTGTTTGGATTGAGATTATCATAATTTTTGACAATTTCCTCTATTTTCCTTTTAACAACTTCAATGGGTTCCATGGGAGGGTGAAATAAATTATCATCAAAGGAATGCTCCTTTTTATTAGAATCTTATAGAGGCCATCATGAAATAAATTAAATTACTATAAAAAATAAATCACAAGTCCTAAATAAAGTTTTTGAGTAATAGCTAAGAGATGGAAGAGAAAGGGGTTGATTTTCAATGTGAATACCTGAGAAACCTCCATAATTTTACAGTATTAATGAACCCAAAGAGGTTGATGAATGGTTGGAAAAGATTGATTGTATATTTGTATTCATGGAAATGCTTAAGGATATTAAGGTTATGTATATTGTGTTTAGACTCAAGGGTCCCAACAAGCAATGGTGGGGTTCCATGGTATAGGCAGATAGACAAGTGTGATTAAAATCGATGGGTTTCAAGGACAGCTTTTTTCCATTAGTTCTGTCCAGATTATTTGATGATAGAAATTTATTTGTATTTATACTCTATTCATTAGGGATATCATTCGGTGTCGACATACACTGAATGATTTATTGAGATGGTTCATTTACCTCTTGAGGTAATGATGAATGATCATAAAATGTTACACAATTACCTACATGGTGTTCATTTGTATATTCGATCATATTTATTGAAATTAAATCATTATACCTATGATGATATTTTACACAAATCTTTTATGGGTGAAATGGAAAATACATGAAATATTTTCCATTCCACCTGTCCTCTTTTACTCAGTGGTAGCTTCAATGGTGTGAAGGAAAATTAGATGAAGTGGAATGAGGATAATAATAGTAGTAAAGGTGGTTCTGAATAGTAAGAATCCTCTGTACCATCAGTTATATATAGTAGTGTAAATTTGACTTACTATTAGTGTGGAAATGTTTGTCACACTAAACGTTATTATTCTACACCAAAAAAATATGGGCAATGGTTTTCGAATCTATGACCATTTGTTACGATTCTATAAGGATATGTCTACACATAGTTATAGTTAGGGTTCATTTGATCCAATAGCTTATGTTGTGAAGTCAGGTGATTCAACTTAAATAGAGCACTATCTACAAGACTCAAGAGTTATGATCCTTAGACCAATGTATGGGTTTTTGGTGGAGGTTGATGTTGGTCTAATTAAAGTGGTAGGTACCATTTTTTTTCATCCTCTATAGAAAATACTTTATTTGATAAATTTGTATCCAAATACAATATATCTACGTATTTCTTTTATATGGTGAAACTTATATTTGATACCATTTATTTTGATATGGAGTTAGAAACAACTCCTGGAAGGTGGAATGAAAAAGAATTTTGACATAATTTGGGTTTTCTGTTAATAATTGATGTAGATTTAGTATTGGATATACTTATTTTCAATCATGATCTATTTGATGTTATCATTTGGATGGATTGACTTTTCACACATCATTATTATGTTGATTATTATTATTGGTGCGTCACATCCCTTCCTATCAATGGGATCTCTTAGTTGTTTTATGTAGAGCTGGATATGAGTTCTATTTATGAATGAACATTTCATCCATAGATCAGGAATTTTTTGTCTACAGTTAAATTTCATTAGGATGTGGTTTATCCTCTTGTTGATCTTCGTATAAAACATTTTGGGAATTTTCTGAAAATCTATTAAATAACAACTTTGGGCATCCTCTATAAATGGAGGTGTAAATTACAATTGATCTATGGAATAATATGTAGACTTTCTTGATTCTTTATTGTTGTATAGCACTAGAAGAGCATAAAATCTCAATATTTAGTATGATTATAAGAATGTGAAAGGTATTTTTCAGTATTTCTTTTGTTATGGTTAGCCCCTATACTTTTTTTACGAATAAAAATCATTTACTTTGATTGTTTGTGGACTATTAAAAGTTGAACTGGGTAACATTTAATAATAACTATCATTTTCTTCATCTAGGTGAATTTTTAAAATGTTAAATGGGGAGAAGTTGTTTTTCATTATGGATGTTCGATTGGGTTATCATCAGCATTGATTAAAAATGTACGATATAATAAAAGAAAACTTTTAGGAGTAGGTATGACCATTAAAAATATCTTACGATCTCTACTATTCTGAATAAAACTCCAACAATTTTTATATATCTTATGTGACAGATATTCCATTGGTATCTCGACACCTTATTGGTTGTTTTCATATATGATATTTTAGTTTACATGATGACCAAGTGTGACCACAATCACCACTTTAATCTTGTTTTGGACACATTTAGGAATAAATGACATCACAGAAATGTTTTTGAAATATTTTTTTTGAATCCCATAAGTAATGTTATTGTGAAACATGATTTATAAATTTTCCTTATTAGTTGATTATTATATGGAGAATGTTCTCTTATCATGTGAGGATCCTCACAACATTTTAATGATTAATAGATAACTTGGTCTAAATGAATAATATCTGCAGTATATCTGTGATTTCTCAAAGTTGGATAAACCCTAGACCACTCTTACTAGGAAGAGAGTGAGGCTCACATGAGGAGAAAATTTCCATTCTTCTTTTGATAAAAAGAAAAATATAATAACATCATCTTATATTTTGATTATACATAAGAATATTAAGGGGTATGTGGTATACTATTATTATTATGATGCTAGTATAGTTTTCATTATTATATAGAATGATAATGTTCTCTCATATGTCTCTCATCATCATTGATAGCACAAGAAGAATTACCCCAATAATTATTTAGAAATTACCATATTTAGGAATTCACCTAAATTTTTGTGCAACAATCTAATTGAATAGAGTTTAATAGTATTTTTGGACCATATGAGTAAGAGAAATATAATTTCATATAATGGCTTGAGACTCAAATAGATTAGGTTGTTATAATAAATTTTAGATGTTATACATTGACAACACTTACACTCTAGGGAGGGGAATTTTGTTATAGGTTCTATAAGGAACAACGTGTCATCACAGATAGTATTGGAATTAAAGGAAGACTGTAACCTTATAGGGACCTTTGGTCTTCTTAATATGGATACTCAATATGATGATACATGTATATTTCTGACCAGTGTTATGTTATCATCATATTGTTGGAACCAAGGTTGTTCTTTACTAGAAAAAGAGTTTTGTTTGTGTTTGTTGTCAATCTAATTTGGGTAGATCATGGTTTGTGTTTGTTACTGTAAACAATTTCTTGAAAAGATCAAAGAGAATCAATGGAAATTGGTCTTATAGTTTGATCTGTAAGCAGTATTGAAGGTGGCGTCGTTCTCTAGTGTTTTCCAAATTTTTGGAGCTGAAAATCAGAAAATGGAGAAAAATGTTTTTGGAAAAGGAAGGTGTGTGAAAGAGTTGAAGTGTGTGTGAAATAATGTTTGTGTCCTTGAAATATTGAACGTGTTTTTTGAACTTCCACACAATACAAATTTCATGTTCAGATCATCAAAAAATAGAAAAGTCATGGAGTGTGTGGAAGATGATGTTCCACGAAAGGGTTTGTGCACCCAATGCGACATCAAAAGGGGTGTTGTGTGAACATGAAGAATCTTACACGAACCCAGAAAACTTTTCTGGGATATTTCATGGAGGGTCGTTAAGGACCTATATATTTGTAGCTACCCCCAATGGAGACATAATAAAATTATAGATAAAAAATCTAGTAGCCCAGCCACATGAAGTATTTTCACATGAAAGAGTTGAAGAGTGTATATCTTCTGCACAAGGTTTTCCTTTTGTCTTAAAAGAACAAGTGAATCCTTCAGTGCAATTGCGCAAAAGAAAAGGTTTTTGCAGAAATTATGGGTTCTGTGAATGTAATCATTCACGAAAATTCTCGTTTCATGTATGCATGTTCGGGTATTGCGCCCATGTGTGGTGTTATTCTTCTGAAATGATTCTAATTATATGGTTTAGTGGTTCAGTGCTTTCAAGTGCATCAATTCAAGAATTCAATGCAAGTAGTGTCTCATACTGAACAATGAAAAATACATCAATTAGATTATATTGAAGATACCCTGAGGTCGATAAAATGAGTTTGACTTCTCTAATAGAAGTGAGATAGGGGAGTTGATAGAAATGATCTAAGGGATGCAGTAAGAATTCCTTGAACCTTTGTAGAGGCAGTGTGTCTCGAACTGAGTGTCTCTAATCGAAATTGTAATCCATAAACTGGGGAATATTAGTGGTTTTTGGTACGTATGACACATTTTCGGTGTATTCTCCTTGGATGTAGCCCTTTGCGGTGAACCGAGTAAAAGTGTTGTGACATCTCCATACATTCATTTGTTTGATATATTTAACAAGTTCCTACCAACGTGGGAAAAATATCCACAATTTGAAAAAAAATGTTGGCACCCTGATTCACCCTTTCCCTCTCATGGTGTTCTGGGGTCCTTCAAGTGGTATCAGAGTGAGGTTCAGTAGTAATTGATCTATCTTATACCATTATGGATAATTCAACCAATTTCCGAGGAGTCCCCCTCTCTGATGGAAGTAATTTTCAGATCTAGAATAATAGAATGAGATCTCATCTAAGATATCTTTGAATGGAATTCCTATTTTCTACTGTACAAGGAATACAAGTCACTGATCCAACATGCCTTGCTATGATGGACGCAGATAGGAAAATTCATGATATATATGCTAAAGCACAGAATGCACTCACCGCAACCCTTTCTGATCAGATCTATATAATGTTAATGAGTTGAACCTCAAAAAAATACATGTGGGATAAAGTTGAAAATATATATGAAGGATATGGAAAAGTAATGGAGTTGAAACTACAAGTCCTTGACAATAGATTTGAAGATCTGAAGATGCATCCTGATTAAAATGCAGACCCCTTCTTCAATATAATCACTGAAGTGGTTGGATAAATTCGAGGACTAGGAGAAGAAATAAAAGTCATTGATATTTTAAAGAAAATATTAAGAATACATACACCCCTGTACAGTGAAATGGTGTCAGCCCTTGATGAATGATTTTTTTCCAATTTTTTTTGGATGACCTATTGGGAAGCTTGCTGGAAAATGAAATGAGAGTCAAACCAGAAGATTCTATGATTCGAGTGGGCATGGAAATGGAGTTCAACGACATGGATAAACTAAAAATTTCAAAAAATAGTAGTGGTGAAGATGATGAGGAAAAAGAAATTTTTTCTCTCATTGAAAAGAAGTTCTAAATGGGAAAAGGAATGTTTAAAGGGAATTCGCCTCTTTCATGCATTCATTGTTGAAATGTTTGGCACATTACCTCTCAGTGCATAAGAAAGTTCAATGATGAAGATAGTGAAGATAAAGAGACTGAGAAGCCTTACAAATGTATTTTAAAAATTGGAGAATTGAAATCTAGATATAAAGTACTGAAGAAGAGTTTTATCAGTGAAGAGGAAGATGAGGATAATGAATTCTATAAAGAAGGCAACCCAGAATTGAAAACTTGAAACCATGCTTCCATGATGGCCACTATTATAAATTTATATCCATAAAAAGTTGATGGTGGAAACAATTAGTTAGCAACTGATTCCAATCCCATGTTGGAAATTAAGGATTATATTATTAACCTTGAGAACAAATGTATGTTTTTTTATATGTGGAAATTAATTGTATAAGAATCATCTCATTATTTTGGTCAGCTCAGAGTTGAAATTGAATGAATGGATGAATTTTTGAAAGTACAGTATAAAATTATTGAAAGCACTAATGATGCAGTGGATCTAAAGCTGATAAATGAAGAGCAGGAAAAGGTTATAAATGTACTCACCATCAGACTTGAAGAAAAGTCAAATTCTACTGAGGGTCTTGAAGAGGAAGGTGTTACTCTTAGGAGTAATCTTTAGAGTGAATCAATTTCAAAAGAATAAAAGATGAAAATATTGTTTGGAAGGTTCCTAGATGTTGAGCTATTGGAATGAGAAATACATGGTTCTAATGGAGTTTAAAAAATTTTGAATGATCAAAGATCTGCTTACATGGTAAATAGTTTAATTGGTTGTGAGGATAAATCATCAAATGCTGCAAATAAAGGTGACTAATATAAAGTCATGCTAAAAGTGGGTGATGTAGAAAAATCACCTAATGTTCTGCAAAAGAAACCCTTAATTCAATTTAAAAAATGAATATAATACTATCCTCATGCCTCCAGAAACAAGAGGCAGTCAAACTATTATCCCATGGAGGAAGGAAATAGGATAAAAAGAAGTGGGAAGAAATTTACGCTCATGAAGTTTCAGTTCTGTGGATATATGGTCCATACCAGGTCTCATTTAATATAGGTAAGGAGATATTTCAATGGAGAAGATATGGGAGTTAGAAAAAGGAGAACAAACTCATTTCCTAATTATTTTAAACGAAACAATTTCTATGGATATTGTTATCATTGATCTAACATTTTCGATAAATCTATTCATTGCAGGCCGAGGAGTAAAACAGACACTTTATATCGAAGTCAGAGAAAAATCAATCATCATCAACAAGACTATGTTACTATTGAAAATATGTTTTCCCCTCTATAAGAAGCGATTTTGTATGATAAACCCTTTTACAAAGTTGATAGAGTTGAAAATCCATCAATTTCCTATAATAAACACAATAACTCATTGAAGAAAAAGATGAACATTGAAAAATCAATTCATGCAGAAGTATCCATCAAGTCTACAAAGATCAACAGCACCTGGATTATTGATATCAGATTTTCATCCCACATGACGGGGTAATGCATATCTATTAATGAATGATAAGAAAAAGGTAGATGGGATAGTGAAGTTTGGTAATGATGGTGCTTTAAATATAAATTGTTATGGAAGTAATAAGCTAGCTAATGGAGAGATGACGAAAACCGAAGTTCATTATGTGGATGGTAATTTTCATATTCTTATAAGTGTGAGTCAACTCAATAACTTTAGACTTATTGTCAAATTTAATCAGAAAGGATGCACTATGAAGTGAATGACAGGAAATTCACTTCTGAAAGGATATATAATAGAAGGCAACATGAATCTGGTTGAGAGTAAAGCAAACATTTGTTACTTGACTGTTGAAGAAGAAAATAACTAGTGGCATCGGAGACTGGGTCACATCAATCAACAAGACATTGAGAAAATATCAAAACTAAAGATTGTCATTGACATTCCCAACCTGAATCGTGGATGTGAAATTTTTATGATTCTTTCATTTGTGGGAAGCTGGTCTATACTTCATATCATCCAAACTAGAAAATGGCATCTCATCTTCTTGATCTCATACATACAAACGTATGTGGTGTGATAAATGTTGTTGGGGCTCATAGAGAAAGGTAGTTTGTCCTTTTCATAGATGATTACAGTTGAATAGAATGTGTAATGGTTATATATAGGAAATGAAAAGTACTTTACTGCAGAATTTTTTTTTCGAATCACCAAGAATTATAATAGACAAAAAATCAATGTTTTTTGATCTGACAATGGAGGGGAATACACATCCATTGAATTTGAAAACTACCAAGAGAAACATGGGATACAACATGAGGCAGTAGCTATGAAAACTCCACAACAAAATATTGTTTTCAAATGCAGGAATCGAGAGGATAACAACATGGAACATATTATTATTATTGAGAGTCTTATTCCACGACATTAATAAAAAGAGGTTGTTCAAACTGCATTGTATATTCAAAATCTAATAGGGTTTTATATGGGTGAGATGAAGACACCATATGAATTGTGGCATGAAAGGAAGACCTGTTTGAAATATTTTTATGTTTTTTGAATTAAATTTTTCATCAAAAACACGGAAATAAATAAAATAATGTATAGAGACAATGCAGATGAAGGAATATTCTATGGAAACTCAATGAACAACAAAGCCTACAAGTGTTTCATCAAGTGATTAAGAAGCATTGTGGAAATCAGTGATGTTAAGATCATTCAAGTGAGAACAGAAAATTCTTCAAGGATTTCATATGCATATGTGGTAGAAATTGAGGAAGAAAGTGAATGTGGAGTAAATTCAAATACATAAATAGAGTAACGTGTACAAAACACAAAGGATTCACATAATGATGTTGACTAAAAATAAGAATCTGAAGAGGAAACCTTGGCTAGAGAGAATGCGACTGAAGCTCACTGGAGAAATAAAATAGCTGAGATTGACCATCTAACATAATTGGAGACATGAGTGCACCCACACAACAAGGAGTATGAGGAATAACACACAATTTGTATTTAAGTTAGTTGTGGATCCATCCTCATTTGAAGAAGGTGTAAAGAATGGATCTTGGGTCAATGCCATGAATGAAGAGTTAGATCAGATTGACAAGAATCACACATGGGTTCTAGTCAGGATACCCAATGGTCACAATGTGATTAGTACAAAATGTATATTCAAGATAAATTTTGATGAGTATGAAAGTGTTATTAAAAACAAGGCATGAATAGTATATAAAGGATATTCCCAGATTGAAGGTGTTGATGTTGAAGAAATATTTTCTCTAGTGGATAGACTGGTGTCAATGAGGGTATTCCTTTCCATGGCTCTCCAAAAAGGATATAAAGTATATCAAATTTATCTCAAGACATCATTATTGAATGGTGTACTCGAAGAAGACGTCTACATTGAACAAAATTTGGCTTTTGTTCTTGGTACTGATGAAACAATGGTTTTCAAACTAAATAATGCACTCTATGGCTTGAAACAGGCACCTTGGGCATGGTACTCTCGACTAGATTCTTATATCAAGAAGCTAGAATTCAAAATAATAGGTGTATACCACAATCTATATGTGATGAATTATCTAAAGTATCAGTTTATGGTTCTAGTTTATGTTGATGACATTATATTTTGTGGTAGGAGGAAGAAATCAGTAGATGAATTCACCAATCACATGAAATTAGAATTTGAAATTTCTTTGATCGAGGAGATCACATATTTCTTGGGGATGAAAGTGATTATGTAGAAAGATTACACGTTCATTTCTCAGAAAAAATATGCAAGAGTTATGCTGAAAAACTTTAGTATGCATTACTCAAAACCAATGTCAACTCGTACTGCGGTTAGAACCAAATATAAAAATCATGAGGATGGGACCACTATAGATCCCGCAGTGTACAGAAGGATCATTGAGAGCTTATTGTACCTGACAGCAAAATGACCAAACATGGTCTTTGAAACATGATTAGAAGCCCTCTTTCAGAGTAATCAAAATGAGTAACATATAGCGGTAGTAAAAATAATGATGGGGCACATTCAAGGTACTCGTAATTTTCGGTTACACTTTGCTTCAGGAAGGGACAGTGAATTATCAGCATTTTCTGATACTGAATGGGCTGGGGATATAGGGGACTAATGTCCACCATTTGCGGAGCATTTTATATTGGGAAGAAATGTGTTGGCTTGTTGAGAAAAAAACAAGAAAGTACTTCTCTTAGTACTGCTGAGGCTGATTATATTTCTTCTACAAAGGCATGGACTCAACTTCTATTGATGATGTGACAACTAAAAGATATTTGTGAAGATGTGAAACAACCAATGGTAATTTTGTGTGAAAAAATGAGTTCAATTGATCTTAGAAAGAATATTTTCTAGAATTATCATAAAAAACATATTGAAATAAGGTATCACATTATCAAAGAAAAATTTGACCAAGGTGTGATTGGAATGGATAATGTGGGAACCGATGAGCAAGTGGTTGATATCCTGACCAAGCCACTGTCAGTGGTGGTGTTTTAGAAACATTAGTTGAACCTCAGTGTCCATCCACCCACTAGTACATAAGGAGTTTACGAAATTACCCTCTCTCCAGTGTATTTAACTATTTTAATCTATGTTGTGGAAGTGTTTTAAGATTATGGGGGAGATACGATCCCGGGGGAATATTTTCTGAGCTCTACAGTGGATTATTCTTCGTATTTGGGTTTATTGAAAATGAGGGAGAAAAGGATATAATTCATGTCTCAGGTTGTGATAAGACATAGAGAATCGTGGATAAAGATGGAGAGAATAGTGAAGGGAGAAAATTTTCTAGTATTATGAGAAATGGTTCCAGTGTTATGAGTAAATAGTTAGATAATTAATGTAAAACCATGAGAACAAAATTTATGTCTTCTCTCCTATTTTATACATCAATCATTTTTTCATGTAGACATAGAGGGTTGGCTATATTGATTATTGTATTTCATTTTTTCTTGTGGCTAGTGCTCTATTTAATTTATCTAGTGATTTCCAACAAACCCAAAGGG
This sequence comes from Viscum album, assembly GCA_963277665.1. Taxonomy (NCBI): domain Eukaryota; kingdom Viridiplantae; phylum Streptophyta; class Magnoliopsida; order Santalales; family Viscaceae; genus Viscum; species Viscum album. The sequence continues at coordinate 1,707,238,672 of OY728138.1, read as the reverse complement.
AGATATTATTGGAACCAAGGTTTTTCTTTGCTAGAAATGGAGTTTAGTTTGTGTTTGTGGTCAATATAAATTGGGATTATCATCGTTTTTGTTTGTTACTGTCATCCCATTGATGGAAGATCATGGAGATTGCATGGAATGGTGTCTTAAAATTTCATCTGAATGTGGTATTCAAGGTGGCAACGTTCTCCAGTGATTTCCAAATTTTTTGGAAGAAAATCAGAAAATAGAGAAACCTGTTTTTGGAAAAGGATGATGCAAGAAAGATTTAAATTTTGTAAAAAATATTGGTTTTCGCATGCCAGATTGAAGGTGTTTTTGGAACTTGTGCAGAAGACATGTTTTTGGTTTAGATCGTTGAAAAATGTAAAAGTCATCGAGAGGACGGAAGATGATGTTGTGTGAAATGGTTTGCGCGCCCAATGCAACGTCAAAAGGAGTTATGCATGAACATGAAAAGTATAGCATGAACTGTCAAAAATGTGTTGGGATCTTGTGCGTATTGGGATCAAGGAATTATATATATGCAACAACCCCCAAGAAAGACTTAAGAATTTTATCGACCGAAAATCCGATAGCTTAACCGTGAAAATTATTTGTGCACGAAAGATTTGAAGAGAGTAAATCTTGGGAAAAAGTTGTTCCTTTTGTCTAAAAATACAATGTTAACCCTTAAGTGAAGTTGTGAGAAAGATAATGGTAGCACAAAAAGTAGGTTTTGCGTGAAATTCATCATTCACGACAATTCCCAAATCTTTTGTGCATGTTCGGGTATTGTGCAAAACTGTGGTATTATGCTTCTAACATGCTTCTGAATTTCCAAGTCAGTGGTTCAGTTCTTTCATGTGCATCAACTCATGACATCGATGCAAGAAGTGTCTAATGATGAAAGGAGGCAAATACTTCAATGCAAATCTATTGAAGAGACCTTGAAGTCGATAAACTGAGATTGACTTCTCACAATGGAGTGAGCTAGGGGGGGTTATAAGAAGTGATCTGAGGGATGCAGTAAGCGTTCCATGAACCTTTGTAGAGGAAGTGTGCATGGAATATAGTGTTTTTAACAAAACTTGTAATCCATAAACTATTGAAGATTAGTGGATTTTGGTACGTCCAGCATATTTTCGGAGTATTCTCCTTCGATGTAGAGCTTGGCGGTGAACCAAGTAAACGTGTTGTGCCATCTCCCAGCTTTCATTTGTTTGACCAATTTAACAAGTTCCTACGAACGTGGGAACAAGATCCACAACTTTAAAAAGAAAAATTTGACACCCTCATTCCCCCCTCCTCTATGAGGGTATTCTAGGGTCCTTCAAATATATCCAGGATTATATTATACTGGGTCAAAAACAAAATTATGAATTTAATAGATTCCATGAAACCCTATATTGTGGGGAGACCGTCTCTAGATTGTTTCTATCTTCTGATGATATTCTCTAATTTAAGGAATGATTTTTTATCATCAATGAGTAGATTATTTTTTAATTTCATTGTTTTTAATGGTTCATTATTCATGTCACCCTGATGATGTATTATGACATGATATGATGCTTCTAGTGGCTGGGTACTAAGAGTGAAATTGGATATTTTGTGTCCCATTATTACACCTTCTAACAGATAAAGGAAGATCATTAGAAACCTTCTGGATTACACCAGACACTTTTTGTTCCATTTTGGATGTAGGATAAGGTGTCTATAGTCAGTTTTATTATATTACCATGGAATTCCCGTGGAAAGAATCCTTTCTGTTTGGTGATTGAGAAATTAACAAAACTACTCATTTTTTTCCAATTATAGAAAATACTAATTATAATGATCTGGGTACGCTGTATATATATTATATACAAGGATACGTGTGTTTATATTTACTAGCATATCATACAGGGATCTCAATTTTACCAATAATTTCTTTAAATATATCCATGAGGTAATGGGGGCTTAGATTAGGTTGAGTATAGATTACTATACATAGCCATACAGTCAGACAAAGTATGATATTCAGATTATAAGGGATATGCCTTGTGCGTGCATCTTTGATTTATTTGGATCATGGGATATCGATTTTGGACTATTCAATTTTTTTATAATAATAGTTAACACTATTCAATAAAAATTTATACCTTCACAACGTTATATGGTTTCTCATGCAGATCGCCTATTTTTTGTGTAGAGGTGGTTGATGACTGTGTTGTGGGACCAAGCATCATTCAAGAGATTTCATTGAGTATTCAGTGTATACATCTGCATATATATCTCATGTCCTTCATAAATCATATGTGGGTCATCAACACCATACCTAAAAATTTTTCATTAATGCTGATTGTTCATCAATTTTTCTGCTCATCTAGGTCATTGTTGGATTGGGAAATAGGGGAACATGGCTTAGAGATATGTTGGACAATTTGTGTTCACTAAGAGGCTTGGGAAGGATTCATATTAGTTTTAACTAATGATTTAGTGGATAGGTATTCATGATTCATTCTTCATATATCATATCCGGAGATAGTATCCTAATCCCAATGACATTAAAAGTTGGGAAGAGATTTATTTGGAGCCCAAAATTTTAGTTGTAGATATGTAAATATAGATTATTAATTGTCATGTGAAAATATTGTAAGGGAATTCTATTCTCTTGGTTATATTGTTATGTAATCATCGAACATATTCTCACGAGACTTGTCATCATGAAACATAGGTAAGGGAATAGTGGCCTCATCTATTTTTAGAATACCTTACTCCCACATGACTTCAATGGGATGAAAAGTCTTAGAGTGATGATATTTTGATATCATGTGTAACAAATTATGTACTTCATAATTTTGAAGAATGTTTTTTATTTTCCATGGGTGTTGGAATTGGTTGGGGGAATTTTTTACAGAACAAGGGTTATGTACTTCTTGTTGAACATATTCACATAGTGAATTGGTTAGACAACATGAATAAATAGTCATTAAGATTCCTTGAGTCTATATCAAAATTTGAAAAATTTATAGGACATGAAACATTTTCACATTGTTAATGGGTAAAACATGATTAATTTAAACTAAGGATATTTGTTTTTCAACATATACATGAGTTAAATATTTCACAACATGAAACCAGAAATCATGACCTGAATCATGCTTGGTATGTAGGTTTCATATGTTTCATGTGAAAGTTCATTTTATTATTTTTATGAACATGCCTCCTCATTGAATCCTAGGTCTATGATAGTTTATTTTTTGTTTCATTTCTCCTTCCTTATCACACAATTCATAGAATTAACTTCATGGAAGTTGTGATGCTTCTCTACAGGTATGTGACCTTTGTACTATTTAATTTCCATTAGTCATTCCAGCGGATTCAGTCAAAATTGATAGAATATATGTATAATATATTTAATCTCATTTTATTCTTCTAAATCCATTGTATCATCATCTTTTGAGGACTAGACCTTTTTTGGTTGCGGCATTGAAGGTGTGTGGCCTCGGTGTTATCTTGTGACCTTTCTCCTTTGTCCTTCACATTGTTTGTGTAATGTTATTATATGATGTGGGAATTTATTATAAGGAATATATTTTTGTGTTTACATTATATCCTATATTTTAGGATCCTATTTCGGGCTTGTGCGACCCTATTTGAGGTTGGTGATTTCATTTATATCTTAGATTTGATAAACCTTATGTTCTAGGGTTTTAAAAATTGTTTTATAAATGAATTAGAATGATTTATTTATTTTTAGATGTGTAAATAGGTTTTTCAGAAATGACCATTTTCCCCTGATTTTTTAATAGCAAATGTACTTTCAAATAATATTTAAATGTATTTATTAAGTGGTTTTCAATGAATTTTTTTCATGAAATTATTTCAAATATTTGCACATGGAATGCCTTGGGTACTAGGTGGAATGTGTACAAACATGACTCATTTGTTGTAACTGTTTGGAAGCTCAGTCATGGGGTGTTCTTCTACTCCATAGGAAAAGATTCATAGAGACATTTTATACTCTATTATGAGGTTCACTTTTTTGGGGTGCTTCTCTGCTCCGTAGATTTGATTCATGTTTCCAAGGGCATAATATGTGTGATTATCTATGTTTGAGTATGCATGTTCTAGATAACGTGGCCTATTTTGATTATTTATTTTATTTACATATTCTATAGTTTTTATTATATATATTTTATTACATATTTTGTCATATGTGATATTCTTGATACTATTATACCTTGATCAATTTGAAAAGGTGAAAAAATGGGATGTTTTACGATGATTTTTGTCTGGAAAAATATTTAACTAATTTTTATTTTTTTTCATTAAAGATGTGATTTTTTGTATTATTATTCCAAGATATGATATGGAATGACATGGTGGAATCCTACATATCCTGTTTAGATCCACCTTGCACACCCCTTAGACAGTGTGCTGACCTAGTTAACTATTTTTAAGCAATAAACAAAAATGTTCCACAATGAGGTAGTCATAGTTTTTATATAAAATGGGTTTGGGTAGATTATTTGAGATAGTGGGGGTCATCTTATTATCATATGTTGTATCTATTTATCAATTTAGGTATTTTCCTTCAGTTTTCAGATTCATACCTTTGTTTGTTTTTATCTTCATTCGAGTGGTATTTCTGGAGTAGTTTCCTTTTACTTGTGGAATATATTTCCATTTACACTTCTAATGTTTTTTTATATTGTGTAGGTATATATATTCCATTTAGTCTATCTAGTTTTGGGAGAAATCGTCCCATTTGGTTTTTGTTGATGTTATGGTGTTATTCACAAGCCCAGGGGGGTCAGGAACACCATTTAGATATGTGGATGATTGGTTCAGTTTCAGTTTTTTTAGGGTATCCCGAGGAAGTTCATGAAATTTATCCATAGACAACACCAATATATAAAAAAGGCTTCATTAAAGTGATTAACATTTCCATCCTACCCATTACAGACTATTAGGATATATTGATAGTTATAGTGGGAAGACAAGAGATATTTTCCTACTAATTAACCATCACTAGTCTACGTAAGAGAGATTCATGAGAAGGGACATGAATATGAGCATGCTTATTTTATTCATTTTCCACTATCCTCCCACAGCGATACCTCCTCATAGGTTCTATGTTATAAAAGACTATAATTGATAAATCTGTAGTAGAATACCCATAATTACATTAGGATATGAGGCCACACAAAATTGGAAATGGTTATGGTCACCTTGATACCTCCTAGTGATATCTTAATATATTGTGAGGAAATAGTGGAAATCCTTTCACACATCCCTAAAAAATTGATTCATGCATTTTCATGTTCCATAGATATATTCCCAAAAATTATGGACAAGAAAATTGGGACAACATGCTCCCCATAATGATTTTATGATAATATGGTTAGTAGGACTTTATCTCTTATAGGGTTTCATGTGGCCCCTCTAATGTTGTAATGGAGTGGTTGGGTCACTATTCTCAAATCTGAGCATTCGCCACTTATTTTTATAGATTTTGGATCAGTGAAAATTTCCTCCATGTTAGTGAGAACTAAAACATTATCATGTATAGATCATATGTTTAACAAGGTAATGATGATGGTTGGTGCATGATTTTATGACTCTATTTTGATACAAATGTATTCTAAAAGGGTTCCAATGTGATACAACCTCACAAAACAAACTTTTTAATGTAACATAATAAGTAAAAGTTAATGGTTGATCAATATCTTTTATTGAAAAAAGATTCTGATGGGTTCACCATAATATTTATAAATAACCCACTCTCTCATGATATTTTGAGTAGGCCTTAAACTAATTTATAATTGTGGGTGGAAACTAGGACTCTAAAATGGAATATTAGTTTCACCTTGGTCAAGAGGATGGGAGGTTTGTCTAACCTTGCCACGTTGAGGGTATAATTATTACATACTCCCTGACTCTCTTAAATATTTAAGACATTTTTTTAACCCCTAATAGTAATAATATTTTTAATGGTTTCTATAGTGCAAGTGATTGATTAAAATCATGCATCAATGTGAACACGTGTATGTAGTACAAGTTTCCAATTATTCTTTTGATATTTTTTATATATTTGTATAAATCTTCATAATATGATGATTTGAAATTAATCACCATATATGGATGTGGAATGTATCGTGTTTTTAGTTTTAGTAACATTATAAAGTATTAATGTTTATCCATATAAGGGGAATCAGAACCCATGTAGTTTTGTGTCACTCAATGGGAAACATAATACCTTTGAATTTCATGTGACATGGACAGAGTAAGTTTCTTTAATGTTTGTTCATCCATGACCATGTGAAGTTTCTTTTAATGTTGTGTATCCAAAAAAAATTATATTAATTCTAAAATAACGTGGAATAAAATATTAGGAAAATAGTTCCTAGAGATCATCATGGGATTTATAAATGAGCAGCTCTTCCTGGTTCATCCAATACCTTAATAACTCATTATAATGGGTATTTCTAGACTCAATAGGAATATGGAATAGTGATTATAATACTTATGGTTAATGTGGCTCAGTGATGATTTTATTCATTTGGAATATGGCTTATTGAGGATTGGATTTATGGGGAATAGGGAATAATGAAGATGGGTCGGGCTTACAACTAGTTACTGCCCATATGAACAATATCAGGGTGTTGGTATTAAACCATAATAGGAATCATATTTATTCTAATTTACTGAAATAAAATCCCACATAATTATATTTTTAGAGTTTAAGATCCTATTTCAAGACAAATCTATACAATTTAATGTCCTATAGTAAGGAAATTTTCATTATCAAATAGGAGAAATTGTATTTTGAATATGGATTATACATGAGTTCCCCTTTTCATTCATCAGAGAATATGATGAATGTGGAGGTATTTTTTGGGATTATACTAGATCGTAGGACCGTATGTTATCCCTATATCATCATGTGTATAAGGGATTTCGTTAGTAATAAGGATATTTTGAGGTTTTATACCTACAGTATGGCCCATATGGGTTACCACCTCCCATAAATTAGTAATTCATTTTGGAAGGAAGACTGTACTCATAGTTAATATATCCTAGTGAGGTTGATTTTGTGCTTAAACTTGATGTGAGGCCCATATGGATCTCTAGATCAATGATTGGATAGAATGGATCCATCAGAAATTAGGGAAATAGAGTGATAGATATTATATAGTTACGATGAACATCTTGTGATGAGGTAAGTATCACATATATCCTTATTGAATGATGCCTAATTATCAAGGGAATATATGATTATAAACATCCCAAGGTCTCTATTATTTAGGGTGTAAAACTGGCGTAAATCCATTATCAAAAGAATATAGGATCATGTGGATCACTCTAATGTACATAACCCAATAATGTATCATAAGAGGGAATTCAATACCCTAAAAAATTAGTATTTTCAGATATTTAATCTTGGTTAATGTAATTAAATGAGTTAATTTTTCTTAAATCAACATATGTAGATGTAAAAGGTAGTTAAAGAGCCATGGAAAAGGCATGGTTACCCATTACAAGGTACCTTTGTAAATTGAACCACCATATGTAAAATAATTTGTGGTTTCGGGATATTGGGATGGGGTAGGTATGAACATCATGACATTACATTTAATATAACATTGGAATCTTACATGAGTATATATTATTAATGTAAGCAAGGGGTTAAAGTTACTTCTCATGAATGAAAATTTGCATGCGGCCCTCCATGTAGGGTTCTTGGAGGATTCATTCATGATGTAGTTTTGTAGATGTAACATCATGGTTTCTATATGGGTTGAGAAATATCATGAATTTGATTCAGGATATTCATTAAATTTGATACCCTAGATAGAACATAGTGATTTAAATTAGTTTTCATCGAATTCATTATTAATGGGAATAAATCACGAATGATGTTATTTTCTTCACTTGATGTTTGTCTCAAATTTAGATGAATGATTCCATGATGTCTCAATAAGTGTTTAAATATTATTCCATATGTATCTCTCTATGTCATAATTGTTGATATATGTACCAGGTATGTCTTGGGGGCATCATGTAACTATGTTCCTAGACTGTGTGATGTCATAAAAATACTGAGATCAAAAAATATACCGATGTACAAAAATATAGGATACCATGTATTCAGAAATTATAAATCACCAATGTTAGTCATAAACAGTCAAATTGAAAATTGGGTACAACAAATTAGTACCTTGTTCTCACAAATGATTCCTAAAAATGAAAATTATAGGAATTCATAATGGGGTTCTTGGTTTTAAAAAAATCATGTATCTAAAATATTTTACCTCACAATGTAATGATTATATTTGTGAACGGCTGCATTTTGTTATAAAATATTCTCTTTATTGATATTTTTCAATATTATTTGAATAGGAAATATACTCTTTTGTAGGAATCAACACATTCATTAGGGTATTGGTTTTATTTATATGGTTTAATTAGTGAATTAATTGGATTTATGATTGTATTGTCTTCCATGTATATGTTCCCTACCCTTAGGGCTAGTCGTCAAACCCTATCCTATTGGAGGTGGGATTCGAGGGCCACAGTTGTATTCATTATTGGCACAAAAGGTGTTCCATTTAGGGTGGGTCTTGATAAATTATTAATTATTAATTATTAATTAGTATTTAATAATATCTTATTAGTTATCAAATATATTTTAGTATGAATTTTAAATTTTTTTAATTTAAAATCAATATTAATTATCAATTAATTATCAAATATCAATTAATTATTATTATTAATTATTATTTTTGTCACACTATGATTTTATAATTCCATATACAAACCCATAAACAGACCTCTACCCCCCTACAAATAAATATTCAAAATAACATTCATGATCAAAACCTTAATACTTATCATTACATTACAATTAAATTAATCAATTACATGTTGATAAGAAATTTAATATGAACTACTTATCATGTACACATATATTTATATATAGAGAGGTTCATGATAAAACATCATAGCATAGAGAGATGGTTATGAGTGACCCTCATCCCTTGGTAAGAAACATTAATGTACCTGTAGAACACCTCAATTAACATTCCCATGTGATCTAATGAATCTATTTAATTACTTCTTCAATATTACCTTTTGATTAATAAGAAATATTGTTGACATAAATCCATTAGAATTTTTTTAAATAGATCCTCTCAAATTTTCTTATCACCAAATCTAATCCCCACATTCATTGAAGATAACCTATATATATTTAGGAGACAGTTTCCAATGGATTTGTTTTTCTTTACACTAAATGATTGATTTTTCTCAAAAGCACATTTTTAATGATTTTTTTAAATAGTATCATATTGATATTATACTATAGACTTGTTTCATGACATGAACATTCATAATTTATAATATTTAGGCATGTTTTTTTTGATATTTTCAATAAATAGTTTGAGATTGATTGAAGAGTCAAAGGTATTAAAATGAATAAATAAATTTTGAGAAAATAAAAACAGGACCTTGTTTATCCTATACCACATTGCAGTAAAATATTTGATAAAAATATTTCTGAAAAAAGTCATGGAAATGAGCATAAGGTGGTTGGAGACTATATGTGAAATATTTATGGTTAAAACTATGGTCTAAAAAAGAATATTTTAAAACATGTCAATGAAATATCGGGTCAATATGTGTCATGACATTAAGATATGGTTAACAAATAAAGCTTCTAAGTGATATTTATGTCCAATAGGGAAGGAAATGTTTTTTTCTTAATGGGAATGGATGATGAAGTATTTTTATGAGTCATGGCCAAAAATATCCTGATAATGGAAACATGTTAAAGTTGTTTGTTCATTTACCTAAATCATGATAGGAGACTTGTATAATAGGTGACCTATTTAATAGTGATGAAATAATAAAAATATGTTTTTAGTCAATTATACATGATTTATTATTTAAATATCATTTATATTTTATAGAGATATAATACATTTTAGTTTTTTTCTCATAATTAATTTTATTAAAAATAACCACAACATTGTGAAAGTGATCACTACATGGTCTGTGAATATTTATTTAAATATATATATTTTTTATGATAAATGTGTGATATATCCACATAAAACATAATATAGTGAGGTCTTGAGATAAATGGATTTGCAACTTATTATATAATAGGTACATATTTCAGGAGATTATCCAAATCACTTGTGTAGTAGGAGGGGGTCATGTATTATGAGATCTATGGTTATTAATGATCTTATTAATGATGTTTGTATTACACATCATGTGAAATATGGGCAATGAAATTATTTATTGATTAGAGATATCACTTTTAAATGGTTTATGTATATCATGTTAACCTATTGGTTTATTATTGAAAAACGAAAATGGTCATGATATGTGAGATTTCACCTACTAATGTAACAACCTATGATTTCTAAATATATTTTCCTTTGAATGGAAAATGTATCGATAGAATATTTTACACACAACCCCAAAATGAAATGATTCATTAAATATTAGATAAATATTTAAGAATAACAAAAATCATATTATATAATTTTTTAATCAATTAGAAATTCATACCAAATGGGATCAGGAAAAAATAATGTTCTAGAACAAATTTGTTTCAATAAAATCAGTTTGTCTTAAGATATTGAGATTCCATTTAAATAAAATTATAAATACAATAATTCGAATATTAAATAAATAACTTATTTTTCTGGATTAGTCATTTCAATATTACCTTAGAATAATTATAGGAAAATATTCATGAAAATTTTAATTTTAATGTTAATAGTGGAAAATATAGTTTTTAAAATTATTCAAAATTATTTGAATATATCATTATATAATGAGGAATTAAAAAATTATTAAATATTTTTATAAATAAATATTTTTAAGTTAAATAATTTGGTATTTGAAATATTATTCTAAAATTAAAAGACATATGTATTATTTTTAGAACATAGGAAACATTTTATTCCAATTTAAAAACAATTTGATATATATTCTATTAATTAAGTTCAATTATGGTAAAAATAATTTTAGGAATAATTTGAAATAAATAATGTTTTCTTCATTTTATATTAAGCCAAATTATATCATGTTAACTAATAACATTTATAATTTTAACCTACCCATAATTTTTAAGATTGAAGCACACTTTTAAAATAAATATGTGCCATGTGCGTTAATTGTTAAATAAAAATTTCAAATCATAATACATTTTATTTTATAAAATTAATTTCAAATTAAAAATCATAATTTTTAAATTATATAATATTTTCAATTATAATTTTTTTCCTTAAAATTAATTATCAAGGATAAAAACATTAGTTTTTGCAGTAAAAGTAAAATTTGTAAAAATAATATTATATTAAGTGTAAAAGTATTAAAGGATTAAAAAAATGAATCATTATGTTTTTATGGTATTTTTCTTATAAAAACATCCTCACCTATTTTCATTTAAACTTTTGGATCAATTTATCCTTGATTATTTACATATCATGATTAAAATGTAATGAGTACTTCTAAACTTATCCTTCTCTTCATTTATAAAAGGGGATCAATGTCACCACTTCATGATACACCAATACTTCTTAATTCAACCACGATACTATATAATAATTATCCTATTATAATACTATCCCAATTTCATAATCATTATATCATTTTTGATGAAGTGTTGCTTTCGAAAATCCAACTTAATTTACCCAAACAAGTATACAGCAAGTAAGGGATCAATCCATATTGAGGGATGGTTATTGTGTTTTTTTCTTCTAATTTTTTATTAATTTAGTTATGTTTTCTGAAATTTATAGTTGATATTAGTGTTTTAACTACATAGTGATTGAATTTTAATGGATTTAACAAAATACATCAAATATAAAAAAACTAATAAACTTGATTTTTGATGGGAAATGGGAAGAATGCATCTGGGATGTGGATTGTAAATGTTTTTATTAAATCAATTTGATTATGATTTTGTGTTGTTCATAATGACTCATATCTCTCAGTTATGAATGTAACAGAACACCATTGGTCTGGTGTGTTTTTTAATATCAATAGAGATCATTTCCATGGTCTAGAATTTGATTTCATTAATTTTTTTTTAATATAAACCCTTCTTGAGATGATAAGAAAATCCACTAATCTTGATGTTCATGACCATATTTCCTTATAAGATCTCTAGAAATCTCGTTCTTGGTTTGATATGATATTTCTAGTGAAATACAGAAATAGTTATTACAGAATTATGATAAAAAAATAAATAACATGATTACAATATCACAATTGATAAAATGCAACCCATAATCATCCAAAGCCCCAAAACATAGAGGATTTAGATACTCATAGAGTAGATAATATATAAACTACTTGTGATACCTAAATTAAACATGGAACAGTCTTCAGATTGATGATCTTCGGGGTGGTAGTGACAACACCTCAATTTCTTCTCATATCTCCTTGGGAGTCTCTAGATTTTTTCCCTTTGTTATGGTTTTCATTGAATCATCTCAGACATAGAGGGACTTCCAAACTTTTATAGATTTTAGGAATAAAATGCATGTACCCTGATCAACACAGTTTGGACCTCTTTTCTCCTTCAGTGGGTGAGATACTGTGTCTCCCTTGACATGGAACACGGCACCGCCTGGTAGGTAGATGTGCACGACATGTAGTGTCGCCCAACATGTCGTGTAATATCAGTCATCAGCCACCAACCAATTATTAAATGGAAAACCCAATGTTTATATAGGAATAATATGACGTGTATGCTTTGGACAAAAACATGGGCATGTGTCCAGTCTTCCTTGTTTTCATCATCGAAATAATACATAGTGTGTGTAAGAAGTACACGCCATGTATTTTTTAATTTTTTTCATGTCCATTCAAATTTTTTTCATTGGATGGAAAATAGTTGAAAATCATCATAATCACCAATATAAATAATTTTATCAATATGATGATTGATATTTGGTGAAAAGAAGTTTTTATTCTTTTGAATATATATGGAAAAAGTATACACACATCAGGCACCTTAAACTCCCCCACACATAGTCATTTGCTTGTCCTCAAGAATGTTCTCAACATCAAATCAAAAGGACCCATACTCTAAAAATGGAATAATTCAACTAATTTCAATTGTAAATACTATATCCATAGAATAAGATTTTAAAAGGAACAAAGCATATTTCTAGTCCAATAATACTCTATTCAGTCCTCATATATAATTTAACTAAAAAAATTCATCCTATTTCATCCATATTATTTATCTTTTCCTAAATAAACATGCCACTTGATGATTTAATTCACAAAAAAGTACCATACTCATCACTAAAGATTATTTAATTATATTTCTTCTAAATCTTAAGAATATTAACTCTATCAATATGCCTCTAAGTGTTCTAATTCTTTAATTCAAAAGTCAAATAAAAAAAAATCATGAGGGATTTCAATAAGGATCAAATGTTTCCGTGTCTAAGGGTCGGTAGATAAGGACAAAAATTAATTTCATAGTCTTGTAATGGAGGATGAATTCTTAAAAAATAATGAATGATATTCAAAATAAAGATTAATGAAATTCACTCCAAACACGATCTCTCATAGGGTATCATCACCATGAATTCCCTTGCAAATATGGGCCCATAAACCATCAATAATATATAATAAATAATCGGTTCCCTATTTTTATTTTTTTATCATTTTTATAATAATAGGGACCACTAAGAATACAATTAATAGTGGTTTTAGTAACCTTTCTTCCCAAATGAACATGTTATAAACTCCCTCGTACAGAAATACATGGTTTCTCACCAACATATACCATGAAGGGACAAAATTCCCTCTCTAATTTTTAGATGAACAATCCTGAATAATTATAAAATAATTAGGGTAGGAAGTAAAAATATTCTTGTAATGTAGCTTTATATCAAGTAAGTTCATAGTTTAAAAGGGTTTTATGAAGATCAGATATAGGGCTGTTCTCAAGGTCAAAAGGGGCTAAAAAACAATTAAATGCCTCAATCATTTTAACGTGATTCAAAAATCATAATGTTTTGAATAAAAAACATGAAAATTATGGCAGTTACTCATATCCCAATATTCTCTCAAGAAAGATGTTATAAGAATGAATATGTCAAAAATTCTTAGAATACCTCTCAGAAATGGGAAAAAGAGGGGAAATCAAGGCATGAAATGAGTACAAATGGCCAATTATAATATATGTAAATTTCTAAGACATAAAATCTAGAAACAAACAATATCAACAATCATTTTATAAATACATTAAAAATTTAAATAATAATGTATGTTTTAAAATTTCCTTTTATTACATTTGTATTTATCTTTATAATTAATCAAAAATTATCCCCAGTTTAAAATAATGTCAACTACTAAAGATGTCTCCAAAATCAGTTCAAGGAAAAGACTAATGAAATCAAATACCATCCCCCACACTTAATATAGCTCATGTTCCCACAAGTGCAACACCAAGGAAGAGAATGGAATATGGTGAAACAATGGGAGTAAGAAGAGGGGAATCAATTGAATAATTAAACCCAAAGTACAATAGGAAAAAATAAACACTTAAAAATACTCCACTCATGGCGAATCGACAAAATTGGGAATTAGTCGAAAGAGAGATGCCCAAGTCACTCCAGAGTACCTGTGGCATTCAAGGAAATGGAAAAAATCTAAAAATACATAAAAAATCACATCCCAAGAATAGAATGAAATAGATATATATAAAGGATAGAAATGTGCCCAAAAACTAGTCAGCGGGTCTCCTTGGATGAAGAATAATCTTATATAGATGAATATGAAAATGGATAAATAACCGCAATAGATATTGGAGGCACAGACTCAGCTCACTGAGTTGTATGTATAGGAGGCACCACAGGCACAGCAGTGAAGGTAGCAGCTGTGACATCCACTAAAGGAGTCATTCTGGTGAAAAATAGACCAGTAAGAGATACGAGAATGAAATTTATGATCAGGTTTGTTAGTGGAGGCTATGTGGAAGAAGGTTGATGATTAGAGTGTTGTGTCGGAATATGAGATATTTATAATAGTTAAAGTACATGGTTTTGAATAAAAATCCCCAACATCTACTCGAGCTACCCATATGTCTGTGACATAACATCTTGGTAGTGCTCCAGGTCGACTAGGCAGAGGGTGAAGGAGAGATCAGACAAGGTTTTTGGCGGAGATGGTAAGGTGGAAGGCTCATAGGATGAAGGAATGGAAGAAGAATAAATAATAAAAGATAGAGGTGATGGGGCGGTGAGGCGGTGAGGGATCTTCTGCGGGTGGATGGGGTGGGTCTTGGTCTGCAACACCAGTGGGAGCAGCTAGGTTATCTCTCACCCTGAATAGAGAAGTGGGTTCTTGAACAAGATTGTAGTTGTCCCCCCATCGCTCGATCATCCTCATACGAATAAGCATGAGAACTTCAAGACGTTGAGGAGAGCCCAATGGGTCATGAGGGAGAGAAGGATCAATGAATCCCAAATGATTTTCCAGGTGGGTAGAATAGAAACTGTCATTCTGGTTTCCATGATGACCTTGAATCATGGAATGGATGTAGGCGGTGAAACGTCTAGGGAGGTCAGGGTAG
Organism: Viscum album; assembly: GCA_963277665.1. Classification (NCBI taxonomy): domain Eukaryota; kingdom Viridiplantae; phylum Streptophyta; class Magnoliopsida; order Santalales; family Viscaceae; genus Viscum; species Viscum album. The sequence goes on along the minus strand of OY728138.1, from coordinate 1,707,223,092 downwards.
TCGTTCCAGACAATACAAGTATGGAGCTCTATTTCCTGATTGAACACAAGACCCATATCCTAATGGCATGAAAAAAGTAGTGCTAAAGCACCAGGGAAGGAAATGAAGGGGATGGTCAATGATGAGTGTGCTCTTATGTGATGTGGCAGTATTCCTGTGGTTAGTCACAACAAGCTCCCGTCACATGGCAATGGGGTCAGAGTGCTCAGGTGGGTAAGGGTGTAAATAGGATGTGGGGTGGAAAGATGGGGGGGGGGTAGAAGCCACACACTCAGCCAAAGTGTTCCTTGTTAAGGGGAAAATGGAACCCCTCCCCACAACTGAATGCAACCCAAGAGAGCTGTATTGGTTGGTGCCTGACGATTGGTGGGCCCATCGAACTCGATGGTGGTCATGAACTCAAAAAAAATCACAGTAAGTAGGAGTGCGAAATTGAAAAGTGTCCCTAAGATGAATATGGCCTAGAATCCCATCGAGATCCTCCCAAATTCCCAGATGCTGGGAAATGATAGCATCTGGTTAGCAGCTACTCAATTGAATATTGCGGCAGGAGAAGCTCCGCAATCTCTCTGCCGCAGAATGATCCTCAAGAAAGATTAGGCACAAATGTGGTGGAGGGTGGGTACCATCCAATGTATTTAGTGGTGGAATGGCTTGTGGAGAATCATAGGGGACCACTATTGTGGTAAGAGGTGGATTAGTGTATGGTAGAGTGGTCTCAGAGGGATGGCTAGTAGGTAGAGGTGTTGGATGGGTCAGGTCCTCTACTAGAATGGAGGGAAACTCTATGGGAAGGGAGATGGAAGGAGTGGCAGCACTAGATCTCATAGCCACAGTGGATTGGGAGGATGCCACTACTAGAGGATAAGATTGGGCTGGAGAAGGCACCACAAGAACTACCAGATCGGTTGATTTTGTAGATGGAGGCAGCATTAGAAGAGGAGGAAAAGCATCCAATGTTGGGGGATGTCAAACCGGAAATTCTAAAGATGGCCACTCATAATGTCAAAGTCAAATCCAATGGAAAGGAGGCCACTCTCCATCAATAGTGGAAGTGGTCCACTTCCCACTCAAATGATCACTATTGTCCACAAATAGCGGAAGAGAAAATAAAAAATGAAAAGAAGAAAAACAAGAAAAATAAGAAAATGTGAGAAAACTAAAAATTTAAGAGAACGCGACATGTAGATCTAGGGTACATGATGTGTAGTAGGATATATATAAGAACCCATGTACTTTGGACAAACACGCAGCTAGGGCATGTGATAGGCAAAAACCCACTAGACGGTGGGTAACAAGGTGTACACTCCATGTAGTACAAAACCGAGTGGTGCCCGTGTAAGGATCTAGACACGACTCAACTAGGGTAGGTAACCAAGCACTAGACACGCCCTGTGTGGAATGTGGTACACACAATATAGGTAATAATGGTGTTGAAAGCATTTATATTGTCCAAATGGAGTCTTTCGAAGGGTTATATAACATGGCGTGTCCCAAAAAGACATGCCATGTATGAGGACATGTGAGGCACAGTATGCAACATGTACCGAATGTATATGACATGTAGAATTCAAATGGTGAATATGTGTCTTGTGTGGAAAAGTACAGAATATAGACGGTGTGTGTTCTCCTCCCGACCCATGTACTGTATGGGAAGATGAATGGTTGATCAATCTGGAAATCTCTCTAAATGCAAGGTAAACTAATAAATATGGAGTGTAGAATGGAATACCTGGTCGGAGGATCACAATGTAGAAGAAATTAGGTCATAAAATACTCTAAATCATCGGATTGAGATGAGGGAGGGTGGATGGAGTGCGTGGGAATAAATGAGGCAGAGGGGTGTCATGCAACATGACATAAAGCCTGGTAGGCCTTGACTTTTATAGCTGGAGTACACGACGTGATGAAGATTGTACACACCATGACTGTGATTTTTTTACAATAAATGGTATCAAATTATTATTAGATTAACCTATATAATAATTAATATTAGTATTTAACATTAATATATATATATATATTATGTACAAAACATTAACATATACAGGTAATATATATGTAAATAAAAGTCGTGTGTTTTAAAATTGGAAAAATAGAATTGTAACCTTTGGTCTGGTGCTTGGGGTGTGATTTGAACCGGTGATCGGGCATTCCAAATGTAATCACCCACCCACTAGAGCCAAGGTTATAGTGATTCCCATTTATACATATTTTTAATATTTAATGTAAATTTATAATTCTACACGAGATGAAGAAAATGCAGAGTGTGTGGTTTTTATTTGAATAAAAGGGATAATGATGGGAGATTAGTCGAGTTTGAACCTGGGTCTTTTGGATCCAGTGCCGAGACACTTCTAATCTTCCAACATCACTGGCATTTATGTTCTTATTTCAAAAACTATTTAAATTATCATTGAAAAAAATTCACACATGATCTATATTGAATTGCACGTCTTTTGGTTTTATTAATATAAAAAATGATGGAAATGGGTCGGTTGTCCGGAGTCGAACTCGGGTCATTTGGAACTAGTTTAGGATCATACACCACCAGTCCATCCCCATCATGGGTTTTCATTTGTTTTAAAAATATATATTATTTTGAAAAATACAACACATCTTTTTTAGTTAAACACAGGTATAAAAAGGATGAATATCTTGATGAAGGTAGTTATAGAGGGATTTGAACCATTGAAGGCTTGGATATATTCCAGTGAAATTAAAATCAGCAACAAAATTGTCCTTGTTTATTAACATATTGAATATATATATATTATTAGAATATAAAATAAAAATATAGGTACACTCAGTGTGTATAGGCTGTACATGTCATGTAAAATCTAGGTTGCCTCCCAAGAAGTGCCTTTGTTTTACGTTTTTGTCTTGAACTTACTTGACCGTTTTGAAAACCAAATTGTATGGTGGAGAGTGTACCCACCATATCATCCATTAGAAAATAGGTGTTCTAACACTACACATTTAACTTGAATTTTTTACCGTAATTCTCCAGCCACTTCCACCGCAGCATGGTGCAAAACCTTGATCATTTTGAAAGGCCCCGACCATCAGGATTTGATTTTACCTAGGAAAAATTTCATCAAGAGTTAAATTAAAGTACCTCATCCACAAGATGAAATTATTTCTGAGAGATCATACGGGCGTGGACTGCATTTTCCTTCTCCTTATATAGCATAGAATTCTCATATACCTCCTTCTGAATCTCCTAAAGATCGATTAGTCAAAATTTTCACTTTTCCACTTCATTTTTGAGATCGTAGTTCAAGGATTTAATATCCCAATAATCTCTATGCTCAAGCTCTACATGTAAATGACACTACTTCTCATAGATCAACCATAATGGAGACATCCTCAGAGGTGTCTGGAAGGAGGTCATGTATGACCATAAGGAATCATCATGTTTCTTAGACCAATCAGTCCTTGAAGGTCCTACTATCTTCTCCATGGTCTACTTTAATTCACGGTTTGAGACCTCTACTTGGCCACTAGACTGTGGATGGTAAGTTTTCCCCTTGTTATATCTCACGCCGTACTTCTAAAGAACATTTTTCATCAATGCATTGTCAAAATGAATTCCTCTATCACTGATCTGCACCTATGAAACACCATACCGGTTGAAAATTTTCTTATTTAAGAAAGACAATATGATATTTGCAGTGTTTTGTGTTTTGGTAGCATCTTCCACCCATTTTGATATGTAGTCCACAAAAAAAAGTATGTATGACATTCCAAAGGTTTGAGGAAAGGGTCCCATGAATTCAATTCCTCAAACGTCGCTGATCTCAACCTCAAGAATGGGGTGTTGAGGAATTTCAACTCAACACCCGATGTTACCTATCTGTTTTCATTGATAACAGTTTGTCAAAACATTTCTAGCATCATTGTGAATGGTGGGCCAGCAAAAACCATATTGGACAATTTTTTCCTTTTTTTGGTCTTTTCCAGGATTTCCACCAGCTGGGGAAAAATGAATGAATTCCAAGTTGTGGGAATTTATTCTTCTAGGATGCAGTGTCGGATCCCCCCATCACTATATGAGCATAAGAGAAGAGGGTCTTCATAGAAATATATTATTCGCATTATAAATAAATATTTTCTTTTGGTGGACTGTAATATCAAGGTGAATGACTCCCATAACAAAGTAATTGGATATTTTAGCATACCATGGATGAGGTGAATCTCCATTAGAGATAGGTGATCATCTGAGAAGTCCTCCTTGTTTTCACTATCATTTTCCCTATCAAGATGAGGCAATTCTAACCTAGAGAGATGATCAGCAACAACATTTTCAATTCCTTTCTTGACATGAATATCCAATTCAAATTCTTGGATAAGAAGAACCCAATGAATGAGTCTTGGTTTAGCATCAATCTTGTTTAGAAAGTATTTCTGTTCTGCATGGTCAGTGTATACAATTACATTGGAAAACACTAAATAAGAACAAAACCTGTCGAATGAAAAAAAAAACTAGGGAGATAAGATTCTACTCAGTAGTATTATAGCCGATCTATGCTTTATTTAAGGATCACCTAGCATAATATATCATTATGATGATTTGATCGAGTATCTGACCAAGAACTGTTTCCACTACATAATCACATGCATCGCACATTACCTCAAATTGATCCTCCAAATTTGGGGAAATAATGATAGGACCTTATATTATTTTTTTAATTAAATTTGATAGTTTGTGGTTTATTGTTAATCAAATTCAAAGATAGAAACCTTTGTAAGAATATTGGTTAATGGTTGAGCTATTTTTGAAAAATCACGAACAAATCGTCTCTAGAAATCGGCATACCTAAGAACCCTTTGAATTTCCCTTACAGATGTGGGAACAGGAAATTATGAGATGATTTCAATGTTCATTGGGACCAATTAAATTCCTTTTTTGAAATTCGATGGACTAATACAATTCCATGTTAGATCATGAAGTATAAGTTCTCCCAATTTAAATTATATTGGTGTATTCACATCATTCTAGTATTAATTCCAGATTACACATGAATGATCTGAATTTTTTACCATAGATAGAAAAATCATCCATGAATACCTCCATAATTTTCTCTACCATATCAAGAAATATGTCCAACATGTAGCTTAGAAAGTTGGATGGATCATTGCATAATCAAAAAGAAATCAGATGATAGGAAACTGTCTCATATGGTCATGTGAAGGTAATTTTTTCATGATCTTCAGGGGATATAGATATTTGGTAATTACCAGAATAACCATCGAGGATGTAATAAAATTCATACCCTGAAAAGCGTTCTGGAATTTAATCCATGAAAGGTAGTGTAAATTGGCTAATTTGTGTCAAATCATTTAGTTTTTGGGTAATCCAAACATACCATCCATCCTGTGACTATTCTAGTTGGGAAAAGTTCATTTTTATCATTGGTGATTATGGTGATACCCCCCTTTTGGGTACCACATACAGAGGACTTACCCATGGGATGTCGAAGATTGGGTAGATGATCCCCACACATAAGAGCTTGATTTTCTCCTTCTCCAGTACCTCCTTCATGGGATGATTTATCCATCGATGTGGTTTTCGATAGGGCTTGGCTCTTTCTTCGAGTAACATAATGTGGGTGAAAATGGTCGGGTTGATGCCTTTAAGATCAGAAATAGTCCACCTAAGGGATTGTTTTCTTCTCCACAGAGCATGTAGGAGATCATCCACTTGATATATTGTGACTGAATCATTGATGATTATTTGAAGAGTATTCTCATCCCCTTTGTACACATATATTATGGATTATGGGAGAGGCATGAGTTCAGGTTGATGGGCCCTCATAAATGAGGGCACCATGGGTTCTAGCATGACTTTCTCTTAGCTATTTGGAATGATTGCACCATTCCAATAATGACAATCCTGGACAATGAAAAATTGTAACTCTTCTAGTTCGTATTCATATTGGATGTTGTGGATGACTAGTTCAATGGTTATTGAAGAACATTCTATTTCATCACTCATTTAACCCCATCGATCATTCACCATCGTCATGTAGAAACAATCCTCATTCTCCATCAGTGATTCCTTCTTAACTACGTTAAGAACGTTTAAGGATACATTTTCATCTCATATTCAGAAGATCTACTACCATTGGTGCACATCGATCAACCCTTCATAGTGTCCAATAATGGTCTTCTCAGAATGAGAGGTGCCTCTTGATCTTCTTCCATGTCGATTACTATCAAGTCGATAGGAACGATAAGTCATCCCACATTCACGATCACATCCTCAAAGAGAACATTAGTATATTTGATGGACAGATCCGCTAGTTGAAGGATTCCTGAGTTGGTTGGAGATCATTCAGCCCTCAAATTTTTTAAGACTCCATAGGGTATCAAGATAACACTCTCCCCCAATGTCACAAAGGTCATTCCAAAACACACAGGATCTAGTTTTTCAATGGATTGTGAAATTTCCTGGATCATATAGATTTGGAGGAATAGAATGTTGTACCACCCCTAAAAATTATTTATTAATATGAATTTCCCTCAAATATTCCATCTTCATTTTATTTGAGAGTATCTCCTTTAAGAACATCATGTATGTTGGTAATTGAGTTAATTCCTTGGCGAAGGGACGATTTATATGAAGTATTTTGAATACCTCTATAAATCATTCGAACTGCAGGTCCATCATCCTTTGGTTCATTCGTTTAGGAAATAGAAAGGGGTTCATAATGTTTAACCACTTCTTTTCCTTTACCATGTATAATCTCTGGTAGTTCTTATGTTGAGGGATACTCCTTGAATTTGACTTCTTTTTTCGTTATAGGATGCTGATTGAGAATGATTTTTACCTTGATTTTTAATTGTACTGTAAGGTAACTACTTTTCACTTTGCAAAGTGATATAATTGGTTCATTTCTATGGGTTCTTCTCAGTATTACCCATTAGTGTACCTAGTTTACTTGGAGATATCTAGCTATAATATTTCCCAATATGATTCTCAAGGCCTCGAATGGATGCATCGTGATTTTGAATTTTTTTTAGAAGTTGCTATGAATTTTTTCATCATTTATTCTAGATTTTATGGTGGTCTATGTTCAGGTTATTGTACAGCCGGTTGAGGTTGTGCCTTCCTCAATTGAAGCACCGGGAGAGGGTTTTGATACCATTGTTGTTGGAAAGATCCTTGCTTCTTATGTCTTGGATAGGGATTCAGATATTCTTTTTTCCCAAAACTAGTTGGCCTTTGGGGGAGAGGTTGAGAAGTATTTTAATTCTCCCAGCACGTATTTAATTTAACTTTCCATGTTGGTTTTTGGTACTGAGGTTACATATTTGTCCCCCTGCTCTGGGAGATGAAATTTAACACACTTGTCGATGCATCAGGAATTGTCCATGGGATTTCCCCTTTGATGTGACTGTCACCACATTCACCGCATGTTGGGTGATTCTCAGTTTGATCTTGAGATGGGTTTTTTCAGATTTAACGCATCAATATTCTTGGAAACCGCATCGAGTTTACCAGAAAGAATCATAGTGTAATAAATGTTTTGTGTGGCACTCTTTTGATTTCTTAAATCAAATTTCCAATAAAATCTATTTTTAGACATGTCTTCAAGTAATTAGAAGAGTTATTCTGGTGATTTCCTCATTGCAGTCCCTCTAGCATCTAATTCCACCATGGACTTGGTGTTTGTTTTAAGGCCACCATATATTGTTTGGACATTCATCCATAATGGAAGGACATGATGAAAGAACGTACATAGAATTTATTTGAAACGATCCCATGATTCATATATGGATTCTGAATCATGCTACTAGAAATTGTGAATTTCATTCTGCAGTGTCACCATATTAGAGGGTGGGAAATATTTTGATAGAAATGTATAAGACAACACCTCCCAGGTGAGGATGGGGTGTTAAGGTGATATTTTTATCCTATAATTCTCTTTATCCCTTAAGGAAAATGGAAATAACCAAATTATAATGGCATCTTAAGACACCCCATAGTATAAGAAGGTGTCACATATCTCTAGAAAATTGGACAGATTCATGTTGGAGTATTCACTGGGTAAGCCTCCAAATTTCACCATGTTCTGAATGAGTTTCATGATGGAGATATTGATCTTGAAAGGATGGGTTTGCACTGGTGGCCTAAAAATTCCCATATATTCCCCTTAGATGGAAGGAAGACCGTAATCAATATGGGTTCGGTGTGGGGAACGTTTCTCGGGGGGAGGTGGGGGCACAAATTGTTTCTTAGGAGAAAAATAAGGTTACTGACCTTATTGTAGGCATGGCACTAAGGTTGGAACTTCTGGGGTTGCGATGGTCCATACCCTGGAACAAATGGTGTTGGGTGGTTTTGGATTCCATCCCGGCCAAATGGATATCCAACCTCATGGACAACAGCTGGATCTCCATCATCTATATTATCCATGGTAGAGTTTTGGTCGTGCTCATCCATAAGTGCATTTCATCATTGCAGGATCGTTCGTTTGATCAATAGAGCAAGCAGAAGGATGCCCGATAATTCAACTCTCTTGGAACGCATGACTTGTTTAATCATATACTTTTTAATAAGAACAACACTAAAAAAATACCAAGCATAAATGAGGAAAAATAAAAAAAGTGATAAAAATAAATGATATTTCTGATTTTTTTTTAATTTTGAATTTGTATTTTCAATTTCATTAATAAAAACATGATTAAACAAAAAACCATTAACTTTTATCCATAAAAATGATTCCAAAATCAGGCATCATTTTTTGAAGAAGTGTTAATTTCGACAGTCCAAATTAATTTACCCGAACATTTATTGTGAAATTAAGGGATCAATCCACAAAGGAAGGGTGTTGTTGTGTTTTTTTCTTCTAGTTTTTAATTAAATTACTAATGTATACTTAAGTTTAGAGTTGAATTTTTTATTTTAAGAATAGGGTGATTGAATTTTAATTTCATTAAAAAATTAATTGAGAGATAATGAAAAAACGCAAAAAAAAAAAGATTTTTTATGAGAAATGGGAAAATGCGTCAGGGATATGGATTTTAATGGTTGTTATTAAATCAAATTTATTATGAGGTTATGTGGTTCATAGTAACTTACATTATAATGCTATGAATATAACTGAACCCCCTTGGTCTGGTGAGTTTTGTTTAAATCAATAGAGATCAATACCTTGATTGGGAATTTTATTTCATATAATTTTATTTATCGAAACCTTTCTTCAGATGATAAGTACATCCAATGTTCATGGATATTATTGACCATGGTGCCTTATTATATCTCTAGAAATCCAGATCTTGGTACAATACGTGATTTCTAGTAAGATTTATAAATAAATAAAGAATAATTATGATAGAAAAATGATTATCATGATTAAAATATTACAATTGATAAAATACAACCCATAATCACCCACATCCCCAACACATAAGGGATTTAGCTACTCATTGAGTATCTAATAACAAAAAAACTTATGACACTTTCATTAAACATCACACAAATATTTGATTCATGATCGATGATGATGTAATGGAATCACCTCATTTTCCTCTCTTATCTCCTTGAGCATCTCTAGAATTTTCCTCATTAGTCTGGTTTGGAATGAATAGTCCGGAACATGGAGGTTCCACCCTCCTTTTATAGCTTTTAGGAATACACAATGTGTACCAAAAAGTACATAGTGGGTACCCTCATCAACACATTTTGGCCCTCTTTTCTCCATCGATGGGTGAACTACTACACCGCCCTTGACATGGAATATGGTGTCTCATGGTAGGTAGATATACACAACATGTAGTGTCACGATACATGGCATGTAATATCAGTCATCGGCCAACAACCTCTTCTAGAATGGAAAACACGACCTGTATATGGGAAGAACCCGACATGTACTATTTATCCGACAACATGGGTGTTTATACAGTCTCCTTGATTTGTGTCATGGCAATAATACAAATCATGTGTATGAAGTACATGCCGTTTAGTTTTGAATTTTTTTCCTTTCCCAATTTTTGACTTTGGATGGAAAACACCTGAAAATCATCATAATCACCAATATAAACAATTTGATCCATAAAAATATTGATATTTGGTGAAATAAGTTTTTATGTTCATGAATATATATGAAACATAAACATTAATTGGTCACATAAATCCTCTGGTCCTAATTAGTTATCCTAATAACCCCATTTCCTGTGATATTTCTAAGTGAAATCCTGAAATTTTGATGTAGTATTTTTTACTCCTTAGTAGTTTCACCTTAATCATCCTAGTATAGAAATTTTATATACAGTATAAAATATTGAGATATTTGTTATTGATCTACTAAAATTTATTATATTAATGTAGAAACCATTATCCAATCCATTTCATCCATTAATGAAAATGAAAATGTCATGCATATGTTTGTGTTGACTACCTCCTCCATGAAGTGATGTCTTCTATTTTTCACCACTACAAATATTATATGTTTATAATACTTTAAAATATGTATTAATTTTAAATATATATTATTATTATTATTATAAAGATACAAATTATAACACACCTTCATTGCCACTCATTTGTTGAGAAATGAAAATGTCAACTATGTGTACATGTGAACTATTGCCACCATGAGGTATTGTGTCTAATAATTCATATAGTTTTTTTATTTTTTATTAAAATATCATAAAATATGACTTAAAATATTTATAATATATTAATTATATAATTATTTTTTTAATGATGATATTATTCAAAAAAAACATTTTTATAACCACACTCACACATTAATTCTGGTATGTTCATGTTTCTGTTAGTCTAACCGTCAATGTGATCAATGATATAAAATAAAATCATGGATGAAAATAGGGACATGATTTTTGAAAATGTATGAAATAAATAAGTAAATAATTATTTTATTTTGTATTTTTATTTGTATAATTATTTTTAAACTCATTAATTAAGATACAAACATTTGGATGTTAACAATTACTGAAACGTGGTCATTATCGATTTCCTATTTGAGGATCCTAACCACATATCTACAAGAGTCAGATTATAAAATTGAAAATAATTTCTAATAATAATTTATAGTACCTTCTCTGATTTTTTTATTGTTGACCTTTACGATAACAATGAATAATAACATCAATATTTTGTAACTTGTTCAAAATGATCAAGATTAATCCCAACTATGAATGATAATAGATTATAACTGAATAATATAGTGATTGAGAATAAATGTAAATTATTAGTATAAAAGAATATTTATATGGATATATTCATGAAATGGGTGATTACAATAATTATTTTTTTAACAGAGGACATTGAAGAACTTTTTTTAATTACTGGAATTAATGTAAGTATTTCTTTGTTTCAAATTTTACTTTTAGAGACATATTTATTATTCTGATCCATGATATACTTAATATGGTTGTATTAATTACTAATTAATTCATTCTATGATATTAAATTAATTTATGGGTATTTAATATCTATATCATGTTCTCTCTTTAAATTTATATTGATTCGAATGACATGAATGTTATAAGGTTTTTTGTTAGCTTAAATTCGTTCATTTAGTTATAATGATTGTTCTTCAACTTATTTCTTCAATGATTGGTTTCCTACACCCAAATATTCTATTTCATAGTGCCTTATCATCCTCTAATGTGGAAAATTTCCTTTAAATTCAAATATTTTATCTTAGATTTTGTCATTCTCAAAATTTTATATCATTGTTGAGAATAATTGTATTCCTCTTTAATGATAGATTACCATCATTTTCTACATTTACCTTAAATTCAATTTTATACTTTATATTTTGAAATAATATTATGTGATATTTTATGTGACCATCAAATTTATCTTTTACTCTTCAAAATCAATCTTCATTATCATTTTTTCAAATGTGTGCTTTAATAAATATATTTAAAATTGTTTTCCATTATTGATAATTTGATGTATTTTCTACTCCATATTTCCATAAAATAATGTTTCAAAATTTTCATGAAAATATTATTTATTTCTGTTTATAAATATAAATTCGTTAAATGTTTTCACATCACAATTTCAAAGAATATCTTCAAAAAGTTACCCATAACTTCTTCTTTAATGAAAATATTAAAAACGTTTTCTATAATTTTTTTATAATTCGATTCCATTTAAGAATTCATCTCAAACAAATTCTTTTCTTGAATGTTTTAACCATTTAATTAGCATTAATTTTTTATTATTAAAATCATATAAATCCTATACTTTCATTTTCATTCCATGTCATTGAATTTTTATGATTTCAGTTCCAATGTATTTCCTCCCAAAAAGCACTATTATAGTTCTATTGATTGAATGGTGTTCACATAGATATAATACATCAATTTATTGAGGAAATTGTTGACCTAACAATATACGCTTTGTTTATATATTTTAAATAATGTATACACTATTATCCTAATTAATGAGTATTTAAATTTAAAGTTGTTAAATATCTTCGTATGCCCATTTATTTTTTATGGGAATATCATGTTACAATTGTTGATGGAATTATGAATGTTTTTTATATGTGATTCAATTTGAAATGGAAATGAATCAAATTTTATTTCCCTCATTTTTAGTGATATGATAAATTATTTACTTAATGTTTCACTTATATGAATCTATAATGATCGGTGTGGTCTTATATAACTATATAATGAATTAGTTCTACATGATAGTTCATGAGATTGTATGTCATGGACATAATGAGTGTGATCAAATTTTAATGGATGGAAAAAATGATTTTTTTTACAACGGGATGATAATAATTATATTTATCTCATTTTGGAGTCTAGATATAATAGGGTTGCTCCCAAATGTGTGGGCATAATGAGTTTTATTTGACATTAATGTGTGAACATAATTATTTTATTCACAAATTCATGAGCATAATGAGTTTTATCACATTTTATTACATGTAAATAATTTGATTATTTAGAATCTAATGGGGATAATGGATTTTATCACATTTTAATGAATGATCCTATGGATTTTTTCATAATAGTCTGGGACAAATGTGTTTTCTTAAAAGGTTTTTCTATACTTATTATTTTGAACCCATTCTATGTTTTCATTATTTTCAGTATATGATACGTTCAATTTTATACCTTTTTCAAATATATTCCGAAATTTTATATTATTCTCCAAAGATTCAGTAATTTTTATGAATTTATGGAAATATATTATTATTTTTCCTCCTGATATATAAAAACTAAATGATATGTGTTTATGTAATTCTAGTCCTTATTCCATTATTTTATATCTATGATTTCTGGGTAAAACATTCTTATGTATTGTAACTATACCCATATGCGTTTCATATACTAACCAATAATCTTTGATTGTTATCAATTATTTTCTTGGTTAACATGCATCTATTCCCACCCATTTATTATGTTGCACTTCCATAAGCTAAAAGAAAAGTAATATATATTATTTATGTATAGGATTATAATCTGTAGATAAATTTTAGGAGATGGTGAAAAATTGTCATGAATTTAGGTTTTGTTTGTATAGTGTGGAAAATTTCCATTAATTTAAAATGATATGAGAATTTCAGTTAATGTTTTTTCCTCATATTCTGAGACACTAATCCTAAAAGATCATTGGAATTTATTTTAATTCAATCATTGATGTAGATTGTTTAATTATGAGATTGTGACTCATGGCCTAGTATAGAATGAGATATGAGTATGCGTTCATCATTCTAAGAACCCTAGATTATTTTCTTATTTGTATCATTTTAGGAATGCCTGAGAAAAATTGGTTTGGCTATGTTGATGAAAATGAACTGTTTTCCTTTCGTATGAAATTGAATTGAAAAAGTTACCTAATGTGTATTGATGAATTGTAAAATGATTCAAGATGCGAATAATGTGGGTCAAATGAGAAACATGAATATGATAATTAGTTTACCCTTTTTAACTATGACCTAGATGTAGTATGGTCCAGGGTAGTGATAGATCCATAGTTTTGACCACAAGGAATGGTTTGGGGAAACAAGACCTGTTGTGACATGTTGTTATTTCCTCTTAAAATGACATGATAAAGTGGAATTTTGTTTCATGAGATGTCTATTTGTAATATAAGAGATATTCCTCCATGATGATTTGTATTTAAAGGATGCCATGGGGATATGGATAAAGAATATTTTCTAGTATTATAACTTGAGGCACTTGTAGTGTCTGCTGAGAAAGCTGGGGAGGTGTTCTAAGAGAAATTTTCTCTACTTTTCCAGTTTATTGAAAGAGAAACAAATTGGATTATGAATATACGGTATGACAGAAAAATGGGAGTTTTAGTTGTATCACCCTATGACCATTACAATAGTGGGTAGACCTGAGGGTGATAAGTTCGCAATTGAGTCTATCCAAACTATACATGACTACATGGAAAATCCTGCTGTGAAAATTATCAAGTTGGATTCCTAGATCTTATGAAGATCAGTGACACACTGGTGTGAAATTCATGCTCTGATTGACAATATGAGGGTATGTAATGGAAAGACATCTTATAGATGCTTTTGGAGAAATTATATCCCGAGACATTGAGGTAGGAGAATAAAGCTAAGATCATGAGGTTGAATTAGAGGAGTATATCTACGATGGACTATACCAGTAACTTTATGGATTTGGAATGTTTTTCTATAGAGTTGGAAGAGTATGAGGCATTAATGGAGAGGTGTTTCAAAAAAAAAATAGATGTGAGATTATGTTCCAAGTTAACCACTTTCAGTTAGAGATGTATTTTTAGGTGGTGGATCAAGAACACATAGTTGAGGGGAACCTAAGGGAGGCTTGTAGTGTAGGAAATGTGGTTCTATATGGACAATAAAGAGTTACGAATTCTGATATCATGAAGTTTCATTAAGATAATTTCTTCTAGGGTGATAGGAATTAGAGTAGATAGTGGGATGGTCTATTACACATTACCGTCAATATGTGATCTATCACCAGTGTGGTAGGTAGGGAAACATTCAAATATATTTCCCCTAACTACCAGTAGAGTGCTGATGATGTTTATTATGGGACATCAACATAGGTTCTATACGAACCCATGGCATATGGGTCTTAATGGAGAAGTTAGACAGAATTATATTGTGGGAATGGGATCTTCTTCACCATATCATTTGTGTAGTTTGATTACTATTGTCCACGATGGTATAGGTGGTGGACGTAGGACTTCTAGGAATGATCACTCATAAAATTATAGTTGTACAATATTGGGAACTCCATTTGAATATATGGAAAGAGGGGTGGGATAGTTATAAATCATTAAACAAGCAATTGTGGATAGAAAGTTTGGACTATAGAAAATGAGATGTACTATTGCTGTAGATTCTATATTAGCTAGTGCACTATTTGACACTAGTGGTTCTCATTAATTTAATGCTTCACAAAATGTAAATTTTTTTATCATAATGGTGGAGTTTTTGAGTAGGGTGATGATGATAGATAAACTACTGGGAGTATGGTCTAGATACTTATGATTATGCAAGGTATTTTATCTCAAAATCTAGGAGTAACCATTTCTATGGTATCATAACAACCTTGAAATGAAAGGCTTTGGCCTAATTATGGGTATGGAATGGATAGTAACATTCATATCCCACATTGATTTGTACCAGTGGAGAGTAACATTTAGGACTCCAGAGGGTGATGAGTATATATTCACCTTGGATAATTGGATATGAAGGGGGTATGTGTAGTCCCAATTCACCACCAACTATGGGATCTTACCATCTAGGTTACATGATTTTTTCTGTGTAATAGACGTGTAAAGAGAGAAGTATTTAGACCCATAGTAGATTGGTTTAAGGTTTATTTCCCTAATGACTTCTCAAGATTTCCTCCTGATAGATATGTAGAATTTATAAATGAGATCATAACAGGGGATGATCCATTTTCTCTTCCACCATGTAGAATGGCACCGATAGAGCTTCAAGAGTTCAATAATCAGTTGTAGGAGTTGGAGGATAGGAGTTTTATCCATTTAAGTATGTTTCCTTGGGGTTCCAAGTGTTTTTTTTCTATGATGATAGATGCCAATATATTCTTGTGTGTTAGTTAATGTTATTTGAAATGGATTTCAGTGATGAACCAATATCATATTCTGCATATCGATGATATTTTAACTAGTTGAGATGATCTTACATTTTCTCCTACATAAAATTTAAACAATGGTATCATCAGTTGAGAGTTCTTCATTAGTATATATTGAGGGTTTCTTTTTGAAGTTTTTCACCATTTATATGAGTTAACTGTAATACCGTTTGGGTTGAAGAATGAAACAGTGGTGTTTATTGACTTGATGAACAAAATATTCCATCCGTACAAGGATTAGTTAGCAGTGGCATTTGTGGATTATATCTTGGTGTAATATAAGACTAATGGTGATCATACCCAGTATCTTGAGATCATTCTGAGTAATTTTAGAGAGTCTTCAATAATTCCAAACTAACTAAGTGTTGTTTTTGGATGTTCCAGATATACATCATGGATCACAACATCTCATAGGAAGGTGTGTGAGTGGACCTAGAGACATTATAGAAACTGGTTTATTGGGATAATCCCATGAATTTTTTTGATATCCATAGTGTTTTGGGTTTTTTTGGGTATTAAAAAAGGTTTATCCAGTACATATATCATTTGGAAGAACCACTTTCATCCCTGACTATGAAGGGATAAAATATGAATTTTTAGAAGTATGCAATAATGATTACCAAAAGATGAATAAGAACATTACATTAACACAGATATCTATCCTACCTATTATAGGTGAGGGGTATATGGTGTTTTCATACAGTTTATGGATATGTTTTGTAGTATAGGTGATGCAGATAGATCGGGTTGTGGTGTACATGTCTTAGAAATTGATGCCACATGAGCAGAACTACCCTACGGAGGACCTCTAGTTTTTGGAAGTTGTTTATTCTTTAAAGTGTTGTTGGAATTATCTATTAGGTGAGATGATCATTATGTATACTGATCACAAGAACCTAAATTCTATCTTATCCCAATGATAATTGAATCTTCATCAATGTATATGGGTAGAGTATATTAAGTCAATTTATTTTTATCATGATTATTTTACCATAATGGGAAACAATGTCATTGATTCAATAAGTAGTGAAACTCATACTGAGGCTATTCAGGAGTCTAGTGATGTGTGAAAGATGATGAGTCTACTAATTGAGATTCATGTTGTAGTTCAGGATACTCATTAGCAGATGAACCTCATAGTAGTTTTAGTATAGTCTAAATTATTGTGAAAAAATAGAGACTCACAATATGTGGATCTAGAATGTTGACCTTGATGGAAAGCCTTAAAGTAATATATGAACCTTCTGATTAGACCATATATAAGGATGAGATCATCTATGTTATGAATTGTTTTATTATGCCTATGAGCGTGCAAGAGGATATTATGTGTGAGTTTCACACCTTGAGGTAGATGGATCATTTATATGTGACCAAAATGTATTGTGACCTACGATGACAATTTTGCAAGCCGAGAAAGAAGAAGGAGATATTTGGGTTTGTGATGAAATGAAACACCTGTATGTAGGTGAAGGATGATCATCAATGACATGGAAGTTTACTAAAGTCATTTCCCATTCTAGAATGGGTGTGAGAATATGTTAATATGGACATTTTAGTGGGCCTACTGATAATTTCTTGGATGAATGATGCTATTTGGGTTATAGTGGACTGCTTGACAATAGTAACACATTTCAGGCTAGTATGGGATACATTCTCAGTGGTATAGTTGGAAAAAATGTATGTTTGGGAGACAGTCTATTAGTTTGTGGTTCCATAGACTATTGATTTAGAATGCTACTCAAGTTTTACTTCATGATTTTGGAAGGTCTTATAGAAGGTTCATGGTAAGCATGTTTTTTTAGTATATATTTCCACCCACATACATATGGGAAGTTTGAGCATACTATACAGGTTCTCAAGGAATGTTATGAGCATTTGTTCTAGAATTCAATGTGTCTTTGGAGAAGTAAATGGATTATGTGGAGTTATCCTATAAAAATAGTTATAAAAAACAATACAAATTGAACCATATGCGGATAATTATTAAAGGTCATGTAGATCACCTCTATGGTGGATGGAGACAGCTGGGTCAATGTTTTGGGATTGAGTCTCATGATAGAGATGTCAGAACATGTTTATTTGATATTGAAGAATATATATATGGATCATTTTATAAAGAATCTGTCTATTGATTGACGTTAATGTCCACAAGAGTTTATATAGGGTGATCATGTATTCCATTGGGTTTCCCATAGGTTGGACCACCATAGGATTCACAGATAGGGTGTGTTGACACACACATTTTTTTGGACCATTTGAGGTTGTGGAGAGAATCGAGTTGGTGGCATACAGATTGTCTCTTTAACAGACATAAAACGATTTGTATGATGTTTAACATGTGTCACAACTTTCTAATTATCACCTAGGCCCTTCTCATGTCATCTATAAGGATGATATTGATCATGAGATAGATTTTTCCTTTGAGGAGAATCCAATATGTGTTTTAGATCTTAGTGAGAATGTGTTACAGGGGAAGACCATGCAATTACACTACAACCAAACTAGGTTTATCCAGCTCTAGGGGTTTAAGAGTGCTATCTAATAGCTCTGTTAAAACCCCCTTTCTTAGTAGTAGAAAAAGTGTTGATAATAGGGATCTTTAATAGAACTAAAAAAGAACCGTTAATGGGTGTACTTTAATAGTTATTTGAAAAGAGAACTGATAAAGGCACCCCATTTATCGTCTCCAGTAAAAAATCACTCATAAAATGGAATTTATCAATCCTTGTAAAAAATTGATCATAATGGGGGTCCTTCATTAGGGCTAGTAAAAAAGAACTGATAAAGTGGGGGGGTCTTTATAATTTCTTTTTGAGAAGTTCTAATCAAGGGTCCCATTTAACGTTGCTTTTTTACTAGCACAAATAATTGGAATATTTAAAAAATATATATTTCACAAAAAATAACATATTAATATATAGTATATAAATATATTTATATTGATATAAATATAATATATATTTTTTAAATTTGTTTGAGATAAGTATAAATAGTAATTTGTACATAATATATATGATATTTTGTAAAAATTACTTATAAATATTTAAAACATCTACAAACTCAAAAAAAATCCCAAAAAATCAATAATAACTATAGAAACCATTAAAGTACATAAAAATGTTATAAAATCCTAAAAAACATGATTCCACCATAACCTTTGACAGAGAGTTCATTTTAGATCCACACCAATTCCAGTGGAAGCATATGAAACAAGCTTAAACAACATAAGACTTAAATTAGGTTATTATATAAGGTATAAAATTTATTATATATTCAAAATAGTTATAGATCAAACTCGAACATCAAATGACCATAAATATTTTTCTGAGTGTCCGTTTGGGCTCCACCACATATCGAATCAAAACCTATGATGACCTTTATGTTGTGATGGGATTGACTGAGATCTATAAGATGTGGCATATTATTAACTTCTAGAAGGACCATAAGGCCATCAAAACTGAATTTTTAGTCATAAAACCCCAATTTATTAAAATTAAAATTGATATAACTTCTTATCATGGAGTCTGTTCGGCCATTAAGGCATATAAAATCAAATCTTGGGACGATATATATGCCTTGGTAATCCACTAGAACCTATGATAACCTTTATTGATGAAACAAACAAGTTTATAGTGACCATACCCCACATTTATTTTACATTTGAGGCCCCTTCCAACTTCCATAACAATAGATCCTCCTGTCCATTTAGGAAAAACAACATATAAAATAGATGCATACGAAGATCTATACACCATAGTGACCCATGTGATCACTCGATCACCTCCCTTGAGGCCAAATGGCACTTAGAGTCTGTAAAACTTATTTTTTTTCCTTTGTATCCAAATTTTTTAACATTCAATAGATTTTAAGCCATGTTTAAATGTGAATGTATTAACTTTTTCCACTGGGGAATGAATGTATTAACCAATATTTAACTCATATTGATTTTAATGATTTTAAATTTCACTTTTTTTCATAATTTATTGTTATTTATAATTAAATATATGACAATATATATATATATTTTATATGTTGACAATTAAAAATATAATTTTATATGTTAATAATTAAACATATTTGCATTTAAAATATATTTTTCAATATATATATGTTATCTAAATAAACAATAATAACATTTTAAATAATATATATAAATAAATATGTATTTTAAAAAGTATTTATAAATATATATAAATATACATGTAAATATATGAATAAATCTATATAATGAGATATAAAAAAATATATAGATATATAATAAAATGCAAACGAAATTAGTATAGGGGAGTGGAAAAGGCGATATATTATAAGCAGAAGGTATTGTGTTTGAAACTTGCTAGAGGTAGGGGTGCGGACTAGGGGTGGAATTATCTAAAGCACTCATAAGGGGGGGAGACTAATAAAAGAGGGGGTGGGAGGGAAAAAATATATACCCTTCATTAGTGGGGCCTCTATCAATGCTAAAAATGTGATTATAAAAGATCCAGTTATTAGCCAAAAAAACAGATGATAAAGGGACCCCCAATCAACAATTTTTTTCCTCTCTAAAGTTGGGACTTTATCAGCACTTATTACAAGTGTTGTTAAAGAAGTTCCTTTAAATTCACATAAATTTTGAGCACTTATATTGTACTGATAAATAACTTTTTCTAACACTAGTAATGGACCGACTTGTAGAAGTGTTAGATAAAATAATATGTGAACTTTACATTTTGAGGAGGAGATATGGGAGATAGAATTAGATATAAGGGCTTGGTGGCTGATCATTTTATCTTAGAATCGTAGAGATTATTGGCATTGTAGCTCAAGAATGATTTGTAGTAACGTGGGGAGATTTTATGATCCCTGACTTTTCAAAATATTTCATGGTCTTGTTTATAGTAACTCTTTTTTCTTTTGTGGAGTACTTTTTTTTTCTGTTTTACCTTTGTGTGTGATTGGGTGAACATTAGATAAAATTACAAGAAAGATGGAAGTGCATGGTTGGCACACAGTTTTCCCAAATCGTACATCCCTACCCAACAAACCATACAAACCTAGATTGAGAGGGTTTTTTTAGGAGTGCACAGTTTATCAAATTATGATCCCTAAAAGGAGATACTTTTCACCCTCAATGAAGAGGTGCTTAATTAGGTCATATGGTTTGGAATAGCATGTGCCTATTCCCTACAAAAGGTGACAAAAATTTTAATTAACCTAAAAATTATTTTTTAATATTCTCAAACTGCCATATTAACTACTAATCATCCCTTGTTCATAACTAAGCTAACTTTTTTTATTGTTGAGGCTCTATAATAGATTCAAAGCATTCCTAGACTCTTTTCTAGTAGATTCAATGTTTGGATCGAAGATCTGCACCTTCCCCGGTAAGTGAATATCATCTTTATTGGTTTGC
The DNA here is from genome assembly GCA_963277665.1 of Viscum album. Taxonomy (NCBI): domain Eukaryota; kingdom Viridiplantae; phylum Streptophyta; class Magnoliopsida; order Santalales; family Viscaceae; genus Viscum; species Viscum album. The sequence continues at coordinate 1,707,201,590 of OY728138.1, read as the reverse complement.
ATTCTCTTTCCCATTCTTCTCCCATATTTAAAATGAAGTTTATCTACTATTGATTATAGATCTATATCTATGTTTATTAGATAATGAATCATTTGATCATGGATCTGGTTTTATAATCTATATTTGGTTCTTCATTGTGTTATTGATTTGTCCTCTTCAAATTGGTGATTCTTCTATTGGCATTCATTATCAATGAATATAGGTAGGTGGCCTATAATTTGAATTCAAAATTAATTCTTTCATGTACATTTATCTAATTGTATAATATATATTATCAATTTTAAAATGAGTTTGTGATTGAATTAAATAATTTATATGATTAATTAATTGAGGAAATTGTAAAATTGAGATATTGAGATTATGAATTTCAATAAATAACTGTATATTTAACTATGATGTATTTATATTTTGAATCTGAATAATTAATTGGTGATTTAATTATAGGGTATTGTGATTAAGAATCTGAAAAATTAATTATCAAATTCATTATGTGGTAATGAGACTAGGAATTTGAATAATTAATTTTTGAATTAATTATGGGACATTGAGATTTTCAATTGGAATAATTAAGTGTTTTATTAGTTATTGGATTTTTATTTGTTCAAATACGGACAATTATTTGTTGAATTAATTATTGGAGGATGATATTGTTAATTGATTAAATAATTATTCAATTATTTAATGTACTTAATGTGAGTAATTAAATATAGATTTGATTAATATAATTGATATGATTAATAATTATAAAATTAATTAAATGAATAATGGGTATATGAATCTTTATAATTTAATTACATAATTGGTGAATTAATTATTGTGATAATCGTGTATGGGAAATGGTCTTCTCCATCAAAAGTCCATAATGTGATATGGTATGATGAATGATAATAATGGAATTCATATGTGATAATCAAGTGTGGGATAGGATCTCCCGTATCAAAATACCATAGAGTGAATTGAAATGATTACTGGTAATAATGATATTCATATGAGATAATTAAGTATGGGAAATGTCTTCTCTATCAAAATCACATAGCATGAAATAAAATGATGAATGGTAATAATTGAATTCATATGTTATTTGAGACAGTAAATGGTAAAAATGGAATTAATAAGTGAATTGTTGTAGAGAATGGTAACAATGGCATTAAAATATAAGATATCCCTTTGGGGATGGTTCAGACTTCAACACTAACTGAAGTTAGTACTGAATGATTGGGTGTTCTTGGGAATCCATGTGTTAGGTGGCTAAATAAAGAGTAATTGAATAATTATAAAATATCTATATTAATTATTTTATATATTATTTATACGACTTCATACACTTTTTATTGACTGGATATTATTTTATATGCTATAAGTTGTGCCTTAATTATGTTTACTCATACAATACTGATGCTTCTTGATTGGTGATCGAATAGAATTCAGGTTTGTACTACATGAAAACTGGAAAGTACCTATTTTAGATGAATAATTTGGGATGGATCATCGATGAGGTGACCAGATATGGTTCCAGACCCTCGTAATAATTATCAGTTTCTTTACATTTGGGGTTTCATTTTGAAAAATGGCATGTATTTTAGAATTGAATATCTGCTATTAGTTTTGATTTTTCATTTCAAATTTTGTTCATATTTTGATACTAGTATTATCATGGTTATGTTTATATGTCATTCAGGTTAATTTTTATTTTTTTTGTTATGGTATCTCTATAATAAATTGTCTATATTCTCCCTAGGACTAATAATAGACCCTCACTACTACTCAGAAGCCTTTGGCATATAGGGAGGTGCGCCTATGGTCCTGTGGCCCATTGGATCAAGGCACTAGTGTGTGGTACCCATGCCAGGATGGCCGATAAAACTTCTAAGAATGAACATCCAATGATCTTTGATATTTTATTTTATTCATTGATAAATAGTTATCAAAACATATTGAATATAGTAGAGAAATATTATAGAGGAAGAGTGAAATTTTATAATTATGGTTATTTAAACATAAAAGAAATTGGGAACACTCAAATTGGGGATATAAAATTCATTTTTAAATATATTTCTTCAATTAATGGTTTGAGATATAATATATTGGTTATTTTTTAATAAAGTTTAAATTTAAATTTTGTAATATTTTGAAATAATAAATATTAAATTATAATTTAAAAATAAGTAAATATCAAAATATGAGGGGCGAATGATTTATAGAATCATATAAATTTTCATATCTGTAAAAATAATATATGGAGAACCATTCTCAATGATATAGTGGAAAATATTCCTTGACATGCTATGGATGGTTCCACTTCATGTGAAATATTTCATAAATGAATGGTGATGATTCAAAAGTTAAAATGTATAGAGATTAATAAAATAATGATACATAAATTTGTTCATTCAAATGTATTCTAAAATTTTATAAAAATAATATAAAACATCAACCATGTTTTAGTGACAGTCACCACACAAGGTTATTTATTTGATAATGGTTTTGATTTTAGATCATGGTGTGTATATAAAATGATATTATATATCATTCTATTAACTCTTATATATCAATTATTATGTTTTATTTTAATTATTGACATGTTAAGATATGATTCATAGATATATTATTGATATTTAAAATTATTCTAATAATAAATATCAAAAATAGGATATTTTGTATGATATATAGCATCCCACACATTTCTTACATAGATTTCACATATTAGTTAATGAATATTCGGTACATTACCTAAAATTCCACATCATAATCATCTAAATTTAGTTCCTATGGAATCATAGATACCCAAATAGATGGTTCATTGGTGACAAACATCATCTACCAATAATTTATTCATAATTATCATCATACATATCCATATCATACAAAATAAAGTTACATATACCCTATGTAAAGGAAACCAAATAAATAGTGAGCTCATAAGATTAGTAATGGTAAACTAGGGATATATCAACATAATATGAGCATAAGTGTATGAATACTTGTGGATAATATTTCAAAACATTACCCAACATATAATATATTATAAAGTTGAGTCATGGAATAAATCATTCTAGTTTATAAGAAATGAATCATAATATAATCAAGAACACAATTTATGAGATAATAACATTTACATAAGACATAGATTTGTGGCATACACATAAGAAAAAAATATTATGTTAAGGCTGCCCACCAAGACATTCCTTACATGTTAGGATTGGTCTAACAACTTGTGTGCCTTATTTGGGATTGAGATAAACTCTTATGTACCCTCTTTTGGTCTTGGGATAAACTATCATGTTCTGTTCGATCGCAGAAAAAATTAATCATTACCCTATTAATTAAAGGGATATATAATTCAAGGCCCACATATCACACAATGAAAATCACCAAAATGTATGACAAAAATCATAATAAATTAATTATATTATAACCCAGGAAAAGGAAATGAGTTTAAAATATATTCAATCATATAATAACTCATGTAAAAGGAATAGGTTTCATGACCATTTCCACCATTCATCATGGAATAACCCACATAAAAGGGATGAGTCGCAAAAACATATTATCATCATAATCATGAACCATATTTGTAAATAATAAGGATAATATAATTTGGACATATCACTAGTAATTAATAAGTGACATCAAAGAATGTTATCTTAAATGGAAAATGAGTTTAAAACGTCACTTGGAACATTTTTTGAAGAAAATGCTCTTTTCAATTTGTAATCACTTATTTAAAATATATAAAAAATCAAAATATTAGAGAAAATATTTCAATTTAATATAAAATAGGATGATTTTATATAACGATTTAAATAATTGAGAATTCATGGTGGTGGAACACTCCATTAAAGCTAAAAATATTGAAACAAAGGTTCATTTCAAATTTTCAGTAAAAAATAAAAAGAACCTCATTTCATAAAATTACAAAATATTAAATATAAAATAATTTATAAAATGTAAAAAGGGTAATATTTAATTTCAACAAAAATATAATAGTACAAAATTGTTATATTATGTTTATAAACATGGATGAGGAAGAAAAATTATTTTCGGCAGAATAGAGAAATAAACTTGATTTTCAAAAAATTCATTATTGCTGTGTTTTTTGTTATTAAATAAAAGAAAATGAAAGGGAATCATGTAATCTCTAGAAATAAAAATTTTTTATGAAAACTCATCTGTTTTTTTGAAAATATATCATAGTATTTCATCATCAGAAATATAGCCATAATCAATCCTTACAAATAATGGGATTGTAACATGAAATCCTAAAAACAGTGGTCTATATTGAATCATAAGACACATGAAAGAAAGAAACCTATATGGATATTTATATCCAATAATATTAAGGATAAAATCATAAAATACCTTCATGGTCATTATATACACCACACACAAGTTGCATTTGGTGAATATGGTATGTTTCCCAGGGAAATAAAAGTGAGATGAAAATACCTTGCTTCTTTGGTAAATTTTGAATCATAATCCCTATGAAATAAATGAATCTTATATGGATATTTATATCCCATTGTATACATCATTACAATAAATATATAAATTCATGGTCAGTATACACATCCCACAAATGAAACAAGTAGTGTATAGGTCATGTGACCCACATAAAAAGTCTGATAAAAATCCCTAACCTCAGTACTAAAATTTCATCATACACATTAAATCATCATAAAAAATGAATATTATTTTTTTATAAATATATTCTAGAACTATACTAATATATATAGCACAAAATATGATTTTTATATATCCTATTAGGACCTATTTATTAACAATTGTTAATTAAAAACACTCTTCTGGGTGATAACGAATTTGTTTTTCCATATATGTATTAGTTCGGTAGTATCGGTCCTTCAAATTTTTTGATGATTCCATAATCTCCCAAATAATAATAATGATATAAATATCATATATATATATTGTATAAATATTTAAATTCATCCATAAATTTTATGGATAGAAAGATAGATTGCATCTTTCCTGGAGACAGTATGTCATACATACACATGAATACTGTTTCCATTTTCTCATCCAATTGAATAAAATATTGGTAAATATTAATTCAACATTTAACAGTAATTTTTATATGAAATATATAGTATATATTATCTAAATATACTATTATTTCCATACATATAAAAATAAAATGGAAAATGTATCACATTGCTTCGGGGAGGGGGTAGTCAACAAATATGCACTAGCAACATTTTCATTTTCAGATGGATTGGAAGGTAAGAAGTTAGATATAATATTATAAATTAAAATAATATTTATTTCATAAATATAAATAAATATATAAAATATATAATTAAATCCATCAATGAGAGGTGGTAATAGAAACAAATTAAATCAGTTCACATTATGGTTGTCCTCTGTACACACGCTTGACAGTTTCATTTCTCATTTGATGGAAGTGGATAAGGATATTGGTTATTAAATTAACATAATAAAATATTAGTATATTGGATATAATATTTTTATTGTTTCATCATAATTTAATTAAAATTTAAAGGGTTTTAAGAATAAAAATTATATAAATACTCGATTAATAATTTTACCTCTAATTAAGAAAAACTCTTTTGTTTTCACCAAAATTCTTTTTAGGAGGGTTTCCTAGAAAAAAAAAGTCTTATAATATGTGATATAGAAATTAGATAATATATTTTCATTTTAATTTTATGAAAAAAGGTTTTTTAAGTGTGAATAGGAGAAGAGTGGGGGTACCTTTTATAAGTTGTTGGGAGGACATATTAAGAATTTTTGAAAAGAAAAAATCATTCCCACTTTTTAAACAAGAATACGCTCAAAAATAAAAAATTACAAAAAACATATATGAAATAATGTTGAAATATTTCCATAAAATATGTGTTTAGGTTGTTTTTTGTTCATTTTAGTCCTCATCATTTTACTTCAGCCCCAAGAAAACACATTTTCACCTTAACTGCAGTAATTAATTTTCTCTTTTTAATATTCATTTTTTACAAGAATTAAAGTTAAATTATTATATAATATTCATGATTTTGATTCCAAATATTTAATCCATATTCTCATTTTCAATTAATATAATTGGATGAATTTAATTTAAATTTAAAACTTCAAATGTGATGAAAAAAAACGGTTCTCCACAAAAAACATTTAATAAGTATAAAAACAATTATATCAAAATTCAACATAGAAAATATTCCAATTACCTAAATCAGATTAATAATAATGTAACTAAACTAAATTTATCTTTATATTAATTTTAAATAAATTTTTACCTTTAAATATATTCATCATAAATTTTTTTTTAATAAATATCATTATTTCACAATATTCAATGAAAAAATAGTCTTTTCCGAAAATTTGACAATTATAACTATATGATAAGTTTAACGTGTTGATTTCTTAAATGATTTTAATTTTTTAAAATAAATTTTCTAAAATTGGGAATGTAAATTTTATTATTTGTTCACAAAACAAAATAAAAATTATTTTTGAAGAAAAATGTGTTCTTGAAGCAATTAAAGACAGTATAAAAAATTAAGTACATATATGTCAATATATGTTTTTAAACTATTTCATTTTTACATAATTTTCATAATATATTTATTCTTATTCCTACCTCCAAATTTCATGGCTATGTTATAAGGGTCATTTTTAAATTATAATATTAACAGTATATTGCGGTTCATTGAAACATGGTATTGTGTGAAACAAAAGTTATAGATTAAAATAAATATATTTTTAAAAAATATATTTCATGAAATATTGAGGTGTTACATGGATAAAATAAAGGATCCACTGAATAATACATTTCATATTATATTAAATTTGATGACTTTGATATGATACTTTATTCAATGATGAATTATTATATAATGGATTTTATAGAACTCACTTTTAGAGATTATATATTATTCACAAAGATAAATCTCCATTAAAATAATTTTCATTATTGGCCTTTATGGAAGAGATTTTATCACAATCGTAAGGAGATGGGAACCTGATAATTTTTCAGAGAAATTGGTGGATAATAAGAACCTAAGATGCTAGGATGCCAATAGATTCTATTGATAAAACTCAATAAAACTCACTCTTGGTAAATATTTATCATAGATATCGAGTGAGAAATTATTATATGTTTTTTTATTTTATTTTATTAATTCAAATACTATTATATCATATGTAGGACTTATTTTCTTTCAATTACTTTAGTTTGGGATAGACATGTCAAAGAGACCAACTTATTTGTATCAATGTATATTCCTATGAAGAATTGGTGAGAATACATTTGAATATGAAAACAAATTTGATATTTTCTATAACCATGACTACAGTTATAAAATTACAATGTGGTTTATAGAATTTGTCAATAAAATCAAATAGTTCATGAAATCATTGTAGTGTTTATGAAAAATTTTAGGAATTTTTTTTTTGTTTTTTGGAATAAAAAGATCATAATTTTCTTGTTATAAAGAATAACATCATTTTTGACATTATTACACCATGTTCTCCTAACTAAACTGAAGGGACCAATCATTTTTTTAGATATAATTATTATTAATAAATAATTTAAATATTAATATAAATATGATTGTGTATAAGAAATAAGTGGGTAGTGAGATTCCACCAAATGAATATGAAGATATTATATGTTTAATTGATTAAAGAATAATGAAGAAATGTTTTCATTGAATTCCTAGATAGACTGATTCAATATAAAATCCATTTAAACTGATATTATTACAGTGTATTTATGGAAAATTTAAGTGCATAATTTTATTGAATTGTTTACAATAGTTCATAGTGAAATAGAAAATCTATCCAATAGAGAGATTAAAGAAATAAACATTAAGGAAGATAAATATTGAAAAAAGTAGGTATAACTTATCTAGAGGAAATTGATGTTCAAGGATAATAAAATCAATAATTAATATTTCTAGATGATTCTATTAGTTCCATAAAAGTGTATGATAAGTCCCTAAGATTGATTGAGAAGGGTTTGTTTAATTTAGGAATTTTAGGTGACTGAAATTTTCTTAGGACCTAGATTCCAAAAAATTCCATAAAAACTCATGAATTACTTCGAATGAGTGAATTGAAAAGTTCATATTAGTCATTTATGACATTGGGATGTGAAATTTCAAAGGAAACTATTATATATATGAGTCATCATATATGTAATTTGGACTATGATTGAGTCATTAGAATCTATATAAGATACCTTAATCCATTTTATGAGTCATGTGAATTAGTATAAATAATTAAATACACTTTTTGATTAATTAGGAACAATAGATGAGCAAATTATTTTGAGAAACTATAATATTTCTAAAAAATAAAATGTGATTTTCTAGAATTAAATATTCTAAATAATATGTATATAAGTTGATTTCCATGTCGTACTTATATAATCAAAACATCATATTGCCTTATTAATCCTTGATTTAAGCTATGATTTGATTAATATTTAATGATATATGGATTTTGGTGATCACAAATCCATTATATTATGAGTTAAAAATGATATTCATTGAAAATAATCGCTTATCAAAGTATGAAATAAAATATTCTAATGCCAAATTTGTACTTTTTTGTTTTAATAATCATCGGATAACTAGTTGTTTAGGGTGATTTAACATGAAATTTATCTTAATGTACATGATTATGTTGATCAAGGTTGATATGAATTCACATGAAAAATATAAATATGAAATGAGGTACATTTATATTTAATAAATTATGAAATTTGAAGTGATGATACTGTGATGTTGTGAACTATTTTAAATATCACAAACAGGCACTTAATTCATAAAAATATTGATATGTTCGAGCTAAAATGGGATCTAAAATTCATGGACTTTTCTTGGAGTTTTTAAAGGTTATATATGAGAAATGAGGTTGAAAATTGGATGTCCTTAACTGTAAAATGATGTTGTTCTATGATTTTGATACAAAAATGGATGATTGATTTAATATATATTTTTGGGAGATTAGTTTTTTTGGAAATAATATATTATGATTCCTGTAGAAATATATAGAAGATATATTCAACTAATAATGAAAAAGAGAGTGTAAAGAAAGATGGTGTATTAATGCTATTTTATTAAGGACACCACCATAAAAATTAGTTGTGAAATGATGGAGGTTCAGGGGATGAATAAATGTTAAAAATTTACATTTATGGAAATTATTAAAATACACCCAATAATAGGGTATTTATCTTAAATAAAAGTATAATCCTAGATAGAAAGAAAATCCAGAACCCAAGAGTGTTATAATATATGAAAAAGTATTCCAATAGATCTGAAATTGCTATTGAAAAATAAAAGTCCCTGATACAATGTTGATGGAAAAATAACACTATTCAATAGGAAATAAGGAGAATCTGGCCGGATTCTCTTGAATAGATTTAGTTTACGTAAGATATTAGATAATTAGAAGGAGAACATAGTATAAAAACCAAAACCCATAATACCCTGTAATTTATAATTAGTGGGAATGAAAGAAGAAGATGTTATTGGGAAGGCTGACATACATTCAAACTAACTAATCACTCGAATACATCAAAGATATCAAATTTTTAGTGACACAATTATAAATTATTTCCGAAAAATTATGTAAGGTTCTAACTAAAATAATACATTGAGTTTCATTAATTATTGATGATAATTTTAATTTATTTTATGACTTTGTGATGATGAAGAAGAAGATATGATATTTATAATATAGTGATATATTGTGACATATATAAATATACATCAATGGTTGGGATAATATTTTAATACAATCCAAAATACAAAATACTATGTGATGAATTATCAGGAACAATCACTTTTAACACCCTAACCCTAATAATTTAGAGGAATGTTTTTATTTTATGAAAATAGTACAAAATTCATGGAGCACAATGCATATGATCTAATAGTTTAATTGTCTCATGAAAGTAGATATATAAATTAACATTATATTAAATTGAAAAGAAAATTTACATGAATTTAATAAATGAAATTTTCTTATTTCTCCTCAAAAATAAATAAGTCACATGTATAAGTCTTTATGGTTTTCCTATGGAAATTAGAGGCAATATAAAGGAGTTAACTTAGATTCTTAGTAATGGTTTGTATAAAATGGATGCTACCATACAAAATCCTGGAATGAATAATATGATATAACTAAATAAAATAAATAATAAATGGATTTTTGTGGAAACTTTACCCTCAAATTATATATTAAATAAAATTTTAGATGTGTATAATGGATATCATGGTGATGGAATTCATAATGTTGTGCATCATAATCATACTGTTAAGGCCACTTTCCAATGAATCATCAATAAATGAGTAATGATTATACTAAATACCTATTTATTTAGTCTCATGACATGAAATGATACATAAATATGAATAATAATTATAAGAACCACTTATCACATAACATATCCAATGCATCCATCATATGCAGAGAATGGATAAAAATAACATTTCAAAATGCTTGATAAGGAACCACATACATAAACATGAATATGTATTCAACAGTTATACATATAGATATAAAGGATATACATAATTCTAATATATATCCATTAATTGGAATAATTACACTATATTGGTGAATATACAGTAATCAACTGAGAAAGTTTATTATTATCCAATGTGTAATTGAATGAACCTTTACAAATGAAATGATAATGAAATATGGAATATGTATGACAACCCATATCATTAATACACAATTTTTCATGATTTATTAAAAACAATTAACACATTAAAGAATCTAATATATCATTAATCATAGTATATTTGATGAATTAGTGACATAACACATCGACTTGATACATGGATAAAATGACATTATTGAAATTTTCCTTAACATTCTCAAAAAATTCAATTTCTCTTTTAAAATCGCATTGTATAACCTATAGAAATAAATAAGATAGTGGTGACCAAAAATGTATAGTAAGTAAATAAACAAATCATTATATAAGGTAAATTATTACATGTGATAAAACAGGAATATAATGGTAACATAGTAGGTGTGAGAACCATAGTCTTGAACAATAAGGCATGATCTATCATGATCACATAATGGAATCCTAGCGATGTGGAGAAAACATAAAATGTGGAATCATAAACATAGGCCATGTATAATCACCAAGATAGAAAAAATGATTGAAAAATTATTATAAATGATTAGGATTAATCTGTAATCCCATGCATGATGTATCATGATATGCATATATTACCCAATGCATCAGAGCACTATCTAGGTGCACCCATCATTTCATTATCATGTAAATGTATAAGTGTGCCACATAAATCAATCAATACAAATACTTCATCCATAAAAATTAATCCCATGATCAAGGAATGTGTGTTATATTAATGAAATTATCCAATTAATAATGAATTGTAACATCAATGGTAATACTCATGAGTGGAAATAAATATAGGAATTTATAACAAAAATTCTTAGAGAGGAAAAATAGAACGATAATTTCGGCATCATAACAGGGGTGCATAAAGTTTCAAGGGAGGTATTAATGAGAGTGAAAGAGGTCTATAATAACTTATAAAACATAATTATTGTAATAGGTATGTGTTAAGTATTATACAAACCTAAAAATTTTAAAAATAAATGGAATAATATAAAGGTGTTTTTTGAATAATGAGGAGAAGACGAAGATTCACTACATTGATATGGAGTTTCCAAAAGATTGGGAGAAGATTATTAAGATTTTGTTGACACATTGGTAGTAATATATATAGGGAAGGAAAGAGAAATGTCATGCTCAAATGGTATTTAGTGAATTGAAATATGAGTTCAGGTGGGTTTATATTCCAAAGGGGAGGAGAGTCCTTTATTAATTTCAAAACATAATTTTGGGACTCTATATGATAAAGTAATCAAAACCACAAACCATACCTTGGGTTTTTCTCATGTTTTTTGTATAAAATTTTGGCTTTTCATAATTTCCCTAGTTTTATAACCAATATCATTAATGTTATACCTTTGTGACACAAGAATTGAGTTCTATTTACAAATAATTGATTTTCACTCCTTAAAATATAATATAAGTTATTGAGGATTCAATATGCTCTTATAATGCTAATAAAACAACCTTAAAAATATATTATATTAAAGAGTAAATATATATTTGGTCATGTATACCATTTATGGAATATATTACATCATGTTTTGGTCATCAATATGTTATAATACACACCACATATTTATTTCATATTAAATGTTTACCTAATAATTCTAATGTCTCCAAAATTATGAAAAAATTCCATTGAAATATATTTATCTTCTTATTTAAAAAATATTAGAACTTTTATCAATAAATCTCTCTAATTATGTGAATATAGATATTAAATATATAATATAATGTTATAAAAAATAGAGGTTTTATTACACTAAATTTTTTTGACCCTTATAAAAATAATTTTTGACTTAATAAAATTATATTATCATTTATATTTAATATACCTTATTTGATAATTATAATTTCTTAAATTAAAATTTATTTTTAAAATTCCTAAATTAATTTTAATAGTGTGGCTTGAATTAAGTAATATATTTTTGAAAAATAAAATTTGTGTTTCATTATATAATTTTATTTTTTAAAACTAATTATTTAATAATTTAAAAGGTACTATTAAAGAGTGAAAATATAATCATTATTTTATTGAAACAAAATATATAAATTTATACTATCAGGTTTTAGATACAATTATCTCTATTATACCAATGAATTTCTTAATTGAAAGGTATGTGATAGTAATATTTTCATGGGATGGTTGAGCATACATGGTTTGGGACATGATCTCAATGAGATTGAAATTCACTAATATATGATTTCTTGTGATGTAGTAATTGAATATTGCCTTGGTATTGATCAAGTGAAAATACCATGGATGTCAACTCCCTCATAATATGTAATAATGTTTCTTTAAAGGGTATGATCCTACTAGTTGAGGCCATCACTTATTTCGGCTATATCAATTGGACATTATCTTACCCCATAATATACTAATACTGAGATAAAATTATTATAATGAATAATGGTCTCTTAAAATTTTATAACCATATAAATATTCAAAATATATCATATTAGTGAATTTATTTTATAAAAAAGCATTACTTTATATGAAATTTACTCATTTTAACTGGTAATTTCATTTATAAAAATTTGTTTTGATAAAATCTTCCCCGTATTAAAATATTTTCACTCAATATTTTCATCCCATACACTAAAATGGATTTGGTTACTTTTATTTCATCACCAATTATAGTTCCCATGTAACATCCTCAAACTTATGGTTCTTCCATTATATTTTTACTAGGAGAGTTGTCTTATCTCATATGACTTTGTGTATACGATCTAGGATTTTCACTAGAGTCTCCTCATATTAAAGATCATTTTCCAGTAGTACCACATTAAGATTCAGTATATATGAGGGTTTTGGTATTTAATTACTCAAGAGGGATACATGAAACACAAAATATACTTGAGATAGGTTATGTGGGAGTTATAGTTTATTTCACATCACTCTGATGTGATCAAGGATCCAAAAGGGGCTGATGTATCATGGACTAAGCTTTCTATTCTTACTAAACATCACGCGTTTATTCCACTGTGATAAATAAAGAAACAATTTTCATATAATATAAAACGTTAGATCATGTCAATTATTATCCATATCGTTTTTTATCGACATTTTTTATATTTCTGTAGCAGCACTATAGTGGTTACGGTACTATAGCATCCATGGCACTATAGGAGTATTATTCACTAAAGGGACCTTTAGAAAAAATGGGCTTTCGAGACTTGTATTCAAACGAATTTGTCTTTGGCCTTAAATCTATGTAATGGGTCTCCCTATACCCAGTTTGGAAGATGTATTTGCATTAAATAATAAATTTGGCTTCCGCCCCAACCTTTAAAAAACCTATTCTAATATAGAACCTCAGTACCATATAAATTCAAGAATGGAAACTGATATAATATGAGAATTACCATCGGGGAAGGTGGTGATCAGAACATACATGTAAATCAATTAAACATGATCTTTGAATATCCTCTAAATTTTGAATGTTTATTTTAGATAGACCATCCATCGGAGGGTGATAATCATTACTTAAGAATAGTTCTGTATCCCACACTTGTTGATGGATTTTCAAAAACCACAGTGTAAACCCCGAATATCGAATAGTTAAAATAGAGATTGGATATCCTTGAAGTAAAATAAATTAACATATATATATGTTTGTGAGTTGTTCAAGATAGAAATCATCCATGACAGTAAAGAAATGCACCAAAAATTTATGGTGAGCCACTATATTCCCAGATGAAATTATTACCATTAGGTTTCCCAGGGAATCCAATGATAAAATAAAAGGTTTTTTACCAATTCTATAATGATGTGTATAAATTTTGCATCATTCCATTATATTATGATTTTATTCCATGAATATATGATATACTAAGATTCAAGATACCAAATATACGATCTCCCTCTAAATCTTATCCCACTAGATGTTTTTATTGAAATATTTATTCATCTTAGTGATTCATGGATAAATAGGGAGGATGAGTTGTTAACATCATCCATAAGTTCCCTATATAGATCTGGTTTTTACTGGTCTCATATCTAGGTTCTAAACCATATAACTATGATATATTTATTAAATTTTATCCTTTTAATATTCAATACCTTCTTCTATAGAAACTCGTCATCATTTTTATCCTCCTTGATCCTCTCAAAAATGGATGGTTGGGTAGTTATTTGAATAATGTTGGATCAATATCCCCTTTTTATTCCCACGTGCATATATTTAATTTCTATGAATATTGAATCCCATAAAATCCTCATAATGAGTAGATTTGTGGGATCCATTTTAATCAGAGCATCTACAACATTTTTTTATATACAAACATGGTGATAGATTAAAAAATCATAATTATTGATTATCTCTAATAAACTTTATCATCACATATTAAACTCCAATTGTGTGAATATATATTTTAGGCTTTTACATTACCTATATATGTCATGCTTTTATCTCTAAAGGTAATGTATCTATATCATCCATATAGATATCACTGTTGAAAAATTTAGATCATGAGTTGGGTTATTCTCCTCATGGATCAACAATTGGTGAGAGTCATAGGTTACAAATGTTTCATCATGCATGAGTACACAACCCATTCCATTTTTGGATGCATCATTGTAGACCACTATTCCATTCCCACTAATGGGTCATGTGAGCATAGGTGTTGTTCTTAACCTCTTATTTATGTATTTAAATATTTCTTTAAATTTTTCAGTATAGAAAAACATAACTTTCATTTAATTGTTATTTGTTATTCAGATAAAAAATTGTGATAATTATCTCTCAAATCAATGATAATACCCAATTAATCCAAGTAAAATACCACTTTACACAAAAAAATATGGTCTTCTTCATCATTAAATAAACATAATTTTTAATAGATCTACATATATCACATTGTTGGTGAAAGAAATTTGTAGGTCTATTACATGATCTATATAAGAGTTTGATTGAAAACTCAACCCCTGGTTTTGAAGGAAGATCATGATAATTCATTAAGGAACATATTATCTCACAATGGGAATGCTATCAGGGAATATTTTTTGTTAACCTAAATCATTTTGTCTAGATATTATTTCTCAGATGGAAATAATATTCTTTCTTTAGATGATGATTCTGAAGGATATAATGGTCTTGTTTAGAACCAATCAGTGATTTAAGATACATACTCTGAATTTCTTCCACTTTAAATTTATGTTGGAATTATACAAGGAAAACCAATCCATTCTTTGGTTAACATGAAAATATTCTAAAGTTATAATGATATTATTTTTCAAGAATATTTCTTCAAACATCATATTCCAGTAGAAAAAATCTATTAATTTTCCGCTAATGATATCAAATCATTTGGGGTGGTGACATTATGTTCTTAAAAACTCTATAAAATATGATAACATTAAATTAATTAAAATATAAGCAGGCATAAAAAAATATTGAGTAGTGGTCATGTTTAATTCGTTCATCGTAATCTATATTCATATATTAATACCGTTATTCCCATAGTCTGGGAAATTTTTTGTGATCATAATTCTTGTTAGCCCTATAAATATATAATTGAAATTGATAATTCCAAAATTCTTCTCATATATTACATAGAACTTTTAATGGTACTATTGAGTGAAAATTATTTACATCCATTATGTTATATTAACTCTTATTTATTTGGAACTTTTCTAATTTGTATCCTAATGTTCAACACAGAAAATATATTCTTATTCCTTTGTTACATTTCCCATATTTACTATATTCATATTATTTAGAAGTAATAAATTTAATCTCCATTCCTTTATCATCATTATGAAATGATCTTCCTTGAGACATCAACATCCACCTCCTCTTGGTAGTGTTTCGAGATTAAATTATATTCCAGTTATTAATTTTTTGATAGGTTCTAAGGAAAAATCCCACAAAAGCGTACGTTATCTCCCATCTTGTTGGGAACCTAATTTGGGAAGTCATTAAAATATTATACATAGTGGTTGTTTACTCGTTTCATCCTATTCCTAGACATTAACTAAAATTGTGTAAATTTTTGGGATGATTATTTTTAAATTATTGAGCACAAAAATGGAAAAAAATGCACATTTAAGAGATAACTCATAAATGAAATATATTCATTAAACTATGAATTTCTCATCTTCAATTGAAGTAATCCAATATATATTTTATAATATAAAATAATTTTTGATTGTTTTACATTAATAATGGTTCATAAGGTGCCTATGAATTTAACAAGGAATTTCCCCATGTGTGATGTCCCAACATGGGTTCCCCACAAAGGTGTTGTGATCCGGACCATCACGACAGCTCAATTGTGCCTCCCCATATGCTAGAGGCTACCAACTAGCACCGAGGGTATAATAGAGATATCATTGGGAGACAATATCCTCTTTTTCAATGTTTCATAATTGAATAGATAAAGAAGAAATAAGAAACTGATAAAAAAACATAATATCATTATATCTAGAACAAACCGGTATCACATGATGATCTAGAAAAAGAGACAATACCCAAAACTAAACAGTGAACATTTCATTTCATAATTTGTTTCAAGTGTCACAATAAAAAAATACACACCAACACTCCCAAGAGGGTACTAACCCCAATAATTATTCACTCATTCATTCTCCATCCCAACTCAACCATCCTACATAGGGATCAGTCCCTTATTCAATAATTTATAATGATGTATATTCACGTACTGATCAGGCCATCCAAGTAAGGTGTGATTACACCTCATTCGAACACCACCAACAACATCCCAAACAATATCCATTCAATTACAATGTATGTAGTTGTGTAAAGAATAATGGACAATCAATAATGTAAAATATAAT
Source organism: Viscum album (assembly GCA_963277665.1). NCBI lineage: Eukaryota > Viridiplantae > Streptophyta > Magnoliopsida > Santalales > Viscaceae > Viscum > Viscum album. The sequence goes on along the minus strand of OY728138.1, from coordinate 1,707,184,146 downwards.
AAAATTTAATTATTCATTAATTAAACACATAAATTATCCAGTATTAGGATGACCCTCAAACCATCAATACCTTTTTTGGAGCACGGGAGAGTCTAACCCATATCCCCTATAGAATCACAATTCAATATCACATGGTCATTCATTATCCATTTAATTTCAATTCATATCACAAATAATTGGATCCACAGCCCAATGACAACATGTTGGGTTTAGAACACAATGGATTATACCCCAAGGGTATTTGAAGCATCAGTCCATGTCCCAAAAACAAATTTTAAATCAATCACAAATGGGATTTGATTCATTATTCTATGTCCAAAATTAATTTTTCATGTGCATGAATATGGGTCTAGAATACCTTTTCTAGCACCACATTGTTATTTGAAGCATCAATATGTTCCCCAAAACACATTTATTAATCAATCACATATATCATATGAAAAAAAAATTAAAAGGTTGATATGTTTTCACCCTATATTCAATATGTCACATTATGTTATACAATTTACATTTTCGAAACAATCACAATTAGAAACATTAATTACACAAAATAATATAAAGAATTCACCATCAAGTCATTCATCTATATTTATTCATTATATCCATGAATCCTTTAATGTTAAACCGACCATAACTTAATTCACAAAATTAATAAATTCTATAATTCAAATTTATCAATCACATAATAAATCCCTTTAATTCACTAATTTTCTAATCCCAATATAATAAATTTCATAATCACATCATTCCATTAAATAATAAATTAATTTATTAATACAATTAAGGATATGATTTCAAAACATAGAAATTTATATTTCATAAATCCATACACATGACTATAATCAATTCTATGAGATTTTAAATTTACAACACTTACCTCAAGATCATTGGAGAGAATTTTCCAAACTAGAAATACAAAAATTGATGTAAACCATTTAATTGGACAATGAAGAACATGATCAAGAACAAAAACCTAGATCCAAGATTAAATGGAATAATAACCATCAAAACCTAGATCTAAACCCCTTAAAAAGGGAAATAAAACAACCTTATTCCTCTATAAATAGATATGATAGATATATGAATCTAATCGAGAAGATTTCACATCTTAGGAGAGGTGAAGATCCATCAATTGGATCATCAATTCATTAATAATATAGGCTGTAATGACTTAGAATCCATCTGTGAGCCTAAAAAATGTAATAATTATTTTTATCTAGGTAAAGGGATTTTAGGGATAATAACCTTGGGTTTGGGAATTTAAAATACATATTAGAAGGGTTAAAATCCCATGTGCATGATTTCTTGTTAAGAGGCTCATGGTTTTCTATAACTTCGTTTTTAACCATGCACCTCTTTCAGGGTTCACATTTTTACTATTTGGAGGGTTCATGGTTGTTCGAATCGTGTAGAAACTGTTATACCCCTATATGTATGGGGTTGGAAATTTTGGTAGGGGTAGGCATAGAATTTAGGAAAATCATCCACCAACTTTGCAATACCCTTACTTCCTCCAAAAATCTAAATTTTCACTTGAAAAAAGCCCAAAAAAACAAACTAAAGTATACTCAAAAACACGAAAAATTGTTCCTATAATTGATATATAGACATATACAGAAAAGGTAAGGATTATTTAATATCCCCACCTTATAAAAAATCATCCTGGAACTATACTCCCAAGAATATCCATAGTTATAATGAGAAAATATCGAGAAACTAATACAACAAATAATCTTATCTCTCCCATGTTTCCTCCTTAGATGGCCACATTTCCAAAAAAACACTAAATATAATCATTATATTACCCCAAAAAAACATTATCATTATGATCCAAAATATATATTAGATTATATATAAAAGAAACCTCAGTCTCAAGATCAACATCATCCAAATCAATCTCATGTGAAGGGTTGGAGTGATACTATCGAAGATGAGGCACATAGAAATATCATGCATAGAATTGTACCTCTATAGATGATCAAATCAGTAATCCACCAAGAAGATTCTCCCCAAAACGTCAAAACATACAATAAACCTAGGTGAAAACTTTCCCTATCATAGAATCCTATAGTTCTCCAATCTTGGCGATTCCTGAAGGTACACACAATCCCCAATTATAAACACAAGTGTTCCTTAACATCTATCATCATTTCTTTTTATTCTTACTCTGATCCATATACATAAATTGAAAAATTATATATAAATTCTCTAATGTCTCTTTCAGGATACTCAGCCCTAGCTTCTCTAACTCACCTTCCTCCATCCATTAGAGTGGTGATCTTCATGTCCGACCATAATGAGCCTCATATGGTGTAATCTGAATAGTTTTATGATAACTTCTATTATAGGTGATCTACACAAGATCTTGGTACACCTCACAAGACCCACCCAAGTAATGAATTCATACCTAAAACATATAGTCCAAAACCGTTATAGTATGTTAAGACTTCTCATATTTCTATAGGAAGAATGTCATACACAAAAATACATGCATACCAAGCAACTTCTGAAAGACATTCAAGAAGAGAGCCAAACCAAGAGTCATGGTCTAAAACTGTACTCCATGTTACCACATGAATATATACTATTTATATAACATACATGTCTTCTAACTGATCCACTCTGAAATTCTATACTATAGGCATGGAATGTGCTACTTTAATCAATCAATCCACAATCACCCAAATAGTGTCATTCCTATGAGGTGTCCTCAAGAGGCCAATTATGAAGTCCATGGTAGAATCTTCGCACTTCTATTCCAGAATGGGAAATGATTCTATTCCACCACTATGTCATTGATGATTAGGCTTAACCTCCTGCCAAGCGTAGCATCATGTCCTAAATCCTAAAATTTCATTTTTCAAGCCCAACCTCCAATAATATCGATGTGGGTAATTATAAATTTTGTCAAACTCAGATTCACTAACCACTAAAAGGCAGGAAATAATGAATTAAAATTATATCACATACATTTAGGCACACCACCATGTCCCAAAACATAGATTGTATCATCATTATATATGTTCCAATCAAAATGAGTCTCTCAACCTATAATGATTTCCCTCAAGTCCATACACTCAGGATCCTCATACTACCCTCCTCTAATATGGATTAGATGTATAGACTCCACTAACACATATAAGAGATTAATCTTCTCTTGGTGATCTGAAACCAAAACATGCACCTCATATAGTAAGTTCATTATCTTCTACTCAGAACTAGACTCCTAAATTGTCGGAGTCTGATTTTTCATGCTCAAAGAATCATCAATATTGTTCCCCTTTATAAGAATATATTCTAGTAAAAATTAAATAAATAAATATACTCAATCTATATCTTTTAATGAATATTAAATTCTCACTTCAAAAATATATAACTTAAGATCTTGTGATTGGTATACACAGTAAACTTCTAGCCCAATTCATAATGTCTCCAACACATTATGGAATATACCATTGTAGCTAACTCAAGGGTGTGAATTTGGTAGTTTTTTTCTTATGGCCTCAACTGTGGTGACCCATATTCCACAACTTTATCCTCCTACATCAACGCTGCTCCAATTACAACTCCTAAATCATTAAAAAAAACCATATAATACCCTTAGCTTGTGAAGGATCATTATTGGTGTGGTTGTCAAGAAATTAATCATCTAATGGAAGGATTTATTACATGCTCATAACCATCAATAAATAACTCCATTCTTGGTCAAGCTATAATGTAGTGATCCCTTGCAGGAAAACTCATAAACAAACCTATGATAAAATTCTTATAACCCACGAAATATACACATTTAAAAAAATCGTGTGCTTCTCCCAAGAAACAGTTACCTACACCTACTATGGGCCCACATACACACCATCATTGGAGATAATATATCCAAAGAAATGAACATGATCAATACATAATTTTCAGCTAAATGGCTTGGAATACAAATGAATCTCTCTCAGTGAACTTATGATGATTTCAAGTTGTTGGGAATAATCATCATGAGTCAAAGAGAACACTAACATTTCATCCACATACACTACCACAAACTGATCTAGATATTGGTGATTATTTGTTTCCTCAATGACATAAATTTTAATAGTGCATTCATTAGCCTTAGTGATAGCATGAAAAACTCCTAGAGGCCATACATGATTCTTAATGTATTCCATGGTATATAAGAAGGTCATACTCTCCAATGGTGATATCATAATATGAAGTCAATATTGGTGAAATAACAAGCTCCCCTCAACATCAAGAATATGAAATTGATATGTAAAAGAGGATATCGTTTCATTACATTCTTCTAGTTCAGATTCTGTTTATCGACATACAATCATGTATTCTTGTCTTCATTCTTTGTAAACACGACTAGAGAACCCCAATTTTATGTACTCGAATGGATAAACACCTAATCCATCATTTCCTCTAGTTATGTCTAGAGCACCTGAATCATTTTTAGTTCCATTTAATATGGAGAAATATAAACTAGATCAACCCTCTTCATGAGATAATTTGAAAATTCTATATCTCCCCCATGTGGTAGCTTGGAGATGTCCTCTGGAAAAACATCCTGGAATGAATCCACTAAAGGATTAAGAACATCATGATTTAATACCCCATCATAAAACAAAATACTTGTAACCTGGGTAGTGATACCCCATAGTTGATGATAAACTGGTCCATCATGTCCTTCCTAAATATCCTACTCTCCACGGTGTACATAACTGTTACCCTCGAGAGACATAAAGGTCACTCTACTATAATAGATGTCTATATTGGATTTTTATGATACAAACCAATCTATACCCAAAATCAATTAAAATATATTCATAACAAGAATGAAAGGATCCCATAAAAAAATGATACTCGCCAACCATGAGAGAACACCCCTTTAATTCAAATATGTCACTTGAACACTCTCCCAATAGTGTATTGATCATCATAACCACTATAATAAACTCCACTATCAAACATAAACCATTTACATGTGGTGAAGATATAATAGAGTGAGAGGAACCAGTATCAAATAAGGAAATAGAATGTGTAGTAGATATAATAGTAGTACCTTTAACAATTGATGATCCAACCTCGCTATTCAAACATGTGGGTTGAACAGTATGAAACTATATAGCCCTATTCCATGTGTTGTAGTTTGATTTTCTTAAGTTGCATCATTCAGATAATATGGGTTCTATTTCATTGAACTTCCATGTCCACTGCCTCAACATTATTAGCCTATAGAACTATAACTTCCCTACTGATATGGGGTATAATATGCCCTTCTAGCACTGTGATTCTACCCAGTAGCTCCATCACTACCCATCATTCATGGTTTCTAGCAGAACCACAATCGATGTGCCAACATGCGGCAAGATTAAAATTCTATAAGTGGTTTGGAATAATGACTTTGATTGTTTCATAGACTACCATACTAGTGTAAGATCATTCATGAAATGTATTCAGTTACTGTCACTTCCCCATGACAATTCTTATTGTCATCTCCCTAACTGAAATTTTTAAAGTGACACTTCCTAATTTTGGAATATTCACCTCTTGGTCATCCAATACAAACCACCAACATCATAATAGAACTCTACTTTCGGTTCCCCTCAGAAATGAGATCCTAATTCACCACTTCATAAAACATTATCTTTCTAATTTTATTAACCTGAGACATAATCTCACATTTAATTCCCTCGTGAAATCTTTTGACTATATTTTCATCATCTCTTGTGAAACCTAGAATAAAGTGATTCCTATCTATAAAGTGACCAACATATTCCATCACATACATACTCCCCTATGTCAAACTTATGATCGTATGTTCCCTCTCCAACTAGGGAATCTTAGTGTAAATGTTCTCCAAGAACTTCTCTTCAAATTTCATCTTCCCCAAATTTCTTTCATTCCATCCTGATTTTAGATGTCACCCAATGATTCATTTCACCACCTAATATATAAGAAGAAAATTTGACTTAGTTCTGAGTAGGAGTATCTTAGATATCAAGTATCTTAGAGAATGATTCAATCTATAGATAATCTACCTCATGTCACCCTCTCTAATAAATGTCAAATGGTGATATAACTAGAACTCCCTTTTCTGGTGATACATACTCTTCACAGCCAACCTTGGTTCTATTTCAATGAACTATATAAAGAGGGACAACATACAATGAAAGTGGCCTCCATCTCCCCCACCTATAACTATTAGTGCATTTGGATACACTACTGGAGGCACATTTCCAGCTTTGAACTCCTCTCTTTACATCAGGAAATGTCGTGATGGTGGCAAATCCTTATAATTCCAAACACACATATTAGGAAAAATTGAGCAACATTATTTTAAATTTTTTAGGGATTCAAATAAATTAATTCCTATTCATCCACTAAACCCTACGACATATACAAAAGGAAGGAACTATGACTTCCCTTACCCATCAAACATCTAAGCCATGGTCAACATAGGGTAAACACATTCTTATTATTCAAATTTTTCATTATAATCCCATTTATCAGTTTCAAATTTTCTCATTTGGTATCATTTAAAAATTTCATTTTCATATTTGGAACCTTTTTCAGTTAAATTACAAAATAAAAGTAAAGCAATACTGTTTAAACAACATACCTAAAAACCTTCTTTTTCCATGTATTCCTAAAAATGATGCACATCACAATAATTCCTAAGTGTTTATAATTATTCTTCTGTACTAAACTCTCATTTCATATTTGTCCACAATTATAATACCAGAAAATATCATACATCAGTAACATCACACATCAAGTGAATCAGTCGAGGTGAAATGACATTTGCTGGTAATAGTTAGCATCAATTAAAAAAATCACACCCATGGTACTAGAATTTATCATCTACACATGGGTTATATAATACAATGTATTAGCTCCTGAAAAAGGATAAAATCATCATGTTGTCATGTCTAATTTTTCTAAATAGTAATCCATAATAAAATAACATAAATTACATCTAATACCACTTTTTAACATCCCGATTAAGGTTCCACACATCGGTGCCCCATAATTGGACCATCACATTATCTCAAGTGCACCTGCCCTAAATCCAGAGTCTTCCAAATTATAGTAAGGGTCTAATATAGAAATAATGGGGTGAGTATACCCTCTATATCAAATAAGAACAATAATGGAAATAATAAAACAATTGTAAACTTTTCAAAAGAATATCTATAATTATAATATATCCCGACAAAATAGTATCAAATGATGAACTAGACCAAGAGACAATACCCAAAACTAAATATTAAACATTTCATTCCATAATAAGTTTCATGTGTCAAGTAAAAAAAACAAAAAATAAAGGCACAATGACGCTCCAAAGTAGGCCTTGACCCCAAGACCGGTTCCCTCATATATGCTCCATCCCAACTCATCCATCTAAAATAAGGTTCATTTCCGTGTTCATATCCTACAAACTTGAATTATATTCTTGTATCGACCAGGAATTTTGAGTTGGGTATGGGTAAAACTCATTTAGAAGCCACCAAAGGAGTCTAAAAATATATACAGTCAATAAAAATGTATGACTTTTTGTAAATAATAAAAAACAATCAATAAATTAAATAGTTATTATAATTCACTATTCTTTACTTAGAAACCTAAATTACCAGGATTCACAATGACACATGAACCATAAATACCTTCTTCGACCCATGCCAGAGTCTGAACAATATAACATAGATAATAACAATTCAATACCACATGGGCTTTCATTATCCATTTAATTTTAATTAATATCATGTATAATTATAACCATAGTCCAATGCCAACATTTTGGGCCTATAAGGCCATGGCTAGGAATCCATGAGAATTTTAAGCATCAGTTTTTGTCCTATAACCATTGTATCAATCAGTCAAACATGGTATTTTAATATAACAATTCATGAACCACAAATGTTTTTCACATGAATGAATTTGGGTCCAAAACACCATGTCAAGTTCCCTGTAGGTATTTGAGCATCATTCTCTGACCCAAAACTCCTTTATCAATAAATCACATGTATCATGTCTAACATGTTCAATCATCATTAACCCTATTATCAAAATTTCGGACCATTGTATACAATTTTAATTAGAAAAAATATCATGTTTCGACACATTAATCACATTGAATAATTTGAAAAATTGTCCATTAAACCATATATCAACATTTAATCATTTAATTTATTAACCATTTATGTTTAAGAAAAATTTCCCATAATTCCCATAATTAATAAATTCCAAAATTCATATTTTTCAATCAAAAAATGATTACAATTAATTCACAAATTTCATTATCCCAATATCCAATCAATTTCATAATCGCATCATTCCATTAGTTAATTAATCAAATTAAATATGTAGTTTATAAACACAAAAAATTATATTTCACAATTCCATACACACACTAATAATCAATACTATGGGATTTAAAAAAAAATCACCTACCTCAGGATAATTAGTGAGTGTTTTCCAGACCACAAATCCTCCAATTCAAGTAGAATTTTCAATTATGTAAGGAAGAATGATATTTAGAAATAAAACCTACATCTAAGATCAAATAAACAAACAACCATAAAACCATGATCTATACAATTTAAAAAATGAAATAAATCATTCATATTCATTCATATATATATATGGAGGAGAATGTAATCTAATTAGGAAGATATAACATATCAAGAGAGGGGTGGATTCTTCAATTTATTAAGAATGGAGGTTAGAATGCATTGGAATCTTTCCATATTCCCCAAAAAATGTAGAAAACAAGTTCTGACATATCTAGGGTGTGTAGGTATAATTATTAGGGGTTTAATAATTTAAAATAATATTTCATTCTATAAAAATACAACGAATACTATTTCCTTGGAAGAGGTGTATGTATTTTTTGAACCATGCACCTAACCATGTTCCAGCTATTAGGGGTCACATGTATACTACTATGATGGTGAACAGTGTTTTAAACTATTAAAAACCATGAAATACCCCTATTTCTAGGGATTCATGTTAATCTTGGGGTGGGTGCATGGTTTGGTAAAACCGTGCAACTACCTTGCACCAAACATTCTTCTCCTAAAATTATCATTTTTCACCTAAAAATTCTCAAAAAAAGACCCAACTAAAGTACACTCAAAACAAGAAAAAAATAATTATATCTAAATAGGATTTAGACAACTTCACAAATGAGGATCCCTCTTTCCATCATTATCAGTTTTGTTCTAGGGTGGGGTTTCCTTCCAGCAATAGGACAAGAAAATGGGTTAGATGGAGAATCCCTTTGGGTGGCTTGAAACATAACGAAAATGGATCATTTGTGGAGGGGAACATGCATGGAGGAGAAGTGGTTCATGATTCCAATGGTTTTTTGTACTGAAATTATTCTTCTAGGATGGTCTACTGCAGTTCCCTCCATATAAAGGCCATGGAAATTCGTAGAGGCCTCTTAGTTTAGAGACAAAGGGGTATGGAGATCTCTAATGTTTAAACTAACTCTTTAATTGTTCACGATGCCTTGAAAGGATTTAGTGTTTCTCCCCAGAAGATCTGATATTCTATATGAACATGTAAAATTATTTTCTCCAACAACATTAGTGTGCTCCATACATGGAGGGAGGGGAATACTGTTGTAGACTACATGTCCTCAGTGGAGTTCCCTAGTATGGTGGAGGTGTTTCTGCCCAAGTATGGCAGCATTAAACCTATTGGGGTGGATTTTATTAAAGGGTATGTTCCCGGTCTTCACTATTTTAGACCACCTTAGGTTCATTCATGGGGGTACTTCGCACCCCATATTTGTATTTCTTTTTGTCCTTCTCCCAATAAGTTATTAAAATTACATTATGATGATAACATTAAATTACATCTCAATGCACCGTGTTTGAAGTATTACCCCTATGTAAACTTCTCCAAGAGCCATATACAATTGTATTTTCTAGACATGCATGTATTTTTTTTGGAAAAAAGTTTCTCTATACTATAGTAAAATTTAGGGATGATTTCAAATGTTTAGTCTTATACCTAAGTATTTTACTATATTTTTCTAATCTGAGCCCAAGAATTAACTACACTTCGCTCTGTATAATATATGAAAACCCATATCAAAAATACACTTTATTTAATGATTAATTTCAAAAAGGTAAACATTATAAAATCGCAAATTATTATTAATCGTAGTGTCTTTGGGAAATTAGGTTCAAATAACATTTAATATATAAATAGAAAATATAGTATTATTAAAAACACCCATATCATGCTCTTAAAATTGCATTCATCTTTTAGAACTTTATGGGATAACCTGGGGATATACATAAAATGGAGTGAACTATAAAGGATAAAATTGAATAAAAAAATCATAGCATTTGTTAAATAATTACATGGGATCCAAGAGGTATATCAAGGTATCATTTGAAGAGTGATAATACTTATATTGAATAATAAGTCAGGATATAAAATTGTAGCGTAAAGGAAACATATGAATGTAGAGATAAAATAAAACATGAAATCATAACCATAGGCTCAGTCTAATAGATAACAAATAAATAGAATGTGAAAAATTCCCTAAATGGATTAGGTTTACTCCCTTGTCCCATACATCATGTCCCATTGTATTAAAATATTACCCAATACATTGGAGTGTTATCTATATGCAAAAATCATTTTCATATCATTTATATGCACAAGTGTTCCATTTGATTCATAGTACATAATTAGTATTTTCTCAATTATAATATCATGATCAAGGGGTGTGAGTTATATTATTGAAAATCCTCAATCAAAAAAGTTTGGGTAAATCAAGGTTAATACTCTACAGTAAAACTAATGATGGGTATTCAAAAAAAATTTGCACGGAAAAATCCCAAGATAATTCTTTTAGCATAATGGGGTGTGTGTAATTGTTTATGTGAGGGTTCAATGGGAGTTAAATGGGTCTACAATGTAGTATAAATTGTACCATAATTTATAGGGATGTTTTAAATCAAATACCAACAATAAAAAATGTAAACATGATATGATATAAATGAGGTTCTTAGATAAATAGAGAATCAAGTGTATTTTTTATAGTGAGATGGTGATTTCTTTTGCTTGGGAGGAGCTTCTATAGATATTTTTTACACATTTGGAGGTAAATTTATATGGAAGGTAAAATTAATTTCTTGTACCAAGGGTTTTTAGTGAAGTTAAATTGGATGTTGGGTGGATTTATATAGAAAAATGGATGAGACTCATTTATTTATTTTCAAAAATAGATTTTGGAATCTAAATGATAATGTAATAGAAACCAAAAACTATCCCATGATTTTTCCACATTATTTCTAAAAATGTGGTGTGTTTTTATTATTTTATATTTTTAAGAATTTTTCCCTTTTAAATAATACATTTTTTTATGTGAAAGTGATTCATGTTTACAAATAATTTATTTTAATACTATAACATATAAAATAGGTTTTGGAGAATTCATTAATGGTTTTTAAATTTAATAAAATTACCTAAAAATACAATAATTTAAAAGTGAAATATATATTAGTCCAATGATGCCTTTTATATCATATACTACATCACATTTGTTCATTATAATGTCATAATACACATTGTATATTTATAATATATTTAATTTGGACCCAAAAAATTGACTATCCTCGAAAATTATAAAAAAATGACCACTAGGTATTTATGATCTAATTCTATTAAAAAAATACATTCTATCCAAATAATTACATACGTATGAGAACTTAAACATTTGAATCCATAATCCAATTTTAATGATTAATACTAGTTTTTTTATAATAACTATTTTCAAACCATTATTAAAAATATGTTTCACATTTTAAAAATGATATTGTAATTTATATTTAATATAAATCATTTTATTCAAATATTGTTTATTTAATAAATAATGTAATTAATTAAATTAGATTGTCTAGATTGAAACTATATATTTACAAAAAATTAAATATATATTTCATCATATCAAAATATAATTTTATTAAACTCGTTATCTAATCATTTAAAAATTATTGTAGAAATTGATTAATATAATCGTTATTTTATTTACATAAAATTTAAAAATTCATAATTTGAGGGTGTAAATTCATATCCATTTTGTTACACCAATGAATTCCCTATATGTAAGGTGTGTGATGTAGAAATTTTCTTAGGTAATTTGGGGTGTGTGGTTATTCAATGAACTTGTTTTTCTTGTAATTATCCCATTAATGGTTTCATTCATGATTTAGTTGTTTAACATTTTAATGTAATTTATAAGTTAAATCCCTAGTGATTATGTATCTTTTAGAATCATTGATAAATTGTATTCAGAGGGTATGATCCTACTAGTCGAGGCCCTCTCTTCCATGATCTATATCAATTGGACATTTTCATTACCCTTAATATTGTAATCAAAATGGTAATTGTACAATTGATATAATATCAATGGATGTGATGCATAATGATATTTTAATTTAAAATGACAATATAAATATTCAAAATAACCAATGTATTGCTTGTGTTTTCCATAACTCCATTACTAAATAAGGAATTTACACATTTAAGATGGGAATTTCGTTTATAAAAGTTAGGTTACTAAAACATGGTACATTCATGGTTTTGATATCAATAGAATTTTTTTTCTGAAATAATATATTTCAATAATTTAATAGTGTTGTAAATGAGCTTTTGAATCATTAAATGTATATCCCCCCAAGAGTATCAAAGCTGGTGTGCAATTAGTCCCATTTATTATTCACCAAATGAAGATCTTGTTAACAATCAATCAACCAATATCATGTATATCCCCCTTGGTGAATATTAAATAGACCCTATATACACTTTTAACATCCATATATTGATATAATTTCTTGGATACCACACGCTCTTTTCCAAAATTATACCATTCTTTAAATTTATTCAATGGGTTTAAACTAATTCTTGAAAATTTTAATGGATTATAAAAAAAGAATAATGAAATATAATGGTTATCAATCATTGATAATTTAATTTTGAATTTATAAAATTTTATCATAAAAAATTTATTAACAAAATAAAAATTAATTCGAGGGGACTACATGAATAAAGGATCATAATGGATTATCAGCCGTTATATTGTAATATTAACATTTTAGGAAAATGTTATAATTACTGTGAATAAGTAATAACTAATTTATAATATATAAATTTTATTATAATACAATTGGATTACAATCAAGGCATAATATGAAGAATAATTTAGATGATATCATAACAAAAAATTTGCAACTATAGAGAAAAAGACGACGATTATATACCCTTATATTGAATGTTATCTTCATAAATCATAATTAGAGCGCCAAAGAACTTTAAAAAGTCATTATAGAGACTATTGAGAGATTGAAATAGAGAAGTTTCATTTTAAATAAATATTAATGAAGATAATTGGAATTATGGGTGGGTATTTATAGTGAATGAAAGGATGCTTTTATTAATTACAATGCAAATGCCTTAGACCCAAGGTTAATAAAATAACAATTGGACTGCCAATGATGTTATCCAATAGTATTTGATGTATATGGCCTTGGGTTTTTATTTTAAATGTTTAAAAATTAAAATCATTTAAAATTTATTTTATTGGATATGGAAAATAATTTATTCAAAAACTTCTATTTTTTAAATGATTAAATTAATCCTTCTATTTTGGTGTATTCTTTATAGATTTTTGAACTTAATTTTTGGACTTTAAATTATATAATTGTTTTTAATAAACTCATATATCATGAAAAAAAAATATATTATGAAGTACATCATTTTTAAGTCATTATTTTTTTCATTCTAATTATTATATATTCACACTTTATTTTACATTTTACCTAATGATTCCACATTCATTGATAATTATGAAAAGTTCATCATAAGAAAATTTTGATGTGATGATTCTGAATTTAATGTATTTTAATGAAAATAATTCTATATTTATTTTGAATTTAATTATCAAATAAAACAGCTTGTTTAGTTCAAAATCACACATTGTGTTGTTATGTTATTATTAAACAATGTAATTTTCATTATTCCATCATTTTTATGATCAATGGTGTATTAAATATAGTAGAATATCTAGTTTTACATAATGCACATTAAATATTTACATCCTCAAAATTTAGGATGTAAATAAATTCATTAATAAATGAGTGTAATTATTTCACATCTTTTCCTTGGGATCTCATTTTACATCTTCCAGCCCTTGATTCCTCCAAATTATATTTAATGGTAAGCTTGTCCAATTCTATAAAACATTCTCACAAGTGTTAAGAATCTTGATCAGATATTTATTGTTTGAATGTTCAAGTTCCAACACTATTTCATTAGTGGTGATTACATGTATGGGATCTACCATGTACTTTCAAAACACCAATTAATGGATTAAAACATTCATATTAGAGAGGTTATTTGGAATTTCAAAATGATAATAAAAAACTCCACTTATAGCAAAAATATCAAAATATCCAATATACCTTAAAATTTTCTTCCCCTTCCAACTAAATCTGAACTATTCCATCCATGGAGATACATTCCAGAATATATGATCTCTTACTAGGAAATACATGTCATTCCTATGATTATCAGGATAGAATATATATATTTTTAAAGATTTCATTATATAATTCAAGATTCCTCACACCTTTTAAATTTATTCCACGATTATTTTTGGGCTATTTAATGTCCTTTCATAAACATCATCCCAACTGGCCAGAGTAAAACTTATTTTTTCGTACCAGACATCATATGATGTCATTTTTAGGCTTGAATATATGAGGCTTCTATATATGAATTCAATTAGAGGTAAGTATTGGTCCGTTATTCTTTATAAGTCAAGTGAGAATGACCTTATCATTTCCTCTAAGGGTAGGATGGTCCTATTAAAATTCCCCTAAGTTTGAGAATGATTATTGGTTCTTAAATATATATTTTCTTTTAAAGTCACTTGAGGACCACTCTAAAATTTTTATTTTAATAAATGTTCACACTTAGATATAATTGATGCATTTTTACCATGATGTGTGATAACATAATTCATATGTGGATTCTATAGAAGATTAATGGGTAGATCCCCCAAATTACATGGTAATGTACTGACACAGTATTTCAACACACAATGACCCATATAGAATCATTTTTATTATATTTAATAGGATTTATAGTAACAAATTCCCTTGTTATGTTTTCCCACCCCCACATTGGTATAGGGAGGGGTTACATGATACACTTTTGAAGCTGCCTCTTATCTTTTACTTGTTATTAAACAAAGAATATTAATATATAGTCTACAGTTTCCTACTTCATTATCCCAACCACAATTACTCTTAAAGATCCATATATATCTTACTACTACCATTGTTAATATATATTTTGATCTATGAGAAACATCTAGTAATAAAAAATTTTGATCTGGAATTGTTGGAATATATAAACTCATTACAAAAATCAATACATTGTCTTTATAGATAAAATCTATCAATGTCCCATCTTTTATTGTTTTTATTCTATTTTACAAACACTTTTCAACTTTTTGAGACTTATTTATTATCTATAGTGATGTTTTTTTCTGAATTATTTTGGAAAAATAAAGATTCTTTCCTTTCCAAGGTAATTTCTCAATATAAAATTACTAAATCCATGAATAAAGGATCCTTATCCATCCTCATCATGGATAAAACTGAATGATCCTTCCTACTCAATGCTTCATCAACTTGATTGTCCTTTATAGGTTGAGAGGGATTTTCATAGTCAAAAGTACATGGGAAGTTCCTTATATCTCATTTATCTTTTTTTGATACCATTCTGAGTGAATATATACTTCAATTTTTCGTGATTGATATACTTGTTGCACCATTACCCATAAATATAATACCTCTATATTTTCAACATAATGATTATGAATTCAATCTTAAGATCATGTGCATGAATATATTTTTAATGGGTCTTTAATTTTTGTGATGCTTAATTAGTAACTCTATGATTTTTTATAATTACACACCCTATTCCTTTCGTTGATGTGTCAGTTTATATAACTATTCATTCATTTCCATATAAAATTTTCAGTTTTTAATATATTGATCAATATTTTCGGTAATTCCTAAAATATTTCATTTCATTTCTTATGACATGTAAATTTTCCCTTTTATGCATCAAAATGGTGAGAATATTATCTAATAAGCAATTTATTTGAATAAATCTCATATCGTAGCTATCTATACCAAGGTAACAACATTTCTCAATTATATTTATTAGTGTGGGCTATCAAACCCCCATAAGAAAATACTATATTATTTTATTTATTTTTTATTCCCTTTTATTTTCTTCTTATTTAGGGTAGTTTCCCATGTAAAATTATAGGTTTGGGAATGTAGAGTAGATCTCCTTTTATGGTGCATGGTTTTTTGAACAATACATAAACCATGTGTTAGAAACATAGATTTTTGGTAGTTGAACTACATGGTTAGCTCTATTTTAGAAAAAATATACCACATTCCATTGAGAGGTTCTCCTGATGATAAATATAGGGAAAATAGTTGGTACACATTTTCCAAATAGTTCATAGTGACTAGGTTGAATAAAAATATTCTTTAACTATTTTTATATTCTGATGTTTTAAGAAAAAAATCAATCATCAGCCTTCACATTTGGTCTGTGAAGCTCCCTTAATATCCTCTCTAACATACCACTCATTCACATCTGGAATCGTGATGGTTTCTTTAAGTATTTTTCCTGACTATTCATGTTAATATTTTTATAGATTCATCCCCTTCATCTTCATTCAATTTTCTTATTAGATATTATTATTTCATGGTTCCATTGGTCTCGGGTTTATTTTTATTTGTTTCTAAATTGTTGTTTTGGTTTCTAAGGGATTCTCTTTTTCTATATTGCACCATAACACCCTTTCTAGGTGGATTTGAGTTTCCATTATCAAAGATGAAAATTTTTATGGTAGGTTACCCAATGTCCAAGAATTTAATTTGATAACTATGATTGATTTATTATTTTTATGTTTTTTAATTATATTCTTAAGAATATATTTTATAGAAAATGGTTGCAAGGGATAAAATGGGTTTTACCAGGTTTTTTATAAATTCTCTATGTTTTTCCCTGGGATTACTCTGTAAAATAAATTCTTCAAACTTATTTTGAAATTTAATACACGATATGTTATTGATTTATTTTTCAAATGATTTCTACCATATAAATTGGAAGTTACCAATGATGTTTTGGACTTTGTGCTGGTGTTTCATAAATGAATAATGGAATGGTTTTGTTCTCATTGAATTCGTGAAGGGGTTTTAAATCCTTTAACTCGTTGAATGGGAATTATGAACATATACATATGTTGGTGTGTATATATTTTATCTCTTTGTTCATATTCACTATTGGTATTAAGAATATGAGAATTTTGGATAATGTGTGATTATATATATATTAATGAGAATATATTTGTATACATGAATATTGGTTTTGGAACATGAATTATATTGGCAAAAGTGGTTTCTGAAATTAATTGTGTTTTATTTGGAAATGATGAAGGTCTATTTGGGACTCTAAGGTTCTTCCATAAAAATGAAAATTCCTTTAAGGTATGCACCCTGGTTATGGAATTGTGATAGTGTTTTAATAATTTGAAAACATTTTTGATGTTTGATTTAATTATGATAAGATGGATTTTGTATTTAGTAAAAATATTATAAAGGAAAAAATGGTATTCACTTAAAAGGGGGTTAATAAGTGAATGTGGGAATGTTTTTTAACACAAATAATGTGATATTTTTATATATTATAGTTTAATAAAAAACACCTCCATTTTATGTCATTGGATTCCTTGTGTATTTATAAGGTATATCGAGGAACACATGTTGCACTAGTTTAGTATTATTCTTTAGCTAGTGGTTGAGTTATATTACCCAATAACTTATTGGATATTCCACTTATTTAGTCTAGTGATGATGATGTCATGTAATGGGGAGATATGATTGTTATATTCTTATGTCGGTCAATATTACCATCTTGGATGTTTATATAATAGTAATATACCATATTTACTAGCTCCTAGGTACCTAGGACACTCATTTTAAAAACACACTTATTTCCTTTGTTTTTATTGACTCCTTTATGAAATGGTTTATACTATTATGTGTTATCATTAAAATGATTCTTCCATCTAATATTCATTCATATAATGGGTTTTTTGAAGATTATAATTCTTTAGAAATGGTTTTCAAAATAAAAAAGGTTGTTTGATTTTTTGGAGTATCATCTTGGTACCAGTTTTGAAAAGGAATAAATCCCTATTTTATATATTCATATTTTCAAACTAGCTCGAAATCGTGGTCTCTTCAATGGTAAATCCTAGGGTGTGGATTTTATATTTTAATAGGTAAAAAGAATCTCCGTTCACGTACAAAAAAATATCATCTTTTATGTAGATTGACTTCAACATTGATGTGATCATGAATGAAGCATAATATTTTGGTTGGTGATGACCCACAAGGTCATATGAATGCATGTTTTTTTTTATTACACTAAAATTATCTATTTTATTAATAATTTTATTGTTTATTTATCCTTTTTTCATCAGATAAATATTTTCTAACCATGTTATGTGTGATTTATGGCACTAGTTTCGGCCCTAGGAGGATCAAGAATGCTTCTCGAGCCTTATCATGGTCTAGCTGGGGTACTATGTTCTGGGTTGACCTGAGATGGAACATAGAAAAGTGACATTTGAGATGGTTGGAAATTTTTATTTTGGGTTTTATAAACTTTTATAGGTAGTATTTTCACAATTCAATTGGTTAGTCATAGGTAGGTGTTTGATCACCACATATTTGGAAAGGTGGTTGAGATAAATGTGTGGTTCGAGATGTTTCTTTCTTGAATTCATGTTTGGACTTCAAATGATTTTTAGGTTTCCAATTTCTATTTTTGTTTTAATCATTCGTATTTTGAACGTGTGGGGATTTTTGAGAATGTCCAAGGTATCAGGTTGATTTTTAGTGTGGTATAGAGGGTTAATTAATATTTTGAATGGTTTAGAAAACCATTGGTAGACCATCATTGTGCCTCTGACGACCTCAAGTGATCATTTAATGATTGGTTCATGGTTTGTGAAACTAGACAACCAAACTGTGCACTGCAAATTTTCCATTCAATTTGATGAATTTTTAATTCTTGGGGTTTGTTTTATTCCATTAATTATTGTCATTGGTTTATGTTTATTTTTGAATGTTATGTTTGGGATTTGAATTTATGAATGGTTTATCATAGTTTGATTTCCTAAATTAAAACATTAAGTTATTTTAAAATGAAATATAAATTTTTTGGGATATTGAATGTCCTTGTAAGATTTGGTAATATAAAATTATTTTGGATTTAATTTTTTTTAGTTTTGGTGGTGAATGTTATTTTATTGTGGTGGGGTTCCTTTATTGTGTGATTTGTAATGAGATCTAGATGTTTTAGTTAAATCGATATTTTTTATGATTGATACTATGTGTGTATATATGGGTGGTAAGGTCTTGTTGTATGTCTGTGTGGGTGTCTATAAGTGGATGAATTTATGTATATATATGAATTCCAAGGAAAACCATTGGTATGTATTTGATTTCCATGGTTTGAACTTGTTTTCTAAAGTGGTTTTGAAAATTGGAATTTTGATGTTTTGATGAGTGAGTAAGGATTAGTGTTTCCTTTTGACTTGTGGGATTTTCTTTTTGAGGACATTGGTTCATTTGTATTCAGGGTTTTTTTTAATTATGTTTGGGAAATTGATATAGGATTTAGATATAGATTTTTGGTTTTCTATTCCCTATGATTAGGTTTCATGATACTTGTTTTTATAGTATTCCCCCACTAAGCTCTATGGAATCCTAAAGAGGATATGTGGGTGGATCGTCCACCATGTGTTTTCTAGTTGATCAAGTCTCTACTCATTAATCTGGTTCTTCTATTATAGTCACAAATCCTTATGGTCCTCCTCCCATGGATTTGTACTATTATGTTTTTGATAAGCCTTAGGCGTCAAGCCGTCCTTATTTCTTTGGGATACCAGAAATGAGAAATGTAGGGGAATGGTTTCAAATTATTGTGGATATCTTCATTCGACATGAGATTCATGATTATTATAAAATCATGTATTCTACCATTATGTTAATGTACATGTTTTTTAAGTGGTTTAAATCCATCAGTGATACAAATACATAATGTGATCACATATGGGAAATATTCAATGATTTTTTTCATCAATTACTACTTCTATGAATCCATATGGATACTAAAGCGTATGGAATTATACTATATCTTATATGGTGATTCAGTAGTGTTGTATAATGTAAAGTGTTTTTTTTGACATGGTGTCGTATCTCCCAACTCTTTCTGGAGATGAATCCTTAATGGCTCAATTCTTTGGTAGGGGTATCTAAACAGAACATATTTTAGTAGTGTCTTCACTCAGCATCTACACTTTTGAATTTTTGGTGAAGTAACTATTTTGACTGATGTTGTTAGGGCTTTAGATTATAAGGTAGTTGATATTAAACATACCCATGTAAGTAGTGGTGGTGGTTCTAACCAATGGAATGGGAATAAATCTATATAACATCTATTTATGAGTAGTATGAAAAACAAGATGTGATTCTTATCGCTATATTTTTTTAGATGTAAACTCTTAGGTGTCCAATATGTAAGGGAATTTAGGGAACTAGAATTGTTTATTCCTAGAATTTCCAAGTACATACTCTACCTATGTTCATTTGGGGAACCTGTAATTATTATGAAGGATTTTTTAGGAAAATAAATTGTGCTAGATCCACTTCATAAAAAGAATTTCCTATCTCAGTTGGATGATCATACCAAAATGTTGGACTCTTTTTAAAGATTATATTTCTCTATATGTTCCCTATTTTTAATGTTTTTCATGATGGGTGTCATATTTTTTTTGAATGGAGGTTGATATTTTAGATTTTTTGGGAATTCTGTTTTCATGGAAATGCCTTCAGGAATCTATGAATGTTGTTGTCGTGAAATAGCAGTGCTTTGTATTCATTTTCTTATTTCCTATAGATTCTGTTTTTACTAGGAATTATGATATTGTTCTGAATTATGAAATAATAATTCATCTAGATTACTAATATGGTTTTGAAACCACTATATATGTTTCTACAAGTGAATCTAATCTTCAATTAGTTTTATTTTTCCATTTTGGAATTTTTTTACCCCACCTCTGGTGTAATTTCTTATTCCATCCTCACCCTACCATGACCATACTATTTTTATTATCTTATATAGGTGTTAATTTTATGGATTATCATGGAGATATCAAGCAAACCATGATTATTTTCTTCATTGGTTTCTACTAAATTTGTTTGGGTGCTCTTTATTAAAGGTTGTGTTTGGAGATATGAGTCTCTCTCTTTATTACCACTTTCAATCGTTGGATTAAGTTCTTGGGTGTTGTTAGTTTCTTCCTTGGGGTTAGTAATTGTTATGAAAAAGTTATTTTATCCTATTTTAGGATTTCAAGGAATTATGTTTTGAAAGGAAGTAAGTGTGGGATATTCGGTTTTCCTATTTTTGGAGTTTCATTTTGAGTGGTGATTTATCCTTTCCTTTTATCATCACAAGCTAAACAATTTGGGGCTTTTGGGGAAGAATTTATTATGGCGAGGATAAATTTCCCACCCTAACTGAATATTATATACTATTTTTCAAATTTTTTAGTCTCTTATCATAACTTATTTCTATGTTTTTTCCAATAGAAATTTACAATTTTTGTGTATACCGAGAATGTCATACGACTAAAGATAATGGTTTTCAAAACCATGTGGCAATTAATATGGAAAACTATGTGAATATAATGATAGGAACTACAAATTCATTTCATGGTTTTACATACCTTATAGCCTAACCATTCAAGATACTTAATTGGAATAGTATAGGGTGAACATTTTGTACATGGTTTTCCAAACCATGTAACCAAATTATGCATAGTGTGTGGGTCCATTAAAACTGATCTTTTACTAAATTTTTTCTTCTTGGGTTTTAAACCCAAATGACCCCTAAAACATTGCATTTGGTTCATAAGATTCACGTGGGATCCTCCATCACCTTAAACTCCTTCCATGGTTAATAATCATGCTTTCATCATGTTTTTTGGATGAAATAATCAATCTAATATTATTATATATTATTCATATTCCACTTACAATTGTTTTCATGATAGATATTCTTCTTCCATAGTATAAATTTACAAGGGATAATGTTTTTATTTGAATTTAGGTGTTTTTTTCTATGGTTCCTCTTTGTCCCACATTCTCTTTCTGAACTTTTTAGGTGCATTTGAGTTTTTTTGTTGAAGGTGACAATTTTTTAGTTATGTTTCTCAATATTCAATACATTAATTTGAGAACTATGATATATATATATATAATCAGTTTTTTTCATTATAATATGAATTATATATGTTATATAAAAAATGATTATTAAATGTAGTTCATCATGATTTTCAAAATTTCAGTATGTTTCCACCATGGGTTTATTTTTGTAAAATAATTTTTTCAAACTTATATTGGAATATAAAGTATCCAACGTTATTTATTGGTATTGTAAACAATTTATACCATATGAATTGTAAATTTCCAAATATTTTTTGTTATTTATAGTGGTGTTCCAAAATGTCTTAATGGTAGGGTATGGTTCCATAGAAATCCTTGAATTTCTTTCCATTCTGTTAACTCATTCAATGTGATTCGTAAACATATACATACATATGTATATATATGTGTGTGTGTGCTATCATTTTATTTATTCAATTAGGATGATGGTAATATGTGTATTTTAAAATGGGTGATTATATACATATCAAGGTGAATATGTGAGTATGTGTGAAAAATGGGTTTGAAAAAAATGGTTTCCAAAATAAATAGTGTTTCTTTTTAAAACCATAAAGGTTTGGATGGAATTTTGTGTTTATACCTCAAAAATGTAATCAACTCTTAAGGAATTCACCTTGGATGTGTAATTGGGGTAGGTGTTGAATGTGGGGGATCTTGGTTAAAGTGTGATGTAATCCCAAAAATGTGTCCACTGTATTTTTTTATGAATATTTTAAATGTAAAAATTTTTTTTGGTTAAGAGGGATTATAAATGTGAAACAAGAAAGTGTTTTCATTAATTAATGTAATTTTATATTAATTTATGTGTTAGTTTGATGAAACACACCTCTATTTAAACACCATTGGAATCCTTGGGGGTTTAGGAGGGATATCTAGTTATATATGATAAACCTATTAAGTATCATACTCTTATAAGTAGTATTGTGATAGATCAATCCAGTAATTATGGGATATTTACCTCAGTCGATTCAGTGAGGGTTACACTGTGTTGGGGTGAGTTGATTCTTGGTATCTAGAGTCAATGGATGTTCCCTTCATGGATATTGATTTATTTTTAGACAACCTTGATTAGATCCTATGGTTAAATGACATTTATTTTGCGTACACAATACAGTTCTTTTCTTTTTGCTATATATATTAAATTGTTTCTATTATTATGATTTCTCACAGAAATGCTTATTTCATAACTTTATCCTTCTGGTAAATGGTTTAATGGAAAGTGTTTAATTAATTATAAATGTATGAAAATAAAATTGGAACATGTTTTTTTAGTATCATCTTGCTAGTTATTTTTAAAAGGAGCAAAGATCGTTGTTTTAAATAATTATATTATCAAAATATCTTCAAATTGTTTTTTCATTAAAGTTAAATAATATGGTGTGATTTCTATTTTCGGATCCATCCTAATAATATTATCCCTCAAACCTAGAATGTATTTTTCAACTTCAAGATGAGTTTAGATTTGAGAATATCAGGATTTTATCACAGTTCTATGTTTGGTGGTGACGTGCAATGTCACACTAACGTATGATTAGTTTTAGTTTATTCCACTACTAATATATATTTTATTTATGTGGTTCGTGTTTATTTATTATTTGTTTCAAGGGGTAAATCATTCCCAATTTTTTTTTGTTTTAATGTCTAAATGTAGTTCCCAGAATTGGAGGATAAGGGATGCCTCTCAGGACATGTTGTAGTTCATCTCAGGTACTCCGTTATAGTTTACCATGATTTATTCTTGATATAGGTTATTCATTAAATACATTTTTCTCTGTGGGGTTTAATTTAGATTACATCCTTGTAGAAAATATTTATAATAAATGAAACTTGATTAAGCAAAAAATCAAAATTATTAAATTTACAATATACCCTCTTCTCCCATAAATCCATAAGTAAAATTCATAAGTGGTCTTCATGACATTCATATAACATAGAGTATTCGAGTTATCATTAATAAAAATACCCAAAAAAATATCAACAAATTCATTGAATACACTATCCATTAGATCTATGAACACTAAGGATGAATTTTTAAACCGAAAATTATTTAATGTAAACTGTTAATTATCAAACCATTTTTTGAAAATACATATTTTATGTGTCATCCATACTGAGTTTTAATTAAGGATAAACTAAACTGATATCAATCTCTATGAATTATTAGTCACATTTCATTTGATCAAAATTATAATCAATTGTGGGTAAAGTAATCTTGTTATTTATTGTAATGTCTTTTAATTCTTCGTAATCGATGAACAAGAAAATAATCCCATACTTATTTTTCAAAAATAATTTATGTTATCCATAAAGTGAAACACTAGAGATTATAAACCCCTTATCACAAAAATTAGGTAGTTTTGTCTTTAATTACACTAATTTCATTGATTCAATCTATAGGGATTCTTATATATGATTTTTCCATCATGGATAATGTCCATGGAGAATTCGAAATCACAATCAAGTGGATACCCATGTTGTTTCATTATAAATACATCAATATAATCCCTCAAAATAGATACATCATCTATTTTTTGTAAATCCTTATATTATTCTGGTTCATACTCACTAATAATTTTATTATCATGAGCCACCACCAGTGGTTCTAAACAAGAATAAAAAAAATTATGTACTAGCTATTGAAAACAATGGATTCTGTTCTAGCCACTAATATTGCAATATTCTTATCAGGATAATAAACTATTGAATTACTCTTTAAAATCCAGTCCATGAAAATGATTACATAAATTTAAAATATTGGTATTTTCACCAAGTTTGGAATTAATGAAACTATACACATATTAATATTGATTGGATAAAATAATTTTGTTGGTTTGTAGTTTCCAATGATAGTATTAACTAATGAATCCATCATTTATATAATATGGACGATTTAATGTTCTAAGAAAATGTTCACAATATAAAAGAGTTCTTGGATATAGAACTAAATAATATATTACCTATCATTGATTTTATGATAAAATTATGTACTATAATATCTTTTGGGCCATTAGAGCCATCTGCTGTTATTGAAATATCCTAGACCTACTCCATTTTCTAAATATAGGGTATAATTCATTAATTATTGGGTCATTGATTTAACGGTGTCGCTTATCCATTGAATTTATTAATTGGAAATTAGTGTCTTCATTATTTATCTTTCGCTCATGATATATATGGACCCTATCCCCACACTTATAGTAAACTTAAATTCCCATAAATTATTCCTTGGGCTATTTCATCTTATAGTTATTATATTTTACGAATTACACATTTCCTTTACTTTCAACAATTTTCATTCATCAAATTTCTCATACACACTCTTATCCTATTTCATTAATTTGAATATAAACAACATGATGAATTCAAACATAGTCTTGGTGGCACTTATCTATATAATCTCATATAAGGAAAATCTTTGAGAAACTAATTCCCTTTGAAGACATGTATTTATCCCATTAAAAAATAAATAAATCTTGATTTAGAGATTTTATATTTATGTTATGAATTATCCTTTAAATATTTTAATGTTATCTTTATACTCAACAAAAACAACTTTAAATATTCTTATGTTCATCAATTTCTATTCCATTTTCAGTTTTTTGTGTACAAAGAAATTAATTTTCAATTAATATTACCTAAAAATATTTTTAGTAAATATTTTATATCTCATATTACATATTATGGTATTGAATGAAATACGACCATTGATTTGTATCTACTATTAGATGATAAGATACCATGATAACCTGATCCCTTTCACTACATCCAGAAGTAATAAATACTTCCTCAAGGGACTTAATCCATTATTCTAATACTAATAGATTCATGGTTCCATGAAAGGTTAAATTTTTCATCTTATATAGTGGGCCAAAAACTATAACCATGTCATTGAGTTATAGGTTGTTCCATATAAGAATTTTTACTCGTTATAACATGATTTAACCATACTATTACAATTATAATATTTTTTTTCCAACAATACATTCATCGATTTACTCTAGAAGTAAATAACTGTTTATTATAAGTGTTGAAACAATTTATATTTCTTTAATTATACACCATTTTGAAACGATGGAATATACATAATTAGTTAATGAATGACAATATGAATTATAACTCTAAGTTTATAATTCAAATGAATTTTTTTATAAAATCATGTCGTGTAATCAACAAATATTTTGGGAATATCACATGGGGTTTTTTATAGATTTATTTTCTCTAAAAATGTTCTTCTAAAACTAGTTTCTATAATTTATACTAAACTTGATTTAAAAAAAATGTAACCACCCGACTCTAATAACAAAGTGTATGTTATTGTTTTACGACAATGGTACACAATACATTTATATTAATACACAATTTCTAATAGTTCATAATAATTAATAAACTAGAAACATTAATTAACATTACATTTCAACGAAAACATAATGTAAACGAACTGAATATATGAATATTTCTTATTTTTTTCTAATAAATACATAAGTCACGTGAAGTAATTTTCATGTGTCCTTGGGGAAAAGAGAGATAATATAATGGGATGAGCTTAGATTCTCAATAAGATAATGTTTATAGAAAAATATATCATATATAACCATGAAATCAATAATAAAATAAAAAGACCAAAATTCCATCAAAAATGGAAATGTGAAAGTAAAATAACCATTTATTATATAATTAATAAATTATTGGATAATAATAATCGATCTCATTGTGATGGAATATATAATGGATGATATTATAAACATATAAACAAGGACATGTTCCAATACGTCATACCAAAACAGTTAAAGATTATACCAAATCAAAAAAAATCATCTCATGAGGCCTACTAATATTTCAAGGATAAATATATTTTATAGTCCCACAAGTCACATAACAATTCAAATTTATCAATAATATCAATATAATGGTTATAAATTACTAAATATAGTTACTCTTATTGAACCACATATGTAATCATAGATATTTAATCAATAAAATTAGTCTAAAATAATATATTTCAATCATTCATCACAGTTTGTACATAGATTTAAAATCATCCAAAGAATATAACTTTAGAGTATTAATGGGATATTACAAATACATATATATATATATATATATGAATATCTAATAATGAACTTAGAGACTATATGAAATTCATAATGTGATGGAAATTTCCATTATATATATAATTATAATGAATTTATACTATTGGGTTCCTTCATGGTTCAAGTATATCAATATAAATTATATATAAATAATATATTTCAATTCATTATTATCCATTGTAATGATATTCAAAATAATTCAAATCAAATCCCCTGGGAGTATCAAACTAGGCCTGCATTTAGCCCCATTTATTGTGTGTTGAGTGATGATTGATTTAATACCAATCAAACTTTTTAGTTCTATTTTCATCAAATGCATCTAAGCCAAATCCT
Organism: Viscum album; assembly: GCA_963277665.1. Classification (NCBI taxonomy): domain Eukaryota; kingdom Viridiplantae; phylum Streptophyta; class Magnoliopsida; order Santalales; family Viscaceae; genus Viscum; species Viscum album. The sequence continues at coordinate 1,707,156,317 of OY728138.1, read as the reverse complement.
TCATCAACATGTAGTATCCAAATAGGTATTTCGTTTCTATGATACTTTAACCTCTTTACATTACAAAAATTTAATGCATTTTAGACTTATCATTTGGTTTTCCACTATTGTTTATGCATTATAAGATCTAATAAAGTTATTATTATAAAATAACATGGTGATTTTTCCTTGATAATAAGATAATAAAATCAAAAAATATATTAAAAACATTTTATATTTAAATTAAAATGAATTATAGTAGATTATATAAATTATGGATAAGAAAGGATTAGGGACCCTTATTTCATAATAATAATATATTTTTAAAATTATATAATAATATTGAATTATTAATATCTCACGAACAATATATCAAGTTACTGATAACAACATAGAAATAAAATAAGGTAAATTTAAAAAAAGAACTCAAATTATATCAAATCAAAAGGATTTCAAATGTAAAGGACATGATGAGGATTGAGTTCCCTGAACATGTATGGAATCTTCTGAAATATTTTGAATTGATGCTTATAATCATTGAAACTCATTTGAGATACTCTTGACATATAAAATTAGGGATATACTTTTTCACTAATTTTGGATTGATGATAAATGAGAGTATGGGTTGGTATGTGTAGTGAATGGGTTGGACTTGTTTAATAATTTAAATTTACAGGCCTTAGACCCTCATATGTTAATGAAATATAAATCCACTATCCTTAACAAGATTTTATCACACAATATTAGACATGTAAGTAAATGTTTTGTTGTTAAATTTAAATGAACCCAAATCCATTAAAATGTATTGTGTTTTATGTGGATATGATTATTAATCATAAAGAATTAATTTTATAATCATTAAAATATTTGTTAGTTTGTTTAAAGATTGTTTATTGTTTTGAATTTATAATTTTATCACTTTGAACTACATTATTTTAATGAATAAAACCATTTCTTGTTCTCTATAGACTTTATGTTACTCAATAAATCATTTTTAAGTCATTATTATGTCATAATACATAACATATATTCATACCATATTTTATTTCTTACCCAAATATTTTACTAACTTTTAAAATTTTGAAAAAAAATCACTATTATATAATTATAATATTATTTTATGAATTTAATGCCATTTTTATAATACTAATTATCTAACTATTCCAAATATTATTTTTAAATAAAAACACTTCTGCTTTTCAAAATCCCACATTTGGTGCCTAAAATTATCAACTCGACTCATTTTCATTTTGAGATTTATGTGTGTAATTTTATAAATATTGATATATATTTATACATTATACATTATTATTTTTATTAATAAAAAATGTTTTTGGTTCTTTTTTATCATTACTTGTAATCGTATTTTCCTATTTATCTATTTTATTATAATTTGTTCTAACATTATGGTGAAATAATGGATTTTTAATTATTCCATATTTTTTATATTGAAATATTTATCTACTATAGTAGAATCATGTGTATAAAATCACTTATGTTATATAGTGAATAGGTATCAGATGAACTATGGGTGTATGATGTTACCTCCCCACACCCATTATAGCTAATAAAAAGTTTATAGTGGGGAATCATTGATGTGGACACCTCAATCATTCTAAGGACTAGGATTCCCACATCAGGGAAAACCATGTAAATTTTTTTTATGTTGATATTTAATTTATATTATACTTTACATGTTGTGTATATGAAGGGGTAAAAAATGTATATTCACTTGTGTCTTGAATAAAAATTGAGTTTCAATTACCCCATGAGGTAAAATTACTAAAATAAATTATATTGGATTTGGTAAGTGTTATGGCCATATGATTCACCCAAAACTCTCTCAAGTTTCTACACCTGGTCCTAAATGGAATTTTAATTAGTAACAAGTAATTTGGTTACCTCTAGTGGGATTAATTTTGAGACCTATGTAATCTTATCTAAAAAAATTTTAAGTGTAAATTTGAAATTGAATGGGCACATATATAATCTTTCCCCATTTCTATCATGATTGATTCTGTTGTTTTAACGAAAATTATGAAAATAATAGTACAAAGATGAATAATATATGAAGAAGATCAAAGAATAAAGAAAAAGTACCACTATTTGGGTGATTTAAAAGTGGCAGTACATATAGTAAATATGATAAGAATTGTCCTTCTGAAAATTCTAGTTCAAATAGAAAAGGGGATGGTTCTAGTGATTCAGCTAAAAAATACACTATGAGGTTATGGATTGATTGAATAAAGTTAAAACCAATGTTTCACCTCAAATATTTATGTTTATCTAGGGACTAGATGATGAAAATATATAGATGATATAATATATAAAATATATGTAGAAATATTTGGAAAATAAATTACATGAGTGGAGAACTCTCTCCCAAAAAGTGAAAGCATTGATCAACTTATTTTATCCTTTAAATATTAACATTATATATCCCAAGAGGAGTTAATAAAAAACTTTTCAAAGATATGATATGATTAAATCATATATATAAATGTCTCGTGCACTAATAGAGTTAGGTAAAGCTTCCCTTGGTGTCAAAGAATCCCAGTTGAATGTCACTGGAAAAATAATCAAGGATATTGATAGTTATTTATAAGAAATTATATAAATCCATCAAAATAAATTTAAAAAGGTCGAAATATATTTGGAAGAGAGTTTGATATGATAGGAATTACCTCGACATGATGTGACTTTTACATGAAGTGAAATTGAAAAATATATAATTCATTAAATGTAGAAATTACTTATTTTTCATGTCTAGAAGAAGTACTAGAAAAAATTTAATAAGAGTATATTTAATATAATAGGACTCAAATTTTGGAAGGAATATTATAGTAGTATATTATGATAACCCCACAACAAGCTCATGGTGGAATTTGAGTCATACTAAATTAATTCTATTTTCACTAAATAAATTTTGATTACTAGTTAGGGAAAAAATAATTTTTTTACATCTAGGTAAATAAATATTTAGAAACAACCAAATGTCTCAATTGTGGATTTAATCAAGTTCATTAAAATAATCCCACAAAATAAATCATATAGGATGGTGAAACCATGGAAAACAACCAGGTAATAAATACATTTGTATTGAAACTATGTGAAAAATGAATTCATTTGTTTTTATTAATGATCTGATTGATTGTTTGGACATAGTTCTATAGATTACTGATATAAAATTTTATTACATGAAAGATATATACAGCCTAATGCTACAGGTTATGCATCTAATGCATGTATAGACCAGCTGTGGAGAAATAGATTTCATAGAAATCATCAAAATCTATTCATAAAAACATATTTGGTTAACATGAAATTTTATATGATTATTTTAATAAAAGTGGTAAATATTATGAAGAATGTTGGAATATTTCTATAAAATCATTATATTTTATCATATATATCTCTTTAAATAAATTTTATTAAGTTTGTTTCTTTATTTTCACACAACACTGAGTTTAAAAAACCCGTGATATACTATAGATGTATTATTATTAAATGTGATAGTTTTTCCAAAAATGTTGGTTTTGAGGGAATTAATAAAACCAAATAAATTATTTTTTACAAATATAAATTATTATTTCATTCGTTCTCAATTAGTTTTAAATAAAAATAAAATTAATTGAATGTCAAAAAAATATGTTTAAGAAAAAATAATTTTTATGCACATAATTTATTTTTATCTAAATAAATAAAATAAATAAATATTGATGATTTATTTTTATGAAATGTATATGTTAAATATTTAATTGAGTATTTTAAAATAAATATAATGGTTGTTTTTAGCCAAGGAATAAGTATAAATTCATTTTTTTTACTTTCAAATTTATGTTTTTCCAAATAACCATTATTTTATAATATACTCTTATTTTAAAATTCATTTTTACCAATTATAGAAATTAAATATGTTAAAAGTTTTTACAAATTTATAATTATAAATACAAAATTTATTAATGAGGGAAATTCCATTTTTGGTCATTATGAATTGTAACATAGGTAAAAAATCATTACAATGGTAAAGGTTAAAAGGATTATCAAGGGGTTTAAGTAAATTGATATGTTTTAAAATAACCTAAACACTTGCCTAAATATTGGTGGTTATGTTTATATTAATAAAAAAATATCTTAGACTTCAATTTGGGTTTCTTTTTATCCACTTTATCTTAAATAAAATGGTATATTGAATTATTGTTTGATGTATTTAACAGTGTTTGAATCTATTATATTATAAAGGTGCACCTCATCATCACAATCATAAAAAACCATGAGCCATTTGTCTAGACTGATATCTACCAAAATCTTCTTCTATTATCCCTATCCATGCCCTGTATATTTTTTCCCCCAAAGGACCCATCCATGTTCCATGTAAGTTCATAATGTTTCTGGAGATGACTCATGCTCGTTTTCTTGTACTCGTTTACCATTATTTTGGTTATAAATTTGTTGGGTAATTCTGGGGTTTGTTTGGGGGTGTAATTATCTAATTTTTTAATTTGAGAGGTTTTATCCTTATTGTATCATGGTTTGGAAAACCTGTGTAATTTCCCTAGGAATTTGTGGACCCATTTTTTTAGCCACAGGTGATGGTGAATAGTTTGGCCAAACTATGAAGCCTCCCTCTCCAAATCAACCACCCTAAAATAGAAGGTATTTTCATGGTTGATTCAGGGGTTTTAAAATAGTGAACCTCTGAGGATAAATGATGTACCCCATGAATAGGTTTGCACAATTATGGTATGCAGTTTGGAAACTTTTGCACCTCTTCTTAAGAAGTCATGCATGTGGGTTTTAAGCACCCCAAAATGATTCTTGAATTTCACAAAACCCCCAATTTTTATTCCCATTAAACTCCAATCAACCTAAAACATATTAATTCATTTTTTGAGGTCCCATATATGATTTGAAGGACCCTCTAACCCATTTCTTAGATAATTGATGATCTAATTAACGGATTTACTCCTATTCAACAAGTAATATTTTCCACGTTTGATTTTCTCTTTCTCTCTCATCTCCATTTCTCTATTAAGTGGGATGATTTTTTTCCCATTTGAGATTTTTTCCATATTGGTTTTTATAGTTGTGTTTAATTTGATATTGGTCCCAATATTTCATCATAGATCACTTTCTTCATTGTGAAATTTACTATTCTACATCTAATTGACTATTATATATTGGAAAGAGTTCATCAATATTATTGAGGTAGGTGGTCTAATTTAACATTATTATAGCCTTGATTATATTTGGGTTTATGTGATTGTGCAATAGAAATTTTCATTTTGGGAAATAAAAATAAAAATTTGTTTAATTAATTGACTCCCTTGATATTGTGAAACCCATCATGGATTATATTGGACCTGTTGATGATTTTGACAACATACATGATAGAAACCCATAGAGTGTTTTGATATAACATATAATATTAATTATGAATTGTTGATAAATGGGATTGTGAATGTGGATGATAAATGAAATTATTAATTTGGTTGAATAATGGATTATGAAAATTGTTGATGAGTGCATTATGATTATGGGACCATCTTATTTTATATTTGTAACTATGTTGTGGGACAAGGACTAATGCTCCAAATAACAACTAGGATCCAAACTACTTCCCTAGGACCCATATATATATATATATCACATTTTATCACTATGATGTTAGATTGGTATTGCAACACCAAATAACAATAGGGTTCTAGACTAGTCACATAGGCCTCCATTTAATGAAAGAGAAATTAGAAATTAAATGATAAATGAAATCCCATGAAATAATTAAATCCGATATCCCATTAGTGGATGCTTCAGACTCTAGAGTGGGATATAGAGGGTATTATTGTATTGAGTTTCACTATAAACCTCATAGCATTGATGGTTTACAAAAGAACAATTGAATGTGAATCCTATTTCATTTTTCATTATTCTATACCCAACTATATACATTATTATATAAAATATATTATTTTAGATGTCGTTAGTGGTGTCCTACTGAGCCTTACTCATGCCATACATGGTATTACTGATTGGTACCCAAATATAATTCTGGTTTGCAACACATGATATAGGTAAGATCCCTATATAAAGTGTTTGATTTTGGGTTTCTGATAGTTTATGGATAAGGGATCATACATGATGCCGATAACCACCTGTTTCATGTCAGTGTGTCCTTAATTTGGGTTTTTGTTGGAAACATGAAACACATTATGGAATTACATATTTTATTCTTAGGTTTATGGTCATTTATCTATGTTTTGGTATTATTATGTGTTATTGGACTTTATTGATTATGTTATTATCTTGGTTATTTTTTATTATCATTTTAGTATTTTGTCTTTCTCTCCATCATTGTGCTATATTGATGAAGAGGGTATAGCCTCTCCATGTAACATATTAGAACCTCAATGCTAGTCAGCATTCTATGGAATATAGGGAGGTATGCTTGAGGTCATGTGTGTAATAGGCTTGGGGTAACATTATGTAGAACCTAGGTTATGATGTTACAATGCTGTAATATTATTTTCAATGGAAGATACTTGAAGAAGGGGTGTATGTTCTTAATGATATTTTTAATATTTAGTTCTTACTAAAACATCTCAAAATGTTCTATAATAAATATATAAATATGAAATACTTATATTTAAAATAATTATACATTTTTTAAATTATATATCCGTTTTATCTCATTTCCATTAGTTGGGAACTGATAACGTTGCTCGTATATATGTGTGGGCTACCACTTCCACGAAATGATGTGTTTCTCCTTTAATCTACTCATTAAATTAATGGTAATGAAAAATAGAGTTAATGAATATATATGATATTTATTATATGATTATGATAATATAATGGTTAATAATTAATTACCAGAATTTCATTCTATCCATTAAAATGTGGAAACAACCCTCGTGTATACATATAAACTACTATCTACATGAAATGATCTAATTAATTTTTCTGAACCAATTTATATGAATTTATATAAAAAATTATATAATGCATAAATATAATGCATATTAAATTACTAACATTCTATTGAAAATTGAACCATGACCATGGTGCATGGAGTAGAACCATCAAACCAAAACATGCATGGGATATTAACCAGTTTTCCCCCAAATGTTTATTTTAAGAAATAATTATCAATATAAGTATAATTTGAATTTATAATAAAATGATAAATATTGGATTATGAATAAATATGTTGTATATATATTTACTTATTTATTTATAAAAAATATATATTTATTATATTTGAGGTTTCAATGTGTTCAAATAAATATGGGGCTTTAGGTAAGCTTCTTTGTTACAATCTCATTTCTTTTTAGGAATTTCAATCAAAAATTCTTTTTGAGGGATGTTATATGGTTTTTGTCCTTGAAAATCCATTTATATTTAATCCTAATATTATTCTTATAATTTTAATGTTTTAGTACCATTTTATTCTCCTTAGTGCTTAAAAATATAGAGAAATTAGATTATGAAAAACCGACTTTATTTCCTCTTTTGTCAATGAACTTTTTTCCCACATCCATGTTATCTAAAATGTTTTCACAAATATTAATTTATAAGATAAAATAATTATTTAAACTAATTTACCATTGTATTTTAAATTATATTAAGAATTTTAAATGGAATTCACTTCTAATTTTTTTAACAAGGTATTTTTGATTTTTTTACCAAAATTATGATAGGAATCATTATTTTAACATTCAAAAAATAAAAAAATTTCTAACCATCATGGATATACTTTTCATTAATGATTTATATACAATTTCACATAGATATTTTCATAGAAAACAATTTTATCCATATAATGGGAATTTTTAATTTTTAATGATACTGAATTAAAAGGATATTTTTTTCTATTTTCAAAGAAATGTCATAATCCTCAATTAAAGGAATTTTTTGTTTATTTAAACATACATAAAGGTTTTTAGACTTTATTTGGAATATGATATTATGATATAATCCATATTAATTTTATGGATGTATTATGATGATATTTCATTAAGGATAATTATATGAAACCTATTGGTTTCCATGGGTTTTATAATACTAAAATTTGAAAATGTTTATGAAACTCATATACATTCCATGGGTAATTATATGATGATAGGATGATTTTTTATGATATTATTACACAAATATTATGTATTTACTTATGTGATGTGTGGGACTATAATTATATACATATTTTATTGGGTAATCATTGATATTTCATGAGATAATATAGACTGGAATATGGAGTGGACTCATTTCATTAAGGAAATCTACCCCTTATAATAGTCTTATGAGGGTAATTTGACTGAAGAAATGATTGAATGGTAAGTAAAACAAATACATTACGATATTATAGGTAGTGTTATTTGACTATGGAAATTAATTTCTATGCTCATGTTTATTCTACAGACCCATGTCATATCTCCATAATAGGTTATCAGCGATCATGATTGATTATTGATTATTCCACACAATTATGACTAACGTATTTTAAGATAAAAATGATCCTTACAATAATTCATGATTGAATATATCTGAATAATTGAGTATGAATTTCATAAGTTTTTATCATTATTCATAAAATTATGCTTATATTATTCCCACTTATGATCATTGATTGGTATCTCCTATATTTACCATTAATCATCATCTATGATCACCCTTTCCTATGTTTCCCTTACTTAGGTCAAAAAGAACGTTTTTATATAGGATTTTTATAATAAGTTTACTATATGGGAAGACATTTTTGGATATGTTACACATATTTCACAAAATAATTTTTTTTATCTGGTCTCCAATGACAAATATCTTTTATTGTTTTGGGGAGTGTATTATTATGATATATATTGAATATTCATATAAAATTGTGAAATATTTATTTTAATTATTCTTGGGCTCCCTTAGTTATTTTCAATGTAGGGTTTCATTAATTTTTTGTACTAGGATTGAAAATAATTAGTGAAAACCATTGGAATAAGTCTCACGTATAGGATAACATCAAACAGTTTTGGAATACTAGATATTGTGTTTTTTCATGGAAATTAAATACATGTTTCAATGGTGAAAAGTGGATGTGGATATGGAATAGTTTATCTTAGGATTAAACACACTAAAAAGTATGTTTATTTATAAATATTATCTTCAACCAGTTCATGATGAGTTGGGCTAACAATGTACACCTTTCTAGACACATAAATTGGATATACACTGGTTAATTCACATTCTCTTAGTGAAAAATTATGATGAATAAGTGGATAAAATATATGGAAACTTATGATAATCCATAACAATATGAGATAAACCAAAAGTTTCATGGGTTAATATGCTGTTTCATGTTATATTAAAACATAATAATTGTTTTTATATTCATATGTTTTGTTTCTGTTTTGTTCATGTCTTATAGTAACACTAATATATTTTTTGTTTTAATCAATGTTTGCAACTTGGAGGAGTAATTTGAAAAATAAATGTGAAGGATAATGTAATAACCATCCTCATGGGGAACCAAATGAAATGGGATATAATAATTGAAATAATTTAGTTATGATCACATATATATATAGATATAATAATTATAATTTGAATCATATATAACATCTAAGTGTAAAAACAATGTATAACTCATTATTGGATCATTTATATAACAAAGCTTGCTTTCCTTAAATGGATCCCCAAATCCAATTTTTACTGATCAATAGATAAATTCCCTATAAAATATATTCTATGTTATTCAATTTCTAGATTATGTAAATGTTATTTTTTATGTGTGTCATTTGTAATGTGGCATTGATCAATGGTGGAATATTATCAATAATATGAGGAAATATGAGTAAATTTACTCCATGGAGTGGGAATATTTTAAAGAACAGTTTTTAAATTATTATTTCCCTAAAACTCTTAACATTAAAATTGAAAATAAAATTTTATAACTAAATAATAAGGATCTGGGAACAAATTGTACCTATGATCATGATTTCACTAGAATTGAAAAGAATGTATTTGGTTTTATCACCGACCTTGATAAAAAATATCACAAATTATTTAATTGTTTATGAAAAATTATCATAATAGAATTTTATATTAGATACTTTAATAGCTCTAAAAAATAATTCAATTATATCTGAAGATAGAAATAGAGATTAACGACTCTAATTTTTCTATTACTTTCGGTACAATAAGAGAAAGATGTATTTTTGAGGATATTATAATAATAAAACCCTTGAATTAAAAAGAATTAATCTTAATTAATTATAAGAGTTTAGATGGAAGGATTTATTAAATTTACCTAAAGAGTCTAGTAATAAACTATATTTTCAAAAGAGTTTTTTTTAATAAAACAATTTTTACATGATATAAAGTGGCCATTAAATGAAATAAATTTATAGATAGACTAATTAATGTTCCAACCACACATTAATAATATAATTACAATTACTATGGACATTAGAGAAATTTGTGCATGGATTTGAAAATTAATTATTTTAATTAGTATCAACAAACTCTTAGCACAAGAGGAAAAGAGAGAGATCATGTGATCCCAAAAACTGATATGGTTTTTGAAAATAAAATGATAAAAAGTTCACTTACTATCCACTATAGAATTACCAATGTGTTTTTGTTTATATATCTATCTACTCTTTTGTATATAAACAATTTTTATGGGTATCACATTAGAACATAAATGGTTAAATGTTTATTTATCATTAAAAAATATAAATGTATAATGATCACATATTACATCTGTAGCTACTCTCTGATAGAAGATTATGGGAATGTGGTTCCTATAAATCAATATATTCTCCCTTTAGTTAATTTAGATGTTATTTTAGGCATTTACTATCTTTATTTATATATATCCCATATAAATATACAATGAAGGGAAGTCACATTTTATATTCTAAATGAACCTATGATCATCTTTCTGTGCAAGGATTATATGAATTTCCAAAGTAAATTACATACTTTTATGGGGGTTTTTTTCCTATTTAAGAGTTACATTTATATGAAATGGTTTTAGTGAAAATAAACACTGAAGATATACCTATTGGTCGATAATATTTTCTATATTTATTAAATAATTTCCCATACTTTTAACAAATTGAGAATTTGAGTTTAAAATAGAAATCATTCTCGATGTTATACATATTTTGAAGACACATTAAAGAGACAATCCAATTTAGTTACATGAATTCAAGATGAAACTCAAGGATAATATTTAAAATAGATTCATATGTCCCTATATATAATCATAAGGTTCACCTTTTAATTTTATTAATAATAAGGATTGGTTTTTTAATCCTTCCATTGATTATTTATAACTTAAGAAGATCAATATCAAGAACATGTATCATATACCCCATATTGATGAATTTTTTTATCAACCTCATGGATCATGATAGTTTTTAAGGGTTAAACTTCTTTTGGAATATAATAAATTGATTGTTATGAATGAGGATAAACATAGGTAATCCTTAGGTATGTGGTATGTTCATTAGGAATTTATAATGATGTAATTATTACTTACCAATTCCCCTTATATATTCATTGATTTAAGAGAATATTTAGATATTACATCGACTAACTTGTAGTCAAATTTATTTTTGATATTATTATTTATTATAAGAGAAAGGAATACCATTAATATCATATAAATATTTAGTTTAATTCCATGATTAATGAAAATTTTTATTAAAAATATAGAAATTATTAATTTTTACTACATAAAGATTCATTATTGGGCCATATAATCTCAAGAAATGGTATATCAGTGGACCTTTTAAGGACTGAAGTTATAAAGAAAATGCCCAAACTTACCATGATGACTAATATATATATATTTACTATATTATAAAAATACTAAGGAATTATTATGATATAATTCCTTGGGATATCAAATCCTATATCTATGTTGACATAAAATGGAGGCAAGTTAATTTGGATGGATGGATATGGGAAAAATTTCAAGGAGTTAAAAAATGTTTTCCGAAGCACCATTTCTCACACTAACCTATAGTAGAGAATGGTTTGTGTCTATAATTATTCATCAAAAAAGGGATCTAGATTAATTATCAAAAATAATTATATGGTTATTAATTATGACTCATTCTAATTGATAATTCTTAAGTGAAATTACCTAACTCTTAATTTAGAGTTAGAAGTTGTACTTTTTTCATTAAAAATAGATATGCATTATATTTATGGAGAAATGTAATATATATATTAATTATAAAATCATGGATTATATATTCAAATATAAATTGTTAAATATTTACAAAAATATATGGTTGGAGTTTATTAATGATAATTACATCTCAATACATTACCATGCTGAGAAAGAGAACAAGGTTGTTGATTATTGGATTTGAAAAAACTATTCTAGTTTTTACATGATTAGGTTCTAATCAGATCCAATAATTATGAATTTTTGGATTATGAATCATGAAATCATGAAAATAGGGAATGTTTCAACTATCTCAGATAAATATTCAAACATCCATCAATATGGATATTAAAGGGGCATGGAAGGAAGATGCTGAACAACCGATGATGGTGAGGAATATTCCAATGTTTAATTATGATTTAAATGGAATTATGAGGTTAATGAATCAATTATGTGTATTTTTAATACATTATTTGAAGAAGAATATATTTCATAATTCTAATTGATAATCATTCACTATTCATCATATAAGTATAAAGATTAATAGAGATATGAAAGACTATTTCTTGTCATACAACATGAAAAGAGATATTTTATAGTAACAATATCTATTTTGAGTATATTAGTGAGTTAATTTTTAGAGTCATAAGTCTATGGTTATGTTACTACCATTACCTATACCATAATGGATGTGAAGAAAATAACTATGGACTTCATCCTCAGACTCCCCAAAATATCTAAAGGTGGTAGTTCTATTAGGTTTGTAGTAGAACATAATAAAATGTGTATATATTTCATTAAAGTAATAGTTTATATTAATTTTGATTATATTAAAAGGATATAAATTATATAATTAGTAAGGTTTCATGATGTCCCAAATTATTTTATATCTATTTATGAACTATGTTTTACCATGAATTTCTTGAGAAGTCTTCTACAATATTTGAATATAAAGTTTAAATTTAGCACATAAAATCATCCTCAGACATGTTTTTAATTTGTGATGACCATTAAAACCTTATAAGATATTTTTAGAGCATTTTATATGTTTCTAAAAGTTATCTAGGATCAAAAACATTTTGTGGTTGATTTTTCTTATAATAATAGCTTTCACTAAGGAATTAAGATGGATCCTTATAAATCCATCCATGTAAGGAAGTGTAGAACTCTAATTTTGGGGGATAATGTTAGATAATAAAATCTACTGGTACTTGTCCTATCTGAAAAAATGATAAAAAAAATATATGTCCATTCAAAAATTTATCAAGGGAACTTATTGTTTATAAATTTTTTATGCTAACAAACATTGATGAAATCTAGATTGTGATTTTTTAAGAAATGTATTCCTAAAAATTTAACATTGGAATATGGTTATGAGATTTTCAAATAAGTTAAAGATGAAATATAGTTATATTTTCATTTTACAAATTTTTTATCATTTTTGGATGGTTACATGTCTCCCGATTCTTCCACTAAATCTCTATCAAGTACATTATGTGTTATATATATCTCTCATGAAGAAATACATACCAGATCCTCCATATATACTTAAATTAGAGGTTATACCATTGAATAATGTTCCCTATTATATGTAAAATATTTGGATATTTTTAATTAATGATATAATGTTTTATGGAAAAAATACCACTCGCCTCTATATTTTTTTTTGTGAAACCATAAATATGGGGATGCTACGTGGGAACCATAAGATGTGTTGTGATAGAAAAATACTATATTGTTTGTATTAGAGGGACAAAATTTCAATAGATAAATTCTTATAGGTTATATAATACAACACACCATGATTTTATGGTAGATATCCCTTTATATAATTTTGATGTCTTTGGAAGCACTCTTTACATGCAACATTGTATTTAAATGAACTGTGAGATAAAATATACTTGTTATTATTAAATGTGACTATTATTTCCTAAAATTTTTAATTGAGAGTATGAATATGAAAAACTAAATTAATAAAATAATAAATTTCTCATTTTAAAAATATTTAATTGGTTAGAAATAAAAACAAAATCATTTGAAAGTAAGAAAGATATGTTGTTTTTGAAAACTTTTTGTGTCCTTGCAATGTGTTTTTATCGTAATAAAATAAATTATAAAAAAATTATGAGTTTTAACAATAAAATTTGTATATAATTTATTCAATAAAATATTCTTACACTAATCTAATTGTTTATAATAGGAAAGAAATTTGAAAAATTTCAGTTTTATTCTTAGCGTTATTTTTTCTATGAAAACTAGTTTAATTGCATTTTCTAGACATATATTCATATTATTTTCTAAAAATAATTTAAATTGAAACTCAAAAATGGTTTTAAAAATTTTCATCAAAATTTTTAAATCTATTAATGAGTTTAATTTCATTTTTAGTCACTATGAATAGTAATAGTTTTAAAAATTCATTATAATAGTAAAGGTTAAAAGGGTTAATAAGGGATTAAACTAGATACATAATGGTTAAAATAACATAAAAAATGTCCAAAAATTATTTTTTATGTTCATTTAGGAAATAAAATATCATATATTACAATTAGGGTTTCATTGGTTTTACTTTTACTTGAATGTAACTTTATTATATTTTTATTCTTTATGTATTTAAAAGAGTGCAAGTCCCCTCACATATAAAAGAAACCTACCTTCCCCTCTTATCCAAAAAACTAGATCCATTTATCATGTCTATTATGTATTATAATAATCTTATAAAATCTATATCCATGATCATGAGGTTATAGTCTTCCTAAATACTCCACCAGTAATCCTTAAGGTACCTTTCAAAGGAGGATACCCGAAGAAGCAGTATATGTTCCTATATTTTTTTTTCAAGAATAATTCTTCATAAAACACATATAAGTGTTATGATACAATATTAACATTATAAAATTATTTTATTTTCTATATATATATTATTGTTTAAATTTTATAACCATTTTATATCTCCTCCTAATCCATTAAAAAATGATAATGTTGCACATGTGTACATGTGGACTACTACCTCTATGAAGTGATGTGGTTCAATATTTTTTTCCGATATATAAGGATTGTCATAAGGATAAATTTAATGATAATTTATAATATAATTATTTTAATTTTAATTTGAAATATTATTTTCATTTCTTTCGTTTTATCAATTGAAATGTGCAAATATCACTCATGTGTGCGTAAGGACAACCATCTCCATGATGTGATTTAATTAATTTTTCCTAACCAATTTATATATATGGTTATAAAAGTGTATATAATGAATAAATATGATAATATTAAAATGATTTATAATTTTTATATGATTAAACCATGATGAACATGTAAGGACTATAACCATCAAATCGAAACATGCATGGAAAACCAACCACTTGTCACTTGAATTTTATTTTGTTGAATAATTATTAATGTAAATTTTATCTAAAATTCTAAATGTAATGATACATAGTAAGTAACATATTAATATAGTTATGTAATATATTTATATAAAAAATATTTATTATAATTAACTTTTGAATTCATATAAAGAAAGAAATGTCTTGCGGTAAGGTTTTATCTTATAATCTGTTTTTTTCTAGGGTTTTCTACGGTGAATTTTTATTATGGTAAATTATCTAATTTTTTTCTTTTATAAAACATATATTTTCATCTAATTTGGTTATTCCAATAATATTTTACTATTATTACCATTTTTACACTTTCGTACATAAAAATATTGATTATTTTTTATAAAACTCTTTCTTATTTCTTATATGGTTGGAAGACATTATCTTCCATGTCCATATTCATTAAAATATTTTCTAGAATATTTATTATAATGATAAATTTTTATTTAAATTAATCTTCAATGATATTATAATTTATTTAAATTTTTTATTATGAATATTCTTATCATTTCAAAAATATATATACTTTTATATTTTTACCAAAAGGAAGAGAGGAATAATTGTTTTAAAGTTTACCAAATGAATAACTTTTATCACCATGATAAAAAATGATTTAATTAAATATAAATTTAAAATATTAAAAATTTATTATCGAAGAAAATATTTTTTAAAAATATTGGAATTTTAAATTTTTGATAGTTTCGAAAGAAAAAGATATTTGACCAATTTTCAAAGAATTGTTTGAATGTTATTTTAATGTTATTTTTCACCCACATCAACAAACATCAAGTATTTTTTAACATTATTAGGAATAAGATCTTGTGATACCAACCATTTTTATCTCTTAATGGATTATGCTGCTGATTATTTGAGGATTATTAAATGAAATTTGTTTATTTTCCTTGAATTATGCTATGATGAAATTATAAAAGATTTATAATTCATGTTTTCTTTCCATGGGTTATGATATAATGATATAATGATTTCATAACCAAAATTTTGTCACACATATGTTTGGTTATTATATTATTATAAGTGGGCCCATAGATTTATATTCATCCAATTAATGGGTTAAATATTGATATCTCATGAGATAATATGGAGAAGAATTGGGGTGGTCCTAGTTCACTACGGTATTTTTCCATTATGATGGTCTCATGAGTGAACCATGACTAAAGAAATAATGGAAATTGGAGTGAAACCAACACACAATGATAGAATTTTTAGTGGTCCTTGACTAAGTAAATTATTTTATATTCTTATGCATGAATTATCTCATATATATACATGTTGTAAGTTCTTAAAGGAATTTCAATTTTTATTTACTAGACCTATAAGATTTGGAATCAAGAAAAAAAATTGGATTTCAATAGTTTTAATGACTCAAAATTATGTTTTATATGTGTAATTAGTATTTGGAGGTATCTAGGGAGTTTGGATGAGCTTTGGAGGTTTTTATTTATGCTTTTGGTATTTTTGAGTTTTCCAAACATGGTGCATGGATTGGTTTTCATTGTTTAGGAGAAACTGTCTGACACCAGGATGATCAGAGGGTTTTTAGTCCATTTTAAATTGAGAACAATTTAGTCTCTTATTTATATAATGGGTACACAAATATTATTTAAAAACAAAAAAACAATAACTTATATTCCATGGATTATATTAAATTATATGTGATAACCATGAGATATTCATTAGAAACGGGAGAGAAATGAATCCTATTAAGGGAATAAACTAATCATATAATAAGGTAATGTTGAATATGTGAAACAATAGGAATATCTAGGTAACATAATATTTGTTAAAATCATAATCTTGGTCCATGATCCATTGTTTAACATGATATCATAATGGAAAAAATGGAATGCGTAAACAAAATAAACCCTGAAATAAAAAAATATAAGTCATGGATAATAATAAAGATATGAAAAATAGTGTAATTTGGATAAAATAAAATGAACCATAAATAAAGTATAATGATTAAAAAACATTACCCAAACCATGGAGGGGTGTATAATTTTTGTACCAACTGTCACTTATATATCATGTACATGTAAAAGTGTTTTACACAGATCATACAACATAAAGATATATATCATTAATTTAAATCCATGAATATGTATCATGTTATACATACATTCAAATCCCTAATAATTTAATAGTAGTTTTAACTAGGTTAATACCCATGACTAGAAATGTATATGGGTATTCACTACAAAAATATTTATCATGAAACATTACAGAATAATATATACAGAAATGAAGGTGTAAATAAATGTTTATAGAAGGATTTACTGAGGTAGAATGGTTTTAATAACCTTGATTTCCCTTTCCAATCCATTTTTAAAATCTTATGCTTGTGGGATTATTTGGGTTAGTAGTGGTTTGTTTCAGGAATTTCCCAAAAAAACTAGTTTCACCAAATGGAATCACCAATAAAGTGGCACCATGAGGATGGCACATCGAAACGGTGGCACCGTAACGGTTATACGATGAAATAGTGGCACTGTAATGGTGGAATAGTACAGTGGCACAATAACGGTTGCACATTGAGATTGTGTCACTGTAATGGTCACACACCAGAATGGTGGCACCGTAATGGTGGCACCATGATAGTGCCACACCAAATGGTCTTTGTACTTTTTCCAAATTTTCATTTTTCCTATGTTTTTCTAGTTTTTCTACTCTTATGTATTATTTTACATAAATCAAGTTCAAATAATTTTTATAGTGTTTTTATGGGAGTTTCAAATGATATTAAGTATATATGTAATATATTAATGCTCAAGGGTCATTGAGATAGTCAAACTATGTCATCTTGATCACGATCCCATGTTAATAAATTTTCTAAGAATTCCTCCTTCAATTCAGGATCTTGCTCTTCAGAGCCACAATCTTTCCTTCCTATTGGGTTTCTTATACACTCTTGGTGCACCGAAATCCTTCCTCTCTAGAATATTCATGTGCCAATTCTAGAGCCCCCCCCCCATTCTCAATTTTTTATAGTTTACTACTTGTTTCATTATTCCAGGTTTCGGGACAAATAAATGTTTTTACCGCCTATTGTTTCAATTATTGATTCTTTTTCCTTTATTTGATTCTGTATCACGTAGGGTGGGTGTACTAATGATTCCATGTAAAGAATGGGTGAATTCTATTCTAAAATGAATAATAAGTATCTTTAGTGAATATGAAAAAAAAGATACCATGTTTCAATGAAATAATGGTTATAGAATTGAATATTGTTTTATGTTGATCGTGTGTTTTACCTACTATATTGTTAAAATTATGGTTTTTTGGCTATATTCCTTAGGAAAATAATGGTCATTGGTGGTCATTTCATGGGAACTGCTGATGTTTTTTTGATGTTTCATTAAATGGATATAACAAGAAATATATTTAATCATGTATACTTGGTGAAATAAAATGGATTCCCCAAGATAAAAATCCGTGTGTGATCACCCCTTTTTATCAAAATGTATATAAAGAATAGAATTTACCAAATTTGAATTCATCCTATTTTATAGGTGTGGATATGTGTAGAGGGTTCTGGATTAATGGTAGTTTTTGTGGCCTTGTTCATGTGGTGCAGTATGGGTGGTGTGTTTAAATGTCAGTTTTATATACTGATTGACTGTGGAACGGATGGACATGTAGGTAGTGGGACAACCTTTGTTTGTGTTGTGAATATCAGGCAATGTTGTGCGGGGGGATAACAATTTGGTTATGGACATATTATTTTCTGGGACTGAATCTCGGAAATTATTTTGTAGTGGGGTTATAGGTTTGGGTTATGTCATAACTTCTTATTACTAGGTGTGTTGGGTTTGGTGTTGTTGTGTAGCTGGGCTTCTACTTCTTTTTGTGAGAGGATGATTGAGAGGGATAATGTTGAAAATGAAATTTGGTAGTGGTTGAATCAGTGTCTAGGGAGAAGGGGGTTTGCAGTGGGACATTAGGTTGGGTTTTCTCTTTTGTATTTATGAATGACTGTTATAATGTATTTTCCTAACATTGATCCCTAATTTTTGGTTTACCTTGGATTTGTTTAGTGGCCTATAGCCTTCTGAAAATGATTGAGGATGTTTTCTGTGGTATTTTCCACATTAGATACATAATAAATTAAGACTAACTGATTAATTAATGAATGTAAAATGGTTAAATGTAAAAGGGGTTGGGTTGTTTCTTTGACAGTGGCAGTTTGTGTGGTTGTGCTATAGGGGTAGCAGCAAATGTTGTTCTGATGGGCTAGTAGTTTGTTTTGGGACCCTTAGGCTGGGATGAGTGTTTGTTTACATATATGTATAAATTTTATTTATTATGATTTCTATACACACACCACACCTTTAGGGAACCATGTTCTGAACAAACCCATTTCCTGGGGAAGTGTGCCTTTCCCAACATCTCAGTGGGAGGATATATTGCTGGTTAAACAAATTTTCCCTTGCACGCTCGTCCCAGTTCCTACCGCTCAAGTTTATCTGGATAGACTATAATGGATGGAGGATTACAATAGTCCAATATTATTTCAGGAGGTTTGTTTTCAATGAGGTCCTAGGTGTTTTCATTATAGGTTTTTTCCCATGTGTCTTCTGGATGAGTCCCAACTGTCTTCGACTAAGAGGCGTGGTTGTTGTGGCCCCGGTGTCTGTGTGTGGGATGTTGGGTGTGGATGAGGCCTAGGTGTGTAAGAAATGTTTTTGGCACTGGGACTGCTTTTTCGAAGAGTTGTAGCATCAAAATTTTAACAGTTAGGAATGAACATCTAACTAGTGGGAAAGTGGTGTTGTGTACCCAAATATTGTTGCTCTTATACCAGTACATTACATGAATTGTGTTATTTTGTGAGTGTTCCTTGGTGGGGCATGGATGGTTAGTACTCTTTGGATGGTTATTTCAGGTTCTACTATTCTCTATTAGAATAATTAGTATGTTCCACCCACTTGTGCATGAGAGGATTTATATTTCTTACTAGTTATACTTGTATAATCACTCTACATTTTTAAAATAATTTTCATGTTTCCAGGGGTTCTTTGAGGACCGTGATAGACTTTAATAGCTCAGATGTTGGGATAGATGATGTTTTTATACTTAGTTTCATTATTTTGGAACTTGTTTGGGTGATTCTATTTTACTTTTGTTGTAGTTTACATTTAAATCCTGCATGGGCAAAATTTTGGTTTCTTTTATATAAATGTTTGGATTTGTCTTGGATTTTACCATCTTATCTCCTGATCTAGTTTTTGTTATAATGGGTAAGGCCTTCTATTTTGTGTGTGATTCAATACCATTGGTGTTGGTCACAACTCTAGGGTATATTAAAGGCAAGACATAGGAGTCATTATCTCTCCTTTAGCTTGAAGAAGGAAGGTTGTGGCACTTTACAGTCTCTTCACTCATCTTGAAGAAGGTGGGTCATAAAAGAATGGCCTCAGAGGTGATGGATGAGAGATAGGATGGAGTTTTTAGTAAATCATAGTGATGATTTCATGGGATGGCAGGAAAATAGTGTTCGGAAATCATGGTACGTGAAATATTCCAGGGAAGACAGGCTATGACATGTGATTTTCGGACCCCCGTGATCCAATTCAAGGAGTCTAGACCTCCTGTAAAACCAAGTGAGGCTACACTTAATGTAGTGTATAGACCCAAGAGAAGATACATTAATCACAATTACTTTTTTTATTGTGTTTATTGATATTTTTTGTAATTTTCATTTAAATAATGATTAAGAATAATTCTTAAATGAAAATACCATACTACCAAGGCATAGGTGGTCCTTGTTTACCCTTTTCAGCTTTGAAAATTAGACATCACCCACATGTGGTTTGATCATTCAAGACGAACCAAGATGAATGGTTGGTTAATAGTGTGATGATTGGGGGGAGGAATATGACATGTAGAAAAATTCCCTTCGTTCATTCCAATGGAAGACCCTAGGGATGTACGAATGTAGCATTTCAGACTTAGAGATAGAGAACTTCCTTGAGGATCTGACAATCACCATTACCATGATCCATGATCTGAGGGAGTTTTGGGTTCATCTGGCAGTGTTCCAGATGAAAGAAGTGGTGTGTTAGTGGTGGTCTCCTTACCTTGGGGAGATGAAGGATACAAATGTCTCATGGAATGACATTGAGAAGGATTTGTGTGCAGTGTTTCATTCCTCAACAATAAATGTTGAGAAGAGGTAGAAGCATCTCTCCCTCTATCATGGGAGTATTTGGATGATGGAATTGGGGATCACATTCGATGATATCATATTCTTTTCTCGAGATATCTTTTTAGATGAGTACTCATGGAAATGATGCTTAGAGGAGGCACTCTTCCCTCTTCTTTAGTAATCCATCACTCCCTTTACCCTATGACATACTTCAACATTCACAAGAAGACCGATGTAGTGAAGAGGATGAAATCTTTAGAAGGTGTACCATGATAGGGGAGCCATCCGATGTTTTCGAAGGGGATGATATTCCGAAAAATTTCTCCGACATTAGTGCCTTCTATGTTTCTGCTAGTTGGATGTAGGCCTCAACAGTTCTAGTTCTGATATCCTGGTCCTCACCCTTTCCAAATGGGTCTGGGACTGAGGTTCTTAGTCTGTGGATGTCATGGAAATATTTGGAACTAATTCCCAATTTGAGATCACTACGGGTGGGGTGGGAAGGTTCAGTGCCCACCTCACCAGTAGAAGTTTCCGGTCATACCATTCGAGTAGCAAGGACAGTGGGATCCTACTCCACTGATGGTAGATGGTTTTGGAGGAGAACAACCTTATGGGGATCCTCTAGGACCTCGACTAGGGCATGGTTGGGGAAGTGGTGATAAAAGAGGGGTATAAGAGCTCGGTATGGGTAGTTTCATGCCACTAAGGCAGCAGTTCCAGATGGTTCGGAGGTTGTTCGAGGTATGGTTAGTCTGTTTAGTACTCTTACATGTTCCTTGATTGATTCATGTGCTTTGAACTCCTTTGTTTCACCTATTCTAGCCTATGCTTCAGGGCTATATGTATAGAGTCTTCTCATTCCTTTGGTGTGAAGCCCACGAGTTGAAGATTAGACCAGTCTGTTTGATGTTTGAAAGGGATATAGACTAATGTTGGGGATGTATCAGTCCAGTGGGGATCTTCATCTACTATATATGCTTCCATACAATTTCATGCAAGGAATTTACTGGTTTTTCTCTATAAATATTTTTTAAACTACATATGGTGGGGAGTCATGTTTTCGAATATGGATAGCCATTGTGTAGTTTTCATTGGTGAGAAAAGTTGTTAGTTGGGAAATCAGTTTGTGGAGCCTCCTCTCCTTTTTATCGGAGCTGTTATTAGGATTAGAAGACATGTTGATTTTAGAGGTTTTGAGGGGTTTCAGAGAGTTCCTAAATGTCTTTCCAGAGGAGGTTGTGGCTCTACCCCCTTGACGTGACGTTGAGTTTAAAATAGACTTGAAAACATGTTCCCATCTTATTTTGATGGATCACTATCGGAGGAATATTTCTGAGTTGTGGGAGTAGAGGATTCTAGTTGATGACCAGATGAAAAAGGGTTTTATTCAGTCGATTGTTTCACCATGGGGTGCTCCATTCTTGTTCACGAAGAAGGATGATAATTTCCTGAGGCATTGCATAGACTACCAGTGACTGAATCAGGTAATTGTCAAGAACCGTTTCCCTCTCGCAATAATAGATGATCTCTTCGACCATTTAAGGGGGGAGGTTGGTTCTCTATGATGGATATGTAGTCTAGATATCACATGTTGAGGGTGAAGGTGGGTTACATCCTGAAGAATAATTTTAGGTGTAGGTATGGGTACATCATGTTCGTATTCATGCCCATCGATATCACGAATTCAACAACCGTGTTCAAGGGGATCATGAACTCTATTTTTCACAATTTCCTAGACAGATTCATCATCTTCATCATTGACAATATTCTGATTTCCTCAAACTCAAAGGAGGAGAACGTTGAAAACCTCAGGGCAGTCTTGGAGGTCCTACGGTAACACTAGATTTATGGGATGTTGTCCAAGTGCAAGTTCTAGATGCGAGAGGTGAACTTCTAGGACATGTGGTGTCTCAATTGGGGATAATAATGGACCCATCAACAATAACAATGGTTGTTTCTTGGGAAGCACCCAAGAACCAGGAAAAGGTTCTTAGCTTCTTTGGTATAGAGATCTATTACTAGAGGTTCATACCTGAATTCTCTCAAGTGGTGGATCCATTGATAGCTTTGACCAGGAAAGACCAGTCCTTCATGTGGAGTGAGAAGTGTCATGTAGATTTTTGCAACCTAAAGGGGAATCTGGTTAGTTCCCTAGTGCATTCG
This sequence comes from Viscum album, assembly GCA_963277665.1. Classification (NCBI taxonomy): domain Eukaryota; kingdom Viridiplantae; phylum Streptophyta; class Magnoliopsida; order Santalales; family Viscaceae; genus Viscum; species Viscum album. The sequence goes on along the minus strand of OY728138.1, from coordinate 1,707,132,460 downwards.
TTTCCAGAGGGATGGGTGATATTTGAGCTGTTTTATGACACTTCCAGTATAGGATTGGGGTGTTTTTTGATGTAGTCGTGAGGAGTGATCTCTTTGGGGTCTAGGAAGTTACATCCCCATTAATGTAACAATGCCACTCGTGATATAGAGCATACAATGTCCATATACACACCAAAGTTTTGGAGACACTACATCATGAGATATCACTTTGTGGTCTTCACAGATCACAATATCTTGAGGTACATCTTCTCCCATTGAGACCTAAACTTGCATCAGTAAAGGTAGGTGGACTTTATCTAGGACAATGACTTTAAGATCTCTTACAATTACAGAAGGGGAATGTGGTGGCCTATTCCTTAAGTAGGAATTCACGAAAGGGAGTAGTTTAGGATTCCACAGAAGCTTAGAAGGTAATGGAGGAGTTGGCTGCTTTGTGTCTGGATGAGAGATTAGATAACGGTAGAGGTTATTTATTTTAGATGATAGTGCAATCTTCCTTGGTGCGATTGGTGGAGGTGTCTCAATAGGGAGATTCAAATACTGAAGTGATGAATGATGGTGTTTTCTAGGGTGATGAGCTAGAGGGATGGTTGGGGGATAGTTAGAATCAGATGATGTTCCCTGAGAAACTGTTTATCCTAGTGGAAATGCACAATGGAGTTCTCTGTGATTTCCATAGCTCACCCCTGGCGGTGAATCCATGAGTTTCAAAAATTTACCTTTGCTTGAGGGAAGATATTTTTTGTTATGTGGTGAAGTAGGATGTGCCAAAGTTTTTGAAAAGGTTCCTAGTGTGTCGATATGTGAAGGTTGTGCACCATGATCTCGGCAGTCTATTGAAGCCATTAGAAGTTCCCAATTGGAAGATGGATGACATATTGATGGATTTTATGATAGTATAACCCCGGAAATAAAGAGTATGTATTGATCTTTGTGTATTAGTGGATAAATTTATGAAATTGGTAAACTTCATAGTGATTAAGGAGTCGAGTAAAGTGAATGTCTTAGCATAGTGGTATGTGGATGATGTAATGGGGATACATGGAGTTCCATGAACCATTATCATGGATCGAGATACATATTTTACATCACCTGTCTTGAAGGGATTATAGCAATCCTTATACATTCAGTTTCATCTCATCACTTCTTTCCACCCTCATAAGGATGGATAGAAAGTGTGGATCATCCAGAAATTGGAGGATATGTTGTGGGCATGCCTTCTGGAATTTAGTGGGTCTTTGGTGTAACATTTTCTCTTGGTAGTGTTTTCCGACAATAATTGATTTCAATATTCCATTGGTATGGCTCTATTTTAAGCTCTATATGGGAGGTCATGTAATTCACCCTTGTGATTTGTAGAAGTTGCGGAGGTAGCTATTATTGTTCTGGACATTGTGCAGAGTACGACAGGGAAGGTGCGTCTTGTCTATTAGAGGACGAAGGTAGCACATGACTGAAAAAATTCGTATGCTGATCACTGTAGGAGGGATTTCGAGTTGGATGTTGGGGAACATATTTTCTTGACGTTTTCTCCTCAACATGGGAATTAGATGTGAGGAATATGGTGCATTCATTCTCCCAGTTTCATCAGAACTTTTGATATGTTGGGATAAGTTGGTGAGGTGGAAGAATAGATGGCATTTCCATCACGGTTGGAGAGGATCCATGGCATCTTCCATTTCTCTCAACTCTATTAGTATCTTAACGATTAATCCCACATCATTGACTAGGGAGAGTTGGATATATGGGACGACATGACAATCTTTGAGAGACTATTAAGAATTAGGGATCGTAACGAGAAGGTTATTTTTGGACAAACCATTCCATTGGTTCATTTGTTATGGAGCCATGGTGGCCTCAGTGAGGGTACTTGGGAGTGAGAGGCACAAATGTGTTCCTAGTACCCAAATATATTATATGTTTTGATAATGTGTTTATCTTTGTTCTTTGCTTATGATGTAATTATTGACCTCATTTGTTGTGATATGAGTTCATTCCATATTCTATGAATGTGTGTGAAATGTCTTGACTACGGGGAGGGGAGGACCTGATCCCGAATCAAGACGCATTAATGCGGATGTGATTGAAACCTTGTGGGCGAGTCAGAGCCACTCGAAGAAAATAGTATCTTGACATGGAGGAAGGAGAAACCTAATGAATGGGTTAATAAACTATGTCCTTCGGTGTATGTGTGGTTTTTTGGGGTAGTGGGGCCATAGTGTTACAACATTTTTTAAGGATATAGATGTTAAGGTGGTATTATTGGATGTCAGGGTTTTCACTCTAGTTTCCGAACAATACATGGTGATTTTCACTAAAAGGTATCGTACGAGGTGGTTGTTAAGACCTATATTTTCCCGAGTTTGGTTTTAAATTCATAAGGAAGATAATAATTTGAGAGGTACCTAATTTAATGGGATAGATTTCCCTGATTATTCCCATTGTGAAAACCTATTGATCATAAAGTTATTGGGGGTAGTAGTGGTTTGTTTCAAGAGTTTTAAAAAAATATTAATTCACCAAACAGTTTCACTGCAACGATGGCACCATAAGGGTCACACACTAAAACGGTGGCACCCTAACAGATTATTTAACTTTTCATTGAGAGACCAATCCAATGATTGGATAAAAAATCAAGAACATGAGTCCCTCATGAATTGAGATGATTTGGAATATAAATTTCTAGAAAAGTACATTCCACCAATATTCACATGGAAATTACAGAACAACAAAAAGAATTTCACTCGAACTTATGGATAGTAAGCATAGGTAACATGGGATCATTTTAAGTAAATCTCCAAGAATTACCCACATCATGGAATTAGCATGAGGATGCATATCTAAACATTTTATTAAGGCCTCGATATAGTTTCTCGCAAAATCATTGATGTCCCAAATGATGGGGTACTGATGATTATGATTCCTTAGGTAGGCCAAGTACTTCTAGATAATGTCTCTCATAATGTCAGCATATGGAAGATTAATCATGAACCAACTTAGTGTGGTATCAACCATATTGAAGAAAATAACTGACTAGATTCACAATTAAAACTCTTGAGAAAAAAATCTTGAATCATTTCAATTACAATATACACCCCCTAATGACCGGGGAATGGAATTTTAGTCATGTAAAATGTGTGATGTCCTGCATCCATGTCACGATTATAAAAAATCAATTGATAAAAAAACAAAATAAATATTTTATTTATGCTGATTAGAATTATCAAAATTAATAGTTCCAATAGCCATAATAATATTTTCACTAGATTCCTATTAAACAACAAAAACAGAATAGTAGTGAGTATTACCAACAAAAATGTTGTCAAGAACCATTCAAGAATGAAGGACCACCAGGATATCCACCAATGAATTCAATGAACCAACCACAAAAAAGTATCACATTAACCCATCCCTCCATGGTAATGACTACAATTTCAACTAGATCCATCCAGACATCAACAATAGGTTGTACCTCATCAAAAAATATGAAAAATATACACTCAACCTTTTTACAAAAGGAAAATCAAGGGATGACCACCTAAGAAACTAAAATATAGAATCAAAGGGTGGATCTTCAAATCATTAAGCATCAAATGGGTCAGATCTCCATGAAATTTTAGGATAGATTACCAGGAACCTTACCTATTAATATAGATATGTACCAATGGTAAGAAGAATAATCAGTGGTTCGAAGCAATGAAAAAGTGCAACACTTTTAGAATTCATACAGAAGTGGTTAAACAAAAGATAAGTGACCAAAAAAGCATATACCAATTAGACACGAATATGTTGATTGGACCACTGATGTCATATCTCAAGAGGTACGACCAACCAAAAAAATAAAATAACTGAGTAGGGAAAATAGAATGTTTATTTTGATCCCCACCCTATAAACCACCCTTCTATATTCTAAAAAGAGGATGATAAGGAATAATTGAAGGGAATCACAATATATTTCTATAAATTTTCAAGAAATTCAACAACAACATTCCACTTGTATTTAAAATCACTCAAATTCCCACCTTTAAAAAATTCCCCTATGATATCCTTTCAAACAAAATGAAAATGGAAGTCCTAGGATTTATCTCACTAAATGAAGAATGATTTTCTATTATTCAGAAGAAAATTACACAAATAATGAGAGACTCGGTTAGTTTTAGACTCCCCAAAATTATATGGGAATGTATTTTTAGATGTTATTTTTGTGATTTTTGAGCCAACATCAACATCATGTGGTTGACTGTATTCCACAAACGAGGTCACTATGAACAGAAACCCACCAAAGGATGCCTCTAATTGGCCAATTGATCAATAAATTATTCATGTGTAATTATCAATTATTTCTTTGTCAATTTCAAAAAGTTCATATTTCTAGAATACATTCTTATTTTCGACATGGAAGAGGAAGGAGACGTTTCAATCTTCTTATAATGACCATTCCTAGACATAGGAAATGCATTGAATGATGTGAATCAATGAAGACTTATATTCTGATGAGGAGAAGAAAAAGTTGTGTTATATCTATAAAAGGAATCACAACAAATAGATGGTTCCTTTGATTTTCAAGTAATCTCTAAGACTGACCAAAGATACATTTACTTCAACAAGGAACTAGAGAGTGACAAAATAACCATACTAAAAATGGGGAATATGACATTGAAAAAGTAAAATCCATAGAAAATTTTACATGAGACAACACAACACAATGTATACCCTCAATCATTCTACCACAAAAACTAAAAATAAATCCCCTCCCTAGTACACTCAAGTATTCCTTTCTTAAGATTGTTGAGGCACTACAAGGTATCATTAACTCAAAATAATCATAGCGACAAGAATAAAAATTCTTCAATGTATTGAAAAAGAATAATCAATATATTTTCTTGGTAGTGGATACCATTAATGGAATAAAACCTTTATTATGAACACATAATTTTATACTTGAGGAAACAGCACGATGAAAAAAATTACCTGAGAGGATACTCATGATGCTGATGATGGAATCTATTAAAAAGGTGAATTGAAACTTCTAGAAACTAGAATAATATTTTCAATATATGATAGTTAGTAGCTGATCCCACTGCAAGTACTTCATATGAATAGTGGTCTCATAGTCATAAATAATGATAAATATAAACTATTCTCAACTCACACCATCACGAGTTGGTAGGTGTGTGTGGACTAAACGATGAAACCTGGAGAGATCATTTCCAATTAACAATTATTGATAAAATGTTGGAGAGACTAACAGAATATAAACTCTATTTTTTCTTGGATGAATATTCATGATACAATAAAATTACATTCCTCCTAGAGGATTACTCAAAAACAAATTTTACATATCTATTTGTTACCTTCATCGATAGGTTCATTTCATTCAGTATGTATAATGTACAACTAAATTTTCAATGATGTGTGACACATATCTTCCATGATATGGAAGAGAGCTTATTAGAATTTTTATGGATGAAATATCACTCTATGTAAGAACCTTTGAGATCAGCCTATGTAATATAGATCTAGTCCTGATATGCTATGAATAGAAGTTTCTGGTTTTAAACAAGGAAAAATATCCCTTTACAATCCAAGGAGGTATATTCCTTGGGCTCCTCGATACATCGGTAGGTGTCATGATACCAACTAGTGTTTTGGCACAATGCCTTGAAAAATTCTTATTTTTCATCTTGGCACGAGGACTTAACTATGTGGTTATGATGTCTGACATTAGGCATTCCATCATTATCATTTTATCTATTTATTTTCAATGTGAATATTCTATTAGTAGAATATCCATGTGAATAAGTAAATGGAATTGATTGAATTGTCTTTGACCTATTATGATTATGTTTATGTTTAAAATGAATGTGTTTTATTTTTATAGATTGCCTTAAATGTTTATTCTTATTTATGATAGTTTCTTCTATATTGTTATCCATAATAATAATCTGAGCTCACCTCTTTGTTATGTTTTATTTTTCCCAAGAGGCGAAGAAGTATATTTCGATTAACCTGCATGAATAGGATAAGGGAATCGAGTGTATTCAGAGGGGAGAAAATATTTTTATTTTTTCACTTCATAATGTAATGTAAATCTTATGTATGTATCAATTACTTCCAATGATACTAAACTAATTGGTCTTTCAAGACTTGATCTCTAGTGATCATGCCAATGTTATTTAATAATGAACTGAATCTAGGTAACTGGGGTCGGGGCATTATAAAAAATGTCTCTTAGTGCTTTAATGTGATGTTAGCCATGTATTCATCCTTGGTTTGATGATTTTCTCAAAGTAATCCATGGGGGAATTCTGGGAGGAATTGGTTGAGTTCTCGTAGTTCAGACTATTTCTCTACTTAGGTTACTTTTGTCAGATAGACTAAGAGTTCTACTTTGTTGGACATTATATAATGTTTACCAAGGTTGTATTCTCCATGAGAAAGCTCATAGTTTATTTAACTTTTTAGTTTTAAACTAATTTTATGTCTCTTGTTGTTTTTAATTGAGGAATGTTATGAATGGATTGTCTTTTCTATCCTTATGTTAGTTAGTGTTGATGTATTTTTTGACCATGATTGTGGAAAATTGGATAATTCTTTATATTTTGGTATCTTTTGGAGATTTGATTCTTCTCTAGGATGATTTCTTACTACTGATAGGTGATTATTGTTCCCATAGTGGTATTTTATGCAAATGTGTTCATCTTTTTGTTATCATTTTCATAGTATTTTTTATATCTTATTATTACATTTTATGTAAATTCAAAATGATGGGGAGACCTATTTTATATCATCATACTCATTAAGGAATTTCTCTATTAGGGGTGGTTTGGATTGTTCATGGAAGTGTTATATGATGTTGTAGGTCTCAATTCCTCTTATTTTGAGGTATTGGGATGTTTAACCATAGCTCTCTTATTACTATACCACATTTATTTTTTTTTATACCTAACCACCATAATATTTATATTTAGGGGTTTACCATTTACTATTTTTCTTCTAAATATGACTTTTTGTGGATAAAATGTGGCATGGTGATGAGAATTTTGACACACTTATATTAGTGTGGTGCTTAATTACATAAAATTAAACAATAATTTAAATTTTGTGGAATTTTTGGATGTAATGACTATTTTTTTCTAGTTCTATCACTATTAAAAAATATTCACACCATGGAGTGGGATGGTCACAATGTGATAATTTTGTGGTGTTACCTATAGTTTTGGAATACAGGTAGTCCTGACATGGTGGTCAGGTCACCAAAAGACTAAATATTTTACCTTTCATGAGTAATAAAGGGTTTTTTTCTTGATATGGGAGTTCATTTCAGAAACAGACTCTAGAAGTTTGTTCATTTTATGGGGTGGTGCCAAGACTTTGTGTCACACATTAAGGGGACACCTGTATAAGGGAATTATTCCATGAATGAAAGTTTATTTTAAAACATTTACATGGGTATTGATCCCACTATTTTACCTCATTAGTAAGTCACTCCATCATAGGGATCTTATTTTATTACCTTCCTTAACGAATTTTAGATTTTATAACTTTCTAGATCTACCACTCTTTGATTTTTTAGCGGTTTATCCCACCTTTTCTCCCCTCTCATTTTGGATATCATGGGATGTGCACTTGGAAGTTATCTACTCTTTATCCTTACTTTCATGGCATCTACTCCTCAATTATAAAATATTTAGTTAGGTAAATATAACTTTTTCCCTTACTCAAATTCATTTTCTCCCTTCTTCAATTTCTACTCGATTTTAATTGCTCACTTGAATAGTAGTCATTTTTGGAGTCAAATTTATAGTTCAAGATTAGTATAATCATAGGGATTTAAATTTATAGTTAGTAGAGGCCATTTTATTATGTGGTTATTCTCCCCCTGTCAGAGGTTATTTTTTTACATGGAATAGGTAGGAAAATGTTTGTAAATCCATTGTATAAAACATTCAGGAAATGATTGAGTTATTAAAATATTTTTTTATTAATTTAGATATAATCTTGATAGAATTGAGGGGTTTATAAGAGATTCTATTTTTTATACTTGGCATCAAGTATTTTCAATATTTTATTAGAAATAGTTTTAATTAAAATGTGATGTATACCCTATTTTTGTGAAAATAAATTTTTGGATAATTTCAAATGAATTTCGTAATGAAATAAGGGGTTTATAGCATTTTTTATTTCTAAAAAAATATAAATATGTTTTAGGGGTTCGTTGTATTCAAGGATTCTTGGAAACTATGGCTCTCCATCGTAGACTTAATGTCTTAGTTTTCACATAATTAAAATGAGATTCTATGTTTTTTATATATGTTCTATAGATCTTTTTATAGAATTACCATACAATATTATTTTTAAGTATATGTTATCATTATATAAAATATGATGTTCTTAACTCTACACCCTTTTAGTGCTCCACCTAATTTTATTTCATTATATACTTTTACACTAGTTTATTGGATGTAAATTTTATTATAATTTTTATTATTGGAAATTGATATAAAAAATGGATTGTTACTTGTGAGGGTTTTGGAGGTGGGAAGGGTGTTATTGTTTGTGTATTTAAATTAATTTATTTCATTTTTAATTATTAATTTAACTTTGGTTATGTCATGGGGACCCATGGTAACTACATGAGAGATTTTGTGTGTGTGTCATACTAGCTTCATTCAAAATTATTCTTAAAATCCTTAGTGTAGGATAAGTCCTTTTAGGAATGCTGACACAATTTGGGAATGAAATTTAATCGGATGGTGTATCCAATGAGATTTGTGATTTTACTAAAAAAATATTTCCAATTATTATTCCTGATACATTCTCACACTAGGAACTAGGGATTTTACCATAGAACATATTCATTTATTGATGGTATTAACATGGGGAGTCTCACTTTGTACTTTATATGAACCCATTTATTTTAATTTAGATAAGGGGAACCAGAAAAATTATTTTTTTTTATTTTCACCTCGATATAATGTTACCCTTCAATTATTTTTATTCTTTCTTTATATGGACTTTTACTTTTCAAATGTATTCTGAAAAAGAGATTTTAAAAAAATATTGATAGAAGGAAAATTCCCTTAAATAAAATTGAAAGCCTAAACTATTTTACAATTTAATGTGTATTTCCTATTTTTAATTGTTTATTACACCCCTTATGATAGAAATGGGGATTTTAAAAGTGTTTTTAAATAAAATATTGATTTATTTATTTTGGGGTCTAAATTTTTTTTCCCAAACATGAACGTGGAATTATTTTCTAAAATGGTTTTACCTAGATTTTATAAAAAATTATTGAAATTCATGATACTTTTATTTATATTATTTATATGTAGAAATAATTATTTTCTATATATATCCAATAATTTATTAAATGCTTTAATAATGAAAATGCATAGACTCTTTGGTGAAATTTGATTGAGACTATTTTGGTCAAACCATACATACACACATTTATGCATGTGTATGCAACTCTTTTTTTTCATATAGGTGACCAGGTTGGGTTCTTGATTTGCTTATAATTGATGTATATTGTATGTTTATGGTTTGGAAATAGTGATTTTACATGTGACACATTCATATATTTAAGTGACATATTAGTTTTTTTATTTATTTTTACGATGCTTAGGTATCGACCGATTCGATCAGGCATATTCTACTTCTAGTTATACTTTTTAGTGAATGTGATGTATTTATATATTGGTCCCATTCGTTCAAGACTTTTTATTCAATTTAGTATATGTTTTATGTTTTTTAAAATTATTTGAATCATTATCATTTTTTATAACTCCTTTATATGATTAATATTTCTTATTCCTTTTCTGATTTAGTTATTTATTTGTATTTACTCATTTTACATGAATTAATGTCCCATTAATGAATATACCATTCCATATTCATGGTATTTTCCATTAATGATTTATTATAAAAAAAAAGGTGAAACTATTATCACTAATTGTCTCCTTTAATACTTGGGTACTAGTTACTGGCATATGGAGATCGGGAAATAACTTCAGACCTAGAGAAGTATTGGCTCATGTACCGGTTTGAATGTATCGAGAGTTATTTTGATATAAGGGATTATTTTGAAACCATTTAAATTTCTAAATTTTTTTAAAAAATTTATAAAATAAACTAGGTAATTATTAATATTATCTAATAATATCAAGGAGACTATTGCTTGATTCAAGAATTTACTAATCATCCAGGAGATTGTAAAATTATTTCTCAATATACTCATCCTAGAAAACTATAGTGAAATATTATTTCTTATGGTTGGACTCAAAAAAAAATTGTATTTGGTTTTACTGATTATGGGTTATTGTTATCTTCATATATCATTCTATGTATATGTGTTAGAAGTATTATATTTGATATTAAATCATAATCCATCTAAGGCATTCATAAAGACACCCTATGAGATACGAAATGGGAAATTTCCTAACATTTAATTTAAAAGGATTTGGGTTTGTGAAGTATAGTTATAAAAATTTTATTAATATAACTATTCCTTCAATTATATGAATGTCTCTTTTTATCCCATGTAAATAACAAGAATATTATTTCAATTAGCCTACTAAACATAGATGTTTTTTTAGATTAATTTTTTATATTTAATGGAGAAAACATATAAATAAATGTGTTAATATGATGAAACCTCATAAAAAACATATAGTAATAATACATGAGATGGAAACTAAATCAGTTCCATAAGTGTTTAAGGGGTATAACAAACTCAGGTTACATAAAAACCTAAAAGAACTAACATTATTTATCAAGATCCTAAATGATATCGATTAATTAGAGTAAAGGATGATGATGTTATTTTAATACATAATGGTCGTACTATATACTGACAGGTCATTGAGAGTTATGATTTCTAGGAATTTGTATAGGTCATAAGATTGGAAAAAGACTCGTGTACACTAGCCAAGTTTAGAACTCATTAGATTCACCAGAAGGGGTGATACACATAGGGTTCTGGTGGGGTTTCAATTGTAGAATGAACATGGATAGTAGAGTGTTTACCTATAAATTTATCTTGGTGGTAAAGGTTATAAAAATATTGATGGTATTGTCTTTTCAGAGATCATTTCACAAGTAGTGATGATGAATTTCATTAAAATATTTCATTCTATAGCATCACATTATGATTATGAGTTATATAAAATGGATTATACATATTTTATCAATATAAATTTATTCAAAGATATGTATATTATATATATCAAATGTTTTTAAATTCCCATTCATGATGCCAAGATATACAATATGAAATAAATCTAATATTAATTGTTAGAGTCAAAATAAAATATTAAATTCTCATTATCACCCTTATATAATAAAATTAAACATCAATAAAATATTAAATTCTATTTCTCATCCTTATATAGTAAAAATAAACATCAATTAGAAAAAAGTAAATTTTTTAGGTTCGGTCTCAATGAGAGGGGATATTCATTTCAATGGTAAGTTCGGTTTTAGGACTTAGTGAATAAGTAATAAACTAGTTATTATAATAGAGGGGTTTTGTTTATCCTTGAATCCAGTTAAATTATCTAATTAATAGTATAATGTAATGAAATGTGATATCTGTGAACTTTCCCAACCTAAATTAAGAGAATGAAACTATTTAACCAATCACAAAAATCCTAGAAAATTGATTTCTCAATCTTGAAATAATTATTTCTTAGAAGTAATTAATTATTCTTTTGAATCAAGGATTATATATTTTATAGTATAGACTTTGGCTACCATATGTATATGAGTGTAACAGAATAAAATTTGTCTGCACATAAATTTCTTTGGGATGATCTATTCATGCATGATAGCATGGACACATGAATAAACCTTATTCCACTTTAACATTATTACCCATATGATCGCAAAATATTCAACTCACCTTTTATTTATTATCAAAATCTCGGTTTTCTTCAATCCAAAACCTTTATTAATTTAAAAAAATCATCTATTTTTCAATTCAAAAGGAATTCTTTTCTTATTATATTCACCCCGATTTTAATTCTCAATATGTTAAAAAGTTATTTTCTATGGATATTAAAAAAAAACTCAAATGATTCTTAAAATCATTATTAATCACTAAAGTATAGTATATTTGACCATGAAATATTTTTTTTCCAATTTGAAATTTGAAATCCCATGAAAATATGCCACAAAACATCTCATAAAATCTCAATAAAAAATTCCATAAAACTAATATTAAAGAAAAGATTTGATGTAATCCATGATATTTGAGATATAGAAAATTAGGAAAAACAATTTCATTATTTATTTCTTCAGAAAATATAAAATATTGAAATTCATAAATCATTTTTTCCCAAAATAATGTTTACACAAATTATGGATATGTGTAGCAATTCACATTTATGAACTTTCCCATCATATTTACAAAGGATCTATATGATATTTATGCATATATTTCTAATAATCACCCCTTATAGTCATGTATTTACACAACTCATGTCAATGGAGATACCAAATGAACAAAAAATTATTATTTCTTGATGTCAATGCATATCATATCTAATGTCGTCATAGGACAAATCCATGAAATGTAGTATGATATAATGATTGCCTATAAAATAAAATGTTATTTATTAAGGTCCTATATGATGTTAATATATCATGATACTTTACTATTTTTCAATATTTCCATCAAATAAATTCACGGATATCCCAACTCAACATTTTCCTTTATGAACCGACATCTACCTCAACAGAATGATATATACAAGACTTCCTTTGTAACATTGGACTTAAAAAATAATAAACAACACAGACAATAATTACACTTATTATTACATCCAAGGGTTTTAAATCTTTCCATATAAATTCATATTTCTAGGCCCAGTAAACATCATCATGTATCTTCAATCATAATTTTAACAAATTCCAACTAATAACCACTTCATCACTAAATCCAATGATAATTAAATCCTTACCTTTTATATTTTCTTGAAAAAATCTACCAAATCTTCCAAATATACTCATATCTTAAAAATAAAATCAATTATAAATAGACTTTCTAAATTTTCATGATAATAATAAAATAATCGACTATTTTTTGAGAGAAAAAACATACACTTCACCGCATGATAAGATTATTTTTTTGGAGAACTCTACCCCTTTGTGTCAAGAAACATTTTTAATAACTGATACGATTGCCTCCCCATCAATCGATGAACTTTCCACTTTAACCATCCCCCCATTCAATAATAAACACAAATACATAATTTTAATTGAAATTTAATGAAATTTATATTTTAAGGGATGATTTTTGTGAATTTTCTCCCCCTTTGACAACAAAATCCACAGCTCAATGGGGTCCCCACCAATGTTATTAATGATGTGATATAGGATGAACCCACATGTTTGGCTTCAATATCTTGAATCAATCCTTCAAAATATCCTTTGTCCAAATATAATCCATCTGAACATTAGTGTTGATATATTCTAGCTTGATTTATTTATTTTCCACATTTAATTTAATGATATGATATATGATTTCAATGTTCTTATAATTTCAGTGTTAAATATTCTTTTAATATAGGTATTCAATACTGTTATTATAACAATGAATTCTAAGAGTATATTAAATCTCTCTCTTAAATCAATAAACTCTACCTTTATCCAAATAATTTGAGTGAAAAAACTATTAAGAGATATATATTTAGATTCAATATTACTGAGTGTGAATTAGTTCTATTTTTCAGAGTGCCAACACAAATTGTAATCTCCCAAGAGATAAATTCCACCTAAATTGGACCTTATATCATCAAGAATCACTAACCTAATAATCATCAACAAAAGTGTATAGATTTAAATTATTCCCCCCATTATTAAGAAACCCATACATTGGCAATAAATATCAATATTGTGTATAGAATATGGAGTATCGTGATTTACCCAGTCAATTGAATAACATTAAAAATATAACACTTTAGATAATTATAAGGGGCTTAGAAAATTAGCATACCCATTACACCAAGAATTTGAATATTTTATAGAAATGTGTTGTCTAGTGACATATGATCACAATAATGTTAGTGTTTCATGATACATTTAATGAACAAAAAATTAATAAGATATAAAAGATATCTATCAATTAATTTGAAATATAGGTCTTTTTTAGTAAATACATGTATTTTTTTGAATTAATGATTCTATAAGAAAAACATTAAAGTATATTTTCATTAAAATAATTTATTTTTAAAACTATTAAAACATATATAATAATATAGATGTCTTAAAATGGTTCTAGTGGAGGGAAAATCAATTAACATTGTACATGGTAGAAATGAAAAACTAATTTTGACTTTTTATACAGAAATTTGAAGATAAAACTATCATGAAAATATAAATAGACATTTAAGACCATGTTAAAAGTCATTTATAACATAAAATGTCTTTAATAAATCATTTTAGTAAATAAAAATTCCTTTTTTAAAATAATTTTGAAAAATATGGGCATAGAATAAAAATATACCTAGTCAAAAAATAAAAATTAGATTGGTTTTTTTTAGTTTTCATTTCTTGATTCAAGGAAATAGTAGAGGAAAATTTTCTAGAAATCAATAAAAATCCTTAAATATCCATAGTATATGACGAAATATGACATTTCTGAAGTATGTATTATAATATTACATCAATGAAGAATATATGTAACTAGAGATAATGATATTTTAAAAATAAATACCTACATCTTGGGTAAAATTTAAATTATAACCTCTTGAAGGTAAGAAATTGAAATTTTAATTTAATAAATGTTAATAACTATAAATTCCTGATAAATACTTAAAATAAGATGTATATACACCACATAAAATTAAATAGGTTCATAATACCCCATATGTATCGATGGATTGGAAATTAGGATTATATCCCTTAAAATGATCGTATCATTGAAGTAGGAATTAATCAACCAATTATTATGTGTGAAAAATGTAATTCCACAAAAAAATCAAATATAATATTTCATAATCATATGTAATATTACACATAACCATGGAATAACAAATGTAATGTAGAATAAGTATAATATAGTAAATAGAAATTATTTTAATAAACCTCTTACCATAGGTCCAACAATCTTCATAAGTGATTTTAACCTCTAATATATTTAATATAAATATATTATACTTATATACCATAATAGTGTTTTCTTTAAACAATAATTTGAGCCTTCGGCCCCAACCTTTAAAAAAATTAAAATCATCATTTATGGGTGTTAACAATTTTGGTTTTATTTGAAGATTTGATGTGACACTTTTTATCCTTATATATTGAACATGCTTATATCATCTCCATAATTATAATCATTATATAAATATCTTATATATTCATTAAATACATATTTATAATCATCTATGAATGGTAGATACTTGCAAATGAATTAAATCATTCATGGGGAAGTTGAGTCATACATACTCATGAGTATTATTTTTCTTTTAGACTGAAGGAATGCAAGAAAGATAAATAAAAATTATTATGTCCAAAGTCATTATAATATCATATATATCACATATTAAATATATCCTTATAAACATCTATGTAAATATGAAATGGAAAAATAAACACATCATTTCAATGAGATGGAATCCAACATGTACGCATGAGTGACATTATCATTTTCAAAATGATTGGAATATAAAATATCTAGATATAATATTATAATTAAAATATAATACATTTTTATAAATATAATATAAATTTGTTAGTTCCATTTTCAAATCATCCAATAAAAGAGGTTATCAAGAACAAGTTACACTTTTACATGGAGAATGTAAGTCATACATATGCATGAGTGATGTTTTCAATTTTCATGGTATGAAAAAGTGATGGATAATGGTTATAATAAAGAATTACATATTAGTATATTTATGATAATTTACTTTTATTTTATTGATACATACAACATAATTAATGGATGTATAAAAAATAAACATAAAATAGTTGGTAAATAGGATAACCTCTTCGTCAATAGAATTCCATTAGATCCCCACTTAATGACCATTGGAATTATATTTTAATAATTAAAGAAACTCTAATTTCTACATAGTTAATTTGAAAATAGTATTTTGTAGTGTTATTTGGTGCTGAATAAATCCAGTGGTGTGAATATATTAGGAAATGAGGTGCCCTTTTATATCTGAGAGGGCACTGTTGGAGATCCTTAATTTATTTAATTAATATAATTTAATTTTCAAGTTCAAGTGGATCGAAAATGATATATTTATAATATAAAATTATTATAATTCCAAATCCTCTAATCCAATAATATTTTTACTTTTTTAGTAATTTTTTACACTTCATTTTGTTTTAATCCCCCATCAACCATTTTGATGACTATAGTAATGTTATATTTTTTTATAGTTTAGATGTCAATAAGATACTATAAATGGAAAGTTGATCCATATGTGGAATGTGGTTAATATTATAAAACATATCCAATTCAATTGTCCTAATATGGGAATTTAATTAATTCTAAATAATTTGATAAAATATTTTTTATTATAAAATATCATTAATGAGTTTTTTGAGATACATGAAATATTATATTATATTATGTATCTAACTCATTTAAAATGGTTCCAAAATGACATTAATTTTATGATAAGTAATATGTATCCTTAATACAATCATAAAATAAAAAGATTAAAAGGTTTAGAAATAATTTTTAAACTTATCTTTTAGGTTAAAACCATTGTTAACAAATATTATCTTTAACCGTGGTAATGAATTTTTCAATATTAAAAGATTAAAAGTTAACGTATCATGTTCAAATTGAATAATAAATGAAAAAGTTATGAAATTTTAGACCATATATAGTCCTAATTGTATTATTGAAATATTTTTTTGACTTGTAAATATGTTAATAAAATATTTTAACTATAAAATTATATTAATGTAATATTATGAACTATTCACATAATTTGACTTTGAAAAAAACATGAAAAAGTGGAATTTTTAATCATATCATTCACAAATATCTAATAATATATATCTATATTTTAAATTCATGAGATTAAGTCAAAAAATATTTCTTATAGAGATTTCTAAAATTATTTACATAATGTTTTCACTGCTTAGATAAGATGTATGTTAGAGTTCTAAATTCCTTAAAGATAATTATTTCATCAATAAAAATTGAAAAAAACATTTCATAAAAAATTATTTCAGTAAAAATTTTAAATATATTTTTTACAAGTTGTATAATTACTCACATCTATGTCATGTATAATTATTTATTATTTTATTTTTACTTTGGAGCTATGTGCATATGTAAAAAAAATTGGATAATTAACTTGATATATAATTTTAAGAATAGTATAAATCCATATAAATTATCAATAATACTTTATATTTAATCTCCAAGTCATGAAATGACTTCCTCACCCATATATATTATCTTTTTGACATAAAATTTTACATTTCAAGAGATCTGCAATCACTACATATGCACTAAAAATAATTTTCAAATTTATCATAATATAAATTCTAATATATATTTTTTGAATTTTTTTTGAATTTTTTTTCTATTATATTATTCCACATGATTCATTCTATAAGGTTAATACTTTTAATATCATTGTATAACTTGGAGATGTCATAAATGATACATTATTTCTTTCAAATTGTATTATCTGATTATCTCTTTGGTGGCGAGGTCCATATGCCTTGATGTATACCTCACGAGCCTCCATAAACAATAATAAGAGGATCCCTTACTGAAGCGATAATTTGACATAATCCTCCTGCAAGACTCTCCTTGATCTGAGAAGATGGGCGGTTGTGTGCGTTGCACCCCCAAGGCCTTACACTCAATAAATATGGAGCATGTAGTCAGGGGGAATCTAGGTCAGTGGTGGTTCAAGACTCCTCTGGTTCAGTTATGTTTGAATAAATAACATTTTACAGGGATGGTGACTCCTTAATGGTAGAGGCTATGGATATTTATAATGGTCTTGATTTTTTTCCACTCATGAAAAATCTCTTTGACTGTTATGGAGACAGACTCAATAATCATTTAGTACCCCCTAAAATTCATTTATTCAACTCCATTTAAAATCATCTACATGATTCTTTTGTAAAATTCCATCATCTATAATGACACCGAGCTCTTCCATACATGGCATGATATAAATCTTTTGGATGAATTCTTGGATTCTAAAGCAACCCAGGACCTCCCCCACATCATTACTTTTACCTTAGGCTCCCTTATTTTAGTATTATATGACATTTATATTAGGGAATCTTTAGAGTCCTTTTATATAGGCACCCTTGATGGTTTTTTTCTCCATTCCCCTTCAAATAAATAATATTTGAGTTGGTGTATTTTCTTACTATTCACAAAAAAATTAACTTCCTAGGAAAAATCAAATAAAGTAATAATAAGATTAATTTCACATTATGAATCCAAAAATGATATTAATTTCATAAAATTATATTCCAATATGAATCCAAGATCAATTTTAATATCAATTTGTTAAATTAATTTTATTTTTAGAAAAATTAGTTTATAATCATAAAAACTATTTATATGAAAATAATTAATATTATTGATTTAATGTAATCACATAAATTATTATAAATTAATTTGATTATATTAAACATTTTTATAAAATGATAAATATAATGGTACTTGAATATTACTTGACATGATGAAAATATTTGAGTGTTTTTAAAAATATTGGTTTTTTAATCATTCAAAGAAAAATAAATTATTTTAGAAGAAACTAATTTATTACCATATGTTAATTATGATATGATTAATGAATATTTTATTTTTAATTTATAAAATAAAATTTATAAAATTTCATCAAATAATTACTATTTCCCTGAAAAAACGTAATAAATCATGTTTGAAGAGAATGCAACTTTAAAGAATAAAACAACAATTCTAAAAATTGGTTGCATAATTATTAATAACTAATAATTACATTTGTATTGAGTAGGACCATTGCAAATTTATTTCATAATGCGTTGAATCAAATTCATACCCTGTGATTCAATGGATAATTTATTACAATACAATTTTATAATATTATTTTTATAATAAATCTCAATTTCCTTAAAGATCGTTGTTGTGTTTTTATAAAGACATATAGATTATTATTAATTTAAACAATTTTTTTGAGTGTTAATTGAAATATTAAATGAAAATTAAACAAATTTAAGTTTTTATGTGCTTATATTTTTTTCAATATCATTTATGTAGATTTAAGAGGTTGAGAGAAGAACGTATTAACTAACAGGAAAGTAAAGAAAATTAATTTGAATATGTGAATATTTTTTAAGAGTTTTGGTTCACTCCCTAACCCCATAATTATTTTAATTATTAATTTCTTAATATTCATGAATTTCTACTCTGCCCCTTTCTCGAATTTCAATCCCCCATTTTACAATTTTATAAAATGATCATATGGATTATTCTAAAGGATTTATGAATTTTAATTAGATATTTATGTATCACTTTACCCCATTTTTAATCAAATACAATGTATTTAAAATTTTGAAATGTTAAATTATTATAATTATTTTGGAAAATGGAGAACTGACACCACTAACATCAAATGAAGAAATTATTCCTTAGTGGCTTCTAGATAATGTAAACTACATGATATTTTGTGAAAATATAATATATTTTTTTCTCTTATTCTATATATATTACATTTTATAATGTGATATATAGTAAAATTCATATTAAACATAAAATATTAATAATGGTTTTTTAATAATTGAACATTTCTTCAACTATCACATATACATACCAATAAATTTACTAAATTAACTCTATTATTTTCATGTTGATAGTTTATTCACATCATTTGTGTGGTTATGATTGATGCATCCATATACTCAGACTCATTCATGATAAATGAAATATATTTTTTTAATGTAAATTTATTGAACACATATTCCACTAATAAAAAATACATACTAAAAGGGGACTTACGATTGCGAATATTAATATCCTAATATGCATTATTATAACTATAAAAGTCAATTTTAAAATTTTTACTAAACTCGGAAAGCATAGTGCAGAGCTCTATTTGATAAAATAAAAGAAGAGGCCTTTTTAACTGGGAGATGGTAAACCATTACATGCTCGATGGACAGAAGAAAATAGCCAAACCTCAATGCAATGCAGGCTAAATGCATCTGAACCAATGAACATTGGATCACAAACCACACATCTGTATCCATGTTGAATCCTACAACAACCGAACCACAAAATCCCTAAGAAGCCAAGGAAAAAAGATGAAATAACGCAGAGTCATACTCTCTCTACAAATCAAACCGAATAGGATTTAACAATTCAATCTCCAAAAGCATAGAACTCTCAGTTCGTCAAACTTCGAAGCAATGTCTTTTGTTCTTCACCTGACCATGGATTTCTATTTGTGGAATCATAACCTATCATGGATAGGAGGTGCAATAAGATGTATAGAACACCTGAACACACCGTCCGCACAACTTTCACCATAGATCTACGTGTTCAAGGCTCGCACCTCTTCCGTTCGACGGAATCGCCACCTGAACACGCTGTCCACACCACCATCACCATAGATCTGCACGCCGAAGTCCAACGCCTCTTCTATTAGACGACATCCCCACCTGAACACATTGTATTCACCACCTTCACCATAGATCTTCCCGTCACAGGCTGAATCCCACATGGAACATTCGTCCCCCGGATAAACCTGAGGACCACTGCCCACCAAGACCATCGTCACGCCGCCAGAGAACCCACACCCTTGCCAATCAGAACTGAATGACGTCGCCGTAATTAGATCTAAAACACATATGGGTGTGAGACACCATATCCTAAGGATTCTCCACATCTCGAGTCACAACCAAATCAAATCCACCGAAAAAGGCATTGCACCAATCATCCATCAACGTAGAGGGACTGACTTACACTGCCAACCAAGAATGAGTCCAGTCCACAAAAGTTGTCATGCAATAGGGAGTCTCCATTGAGGAAGCCACCAATGAATGGGGTGAAACCCTAGAAGAGAGCTCTCTGCCGAGGCTGAGAGCCTTTTTTCAAAAACCTATTGTTGGGTAACGAGGTATTGGGGCGTCCTCCCCACCTGTGCGACACACATCCCCTACACGCACTAATGTTTATTATACCCAAGACCATATTCAATTATTACTCTAGCATACACAAGGATTTCATTACAATCCATAAGACATGATTCATTTTTTTACATTGTAATATTATATATAATTTAATTTTAAACAACATGTCTTGAATATTTGAAGTATAAAAATATACCAATAAAACTTTTGAAATTAAATTAATTCCCTACCCGTACCTCAAAATCTTTTATTTACTTTATTCTAGCTAAGACACAATTTGACACCTTCTTTGCATCTTCCATGAAAAATCATTTCCAAAACATTAGATTATTTTTTCTAATTAGATATAAATATTTACATATATGTGTGTAACTTTTAATCTAAATAATAATGTCATATAATTGTGAATTGATATATAAAACTTCTTATTATGTTTGTAAAACCCCAAAAGCCTTGAGTTCTATATTTAATTTTAACTAAATCATCAATATAGAAAGAAATTTTTTTATTCTACTATTATATTACATGCTATAAAAATTATCATCCACCTTTTCTATAATTAAATTTATAAAATTTGAACACATTTACATCTTCTGCTACCAAGCCCAAAGGGAATTTTTCAACTCATGGAGTGCCATTTTTATATTTCATACATTGTTATAATTATAATTAATTAAAAAACATAATTATTTCATGATATAAAACATTTTTAGGTATTTAATTAAGGGATTTCAATTTGGACTCCATTTAGAAATTTTAATGTCTAATTTTACTTAGAATTTAAGGAAACATTACAGTTTTTCCACCACAACACAAAATAAAACGTATCATTAAATTTTGTTCCATCAACTTGTGAATAACCATTTCACATTAATTATGTGTTAATTGAAGAAATTCATTCTTTAATGTTGTGTTTATTATAAACACCACAATGCATTCCAATGTAATTATTCTATTCTTCTTTAAAAAGAGATTCCATGAATAATTCTTCTCAATTAGAATAAACTCCCCATTCATAAAATCAATTCATTTTGTGTGCCCAAAAACCTTCTCAACCAACATAAACACAACATGTAAACATAAGTTATGTCACTAGTTATTTTGGGGTTTCATTGAGTTTTCATTTTATTATTCATATTTAAAAAAATATATTCATTATCCAGATAATTATTAAGCCTAAATATATATTTTTAGATACAATCACATCTTTCCAATCTCTCGAATAAAAATAATAATTATCATTATGTTCATCATTGTGAATAGAGTTTTATGAATATATCACATCAATTTCATCATTAAAATCACATTATATTTTATGATCAAGTGAATCATCAATTTCAAATGCAACTTATCCTAAGACATCGAGCCCAAATTTTCTCTACAATGACAAATAATATCTTTATGAAGTTTGAACCCATGGAGTATTTCATTTCTTACTCACTTATAAAATTCACCAATGTTTATTCATTTCAAAATTATCAAATATAATCTTCTAAAAAAATTAAAATGTTGTGATTTTGTATTATTTAATTTTATCATTTTTCTAAAAGTTAAAATTATTTTAAATATACACCATTTTTTATTTTTCTTGCCTCCAAAATGACCACAATGATTGATTAACTTTTTCACTCTGATATATATAATTATCTAATTAGTTATCTTTGAAACTCCATTTTTCATGTTGTGTATGGTAATATAATCACATTTAAAATTTCCTGATTTTATATATATTATTATTTTATCATATTTGTAAACTGTGTCACAATTTTTAATCTAAAATTCATTATTTCATAACAAATTTACCTTTTTACGCATATTTTGGCATTCTTAAACATTTTAAAATTCATGGGTTTTTTATAAATATAATACACTTAAATGTGATTAATTCATAAATAAATGTATTGAAATATATATCTCTATTTATATGCGTCTTACATTGAAATATAGAAATTAAAATAATTAGCATAATTGGAATTTTTTTAATAATTTCTACTCCTTTATGATATTGAATAACCTTTGATTTATGAAATGTATCACTCAAAATGACCCTATTCATATTAAGATTTATGTTATTATGTTTTACTAATTGTAAAATTAATCTACATATATTATTTTACACAAGATATCCAAGCCTTTTGTGTTATAGTGGATTCTAATATATCATGCAACGATAACGTGGCCTCTCCACATAACAAATACGAAATAGATTTACGTTAATTTTATGACCCTTGGTTAATATTGAATCATCTATTGACCAATTAACTATAAAGGTATTATTATAAAATATGGATTAATTGCCATTATCAATGATTTTTAAAAACAATTCATATATTATGCTTCAACCCTTTAATGAATTACATTTTCCTTGAATTTATATCGTTATTATGTATTTTTGCTGCCCTGATTCATGGAATCCTAAATAAGATATAATTTTAAAAACTAATAAATATTTTATTAATTCTTATAAAATTAATTGTGAATTTTTTTATCACCCAGGTATGACCCAACCAACCATGGGGCCATCTATACCAAGATTAACCCTAGTTCTCCACCATAGTCCCACCTCCAAAGGCATTGGGTTGTATTAGAACACTCAACTTATCATCTTCCCAATTGGGTCATAGGTATTTCATGTCATGTAAAAATTTTACCAGAGTATTGTAAGTCATAGGGGATGAGTTTTGGAGTTATGTTTCACGTGATTATTGGTTTGGGATATTATTATATTGATGTTGAGGGTATTGAGTTCTGCTATTAGACTAGGGAGACTTTCTTATGTGTGGTGGATATCATATCCATCTCAGAGGCTCTAATTACTTATATTTTAACCCATAACTCTAAAGAATAATTTACATGATATAATTAATTAATTATATTAATCATATTTTTTAAATCAAATTTAGGTAGTGGATCATATTTTCCCTTTTAAGGACTTATCTCAATTTTGGAGTTTTGATGTCCTCAGACCCAAAAAGTTGTTAAAATGAAAAATTTCCTAAGTGGTTGAACGTAGAATATTTTTTGATCACTCCATTGAGTTAGAATTATAGTAATTACACTTTGGAATAATTTTAGTGAAATCCTAGGAAAATTTAATTTTAATAGATATTTAATAATTATTAAATAAATATTCTTAATCCTATAAGCATGAATGTTGACATAACCTAAACATAATATCATTTGAAAATTATTACTTATAGTCTATGTTGGGAATGTGTTGTTTTATTAAGGTGTTGTTTATGTTATGTGCTCATTTGAGAGGTCTCGAACTGTGACTTTTTATTTGATTTAGGTGTTTAACGTTTTATCAGTATATAGAATTACAAATTAATTTGTATCCATTTATATAGGGATTCTATTCACATTTTAATGAACCTTAGATAGAGATATCCATTTACAATATTCACTGAGGTGTAGGAATATGTTACAATCTCACACGATAAAGACACTCGAACAATGTATCATCAAATAAGGTGTTATATGTTGTTGGTGAATGGATTATGAATCTTCAGCATGATCTCCATGAGGTATGAAATTGTATTTCTCACATTCTCCCCATTCTTCACATGTCAAAATTCCAATCCTATGATAATATTTCTGAAATGGTGAAACATTGTAAAAATGATTCTAGAATAATGATAATTAAGATAGTTTTAAAATTACATTCGATTTAGTTTTTAATAAGGATTACTTTTCAATTTTCCTAAAAAATTATATTTTTTCCCTTATACATTTTTTTGATAATGTATTATTGACTGTTTATTTTTTCATAGAATCGATATTAATTTATATTTGTATATTCCCTTTGATAAATTTATGGAACCTAACAAATTTTATATTATTACCTTATGCTAATGAATTTTTTTTCTTGATGATTAAAGATCAATGGATTTGATATGTCTACCTTTAAAAACTCTATCATATTAAACCCCATAATAAAAAATTTATTATTAACATTTGTTATCATTGAGTGAAAATATAAAGTATCATTCTATAACATTCCTACAAAAAATAATACATAAAATAATAATTTGTAATACCCATGTCAACAAGGTGCATATTTCATTTTGGGAACCTTCTTAATTAGAATCCCATATTTAAGTGTTATTGACCCAAAGAACGTTTTTGATTGGTGACCATATAAGAGGATTCCCTAGTGTGTGTTATTAAGGTAAAATCACACTGAAGGAACACGTTTTGTCCTATAAGAACAATCAATATCCTTATATGCGACACTGGTATATAATATAATATTTTATACCTAGAATAAAACCTATGTATTATATGAGACCCATGAGGTTAGATGATTATTTTTATAGATTGATGTGGTTAGGTTTATAAAAATGGTTTCAAAGCCAATAACATTATAGAATTGTAGTGAAACTTCATTGGATTGAGGTGTGCGGTCTACAATGAGAATGTTGTTCCTTCAATGTGTCTAGAGTGTAACACTCATGGAAAATGTAATCCTTACAAGAATAATTAGTAATATTGATGTTAATAAGTTGACCCATTCCATTAAGGAAACTAATGGATTAAAACTCCTTAGATATTTCTTCTTGTCCGAGAGTTAAATTTGGTTTGTGACCTCCTTGGACGTTTCCGAGGTTGTGTGTGAGTGTGGGAAATTAACATTGAAGGAACATGTATTGGAATGTAGTAATAATTATTATTTTTATAAGTGACCCAAATAGGTAATAGTTTTTTATGTTCTAAGAAGACAAGCTTTTTATTATAGGATACCCATGGGGTGAGATAAATAATTTTGTATAATAAGGAGGTTAGGTCACTACACATTCTTTGTCAAATGTGAATTAAAATTAATCTCTAGATGATCTAATTTATCTTCATCCAAAATACTTTATATTTACTATCATTGACCACATCATAAAGTATCATTCATGTTGATTCATTTTTTCAGTTAGATATGATCTTAAAAGTATGATATCTTAGTGAATAGATGGATATACTTGGGTTTTTATGAGTTTTGATCATGGTTTCGATGAGGTGGATAAAATATTTGACAAAGATGAACAACAAAATTGTAGGAGATTACAATGATGTACTAATGGGGATGGAGGTGGACTGTAGGGGTTTTAGACTAAAGTGTTGAAATATTCAATGATGGATGTGATGGAGGTAGTGATGAATAATGTGCGAAACCCATATGAAAGTTTTCATTAGATCTTGAAAATCCAATTACACTATGTATAGTCCTCCAGAGAACATATCATGTCTTAAATGGAATGTGGTACTGGGGTTAATGTGGGATATAAATATTACAAGATACATAATTAGAAAGTATATATAATGATAATTAGAATGAAAAAGTTTACCATAGAGAAATTTATTTTACATGGGGTGTGACTTTGGATCAATAATTTTGTGTATTAAGACATACAGTTTGAGAATGTACCGATATATATTCATCATTGATCAGTTGGCCCAATGCATTATGTGGGGAGTAGTAAAAATTATATATATTGAGATCCTATATCAAGTTGATCTGGTGGTACATGCCTTTGAGATGCATAGAAGTCACATGAGGTCTACTTACTATCATGGTTTACTATTCTATGGATATCCCATATGTCGTGTATGTGTATGTATATGTTGTGTGTCATATGAAGTAACATGTGAAATAAGTATATTCCAGGTTTAATTAGTGATTTCCTCATGACAATTACCTTATTAAGAATGTTCTATATGGAAACTATATACAATCTAGAAATTAGTAGATCCGACATACCTATCACTAAGTTAGTATACATTTTGAACTCATGGTGTTCATGTCATGTACTTGATAATTTATAGTGTTTTTAATATCTTCTCGTCTTGGGTTCCAAATTAGAAATGTGATTATTCCATTATAAGTAATTTTATATGTAAAATTTAATCGTACTTGTATTATAAATAATAGGGGTTGTTTCAATGTCATTTGGGGCAGATGATGATACCTAGATTTGAGGAGACATAATTTGAATATGGGTGAGATGTTTGGAGTAAAATATGATTGAGTAAACACCTTTAAGGAATCCTATGGATAGGTACTGGGACCACATACACATTATAGGGTTCGGTTCCACCTCAACACCAATGGATAAATGGGAACAACTCTTATATTCATAGATAATGTGTCAAAAATTCATGCCAATATTTAGTACCCCCTTGATCAAGATATATTATGAGTCCCCCATACTATATACAGATCCATTACCCTCCCATGGGGAATGGGAAAAATTATCCACCATTAATGAATTGTTTTTTTCAATGTTATAAGTTGTATTTTCTTCTAAAATAAGGTTTACATACCCCCATAACTGATTTTCTCTACTCAACAAGGCACTGGTTCCCTATTGTGATTATAGAGAGGTGGAATGGTAGATATGCGGAATATATATTTTGGTGATTTGTAATAACAATATTTCACATACAATAATTCATTATCCTCGATAGATAATATCCAAATATCATTTATATTTAGGATATCGACTTTGGGTTTTTTTCGAATAACATTATTTGGAGAATATCTATTTTTTAGTATGATGCATTCCCTTTTCGAAATCATCTATAAATACTGGATTATTTTATTATTCCATTGTTATCTAGAAATTTGATAATTTATGGTGCCATTGTGTTAATTTACGTCTCCTACATGTCTTGTGTTGAGTTGAATTATTTTTTTACATTCCTCTCTGTTTTAGGGCATTATTTTACGTATGTTTACAATCTCCCCAATATGTGACTTATGGACACATGTATTATGTATGTTCATAAATATAACAATTTGGTGGGGACTTTGGGATACATAGAGCTTCAGGAACTAGTGGATCTTGTATATAGTGAAATATACTGGTATATGGTAATGGTTTTTTTATTTTTCTTCTCTCCAAAGGAGTTCTTTTAATATGGATTCGTTTTTTTTCTTATGTTTGTAATGATCAGTGGTATTATCTATTTTATATTAAACTTTTTGATTTTCAATTTATGTAATTTTACAAGTTAGATGTTGTCTCATACATGCATTGTTATACAGTTTATCTATTTATATTTATATATGGACTGTGGTTTTTGGTTATACATTGTTTAAAAGAGATTTATTTTTTATGAAATATTGATATTGAATAAGTACACCCATGAGTTTTATTCCTTATTTTTTACATTTTTTGCTCCCTAAACTATTATGGGTGAGATTCAAGTGGCACGCCTTGATTATATCCAATCCAAGTGGGTTATAGTGGGACAGGTCATGTCAAAACCTTCATATTTGATGAAAAAACTATCAAGAATCACAAATTTATTATTATTTAAGTATTTTTTGAAAATTTTACAACTAATTATTAATTTTAAAAATTTTTATTCATCTAATATATTTATAGAATACATTTTTCTTTAATTGAGTATTGATAATAGCAATGCAATTATCAATTGTGAGTCCATCTTAATCACTCTTTCCGCATATCTCTTTGAGGTATAATGTTTTTTAATTCATTTCAAAATTTCACAAAACTTATTGTGGTTTTTCAACATTCAATTTTTTTGGGTTTTCCAATTATTTTAAAATCTATTCTTTGTTTGAAAAGAATCATGTTATAATAACATTAAAAACATTAAGAGCATGTCAACTACAATAGAAAAAAATCATTGAATTGTTTTCATTGAATATTTATTATGTATTAATGAATTTTCATTCTTAGTTTGAAATTTTTAGGACCTATATTGGTCTATTTTTGGTGAATTAAAATTTTTAGTGTTTTCACCAAATTGTTTATTATAGATTAGAGTATTTTATTTGATCTTTTATCCTTTTACCAGTACTACAAATACCCCTATTATCAGCGCTAAAAACCCCCTTTTATCAGCGCTTGAAATGTGTTGTTAAGGCTGGAGAAGATAAGGGGGGGCCCTTTATTAATGCTCAAAAAAAGAGATGATAAAGGACCCTTTTATCAACACTAAAAAAGCACTAATAAAAGGGGTCTTTTATCAGTGCTAAAACAAAGCGCTGATAAAAGGGTCCTTTATTAGCGCTTCTTTTATCAGCGCTTTCTTTTCAGCATTGATAGGACCCCTTTTATCAGAACTTTATTAAAAGCCATGATAAAACTTAAAAAAATTAAAAAAAATTAAAAAAAAAATAAAACAAAATAAAAAAATTATGGCAATCGGGGGGCTTTTATAGGGCTTGAGCCCCCCCCCCCCATTTACATCACTTTTCTGCCCCCTACAGCACCCCCACACACCCCCTCCACCCTTTATCAGTGCTAGCTCCCATATTCCCCCATGCGCACGTGCCCCTGCCTCTACCAGGATTTGAATTCAAGACCTCCCCCTACGCGGCTAAGCCCTTACCACTCCTCTATTTTGATTTTTTTTCCATTTCATGATATCTATATATGTATAGTTATATTTATTCATATATAAATATATATTTATATTAATATATATATATAGTTATATTAATATATATCACTATATATATACAGTTATATATATTCATATAGTAATATATATACATATATATAGTTATATTAATATATATATATTGTTATATTGTTATATTAATCTATATATTTAAAGTGTTATTAATATATATACTTAGAGTGATATTAATATATATATATTTATAGTTATATCAATATATATATGTAGTTATATTAATATATATAGATAAATAGATTAATATATAGGTATATAAATATTTATATATTGTTATTTTAAATAAAATTGATATTAGTTATTATTTAGATAAAGATAATATATTTTATATGTAAATATATTTTATTATTTATATTTATAATTAATTTTTTAAGTGTGTATATATAAAAAATATGTATATATAGTTATATATTTGATTATAAATAGCAGTTCATTATAAAAAATGATAAAATTTCAAAGACATAATATCAATATGAATGTAATACCTTGGAATAAATTCATTCTCCACAAAAAAAAGCCAATAATACCCCCTTAAATTATGCTGAAAATCCACAAAATGATAAAACATCGGGGTATCCTGACTAAAAACTCGGTTTTGGTGGCCTTTTGGACCTCTTTTGGCCTCTAAAAAAACATA
The DNA here is from genome assembly GCA_963277665.1 of Viscum album. Classification (NCBI taxonomy): domain Eukaryota; kingdom Viridiplantae; phylum Streptophyta; class Magnoliopsida; order Santalales; family Viscaceae; genus Viscum; species Viscum album. Next base: position 1,707,102,273 of record OY728138.1, on the reverse strand, counting down.
ACTGAGGTCTCCCAAATCATAACGATGTATAACATGTCACAGGATTTGATTTGATATGTGGTAGAGCTCAAACGGACACCCGGATAAAAATTTATGGTCATTTGAAGTTCAAGTTGCGGTTTCAACATATTTTGGATCATTTTTTAATTTTTTTTAATTTCTTTCATCTTCAAATTGTTATTAAATGACTATTTTACTCCATAATAATTAGAAAATTATTAATTAAAAATATTTTTTAATTTTTTTATAATCCCTTTTCACTAAATATCTTATATATTAAGTATATTACATTTAAATGTATATTTATACTTATCTAAAGTATATTTAAAAATTATATATTATATTTATATCAATATAACTATATTTATATATTAATATATTAATATATTGTTTTTAATTTTTTTTTGAAGTTGACCCTTTATATACGCTTTTAAAAAAATCATTGATAATGGCACCCCCTTTATCAGTGCTAATAAAAAAGTGCAGATAAAGGGGGTCCCCTTATCAGCTCTAAAAAAAGCGCTGATAAAGGGGGTACCTTTATGAGTGCTAAAAAAGAGGTGATAAAGGGGTACATTTATCAGATCTTTTTTTAGCGCTGATAAAGGTACCATTTATCAGCGCTTTTTTTACCGCTGATAAAGGTATCTCCCCTTTATCCGCACTTTTTCATTAGCGCTGATAAAAGTGTGGCGCCGGGAAAAGCTATTTTTGTGGTAGTGTATATTGGAGTATCTTTTAACTTTTCATTTCATATTTCAATCATGGTAGATTTTTTTTCCTTATATTTTATGAACAAAATCAATATTATTCTGGTTGATTTTCCCAAAAATATTTTAACTAATCATGACCTAGTCTTTGTAATCCCATGAAACTTGGTCTTGGTTATTCAAGATATACATTTGTCATCTTAGATTCCATAAATTTTTTTAGATGATTTAAAATCACATTGAGTTTAATAATTTATTTCATATACTAACATTTGTATTTCTTTAAATAATATTTATTTTTTAGGAACCTATGATTGAAATTTATAAACATCACTATCTTTTATTGACTACTTTTTAGTGGTGAAATAAATGATCTTGTTTCAGTTTGAAGCTTGTATCTTATCTATTTTAATCTTTTTAATAAGCTCAGGATATATTTTAATAAATTTATAATCAACCTATTTTATGTTAATAATTGTATATAGATATGTATAATTTTTTTTCAGCTTATAAATACCCTTAATATGCATCATTATCTCCATTTTCAAGGAATTATATTTTTTTATTATATTATCATCATTAAAATATTCTTTATCAAAATAAAAAAATAATAAATTTCAAAAGTGAATATAATTTTCACTCTAACCTATTGAGAGATAAGAACTCTTTGATTTTCATATTTGGAGTCCAAAATTATTTTATCACTATCAAAGAAGTCTTCTTCCTTTTTTAGTCAGTTTCTTATTTTAATATTTTATATTAACATCACTTTTCCATTTAATAAGGACATTTATTTTATAAAATTTTAACCCATTTTTTACTGAATAATAATTTTGTTTATTCCTTATCATATTCTATATCAATATTTTTCATTAGATATTTAGCATTAAAATTATCAATCATGCCATTTTTAAAGGACATTAACTGAATTTTACCTCCCTCCTTTTCCCCAAAAAGGTCTTTAATAACTTGTGAAACATTTCATCATAGTCTTAAATGATGTATTCATATATTCATTCAACATTATATTATATTTTATTTCAATTTATTTTTAAATATAAAAAGGATTTGAAATTTATTCCATTTTTACACTTATATTTTTTCCTCAAGTTAAGTTCACCTTTCATATTATAAGAAATTAAATTGAAATAATGTGAATTAAGGGAATATATATATATATAAATCTTCTAATATTGAAATATTAGCGTCAAAATTATGAGGATGAATACAGATTATCTTCTCTAAAATAGTCATGTACTTTAAATTTTTTCCATTTTCATGAAGGATACTCATGCCCATTTTCGCTAAACTAAGAAACTCATCAAATGAATTATCTTACACCATATAGACATAACCAAATTGACTCTGACATAGTTTTAAATTTTCTTAATATCTCTAATTCTCGTATTCATACAATTCATGATACTATATTTACATTTATTTTACTAATCCATACTCCATTAATTTTAATAGTTCATTATATTATGGAAAATATAATATTACATTTATTTCCTCACCATAAAACTCAATATTTATTTGGATTATTTAAGATAAATTTTAAAATATTTCCAAAAAATTGAAACAAAAATCTCTAACAAATAAATACCATTTGTTAAGATATAAGTAATCATAAAAACCTTTAACATATATAATTTTTAGTTATCAAATGTGTGGATCCCATTTTAAACTAAATTATATTGATTCATCAATGAAACATCATGAAAATTATTATCAATATATCCATAGACACACTCCAGTGCTCTAATAGTAATTAAAGATCAGTTTGATATCATAGAACATTAGGTGGCTCTAAATCAACATTCTACAAAATTCATCAAATGTGATTAGATTTCTATTATCATCATTCAGAACCTATAATTATTTTTATCACTTGTGGTAATATAAAAAATGTAATTAAAAAGATTTAAAATAAAGAGTTTTTCATCATTTACCATGTGAAGTTTGCAGATATTCCTTGGTAAATTTTGGGTATTTCACAGATTCCCCCTAACTTCATTTTATTATAAATTTATAACCAATAGCGGAGGTTGATGACCATGAAACCATCACAAAAGTTTCCTTCAGTCATAGTTAGACCTCCAATAGAATTAAAAGTATATATAAATGAAACTAATATTTCAAAGCGTATAAATATCTATGAACATGTATTTATAAGAAAAATAAACATATTACTTATTTATTTTTAATCAATAAACCTATAATATAATTTATTAGATTCTCCAAAAAAAGATCTTTTAAAATATCCCTAAATATGTAATAGTTTATTCCTATAAATATGTCATTTTCAATTAAATAACTCACCATTGAAAAGATTTATTGACCTAAAATAACTGACTGGTATGTCATATACCCACATTTCTGCTTATTCTACTTGTGTTTATCCTTGAATTCTAGATCAACGACATGAATTAAAAATGAATTAATTCCCCTTTATATTTCATTTCTATTTTAATGATTTAGGATATATTAAAATATAATTGTTAAATTGTTTTTTCAAACATTGACTCCTCCTACCTCACAAAAACATAGTCATACTTTATCCATTTTATTGAATTCATAACTAATAACTATTTTCAACATGAAAATTCATTTACAATATAACTAAGAAATAATTTCTAAAGACTCAACATAGTAGTTTTAATATGAACCATACTATGATTCATTGTTCTATAGTTTGAACTATGAGAACACGTAGGTTATCGTTATATAGCCTCCTGTTTCCACCAATCATAACCAGTGTAAGAAATATAGTCCTCAGATTGTTATAACCTTTCCATGTCATGTCCACCTTTTTCTAACCTCAGAAACTAATAAGAGAAATATTTTCCTCTACACCATGACATTATTATATCATGTCGTACATTATTAACCTATTCTCTCTAGATACTGTTCATCTGAATTTCTAAATTATGTCTTCTTCAAATAGATTCATTTAAACACCCCATAACATTGTGATACTTTGCAAAACTTGGTTCCCAACATTTTTTAGTTAAATAGAGTGTTCCATCATTCTATTTATAAAAAATATTTTACCATGGATGGGAAATTTTGTTCTCATTCATTGGCAAGGATATCTAATATAAAATGTTATATTATTCTTCTTTTTAAAACCAACCCAAAGTCCTCTAGAAAACTCAAAAATCCCCATAAAACTATTTCATGTCTTTTTATGATCAATACCATATTACTTTTCTTCAATGAACCACTAATGTAATGATTCACATGTTAAAAATGAAAATAATACAAAAAACATTAATTTCCAAATCTAAATATCCATAGAGAGATATTTGATATATATGTGACCCTTATCCCTTTATGACAACCATTTTAAGTTCTTATAAAACACCTCAATTTCCCATATCAATTTATATCATTAATTTATTTAATTATCCCTCCAATTATTATACTTTATCTTATACCCGCCATGTCTTACATTGTCAAACATGACAAATTAAGGAGATCATGTGGTGATTTATTTAACTCTATAATACCCAAAAATATTTAACAATATTTGCAAGATAAATTTTAAATAAGGATATAACTATATAAGTGACCTTAATCACCACATTTCATTTATGTATCCAATCATATTGACTTCATTAGTGGAAATTTTTTACCCGATATCATGTTACCCAGCAAAAATACTATAAAATTTATTAACACTCATTTTATAATATTATTGATATGCTCATTTGATTTTTTTCATTCATTCCTTCAATTTTCATATTTTTTTTTCTTATATAATGTTCAAAATTATTTATTATACACTATAAATTTATTTTTCCAAAAATAAGTTTTTTCAATTTTATAAAATAGAATATATATAATGGTTTTAAAATTTTGGAATGGTAGTTAGTTTTTTTTATATGGGACAATTTATTTTTATGAACAATGGATACATTATATAGGTAAAAATAGTTACCATTGCAAGAGTAAATTTGGGTAAAAAGGGTTTAAGCTAGTGAAAAGTGATAACATTGATAAAAAATGTGTGAAAAAATGTGGTTGAATAATTTTCCACCCTTATATATATATAACTCTATTATTAATAAAACAAAATATCTACTTTCCTAGATATTGACATCCCATTATTAAAACGTTATGTGTATTTACAAATATTGCATCCACTCTCAATTATAAAAGGACCCTCCCACCACCCATTCCCTACAACTCCTAAAATTTGGTTTCCATAGGAAATACATACCTATTTCATTCACCTTTAATACTAAATTCATTCCATTATCTTTGGAACACAATATTTTAACCAAATCCCTCCATTTCAATGGGACCCTCTAAGGAAATCTCAAACTTCTCAACATTAGTAATCATTTTTTACATATCATTATTCTATTATATATTTCCATTAAATTTTTAATGTTTAAATACATATGAAATTATGTTATTTCTGTTAATATACCTAATTTTATTATTTAAATTTAATATAAATTAAACACCATTCCACTTTTCCCTTAAGGAAAGAAAAAATGAAATTTTTTCTTGAGTGTGGATTACTGCCTCCAAACTGTGTTGTGTTTCAGTTTACTGAACCACATTAAAACGATGGTCCTAATATTGAATTTAATTAATAATTATTAAATTTGAAACATGTTTTATATTCTTAAATTATAATACATATTATAAATTTCTATCTTTCGATGAAAAATGAAATCATGAACCATGAGTATATGTAGGCTATCGCCACCATGGAAGAATTTATTTTCATTTTTTTATTCACTTCCATTCATTGTTGGTATTCATAATCAGTTTAATGGATAATTTTATATTTTATAATATCATTACGGTTATTTTGTGATGAATTGTAGAACATATTAATGAAATAATCGAAAAAATCATCATTAATTAAATCGTTTAAAATAGGTGTACTATTAGGGAAATCATATTATCCCTATTATGTAATATTTTTATATCAGTTAATTGTTCTTATAATTAATACAAATTCTTTTATATCACACCAATAAATTGTAAATAAGATAATTATTCTTCTATTTATAGTATATTAAATCTCGAAAACCACATAATCATTCAATAATCAGGGTATGTTCATTTTTGGGCCAGTTTAAACACCTACTTGAAAAATGATATGAATTTATATAGTGGATCACTATAGAAACATAATTAATATTATAATATGATATAATGTTTAAAAAATTATTTTATTGGTTCAATAATGGTTTAATTATTAATAAAAATATTAATTAAGAAAACACTTTTTTCATTAATAATGACATAAACATGATCATCCTCAGTGTTACCTTCATAGATTAGAACAAAGAATGTCATTGAAAAAAATATTAAATTTATAAAAATAATGAAACATATAATATAGTAAATCCAATATTATTTTAATTATTATTTTTTAGGAAAAGAAAATATTTCAACACTGTTATTATGAAACTAGTTCCAAATTTTCAAGGTTACTAATTCTCTATCATAAAAATATATAAAAACTAACTAGAATACATGTAGAGAATGATTGTAAATAAATATTTTAAATGATAAAAGGTATTAATATGATTATTAAAAAACTCATTATGATAAATATGTTTTTAAAAAATGAGGATAGTGTCTTTTCAGTGAATTTATGATACAAGGTGAAGATTTTTTCTATCAAATTCATTTATTTGAGACATGTTTTTAAATGTGAACATGATTTAATTTATAATTTATTAATACTCCCTATTTAAATTATAATATGATTAATTATATTTTAATCATGGTATTTGAGGTTCAATTATATTCCCTTCCTTTCAAGGGGTTTTATTAAAATGATACTCATTACATAAGGGTTTTCTTGCTATCAATTTTGATTCATTGGGACATATTAATGTATTAAACTCTTTTTCCTTTGTACGGGGTTATATTTATTTACTAACCCACGATTTTTATATAATTTATTTCAATATAATTAATTTTATATAATAAAAAACCAATTTTGTTCAAATTATTTTTGACTCAAGTTTTAACCCATCCCTTTGATTTTTTTTGGTAACTCTATTTTTGTTCACTATGTTGAGGTCATTCTATTGAACTTATTTCAGATTATTTGGGTTAGATTTATAATTGAATTTATTATGTGTTATTATATCAATATATTATATTTATTCAAATTCCTATCACATAAATCCTTTACAAATATTTCATCCATTATGGAGTATATTACCTATTATGGATTTTGATAGCTCAAATATTCTTTCATTGAGTAATACAGTTTTATCATGAACATTGTTCTTCCATCCATGCAGTTCTCCTAGACAAATATTTTATTATATTCTATTTTATAATCCTATTTGGGAAAATTAATTTTTAATATACAAATGTGTTTTTAAATCTTTTTATGATTACGCTTTTCATTAAAGGAATTTTCAAAGTATTAAAAATGTTGATTCCGTAAACAATGGTTTTATCTTTTAGCTTCAAATTTACTATATGAAATTATATTTTTTTTATGAATCCATTTTTAAAGATTATTTTTAAAAATTAATTTTTTGAAAATCATTCACTTCACTTTTTGAAAAGTTACTTTTTAAAGTCTCATGTAATTTTTCGTTTTATAACAATGTTAAAAATTATTTCTAAAATCAATTTTTTGTTTTCTATTATTTTTTAATTTTCATATTCAAACATATTTTTACTAATTGGATTTATGTAACATTAATTATATTCTAGTAAATTTTTATTTATAATATATAGGATTGAATGTTGGGTATCAAACAACTCAATTATTGATCCAATATTATGTGATACCATTCGAATAATTTTTTTAAGGATATTTTCATCTATATCAGCATCCTTATGAGTTTTCATTTTTACACTAGGAATATTTTATTTTAAAAAATCAACTTTAATTATCTAGATGGATCTTGAAATGTTAATTTATTTCAAAAATTTATTAATTACTTACTATATATTTTAAAATCGTCCTCTTTTATAGGCATGATTTTCCTTCTAAAGTAGTTCCATTATGAACATTCTATATTTCCTTCCATTGATTAAAAGTTGTTAATAGGGATACCATATGATGATTTATTAGGATAATTATTAACATAATATTATACCTTTTTCTCAATATGTTGTTTGATTGATGGATTCATGAATGAAAATTTCATCCATTTCTTGATTGGTGAACTATTGAAAATATATATATTAGTTATTCTGATATGAAAGTTCTTCATTTACTCAAGAAAGATAAGTATGTATTATTTAACCATAAACATTTATTCTTGAAATTAGTTATGATCATATTGTTACTTTTATTTAAATTTGTAAAAGTAATTACACTATGTTTGTTATTTTTCCAATAATGATAATAATTGACAAGGTTTATTATGTATTGTTTGCCCAGTATGTTAATTAATTAATTAACTGGACATAATTAAGTGATGGTTGGGGCCCTAGTATTATATATCCCCAAGTTGTATTGGTAGGTATCATGAGAGAAACAAGATTTGGTATTTCGGTGTATGTCTATAGAGAGTAATATATTTCCTTGAAGGTAAGATTATGATATCTTGTCTTGTGTTATAGAATTAGTTTTTCAACATTATGCATTTCATCTATAAGGAACTAGTTATAATTATCTATGTGTTTTTAGGTCAATTTTTATCCATGGATATATTATTCTTCCATTTTCTTTCTATTATTTCATTGTTTTTTATTATTTTTTCATACCATAATGTTTATACATATCTTATTCTCTCATATTATCTTTGACTATCATCACTAATGTTTATTATACACAAGAACATATTCAATTATTCCTCTAGCATACACTAGGATTTCATTACAATCCATAAGACGTGATTCATTTTTTCACATTGTAATATTATATATAATTTAATTTTAAACAACACGTCTTGAATATTTGAAGTATAAAAATCTACTAATAAACCTTTTGAAATTAAATTAATTCCCTACCCGTACCTCAAAATCTTTTATTAACATTATTCTAGCTAAGACACGATTTGACACCTTCTTTGCATCTTCCATATAAAATCATTTCCAAAACATTAGATTATATTTTCTTATTAGATATAAACATTTACATATATGTGTGTAAATTTTAATCTAATTAATAATGTCATATAATTGTGAATTGATATATAAAACTTCTTATTATGTTTGTAAAACCCCAAAAGCCTTGCGTTCTATATTTAATTTGAAATAAATCATCAATATAGAAAGAAATTTGTGTATTCTACTATTATATTACAGCCTATAAAAATTATCGTCTACCTTTACTATAATTAAATTTATAATATTTGAACACAGTTACATCTTCTACTACCAAGCCCAAAGGGGATTTTTCAACTCATGGAGTTCCATTTTTATATTTCATACATTGTTATGATTATAATTGATTAAAAAACATAATGCTTTCGCGATATAAAACAATTTTAGGTATTTAATTTAGGGATTTCAATTTGGACTCCATTTAGAAATTTTAATGTCTAATTTTACTTAAAATTTAAGGAAACATTACAGTTTTTCCACCACAACACAAAATATAACATATCATTAAATTTTGTTCCATCAACTTGTGAATAACTATTTCACATTAATTATGAGTTAATTTAAGAAATGCATTCTTTAATGTTGTGTTTATTATAAACACACCAATGTATTCCAAAGTAAATATTCTATTCTTCTTTAAAAAGAGATTCCAAGAATAATTCTTCTCAATTAGAATAAACTCCCCATTCATAAAATCAATTCATTTTGTGTGCCCAAAAACCTTCTCAACCAACATCAACACAACATATAAACATAAGTTATGTCACTCGTTATTTTGGGGTTTCATTGAGTTTTCATTTTATTATTCATATTTTAATAAATATTTTCATTATCCAGATGATTATTAAGCCTAAATATATATTTTTAGATATAATCACATCATTCCCATCTCTCGAATAAAAAAATAATTATCATTATGTTCATCATTGTGAATAGATTTCTAAGAATATATCACATTAATTTCATCATTTAAATCACATTATATTTTATGATCATGTGAATCATCAATTTTAAAGGCAACTTATCCTAAGACATCGAGCCCAAATTTTCTCTATAACGACAAATAATATCTTTATTAAGTTTGAACCCATAGAGTATTTCATTTCTTACTCACTTATAAAATTCCCCAATGTTTATTCATTTCAAAACTATCAAATATAATCTTCTAAAAAATTTAAAATGTTGTGATTTTATATTATTTAATTTTAGCATTTTTCTATAAGTTAAAATTATAATAAATATACACCATTTGTTATTTTTCTTGCCTCCAAAATGGCCTCAAGGATTGATTAACTTTTTCACTCCGATATATATAATGATCTAATTAGTCATCTTTGAAACTCCATTTTTCTTGTTGTGTATGGTAATATAAACCCATTTAAATTTTCATGATTTTATATATATTATTATTTTATCATATTTTTAAACTGTGTCCCAATTTTTAATCTAAAATTCATTATTTCATAACAAATTTACCTTTTCATGCATATTTTGGTGTTCTTAAACATTATAAAAATCATGGGTTTTTTATAAATATAATAAACATAAATATGATTAATTCATAAATAAATGTATTGAAATATATATATCTATTTATATGCGTCTTACATTGAAATATAGAAATAAAAATAATTAGCATAATTGGAATTTTATAATAATTTCAACTCCTTTGTGATATTGAATAACCTTTGATTTATGAAATGTATCACTCAAAACGACCCTATTCATTTTAAGATTTATGTTATTATGTTTGAATAATTATAAAATTAATCTACATATATTCTTTTACACAAGATATCCAAGCCTTTTGTGTTATAGTGGATTCTAATATATCATGCAACGATAACTTGGCCTCTCTACATAACAAATACGAAATAGATTTACATTAATTTTATGACCCATGGTTAATATTGAATCATCTATTGACCAATTAACTATAAAGGTATTATTATAAAATATGGATTAATTTCCATTATCAATGATTTTTAAAAACAATTCATATATTATGCTTCAACCCTTTAATGAATTACATTTTCCTTGAATTTAGATCCTTATTATATATTTTTGTTGCCCTGATTCATGGAATCCTAAATAAGATATAATTTGAAAAACTAATAAATATTTTATTAATTCTTATTAAATTAATTTTGAATTTTTTTATCACCCAGGTATGACCCAACAAACCATGGGGCCATCTAGACCAAGATTAACCCTAGTTCTCCACCACAGTCCCACCTCCAAAGGCATTGGGTTGTATTAGAACACTCAACTTATCATCATCCCAATTGGGTCATAGGTATTTCATGTCATGTAAAAATTGTACCAGAGTATTGTAAGTCATAGGGGATGAGTTTTGGAGTTATGTTTCACATGATTATTGGTTTGGGATTTTATTATATTGATGTTGAGGGTATTGAGTTCAGCTATTAGACTAGGGAGACTTTCTTATGTGTGGTGGATATCATATCCATCTTATAGGATCTAATTACATATATTTTAACCCATAACTCTAAAGAATCATTTACATGATATAATTAATTAATTATATTAATCATATTTTGTAAATCAAATTTAGGTAGTGGATCATATTTTCCCTTTTAAAGACTTATCTCAATTTTTGATTTTTGATGTCCTCAGACCCAAAAAGTTGTTAAAATGAAAAATTTCATACGTGGTTGAACATATAATTTTTTTGATCACTCCATTGAGTTATAATTATAGTAATTACCCTTTGAAATTATTTTAGTGAAATCCTAGGAAAATTGAATTTTAATAGATATTTAATAATTATTAAATAAATATTCTTAATCCTATAAGCATGAACGTTGATATATCCTAAACATAATATCATTTGAAAATTATTACTTATAGTCTATGTTGGGAATGTGTTGTTTTATTAAGGTGTTGTTTATGTTATGTGCTCATTTGAGAGGTCTCGAACTGTGCCTTTTTAGTTGATTTAGGTGTTTAACGTTTTATCGGTATATGGAATTACAAATTAATTTGTATCCATTTATATAGGGATTCTATTCACATTTTAATGAACCTTAGATAGAGATATCCATTTACAATATTCACTGAGGTGTAGGAATATATTACAAACTCACACAATAAAGATGCTCGAACAATGTATCATCAAATAAGGTATTATATATTGTTGGTGAATGGATTATGAATCTTCAGCATGATCTCGATGAGGTATGAAATTGAATTTCTCACATTCTCCACATTCTTCACATGTCAAAATTCCAATCCCATGATAATATTTCTGAAATGGTGAAACATGGTAAAAATGATTCTAGAATAATTATAATTATGATAGTTGTAAAATTACATTCGATATAGTTTTTAATAAGGATTACTTTTCAATTTTCATGAAAAATTATATTTTTTCCCTTATACATTTTTTTGATAATGTATTATTGACTGTTTATTTTTTTCATAGAATCGATATTAATTTATATTTGTATATTCCCTTTGATAAATTTATGGAACCTAACAAATTTTATATTATTACCTTAGGCTAATGAATTTTTTTTCTTGATGATTAAAGATCAATGGATTTGATATGTCTACCTTTAAAAACTCTATCATATTAAACCCCCATAATAAAAAATTTCTTATTAACATTTGTTATCATTGAGTGAAAATATAAAGTATCATTCTATAACATTCCTACAAAAAATAATACATAAAATAATAATTGGTAATACCCATGTCAACAAGGTGCATCTTTCATTTTGGGAACCTTCTTAATTAGAACCCCATATTTAAGTGTTCTTGACCCAAAGAACGTTTTTGATTGGTGACAAAATAAGAGGATTCCCTAGTGTGTGTTATTAAGTTAAAATCACACTGAAGGGACACGTTTTGTCCTATAAGAACAATCAATATCCTTATATGCGACACTGGTATATAATATAATATTTTCTACTTAGAATAAAACCTATGTATTATATGAGACCCATGAGGTTAGATGATTTTTTTATAGATTGAGGTGGTTAGGTTTTTAAAAATGGTTTCAATGACAATAACATTATAGAATTGTAGTGAAACTTCATTGGATTGAGGTGTGGGGTCTACAATGAGAATGTTGTTCCTTAAATGGGTCTAGAGTGTAACACTCATGGAAAATGTAATCCTTACAATAATAATTAGTAATATTAATGTTAATAAGATGATCCGTTTCATTAAGGAAACTAATGGATTAAAACTCCTTAGATAGTTCTTCTTGTCTGAGAGTTAAATTCGGTTTGTGACCTCCTTGGATGTTTCTGAGGTTGTGTGTGAGTGTGGGAAATTAACATTGAAGGAACATGTTTTGGAATGTAGTAACAACTATTATTTTTATAAGTGACCCTAATAGGTAATAGTTTTTTATGTTCTAAGAAGACATGATTTTTATTATAGGATACCCATGGGGTGAGATTAATAATTTTGTATAATAGGGAGGTTAGGTCACTACACATTCTTTGTCAAATGTGAATTAAAATTAATCTCTAGATGATCTAATTTATCTTCATCCAAAATACTTTATATTTACTATCCTTGACCACATCATAAAGTATCATTCAATTTGATTCATTTTTTTAGTTAGATATGATCTTAAAAGTATGATATCTTAGTGAATTGATGGATATACATGGGTTTTTATGAGTTTTGATCATGGTTTCGATGAGGTGGATAAAATATTTGACAAAGATGAACAACAAAATGGTAGGAGATTACAATGATGTACTAATGGGGATGGAGGTGGACTCTAGTGGTTTTAGACTAAAGTGGTGAAATATTCATTGATGGATGTGATGGAGGTAATGATGAATAATGTGCGAAACCCATATGCATGTTTTCATTAGATCTTGAAAATCCAATTACACTATGTATAGTCCTCCAGAGAACATATCATGTCTTAAATGGAATGTGGTACTGGGGTTAATGTGGGATATAAATATTAAAAGATACATTATTAGAAAGTATATATCATGATAATTTGAATGAAAAAGTTTACCATAGGGAAATTTATTTCACATGGGGTGTGACTTTGGATCAAAAATTTTGTGTATTAAGACATACAGTTTGAAAATGTACCGATATATATTCATCATTGATCAGTTGGCCCAATGCATTATGTGGGGAGTAGTAAAAATTATATACATTGAGATCCTATCTCATGTTGATCTGGTGGTACATGCCTTTGAGATGCTTAGAAGTCACATGAGGTCTACTTACTATAATGGTTTACTATTCTATGGATATCCCATATGTCATGTATGTGTATGTATATGTTGTGTGTCATATGAAGTAACACGTGAAATAAGTATATTTCATGTTTAATTAGTGATTTCCTCATGACAATTACGTTATTAAGAATGTTCTATATGGAAACTATATACAATCTAGAAAATAGTAGATCTAACATACCTATCACTAAGTTATTATACATTTTGAACTCATGGTGTTCATGTCATGTACTTGATAATTTATAGTGTTTTTCATATCTTCTCGTCTTGGTTTCATAATTAGAAATGTGATTATTCCATTATAAGTAATTTTGTATGTAAAATTCAATGGTACTTGTATTATAAATAATAGGGGTTGTTTCAATGTCATTTGGGGAAGATGATGATACCTAGATTTGAGGAGACATCATTTGAATATGGGTGAGATGTTTGGAGTCAAATATGGTTGAGTAAACACCTTTAAGGAATCCTATGGATAGGTACTGGGACCACATACACATTATAGGGTTCTGTTCCACCTCAACACCAATGGATAAATGGGAACAACTCTTATATTCATAGATAATGCGTCAAAAATTCATGCCAAGATTTAGTACCCCATTGATCAAGATATATTGTGAGTCCCCCATACTATATACAGATCCATTACCCTCCCATGGGGAATCGGTAAAATTACCCACCGTTAATATATAGTTATTTTCAATGTTATAAATTGTATTTTCTTCTAAAATAAGGTTTACATACCCCCATAACTGATTTTCTCTACTCAACAAGGCACTGGTTCCCTATTGTGAATAGAGAGGTGGGGTGGTAGATATGAGGACTATATATTTTGATGATTTTCAATAAAAATATTTCACATACAATAATTCATTATCCTCGATAGATAATATCTAAATATCATTTATATTTAGGATATCGACTTTGGGTTTTTTAAGTATAACATTATTTGGAGTATCTCTATTTTTTAGTATGATGCATTCCCTTTTCAAAATCATCTATAAATACTTGATTATTTTATTATTCCATTATTATCTAGACATTTGATAATTTCTGGTTCCATTGTGTTAATTTACGTCTCCTACAGGTCTTGTGTTGAGTTGACTTATTTATTTACATTACTCTCTGTTTTAGGGCATTATTTTACGTATGTTTACAATCTCCCCAATATGTGACTTATGGACACATGTATTATGTATGTTCATAAATATAACAATTTTGTGGGGACTTTGGTATATATAGAGCTAGAGGAACTAGTGGATCTTGTATATATTGAAATATACTGGTATATGGTAATGGTTTTTTTATTTTTCTTCTCTCCAAAGAAGTTCTTTTAATATGGATCCATTTTTTTTCTCATGTTTGTAATGATCAGTGGTATTATCTATTTTATATTAAACTTTTTGATTTTCAATTTATGTAATTTTACAAGTTAGATGTTGTCTCATACATGCATTGTCATACAGTTAATCTATTTATATTTATATATGGACTGTGGTTTTTGGTTATACATTGTTTAAAAGAGATTTATTTTTTATGAAATATTGATATTGAATAAGTACACCCATGAGTTTTATTCCTTATGTTTTGTATTTTTTGGTCCCTAAACTTTTATGGGTGAGATTCAAGTGGCACGCCTTTATTAAATCCAATCCAAGTGGGTTCAGGTGGGATAGGTCATGTCAAAACCATCATATTTGATGAAAAAACTATCAAGAATCATAAATTTATTATTATTTAATTATTTTTTGAAAATTTTACAACTAATTATTAATTTTTAAACTTTTTATTCATCTATTATATTTATAGAACACATTTTTCATTAATTTAGTATAGATAATATAAATGCACTTATCAATTGTGGGTCCATCTTAATCACTCCTTTCACATATCTCTTTGAGGTATAATGTTTTTTAATTCATTTCAAAATTTCACAAAACTTATTGTGGTTTTTCAAAATTCAATTTTTTTGGGTTTTCCCATTATTTTAACATCTATTCTTTGTTTGAAAAGAATCATGTTATAATAACATTAAAAACATTGAGAGCATGTCAACTACAACAGAAAAAAATCATTGAATTGTTTTCATTGAATATTTATTATGTATTAAGGAATTTTCATTCTTATTATGAAATTTTTAAGACCTATATTGGTCTATTTTTGGTGAAATAAAATTTTTATTGTTTTCACCCGATTTTTTGTTATAGATTATAGTATTTTATTTGATCTTTTATCCTTTTACCAGTACTACAAATACCCCTATTATCAGTGCTAAAAAACCCCTTTTATCAGCGCTAGAAATGCGTTGTTAAAGCTGGAGAAGATAAGGGGGGGGGGGTCCCCTTTTATCAACACTAAAAAGAACTAATAAAAGGGGTCTTTTATCAGCGCTAAAACAAAGCGCTGATAAAAGGGTCTTTTATCAGCGCTTCCTTTATCAGCGCTCTCTTTTTTGCACTGATAAAGGACCCCTTTTATCCGAACTTTTTTAAAAGCCCTGATAAAACATAAAAAAATTATAAAAAAAATTAAAAACAAATTAATACAAATTAAAAAAATTCTGGCAATCGGGGGGGGGGGGCTTTTATAGCGCTTAAGCCCCCCCCCCCATTCACATCACTTTTCTGCCCCCTACAGCACCCCCACACACCCCCTCCACCCTTTATCAATGCTAGCTCCCACATTCCACCATGCGCACGCGCCCCTGCCTCTACCAGGATTTGAATTCAAGACCTCCCCCCTGCGCGCCTAAGCCCTTACCACTCCTCTATTTTGATTTGTTTTCCATTTCATGATATATATATATATATATATAGTTATATTTATTCATATAGAAATATATATTTATATTAATATATATCACTATTTATATATATATAGTTATATTTATTCGTATAGTTATATATATATATAGTTATATTAATATATATATATTGTTATATTATTATATTAATATATATATTTAAAGTGTTATTAATATATATACTTAGAGTGATATTAATATATATATATTTATAGTGATATTAATATATATATATATTTATAGTGATATTAATATATATATATATTTATAGTTATATCAATATATATATGTAGTTATATTAATATATATATAGATAGATAGATTAATATATAGGTATATATATATTTATATATTGTTATTTTAAATAAAATTGTTATTATTTATTATTTAGATAATGATAATATATTTTATATGTAAATATATTTTATTATTTATATATATAATTAATGTTTTAAGTGTGAATATATAAAAAATATATATATAGTTATATATTTTATTATAAATAGCAGTTCATTATAAAAAATTATAAAATTTCAAAGACATAATATCAATATGAATGTAATACCTTGGAATAAATTCATTCTCCACAAAAAAAGCCAATAGTACCCCCTTAAACGAGGCTGAAAATCCACAAAATGATAAAACATCAGGGTATCCTAACTAAAAACTCGGTTTTGGTGGCCTTCTAGACCTCTTTTGGCCTCTAAAAAAACATAACTGAGGTCTCCCAAATCATAACGATGTAGATCATGTCACAGGATTCGATTTGATATGTGGTAGAGCTCAAATGGACACCCAGATCAAAAGATATGGTCATTTGAAGTTCGAGTTGCGGTTTCAACATATTTTGGATCATTTTTTAATTTTTTTAAATTTCTTTAGTCTTCAAATTGTTATTAAATGACTATTTTAATCCATAATAATTATCAAATTATTAATTAAAAATATTTTTTTATTTTTTTATAATCCCATTTCACTAAATATCTTATATATTAAGTATATTACATTTAAATGTATATTTATACTTATCTAAAGTATATTTAAAAATTATATATTATATTTATATCAATATAACTATATTTATATATTAATATATTAATATATTATTTTTAATTTTTTTTGAAGTCGACAATTTATATGTGCTTTTAAAAAAATCATTGATAAAGGCTCCCCCTTTATCAGTGCTAACAAAAAAGTGCTCTTAAAGGGGGTCCCTTTATCAGCTCTAAAAAAAGCGCTGATAAAGGGGGTACCATTATGAGTGCTAAAAAAGTGCTGATAAAGGGGTACATTTATCAGATCTTTTTTTAGCGCTGATAAAGGAACCATTTATCAACGCTTTTTTAAACGCTGATAAAGGTATCCCCCCTTTATCAGCACTTTTTCATTAGCGCTGATAAAAGTGTGGCGCCGGGAAAAAATATTTTTGTGGTAGTGTATATTGGTGTATCTTTTAACTTTTCATTGCATATTTCAATCATGGTAGATTTTTTTATCTTTATTTTATGAACAAAATCAATATTATTCTGGTTGATTTTCCCAAAAATATTTTAACTAATCATGACCTAGTCTTTGTAATCCCACGAAACTTGGTCTTGGTTATTCAAGATATACATTTATCATCTTAGATTCCATAAAATATTTTTGGATGATTTAAAATCACATTGAGTTTAATAATTTATTTCATATACTAAAATTTTTATTTCTTTAAATAATTTTTATTTTTAGGAACCTATGATTGAAATTTATAAACATCACTATCTTTTATTTACTACTTTTTAGTGGTGAAATAAATGATCTTGTTTCACATTGAAGCTTGTATCTTATCTGTTTTAATCTTTTTAAAAATCTCATGATATATTTTAATAAATTTATAATCAACCTATTTTATGTTAATAATTCTATATAGATATGTATAATTATTCTTCAGCTTATAAATACCCTTAATATGCATCATTATCTCCATTTTCAAGGAATTATATTTTTTTATTATATTATCTTCATTAAAATATTCTTTATCAAAATAAAAAAATAATATATTTCAAAAGTGAATATAATTTTCACTCTAACCTATTGAGAGATAAGAACTCTTTTATTTTCATATTTGCAGTCCAAAATTATTTTATCACTATCAAAGAAGCCTTCTTCCTTTTTTAGTCTGTTTCTTATTTTAATATTTGATATTAACATCACTTTTCCATTTAATAAGGACATTTATTTTCTATAATTTTCACCCATTTATTACTGAATAAGAATTTTTTTGATTCCTTATCATATTCTATATCAATATTTTTCATTAGATATTTAGCATTAAAATTATCAATCATGCCATTTTTAAAGGACATTAACTGAATTTTACCTCCCTACTTCCCTTTCCCCAAAAAAGGTCTTTGATAACTTGTGAAATATTTCATCATAGTCTTAAATGATGTATTCATATATTAATTCAACATTATATTATCTTTTATTTCAATTTAATTTTAAATAAAAAAAGGATTTGAAATTTATTCCATTTTTACACTTATATTTTTTCCTCAAGTTAAGTTCTCCTTTCATATTATAAGAAATTAAAATGCAATAATGTGAATTATGGGAATATATATATATATATAAATATTCTATTATTGAAATATTAGTGTCAAATTTAAGAGGATGAATACAGATTATCTTCTCTAAAATAGTCATGTACTTTAAATTTTTTCCATATTCATGAAGGATACTCATGACCATTTTTGCTAAACTAAGAAATTCATCAAATGAATTATCTTACACCATATAGACATAATCAAATCGACTCTGACATAGTTTTAAATTTTCTTAATATCTCTAATTCTCGTATTCATACAATTCATGATACTATATTTACATTTATTTTACTAATCCATACTCCATTAATTTTAATAGTTCATTATATTATGGAAAATATAATATTACATTTATTTCCTCACCATAAAACTCAATATTTATTTGGATTATTTATGATAAATTTGAAAATATTTCCAAAAAATTTAAACAAAAATCTCTAACAAATAAATACCATTTGTTAAGATATAAGTAATCATAAAAACCTTTAACATATATAATTTCTAGTTATCAAATGTGTGGATCCCATTTTAAACTAAATTATATTGATTCATCAATGAAACATCATGAAAATTATTATCAATATATCCATTGACAAACTCCAATGCTCTAATAATAATTAAAGATTAGTTTGATATCATGGAACATTGAGTGGCTCTAAATCAACATTCTACAAAATTCATCAAATGTGATTAAATTTATATTATCATCATTCAGAACCTATAATTATTTTTATCACTTACGGTAGTATAAAAAATGTAATCAAAAAAATTTAAAATAAAGATTTTTGCATCGTTTACCAAGTGAAGTTTGCAGATATTCCTTGGTAAATTTTGGGTGTTTCACAGATTCCCCCTAACTTCATTTTATTATCAATTTATAACCAATAGTGGAGGTTGATGACCATGAAACCATCACAAAAGTTTCCTTCAGTCATAGTTAGACCTCCAACAGAATTAAAAGTATATATAAATGAAACTAATATTTCAAAGAGTATAAATATCTATGAATATGTATTTATAAAAAAATTAAACATATTGCTTATTGATTTTTAATCAATAAACCTCTAATATAATTTATTAGATTCTCCAAAAAAGATCTTTTAAAATATCCCTAAATAT
Source organism: Viscum album (assembly GCA_963277665.1). NCBI lineage: Eukaryota > Viridiplantae > Streptophyta > Magnoliopsida > Santalales > Viscaceae > Viscum > Viscum album. The sequence continues at coordinate 1,707,081,764 of OY728138.1, read as the reverse complement.
TTAATAGTTTATTCCTATAAATATGTCATTTTCAATTAAATAACTCACCATTGAAAAGATTTATTAACCTAAAATAAATGAATGGTATGTCATATACCCACATTTCTGCTTATTCCACTTGTGTTTATCCTTGAATTCTAGATCAACGACATGAATTAAAAATGAATTAATTCCCCTTAATATTTCATTTCTATTTTAATGATTTAGGATATATTAAAATATAATTATAAAATAATTTTTTCAAACATTGACTCCTCCTACATCACAAAAACATAGTGATACTTTATACATTTTTTTCAATTCATAACTAATAACTAGTTTCAACATGAAAATTCATGTACTATATAACTAAGAAATAATTTCTAAAGATTCGACATAGTAGTTTTAATATGAGCCATACTATGATTCATTGTTCTATAGTTTGATCTATCAGAACACTTAGGTTATCGTTATATAGCCTCCTATTTCTGCCAATCATAACCAGTGCAAGAAATATAGTCCTCAGATTGTTATAACCTTTTCCATGTCATGTCCACCTTTTTCTATGCTCAGAAACTAATAAGAGAAATATTTTCCTCTACACCATGACATTATTATATCATGTTGTACATTATTAACCTATTCTCTCTAGATATTGTTAATCTGAACTTCTAAATTATTACTTATTCAAATAGATTCATTTAAACACCCCATAACATTGTGATAATTTCCAAAACTTGGTTCCCAACATTTTTTAGTTAAATAGAGTGTTCCATCTTTCTATTTATAAAAACTATTTTACCATGGATGGGAAATTTTGATCTCATTCATGGAAAGGATATCTAATATAATTTTTTTTATTATACTTCTTTTTAAAACTAACCCATAGTCCTCTAGAAAACTCAAAAATCCCTATAAAACTATTTAATGCCTTTTTTTGATCAATACCATAATAATTTTCTTCAATGAACCACTAATGTAATGATTCACATGTTAAAAATGAAAATAATACAAAAAAAACGTCAATTTCCAAATCTAAATATCCATAGAGAGATATTTGATATATATATATATGTGACCCTTATCCCTTGATGAAAACCATTTTAAGTTCTTATAAAACACCTCAATTTCCAATATCAATTTATATCATTAATTTATTTAATTATCCCTCCAATTATTATACTTTATATTATACCCACCATATCTTACATTGTCAACCATGCCATATTAAGGAGATCATGTGATCATTTATTGAACTCTATCATACCCAAAAATATTTAACAATATTTTCAAGATAAATTTTAAATAATGATATAACTAAATAAGTGACCTTAATCACCACATTTCATTTATGTATCCAATCATACTGACTTCATTAGTGGAAATATTTTACCCGATATCATGTTACCCTGAAAAAATACTATAAAATTTATGAACACTCATTTTATAATATTCTTGATATGCCCATTTGATTTTTTTCATTCATTCCTTCAATTTTCATATTTTTGTGTTTCTTCTATAACGTTCAAAATTATTTTTTAGACACTATAAATTTATTTTTCCAAAAATAAGTTTTTTCAATTTTATAAAATAGAATATATATAATGGTTTTTAAATTTTGGATTGGTAGTTAATTTTTTTTATATGGGAAAATTTATTTTTATGAACAATGGATACATTATATAGGTTGAAATAGTTACCATTGTAAGAGTAAATTTGCGTAAAAAGGCTTCGGCTAGTGAAAAGTGATAACATTGTTAAAAAATGTGTGAAAACATGTGGTTGAATAATTTTCCACCCTTATATATTCATAAATCTATTATAAATAAAAAAATATCTACTTTCCTAGATATTGACTTCCCATTATTAAAACGTTATGTGTATTTACAAACATTGCATCCACTCTGAATTATAAAAGGACCCTCCCACCACCCATTCCCTACAACTCCTAAAATTTGGTTTCCATAGGAAATACATACCTATTTATTTCACCTTTATTACTAAATTAATTCCATTATCTTTGGAACACAATATTTTAACCAAATCCCTCCATTTCAATGGGACCCTCTAAGGAAATCTCAAACTTCTCAACATTAGTAATCATTATTTACATATCATTATTCTATTATATATTTCCATTAAATTTTTAAGTTTTAAATACATATGAAATTCTGTTATTTCTGTTAATATACCTAATTTTATTATTTAAATTTAATAGAAATTAAACACCATTCCACTTTTCCCTTAAGGAAAGAAAAAATGACATTTTTTCTTGAGTGTGGATTACTGCCTCCAAACTGTGTTGTGTTTCAGTTTACTGAACCACATTAAAAAGATGGTCCTAATATTGAATTTAATTAATAATTATTAAATTTGAAACATGTTTTATATGCTGAAATTATAATACATATTATAAATTTCTATCTTTCTATGAAAAATGAAATCATGTACCATCAGTATATGTAGGCTATCGCCACCATGGAAGAAATTATTTTCATTTTTTATTCACTTCCATTCATTGTTGGTATTGATAATCAGTTTAATGGATAATTTCATTTTTTATAATATCATTAAGGTTATTTTATGATGAATTGTAGAACATATTAATGAAATAATCAAAAAAATCATCATTAATTAAATCATTAAAAAAAAGGTGTACTAATAGGGAAATCATATTATCCCTATTATGTAATATTTATATATTGATTAATTGTTCTTATAATTAATACCAATTCTGTTATATCACACCAATAAATTGTAAATAAGATCAATATTCTTCTATTTATAGTATATTAAATCTCGAAAACCACATAATCATCCAATAATCAGGGTATATTCATTTTTGGGCCAGTTTAAACACCTACTTGAAAAAGGATATGAATTTATATAGTGGATCACTATAGAAACATAATTAATATTTTAATATGATATAATGTTTAAAAAATTATTTTATTGGTCTAATAATGTTTTAATTATTAATAATAATATTAATTAAGAAAACACTTTTTTCATTAATAATGACATAAACATCATCATCATCGGTGTTACCTTAATGGATTGGAACAAAGAATGTCATTGAAGAAAATATTAAATTTATAAAAATAATGAAACATATAATATAGTAAATCCAATAGTATTTTAATAATTATTTTTTAAGAAAAAAAATATTTCAACACTGCTATTATGAAACTAGTTCCAAATTTTCAAGGTCACTTATTCGATATCATAAAAATATATAAAAACTAACTAGAATACATGTAGAGAATGATTGTAAATAAATATTTTAATTGATAAAAGGTATTAATATGATTCTTAAAAAACTCATTATGATAAATATGTTTTTAAAAAATGAGGATAGTGTCTTTTCATGGAATTTATGATACAAGGTGAGGATTTTTTCTATCAAATTCTTTTATTTGAGACATGTTTTGAAATGTGAACATGAATTAATTTATAATTTATTAATACTATCTATTTAAATTATAATATCATTAATTATATTTTAATCATGGTATTTGAGGTTCAATTATATTCCCTTCCTTTCAAGGGGTTTTATTAAAATGATACTCATTACATAAGGGTTTTCTTACTATCAATTTTGATTCATTGAGACATATTAATGTATTAAACTCTTTTTTCCTTTGTATGGGGTTATATTTATTTACTAACCCACGATTTTTATATAATTTATTTCAATATAATTAATTTTATATGATAAAAACCCTATTTTGTTCAAATGATTTTTGACTCAAGTGTTAACCCTTCCCTTTGATTTTTTTGGTAACTTTATTTTTGTTCACTATGTTGAGGTCATTCTATTGAACTTATTTCAGATTATTTTGGTTAGATTTATAATTGAATTTATTATGTGTTATTATATCAATATATTATATTTATTCAAATTCCTAACACATAAATCCTTTAAAAATATTTCATCCATTATGGAGTATATTACCTATTATGGATTTTGATAGCTCAAATATTCTTTCATTGAGTAATACAGTTTTATCATGAACATTGTTATTCCATCCATGCGGTTCTCCGAGAAAAATATTTTATTATATTCTATTTTATAATCCTATTTGGGAAAATTAATTTTTAATATACAAATGTGTTTTCAAATATTTTTATGATTACACTTTTCATTAAAGGTATTTTCAGAGTATTAAAAAGGTTGATTCCGTAAACAATGGTTTTATCTTTTAGCTTCAATTTTCCTATAAGAAATTATATTGTTTTATGTATCCATTTTTAAAGATTATTTTTAAAAATTAATGTTTTGAAAATCATTCACTTCAACTTTTGAAAAGATACTTTTTAAAGTCTCATGTAATTTTTCGTTTTATATCAATGTTAAAAATTATTTTTAAAATCAATTTTTTGTTTTCTATTATTTTTTAATTTTCATATTCAAACATATTTTTACTAATTGGATTTATGTAACATTAATTATATTCTAGTAAATTTTTATTTATAATATATATGATTGAATATTGGGTATCAAACAACTTAATTATTGATCCAATATTATGTGATACCATTCGAAGAATTTTTTTAAGGATATTTTCATCTATATCAGCATCCTTATGAGTTATCATTTTTACACTAGGAATATTTTATTTTAAAAAATACACTTTAATTATCTATATGGATCTTGAAATTTTAATTTATTTCAAAAATTTTATTAATTACTTACTATATATTTTAAAATCATCCTCTTTTATATGCATGATTTTCCTTCCAAAGAAGATCCATTATGTACATTCTATATTTCCTTCCATCGATTAAAAGTTGTTTATAGGGATACCATATAATGATTGATTAGGATAATTATCAACCTAATATTATACCTCTTTCTCAATATGTTGTTTGATTGACGAATTCATGAATAAAAATTTCATCCATTTATTGATTGGGGAACTATTGAAAATATATATATTAGTTATTCTGATATGAAAGTTCTTCATTTACTCAAGAAAGATAAATATGTATTATTTTACCATAAACATTCATTCTTCAAATTAGTTATGATCATGTTGTTAATTTTATTTAAATTTGTAAAAGTATTTACATTATGTATGTTATTTTTCCAATAATGATAATAATTGACAAGGTTTATTATGTATTGTTTGCCCAATATGTTAATTGATTAATTAACTGGACTTAATTAAGTGATGGTTGGGGCCCCAGTATTATATATCCCCAAGTTGTATTGGTAGGTATCATGAGAGAAACAAGATTTGGTATTTCGGTGTATGTCTATAGAGAGTAATATATTTCCTTGATGGTAAGATTTTGATATCTTGTCTTGTGTTATGGAATTAGTTTATCAACTTTATGCATTTCATCTATAAGGAACTAGTTATAATTATCTATGTGTATTTTTAGGTCAATTTTTATCCATGGATATATTATTCTTCCATTTTCATTCTATTATTTCTTTGTTTTTTATTATTTTTTCATACCATAATGTTTATACATATCTTATTCTCTCATATTATCTTTTACTATCATCACTAATGTTTAACCTCATAGAGATTTTGAGCTCATACCTTTTTATATTTATATTTCCCCAAGTGTCGAATAATAATATAAAACATGACATTTTTAAAAGGATAGATTATGTGGTTAATTTTTGGTGATTTATAAGACTTATTATTGATTAGTGTTTTCTTATATAGTGAAAAATTCCCTTTTTATACAAAGAACATGGTTTTTGTTAGTTTTGTCTTAATTCTCTAAAACATTAAAACTAAAAGGTGTTATTAAATTAAGTAACTTAATATTTAATCTAATTCATATAATTATGAGATAGTTACATCTATGAATCTATAATTAGTATATAAGTTTGTATAGAAATTATGTGTTTTAGGCACCGGGCATGGGTGTGTGGTCTGAGGAATCATATTTATGTTACTAAACCATCCATAACAGATAGTCCACCTCAAACATAAGTACCAAATAATATTAATGTTTCCTATGTTGTTCTTTCCTTACACAACATAATATATGGGAATATAACCCTATTACAGTAACCTATACTGAATAATCAAGATCTTGAAAGGTGTTTACTTTTGAGGGAATCTAAGAAATAAATATTTTGACAAGATTTTTAACTTTTCTCAACAAAAATATATGATTTATGTATATGGAATATCATTTTTCCCTATATATAGTGATTATTCTATGTGATTTAATCTATACATAATATTTTGAATAACCTAATTAATTTGTTTCAATTATTATAATGTGTAACTCTTTATATAATTAATGAATTGTGTTATTAAAAAGTAATTATATTTAATTATTATATTCAAAAAATTCCCATATATATCTTATCATCTACTACTACTCATTATTTTTTATTTGAAAGAACTTTTATGGAATAGTGGGAAACCATCAATGTTCTATGTACATAAGAATCCAACCTTACATGAAATCATCACTCCATTGCAAATAAATTTGAAAAAGTTTGAGGTTTTTACCGTGAAGACTTGCCATTCTATGGAGGTGACCATAATTTCTGGGTTGTAATTAAGGAGATCCTATAAGAAAAGAGAAATCTTATCCACAGTTTTCACATGTTCCTCCAGTCTGGTTTTGCCCATATTGAAGCCTCAGATCAAAATATAATACTATTTATCAATCCAGGATCCTTGTTTGTCACTCGCATCGACCTGTACCAGTATTTCGTACATTATGTGAGAATCCTCCTCTGATATGTTGATAAAGAAACAAACTTCGAGCATTTCATCATTAGAGTTTATGAGGAGCTCCATGTCCTCCATATCAGCATTTGTTAGGTCAATGAAGAGAGATTCCACAATCTGAGATTCAGTAGTCTTCTCACAAAAGGAGGCTCTAATCTCATGCTTAGCAGGCCACATGGACTTGCTCTTAGGAGAGTCTCCTTCATCAGACAACCCCTTTTGAGGGGGAATTCCTTTACTTGATGATCATGTAACCGGAGGACTATGTAAATTGGAGTAATTCTTTAACCTTTGTGGCTTCTTCACATACAAGATAAACCCATCATCATCCGTAATAGTATTCTAACCTTTCTTTGAAGAGAATGTATTATCAAATATATATCCAACTCATCCTTTATTTACAAAGCAACAACACTAAATCCAATTTAATTTCAACCCAATGTCCCACTACCATAAATCAATAATAAAAAGTGATTTATAATTCCAACAATATTTTAGTTGAAACTGAAAAAATTATGGATGTAATAGAATATATAAAATTAAATGACAACTGTTAAACCACTAATATTTCTAGAAATATGTTAACTATTTTTTTATACAACAGTATGAAATTCCGTAAGTACGTGGTATAAAATATTGATAAAGTAATTAAAATAATGTAAACTTTGAATAAGAAAATTTTTTAACACACCTGAAATAGTTTTTATGTATGTATGTTATTGTAACATTATTTAAAATTTAACATAGGAATATATAATCAAAAATATATATATTTGTTTTAGAAATTACCAATATATATGATCATGGGAAACAATACCAAAACCTTGAATGCTGAATGCATTGGTTAAGAAATTGGAGGTATTAGTTATTTTATGATTTATTAGTGTTGTCAAGTGACCATGCACTCATACCATGTAGGGGATGACCTAGAGGTAGTATACTCTATATTTTTGTGTAGGTCATGCAGGTCGACCATGTAGCCTATTAAATATTAATATTTTTTTGTTGTGAAAATATTATATAAGATGGTAGAAATTTTCTAATCCCACACTTATCAAGAAGCCCCATACGACTCTTCCAATTTTGACTCCCTCTTTCTCTCCCTTCCTCAAGGCTTCAAACCCTGGACATCTCTGTAAAAAGTCATAATTTTAATGTATATGATCCTATAATTCCTTGTCATAATATTATTCATCCATTTTTATCTAATATTTTACACCCTAGAGTACATGGTATCTTAGGGTTATGAATTTCAATGTTTAACTACGTAATTCTAGAAGTAAGGGTTTTGTATTTTCCCTTAGGGACCTCAAATATTCTCATTTACTATAAAATCGTCATTTTCAAGAGAAATCAATGATTAATGGAGTGGAACCTATATTGATCCTATAGAAACCCAATAATATTTTTAGATATTATACATTATTTCTAATATAAATATCAATTAAAAAACAAGGATCCAAAAGGCCAAGTGAATCCAGATGACTGGGTACATAAAACATCAACATGAAAGTAAAGAATTTTTATTTTAATCACAATAATGATCTCTTAAATCCATTTGATCTACTAAAACATCACTGGATAACACGGGAAATACATAGATAAAATGTTTGAGATTAAAAATACTAGTAATGTAATGAACATGATAATGAAACATAACTTTTGAGTTAAGTTTATAACATAGTATGGTAAAATGAAATATCAGAAATAATCATTTGGGAGGATAACATAAAGAAAATGGTATCAAAAGATCATGGTAATATAGTATATTTGGTGTCAACACAAAACATAAACTAGTCTTAAATCCATGTTAACTTCCAAGACTATATCACATTGTGTAAATATCCTCATAGTAGATTAGGTTTACTCCATAATCTTAAACATAATGCATCAGGAGATAAAAGCGTAACCCAATGCATTAGAGATCTATCTAGTAAAACACATTAAAACATCTCAATGATTATTTATTCCACAAAATTAAATCAATCATAATGCATGATCATAATAATTAACTATAGAAGGAAATGGGTTACATAATATTTCTTCATTATATAATGAAAGGAAATTTCATAATGAATGAATTTGATAAATGTTCATGAGGCATGTATTCACTTCTTAACATAAGGTAGAATAAGATTGGTATATATATGAGAGACATAAAAAAATAATTTATAATCATTACATATATTTAAAAATATGGAGAATGTGATCTATATAGATAAAGTTCACAACCCCAAGAAAATGGTAGTTTAATGAGATCTCATACCTTGAGTCAAACTCATCACATATTTTTTTATATTAGTGAATAATAAAATTATGTTAGTTATATATTTCCTTTGGAACATTTTTTAGGTTTATTACTCCTTTTATTTTATTTCTTATCATGTTATATTCGATTATGTAATCATTTAGGTGCATGATAAAACATTTTGATAATATTCATCTCATGTGACCAAAATCAATTTCTTATGTTGAAAATAGTAAAATAGATTAGTATATCATAGTATTGAGAATAATAATCAAGAAATAATCATCATTTATATACATCAATTTTACTTTTGAAACAACACATGGAATATGGTTATGAAAAATAAACTATGTTACAATTATTATGAAGGTATGTCATATGCACGCATGTGAAGCATTGACATTTTAAAACAGTCATGATGTAGAGAATGTGGGTGTTATTTTATCATTACAAAATTATAATTTTATCTTAAATGATGTTTTATTTATTTAAATACAAAAAAATATTTATATGTATATATATATTCCATTTATGTTATGTGGTAATGAAAAATGAAGCACATCGCTTCATAGATGTGGTAATCCACATGTATGAACGAATGAAATTATTATGATTCAATGAATTGAAATATAAGAAAATATATGATATATTAATTTACTGCAAGATAAATTTTTCTTTAATATCGTATATATATATACACATTAAATCCATCAACATAAATAGTATTTAAAGGTAATGATGGAGTACTAATTATATCGGTTCACAAGTTTGTTGTCCGCAGTATACAAGAAGGATGGTTTTATCTCCCATTTGATGTAAAAGGATATAAAAGTAGTATATTTAATTTATATAGTAATATATCAATATATAGGGGAAAATTATTTGATTAAGTCATAATGTTTTAATTACATTATAATTCTTTTGAAGAAAAAATAAAACAAAACCACCTGGTTATGAATGATATATATTCTTCGAACAACCTCTATAGGTTTACACCAAAAGCCTTGCTAGGAAGGTTTTATAATAAAACTTGGACCTCTATAACATGGTAAAGGGTTGTATGTAATTGATTTAGCCATGTATTTTTCGAAAAAAATGTATTTGAAGTATTAATAAAATAGTAGAGGAGGTACCCTTTTATAAGTGAGGGGAGGGTCACTATTGGAATTTCATAAAATAATAAATTAATATAAAATATTTTTCAGGAATATAGGATCCAAAATGATATAATTTGAATAAAAGATGGGTATGGGTCTAATTAATCTCATATAATAAAATTTTTACAAGTTTAGGTAATTTTTTACAACTATATTTCACTTTTAACGTGTCTTAACCATTTTTTATGATTACCATTTTATCAAAAATATTCTCTTTAGGGGTCAAGGTTGTCTCTATAAAAGGAAACATTGTCTGCTAATGGACCATGGTGTATATTTTCATCCATATAATAATATCCTGCCAAAAGACCATATTTTTATGTATCTTAAATTATTTTTAAAATATTATTTATTATAAAATAACATTAATGTCATTTCTAAAACTATTCATTTATTTCGAGTTTTAAAAAAAAAATAAAAAAATGGAATTGTAATCTAATCCTTTAAAATATCTCTAATCGGTTATATATATCTAAACAATTAGTGAAAAAATATATTTCCAATAATATTAATTTTAATATTTTTATAATTATTTTTTAAATTATTCTATAAAGTAAATGAATGTTGGGTTAGTGTTTCATTAGAATTTATAATAATTATTTAATCACTGAAAAATAAAAAAATAAAAATGATACATAATTTATTTCTCCATCAAAGGTATATTTATAAATAAAAAAATTCATCCTTGTCACAAAATAATATATTTTTTAACATTTAAAAAGTAACAATTTTGTCTTTATCATTTAATTAAATATTATAAAGGGAAAAATAAAAGAAATATATAACAAAGTGTAAATAAATTTTAGAATTGTATGTAAAGTTATATAATAAACTTATCCATTAGTGTAAATTAAAGTTAGAAGTTTAATTTATTGTCATTATAAATAAATTTTTAAATATAATTACCTGATTTACTCATACAATTACTATAATTGTTAACTATAGTTTACTATTCATAATGGAAAAAAATAAAAGGGCCCAATATAAAAAAATTGGATATGTTGTTTACAAATATGGAATCCTTTTTTCAATATCCAGCTAAAATAATTTTCCTATTTTTACTTAAAATTTTACCTATGAGACGTGATGAAGAATTGTTCTTTTGAAAAATGTCTTCTCATGTCAAGAAAATTAACTTATATCATAATTTGGTATGTATATGATTCAAATGTGATTAATTTGATTCCATATATCTAAATAATACATATGATTCTTTAATATTAAAATAAAATCATATTGTTACATTTAAATAACATAATTTTTGGATAAGAAATGATTGTTTAACAAAGAAAATGATATTTTCAGTATTTATTGAACAATCACTATTTCAAAAAAGTCCCATAATTTTACCCTAAGTTATTATTTATGTATTATTATAAAATTTTATTTCATTTTTATAAATTATGATTTCTAAATTTTATAAAATTTAAATATAATTTATTCTAGAAAAATCAATAAAAATGTTTATGAAGAAAAGTTATTTTTAAAAAATTAAATTACAGTAATTAAAATTTAATGATTATTTACTAAGAAGTTAACAATACTGAGTAGGAACATTATACATATTTAAAAAATTAGATAATAATATTCATACCTATCAACTTAACAACAAGATTATATTGTCTATATTTAAATAATAATATGTCATGGTTCATTTAGGATCAATGTTGCCTACCGTATACATTATCAAACATAGTTTTATATTTTATATATAAAATAGAATGTTAAATTCTTCCCCCCTTAAAGAGTTTCACAATTGAAATTTCATATTACATTATAAGGACAACACAATTGAGGGTAATTTTTCATCATGCCTTCCACCAGTTCCCAGGTTGGATCTTCATATTTATCTTTATGCCATAAAACATGGACCTGGTGAGTTTCTTTATTGCATAAAATATTATCTATGTTGTCAAAAATCACCATCTGCTACTCCTCAGAAGGGATTCGTTTTCTAGTTTTACTACCTATGAATTTAATAAATGTTGGGGATCTGTTATATACATTCTTAAGAGTCATACATGGAATGTGTCATGTACTTGGGAAAGGGATAATGGGAGTGATAGTCAATAACCCAAAACTTATATTCAATGTAAAATATCAAAGGGGAAATTATACTTGGGGATTACCTTTCCCTTCTTTTCAAATCTCTTGACTCTCTTCCATATAGACATACAGAGAGACATTTTATCCTTAACTACAAACTCTAGGTCTTATCGACGATTTCTAGCATAGGTCTTTGGTAGATTATGAGAAACCATTATGTGTTGCTTAATGGAATTGAAATTTTCTAAAATTTCAATTTACAATAGGCTGTGTTCACTAACTTCACCCAACATGTAGACATTTTTCATCTCTTCAAAAAAATAGATTCATAAGAATCCATTTTAATTATTGATTGAAAATTATTATTTTATGAGAACTCAATTAAATGAAGTTGTTCATCCCATACCCCATCGAAGTTCACAGATCATTCTCTTATTGTATCTTCTAATGACTTAATAGTGCACTATGATCGGCTATATTTTTGGGAGTGATAATTCATACTACTATTCATCTCATTATATCATGTTTGAGGCACTTCCAAAACATTACGGTAAACCTGGGATCTATGTCTCATAAAATCAATAGTGGTTTTCCATACAACTGCACCTTCCTTTGGATTTATAACCATGTAAATTGATCGAATGGGAATTCCCATTGGATTATAATGAAGGGACCAGTCTTTATAAGAAGATCCACTAAAAAATATATGGAATTATTTCATCTTTATCTATTTGGAAGACTCGTGAAAAATTATATGGGGATGTTTTTACATTTCTATGAAGGTAATGGAAATGGTTACATCATACCATTAGGCTTTTTTTCCATTCATTATTCACTTACTGAAACAACAAAAACATTTATGTATATTCCATGATCAACTACTTCATATTTTCCCTCCAATAGTGCTCATGGAAATATCAATAAATATTTATACTCCCTATGTTGATGGATAAGGTCAATATTTTTGAATCATTCCACAACTCATTCTTTATCTTTGGATTTAATGTTTCACATAGTCATGACGGAAATCTTACAAATCCTTATTTTTCAATTTGGAACTCTATGGATTTCCATTTTCTTATAGATTTCGCCTTCTTATGAATTTTAACACATTATCTTTTAGAATCCTTTGTCTTCTTTATAATGGATGTTTGAGTAATAATTTTATAAGGTAATGTTGATGTTCTATACATTATGATTCCCATGTCCAACCATTTCATTTATAAGAAGATTGGATTCATCACAATTCTCATCACTGATAAAGTTGTCTCATACTTTTACACGGGGAATCATCCACATTTTTTCACTCCCATGATTGTAATGTATTGAGAATTCATAGACTTTGATTAACTCTAACCATATTCGAGGGAGAATATTAAGCTCCATCATTTTGAATATATATTTGAGGCTCTGAGGATCTGTATATATTTCTAATTTGTCCAATAGAGATAATGTTTCCATATTTTCAATGAATAGTTCAATTAATCCAACCCCAAAACAGGTTTTGGGTAGTTATACTCATAATCATTCAACTACCTTAAGGTTTTGTTTATCACTTTGTCACTTTTCATTAGTACAATATCCAAACCCTTCATTAAATCATCACTATATACAATAAAAATTTCCCAACACGATGGAATCGTGAAGACTGATGTTGTGATACATCACTTTTTAACTCATTAAGGAACTCTTCACATTAAATATTCCATGAAAACATTACTCTTTGTGAGTCTCTATGGATATCTGTTTTAAAAAACAAAATATATTTATCACAAATCATCCATAATGTCTTGCTAGAACACGGAAACTACGAATATCCATTATATATGTTGCTCTAGGACAAATGAATTTTTATTATAAGGGTCTACATATTTAAATTTTGGTGACAAAATTACTCATCATTGAAACATCCTTAATCCAGAACTCGCATTTACTATACTATGCCTATATATTCACTATTCTTGAAGTATTTAGAATAGCATTCAAATTCTTCTCGGTTACCATCTTTCTTTTGGTGTATATCACAATATAAACTACAAATAATTCCACAAAATTAATAAGATAATATCTAATGACACTATTCATTATGTTTATAAATATTTATGGAGACTTAGTGGGCCTTAAAGGTATCATTGGGAATAAATAGTGTCAATAACTTGTTAGAAATGAAGTTTTTTGGAAAATCATCCTTCTTCACCATTAATTGTAGATATCCAAACTATTGGTCAACCATAGAGAAATATTGTTCACAATTTATTTGATAGGACAAGATATATATCCATGATATGGGATTCTTGTTTTTTATCATTATGTTGGTGACTTCATAATAATCAATACAAAAGTTCATTGACTCATCATTCTTCTTGATGAAAAGGACAGATACACTTCATTGTGAAGTTAGAGATTGCATAAAATCCTTTTTTAGATTCTCTTGTAACTAAATATTTAGTTATTCCAACTCAATGGTTTCCATTATTTATAGAATCACAGCTCTGGGAAGATATCCAGGTAATATATCCATTGATAATTCAACCTATCGGTTAGGAGGAAGACCATAAAACTCTTCTGGGAATTCATCATTTTAATCCATCACAATGAGCATGTATTAAAGAATTATTCTATCATTTTTCTTGATAATTTTCACTATATATTCTTAATCATAAAGAAATAATCTCCAATCTTTAGTGGAAGATCACCAAGGATATTTATCCTCCACCTTATACATGTACAAAACAAGAGAATGATTTAAGATGTGAACAATGACCTCCCTCCCCTTCCAGTAGATATTGGGTTTATATAATTATATCCAATCCATATCCAATATTGAATCAAACTATACTAACGGAATTAATATTATATTTTACTGATGATTTATTCCACAAACGTAGACTAGGGAGTAGTTATATACTTGGGATGAAATAATTACTCGGTTTGTTCTTCTCACAGATGGCTCAACACCAATATTGTGAGGTGGTGTTTCAATAGTTCATCTAAAATTAAAAGATATAAAATAATGTGTTTAATTGTAATAAGCATGTAATTTATATATTCTTTAATGAATAACCAGTTTACTTGTTACCCCATAAGTTTTAAGATCCACCCGAGAAGTCGTGATAACATATTCTCTTACTCTCTCTCTAGGCCAAAGAGGTTGTTTTTGTAAGATGTCTCTCACATAGATTTTCTTACATCATTGGATTTTATATTTCCCATGTTCTATACAGTTGAAATTTTTTTTTAAGGATAATTTTTAATGTGAACCTTCTTTTCATCTATCTCATTAGTCATCTTCTTCATATCCTTTTGATGTTGATTATCCTTATTCCCTACTTTACAACTCTTGATTCCACTTTTGGTTCCCTTGAGCTAGTTTATAAGGTGACTCTTCACACACTTTTGACACATGGAATTTTGGGTTTTCTTTCCTCCATGATATTTATTTATTGACCATCTCATGGAAAATTCATTTTTATGATTTTTATTCCATCCCCACAAGAACACTAAGAGTAAAAAAATTTCATCTCAACTATGAGGGAAAAATGTCAATATCATTATGGAATTAAAAGTCCTAAATCAGTAATGATTTTCTAGACTCAATTTTTACCCCCTAAAGAAACCATCTACCTTACATTTATTATCAATGTAAAATCCATAGGTATACCTTAAAATCCTTGTGAAGTATTCCTCATATGACTCAATAGAAACCTATTCCTTTTTCTTTAGTCATAGTAATTCCCTCTTAGTTTTATGATGGGGTTTTTTCGGAAAATATTTATTGAAAAACATGTTCATGAATTCTACCCATTCCCTGGAATCAATTACCTTTTCGGAATTTTTATTCTTGATCAATGTCTACCACTGATTGGATTCATCTCCATGTTATAAATGTCTTGCACAAGATTATATTCTTCTAAAAATTAGATGATAGCGAATATATTCTCAATAGAGTTAACCCATTGTTCTATGATGAGGGGGTCTGAAGATCCACTAAAGGTAATAGGACTTTTTCACATAAAATACTTCACTACAAATTTCTATTTATTAGGAGGAGGGAATTACTCATGATTCAATTTATTATTATTATCCTGGGCCAGTTGAGAAAGTAATTATAGGAATTTATCATCCCCCACTACCATATGGTTTGGCATATCATTTGTGAAATCCTAAAATTTTCTATCACATTGGTCATTCGCACAATTTCTCCTAGTTCCCACCATTGACTAAAAAACAAAAAAAAATTATGAATACATTAACTAATAAACATTGAAAACGTAAAATTATAAAAGTAGATGGAATAAATTATAATTGATAAGTATATCATAACATATAGGTTTCTTTGTTTTAATATAGGTTATCCAAGCTAGTGATTCCAATTACTTCTTAAAACCTAACAATATTTTCAAGTACTTTATAATGTTTAACAATGTGTTTGTTAATTTCCAAATCATATCCCCTAGGTGTTTCATTCCAGGTGTGTGGAAATGGAACTTTATCGTATACTAGGTGATAATTGATTCAATGCCTAATTCACACCTTTTTGTTTTGTTACCCCTATGAAAAAAAATTGTGCTCCATGTCCACATATTATATCATGAAAGGGATGTAATTTGTTATAAACCACCCTCTTTATAATTTAAAAAAACTCCAGAATATTTTTATTTACATTGAAATATCTCTACTGTTTTCACAAAATTATTCATTTTATAGTCCCAAAAAATAACTAGAACATATTTGGATAAAAAATATGGTGACCCGAGAATTGTTAAAAATATTATTACATGATTTATAATATAAAAATTAATTAATAAAAAACAAGGATTGAAAATCCCTAATGTCTCAAGAATACTAGTTTAGTAAAACATCAACATAAGAATAAAGCATATTTATATTATTCTCTATATAAATATTCTAAATCCAGTTTATTTTACAAAAAAATATGATATAAAATTGGTAATACATTGGAAAAATGGATGATCTAAAAAATTTATGTGAATAATCATAATAAGGAATCATAACCTGCAAGTCAACGACATATCATGGTATCATAAAATTAAAGGATCATGTATAATAAAATTGGAGAGGAACAGAATTAACATGGTATCACAATATCATAGAAAAAATAAATAAGGTTGAAACAGAAAACATGACATAAGAATAAGTCAAGGTGAACATTCAAAGATAACATCTGTTGGTAGATATATTCCCATAGTAAATTGGATTTCCTCTATTTTCTCATATATAATGTTTCATGATAAAAAAGATTTACCCAGTGAAATATTGTTCTATCTAAAAACGCCCTAATAACATGTTAATTATTATGTGTTCAAAAATTGGAAATAAATCATGTTGTATGATCATAAAAATTAACCATGTAATGAAATTGGTCGCATACTATTTAATTGTATCCTAATATAAGGATATTTCATAATTAATGAATTTGACAAACGGAAATAATGAATGTATTACACCATCTATGGAAGGGAGAATAATACCGGTACATATTTGAGATATATATTTATATATATAAGTTATTATCATTCCATAACATTTAGTTGAGATATAAAGTGAGTTGGAGAGAGAAAATTCATAACCCAAAGAAAGGGGTGGCTTAAAGAGATCCCTTATCTTGAGTTTGAATCGATAAGTAAGTTCCTTGTCTTCATGCATAATACAATTATATTAATTATTTACATTATTAATTACCCTTTTAGGTTTAAAATACATTTTGGTATTTAATATCATGGTATATTCAATTACATAATCAGTGAGTTTCATGTCATTCATTTTTATGATATTCATCTCATGTATCTAAAATCACATAGGTAAGTTTACTAAGGTCAAATAGATTATTATTTAACATATAAATAATAATAATCAATAAATAATTTTTTTCTTTTATAGATTAATTATAATTTCATAACTAACCATGAAATATGGTTAAAAGAAATGTACTATGTTACAATCATGGAGACGGTAGGTCATACGTATGAATGTCTGACATTTCCATTTTCAACAGTCAATATGGAAATAAGTAAACATTTATTTTATCATTCCATATTTATAATTATATCATAAATATCATATTATTTATATAAAAATTTTACATATATCATACATGTTATGTGGTAATGAAAAATGAATCACATCTCTTGAAGGTGGTGGTTATCCACACTTAGGGACAAATGATGTTATTACCGCTCAATGATTTAAAATAAATGAAAATATATTATATATTAATTATAAACAATTATTAATATTTCATTAATATAATATATATATATATATATTAAATACATCATCATAAAAATCATTGATATGTGATGATGCAAAAATAATTACATCAGTTCTTGAGGAAGTTGTTTCCTATAGACTTGAATGATGGTCTGGTTTCCCATTTGATAGTAGAGGAGATGGATATAGGATACTCCATTAAAAAATCACATATAATTATAAGTTAGATACTTATTTTATAATATAATCATGTATTAATAATATTTTAAAGAGTTTGAAGAATAAATTAAAACAGAACGCTTAGTTAGAACGATACCTCTTCTTTGGAGAACCTCTTTTGGTTTAAACCAAAATCCAACATATGAGGGTTTTCTAATCAAAAAAATAAATCATGGATTTTTAATGGATGTGATTAATATATTTTTATAATTATTTTCTAAAATAAAGGGTTCTTTATGTGTAATGATAAAGGAGATGAGGTTTCCTTTTATAAGCGAGGGGATGAGAAATTTTAGAATTTCTTAAAAGTTAAATTCTTATAACTTTTTTTAAATGATGCCGATGAATTGACATAATTCAAATATAAGATTATTATTGGTCGAAAAATAATCATATAATAATAGTTAGAAAAGTTTACGTGATGTTTGTTCCCTTAAATTTTGCTCTAACATGTTCCATCCATTTTATGAAAAATATATATATAACGAATTGTTCTACTCCTTCTGTCTCATGATAGATACAATAGAATGATTAAATTATAATTAATAGGACATAGTATATTTTAAATCTTATGAAAATAACTTGCAAAATGATAGGATATTTAGGAATTTTAAATCAATTAATTAAATATTGTTTATTATAAAATGACAATAATTTCATTTTTGGAATTATTCATTTATTTTGGCCTTGATAACAATATCAAAAAAGGGAATTAGAATAAAATCATTTAACTCATATATAATAGCATTTATTTATCCAAAAAATGATAAAATAAAATAATTATATCTAATTATATTACTTATAATATTTTCAAAATCATTTATTTTATTTTTCTATTAATTAAATAAATGATGTTTCACCATTACAAAATCACTTACTGTAATTTTTTAATCGCAATAAAACGATAAATAAATTACCATGATAGAAAATAAGTTACATTTTACATAATTATTTTGAATAAAAATAAGTTTATTTCTTTAACATCATGAGTTTTTAATGTGGGTTATATATTCGATTGCGTAAAAAATATGCCACATCGTGCTAAAACAAACTACTAAATAGTATTATTTAAGTGTGATTATTTTTATCTTTCCATTAAATATTTGCAGATAAATAGGAATATCTAATTTATGAAATACATATATAGGTCCTACATAGTATAAATTTATTGTTAAATTATTAAAAAATAATATCACAATTTTTAGTAAAGTCATTTAATTCTTTAAGAATATGTTTTCTTCAAAAATGAGTTTTCTTCTTCATATAAGTTAATATTATAATTAATCTCTAAAAATTGTAGAAAATATATATAATAAAATTAAATTCATTTTTCAAAACATAATATTTAAATTATTATATGTTGTAATTTTGATAACATTCGTAAAAACCTAATTTTTTTTAATAGTAAAAAATGATGTTTTTATAAAATACAATTTATTTATGATGTCGCCAAGATATAATTATTATATATAATTTTTTAAATTATTTAGTGGCTTTTGTACGATATTATATAAAAATAATTCATAAAATGTAAATTATATATTATTTCATGATAAATATGAAAATATTTTGCAGTGTTGACGCATTACTTGCGTAGAAAAAAATAAGTCAGATTCAGTGTCTTATATCTTATAATTTAGAGGTAGAATGTATTTTCATGACCTTATTTTTAAATATCATTTATTAATTATTATTTAAACTTATTATTTATTGTTTTTGAGTTATATAAGAATACTTTTATCGAAATAATTGTGCAATGCCTCCATAGGCCAAGAGAAGTCAAATCAACATATTAAATAAGTCAACATGGCATGGATATGATAAAAATTACTTCATTAAAAGACATAAAGGATTATATTTAGAATAATTTTATTATATTTTTGATATTTAATTTTGAAATTTATGTATATTAAATAATTACCATCAATTAATATACAACACAGATGCAGTGCTTGTGTAAGAAAAAGGAAAATCAATAAATTAATTTTAAAAACTCTTAAATTAAAATGAAAAGGAATAGAAAATGAGTGATTCAATTCATAAAATTATGTATCATGAGAAATTTCCAAAAAAAATCATTCATGAGTAAAATTTTTGACCTTTTTGAGCCATTCGGTAGACATTAAGTTTGCTATAGTATTTTATTGAAAGAAACGTCAAACATGTCTCACAATTTTTTTATGAGAATAAAATTTTAATATGTGGTTACCCAAATTATATGTTTGACCATGAGTATTTTTTTAAATAAAAATATCTATCTTCATTGTGGTGATTTCTTTTTAATTTTTAGTGAATATATAATTACCCTAAAAGCATGCACAATGCTCATTCAGAAATTATTTAATTAATAAAAAAATAAAATAAATGATATTAAGAATATTAAAATAAGTATATTTGTATATAATTAATTTTTTATATGATTTTCAAATAAAAATTGAAATATTTATGATATAATAAAATAGTTGGTTTCAATATTACATATTTTCTTGATTTTTTTAATTCCAAATTAATGAATATTATAAAATTTGACAATAATGATATTTTTTTGAATTAATATTTTAATACAATATTTAAAAACCATAAAATTATTATATAAGTAAAATGGGATATTATATGGTCTCAAATTCCATACCATATAAATTAACAGTTCATTTCTAAGTCCTTAGCTCTAGAATATCTTGGTTATATTTTAATATTTTGAGAAATTCCAAGAATTTCCCTCCCTAGCCTTATAAAAAGGGAACATATACTTCTTAATCATACAAAAATAAAAACCATTTTTGTTAGAATAAATCCTACCCAAATATTTTAATATAGTCCCTGACACATTCTTTAGGTTATTTAGGAAGAACAACAACCTTACTGGTCCTATGGTGTTAAGTAAAGGAGATCAACAAAAGAAGAGGTATCATTTTTAATACAAAATTTATAATTTGTTTATTTTTTACATCCCTAAAATTTTATTCAAACATTATAAACTAATAAATTTTGTATCTAAAATGAACCTAGGTTTTATTATGTCAGTTTAATGACCTATATCTCTATTCACATTAATTAAATGGAAAAATAATTCATCATTTATGTGTACGGAGGACCACCACCTCTCGAATCAATACAATTAATTTTCCATCGCCATCTATCATGAATGAATTATAATTGAGAAATAAATTTATATATATCTTATTTATAAAATATTTATTATTCTGAAATGATAATATATCATTTATTTTTTTAGCTTTACATGCATAGGAAAAATGATAATGTCATTCATGTGTACATGTAGACTACCACCTTCACATAGTGATGTGATTTTTTTGCATCATCACATCACAATAATGATATATATAATTATATTTAAAATTTTAATATTATATTTATGATATTATTATCATTATTTAGGGATAAAATAATACTTACCTTATTTTTATAATTATCATTAAAAAATGGATTTGTTACTCATGAATATGTACGACCTATTATCACCATGATTGCAATGATGTTAAATTTTCATAACGATATTTAATGGTTAGATTTAAAAGTATAATTGATTTATAAAATTTTTAATTATTTCATTGTTATAATTCATTAAATTATAGAGTAATTAAATTTTTGGGAATAGTCATATAACTAAATTCATTTTTTACTTACAAACTGAATATCCGCAAAAAACTTAATGTGAACTTAAATAATTAAGTAATTGTTATAACATAGAAATAATTTGAATAAAAATAAAAATAAAATTGAAAATTTTTATCAAGATATTAAATAATTATCCTATCTATATTATTCAGGAATATAAAGAATTTACATGATGATTCAAATATAATTTTTAAGGATCTTTAAATGAAAACCCAAATTTTAAACGTTTTAAAGATTTTTCTACAAAAACACTATCTTTCATGACCATGTTTTTAAAATGATTTTTATGAATGTATTTATATAGAAATAAATATATGAAAAAATATATTTTTGACTTTCTCTATAATATTTTCAAAATTAATTCTTTTTAGGGTTTTATATTAAGTACATTATTTTAAAAACCCTCATTTGAGTAACTCTTTCATTTTTTTATATAAGTAAATAAGGAATTATTTTTTAATTTATATATAATGAGAAGGTTCAACCCCTACAATGAAAATTCAAATAAATAGTATTTATTTTATAAAAATTCATAGATATTTTTATAAAAATTGTTTTCTTTATTGGGTAATTGGTTTATAGATTTTAAAATTTATTTTCTATATAAAAATGGTATTTCGAAATTGAAAAGTGTTGTAAAAATTTGGTTAAATGGGATTTCAAGGGTTTTATTCCGGATATTATCCTTGGATATTATTCATTAAGGGTGAGACCATATATTTTGAGTTGAGCATATTATGTATTCTATGATGGGTGCACTTAGTTTTCACTAGGTGAGATCATCATAGCTTATATGATGGGTTTGCCAAGATAGTGTGCCAATGTATTCGGTAATGATTTTATACTACAAATATATTACTTTAAAATATGGTTATTAAATTTTTAAGGGTTCTATGACAATGCTTTCATAAGTCACCTATTATAATTCTCTATCTTACCAATGAGTATTCTTGGATTTTATGTATTTCAATATGTAAGATAATGTTTTTAAGGAAAATGATTCACTTTTTGGATGAAAATGTAATCTATTAATAAATGGTTTTTTTTCTATTTTAATTTTTTTCATTGTATTAATATATTTATTATTTTTTGTTCCTTAATGTTATCTTTATTCTCATCCTATATTTTTTGAAAATAATTTACAGGGTTTAAGGAAGAGTAGAGATAGAAATGAGGTCAATATAAAAATTTTGAAAAATTGTCTTGAAAAGAAATCATGTTTTATTTTAAAAATATTTTTTTAGTGAAAAATGGATACATAGTATAAATTTAAAATTATAGTATACGGGTCTACATTTTAATAGTTTTCTCAAATTCTCAAAAACACTAATCCAAAAAGTTCATAAGAATTTTACAAAAGTGAATTTTAATTGGAAAAAAAAATTGAATATGTATTGCTTAAGGCTGGGTACTTATGGTTTGTATCATAGTAGAAATTATAAAACATTAAATATTATGATGTTTTATTTAGAGTTATTTCCACCATCATGGGTTTATAATTTTATTTTTGGTCAAATATTCAATGACATAGATATTCCTTTTTTAGGCTTTAAGTAATGGAATTATAATGTGATTAATGAGATTTTTAGAGATGTTGTATTCGGTTGAAGTATATGTAACCCTTAGGTTTATCATATGAACAGTATGATTTCAGGAATAATTCACATTTCATTTTTTTGGAAAAAAATTGAAAGGTTTGAATATCTTTTAGGATTTATAAGATATATTATTTTGAGGTAATTATTGTTTTTTACATTTTTGGATGGAAATGATGGATGTGAGATAACCTTTGTGTTTAAAAACTTTTATTTAATTTAGCATATATTATGGTTTTTTCATATTTTTTCCACATTAATAGAATTTTTTAAGGATCATATTATAATATTTTTCAAAAAACTAAATCCCACAGGCCGGGCGACAACCTGTCACATCCGAAAATGCTGAAAGGATTGAATCAAAAACTAAAGGGAGATAAGGTTCCATCTCCTTATAGTAGCATATGTGATGTCCTAGTTAGTAATAAATTGTTTTTTATTTAAATTTTATGCCAGATAATGTTTTATTTTCATTATAGGAACATATGTTTTATTGTATAGAAATCCATGAGATTTAAAATTGATTTGGTGTTTATTTATTAATGTTATTGTGGAAGAATATCAATATTATGGTAACCCTATATGATTTAGGTAAAAAAATAATATGGGATTTTATTTTATAAATAAAGGATGAATTATGTGTTTAAAGAATAAATGATCTGATTTTTTTAAGGTGGGAAAATGAATTAAAATCATTGAATTTTTGGATAAGGTAGGTAATCTTACAAGGAGGAGAGATGTCATCCTTGAGGGTTCTCTGAATGATCTTCCAATCTGTCTCCACTGTATCCAAGGGGAGATCCCTTTAGTTGAAAAGTTCAAATCTATTTTGCATGAAATTGGGCTCATCCACCAGAGGGTCACTAACTATATAGTAGGAATTGAAAGAATGGAAAATAGAGAGAGACATGTCTCTCATACCCCTCCTCCCATCATATCCCTTCGATGTAGGCCCTATCAGTGTTGAGTTTGAGACCGCGAGGGAAAGGGTTCCATATTACCCAAGAGTTGTACATTGAAGGGGGTGGAGGGCCCAATGATCATAAAATGATAGAGTAATTAATGAGGCATTTCGCTACCTCATGGTGCTTGTAGATTGAGTCCAGCTCAGTGATAAGCAGCTTGGTCCGGAGAATCAAACCTTGGGGAGAGGGGAGAGACCCGTGGTGTATTTCATGGTTGTGCACCTTCCAAATGCACCAAAAACCAATAATTAGAATAATATAATGGAAATACACCTCATGTTTGGTGGATGATCAATTGTACCATTGGTGGAATTACTCCACAAGAGAGGAAATTATCCCTGAAATTTCCATAAGCTCCCCTAGGAAATTCCACAACTGGCTAGACCAATCACTTTGAAGTAAAAAGTGGATATATATATCCTATTTAGGAGTTGAAAACAGTTTCATCTTGAGGAAATAAGAGTTTTTTTGGCCTTAATAGCCATCTATGTTGGGATATAATTGGATCAGACTCTCTAGATAAGAAATGTGTACATGGATGTGATGTACTATCACCAAAGAATAATTCCCCATAGGTCTCTAGTTGACTACCGTGGCATGAACTTCCTGTAGTCCCTTGCCAAGAAACATCCTGATGGAGAACCCTTGAATATGCACCTATCCTAGGACTATTATAGGAATTTTTCGTTGAACTGAGCCTCATATGAGGGGTGGAGGATGGCCTTGGGAAAGGAAATATTGAGGGAGGCCACCTTAATTGAGAGGTTGAGATATGAACAACCAGAGAAGCTGAGGAATCTGCTGCCCTAGTTGAACTCCAAAAATTTGAGTATCCATGCCCGATGATCCATTGGGAGAGTTCCCAAAGATAGTACACATAGTGGTAGAGGGAACTCTAGATGGTGGAGGATTTCCTACCATTCTCCTTGGGATAGAATCCATACTTCCCCATAATGAAACAGATCTATAATGTTCGGCCCACAATAACATCTTAGTCCAGCTTGACTTGCAAAAAAAACATGGACTCACTCAGGCTTCTCATGTTAATGCTGCAATGCTCAAAAGGATTCTCCAATCTGATCCAAGAGGGCCATTTGCGTCAACCTTCACAATGAGTGTCCCAAAGAAAAGAGTTGAAGATTGACTCTAGCCAATTTATTATTTACGGGGTAAACTTATGAAAATAAACTATGTGCATGGGGATAGAAGACAACACACTATTAATGAGAGTACTCCTCCCCCAAGAAGAGAGGAATCGGTTCATCCAACAGTTGATGCGATTTATAACCCTGTTAGAAAATTCCTATATGTGTTTAACATGGATCCTCCCATGAGTAATAGGAGAATAAAAATAGGTCATGGGAAAATGAATTTCATGGATCCCGAGTAGACTTCCAATAATATCTCTATGCCTTCTCAGGAATTTCGATGGAATAAAAAAGTCAAAATTTTCCTCGATGATATGTTGTCCACTACAATGAGAACAATCATCCAAAATCATCATATAACTTCTGATAGAGGTATGCCTCACTTTTATAAATAATACCATGTCATCCATAAAAAAATAGGTGGGAAACATTGGGATCTTGAGACCTGTAGTGGAAAGGGTGAATAGTGCCCTACTACATGGCCAACGAGAAGTACCTAATAAGGGTGTCTTCGGACAGAATAAATCCTTTTGTTTTTAGGGTTTCATTATTATCCTGGATTTTTTATGGACTTTTATGGATAGTTATTAATTTAATGATCTATGTTTAACATTTGGTATTACTGTTGAATTTTTGTAGATTAATGTATTATATAATTTTTTATTCATTTGTTCTTCATGCAGAATTTTTTAATCGTATCCTAACCATATTGTTTTTGGTTAATTTATAAATAAAATAGGAATATATAGTTCTCTTTTTTAGATTGATTTGATTTAAATAAGTTGTTCTAATGATTTAGGATAAAATAAATCATATAGCTTTCTTAGAGAAATTTTTTAGTTGATGGTAGAAATTGATTAAAGGATGAAATTATTCCTATCAAGTAAGTATATTTTCCTTATCTTTATAGAATATAATGTAAAGGAATTCTGTAACTCAAATAAATTAATTTTGAATCAAAAATGTCATTCCTTTACTTGTATTATAGATAAATCAATGGCCTTTTATCCAATCATAAATTTTTTGTTTTGTGATTGTCAAATTTCCCATAAACATGTTCTTTATCACTCTATATTAGTACTTGGGAGTTATTTTAATCTTTGATTTCCATGTTCTCACATTCCTCTTATTCTCTCATATATGGAAACATAATATGTGTTACTCCAAATGACCTTTACACTTTCTTTTTTTTTATTATTAGGTATAAGATTTTTTTATGATGTGAGTTTTCAAAAAATGTATTTTAAAATTTAAAAACATTATAACCAAACTCGAGTTCAAAATTAAGCAGATGTAACTATGTTCGATAGCATACAAAATACCCCAAATCAATCTCAAACGAACAACTGAATATTATTATTTATATTCTATTATTGTAACATAGAGGATAAACTGAATGGTATGAATAAGAATATATGATTTATAAAATACATATATTTTTCCAACTTAATAAATATTTATTGGTAAATGATAACTAAATATTAATCTAATTTTTAGTAAATTCTTTTTATTCTTCAGTAACACGTTTCTGTCAAAAATAATTTTTTCATCTATTTATGTGTAAATATTATATTGAATTTAGAATATTTTTAGAAAATTAATTTGATAAAATGAAATTATTTTTTGAAATATTTATATCAAATTTATTCTATGGTAATTTTTTTTTATATTCTAAAAATTGTTAAATTTTTTGTAATAGTACACAGTGTTTTTTTTAAATACTATATATTTGGTGATATCGTTAATACGTAATTATGATATAAAATTTTATAAAACATATAGACTGAATGATTTATTATTTTAATAAAAATATATAACATGTACATTACAAATCATTTCATACATGGGAATCATTATTAGTGTTGACGATGTGCTTGTGCAGTATTAGAACAGTCAAATTTAGTGACATATAGCTTATAATTGAGAGTTTGAGAGTCTATTAACGGAATATTTATTATATATATTCACTAAATGATTATTGATATTGATATTTTTTATTTTGTAGTTATATGTCAAGACTACTTTCCAAATAATTGTGCAATGCTTGCACAATACAACAAAAATTCATATTAATAAATTAAATAATTTGTCCAGATATGGATATGATTAAATATACCTAATGAAAAAAAAATAAAGGATTATATTTCTTGTAATTAATTTATTTTTATTATATTAATTAATATTAAAATTAAAATATCAAATAATTTCCTAAAATTATTCTCCAACATTGATTTTGTGCTTCTATAAGAAGAAGAAAAATCAATAAAATGGTTATAAAAAATCCAAAATTAAAATCATAAGGACTATAAAATGACCCTTAGACTTGACCCATTTCAATGTTATGGGTACTATTTCAACCATAATCATCCATGGGATGAATATAATTTTTTTTGGATCAAATGTTTCGATATAAATTCCTTCATAATATTTTAATTAACTAATAGTAAAACACGTCACACTATTATTTTTAATAAATATAAAAATTTTAATATGATCTTATCTTAAAGATATTTTTTGCCATTAATTTTTTTTAATGCTATAATATTTATATTCATAATTATAATTTATTTTTTAAATTTTATGGAAGAAAGAATTACCTAAACATCTTGCACAGTACCAATGTTGTAATTATTTAAATAATGGAAGAATTAAATAAATAATAATAAAATATTTAAAATAAGTATAATTTTCTATAATTAATGTTATACACTAATTTTATAGATTATGTGGACTTTTTTAATATATAATAAAAATATTTTTCTTTTTACCACCTGTTGACTATATGTTTTTAATATCAAAAAAATGATTAATATCTCATTTGATCATAATTATATTTTGATGAATTGATAATTTGTTAAATTATTAAAAAGTCATAAAAATATTGTATAATTAAAAATAGGATATTATATGGTCTCAAATTTCATTCCCTATGAATTTATACTTCAATTTTATGTCTTTGAATCTAAATAGCCTTATTGTATTTTAATATTTTGAGAAATTTTGAAAACAACCATTCCTTCTCTTATAAAAGGCCACCTCTTCTTCAAATTTCTACACAAATAAAAAGTATTTTATTCATTCAATATAAACCAAAATACATTAATTGATTCCTAACCACATTATTTTATTTTATTTTGTAGGAATAACACTATCCTTGGTTCTCTTATGCTTTTTAGAAAATGAGACTGTATGAAGAAGATGTATCATTTTTATCAAGAATTTCGGTTTTGTTTATTCATTAAAATACCACAAATAATATTCAATCATTATAATATAATAACTATAGTAACCTATATATACTTATATTTTATTATTTTAGTGTAATATCAAATATATTTTTTCACTTCTATAAAATGGGAATATAATTCATTATTAATGTTTACGGGGGACTACCGCCTCATAAACGATTGTTATTTGTTTTGTATAACTATATATCATGGATGAATTATAATGATAGAATTATTTTCTATATTTTAAATTAATGACATATCTATCATCATAAAAATATTATATATCATTTATTTTCGTACCATTCCAGGCACAAGAAAATGATAATCTTTCTCAGGTGTACGTGAGGATTACCACCTCTACGAAGCGATGTGATTCATTATTCATCACCAAATCACAAGATTGATATATATATATATATATTATAGTTAATATATTATTTTTATTATTATATAGATATAAATAATACACACATTTTCCCATTATTATCATTGAAAAATTGAAAAGTTAATCACATGTACGTATAAACTATCATCTCCTTGATTATAACATTGTGTATTTTTCATAACCCGGATTCATGGTTGGATTTAGAATTATAATTGAGGTATAAAAATAATAATTATTTTATGATTATTACTCTTGAAATTTTTTAATTATGAACATTATGACCATAGTCTAATTATTTAAGTGATTTTGTACTTATGAACTAAATATCAACAAAACAATTGACCTAAATATAAATAATTAATTAATTGATATAAATAGTAATAAGTGAGATAAAAGGAATAATAAAAATTAAAAAATTTCTCATTAAATTAAATAATTATCCTACATTTATTTTTTAGGATGATAAATAACATACATTATAATTCATACACATGGAAAAACGAATCTTTACCTAAAAAGCCACGTTTTAAATGTTTTCAAGATATATTTTCCAAATATTTATCTTTCATATCCATGTTTTTGAAAATAATTTTTAAGAATTCACATAGATTTAAATGAATTTTTAAAAATTTAATTTTATAATTTCTCTCATCTATTTTATTAATGAATCATTTAATGTTTATTGTAAGAAAATTTCTTTTTAAACACCTCTTTAGAGATCGAATTTCATTTTTTACAAACATAAAAATGGATTTTTTTTATCTTATATAGAATGAGTGGATTTTACCAAATTTATTATCATTCAATGATTTAATTTTTACATTATATGTTTTTATAGTTATTTACTAATTAAAACATTGCCATTAATATGTGTAGGATTCTATGATTTTAAAAAAGATTTGTTACAAGAAAATTGTATTTTTTTTATCTGAAAGTGTTATCAAAATTCTTTTTAAATTTTTTTAGAGGATTTATTTATGATATTTTCACTGGAAATTATTTATGGTTGGTGTTCCCAGATTGACTCTTTTGATTTATTTATAGCTTATAGAATGGGTGTGCCCAGATAGTATTAGGTGGGCCTGTTATAGCGGGTATGATGGGTGTTCCTAGATAGCAATCCAATGAATTGGATAATTATTTTTTTACATTAAAGTTGAATATAGACTTTATGTTTATATTATTTCTAAGGGTTATATATGGATTCCATGATTTGGATGTCCAATAGCACATGCATGACTTTTCTCTGCTTATAATTCATTTTCATGGAAATTTTATTGATTTCTAAAAGTAAGATAATGTTTTTTAAGGAAAAATGTATCTCTTTTTAGATGAAAAGATATGTATTTAAGAAATGTTTTTTAGTCATTTTCATGTTTTTAAATGTATTATTGGTTTTTTTCTTTTGTGTACCTTACCATTATTTTTGTGCACATCCCACATTTAAAAAAATCATATCTTTTAAGGAAGAGAAGGGACAATGATGAGTTAAAGATAAAATATTGTAAAGAATTATCTTGAAACGAACCCATTTTTTATTTGCGAATCTATTTTTTAGTGAAAATGGATACATATTATAAGTTTATACTTGTATTGTATCAGTTTACATTGTCGGGGTTTGTCCTAATTCTCTTAAACTCTAAGCTGAAAATATCCTCATAATTTTAAGAATGTGAATTATATTTCAAAAAACTATAATATGAAATGATTAATGCAAGGGGATTACAGTTTTTATCATGATCAACAAATATTAAATATAATAAAACCAAGAAGGTGACATTTTTATATTCATTTTTAATTACATATTATAATGGTCAAAATAAATGATATATAGCCCCAAGTGGACATATATTTGAGACTTAAATGGAAATAATTAGAATCCACTCTTACAATCGGATAAATGAATATTTTATGGTCAATGTTTATTCATTATCATATTATATTTAACTACAATTACCCAATTTACCCTTACAGTGGTGATACATAGGCACTACAGTTACTATTCATAATGAGTAAATAATAAAGGTACCTATTTACAAACATTTTTCTTCTTGATTAAAAATATTGAATCCATTTTTCAAAATTCAATTCATGTAAGTGGTAGAATTTAATTTAATGTTAGACACACAAGACATTATGAAAAATAGTTCTCTTAGAAAATTATCTTTTTAATTCCAAAATTGAACTTATCCCAAAATCCAGTATAAATATGACTAAAATTTAATTAATTATATTGAATAAATATAAATAATAATATTATAAATTTAAAAAATTATAATATCAAAATTATAATTTTAAATACTTAATTTAATGATAAAATTGTAGTTTCACAAGAAGTTGTATTTTTCACTATTCGCTGAAAAAATCATGCTTTTCAGAAAAATACCAAAATTTCACCATAAGATAATTTTTATATGTTCACTTAAAATTGTTTTTTATAAGATTCCATTTCTAAATTTTTCAAAAACTAATTATAATATTTTCTCACAAGAATCAATAAAAAACATTTTTGGGATTTTTGAAGTGTAAAATGACATTACTAGAAATTGAATTATTAGTTACTAATAAATTATTAATACTGGGTAAGAACATTTTATATATTTCATAAATAAGTTATTATTTTTCATACCGTCCAATTTATTGTGTATGTTATAATAATCATATTTAAATAATAATATTTCTTGGTTCGTTTCGGCTTGTTGTTTCATGTCGCACACGCTATTGAACTCAGTTTTTATAACTCATAATATTAAAAATCCTTTTTCTCCATGAACCATCCATTATAAATTTATTTTAACAGTTTTTTATTGCAATTAAAACTATAATTATTATTTTAATTGTTTTTGTTAACTAATTTCTTCTATCTTTATGGTTTTCAAAATAGATAAATGAGACTATGTTGTAATGTTTGTGATAGTTTTGATTTATTTTAATGACTATAAAGTGTTTTATGAAATTTCTAACATAATATGTTTGGAAATTATATTTAATTATTTATAATATATGTTAGACATAGATTGTAAATTCAGATTAATCTTTTTTCTATTAAGAACCACTATTTTTTTAAGTATAGATTGTTTAGTTTGAAATGATTATTTCATGATTTACCCTTTCCTAGTGTGTTTTAATTTAAATCGGAAAGAGTATTTTCATAAAAATTATTCATTGGATAATTTTAAATATTGGTGAGGGGTGAATTCATGTGTTTATTTTAGTGGACATGGGACCTTGAAATAATGAAAAAAAAATCATGGGGAAATTCCCCTGTTAATATAAGGGTTCCAAGTAAAAATTACATTCTATGTTATGAGGTTTCTCCCTCTCTTAGTAGATATTTCATTTAGTATGCACATTATGGGCCTCATACTAGTTTAGTATGAGTCTTTATCTAGTCAAAGTTAAATATGGCTAGTTATGGATTGAGATACTTTTAAAGACATATTTACCATAAAGATATTTTTTTATTGACCTCGACCCCATGGTACTTACCCTATATGTTTTATTTATATAAAAAACTATTATTTAATGGTTTCATTTAATATGTTATATATCGTTAAACCTTAATAATATTATATTCTAACCCATTTATATGTTGACCAATTTTATTTTTTTCATAAGTAAAAAAGGTAATATTTTCATATTTTAAGTACTATGTTTTTAGACTTAGTTTATTTTTAAAGGAGTCACATAGGTAATGGGGTTGAGTCCAGCTAGTCTTGTCATGATCAAACCATAAATACACCCTAGGGGGTATTAAAATATCATTTTATATATCTTAATGTAAAGGAATGTCTCCACTATGATATGCTAAATTCGTGGTATATTTTGATCAATATATTTGGAGGAGTTGAAAAGGTTGGATATTTTGTCCTATCACATAAAGATAGGTAGTGATATAACATTTTTCTATACATTTTGGGCATATATTTATAAAATATCTTATAGGATTTTACTTATTAAATTTTAATCACATTGGCTATTTCTTTTTTTATTTAATCTTTTTCTGTATAAATCGACTGGTCATGATTTTATATGTTAGGTTATGTTGACTCAATAATTATGGATTATTTATGGTTTTGATTTATTATGGAATAATTACTTACATTGTTTCCAAACATATTATTTAATATGTATGACTCACCAATTTATCTAAAGGTAATACTGGGATTCAAGTTGAATCATTTATTATTCTATCTTTTTCATGGATAAAACATATTTCTAAATGATTGATTAGATTATAAAGATATATATTTTCATTGTTGTGGTGATTCATAACACAATATGGGCCTTGTTAAGGGACAACTTATGGATCGAGATGACATAACATGGTTGGGTTTTTACAAAATTATAACAAAGATTGATTTTTATTTTTCATTATTTCGGGATGTAAGGGTATATATGAGATATTATTTTCATTAATAAAGGGTTAGGATATGAGAAGGTGTTTTTGTAATTCTTTTTTATAAGATTTGAGTATCCAAGTAATATCTGAAACATGTCATTTTATTTTTCTGATTTAGGTCAATGTTATTTTTTATGTTATTTAACTTCAAAATATATATATTTTATGTGAATTTCATAGGTAAAAGGTCATTATCAATGGGATTTAAACCACTCATATAGATTATATAATCTAATATAGAGTGCATAATAATCTATTGATGTTAATTGTACCATTTATGATACTTGGTAGATAAATCATGCAGTTTAAAACAGTATTGTATTCATTGTGATTTCATCTTTAATATCATTTGATTCCGTTTTTAGGTTTCTTGTAGGATTTCTGTAGTTTAAAATGATGCTAATTATATGAATTTATTTGGATTTATATGATTTTGAAATATTTTTTGTTTCTGAATTTATTTTATATAAAATATGTTTCCTAAAATGAGTTCTTGTGAATCCACTAGAGGTATTGGTGGATAATGTCTTGCAGTCTAATCCACACATTGATTTGGGTTTTATTAAAATGGTCACCTGAACCATCAGGTTTGTGGAATAGAGTGCTAAAATTTGGTCAACTCAACTAGGGATCATTCTTATGAGTTTCATCAACATAATCCTCCTTCTTTTAATGTAATTTTAGATCCTTAAGAAGCTGAGGATTCATTGAGGAATATCCAAATAATGATATAATTTATCTAAATTATTATTTTCCCTAATGTTAAGTTCATCTGTTTTTATGTGGACGTATCTGGTTGAAATTTTTTGGATTTTATCATCTAAAAAATATTTTTGAGTACTTAGATATGAAAGCCAAATAATTCTTGTTTTCTAAACAATTATACCATTATAATATGGAGTTTTAAATTTCATAGACTTTTCCCCCCTAACTAGTTCTTCATATTGTGATGAAATATTACAATTTGTTCACCAAACATGTTGATTGTGAACACAAAAAAGACATAAATAATTCATTTATGTCTTGATGATTTGAAATGGGTCTTCAACAAAATATCTTATCAATGGTCATCATTTTTAAACTACCAAATTAGGTCAGTGGTGGATGATATTGATATAATGTTATAAATGGTCCATATGGGATTTAATGGATTGGGTGGAACCTCTTTATTTATTTTCATAGATATCAATGGATTTTTTCATGAAACGAAAATAAAACATGATGGTTTCATTTGATAGGGAATAATTATAACCATAAATACATCTTGATCAACCACAATAACACCGATAATGATTATCAATTTTATATGTAATAATTGTTTAAAATTGGGACGTAATAGGCCTTCAAGATAAGATTATCCTATCATTTTCCATTTTAGGGTTGAATGGTCCATATATTAATATTCTATACAATTAATACTCCTCAAAGAAATAGTTCATGATCTTGTGCTTCAATGAAATCCTAAGTAAAATATGTTAATTTATTTCTATGAGATATCATGTGAAGGAGAAAATATGTTGAGGTGGTTCATCTCACAGGTAGAGTTAAATACACAGGGAGGCTCATGTTATTAGAATTCCTCTAACTCAACCTAAATCTAAAAAATTATATTTTCTGTTGAAATACCTTATCAAGTCTATAGATAGAACTATAAAAGTGAAAGTTATTTTTATTATAAAATAATCAATACCTATTTATTTATTTAATACACGTTCCTCATAATAATTCATATGCACTTGTACTGTGTAATGTTTCAATACACTTTCTAAACATATACTATATGGTACGGTGATATCAACTCTCATCAAGAAGAATTATGAACAAGTCCTTCGTTTACCTATTGTCTTATCACAATAACTGAAGTGGATTTGGAACGAGACTTCCTTATTAGTGATATATATATCTTTCATATATTTTTTGGGTTGATTTGGTGGTATTATTTAAATCTCATATCAACTATTATAATCAGTGGTCAGTCCTTTTCTCTTATAATATAAAATCACATATATTTTAAGGTGAATTGGACCCAAGATCAAATTAATTTGGATAACATATCCCTAAAATTAAAGAGAATTATTTTTAGATATCATCCCTATTGATTGAGGATGATTAAGGGAAATCTGGAATTGAACTTTCTTCTATTGTAAGGGACTACTTTGACGTATTTCTTGATAATTTCGTTGTGTTGACACCAATAAGAGATGTTGAAGTCTATATCAACATAAACATTGATATGAAACTAATATTATTTCATTCATGTTTAATGGAACTTTATTAGTTTGATGAATAGAAAACCCAACTACACTATTTTAAATTGAGATAGTTTATTTTGGTAATTCAAAGAAATAATTTACCATTAATTTTGAAAATAACAATACACATCAATGAGTATATTATTTAAATTGATTTTTTGGTTCTATTTTTTCAATAAAACTATTTAAATGAAATATTGGTAAACTAAGGTTTTGTGAAATATGGATTGCTTGAGGAATTGTTAAAATATGATGTTCTTAACAATTTTGATATATTAATCATCTATGTTTCCATTAAACTATATATGTAAATCCAATTTTTCACTTCATATTATAATTTAAATATTTGTATATATTTCAAGACATTGAGTCAATAAAAATATATAAAATATTCTAAAATATAATCTATTAAATATAACCCTATTATGTGTGAAATAGGACTAATAAAGATTTCTTATATATATCCTTTCACCTCATGGATCATGAGAACATGAAAATCAGCAACGTAAAAGAATACCATGAGAGGTATAATCACTTGATTTTTTAAAGTAATTTTTAACTAGTGTCATGATTTTTGTATTTTTGACTATTCTTATAGATATAAAATTGGAAGGTTTCCTCATAAAATATTATACCATTTCTTACTATAATAATTTTACCAAACTATCGGTATTTTTAGTGGTATTTTTCCCACTACCAGCTAATGTAGTGAAGCATACCAAGATATCAATTTCTATATAAAATATACAGAGATATTGGTAAAAGTATCATGTAAAATAACATTTAGGTTAATAAAGCAATAAATATCGATCTAGATGATTTAGGGATTCCTTTGTATGGAATATAGGGCCAGGATTCATACTTTAAAAATAATATAAATTTTGATAGGTTTAAATTCAAGGATAAATTGAATTTGGTTTATGTTTCTAAATTATATTTGTGTTTATAATGTAGATTTTAATAATAACCTTTAGGATTTAATTCTTAAATCATACACCATGTTTTTTTTATTTACATCATATTTTCTATTTTAACATTATTTGAAAAAATTATGTTATTTTATTTTTGTTCTGTTATTACTTTATCCATTAATATAAATTCCAATTTTCTTTTTATATCACCTTGCATTGATATTATTATGTTTGTTTATTTGGTTAATAATAGGATATATTTCAATTTATTTAAATACTCAAGGAGGTTTAAATTTTTTTGTTGAATTTAAAACTACCAATCCCCCCCGCACTTGTAGGTATTTTTCAGAAATAAATTCTCATCTACTAATGGGTATTAGAGAAAGTTTCTACACATAATACTAATCATCATTCATTTATTACCTTATCATATTTTTTTAATTTGTTACAAAAATAATATGTGTAGAGTTTTATTTAGTATCCTAGGAAGACAAGTTAATTCAATCAGTAATATAAATTCAAATAGATAGCCTATATTTCATGGAAAATATTATTAGTACTAGTGTGATGCAATAGAGAATTTTTTATAAATAAATGAGTTCATAATTTTCTAAAGCACACAAATAATTATAAAATTCTAGAGAAATGTATTACTATATTCTCAAGAGAACAAAATATTGAATTCTATTTGAATATTATATTTAGAAATAATCTATTATGTTTTATTTTGGGAAATATATTTACAAAAATTTTCTTTATGAATAATAGTTTATGTAATCTGGAAAATATTAAGTTACACCTTTAGAAACATCAAATGTTTTTGAAACTAATAGAGAAATGTCAACATTTTCTTATCAATAATTTAATTTTCTCTTGGGTGAATAAATTTATCATATGAATCCAATAATTAGGGCTATAGTTAACAACCCCCATTCCCTTAGGAAAAAATAATTAACATATTATCAACTTATTTGTAAATACATATATATTTTACCTTATGTGTGGGAAACAAAAATAAATTTTAATGATGACACTAAGTATATCACCAAAACTAGTATATATGATCTAATCATAAAATTAATGCATTATAAATTTCTTCTAAATAGAGATATATATAAGTGATCAAGAAGAATAAAGTTTCATTTATGTCCACCAAAATTTCAATTAACATAGATTTTCAATTATTTTCATCCAGAACAATTTAAAAAAATTACAGATTTTATTTAAGGAGAAGATACTGATGGTGAACATGTAAATATAGAAATGAGATATTTCAGTAACAGTAACATCAAAAAAAATTATAAAAAACAATAAATATAAAAGTGATAAGTTAGAATAGAAATGTTCTTTTAAACCTATATGCTACAAATATTGAAAAATGCATAATATATGACCTGATTTTCCAAATCTAAATATTAATAAAATAAGAACTTCTAAAAAAATTGAATAACAAAAGAAAAAAAATATTACAATCCATGGATAGATGTAGTACTATTAAAATATATACTTCATCATATTATTTAGTATATTAAAGTGATTATGGAAGAAGAATCTCTAGTTTACTTGAAAATTAAAAACTATATCATGGGAATACAATCTTCCAAATCCTATATGAATATAAATGTAGATTAAATTAATTTTATACATTTGAAGTAAATTTTGATGTGGAAAATTAATCATGTATATGTGATGATAAAAGAGATCCTAAAACACTTAATAAAATCTGATATTACATTGTTAAATGTGAAAATATGTATGAGAAGTTATAAAAAAGATATACATATCTAAAGGATATAGATTCTCTATGAAAATATATTTTCTATTGTTTGATGACAAACATATGGAAATAATAAAATAGAATAGAAATTTTAATTCTGAATTAGATAAGTTCAAAAAATGAAAAAATCACTACCAATCGGAATGGAAAACCTAATATACTCGATGGTCATCATATAAATTTTGAAAAAAGTATAATAATAATAAATAAAAGTTAAGTTCTATCAAATTTTATAAACACAAGACTAAAATCGATAAAGAAAATTTTGAAATTTTAACTTTACAAATTTTATTCAGTAAGTTTACAACTATAAGGAATGATTTTGAGAATTTATATAGTTATATAAAACCGCCTATATCTATATCTATTTTAGGAATTAAATTCCTCATAAGTTCATCAAATAGATCAAATTATTTTGTAAAAAATAATTATCATTTTTAATTTATGTTAATGATGATGAGATTAAAGAAAGAATTTTCTACTCAACAAAGTTCAATAATTTGTTAAAAAAATAGATCTCTCATCACATCAGAACTTGATTCCCATGCATATTAAAGAACTAATAAAATTTGGTTCAATAAATATTGATTAATAATACTTTTAAAGAAAATTTTTTATATTTTATGAAGAAATAATTTTGAAGATACATATCTGTGTGCATTAATAGTTGAATTCATATTGCTGATTCCTCTAGTATTATTAATCAAAAATTATGTAGATCAAAATATTCTTAATTATTTATCTGATAATTATATCTAGAAATTGATTTAAACATCATACAATTAAATATTACAAAAGAACTAATTCCAAATTTTAGAAATATATTGGGTCTATCTTAATAAATATAGACATTCTTAAATATAAGACAATATCCTAATTGTTTGGATATTTATTTAGGTCATTAAAATAATAAAAATTTTATTTATTTGAACTCTAAAATTATATTTCATATTTTAAATCATTATAAATTTTAAAATTAATTATTCCTATAAATAGAATTATGACATCAGCTGTTTTAGATGGATTAAATCTATGTCATTTGATAAAATAAATTTACGTTGAATCCTTAAATTATCTTAACACCATTATGAAGAGGTGGATTAATATATTTTCATGTAAATTATCTATAATAAGTAATGAAACCATTTTAGTTTTTTATAATTTTTATCATCTTATAATTTAATAATTGTAATTTTCAATGAACTTGGCACTAGAGAAATCATATGAGAGAGGTAGTTCAACTCAAATCTGTTTGAAAAATTTTATTTTTAAATGATATCAATTGAAATATTTCAAGGATAAAGAATGATTTTTTAAACCACTTAAAATCATGAGATGTTTTATCGCATGATTATTTAATACTTTTATGGATATTTATAATTTTAAAAAAATGGTGTAGTTAAAAAGTAAACCATTGTTCTATTTGTTCAAAATTTTACCTTAGCACTGTAATATTTTATACAGTTACTAGAAGATCAATTGGAGAGGGAGTCATTATTTATGTCTCAAAATTTACCTAAATATATGGTAACATTTATCAAATCAAAATCCATAAAGAATATGTTTTTGAAAAATAGAAAATATGATAAGACTTGACATCTATCACTTTAAGATATAATCATTTTCTAATGGGTCCTATCATTTATACTAAAAATAATGGAGATGATAACACTAATAAATTTCACAATTTCTACTTTATATACTTATTGTTAAGATTCATGACGTTCAATATTTCAAATTTCATTTTGACATGCTTATGTGAAATTTTAAATGATTGAGTTAATATTGAAATCTTGTTATATGGTCAAAGTTTAAACTAAATTTTGTAATGATTCTAAGAGAATAAAATATTGAGGAGGAATATAATCTATAATGGAAAATAGAAATCCCTATCTTGGGGAAACAATATCAAGTATAAGAATATTTTATGATTTTAAGGAAAAAATACCTTTATAAAAATATTCAGTATATGTATCTACTAAACCTTGAAAATAATTTGAAAAATAATAAGCAAGAATTTTTTTATTATATTTTAGAAAAACGAAAATGTCTTGATTTTTTTTCTTTAGATAATTCTCCCAGAAAGAATATTTTAAATCAGATATCAATGTTGAAGTTAAAAAAGAAAGTGAATATTTGAAAGATAAGAGAAATATAAAATCTATATACCCTATATATTAGCTGAAGGAATATCATTTTAAAAGGAAAACCATCACATAATATAAATAACTCAAGAAGACTATTTATAGCCATAGAATATTTTTCTAGGAAAAATAAAGAGAATAAAAAGAAGAAAAATAAAGAATGATAAGTTGGAAAAAAAAACATATTTTGGGATTGATAAAGAAAATTTCTATACCTTTAAAAGAACATATTGATCTAAATATTAAAAAATATAAGATGAAGATAAAATACTTTATGAAGTTGAAACAGTATAAAAATTACCAAATCTATCCTACCTAGAGGTACTATCATATAATATGTTTCTAATGAACCAATATTTAAAAACTAGGTAGGATTTTAAAGGGAATGGGAAAGATGTTTCTTCATAAGTTCATAAAAATATTTCTTTATTATAAACACCTCATCAAATATTTTGATTCCATACTATGAAATCCACATAGATAATTCCATTTCATGGTCAATAAACTGAAGTGCATATGATGTACAAAAAAATTGGACATTATCCTTCTAATTTATTCCTTCTCACCATGTTGATTTCACACCATTAGAACCAATTTAATAAAAATTGTTCCTGATAATTCATCTTTAAAGATGAATGGAATCATACTGAGAATGAATATGGATAAATATAAATCTTCTCTAAAATCTTCAGTTTAGGCTTCAACTATTTTAACTTCTTCACTAAATAAGAATTGTATTAAAAAATATGATACACCAAAATATAGTTCAAGATCAAGTTCTTATTTATAATATTTTGAGAGAACTATTTATGATCAAAATATAGATAACTAAAATTCAATTGGTATTATATATTATTAAATAGTATATTTCAAAGCACTCATAGATCAAATGAACATTTTGGGAGAAAAATATGAACGAAAAATATTATACAACTTATCTGAATCAAGTGCTTCCACAATACCTCAATATTTTGATGGGAATATCTACTCAGTTATGATCATGTATAATAAAATTAATCATACCATTGATATGATATTGAAACTAAGTAAATATTTTAATATTAAAAAAAATACCAATGCAAAAAATCTATATTCATTAAATTATTTGATAGATTGTGTTCTAAATTTAGTAAAAATCTGAATTTTTCATTGAAGAAAGTGATAAGTATGATCATATTTTTAAAAACCATAGTAATTTCATAAAATCCCCAGTAGAAGACACTAATTATAATTGTTACCACATCCTTCTATGTGACAAATATATTTTTCATATATGAGATTTCAAAGAGCCTGAGAGCATGGTTGATGAAATTTAATCATATATTCAATATTTTAAAAATATTTTTGAATTCTAGAATCAGTAGAATTGTTATTTTCATTTGACAGTTGAAAGAAATGAAATAAAATTCAAATATAAATATCATAAAATCATTTTGTAAGAAGAAATTTGTTTTGGGAAACATCAGTTTATAAAGTCTCGTGAAGAATTTTTTTTGAGAAGACATTTGCCTTTGACATAATGATTAAAGTACAATACGAGATTTTATTTGATAATTTTAAATGAATCAATGTGATGAGTGTCTTGATCACAAAATCAATCAATAAGGATTGATTTCATATTTTTTTCTTCCATATTTTTATCTCAAATATTTTGGCGTTTCTTGATAATACTATTTCAATATATAATTTGATAAATTTTCTTGATGATACTATTGGAAAATATGGTTGGATGATTTTTTATTAGATAAATGTGATTAACTAAATTAAAATTTTAAAATGACATTATCTTTTAATTTGTTTTCGAAAATCACATTTTGGTGTTTTAGGAAACATTATTTAAAAATAATTTTCTATAACATTATTATTTTTTGTAAAGGAAGATAAGTTTTAATGTCTTTAAGAGAAGATATATTTATTTCAAATTAATCTCAAGAATGTTTCTTTTTAAGATTAAAATTCTTATATTCTTATATTGGAAGTTGTTATTTTTAAAAGGGGTATATTTTTGAGTTAAACAATTACATTTCCCTTTAATTTATAATACACAATGCACATGAATAAGTATATGATTTAAATTGAATTTTTTGTTTTCATATTTTCTATCAAAACATTTAAAATAAAAAATAATAAAACATTTTTTATGAAATATTGAGGTTCCAAAGATTTTTTAAAATACAACGATCACATGAATTTTAAAATACCGATAGTTTTGGATTTCAATAAACGTGATATGTAAATATGATTTTCCAATTCAAAAATATAACTATGGTGGTTCTAATAAACACATTGGTGGATAGTAAAAAACATTGATTCTATGAAAAGATAAATAGTAAGCCCCTTAATATTTTAGAATCTGACAATTTTTTGATTTAAAAAAAATAAAGATTCACCTCACAGAATAGAAGAACATGATAATAATTAAAGTAAAAGAATACACTAATATATTAATTTATTTAATGTCTTCACCAACATTTTTACTAGTTTACTTTTTAATATTTTTGTTTTTTATTGTTTAAATAAAGATCAAACATTTTTTTATTTATTGTAAAATCATGAAAGATTTATTGTTGTGATTATTTTACCCAGAAACGGGTAGTTATTATAGGATTTACCACGCTACAAGTAAAATTTGTGAGGCACACTGAGCAACCTATTATTGTATCATAAATACAAGGATACATTTTATAGTAATAGGTAAATCAAGCTCTATATTCTTGAAGAAAGAAATGGAAATATAGTTTAATGAGGTATTATTTAGTAAGGAATAAAAAACCAAGCATCTTGATTTATGAGGGAGATATCTTTTGATTGGTCTAAATTCAAGGAAACTTTAAAAATATTTTATATTTATCTTTTCTCATTGGGTTAGAATGTCATATTTTAATAACATCTTTTAGGATTTGACTTGTTAATCATAATTCAAGATAATTTATTTTGGTCATATTATTCCCTTTATCGGTATTTGATAAAATTTCATTATTTTATTTCTTATGTTTTATTAATTTATCGGTAAATGAAATACTGATCATGTTTTTATCTCACATTTCATTAAATTAATCTTATTGTTTATTTTCGAGAAATGGAAGATATATTTCCCATTGTTTAAATACTCATGGAGTTTTATATTTTATATTTTAATTTCAAAAAATAATTCACATCCACCCACCCCCACCTCCAATAGGTTTTACCATACATAAATTTTTATTCTATATATTTTTCTTTATGTGTCACCAAGGGAACATATTCTACCATTTTCATGTATGGATGATGGAATTTTATGCCTAAATCTAAATTATGGGAAGATAAACAAGGTGAGTATAAGTAATAAGTAACCTCTTCCTTGTATAAATGACCTTTTTAACTAATTAAAAGTTGTAATATTTTTTCATGATTGAAAAATAGTCCACATAGTACCATCATAGAGTGTAAGATTAAAGAATACCCATGACCATCTTCCACTATAGCTATATTCATTTTTTATATCTATTTATTTCACTGTGAATAACTAATTCGTACATCGTATTTGGGGTATTTTTTAATCATGTGTTCCATCGGTACATCGAAAATTTTGTTGTGGTTTTGATGGATGATATTTTTTATTTGAAAAATTAATTGGATTATGATAACTAACTAAGAATTTTCCTGAGTATCCTACATGATA
Organism: Viscum album; assembly: GCA_963277665.1. NCBI lineage: Eukaryota > Viridiplantae > Streptophyta > Magnoliopsida > Santalales > Viscaceae > Viscum > Viscum album. The sequence continues at coordinate 1,707,037,065 of OY728138.1, read as the reverse complement.
ACCTTGTTTATGAAAAATATATAAAGTGTATCTTCTAGATTCAAGAGATTAATTTATTAAGAAATTTGGTGTCTGAACATGTCATTTCATTTGATGTTGAAAAGTTGGAATCTATTATTTCATGGGAGGTGTAAAAGAATTATTTTATTCTATAAATATTATTGTATCTAGTGGTATATTATCATTGGTACATTATTTATTTTTCTATGATTGTTTCAACTGTAATTTCATTTTTTCAAAATAGTGTAAAATTTAAATGGATTATGGGATATCAAGAATAATATGTGATTTGAAATGGATTTTTTCATCAGCTCTAGTTTTAATTTTTCATTAGACTAGGTGAGGAAATATGGTTTTTAAAAATAAATCCTGCATGTTTTTAATTTACATTTTTATGAAAATAAACTATATGGTAGCTTATGGATCTATAAAATTATACCCACATGAGAAGAATTATCCAACATATAACCTTGAGACAGTGGTAGTCGTTCATGGTCTATAATTCTAGTGACATTATTTGGTTTTTGAGAATTTGAAATTTTATACTGATCATAATAGTTCAATTTATATTTTCACAAAAACACATTTTTATATTAGAAATGTATGATTGGTTGAGTGCCTTCAAAATTTTGATATTGTTATCACCTATACATCTATGTAGTAAAATGTAGTCATTGATGAACATAGTATAAACTGTCAAAATTTACATTAAAAGTCTGCAGTTGTGAATGGAATTTGATGATCCGGTTTATATAAATGCCCATTGAGGTAGAGGAAGATAATGAGGTGGTGGTTCTATTAAATGTTTAAACTACATCTTTTATACATGAGCATATTATTTAAGATAAACCAAGGAATATTCAATGTTACTGTGCTATAGGAGAGTCCCACGATAGAATTGTCTATAAAAATAATCAGTATTTGGTCCCTTTTGCTCTAAGGAAGATAATGATAATGAATTGTCTTCATCCTAATGAGAAGTTCACCAAGTACCCCCAAGTATTTATTTTGATATAAAATAGAAATATTGGTTGACTATTATGATATGGGATAAATAATTTTATATATCATGAGGATTTTATTAAAAATAAGTGAAATCAAAGAATTAGAAGTCATCTGAGATGTTTTGACACTTTTTCTGATTTGGAAATTAGATGAAATGCACATAGATTTCAATATCATCTTACCTCATACCCCTAATGGTAATAATTCTTTCTATGAAATCATTTATCTATAGACTAAACTGACCCTTTTATTTCAATCAAATATTACAAGAAGGTAGAGGGGCTTAGGATACTATATGGGCAATATTGAGTGAACTTTCATGGGGTTCCTTCTGTGATTATTCTGGATTAATATCCTTGGTTCACCGCCACATTCTAGAAATTTCTTCAAAAGTCCATGGGATTACAAGTATAGATTATAAATATATTACCATCCGAAAAATAGTGGGATAATAGAGAGACTAATCTATATTCTAGAAGATATCTATTCTAATTCTGTGACTTATTTTTTTGTTTCATGGGATATCCAACAACTATTGGTAAATTTATTTAAATAATAACAAGCATTCATCAATCAGGATAGATCCCTTTGGATATGCCTATGTTTGGCCTTTCTCATCTATACTTTTTTGGGTTGAGGTTGGTGAGACATACTTAGTGGGCTCAAGTATATTAAGAGAGACAACAAGAAACATTCACCTCATTCAAAAATGATAGGTGATGTAATATATTAAATATATATTTTATGTTGATAAATATGATAGGGCTATGGAATTATCAATCAGTGATCAGTTATTCATGAATGTATCTCCTATTATAATTCATATATATTTAAGAGGATAAAGGAAATTGGTCCTCGTGTATGTTGTCATTTTTAAGTCATTGAAACAATCAAGAAGTTCATATACAAATTGTTATTACCAGTTATAATTACATCAACTCATAATGTATGTTAGGTATCCCAATGAATAAGAACTATTAAAATCCCTCTGATGTTTTTAAATAGAAGGAAATGGAGATTGAACCTATAGTATTTGTGGTTTATAAATGATTTTTAAATATTGATTCTTATTATAATGGTATGTGAGGAAAACCCCCTTTTTGTTAGGTATTATGGAAGCACAACGGTGATTCCCACGAAATATTGGAGTGATAATTATAAATTAGGGATCAACTACCACTCATATTCATGTATTATAAAACATAATTTGTTTTTATGTGTATAAATTGACACTGAGGTGAGAATTAGGACACCCCTGATGGGAATTTTCGTTTATGTATTTTATTATTATTATTTTCATATTTAACTCAATAATTTGAAGAGAAATTTTAGGTTTTTTTTAATAAATTTACAAGATGCATATTCATGGTGCATAGACTTTAGATTGTGAAAGATTATTGTTTAGGTTATGGAGGTTGAAGTATTATTTATTTCATATTTGATTTAAGGTCTCAAGGGACTATTTAGTTGATCAATAAGGGTCTAGAAGATCTAGAGAAGGTATCTTCAATATAGTTGATGTACAGTTTAACTAATTATGAAGGACAACCAAGGAACCCATTCTGTTTTGAATTTTCTTAAAGATATAATCTATATTGGGTGAACTATTTCCCCCCAAAATATTTATATAAGCCCCTTATTTATCTCCCTATGTTTATTCCAACTTCCCCTCTCCTTTATCTTAGCATCAAATCTTAGGTTTATTCATCAAAATACAATAATTGATCATGTTAATTCCACTGATCCCTCATATTCATCTTCCTATAATTATTATCTTTATTATTTTTTATCCTAATTCCATAGTGTCATAAGGTTATGAATATAATGGGTTTAATTTGGCTATTATGTACACAAGGATTTTTTTTCTCTTTTAGGGTCCTCTTCTCTTCCCGTTTAGTAGAAAAAAAATTATAAGTAGAATATATGATTTCTCATATTCAACCCTCTATTAATCCCTTTTATTTATTAATTATTAGTTTTTTTTATCAAATTAGAAGGTTTTTTTGTTACTATTAAAACTATTATTATAATTTTTTATGATCTTATCAACTATGTTCTTACCTCTTTGTAGTTTTCAAAACTGATGGCATGGAACATGTTTGAATTTTTAGTAAATGCCATTTTATTTTGATGAATATAATGGGTTATATAAGATACCAATTATATTTTTTAATGAAAAAATGAAGCTTTTTCAATGATATTTTTTATATGTATTTTAAGGAAGGGTTAAATTATTTCCAATTAAATACCTCCATGTTTTTAGTTTTGTTTGGTGTATTGGGAATGATTGTATTAAGAATTCCCCTTTTCTGATGTTTTCATACATAAAAAGATGATATTTTTTATAAGAAAATTTTATTTGATAAATTTTACATATTGATGAATGGGGTGAATACATTTGGGTATTTTGGATGACCTAAAACCTTGATCTATTTAATTGATTTAGGCAAATACCAAGGGTACTCTCAGGGTTCCTAAGAGAAATGTGACATAAGGTTTTCAATTATATCCCTCTAAATAGTAGATAATTATTCGATTTTATCTATTGTAGGCTTTAGGATAGTATATCATGTAATAAACCATGATATAAAAATATATTTTAATTAATTAATATTATATTGAATTTCTTATTTCAAACAGAAAACCAAACTAAAACGAACTACGATAGTTTAAAAGTATAAATATTAATGTTGTTTATCATATTGTATTCATTGAATTAATGAGTAGAAATTGATGTAACTGAATCATAATATATTTAGGAAAAAATAATGATGTCCTTTTTTATATAAATTCATTAATAAAATTCAATTCATGTAACTAAATATCAAATAAGACCATTTTATGCTAAAAATATACTTTTGTGAAAACTAAAATTTTATATGCTCAATATTTTTTAAGAAAATAAATAAATTATCATTAAGGGAGGATAAATTATGTTTTTTATATGAATAATATTTAAAAAAAATTAAATTAGTAAGAATAAGAATGGGTAATGTTCGAAAAATTCAATTTCTTATAAAAAAACTTTTCATTATATTTTACATTTACATTCCAATATTTTTGATTATTCATTTTAAAACATAAACTTAATTTTTATAATTATCATGAAATTTATATATTATGTTGAAAGTTATGTATTTTTCTGAAACGATTTGTTTTTAGGTGAATAGAAATAAATATAGTTTTCTAAAATACCATGACTTTTATGATATTATTCAGGTATAAGAATCACTTTTAATATTATAAAGCCTTTTACCAAAACAAATATGTATTAAATAAGTAAAATAATACATTTATAAATATTTATTTAAAATTAGATATTTATGTTTCAAAATTTGGAACATAAGATTTATTATTTTTAAAAATATATTTATGCATTATAGATTTATTATATGAAAATTAATTTATATCGATTTTATAAATTAAATACTATAATATGGGTTTCATATTTTTATTCAGTACATTATTTTTCGAATATGTATTGTTTTATTTCTATGAAAAAAATTGTGTTACTGATGTCTACAAATCAGTTACTATGGTAAATGAAGATTATTACGTAATGTTAAATTAAAATATGAAGTCCTAAAATATCTTAAAAATTATCCCAAAAATTTGTGCATGAGATATTTATCAACTGATCCTATCTATATCTCTATATTTTCAAATTATTCAGGAACTTTCCTTGAATAATGCATCTCTTAAGAAAAAAACATCCCATCTCACTTACAGAAGGATTCTTTCACCACCCCACTTTTCCTCACACCAAATGCCATATAACATGACCAAACTCTGACCAAAATCCTCCCAAACACCCTTATGCCCATCCTTTTTGTTATTATATAATGAAAAATAACACCCTTGAAAGTCTTAATTCAATTTAGAAATGATTTTTTCAAGTTTTAAGGTAAAAATTACAAATAACAACTTTTTTAGTAATTTATTTCTTTTTATAACTCCTCCAAATATATTCTAAACAAGTCAAAATAATTACATAATAAACTTATGTATAGTGAACTTTTATTTTATTATTGTAATAAATTGTTTTTTCCTTCCTACCATTCATTCAAAAAAAATATGACACTCGTGCATATGTGCAGACTACTGCCTCAATGAACGACTTATTTAATTATTCATCACTAGAGTGACCAAGCCTCATACACGTATTGTTACATGATTTTAGGCATAATTTCCCTTGAAATACAAAATGAAGATACAAAATTATATTTTCTTTAGAAGGATAGGTACATAATTATAAAACACTAAACTGGAAAAAAACTACATTTTATTAATATCCATAATGAGGTCATAACTCCCTATCAGCTCCTATAACAGAATAATATAACCAAGGGAATACATATGCAAAACAGACAAGCTAAAAATCCAATTAAGTTAATAAAAATTGGAATGAAGCATGGTACATTAGTTAGAAATGAATAACATGATAACATAAAAGGAATTGATAATGAATAATAATATGGAAGAATAAAAAATATGACATGGAATCAAATGATCATAGAAATATTAGAATGTGGGAGAAACATACCACATGACATAATCATGATTCAATGATAACTGTCAAGATAGCATCACGTGATGGAAGAAGTCCTATAATGGATTAGGTTTACTCCTTAATCTCATAAATAAGATATCACGAGATAAATCATTACCCAGTTAATTAGATAACTATATCGGTACACCCATAAAAATATGTTCACACACATGTGTTCTAAATAAATAATCAAACATAATGAATACAAATAATGTTTACCCATGGAAATAAATGGGTATTATAATCTTGTCATAAGGTATAACTGAGGGACGTATAACCATGGTATCCATGAAAGAAGGTATTTAAATAATTACTGTACATTTATAAGGAAAAATTGCAATAGATCATAAATAATTATGTCCAAATATATTTGAATCAATAAATAGAGTGGTTTGGAAACATTATAAATGTCCCTCCAAAGTGTGATTTTTGGGAAAAGAATAAAGAGACTTCAAATTAGATAAAGGCCTAATTGTTTGGTTAAAAAAAGAATATATTTGTTCGGATAAAATGAAGGATTTTATAAATATATTTTTGTTTTAAAATTTCTTATGAATTGTACATTAAAATGGGTTTGAAAAAGAGAATTTCTATTTAATTGGTCTTTCTTAATTGGAGGAATTGAGAAGGGAACCTTTTAAAACATGTAATTCCCCATAAATTAATGATGAATTGAGATAAATACATTTATTTGGTATATACACATATAATATAGGATAAATATATAATAATATGTAATAAATACATTGGGTTAAAGATAGATAAAGTGTAACACAGAGGAAAAAATAGTTGTTTGGAGTGATCCATTACCTTATGTCTAAATGCGTTCTGTATTTGCACTTAGTTTAAAAGTTAATAAAATTAATTTAATTGATTAATTAATTCATAATCACATAAATATATATTTGATTTATTATAATTTTATTAGGTTCATTTTTTAACATTTCAAAGAGTTATAATGCTCAATTTCTTTGTTCTTGGAGAGTTTGTTTCATGGTTTCATGGTCGGTTCACTAGTATCAAATTATAAAAACTCTTAAAAAATGGGAATAAATCTCTATACGTGAAATTATATAGTATTAATGAAGTTAAATAAGTCTAAATTCTCCCATATGTAATTTTTTATTGTATGAGGATTATTTATTTGACAAAATGTTAATGATGATTCTTTTGATCATTTTTTTCATTTTTCCTACTATCATGGACTAGTTTCATTTTATTGAATGTTTTGTTTATATATTTCTCTAATAAAATGAAATAAGATATACTATACATATTAAATTATGATTTAACCATAATAATGGTTTTATGGCCAGCCTTAATGGGTGTAATTAATAAGGAAAAACATTATCGATATAGACGATTAACCATCATAATTTGGACAACAGATTCATTTATTTGAATTAGAAGAGATGAAAAAATGGTTGAAATAAGATATTACAATAGAAATATATAATTAAAATATATAATTTATACTAGAAGTATTATTATTTTATGGATTTATTAAGTTGTGAAATGTTTTATGAAAAAATGACATTAAAATAGATTGTTTGAGAAAGTTACCTATTGATTATCACCTCTTTGAATAACCAGTTAAGGAATTTGGAATTTTGTTTTGATGTGACTAGAAGATTATGGACATGGGTAAGAGGATTTTCAATTTAATTTGGTAGAATATTGACAATATATAATTATTATAAGGTGTTATTATAAGGGTTTGTGAGGGGGTATTAATTTGTTAAGGAGAGGGGTGATTTTTGTTATTGTATTCATTAGTTTATTTTTTTCGTTAAATAATATAAATAGTGTTTATTAAAATTAATATATATATTAAAAATCAGGATTTTTCTAAAAAATTGGTGATTACATTATCAATGACTCAAAAATTCAATTATTTAGCTTATAATGTTAAATACGGAATTTTTTTTCATTTCACTATTCAGCAAAAATTCAACTATTTTAGAAAATATCCAGAAATCACCCAAATTATTTTTCTTTGTGTAGATTTAAAAAATTGATCTAATTTTAAAAAAATAATTTCATATATATAAGAATTTTAATTTTTTTATTAAAATCTGAATTTATTATGAAAATAACGATTTTAATATTATAATTAATTTTTGGACCCTTTACAAAAGTTATTTAAGGTCATATAAAATTATATTATAACTATTATACAACATAATATTAATTTTTAATCTATTTTATGTATATAAATTTTATATAAAATCACTATATTAATTATAGAATTTTATATAAACATTGATGTTTAACAAAAATATCAACACGTAATTTATCATTTTTTAAACATTTAATTACTTATACCACGATATAATTTTATCATATTATCATATATAAGATAGAAAAATTTTATTTATACATTTATAGGTTATTTTACAATTCTCATAGTTGTATTACTATTCTAATGTTTAGATTAATATTCCTAATGGTCATATTATTTTTCCAACACTATAGGTTAATTAATTTCTACAAATACCTATTATTTCTTTTTTTATTCATTCGAATATATTATTATCTTCAAATTTAGTATTATATGATTAAATTATTTTGTATTTATATATATTTTTTCATGAGTGTGTTCATTCTTCTATATCGAGCATATGAATATTTTCTCATTCTTATTATCTTATGTTCTATTTATTATACAGATGTAATATTTGAAACTCTTATTGATTTATCATCTGAATAATGTTTCATTATTCATTTATTATAATAATTATTTATTGTGTTCATTACGTGATATAAGAAGTTATATTCCATTTATCAATTTAGGGTTCAATACATTCTTCCCCTTATGAAATTTCTCCCTCGAAATTTTGATTCACATACTAAGGTGGAAACATGTGAGGATACATCTCCTTCATCGCTTCCTCTAATTCTCATGTATCCTCTTAATATATTTGGTTTATCCATAGTATGTTGCCCAGTTGAGTGTCCTTGTTACATAAAACCTTGTCTCTATAGTCCACTTTACTTGATGTTCTCTATAAGATATATCATTTTATAGTTGTACCACCTTTGATTTTAGTACATGTGAGGGACCTAGTATGAAATTCAACAAGATGGATATGTGGATTGGATCATGATCTTGATACATGTTTGTTGGATATGCTTGTTGATAGATCACATCTCCAACATAATCAAAAATCTCGAAGGTGCTAATGTATCTGGGATTCAACTTCCCGTTCTTCCAAAAACTCATCACCCTATTCCATCAAGAAATGTAAAGGAATACCATGTTTCAGTCCTCAAAATCTAGGTCTTTTCAAGGATAATACTCATAGCTCTTCTGTCGAATTTGGGAATCTTAAAAATGCTTCTGGGTGTCCTTAACCTTTCTACCATTTCATTGACCATTTTAGGTCCCAGCAGCATACGTTCACCAATGTCATCTAAGAATACAAGTGTTTTACGTCATTTCCCATAAAGTGAATCATATAGATCAATTTCAATGCTTTATTGGAAATTATTTTTATAAGATAACTTTACCTGTAGAATATCTTGATCACATACTCCTTCAAATTACATTAATAATGCTCTCAACATGTCTTCCCTTTTCTGAATGGTCCACTTAGATTTTCAATTAGTTTGAGGATGATAATTCATACTAATGTTTAGATCTTTTTTAAATAATATTATAGATTATTATAGAACATGTATGTGAAGCTAGGATAACAATCATATATAATATATAATGTCACTCCATGAAACCTCTCCACTTTTATGATGTATCTCAATATATTTTAGTTGAGTTGGTAGTCATGTCGAATTGTGATAAAGTGAGTAGTATTTATAGAATGATATATAATGACCCATATAGAATTATTTCATCTTGATGTATTTAGAAGTACATTGATAAAGTCTATAATTATGATTTACCATTTCCATGTAGGTGTGGGTAATGGTTCCATCATCCCCTAAAAGTTTTTTCTTTCATCCTTCACTTGCTGACATACCATACACTTTGATGTATATTTAGTGATCTCTCTCTTTATATTATCCCACCAACAGTTTTCTCAGAGATCCTCATAAACCTTTGTTCTACTTGGGTTAATAGAGAAGATCAAGCTAAGTGTATTATTCAAAATCTGTTTCTTTATATTTGGATTAGATGGTACAGAGAGTCCAACTACAAATACTACAACTCCTTCCTTGTGAATTTTAATCTCTAAGGATATCCCCATTATTAATGCTTCCACATTTTTCCGAATATTCACATCATATTTTTTATCAGTCCTTATCTTTTATTAAATTGATGATTTAGAAATAATTTATGAAAAAAATGATTATGTTCCTTCTAATTTGGTTCTAATGTTGATCCTTTTCATATCAAGTAAGACCAAATCCTTATGAATTCTAATCATTGATAGAGTTTAAAATATTTTCTTATTATAGAATCTGATAACTTATTATATTTACCATTCTGATAGTGGATTGTGTATTTATAATCATTAATGAGCTATAACCATATTCTGTAGCGCATATTAAGATACTTTTTTGAGAATATATATTTGAGGCTCTTATGATTAGTATATTTCTCACAGATCTCCCCATAGAGATGATGAAGCCAACTTTTCAATGAGAATATCATTATTGCCTACTCTCGATTATGCACGGGATTTTTTTCCTCAAGAATGTTAAAATTCCTCTAGTAATCGGATATTACTTTATCATTTTTAACAAGTACACATCCTAATACTTTATTTGAATCGTCATTGTATACCACAAAGATTTTCCCACTTTATTGGTGGTGTAAGTACTTATACAATGTTAAGACTATTTTTAACTCTTTAAAGTAGTATTCTTATTCACTATTCCTTAGAAACATTACTTAATTTCGAGTGTTCATGGTTAGTGGGTTTTACAAACATTAAAATTTACTCAGAAATCATTTGTAATACCCAACATAACCATGGAAACTACATATCTCAATTAGATATGTTGATTTGGTCCACTCTTCAATTTAATTTATTTTATAAGGGTCTATATATATTACATTGTTCGGGATAACAAGCCCCATTAATGATACTTCCTCCATCTAGAACTCATGTTTATTTACTTCCTATATTATTTCTCACTTCCCAATGTTTTTAGAAAATTATTCAAATGCAACTCATGTTCCATTATTCTCTTAAAAGATATCTGAAAACAATCTATAAGGAATACCAAAAAAAATCTAGGTGATCTATAAAGACTCTTTCATGAATTTGTATCTTCCTTTCAGGTATGTTTTCCTTTTTTTGGTATTTTTGAGAAAAAGCGATGTTTTTGGAAACTTCTTAAGTACACACCATGTACTTTATAAGTTTACATCATGTACTCGGTTACTGCGGGTATCCATGTGTTGGTAGTGTAACAGTCGTGCACATGGTCGTGTGTGGTGACCTGGAGACTGCCTAATGTGGGCGCCATAAAAGGAAAGTATACGTCGTGTACATTTAAAATACCCACCATGCACTTTTTTTCATTATATAGACCTGTGCTGCATCTAATTGGAAGAAATACCTTCTTCTCTGCCGAACATGGCCGAGAGAATCCATAGGGTGCAGTTATTCGCCGAACCCCCGATCGAGCATTCGTTCTAGGAATCAACCGCTATCGATTAAGTTGGGATCGCCCTTGTAATCTCTTCCTTCTTCTAGAGATTTTCTTCATAATTCCTCTGATTTCAAGAGATATCGTCGGTTGAATGTTTTAGCATTTTTGTTGATCTACTGAGTTCCTAGACGATTCAAGGCTTGAGGTTCTCGTATAGTGATCCTACAACACTATGGTAGGTGGTTTGTTCATTTCCGTAGAAATTATTTGAATATTATTTACAAAAGTTACCATTACCCTTGAACGGGGTGTTGTATGTTTTCTATTATAGCCTTGCTATATTCTTGATATGCCTTACGTGCTTGAGTAGAGGTTTGTTGATTGTAAATGTGGTATTTACCTTCCAATGGATGTGTTTGCCCATGTTTGTGGGCTTTTTACTATTTTTGTCTAGCTTTTCTGGATAGACTGTTGTTTCCTTTCCATGCCTAGTATTGTCAGATGGAGTGATTATTTATCTGACATGATGTTATGTTATAGACTGTTTATCCAAGTAGTTCTTGATGTTTACTTTGGACAATATGCCATTATGTACTAGATTTAATTACACGGGGCTGTGAGAACATGGTGTAGTAGACCACAGGGAGAATGGATGTTGGGGGCTTCTCTAGAGTGTCTGTTTACTGTTACAATGTGATACCACAGTGGAATTGACGTAAGTACTTCCTCATAGTGTATGTAGTTCCTTGACATGGTCCAAAGGGGGAATGATATGTAAGTGCTTCCCCCATGTGCCTTTTAGTTACTGATCTGAGACTATAGGGGGGAATTGACAGTGATTTCTTCCTCAAACAGTCTATGTTTAAGCTGAACTACAGGGGTTAGACTGTGTGTACTTCCCAAAGGGTTTCTTGTGCTGTTTTGGTTGAACCAGAGGTGTTAGGCTGAGAGTAATTCCTAGGGGGTTATCGGCTTTGATTATATTCTTACTTGTTATATGGAATTGAATACTTTGAAACTATGGGAATGTTTTCTACTGAGTACTTCCTAGTTTACATATTATTTCTACATATTACATGCCATATATATTCACCATCTATTAGGCATAGATCTTTTGGTGGTTAACTACTGGGATTCATCTCACACCCTGTTTGGGTCATGCTTTTGGGCCTAAACAGATTTTTTTGATGCATGTATAGATAAGGGAAAGTGCGCTTCTACTTCAGGTACTTGATTTCTGTGGAGTTGGGGAGAATGAACCAAGATTAGGCTTGTGATGTTGTGGAAATGTTTACATTATTTTCTTTTGTACTTTGGTTTAGTGCTATATTTCATCATTGTGAATTTTTTAGATGCTTTCCTAGACATATGTATCTTGAATCATTTATATATGTTCTCCAGTTGTTTCTTACTTCAGCATTCCAATGTTCACTATTGTATGGTATTATTACTATACCCGCTATTTCAATATTTTTTACTTCCTCTGTGTTACTCTGCCAATGAGGGAATATTTTCCCCACTATCACACCCAAGGCCCTCGCTGCTAGTCAGCAGCCTCTGGTATTCGAGGAAATGCGCATGAGGACATGTGACCAACCCGGTATGGGGAGCCTCTAGGTGAATTCTAGAACCGGGATGTTACATAGTGGTATCAAAGGGATTCTTTTCATCGTGACTTACTTTTTGGAGTCTATATCCTGGTATAGGAAATAATAGGTACTTTGTAATAAGCTATGCCTAGGAGTAGCTAACCCGTGTACAGGGAAAAGCCAGTCTACCTTGTTTTTGAAAATTTTCTAGTTTTTCAATGTTACGGTTGATTTGATTTTACCATTGGGTGATTCACATGTTTTGTTTGGTTATTGTTAATGTTATTGAGGTTCAATATATGTTCCAACCTGATGAAATGAGGGTATGCCATCTCATGTATCATAAAGGCACTTGCTAGAAGTCACATGTTATCCATTCTTGCTATGCCATTTAGGGTGCATTAGTGATTTCATGTAGTTGTCATTGGTGATGTGATAGATAATCATGTTGTTGTGATAAATGACGTGATAAGAATACATGCTGCTTGATAGGTTATTAAATTCTAAAAGGTCATGTTTGAATGGATACCAAACTTTGGATCTTGAGGAGTTATGGTCCCTCGTCTATCAAAATTTGGTGGATCATTGTCACGTTTCCTTGTATATGACATGTGTAAGATGTTGAAATTTGATTTTCAGGTAGTATGGGACCTCGTGGTTCGATATTTGGTGCTTTAATATTTGTTTCTTATTTTTTTGGGCTCCGGAGTAGTTTCTGAGGCTTACCTTCGGGAAAAACCTAGAATACACGACGTGTAATGATGAATACACGCCATGTGTTCTTCTATTCTGGAAGAAACTGTTTTTCCTAAGTACAAGTTTTATACTCTATGTACACGTCGGGTAGTCTCTAACTGTGTCACTAGCCGTGTTGGTAGAGACACGGGGGTGGGAATTACTTGGTGAACATGCCTTATAAAGGACGTACATGCTCAGTTGTGTAAACTGTGTAACAAGCTATGTGACTGAAAACACAGGTCGGTTGAGTATTTTCTAATACATGATGTGTCCATAGAGAACATGTAGTTAAGTGTAACCCGAGTATCCTGCCATTTCACAAACAACACGGGATGGTGTAAACCTTCTTGTACACGCCGTGTCTGGGATAAAAATTTCGTGTATAGATAGCTATGTGTTCACTAGTGTGACTAATAACACGGGCAGTTGAAACCTAAGAAGTATACGTCATGTCCATCATGAACACTCTGTGTAGAGTGAGACGTGTAACCAGTCATGTGACTAACAACACAAGTTAGTGATGTTCGTCTCATACATGCCTTGTATGGAACAAACACGATGTGTAGTCTTGTTCTAGGAGAACTATGTGGCTTAGACATGTAAGAGAACTCGGATAATGGAAGAGGATTCAAGTAAAAGTCATGTGTTAAGAAAACACGGTGTGTGTTTGGGGTGATACACGACTATTTTTGGAAGAAGTACACACCCATGTGAAGGCTTAAGGGAATACATCGTGTTGTCATTATACACGTCATCTATCCATGTTTTGATAAACTTGAATGATTTCTTTCTATTGTTACCTTTTTACACTTCTATTTTTCAGTCCTTATTAATCTTTATATAAGGTGTTCACTTGACCTTTCAGAGTCATGCCACTGAGAAGTCCTCTGGTTGTCCGCTAGTTCCAGCGTAGTTATCGGACAACAGAAATGGATGATCAAAGACTACCAACAGATCCTCCAGTTGTGCCAGTCTTGGCACCAACCATCATTCCGGACACAAGTACTGATGCACAGTTCTGAGAGGGCTTCATGAGGTTCATGCAGACCTTTTGAGGAGTACTATATCTTTCCCCTTTTATGGCAGAGTCGACGTGGGTTTTCCAGCAGCAGCATCCTCCCACCTTCATGACGGATGGAGGAACTAAGCCTATAGACTCATGGTTAGAATCCATGATTTATATCATAGAGCATTTGTATATGCCTCTAGAGATGAGGTTGAAGCTTGCTACCTATATTCTTTGAGATTCTTCCAAGATATGGTGGGATATGTTCTCATAGGGGGGATGCCTGTAGGATTTGGCTTGGGATTAGTTCTAGCATGCCATCTATGACTATATCTATCTGGAGACTTTGAGGGACGACCAAGCATGAGAGTTCATGATTCTAGAGTAGGGTAATATTTCAGTTATGGAGTATTCTTCTCACTTCAATGATCTCCAAAACATCACGCCTATTCCAGGACGTGATGAGTTATTCCTGGAAAGGAAGTTTGAGGATGGTCTCAGGCATGACATCTAATCTTATGTGAACATCATCAGGTTGACTTTCGTCACTTATATAGTCAACTAGGAAACGATCACAGAGAAAAATATGAGGTATTATTGAGTTGTGAGCTAGGTAGGCTTGACATTCAGAGTTGTTGTCCCTCCTACGGACTGTCGGAAGCGCCGTAGGGAGTCTACATGCTGAGATCATAGGAGGCAAGAGACTTATTCTGGTAGCCAGGTGGTATGCTACTAGTGTGGAAATGCCAGGCATATGAGTCCACATTTCCCAAGAGACCTAGTGGAGTGTCGATCTTATAGTAAGAGGCGCCATATTTTTCACTTCTATCAGATATTCTCACTAGAAGCTGGTGACAGTGGTTCTTCTATGACTCTGGATTTTGGAGAAGCACCACCAGTTTCTCATTAGTCTGGGAACTGGAGTGTTTTATGCCGTTCAGGGCGAGGTGGAGGTCATGGTCTTGGTATTCAATCACCAGGAATTCAACGATAGCATGGTAGATCATCTCAGAGTGTTCAGGCAGGGTAACATGGTCGTGGTACAAGCCAGAATTTTGCAGTTGAGAAGACCTAGTAGGAGCAGGATCTCAGACCCTCTATAGTTCGAGGTACGATCCTATTATCATTAGTTTTATCTTCTTCTCTTTTCGATACAGGGGATTCCCATGGCATTATATCTATTACTATTGTGGAGAACCTTGGGATCTGTATCTTTTATTCTACTAATATCTTGATTCTAGACACATCGTTTGGGATGAGAATGGCTAGGGTATGCAGTGCAAGGGGTACCCTATTGAGGATGGTGGTTGTCACTTATTATGGGACCTCTTTGTCCAAGAAATGGTAGGCTATGCTGTCGTTCTTAGAAAGGACTGGTTATTTCCCTTCCAGGATGTTGTCAACTACTATCATTGTTTGGTGAGTTTTACGTCACCAGAGGGAAAATCGTTTCTTCATAAGGGAAAATGGGATGTCCAAGCGAGCAGAGCTAGACCTGAGCATCATGGGTTGGTATGAGTTATAGAACATATTACTAGAATATAGTTGGATGACCAGGTCACTTCAAAGTTAGACTTTTCATCAGTGGAGGATTGTTTAAAAAATGTCTTCCCAGAGGAATTTTCAAGTTTTCCACCGGAGCGTGAGGTAGACTTTTCTATTGATCTTGTGCCAGGGGTGGCACCAGTGTCCATTCCTCTATATAGGATAGCTACACAAGAGTTACATGAGATCAAGAATGTGTTGGAGGAGTTTCAGGCAAAGGGTTTCATCCAACCCAGTACTTTTCCTTGGGGATCACCTATCCTGTAGGTTAAGAAGCCGGATGGTACCCTCAAGCTTTGTGTGGATTATTGGATGTTGAACCAGTTGATGGTCAAGAGAAGATATACCTAACCAAGGATTGATGATCTATTTGGTATGCTTCATGGATATCAGGTGTTCTTGAAGATTAACTTGACATCCTGTTATCATCAATTGTGCGTTAGAACATTTTTTATAGATATTACTTCTTCCAGAGTAGGTACAGTCTATATAACTACATGGTTATGCCATTCGGTCTAACAAACGCGCCTGCAGTCTTCATGGCACTAATGAACCGAGTGTATCATCCATACTTGGATTCTTAGGTGGTAGTATTCATGGATGATATCTTGGTGTACTCTCACACTCAACATGACCATGTTACCCATCCTGATATCATTTTTAGTACACTGAGAGAGAATTAGTTATATTCTATTCTCAGAAAATGACACTTTTGGATGGATCAGATTCACTTATTGGGTCATGTTATCTCGGAGACAAGAGTATCAGTAGACCCAGAGAAAGTGAGAGTAGTAGTTTCTTGGGAACAACCGAAGAACTTATTTGAGGCGAGGAGTTTTCTATTTTTGGATTGATAATAAAAAAGTATCATACCGGACTTTTCCTACATAGCAGCACCACTGACGAGCCTGACTAAGAAGGGTGTGAGGTTCTTATGGTAAGATTCTTGTGAGTCTGCCATCCGGATCCAAAAGGGAGGTTGACATCAGCACCGATACTTGTATTTCCAGATCTAGGAAAGAGATATACTGTGTAATGTAATGCATTAAGTATCGTGATAGGAGTTTTTCTTATGCTGGGGGAAGGAGTCGTTGCGTACGTGTCTCGGTAGTTGAGGCCACATGAGATGAATTAACAGACGCATGATCTCGAGTTAGCAGTAGTTGTTCATGCCTTATTCTATTGGAGACATTATCTTCTGGGAGAGATTTTTGTGGTTTTCTCTAACCAGAAAAGTATGAAGTACATCTTCACTCAGCGTGACCTGAATTTGAGACAATGAAGGTGGGTTGAGTACCTTCAGTCCATTGACTTTGTAATTTCTTATACGCCTGGGAAAGGAATTGCAGCGTCTGATGGGATGAGTAGGAGAACTTATATACAGGTAGTTTAGAAGGCCATCAATGAGTGGTAGCTTATGGATCTATTCTTTGAGATGCATTTAGTGGTTCAGGGAAGACAGGGGAAGACGTTTTTTTCAACTATAGTTGTTACCTCTACTCTTCTTGATCGAGTCTGAATGAGGAATATATCAAATTCATTATTCATTTTCCTATTAGAAATAATATCATGAAAGTACCCTATTCATGGATGGACCATAGGTGAGGATGATATCTTGCATTTTCATGGGCACATATGGGTGTCAGTAAACATACGCAAGGAGCTGATGTTGGAATTTAATTACTCAGTTTGGGTAGTTCATCCTGGTGTCACCAAGATGTCTCCTGATCTACACCATCCATGTTGGTTTCCAAGTATAAATAGATATTTTTCTGGTTTCTAAATAAGGTATCCCTCATGCCATCAGGTGAAGGCAGCGCATCAGCGACCCACATGACTTTCGCAGCATTTACCCATTCTCGAGTTGAAGTGGAATGATGTCGCGATGGACTTCTTGACAGGGTTCTCAAGGTCACCTAGAGGGAATGATGTAGTGTGGGTTGTCATTGACAGACTCGTGATGGTTTCCCACTTCTTATCGATCAAGGAGACATTCAGTGTTGATGAACTGGGACATTTGTACATCTAATAGATTGTACGTCTATATGGGGTTCCGCACTGCATTGTTTTAGATAGGGCCTCACATTTTACTTCTCTGGTATTCTAGGAGATTCAAAAGGATTTGGGTACACAGGTACTTCTAAGTACAACATACCACTCCCAAAGAGATGTCCAGTCCGAGCATACGATTCAGGTACCTGAGGACAAGATTCGAGCATGCGTCCTAGATTTTGGAGGTTCTTGTTAGAATCACATTCCACTTGTGGAGTTTTCCTACAATAAAAATTTTCATGAAACTATTCATATTGAACCATATGAGGATTTTTATGGTAGGAAATGATGATCACCCATATTCTGGCTGGAGGCAGGAGAGGCATCTATGCTGGGACCTCATCTTGTCTAGGAGACTATGGAACAAATATAGTCGATTAGGAAAAGGATGGCTACTACACAGTCAGGACAGAAGTCTTATGCTGATCGATGGAGACAATCTGTGGAGTTCAAGGTTAGGAATCAGGCTTTCTTGCATTTCAAACCGAGGTTGGGACACAAGAGGATTAGGATACAACGAAATCATTTTCCAAGGTACGTCACATCTTTTAAGGTTTTAGAGAGAGTTGGTCTGTTGCCTATCGGTTGTAGCTACCTTATAGGTATCAGTCTATGCATGATGTCTTCCACATTTCTTATCTTTGGCATTACTTCTCAGACCCATCCCATGTTTTCCAACTCGAGGAGGTTGAGCTTGAGGTGGCTGCCTCATTCAAGGAGCATCATATCCATATTGATGATCGAAGTGCAATGGTTTTTCATGGTCGGTCTCCTCCTATGGTACGAGTTCTATGGGAGGATGAGTGAGTACAGGACGAGACCTAGGAGAGGGAGGCTGGTGTGTGATCGTAGTGGTCGTAGTTGTTCAAGGATTCTTCTTCTAGGATGCCTTTCTTGGGAAATTTGGGGATGAATTTCTTTAAAGGGGGATTTTTGTAAGGATCATGATATTCTTCTCATGTATGTTTTCCTTTTTCTGGTGTTTTTTATAAAAAGTGGAGTTTTTTTAATTTCTAAACTACATGTTGTGTAATTTTTAATTACTCATCATGTACTCGGTTACCGTGGGTAGCCATGTGTTGGCCATGTAACGGCAATGCACATGGCCGTGTGTGGTGACCTTGTGACTGCCTAATGCAGGGGCTGGAAAAGGAAAGTACATGTCATTTAATTTTAAAATACACGTTTTTTACCTTCTTTTTTCATTAAATAGACCAGGGTCACGTCTAATTGGCCGAAATCACTTCTTCTCTTCCGAACTCGACCGAGAGTGTCCGTACGGCGCAGATCTTCGCTAAGCCCCCGATCGAGCGTCTATTCTCCAAATCAACTGTCATCGATTGCATTGGGATCAAAATGGTAAGCCCCTCCTTTATCTAGAGAATCATTTCCTTATTACTCATCTTTCAGGAGTTATCCTCAATTGAATGTTTTTATCATTTTTATAGATATACAGTGTTATTGGGAGATTCGAAGATTGAGGTTCACGTATAGAGATCCTACAACACCGAGGTAGGCGGTTTGTGCATTCCTGTAGAAATAATTTGAATATTGTGTGAAAAGGTTCCTAATACCCTTAAACGGGGTATTGCGTGTTTACAGTTTTAGCACTATTATTTTTCTGTTATGCCTTGTGTGCTTGATTTGTGATTCATTGATTGAAAATATGGTTATTTACCTTGCAATGGATGTGCGTGACCAAGTTTTCAGTCTTTTGACCATTGGTCTAGCTTTTCCGGATAGGCTGTTGTTTCCTTTATATTCCTAGTATTGTAGGCTAGAGTGATTATTTATCTTACATGATGTTATGTTGTAGACTATTTATCCAAGTAGTTATTGTGGTTTAATTTGGCTGATTTGCAGTGATGTACTCGATTGACTTACACAGGGCCGTGAGAACCTGGTGTAGTAGACCATAGGTAGAACGGACGTTGAGGGCTACTCAAGAGAGTATGTTTATGTTACGATTTGAGACCATAGGGGTAATTGATGTAAGATCTTCCTCAGAGTGTCTGTAGTTCCTCGACGCATGCCACAGGAGGAATAAGATCTAAGTGCTTCCCCAGAGCACATTTTAGTTACTGATCCGATACTACATGGGAAATTGACTATGACTGCTTCCATATAGAGTCTATGCTTAAGGTGAACCAGAGGGGTTAGACTCTCTGTACTTCCTATAGGGTTTCTTTTGTTTTTTTGGTTGAACCAGAGGGGTTAGGCTGAGAGTATTTCCTAGAGAGTTACCTTCTTTGAGTATCTTCATACTTATTATATTTAATTGAATGCTTTGAAACAGTAATAATTTTTATTGTTGAGTAATTCCTTGTTTAATGCTTCTTTCTACTTATTACCTGCCATATATATTCACAAACTATTAGGCATAGGTATTTTGGTGGTTTATTACTAGGATTCATCTCACAACCTATTTGGGTCATGCATTTCAACCCAAAAATATTGTGTTGTTGTAGGTATTGATAATGACACGTTTCCTTGTTCTTTAGGTACTTGATTGTTATGGAGATGGGGAGCATGGGACCGAGATGATGATTGTGATGCTGTAGAGATTTTTACTTTCATTTGATTTGTACATTGGTTCAGTACTATATTTCAGAATTGTGACTTGTTTGTCTCCTTTCGTGGACATATGTATCATGCATCATTTATATATGTGCTCGTGTTTATTCTTACTTCAGTCTTCCGTTGTTCATTATTGTATGGTGTATATTATTATTGTTTCCTATATTTCTATATGTTTTACTTCTGTATTGTTACTCTGTCAATGAGTGAATAGTTTCCCCACTATCACCCCCAAGGCCCTTACTCCTATTCGGCAGCCTCTAGCATTCACAGAAATGTTCTTGAGGCCATGTGACCAACCGGGTATGGGGCAACTCTAGGCGACTTCCAGAACTGGGATCTTACAACTCTATTCATTATGTCCATGGAAATTTCTATATCCTTAGAGAGATATATAAGGGAATCATTGTGAATTCATAGTGTCTATACATCGTTCTAATGGAAATATTGGCAATATCTTCCTTACACACCTTTAATTGGTGATATCATATCTAAGGTTCCTCCATAGAGGAAAACTTTTCCCCGCATAATTTATCGAACAATTCATCTGTCAATGGTATGGGATACTTGTTCTTTATCATGATTTTTTTGACCTCATGATAATCAATTCCAAGGTGCAATGATCCATCCTTCTTCTTGATAAAGAGGACTCACACACCCCATGGTGATGAAGTGAGGTTTATAAAAACCTTGTCTAGATTATCTTTTAACATCTTCTTTAGTTCCTCCAAATCAATGGTGTCCATACTATAAGGATTCTTTGATATAAGAATATATACAGGTATAAGATCAATAGATACCTCAACCTCTTGATCAAGAGGAATAACATTAAATTCTTCAGTGGGAACATCAATATAGTCCCTCACAATGAGAATTTCTTCGAGTATGACCTCCTATTTTGTCTCAATAATTTAAGATAGATATGGTTTCTCATAAGTAAATAATGTCCATAATTTAGATGATGATTTTTAATGAGATTAATCCTCCTCCTAAGACATGTATAACATATGGGGATACCTCGTGATGTGAAGAGTACACTCACTTTCAAGAAATTTGAGGACGGATTTGTATAAATATTGCAAATCCATGCCCAATATAATATCAAAATCCACAAAAGGATGTTGGAAAATATTTTCTAGGTGGTTCAGCCCACTAACATTAACTAGGAAGGAGTAATATACATTAGTTTCAATAATTTCTCTATTAACTATTATCAAAAATAACCAAACCATCAAATTTTTAGGCGGGATTTGAATAGTTATACAAAAATTTCAAGATACCAAAGAATGTTTAGAACCAGAATCAAATATTACATTAAGTATTCTTGAATGAATAGCCAGATAACGCATCACTATATTATTATTAGGCACCAAATTAGTATAAGTGCAATCATATTCCCTACCTTGTAACATTGGAGGTGGTTATTGTTGATTGCCTCTAAAAAACCCTAGGATTAGGGTATTAGATAACATAATACCCATATTCCTTATAGTTTAAACCCTTCACTAATAGAATATTTGTGATCTAAACCTTACTTTATTCTTTTGAATTATAAGGATTTATTAAACCCCTTCAGAAAAAATAAGCATGATGCCCCTCTCATCCACAATTCAATCATCTCCCAAATGCCTTTAGACAGTTCATGGGATGCTTCTTCCATTTTTTTACATGTCAGATGTTGGGTTTTATTTCCTTATTGGGATTTATCTATTGATCCTCCCACAAAAAAAAATCTATTATTATTATTTTTATCTATAATATTAGGAACCTTATAAGAGTATCCAATCTCCATCTCAACCTTTTGGGAACAACAGAAAATATCCTCAGACATGTCAACGTCCCATATCGCCAATGATTTTTATAGATGAAAAATTAATACACTATATATATGATCCAAATTCATTTTAGTGTTCATGAAAAATTCAAAGGTGTATCATGAAATCCTTGAAATTTTTTTCTCATACACCCCGATAGATTCATCTTCTTTTTTTCTTTAGTACAAGGAACCCCCCATCCATTTTAATTAGGGAGTTCATGGAAAATATTTATTAAACAATATTTCACTGGATCCTTCTAAAACCATAGAATTAACTCCCTCCATAGGAATTATTTTTTTAATAGTGTTCACCAATGATTATATTCCCCATAAAAATGATATACATCTAGTAAACAAATTTCCCCTTCTGAGCAATGGGGAACAAATAATTTCTTCCCCATGGCATAAATCAATTTTTTATGATATGGGGATATAAAGACCCACTAAAGATATTATTCAATTGTCACATAAAATATTCAACAACAACATGATATTTATTTAGAGATGGTGGGATTGATACACAATTCAAATTATTAATCTTTTCTTGATCTGGTAGAGTCAGTATTTTCTTGAAGTTTTGGGCTCCCATTCCCATTTGGTTGGGCACTGGTTAGAGAAATCACAACATTTCATATAGAATTGAATATTATTATGGATTTTAAAATTTTCATCCATTAACTATGAAAAATAAAATAAATCCAAATAGGGTTTTAAATACTTATCTGATGAGGATATGAAAATAAATAAACTATGCGCATAAAAAAAATAATATATAAATAAATATTGTATCATAAAATCAGATCACTAAGACTCATTCATGGTTATCCAGGGTTATTGAATTATCATTAGGTTTATTACTAATGATTTGTAGTCCAATCCCAAAAAAATAACTATAGAATTTTTTTATCACCAACTATAGAAAACCATTCCATTTACAGATGTTATTGCATAATTGTAATCATAATTATCAATGAAATACATACCAAGGATTGAAAATTCTAGTGTATTTGGAAGACTAGGTACATAATTAGAAAAAATAAAACTATAATAAAACATCATTTTATTAATCTCCATAATGATATTGTAACTTCCATTGATCTACCATAACTATATGTGATAACCTAGAGAATACATTGACAAAAGGTATGATCTAAAAATACTTATAAGGGAATAAACATGGGAATGAAGAATAGTAAATGAGTTTGAAAGGCATGACATGAAAACATAAAAGGAATTGATCTTGAATAACCATAAAGATGAATATCATATAGAAAATGGAAATGCATGGTCCTAGAAATATTGGAATATTGAAGCAACATAAAAAAAATACATAAACATGATTCATGTCTAACTTCCAATATGGTATCACATAGTGGACAAAGTCACATAATGTGTTAGGTTTACTTCCTAATCATATACATAGCATATCATGAGGAAACAAAATTCCCAATGTATTGGAGAACTATATAACAACACTCTTTATATAATATCCACTAATAAGTGTTCCACATAAATAATAAAACAAAAATAATACACATAAGGCATACCCATTGAACAAAATGGGTATTGTAATCATGTCATAAATCAAAACCAAGGTCATATGAAAATTGTATCCATGAAAGGAAGAATTAAATTAATTATATGTAATTCACAAAAAATGAGAATAGATTAGGAATAATTATGTCCAACTAAATTGGCATCATGAAATAGAGAGTCTTTGTAACTTTAGAAATCTCTCCATTAAGTATGGTTTTAGGTAAAAGAATAAATGGTCAATAAAGAATATAAAGGAATATATTTTTTTCATAAATACTAAAATGAACTAAATATTTCTCAATGATAAAATGAGTGAATTTAGAAAAATATTATTGTCATAAAATAATTTAAGTAATTTACTTGAAAATTGGTAAGAAATGAAGAAGTTCGATTTAATTGGGCTTTCTTATTGGGAGGAACTGAGAAGGGAACATTTATAACAAGCAATTACCCCTCAATTAAATATGAATTGAAAAAAAAATTATTCATAAATACATAATATTGTAGAATTATAAAATATGAAATAAGAACATAATTAGGTTAATGGGAGAAAAAGTGTAACCTGAAGGAAAACAATGGAGCCTCAGGGAGAACCCTTACTATATGCCAAAATATGTTTTGTAGTTTTAGTTAATATACTGAATAAAAAAATTTGAATAGTTAATTAATTAATTAATAACCTATTATGTTTTTTTAATTTTTCATAACTTTATGAAGTTAATTTTTTATAATTTCAATGTGTAATAAATACTGATTTTGTCATTTCGGGAGTGTTTGTTTCATGGTTTCATGGTCAGTTCAGTTGTGTGAAATTAAGGAAGTTTTTTGTAGTTGTGAGTAATTATCAAGGAGTGGAAAAATATAGTATTAAAGAACTTACATAATTTTAGTGGTCACATATATCATTTCAATGGTATGGAGAAGATTAATTTGATAAAATATTAATGATTATTATTTAGTTTATTTTTGAGGTCTTTCTAACAATTACACACCAGTTTTGTATTATTGAATATTATGTATATATATTAGTTATAGAATATGAAATAAGTTACAATATAAATTTCAAATCTTATTTAACAATAATAATAGTTTTATGACAAACCATTAAGGAAGTAATCAAAAATTAAAAATAATTTTCCATGGAGATTGTTAACCACCATAATTGTGATAGTAGTATCATTTATTTGAATAAGAGGAGATTAGAAAAAAGGTGGAAAAAATATATAACTTTATAACATAATATTACTGTGTATAAAAAATACAATAGTTATTATTATTTTATATAATATTTATATGACGAAAATGTAGATGAAGAAATGGAATTAAAATATATGGATTAAGAATGTTACCTCTTGAATATCTCCTCCTTGAACGACCCGTTAAAAACATGAAATCGGTTTTTTCATGAGACCATAAGATCACTAAATATGGTAAGAAGCTTGGGGAGGGAGTTATGTAGAATATTAGAAAACAAAATTTCTTAGAATATTCAAGGATATGGAATGGTATGTGAGGCTATGTATAGGAGGAGATATGTGTTTTTTATTAGTATATTAATTACTTTGTTAATTTGGCTCATGGATTTCAATTGTGTTGAATAATATGACTAAATATAGTAAATATTTTAGGGGAGTTATAAACAATGGGTTATTACATCACCCATGACTCAAAATTTCATGTATTTAGATTATAATGTTAAATACTAAAAATTACCGCATTTCACTATTCACAAAAAATTCACATATTTTTTAAAAATCAGAAAAATAAACCCCAATAATTTTTTGATATTTATATTTTAATATTGGAATACATTTTATGAAAATAATTTTATATTTTTTATATTTTTTATTTCTAAATAGAATCGCCATTTATTAAAAATATAAATATTATAATATTATAATCGATTTCTTGACTCTTTGACAAACTAATTAATATCTCAAAAATTTTATTATAATTATAATAATACATAATTTTAATTTATTAATCAATTTTATAAAAATAAATTTTCTTTTAAATCATTTTATTAATTCTAAAATTTTATGTAAACATTTATGTTTTATAAAAAATTCCACCACATAATTTATCATTTTTAAAAAATTTATTTTTTTATACTATTATATAATTATATTATATTTTCATTTATATGATAAATAAATTTTATTTTGAATTTCATAGCTGAGGTTACTATTCTAATTGCCAGATTACTATTCCTCATGGTCAGATTACTATTCTTCATGGTTATATTACTATTCTAATAGAATAGGTTCTTTAATTTCTATAAATACCTCTTATTTGTTACTTTATTCATTCAATTTTATTTCTATCTTAAAATTGAATATTATAGTATTAACATAATTTTTTTATTTCTATAGCTTTGTTCATGTGTGTAATAATTCAAGAGGAATTAGCAAATCCAAATTTTCCCATTATTATTATCTTATTTTCTCTTTATTATCCGACTATAATATTTTGAATTCATATTGGTTTACTTTATTACTAATATATCATTTTTAATTTATGACCAAAATTATTTTATTGGGTTCTCTATGTGATATAATAAGGGAAATTCCATTGATAAAATCGTAGGTCATTATAATCACGATATCATATGGATAGTTATTAGAATTTATTTAATGAATAAATAATAAATTTATGAATTGATTGAGATTCTTGGAGGATAAATCATTTTCTTCCTTCCCACATCCAATCCATTTCAAAGTGAAAACGTCTCCCTTGCGTACATGTGGACTACCACCTCCATGGATGAGGTATTTCATTCTTATCGCATCCTTAGATTGATGGATATAAAAGATATTTTATGAGTGTATATGATAATAAATATTAATATATATCATGAATATTGTTGATAAAGTATGACCCTAAAATTTACAATCATTATAATCTAATACGTCGATATCAATAAAATTCCTAAAACAAACTCATTATGGATCACGTTCTCTCAAAATATTCTCATAGTTACTATAAAATAAACATGGGGATGAATAAATAATTGAAAATTAATAGTTTAATAAATTTTATAATCTATTATTTATTAAATTTTAATCAAATAAAGGGGTTCGACATTGCCATTACAAAACATGTGTGAAATAATTGAAATTACTACCATTTGATAATGAAAATAAACATTAACTAACTATTATATGGGTAGTGAACGATTATAATAAAATTTATAAAAGGATAATAGATAGGAATAATATTCTTAATTAAGATATTAATATGGATAAATTTATTATACAGGAGGTTAAATTTCATTCATTGAAGTCGAGAGTAAAGGTAAGAGTTTTTCATCTCCACTTTCTCCATTGATACATATTCAATATTCACCACTTGTTTCTTTTTATATGATGAACATATTTTTATATGGATGAATTTTAACATAACATTAATTGGAAATTAATTATTTTATATGTCCATATCAATCTATCTATTTCAAGGGGATTTTATTCAAATGTTACGAATATTTTTAGGGTTTTATTCTAATATCAATTTCAAATCAAGATTTTTATGAAAGACTTTACATATGTTGGAAATTATATTATTTTTATCTCTTAAACCCAAAATTATTATTCTATAATGTTTAATATAATTTTTTTAACTGTCCCCTATCAATTTCATTTCCCTTGGTAAATAATTCATATGATGTGATTATTTTATCTGAAACTAAACCCACAACTTCTTTCAATCAAGAATATTCCACCTTTTTGTCTATATTCATTGGATGTTTTTATGGATATACATATGTAGGATTAAATAATTTCTAATATTTTTATTTTATTTTAAATTTTTTTAAATGAATCATTAACCAGTGTTGTTTTTCCTAAAACTAAGAAAAATATATATTATGGGAAAAAAATGTATGGTACACATATATATGGTTTTCATTATGTGATTTGTATGATAAAAATTATAAATACATCTAATAAATTTTGTAATATTTTATTTCTCATAAATAATTATGTTAATTGGGTATTTATTAATGATTCACAATATGAAAAATGAATCAATTCCTTCTCTACTATGTTATTGGAATTATGTTGTGATTCCATATCTATAATGTTGTAGGAAACATATAGTGATTCATGATCCTCTATTTCATAATTTATACACATATATTTGTTCCAAATTAATGTGTCGTACATCATACTCATGATATAATTTCTTATGTTTTAGGTTATGATCATTTTCATGATTTATTTTTATGTTCATTTTTCACTAGGTTATTATATCTTAATGTTATATTCCAATACTTTTATTATGTTGTCAAACCCACATGCTTGTCTTACGATCACTTTATGTCATAAATTGTTTACCTAACTAAGAATCTAAGATGAACCATTATTTTTTTCATTCCCTAGGTCATTATAGATAGTATTATGATTGACATATCAAATATTTTGTCTTGGGGGAATCTTTACTATGGACAATGTTGGAAATTTCATATAATAAATTGTTCATGTATTTATTCTCTGATACACTAACCCTTTGGTCTTTGGGTGTGTTTAATTGTGATATGTAATGAATAATAATTTGAAATGATTTATTTTATATAGATTTTTATCTTGGATCACCTCTGTTGGAGGTTAAGACTGTAGAACATTTTTTAAAACCCTAAGGAGAAGTTAAAATATAGGAAAACAACCTATGATTTTGGTAGAGTATAGATTCTATGTTATCCAAATAAGAAAATCATTATCATGATATAAAAAATTTGAAGCTAGATTTATCTTGGATGCACCTAGGGGTAATAACCCAAAAAATGATAAGTTAAGTGTTAACACAATCTTCACCCATTGCAAAATATATGGGCCTAACTATACACCTAGTTTGAAATTCATAAGGTATATGATTTGGTAAATTATAATTCCCCTTATAAACTATTATGAGTGATTTGGATATATTTATATCAGATAATATAATATTAAGTTGCTACAGATAACCTCTATTTAAACTCAGAGATTCATAAGTAAAGTTTTACACCTAATTTATTAGTTACATCTTCTATGTTTATATTTTATTTTTATGAATTTATCTACCTTATCATACATCAGAATTCCCTTGTTAACATAATTACTATAGAAATGAGAAACTGATTTAAGAATGTATGTCATGGGAAATGAAATGATTTTCTCAATGACAAACCAAATTCAATGGTAGTAGTAGTATAAAATCATGTGGCTATTTTTACCAAACTATCTCATGTAATGAATAATAATATGAACCATGTTACACCCCCAAACACACCAAGGAACGATAATCTTCATATTGAGTCTTTTTTGTATCAATGAACACCCTCACTTAGTGGGATTTCTAATACACTATTTTCTATATAATATATTAATACAATAGGGATGATATTTTCCATTCATTAGTGATTGGACCATGATAAGGTCACTTTCGATATTTACCATCAGGTAGGTGGGGCTAACCAGTGGTGGGATCATATTAAGAATATAGATCCTATGGATGAACTTGAATTGAGCAGATGGGAAGAGTTTAAGAAAATATTCTTTACTAAATATTTTTTAATAAATCTTCAGAAAAATATGGGAATAATCCATGTTGTTTGGAAAAAATGAGTATAAATCCATTGATTCCTATAAATAAAACTTCAACATACTCACAAGGTATGCCCTAAATTTTTTATTGACCATGACAGTAAGATAAAATTATTCATTAGTGGCCTCAAGTTTGTTATTCAAAAGGAATTGGATATATGAAATTTCATCACCTAAAAATAAACTGTTCTCTATATGATTAATGTGGATATCGAAATAAGATACTTCTATTATATTTTAGACAAGAAAAATAAAATAATGCTTTATCAGAAATCATATAAAAAATACCAATGAGGAATGAAATATCAAATACATAGATACCAAGAATGTGTAAAAAAGTACCAGCGTAAATGTCTGAAAGGAATGAGAAGATGTTTCATGTGTTGTAGTGTAGTTCATCATTCACAAAAGTACTTAATAGATTAAAAATTACAATTTGACAAAATGGGGGACAAGAATGTCCCAACTAATTCTCCTCCAAAAATCCAATGATTAAATTATAAGAAGTATGGGAATTATGCTAATCAGTGAACTAGTCCAAGGGTTAATTGAGACAATCAATGTTTGTAAACTATTAAGAAAAGATAAAATTTGATAGATTATGATATTAATACTATGAATGTGGGTCATGAAAATTAAATTTTAAAATGTACACTTATCATGCACTCATGAACTACAAATGTATTATTTGATTCTATTTCTACCCACACCATAACACCAACCCAATGATTAGATAATTTATTATCAGTGAATACTTCTAGTTGTATGGGAAATACATATCAGGTATGAAAATCATCTTTTCTATAATTTTGTAGGAATTTAAGTAGTATAAGTAAAGGGTTGTTCACTTAGTTGAATTTGATGTGATTTTTGGAATGAACTTGCATTCTTATGTGTTGGTCGGAGTGGACACTCAAGAGGGGGGTGAATTGAGTTCCAATCAAAATTTTCTGTTAAAAACAATTTCTAATAAAATCCCCCAATTTCAAAAATCAATTAAACTGTAGTGAATTTATATAGAATATAAAGGTTCAATTAGCTTCTCAAAGATTGATTAATTCTCAGTTAACTTAATCTTATGATTAAATTAACTTTTGAAACCAATTTACTGATTTATAATAAATATAAACACTTGCGAATTTAATTATCAAAGTAGCTTTGAAGATAGATTATATTTCAAAGTAATAGCAGCGGAATATGAAATAAATATGTATAGTATGGATATAGTATAGCTATAAACACAGAGAAGTAACCAAGAGGTTCAGTCTCAAGCCGAGACTTAGTCCTCTCAAAAGTTTATATAAAAGTGATCCACACCCTGGATCGGGGTTAACAACAGTGAGCACACTGTCCAGGTCACAAGACCTCTGCCATAGTTCTACGTGGGAAAACAAACAACAGCAGCCAGCTGTCCAGGTCACAAGACCTCTACCACTATCCACAGTGGGAAGTGAAGTGTAAAAAGTTTGCTGAGGATTTACAGATCCTCCAGTGAAAGTACAGGAGTCAGTGTGTGTGTTTAATACAGCAGATAACACACACTGCTCAAAATGTAGAATAAATAAATCACAGAGCAGAGATGTAGAGTTTAGAAATGGCTCTAGTGATTTCAGTGTAGCACTGGACTCGTTTTGGAATTAATCAGAAGTGATTCTGAGTCCTCTTCTCGATTTTGTTTGAGAAGCAGAGTGTCGTATGCTTCAGGTTCACAGACAGTGAGATGTAGTCGATGAAGCTCTTCAATGATCTATTGTATGCACACCACTCTTCTTGAGTAGGCTTGATTGTATATTTGATTCTGTCTTGCTTGGTTCTTCTTGTATGTACAGAGCTCTTCTCGAGTATGTCGTATGCTCCCTTGTCTCTGTGTTTTTTTTTTGTCTCACACTTCTTCGCAGCTCTATATGTCTTTTTCAGCAGAGTCTTCTTGTATTCATATCACGTGCTCCGTAGGATAGAAAAGGTTTCCTTTCCACAGGTACAAGGTACGGTTTCCTGACATCCGACAACCTTTATTAATTAATTGTCAGTGTATTAAAATATAACTAATATGACCGTTGGTTAGAATAAATAAAGATAAAGATAAAGAAATTCAAACAGTTGTTTATGACTGTTCAAGAGATCGGTAGGTCATCAGCATTAGAGTAAAGATCGGTGACTCAGATAGATCAGCATCGGTCTGTCATCTGATCGGTGAGTCATTTTGATCAGCATCGGTCGGTCATCTGATCGGTGAGTCATTTTGATCAGCATCGGTGAGTCCTTGGATCGGTGACTCATTTGCATCAGTGACTCATTTGCATCGGTGACTCATTTGCATCGGTGAGTCTGATGGATCGGTGAGTCTGTTTGATCAGTGACTCTGATGGATCGGTGAGTCTGATGAATCAGTGACTCAGATGGATCGGTGAGTCTGATTGATCGGTGACTCAGATGGATCGGTGAGTCTGATGGATCGGTGAGTCTGATGGATCGGTGAGTCTGATTGATCAGTGACTCAGATGGATCGGTGAGTCTGATGGATCGGTGAGTCTGATGGATCGGTGACTCAGATGGATCGGTGAGTCTGATGGATCGGTGACTCTGATGGATCGGTGAGTCTGATGGATCGGTGACTCAGATGGATCGGTGACTCAGATGGATCCAGAAGGCTTCCAAACATACTTTGTAAGTTAATAAGCATAGTTAAAAAAGAACATGATAACTGATTCATTCATAGATTGGAATTATGTTTATGGGACATCAAACCAGATTAAGCATCAATGAGTTGTGATGATTTGTGATTATTAAAACATCAGTTATAAACATGAAATCAGCAATCTTCCAGAGGGCTCAACAGTCTCCCCCTTTTTGATAATCACAAATCTTCATATATATATATATAAAAATAAAAATAAAAAAATAATCTCCCTCTTAAGATAACACTCCCATATATATAATATTCAGATTTCTCCCCCTGAGATATTGATCTCCCTCTTCATATATAGAGTACTCCCCCTTAGATATATAGTTCTTTCTCCTTATATATATCTTTCTCCCATTATATATCTTCTTTCTCCCATTATATATCTTCTTTCTCCCATTATATATCTTCTTTCTTTCTCCCCCTTTGGGATGATCAAAAAGGAGGGAACATAGTTAAGGGAAAAGAGAAGCAGGGTGCAGGCAGGATAGAACATAACACAAAGGAAAAATAAATTTTATAAAGGCACAGAAAAAGACAAGCAATACATAGAGCACCCCATCAAAAATAATACATGGCTATTTGGTGGGATACAAAGGGGCTTTCCCTTTATCCTTTGGATCAATTGTAGGTAAGGAAGAAGGCTTGGAGGCAGGCTGTGGGTCACGGAGCTGAAGTGGTGGCAGGACAACTCTGGCAGGTGCAGTTGGAGGTGTCACAGAAGGTTGTGGAGAAGGAGCAGGAGCTGGATGAGAAGCTTTCTGAGAGACTGGCCGCAATTGAGATAGGGCTTGGGCAACAGACAGCTGATTTGGAGCGACATCAGAGGCACTTAGAGGTTCGGATGTAGGGAGTACAATGGTAGTGGCCTGTGCATCCAAGTAAGGCTTCAACAGATGAATGAAGTCATGAATGACTTCTGCTCCATACTTCATAGCTTTTTCAAAATCATCCTTGTTTTCCATGAACTGTGCCAAGGAAGGAACAAAATCTTGCAATTGGAGAACTTGAGTGTTGAAGGCCTGAGTGACTGGAAGTAATTTCAGATTCTCTGCCAGGACTTTGAAGTTTGCAGCCATCTCATGTTTTGTATAAATCTTGGAAAAGAAAGCATCAACTTTTTCCTTGATCTCTTGCAGGGCATTCTTAGCATCTGCTGAATATACTAAGGCCATCTTATGACTATTATCACAGAGCTCTTTCATCCTCCTCAAAGATTCTAAGTCAAGAATATTTCTAACAGCAGCTAGCTCTGTATGCACAACTTCTCTGAGAGCTTCTATCTCACGAGTAGTGATTTTGGTTACCTTGCCTGTACTTGCTTGGCTGATTATATGAGTTAGTTCAGCTTTCAACTTCCTCAGATCAGACTTGTTAAGATGTTCAATCAGATTTCTTAAAACTTCCATCATACCAGAGATGGTTGATCTGAACTCATTTGACAGAGAAAGTAAGCTAACTTGGAGATCCTTCAAGGTTTGATTCAAAGAGGCTATGTGCCTACCAACAAATTCACCCGTAGCAGTCAAGTCTGGCTTGAGAACATCTGAGACTGCCGTTGAAAAAGCTTTCAAGGAGTTTTCAGAAACTTGTAGAGATACTTGATGAAGGGCATTGGAAAGTTCTTCTCTGACTATATCTCTCACAGTGGTTAGCAATTCAGTCTTAAACTTATCAAGATCGGCTCGAGAGATTTCAGAACCAGGTAAATTCACAGTTACAGGATCATCAGTAGGAATAGACCTTACTTCTCTTGGAGGGTTCCTTTTCACAGTTGCAGCAGATTCTGGTAATTCGCCTTCTTCTTCAGAATAGTCTAAGCCCAACACAGCATATCCAGGGTAGTCATCCCACACAGCAGCACACAGGGTGTAGTTGGGTTTCTCATAGCATGCTGTTCCACTGATTTTTGATGAGTCAGTCTTGCCACTGATATGGATTTCTGGTACTGACTGAGGTTGTTCTACTTGAACTTCAGCAAGACCATCCACTGGTCTGTTGATACTATCAGCAGCAGCTTCAACAACATCAGCATCATCATCATCACCATCATGATTGTCTTCAGCATCACCTTGCTCATTATTACTCTGCTCAGAGGCTTCACTGTGATATTCCTCAGTATCAGAATCTTCTTCATCATCAAGAATAGGTTCTGACTCTGGTAGGGTTAAGGGTGGACTAGCAGGTCCAAATTCTATTCTTTTCTTGGGGCTAGCAGTGTCTGGATCACTCCTATCATCAGGAGAAGACACACTTCCTTCTTCAGTTGCAGCTTTTTCTTGCTCATCATCATCAGAAGAAATTGGTTCCTCATCTGGTTTTAATCCAGGATCTCTCACATCCTTTGGCCTCTTGCCATGATCTATGGGATTGTAGGCTTCATACAACTTATCTTCATCTGCAACCCAGCACTTCTTCCATGGGTTCCAATTGATTTTCATCCTCTTGCAGATCTCTTTGTTGAGACAGAAGGAAGGCTCTGTTTCAACAACTTCATCATCTTCATCAACACATTCCATATTCTGGAGCATAGTAGATATCATTTTTGAATAAAACAAAGCCGTGGCTTTCTTGGAAGGTTTCAGCATACTAGCTATGTGGACCCTCACATATCTGCACAGATTTATCTTTTCATGGGTTTTGAGCAGAAACAATAGAAAAACATCTTGATACTTAACAGCAGCAAAATCTCCTCTTCGAGGGCAAAGTTGGTGCTGAATAAACTTGAATAGGAGTCTGCTTTCACCATCTAATTCTGACGCTATGATTCTCCTCGATTCATTGTTTCCAGTTAGAAGCTCTAGAGCTAGCTCATAAGAAAAATAGTCAGTGACTGGGGGTATATTGCCAGCATAGTCCTCATATCGACCTTCATGAGGTACGTTTAAACATTCAGCCCACTGCTTAGATGAGAAAGATATTTTCTTTCCTTTTACAACCGATGACATCCTAGCAGCTTCCGCACCATCCAGCGTGATTTTCAGGTTCATGTAAAACTCATGTACTAGCTTTGGATAATCTATTCGGGCGTTGTCTGAAAACCAGTCTATCCATCCTTGAGATTCAAGAACTCGTAGCAACAGGGACTTACTTGACAGAAGCCACGCCGAGTTTACTTCTTTTTCTGCAGCTACAATCCGAGTTTCCAGGTCCGGATTTACTGAACGTTGAGAGGTACTGCTCGACTCGCCTCGAGCACGCTTTGAAGGTACAGGGCTATCTGGTCCTTTGCTCGGTCTCTTTTGCTTAGCCATTCGAGGATTTGGAGAGGCAGGAGTTCGAAGGTTCGAAGGTTCGAAGCAGAGGGGAAGAGAGGTTGAGAGGTTCGGCGGGAAATGAAAGGTCAAAGGTTTAGGGAAGATAAATAGCCGCGTATCATTTACTTTATCATTTAGGGTTCCCATAAAAAGTAATTTACTAATTAATAAAAAGTAATTAATTAAATTTTTTTTTTTAAAAAAAAAAAATCGGATTGACAGAACAGTGTGACAGATCGGTTCCACAGATCGGTTTCACAGATCAGTTTCTCAGATCAGTTTCACAGATCAGTTTCACAGATCAGTTTCACAGATCAGTTTCACAGATCAGTTTCACAGATCAGTTTCACAGATCAATCATACACAATCCTTGTTTAATAAATTTCATTCTTTCAGAGCATAAGGGCTTTGTGAAGATGTCAGCTAATTGATTTTCAGAACTAACAAATTCTAGAGAAATATCACCCTTCTGGTAATGATCTCTTAGAAAGTGATGTCTGACATCAATGTGCTTAGTTCTAGAGTGAGACACAGGGTTCTTGGATAAGTTGATTGCACTAGTGTTGTCACAGTTAATTGAGACATGTTTAAGATCAAATCCATAATCCAATAGAGTGTGTTTCATCCACAAAATTTGTGCACAGCAACTACCAGCAGCTATGTATTCTGCCTCGGCAGTAGACAATGCAACTGAATTCTGTTTCTTACTACACCATGATACTAGGGATTTTCCAAGCAAATGACATGTTCCTGATGTGCTTTTTCTATCTAACTTACAACCAGCAAAGTCAGCATCTGAATAACTCATTAACTCAAAGGATTGTTCTTTTGGGTAAAACAAACCTAAGTTAACAGTGTGTTTGAGATATTTAAAAATTCTTTTAACAGCAAGCAAATGAGATTCTTTTGGGTTAGCTTGAAATCTAGCACACATACATACACTAAACATAATATCTGGTCGACTAGCAGTAAGATAAAGTAAGCTTCCAATCATACCTCTGTAATTTGTTTGATCAACTGGTTTCCCAGTTTCATCGACATCCAATTTACAGGTAGTACTCATAGGTGTATTACTTTCCTTAATACTATCCAATCCAAAACGTTTTAAAAGATCCTTTGTATATTTACTTTGATTTAAAATAATACCATTTTTAGTTTGAAAGATTTGAAATCCAAGAAAATACTTAAGCTCTCCCATTAAGCTCATTTCAAATTCATTTTGCATAACCTTTGAAAAATCAGTACATAAGGAGTTTTTAGAAGATCCAAAAATAATATCATCAACATATATTTGTGCAACTAAAACATCTTTAGAAATTCTTTTAATGAAAAGAGTTGGATCAGCAATCCCTTTAGTAAAACCTTTTGAAATAAGGAAATTGCTAAGTCTATCATACCAAGCTCTTGGAGCTTGTTTCAAACCATATAAAGCTTTAGAAAGTTTAAAAACTTGATTTGGAAAATGGGGATTAGTAAATCCAGGTGGTTGTTCTACAAAAACATCTTCAATTATAAAACCATTTAGAAATGCACTTTTAACATCCATTTGATATAATTTGAAATCCAGATGTGCAGCATATGCAAGTAAGATCCTAATGGCTTCTAGTCTAGCTACAGGTGCAAAAGTTTCCTCATAGTCTATACCTTCTTCTTGACTATATCCTTGTGCAACTAGTCTAGCTTTGTTTCTAACTATATTTCCAGATTCATCTATTTTATTTCTAAACACCCATTTTGTGCCTATTGTCAAAGTGTCCTTAGGTCTGTCAACTAATTCCCAGACTTTGTTTCTTTCAAACTGATTTAATTCTTCTTGCATAGCCATTGCCCAAAATTCATCATTGATAGCATCATTGATATTTTTAGGTTCTGACTGTGAATGAAAGGCTTGATGTTCAACCTGGTTTCTTAGAGAAGCTCTAGTTTGTGTTCCTCTATCTAGATTTCCTACAACAGCATCTAAAGGATGGTTCTTTAGAGTCCTAGATGGTCTTGAAAAGATAGAGCTAGAAGTTTCAGGTTCATCTAGAGATTGAGGTTCAACAGAAGAAGACTCTGGAGAATGTCCAGAACTGGATGCTTTTATAACAGGTTCTTTAGATTTATCATTAAGGTCCAGAATAGACAAATCTTCTTCAAGATTCCCAAGAGAGGTTTTAGGCTCATGTGGATCAGTCTCATCAAACTTGATGTGAACAGATTCTTCCACACATTTGGATCTCTTATTGAAAACTCTATAGGCCTTACTAGAGATAGAGTAACCTAGGAAAATTCCTTCATCACTCTTGGATGCAAATTTATCCAGATTATCTTTAGTATTCAGAATAAAGACTTTGCAGCCAAAAACTTTGAAGTAGTTTACCTTAGGTTTCCTATGGTTCCACAACTCATAAGGGGTTTTCTTTAGAACATGTCTGATCAAGACTCTATTAATGACATAACAAGCTGTATTAACAGCTTCAGCCCAAAAGTAAATTGGAAGGTCATATTCATTGAGCATAGTTCTAGCAATTTCTTGCAGGGTTCTGTTTCTTCTTTCCACTACACCATTCTGTTGGGGTGTCCTAGGGGCAGAAAAGTTATGAGAATAGCCATTGAGTGAGCAGTAAGATTCAAAACCTTGATTTTCAAACTCACGACCATGATCACTTCTTAGGGTCTTAATCTTGAGTCCACTAAGATTTTCTACAGACTTGGAGTATTTAACAAAGTAAGAATAAGCTTCACTTTTGTGAGCTAGAAAATATACCCAAGTATATCTAGAAAAGTCATCTACGAGAACATAGACATAGTGCTTCCCATTTAAACTAGAAACTCTTGATGGTCCAAACAAATCCATGTGAACCAATTCAAGTGGTTGAGAAGTTGAAACTTCTTTCTTTGATTTAAAAGAAACTTTGTGTTGTTTTCCCTTTTGACAGGGATTACAAACTTTGTCTGCTGGAAATTCAAGTTTGGGTAAGTCTCTAACCAAGTTCTTCCTAGAAAGTTTTCTAAGTGAGTGCACATTGCAGTGTCCTAATCTTCTGTGCCAAAGCCAAGACTCTTTATGAAAAGCATTTAAACATGGAATGTTCTGTTTAGCTAAAGAATCTAAATCAACAGCATAAACATTTTCATTTCTTAAAGCAGAAAATACTAAAACATTTTTAGAGTTACAAACATTGCAAGAATCATTTTCAAATTTAACATGAAAACCATCATCACATAACTGAGAAATGCTTAATAGGTTATATTTAAGTCCATCAACAAATAAAACTTTAGAAATCAAAATTGAATCAGTGTTACCAATCTGGCCTAGGCCGATGATTTTCCCTTTTGAGTTATCACCAAAGGTGACAAAGCCTCCATCAACTTTTATTAAGCTCTTGAAGCAAGAATAATCTCCAGTCATGTGTCTTGAGCACCCACTGTCTAAATACCATATCTTCTTGTAACAGCTCTTCAAGCAGGTCTCCTACAAAACAGATTTAGATGGAAGATGATTTTGGTACCCAGATCTTCTTGGGTCCAGACAGGTTAGCCAATAACACTTTAGGTACCCATATTTGTCTAATGGGTCTCATATAATTTGTAGAAATAACATCCTTTGAAAGATAAACCTTATTAGATTCATAACTATGAATATAGCTGGATGAGGCATAAGAAGTTCCAGAATTAACTATCTTCTGTCCAGATTTAGGAATGAATCTAGTTTTGGCAACTTTCCTTTGTCCAGGTTGGTATCCTATACGATTAGTGTATCTAGGTTCAACTTGCTTTCCTAGCATTTGTGTTAGAGTATTTTTACCATTGGTGAACTTCTCTAAATCTTTCTTGAGTTGCTCATTAGACAATTTCAGTTCAGTATTCTCTTTAAGCAGCTGAGCATTCTTTTCTGCTTCTATATCCAGATCAGATTTATGCTTAACATTTAAAGCATACTGTTTCTTTAGACCTTTATATTTATCTTTAAGCTCATTTCATGTTTCTTCTAGCATGTCACAGTATTCAAACAATTCAGATTTTGACATGTTTTCTGAGTCAGAATCTTCTCCAGAATAGTATGAATTAAAAGCAGGAGTCTCTGATGTTACCTCAGAAGTGTTTGTCATGAAACACATGTTGGCCCGATTCTTTTCAGAGTCTGAAGATTCAGCTTCACTTGTGCTGTCTTCTGAAGCACTCCAAGTAGCCTTCATGGCCTTCTTGTACTTGTTATTCTTGTATTCATATTTCTTTTTATACTTCAGCTTTGGACAGTCGGCTTTAATGTGTCCTTTTCTCTTGCACTCATAGCAGACAACATCATCTGATTTGTCATTCTTCTTCCAGTCCTTTTTCCATTTGCCTTGTTGGTCATACTTTCCCTTGTAATTTGGTTTCCTAAAAAATTTCTTTTTCCTATAGAACTTTTTGAATCTCCTGGCTATTTGAGCCATCTCATCATCGCTGTCAGAATCATTCTCACTTTCCTCACTGCTTGTACTTTCATTGATAGCTTGAAGCTTTTCCTTATCCTTATTCTTTGAGGTTGTAGTCTTGAAGGCAATAGACTTTCTTGCAGGTTCATTGTCTTCCTCTTTGTTCACTTTAATCTCTTCTTCATACATCATCAGCTTGCCAATTAGTTCCTTGACAGGTAGAGCACCAATGTCACAGGATTCTCTAATGGAGACAGAGGTTCCTCTCCATCTTTCAGGTAGACATCTCAAAATTCTCATAATTTGTTCCTTTGCTGGAACATCCTTTCCCAGAGAGGTCATTGTGTTGACAATTTCATTGAACCTGAGATACATATCAGAAATGGGTTCATCAGGTTTCATCTTAAAATTATCATACTTAATAGTATAGGTATTCAATCTCATCTCCTTAACATTAGTTGTTCCTTCATGAGAAACAGCTAAGGTATCCCAAATTTCATATGCAGTTTTACATGCAGAAATTCTATTAAACTCTTCATCTCCTAGAGCACAGTACAGAGCATTCATAGCTTTACAATTGTTATTGTAAGCAGTCTTTGTAGGTTCATCCCAAGTAGATCTAGCAGTAGTGGGAATTTTGTATTCAGATTCAATAGCAGTCCAAATATCAAAACCTATGCTTTCTAGATGAATTTTCATTTTCAGTTTCCACTGAGCATAATTAGTTCCATTGAAGAAAGGTGGCCGGTTGGTAGCAGCACCCTCAAGTCTATTATCCATGATATTACAAAAAGAATTTTAAAGAGATAAAAATTTAGAAATAACAGAAATTTTAAGAACTTTAAAATACAACTAAAATCACAGTTCAAAAGCAGAGCACTTTTAGAAAGTATTTACTTCCTCTGATACCAAGTGTTGGTCGGAGTGGACACTCAAGAGGGGGGTGAATTGAGTTCCAATCAAAATTTTCTGTTAAAAACAATTTCTAATAAAATCCCCCAATTTCAAAAATCAATTAAACTGTAGTGAATTTATATAGAATATAAAGGTTCAATTAGCTTCTCAAAGATTGATTAATTCTCAGTTAACTTAATCTTATGATTAAATTAACTTTTGAAACCAATTTACTGATTTATAATAAATATAAACACTTGCGAATTTAATTATCAAAGTAGCTTTGAAGATAGATTATATTTCAAAGTAATAGCAGCGGAATATGAAATAAATATGTATAGTATGGATATAGTATAGCTATAAACACAGAGAAGTAACCAAGAGGTTCAGTCTCAAGCCGAGACTTAGTCCTCTCAAAAGTTTATATAAAAGTGATCCACACCCTGGATCGGGGTTAACAACAGTGAGCACACTGTCCAGGTCACAAGACCTCTGCCACAGTTCTACGTGGGAAAACAAACAACAGCAGCCAGCTGTCCAGGTCACAAGACCTCTACCACTATCCACAGTGGGAAGTGAAGTGTAAAAAGTTTGCTGAGGATTTACAGATCCTCCAGTGAAAGTACAGGAGTCAGTGTGTGTGTTTAATACAGCAGATAACACACACTGCTCAAAATGTAGAATAAATAAATCACAGAGCAGAGATGTAGAGTTTAGAAATGGCTCTAGTGATTTCAGTGTAGCACTGGACTCGTTTTGGAATTAATCAGAAGTGATTCTGAGTCCTCTTCTCGATTTTGTTTGAGAAGCAGAGTGTCGTATGCTTCAGGTTCACAGACAGTGAGATGTAGTCGATGAAGCTCTTCAATGATCTATTGTATGCACACCACTCTTCTTGAGTAGGCTTGATTGTATATTTGATTCTGTCTTGCTTGGTTCTTCTTGTATGTACAGATCTCTTCTCGAGTATGTCGTATGCTCCCTTGTCTCTGTGTTTTTTTTTTGTCTCACACTTCTTCGCAGCTCTATATGTCTTTTTCAGCAGAGTCTTCTTGTATTCATATCACGTGCTCCGTAGGATAGAAAAGGTTTCCTTTCCGTAGGTACGAGGTACGGTTTCCTGACATCCGACAACCTTTATTAATTAATTGTCAGTGTATTAAAATATAACTAATATGACCGTTGGTTAGAATAAATAAAGATAAAGATAAAGAAATTCAAACAGTTGTTTATGACTGTTCAAGAGATCGGTAGGTCATCAGCATTAGAGTAAAGATCGGTGACTCAGATAGATCAGCATCGGTCTGTCATCTGATCGGTGAGTCATTTTGATCAGCATCGGTCGGTCATCTGATCGGTGAGTCATTTTGATCAGCATCGGTGAGTCCTTGGATCGGTGACTCATTTGCATCAGTGACTCATTTTCATCGGTGACTCATTTGCATCGGTGAGTCTGATGGATCGGTGAGTCTGATTGATCAGTGACTCTGATGGATCGGTGAGTCTGATGAATCGGTGACTCAGATGGATCGGTGAGTCTGATTGATCGGTGACTCAGATGGATCGGTGAGTCTGATGGATCGGTGAGTCTGATGGATCGGTGAGTCTGATTGATCAGTGACTCAGATGGATCGGTGAGTCTGATGGATCGGTGAGTCTGATGGATCGGTGACTCAGATGGATCGGTGAGTCTGATGGATCGGTGACTCTGATGGATCGGTGAGTCTGATGGATCGGTGACTCAGATGGATCGGTGACTCAGATGGATCCAGAAGGCTTCCAAACATACTTTGTAAGTTAATAAGCATAGTTAAAAAAGAACATGATAACTGATTCATTCATAGATTGGAATTATGTTTATGGGACATCAAACCAGATTAAGCATCAATGAGTTGTGATGATTTGTGATTATTAAAACATCAGTTATAAACATGAAATCAGCAATCTTCCAGAGGGCTCAACATTATGATATAGCTCCTATTAATTGTTCGAGTAAAAAAAAGTTACATTTAATATCCTGAATCAAACCATGATCATATATTTATGTAATTTTGATTATGAAACAAAATAATGAAATTACTTCCATTTTATTGGTCTTAATACCCAATCATAAAGGGTATTTATCTCAAATAGTCATGGATGAAATCAAAATTAGATATATGTCTATTTTTTAGGAATATGTTGGTGTATTCCCTGAGAAATTTCATAGTCTTCACTAAAATGATGAGGTTGGGATGTAATTTTAAATAGTACCTTTTTCTATTACTATATCAATGATTCCTTATTCAATAAATATTACTGAATTATAGGAATTTAAGAAGAAACTCCAATAAAATCTGGTTAAAAGATTTCCATGCCTTTGTTATTTTCTATAGGGTTAACCTATTAACTTAATGAATAATAAGTATGGATCAATTTCTCCCTCATTTGAATTTCCTAAACATCGCAAGATCATAATCATGAAAAAGTATCATCTACCCTATATCGATAATTCATTTTAACAAATATGAGGATATAAATATTTCTAGAAGAACAATCATTGATCTTGATACCATAAACATAGGGTAAGAAGAAGAGACATATCAAAGATAATATTAAACCTAAAGTATGAACATTATAAATAAATATTAATTCTATATAGACATAAAAAATACCCTGTAATCATTATGTATTTTATGAATTGAGTTTTTATATATTACCCAAAAAAACATTTTGGTAGCCTTTATTAATTATATTCTAATATATTATAAGAGTATGTATAAACTTGAAATGTATCTGTGGATTTTAAAGACAACCATTAGAAAAAATAAATTATATTCCATGTTCAAAAATTATTATTATTTACTAAAAAATATATCTATAGTATGTCATGAAATCATAAGTGATGGTAGGTACAAGGATCCATCTAACATAGATGTGATTTAATAATATCTGATACCTACCACTGTGACCAAAATAAAAAGATTTCTAGAATTATCTTGATACTAATGATAATTGTTTTTAAAAAAAATTATGATTTTCCAGTCCTATTACCAAGTTCTAATTAAAGGGAGTAAATATCCTCTAGAAGGAATAATGTTAGAAAATATCCAAGGAGACTAAGAATATATTTCTCATCACACCTGTTCTTACATTACCCTAAAACAGGGAAGGGTTTGTAATATACAAGGATTATTCATTAGAGGGTTTGGGATATATACTTATGAAAATGTATAAGGAAATATCTATATCATCATGTAAATTAATTACATAATGAAAAATTATCCAATATATAATCAATAGTTGGAGGTAGAAATATTTTCATTGAAAATTTGGTGGCATTATATCTATTGTTAAAGTTGTGATATCTAGTGTAACCATAAGACCTTAAAGTTTATATTCACAAAAAATGGCCTAAGCATGCACCAAAGGAGGTGTTTATAATGGGTTAAATAATATAACTTATTAATAATTTTCCACCCTAATAATGTAAACAAGGTGGTTTATTATCTCATTAGGAAGGATTGAGATACATTATAAATGATGAGGATTAAAAAAGACACAATACTCATTGATCTATAATGTATGGACCTTAAAATCATAAGATTAGGGGATAAATACTATCTTTCCCAAATAATATTTCAACCACCTATCCATGTGAAGATCAAAGAAGCATATAAGGAGGATAAGTAGCTACATAAGATGGTCGGTATTATTCTAGGTTTAAAATTTTAAAATGATGGAATTATATGATTTGGGAAACTTATATGTGTTCAATAAATAATATAATTAAATAATTTGTTGTTCTATTATTCATATAGATCATCATTATCTATCCATAATTTAAGGAAAAAATAATTCATATCTCTTAAAGTATTTCTAGAGGGATAACATAAATACGAAGATTGTAGAAAATGTATCTTAGTGATTGGTATACTATAAAGTAATAGTTAAAGGACATAAGTCTAAATATATGATGTAACCATTATCCATATCTATATGTAAATGGGAGAATATAACAATGGATTTCATCATATGAATCCCCAAAACATCTTGGGGTCATAATTCCATTTGGGATAT
Organism: Viscum album; assembly: GCA_963277665.1. Taxonomy (NCBI): domain Eukaryota; kingdom Viridiplantae; phylum Streptophyta; class Magnoliopsida; order Santalales; family Viscaceae; genus Viscum; species Viscum album. The sequence continues at coordinate 1,706,992,221 of OY728138.1, read as the reverse complement.
AGTCAATTGCCTTAAAATGTAAGAACAATTTATTATTATCGGAAAAGATTTATCTCTTAACCAACTTTATAATATATACATAAGTTATGTTCTAAGGATACATGTATTACAAATTTTAATTTTTTCAAATCAAGATTCAAGGTTCACCTAGATATTTCCAATAAGTATTGAATGGGAATTGGACATAGAGATATGTTTTAGTTCTACTTATTATCATTAGATTGATGGTCAATCTGAAAGGACAGTTAAAAATCTAGTACATATTATGAAATAATTTTCACTTTTTAATTGGGATTTTAGTTTATCCACTACCCCAACTATAGTTCTCATATATTAATGTGTTCTATTATATCATTCAAATGGTACTATGTGATACTTTATATGTGAAATAGTGTAGAACTAAAACATATTGGTAAGAAGTGGGAGAAAAATCTTATGAGGCAATAACATAATATAAATATAAAATAGAATATAAAAACTATCATGTGGAACATTAATTCTACGAAAATGTTATAGAAAAGTCATATTCATAACAATTGATGAAATTTGGGTTTTGAAGTTGGAGGTAAGGTATTCCTATGAATATCTACAAGGATTAAATTTATGATATTTTGAAATAATTTGAATTTAATCCCTTGATACATTAGTCCTTTTGAATTCCTTGATCATGTGGGGATAATATCTTGACATATTTTACTTCCTCCAAAAATCTCTCAAGTACATGGTTTGTTCCATGGAACACTTTTGAGGATGTTCATATCTAATATATAACATATATTAAACTCGATGTCTGTACTGATAGAACTTGATATCTCATATGAGTAATAACTATATGAAATCGTGAATCATATATATGAGGTATTGAGAAACAAAACAACTCATCTAGTTAATGTTCTGTAGTATAATAACAAGTTCATGGAAGTGACAAGGGAACTAGAAGGGGTAATGAGTCAGAGGTATATCCTTTTGATTCCACAAAAGTAAATAAATTCAAGAGATAAATTATTTTGAGTGGGGTAAAATGTAATAACCCATGATATTAGAAAATAGGCTTCTTAATTAATTCTATTTTGAATATCATATTCCATATCCAACTCCAAACTAAAATGAACCACAATACATTAATGTTACAAGTATTAAATGGGACTATTATATTTTAGTTATAGAATTAGTGGGTATAAATACAAGTAACAATATTATGGAATATACGTATAAAAAATAATATTAATCATGGTCATTTTTAATTCAAATTCTTTGATAAAATTTGATTCATGTACATAAATAAATAAAAACATACTTTCTTAATAAAAATGTTTTTTTTACAAAAATATCATTTTTATGTGATCCTATTTTTTTATGAAATTAAAAATAATATGATTAAATGATGATAATATATACTATTTATATAAATAATATAAAAATACTAATTTATTTAGAAAAACATATAGAATGTGAGAATAAAAATACATAATATTTGAAAAAGTTAGTTTACTGTAAAAAAAATTTCATGATATATTATGTTTCCAATAAAAATTTAAATTCCATAAATTTAGAAATTTACTTTGAAAAAATGAACTTCCTTTTTGAACATATAATGATATTATTATAAGTAGATGAAAATTTGGATTTTTTTCTAAAATTATTTTTTTAGGTGAATAGAAGAAAATATTGTTTCTATAAATATCATGACCTTTATGATTTTATTAAGGTTTAAGAATCACATGAAAAATTAAAAACCCATTTTACATACATAATATGAATTTAATATATAAAATTATACATTGATAAATATTAATTTTAAATTTAAAATCTATATTTGTAATTTTTGAACCTATGATATATTTTTTCAAAAAATATTTTTATGCACATACCTTTATTATTTTAAAATAAATTTTAAGAGATTTTAGAAATATAATTTTTAATATATATTTCATATTTTTAGTATGAATTTCTATATTTGGTAATAATGGAAAGTTTACTTTTTATACAAAAATTTAAGTTAGGAAGGTTAGAAATGATTTTATTTTAAAAGTAAATTATGATAAAAAAATTAAATAATGTGGAAAATACATTAAATATATCAAGAAATTTATATTATTTGTTTGGATGAGAGGTTTATCGACCAATAATCTCCCTCTATTCATTTTTTTCCACTATTGAATCCCCTTTCCTTGAATATTTTATCTCTTATTACAAAAATGTCACTCCTCCCACTTCTGAAAGGAGATCATCCCAACCCCAATTCACCTCACACCAAAATCCCTCTTACGTGACAAAAATCTACCCAAATACCTCCATAGAAATTCTATAACCCACCTGTGGATTTTTCTATAATAAAAATACTCTTATCATGGTCCTGGAACAATTTCCAACGGAGTTAGTCCAAGGAGTGAGGTAAAAATTCACAATCACACCTTTTTTATTTTTATTCATTTATTTATTACTATAACTCCTAAAAATAAATTCTACCCACAATTAATTAATTAAATTTATACTATATTTATAGTTAAATTATTTCTTTTTAATGGAATAATCACTATCTACCATCCCCACAATATTTAAAAATGAAAACATTACTTGTTTGTATGTACAGGAAACCACTTCCATAAATGACATATTTCATTTTTCATCACTAACACATAGTGATGGTAATAATAATGATTTTAATGAATTAATATAATATTTATAACATGATTAATATTCAGTAAAGATAAAATATATTCTACTTTCCTCAACACCCATTCAATATAAAGTTAATATGTATCTTGTGTGTGTCTGCGGACTACCGCTTCTATAGATGTGGTGATTCATTTTAATCACCACCTTACAACGATATTTATATAATATATTTGATGAATATATTTTATATTAGTGATTAATAAATATTAAAAATATTTTTCATAATTTGTGACGAATTGTGTTTGGATCATTATACAGTAATTTGTTGGTATCGATAAAATACATGAAATATTCTCATCATGTATATTATTCACACAAACAATGCCCATAGCTTCCATCAAATGAAAAAAGGGATCTGTAAACAATTAAAAAATATGATTTTATTATATTTTATAAAATTAGAGTGATGAACTTGGTATCAAATAAATCAGTTCAACATCATCATTTTGAAATATGTGTGATATAATCAAAATTACTAACATCTAATGGTGAAAATAACCATTAACTAACTAATATATGGGTAGTGAATATTAATAATTTAAGAATATAAAATGTAAATAGATATGTATAAGGTTATGGAAAAATTTATTAACATGTTTTTTCTATTATTCCTAAGGTTGAAATTATTTCATTGATGTCGAGAGTTAGGGTAATGGTTTCCCATCACATCTTTCTTCCATTGAGAAATTTTTCATATTCATAACATGTTTATTTTCTTGTTTGGTATATAAAATATTATTTATATTTTTTTCATAAAATTCATTAATTTAAAGTGATTTTAAAATCCAACCCATGTTATCTCTTTCAAGTGGGTTCTATTCATTTTTTTCAAAATTCATAAAGTCTTATTTCAAATATTGTTTTCAAATTAATGTTATTATGAATGATTTTCTATATGGAAAAAATTGTGAAAACATTATTACTAAAACCATAACCGTTTCATTCCCAGATTTTTTTTCCATTCTTTTTATATATCCACTCTTAATTTCATTTCCATTGGTAAATAATTTTCCCTATGTGATTCTTGGAAGTTAAACTAACACAACCTATTTTTTTTATAGAGAATATTCCCCATACATATTAACATTTATTTGATGTTTTTATGAATATCCTTATATATTATTCAATAATTGATAAATGTATTTTAATACTATTTTTAATCTCTTATAAAATTTAAAAATAATATTTTCACACAATACATATTTTTAAATCATCTAAAACAATATCTATTAACATTTCCATCTGAAAAAATTATTTTAAAATCATTATTCTTTATGATGAATCATTTCCATGTTTTAAAATATTTTCCCAAATAAAAAAATTTTAATCTTTTTTAATAGAATTGGAATGTTTCGTATTATATTTTTAAGTGATTTATCAAATAATATTAAAAATGTATATTTCATATATGTCAATATCCATTGATGTTCTTTATGTTACACTGCGATATGTTAAATTCTACCATCCAAATTATTATATAGATATATTATAAAATGTTCTATGATTTTTTTGGGAATACTATCTCTTTTCTATGGGATAATTTAGACGTATTTGAAAAATAAATGATTTCTTGTACTAATGGAAGACATATAAATTGAATCAATTATATAATGGGTGAGCCCAGAAATATATATCCCTCTAATGACTTTGGTAAATTGTTTTATCTCATGAGATAAATATGGTAATCTAGTATTCATATTATTTTAAATATGAGATTCATGAAGAAATTGCTTCTCTACTATGTTATAGGACTTAAGGGGTGATGCCTTCCCTACTATGTTATATGAAATAGGTACTGATGCATGATCCACTATTTTATGATTTCTATGTTTATGATTATGCCACATTATTGTGTTTTCCATCATACTCATGTAATGATTATATATGTTTTATATTATAATCATATACATTATTTATGTATTTGTTTATTTTTATTTCGGTATGATATCCCAATGTTATGTTCATGTACTTTTACTATGTTCAAATACCCAATTCTGTAACTTTTTTTCACTTATGATATTCATTATTTAACCTTACTGTCAATATAATATCACACCGTATTTTCTTCCCATTCCCCAAGTAATTAATGAGAGAATTATTATTGATGTTTCAAATAGGTTATCATGTGAGGTGACTTATTATTGGATTAGTTGAAGATGTTGCAGAATAAAATTATTATGTATTTAGTCTGTAGGGAAAATAAACCTTTCAGTTCTAGTGTGTGAACAATAATGATATAGAAATAATAATACTTCTAAATAAGTATTTTATATGTATTTTTATCTTGGGTCACCCCATAGGATGAGTATCCACGTAGAATATTATTATTTCAAGTGGTTATTTATTGAGGTATTAATATATATATTTATCATTATGATCATAGGATTCCATACCTTAAACCCATAGTACATTCCCATGAGCTGAGGCCCCCAAACATAGTCACTCAACATCGGTGGGTTTGTTATTACATGGTAAAAATAATTCAGGAGTTATAGTTCCCAATATCAATTTTTAGTAGTCCTAAAGAAAATAGTTACATGAAAATTTTATTGTATCATGTCATGTTAATTAATTTGAGTGAAAATCATTATTCCTTAACTCAATCCATAGATATAATCATTAATATTATTTTACTTCATTAACCGAGGTAATGGAATTGAAAAATGGGTGATCTCAAATTCTCAATAAGGGATAATGTATGGTGGTAACTAATATGGAATAAGAATAAAATAAAAAATATGACAGGAATAGATAAAAAATAATGTAATATTATTGAATACAAAAGCATAACATAATAAATTGATAAAAAATAATAAAAAATAATTACATGGAAAAAATTAAATAATTATATAATTCTGTAAATGATGCTAATGAAGACTTTCAGAAAACATAAACATACCGTCAAGTCCATGTTCTAAGACTTCATACATAAAGGGTAATGGAGCTCGTATTAACCTGTCATAGTTGTTTTATAAGTCATAGAATTACACTGAGGGGATATATAATTTTGGAACACACCCATCACATAAACATCATATGAATCCATCATATAATAAAAATGAAAAATTAATATATGGAATAATGTTCACTAATGAACAACTTAGAAATAATTAGAGTAATTTCCCAATAAATAATATCTTATAGGATTTTCCTATATTAAAACATGGATTACAAGGGAATGTCAATATAATTCCCTAGTAAATGATTTATAAAGACTAGAAATTTCAATGTAATATTTTTAAATACATTATAATTTTATGTGTTCGTGAAAATTGATGTCCTGTGATTCCGAGGCCTGGAGAGTCCGAAGTGAATTTCTAAACTTTTATTCAGGTCTGTTCCGTAAACGTAAAAGCAGGTTTTTCTAACTTTTGGACCGGTGCTCAGAATTTAAATCTAAGGGAACCATTGAACTCATAGTGCCAGTATTCGCTTAAGGAAACCTTCACCTCAACTGTAGTAGGTCGTGGGTGAAGGATAGAATTTGCGTTCTTTGTAGAAATAGAAATAAAATAAAATAAATTTTATTTTCTTTTTGTTGAAACCTTCCATGTGAATGGTTTAAAGGTGGGGACCACTAGAACTAAAACCTCCCACATGTCAATATTGTGGAGGTGGGGACCACTATAGTTATATCCTCTAAATTTAATGCTTGGTGGTGGGGAACACCCAAGCTAATAAAACCCCCAATTCAAAGCTTGGTGTTAGGGACCTCCCAAAACCCTCATTATGGATAAAAACCTCTCAAATCCCTAATTTAATTTTTTTCAACTCTCTTCTTTAATTAATTAAGCCAAATCTCCTCTAATTAATTAAGCTAACCTATTTTGTGCCAATTTTAAATTGGACAATCATATTTTATTATGTTGGAACCTCTTTTCTTGGGAAGGGATTTTTGGTTGGTGAAAGTGAAGGGGGAGAACATGGGAGAATGCTCTCCAACAAAGAATGTACTTTGGAATTGAAGAATGAGGACGACATTCGAACCGACTTCATAAGAGTGATAATGGATGTGACGATCATTGTAACTCTCTTCTCTTTCACCTTTTCCATCTCACGATCTCCTTCAACAATCATATATGGTAGGGGTTTTATTGAATTCAATAATTTTCTTGATTAAATTCCTTGTTCTAGGAAATCATGGAGAAAGCAGATTAACCAAAACAAGTTGATCCACAGTTTGTATTAAATTGTAGTGTTTGATGTTCTTGATTTATGAATTTGTTGAGCTGCTTGCTACCTCTCTAACATGGAGGGTGTAGGCCAAACAAAAATGTCCTGACCCATCAAACATTCTTCATAATTAGGGTGTTATTCGCATTGGTGATGGTGACTACTGCCAACATTTGGCATCGGGGGAACTCGAGAATGGCAGCTGGCACCACCACCGGCCATGCCGAAGGCATCGGCGCGACAGCGCTGCCCTGCGGCCGTCGCGCCCTCTGCTGCCCTGGGGTCACTGTGCCGCTGCGGCCACCGCTACCTGGAGCCTCTGCCGCACCGCAGTCCCCACCCCACTCCTGCCTCCGCCGCCTGTGGCCTATGTCGTCTGCGGCCCTCTACGGCGCCCCGCGGCACATGTGGCTTCGCGCCGCCCCCACAGCAGCTACGGCCTCACCCCGCCCCACTACTCCCGCAGTCTCTCCATGCCGCCATGTGGCCCTCCACAGCCACATGGCCACCTGTGGCCTCCGCAGCCCCACACGGCCTCATGTGGCCTCAGTGGTCCCTCGTGGCCCTCACGACCTCCCGCGGCCTCCGCGGTCCCTCATGGCCCTCGTGGCCTACTGGAGCACCCAGTGTGGGCTGGGCGGGACCCAGCGGGTCTATCCAGACCCAGCGGGCCAGTTCGACCCAAATCGGGTTGGACTGGCCCAGGCACTGTTTGGCCGGGATCTTCCGACTGGGTCTGACTAGACCCGGACCAGCTACGAGATTTACGCTCTTTTGGCCATAACATGGGCATCAGGAATCTGATTGACGAACCATCAACTGCACTCTAAACCTTGGAGTGAGATGGTTCCTTTGGTATACCCCACTAAATATTTGGATAATGTTTTAAAAATCCATTCATGCCGTATAAGTTAAAAAAACATTCTTCTCGTACTTTTTTCAGAAAAGTCAAAAAAAGTACCTCGTACAAAAAATGACAAAAGATTCCTTTCTTATCTTTTGGTAAAAACTCACCGGAGGGTAAAATAGGATTTAAACAATTGTTTGTGAATGGGAATAATATTACATATCGAGGAAACATGGATGTGGATAATAAAATGCACCCCAGTAAATGCCAAAGTTTAAAAATCTCGGATACAAATGAGATTGTGATATTTCCCTTACCTTAGGTCCGATTTGCTTCCTATGTGTCCGAACATCCTGTATAATTATTTAAATAATGTCATTTACTTATTCCAGAATCACACTCATTGTTATGATATCATATATGGTTCACTTATGGCTTTATATTACCCATTCTATTGTAAATTCCATGTTAAAGAGCATTTTGGGTAAAATTGTTTCATTTGTCGTCCGTGTTTTGACTTGTAATTATTTATATGATTACTTAGATCATGATTACTTAATTACAGAATAAAAAACATGATTTATATATAATATATATTCAGAATATATATATATATATAATATATCAGTAAATGGAAAGAAATAAACCGTTCATGGAGACGGTAGACCGTACGTACGCATGAACGTTGTTTTCTTTTCCTTATTGAGTTGAATGGAATTAAGTAGATGACATACATATATATACACATAAATCCAGAATCATTATTATGTCATATATTTCATTATTAATTATTATATATACTTTATAATCATTCATGAATGGTTAACGTGGAGAATGAATCTCATCGCGTCGTGGAGACGGTTGTCCGTACGTACGCACGAGCGATGATATCGTTATCATGATTGTGGAATTGTATTGGAGTATATGTATACTATTTCAGAATCAATATCACTTTACAACAATAATATATAGTTATTATGTACACCATTATACCCATCCAAGTAAGGTGGTGGTGGAAAATAGATTACACCCCGACGTGGAGACGGTATTCCGTACGTACGCACGCGTGGTGATTTTGTTTTCCGTAGGATGGATAGATGGTTAAATAAGATTGTTTCATACTTATAATAACATATCAGTATATGAGTGATACTGATGTTATTACTTCATAATGAAACAACTAAATAAGAAGAAGTGGAAGAATAAATAAAGATGAAAGAATCGGTAACGGACATTACCTCTTCTTTGAAGCGCCTCTTTGAGATCTCCTTTTAGGGAACTAAAATTGGTCTTTGACGAAGACCAGAACCTCTAGGATATTTCTATGAAAGTGGAGAAGGTAATTTGGCAGGGTTTGGCCGAGCTTGAAGGCTCAAAGTGGTGTGAGGAAGAGAGGGAGGAGGTGCCCTTTTATAAGGGAGGAGAGGGGCACCTTTGGAATAACTAAAAATATTATTTTATTATAAAGTAAAATTCGGTTTTTAATAGCTCCAAATTGATATATCTAGAAGCTAAGGTGGGTAGGGGTCGAAAGCCTCTCATCCAATAGAATTTAGACAAGCTTAGGTATCAATTTTAACCTTATCATTTAGATTTTACTTTAAGATAGATAATTTAACTTTCACCGTGTCTTCTTAGTTTGTTACACTATAAGGTTAATAAACTTACTATATCAAGCCAAACAAACCCCAAGTTGTTTATTATTTATATATATAACCGTATCTGAGAAATTTGGCCGAACCATAGATTTTTAGGAATAAAATAAAAATTAATAATATAATATTTGTTTTAAAAACTATTTTATGTCAATTTTGACACTATTTAGTAATTGATTTTTTTTGAAAATCATAACAGAATGATTAGCTCGAACCAAGTTAATTAAATAAATAATAAAATTTCATATTAACCTATAAAATTAGTGTAATTCATAAAAAGTATCAAATTACATTTATTTGGGTATTTATAACATCAATTATGTCCATATTTCATTAATAAGATAATTACTGCATCGTCGTTGTGTCATAAATAAATTAAATTATTTAATGTCTAAAAATTACAAATAAAATACCATTATGTAGGAAATATTTTTAGATTTATAATGACTACTTATAGTCGAATTTATCTTATGTATAACCCCATATTAAAAATTATTTACTTATTAAACATTGATTTTAACTATTTTAACCCTTCTTTAAATAAATTAATAATAAGTGTCCTAATCTAATCCAAGTGGGCCTAAATGGTCATATATTATTCCAAAGGTTGTTTTTTGTCTAATTAAACTTTTCCAATAGAATTAGTACATGTGTTACGGTAATAGTAATATCATTTTACCCTTAATTACCCTATTTACTTTTAACCGTGGTAAAAAAAAGGTAAAAAGTTACTATTCACCAAAAATTATTTTCATCTCATTGAACCAAATTTTACTTACTGACATCAACCGTGTCAATCGGATTTTTGAAATTCCACTCATAGAAGCGGTAAAATTATGTTTTATGAAAAATTCATTTTTTAACTACCACTTAGTGGTTTCACTATTCATTAAAAAGTGAAAGTTTCCAGAAAAATACCAAAAATTAGGCCTAAGCTATATTTGATATTATAAATTCAAAAATGATGTCTATTTTACCAAATTCAAAACATATCAGTTGCATTAATTAATTTTAAAATTAATTCCCATCATCAAAACAAATAGCGTGTTCTTAAGAGATAATAACTATCAAAAGATTGACAGTTGTTTATGTCTGGTTTAAATGTGAAATTACATCCAATAACCAACATTGTATTAAATTGTAAAAATATATTCTAAATATACTTTAAAACCAATCAAAATAATAATTTATCACTATTAATTATTTCTATTAAAAAGGTTTTTTTAATTAAAATTTAGTAATTTTCACTATTCATCAGAAAATGAAAGTTATCCGAAAAGTACCAAAATTTCACCCTAAGCTAATTTTGATATTCTGAATCCATAAATGAAGACCATTTTGATAAATAAAATTTACAAAATTTCAAAAAGTGGTTATTACTATTCATAACGGCTATTTCTAAAAATATTTTAATAGCATATCATTGTTTAGTGAAACTCGGTATTGCGTACTACACACGATATCGAGGAAGGTCGTGATTGCGTGTAATGCAAGGCAAGTAAAGGATGCGTGTTGTGAAATCTCCTTTTGGTGTAGCGTACAACACAAGACATTAATGAAATTAAAAAGAATATTTTTTTATAAAATCTCGGGCTGTTACATTCTACCCCCCTTAAAATGAATTTCGCCCTCAAAATTCGTCGGGGTTATAAATGGTTTAGTACTCGAAAGTTTGTTTAATAGAACCCCACATCATAAAATGGAATACCAAAACATGGCTTTAAAAACTAAAGTATGAAATGTAACGGTTACCCAAATTAACTCATCACTGGGTTTCCACGTAGGAGGACATAGTTGAAAATATGGATATGGAAGAAAAATCTAACCATCATGTTCTGATAGAGAGTGGTAGAGAACATGCCTATGAAGAATCCAACAATCACAAAGCTATTTATTTGTGATGATCTAAGGTACCATATGATTCCTTGGATATAAGGGAACTAGGACAACATTTTTGGTTTTCTAGGTCATTTCCCTAAAGTTGATGAATTAAAATAAATACTTGCATGATTTTTGGGACAATCTGACTGTTGTTCATGAATTTAACAATTTATACTTCATCCCTTAAAGAAATGAAGTTGAATTTGTTATTCATGATGTGTTAGCAGATCATGTGATAGAATGCTGGGTCATTCCATCTCTTTCAAAAAAAAGGTTAGCAAAAGTTATAAGTCCATCCTATGGTTATATTAATCGTATATGGTTCCAAAAATGAACTTATACTTCATATATCATACCGCTTAATAAAATAAAACTAGTTTCTACTAACCAGGGACTTCTTGTAGGCTAGTGGTAGGTGATAAAGGCCAATCGCACTTTGGTTGTGGGTTCGATTCCCACAACCTTGTCCAACGCGATGGGCAGTCGCCCGTCCTGCAGGTTGTCCTTTTTCTAAAACTACATTACTATAACATCACATAAATAATATCAAAAAAAGTTCTATCCATAAACAATACTAACTTATGGTTAACATAATCCATTCCAATCTTTAGGCTTATCTAAAATACTCCGGTCCAAGCTCATAGTATAAAGAAAACGATTACTTGAAATGTCGTCAACCAAGCATGTGAATACCATCATTTATCCCCCATATATCTTGTTGGTCACATTCCAATCATGTGAATACCTTAATGATGTATTCTCTTGAAAAATGAATACCCATTAAACCTTTGTGAAAACATGAATGCTGTCAAAAGTTAACTCTTTCCACATACCAAAATCCAAAAATTCTATATACTCAAACCATCATATAACATTCTCCTAATATCAGTCATGAGCTCATGAATACTATCAAACATTTAATTTTCTCCTTATCCCTTCATTATGCGCATATCATCTACATTCCAAAAATATCTGAATAACCTTTCATGGATACTCGTAACATTAATCATACACTTTCAAAATGCAAGGAAATACAACAGTGTAACAATCCTTAGATGTCTCTTTATTCCACAGTACCATGAGATTACATATACAACATTACACATGATAGACATGTAATCATTCCACTACATTCTCAAACCATTGACCGAGCTTCAACAATTATTTCATCTCACATATCATTTGTAGTCTCTTCATCATCATCCACATAAATACTACCTATACGACCATACTGATTCTCTTCAGGAGAATTTCTCTTAGGGAATTGGTTTGCATAATGCCCGTACATTTTACATTTAAAACATTAAAACATTGTTGATGTCGTAGCAATACGATTATCCTCATCCCTGGTGTTAACTGAACCTTTTCCTTTGCAATTACTGGCTTTGTGTCTTTCTTTTCCACACCCAAAGCATCTTCCAGTTCCTTTGAAACATTCTCCTTGATGCCTCTTCCCACATGATTTACATAGGGGAAATTGAACTTTCTTTCCTCTATGATCATCATGAAACTCCATCATTCTCTTATTAGTCGAGTCAGGAAACATACCAAATTTTACTTTATTGATCATATTATGAGATTGCTGGTTCGGAATAATAATGATGTTTGGACTTCCAAATCCCATTTCATTTGGTTTCTCATGAAGAATATCATTCCATTATCCATCATATCCTCCATTATCGTGAATCATCTTGTTTCCAGCCATTTTCTAAAACCCAAAAAGAATAGTGTGAGAGGCAAAAATCATAATAAAGGGGGAGTAACTTCAATATCTAACATCTTAGATTATCGTAATTGTAGTACTATAACCTATACGTATACTTAACCTTAGGGGCATCCCTATACATACCTTAGAAATATCTATACGGATCTCACTAAAGTTCTCCCATCCTGGTTTCCAAAGGTTGACTAAACCTTTCCTCTGATACCAACTATAGATACCCGAAGGCTGACGTACATGTACATTACATTACTTTTGTGGAATACTTAGTACATAACAAAAACACACACACAAGGACCATAATAGTTTAGTGTCTTTGGAAACCCAAAATATAATCTTCTAATCATGGTGAAAGATCTTCAACATCTCCCATAAAGATCTTCTTTTTTTTAAACCTAAATCCTTTCTTTATATCCTGGGGAAAAAAACATAAAAGGGTGAGCTCAAATTCTCCGTAAGGGGAAACAAAAGAAATATCAATCACGTCATATTCATAAGAACATATCTTTTGGAAATCTTAACCTGCAAAAGAGATCAGAATTTCATAACATGGGATAAATCATAGTAGTGAAATGTAATCCCAATAATCATAACATAAAACATGAAACATTGTGGCATACACACATAATCATAGAGAATCATTTATTATTAGTCAATACTCATTTACAAGACTATCTTAGTGGACAAAGTCCCTTTCTGAACCGAGTTCACTCCTCGTTTCAGTCCTGTTTCACTGAACCGGTATAACCTACTGTTCCATCCATGTCTATCTCATGAGATATAAAATCTTTACCCAATGAATTGGAGGGAGATATAGGTCCCACCCATCTAAAAATGATACCATTCTTATGTGTGCCACAAAATCATAAATCATACATTGTTGCATAACCCATGTAGTAAAAATGGGATTTTTAAACAACATGAAATCATAAAAACAATTCATATAAGATAAAGAAATTCATAAAAATATTTCCATCAAAAAATAATCAAATCCATGTAATTATAGGGATAGAAACAGAACCCTATATTATCTTAGATGGAAAATAATTTTGATAAAACACTTGAACTCCATTCTTGAGGAAAATATCCTTTCTACTTCAAAAACACTTTTCCTTTCTTAACATGTCATACAATTTTAGAAAAAGTTGATTAAAAATAAACTTGAAAACTTGTAAAGTAAGCTTCTTGGAAATAATATTTTAAAAATCCATTCATTCCATATAAGTTAAAAAACATTCTTCTCGTACTTTTTTCGGAAAGTCAAAAAAAGCACCTCGTACGAAAAATGAAAAAAGATTCCTTTCATATCTTTTACTAAAAACTCACCGGAGGGTAAAATAGGATTTAAACAATTGTAGGTGAATGGGAATAATATTACATATTGAGGAAACATGTATGTGGATAATAAAATACACCCCAGTAAATGCCAATGTATAAAAATCTCGGATAAAAATGAGATTGTGATATTTCCCTTACCTTAGGTCTGATTTGCTTCGTATGTGTCCGAACATCCTGTATAATTATTTAAATAATATCATTGACTTATTCCAAAATCATACTCATTGTTATAATATCATATATGGTTCACTTATGGCTTCATATTACATGTTCTTTTGTAAATTCCATGTTAAAGAGCGTTTTGGGTAAAATCGTTTCATTTGTCGTCCGTGTTTTGACTTGTAATTATTCATATGATTACTTAGATCATGATTACTTAATTCAAGAATATAAAACATGATTTATTTATAATATATATTCAGAATATATATATATATATATAATAGATCATTAAATGGAAAGAAATACACCATTCATGGAGATGGTAGACCGTACGTACGCATGAACGCTGTTTTCTTTTCCTTATTGAGTTGAATGGAATTAAGTAGATGACATACATATATATACACATAAATCCGGAATCATTGTTATGTCATATATTTCATTATTAATTATTATATGTACTTTATAATCATTCATGAATGGTTAACGTGGAGAATGAATCTCATCGCATCGTGGAGACTGTAGCCCGTACGTACGCACGAGCGATGATATCGTTCTCATGATCGTGGAATTTTATTGGAGTGTATGTATACTATTTCAGAATCAATATCACTTTACAATAATCATATATAGTTATTATGTACACCATTATACCCATCCAAGTAAGGTGGTGGTGGAAAATAGATTACACCACGGCGGGAAAACTGTATTCCGTACGTACGCGCGCGCGGTGATTTCGTTTTCCATAGGATGGATAGATGGTGAAATAAGGATGTTTAGTACTTATAATAACATATTAGTATATTAGTGATACTGATGTTATAACTTCATAATGAAACAACTAAGGAAGAAGAAGTGGAAGAAGAAATAAAGATGAGAGAATCGGTAACGGACATTACCTCTTCTTTGAAGCGCCTCTTTGAGATCTCCTTTTAGGGCACTAAAATTGGTCTTTGAGGAATACCAGAACCTCTAGGATGTTTCTAGGAAAGTGGATAAGGGAATTGGTCAGGGATTTTCCGAGGTTGAATGCTCAATGTGGTGTGAGGAAGAGAGGGATGAGGTGACAATTTATAAGGGAGGAGAGGGGCACCTTTGGAATAACTAAAAATATTATTTTATTATAAAGTCAAATTCGGTTTTTAATAGCTCAAAATTGATATATATAGAAGCTAAGGTGGGTAGGGGTCGAAATCCTCTCATCCAATATAATTTAGACAAGTTTAAGTATCAATTTTAACCTTGTCATTTAGATTTAACTTTAAGTTAGATAATTTAACTTTCACCGTGTCTTCTTATTTTGTTGCACTATAAAGTTAATAAACTTACTATATCAAGCCAAACTAACCCCAAGATGTTTATTATTAATATATATGACCTTATCTAAGTCATTTGGCAGAACCATAGATTTTTAGGAATAAAATAACAATTAATAATATAATATTTGTTTTAAAAACTATTTTATGTCAATTTTAACACTATTTAGTAATTTATTTTTGTGAAAATCATAACAGAATGATTAGCTCTAACCAAGTTAATTAAATCAATACTAACATGTCATATTAACCTATAAAATTAGTGTAATTCATAAAAAGTCTAAAATTACATTTATTTTGGTATTTATAACATCAATTATGTCAATATTTCATTAATAAGATAATTTCTGCATCGTCGTTCTGTCATAAATAAATTAAATTATCTAATGTCTAAAAATTACAAATAAAATACCATTATGTAGGAAATCTTTTTAGATTTCTAATGAATACTTATAGTCGAATTTATCTTATGTATAACCCCATATGAAAAATGATTTACTTATTAAACTTTGATTTTAACTATTTTAACCCTTCTTTAAATAAATTAATAATAAGTGTCCTAATCTAATCCAAGTGGGCCTAAATGGTCATATATTATTCCAAAGGTTGTTTTTTGTCGAATTAAACTTGTCCAATAGAATTAGGACATGTGTTACGGTAATATTAATATCATTTTTACCCTTAATTACCCTATTTACTTTTAACCGTGGTAAAAAAAGGTAAAAAGTTACTATTGACCAAAAATTATTTTCATCTCATTGAACCACATTTTACTTACTGACATCAACCATGTCAATCGGATTTTTGGAATTCCACTCACAGAAGCGGTAAAATTATGTTTTATGAAAAATTCTTTTTTTTAACTACCACTTAGTGGTTTCACTATTCATCAAAAAATGAAAGTTTCCAGAAAAATACCAAAAATTATGCCTAAGCTATATTTGATATTATGAATTCAAAAATGATGTCTATTTTACTAAATTCAAAACATATCAGTTTCATTAATTAATTTAAAAATTAATTCTCGTCGTCAAAACAAATATCGTGTTCTTAAGAGATAATAACTATCAAAAGATTGACAGTTGTTTATGTCTGGTTTAAATGTGAAATTACATCTATTAACCAACATTGTATTAAATTGTAAAAATATATTCTAAATATACTTTAAAAACAATCAAATTAATAATTTATCACTATTAATTATTTCTATTAAAAAGTTTGTTTTTAATTAAAATTTAGTAATTTTCACTATTCATCAGAAAATGAAAGTTATCCGAAAAGTACCAAAATTTCACCCTAAGCTAATTTCAATATTCCGAATCTAGAAATGATGTCCATTTTGAAAAATAAAATTTACAAAATTTCAAAAAGTGGTTATTACTATTCATAACGGGTAGTTTTAATAATATTTTAATAGCATATCGTTGTTTAGTGAAACTCGGTACTGCGTACTACACACGCTATCGAGGAAGGTCGTGATTGCATGTAATGCAAGGAAAGTCAAGGATGCGTGTTGTGAAAGATCCTTTTGGTGTAGCGTACAACACAAGAAATTAATGAAATTAAAAAGAATATTTTTTTTATAAAATCTCGTGCTGTTACAGAGAGCCCATTGGGTCTAAGAAAGCCCAAGGAAGATAAATAGATCTTCCAAATTATTTATTCACATTTAGTGACTTGTGAACATTTTTTTATTTTATGAGACAATATATCCCTTTGATTCTATATCATTAATTAGTTACAATTAAATTGGGGTCCTATTTAGGATTTGTCTAGTGGATTTTTGTTTTCATCTCTATTTCATCCCCTACTTCTTGAATTATTGTGGGGAAACATTTGTACATTTTCATTTATATATTTTTATTTGTGCCTTTAACATAGTGTTACCATTTTTGTGATATATTATTTTTCCATATGGATTAATTTTTCAAATTTTTAAAAAGAGATTTATGAAATGTTTTCAATAGAGTTAATTAGAGGAATTCTTTTAATGTTATTTCAAACTTTTTTTTAAATGTGTTAGAAAGATGTGTTTATTAAAATATAGAATGTTTTTTAAATTAGTTTTTGAATGAGTTTGATGGAAAGTTTATACAAATTATTTTTTACACTTCAATTGTGTGTGGGTTTTAAAAAAAATTGGGTTTTTTTCATCTTACCTATTTTAAGTAGAAATCAGTTTAAATTTTGTTTTGAAAATATTGTTGTTAGTCGGAAACCACTTTTTTTGTTTGGTCTTTTTTATTTCAAAAAGCGGTGTTTAATGATATGTTTATAAAGTAACAATTTAAATCAGTGGTTTACCATGTTATTCAGCTTGGTAAGAATGTTTTCGAGGTGATCATTTTTATTTAATGAAAATCCTTGAGAAAGATTTTTAACACACTTTTTATGTTTCCTTCTTTATTTTCATATATACTTATGAAATATGTTTATTTCAATAATTTATTTCAAACTACAATTAATAGGATGGTATATAAAATATATTTCATGGATTTGATCGGTGGAGACTGAATGTTTTTAAGCTCATGCTTGTATTCTTATATGTCTAAGTACACTCCAGTTTGATTCACCTCAACTGACCTTACAAGGTAGATTTATAGTTGGTAGGTGATCATGGGTCACATGGAGTCTTGTAGAGCATGTTTGGGGTTTTCTCCAACTTTGGGTTTTGATTCAGAAACATTAACCTGATGTAATTATGTGTCTATTTTAATTTTCATTTCACTTTTTATTAGTTGATTTTTCTATATTAGATACTACATATTTTACCACTTATTATGGTGATATAATTATTTTATTTCATATGATTATTATTCTATTTAGTGGGGGTAAATAATTCCCTAATAGATTCTACTGTTGCTGAGGCACTACTTTCCTACCCATGGGGATTGGGAAATCCATTTAGGCCTTTTTAAATACCAGGTATGGAGATGGGTTTTGATGGAACATTGGGTTGGTTTTTTGTACCCAAAACCACTCATTTTGTTATGGATGAAACATACTAATGTATAAATTAATAAATAATAAATACAAATTATCACTAAAATATGTAAACTACCACCCAAACTCACCATGTATTGCTTTCTAAATTATCATACATGATAGTAACATAATACCAAAACAATATATCGAGAAGTTACCCCATAACGACTTCCTCACCAATATTGTCTCCCTCACTACACAATAGAAGATATTCTACTACAATTATCCCTTTTATATCCCTCCAACCACATACCACATAACCACATCATAAAACCGTGTCCAAATTACCATATAAATAAATTTTTAACAACATACCACAACCACCTCACCATATACCCACATATCAAAACAATATATAATTAGGTTAACTTAAACATAAGGAAAATTAAACTCATTCCATCCTCATTCCATGTACACCCCACCCATTCCATATCCTCATCATATATTACAACACCCTCATCACACTGTATCTCATATATCATAAACTCGGGTCATCACAACCTATACCATGTTTATAAGATAAACTAGATAACAATAATTAGTTATCCATATATATCTCCTTCATCCTATATATTGGTGAAAACACTCAAAATCCAATAAATTAAATGGGAATCAATAAGGATAAGTAACTAGGGTGTTGGTTCATAAGAAATATCCGGGAAAATATGAGTTATATAATATGCAACACAATCCCAGTCCTAAGGGTTCACTCACTAATTCATTTTATTCATTACTATGACCAGTTATAACGACACCATTTTTTGTTCCTCACATTCAAAACCATTATCATAATAATTCAAAAATTAAATTGAACACACATATAATATAAAATGGAAAAACAATGATATTAACATACCATTGGCTCATATTGTTACTAATTTATTAATTTTTTTATTACCAACTACATTAAATTCCTAGTATTATTCTTTCTTCCAACTTCCCATTACTCATTTAACCACACCCATTTTAGTTAGTTAAAATTTATGTCAATCAAGGATTTACATGTTTCAATAAACATCTACTACCTATAATTTTCACGCCATTATTTATTTAATAGTTCATTTATTCCATCCATGTTTCATAATATAGGAAAACTATGATACAAATCAAACATCAACCCCCGAACCACTAAATCAAACACCACACTAACTGATACCAATAGCCACAAAAACAACATCACAAATTAGAGACCATTGTCTCCTTCTATTACATATCAACCATACCAAACCACTACCACAAACAAATCATGACATCACCGCAAATTTCAACCTCAACAATTTATCATACAAATATCCCTATAACCATATATAGGATAATCATACAATCGAAAAATGATAATAATAATAATAATAACCACATTAAATAGATTCCATAAATGATAATTTTGTATTCATTTAAACCATCATATGTAAATTGGAATATAGATATTTCAAAATTTGTGTAATTTCTTTTTTATTACCATATTTAAGTTATTATCCAATTATATATTATTATAAAACATCTCAACAACCGTAAGAATTACAAAAAAAGGGAATCAAATTCTATTTTTATCAATTAATAGGAGTAACAACATACTATAAATAATATGGGTAAACATATGGTTCCTAGATCCATGTGAGATAATTTATAGTGCATGATTCAAATCAATGAACCCTTTCTTTTATGAATTATTCTTTAAACTCAAATTATAATACTTGGTAATGTTTTTACCCAATCAAAGGTAGCTCTTAAACACGCCTTTTATGTGGTAAATATAAAAAGATTGATAAACCCATTATTTTAAGATGTTTTTTTTGAAAAGGCATAATATATTCCATATTGGTTCCTCCTCCCCCATGAATTAATTACTAACCTCTTTCAGGATTACAAAGCATTATTCAATAATTAGTTCTGCACCCTAGTACACATTCCACTAGCCAGTACCATTTCTACCCCCACCAATCAACCCTTCTTTTATAGTTGGTCATCCCCAACTATCCTTCCTAAATCATCTTCTTTTATGACTATTCATACCCCCAACCACATGTTTCATCACTAACTGGTTATATTCCCCAGATATATGATATTCTTACTTATTTATTGATCTACTATATGAATTTATTCTTCTTTATATTTTTTTCTCTATAATAATGTTGGATCATTATCACCTATATACATCTTCTTCAAGATATTCCATAGATATTGAAAGATTGTGTTGGTCTTGAAACATTCAACTTATCTTAGAAATACCAAGATATATATATAAAACCATTCTATAACTTCTTTTAGAAATACTCATTTGAAAAGGACTATTAAATAGAACTATATCCTATATTATCAATTTAATTCTACTCAATCAATTTTTCTCTATCTCAAGCACTTCATTTGTAACTCCTCGGTCCACTATGCTCTGTCTAGATTAATTTTTCTAGTACTCCTCTGTCTAGGTGCTAAGTTTGATGCACTCAATTTATTGAACCATAGTATGATGCTCCTCTATCTGAAGCACCTTGTTCTCATGATCTTTGTTCATCTAGTACACAGTATGCATTATTCTCCTCTCTCTCTTCATCCAAGTAGAATCTTTGTTGGAAACTCATTTTGTGATCTCTCAAAAAATCCTTTTGCACCTATTCCCTTTGATAGATGCAAGAACTATTCCTCTAAATGGTATCTACTCCTTTTAAAAGAAAAATTCTTCCACACATTAAGGGCAAAGCATGATCCCCAAATTAAATGACCTCTCAAAACTCTTCCTTGGTATGACCACCATAAATGTTTTTATAATTTCAAAATGAACATTATTTGTATGGATTTTCCTTAAATATTGGTGTAAATGATCTTATTTAATCCTTCCTTAAATACGTACTTGATTTATGATATTTGAAATATTAGGGAAGAATCATCACATTGAAGACTTTATAATGCTATTTAATGCTCATCAAAACATTATTCCAATGGATAAAAATTATGTTAGATCTATCTAATATTTCTTTGTTTTATCTCTTTGATATAATAAAATAAAAAAATTACTCTTTTTCTGGTATACCTTTGTTCAGTTCCACTATGTTTGGAATCCACTTTCGGACAGACTCAAACATATCTGTATCCAATAAACTTGGAATATCACCCTCTGGTAAAATATATTAAAACAGTATTCCAAATGATAATATTTAAAACATTCAACTGAAAAACGATTTATTCCATTATCCATGGTCATTAAAATTCTCGATCTGATTATTTAGAGGTTGTATATCTAGTAGAAATTCATAAATTTGAACATTATATTTCACCTTATGATACAGCTTCATAGATTTATCTTTATGGTTGTCTATCTAATTTTCCTCCATCTGATAACATTGAAACATTATCTTCCATCTGACATAATGTTTCTCTAAACCACAATTTGGTATCCACCAAGTTTGACTAGAAACATCCTTTATATGTAATTACAAAGCCTCTATTAGATAACTACATATAGTCACAACTCCATGACTTTGTATGTAGAGTGTTTCACAGTTAAATTTTCAAACTGTGTAACATAGAAATTATATAGCTTCATTGAATAATATTTTTCTAGAATCCATAGTGTTCCACAAACTTTTTTACTTCAAATAAATTCTTCTAAGATAACAAAATTCTTTATTATGTTTGGTACATTGAAGATTAATAAATCATAATCTAACTAATTAATAAAGCTCTAAACTAGATAAAAAATATTCTATTAAAATTCTATATGTTTTTTAAAATAAAATTCTCTATAAACACATGTTGAGGTAATTAAAAAATCAACCAAACCATCTCAGGCATAACGATCTCCTCGTTTGTTTTTATTTTAAATAATTCCACACTTATTCACCCATAATTGAAGCCAATATGTGTTCTAAATTATTTCTCCCCCATGTTCTTTCTCCCCTAATGTTATTTATCACCCTTATTTATAATAATATAATATGGATAACATAGAGTTAATCTCAAATAATCTCTCTATATATAAGAATAAAAAGAACTATTCTCAATAGAATAATAGTATCACATGAATTGATAAACAAATAAACATTAATAAGAAAACAATATGTCTATGTGGGTTCACCCAATATTGAAAACAAGAGACTAAAATCAAGGTTATCAATGTTTTTTGTAACACCTTTCTTATGTAATACTTTACTCAAATTCATTCCTTCATATTTGTAATTGGGGATACATGAGTACGTTTATTAAGATAAATAGTAAAACAATCTGAAATAAACACATCAAAACAATTCAAGTGTATTAAAACTACTCCACATGAAGCCTATATTTCTTATCAATCATTATATCTCCTTGAAGATCAATTTGGTATCACCAAGTAAAATGTGATAATCATACCTCATCTTCTTATTTTCTCCAATATAGGGTAACACTAATTCTTTAATTATTTTGATCATAATGTTCCAAGATTGGCATTGTATCTTTATATAAAACAACTACCACACTCAACCATCCCCTTTAATCCATCTTATTAAATTCCCTGAATGTTAGTGTAAATACTAATGACTAATAGGAATAAGGAGAAACCTAATTGTTCCTTGAAGGTAACACTTAGATTGAAGTATTATCTCCGTCTATACTTCTTCATATTCTTCAATAACTTAACATTGGATTTTATTTATTCCTTAAGACCATCCTTCATAGATTTTGAAATAGAATTATTCTCATCTATAAATTATTCATATGATTTTTCTGTACTCATTTCATTTTTAGTCATATCACTATATTCTTCAGTTTGTAATATCATTTTCAGGTTTTTTTCATGGGGTTAAGATAGTTTGAAAATATTTTGTATGATCCCATATTATTCACACCTATTACATTTCTTCTGAATATTTAAACCACCATAAAAAGTTAAAATATCATTAAATTTATTCTTATCATTTGAATATGTTCTATTTTAATTTTCTTCAATAATATTTGGTGCTTCTTAAATCTATATAACCATGTCTATTTGATCTATATAAGTAACTAGGAACTATTTATCTCCCTTATTATCATCCTTGTTCTTCATTAATTACACATATTCCTTGATCTTCACACATGTATCACATAAAGATTAGTATTATCCACCTTTAGAACATTCTTTTTTTCCTAATCTTGATTTCCTTAAGAGTTTTTTATTTTTTCCCTCTTATATATTCCCATTGATTTATACCTATTTCTTGTTTCATAAATATTTTAACATCATGGGTATTATGTTTTCCAAAAAACTCCCCAGCACAACCAATGGCCCTTAAATAATGATATTTGATGAAAATGGTATTACTTAAATGATGTTTTTTATTATTGAATCATTATAAAATATGGTTATCTTTGTTCATGAAGAAAAATTATTGATGTATTCCTCTATTCCATAAAAAAATAAGTATTAAAAATAATATTATTTGTTTTAGATGATTCGAAATTATCTTTTAAACTAAAATTGTTAGTAAAAGAATATGTAGGAGGAAACTATTTTGGAATAGAATTCAAAATCCTCTCTGGACTCTTATTTTATCCATCTTAAGAATATTCTTATTTAAAATCATCTTTTGTGGTGATGTTTTGCCTAATATTTCTTAAATAATTTGGTATTGTAAGATAAATTGATTTTTTTTAAAAAAATTCCCCTTTCTCATTCAAATTTTCATTAAGGTCTTTTACCCTATTTTCTAACTCAGCCAATTTCAACCTATTTTTCTTACTTTCTTCAATAATAGTTATTTCTTCCATGCTGATATTCTCTTGTTCAGATGGTTTTTATAGATAAACTTTTGAACTATTTTCTAAATAAATGTCTTTAACTTTGTATACTCTAATATAATTTTTAGTGTCACCACCCTTTTGACGTTATCATTAATCTTGGAACTTAATTACTTATCTTCCTTCCTTAACTTTTTTCCCTCCTTCTTGATATATGTAATTTTCACAATAGTTTATTCTAAAGTTTCTTTTATAATCCATTACATGTATATTATATTTTCTTCATCTTCATCACTAATTGAATAATTAAATTCCCTTTAAACTTGGGAAAATAATTTTATCTCACCATTAAATTCATTGTTAAATGATTAATCATTTGTCACCCACTAGATTAACCAATTTTTCTAATCATTAGGAATATTTTTCTTATTTTTCATCCTATTTTTTTGAGACTTCTAATCTTATTCTTCTAACTCACAATAACTGAAATATTTCTAATAAAAGTATCTAAAAAATAGAAAATATTATTAAATTTCCTTTATTTAAGATATTATTTACCTTTTCCTTTCCAATTTTCCTTTCTATATCCCATTGAAAAAGAGAAATCATTATTTTCCAGTTCTCTTCAAATAGCTCAGTATATAAATAACTTGATTCTGATTTAATTCATTTATCCTTAAATTTAAGTTTTCATAATGATTTTGAATCTATATATTCATTTGCCTTAATTTAAAAAAATCCTTCATAATGTAATTTTCTTCAAGAAAATTATAATATTCATCTAGTGATAGTTGCTCTCTACCTTTCATGGATGAAACGCTATCATTAAACCAATATGAAAATTTTCTCATCATTTTGATAAGAATAGTAGAATCTTACATATTCTCAATAAAACCATTGATATTTCTAACAATCTTAGAGAATATTATAAATTATTCATCAATGTATTCACCATCATCCATCTTGATAACATCCAATTTGATTCTCTATATTTATATCTTAGCTTATATGATATTCAAATTTCCATAATAGCTTCTTATTAACATATCCTGCTTTTATTTATCTATGGGAAACCTCATAATCATTGTATATAATTTCTTATAGAGAGATATAATATTTTATTTTTTTGATTTTCCTTCAAATTTTAAATATTTCCTATTACTATCCATCATTTAAGCCTCATATATGGGTAGAAATTCCACTATTGGAGCATCTCTAACATCTAGGCCAAGAGATAAAAGTTAAGGTAACATCCTGTTTCAATAACTATGATGGTTATTACCATATAATATCAAAACACCCATGATGTTTCCAAAATATGTACTTTCCATCCTTAGTAGATAGTTGGATATTATAGAAGTAACCTTATTTTTATACCAATTGTATTTCTTAGAGTATAGTGAGGTGAAAGGGGGAGGGAATAAATTAGTGATTCCTTTCTTTAGTAAATTATTCACTAAACAGAACCTCTAAACATTTTTAGAGTTTCATTCCAATAACATTTATATCTTAACCTCACCATATGTGTGGTAAATATAAAAAAATGTATTTACACAAGATATTTACCAGGTTTGATGTTGGTTACCCCCTACAGGGATTCTTTAATTACTTATTTTAGGATTACTAAGGCACATAAAGAAACAATTTCTATAACCTCATAATAATCCCTATAGTAAAACCTAGTTCTTCCTCTAGAAATAAACTCTTCTACTATGGTTGGTTATACCCCCCCCCCCACCAATTTTCCTTCTAGTCTCCTCTTTCTTAACATATAGTTATATCCCGAAGCCACATGATTTTTTAGTAACTAGTTACATTCGTTAGATACAATTTCTTCCTTCTTCCTTGTTGATCCACTATAGAAATATATTCTTCTTCGTATGTTCCTTCACCACTATCAAGTTATATCACCTTCATCTAGGTACAAATTATTCAACATCTTAAATAGATCTTCAAGGAGTTTATTGGTCACAAAATGTCCTCCTAGTAAAGGAAGGACCTAGATATATTCAAAATCACCTTTAAATAACTTTTTCTAGAAATATTACATAGTAAAATTTCAGTTGATAGCTATCAAGACCTGTACCCTAGGGCCAGTGTCGTGACTACCCCAAGCTCACCTTCTATATGCTAGGTGATGGCGACTAGCACCAAAGGCGTATTCCCTAATGTTTTGAAGGTATTGCCTTTATAACCTTTAAACACACACATCCAAGCACACAATAAGATAAGAACTCAAGTAAACTGAATAGTAAATAGTGTGTGCACAATATGCAAAAGGGGCTACAATACAAGCCCAACTAGAAAGTATAAGAAACTGAAAGTATAAGTAAACTCTAACAACTCCTTTGGTCACCCAACAAGGATCCTACATGAAGGGTATATACATCTCTCAAATGGTCGTCTCTATGGTATGCCTCGTCTAAAGTCCACCTCCGAGAAATCTCCAGTCCTTTTACTCTCGTCCTCAGTCAGTGTTTCCCGCTGTCTGCACAAAACACAACGAGGTGCGGGCATATCCCATGTAGGGGTGAGTATAACAACACTTAGTAGGGTCCCTGAGACCCTCAAGGTCTCACAACCCCACAAAGGATAAACAACAAGGCAAGAAAACAACTGACAACCCTACTTTTGTATATTCCCATACATATACCTAAGTTATCAAGTATACCCATCTGAATCATGAGGAAACACAAGGTTCAACTCAAAATCCCAAATCTCAATTGTCCCACAAAGGAAGGGATACCATGAAGGTGAGTACCACACAGGTACAGACTCAGCTCACACCAGGTATATATTTAGGTACATTAGTAGAGATTATTTGATGTATATACAAATTTTTCTTACCATGTTAAGAGGAAGACCCACGAAGGATCCTAAATCATCATCAGACCCACAGAGGATCGTAGTACATCATTAGACCCACACAAGATCCTAGTACATCTCCAATACATTGTCAGACACACATAGATTCCTAGTACTTCTCTAGTACGTCATCTGACCCACACATGATCCTAGTACATCTCCAGTACATTTTTCGACCCACACAGGATCCAATTACATCTCTAGTACATAGTCAGACCCACACAAAATCTTTTTACATATCCAGTACATCGTTATACCCACACAGGATCCTAGTACATTTCTAGTACATCGTCAGACCCACACATGATCCTTTTACATCTCCAGTACATCGTCAGACCCAAAAAAGATCCTAGTACATCCCCAGTACATCGTCAGACCAACATAGGATCCTAGTACATGTCCAGTACGTTTTCAAACCCACACAAGATCCTAGAACATCTCCAGTACATTGTCAGACCCACATAGGATCCTAGTACTTCCTCAGTACGTCATCAGACCCACATTGTATCCTAGTACATATCCAGTACGTCGTCAGACCCACACAGAATCCTAGTATATCCCTAGTATGTCATCAAAACCACACAGGATCCTAGTACATCTCCAGTACCTCTTCAGACCCACACATGATCATATTACATCTCGATTACGTCGTCAGACCCACACAGGATCCTAGTACATCTTTATAGCCAGCTACAGGGTTCAGGCACTAAGGTTTCTCGTCACCAGATGAATCCTCTCCTCAAGCCATAGTTTTATTCTAAAATTGCCACAAAGTCCCACGAAGAATTATCCCAAAGGACCGCCACGTCATATGGGTCTCAACATCACAGACGGTTTTTCAATTGGATTCCCGGAATGTGAGTTATTTGCCTTTTTGTCCAGAGGCCCATGTTGGATTCGTTCTCGATCCAACCTAACCATTACCCAACTTTATCCAAATATCTAGTGTGATATACGAAAGGGATCTTATCGCTCCTAGGTTTCTAGCATCACAGACGGTTCATAAAACAGATTCTCGGTGCCAAAGTTATGGCCAAAAGAGAGTATAGGGTTAAAATTGGTCCGGGAAAGGTCCGACCTAGTCACACTGACCCGGGCCAACCCATTAGGTCCAGCCCGGCCCACACTGGGTGGCCCAGACCACACTAGGAGGGACAGAATGAGGCCATACAGAGTCCCGAGGGCCAAAAGGTTCCGTGGAGTCCATGGGGCGGCACGAAGGACGTGAGGGCCGCGAGAGGTCACGAGGTCGTGGGGTGTGCGATGGCAGTGATGGTCGCGAGGTCCACGAGGGTCTGTGGATGCCACAGGGCGGCATGTGGTGGTGTGTAGGCCATGATCCGGTGGTGCAGCTACAGTATGGCAGTCCACCCCATCTTGTCGAATGGCTATCCATCCACTCCGCGCGGCACAGTCGCGCGCCGCACCTTCACCGGCAGCCGGTTCGGACGTCCACTCTTCATTCGCCGTTGTGGCACAAAGCCGCCTTCTTCCATCGTGAAGAACAAACCATTCATTAAGAAAAGTGGAGGGGTCGGGATAGGTTTTTTTGACCCACACCCTCTATGTTATAATGTAAGTAAGCGGCTCAAAAAATCTTGAATCATTAAGAATATCAAGAACAAGTTAGTGGAAGAATTCAAATATCCACCCTAAAACCTCTGGCATTGATTATTCTCAAACCGGAAAAAGAAAATATCCACGGATCAACTAGTTAGAGAGTTGATCCACATTCTTTGTTTAGAAGGATTGAACATGGGGAAACACTTAATCACTCATAAATGAACCCCTACCTCAATGGTTTATTGACAGAGGTCATGATATGGAAACGACGAAGGTGAAGAGGATGCCAACGATCGTTGCTTTCACAATCACGCTTCCAAATTCAGTTCGAATTTCGTCCTCGTTCCTCAATTTCAGAGTGTGTTCTTCATTGAAGAAGTTCTTCATTGTAGTTGTGTGATGTTTCTCCATGTTTTAGGCTTCACGGCACTTTACCAGTGCTTTGTCTCCTGGTAAAGCGATCCCAAATCCTCCTCCCATGCTCTGTATAAATAGGAGAGGGGGTATGTAAGTAATGATCATGTTATATATGACGGTTCATTTATTTATAACCTTCATAAATTCCAACGATGTTGTAACTAAGTATTTAAAAAGGTTCAAGAAAATTAATTTACATTGGAACAATTAATTGGATGATTTCATGGGACTTCCCCACATTTAAGAGGGGTTAGGGTGGTCCCCACCACCACGAATTCACAAAAAGTGGTTTTAGTTCAGGTGGTCCCCACCTCTTTAACATTTACATGGGAGGTTTCAACAAATAAAAGTGTTAACCATTTTTATTTTTATTTAATTATTTCATGAAAAACAAAAAAACTAACTATCACCCTCGACAAATTGTCGTTGAGGTGAAAGTATCCCTATGAGAATATCGACGTTGTGAGTTCAACAGTGTCTTCATATTCCAATTCGGAGCACCGGTTCAAAAGTTACAAATCACCTACTCGCATGCATAATGAATGTACCTAAAAAAGAGTTCAGGAAATTATTAACAGTCACCCTCGACCTCCACCGGTCAAGGTTAGGATCCACCCAAGTGAAACATGACCCAAAGAACCCAACGGTACACTCAAATTTCCATTCCAGTTTACCATTTAAAAGTTATATATTTTACAATAGAATAGTTTACACATAATTTTTTTATTTACGGCCAAAAACTAACTTTCAATAGTGGGCCGTTCCTGCCAAAGTTAGTATCTACTTAAATAAATAATGCCCTCACAACTTCAACGATGGTCTCAGATTTTCAATATGAGCAACCATTTGTGAGTTATAAGAATTTGAAAAATAAAATAATTTATTTAATTATTTTATTTATGAATATGCCATTTTTTGGGGTTTCTCAAAAGAGGCCCGCGCCGACCAAATGTAAGTCACCCCTAGAGTAAAACGTCCATCTTGAATGCAACGGTGCCCTCAGATTGTTTGATCTGAGAAACCCTTTAAGAGTTGTCCCATGTTTTCAAGAAAACCACTTACTCGCACTAATTAAATCATAACAAAACTTCAAGGGATCATTCCGAGAACTCCAGGCCTCGGAATCAAGCACCTTCAGATTTCGCAGTCTCGAAATAATTCCATATAATTAAAATAAAAATTATACGTAAATTCTAGGACATTATATTCTCCCCACCATAGGGCTTTACATCCTCAAAAGACAAAACAAAGACAAAACAACCAAAAAAGGGTACTGAGCATGAATCTGATCCACTTGCTCCTGTGTGCTCTCCTAGAGGTTCTCATGATGCCAGAGTATGTGCACAAGAGGTATCGACTGCCCACGAAGGACCCGCTCCTATCAATCCTCAATCTGCCCTGGAACCTCTATAAACAGAACCCCATAATCAAAGTCCAGCTCACCGTGGTCGATGATGTGAGATAGTTAATGAACATATATCCTCAGCTGAGATACATGGAAGACCTCATGCACCCTCTTGAACTATGGTGGAAGAGCCAAGTGGTATGCTACCTTGCTTATCCTCCAATGTATCAGAAAAGTAACAATAAAACTCAGTGATAACTTGCCGGATCGGTCAAAACTCTGTAGTCCCTGTCGAGGAGAGACTCTCAAGAATACATGTTCCCCCTCCAAGAACTCCAAGGGTATTCGTATCCTATCGGCAAAAGTATTCTGTCAACTCTGTGCTATCTTTACTTGCTGTCAAGTGAGACATCATGATACAAATTTTTCCATAGCTTTCTTCATTTCTGGCCACCATTACTGGTGTCGGGGGTCCTGGTACATCTTCACCACACCAGGATGTACCGCTATAGGGGACCTATGGAACTCCCTCAACACCTCCTCCCAAAGCAGCACTCATACCATGGTACGTTCTCTAAATATGATGTAGTGTTCCCCACCTTCATAAAATCTATCAGGTGCCTGTCTTGTGGATATCTGAGCACGTCTATCCTCACAGTCAATGCCCCCAAGTTGTGCCTCCCCTAATTGTTGAAGGATTGGGGGAGAGAAAGTCATAGACTGGAGGTATACACCTTCACCTCTATCTACGAAGGATATCTGCAGCACGACTAGCTGCTCTGATGGTTCACTCAACAGCTGCTGACTGAACTTCCTGGTACGTGCATCTGCTATCACATTCCCCTTCCCAGGAGTAAATATTTTCTAAAAGTCATTGTCCTGTAGAAAATCTAGCCATCGCTCTCTCAACTTATGAAATCTCTGCTAACACTTCCCTACCCATTGGAAAGTCTCCTCCTTCGTCAAAGCTGACAAGGGTGCCGCTACGCTAGAGAATTCTTGTCTAATACTCTGATAGTACCAAAACAAACCATAAGTCCCTCTCCCTACCCGGGGGGGGGGGGGGGTAATCCTAGAAACATATTTTGAAAATATGTACCCATGCTCTGTCACTCTTGTTTGGAACTAAAAACTAAAAACTCCTTCTACCACGAGGGTAAGTAATTCCAACATAAGTGTGATTAGCTGCACCCTCCTAAGCATGAGTTTATCATGTGTTGCCTGGGATTCCTTTTTAATTGGCCAAGGAAACCCCCATTCCAACGTTGTAGAGAAACCACAACCTTTTTGCCTAATACATTCAATCTAAGTATGAACTATGGATGTCCAGTCCATACACAAACTAACTTCGTAAGGCCTTAACGCTGCCACCAAGAGGTTCCAATAGAAACTCTCACCTCAAGGGTCAGATCACACCATCGGCGTATATGTTATTATTGAGTCTCATCCCAAAGGTATCTCCAGACATGAGGGTCAAGTCAACGGTTTAACCAGACACTCTAGGTCTTGGAAAAGATTTGTGAATGTAATGAATGATTGGCGCCTATGTATATTGATATGGAAGCTAGTAATAGACACAGACTGTACCTTGAATCATTCCTAAAGCCCTTGGGTCGCACTCCATGACCGCATGTAGCTACTCCCTTCCTCTTTCCTCCAGCTCCCTGAGCTAGGTGGGAACTACATAGGGGTGGTGGTTGTAACATGTCCAAATGTACACCACCTCATGATGCTCTCCTAGCTCTACTTCCACGTCTGAAACCCTGTAGATTCATTTTTCCTTTACAATTCCTCTTCCCAAAACATTTTATACACCCATGTCTCTGAGACTCATGTCAGTTTCCTACTTTTCCACTGTTAACATTCCCTAGCTGCATCTGCACTGCCAAAGAACATTCAACCACAATGGTTCTCTCCAGCACCCTAACATATGTAGGAATGTATAGAGGGATAGTGCTGGCTTGGATGTCCTTAAACACACAATTCTCGGCTTTTCGAGCCCTGAAGAACTAATCGTACTGTATTAATTGTGTACCTGATATAGTTGGAACGCCTTAATGAATACCCAGCCACCGACTTTTCATCCTATGAAAGCTATAGAAGCTCTTGGGAACTCTCAGCCACCTCCTCATACTAGTCCTCAGCCCCCTCCTCATGCTAGTCCTCAGCCCCTATGGGTCGGGCTCACCTCAGAACCTAAGGGGTATCATATGATGAAACACGTGTAAGGAACTAAGCCTACATGGGTCCTATAAAGGTACCATCGGTTGTAATTGCTGACCAACATGTAGTGATATAGCAGACACACTACTCGAAGGTATCACCTCAGGCAACGATCTACATACCGAAACCTCATCACTATGCAGACCATCCTCGTGATCACTAACTAGAAATGACTAGTATCTAAGATCACCATCTGCTCTACTGATGTCTTTATTAAGAGGAAACCTCTAGAAATCGCCTCCAACTAGCCCTCAACTTCATGTGAATCTGTCTCGCTTCAGAACCTCGGAGGCCTCTACTGCTGGAACTCCTGTAACATGCTTAGTAGAGGTGCACCGCCCGCCATTGCGGCTGGTGGTAACGACTTCCCAATGGGTGGTGGTGCTGCTACAGCACAACCCAAAGCTTCCAACATAGTAAGAGGGACCTCGATTGGATCAGCGTTGCTCAGTGGGCCGTCATCGTGTACTCTCTCGGGAATTCTAGCAAGCTATATACGCAGCGGAATCCTAATAAGGAATAGGTGTACCATTGTCATTAAGTTATACCTCGTGAGATTACTCAAGAAACCACAAGAAAACATTTAAAAACACATATGCAATCAGTGTTTTCATGCACTAAGTCTGAAATTATAAGTCAGGGTCCTGGTGTATGGATATGTCGCTCGCCACAACAACACTAGATTCCCTAAACTGATAACCACACTCAATAAAATTAACACTATTGCCGTTAAAATATCAGAGTCTAATGTGTTACGTTAGAACCAACTTCTCAGATACCAATTTGTCAAAACATGTGCCTCAGGGCCCATTTCGTGACTACCCCAAGCATGCCATTTATAGGATAGGGGCTAGTGACTAGCACCAAAGGTGTATTCCCTAATTCTGGGAAGGCATTGCCTTTATAACCTATAAACACATGCAACCTAGTACACGGTAAGATACAAACTCAAGTAAACAGAATAGTAAACTGAGTGAGTGCAGTAAGCAAAAGGGGCTTGAATACAAGACCAACTAGAAAGTACAAGAAACCAAAAGTACTAATAAACTAGAACATCTCCTATGATCACCCACCAAGGATCCTACCTGAAGGGTAGGTAAAAATCTCAAATGGTCATCTCTGTGGTATGGCACGTCTAAGGTCCACCTCCGAGCTACTTCCAGTCCTGGTACTCTCATCCTCCATCGGTGTTATCTTTCCTCTCCACCAAAAACAAAGAGGTGGGGGCATTACTCGTGCAGGGGTGAGTATAACGATACTCATAAGGGACCCCGATACCCTTATGTTCTCACAAACCCACAAAGGATAAACCAAAAAGCATGAAAACAACTGACATCCCTACTTAGGTATATGACCATACATATACCTACGTTATCATGTATACCCATCTCAATCATGAAGAAACACAAGGTCCAACTCAAAAGCCCAAAGATCAACTGTTCCATAAAGGAAGGGATACCACGAAGGTTAGTACCAAATAGGTGTAGACTCATCTCACACTAGCTATATCATTAGGTATTGTAGTAGAGATGATTAGATGTTTCTAAAAATCCATCTTACTCTGTAAAGAGGCATAGCCAAGAAGGATCCTAAATCATCATCATACCCATAGAGGATCGTTGTACATCATCATACCCACACAGGATCCTAGTAAATCTCCAGTATGTCATCAAATCCACACAGGATCCTAGTACATCTCCAGTACCTCATCAGACCCACACAAGATCCTAGTACATCTCTAGTACCTCGTCAGACCCACACAGGATCCTAGTACATCTCCAGTACATTTTCAAACCCACACAAGATCCTAGTACATCTCCAGTATGTCATCAGACCCGAAAAAGATCCTAGTACATATCCATTACGTCGTCCGACCCACACAAGATCCTAGTATATCTCCAGTACGTTGTCAGACACACACATGATCTTAATACATCCCTAGTACATCGTCAAACCCACAGAGGATCCTAATACATATCTAGTACGTCTTCAGACCCACACAAGATCCTAGTAAATCCCCAGTACCTCGTCAGACCCACATAGGATCCATGTACATCCCCAGTACGTCGTCAGACCGACACATGATCATACTACATATCAAGTACATCGTTAGACCCACACAGGATCCTTGTACATCCCCATTACATCTTCATACCCACATAGGATCCTAGTACATATCTAGTACATCTTCAGACCCACACAGTATCCTAGTACATCTCCAGTCTGTTGTCAGACCCCCATAGGATCCTAGTACATCTCCACAGCCAGCTATACATTTCCCGTACTAAGCTTTCTCATCTCCCGGAGAATCTGCACCTCAAGCCATTGGTTGATACTAAAACTCCAAATAATTCCTACGAAGAAGTATCCCAAAGGACCACCACGTCATATGGGTCACAACACAACAAATGGTGCGTCAATCGGATGCCCGGTATTTGAGTTATTAGCCTTTTTGTCCCAAAGGACCGATTGGATTCGTGCTCGATCCAACACGACCATGCCTCATCATTATCTAAATCTACTGTGGGGTATAACAAAGAGACCGTCTCACTCCAAGGTTTTCCAGTGTCATAGACAGTTCATCAAATGGATGACCGGTGCCAATGTTATGGGAAAAAGAATGAATAGGGTCCAAACTGGTCTGGAAATGGTCTGACCCGGTCGAACCGACCCGGCCTGACCGTCTGGGTCCAGCACGACCCACGCTGCGCGGCCTGGCCATGATGTGCGGTCCAGCCTGGCGCGATGGTGTCGTGGGACAGAGTGAGGTGGCACGGAGGCCACAAGGGACGTGAGGGGACGTGGAGTCTACGGGGCGGAACATGGTGGCACGGAGCCCGTGAGGGTCACAAGGGGCCACGGTGGCCGCAGGGCAGCATGGGGTGGTGAAGAGGCCACGAGGTCCCCGAGGGGCCATGGAGGCTGTGGGGCGGCGCAGGATGGAGTGGAGGCCACGATTTGGCGGGGTGGCCATAGTGCAGCGGGGCGACCGCGGTGTGGCGGGGTGGCTGCGGTGCGGTCGTCCACCGTGGCCGGCTGGATGGCCAGCAGGCTACACTTCATTAGTATCTATGGCATAAAGCCTCCTTCCATCGTGAAGAACACACCATTCATGAAGAACAATGGAGTGGTCGAGCCATGTTTGTTTGGACCGCACCCTCTGTGTTAGAACGATACCAATCGGCTCAAAAAAATATTGAATCACGAAGATTATCAAGAACGAGTAAGTGGAAAAACTCAAACATCCACCCTACAACCTCCAGCAATATTATTCCCAAACCATCAAAAAACATATCTACTGATCAACTAGTTATAGAGTTGATTCGCGTTATTTGTTTAGAAGGGATGAACATGGGAAAACAATTAATCACAGATAAATGAACCCCTACCTCGAAGGTTTGTTGACAGAGGTCGTGAGATGGAAACATCGAAGGTGAAGAGGATTCCAACGATCGTCACATTCACAATCATGCTTCCAATGTCGGTTCGAATTTCATCCTCGTTCCTCAATTCCGGAGTGCATTCTTCATTGAAGAAGTTCTTCGTTGGAGAAACGTAATGTCTCTCCAATTGTTGGGTGTCACTGCACTTTGCCAGGGCTTTGTCACTTCGTTAAGCTGTCCCAAATCCTCCTCCCAAGATCCATATAAATAGGAGAGGGGGATGTAGGTAACGATCATGTAATTTATGATGTTTTATTTATTAGGAAGCTTCCAAAATTCCAAAGATGTTGTTACATAGTATTTAAAGAGGGTCAAGCTAATTAATTTACATTTGCACAATTAATTGTGATGTTTCCATGTGACTCCCCCACATTTAAGAGGGTTCAAGTGGTTCCCACAACCATGAATTCACAAAAGGGGTTTTAGTTCAGGTGGTCCCCACATCGTTAACAACTAGTGGGAGGTTTTATTTCATGTGGTCCCCAACTCTTTAACATCCACATGGGACATTTCAACAAATAAAAATGTTAAACATTTTTTTTATTTTATTCATTCACGAAAAACACAAAAACAAACTTTCACCCTCGACCAACTACCGTCGAGGTGGATGTCTCTTTAGGAGAATACTGGTGGTTCGAGTTCAACGGTGTTCTCGGATTTCAATTCTATGCACCGGTTCAAAATATACAAAAACCTCCTCGCACATTTACTGAATCTACCAGAATAAAGTTCAGAAAATTATTAACAGCCACCCTCAACCCGTGCATGTCATGTTTAGGGTCTGCCCAAGTGAAAACTCCCCAAAAAACCCAACGGTACTCTTGAATTTTAAATCTGAGTTACCGTTTAAATGTTATGAATTTTACATTAAAGTAATTGTCACTTAATTATTTTATTTACGGACAAAAACTAACATTATGTGGAGGCCCACGCTGGCCAAATTTAGTATCTTATTAAATAACACATGGCATGACGAGTTTAGCAGTGGTCTCGGATTTTCATTCTGATCTACCGTTTGTGAGTAAAAAGAATTTGAAAAATAAAATGACTTATTTATTTTATTTATTTATGATTATTCCTTTTTTTTACTAGAGGCCCACGCCGACCACACATACGTCGCGCCTAGGGTAAACCCGCCATTCTGAATGCAACGGTGACCTCATATTTTTGATCTGGGAAACCATTTAAGAGTTATCACACTTTTTTAAGAAAACTGCTTACACGTTCTAATTAAAGCACAAAAAAACTTCGACATATCATTTCGGGCACTCTAGGCCTTGGAATCGCGCATCGTCAGATATATAGTTATTGAAATAATTCTATATAATTAAAAAATTATATGGAGATTCCGGGACATTACTGTATCCGTCTTTCGGATATAATATATCAGCTTCTACTCATTTTATATAGATCTATCTGATTAAGAATATCTCGCACTACTCTGTCCATTATGCAATATCTGATTCACTTTTTTTTGGTATTATTCTATCAATTTTGATCAATCTGATTTTTTTGTCTGGTGAACCTTGGTATAATGTTCCTATGTCAAATGAACCTCATTCTTATTCTCTTTGTTCATTGAAAAATTTCTCCATCTACCTCTCATCTCCTTCTTTAACCAAATTAATCATTGGTTGGAAACACACACAATGATACCCCAAAAAACCTTCAACACTTCCCCTCTTGGATAGAACAAATAACATTATCTCTAAATGATCTATCCACATTTTATATAAAATATTACTCCAAAATTAATGAATAATTATAATCTCCAAATTCAAACTACCAACACTACTCCTCATTCTTTTACGTTCCTTCAAAGCATCTAAAACTTCATTGTCAACAGTATCCATATGAAGTTTCATTTAATCTCATCATTAATGAACTTCTTCAAGACTTCTTTAAATTTCATCTTGATTTATTATATTCGAAATAAAAAATAAACATCATAAAATTTATTACTTTAAAATTATTTATAAATATACTAAAAACATTCACCTGATGTATAAACATTAAGGATGATTTATCCTATATTTCTTCATAAAAACTACAATGTCTAATTAATTCACAAATCTATTATTTGTTTGATATGCCTTCATCTGGTTCCATTATGTTAAGAAACCTCTATTTGAGAAAATATATCATATCTCTGTCCAATAATCTTGGAATATCTCCATGTCATAATACTTCTTCAGAAATTATTCCATTTGATCATATCTCAAATTTGTATCTTATAAGATTTATATTTCATTGTTTGATTTCATTGAAATTATTTGTCTGGGGAAATAATTGTTATATGTCTTGTAGAAATTCCTCAAGTATAACATCATATTTCTACTTATGATGTAGAATTATAGATTCCTTCACCTAGTTCTCAGGAAGGGATTCCACTATTAGATAAATTTTATTGGCTATATTCTATCTGGTAGATTCATTCTATTAAACTTATTCTACTATCCACCAAGTTCTAAAAGTGACTTACTTCATATGGAATTAAAAAGTCACAATCCAATCACATTATATAGTTATAACTCCATGAATTTTTGAACTCATGATTTTTATAGCCTAATATTACTTCTTTGAAAATTTTAAATTATACAGATCAATAAAATAACATCAATCTAGTATACACTAGGTTCCACAAACTATTTCCTTTGGAATATTTATATCGGATCATCAATGTCTTCATGATTTTTATCACTCAAAAGATTATTAATGAATCGTCTACCTTGTTAATGTTCATATATACCATGATAAATAACATTATCTCAAACTTCTTCATGCTTATTCAAGTATAATTATATACTATAGAATACTAATTTATTGAAAATAAATCCACCCAAACCATATTAGACATAATAAAACATATAAATTACATTTGTTTCACATATTAAATTTAAATTTCATTTAATTATTTTATTATATTGATTAGGTAAATCCAAACCGTATATCCACTGTAGTAATGGGTATACTAATTCCACATAAACACACAATTGAAACAATACTAATCTTGGATCACCTATCACAACAGTATCTTCAATAATCCCAATGCAAGACCGAGAAGGAACCCAGAATCAACCCCATAGTACTCACAAAGAACCCCCTAAAAACATGACCCCATCCAATAACCATCATCCACTTAACTAAACATCACCAAACCAAACATTTACCTCTATTATTGTGATGAACATGTTATGTAGTAAGAATTAATTAAGGTATGAGTTAGATAACTACACCACATATTACAAGGTATTAATCACATGAATTCATGGTTTAAGAGCCAATAAGGGGAGACCAATGTTTATACAAGATGGTCCAAGGTATGCCTAGGTTTTTAAGGACTAAGAAATTGGATAAAATTTGAGTGACCATAGGAATTTATATTAAAAAGTGTGAAACATAACATCATGTTGTGGAGGGAATGGTCATGCCATAACGGTGGCTCAATATAAAAATAATTGTGTGATCCTCTCCAAATCCATAGGTGTGAAATAATTAAAATTTGGTATAAACAAATAATATCACATTAAAACAAAGAGTTTAATGCTTCAATGATTGAATAATTAGGAATCATAGTGCAAGCCACCACCATATACCTCAAACATAGTCAATTGAAATGAAAATAATGGAATAAAATCAACACCATGACACATTTTCCTTTGATAAACAACAATTTTTATAGTGTTTTTTAATGAAATTATTTTTTATTAAAATCTAAAGAAATTATATGGGAATAATTTTATGATTATATTTTTAATTCATAAATATCACTTATTGTGTGATAAATTATCTTAATGTAATTTTTGAATTTGGGAAGAAAAATTATTAACTCGTATGGATTCTAAATAAGGCATATGTGTTGTCTTTTGTAAATACTATCTTTTTTATGTTTTTTGGAGACTCAAAATAATATAATTAAGATTAAAAGCTCCCTTAGAGTATTAGGATACTATTATATGATTTTTAATGACTTCTTGTTGATGGGTTTTCCCTTGACTGATCCTACCCACAAGGTGTAAATTTTTATACAGTTCAATATGTCCAAAATATTTTGATGAGCTTAAACGATGATTGATTTCAAGTCATGTTCTGATCATTATTGATATTAGATAATTATTTTTTAATGTGACTATTTGTATATTTTTTAGGTGTTTTATTATGTAAAACAATCACATGGTTAGTTATAGAACACTCCAATTGCATCCATATGAGAAAAACTATCGAACCCATAATATTGAATAATCATTTATCAGTCATGATATTAAATATTTGTAAAATTTACCTTTTTATAGAGAAAATAATTATTTAAATATATTACAAAGAAATAATTCACTTATTTTCATCGAAATAGATAAATATTTTTCATAAGTAATAGGGTGATTATCTTTGAATATTTGACTACATTCTTACAAATAGTCTAGTGAAAGAGAATTTTATAATGGATGAACTTAGTATAAAGTTAAAAGAGAATGAAATGAAAGAGTCTAGTGGTGAATTGTATTTGATAATTTAATCTATAGATTTATAGTTTTTATATTAAATTGAATAAATTGTAGAGTTTCTTTATCAATTATAACAAAATCACTTCTCTCCTTGATCAAATTCTTCAATAATAAATAATGAATCATTAATGATTTTTTTACGAAAATTGGTGACATGAATTGGTTTAAAAATTCATGTCACCTATGGAACATATTAAAGTCAAAGAAATAAGAACATTACAACCTTGAGGTGTAAAGAACATACACCAGCATGGATTGAAAGGGGTTATAAAAAACTCACCCAAAATAAACATATTCTTGAAGACAGCCTAGAAGAGTCACCAGTCAATTGTATCTTTCAAAGCTAGATCTTCAAATATGTAGTCCATACATAAATTCAGTGAGATTTCCTATTGGAAAAATTAGAATAGCCCGAGCCTTCTCCCCTGCAGTCAGCATGAACTGCTAGAAACCATGAGGAGAAGAGGGAAAAAAACATGCAGTGGGTTAAAAAGATAAAACAAAAGGTCAAAATAGAATTTTGACCCCTGTTAAGTGGTCAAACCAGAAATTAACGTAGAAAATCAACAATTAATGCAAGATAAATCCCGGGTCCTCTAGTCTACAGTCCAGGCCAAATCAAAAACATATGATCAGAGCTAGCATGAATCGATTTTGCTTCTATAGCTTCTTTACCACAACCATAAAACAGACAAAATACATATTGGTCCAACCAAATAATCAAAATACTTAAATCTAGCACTTTAATCAGGTATAAAATATCTTCAAAATCAACCAGAGTCTAGGAAAGAACAAGTTGGGGGTCTAAAAAATCCAGACATTGTGGTTGAAGACATCAGAAACCTCCATAGAGCGTAATAAAAGATCACCAAATCACATTAACATGGTGCAAAAAGAAGTAAAGCAGCTCTAAGATTATGCTAAACGG
Organism: Viscum album; assembly: GCA_963277665.1. Classification (NCBI taxonomy): domain Eukaryota; kingdom Viridiplantae; phylum Streptophyta; class Magnoliopsida; order Santalales; family Viscaceae; genus Viscum; species Viscum album. Next base: position 1,706,950,485 of record OY728138.1, on the reverse strand, counting down.
CACAGTAAGTGTTCTTTGAGATCAATGTAAGAAAGAACCAGTAAAAACAAAATCCTCTACAGTAATCAAGAAATACCAAATCCTGCAATACAGAGGCCAAAAAAACATTAAATGAAAATTAAGGTGTTTTTTGAAACTTCCTCTTCAATCTTTCATTGATGATATCCTAATTAATGGCAAGGTAAGTGTTCCATGAGATCTCTCCATTTCAAAAATAGTTATATAAGATTTCATCTCGAAGCTTTTTAGAAGATTCAGGGTCTTGACAACAAGGTACATTCTACTTTTCTACCCCTTCATGTTGTTGTGGGACCTCAACATATTGAGATATGTCAGGGGATGAAATCACTTCAAGTGACATTTCACTTCAAGGTTTAACATTAAGGGATTCATTGGCTTTCCTTATAGAAGTATCAATAGAAAATTCCCTTCTTCAAATGTCCATGGGTCAAGTAACTATAGTTCTTTCATCTTTGGGATAATCCCTACGTTTCCTCGTTTTTTTTGGGATTGGGCGTAATGAACCCATCTGCATCCACTATTGACTTTTTTTCCGTTCCAAGCCATGGTTCTCATATAATATACCTCAATGTGAGTAGATTTTTCTTCCACTTCATTTGGTAAATCATTAATTTTATAATCATTTCACCTCTCATTATCATCATCCTCATGAGTGTCATCATTCATTTGCACATTCGACACTGCCTCAAGAGGAGGGGAGGGACTGTGAGGAATACTAGCAACCAAAACTATGTGTGAAGTCTCTTTGGTAATATGATCACAAATTTCCATAGGAGTATTATATTTATCGCTACTAGGAAGAAAATTGTCCCTAGGTACTGATATCTCTTTAGAAGTCCCAGGGACTTCCATGGTATTTGTCAAGGTTTCATCAACAGGACCTAATTTAAGAGCATCTGAGATCATTTTTGACCCAGATTTTTCTACCCAAACTGATTTGCATCGAGGTTAAGGGGGTTTTAATATTTGAGACTCACATTCAACCATCTAATGACCAATTTTATAGAAGCACTTACAATAGGGAGAAACATTTTCAAATGCTACTTCTTGAATGAATCTATTCTCTCCATTTTGAAGCCAGAATCGGGATGGCAGATCACGCGAGATGTCAACCTCAGTGCAAATCCTTGCTGCTGATGGTCTAGATAGATTTAAGGTAGCAGTGTATAATCTAAATGGATTTCCAAAAAGAATAGAAATTTCCAAAAGAGCGCACTACTTGAACAAATATAGAGTAAACGCTGGGAACCCAATCCAAATAGGAACAATAGGGGGCTCAGATCCAATTTCAAAATCTAGAGAGCACTTATAATCCTTCATAGAAGACCCACCCCCAAAGGACCAAGAGCCTGAAATACAAAATATATAATAATCATAATCCTATGTAAATCAAAACATGACATCCAATGAATTCAGAAGCCCTATGTGAAAGTTTGTAAAGAAAATTTTCTTAAGAGTTTTGCATAAGAAGAACATAAAAGAGAAATTTTTTATAAAATTACCTACAAGAACTTAATTCTAAAATATGATAATAATTCAAAATGTTGAGGCTACCACTAGTGAATGGTATCTTTATTTTCATGGTGTTCTTTGTTTCATGAATAAACTTATAGTCACATGTTCGTAAGGACATATGGTGTTAAATTTTTTTCATCATTCTTAATGGGTTATTTTTCAGGTGAAACCAAGATATGATATGATATGATGCATTAGTATTTTTATCCGTGATTTAAGAGAAATATTGCATATTATTTCATTGAAAAATTTATTCATTGTTGTTTAATTTGCTTTAATTTAGTGTTGTGTGTGTTTTTATTCATGTTAATGTTTTTTAGAAAAATATTTTTTTGGAACAAGATGTTAATTTTATACATTAACGCATAGATTTAAATTAATTATTATTATATTTTGAAACATGATATGTTGGGGATGCATCACTAATGATTGGATGTGTTTGGTATTTTTTAAAAAGATTGTTAATAGAGAATATAAAAGTTACAAATATTCCATTTAACTCATTGAAAATTATTTATACTACATTAGGGGACAATTAATGTTTCCATAAAACCCTAATGATATTATCCCCTTCCAACATAGACCTAGTCCCATACCGAATAATTTGCTAAGTCACCAACTTACTATTATATAGAGACCATAACAGCTGTCATTTCCCATACATCCTAAAATTAGAGTTTGAGAGTAAGTTGTCACTAATGTTTAATCTAATTAACTTCACCTTGAGACTATTCGTATACTTCAAAAAATATTATTCCACCATACCGGTACAACACACGAAAAACATAATGTAAATGATGCACCCAAAAACTATCACTAAAAACCTTATCTCATGAAATCCAATGTAGGATCCATTCAATACCCAATATAGAATGATGGGAAAATTCATATTAAATTCTAAAGGTAATGTAATAAGAATTACAATTCCTTGTTGAAATAATTCAAATATTTGGGTGATCTAGGATATGAAACCAAGCCAATGGGACCTATATCACTCCTTGAGGATGAATTCCCACTTCACCATAGTGTTCGGGTGTAATGGATGATCCATTCCATGTCAAAAATATCCTCATCCCTTTCCAATGGAATATAATTTTCTCTCCAACATCACATTATGACCCGGAAAACTTTAACCACACACCAACTTGATCTCTATTACAAATATCTACCTAGAAAAACCTAGGTGAACCCTTAAAGAATGAGATAAAATAAAAACTTATGTGAATCATAAAACTAATACCTAATCCACATATTTCATGTCCGATCCACATTTACCATATACACAAGGTTGTAGTTTTCTTAAATTCTTATTTTTTGAAATCTGGTAAACTATTTTTAAGAATACGCCTGGAAGTTGATCATTGTGAGAAAAATGAAAACTGATTCTTCACACGCCCTTTGACTTAAAGTAAGAGTGATTACGACAATTAAATGGTTTAATAATAAATGATTTTTTCCTAGTCAATATATTATGAATCCAATACATGAGTAATTATTACATGAAGAGCTGATACTAGGTCATTGAATTTTATTCTTGATAAATAATCTAGGTATGTCCATGGGTTGATTAAGGTATTATCATATCCATGGAAAAAGAAATGTGAGGGCACTAACATAAAAAATTAAATAGAATTTCACAAAATATTAGAAATATTAATTATTTAAATTATTGAACTTATAATAATCTAAAGGATACCTGTGAAGGGTTTTTTAGAGAATGTACATTATTTATACCATGTTGCAGAAGAAGAATGTATTATGAAGAATATACAAAATATTATTTCCCATGATGATTTATTGAGAATATGATTCTAATAAGACCATGTGGGAGAATATTTTGATGAATAAACATTATATGGAAATGTAATTAGAATTAGATTTACTAAAAAATAATGATGAAGTAGTAAAAAAAATATAGCCAACCCTTGACCAACATAGGACCCACCCCAACTGCACATGTTGGACTTCATTGGTCTACTAAAAAGGAGACAGGTCGACCTGGCCAGATGAGGGTAGAAGGTGTGAGTATGATGAGATGCATAGATCCCTAACTAGTGTTAAGGAATCAAAATCATGTGCACGAGGTGCACTTTTGGGTTCTTTTAGGACCTTGAGATGATGTGGCATGGCATGTGTGTGGCTTGTATGTAGGTGTGTCTCAGTACTGATCCCAGTGTCATCTCAACAGGTCACTAATGTGGAGAATATTATTAAGTGGTTCTTTAACAAGCATAAAATTTATGTGACACTTAAAATATATGTATCATTTTTTTATTTTTTTCAAAAAAACACATATGAGTGGAATTGTTCAATCTAGATAATCTATGTCGTTCGATTAGCACAGTGTATCGTCTTCAACCTTTGTCCTTTGAAGGATCTACAAGCATCATTGAGACAACTGAAATATAACATTCCATCAATATCTAGTGATAAAATCAATAGACATACATTCATGATCGTGTCAAAGTAAGATACCCAACTGCACAAGAGTTTGGGATCATATGTTGTATGAACAAGTATTGAATGCATGAATCCATCACATATATCCACGGTATCATGTGAAGAATATCATTTGAAAGAAGATATTATGATGGAATTCTTCCACCATTTGAATCATTTAGACCTTTTAAATAATCTATCAACCTCATAATTACATGAAGTTTTTAGGAGTAAAAATATTCATGTACTAAATTTACATGAGAGCGTCACTATAAAGTTGATCAAGCGAATCCTCAAAATCTCATGAGTTTAAAAACTATGATTTTATTCATTCAAAAATATTGATATATTCTAGGACATTTGGTTATTTATATATCCTAGACTCTTCATGAAATTTTTAGTAGATTCAGTGGATCATAATCTAAAAATAATGAGGAAATGATAGGGTTTTATAGTTATAGGCATTATATTTTTAGATAGATTAGGTTTTCATAAGTTTATATAGTGAATTTAGGTAACCTTTCACATGAAATTGATGGTCACCTATTTTATTTTATAACAGAATGGAGAATAATACCCATAAATCTATAATTTTTTTCTAGAATAAGTATGAAGTTCACTAGTTCTCTTTTATATACAAGAGAAGGAACTCATGCACTACCCAAGTCATGATAAAGAGGTAGAATGCCTATTCTCTTTTTACAAGAAGGTTGAAGAAGGATCACACTCTTTTCTATATCCCACATACACATTCTGATATTTGAATTATCTTAATCCCATAAAAATATTTTTACTTTTTTGAAGATAATAATGTAATCTACATGCATTATAAAAAGAATATAAAAGAAAGTTTGTACTGAGAAACCATAAGGCTATTACAAAGAAGAATAACTGAAGATCATCACCTTTATTAATAACATAAGAAATCATGATGAAAAATAAAAAAAAATTATAAGAATCATTTTAAATAATAAAAAATATATTTTTTTTCTAAGGTTTACAATCATGAGAAAACAATGAAATATATCCTATATTAATGAATTTTTGTGAGTTTTCATTTGATATTGTGCAATAATATTTAAGCATAGAAAAATATTGAATAAATTGTTTTCATCACTTTCACACTTTAATTGAGACTGATAACATCATTAATAAAAGGAGAACATATCTACTAAGGAATTTGATAAATGGGAAGAGGAAAAATCTAGAATATATTTTGAGGAGAATACTTTGATGTATGTTTTTTCAGTAATTTGAGAAGATCCATATCATAAAAAATATAGTATGAAAGTGTTTTAAGACCAAGGGCTTAATCTAAGAATCTATTGATGTTTTTGAAATTTTTTACGATGATCAAACTTTCATTTTATAAAGTATACTATACATACAAACTTAATTTTATACAAGAACAAAGAATATCGTGTTTAATTATATAGGAATATCACTCAAAAGAAGAAATATAACTTTATACTAAAATATCAATACTAAAAAGATGTATCGTGTGATAGGGGTTTCTAACTAGCTATTGAACAGGTACATGTTTGGGGTGTTTAACTAATCATGGAGAAGATAATATGGTTAGGGTATCTAACAAATGAGGTAAAAAGGTTGGTTTGTAGGGTGTGGAATTGGGATTAAATGGAGGATCCACTACTAGGTCATATAACAATTTTTTCCTAATCTATTTTTATCATTTATCAAATTATAGTAAAGAATATATGTATAGGAATCGAACCAACATGGAATGGAGTGGGTATTTGTATGGAACCCTATAAATAATGTGTGTTGTGATTTATATTATTATTCTTCCATATGAGGTGAGACTTTTTCATTTTATTGAGTGGATTCTAACCTTGACATGTTCAATATGTAGATTTATATGGTAATAATTATTAAATGTAAACCACTAATTCACCCCCCACACTGGTCAACAGGGACAAGGGCTCTACAAGTGGTATCAATGTAAAGGTTCTATCTAAATATCCAAACACGCTATTATGAAGTGCAGAATTAGAAAAATGTGTGAGATACCTCTTAGGAAAAAGAAGGAATCTACTATTTAGGATAAAAATATGAATATTTTAACCACGCCTCAAAAAAATAATATGAAAAGGTAGGAAAGGAAGCTGAAGAATAATTTCATAGTAAATGAAGAGATACCACTAACATAAGGTAATTACAGTGGTACAAATTGTAATATTTATTTTTGTTATGATTCTTCAAATAAATATTGTTCTTGTTGAAATGATGATTTATCACATAGTGATTTTTATTCTAAATTCAAATTGAATTTGAATACAGTTCTATTTTTATAACTATCAAGGTTCTTAAAGATGAAAAATTAAATCTCTAAGAAGAGTCTATTTATATGGAATAAGATTTGGATAAAAAGGATTCCACATAAATCTCTCTTATAAAAATTCAAGTAAGATGATGAAATAATGTATATATTCTATCAATTATATGATGATGCTATTGAATAACTGAAAAGTAATTTTTGGGAGAAAAATTACATTGAATTTTTTATGTAAAATCTTTCCATTCACTTTAAAATTTTCAAATATTTAAATGGTATTATAAGATACTCAATTAGATGATGATGTTAATAGGATAAAGGAGGCTGGAAATTCCATAAAAGAGTCAATAAAATTCATGAATAAAAAATAGATATGTTGGATAAGGATTGGGAAGATATGATTATATAATTCTATGATGAGAATAAATCCATCAATATGAAGAGTATTGAGTTGTAAGTGAGATTAAAGAAGTAGGAATCACCACACATTAGCAATTCCCATAATTCTTGAAATAAATATTCTTCCACACATGTTTTCATTGAAATTAAGGGCTCCACGAAGATCATGAGATTATCCTACCACCAAATGGAAACATACTCGAAGAATAAGGTATCCCATAACATAAAATTTTCCTTAGTATTAATGATGTTTAAATTTCCTGTATAGGTTCCACTTCAAACTCTACAAAATTATGTATGGTAAAAAATACTGATAAACCCACTACATAAGGGGTGGATGAGAAATGATATATGATGAAATGTTCCCTAAAAGTATCAAGAAGTATAGTGGTTCCACTAAAAAACAAAAAGGTATACAACCTATTAAATCCAAACATATTACACTATAAAATAAGATAAGGGGAAAAATTAGTTATTTTTGGTGTTGTTGGAAGTATCAAAACAAAGAAATAGTTTTTTCATAGATTTTCAATCTTTTATACTCTAAAAAATATATAACAAAACGATAGAAAATATTAATTTAAGAAAAAACCTTATATCAAAAATAATAATCCAATATTATAAGGAAACTATGAATGTGACATAAATACATCTATACATTCTTAGAACAATAATATTACTGATAGATCCTTTCATAAATCTAAGTGAAATATAAAATAAATCAAGAAAAAAATTACCCTTGAAAAAATGAGGATCATTGTGAAAAAGTATAGAAATAACAAGTATATGGTTAGAGTACATATTACGTTGTAATATCTATGATTATAAGTTTTTTCTAGTTCTATGAAAGGTATGGGGATTGTGCCTACTCTTTCTCATATAACATGTCATTGTAGGAAAATAAGCATGATCCAATAGGGATTCAGGGTAAATATATGATATATTATTATAAAATAAATAAATCAGTGGTCAGAAAAAACATCTAACATGCCAATGAAAAACACATATGAAATCTTAGAATAGTTGTGTGGAAAATGTGGATTACATGATCATAGAGATGAGAGACTCATGGACAAAAAAACCAGAGATATTCCATATACTATGAAAGTGACGAAAATTAATAAATCAAAAAGGGTAGATTCATACAATATTAAGCCTTTTAAAAGTGCATATGAGAAACTGAAAAAAATATGAGAAAATCAAGAAAGAGTTCCTAGTTGTTAGTAAAAATATATGGAAAGTGGATAAAAAATAGAGGAAGAAGAAAACAAGTCAAAGCTAAAGGAAATAATTTTTCTTCCAATATTGAGGTGAATATTTATATAAATTTTCCTAAAACTAACAACTTAATGATCTGAAATAATTTTATTGAAAAAGGAATTCTACACAAAGAATAAGTTCACGGGAATAAAGAATAAATTCAAACATATGATACCTAATGTAGAAAAAGTTATCCCAAATTATATTCCCATTCTATGATTTCAATAAAACCATGGTCTAGGTATAGAAGAAACTCTAATCCTAAAGAACAAAAAAGTCCCTCCTTATTTCATTTTATATATTATTTTGTACTAACATGTTAGTAATTGATGGTGATGGATTCATTCCTTTAGGGTAAACATTAATGAGTTGAAGATATAAAATATTCACTACATAGATAATATGATGATATTTTAGATATATTTTTAAAATGATATGATGAGTGTTGAAATCACTTTTATATACTTATTATGAATTAATTTATATTTATTATCAAGGGGGTTGTAAATTAAGCTAAGAAGGGGGAGCTATATTTCCTACACTTGGAAGTTTTATTATGTTTGTTTATATTTATAAAAGCAACAATACATTTCAAAATTTGATTATTTTTTAATCCCTAAAATATAAAGATGTATGTAATCTATGTTTTTTTATCACATGTTGTTTACTTTATGGATAACATTGATCACCTTAGTTATGCACTCTATTTTTATAAAGGGTTTTCCCATGTAGATGTAGAGTTTTCTAGATAAATTCTATTTTCAATGAAAATAATTTTCATGTCATCCCTCTCTCACATGTATCTATGGTTACATCCTTAAATGAATTATGGAGAAGAGGAAAAGAATGATGATATGAGATGGATCATATTGTACCATTGTATTTATTTTCAATAAGGTGGAGAAAAATATTAACATAAAAAGTGAATAATTATAGACAACAAATTCAAAGGGGTATTGATGGGGATAAGCTTATGGTTTACTTATGAATGTTTTTTTCATTATATTATATATTAAATATATGAGGTATGCTTAACGAGGAGTTGATACTTGAGGCCTTGGATTACATGATTGATAAAGGTTCTATGAAAGTTAAAAGGTTGATTGAGGTATTTTTATGTCTATAGGAATAGAAATGTATGGCTTTTAGATTAATGAATTCTAAAAACACCAATAATGAGTGTAAATAATGATTATGGAGAGTGTATTTGGTATTAAGCTGAAAAACATTTATCAATTATGTTGAAGATATAACACATTCTTTAACGAGTACTATAGAATATTTAAGGATTATAAAGATCATGAAAAATATTATTTTTCAGGATGATTGGTTGATAAGGTGATGTTGGGATGTTCATGGGGGAGAATATTTTTATGAAATTTTTTGAGATGGTAATGGTATTAGATTGAGATTTTACTAACTCATTTTATGAGAGTGTAGTAAAAAATATTTCCAAACCTTGGACAACCAAAGACCCACCTCAACAAAACATGGGTGACTTAGTTGATATACCAAATGAGTTACTGGTCCATCTGGACATATGTGGGCATTATTTATTAGTATAATGTCATGAATATCACCCATAAAGAGAAAATGATTTTTCAAAGAGATCATAAATAGTGAATCAGTCGGTTCTCAGGAGTCGTGCAATTGTGGGGTGCAACTTGTGCGGAGCGTGTGTGTATCTATGTAGAGGTGACACCCCTGATGTTATCTCAAGAGGATGCGGAAGTGGAGATTGTTATAACGAAATAATAAACAAGTTGAAATATGATGTGTGGCATGGACTATATGCACCATTATTCCCCCATTTAAAAATATATCCACATAAGTAGATTCATTCAGTCTAGTTAATTTGTGCCATCCAATCAGCATAGTGGATCATCTTCAACCTTTATCCTTCAAATGATATTCATGCACACTCGAGATAACCAATTTCCAACATTATGGCCATCTCCAGTGATAAATCGATAGATATAGAGAGATACATTTGATCTTGTAAAATCATGATACATATTGGTTCATGAGTTTGGGAGAAAACATAGTTTAAAAAATCATCATTTGTTGAATCCATTATATATGTCCACGAAAATTCATAAAGAAAAATATAAATAAGAGTATCTTACCATGGGTATCTTACATCATGTGAAACCTACAATATTGTTTCATCATCTACCCACCTTAATGTAACATGAGGTTTATTGTAGTTAAAATATGCATGCACCACATGTATATGATAACTTCATCATTAACCTGATCAAGAAAATCCTCAGAGATTTATGACTCTGAAACATCGAGAGTGTTGTTGTTCAATAATATTGAAATACACTAAGATCTTCCAGAATTTATGGATCCTTAACTAGTCATGAAATCCAGAGGATGTGTGGGGATTATCATTTGTATGTAACAAGTAAATGAATAGGTATTGATTTTGATATCATTTATGTTTGGAAGATATACTATTTTTTAATATGAAGGCGTACCATTCACATATACATATGTATAAAGAATATGGATTCTGATGTGATTTGACCATGTAGAGGATAAAAATACCCCATGATCCATTCATGGTTATCATAAATTTGGAATAAGTTCACACATGCTTTTTTCTTGTGAAAGATAAGGAACCCACAAGCTACGCAGGTGTGAAAAGTAAACAAAAGAGCAGTGACCTCAATTTCAAGAGGTTGAAGGAGGATCATACGCTAGTAAAAATACCAGGTACATACACAGTAACACAAATGATCTTGAAAATTAAAATATTTTTTTCCTTTGGAAAAGATAATTAGGTGATCTACATACACTCTAATGAGAGTCCATAAGGAAGTGAGAACCAAGATTCCATAAGTCTCGTGAATAGAATAATAACATTTACTCATCACTTACATGGAGCGAGTGTGGAATCTTGAAAAATATAAGTGATTAAAATTTCAAATTAAGCACATAAAATAATAATTCTAATATTTTTGGTTTGAGGGTTTAAAACATGATATAGAAAATAAATGCATCCTACTTGCAAGATGTTTATGTAAAGTTGAATTTGATATTGTTTAGGACTATTCTTAAGAAAATATTTGTTAATAAATTGTGTGCATAACTTGTACATATTTTAATTTTGGAAGGGAAATTATTTAATATATTGAGAATATATCTTCCCAAGAATTTTATAAATGAGAAGTGAATGAAGCCAGAAGATACTTGAAGAAAATATTTTTATGTCTGAATTCTCAGTAATTTGAGAAGGGCTATATCATCCTAGATATGGTGTGAAGGAGTTTCAATATCAACAGGCATGTTCCAAGAGTCTATTTATATTCTTGAAGTTTGTTAAGAAATTCATATGTTCTTATTATATGTTGGTCCATACGTAAAAACATGAAGATTTACACAAGTGGATCAGATTAAATACTCTGGTGAAATAATATCACTTAGAAGAAGAAAGATTATGTTCTACTATAGGATCAACACGAATGAAAAAAATGAGCTTATTATTGGGGTGTTTTACTAGTTTATGAATAGGGTTGGGACATGGTTGTCTAACCAGTAAAGGATAATAGAATAAGGTTAATATCTTTATCCCACTAAGATAAAATACATCATTTATGGGGTGTAGAATCAGGATCAATTTGAAGATTTATTACTGGGGACTATATCCAGTTTCTACCTAATCCCTTGTAATCATTAATCAAATTATAGAGGACAATCCACATTGGTCCATCTAACCAATTGGGTAAAGAGTAGGCCTTTGTACCAATCCATTTAAATATTTTATTTTATGATATATCTATTTATGTATGTTATGAGGTGAGACTCTAATATTACATTGAGTGTATTGAGAAAAATAACAAGTTTAAGCTGATGAATTAAAAGGAAGTAATTCGTAAAAGTCAACCACTAATCCGCCCAGTAGTGAAATATAGCATAGGAATCTACAAATAGAAATGTAAAATCTCCTAGAACAACTTGGAATCTAATGAAATCTTTCCTCAGTGATCATTTTCTTAAATGTGAGTTTTATAGGGAAGTTATAAATTCTATGGATTTTGGGAATCCTATGTAAATATCACTATTCATTACATTCCCCACTGTCATTTGGGGTGCTTCATCTCCATCATAAAAATCTATTCCATCCATCCATTCTTGATTATCTATCCATTCCAAAGCTATACATCCATTCATTTCTTCCATTGAATACCCACTCATACATTATACCATCATTCATCTAACCCATGCAATAGATGTGGGATTTTGATATACATGAGATGATACTGAAAATATGCAATTTATAAGGGATATCTATTCTACTTATCTTGTCATTCACAATATTATCTTGCTAAACTATAGTTTTCATAAGGGGTTTAGTGGGATTTGTATTGTTCATTTCATGAACCAACCTAATTCATCCCTGAACCGGTCACCTGATCTCGCCCACATCAAGGGCTGAGGGGTGTTCCCAATCCTCCTGAGCAAGAAAATATTGTCATGAATCAAGAATGACTCAATTGGGAATGATTTATACCATGAAAAAAGACAAATGAAATAGAATGATAAAGACTAAAATAAAAAAGAAAAAACAAATTGATAATTAGACAAATAAATAAAACCATTAGTCTTTCCTCTACATTACCACATGAGTCACAATTATCTACTAAACCAACATCGCTCCATCGAAACAGATACTAAGCTAGATGAATCACCATAATCTAAAAAGAAAGATACTGACATATTCATGAGTATTAAAAATCAGTACAGGTTTCAAGAGAAAATATTCCATTTGATTTAAATATAAAAATAATATTGATTCATTCTAGTTGGAAAATAAAACATATAAAATTTAGTTTTTATACCCTTTTGATAAGACCAATCAACATAATTATATTTTAAATAAAACTAAAATACATTATTTTTTTCAAAAATGATTCCAAAACATTTAAAACATTTCCATGAATTCCTTATTAAAAATATCTTATGAATATTGGTGTCTTGATATGGAAATAAAAATGAAGGTTCTATTTTATAACAAAACTAGAAAAAAGGGGAAACTAGACATTAGGGAATTGTAAACTGGTACTATGAAAAAAAGTGTAAAATAGATAAAATACCTTTGGAAATACATAGGTATCATGGTCAAATGGTTCCTAGGATCCTAATACCAACATGATAAAAAGAATAATTTATTCCCATGAATGAGCCAATATAGTGGTTGAATCCAATGATCATGAGTTCCCAAAAACTATATCATTTAGTTTTGATAATTTCATATCATAATCCTATCATGGATCATGGGTTAGTTCCATGTCGACTCAATTGGTGTACTATTCCATAGCAACCCACCTAGATTCTTAAGGTTCCTAAGTGCTCTAATTTTCCAAATAATAGATGTGTCTACTTTTTATGCCACACCAAAACATAGATTAATTAAAATCCATCTTTCATATTTTAGAGAATTATCATTCAATAAATCTATTGGGGAAACCCATTTTACCATCATATCACACCAAAATATCATTTAAATTACCAACTACACATTCAAATACATTTATAAAAACAGTGGAAAATTTCAAATACTTTACACTTCAAATAAGGTTGTAAAACATTATAAATCAAAGAAAACCTATGTTGGAAGCTTTGGTAAAGAACAGGAAGCAAGGGAAAATTCATTACCATGAATAAAAAATTACTTTATTTGAATATAACTCGTATATAAAAATGAGAAATATTTTTAAAAAAAATTCAAGAATTCATGAAATTCAATTTAATGGTCTGTGAATATAGAACCTACCTAAAATCATTTTGCCTCTAATGATGGCCACCAAAACCCACATCAAAGAGGTCCATTAAAGAAAAATACACACTCCTTTTATTATTACACACATATGAACCTATAAATATATATATAAATATAGACCCCTCGCTCTAATGTGTATATTACAATCTATATGATATAATATACACAATAGGGTATATATTTTTATATTATTTTCCCATTCATATATGTATCAGTTTACTTCCACAATGGCGGAAAAAAAATATAGAAAAGTACTGGAAAGAGAAAAATTACAAAATGATTAACTAAAATATTTCTATGGATTTAGAAAGGAAAAAAATATACCAAAAACCATTAGTGAATCTACTTCCTGCAAAAGACAGTGATATAATCTACCTCAATGGGATCCATGAAATCTAGACCACGAGATGTAACAATTTAAGCACCAAAAAATGAGATAGGGTTCAGATGGTTCTTGCACTCCACAAGGGGGAAGAGAAATGGTGCAACATAAATGGAAGGAAAATTAATTTTAGGAGGTTAAAAAATTGCCTAAGATGATCGAACCATGATTTTTGAGAAGAATCAACCTAAAATGGAGGCTATTAGAAGGGGGTATCATGCATGAGGGGAGACCCCTTAGTGGCTGGTCAGGAATGGGATAGGGGAGGAGACCCCTTTTGATGTTTAAGAAAACATAACAAGAAAAATAATTATAATAATAATACTAATACTAATAATTTTATTAATATATATAATAATAATATTATTATTATTATTATTACTTGTTTTAATCCCTGGAAGGCCTCACTGTTTGGTTACATTGTTAGTCAGACCATACAAGAACTGTGTGGAACCTCTTTTTAAACGGAAAAGTGGGTTTCATGGTTTACATGGAGGGTCACACTCCCATGAACCTACCCGTTCACCCTAGAAAGTTTCACTATATAAGTCACATGGTTATTTTGGTATGATTGCACCATGCACCTGGTCATGCGCCTTGCACAATTCCACTATCTTGGTTGTACGGTTTTCAATAGGTTGGCACATGATTTCCCTAACTATGTACCAACCATGATTCATGTTATATCCACCCAAAAACTATAATTTTACTTATAAGCACCTTGGTATTCCATATAATATAGGTATGTCCAAAAATAACAAAATAATAGAGATGTTTTGGGTTTGGGTGTGACAATTATCCAATCCATTAGAAATTTCATCCTCATGAATATCACATAACACATGGATAATCGAAAAAAGAAATTCATTACCCAAATAGAAACCAAATCCAATAGAATAAAAAGAAACTAAAGAACACATTCCATTCAAAATATAAAACTCCAAGACCCTAAGAATCTAGTAAGATTATCCTTAATGAACCATCTTAACAACCTGAGAAGTAGCAGATGGGGGAAAATGACACGAATCAATAAATGAAATCACCAAGATAAGAAATTTTACGTTCCAAACAATATTCATCATAGAACACCTCGAACCCTAAAAATTATATCATGAAATTATATTTTCATGTTATATTTGGGATCACCATGAGAGTCAATAACACAACCCACTCTCTAGGCCAACCAACTACCATGATCGGGGTCGGTCAGGGTGGAAACAAAGAAACACACTAACGAAAAATTTTAAAATTCCCAAATGGGTGGATAAAGGAACTATAATACTAGTTTTACCAAGAGACGTTTCTCAGGGTGATCACCACACCATTTTTTTCTATCCAATCCTTAATTTTCTCAATCCAAAAAAATTCAAATAAAACCTATAATCTAGGGTAACCTCTTATCTTCTCATGTCACACACAGATACCTTAAAATAAGACATTATGGAGACCCATAGTGGGTCTCCAATCCATTACGGGGTTGAAAAATAAGGTTATTGAAGTAAGTGGTATTCTCAAAGGAATAGTATCCACACAAAAATGTCCTACCAAGGAAACTAAAACCATTCACCAATCCATTTCATGATTCATAATTCCAAAGGTAGATTATCTCCAAATAAGGACCGCCCTAAACCAAAACAATTCCAAAAGAAGGATAAATATTAAACAATTCACATCCCCAAGGAATTAGTGCATAAATCCTAAGAAAACAGGGCCATTAAGATCTCTCAAATGAATTTCAAAAAATTAAATGATAGAAAAAGGGGATACTAAAATAGTTTCCACTCAAACATTGAAGATAACATGTTGGATGTGTATCTCACACACCTGGAAACACTTTCATCTAAAATGATTCACTTTGGGGATTATTTTTGTATCCTTGATGTCTTAAAGAATCCTCTTCCCTACAATGAGGATCTGAAAACCTCCAATTGAAACTTCCCCTTTTGATAGAACCACATAAACAAACTCTTTAGGGGACCCAATCAATAATTCAAAATATAATATATTATGGTAATACCAATACAAATGATGTATTCTTCCGATTCATAGCTAAACAAGGTAGATTGACACGCAATAAGTACCATGTGTGGCACAATGTCTAGAAGGGATCCAGCTCCAATACTCAATTTAGTGTCTAGGTAGAGTTATCAATGAGAATAGCCAGAAAAACACTTCTTTGGATTTTCTTCAAATACTCCAACATCCCCAATTTTTAATTTTTTTACAATTTCAAACCACTAAATTATTTCCATCATCGGTCCCCAAAACTACAAATCACCTATACAACCTAGAAAGGAACCTTAGAGACTATCCATCGACTCTTTTTAATGAGACACTTATGGGGAATACTCTAAAAATAGAAAACACCAAAACCAACTAAATTGCATCAGAAATAAACCCACAAAATTCTTTTAGACACACCTCCAACAGCTAAAATCAAAATCCCCAAAAAGGAAAACACCAGACATGAAAATAAAACCCTAAAAACTACTCACTCAGTGTTCAAAACATTCAAATATTACTTTCTGAAAACCATTTTAAGAAAATAAAACATCATAAGAAGTTAAGTACCCACCATTGGTATTCCATGAAGCCTCGCATATAAACATCCTTATGAAATCTTCAGAACCTATACACACATACAGATAACAATCAATTTAAAACACTCATACAAACTTATATATATGTGTGTGTGAGAGGGAGAGAGAGATAGAGATCATTAATATAAATACCAGGGGTAAGAATAGTGCATTTCCATTTTCAAAACCAAATATCCAACCCAAATTTCACATTCCTAAGAAATTTTAAAATCAATGTATTATAATTAAAGAAACACGTTTCTAATTTCCCAATAATCATCCTTTTTAAATTCCAATTTTTTTTTAAAAAATACAGGAAGATTTTTTAAATCTATTTTGGATTCACTTTTTATAAAAAAAAGATCATAAAATAGTTCCCCAAACACATTCCATTTTCAAAGAAACCACTCCATCATCAAAGAGTCTGAAGTTTCCATTGTGGAAAAACAATTTTAACAAACCAAACACAATTTTAAAATTAAAGGTGAACATAAAAAATTCAAATAAAATTAATACAAAAAGAAATCAAGAGTATCCCAATTACTCAATGAATCAAAAAATCATAGCATCAAAATAACCACTTCTACGCAGGGATTGGATTTATGGTTTGGATGGTTTTTCACCATTTATGTGAGAAATTTAGATGTATTCATCTGTAGTTTCATGGTTTTCACATGGTTTTCTAGGGTGTGAAAAATAAACATGCACCCCATTAAGTACAAAAAAACAACTCTAGTCCCTGGAGTTTCTTGAAATAACCCACCAGTTATAAAATCCAAACAAAACAATCCATCAAAAAAAAACAAAAATCCAAAACATCCTAGATCCAAACTCATATTTTATGATAAAACAACTCTGAAACTCCATAGAAATTATATTAAACTTTTGAATAGGTGGTGATCAGGAAACTACCTATGATTGACTATTTAAATTTTAACAATCCTTGCACTAAAATACCATACATGCCCAAATAACATGGGATAATTCCCCTGAAACCATTTTTTCACTAACCAACCCATGTCAACTCAAAACCGATCACCTGAGATAGCTTATCACAATACTCGAGAGGTGTGTATGATCCTATGAAGAGGGAAACCTATTCAAGGAATTAAGGAAAACACAATTTGGAATGATTTATCCCATAAATAATAGATAAATAAAATAGAATAACAAAAACTAAAAATGTATGTAGAAATAAAATAGATAATTAGATAGATAAAAGTAATCACTATATAAACCTCAATATGACCTCACAAGTCACCATTATCCACCAAACCAACATCCCTCCACGGTGACTAAGGCCGGGTTGGAAGCATCACTAGAAGAGTAAAAAAAGATAAAGATATATTCCTAAGTATTAAAACTCATTCAGCCTTCCCTAATAAACTATTCATGATTCCCTACCTTTAGAAATAAAATTGATTCAATTTAGATTGCAAATTGGTTGTATGAAAATAGGTTTTTCAATCCATTTAATAAAAAAAAGAAAAAAAATTCGATTTTATGTATAACTAATTTCCATTATATTTTCTAAACGATTTTAGAAACATTGGAAAATATTTTACTAAATTTCATATAAAAGAGGACCTACTCTATATAGGTTTATTATTATGGAAATCAAAGTGATGATTCAATTTTATAAATAAAATTGAAAATTACAGATGAAATGGGGTACTATTCAATTTTATAATGGTAATATAAAAAAGATTAAAAGAGAAAAATTACCATGGGTAATTCCAAAGTAGCTATGTCAACTGGTTCCTAAGATCGTCATACCTTATTTATTGAACTATATAATCTATTCTCATTAATGATATACTAGAGATGTCAAATCCAAATTTCTAGTAGTCCCCAAAGTATCGTCATTTTGTTTTGTTAATTTTATAGAATAATCCTAATGGATATCCCGATTTAGTGATATACTACCTCAATCAGCATACTAGTCCATAGCCACCAACCTAGGTACCTGGGGTTCCTAACTACTCTAATTTTATAAATCATGGATGTTTCCAATTTTCAAACAACACAAAAACTCAACTTCAATAAACTCAACCATTAACCTCTCAAAGAATGAAATTTCAGTAAATCTATTGGTTGAATCCATTTCACCATTATTATACACACACAAATAATACTTTAAACTACCCTCTAAACATTCAAATAAATTTAGAAAATCAATGGGAAATTTAAAATACAATAAAAATCAAAAAAATAGGGAAAACAATTTTAAACAATGAAAAACATTGTTGGATGCTTTTTTTAAGTATGGGAAGTGAGTGAAAATTCATTTCTTTGAATCAAAAGTCACTTTTCAAAGAATATAACTCTCATATAATAATTAGAATACGTTTTTAAAATAATCCAGCCATAATGTAATTCAAATTAAAGATGCGATCATAGGTAAATTATCTCGAAACATGTTTCCTCTGATGGTGGACACCTGAAACAAATTCAACAAGGTCTGCAGAAGAAAACAAGAACCTAATTTTACACTTACACACATATTCACTTATATATATATTCTTAGATTTAATGTAGTTATCCCCCAATCCATAATGGAATATGTACAATGATACAATATATTTATATATGTTTTATCCATCCATGTGGATATAAGTGTAAAAGGAGGGTCTCGTTTCCTTTTGTGGACCTCTTTGATGTGGTTTTGTGTGGCCATAGTCAGAGGCATGATGATTTGAGGTAAGTTCCCTAGTCCTATACATTTTGTTTCAATTATATGATTGATTTATTGTTTAAAAATTGTTCATTAATTATTATATGGGAGTTATATTATATTTAAAGTTACATTTTATTCGTAGAAATAAATTTTCAATTTCTTTCCATACATTACGGAATATTCTAATAGTGGTTTTATTATTTAACCTTGTTTCCAATATTTATTGACAAATATATTTTTAAAATATCCCATTGGTTTTTTAAATGTATATGAATGTGTAGTTGGTAATTTCATGTTTTTTTGGTGTTTGTGTAATAAAGGTGAATGGATTATCCCTATGGATTTCTTGAATGTTAATGATTTCACATGTGAATGTTCGATTTGAATAATGGTGAGTTTTTGTGTGGTTTGAAAAGGTGAAAAATTATGATTTAGAAAATTATAGAATTTCATAACCCTGAGTAGAAGGGAAGGTTTTTATGGACTAGTATTCTAGTTATGTTAGCTGGTCACTACCTCGGGCTCCCCCTTAAGATTACACTATACACTAAAAAAATGATATGATGATGTTTTTGGGACTGCTAAAAAATTTTATCTGACCTCTATAGTAGTTCATTCAGGAGAAAAAATTATATGGTTCTATAATCAAGGTATGAGGAACCTAGGATCCAACTAACCATGATTCTTAGGATTCCCCATGATTTTTTCTCTCTCCTAGTATTGTTTCTCATAGTACCATTTTAAAATGTTATACTATCATGTTTTGACTTTTTTCTCTAATTTCTTTATAAAATAGATTATTTATTCTTTCATATGGATTCACCTATATTGAATTGGTATTCATTTATAAGTAATATACTCAAAAGTTTTCCTTTTTTTTGGATCGGTTTTGAAAAAATAATGGAATGTTTTTTTACATATAATGTAAGAATTAAACTTGGTTTTTTTTGTGGGAAGGAAAACCTATTTTTATAAGTCTTGTTTACAAACTATCATCACTTGGTTCTCTTTTTAAAGTACAATCATAGTGAATAGTTTATTCAGGAATTCCTACTGAGTTTTAATATAGATTCCTATATCTCTATCTCTATTTTTTATCTTCTGGTGCTACTTCTACCACAGTATTGATCTTCATGGAGTGATGTTGGTTTGGTGGATAACAGTGAACCATGAGGTCATGTGGAGGTATGTCTAGTGATAACTTTTATCTTTCTAATTGTCCATTTATTTTCCATTATTAGAATTAATTTTTCTTATTCTATTGGATTTATTTATTTTTTATGAGATAAATCAATCCAAATTGAGTTCGGATTGATTCTTGGCACTTGTGGATATCCCGGAATGATTGGGAATGCCTCTCAGGCATTATCATGGGATATCTCACGTGATCATTTCTAGGTTTTCCCAAGTTGAATTGTCAAAAGATAGCATTAGATAAATTATTCCATGTTATTTTTTTATGTATGATAGTTCATATCTAGGATTTTTATAATTCTTTAATTTAGACAATGGTACGTTCTCGGTTACCACCTATTCGGAATGATGCTTTAATTTCTAGGATGGTTTGAGGCGGGTTTTCATCAAAATCCAAGCTTGAATTCTTATTTTTTTATGGTTCATGGTTTTTGATGGAGTGTACTGTTTGTATTTGAGAATTGGTGGGATATTTTTAGAAACATGAAGTATTAGAGTGTATTTTTTTGAGGAATTCTAAGGTGCATATGGTTTTTGTTCACTGTTAGGTAAACCATATGTAGACTAAGAAACACTATCTGTTGACCTCTAATGTGGTCACTCGGTTAGTGAATGTCCTAGAAAACAATTCATCCAAGCTACATGTAGTAGTGGTTATTTTGAGATTCTGGGATTTTCATTTTTTGACTAATTGGTTTTCTCTTGTCTGTTTTTAGTATTTGTTTTAATTTAATTTGGGGTGTTTCAATTGGATTATAAAATGGTGTTTGGATTATAAAAACTGTATTTCCATAATGAAAATCATGTTTTATTAGAAGATTAAATATATTTTCTAAAAATATCAATGTGTTTTGGGAACTATTTTACGGTCTTTTTAAATGTTTTATAAAAAGTGAAAGGGGAATAACTTTTGAAACAATTTGAATTTTGGAAACTTTTTGTAATGTGAAATGGATGTTTCAAATGGGTTTCACTCTTCTTCATAAATGGTAGTCTAAAATGCACTAGAAAAATAAAAAACCCAAAATTATAAAATCTCTAATTTATATTGGTCCAAAAATTAAAAAGGAAGAAAAAATAATTGAAAACCAATGTATAATCCACTGAATTTAATGGAAATGGCTAGAATCTTCCTCAAATGGACCCAATAACCCTATAAATCAAGAAAAAAAAGAGAAACACCCAAAAATTGGTTAGGGTTTAGATGGGCCACACACACCATAAGGGGGAATAGAAATGGTGTAGTGATAATGGAAAGAAAAAGGACAAGGATATAGATAAAACATTATCTAAGATGATTGAAGCATGATTTAGAAGAAAAATTGGTCAAAAAGGAGGCCACAAAAAGGGGGTAGTTCACAAGAGGAGACGACTCTGAGAGGCTATTTGAGCATGTGAGAGGGGAGGAGAACACTTTTGGGCTTTAAAAAATTGATAATAATAATAATAAAATTAATAAGACTAATAAGACAAATGGTATTATTATTTTTATTATTAAAACATTTTTTAATACATAGTCATGCCTCCTTATATTTTAATGGTTAGTGACTAGTAGTGAGAGTTAATGAACTAATGGTGGGGAGACTCTTCCCTCAGTATATAAATAACTATAAGAAATATTGAAAAAATAAATACAAGTAAATATATGGTTACATTAGGGGTATATATAGAAGTAATTCACATGGTATGAAAACTAAACATCTATAATTTCATATGATTCATTAAAATACTAATAAGAAATTTCATATATCTATCATATATAAACAATTCCAAAATAAATTATAAAACCACATTTCCCATGAGGATCCATTGGATATAGCTCTAAAACCTATGGTCCACTTACATAGGCATCAAAGGAACCTACAACCCTAGACCACCAGATGATAGAATCTGTCCCTTGTATGTTTCATGAATCAAAAATTATACACTTTTCCTAGATATCTTATTTAATCGGTGAGTATGATGTTTGTAAGGAACCATAAACAGTGGCCTCAAATTGTATCCATAAATATATATGAGTGTATGGAAAGTAAAATGTATGAAAACCAATAAAACATGGACAACCCACTCCACTCCATTATCAAACATCTATATTTTATAACTCTACATACATTGGTAAAAGAAAATGTGGTATGATATACTCACAGATTAATCATGCCCCAAGGGGGAAGGTTGTATCACCCCTTGTCTCCTAACCAAGAAGTACATCAATTAATTTTTTATTACCACCCAATGACTGAGTTATCACCAATACCCCTACCACAAACCATTCTCTATAATACCCAACTTGACCTCCCAACAATTACACACATAAGGATTACATTAATGACTAAATTAGTACACACACATTACCTTTCCAAGCCGGTTGGCCTCAATGAAATGCATGATGTGACGAGAATTCCTCTCCCAATAAGTATTTTTAATAACCCTTCTGTAAAAATGGCCACATATGCAGAATACCTCATATAAGTAAATTTATAACACCATAAACCCACGATTATCGTCAATATAGGATACATATAATGACCAATGGTCAACACCTCCATATGGGACCTTTCACATGAGCACATCAACCCAACTGCCTTGACTCCACGGTGACTAACATCACCATAACACTAATACCACAACTCGATGAACCATAGCATCCTTATCATAAGTGATCAACACCACCCCATTTCATATCATTATATCACATGATTCACATAACCAAACATTGAACTCAAATGACCCTCAATATGCCACATTTTCTGATCACAAATTTCCGAACAATCCATTGGTAAAATGACCACCATACTATACCATGTTAGTGTAACCCATCCTATATCCACACAAAACAGTCTTAATACATCCAAGGAAAATATTCATATACCCTATAGATCCCAACTTGTTCCATTTCCAATCACTCTCACTACCCTACGTGTTCCATCATATCACATGATACATGAACACACTTATAACAATTAAAATATAAATTAACTACCGACCTAGTATACAGAGAAGCCTAGTAATATCATCCCATATTCAGGTTTCACCTAAATGATAATGAAATCATGTATCAATAAAAACTCTCCAAAATATATATTTTTGAAAAAAGACTCACAACAATGGTAATGAAACTAGAAATAAATGATAAAGAGACCTAGAGGGTTATCACTATGATTTCAGACCTCATGTGATAAACAAAACCAATATCCCACACCTATGGTTGTTATCCCATATTTAGAAGGGGAGAATGAAGTTAAAAAAGATAGATCATAACTATCCTATAAAAATGGACCCCTTTACCTCTTAAACCATTTTAATAAATTTAATAATAAAAATCAAAATTAAAAAACACTGAAGGACCAATTGGGACTCTAGTAGACCCCACCAAACATGTAGTGTGATAAAAACTAGCATATTACTACAATCAAGGCCACCAAAACTTAAATAGGCCCTATTAAAACTCCACCTGGAGTTCTATTAACCATGAAAACATATATAGCCAACTTTTTTTCATGAAACTAAATCACATCCCCTTAATAGTACCCTAATACTAAAATATAACCTAATTACACATGATTTGGATAATATTATGCCCAAATTTCATCACACTAATACCCAGGTTATCACATCCTTTCAACTATATGATAGATCATAGTCATTTTGTATCTAAATAGAACACCGAAAAACCTTAACTGAAACCTCAGAGTTCCACTCAATACACTCCCAGAATACAAGGATGATACTTAATAAATTTGTTCACTCCAATTCACAAAAAATAACTAACATAAAAAATTAGTTTCAACTTAGGGAACTCCCAACCATAAAATTCACCTACCCAATTGTATCATAACTGGGCTACCAATAATAATAATTGTATCATACCCTACCATAAATCTTAATTCCACATGAACTAGCCTCCAATACATAGTTACCACACATCATACCTGATTCCCATACGTCAACCATCACTTAGTCAAATCCAATTACATGCAATTATCACTATTTGTGGTACCGACAAAGTCACTACTTTTTATTTTTTCTAAATACTTATGTCTGTTGATATTTGGGGTGTTTCAGGGTGAGACCTTAATGTTGTTGAACATTTTCCAAGGCTACATGGTTATGAAAATGGTTTGGGAAATTATGATTTGGAAACCATGTGACTTGGTTTGTTTTGAACAGTGGTTATCACATGGGTACCCCATGGTTTGGTAAACCATGTGAGTAAACCATGAAACCTACTTGGATTGGGGTATTTTTTCATTTAATTTTTTATTTGAGGCTTCTTCCTCACTCTTCCTCACTTGAAATCCTGTATCAAAGGATCCTACTAAAAGACATTATTCTACCAACAATACATTTCAATGTGAATTTGGGTTGATTGCATGATGGATTTTCATCTAGATTAAAAGATTACGGGTCCTACATTCTACTTCCCAATTTTTATTCTACTTTTTCCCTTCTCTATACTCATACTTTTCATGGTAAGAAAATTTTTATCTATAGGGTTTTTTAATTTGGTTGTTTTGGTTTCTAAAGTTTGTGATCAATATTAAGAGACTTAATCTAGTGGTTTCGAGTAAAGGAGGCATGGTTTCTACTCTTAAAGAATGTTTATCTATTTTGTTTTTTTTATTTGAGTAATCTTTGCTTACATAATGTTTTTAATATAATTTTGAAATAATTTATTGACTTAGAATATAAATAAAATATTTTTTTCAAATGTTCAAATCTTTTTTTGTTTTAATTTTGAACAATTTGGTGAATTTCAGAGTTCAATGAAATTTTGTTTGAAATGAGTTTTTAAACATTATAAATGATTGATAAATTTAAAAATAGGGATCTATTGGTGAAAATTAATTATTCATGATGGTTTAGATAAAAAATTATATTTTGGTATTCCCTTTTCATTTTGAGGATTTTCCATATTTTAAAAGGGTGTTTTTGACTTATTAAATTTCTTAGTGATTTCCTTGAATTAATTGTGTTTGTGTTTTGATATTTATTTATGAATTCTATTGGTGTTTTGAGTATAAATGGTTTTAAAAAGTTATTTACAAAATTAGATTTCAGAAGTATAAAGTAATATCTTGGTTGGAACATTCTGAAATTCCTTTAAATTGATTGATTAAGTGTTCCCTTGTTTATCAAAGTTTTACATGTTGATGAATTTCATGTTTCTTCATGTGATAGGTGATTGGATTTCAAATAATTCTTATTCATATGGTTTGAGGATCTTATTAATTGAGATATTGGAGGTTGGAAATATTTTATTGTAATTTCATCCTTGGGATATTTTATTTGTCATGTGATTGAAAATGGATATGAAATTACCCACCTCTTTATATATTACATGAGGATCCATAGGTCAATTAGTGTGAAAGGTTAGGACTTTTTCTTCACTATTTGAGTATTTTCCTTTGATAGTGGAATTTAGTTGAGCTTAATTTATCTAAGGTATGAGTCTCTAATGAGCCTAATTTAGGGTGATTCGAGTGATGAGTATTATATTATAGGACCTACAAGCTAGGGGTTCCACCTATTCACACAATTTACTATCCTATTAATCCTGATGTGTTTCCTCATGATATGTATCATATGTTATGTTTTCATTATTTATTATCTTTAATGTGAGTTTCACAAGACTTGTTATGAATTTACATTTGATATTTATTTACCTTATGGTTTAGTTTGTATTGATGTGGTTCACCTTGCCTCATTATTGCTATTATTTTATAACTTTTCATACATTTATCCCTTATTCGTTATGATTATTTAAGGTTATGTAATGGTTTTAAGTAAATGGGTGAGTTGTTTTAAAGGTTTATTTGAAATGAAAAAAGGGATAGTTTAATTCGTTTTTTCAAAGGAAAATGTTTCGAATGTTTATGTTAAAGGTTTTTTGTTTTGAAACCATAAAATTGAAATGGAAACCAAATTTGTTTTTCCAAACTATTGGACTTGGTTTCTTTTATAATAGTAATATAAGGGAATCATGGTGGAATCCTACTGTTCATTGTCTTACACCCTACATAATAACATTAATGGGTATGTATCCTTTATATCATGTGCATTTTCTTTAGTTCAGGGATTTCAGCATAGTTTGGTACCACTATCATTGGGAAGTGGATGGATTGTAGTTCATGGTGATGAATTGAGAGGTATATGGAGTTGGTGGTTTGTTTTTGGTATCAGTATCTTCTACCATCTACATTTGATTAGTTTTGGTTTGTGGATTTATAATCCTTGATTGATGGTTTTAATTTATTGTTAATGAATTTTTTAGTAATTATTATTGTTATTTATCTTTTTACCTTTTTTGGTTTGATTATGGTTATTGTTTCTTGTTATTTAATTTTGTTTATTTTCCAATGCCTAGATACCTCATATTGGGTTCTTATTTTGAACCCATTTTTTATATGTTGATTCTTGAGGATGAAATCATTCCCACATAGTCTATTATGATACTCTAGTGATTTTTAAAAACCTATCTTGATCAAGAATGAACCTAAATCCTTTTGTTGGGTCTTCTCAGGTGTCAAGTCAGATGGAATCATGGGATGGTTCATTAAAAATGTTATTATAGACCCTTGTTATTTTTTTGTTGAAGGTATATAAGATTTATGATTGTTGGTGGTTGAGTGGTAGTTTGGATGAGTGCTTGGACATCTCATCTTCATGATAGGCCATTAGTTTCCATGGGTGATCAAAAATTTTCCCTTCAATTCATGATATATCATTATTTATTTATGAGATATTTTAAAGTGTTTTTTTGCTACTCTAAGTTTCCAGAAGACCTCAAGAGATGTATAGGAAAATTCATAGTATCATATGGAAAGTAGAGGAAATCCAAAGGTGAATGGTTATGAATAATATTCTATCAAACCATGTGAAGACCATGTAAACTACTCTGGAGACAATCTAGTGGCACTAAATGGTTGACACATGTTATAAGATATCATGTGGCCAAAATATGTGAAACAGATAAATTTTATAATTTTTTTGTTTACTTTATTGATTCTTTTTTATTCTCCTATTATTAATTATTTTTGTTTTTGAGTATTTTGGTGGAATTTCATGGATTTTATAGTATTATTATTATTTTTAAGGTGATATTTTTGATTTTGTGTTTGAGTTTAATTGAAAACAATTTTATGATTATTTTAAATTGATTCTGTGGAAAATATTTAGTTTAATAAAAAATAATTGGGTTAAAGGTAATGATTTTGTTGTTTGTAGTTTTGAGGTGAATTTTTTCTCAAGAAGTGGGATTATTCTCTTTTTAGGGTTGAAGTGTTTTAAGTCTTTTTCAAAGAGAACATTAAAGGAGGTTTTATATTTTTTTATTTCTTTGTTTTATTCACATTGAGTTGGGAATTGAAATAGATTTTGGTTTTTTATCCTAATGTTTTAAATGAAATTTTTTTAATAAAAAATTTATTTACTGATATTTTAGAAAATTACCTATAGAAATGAGTTGTAAAGTCAATGAATTATTTGGGTTGTTGACATTGTGATCCATGAGCCATCCTTATAGTCTCTTAATCTTCCTATACAATTTTTGGATTGGAATATACAAGTTATTATTGACTCATGGATCATGGTTGAGTGTTTTGGAATTGGTGCCCCTTATTCGGTTATTATGATCAAGGTTCCCATGAGGTTATGGAGTGTATCGCTAAGGATAAAGAGATTTATTCTTTGACAAAAACTCAAAAAACCTATTGGGTGTGGTGTATTGTTCCTTTGCTTGAAGGATTGGGTTGGTAATTATAGAGTCTCAATATCTGTGCACAATTGTTCAAGTTTCTTTGTTGGGGATATATCAAAATGATCTTAATATATTGGTTTTATCTATAAAAAGAGAAAATTTGAAAGGTGATGGAATTTTTGGGTATTAGTTTGAGTGATTAAATAGTGAAATATTTCATTGATTGTTTTATTTTCCTATTTCCCATCTCTATATAGTAATCTACAGATTAATTGAAGAAAGAATGATTATTTTTTAGAGGTCTAAATCTCAAACTTTTTTCACCAGAGTTTTAATTTGTTCTGTCTATTTATATAGAATTTGTGTGGAATTCCACCATCATTGAGGTAATCATTGTATGGAAACATATATAAAGGGATTATTTAACCCCATTTATTATCGTTGAGTCTGATCTATTTGGAAACAAGGAGAATAAATGGGGTGGTCATTAGAATCTATATTCTCATCTTGTTATTGCAACATTAATGATGCAATGTCCATTGGTATTAGTTCAGTGTAGTATGTTCATAAATGTCAACACATATTATATTGTAGCTCTAAAAACATACTAGAAGTGGATATCAATGCAATCTTTAAAGGTTTGGTAAGTTTAATAGGAGTTAGAAGAATAATTCATAAAACTATCTTTGATTAAATTAGTCATCTAGGGTACTACTTCTATTGGATATTCAAAATTTGGGAAGGGTTTTTGGATTATTATATTCCCCATTCTTACCCTATTGGGACCTATGAAAAATATCATTTATATAATATATTCCTTTTATATAATGGTCTAAATTATGTTTTGGTTTAGTACCGTTTTATTTTAGAGATACTCTTAAGGTTTTTCTAACATAGTTTTTCTAGGAGATGTGAATTATCTTAATGAAAAGTTACCTATCATTTTATTTTATTAGGTGATTTGTAAATAGTGGGGAGGCCTATTATAAGTCTCTATGTGTTCGCATAATTATTTTTCTATATCTTTTTGAGTGATTATGGTTAGGATGTGCTATTGATTTTGTCTCTTATTACCTCAGATATCCTGAAGGCAGTAATAATGTTTGGTCCTTTGGTCAGTCCTGGTGTTTAAATGTCTCTTGTGAGTGGTGATATATATTTCAATATTGTAAAATTAAAATTATATCATATGTTTGTTAATACCAACATCTTTTTATGTTTTTTTTCCTTTTATCCATTTATTTAGTATTTTTACCTCCTTGATTCTTGATGTTTCCTTATATGGTGAGTCTAAAATCAATATTAGGTGGTTATGTTGAGTAGTGGGTTGTTCATGTCACATTTTACTAGTCTCAAGTTTGAGAAGTTTGGTAGATAAAAACATTCTATATGGAGGTGATTTAATATTATCATTCTTATTTTTCAATGTCAATTGTTGCTTTCTAGGGAAAGAAAGTGGCATGGTCGAGATAATTGAGACACCCATGGCATCCGTTTTTATATATTTTGTATCCTTGATTCATTCTATTATGTTTTAGTTTGTTACAAGGTTAAACCTTTATGTTTTTGGAGATTTTCTAGGGCCACATGGTTTGGTTAATTGTTTGGAAAATTATTCAATGGAAACTATGTGACCTGTGTAGTTTTGGATAGTGGTTATCACACGGTTAATGGACGGTCTGGTAAAATATGAAACTCGCTCTATTTTATGTATTTTTATCATTTTATGTTATTATTATTTGGTTTTTCTCCATTTTCTTCCCCAATCAAACTAACATAACCTAAGTTCCATCCAAAGTACCTTACTCATACTCTAAGCCCTTCTAATGTGGTTTTGGGTGATTGCTTGGTGTCTTTTAATCTATATCAAAACATTAAGGCTCCTATCGTATTATTCATTGGTTTTCTCCAACTCTCTCCCTTATATCCAACACTACATGTCAAGTTTAGATTATTTTTACGTATGGGGTTATTTTAATTAGTGATTTTAGTTTCTAATTGTGGTGATCTATCATAGGAGACCCAATATGGTTTTTTCAATTGAAGGTGGCGTGATTCTATATCTAGAAGTTTGTGATTATGTTCTATTTTGTTTTACATAAGATTTAATTGGTAGATTTGTGTTTGAAATATGTTTCTAAACTAATTTATTTATATAGATTATATCTAAAATATTTTCATCAATGGTTTTCCATTGTTGTCTTGTTTTTCCTTTGAAAACATTGGTTAATTTCATAGTCCATTTACACTTTGACTTCAAATGGTGGATTATTAATTTTTAACATTTTAAAAAATTTCAAAGTGGTATTTTTGAATAAAAAAATTTATGATTTTTTTGGGTAAGATTAATTTATAATGATAGATTCCCTTTTTTGTTTTAATGTTTTTTTTCATATTAGAAAATGGTGTGTTTAACTTATGAAATTACTTGGTGTTGTCCTCTAATTATTATTATTTTGGTTTTGTGATCCATTCATAATTCCCTTGGGTTTTTTTGGATTCCAATTGGTTTTAATGTTGTCTTTATAAACCTATATTTATGAAGTATAAAGAAAATAATTGGTTATAATTTTATGAAATTTCATTTTATTGATGGATTAGTCGGGCCCTTGTTGTTCCCCATTATACATTTTGTTGATATTTACATATATTCACATGATAGATTATTTAATTGTGAGTCATTACTATACTTATAAGTTGGGATTCTTATTGAGGGATGTGTTGGAGGTGGGAAATATATGATTGTTATTTTATCCTTGGTATTTTTTCCATGTGATTAACATTGGATAAGAAGTTTCATGGGTTTTTTATCTAATTCATGATGATCCTTAGGTAATAATGTGTGAAATCTATAAATGGTTGACTTAATATTTGGGTGTTTTCCCGAACTAGAGGTCCGTAGTTTACATTCAACTATCAAACATATGTTTCTCTGATGAGGCTAGTGAGATCAATTTAGGTAATGAGTGATGGATTGTAAGCCATACTATCTAGGGGTTTGACCTATATATGTCTAGTGTTGTCTTATTAATACCAATGATGTTTCTTAATGATATGTATCATGCATTACATTTTCTTTGTTTCTTGTTTTAAATGTGAGTTACTTATCACTTAGACTGAATGTACCTTTTATGTTTTCTTTCCTTTATGTTTGACAATTGCTTTGATGTGGGTTACCTTTCTACATTATTGATATTCCTCTATGGCATTATTTATGAATTTCCATAATTATTTATTAATATTGAACTGTGTGAAAATGTTTTAAATAAATGGGTGTTTTTTTCAAAGGCATTTTTAAAATGGTGCAGATAAAAAATTATTCGTGTTTTTAAGGAAAAAATGAATTAATGGTTATGATAATGGTTGTATTTTGTTTTTTGAAACTAGAAAACTTTTATGAAAACGCAATTGATTATATTTTTTAACCAGTGGTCTTGGTTTATTTTTCTAAAATAATGAAATGGACTCATGGTGGTATCCTACTAGCCTTTGGATCCCACTATAGACACTCACATTAGTAGGTATGTAGTCTTCTTGTATTTTACATGTTCATTAGGTCATGGATTTCAAGTTGGACTAGAACTGATCTCTTTGGGAAGCAGGTAGATGGTGGTTCATGGTGGTGACATGAGAGATGCATAGAGTTTGTGGTTCAAGTTCATTATTGGAATATTCAGCCATTGGATTTATTTTTATTTTCTTTTTTGGAATTATAATCCCAATATATAATATTTTTAATTTGATAGTAATGTTTTTGTTGGAATTTATATTTCTCCATTATCATTATTCATTATTTATTTGGATTTTGATAACTTTTTATACATGTTAATTTTGGAATTTTGTTTGATGATAAGATACCTTAAGTTAGGTTCTTGGTTGGAACCCATGTTTAATATTAGTATTATTTACGGTGAACTAATTCCCACACAGTCACTTATGATACTCAGCTACTTATTTCCATCCTAGGGAAATCAGGAACACACCTTAGACCATGTGGATGGTCTATATAGGTGTTGGTTTAGGTTCTATATTATTTTTGTTTGTTATATTTTAATACATTATACATAATTGAAAAATAAAAACTAAAATGATCATACAATAACTCTAATTATCAATAGATTCTCTCTATCATACTCAAAATATGTTAGCACAGTCAAATCTTAATAACCTGAGCCTCAACCTGAAAATACCATACCTCCATATGGAGTTTCACTCTGTGTAAACCACTTCACCTCGTGATAAGTTTCATTTTATATTCCCTGGCTTGGTCATAAATATATATTTGTACTACTGCATCCTAGAAATACCCTTGGTTTTAACTTATATTCTTTAATCTAACTAAATCCTCGACCACCATTTGAATATTATATTTCCTGGAAAACCCACTCTAAATGACCCATCTAGATAGAATCCATAAAATACTTAGGATATTGATCCCACCTGGAATCAACATTCCATTTTTCCTATACAGGAAACACTTCGAAAATGACCCGCTCTTTATTGGCAATGATGATCATATTCTCTAACTGCCCTACTATGTCTCCTAAGTCATACATTTCCACCCACAAGAAGACCCACAACATTACTTATATGACAATACTAACAACTTGGGTATGTTTTCATCAGTCATCCTCCACCCTAATATCAAAACCCAATTAACTTATGTTAAAAATGATTCCATATTGAAGATATTAATTTCAACCCAGATAGTACATTAATGTTCATCCTTAAATCACTATACCTTAGAAATATCTTCCTTGGATAATGGTAATGAAAATAAAAAAAATTCCATGAACATCATAGTATAATCCATGAATAATTTCTCCCCCAATTAAAATGCATGAACTCATTGGCTCAGTCCACCCTCAACAACTTAGAGAAATTGAGCTCAAAGAACCTCACATAAAAATAAATCTAATTCATACCATAATCCTTACATACATAAACATGCACATCAAACCATATTATCAATAAAACTGTTATAATATACATAACCACCTTCAACCTCTACCCTAGAGGAATATCAATCTAATCGAAGATGGTATCGGCCAACTCAATCCAATACTTGGCTACCTGGGATCCACCCTATCCCTGAAACAAAGGGAGATGTTGAGATATAACTCCATGGTCAAATAAACCATCGATGATATAATTTTCTATGTCCCCACGTAAATAAAATTAATAAACCATCTCAGAATATCCCTTTTATAGTCATCAAGTTGTTTCCCCATCTAAATAGGTTTCACCATAGCCATGGAAACCTCAAATACTCTATAACAACTCAGGCTCATATCTTCCCTTAGTGGGGTAAACGAGATCATGTCATAAAGGTACCACATATTCACACTCCCAATGCTCTAAAAGAGGCTTTTGAGGGTTCATACCACTAAAAACTAGATACCATTATAAAAATATGTATTTCATTCCATATCACAGTATGATAAATCTAAAATAGTCAATGTGTCTCACATGAATATACACTTACCTACTCTCACACAAGTCATCTACCATCCAGCCTTAAGGCCCCACCTACATGTATAAGGTTCAGGTTTTATACACACTACACATATGCAGGAATGACATACCCAACAACACCAGAAATCATGAAATTGGTTTAGCTGAGTAGAATAACACTAAAAGTCTATATTGTAAAATTTCATATTGTTTATTAGTGAGACTTTAAACAACTAGAAACTCTTTAAAAAATTATATACCAATCATAATTTTTCACTCACATTGAATTTGAGTCTAACATGCTTATAATAACTTATATATACCTCCAACTACCCTTGAAGGCCAAGAATATGAAACGATAAATAAATAAAATTGAAACAAGAAATTTTCCTAGGTCAAATAACTCAATTATAACAACAAAACCCAAAATATAAATCCTAGTTCTCTTGTACAATTTTACATAATCCCACACTTGTATTGTCTAATAACAAAACACTAAATCCTTCCCAATTCTTAATAATGTATTAAGGCTCAATATTACATCCCAAATAAAAGTAGAAAACCCACAACCACATTATAAAATATTAATCTAACCTAATATGATATCCCATTATAGTATCTCTAACATGGATCTCCCAAATAGAACCTGATATGGATAGAC
The DNA here is from genome assembly GCA_963277665.1 of Viscum album. Lineage (NCBI taxonomy): Eukaryota > Viridiplantae > Streptophyta > Magnoliopsida > Santalales > Viscaceae > Viscum > Viscum album. The sequence goes on along the minus strand of OY728138.1, from coordinate 1,706,916,124 downwards.
ACTAATAATTTTGAATTTATTCCTATATGATAGGGGCTAATCATTGGTATTGAGGGATTGGGGGGAGAAAGTGGGGAGACTATACCCTCAGTATATATTTAAATAAAAAGAATAACGGGGGAAATAAATAATAGTCAACATATGATAACATTTGGTGCACAGGTTGAAGTACATCACAAGTTATGAAATACTGACATCTATAAGGTCATAATACTCATAAATAAGATAAAAATATCATAAATAGGATGGTCATATATAGGCAAGTCTTGAAGAAAGGACAACACCATAGATGCATTTACAATCTACCTCATCCAACTCTAAAAACCATCACTTAGTTTCTCGTTCATCAGCGACACCTCTAGCCCTTAATCATCAATCCATAGGCCCCTTCACTTGCATGTGTCACGAATAATAATTTTTTTACACATCTAGGATGAATAATACATGGTGTGAGTGTGAAATCTATTGTACACCACAAATGTTTCTCATAGATAATATTCATACATATATTATTGTATTAAAATTTTAGTGTATAACAACAGATACCACATTTATAACCCACTCAACTCAGTTATCAAAAATTCATGGGCGATAACATTACCTACATGAGACAATGATAAATTCATATGATACACCCAGGATATGAGCACACCCTACGAGAGAATAAGGCATCACCCTTCATCTCATAACTGGGAAACACTTCAATTCCATTTCCAATGCCACTTAGTGAATAATTCATCACCAATCCCAACACCTTAAACCATTATCCACACTAACTGTATCAATTGAATCAAAATTTCTGTATATAAGGATTGTGTTAATAACCAAGTGAGTAAACACCAATTTCTCATCCTAGCCCGTCATACCTAAAACATTCTACTATATAGAGATAAATCCACTCAAAACCATGTATCTTAACCACACTTTGTTACCATGGATACATACAACATAACCCTCCTCTAAATAAGTGATCAATATCCTAACCCTAATCCACTCATCTACACATGATATTCCTATAAACTTGTGGTCAACACCACCTCATGATCCCTTATCATTGTGACCATGACCCCAATGGATTTAGACTCCTAGAGAGCAGCATCAATGTCAACCTATGACCATAACTCAACAAACCACTATTTCCACATAATCAATAATCAATATCACCATGTTTCATGTCATTGTATTCCATTCCACCCACAATCATTTACCTTATTAAACCTAAATGTTCATAACCATTCCAAGTGTCAAAATATGGATTTCCAAATAATACATTAATCACATAACCACCACAATAAACCTCATCAACCTAACACAACCCATAAAAACATAAAAAATTCCATTCTACTATCTAACAACCCTCAGATTCCTTAAATACTAACAACATTTTCTAGTTTTGGTCACTCACATGACACTACCCATGCCCATATATGACACATAATAAAAATACACATATAAAAAATGAAATATCCTGACACCATATATTTAGAATACAGGGGATCCTACTCATCTGATTATTTGGGTTGATTTGAATCGAGGATGAATAAGTCATTAAACCAAAAAAAACAAAAATAGAGTTGTTAGTCAAACCATGTTGCAAAGAAGACAGAATAAGAAATAAACAATAGATATCACTAAAGGAGGGTTACCATTACAGGATGTGACCTCCTATGACAGTTGTAAATAGTATCTGACACCTGATATCCATGCTACCCTCCTAAGAAAAAGATAATTAAGGTAAGAGGGAGATCAGGGCCACTCTAGCCAAATCTACTCCTCCATGACTCTTAAAACCTTTAATTAATTATTTAATAAATAAATTTAAAATTTTAAAAAAAATTATGGCTCTATATTTATTCTGGTGGACTGTAACAGGTCTTATATGAGTTATAAAATGGAATAATCCCACTATAAGTGCTCTAGATGCTTTTTTTCCCTTCATCAGAACTTTTTAGGGAGTTCATATAACCCAAAAAAACATCATCACCAACTTGTTTCCTAAAACCCAATCCTTAGCCTCTTCCCACTACCTTAAAAGAACATAACCACCAAATTATACTTTTTTAGTCCATTATAACAAAAAAATTACAACACACAAATACTAGGGTTTTCACAAACTAGATTTATAAAAAATTCTATCCTCAAAATATTATCTCACTAATGTGAAAATTTGGTAACTTATACCCAAAGAAGAGGAATATAGGGCTAAAATAAGAGGTGTTCAAGAGGCTAAGAAACTAAGGGTCCTATATAACATTAATAAGGATGAAAATAAGACCTGTAAAAATTATAAATGTGATGAATTTTTGAATATAAGGATGTCTATAGAATATATGTATAGGGAAAGTGAAAACATTACAAAATAAGGTTAAATTCATGAAATATACGTTCCTAAAGAAATATTCAATGAATATATGGAATATCTTGAAACATTGATCATCCAATGAATAAAAACAATAAAGGGTCCACTTGGTGTCCCACTTTATAAGATCCAACTACAATTTTATCATAAATTATCTTGAAAAGAAGAATTAAGGTTGAGACTATAAAATAATCACTTATTGGGGAGAAACACAAGAATATGATTCTCTTTTCATTATTTTAGTCCATTTTAGTTGTTATTTTTTTGATTAAATTCCAAAAAAATGATTTCATTACTTGAAATTTTGTTGGAGATGAATTCAAAATAAGGTAAAATAGATTTTTGGAAGAAAGTAAATCTCACACTATAAAAGAATAAGTTGTAATGGAATGTAGAGTTTTCATCTTTTCTTTACTTTTATGTATAATAAACTAAAACCTTTATCTTAATTCAAATTTCTATATCTATTTATATGCATTCATTGATAACACACTAAAAATAAAACATGGGGGAAAGAAAGGTATAATGTGTCTTGTAGTTCAGAATGAACAAATTTATAAAATCTATCCACAAATCTCAAATAGGGAAATTAACCTTGAATAAATGGAAAACTTTATTTTTAGAACCTTTTTATTGAAATTTAATAGTATAGGTCATTGGTGACTCAGAATTTGACACATTTTCATTTCAATTATGAAATTGTGATTGAGAGATTACTTTATTACTAAACTTGAGTTCCCCTTAAATGGTTCTCTCTAAATAAAAATTGGATAAATAATTTAAATTGGAGTAGTGTGAGTAGTTGGGATCCCAAATTGATTCTCTTGAAACATATTTATATAAGGGTGTGATTTTGAAAAATAAAATCCATAAATAAGAGTAAAATATAATATAAGAGCTACATTCCTAACCATGATTCCATTACCTGATTATTCTTGTTAGTATGAGAGGTTTCCTAGGGATTGGTTTTTCTAGGTTATAGAGTATTCTAACTCAATCCATGAATAAATTAATTTAATAACTTATGGATATAAAAATTGGTTAAAATTGACTAGTTAATTGAGAATTATGAAGGGGAATATGATTAATAGACTCATGTAGAAAATAATTAAATGATATTTTCTAGTTATTTATAGTGATGATTCATTGATTATGTAAAATTTTAAAGTGGGGTGATAATCTTGAGTTAGGGAAAATTAGATGTTTTTATTTCATGATAGAAAATTTATTTAAATTAGTCCTTGGAAATTAAAATTTAATTAAGGAATTTTAAACATAAGAGGACTAAAATTCTTTGTGAGATTCCCCCCTATGGGACATACATGAGGATAAATAATGTTCAATTGTTGGGGAATAATCATTGTAAAAAAATTATTATTTTTTCATTGATTACATGATTTTTTGTTTTTTATTATTAATATTTATTTTTAGTTATTTTTTAATTTTTTTTAGTTTTGGGAATAATATATTAATTTGGGATATCTATGCATGTATTCTCATTAATATTTGGTAGAATTCTAAACTTGATATGTTATAGATGAATCACTAAAGTTTAAATTTGTTTGGAAGATAGGTAGAAGGATACGAAAGATAAAAAAGAGAGAAGGAAATATATATTTGAATACATTAAAAAGTTTTTAGACATTATTGGGGGAAAATATTTTTGAATTTGAACCATAAATCTATATTCCCTTGCCAATGTTTTCTTGGTAAATGTTTATAAAGCCATCATGTATCTGACATAGAACTATATAGAAACTAGATTATCTGTCAAGGACAACATAGCCTCACATAAGAGCTTGAGAGTATGATTTTACTCTTGTATAATCTCATGAAATTCTCTATGATAAAACACCCACACTTCAATATACATTGCAACAATTTACTGGGACAATTTAAAAAAAACACAATGTGAAGGTTGCACCCAATAATATGTTACTACCAGTGTTGTTTATTGAACTATAATGAATGATCTATTCAAGTAAACAATTAATGTAAATGACTAAAAAATTCTAAATTATTATGTAAATTTAATAATTATTATGATACTTTGTGGATTAATTTATAAATTTAGGTCATCTAGGCTATACCACCAAGCCTATACGACCTTGGTCACACCTTGAAAATACATATACACTCCAATATAGCATTAGGAATCAATATATGATTCTTTACATGTCAAAAATAGCTTTAACCCTTATAAATATAATGTCAACCTATCTCCAATGGTATATAATACCCAATGTAAGATCATAAACACCCAAATATAATCTCTAGTCCAAAGTGATATCAGGTCAAACCCCAATGAACTCCTAAAGATAGAGAAAAAATCAAAACTCATATGAAGTATAAAACAAAAATACCGATTGACTTTACCTTCAATAAAAATGGAAAGTAAGTATGTGAGAAGAAAACTTATAAATTATTGACTATAGAAATCATGTAATCTACTGTAGAAAATTCATATGGAAGATAATAATTGTATAAGAAATATAAGCTTATGGCTCGCACTCCCTTCCACTAAAATTAATTCAATTTTAGAACATCCTGGAATAAAATTTAATATATAATGATATTTTATTGTGGGTAAATATCATAAATTTATATTTTATAGAGAATCTAGAAAGTCATTGGATAAAGGTAATCTCTGGGACATCAAATTATTCATTCTATTATCCACTCCCATTCTAGTAACTTCACCTTCATCATCTAAATAACCTATATTCATTTGTTCTTGATTATCTATTCATAACCTAAACCATAATCCTCTTAATTTCACAAAACAAAGAATCAATAATCTTTTATAACAATATTCATTCATCCTAAATAGTGGAGTCCGTATTTGTATATCTCTTAGAGTATTAGGTTGTGCATCACTTTATGAGGGAGATCTGTTATTATTCTCTTGTTCTTCACTATATGAACAAGATAAAATAGGAATTATATATGGGCATGACGTGGTTATCAATTTCTTTGTGTTTTATATTTTTTGGAACTAGTATTTGGTATTATTCAAATTTTTTTAATGATTATAAAATTTTATATGATAGTTAAATGATCCTTGGATGAGGGTGATGTGTTAAAAATTTAATACTAGAAATAGCATTATTTATTGATCATTATACCCTCATTAATTATATTCTTAGGGCTGTATTTGATACCTAATAATAGATTAAAAACCAAAATCACTAGTTTAGAGGGATGATAGAAACCCAATTTGTACTCATGAATTCATTAGTATGTTACTAGTTACTATGATAGTGTGGTTTGAGGAGACACTAATGTTCTGAATTCACTACTATTGGAAACCAACTTCTCACCATACACATGATTCATCACTACCATGAATTTTATACACGTTCTAATATTGAATTTAAATTCCTTGAATAGTTTTTTTTCTGTACACACTTCTTATACCATCCACTTAGTCACACATAAATTCGAAAAACACTAACAATATTGTTTATATTATTGTTATGTCACACACAATACACCTTAATTCAATTTAGTAACTATTCACTCTTTTTAACTAAGTGAATTAGTGTTCTAACCACTTATATCCTATTTATTGTCCCACTTACTCCCATGTACAGAGGTATTTATGCCCAGAATATTTCAATACAACTATTTTTCTCATTTTCTTAGTTTTCATAAAGTTAATACGGAACATTAAATGATGAAATGTATGCTTCATAATTTAACCATTCCTACATGAAATTAAAAAGACACATTCATGGATCTTGTTTTTAGAATACCTCAAACCCATCATGGAAAGATCATGATATGTGTAATGATTGGGAGAATAATTAAATCAACTCATTGTTTTTTATATTAGAGAGTGTTTGAATATTTATAATCTTTGAATGTTTTATACCCAATAGGTTATAAAACTATTAGTAGTACTTATAGATATTATTTCTAATTGATATCCCCATTTTATATATAATTTTTTTAAAGGCCTTAATGTTCTTGTGGGTGAAACTCCCCAATATTTTACTATATATCATTACTTTAAATAAAAATAATGTGTTCAGTGTGTTGTTCCACATGAAACACCAAACCCAAAAGAAATACGATGTATTTTATTAATAAAAACCTAATTTTCATAAATTATTCATTGATTTGGTGGGTGTATATAGAGGTAACCACTATTTTAAATATGTTTATAAAAAATAAAATTATTTTAAAAATAAAATTTGAAACTAATAATATCATTTTATGATTAAATATTTATTTACATAAATATTTAATTTTGAGTGATATGTGTTTTTATTTGATGAAAATAAATATAGTATAGTTTAATGTATTATTTATATTAATAATATGTTAAAACTTATTTAATTATTAATTTATGTGACAAAATAATAAGAATAGAAAATATCTAAAAAGCATTTCCCTTATTAAAAATAGTTTTTAATTATAGTTTACATTTCAATTTAAATGTTAAATTCCTAAATTATAAAATTTTAATATCAAATAATTAACTAAATTTTTTGATTTATCATTTCAATATTATCTTGATATTATTTCTTTTGATTTTTCAAAAATAGTTAATTTTTAGGTGAATAGTGAAAAAACAATTTTATTAATACCGTTGTGTTTTTTACTTTATCATGATATAATAATGAAATAAAATTTTTATAAATAAATAATAAATAATAATTTATTTAAAAAATAAAAATATTCATTTAAAAAAGTATATTGTATTTAGAAAACGCTTGTTTAACATTTCAAAACATAATTAATTGTTTAATCAAATAAAAAATTCGGTTTTGTCTTTCTCTTTAATTATGATATGAAAAGTTATAATTCAATTTAAGCATAATTTTTAAAATATATAAATCATATGTTTTAATAATGAAATTATTAATTTTGTTTAAATTAATATAATTAATAATTTTATCCTAATCATTATTTTTAAACATAAAAATTATACATTTTCAAAAAATTGTTTTAACGTGTTATGTGAACTGATATTAAAATTAATTTTTAACGCCCCTATAAATTTTATTTTTAAATAAATATATTTAATATTTATTATAATTACTAAAAATTATGTAATAAGGCCCATATTTATTAATTAAAAATAAATTACTTAGGTAAAAAGTAATTACTATGGAATAAATCAAAAAAGGTAAAAATATAAAATATAACAGTAAAAGAATTATAACATGTTAAAAAATGTTTTCAAATCTTTTTTTGAGAAATTATCGACCTTAAACATCCCCTACCCATTTATGGTCAATTATTGGATCCATTTTCCTTTGAATATGCATTTCACCTTTTAAATGTTTTTAAAAGGCTACTTATCTCCCTTAAAAAAGGATCCACCACCACACAACTTCTATTCATACCCGAAAGAATATTTTATTTACCCAGAATCTTCCCAAATATCTCCCAAAAACATCTTAACACTTACTATATGTTTTTTTCTCCTTAAAATTACACCAAATAAATCTTTATTCCATTTTGGAAAGGATCTCTTCTAAGGAGTAAGTTAACATTCTCAATTACTCCATTTTCCTTACTTTTCCATTCTTTTCCTCTACTTCACCAATAAAATATTATATCTTTTAAATTATGATAATATAAGTATTAATAAAATTATTAAATATTATTATGCTAATTAAATATTGATTTTCTACCTTCCTCTAATCCCATTTGAAAAATTATGATATCGGCATGCATATATGCGGACTACCACCTCCATGAACGCCATGTTTGATTTTTTATCACCACCTTACACGAATGGTTAGAAATGTACATTTAAAGGATTTATATTATATTTATAACATTATTAATATTTTTGAATTATAATTATTTCCATGCCTTCTTCTCTATTTACCAATAATGAATGTGTTGTATGTGCATACGTGTGGACTACATCCTCTTTTAATGTAAACTATTTCATTTTTCATATATTAATTTTTTATTTATAAAATTATATTTAAAATATGATTACCCACCTTAAAAACTAAATAATATCATTATACGTTTTAAAAAAATATATTATTCCAAAATAATCAATTTCTTAACCATACTCACTCATAGGTTATAGCTTATTCTTGTTTGGGTTGGCGTAACCACCTACATGAACAATAATATAAATTTAAATAACGAATGACTATGGAAACATAACTACTTTTGTTATTAGAAATTTATTAGAAAATAATTTTTTATTTTATTTTATTTTTTAATTTTATATTAATATTTAACATATTATTATTGTACCACTCTTTTTTCATTACAAATTACTGAAACATGAACATCAATAACATTATCCTAGACAATTGTAGATTAAATTCTTATAAACTAAAATTAGAAAACTACTAATTAGTTAAAACATCTATTATGGTACCAATAATGATATAATAATGATTATATTTCAATATATAAATAATATTTGAAACTTCCATTATTAAACTAGTACTAAACAATAACTCAAAGCTAATAACATATGATAATGAAAACAAAATATAACTAACTAATAAAATTGTAATAAAATATTACAAATGAAGTTTATAAAATATTATATTTGTGAATAATAATCATAAATAATCCCATGTTTGTTGTGTGAACACGATATGGGAATAATAATCCCATGTTTGTTGTGTGAACATGATATGGGAATAATAATCCCATGTTTGTTTTGTGAACATTATATGGGAATCATTGTTCAAAAAAATTTGTGTGAATAAGATATAGTTAACTTTCTTCATAAGTCTATTTTTCAAATTTCAATTTTGTTTTTTTATAAAAAAATTTATGACTGTGGTGTGGGTATCTTTGTTCATGGAATTTTAGTCTGAACATGGTGCATGTAACATTTTCACAAGTTGTTTCTTTATCCTCATGTGGATAACTTAGATCATAGTGTTTTTTAATCTTATTTTTTATTTTTTTATTGTTATTTTTGTCCATAATTTATTATTATTCAATTTTTCAATGAAATGTAATATTTCAATATGAGTGATTAATCCCCTTGGATCATTTTTATTCTCTCATGATTTTGTACTCTTTTTTCTAGATATATGATATAATTTTTTTGATTTCGTTCTCTAATGAATTATGTATAACTATTATCATTTCACGTTCTTCCTTAAAATAAATCTCTATAATTCTCAGGTTTTATCATATACTTTTGATCTAAACCAAGATGTCATGTTGATAATTTTTCCCTTACTCAAAATTTAATCACACCCGTTTCTTTTGTTTCCTTTTCCCAAACAAATTATATATAAGAGTATAATTATAATGAAGTATTATATAGAGATTATTTATAGAATACTTTGAATACATAAAAATTAAATATTATTATAGTGTAAAAAAGTTAATCTTGGATAAAAAATACATGGAATATAATCCTTAAATACCCTAAACCATCCATTATTGGTAGTTTGTATTTATTTATGAGATTTGATTTTTAACTTATTGGAATGATTTAAAATAAATATATGTTTAGCATAGGTCCTATCACTTTTCATAAAAAATAGTCTTTAAATAAATTTTTATAGCACTGAAACCAAGAGTGTGAGACTAGGGTGCCTCAAAGATAAATTAGTTTAATCTTTCATGACATATCACCATCAAACCAATCATCAAATGGAATGGTCTATTCAAATTTTCGAGAATATTCTATGTGCTTGTGTGTTGGAATTTAGGGGATCTTTTTAGAACTCTATATCAATAACTGAATATTTATATAATAAATATTATGAATATTTGATAAATATAGCTTCTTTTTAAGTCTTTTATTTCCAATTATTCCAATCCCTTTTATGTTGGGAAAATTTTGGTGAATCATCCTTATAGGTAACAAGAATGTTTTAAGAGATGGTGAATGTATTTAAAATAATTTGGATAATATTGTTGGTAGATCCAATTATCCATAAATCATACATATCATCATTAATGACCACCGTATTTTTCAAGGGGTTTTCAGGTTTTTCTAAAAAAATTCACTTCAAATGGGTTATAAAAGATTGAGGAATAATAGTAATTTTTTTCCAAGGAATGTGAGACTATTCAAGATTATGGAAGGACTTGTAAATATCACAAATTGGATAACTTTTCCTAACTAAATGAAAATTTTCATTGATATTTTTATGTTTCTGGTTGATGAAATAGAAGACTTATCCCTCAAAAATTCTCAATTAGATGTACTTAGATTTGGGTAATAAATTCTAATGACATGGCCCGAACAACTGGGTCCAAACTGGAGTACCATAAGACCTAATGTGTGGGTCCCCATAAAAATAGGTTTCTTACTAGTTTATGGGATCTATGTCCTTTAAGGGGAATATTATATCCTCTGTATCATGTCACAGTACAAGTAATAATATAACATAATATAAAAAATCAGATTAAACATGATGAAGATATGTATATGGAGAATCATTCATACAAATATGTTAACTGGGATCCCAGTTTGGAAATACAAACCCAAGTGTAACAAGAATAAGTTAAATAAATAATTAAAAAACATTATCCTTTAGAGTAATTACAAGTACCACTCCTATATCCATTCTTCTTAGCTCAATCAACTTCCATGGGCCTCTTTCCTTTATATGGATCCCTATAAATGTAGTATACATACACATAAAAATTACCATATAGGGTACGAGTAATAAAAAATATTATGGCACTACCAATGTATCCTTATAAAGTATGAGAAAAATATAAATATGGGTTCTATGGTAATAAGAAACTTGAATTCAATTATAAAAATCATAAAATAATGTACAAAGTGGTTTGGTGAAAACCAAGTTGTCGCAAACCCCCAATTTCACCAAGATATTCTCCATGACAGAATGATGATAAAGGGCCATTGAAAACAATCAATAACCTTCCACAAGTATTTTGAAATGTCTCTTAGTATCCTCAAGGCATTGAGATGATAATATCACTCAATATCTTCAAGGCATTGAGTTATAACACATTCGGTGGTATCCTCAAGTAATCGAGTCCCACCTAGTCTACAAGGTTATTATGCTTCCACACTATGTATGAGTTATTCATCATCATTGTATAATGTCATGCACACTCCCCCTATAAGGTAATGTCCTACCATAATGATCATTAGTGACATTTAGAAAGAACCAAGCCTAAAATTTATAGATATTACACAACAATATTTAGTATGATACACATTTATTCCATGGAATCATTATAAATATAGTCATATAACAACATTTTAATATACATCAAATATAGTAACTTGGAATTATAATAATTCCCACGAATCAAGGATCATATATGGGAATCACAGATACAAACACACCACAATAAGTTATCAAAAATCAATAAAAACCATGTAAAGCATGAATCATACCATGGAAAAAAGTTTTTACAAGATCCAAAAAATGGTAAGGGACTTCTTACCACATTGTTATTGAGGAAGAACTCCAAAGTCCATCATAGAGATAATGAAAAATCCCATCTCACAACCATTGAGAATGGATCACTCAACAAGGATGTTTAGCATAAGTTATAAATCATTGGGGAGGAACTTTATAATATATAATCAATGGGATTTCATGTCATGTATGTTTTTCTAGATTCATATACCTTAAGGTATCCACAAACAGGATCCATTTTGAGATATTTTATGTAATGAATTCCAAAATAACTAAATCCATTGTTAATCAATGAAAGTATTTTGAAATCACTATTAACTCTAGAGGAGTTTCTTGGGTATAGAAAATGATCACTAATTACTCAATAATATATCAATATAATAGATGTTTGAAAGATGTATCATGACTTCAGAAAATAGTTTTGGTGGATAGGGAAGATGTTGAATGTTTCTAGTTTTGTTTCCTAATGCCTTTCTTGCCAGATGGTAAAGGCTTAGCACCACCATCCTGATTGTTTACTCCATGAACATCATGATCCCTTATAGAAATGGGAGGATGTCACTATGTAATTTTTCATTAGTTGACCCTAGACACTGTGGATCTATAATGTTGTGTGGGTGATTTTTGATCAGTTGATTAATGTTTCACACATTTTACAAAACCATGAGACTCACTCAATAAATAATATAGGATAGATTAAAATGCATGAGACAATAAGCTTTTTTGGAGTTCCCTTGAGTATTATATCTAATTGAGATGCATGTTTCACGTCATAGTTTGTTAAAGTATTTTATTAGACCTTATAGAATTGATAGATTTTGAGAACAACATACCATCCCTTGAATGATGGATTTTTTTAGCAGATGATTCACATACTATAGGATATGCTTTAGGAGTATTCCACAGAATTTGTTATATCTTGGTATAATTGCATAGACTAGATGGAATTTGTCTACAAAAACATTTACCAGGAATCTATTTAGATGGAACCATATGAGGCCCTTTACGGGAGTCCATGCCATTCACCACTCTATTACCATGAGGTTGCTGATTTATGGGGACTAGTTTGGTATATGGGGCCTGCAAGAGAGTGTAGCTGATTTAGAAGAGGCTGATAAAATAATACAGGTGATATAATTTGTATTCTAATAATCTGATAAGTCCTTTGTAGTTTCCTATGGTTATTGGTTATTTTTTTAGAACAACTCCTCTATTATTCCATCGATGTTTAAGTAGGGGAAGCTATCACCATAAAATATTATACTCATTGATATCACTAAGTGGGTTGGGATGGTGATGAACTATCTGGATATTCTTTCTCAATACCTTGAATTCATGATGTCTTTCATGTGTCACAAATCCAGAGGTACTTTCCCAGTCCTACACATATCATTTATTATGAGGATTTTGAGTTGGTGTTCGACAAATCATATAAGGAGCACCAAATGAGAATAGTAAAGTAGAATAAGAAATTCTATTGAGGGAATATAAAACCACTATTATAGATTGAATGGTGTTATGGATGGATCTAAGAGGAGACATGGGAGTGTGATGCTTATGTGCAGGCTTAGTGGCCCATGTTATTTGAGAAAACCCATTGAATTTACTTATTGATGAGAAGAACTGTAACACCACATAATGATAAAGGGTTAAATGACTAGTTGATATGACTCATGTTAAAAAGGTGCACATTTGTTTTTGGGAGGCTAACAGATTAGAACTACATAGTTATACATTCTTGGTCATTAGTAGTGATTAGGTTGGGTGAACTATAAGAAGTTTCTCTAGGTGTGTGTGGGTGTGTAAAAATCACACAGGAAATAACATTTGTTTTCATGTGGGGATGTTCAGTAGTCTGATGACTCGTTCGGGAACATGAGTGAGCCCTAGGTAAAAGAATATGTGTTTTTGGGGAAACTAGTTTCATTAGGTGGTCGAGGAAATAATGAACATGTTAAGTCATGGTGTTTGTGCTGTCAGTGTGCCCCTGTTTCTACACTCGTATTAGAGGAGGAACCCATCCTTAAGTGAGGTGCACTTCCGAGGTTGAGATATTGGGTCGAAAATGAGGATGTTGTTTTCTAAATGGGTGGTGAATGTAACACCCCTAAATGATAAGGTTTTAAATTACTATGTGATATGACTTAGGTAAATAGGGAAAAACATTATTTTTTGGAGACAACCTGATTAGAACTCCCTAGTTTATAGTCCTTAGACTGGAGTAGTGATCAGGATGGGTGACCTTCTGGGATGATTCTAATGGAATGTTTGAGTAAATATTATGGTAATTTTCCCATGGTGTGTGTGAATGAGTAAAAATCACACTGGAAAGAAAATTTGTTGACCTATGGGGATAGTCATTAGTCAAATAACCCATTTGGGCATGTGGGTGGGCCTCGGGAAGGGGACAACATGTCTTTAATGCAAAGTGTGGTACATGGAGGGCCAGGATCCAATTAATATGTTATAGAGAGGTGTTTATTCTATCAATGGACCCTAGATTAAACAGTAATTCATTAGGGGGGATTATAACATCCTCAATTTACATCCATGTATAAGATATATTGAGTTTATTGAAAATTATTTCCCATTTTTTTGTTTTCTAATATGGTTTTTAAGAGGATAGTTTTTAAAGGATAAAGGTTTAGAATATTGTTCTTTAAGTTGATATAAAAAGAATGAATTTCATGGGGATGGGAAGTAGTCACTGTCTCACCCATATAACCCACCATCCAGTCGATGGGTTTCTTGAAGTTCTGATGGTACATCAGACCCCACCATCCCACCGATGTTCCATGCCCCAAAGGGGCATTAAATGCACACTATGGGAATAAATTTTACATGTATATCCACCATAATTAATATAAAATTATAACCCTATTGGAAGGAATATAATTTTGAGACATCCCCTGATCCTTAGACTCTCCACCACTTCAACATGTGTACCTCTAATATTAGACCAGTCCGGAAAGCAAGAACACCGAGATTTTCTATTAGATCCATGATGAAACCATCTTCCTTGTTTAGAGATGTTCATGGATCTTTGTTATATCTATGATCTCGATGATGATGCAATGATGAGTTCCACATTTATTATTATATTAGTGGTGGATCTAGTAATTTAACATCATTTTTTGATCAAACTGATATCTACCTATGTCAAAGAGCATTAATTGGGTTTGTTTTATTTAATAATCATCATATACCTCTTCTTAACAGTAGATCAATAATAAAACATTAATCCATTAATGACTTCATGGTATACTGTTTGAGAAATAAACATATCAATGAGAGACTATCTTGACAGGATCTTAATTTCTCATGAATGGTAATGCTTCAGGGTAATAATATTTAGAAATTTCATCATCAAATATTCAAGGATGACACAAATCCAACATAGATCCATAAAAAAATCTATAATGGGATAAATTATTTGGCCTAGATCTAGAGGAAAACTCATTTTTATTTCTTCCTAGGTCATTCAAATATTATAGAGACAAGGTGAGAAGTATTGTATAGTCTGAGGACTAATGGGTGGTCTGAAAATTGGATTAGTTCCAGTAAGGTTGGAATTGGATATAAATTAAAGTGGATAAACACATGAAATTAAATCTGAAAGGGATGATTTAATTTACACCTAGAATGGTCTCACTGGCTATCTAGTTGCACCATCAGCCATATGTTGTACCTGGTAGAATGCCATACATTCTGCATCAACCACTCACTGGCAAGCCAGTTTCTATTTTCAAGCCATATTGTGTCCATGAACTTCCAAGAAACATCAAACACCAACTCATAGTCCTTTCTTATAAAAAATAAATCATCATAAACACCAAATTAAAGAATAAAAATAATCAAAAAATAATTTTTTAAAATCTAGAAATATATTATACAAGGAAATAAAACAAGGATGTTACATTGATTTCTTCTGTGGAAAACATATTCTATTATTTAATTATCCAAAAAGTATTACAAGAGGGAATTAATTTTATATAGTTTAAATTTATTGTTAAAATTATTTTGATTCACATAATACATGGGGGAATGTGTTTTTAAAATAGATAAATTAATTGATCACTTTTCTAATCAATAGGCATTATATGGACAATTTGGGTGTAAAATGTGGTATGGGGGTAAGTATTGTTCCACCCTTGATGTCAATAAAAGATAATTATTTTATTCACTGTTTATTTTATTCATTTTTATTAACTTGTTTGTAGAAAATTTATATTTTGAAAAAAACGTACAGTATGCCTGCTCAATGTGCACATATAATGGGACTGAAGAAAGTGAACATAGAGGGTTGAAATTTTGAACAAATGGAAAAGGTGTGATCCCATTCATAGACCGAGCAGCTATATTTTCAAGTTAATAATTTCATTTAAAAGTTGTTATTTTTTCATTTTAAACCCTTTTTTGTATCCTCCCACTTATTTCTATTATTTTTAGTTTAACATCTCTGAACGAATCTTACATCTAGATCCCCTCTTCCTCCCCACATACCATGGGTGATTTTTCTTCATTCATTAGTGATTATTTATTGTTAGAGACTTAATCTTCCATATGACACTATCTATATTCCATATATTATTTAG
Source organism: Viscum album (assembly GCA_963277665.1). NCBI lineage: Eukaryota > Viridiplantae > Streptophyta > Magnoliopsida > Santalales > Viscaceae > Viscum > Viscum album. The sequence continues at coordinate 1,706,899,814 of OY728138.1, read as the reverse complement.
TAATTCTCATTTTTAGATCTAACCATAGTATCCAAGTGATTCATCTTATAATGAAATAATATGTAGGATATCTATTGTAGGGTTACTAAATTCTATTCAAGTCGTTAATCAATTTCTCTTTTGTGTATTTACACCAGTTGAATCAATTTGCATAAAATGGTTTTATTCCATATCCTCTCTCTACCAAAAACTGTGATGATCTATTCGATTCTCTCTTCTTATTGTGTTAATTTTAATTTCCTTAAACATTTTTATATTAAAATAGAAATGAATTATTGCTTAATTTATTTAATTATAAACGTTTTATTTATATTTCTCACTTATTCCTCATATTATTTAACTTATTATATGAAATTATGTTATTAATTAGTGATATATTCATTTGGGTTTTATTTATTGGATGCTTGATATTTCAAAAATGATTATTTTATTTAATAAATATTTTTAAAGAATTTTGATGTGTGTTTTATTGGATTTTGAAGACTCATAAATATAACCATTTACTATGTTTAAATTATGACAGAATTTATAGATCATTTAAGTTATCAAATATTTTATATCAATTATAAAAATTTGTTTTTTAGAATGTTTTTTCAGGTTTGTGAGATCTGATATTTCTTTGAAATTCATGTAATACCCTCTTGTTTTGAAAACTCATGGGTTGTTTAGTATATAGGCTACCTTATATATTACTTATCTATGGGTTAGGCTTATATTATTAACTCGAAGTGGGTACCCTTAATCATTTTGTTTCTTCTAGAAATGGGGATGACCTAGTTTGTTTAAGGTTCAAACATTATAATCGGTTTCTCACGGGTTTATTCATAGAACCGGAAACATCAAATGAATCTATATCCATTTGGACATACCTTCCAAATGTGGGTGATCATTAGTTGTGGATTGATAAGGCTTAACAATTTTCATTGGTCGAGAGGATGGGAGATCGGACTCATCACACCTTTTTTGGGGGGAATTATTGTCTACTCCGGGACTCTCTTATAGATTTGAGTTATGTTTGTGAATCCTTATTAAATTACCAAGTAAGAAAAATGAGCTTTCCTTTAGATCTAAAAATCAATGATTGATATGTATGAGATTTAGATAATATTTGATATGTATTTCTTGTTCTTCATCGATAGATAATCATCTGTATTTGTTAGATATTCTTAGTCAATGGTATCCTTCAACACATTATATAGAAATATCATGGTCATTATGATAACCATACTAGTTTTAGATCCACTCAATGGGGCACTTGAAGTTTATTTTCATTCAGAAGGACATGGATTATTTCATAGTTGGGATCGTACCCGCAGATGGTCTACCTATGTATCCTTGTTTAGAAAAGGAATCAGAACCCACGTAGTTCGAGTGATGAAATATGGAGTTTTTTCATGATTTATGTCCCAAATAAAGATTTCATAATTACAATTACACTCTATGCTCACGTGATTCATGCTCGGTGTGAGAAACAAGAGGTATCAGTAAAAGCTGACGATTTTTTCATGAAAGATTCAATCATAAGAAATAATGTGGGGCTTATGTATGTATGACTGCCCAAGATTGATGAGGATTGGGATTTACTTCTGAGAAGAAACCCGAGAACAAGGTCCATAAAGGTATATGTGCTTTATAAAGATTTGGATACTTAACTTAGGACATAATCTTAAGAAGGATTACCAAATTAGAGGGGACTTCTAATTGGGTTTTATTACTGAGAAGGAAGCCCAAATCAAAAGAAATTGAGACATGGGGATTACTCCTGAGATGGAGGCCCAAGTTAAGGGGATTTGAGATTTTAGGCTTACTCTTGAAAAGGAGGCCTAGGTTAATGGAAATTATGACTGGGGATTACTCCTGAAAAGGATTCCCAAGTTGAGGTAATTTAGAATTTGGGGCTTACTCCGGAGGAGGATGCCCCGATTGGGGAACTTGGGGCTTACTTTTAAAGAGGATGCCTAGATTTGGGAACATGGGGCTTACTCTTAATGAGGATACCCAGGTTAATGATCTTGTGACTGGGGCTTACTCTTGAAAAGGAGGCCCATGTTAGAGGAAAATTATGATTGGGGATTACACCTAAGGAGGATTCCTAGATTAAATATCTTATCATCTTAAAGGATGAGATTGAATTAATGAAATCTCTAACATTAGTGGCATAAAGTTTTTCAAATCATGATGTTTTGAGAGATTTTCCACAGAATTCCTTTCAGTTAATGAATCCAACAAAGGAACCATGCCAAAAATGGCTTTGAAGAGGGTTTTAAAGGATATATCTTGAAGAGGAGAGGTGGATTTGAAGAAAATAGTTGAATAGGCAGGAGGGGTACCCAAAAAGATGTAGGCGTGCAAGTCCTGTTTGGCCGTGCATGTCCTGGTAGCTTAAGTATACTTGCACGACATGGGTGTACTTGGGAGACGGTTAACCAATAAGGTAATACTTGGGCGAGACTTTTCTCAATCCCTTAGTATTATCCCTAATGGCTTCCAAAAGGGTGGCGTGCAAGTTCTGTTGAAGGGATAAGGTGGCATGCAAGTGTCTTCATTTCCTTTAAGGTTTAGACACTTAGGTGCACAAGTGTTGATGAATTTCAACACTTAGGCCTTATTACACCTCTTTAGATCTTCCATTATAGGTAATAAATTACCTTATAAGTGTTCGGAACACCCCATGTAGAGACTAGGGTGCCGAGAACTTAAATCTGACTTTTTTTATTTTTCGTCCTTGAAATGGGGGGCCCACGTGGGGTATTTATAGGCCATTGAGGATCTTGGGAGAAGGTAAAATAGGGTGTGCAAGTCACCTGTGTGACCAATATGTGGCATGAAATTATGCTTGCGCGACCATGGTGAAACTTGTTCGGCCCATGGTTAAAGAAATCATGGTTCATGCCTTTGTCATTTTTGATGTTCCTTCAAAGGATGAATCTCTTTGTGCTTAAGGTATTCCCTTTTCCATTCATTAAGCACTATGACAGAAAAAGAATCAACAAAAGTCCCCCCCCCCCTCAGAGTTGGATCTGAAAAAGGAAGGAGGATTTGACTATAAGGTAAAGGAGAAAACCAAGGAATTTTGGGCGCACATGTTTTTAGCACGCAGGTAGCGGCGCGCAAGTGTGAGCCACGCGGGCTTCGGCGTGTAGGGGTTCGACCTTGCCTATAAATACGGGTTCCACTCTCATGAAAATCACTCGACTTTCAAAGCACTTAACTCTCGTCGCACAATTGGTCTCTCATTCGCACAGGTGCTGCTATCCACGGTTCATTGCTTCTTTGTGTCGCGCTTCTGCAGAGGTATTTGGACTTGTGTGGTGATACCTGTGTTCCCATACTTGCGCAATTGAATTAGAATTGTACGCCAACATGGGACTTGCACGCCTTAATTCCTTAGCCATTTTTTTCAAGTTTATTCACAAATTTTATGAAAAATCAACTTACATAAAAGTTAATTATATGATGTTTCTAGAGATTAAATGGCTCCCAAAAGAATCGGAAGGGCTGATGAACTAGCTAGCAAGAAGATTGATGATATGATGAACATTTTTTGCCATGATTACGATAATATCTTCAAAAGAACTCTCCCAGATTTGGCAAAGTACTTGAATAAGTATCATCTTAATTTCCCACAGAGCATCTACCTACCTTTGTATGGCCATGGTCATCTTCGAGGTGTCAACATTCCAGAGCCAAAGAACTATCTCCCGCATTCTTGGTGTCAAACTTACACCAATTTTTCTTTAGAAAATGCCTCAGTTAGAGGATCATTTGTTAATGCTGGAATAGTGGAGAAGGCCTACATAATGCTTCATAGCCCTTGTTCCCTAGATCTAAAACCTCACAAGCCTGAGCTGCAACCAAATTGTTATCCCTTAATCATTCAAAATTATCAGATTGATCAATCCAAAGGCTGGAACAAGATTTGGGAATTTAATCTTGGAGGAGGTGTGAAGCCAACATGGATGTGGGCATATGTGGTGCGACAAACCTGTGAAGTGTTTTTTGAATATCTGAAGGGAGCTGCAATATATGAAGTCGTCTGGGCTGGGCAGACATATGTCTACAGGAATCATGACTTTGTGCCGGAGCTAATCAGCCGATGGATCCTAGAAACCTATTCATTCCATTTGAATCATGGAAAAGTAGGCATCAGTTTTTGGGATGTCTACAAGATATTGGGGGATCCAATTTTGGGCGATATTTATGATGAATTCATCTCTCCCAATGCGACTTGGAATGATTTAGAGAAGACACTGTCTTTGGCTCGAGAAATATTGAAAATTTTCTACAAGATAAAGAACTCAAAGACCTCCAAAACTCATTCTAGAAGGGATATTCATCCAGAGGAGTGTATGGATACGTTTCTTACCATGAATAAGGATAAGGGCCCACCTGTACTCGTCCTAAAACCTGCCCCAGACCAGAGAATAGAGGTTATTTTAGCACATTCTGGTCGATCCTGGAAGCAGGAGAATTTGAAAAGTGGGGGTACGAAGTGGATCAGAGAATCCCAAAAAAGACCCATCTGGTGGGATTCTTAGCCTTGTGGCTCAGTGTTTATCTTCTACCAGTCAGTGATTCGAAGCGAGGGGTCAGGACAGGGATCTTCATTATTGCATCCAAGTTAGATGAGAGGAAATTGGTTGGTTTGGCCACCCCCATTTTGGAAAAGATTCATAGGAGCATACTCCATGTCATTATGGGTAAGTCCCCTTTGAGAATAGTGGGACCATTCCAAATTTTGTGGGGATGTATCTCCACTCACTTTAGGACATATGCTATACAGAACGGAGTACAGGTTCCTGGAAGTTCTTTCAGGCCATTAGTGTAGGCATATTCTGGAATTTTTCCATTTTCCCTGAACTCCTATGATATGAAAGCGAGGCTAAGCATGTTCAAGGAATTCCATTTCTTTCTTTATGGAAACCCACCAAATAGGAGATTTTTTGATGATGGAACAACCGGCCTGGAATTGAGGTCATACGTGCTAGCTTGCATAGATGGTTTATTGGCCACCATGATTGATGGAGAGATTATATGTGAGGCCTATGCTACATACAAATGTGCACACCAATTCAAGGGTCTACAGCATACTGTTGTATCCCCTCCTATGCATGTTAGGTCAGAGAAGAATCTGATGGTTTCCCGACAACTATGGTTGTTGACATCTAGGGTGAAGACTGGGGTAGTGTTTGATCTACCAGTTTCTAAAGCGGAAAGTCACTTGACTACATGGTATACCGAGAACTGGGTAACATCATACCCTGAAGGGGTATTTAATAATCCGGTTCCTCAGGTGGGGAAAAAGAGTAGAACTATTGAGAAACAAAGCCTTCGTCTGGAAGGTGACTCTTCTACACCCAGAGCTGATTCACCGGGTTCCTCACCCAGTTCTGACTCACTAGATTCTAAGGTTGGGAATGATGAGGTATGGCATGCGTCAAAGTGACCTCATGCCAGATATAATCATCCTGTTAGAATCAAGATACCCACTCCATCGAATCCTGGTGAGTTACTTCATTGAGGCAATTTAATCGCCATTATTTTATAGAGTAAAAAGTTTCATTTTCTTATAACTTATTTGTGATTGCAGGAGATGGGAATACGCTGAAGTCCAAGATTGCAGGACCCTACTTGCAGCCTTCTGGCGCACAAACTGAATATCTACGACCAAAGGTTGTCTAGACATGGAGGATTTTATATTACGTTGCTGAAACTGACTAGCTGGACCTATGCGAAGGGATACACATCCCTGGAGTAGGGAATCTTCAGGCTTCTACCGATATCCATTTCGAGGATAACCCCAAGGAAGTGTGGGCCTATATCAGAGAGATGGAGATGCTAATATATTCCACTGATGATTCTATTCCTATCACCAAGCGGGTGAAGTAAATGATGGATCGTGGCACCATTGAGGGGACCGGTGCTTTCGGAGATGAGGAGTGGCACAATTACGTGGCTCCTAAAGATGTAAGTCTCTTTCCTTATTTTATTTTCAACTTGATTCTAGTTAAAGATTTTTTACTCAAGGAAATTACTTTCATCATCCTGTAGCTTGCAAATAAAGGAACTGATGAGGTCCCTTCACCATTGTATAGCCCTGGTGGCACCGCCATTAGATATATTGAATCTCCTCCCAAGTCGGGTGAGATATCTCCAGGAAAACAAGCCATGGACGAGGAGTTAGACATGGATTTTCATTCTACAATTCCTATATTTGATGGTGATGATTTCAACACTCCCAAAAATCCAAGGAAGAAAAGGCATCAAAGGAAGAAGTCCATAGCTAAACTCTTCATCAGTAGTGGTAAGTCCTTCGGATAGTCATGAATCTTAACTCATGAAAGGATTGCTTATACATCTTGGGATTAAAATGGCTTCTTCAATTTCTCCTTTGGGGGAGCGGACTGACCCTCCTCTGATAACGACAGAGGGTACTGCTGAACAATCGCAAATTCATGCTGACTTGGATTCTCCTGATGAAGAGTCAGTGTGTATTCCCAGTACCGCTACTACTGCTGCTACAAGGAGAGAAGATCCTGCTTCTGGTAAATTAACAATAATTCATAAAATATTGAATGAAAACATCAACTGAATTCCATTCTATGATACATTAGGTTCAACCCCGACACCAAAACATTTGGCAGCCACTACAATTGATGTCATAATTTTCTCTGAAGAAACAGTCCGGGGTTAGTGGCAGCAGGATGAGGGTCACAAAGAAGACACATAAAATTCTCCCACTGGTGAGACTAACCTTGAATAGATATATCACTAGATGAAATGATGAAACATGGTTCATATTTTGAATACTTTTTAGATCATGTTAAATTACCATGTAATTTAAAAGATTTTGGATGTGAGTTTTATCCTTCGTCCTGTTAAAAAATCTTATTACATCTCTAACCTTGATTAGTTGAAATGTGAAGTTCCATTTGAGCAAGCTGCTAAACTGCCAATGCCTGAAGGGGGTATAGACAACCCTATTATTGCAGAGACACTAGCTCAAGTGGAGCTTAACCCAGTAGAGCTTCCTGAAACTCGTCCTGAAAATCCTATTAAAGCTAGGAAATATGGGGAGGATCCTTTCCATGTTACTGATCTACTATTGGGTAAGATATAATAATATTTGTAGCTACACATAATTTGAAAGAAAACTTAATAAACTTTTTTATCATTTGAAACTAACCGAAAATTTTAATTGACTATGCAGGGCCGTCAATTTCTGTGGCTAGATCTAGAGGTGAAACCTCAGCCTCTGCCTCAACGGGAATAGAATGTTAAGTAATAAGGGTTAGGGGGAAGGATCAGAATAGGGAACTTCTTTAAGTGCATTAATTCTAGATTATATTCCCCCCATGTGATAGTGATGTTGAATCAGACCCAGAGGTACAAAAAAGGCACCCATTTTCACCAAGAAAGGCATGGTAGAACATATGAAAGATCATATCTAAAGTGCCTCTTGAAGAGCTATCTTCAAAGATCCTGCGACTGTCATCCCTATTCTTCATGTTGGGAATTGGCGGTTTTGGATATCAAGAGATCTATAACGCGGTGAAACAAGTCATTTTAAGGAGGGAACAAGAGTAGAGGTACCGTCAAGACCTAACCTAAGTGAGGATTTTGACCAATATCAGCGAATTTGAGGCTGTGATGCCCCGAGATGAGGCTGATCATGTTGTGAAATTGATATAGCTGAAACATAAGATCAAGGAGAATGTTGTCCAGTAGATGCACCTTCAGCAATAGTTACATCCTATTACTGGGGAACTTACCTGCTTAACAATTCACTAGAAGGAGTTTAAACAAGTGGTATTAAATCCATTGCATATGCCAAGAAAGAACTCCATCAAGCTGAAAAGGGTGAGGCTAGTCGAGTGATTGAACTTCAAGTGGCTGCTGATGAAGCTCGAGATGCCGTAAATTAAATGAAGAGTTATATTGATATCCTCTTGTAATTCCTAAAAAATAGAAGAGACTCTAGTCTGTGGATGTACTTCTGACTATATTTCATCAATGAAAAACACTTTCATCTTCAATCATTTATCCCTACATTATTTTTCTACCAGCTTTAAATTTTTACCTAATTCAATGGGCCTAGTAAGGATAGATTGATTTTTTCTAGGATTACAAAAATAACCCTACAAACTTTAAATCTTTTTTATTTCTCAATATTACCTAAATCATACAAAATGTATGTTTAGTGAGTTGGGACATGAATTTTGTTCAGAGTTCCCATGTCTTTTGTGGGAAGTTTAAATACATGCACATCAGACAAAAAAGGATAATGTTTAAGGTCGAATAACATTAAATAAATGGATTAAAATTGAATCAGTTCCTTGATAATTTATCTGAAAGCATATTACCATATTCAAGTATGGGGGAAAACATGTAAACTATGACTTATGAAATTTTAAATCTGAGTAAAGATTTGAAAAAGGGATAAAAGGCATTAGAAGAAGTATTTCCTAAGAGTGATGTTACCTCTATTTAACAAACCCATCTGGGGGTTGAATTATGCAGTGTCACTTAAGGGATTTGGCTGCATAGTCAATAATAGGATCTTTTGGCTGACAGGTCCGTTATGTAGACTACTTAAGCAAGGCCACCTAAGGGCACATGCCACAAAGTCAGGCAAAAGAAATCTCAGAAATATTACTTTTCTATTGCTAAAAACCCAGTGAGAGTTTAGGGAGATTCAAATTTTCCAAAGCATAGAGTCTGTTGTATGAAGAGATGTACTTGAATATGGAGAGGATATTTCCAATCAAGATTGTCAAAGAATTGGACCAATGTCACTCATGTGAAGGTCTGACCCAAACTTAGTGATGAGAGATATAAACCATAAACATAAATACTTTTAGATCATGAAAAATAGTATGGGAAAAATATGTTAATGATGACTATTTTTTCGGATTCCTACATATTGTCGTTAAGACCAATAATGAAAAAAGAGTTTTTCCTCCATAGAATGAAATTACCACTATTTGAAAAACCCGTTAGGGGGTTGAATTATGTAGGGTCACCTAAGGGCTTTGTTTGAATAGTCAAATAATAATATCTTTTGGATGACAGGTCTGTTATGTAGACTATTTATGCAAGGTCACCTAAGGGAACGTGCTGCATAGTCAGAAAAAAGAACTCTCACGTATCAAAAATTTTGTGACCAGAAGTGAAGAAAAGTTTAATAATGATCTGGAAGTATTTAAGGTTGGGATTAGGACACATGAAAATGGGTATTGTCCATTGCATGAAAGAGATACATAGAACAATGCTGACCATAATCATGTGGTGTCTGGGTCCTAAATTGATGTGCTGGACTTCCCTATGTATCCCATAAGGATGGGAATCAAACCATACGTAGTTCTTAAAATATAGATTAACATCATGTGGGACGAGAGTGTAGGATATCTTAGTTTAGTGTCATTGATCTTGGACCATAATAAGGAATACACAGTGTGTGTTTTATAAACCTAATGTGAATGAAGACCAGGTTTTTCATACAACATTCATGTTTTTACAGGGGGAATTTTCAGCCAAGGGACTGAAAGTGGAATTTGGGTATAGGCTCAAAGACTTCGGGGTGGATTCGAGGGACGGTTGAACATTCCTACGTATCATATAAGGATGGGAATCAAGCCGCTCGTAGTTCATGAAATACCCTTTGTACAGATTTGGTTTGTACCAGGGAAGGTTGAAAGGGGAATTTAGTGCAATGATGGTTTGACCCAAGATTAAATGTTCGGGAATTTCCATGTATGAATTTAGTCTTTTTAATATAACATGATTGGATGTCAATGTAAATAATGATTCCCTCTCAGGTGAGGGTGTCAAAGAATGTTGTAGTTTATTGTCATATATGACAAAAGTGCAAATAGATTAATGTCATATAGTAAGGACGATGGTGAACCAAAGTAAAAACATTGGTTCTAGGGGTAGCTTCACGAATCCACATCGTATGAGATGGTGGTGAACCAATGTGAATATATTGGGTTTGGGCTTAAACCTCAGGAGGTTGCCTATGTACCTAGCCTGGAAGGTAAGGATCAAAGTCTGCGTAGTTCAATTGATGAATTAATTGGTGATCAAGTTGTTCTTGAGGAAAACGTCCCAAAAATGGTGTTGGGACTTATGCATGGTTAGCATTCCAGAGAGGGTGTTATGTTTGAAGTTTACTCTAAGCTCATGTGAGACATACTCGGTGTGAGAAATAAGAGGTAGCAACAACCCTAATGATGCACAGTTTAACGTCATGTTGGGAAATGGGGGGATTGTGCAGTTTAAATTATTACAGTAAGGACTATGGAGGGACTATGTAGTTTAATGTCATGCAGTAAGGACAACACAGTTTAACGTCATGTTGTATGAAAGAGTGTTGTACAATTTAGCATCATGTAGTTAGGACCTCAGAGTTTAACATCATGTTGGACGTAATAGGGACAACATAGTTTAACGTCATGTTGGACGTAAGCAGGCCAAAAGAGTTTAACGTCATGTTGGACATCAGTATTTGTGTTACACAAAATACTTCTTCAGGAATATTTCATTGGTTGGAGTCGTGATGAGTTCTCCATCCATTGAGATTAAAGAATAAGCTCCTTTGGAGTAGACCTTATGTATTGAGTAAGGTCCTTCCAACTTTGGCTCAAGCTTGGGAGGTTTCATTCCTAGTATCATTGGAGTTCTGAGAACCAATACCAATTCTCCTTGAATGAATGAATGAATTAAGATGAACTTTTTTGTTGAAAGCATGTGCTATTCGATTCTGATAGACTTCCAAGTGGTTCAGGGTGCACAATATTTTTTCATCTGATTGTTCCAATTAATCCAATCGCTTTTGAGATTGTTCATATGTAGATGACTGATCACAAATGGCTACTCTGAGAGAAGGTAATTGAACTTCAATGAGCAAGACTGCTTTTCTTCCATATATCAATGAATATAGATTTGACCACGTTGTAGTGCGGGTAGTGGTTCGATAAGCCCATAAAGCATGAAAAAGTTTATCGGGCTATGATTTATTATCTTTATCAAAAATCTTTGGCAGTATATTTTAACGATTGTTATTGAAGGATTCTATTTGACTATTGGCCACTACATGATACCGAGATGAATAGTTCTATTTTATGTTGTATTCTTGATACAACTTCCTTACCTCGGATGAACAGAGGTTGGTTCCATTGTCCGTCAATATGGTATGAGGGACACCAAATCTGGTAATGATGTTAGACTTGATGAAGCAATCAATGCATTTAGAACTATCTTATTTGAGAGGTATTGCCTCTACCCATTTGGAAAAGAAGTCTGTAGTAGTAAGAATATACTTAAACTGCTTAGATGCAGATGCAGGATATGTTTCTACTACATCCATTCCCCATGTGGAAAATGGCCATGATTATTTAGCTATAGGAAGAAACTCTGGGGTTTGATGAATGAAGTTGGAACATACATGGAAATAATGACACTTCTTTGTGAAATCAACACAATTATGTATCATTGAAGGGCAAAATTACCTAAGCCATTGAATTTGATCATATATTTTATGTCCATACTGGTGGGCACCACAGACTCCTGTGTGTTCTTCTTTCATGACAACTATTGTCTCTTCACCATCAATGAATCTGAAGAGAATTCCATCAAAACCACTTTTGTAGAGAATTTTTTCTAGGTGATCAGGGCTATCATAAAGAGTAAAATTGACCACACGTCGCCTGATTTGTTCTTTCCAAACTCTATCAGGTGGGAGTGTTCTATTTTGAAGGTATTCCTTGATAGGTGTCATCCATCCTGTAGTATTACCATATGGTTCAGAAATGGACTAATTTTATTTATTTCCTCTGTTCTAATCTGATCATAAGGTGAAACTGTACGATGGTGGGAAATACTGATGATTGTTTCAACCTGATTTGGATCTTCTAGAGCTGTGGTTACATTAGCCAATGTATCATCTTGAGAATTTTGTGATCGCGGGACATAAGAAAAATTCGGTTCCGATGGAAATTCCGCCATGAACTCTCTAGAGTAATCATAAAAAGGGACTAATTCTTATTTTCTGATGGCATAATCCCCATTAACTTGTTTGATTAGCAGGTCTGAATCACCTTTCACCTTTAAGTGATTCATTTGTGCCTGAAACACCAAATCTAATTCGGCGATGAGAGCTTGATATTCTACTTCATTGTTTGTACCGCCTTCCAACAATAAAAAGGAATAGGGTAGCACTGCTTTTTTCGGGGAAATAAGAACAATTCCTAACCCAAATTTATTGAATTTAGGATCTTACATTTTCTTCCCTGTTGGACATCTGGAAGCACCATCAATGTACATTTCCCATGTTTAATGATTATCTTCAATAGAAAAGACTTCCTCGTCAGGAAGTTCAATACCTAAAGATGCAACTTCCACTGGAGGGTGTTCAGTAAGGAAATCAGCCAGAGCATGGCCCTTTATTTCATTTTGAGACATATATTGGATATCAAATTGCTGTAAAATAACTTTCCGCCTTTCCATACGTCCTGTAAGAATTGGACGACTAAGGATTAATTTGAACGGGTTATTGTGAGATACCAATTGGACCTCATGATGTTTCAGGTAGTGTCTCAATTTTTGAACTGCAAAGATTAATTTTGGGCTGCACTTTTCAATACTTGAATATCGGGTTTCTTCTTCAAGAATAGTCTGATTGAGATAGTAAAGGTTGTTTTCATTCCCAACATCATTCTTGTGGGCAAGTAAGGCACCCAATGATCGCTCTAAAGCTGTCACATAAAGAATAAGTGGTCTTCCTTCAACAGGTGGTATTAATACCGGTGGACTCTAGATATATTTCGTGAGAATATTTAATGCCTCTTGACATTCTTCAGTCCGCTAGTAAGTGACTCCCTTCTTCATCAATATGGTGAAGGGTAAACTTTTTCCTCCCAGATTGGTGATGAAATGCCGAATATAGGCCAAGTCTCCATGAAGTCCTCTCAATTCCTTCAAATTTCAAGGAGGTAACATACCAAGGATTGACTTTTTATTATCATGATTGACTTCTATACCACTATGGCATACAACAAAGCCGAGAAATTTTCCTGACGTTACCCCAAAACCACATTTTAAGGGGTTCATCTTCTAATTGTGTTGTCGAAGTTTGTGGAATATGATTTCTAAATCAGCCAAGTGATTAAAACATTGTCTGGATTTAACCACCAAATTATCCACATAAAATTCAAAAAACTTCCCTAAAAAGGGTTTGATGATACTGTGCATGGAACATTGATATGTTGCGCCTACATTCTTCAGACCAAAGGGCATTACCTGATAGAAAAACACACCCTAAGGGGCTCTAAAGGCTTTAGATTCTTCATCCTATGGATCCATTTGGATTTGATTATACCTGGAATATCCATCCATGAAGGATAGTGCTTCATAGCCAGTTGTTGCATCAATTAAGAGTTCTGTGATCGGAAATAGAAAATAATCCTTGGGAAATGATGATTAAGATCTCCGAAATCAATGCAAACTCTAATTTTTCTATTCTTCTTTTTCACAGCGACAATATTATCCAACCATTTGGGATATTGAACTTCTCTGATGAAGTTAGCCTTGATAAGCATATCAACTTCACCTTCAATTTTGGAAGCATAAGTTGGGTGTGTTCTTCTTGCTCTTTGCTTGAATCCTTGATGTTCTTCTGAAAACCCAAATGATGAGTGGAAACATCTGTATCAGGACCCAAAATATCTGTATAGTTCCAAGAAAATACATCTCTATTATTCTTTAGAAATGAAGTATACATTTCATGCTCTTCAAGAGTCATGGTCGCACTAATTAAAGTGGGTCGTGGATCTTCTTTTGTACCCAGGTTTATTTCTTTGAGTTCATCCATAGTGGTAGATATACCCTCTTTAAAAGCTGGAGGAGCATCCCTAAGATCTTCCTCTTCTTCTTCAACACGTGTAATTTCTTCTGTTTCTACTTGCATAGTAGATGATGAAGCAAAATTTCCATGATCAAGAGAGATGTTAAAATTTGAACATCTTGAAGAAGAGGCTACCATTGCTGACCCTATTGATGGTGTAGGGTCTTCCTTGGATAATAAAGAGGAGATGACATATTGAGAATCAACATCATTGTTTATCTCTAACATTGCTATAACTTCTTCTGGCCTAGTTGATGAACCATAGAATTGCTGGATTTCAACGGATGAAATGAAGAAATCTCCATTTGAGCATTCATCATTGCGTGGTAAATCACCAATTTCTACCATGTTGTCTAGCTTGATTTCCATAATTGACATTATGGAAGTTTCCATAAGAGTATTGGGATTTGGGTCTATCCTGTCAATTTGACTGATAGGAAACACATAATATATAATCACATGTATGAGTGGGTTTTATGGAATCCTTTCCAAACCATATGGAGCATTAATTTTTGTAACCTCTTTTGCCATAGATACCTCTTTTCCCTCCATGTGAAAGAATTCTGCCTCAATGTATTGAGATTCACATTTTTTGAATGTGGCTTTATCACCATACAATGTCCCAATTTGACCATTGAAACAATATTTGAGACATTGATTGTATGATGAAGGTATAGCTGGATGTTGATGTAGCCAAGGTCATCCAAACAAAATGTTGAAGGTTGTGTCATGACGAACAACCATGAAATATTAATTGGATACAATGTCTCCAAACTGAGTTCTGAGTGTGATCTCGCACAGAGTTTCTTGTTTATTTTTATCATATCTTTGCAACATCAATGTAGGAGATAAATTAGATTCGGTGAGGCCCAATCGATGAAGTGTACAAATAGGGATGAGGTTGACTCCTGAAACATTATCTATGAATACTCTTCAGATGTCTACATCATTGACCTTGCCAGATAAATACAAAGGTCTAATATGTTCATGCACAACATAACCTTCATCTTCATCTATAAAAGATATCACTGTATGGAATTCTACAGGATTATTCTCTATATGGTAGACTTCAGCCGCAACAATTTCAGTTTCGAATTCCTGAGGAATTGACAATGCCTCAATGAGTGCCTCCCGAAAATCCTTTGATAGATTCAAGGCATCTAGAATTGAAAACATGGTCGGTACTTGGAAAAAATGTTTCAGGACATCATACTTTTGATCCAAAGGTCTACGTTTCCCAATAGGAACATGTGGTTTCGTTGGTGCCTTAGAAGACGATGATTTAGAAGTAGATGTATCTTGTATCGGGGTAGGAGTTGTAAATACTCCTGGCTTTGGAAGATTAGACTGATTAGGTCTATTTTTTGTTGAGAGGAATAAGATGTAACATCTAACTGATCTTACAAAATAACTATTCTGGGACTGAATCTTCCATGTGTGGAATAACATTCTTATTCTTTTTGAGCCTGCTAAAGGGCTCTGTCACGATTTTCTGCTTCATACACAGTTCTACCAGGTGTAGGATTGAAATAGTGGATTCTGGAATATCCACGTCTTCCTCCGTATCCTAGACCTCTAGAACTCCCTCTAATTCCTCTGTTTGATACAGGGAACTTAGGATCATCAATATTGAAACTGTGACTGACATAAGGATCTATTAAGTAAATCATGTTAACAGAACCAAAGATCAAATCATCATCTGATGAAGATTCCACCTGATTAGCCAGTTTAGGCTATGTCATTTTATGTGGAAGTGCCCGTAGCATTGAAGTAAATGGAATAAAATCTAATATAGTCAAAGACAACATGGTCTTTGACATGATCTCATCTTCTTTTGATTTCTCTTCTTTCTTTGAATTATGCTATTTCTTTGAGTATTTTCCTTTTGAATGGTTTTTGTTGTGGAATTCATAGCAGAAGGCATAATTGGTTTCTTCAATTGAGTTTGTAAAATGGAATGAGTTCAGTTGATTGTCTTTCTGACCATCCAATCATCATATTTCAGTGCATTTTTTCTTTTGAATTCTTGCCACTCGCCTTCTTCCTCGGGATCTATAGCAGTAACACATGCTACTTGGGCTGAAGAAACTTTTAGTTTGACTTGTCCTGAGTCCACCATATTTTTCAAGAGGTATTTGAAGACAAAACACTCTCGAATGGGATTCCCCAACATCGGATGAAATGGGAAATTGTTGTGATGGTCTTCATCTCTTTCTGTGTTTGGCCTTTTGGTCCTTGGAAACTGAACCAAATTATTTTCCCGATGCAAAATGAAGTAACCAGGAACTTGTTCATTTTGTAAAGATTAAAATTTTCTCTTCAACTCCTCAAATTGTTTCCGTCTTTGATCTCTTTGATCATCATGATGAAATGGACTCTCTTGTTGATGCTTAGGAGGTGGAGCCCTTCGTTAAGATTAAGGTTTTGAAATAGAAGCAGGTACAGGTGCTTGTTTAAGTGTAACTGTAGCAGTGTCTGCTCTTCCCATTCTCCTTCATAGAACTGATGGAATGACACAAGTTTTGTCTTTAGTATTTGTAAGAGAGTCTCCAATCTGTTGAGAGATTGAAGTGAGGTCTTGAAACCCTCCTGTGTATTTCACAGCGATCAACGGTGTGTGTAATTCATCACGCAAATTTTCCACATAGATTGGAAACAAATCTTCTTGAGGGAGTGCTAAGCTTAAGGAATATGTTAATCCCTTCCAACGAGAAATGAAATTTGAAACTCTTTCATTCTCCCTTTGCTTACAATTTGTAAGATCAAAAACTGTTGTCTTTGGAAATGTTTAACTGAATTGAAGAAGGAACAGTTGACGGAGATCATCCCACCTAGTAATTGACCTATATTGCAAGTTTGTATACAAGACAAAGGCAGGTCCTTGTAATGAATGTACAAAACACTTGAGCTTAACTGTTTCTTGTTGTGGAGGAGTTCCCATCATAGTATCACAACGAGAAACAAAATGTGTTAAGTGTTGCTCTGGGTCTCCCGAACCATTAAAAATTGGGAATGTGGTACTTGAAAAATATGATGGGGGAGGAATTTCATCAACCCATTCAGGGTAAGCTCTCTTGTTTGGTTGGATTTGTGCACATTTTTTCTCCATTGCTTCCAAACGAGCTGTTAATGACTCAATGGTAGTCATTAACTTTTGAGAAACATCTAGTTGAGCTTGGGCCTGAGCAGATGCAATAACTAGAGTTTGAATAGGTGTGGTGACTGGTACTATAATGTCCCGGATTTTTCCATGTATTATTTAAATATTATATGGGATTTGTTTCAAGACTAGGCTCTGAGACGGCGTGTAGTTCCGAGGCCCGGTGAGCCTGGAACAAATTTTTTAATTTAATTTAACAGTTAAGTTACACACGCATGCAGTTTTCTTAAAAAGTGGAATAACACCTATACGGGTGCTCGGATCAGAAATTTGAGGGCACTATTGCGTTTGAAACAGCGATTTTACCTTACGTGAGTCCTAGCATCGGTCGGTGCAGGTCGATGGTGAAATCCAGTTTTTGGACATAACCGTAATAAAATATTTAATTAAAATGTTTTATTAAATCTTATTATAGAAAATATCTCTTATCTTATAAATAGATAATTCATAGGGGATCATGGTTACAATTCCCATAACCCTGAATTTCCATGGAGGCTCTGGAAAGCTATATAGAAAACCTCCCAATACGGTGCCTGTTTTCGTGACGAGCTTCCCCGGCGACAACGACGTGGCGACCGGATCTTCACCAATGAATACTGCGGATCTAGGTAGGATGTTTTTCTTCTGAATTTCCTTTCCCCATTCTTTATTCCTACAATGAACTCTGACTAATCTGAAAACCGATTAGCCCGCTGATCGATCATTTTGTGGGCGGGCGTGATTTGAGGTTTTTTCATAAAATCAATTACTCGAGATTTTATCATCTTTTGTTTTTTGAGATTTGGATCTAACGGCGAAGAACCCAGATCGTTAAGAACAATGATCGAGGTTTATCCCTATTTTTTGATTCTTGTTTTTCTCCATCGCGTTCTTCGTTGCGTTCTACGCATTCTTGGAGGAAATTGATTGTTGTGCAGTAGTTTTTTGGCGCAACAATTCGATATTGTGGATACAACCCCAGAGCGATGTCACGGAGGAGTGATGATTTTTTCAGCGGGCGATTCGGAGCGGATCTGGAGATACAAGTTTTCGGTTGTTTTTCTTCGGATGGATTTTTCGAGGTTTTATGATCTGATTTAAGGACCTAAAAGACCTGTTATGGTGTTTGCATGGCGAAACAAACTAACCCCTAGAGTATTAGGAGAAACGGATGAGAAACCTTGGATCATGACGATCGGCCGCGGCGCGAGGAGGGAGACGGCGTTTCCTGAAAAATCCTGACTACACACCATGTAGTATGGGCTACACGGTGTGTGTTTGACGACAGGATTACCTGGCGTATACTCTGGGAGTAAATAGACATGGGAAGGGTACATGGCCAAGGACACACCGTGTATACCGCTCCCCGGCCAAACCCATCCAGATACATGGGATACCCCGTATACTGGCAGATGGGTAGGTGACACGAGCAGAGACCATGTACGAGCACATGGCCAGCGTACACGGAGCAAGCCCCAGGTTCTCAGACACGGCGTGTGATTATTCAACACGCCGTGTAGTTACTTTCTATCCGACAAGCCAAATGACATGGGCTGGTTACACAGGCCGTACCCGGAGTCAAGGAACATGGAGTGTACATTTTCTACACACTCTGTAGTTTGGTTTTACACAGCTTGAATGGATGACATGGGCCGTTTACATGGGTAGTACCCGGGGTCGAGGAGCACGACGTGTAACCATACCACAAACCGTGTAACCTGTATTAAATGGCTTGAGCCACTTGTCTTCTGTGACTTGGACTAGCTTTCTTAGGGTCTGTACCCTTGGTCTTTCTCCGGAAGGTTTCTGGTATCATTTTCTACATACAGAAGTATGACCCCTTCAGCAGGACCTCCTGAATAGAGTTGTTGGAATCCCCTCTGTGAGACTTGGTACCAGATCCTCTATTCATTCCTGAAACCCTTGGTTGAGTTCATGGTCTCGACATGACCAACTTTACCCAGGCGTCGATCCTCTGGTTAGCATATTAGCTCAGACTGAGTAGTTCGAATCACCCCATGACTTGGATCTGATCCTCATCTGAGCATCATGTTCTCAATGTACATGTGGAGTGTGTTCTCTCGGAACAAGTACTTCGTATTTCTCCCCTGATACCTAGGAGTGTGTTCTCCTTGTTGTGTGCCTTGTGGAATCTTCGAGCTGGATCATAGTGGTGGTTTTACGATAGTCGAACGTGCATGAGTATATATAGATATTCTTGTTATATGTTTAGTAGACATATACTGTGTAGAGATGACTGTATCTTTACTTTGTGGTATTTTCCCTTGTTGTATTTCCTTTTTGGTTTTGGGGTGTCCTACTGTGTATTGTTATAATCACCTCTGCATGGTCTTTGCCTGCACGTGTCGTGTCTTGTGCAGATGAGCAAGCCTTTGACAGGATTCTAGGCGGACCAGGACCAGACGGTACTCAGTGAGATCAGACGGGCCGAGGTGTGTTCCTATGGCTACAGACTGCAGTCCCAGCACCTTTCATTACATGTTAGACTTTGTTACAGACTTTCTTTTAGTGTGCTTGTACTTTTGGCCCAGGGTTTTACTTTATTGTACTTTACATTCATGTCGTACTCTATTGGTTGGTTTTTAGTGTATGCATTCATCTTTTCCTTCTAGTATATTTTTTTTAATCTCTGTGGGCTTAAAGATTTGTGTGCGTGTGTACAGGTTTTTAGGAAATGCCTCCCATGTTAGTAGAATCCTTACTCGGTGATAGTCACCATCCCCTAGCCTATTGGAGGCGGGCTTGGGGAGTTGCGGATCAGGCCCCACTGGGACGGTTCATGACAGAGTGGTATCAGAGGTGTTCAGTTCTACCTTATGACAGATAGTGTGTGAGTTGGTTTGGGGCAATAGTGTTAAGCGGTTCGAGTTCGGATTTTAGGCTAGGGACCCCAGTGTTGGTGCGGGTGGCTGACGTATCCACACACCAGGACTCTGATAACTTGATTTTTGACTCGGAACATGATAACACTAGTTTTAGGGGGAAACAATGGTACATACATCATATAATAATGATTTTTGGTTTCCATGTCCTTCTTGAGTTAGCTGTCCAGATATACTCACAGACTGAGATACATCTTGTTTCTTTACAGGATTCCTCCGTGATGCACACCCACTAGGATCCAACATCTCGATCACGAGAATAACCCCCTCAGTGATGAAGCTTTGACACAGGGACCATATCCCCCAGTTTTACCATTGGATGGTGTTTTAGTTATCCTGCCACCTGTGGAGCAGTGTTTAGTGCCTGATATACCAGTGGAGGAGGAGCTCATGCTGAGTGCACTCCACGAGTTTCAGAAACAGAGACCCCTCAGGTTTCGAGGCGATCCTGACCCTCAAGCAGCAGAGGACTGGCTTGAGGTAGTGGCTAGAGTCTTCCGTTTGGTCAGGACACTAGCAGACCCGATGGTGATCCTAGCAGCGGGCCTTCTGCAGGGCCCGGTAGGACGATGGTGGAGTTTGGTTATCCAGACTCCCGACAAGGCGACTCTTTCATGGTTGGAGTTTGAGCGTCTCTTTAGAGTGGAGTTTTCACTTGTTACCCGAAGAGTAATACGTATACAGGATCTTCTTCAGCTCTATTGGGGGACCTTGATGGTGGATGACTATTCATCGAGGTTTACCAACCTCTCGTGGTACTCGATGGATATGGTCAAAGAACAGTACATCAGAGATCGGACTTTTGAGCGAGGCTTGCGCAGATATATCCGAGATAGCATCATCCCTATGATAATTCCTACTTATTTTGGGGTGCTCGAGTAGGCTTTGGTGGTCGAGAGCTTCTTTACAGACCAGAGATATCCGGCAGTTGTCAATAGTGGGCGAGCTGGAGCAGAGACCTCGGCAGTAGGGAGCCAGCGTTTGGGACCCAGGCGTGGGAGACGATGTCAGAGGAGATCCTAGGATAGGGCATCTTCCGTACAGGGTTCGTAGGGTGCATCTTGCCAGCCTTCAGAGAGGTGATTCTACTCATGTGATGGCATGGGACATCTCGATTGAGATTATCTGACCCATCGTACTACAAACACGGGAGTAGTGGATGGACAACCGAGGAAGAGGCAACGTGTGGAGAAGACAGATCTGTGGGCTGTGGACTTGGTAGAGAAGCTGGGAGAGCAGATGGAGGTGGTCGGCGTTTTGACCCTTTTCCACCACCACCCCCAGGAGGTCCACCCCATGGCCAGGGAGCTGGTGGACAGAGGCAGGGACAACTGTAGCCGGTAGAGGCTTATGACCCAGGTACTCCCAGAATGATTAGAGGTACAATATATGTCTTTTCTACATTGGTTGTCGTACTAACAGACACAGGTCCAAGTCATTCCTTTCTGTCTGCTTATCTTGTTCGAGACTTTGAGATTCCAGTTGAGCCGTTGACTTGACCCTTACGCTTAGAAACACTAACTAGAGAAGATTTAGAGATCACACTCCTCTGTAGACAGTGTGACCTGACCCTTGGAGGCGAGAGTTTCAGTTGGAACCTCGTGGTGGTAGTGTCAAGGCCTTACGATGTCACTCTTGGTATGGATTGGATATCAATAGTTCATTCCCAGATCGACTATTTTAGGTGAAGGGTGTGGTGTGTCCGTAGTGATGGAATGAGGTTCTCTTTTATCGGTGATAGAGAGACCCAGGAAGCACAGGATTGACTCGTGCATAGGAAGGCACAATGGATTTCACATCAGATGGCTTCCCTAAACCTTGGCGTAGCAGATGTTACATGTTTCCAGTTCCCAGCAGTAGTGTCTAAGTATGAAGAAGCCTTTCCAGTGGATTTCCCCGGACTACCTCCCCGTCGGGAGATATATTTCTGCATTGAGTTGCAACCCGGGACGACACCGATATCAGCATCAGCATATTGGATGGCTCCTGCAGAGCTTCGTGAGCTGAGGGTGTAGTTGGACGACTTGCAGAAGATGGGCTTTGTGAGACCCATCATTTCACCCTGGGTGTCCCCAGTGCTGTTTTCCAAGAAGGCAGATGGGAGCTTGAGGCTATGTGTGGATTAGCGACGCTTGAATCAGGTGACTGTGAAGAAATGGTATCCACTACTGAGGATCGATGACCTCTTTGACCAGTTGAGAGGGGCACAATGGTTCTCGAAGGTTGATCTACGATCAGGCTATCATCAGTTGCGAGTATGGGATGAGGACGTACTAAAGATGGATTTCATATGTCGCTACAGTTACTATGAGTACTTGGTGATGCCATTCGGCATGACGAACACCCCGGCAGTGTCTGTGGGGCTTAGGAACCGGATCTTTCAGCCCTATCTTGATCGGTTTGTAGTAGTCTTCATCGATGATATCCTTGTGTAATCTGCGTCTGAGGAGGAGCATGCGAGACACCTAAGGACGGTTCTGGACAAACTCTAAGAGCACCAGTTGTATGGGAAACTCTCTAAGTGTCAGTTATGGATACAAGAGGTCCACTTTCTGGGACACGTTATCTCAGCAGATGGTGTAGCAGTGGACCCAGCCAAGGTAGAGGCAGTGCTAGCATGGAAGCCACCCCGGAGCGGGACGTAGGTGTGGAGTTTCCTTGGGTTGGCAAGCTACTATCGGAGAATCATCCTTGATTTCTATAAGATTACAGCACCCATGATATCTTTGACCCGAAAGGGGCAGCCTTTCGTGTGGACCGAGAGATGCCAGCAGGCTTTCCTGCAGTTGAGACAGAGTCTAAAGAGCGCCCCGATCTTGTGATTACCAGAGGAGGGAATCGAGTACTTAGTATTCTACAACGCATCAGGAACTGGTCTTGGTTGTGTCCTAATGTATAGGCATGAAGTGATTGCATATGGCTCACATCAGTTAAGGCCACACGAGCAGAACTACGCGACCCGTGATCTTGAGTTTCCAGTGGTAGTCTTCGTGTTGAAGATGTGGCAGAACTACCTAATGGGCGATCGGTTTATCGTCTACTCTGATCACAATAGTCTCATATATATCTTTTCTAAGAAACAACTGAATTTCAGACAAAGGCAATGGCTCGAGTTTCTCCAGGATTACGACTTTGATATCATTTATCCTCCTGGGAAGGGGAATGTTGTGGTAGATGCTCTCAGTCGGAAATCTAGTTCACAGTTGTTGGATGAGGTGATGAGGCAGTTGGCCTCCTTACAGTTATCCTTCGTGGATGGAGATGATGGAGCTTACCTTCAATTGATGGTTGTTACCCCTCCACTCTTACAGCGAGTCAGGGAAGCACAACTCGAGGATGCTAGCTGTGGGACTCTACAAGCTCAGATATCCACAGGCGATGCTGCTGATGGATATTTAGAAGGTGGGGAGCACATTGTTCTTTTTAGAGGGTGTACTTTAGTACCAGGGATGTTGCTAGAGGAGGTTCTGAGGTAGTTCCCTACATCTTCTTTGGCGGTGCATCCGGGCATGGCAAAGATGCACAAGGACCTCCGACGTCAGTTCTTGTGGCTAGGAATTAAGAAGAGTGTGGCAGTGTTTGTTTCTCAGTGCATTCCTTGTCAGCAAGTAAAGGACGAGCACCAGGTACCAACGGGTTTGACTCAGCCCCTTGAGGTGTCAGTGTGGAAGTGGGATGGTATATCCATGGACATCATGGCGGGTTTACCATGTACGTCCAAGGGACATGATGGCATCTGGGTGGTCATTGATTGACTCACCAAGTCGGCCCACTTCCTAGACATACGGGATTAGAGTTTATTAGAGGGCATGGGACTCCTCTACATACAGGATATAGTTTGACTTCATGGAGTCCCATCCACGATCATCTCAGATCATGATGCTCATTTCACATCCCGGTTGTGGAAGGGATTGCAGGAAGCTTTTGGGACTCAGTTACACTTAAGCACAACGTTTCATCCCCAGACTGATGGTCAGACAGAGCGGATCATTTAGGTCCTTGAAGATATACTTCGAGCTTTCATACTTGACTTTGTTCATAGCTGGTAGGATCACCTACCACTGGTGGAAATTATGTATAACAATAGTTATCATTACACTATTGGTAAAGCACCATTCGAGGCTCTGTACGGGTGACCTTGCAGGTCACCACATTGCTAGACTGACCTAGGAGAGTCAGCACCCATGGGCCCAGAGATGGTGAGAGATTTTACAGATAAGGTGCAGGTCATCCAGGAGCGGATGAAGACTACACAGACTCGACAAAGGTCTTATGTTGACAAGAGGTGGAGGCCCTTGGAGTTTGAGGAAGGAGACCACGTGTTCCTTCGGGTCTCAACTCAATGGGGATTGCAGATATTTGGCTAAGGAGACAAGATATCTCTGAGGTTTATTGGCCCTTTTTAGATTCTTAATAGAGTTGGCAAGGTGGCGTATCACTTGGCTCTACCTCCTCAGATGGACCAGGTACACAACGTCTTCCATGTGTCGTAGATACGGAGGTACGTGCATGATCCATCACATATCATCGACTGCGGAGGGCATGCCATCGATGATGGAGAGACATTTGCTAAGTACCTAGTGGAGATCAAGGATCGGTAGTAGAAGATCCTTCATGGACAAGCTATTCCCTTAGTGCATGTCCGGTGGAAGGAGAGGAATCTCTAGGAGAGAAAGTGGGAGCTGGAGTCTCATATTCAAGTGCAGTACCCACATCTTTTTTATTAGCCCTTGTTTTGGATTTTCGAGGACATAAAATCCCTAAGGTAGGTGTGATGTAATGTCCCAGATTTTTCCATGTATTATTTTAATATTATATAGGAATTATTTCGAGACCAGGCTCTGAGACGGTGTGTAGTTCTGAGGACCGGTGAGCCCGGAACAAATGTTTGAATTTAATTTAATAATTAAATTATTCATGCATGCGGTTTTCCTGAAAAAGTGTAATAACACTTGAATGGGTTCTCGGATAAAAAACTAAGGGAACCATTGCATTGGGAACATCAGTTTTACCTTAGGCGATGCCTAGCATCGGCCGACACAGGTCGGTGGTGAAATCCAGTTTTTGGACAAAACCATAATAAAATATTTAATTAAAATGTTTTATTAAATCATGTTATGGAAAATATCTCTTGTCTTTTAAATAGAGATTTCACAGGGGGTCAAGGTTACAATTTCCATAACCCTGAATTTCCCTGGAGGCTCTGGAAAGCTCTGGAGAAAACCTCCCAATGTGGTGACGGTGGTTTTAACGAGATTTGCCGTCGACGACAACGCGACAACCAGATCTTCGCCAACAAACACCATGGATCCAGGTAGGATGTTTTCCTTTTGATTTTATTTTTCCCGTTCTTGATTCCTACGATGAACGCCGACTAATCTGCAAACAGATTAGCTCGCGGATCGATCGTTTTGCAGGCAGGCATGATTTGGGGTTTTATCAGGAAATCAATTACTCGACATTTTATAATATGTTGTTTGTTGAGATTTTGATCTAACGGCGACGAACTCGGATCCTCATGTACAACGATCAAGGTTCATCCCTCTTGTTTGATTCTTGTTTTTATCCCTCGTGTTCTTCATTGCGTTCTACGCATTCTTAGAAGAAATCGATCGTTGCGCATTCGTTTATTGGCGCAATGATCCGAGATTGTGGATCCAACCCCGGAGCGATGTCATGGAGGTGTGAAGACAGTTTCGGCAGGCAATACGGAGCGGATCGGGAGATACAGGTTTTTGGGAGTTTTTCTTCGGATGGATCATTAGAGGTTTTATGATCTGATTTAAGGACTGAAAACACCTGTTACAGTGTTCGGATGATGAAACGAACTAACCCCTAGAGTATCAGGGTGAGTGGACGAGATACCTTGGATCAAGAGGATCGGCCGCGGCGCGAGGAGGAAGACGGTATTTCTGCAAAAATCCCGACTACACACCGTGTAGTATGGGTTACATGGCGTGTGTTCGTCGGTGGGATTACCTGGCGTGTACTCTGGGAGTACACGGACACCGGAAGGGTACACGGCCAAGGACACACCGTGTATACACCTCCCCAGCCAGACCCGGCTAGATAAACGGGATACCCTATGTACTAGCACACGGGCAGGTGACCTGGGCAGAGACCGTGTACGGGCACATGGCCAGCGTACACGGAGTGAGCCCCAGGTGCTCGGACACGGCGTGTGATTATTCAAAACGCAGTGCAGTTACGTTCTATATGAAAAGACGAATGACATGGGCCGGTTACAAGGGATGTACCCAGAGTCAAGGAACATGGCGTGTACTTTTTCTACATGCCTCGTAGTTTGGTTTTACATAGACTAAACGGATGACACGGGCTGTTTACACGGGCAGTACCCAGGGTCAAGGAACATGGTGTGTAACCATACCACACGTCGTGTAACCTGTCTGAAATATCTTGAGATACTTGTCTTCTGTGACTCGGACTAGCTTTATTGGGGCCGATACCCATGGTCTTTCTCCTAAAGGTTTCCGGTATAATTTCTTACATACAGAAGTATAAACCCTTTAGTAGGAGTTCCAGAATAGAGTTGTTGGAATCACCTCTCTGAGACATGGAGTTGGATCCTCTATTCATTCTTGGAACCCTAGGAAGAGTTCTTGGTATCGACGTGACCAATTTTACCTGGGCACCGATCCTCTGCATAGTGGATTAGCTCAGACTGAGTTTTCAGAATCACCCCATGACTTGGCTGTGATCCTCATCTGAGAGTCATGTTCTCAAAGTACTTGTGGAGTGAGTTCTCCCAGAATGAGTACATCATATCTATCTCCTCAGACATAGGAGTATGTTCTCTTTATTACGTTCTTAGTGGAATCTTCGAGCTGGATCTTAGTGGTGGTCTCGCGATAGTGGAACGTGCATGCGTATATCTAGATATTCTTATTATATGTTCAGTAGACATATACTGTGTAAAGCTGACTATATCATTTCTTTGTGGTATTTTCCCTTTTTGTATTTCCTTTGTGGTTTCGGGGTGTCCTACTGGGTATTGTTATACTCACCCCTACACGGGCTTTGCTCACACGTGTCGTGTCTTGTGCAGACGAGCGAGCCTTTGATAGGATTCTAGGCGAACCAGGACCGGACGATACTCTGTGAGATCAGAGTGGCCGAGGTGTGTTCCTATGGCTATAGAATTTTCCATGAAATGAAAATTACTATTGCAAAGAGGAATTTTGTAGCTAAATTCATCATCAAGGGGAGGACAACCATGGTGGTTTACAACAAAAGATAAAACATTTTGCTCCTTGATCTTCTGGCCATGCAGAGGGTTCTCGTCGCTATCATCTGAAGATGATACATTGAGATCGACCGAACTGTCATGAAGCAAGCCTTCATGAGGATGAGTCTGATGGAGACCTTTGGAATTATTGTTCCCCCTATTGGTAAATAAGAGAGTAGAATCCTGAGTTGCAACAGATAATTGTCTGAGGGCTTCAAGAACTCCAACATAGAGCAAGGCCTTACTACAGATTGGCTCTTGATTTCTTGACTGTGATGGACGAGGCTTTTTCATAGATGCCTTCATACTCAATTTAGGAACCACTTGTTGACAAAAGTTTTTATTATGGGAAGGTGTATGTGCTTGATCAGGAGAAATAGTCACGTTAGGCTGATTATCTCCATTCAAATCGAGTGTATGTGTCTGACTAGATTGTTAGTATGACATGGGGGAGTATGCACCCACAACCATCTTGGACTAGAACAGAGGTTTGTTTCTGGTCCAGAGTGATATTTTTATGAGTCACTCCACTGGTAGGCAAATATTTGTATTTCCTTCCCTATGGTGCTGCGGAAGCGGTTATAATATTTTGATAGGCATCCAAAATATGGGCAGGGATTTGCTTCTGCTCTTTCACCATTGTCAGAATGTTCTTGTTGACATCAGCTACCGGAACAAGAATATACGTACATTACGTGCATAGAGTAGGTGTTTATTCTCGCTCCTATCCTCCTTTTACTATCATTGAATTCTGACAGAACTTAAGTGTGGGGGCAGAGAGTTGAGTCTGCTCCAAATTTTTCATCGGAGCTTTCTGATTGACTTCTCTGGGTGCTACCAAATGAGAATGTTGGCATGCTTGATAAATATTGGCAAGTGTATGTCCCTTTTGTGTATTCTTCATCATGTATAGTTGATGACTTTTCTTCAATACTGGCAGACGAGACTGCTGACAGAATTATTGATTGTAAACAGGTTTATGTCCCTACTTATCAGTTGCCACCATATTAGATTAGCGAGCTTCTTTGGTTGTAGTAAGATGAGACTACTGACTAGCTGATGAGTTATAAATAGGTGTATATGTCTGCCTATAACACTCCACCAGAATTGCCTGGAGGGATTGGTGTGTTACTACCAGACGAGTCTGCTGGGCAGTTACATCAGGACGGACAAGTGTATATGCCCACTCGTTATTTTCAATCAAGTTGGCTTGATGGACTTCTCCGGAGGGGGAAGAAGTAAGAACTTGCTCCCTGTTGACTAGATTTCTCCTCTGGTGGTTCGTCTTGCGGACTCGGGTCTGAGGGACCTGAGACGAACCCCTAAATGAGGTACCCTCATAATTTTTATGGTGCACTGCTGCATGAGTCTGGCGATGAATGTTGATGGGAGCCCTCGGGAAGGACTCTTGTCTCTTTGAATTAAGGCCTTGAGTGACCTTCTCATTCACCTCTCCATAATTTGGGAGGGATTGGTGATTGCATTCTAGGGATAACGACCTGAAACAGTTGGAAATGGTGGTTGGCACCACCTTCTTCTTGATCACTGGTCTTCACTATCCGGACAACTAGGGTAAATTATTGACTTAGAGGGATTGTCGAGCGGCCTACAGAGTCAGAATGGTACCATGTTGGTGGTATTCATTAACCATTGAATTTGAGACCCAGCGTTGAAGAAACTGAGTAGGTGATGTCGTCCTCATAGCAGATGAAGATCCAGCAGGAGTAATGACAGATGCATTCATAGGTGTGAACTTTAGAGATTCCATATCTGTAACGCATAGAGATCTTGGAAACAAGTGGATTTTTGATATAATATACATAATCAAGATAAGTTTGGCCACTACATATTTTTGATGAGCACATATGTTATTTTTTTGGCCCTCTCATTGAGTTTAAATAGGGGCTTAACAAACAAGTAAGACATCATTTTAACTTGGTTAAAGATTCACGTCGGGTTCACCATTTTTGTTTCTTTTGGAAATGGGGATGACCTTTTTTCTTTAAGGTTCAAACATTCCAATCGGTTTCTAACGGGTTTATTCGTACAATCGGAAACATCCAATGATATTATATCCATTTGGACCTACTTTCCAAAGGTTGGTGCTCATTAGTTGTGGACCTATGAGGCTTAAGAATTTGCATTGGTCGAGAGGATGGGAGTTCAGACACATCACACCTTTTTTGGGCGGAATTATTGTCTACTCTGGGACTCTCTTATAGATTTGAGTTATGTTCGTGAATCCCTATTAAATTACCAAGTATGAAAATGATCATTCCTTTAGATATGATAACGAATTTTTGATATATATGAGATATAGAGAATCTTTTATATGTATTTGAGGTTCTTCATTGATAGAGAATCATCTGTATTTGTTAGATATTCTTAGTCAATGGTATACTTCAACACATTATATAAAAATCTCTTGGTCATTATGATAACCATATTGGTTTTAAACCCACTTAGTGGGGCACTTGATGTTTATTTTCATTCAGAAGGACATGGATTATTTAAGAGTTGGGATAGTACCCACAGATGGGATACCTATGTATCCTTGTTTAGAAAAGGAATCAGAACCCACGTAGTTAGAGTGAATAAATATGGAGTTTATGCATGATTGATGACCCAAAGAAAGATGTCATAATTACTTTTACGCTCTAAGATCACGTGAGTCATGCTCGGTGTGAGAAAAAAAAGGTATTAGTAAAACTTGACGATTGTTCCACGAAATATGCAATCATAAGAAATAATGTGGGTCTTATGTATGTATGACTACCCAAGATAGATGAGGATTGGGATTTACATCAGGGAAGAAACTCGGGAACAAGGTCCATAAAGGAATATAAGCTTTATGGAGATTTGGAGACTTAACATAGGACTTAATCCTGAGAAGGATGCCCAAATTAGAGGGGACTTGTGATTGGGTTTCATTCCTAAGAAGGAAGCCCAAATAAAAAAAATTGAGACTTGGGCCCTACTCCTGAGAAGGAGGCCCAAGTTAAGGGGATTTGAGAATTAGGGCTTACTTCTGAAAAGGGGGCCTAGGTTAAGTGAAATTATGACTGGGGCTTACTCATAAAAATGAGGCCCAGGTTAAGGGAATTTAGAATTTGGGGCTTACTCCTAAGGGGGATTCCCAAATTGGGGAACATGGGGATTACTCCTAAGGAGGATGCCCCTATATGGTAACTTGGGGATTACTCCTAAGGAGGATACCCAGGTTAAAGATCTTGTGACTAGAGATTACTCCAGAAAAGGAGGCCCAGTTTAGAGGAAAATTATGATTGGGGCTTACTCCTATGAAGGATTCCCAAATTAAAGATCTTCTTATCTTAAAGAATGAGGTTGAATGAATGAAATCTCTAGCCTTAGTGACATAAAGTTATGAAAATCTTGAGGTTTTGAGAGATGTTCCACAAAATTCTATTCAGATAATGAAAACAACAAAGGAAACATGCCCAAAATGTCTTTGAAAAGGGTTTTGAAGGCTAAATCCTGAATAGGTGAGGTGGATTTGAATAAAAGAGTTGTATAGGTAGGAGGGGCACCCAAAAAGAGATAGGTGTGCAAGTCCTATTTGGGAGTGCAAGTCCTGGTTGCGCAAGTATACTTGTGCGACATGGGTTTACTTGGGTGAAAGTTAACCAATAGGGTAATACATGGGTGAGACTTTGCTCAATCCCTTAGTGTTATCCCTAAAGGCTTCCAAAAGGGTGGCGTGCAAGTTCTGTTGAAGGGATAAAGTGGCGCGCAAGTGTCTTGATTTCCTTTAAGGGTAGACACTTAGGTGCACAATTGTTGATTAATTTTAACACTTAGGCATTATTACCCCTCTTTAGATATTCCATTCTAGGTAAGATATTACATTACAAGTGTTTGGAAGACTTACAAGTATAGACTAGGGTGCCGAGAGCTTAAATATGACTTTTGGATTTTTCTTCCACAAAATGGGGGATCCACAAGGGGTATTTATAGGCCATTGAGGATCTTGGTTGAAAATAAAATAGGGAGTGCAAGTCACATGTGCGACCAATATGCGGTAAGAAATTATACATGCACAACCATGGTGAAACTTGCGCGACCCATGCTTAATGAAATCATGGTTCATGCCTTTGTCAATTTTTTATGTTCTTTCAAAGGATGAATCTCTTTGTACTTAAGGTATTCCCTTTTCCATTCATTAGACTCTGTGACAGAAAGGAGCATCAACACATTTCAAAAATAAAAATAATAATTAAATAGTTGGATCACAACACTACTAATATGGTGGTTATGTTTATCAGATTTAAATGGTTGCTCCCTGGAGATTAAAATCCCTTGATGACATTGATGAAGGTAATTGTTTTGGATTTGTTTCTAAAATTTAACGCATATTTATACTTTTATTATCACTTATTATTAAAATTATATTTTTAAACTAAAATGATAAAGTATTGGTTTAAGACAATATAATATCATTTTATTTAAAATTCATAGTGCATAATAGGATAGGTGTTTCTTTTCCCTCCATTAAAAATAATCATGTCAGTTTTTGTATTGGAGTAGGTGCCTATAGAATCATTTTTATTATACAACATGGATTTATATTTTCTCCATAAATACACACATTGGTGTGTGTATAGAATTTAATTTATATGATAAAGTTAAATAAAGTACTCCACTTTAATATAGTAGAGGATCATAATATTTCTTAGACTATGGAGACGGTGGATGGTGAAGGATGATCACTTTGTAGATAGATATGAGAGATATTTTTGGTTTAGTTTTGGTTTCTATTTTAGATTTATGTACTTTGACCTATTGGAAATTTCCATATTTTTTATCCTCAAATTTTTCATTTTTGATATTATGTATGAATGATATACCCCTTATTTATATAAAATGATGTTTTTTTATATAATTTTTTTATTTCAAGTTATGGTTGGTAGGTTTTATTATTTTCTTTTAATTCATATATGAGTTGGGTGTTATTATATTCTTGGTTTTAAATATATCCTCTAAATGTTTATTAAATAGGAATTATTATTCTATCTTATTTAATCTTAATATATGGTTATTGGTATTAATCATTCAATTTTTTAAAATTTAACGTGGTTGAAATCATTCCTAGTGAATGGTTGATAACCATGGCACTTGTTTTCATTCTATAGATATATGGATTGTGGATTACGCCTTGTGATGGAATTAAAATAGTGAAAAGATAGGATTACTAGGTTCCTTTATAAGATTTCTCTCACATTATGTTTTTTATAAAACCCTATTTTCAAGGGAGGAGGGGAAAATGAGATTTTACTTTCAGATACTTTTCATATCAATTACCGAATGTAGTCACCTATGGATTTTACTTTTATATATAAGGTTTCCTTTGATGATTTAATGATTGAGTGAATACCCAACAATGTATATATTTAGTTTGTATATATAAAGGATCCAATTTAAGTGGGAAATATTAATTAAGAGTGACATGTAATA
This sequence comes from Viscum album, assembly GCA_963277665.1. Classification (NCBI taxonomy): domain Eukaryota; kingdom Viridiplantae; phylum Streptophyta; class Magnoliopsida; order Santalales; family Viscaceae; genus Viscum; species Viscum album. Next base: position 1,706,867,151 of record OY728138.1, on the reverse strand, counting down.
ACACTTACCACATATTGTGATAACAATCAACATATATTGTGATAACCATTTTACACATACACACTTCTCCAACATATATATTTATTTCACTCCAATCTATATATAAAAAACTCATATCACATGTATCTATAAGACTATATTTCATATTGAAATAAGATTATATCACGACCGAATATATATCACTTTAGTGCATACTTCATTCAGTTTTGTGCCTACTCTTATAGCACATTTTTTTGTGGATTTCATTCATATCTCTAAATACTCAATTTATAAAACATATAAAATTAATACATCTATAAATTTATAAAAATAGAATATCCATAATAAAATTATTTAAATTTTGAAAAATATATATTAAAATGAATGAAAACTCTATTAGAATTTACAAAATATTTAAAAAAATTAAAAGCATAAAAATACCCAAAAATTCATATAACTGAAGGCTAAATTTTTTGTGATAATTTTAACAATAAAATGTATTCAAGTTTAATAGGAATATTAATCTATAAATTCATGTTATTCAAAAATATATGTTTGAGTTAACATATATTATATGTTTTACTAATATATAATATTGAAAAATGTTTTGTGTCTTAAAAATATTATATGTTAAAATATATAATGTGTTTGAAAATAAATGTTTTAAATTTAAAAATACTATTTATATACAAATAAAAGTATTTCTTCACTAATATTACGTTTTTTACTAACATGATAAGTAAGTAAATATTTTTTATTTTAACAAATGATATATGTAAACAAATATTATGTGTCTGTATATATGTTATGTGATATATAAACACAATTTTAATTCCAAAAATATTCAAATATTCAATTTTTAATAAAAAGAATATTTTTAATTAATGTATTTTTTAATATATTCATTTAAATATTTTTTTATCATTCATGGAAATAGAATCATGATTGAGGAAAATTTTAAAAATATTAGGCCTAGATTACCAAAATATGTTTCCATTAATGGAAAATATTTTTATTAAGAAATATGATTATGACACTAATTTAATAAAAAACTGATTTCAAAATTGTGACCTCATTTCCAGTTACAAACTGATAGAAATTTTGATCAAAAGAGATTATGATGGATAATTAATACGATGAAAGAATTTCAAAGAAAAGATAATAGAAATGAAGATAAATAATAATGAAAATAATAGAGTCCAAAGTCATCATTTAATTATTATATCAATATATACAAACACAACAACCACAAAAAAATTTGTATAAAATCAACGGTGTGGATTAATCCTTATTTTATAATAAATTTTTAATTCATAAGATTTATAATATAGGTAGGATATTTGGGGTTTAATGGCCATTGTAATTATTATCCATATGAATAGAACCCATGAGGATCAGAAAGCCTTGAAATTATGACAATAACCAATTATTCTATAACACACACCCTTAGATGTCATTAATTTCATGAAATATTATATTTCATTCAAATAAAAAAATATGTTTGAAAAATAATCGAAGAAAAAAATATTTCAGGATAATTTTTTCTGATTAAAATCATTATTTGGAAAATATTCTTGGAAAACCCAATGAAGTGATAAATGATTAAAAAATTCCAATAATAGTGCTACTAAGATCACTGGGTATGAGTCGGTGTGGAATATGGACTCATGAATGACTCCCTATATGCAAGAGGCAATAAACTAGTGTAAATAGACTCAGTCATATAGTGGGGATATGATTCCCTCAATATCAAGTAAACAAAAATAATAAACATAGAGGAAGAAATAATAAATAAATAACCATTAGAAATAAACGTGGTGTAAGATAACAAATAATATCAAAATATAATATATTAAAATGAGATATCATAAAAAATACATCGAGTCAAAATGATACTAACATGTGATAAATCAATAATATAAAATAAACAAAGGATTAATAAAATAGAAGAGGAATAGAATGAAAAAATCAGAAAGTATGCCCCAATATAACCTCAATCCCAATATAAATATACAGGTATATAATCATGTCCTTTCCCATGGTAGGATATCTAAAAACAAAGCCTTCATTTTTACTAGGGATCCCATGCAGGGTGTTTGTAATACCACTCAGTAGGAAAACATCAACATTTCCTTATCATAAGTTCAGTATATATGTGAAAGTGTTTTTATTGACAAAATAATAATATAACAAGAATATAATTCTTGTTGGGACATCATGCACTTTCTTGGACACCACAAACCCTGGCCATACATATTTCAACTCAATGCCAAAAGGAATATTTATTTCAAGTCTTTGTCACATTCTAGATTATAACTGATACCCTCTCACCTAAGGTACATCCCTATATCAAATATAAAGTCATATCCCACATTAGGTTCCCAGATAAAACCATATTACTGAGGGGTGGTTTCATGTTAGTTCCCAATCCATCTCTTATTACTTGGGGGACTTCATACATCAATTCACAAACCATCCCATCTCACTCAAGGGAGGTTTGACATTAGTTCTCACACCATCATTTCTCACTATGGAGTGGCCACAAAGTAGTTCTCAAATCATCTCCTCTTACTCAAGGGAGGCAACACATTAGTTATCAAACCATACCCTCTTACACTTTGGAGGTATTCATAAGGATCCTGAGGGATATATTGTCAATTATATTAAGAAAATAAATCATATTAAAACCCTAATCACGGACCTCCATGATAAGATAAATTAAATACATGATATAAACTAAAACGAATAATACTATTAACACATAATTTATATCATAGATGCATAGATAACACCTTCTAATATGTTTTTTCTGCCGATCACTAGAGTGGTATATGTAATCCTATCACCTTCCTAGGTATACATAGGATAACCAAATATTTTTGAAACATAAAATGGGATTAACTCTTCCTCCACTATGCGTTACAATCTCCGGATGTGAAGGATGAAAAAGAAAATATATAATGGATCATAGAGTATTGACTAGACAAACCTCTACATTACTACCATATAATGGTAGTGTGGTTTATATAGAACCCGAGGAAAAACCTATTTCATTGTGTCTATTATCTCATTTTATTTATAATGCAAATTAAAACCTTAGTCAATACATTCATATTATGAATTAATATCTCTTAGTGTTGCATATCATGTAACACTTCCTATTAATGATAGATTGTGTGGTTTATTCATCCCAAAATTAAAATTTTATCATTTTATATCCAATTATCAAATATGGTAGTAAGATATCATGAATACATTAATCTCTATCATACACTATTCTAACATATACTCGATAAAGGGATCTTATGAATATCAGAATACATTTTTGATAGTATTCCCTTAACCCTTTTCTTAAGGATATGTTGGAATAAATGTATTCTCAACATTAAGCATCAAGGCATACCATATCCTTCATTATTGCACATTTTTTAATGCCTTAAATTATTTTTTCAGTTTCACCATATATTGTATCATATAAAATGACATGTGAAATCTTATCAAAAACTCTATTTTAGATATCGTTCAAATCACTATTGGAAATATATCTTTAACATCATCGTGTATCACATCAAATGAAATACCTTATAAATACCCATCAAATTTTTTTTAGATAAACTCTAAAACACTTTTAGACTATCTATATAAGTTAAATTTAAACTCCATTAAGTCATCCACAATGTGTGGCCACATGGGGGCTTATAACATTGAAAAAATAAATGAATATCTAGATCCATAAATTTAAGTAAAGAGATGCCTCTATAAAATCATTCAATATACTCATGTTATAAAGGGATTTAGTGTGATTTCCATCAAACACATGTAGCTTTATAATTGTGTCCTCCATTTTACATTAGATGCAAGTATTTATTCTCATAGGTTCCTTTTTTGTAAGAAATATAGTGATTATAGAACATAAGGTTTGTCAGTCCAATATATCCAAATCAAATATTCTCAATCCTCTGAGTATATTCTAACAAATTAAATGAAAACAACACATCTAATTCTCTTTTATGAATGATCACATCACATAACCCTCATCCAAATAGATAAATAAATCATAGATATATTATTGGTGTGGTGGTACAATCCTAGTATATATCAATTAACAGCTCAGAAATCAAACTCTTCATAAAAGAGGATAACTGTAACACCCCAATATTTTAGAAAATATTTTTCTAAATTAATTCTATGTCTGGTGGCTTCCTCTACATGCAAAAAAACTAAAATGAGTCATGGAATATTTGATGAACTATTACCAAACCCATGTGTTTTCATATCATGATAATTTTATTAAAATTTTCATAAACATTCTAAACGAATTACGGTGATGCTCTATACAATATTTTTCACTCATTAGGAGACTCGGTTAAAATTGGAAGATGAAATGAAATGAGTGGGCTACTCATGAAACATGGAAATAGAGTGAATATGGGTGGTGAGACTTGTAGGTGGAAGCATTATATATTACTATAGATGTGAATTTCTATGCCAAAGTGTATATAAATTGAATTCATGTATGAATAAAAAATGCACACATGTGTATGTGATTTCAAACAATTCATGCATACTATATTCATAACACTATATTAATTTTGTTAATGTATAAGATGAATGAGGGGAATAATAAATTGAAAATAGAAGTAATGCATATTGTAATTTCATGCATAATATAATGTATTAATATATTGTTGAAAAACTATAGAATGTAGGATTTAAATGATATAAATGGCTAAATTGAAATATAATGATTGATAAACTCGATAAGTTTTTAAGATTCGTTAATAATACGAAAACATATATGAAAGTATTTAAGATTTTAAGTGACCATTCCTAGGTGTTCCTAACCTAATATAAGATCACATCACAAATAATTAAGTGACTGTGATCCCCCTATATGTGAATGAAATGGGAACCCTTGCTCTCACACTTCTATAATTGGTATAATGACCATGAGTTTCTCCTTCAACCAACTATAAAGCAATAAAACAAAGTAGTTTCATTTATCAATTCCACAGTGAAATCCAAATATGAAACTCACAAACCTAAAATAGATTAAAATAACCCATAAAATCCTACAATAAAGAAAAGGTGAGAACCAATAAAATACAAGGACATTTCCAGTAAATTAGTGAAACCCATAAGAGTTTCATGTATATTGAAATGAGTACTCGTAAAAATATACAACCTAATTAGATGAAACATGGTGCATGTAATACATGGTAAAATAATGAAAATTCATAGGAGACCAAATGACACAGAAAATTGGGGGAAAGTCTTATCCTAAGGCCACCCTATGTGGTCCATCGTCTCCCCACGATGATGATCATGTTACCCTAAATTCTAGATAGATTATGTTGATTTTTGGGTAACATTAGTAAATACCTCTAGGGTGGTGCCAAAAATATTTCTCAGTATAGGCATCAAAAACCAACGTCTCAATATAGGTAACACTTTTATTAGGCAAGATTGGATCCTTCATCAGAATAGTGGTTTTATGGACTATGGTAAGATAAATGAATGGTATTTATGGGGGTTCCTCGGGCATATTTTCCATACTATTTATATTGTAATCATGCTCTATATGGTGGTGGGAAGGATAATTAGTGGTCATGCTGGATCTAGTGTATGAGTGCCTCAATGAGATGTCCTCTAAAAGGTTTTCTCAAAGAAACTGGCTGGGGTAACCTATGCATGGAAAGTGTCTCATGGTGGGATGTATTATATTTATGAGTGTGTATGAAGTGGGATACAACTGAGTGGGGGGGATAAGATGGTGTAGGCACCGTGATAGTGTGTTGTAGAAGCATGGGTGGGTCTCTAAAAGAAATCTCTATTCCCATAAAAATACAGTTGAGTGTTGGGAAGTCAAACTATAATGTGGTGCTAAAAAATTAGTCACACTACTCAGGTAGAATAGAATGATATAGAGCATAATCAAAATTAGGCACAAATGGAATCAAGGGAACTTTGGGATGATAAATGGCATGTGATAAACATAGAGCACCATCATCAAAAGATGAAGAATTATCATAATACTTAGTCAAAAATCAGGTTTAGAAATTTAGTTCTGTCCCAAGAACTTGAAAATGTGAAAAAAATGAAAGATGTTAGTTAAAGGTAGATGAAATCAAATGTTGGAAAAACATGAAATATAATTCAGGGAAAATAAATGAAATATGTGAGATAAAAATAATTATATGTATTTGAAATAAATTAATTATATTAATGACAATATGAACATGTTTTATATTTAGTGGAATGATGTTAAATAAACATGTACAAGGGGAAATGAAGTAAAATAATCATAAATGCATATAAGAAATACATACAGGTAAATTGTATGAATTTTAGGGTGTAAAAATAAAAGAAAAAGAAAAAGGACATAATAGTTGGGTGAGGGGGATTTAATACACCAGAAAAGTTGGTTAAAGATCTTTCCATAGACAAATAGTGGGAACTATATAGTGGCATAAGTTGATAATACCATTAATTACTTTATGGAAGACATGGAATATCCTAACATATAGTCATGGATGTCTCCAACCTGAGAATAACATTCCACTCGATCTGTCATAATGTTTCCTGTGAGGGGTACCTGATTAACCAACACAATTCTATCCTACATTTCATTATGTAAAACCTAGATATTTTTTATATTAGGTAAAATAATCAATCGAGTATTGTAAACATGAAAAAACATTATAATGGTATGTTGAGGATCTGTTTTAATGAGATGTCTATTGGTTATGTGATTTTTTACACAACTACATACTTAGGAATGGCATTTGATTATAATTTTTTCACAAATAAACATAGAGATAATGAAATAGTTAATAAAAACCCCTATAATATATAATAGTGCTAGTAATAATAGCTCCTTCCAAGAGATAAAAATATCAATTATTTTTATTCTTTAATAATCCTCTGATTTATATAAATATATTTTCTTCCTTTCTATTATTGAAAGAAGATATAGAAACTTAAAATAGATCTAGAAAATATTTTAGGTAAAAAATTCAATTGGATTTCTAATAGGAAACAAATCTTATAAGGAAATCAACATGAATGTGATGGTAATAAGTTGAATTTTTTTTTCTTTCGATGTAGTTTTGAGAGAGTCAAATTAATGAAATAGAGTATGTGATAGTGTATTAAGAACCAAATTATAGTCCAATATCACTTGAAACCATCATTATTGTAATAATTAAATTATCACTGATGAGTCATTAATTATACATTATCTTAATTAAGAAGAAATGTTAAATTTATTTTAAATTTACCATGTCACCAATTTAAAGGAAAATGACTAAAACTGACTTCCACCAGCCAACAAACAAAAATATCCTACATCCCATCAACAATAAAACTCTAAATTCATTACATAAACATGGGGAATGGACGCCAAATGATCTAAATACATATCTATCATCATAAAAATATTGAATTTATCAATTTTTATATTTTTAATGGATGTAGGAACAATAAATAACTCAATTTAATGAATATACACTAGAGAAATGCAATCCATAAGTAGTACCATTCATGGTGCCTAACTTACCTACTAAAAATATATACAGTAGGAATCATAGGCTTCATTTAGTTTCATTTTCAAAAATTCTATTATGTAATTTGTTATAAAATATTTTGGATAGTATGATAAAATCAAAAAATATTTGGTTCACATCATCTTGCAATTTCATTTTTGAGTTAAAGATAAAAGTTTTTTTGTTTTTTTAAAAAACACTCAATTCCATGTTAATTTTGAAATAAAATAATTCCATTTACATCATAAAATAAAATTTTAATAAAATTTAAATGATGAAAAAAAATCTAAAACTAAATGCACAACTAGATTTTCATTGAATGAACTTGACCTGTTGGGATTAAACTAGGGATCTATTGATCTAAACTCTCCCCCTCATTCACTCCCTCCATCTCTATTTCAATCCCTCTCTATCCCTCCCTCCCTCTCTATCCATATTTCTCCCCCTATAATAATAAGAAAATTCAAAAAATCCAAAACCAATAGATTTAAAACCTACCTTTGAAAAATAGTTACACTAATTGGCTGATCAAATCTCAAAAACCCTTGGTATTCCCTTATAAGAAAAACTTCCATTGAAAAATAGAGAAATAATAATCAGGAATTTCACCCAAGTTAATGGACGGTAGAAATACATGTATTCATTAATATATATAAAATAAATAGTTAAAATGATTGTCTTCTATAATGTTATAGTGTGTTGTAGCGGCAGCCTTGACATTTGGAAAGAATCAATCCCACTAGTTTTGCTCGTTGAATGAAAAACAAATCAATCTTAGTCAAAATAAGATGTAAAAAATGAAATAAAATTCAATAAAAAAAGAAATAAAATACATATGCATGTATAATACCCTGAGATAAAGAGATTTAACAGGTGGTAAAGGTGGAAGATAAAGGTTGATATGGAATGGGAGAGGCAGAGATGGAAGTTGACTTACTTTAAACTAATTTTATAAAATATAGGAGTTGTCAATATATAAGAATAAAAATCATTAATAGAATTAAATATATTTCAGTTTTTAAAATATTATAATAATATAATTTATTTTTTAATTTATGATACAATATTTGTGGAAGGAAATACTTCATATCAATTTTTAGATAACATTATGGTATAAATAATTCTAAAATCTAAAAATCTAAACTCATTAAAATAAATCATAGAAAAACAATTGAATATACACCAAATTCAGTAACAAATAATTATTAATCATTTTTTTGAACAGTGGTAATCCCATGGAATATTATCTAAATGTTTACTGGGATGTATAATAAAATTTATCCTAACTATACATCCCCTGATAGGGAAATTGACATTTTAACTATAAAATAAAAAATGTTTTGTGTATTGAATAAAATAACCCAAGTGAAGACAATGTTTGAATAATAAAGATATGAAATGATTAATAAATTATTAATTCTATTATATGAAATCCAAAAAAGTTATGAAAGAACATATTTTATAATTCTTATGTTACAGTATTCATGTGGAAATTAATTTGAAGAAAACTTACCTCAGCGGGTATGTCATGTTATATATATTTCATTGTTAAATGGAATCAAAAAACATGGAATCTATAAAATTTCTTATTGAAATCAATTTGGTAATTATGATATATATATAAGACTAGTAATCAACGGGGCATGGATATTGAAACTAATATAATTTAGTGTGAGAAACTAGAAATAGTAGTATTTCATGACTATGAAGTAAAAAATGGAAGGATAGAAATAATGATAGTGATGTTGAGTATGACTTGATACTATAAATAAAAGGTAAAACATTTTAGGTAATTCTAAAATTTTATGAATTTTTATCAAACCATTTTATAATATTTTTGTAAATTTTAAATTAGAATTTATTATTTATGATATTGGGTTTTTGAAAGTATATAATTACATTTATTCCACTAAGTGTGGTATAAATAATTATAAAATATGAAACTCTAAACTATTTTGAAGAAATGATAGAAAAAATATTAAATATGTAATGAATTGATAAAAAAAATTAATTATCAGTTCTTTGAAAATTTAGAAACGCATGAAATATTATCATAGTTTTTTTAAACATGTACAATACCATCAACAGAACTATGTATCACTTTATAGGGAAATTATCATTTATAACTAAAAAATAATCAAATGTTTAGTGTACTAAAAACAATACCCTAAATTAAGGTCTTGTTGGAACACTAAAAATATGAAATGATTAATAAATCCATAAATGTAATATATAAAATCCAAGAATGTAGGGAAGGAATTGATTACAAATTTTTTATGTAATAGTATTCATATGGATAGTGATTGGATGAAAACGTACCTCAGTAGGTATGTCACCCTTTATAGAATTTTTTTTACAAAAATGGAATCTCTAAATATGGAATATATATAAGGTTTGATAGAAAACACAATGGGATCTAAAATGTAGATATAAGGAAGAGAATAAGTGGATTTATGGATAGGTAATGGAACATATATTAGAGAAATGACACACATATATTAGTATTTATTGAAGACAGAGTAAAATATTGAAGGAGAAAAACCATACAATTTAAACTTTGAAAGACACCGTGTTGTATATAAAAGATAAAACATTATAAGGAATTATAAAAATTATGAGAAATTTAGTGAAACCATTTTATAAGATTTCATAATATTCTCACCACTTTCATTAAGAAAATATTTCAATGTTGATTTTTTCAATATTGACATATAATCTATATGTTATGATATGAGAAAATTACAAATAAATTTTTTGTAGAATCTATGACAAAAAAGAATATCACAAATCATATAAAATAATCTAATGTATATATATTAATATATAATAAAAAGACTACAATAGATGCAACCCACTTTTCAGTATTGATATATCCTATGTCAATAATGTAACAAATAAAATACATTTAGGGAATTTATCAATAATTTACTAAACTAAATTGTTGTTTCATTAATCCTCTATAATAAAATTTAACTAAAGTAGTTTTTATGTTCATTAAATGAAACTCAAACTATAATTAAATTTTAAAAATATAAAACCTTCTCTTTGTAAAGGAATACCAACATTGATGATATCACAAAATAAAAAAGAGATAAAAAATAAAAAATGCTATTATCTAGGTGTTTACACATACCACTACTAAAATTAAGATAAACTCCAGAGAACATTTAAGCCCCACAAATTTCCCTTTGCTGAAATTCCATGGAGGAGAAATAGACAATTCATAGAAATAGCTCAATTCAAAAGGATATATATAAAAAACTATTATAAAAATAATATAAATGAGAAAAATTATAAAAGAAATGATAAATTCTAATAAATAAACTTGTGTCATATATAAAGGATTAAATATTGAATCAACAAACATGAAATCGTAACCACAAAAAACCGAAACAGAGAATGAAAAATATTAGAATAATTATTGAAAAATAATATACATTTATGAAATAATCAGTCTTTTGTGGTATTAAATTAATTCCTAACCTCTCACATGAATCATTAAAAAATCACAATTCCTTGATTGATAAGAAATATATTGAAAAAATGAGTAAAATAATTGAATATTACTCATGGAGAACATATATAAAATCTCTCCAAATTGGATTCACTTCGAGGTATGAGACCACAGGGTATGCATTCATAATTTTAGCACCTGGAAATGCATCAAAAATATACATACAAATGTAGTTAAAATAAAAACATTAGAATAATGTCTAGTATAATTGAAATTTCAATGTATATGATCTAAATATATATCTAATTTTGAATATTTTACACAAGTATTCTGAAAATGTACTCCTAGAATGAAACATCAACTCAAAACGTTGCTCAAATATGAAAATAAGATAAGTGGGCCCGATCAATTGCATGAGAAGAAATAATATAAAGAACAAAATCATCAAAAGACTATGATTAAATTTTAGTTTATATATATAAACTCTTCACATAATATATCAGAATCATGTTATAAAATTTATACATTACAAATAGACTAAAATTAAAAATGAACCGAGAATAATTATAATCTACATAACATATAAAAGGCCTCATAAACTATACTAGTACATAGAATGTGGAACAGATTCATGTAAAATTTATTATTTAATAATTAAAACATAATCAAACCATAAACCATGAGTTTTTGGATTCATGTAAATATATCATTAATTAAAATAGGTCAAAATCAAGAAATAAGATGGTCTAGTTGGTATTTGACTCGCCTATATTAGTCGTAGAAGGGATCACTACTAGTGGATGGACAAAGAGAAGAGGAGATTGGAAATCATAGGAACCCTAGTTGTTGTGAATAACATGGGTATTTAAATGGAAGAAATACTTTTTCAAAGAGAATTTTAGATAATGGTATGTGGATGTTGGTGTATTCCATGTCCAGATCTTCAAGTGGATCTCTTGTGTCAGGTCATTGATCGACGGAATTGGTGGGTTTTGCGGCACGTTCAACATTGCCAGAGGTATTTGTGGTTTAGACTTACAGTAAGGTGCATCAAGGTGTGTTTCCCATGTATCTCTCCATTTGAATTTTTTTATGTAGATCCTTGATGGAGTGGAGACGTTTTCACGACGACGATGATGATGATTGTGTGTTGGTGGTGATGGTGATGGAATCTCTTTTGCGTTGATAGTTTCCTTGGTTGATGTTGTGTTGTTTCATGTTTCATTGTCGTTTAAGCTATCTGTCGCAAATGATGGACTCTGGTGGAATATTTCTGGTGTTTTGGTCAGATGTGTTGATATGGATATGGTGTGATAAATGCATGACTCATGGTGGGTATGAATTGATGGTTACGTGATATAAGGTGGTACTTCGATCAATGACTAATGTTGACGTAGACGACATGTAATCTGAGAATGGTTGGATTTTTTGAAATTTGAATTTGAAACTTTTTTTTAGAACTCATTTTCGGATTCATTTATGGTGGATTGTGGGGTTTTCTAATCTAGTAGGGTATCAGTTAAGGTTCACACATAGACTTTAAATGTGTTTTTTCAAAATAAAAAAAATATGGACTATATCTTAGGAATGAAAAAAATCATAGTTAATAAAAACAACCCACAACAGTTGAAATTGGAGGGTTATGTGAGAAAATAGAAATATTTTAGGGTTGTGACTGCTACTTTATTTTAGGGATGTATAGTAGTCTAAGGGTAGATGCTATTGAAACTAAATATTTTACTTGATCGGTTAGGTTTTATGGAATGAGTAAGTCACTGAAATCGAAGGGAAGTGTGGGAAATAAAATGAATCCTGAATAATAAGATATTTTTTATTAATAAAATTTAATAATAGTAAATCTTGTAGTATATAAAAATAATTTAATTAATTATAAATTCATACAATATATGATTTAGAACACTTAAAGTTTTAAAAAGTAATTTTTCAATAAAAGTGGGTTTTATTTTATATTATTTTTTAATATAAAATCTAAATGTATAAATTATAGAATTTGAAAATTGTCAAATATAATTCATATTTTAATTATTTATATAAATTTTATCATAATATATATTTTTAGTTTCTTTAATAATTATTGTTTAAGTGAATATGGAAAAATTCATATTTACCAAAATTGAAAATTTTCGGGATTTATATATATATATTACATATAAGTTTATAAAACCCTTTAATTTATTTAATATTTATTTATGGATTAATATATGAATTGTAAACTATAATTTTGATCTTATAAAACCTATATTCAATGTTTTGGTACATTAGTACCATTTCATTCGAATTTAAGAATTATTTTTAGTCATATCATTTAATTAAATGATTTAAGGTTAATATTTAGTTTTATCTTACTTTTGACACCACATAAATATTATTTGAAATCAAATAAACCAATTTATATCAATAAATTTAATTAAATTGATAAAATTTATAGAACATGAATTTTAATATTAAAATAATCTTTTTATAAAAATGGATTTTATACATCATGTGCGTTAATATTAAAATTAAAAATTGTAAGCATTAAATTTTTTTTTGATCAAAATCTTATCATATTTTATATTTAAAAAATTACACTTCTTAGTAAGTAAAATATTATTTTTAGGTATAAAATTATGTTACCAAGGTATATATTAGTTACCGATAAAAAATAGTTATATTTAAAAGAATGATAGGTTTATGAATATTGTGTTTTTTAAATTAAATAGATATATATTAAATTATGACTGCACTATTGTATTTATAAATATATAAAAAAATTAAACTAATTTAATTTTTAATAAATGTCAAATAATAATAACACTTAAATATTAAAATGAATTTTCTACAAAAACAGTTTTTAATCATGTTATATATTTTAATTTAAAAGTAAATTTTATATAATTTAGAAAATGAATTACATTTTATGAAGTCCAAATTCATACTTAGTTCATTTTTAATTTTTCAATATGGTTCATTTTATATTTTTTGTGATAAAATACTAAAAATAATTAATATTTAATTAAAATTAATTAGTGTTAAAATGCGTAATCTAATGTGGCTCCAGTTTTAATAAATATATTTGAAAACTAAACATTCTAGAATGAATTTTTTAGGTTTTAAATTCATTCCTACATGGCTAAAAACCATTTTCACACATAACGATTTGGAAATAAAAATCTTACCACTTTCCAAACATTCTTTTCAAAAAATATTTCCATTTGATTCACGTATAAAAGGTGCACACTTGCACCCTTTTCAATACTCACCTATAGTTCAAAAATACCAAGAAAATATACCCATATTAATTGTTATAGATACCCTCCACACGTTTTTAGACTATATCCCCAATATAGTGCCTCTAGTCCTTTATTTCAGAATGATCTGTCAAGAGAAGGTCCAAATTATTAAGGCAAGTATTACTTACCATTTTATATTGTTCCATTATCCTTCATATCCATCGTCCTCCTAACCATTCTAAGCATGTGTATATAATTAAATTGGTATAAATAAAATAATTAATTTTTATTAAATTTATGGAATAATTATTATATTTTCATCTCTCATTCATTCAAAAAATGTAAACATTACTCATGCAAGTGTGTAGACAACCAGCTCTATAAACGACACGTTTCATTTTTCATACCCACCATTCAAATATATATAAAGAAATGTGTTTATTTGATAGATTTTTTACTCATTTCATGATTTATATTCTATAAATATAAACATGGTTTTCTATAATCTACATTAGAACAAAGAGATCATTGTAAAACTGACCCCCTAAAATAAACATACCATGAGTAAAATACATTTATTTATAAGTGAAAACTTATTTTCAATTTAATATATTCATATAATTCATAAAAAAATTTATTAATCATAATAGTATCATATAAAAAATTTCATTTAAATTTTCTTATAAAGATATTATAACAAATAAATCTCTTATATAGCCATACTCACACGTTGATTACAATATATTCTTACTGGGTCAGTTTGACCACCGATATGAAAAATTATATGAATTTTTATCGATTATGGAATTAGAAATTAAATATTGTATATTAATAAGTGAATAATAATTTTTAATTTGTTTATAACATTAACATTTAAATCATGGATTAAGTTACCACAGTTCATCAGTTAAGAGTCATCAAAACGTTTCTGTAGTTAATTTATTCTATAAAGACCAAAAATTAAACTCTCATATAATGAAATTGTAAATTTATGAAATATAATAAAACCTAAATTAAATTAACTTTTATGATTTCCTAATTATGAAATTTAGTATGATAAAAATAATAAAACTACTAAATCAAAACTATTTCAAAACGTTCAAGATTACTCACACCTGATACCAAAAATATAAATTTATTACTAATATACATATTGAGAATAACTATAAAAGAGGTTTATAAGATTTTATATACATGAATAAGGTTCTGATATAAAATATTACTATGGTTGTTTTTTATACAAGATTTCATAGTGTGATCGACTAAGATAGTATTCAGGGTAGTGGTTTCATTTCAAAAATTTAATTCCTAGAGATATATTTATAATTGTGCACCACGACATCTTTGATATGGGTTGATTACTTGCCCATGATTTTATTTTACCATATTCATGTAAGTCATGGTGTTTTAAGAGTCATATTGTGTTAAATTTTTTATTTTTGTTTGATTAAAAAGATACTAATGTTGTAAGTGGTTGTGTTAACTCATCACCCTTCATTGAGTTGTAATATGTCTTCAAGAACTCCTTTCTTCCAAGATTTGTTTGCCTAATATGTCATGACCTATCCCCCGAGGCCTGTTCCGCCACTACCCTATGCCCAACTCTTAAAGGATAGGGGGTGGAAACTAGCGTCAAAGGTATTATCCTGCAAATGTGATGCATTTTCAAAGTACCTTTACATATGCACACAACTCCAAGCCAAAGGTACTAGAATGTAAAAGGAATGGAAAGCATGCATGCAATCCATAAAGTAATTCACAACTAGAGTACAATAGATGGTAAAATATAGGGTGGAATCCTATGATATTATACAAGCCCACAAAAAGAAATACAGAACCAAAGTAAAACTCTAATTCCCTGAAGCTCATCCGCTGGGAAGCCTACCAGAAGGGTAGATGAAGGGTAGCTTCCAGAATAGGTATAAGTACACCTCATCTTTCTGATTTCACTAAACTCCACTGGGTCCTGGTCCTCCCTCGACTCTTTCAAAGCATCATTCATCTTCCCAAGATACGACACGCGTGGACAGAGCTCATGCGGGGGTGAGTAAAATGATACTCAGTAGGGGACCTTGAAACCATAAAGGTAAATCACAAGAAGAAAACCACCAAAGGAATTCATAGTCATCTCTACTCTGGTATATGCCAATACATATACCATGAACAACTATATATACTTATTTTAGTCACTAAGAAGCCTAAGGTCCAACCTTATAGAAAGTACTAGGATTCTCATAGAGGATCAAGTGTAACACATCAACTAGGATATCACAGTCCACAAGCTCAGCCATCCCTAATGGAACCTGTCCAAGAGATGCACTCCCTCATGTACAATCCTACCATTCCAAATGGTAAGTACTAGAGAACACGTTTCATAGGGAACATTCAACTAGGTCAGAATCTAGTGACCAACAATAGAGGTTTAGACACCACAGTCATGGGCTCCACACAAGACTAAGCAATCCCAAGTGAAGATGCACACTCCTCATCAATGCAATCAGATAAGGGAAAGCTGCTCCAGACTAACCTATGATACCTCAGTCTCTATTACAAGGATTGGCCCCTACCTCAGTCCATCGAAGGAGTACTAAATCTTATCTAGGTATCATTTTCATCAGGTGGATAGGCTCGCTCCTCACTGCTATATCTAATAGCCGAGGGAGCTCCATCTCCAATGGAGGACCTGCACCCTGCCTGGTAGGGGAGTACTACATAGTGTCTAGAGGACCTTCACCTTAGTATGATGGGGGAGTGATACTCATTAAGGAACCACACCCTGTATAAGAAGGGAGTAAAACTTTGTATATTGATGACCCGCACCCTACCCAGTAGGTGAGTACCACTCAGTAACTAGAGGACCTACACCCTGGTAAAGTAGGGGAGTACTAACCATGTCAGTCTGTTTGCTATGGGGGAGTCTCACACTAGTATGTTAGGGGAGTACCGACCGAAGGATAGAGGGCCCACTCCCTAGCATGGAATGGGAGTACCGACTCTACCGTATCACTGTGTAAGGAGAACCCACACCCTAAACAACAAGGGAGTACCAAATCTTACAAAAGTTGACCCGCACTCTACCCAGTAGAGGAGTACTGACTCTATATGTGTTAGATATGGAGGACCCACACCCTAGTTCAATAGGGGAGTATCGACTCCAATGATAGTGGACCCACTCCCTGGCATGGTAGGGAAGTAAAAACTCTTCCAATATGATATTTTTTGGGAAATCGCACCCTAAAATGGGGGGAGTCATTTCTCTCCCAATGTAGAGAGATAAGGAGTACCCGCTCCATGATTCATCAAGGGAGTAACCATCATAACATCTCATCATAAGAATCACCCTAATTTTTGCAAAATTATGCTCATACCGAGAGATACTACTCTTAAAAAATAATTATTCCGTCCTCTAAAATTCACAAACACTATATTATAGTATCTCAAAAGGATTTTATCTTCATAAGGGTCCGAACACTGCATACGGATCGTCAAACAGATGCGCTGTTTAGAAGTTACCTTCATTTTAGCAAAATGGGGGCCAGTTGTGTCCAGGTCTAGTCCCCCTGGTCAGACTCAATCGACCCAACCCATGTCCGACTCCGCATGATGGTCTATGGGACTATCCTGAACCACCATCAGCAACCCAACCCTCTAATTGAGTGGGCCAGCTCCAATAGACCATAGGTATATTTTCCGCGTCTGTTCCACCCCAAGCGATGCCAACTCGTGCTGCCACCTCAAGTCAGCTGGTCCCCTCACATGGACTGCTTCATCCAGCAAGACTCACGGAAAGCCATGGGTCTAAATAATGTAGTGGATTTGACCACATCTCAATCACATGGCAGTCATGTGACTTTCGTTTTCTGACACACCCACAACGTACCCCCTCCGTTCGGCATATGGGCGTCGTCGAGTGCCGCTGGTGGCCCGCCAAAATAATTTCTTATTGGACACTGGACACTCTCCAGTGGATTTCTATTCAATCCTGAGGGTGTACTAGATCTCTCAGGTTGTGTTATACATCACCTGGGTTTAAGAAAATCATCTTGATCCCTTTTTCCAGGAAACACTTCATCTGTGTCATCTCTGACACCGCCTCGGTCTGTCTGTCGTCATCATCGTTGGACCTCGGTCGTCATTGCGCCAAGAATGGATGTTCAATGAAATACCACTAATCGTTCTGTAAAGAATTCAATGAACATAAATAACATGCGTCATGGGGGAGATGAAAACAAAATACCTAGATGAGGAACATACCTCCGCAATCGTTCGTCACTGAGTTAATCTGCTCCCATTAGAAGGATTAATGGGGAAAATAAAATACAATTAATTTATGAAAATATTTACTACCCAAATACAGTACCAACAGAGAAATGTCTCCAACAAGAATGATCAAACTATGGTTCAACATGCCCGTTGGTTGATTCATGTGCTTCGTTTAAAAAATGAATAGGGAAAAGAACTGAATTTAAATAACAACCCCTACCTAGGTTGGATCGTTCATTGGAAATGAAAGGGGTTGGTATGTTTGACATTTCATGATCTTCTATTAACGGACGTTGGTCAATCATCATTGGTGAAGATCCATTTTAAGGGTGGTTGGTGTCCCTTTTCGTCACCCACAAATGCTTCAGAGCAGAACCAGGATTGTGCCAACAACCTTACGTCGTCTTCTTGGCCATTAAATGATGAAACACGAATCAGTGTTTCGGTTATGTTGGTGTTACGATGTCATTAAATTGTTTCATTTAATGAAACAGTATATTCATTTTCATTGGGTTATGCCTCGTTTTTCTACAACAGTTTCAAAAGATCAAAAATAAAATGAAACATCCACTTTAGTTAATTTTAACTTTTTTTAAAAGCTATGAAAACTATATTTTCTGGTCAACCTGCATCAGTTGATGTTAATTCCATTCATAGGTAATGTTGTCATTATGGATACAATGTGGACCTCATATTTTCAATCCAGGCATCCATTTGGATGTTTCCCAAACTACGTACTGCCACTATTTTAATCCGGTTAAAGGAAAAATCAAAAAAAAAATAACTTTCACCCTCAACCTATGATAGTCACGGTTATGCTCCGCCTAAGGAAAATACACCCTCATGATCTCAACGGTACTATTTTATTTCTAATATGAGTTACCTTTTAGGGGTTACATGGATTTGAAAATTAATAAACATTTACGTAATTATTTCCTTTACCACCAAAAACTATCTTCTACTATTGGCCTGCGTCGGACAACATTTGGCCCTCTCTAAGGAAATCCCAACATTCAATGTTCAACAGTGCCCTCCTATTTTGGATCTGAGCACTAGTTCAAAATATTGAAAATACATTTCACATGTTTAATTAATAAATATTAAACAAAAGTTTGAAATCCATTTTGGACATTATGGGTCTCAGAATTATGAGCCGTCTCAGAGCTTAGTCACTTAAAAATCACGTATAAATTTGAAAAAAAAATGCAATCGAATTATAGGACATTACATTCTCCCCAACATAAAGTTTTTAATCCATAAAAAGTAGAAACCTAGCTCATGGGAAGAAAACTCATTTCATCAAGGGTATATGCACTGCTTACACGCATGCACCACAAGAAAACACTGAGATAGACCACTTTAATGTCCAGATTATTATAGTTCAACATCGTGAAAGATGGAGAAAACATCTCATTAGTTGAAACAAGTGATAAAAGCACTAAGATATTTGATCCATTTATAGTCATGGGGTTTCGTAGATCACCTCCATGCTATCCTGAAGTAGAAACAAATAGAAAACCATTGTGAAAATCCACCCTTTGATAACCTGTGTCAAAGACTCCACACACATTATGTGTTCAAAGTTGAAACTAAACCCACAAGGGTATTTAAAAATGAAACAGGGATGCCCACATGAAAACATTGGGTCTTATTAGGCCCTCTGTCTACAACCTCTAACAGCCACACAAAATTTCGAAACTAGAACACTGCCATACTCACTAGTGGAATCTTATCTGAGTATGGAAGGTAACCAACCATTTCATACTACGGAAACATCATGTGGTCTAACTCTGCCACCACGAAATGATTATATTTCGGACTCTTTGAATGTTTCCACCATGTGATTCCTGGGTTTTTCATTCTCTACAAGGGAAAACCGTCCTTACAATCGTAGAAACTCTACAACCTTTTCCAAATATCGTCAATCTAGGTATGAATGGTAGTATTCCGTACCTAGAATTAATTCTTATGACCTCGACACCATGACTAAGAGATCCCAACCGCAACTCTCACCTCCATGATTTAGGTTACACTATTAGTGCTAGTGTGTGGTCAGTAGGTCTCCTATAGTATGATTCTGAAGTCCATAGTCCAACCGGAACCACGAGTCTCAAACAGGGCTCGTGGGGAAAAGGATAATGTCTAGAACCTATATCTATTTAAAATGGAATCTAGAATAAAATACACAGGGCATACCTCAAACCTCTTATAAAGATTCTTGGTCATAAGCCAATATTTCATGTCGTTGTCCTCACCCACGTCCTCCAACTCCATGAGCCTGTAGTGGACCACTTGGCAATGGTGGTGGAAAAGCTCTAAATTTCCTTCCACCACTTGCTACTTGTCCATTTATTTTTCCCTTCTTGACATCTTGTGGAACTCCTTGATCCAAGTGTTGTCTCTGCCAAGGAAGATCGTCTGTTGGCTCTTTCTCAGTGGCATAACGGGTTAGAAAATCTCTAGCGAGATACCCCCAGTCATTGCATGTGTAACACTGCCCCTCCTATGGATGATCCTCTCCTTGGGGCTGCTCCTACACCATAGACCCACGTGTCTGTGTTCGAGCATGGGTATCCCCCCTACGTCGCAAATCTGTTTCATGTCGTCTACTAGCTCCATCAGATGCATCTACCTCGTGACCTTTGTTGTCATCAACATTCATCTCATCCACCACTAGGAAGATCTTAATGACTAGGTCTCACTCCAGCACCCAAGAAAATGTTAGAATACTAAGGGGTATCACAGACCCCCTAATCTTCCATCGTAATCACTACTCGAAGTTTTGGGCCCTGATGTAAGGGTCTTGCACCATATCTGTAGAGTAAAGGGAATGTTTTGTGAATCTCACAGAGTACTCTAATACCATCCTGATTCCCTTCTGTAGGTGCAGTAGCTCCTGTATATGCACAAAGCATAATGTTTTCGAAAATAACACCTCCCTAAAGAGGCTCTCAAATTAAATCCATGTGAGGGTCTCCTCATCAAGCATCTGGATCACAAAGCTCCACCATCGTCCCACAGTTCCCTATAGAAGAATTGTGGCTAGTACTACTATTTGGTGGAGAGGTGCCCTCACTAAATGTATGACTTGCGTAACTGCATCAATCCGATCCTCAACAACCTGAGGATCTTTTTCACCTCAAAACATGGGAGGTATCTACCTATAAAACTCATGTAGTGCACACAGCCTGCGCACATCCTCCACTAGTAGCACCGGTAGTAATTGGTGATCGATGGGTGGTTGAATCACTAGTGCACAACCTAGTTGTAACTCCATAGATTCAGTACAATTCATTAAAGCCTCCACTCGGGGTATATCATCATCATGATTACATTACAGGATCCTATATGACTGTCATTGTGGTAGAATCCTGAAATTTATCAAGATCAACCAAGCTTAAAGTGTATACCTAGAGTGCTGACTCAATAAGGACATGGAAAGAACAACCTTTCCTACATTATTCATGTACCCTTTGTTTCCCTACAACCATTTTTTCCATGTATCGAGTCCGAAAATAGGTTTCCAGTGACATGGGGTTAGGATACATTGGTTGTCGCACCAATAATGGATTCCCAGGCCTGAAAGCTAAACTCAATACACATAACACTATTTCACAAAACCAAAAACAACAGACCCATTGTCTTTGAGGTATAACCAACCACCTATGATACCAATTTTTCAGGACCTATCCCCTGAGGCCCATGTCATGACTACCCAAAGCCCACCTTCCAAAGGCTAGGGGTTGGAAACTAGCACTAGAGGAATTTTCCTTCAAATGGAAGACATTTTCTAAGTACCAGTATACACACACATAACTCGCAGCCAAAAGTTCTATAATGTTAAATAAAAGTAATTCATGCATGAAAGACACTGTGTAAACCACAACCAACGTTCAATGGAATTTAATATACTTGGTGGAAACCCAGTCTAGTATACATTCCCACCAAAAGAACATAGAAAAAAAGATAAACTTGGTGTCCCTAAAGCTCATCCGCTGGGAAGCCTACATGAATGGTAGATGAAGGGTAGATGCTTGAAATTGTAGAATTACACTGTGTCTATCTGATATCGCTGAACACCACCAAGTCCAAGTCCTCCCTGGACTCTGTCAAAGCGTCGGTAATATACAAAAGAGATGACACGTGCAGGAAAATCCTAGGCAGGGTTGAGAAAAATGATACTTAATAAGGGGCCCCAAAACCACAAAGGTGAAGAATAAGAGAAGAACCAAAATGGAATGCACAATCATCTAGACTCGGGTATATTCCCATACTTATACCATGAAAACCCATGTATAATCATTTCAGACACTAAGAAAAATAAGGTTCAACCTTATAGTCATTATCTATATTCTCACAGAGGCTCAAGTGTAACACATAAAATGAGAGATCACACTCCATGAGCTCATCCATCCTTGATGGCACCTGTCCGAGAGATACACCCGCTCAGGTACAATCCTACCATTCTGAATGGTACGTTTGAGAGAACGTTCTCAGTTAGAAACATTATACTATGTCTGACTCTAGAGCACGACACTAGAGGTATATTCATCATAGTCATGCACCCCATAGGAGAGTAAGGAAACCCATGGGAAGATCCCTGCTCCTCGTCACAATGCTTAATTGAGGGAGTGATACTCCAGACTAAACTATTATGCCTTAGTCACTCATGTAAGGAGTGTCCCACACCTCAGTCTGTCGAGGCAGCACTAACTCTTATCTAGTTATCATTTTCATCATGTTGATGGGCCTCCTCCTCGCTACTATTCCCAACAGCAGAGGGACCTCCATATCCAATCGAGGACATGCACCCTACTAGGTAGGGAAGTACTACTCAGTGACTAGAGGACCCACACCCTGTTATGAGAGGAAAGTACTACTCATGAAGGACCCACAGCTTGTATAGTTAGGAGATTACAACTTCATATATCGAGGAACCACACCCTACCCAATAATGGAGTACCACTCATTGACTAGAGGACATGCACCCTAATAATTTAGGCGGTACTGACAACAACAGTTGGTTACTAATGGAGGACCCGCACCCTAGTACGTTAGGGGAGTATTGACCCCAAGCTAGAAGACCCTCTCCCTAGCATGGAAGGGGAGTACTGACTCTGTCGTAGCACGGTGTAAGGAGAACCCGCACACTGGAACAACAGGGTAGTACTGAATCCTACAAAAGAGGACTCATTCCCTTCCCTATAGTGGATTACAGACTCTATATGGATTAGATATGGAGGACTAGTACCCTAGTTCAATAGGGGAATACTGACTCCACGGATACAGGACCCACTCCCAGGAATAGAAGGGGAGTACCGACTCTACCATTACAAAATTCTCTGACAAATTTCACCCTATAATGTGTGGAGTCCCGTCTCTACCAAAGCAGAGGGAATGTGAGTACTGATTCCCTGATTCATCAAAGGAGTAACCATATTAACTTCTCATCATAAGGATCAACCCAATTCTACTAAATGTGTTCACATTTCAGGATAGCTTAATCATCAAAAATAATGAGTTCATCTACTAATATTATGAAAAAACTCTCTTATAGTATCTCAAAAGAACTGTCTCATCCCAAAGGTCCCTACACTATAGACGTATTTTCAAATGGATTCTCTATTTAGATCCTACATTTGTTTTAGAGAAAGGGTGGCTAGTTGTGTCCGAGTCCAGTCCAACTCAAACCAATGGGCATGGCCCAGACCAGCTGGGCCATGGGTCTGGACCGCCTGTTTGGGGAATTTTCAAAAGCAAAAACTCAACCCGCCATTTGATCGGGTTGGCTCCTCCATACTAGATGTGGATTTTCAGCGTCCGTCCCACCCCGGGAGGTGCCGGCTGGTGTCTCCACCTCAATTAAATCAGTCTGCTCACATGGTTCGATTCTTCCAGAAAAACATGCTGTAAGTCGAGTCTCCTTTATTCGGCAACCATATGGATTATTTCATCCAACAACCATATGACATGTCGTCATCCCCCCTGTATGGAATTTGGTCTCCACCACGATCCACTGGACACGCTCTAGTGGTATGTTAATCGATCTAATGTGTGTTCTGGAACCCTTGCGATGCGTTCTTCATCGCTTGGGGTTCAAAACATCTCACCGATCCCTTCCACTGGGAAGAACTCGATTTGTGGAATCTCTCACAACACCTCTATATGTATATCATCATCATCATCACACCTCTATCGTTGTTTCACCAACAATGGTTGTGAAATGACCGTCCACTCGTCGTCCAATAAAGATTTTGAAGAATGTGCATCAAGGGGAAGAGGAAAACAAATCAACGATTTGAGGAACAGAACTCTAGCTTCATTTGTCATGACATTGATCCACTCTTATTAGAAGAACCAATAGGTAAAATCAAATACAATTAATTTATAAAAAGATTAAATCACCAAAGATACTCCCAACAGAGAAATCCCCCCCCCCCCCACAAGAATGATCGAACCGTGAGTCAACTTATTTGTGGGTTGATCAATGTTCGTCGTTTAAAACCAAGAATGATGAAATAATGGAACCTAATATCAAGCCCTACCTGGGTCAGATCGTTCATTGGCGATGAATTCCATCGCTATGTTTTTCATTCCACGATCCTCTATTTATGGTTATTGGTCGATCGTCGTTCGTGACGATCCATTTGAAGGGGGTTAGTGTTCGTCTTCATCACCCACCAGAGCTTCAGAGAAAAACCAAGATTGAGCCAACGATCCGACATTGTCTGATTTTTTAGTAAAGGATATAATGTGAATCATTGTTTTGGTAACGTTCCTATTATGAAGCCATTATGTTGTTTCATTAATTGAAATAGTGTATTCAGTTTCACTGAGTTGCATTCAGTTTTACTACAACGATTTCAAAATTTTAAATATAAAATAAAACATACACTTTTTTTTATTTAAACGTTTTCATAAGTAGTCGGAAAACTGTATTTTCTAGTCAACATGAGCCAGTCGATGTTATGTTCATGCTTATGTAATGTCGTTGTTCCAGATGAAACGGCGCCCTCATATTTTCAATCCAAGCACCTATTTAAAATTTTCCAAAACCGCACACCCGTGCCATTTTAATTCACTTAAATAAAAAATAAAAAAAATAACATTCACCCTTGACCTATTCCGGTCGAGGTTAAGCTCCGCCTAAGTTAAACACCGCCTCGCAAGCTCAACGGTACTCCTGGATTTCTAATCCGAAAAACCATTTAAAAGTAATAAGGATTTTAAAATAAAATAATTTTCACATAATTATTTTTCTTACAACCAAAAACTGACTTCCACTGTTGGCCCACGCCGGAAAATATTAGGCCCTCTCTAAGCGAATCCTGACCTTATTGAGTTCAGTAGTTCCCTCAGATATTCAATCCAAGCACCGGTTAAAAAGATAAAAAAAAATCACTCTCGTATTTAATTAATAAAATTTAAAAAAGTTCAAAACTCCATTCCGGAAACTCTAGGTCACGGATTTACGTGTCGTCTCAGAGCCTGGTCTCATAAAAACCCCATTTAAATTTAAAAAAATTCCATGGATTTCTAAGACATTACATAATTAAGATTTTATTTCATATTAATTTCACTTTCTATAAAAATATATTATACTTTTTATTAAAATATTCATTCTCATTGAATTTATTCACCGAAATAGGTATTACGTTGTTGAGAATAATTCCAATCCTCTTTAACCATGGTTTCCCCGACTTGTAAATAATTTCCTTTCACACAAATTATCTCATTTATATATAGAAATATAGTTGTGATTTATCTCATGTGACATTTATATTTCCAATATTTTCTTTTAAAAAGGGATTTTTGGTTAATCATTTCTGATATAGGTTTTCAACAAAGGTGTTTCAAAATGTTCAAAAGGTTTTTCATTGTTCCAAAATCTAATTGTATATCTTCCAATAAAAATTACATTTTTATAACCATAATCACTTTTAAAATATCTATTACTTGAGATTATTTTGAAAATTAGAAATTTTAATTTCTTTTTCAAATAACCTTTTTGAAAAATTAATTTTCAATGTGACCATAACTTTTTATATTACGCTAAATAAAAAATCATTTTTTAAAATCTACTATATGATTTCACTGCTATTTATATATTTATATATATAAGATTTATTTCTATGGATATTACATTTGATAAATCATATTATAAATTTTATTATGTAATACAATTTATAAATGATATGATTTTTGGTATCAACCATTTATATTCTCGAGGTCAATTTTGGTGATACCGTCTGGAAATTTTACAAAATCCATTTTTCATTTCATGAGTTCTTTATGAAGTTATGGAATGTTCTTTTCTAGAGACACACATATGTGTGGATAATAAAAGGTTTTGGTAAATTAAAAACCTCCCATTAATTAATTAAGAATTTATTTCTCAAGATATAAATATGTTAAGCATAGACATTCGGTTTTTTTTAATTCGTAATTGTATCCATTTTTTATTCACATAAAGAAGTGTATAAATTTTATTTGTCCACTTTAGTAAGTTTGGAATTTTTTTCACCATATTATGTATTGATTTCATTTTTTTCATTTTCAATCATGTATGATTTTCACAATACGAAGTGTGGACGTTTCATTATTCATAATAAGAAGCGTGGACCTCTTATTTTTTCCCAATAAGATGTGTGTATATATTTTTTCTATCAACATGAAGCATCTAAATTTTTTCCATAATTTCCTAAATTCAATGTTCTTATGTTTATTCTAAAGTTATTAATTATACTACATCTCAAGGGAATATTACATTTCTTTATTATAAACATATGATTATGCTCCATGAATCGTGTTTCTTATCTCACATGTCCGCCCTTTTATTCCATGTTATATGTTTTCTATTTTGAGATTACTTTCCTTTCTATCATGGAATAGGGAAAAATATTATTATCCCTTTTTATAATATGATATTTTACTCATGTTGATGTATTCGTTCATTTGTATGATCTAACCATTGATGAAATGTTGAAAATTATTTAGTTACTAAGTGTTTTAGCTATAACCATTCTTATGTTTCTATTTCTAGGGTTTTGAAAATGATTATAGTTTATGAGAAGTCTAGAATAGTTTCTATTTTTGTTATATTATAGTGTAATTATCATAAATGTTTAAAGGATAATTTTCCTATGTAGTTATTCTCAAATATATTAAACCATTCAGTCCTTAGTTTGGGAAAATGTTTGCGAGATGTATTATATAAATCATCAATTTATTTATTTATTTAACTTATCATCAAAAATGGTCACTATAGTTTGTATCAGATTAGGATTTTATTTAAGGATTAGTGTAGTTATTTTGGAAAATGGGATAAGGTAACAGTAGTGAAAATCCTATGGATAAGTCTATGTATAGGATATTATTTAAAAGATTTATTATAGGAGATATTATGTGGTTCTCATAGAAATTACACCCTGATATAGATATTGGAGAGTGTATATGGTTATGATATAGATTCCATAGAGGTAATCACCTAGAAAAAGGTTGGTTGAGCATTGACTCTATTGTTACTTATATGCATGATGAGTAGGCTTAAGACTATAATCATGGTTAGAAACTCTCGAGGGATATGATTTGGTTAATCACATTCTATTTAAAATACATTATGAAGGATTTATTAAGTTAAGGAATTAGGTTATGTAATATGAGAAAAACCAATATAATGAAACCAATATACAATCGAGAATCATTTTGGTTAAAAATAAATCTAAGGATAATTTCAAAGAGTGAGATATTTTTAAGGTTAATTTTTCTTGAAATTATCTTACATTTATTCTCTTATGGTGTCAATTATTTATCACTCACAGTTATTTACATTTGTTTTTTATAAATGTTGGTTTCTATGGGAATCCAAGTTAATAATAGACATAATTTGTAATATAATATTTTTCCAATGAAAAAAAATTGGGATATAATCTAGTGTTTAAAATTTTATAGTTATCCTAACCTAACTATCATGAGTTATGATTAATAACTATAGTCTTTCCAAAAAAATTAAACACACTAAAGAAAATAAGGATCAAGTTTCTGAAGATGAAATTTTATGAATTTGATGAAGGAAAGAAGATTCAACTTCCTACATGTCCAATATTTGGGACGAATCACCCAAGGGAATGACTTAAAGGAATAAGAATTTGTTTAAAGTGTGAAAGGATTAGTCATCGAGCTCATGGTTGTAAAAGAAAGATGAATATCTCAACTAATATAATGGAAGGAATTATAGATCCAATTAATACACTATCCACACATCAATATAATAAAAATAATAAGTTTTTTCATTATCCAACTCGATTCTTAAATAAATGTTTTTACAAGGATTATAGGAATAAAAAACCTCCAAAATTAGGGAACAATAGAATGATCATACAACCACAACTAATAATGTGAATCAGGATAATTAAGGTTCATGTATCTACTCCATATATGTGGATGGCATATTCGATTATGTTCTGTAGTATCTAATAATATTCTTAAATACATTAAATCATCATCCTAATGATTTTTTTATTGAAGAAAAAATATATTTTTATTTTATCCACAGTTTAAGTTTATGTAAAGTAAATTATTAAAATATTATTATCTTTTTTATTGGAATGTAATGTGATTTAGGATTTGTATTGATCCACTCTACTTAGTTGAAAATTTATTTGGAATATGTAAATCACATTTCTAATCAACCTATGGTAGTATATCAATGTAATAATTAGTTTTCAAACCCTTAAAAAATAATTATATCATGTTGGTCTTGATATAAAATAATGATATACTCTTGTCTCAAATGGTTGTAGAATAACTCGATGATAGGGATAAGCCTATTATAAGGTAAAATAATTTTGTAACAACGTTTGTATGGTTGATATATATCATGAAATTTTATCATGAATCAAATATATATTTTAAATACCAAAGTATTTTTTCATTATTATGTGACAACTAAGATTAGAAGGATGAAATTTGTTTAAATGGGGGATAATCTGACACCCTGATATTGGGGATTATATTTTTCTTAATTATTTTTATGTTCAATATCTTGATTCACACACAAATCCATACTAGAATGATCTATTACATATTAGATAAATATTATTAATAAAATTTAATAATAAAAAAACCAATATTACATAAAATTATTGTAATAAATAATTAATTGACATATAATCTTATTAAGAACACCTAATGTTTTAAAAAACGTTTTTAATAAAATAATTTTTCTTATATATTATAATTCTATATAAAAGATAATTTTATCAATTCTAGAATTTAAATATTGTAAATTTCATTTCATTTTTTAATTTCTAGAATCATAATTATTCTAATATATTTATTCGGTATTTTTCTAAAATAGATGATTTTTAAATGAATAGAGAAAAATACAGTTTTAACTAAAATTTTAAATTTTATGAATTTATCAATATATGATAAAGAGATATAACATTATAAAACAATTTCGTGGATTAAATTTTTATTTAATGTGTAAATCCATTCATTTTAAAATATCATTTTTAATGTATAGAACCTATGTTCAATGTTTCAAACCATAAGTGACGTTTCATTCTAATTTAATAAAAATAAATATTTTATTTCAATTAAACATTTTAAATTTAATATTAATTTTTTTATTTATTTATAAGTCACATAATTTATTTATAATAAACTAATTAATATCAGGTAACTCAATGTCATTGATAAATTTATACTACATAAATTTTATGCTCAAAAAAACAGTTTATCTAAAAAGGTTTTTATACATTTTTTCAATAATATTAAAATTAACATTTATAAACTATAGAAATATTATTTAATAAAGAAAATTCATCTTTTAAATCAAATTTATCATACTATGTATAAACATAATTTTAATTTTTAGGAATAATATTAAGTTACCAAGGAAAATATTAGTTATTATGATAAAACATGTTTTTTCATACAAGGGTACTTTTCTAAATATTTTGTTTTTAAAATTAAATTTATATATACTAAATTAGGAATATGATTTTATTATTATGCATATATAAAAAATTAACACTAATTTAATTTTTATTCAATGTTAAATAATATTACGAGCACTAATCGATAAAATTATTGTTTCTACAAAAATAGTTTTCCTAAACGTTATATTTTTTCATTTAGAAGTTAATTTTTCAAGTTTAAAATTTTAATTTAATTTAATGGATTTGAAATTATGATTCATAATGTAAATATATGGTAATTAGGGTAACCAAATATTTCAGTGATAAGATAATAATTTTGATTAAAAGTTAATCAATATTAATAAGTGTTAAAAAGTGTAATCTAATGTGGCTCAAATTTTATTTAATCAATTTGATGTGTAGACCTTATATAATATCGTTATAAGGTGAAAAATTCATTACTAAATTTCTTAAAAACATTTCACCACATAAATATAGTGAAATCACATTCTCACCCCTTACCTAATATTATTTTCCAATGATTTATCCCACTTTTACACCAATAAAAGGAGCTCACTAAAATCCTTTTCAATCCAAACATATAGTTCTAAATTACCATAAAAATATGAAAATTGTACTTAATATAGAGCCACTATAAAAACTTTTCATCATCAATCCTAAAAATTTGCTTCAATTCCTTCATTTCCAATGGATATATAATGAGAATATCAAAATTCTCATCATAAGTATTACTTACACTTTTACTTTCTTACATTATATTTCACAAAAACCATCCTTCAATCCATTATAAACATATAAATAGTGTCATCAGTATAAATAATATACCTATTTTTTATATTTATTTTATATCCATTATTTGTTCCTCTGTAATTCAATTGAAAAAATTAAATCATTGCTCATGCACGTGTTCGGTCTACCGCCTCCATGAACAACATGTTTTGTTCTTCATCACTACATTCCAAAGTTGGTTCTTAAAGTGGGTTTAGTGAATTTATATTTTATTTATGTCATTACTAATAATATGGAAATATAAATTAGTCATTATATAATTAATATTATCAAAAAAATCATAGTAAAACTAACCACATAAAATGAATATACTTAGGGGAAATTTGAGTAATTTATAAGTTACAACATCATTTTCATTTAACTTATTCTCAAAACTCTTAAAAATAGGATTCATAAACATATTTACATATAAATAATGTAATTATAATTTTTTATAATTAAATTATAATAAAATAATATCTTCCATATCCATACTCACACATATATTATAATATATTCTCATTGGGTCGATTCAACAACCTACATGAAAAATGATTAAATTTATAAAAACTATGACATTAAAAACATAATAATAGATATTAAAATGAAAAAAATTATTTTTTTGTTATTTATAGGTTATATAAAAAATTAAATCATTAATTTATTTACCACAATTCATTTGCTAAAAAACCCTGAATCATATAAGTCATAGATTTTTTCTAAAAGAACCATAACTAAAACTCTCAAAGAATGACATTATATATATATATGCTATCCTAAAACATAAATTACTTTACATTTCATGATCTAGAGATGATGAAATGTTGTATAATAATGAATAACTACACCACTATTATGAAACTAGTTCAAAATAATCAAGATTACTCAAACATGATATTAAAATTTTATAATAACTCTCTAATATAAAGGTAGAGAATAATTATAAAAACTTACAGAAATGAATAATATTATAATGTATTTTTCTATGATGGTTATGTTTTTTATACTTGAGGTTAGATTTTAATAAACTAAGGGAAAATTTAGTTTCAGTGTTTTATCTATAAAATTTAATTTCTTGAGATGTATTTCTTATTTTGAACATTGAAATCAATTTTATGGTGTGATTTCTACCCGATGAATGTATTTTACCAAATTCATATAAATCGTGGTTTTGAATATACATATCAATTTCTATATTTAAATGTATTGTTTTTCTAAAGATACAATAATTGTATGGATTTTAGTGGACTTAACTCCCTTCATTGAGTTGTAATGTGTCTTCTTGAACATCATTCTTCCAAGATTTGTTTCTTCCACCTTAAGATTTTATTTCAATATAATTTCACTTTATTTTAATGTAAATAAAAATTTTGATTCAAATATTCTTCCTTGATTAATTTCTTCCACAAAATAAGTAAATCAACGTCGAGTGTAATTTTAATCCTCTTTAACGTCAATTTCCCCTCCTTGTTAATATTTTAAATTCCTGTCCATGGTCACCATTATACATGAAAATAAAATTATTTTTTATCCCATATCACCTTTATATTAACATTATAAACTTTAAAAATGATCTTTTTTTTTACTCTTTGTCAATTTTTTTTCAATAAAGGCATTTTAAAATGTTCAAAAATGTTTTCCATCCTTTAAAAATCAAATGACTTTTCATTAACTGCAAATTCCCTTTTTATAGAATTTATGGATTTTCAATGCTCTATTATTGGTGTTTTTATAAATTAAATTTTTTAAATTTATTTTCACTTAACCTTTTTAAAAAATGAATTTTAAATAATACCGTAGCTTATTTCTTAAGCCAATGATTAAACTGTTTCCTCAAAAATATTTGACAATTTGATTATCATTTCATTATTAATCAATAAATGATTTATTTATTTGTAAATTCTTTTTGATCAATCCACGCCTAAATGTTATTATAAAATAATACTTTTTAGTATTCATATTTTTGTTATCATTCAGTTATATTCTTCTGGTTAATTTTTGTGATACTATTTGGAAATGTTATGAAATCCATTTTTATTTACTTGGGTTATTTATAATATGATTGATGTTTATTTCCAATAATCTCTCTTTCTCTCTCTCTCTCACATATATATATATATTATATAAGGTTTTGGTTCATTAAATTCTTCTATTTCTTTGGTTAAAGTATTTATATCTCCTGAGATATGAATGGTAATCATGGACATTTGGATTTTTTACAATAAGAAGAATCAACATTTTAATTGTTCACAATAGGAAGAATGGACATTTACTTTGTCCCAATAACAAGTGTGGAAAACAATTTATTATAAGTAATATTATCACAATTTTTGTAGTAACATAAATTATAGAAATTTTTTTCACAATGTTATAATTTCAATGTGTTTATGTTTGTGCTAGAGTTCTTCATTATACTATGTATCAAGGGAATGTTACATATATATACTACTAAAATATGATTTCACTCCATGATTCATTTTTATTGTCTAATTTTTTCATAATTTTATTGTATTGTATATTTTTTCTCTTGTGGGAGTACTTATATTTCTATTATAGCATATAATTAACTCTTGTTGTCCCATATTCATTTAATAATATATTTATCCCATATTCATGTTTTATCTCATGATAATGATATTACCCATGATGAAATGTTGAAATGGTTTCCCTTACTGATCATTTTATCTCACACATTTATTTTGTTACCATTCCCATGGTTATGAATATAATTATAACTTATGAGAAGCCTAGAAGGGAATGTGTGGCTCAATAATGGAGGAAATCTCACAAATATGGTAGATGGGTTTATTAATTATCTATTCATCAAATACCAGAAACAATTTAGTGATTAAATTGCATTAATATTTATGAGATGTATTATCATTATGATTTAACTTCTTATTCTATATAAATCATGCAGATCAAGGGGGATAATATTTAAGGCTAAGTGTGTCACCCCTTACCGTGAGATTGCAATCATATGATAAAGGCCTGGTAAAATGATACAGAAGGGTTCATTCACTAAAACTCTTATTACTGGACAAGATTTAATCTAAATTATTAACTTCCCTCCATGTATGACCCAAACTAAATACCATGGTCAATGATCATTATTAACTTTACAATAAAGTGGTTCAAGTCCCATGGGGTTATTATTTTATCAGAATGAAATCCAACAAGAATCATGGATTCAAACTCCACCATAGATAGATTAATGCTGTATATAATGAAAAATTTGGGCCCACTAAACATAGATCATGTTTATACCCCAATTAAGTTTCATAGAACATAGTCAGTTTTGATGCCCAAAATCCACTAATCCCCTACCATATTGTACAAGGACACCCCCTATCATCTCTCCCATCATGTTAGAGCCATCAACATTCATATTCATTCCACTAGTGGGAAGATTCCATTTTACCAAACTACCTTTATTGACAATACCAATTTCCTATGAAAGAATCCAAATCCTCAAAAGTATCCCCCTTTGTGAAATAGAACACACACTGCAAGGAATAAGAGTAATAATATTTGCAACAAGCGATCTCACATGAAAATGAATGAATAGGTGGGTGCATTGTATTCCTTATCTCACCTAGTTCCTATCCTCCCATAGAACCAATAACACATATGTGAATACCATATAGTGGATTTTAATCACCTTTCTATATGGTCCGACCCCCTAAAACCACACCACAATAACATAACATTAGGGAAAACACAAATGATAATTCTAAAGGAAAAAACTATTTATTGGAAAGTGTCATAAAGATTTAGTAAATTTGAGATTATATGGTTATACTATAAATTAAATCCATATCGAGAAACTATTATTTGTATGTTGTCATTTCACCGATACACTTAGGGGTAATCACCCCGAAAAAGGCTTCTTGAAAATTAACTCGATCTTCACTTGGGTGAACGATGAGTGAGCCTAAAAATGGACATCTGGATAGACATAATTACACACCAAATTAGTAAAATATAAATTTTCATAAAATAACAGGTTATAAAGATAATAAAGGAAAGAATATTAAACTACCTACATGTCAAAAATGTTGGAAGAAGCACCTAAGGGAATGTATCAAGGGAACAAGATAATATTTCAAGTTTTGAAGTATTATGAATCAAGATCGTCATTGTAAAAGATAGATTAATAGGACTTCCTATAAAATGGATGGTTTTTAAGACCTATATAATACACCATTCACACATCAACATATAAAATACAAGAAGTGTGGGCATTATGAAAATCAATTCCTAAATCCAAGGTCTAACATGGATTAAAGGTATCAATAAACTCCTCAAGCAATGAAATAATGGAAAAAATATCCAATCAATACTACTAAAATTGGTCATGATAATTAAGGTAAACAAATATTCCACTCTATATTTGTGGATGACATATGGTATTTTAGTCTAGGGTTTTTAGGATATTTTCTAACAACAATAAATCCATAACCCAATTATTTTATTATCGAAGAAAAACTCTTTGTGTATTGCATCCTAAATATAATTTTATGTGATGGCGTCTTGTGAAAATATTTTTTCCCTTTAGATGAATTTAAAAGTATTTTTTTGTAATAGTTTTATCCACTCCACTTAAATAAAATGGTATTTATAATAGGGAAATCTTATTTAAAATCAACCTATGGTATTTTATCAATGAAAAAATTATTATGAATGATCTTTATAATACAATTATATAAGGTGGGTACTGGTATTGAATAATGATAGACTCCTCCCCCAAATTTTTTAAATAAAACTCAATGATGGGGATACACCTATTATAAGAAAATTAGTTCTTTACTATGTTTTAATGGTAAATATATTACATGAAATTGTCACTTGAATCATTTAAATATTTAAAATGAACTTATATATTTTTCAGTCTTATTGGATAAATAAAATTGTGAGGATGAAATTTTTTAAGGGGAAAGATTGTAACACCCCAATTTAGTGTGATATATTTTTCAAATTTAATATTGGGTTTGATTTATTTCATTACATGAACCTCCGAACTAAATGGAGACACAACATATTAGGTGAATATTATTAAGAAAATTTAAGAATAAAAAATCTTATTGTAGATAAAAAGAAAAAAATTAATTAAATATTCATGGAGAGTAATATTTAGAACACTTAAAACATTAAAATCAATTTTTTCAATAAATGTAGTTTTTATTTATACATTATATTTTCATATAATGGATAAATTTTCAAAAAATTATTTAAAATATGTAAAGTAAATTTAATTTTTCAATTAATTATATAAAAATCAACCTATGATTATTTTTTTATTTTCCAAAAATAATTTATTTTTAAGTGGATAGAAAAAAATACAGTTTTTATCAAAATTTTAAATTTTATGACATTATCAATATATGGTAAACGCATAGAAGATTAAAAACTCTTTAGATGTATAAATTTTTATTAAAGAGGTAAAAATATGTTTTTAAAATATCCTTTTGAACTTAGAAAATCTATGTTCATCATTTTAGAACATAAGTAACATTTTAATATAATTTGAAAAATATTGTATTTTTATTTAATTGGACATTTCTACAATAATATTCAGTTTTTTCATCCTTTGGAATAAAAATTTAACTTTTTTTAGAATAATCCAATTTATATTATTAAAGTTAATAATAATGATAAATTTATACTATATAAATTTTATTATGAAAGACAAACTTCTTCTAAAAAAAGTTTTTATATGTTATGTACACTAATAATAAAATTAATTATTCTTCATTTGATAAAATTATTTACATATTTTATATCAAAAAAATTACAATATGTAGTATGTTCAATTTCACTTTTTAGTCATAAAATTATGTTACCAAGGTAAATATTAATTATTGCGATAGAATCGTTTTTTTCAAAGAAATATACCTTTCAAAATACCATTTTTGAAATAAATTAAATAAATTTTAAATCTATAAATTAATATTATTTTTATAAATATATAAATAAATTGACACTTATTTAATTTGTAGTCAATTTAAAAAAAAAATTATGAACACTTCGTGATTAAAATGATTTTTTTTACAAAAACGAGTTTTCAAAACAATATATATTTTAATTAAAAATATTATTTTATCAAATTTAGAAATTGAATTATATTGAATGAAGTTAAAATTAAGATTCATATCTTTTATAATAATATTATCAATATATTTTTAGTTATAAAATAATTGAGATGACTAATATTTATTCTCGATTAATAAGTGTTAAAATGTGTAATATAATGTGGCACAAAGTTTTCTATACAAATTTGACACTTAGAAATTAGAGAATAATTTTTTTAGGTTCTTGAATCATAACCACGTGTATCAACAATGTGTCCTCACATAAATAACCAAGAATTAATGAAATTACATTCTTTCCACTTACCTATCATTCAATTCCAAATATTTCCTTCTCTTTTCACCTATACAAGATGATAATTTTTCACCCTTTTCAAGTCACACATATAGTTATAGATCCATATGAAACTATACATATTTTACTTTTATAGATCCCCACAAAGGGTTACTTTACACTATCCATAAAAAAGTTCCTCACGTACTTAATTTCCAAAGGATACATCAAGAGATGATCAAAATTCCCAACATAAGTACTACTTACCCTTTTACTTTCATACTTTATCATTCCCATCCATTCTCTACCAAGCCCTTATAAACATATATATATATATATATATTATTAAATATGTATAAATAATATATTTCAATATATATTCATGGTATAAACATTCAACATTTTTATCCCATTAAATTGAAAAAATAAAAATGTTGCTTGGGCATGTGTGTGGACCACCACCTCCATTAACAACACATTTTATTTTTCATCAGCACCATTCAAGTTTGGTTATGTAAAGGGGTTTCATGAGTTTATATTTTATTTATTTCATGATTTATAATATTAAAATATAAAATATTAATTCTATAAGTTAGGTTGGAAATAAGCGATCATTGTAAATCAAACATCCTAAAATGAACAGAACATGAAGTTATTTAGAAGTGAAAACTACTTTTTCATTTACCCTCTTATTAAAACATTCCAAATATTGATACATTTCCTTGATAGTATCTAAATAATTAAATTATACTTTTGTGATTATGATTTTATAATAAAATAATCTCTTTTATATGCATAATCACACATAAATTACAACAAGTTCTAATTGGGTCAGTTTCGCCACCTACAAAAAAATAATATAAATTTTTGTCATGTGTGGAATTGAAAAACCTAATATTATATATTAAAAACTGAAAAATAATTTTTTGATTCTATAATAGTAATATAAACATTTAACTCATTTTTTAATTTACCATTTTTCATTTTTTAAAATCCAATAAAATTTTTATGTTCATAAACTACCATAAAACATCAATTACAGAACCTTATATGATCTTGGAATGAGAAAATTTGGGAGAAAAATGGATAAAAACAATTTTATTTCAAAATTTTCCCAAAATATTCATGATTCTCAGAATATGATAATAAAAATATATAATTACTAACTAATATATACATACGAAATAACTGTTAATGAATTTTTTAAAAGGCTATACACATTAATAATTTTCTCAAATAGGTGATTAATATGGGTATGTTTGTCATACATTGGGTTATAATATGATCAACTATGTGATAATTTAAGGAAGGGTATTCATGGATTAATTTTAATTTATAAAAACATATTTTGTATTGGGTACCATAAAATATTTGATATGGTTTGATTACTTCCTAATGAATGATTTTTTCTACGATCATGTAATTCATCTGGTTTGTAGATTTGTACTATATTCTTTCTTTAAATATCATTTTATTTAAAAGATACCAATGTTGTAAGAGTTTTGTTAACTCTAATCCCTCTATTGATTTATAATACATATTATTGAAATTATTTCTTCCAATATTGGCTTATTCAACTTTAAGTTATTATTTCATGGTAATTTCTATTCTAATTGGGTGAAATTAATCTTTTGAGTCAAATATTCTAATTTAAAGAATGTCTTCCCTATAAAAGTTATACCAATGTTGAGAACAATTCCCACCCTCTTCAACAATGGTTTACTCTCCGTGTCTATATATTACCTTCCCTCCAATGTTCTTCTCTATAATTGGAAATATAATTATGTTTTATCTCATGTGACCTTTATATTTATATTATATTATTTTAAAAAGGATTTTTCCTACTCTTTTCCAAAAATGGTTTTCAGCAAAGGTATTTCAAAATGTCCAAAAGGATTTACATCCTTTCAAAATATATTGTTTTATACTATACACCATATTACTTTTGGTTAAAATGTATTTCATTTTAAAGATTTATTATTGATGTTTATTTTTAAAATTAAAAGTGTTCTGTGTGTTTTAGCTTCTCCTTTTTTTGAAATGACAACTGAAAGTGATACTAACTTCTTATTTTACACCAAATGAAAAAGTGATTCTGAAAAACACTTTTACAATTTCACCATTATTTTCCTCTATTTCTCCAAATATTTATTTATATAGAAATTATTTTTAATTAATTTTCATCAAAATTTGCTTATGAAAAAATAGTTTTCGGGTTATTGAATTTGGGGTATAAACAATTTATATTCTTGACATAAACTTTATTTATACAGTCTGGAAATATTTGGAAACCTATTTTTATATCCCTTTCTTTGTTATGATTTAAGGAATGATTTTTTTTCAATTTGAAAACATTTTTATGGATGATAAAAAAATTTGTCTGTTAAATCCCACGAGTGAATTTTTTATTGATTTATATATCATGATATATATATATGTTAATAAAAGACATTTGGTTTGTTCACAAAAAGAATAATGGACATTTTGTATATTCATATTAGGAAGAATGGAAATTTTTCACAATAGGAAGAGTGAAATGTTTTTCATAGTAGGAATTTTGTACATTTTTTGTGTTCACAACATGAAGCATAAACAATCTTTTTATTCAAAATTTTAAAATTTCTATGTTATTATGTTTGTACCAATGTTGTTTATTATTATTTCTATCAAGGTAATCTTACATCCATTCTATAATCCTATGATTATACACTATGGAATCGGTTTATTATCCCATTCTTTGGAACTTATATTCCATAGTATATGTTTTTTGTTTTGAGATTACATTTATTCCTATCATTTAATATGGAAAAAAATTATTGTCTCATGTTCTTTTAAACTGATATATCTATCATGTTCTTTTTTCCTCTTTCTTATGAAATTACCCTTGATTTTATGTTGAAAAGTATTCTATTACTGTTTGATTGATTACACACCATTCATATGTTTCCATTACCCAGGTTATTAAGATGATTATAAATTCTAAGATGTCTTAAAATAATCTTTAAGAATAAGTTTCTTATATTGATAGTACTCAAATAAATTAAACCATTTATTCGTTGGGTTGTATGATATTTTGTTAATAGTTTTAAAACCCATAAATTTTAAATTATACTTTTTTCCGTTAAAATAAAATGTCTCCAATATCTTGTTTTACGTAGAACGCATAACTAAAACGAAATAATGAATGCTATAAAACCATTGAAACATAGCTGTAAAATTTTTAGGTATTAGTAGAGGTAACAACATAATGAAATATATATGAAAATAAAAATAATGGTAAAGCTTTTATAAAACCCTATCAGTATAACTAAGAAACATGTGAAATTATTTTATGAGTAAAAATATATTTTCCTAAAAAATTTCATTTTGTATGCTCAGAGTTTTATTATAATATGGTTAAATGCAAGTTTGATTGGAAATTATTGATATACATACAACAAAATAATTTAAAATTATTCAAATATTTATTAATAGGAAAGTAGTAAATTTATATTGTTATTATTATAAGATAAAATTTTTCTCATATTGTTTTCATTCGTTCTGTGCGCTTCTTTTAAATTTTTTTTATCACTTTTCCGAATTAAATAGAATATAATGCTTTTAATGCTTTTAATAAATATGTTTCAATTTGGTAATGGGGTCAATTTATTTTTTATGCATTAAATTACAATAAGTACACAAATATTAGTTAACATAATAAAATCATTTTTTAAGGAATGATACTTTTCAAAATATTTTAATTTTATATTTAATGGATATATCTTATAATACTTACACTAAAATGATTATTATATATATATATATAATTGGCACTCATTTAATAGGTAATCATTGTTAAATGATATAAAGAACACTTATTTATTAAAACAAATGTTTTCTATAAAAAAATTAACACATTGTATATTTTAATTTTAAATATATTTTTCTCATGTTTATAAATTGAATTAGATTAAATGTTTCCTAAATTCATATTAATCAAATGAAAATTTGTTATTAAGTTCTGTACTATATTATTTTTAATAAAATAATTACCATGGATAAATTTTAATCAGTGTTAATTACTGTCAAAATAAGTAGTCTAATATAGTTCAAATTTTAAAAAATAAATTTGAAACTTAGACATTCTATAATACGTTTTTAGGTTGTAAAGTGATACCTAAGAGTTTCACTAAAATTTCCCAACTGAAATCACAGAAATCTAAAAAATTCCATTAATTATAATCCCATTATTTTTAACCCTTGAACCCTACTAGAATTAACTTAACCACAAAGATGAAATTACTTTAACCTTAGGCTATCTTCGGAACATGCAATCGCATCACCCGAATTTCATTGATGTTCTTAAGTTAGCTTATGGTTAGTGGTTAATTAGATCACATATACACTATGAAAATGTGGATTTATTGAGTTTAGGGATTATATTTAAACTCTAAAAAATTATCTCGTGTGGTGTTGTAGTATATATCAAGGTCTCACGCACACAATTTTAACGAAATCTAAACCTCGCGTGTTTTTTGTGTTAATTTTTCAGTTGATTTCTTAGTTTCATACAATTTAAATACTCAATTAAAAGATAATATTAATTTAATTACAATATCTCATTTATTGAACATAAATTAATGAATAATGATATAGGTATATCAATTACTAAAAATAACTATGCTTTCATGGGTGGTGTAGTCATCGTAAAAGTGTTTTGCATGTGCAAAGGTTTTGAATAGGTATAACCCAATATCATTTATACTTTGGATTTACAACCTAAAGAGAATGAATAATGAGGGTGAAAAATGAAAAATACAAAGGAAAAAAGAAGAAATTAAATAAGAATTAAGGAGTTTATAAAGAAGCCAAAAGTATTATAATGCGAAGAAGAAGAAGAAGAAGACTTCTTCAAAGAGATCATTGCTTAAAGAGATACCCTTATTTAAATGGATATAGAATTGGAGTTGATCCACTTCTCCTCTACCCTAAACATTCTTATGCACGTACCAACCCCTCCAAATTATAAGAACACTAATTTATAGAGCGGAGGGGGGCTAGGTTGAAAGAGGTTTCAAGTGTGAATGGAGAATCTCTGCCAAATAGTTTAAGCCAACATTCACTGCCCATTTGACCTCCAAAACATGTGAACCAACAGTTCTTCTAAAAGGATGATTTGTAGATAATCGGTTGGTGATATCCTAGAAACATTTGCGCTCAATCTATAATCATTTGAAGAAATATTGACCCAAATAAAGAACCAATGTCCAATCTAGTGGGTCCATCCCACCTTTGACTTCATGGTCCATTTAGAACAACCAAATGCACAATTTGGATCATATGTCCTTAATGAAAGTTTTATCCTATTAATTCAGGAATAGATTTAAAAAAAATTAATT
Source organism: Viscum album (assembly GCA_963277665.1). Classification (NCBI taxonomy): domain Eukaryota; kingdom Viridiplantae; phylum Streptophyta; class Magnoliopsida; order Santalales; family Viscaceae; genus Viscum; species Viscum album. The sequence goes on along the minus strand of OY728138.1, from coordinate 1,706,824,224 downwards.
TCAAATAACTCATATCAATGTATTTATTTTCTAAATTCTAAAGTGAATTTTAAAGGGTAAAACTAGAATTTTCATCAACATTTCAAATGAATGATCTAATCCCCAACATTTCTTAACTGAAGATATTTTAAAAAATTTAAGCCAATTATTTCATTTATTATCAATAAAATATTCAATAAAATTATGTTTTATCTGTTATCAAAGTGACATATATCCAACCCCTAATGATTATAGAACCATACAGAATCCTCTTGGATGGTGAGTAGTCAAACCCCAAGTCCCTCTAACTGAGGATACATTACTAAAGAGATAATTCAATTCATAATAATTATAAAACCTATTTTGTATAAATAATGATAAAAAAATATTTAATATAATAATCCAAACAAAAAACTAAGTTCAAAGTTGAAAAAAAATTATTGGTTCTCCTAACATATAATAAATGTCTTAACAATTTCATAAGAAGCAGGTTAACATCTTAAAATAAAGAATATAAATTTTCATAATATAAAAAATCCTAACTATGAATAATGAATGGAATAATATTTTAAATAAATGAACATTTATAATATGTAAACAAAATATATAAATTTATGAATAATTAATAAATATAATATATTTATAATTATATTATTATTAATATTTAATCATTATGGTCACTCATACTCAACTTTATATATTTTTTTAATGGAAAAGAGCCAACCTCGACAATGTCAAAGTGGCCTAAAGTAATGGGTCCCTAGGGAATCCTCACTTGTAAAAATAATAAAATTGGGGGAAAGGGATCCAAAACAAGAATATAATACAAGTGTGTCATAATGTGTTCCCATTAAGTATAGAATGTTAGCAACCATATTTCCCTCTTTTGAAGTGTAGGAAATTACCATTTTAAAATTGAGGGTCATCCTATTGGCCATAATTAGATAAGTGATGTACCAATGATATAGAATGTTATCCTGAAAGATGTTTTTAACTAGAGATGAGTTTGTTTCTACTTCAGTTAGAATATTTTTTTAGAGATTACATAGGTATATCCCAATATAAAATGCTCTAGACTCAACAACTAGAGAGTCATCAGTCTCATAAAATTCACTGAAGGAAAATACTATTGTCCCATGGAAGTCTCGAATAATTCCATCACCCCTCATGATATTTTGATTATAGAAACTATCAGTATTATGTTTTAGACCATACATAGGGGATCTATGGAAAACACATCATCCATGTTGGCTTCTTTTTTCACCTTTGAGGATATAATTGGGAATGGTATTTCTAATTGAGGTTTCTAACCACACTAATTATATTAAAAACTTGGAATATGATATAATGTATCAGACTTTAACCATCATGATATAAGAGAATCAGTCCCTTTTATTGTTCCTCATACCACTCCTTTCTTTCAAGATGATATATAAACCTACGCCTAAGATAAGGAATCAAGATTTAATTTCACTAGGGGAATTTTAGATATCTTTAAGCTAGTTATAGAAAAACTTTTACATGGTTTTTTCAAATGCATTATATTTCTTGCATCCTTCTATCAATTTTTATATCATCCTTTACAAATCAACCTTATTTTCAATTTGTAGTATAAATTCATCATATTATACATTGTATCAAATTTCAATTAAATATATATGATAAATTTATGAATATAATAAATTTTATATATCAATTTATGTTATTTAAACATTTTAAATAGTATAATATTATATATTTAACCATTATTTAAATCATTGATCAAATAAATCATCAAAAAAATATAATGAGGTTAAATAATATCCCAAATAAGGCCCCGTGATTTATACATTTAAAATTAATCACTATGAAGATTTCATGATTTTCATAAATATAAAATCCTTTTATATTATAACTTATTTTTTAATTATTAAACTCTTTATAAATTACCCCTTATGATTTATAAAGAAGGAATTTGTTTATAACTTACTTATAATTCCATATAATATTATAAAATTTATTTCAAATATTAACATTTAATATTTGAGAAATATTATTAATAAATGTTTCATAAACATTTATTAATTAATTTTAAATTATTTATTATAAATTGATTTATAAATTTTTTATAAATCATTAAATATCTTCAAAATTACATGTAATATAATTTCTAAACAAAAAAACAAAAATATTAAATTTTAATTAATTTTGGTTTCAAATTTCCACTTGAAGACATGTTAACTTTTAAAATATTTTCAACTTGATTCCCCGCACAACGTTGTCATGTGACATAGTGTAAGGCAGAATAACAACACTTGAAATTATGTTGTCTCAAAACATTAATTAAATAGAGTCCCTAATACTACATTTTCTTACAATGTAGAGTTATGATGATGCTTTATGATGCTCTGTTTTCATGAAATTAGTGTAGGCTATGTTATCCTGTAACATAATCTATTTCTTACACTCCACATTACAATAACTATTTAATATAATTTCAAATCCCTATGAAAGATATGATATCACATAAGCTTATATTTAGGGACTCATTATGGTATAATAATAAATAAAATAATCTCAAGGTGGAGTGTCTAATCATTTGTTGTATTAAAAATAAATGTTAAGTACTAACCTCGCAATACATTATCGAATAATGTAATATCATGTACCAACAATTCATTATTTCATCAGAAGATTTCACAAACCAAAATTTGTGGATTACTTTAATACCATTTTAATATTTATAAGAGATATACTAACAATTAATCTAATCCAAAAAATCATATTAAATCATTAATCAAAGATTTACATGATAATATAAGTGAAATACATGTAACAAAGTAAAATGAATTTTTTTAATATGTGTACTCTCTATCGTATAATCAATTGGAACACATCTAAATATGTGTTTTATATTAATCTCTATAGTGGAATACGTAAGCCTCACACCCTTATAGGAATCCATGGGATAATAAAATCATTTAAATACTCAAAATGAGTTTAACTATTCTACCATGATGTGATAGCATATCTTTATGTAGAGAAATATGATTATAGTTGAGGGATTATAGTATATTGACCAGGAACACCTTTACCTCATGACCATCATATGGAAGTTGATTTTATATAAAACTCGATGATTCTGAACAATCAATATATGGACCGGTTTCATTAATATCCCTTTGAATTATATCATAGGTAACAATTCAATTTAATGAGATATTTCATTGTAGATTTATTCAAACATTAAAATTTTAATGTTCATCCATAAATATTCGAAGATAGAAGTATCACCTATTGCATACTATAAGACCTAACATATATTGTGCCAACATATTTTTTGGACAGACATCTTTAATATAACAATATGTTGGAAATAAGTTACTCTTAGGAATTTCAAAATGATATGTTGGAATCAACGTATTATCTAGGTTACGATTTAGTTCATACCATATCCTTAAGTCTCACATCAATTCCTAATAGATCACATCGTCTGCAGTATCATAATAATAAATCCCCCAACTCTATCCCCTTGAATTATCCTTTTAAAACCTCATAAGGTTTCCCACGTATCCACATCCACACCCCCAAAACCATTTAGGTGAGTGTAACCATCAGTGGCATCCGATTTCCACATTACAAAGTCACTTCAACCTTATCCAATCCCAAACAACTCACTCTATACCCAATTCACCCTGGTGGAAAACCCTATCTCTACCCATGGAAGAGGGAAATATTCAACCATTCCCAAGTCATTTGCATTTTAATCAACCTATAGGGAGTAATATTTATCAATAAAGGCACACGTAGTAACTTTGTTACCAAATGTAAAGCGACATAGAGATAAAACATGAACCTTCATGAAGTCAGTCCATACAACTTCATACAAAAGTCCTAATATTTTAAGGAATTCCAACGACAAGAATTATATATTTTACTCACCAAGACATGCCCTCTAATTCATGACCAATCCATAGGAAATATAATCATACTCAAAACCTTGAAATTAAGGTTTTGAGATGGAACCAAAGAAAAAAAATAGAAGTAGACATCTAAGTCACACAATATAATACACTGATTAAGGGAGAACCTCTACAATGAGAACCTCTTAAAATGAATTAGAGGAGAGGAGGAAAGATATTAGAATGATAAGGAATATCCCCAAAAATTATCCATCATCATGTGGATCTTGATGTAGAAGGAGATGATGGGATTGGGATTAAGGGATACATCACAATTCATTCCTTTTTTTAAAAAATATATCCTAGAAACTAAGTCACAACATAACCATGACTGTCACATGATGAATCCTTCATGAAAGGTCCATTCCATAACATAAACCCTAGAGTTTATATCATGACCATCCAAAAGAAAAAAGGACTGGCCCCTAGATAGACATTATAGGTTTGTGACTACGGTGGTCATGTCATGATGCCCCCCCCCCCTTATAAAGGCAACATGGCATGAATCCCTACAACCATGTTTTGGTCCTTCTATGCTCCATAATTTCACACATTTGAAATCATTTTCTACACTATAACCTCCCCCTCTGCACCATACATTACTCCATAGTTACTAAAGGCCCAAAATTACAAGGTATTATCTTCCCATAATTCCTTGACTCTCAGTCATCATGGTATAGAAACTTGTGTGCTATAGAATCGGAACTAAAAACCATATCTGACTCCCAAAAACTCAAACTGATGCAAAAAATAAGACCCCTAAAAACATAAATATATTAAGATACATAATATTTAACAAAAAAAATTAAATAAAATGCTCCATTAAATTATATTTTGGTTACCATTCCCAACTCCCCTAATTAAATCATGATTGAATTTGTAATCTTCTCATCCCATTTTATAAATCAACTTCTCAAGATATTATTCTGGTGATTCTTTTGTGAATTATTCTACAATATTATCACATGGTACAATTTAATATATATCAATATTCCAATTCTTTAAAATCTCATACTTAATATGGAAAACCTTTGGTGAGATCTGTTAGTCATATCACCTTTAACATACCAACCCATAAATTTCACTATAGAGAAATAATTATATTTATATAAAGTAGTATGAATATTAGTATTAATATTTAATCCAAAATTGTTTCTGGTATGATGAATAACTCATCTCAAGCAAACACATATCTAACTTACCTCATGAATCACAACTAACTCAACATGATTTGAGGAATTCACAAAAAAAAATTATTTTTATAAAATACTATCAAATGGAGGTTACACCGTATATGAATAAATATCCATATTGATATATTTTTAATGGATTAGATCAATATCATTCATGAATATTGTCAACCAATTTTGAATAAAAACATATAGAATAAATAACCATTTATACCCTTCAAATATCAATGAGTAGGAGAAGAACATTTCCTGGCATCAATTTCATCATAATATAACCTCATATTTTTTGCAAGGTACATATGCACAAGCACATGTATATCCTTGAGGGATACATAAAATTTATATTTATACTTAATTATTTAGGTTAAAATATTTTTTTCATTATCCTTGCATGTATGATATATACAATACTTTATGGAAAGATATTAATTTAATATTAGGGGTGTTTTCATTAATATGAAAAAATACCAAAATATAATATTTCATTTTATTGATAATTATTTTTAAAAATAAAAGGAAATTATTTATAATTTGGAGACCAATAAATCCACTACATTATTAAACTCTTCAAGAGTTTGGATGTTATTTAAAACATTAGGATAATATAATTATTAATGAAAATTAATTGACATAAACAACCCATCAATTTTATATTCATAATACTATGAATGGTCATATCATATATGTCTTATTGATTTTAACCCATAAAATAATTTTTCTACTTGGGTGAAACATTCAAAATTTTGAAAATTCCTTAGGAGATTTCAACCCCTAAAAGATTAATGTATGGATATTATAATCAATGTTATCAAATTAAAAGAAATTTCTATTATAATCTCATTTATATTCAATAGTCATAGTGGTTTATATAACCTATACATAACTATAGATATTCAACATGTCATTTAATCATTTGATACTTTTAACCAATTATTTTGAAGTCTTCATATGTCAAAATCCACAATATTAATGAGTTTTGAAAGTATTCAAAAATTCAAATATATCATCAACAACATTTATAGTGCCCTCATAATTAATATAGTAATAGTTTCACATTAGGCATAAAATTTAAAAATATGCATTGTTATTGATATATTCATTTTACTATTCAAGGGAAAATACATTAATTTCTTTTCACTCCTGATTAATAATGATTTTATATAAACAACTCAACCAGACTTTTTGTGTATGCAATTAGACTATTGATTTTCAATACATTAAAATTGAACCATTCATATAAGTGTTGTGATACTCTTATCAATGGTTATGTTGGGCCGTTTTATATATGGTATATTATGCTTAATATTTATTTTAATCAACATGAATAGAATTAAATGTATAGTCACAATAAAACAATAAATCATGTGGCCATTTAATAAATGAATCTTTCAGATAATATTTAAATTTTTTATGTGGTAGGTGGGAATTACCATATATATATTTCATAATATAAATATTGAAAATTCGCTTATAATATAGATTGAGATGATATAAAAATTTTACCATAATAATAGGTAACTCATGGTAAATATTCCTATAGGGGAAATTCATAGTAACATAAAAAATTTGAATAATTCTATTATAAGTTATAATTAATAGAAATACCACTATTATATAAATTTTTCATTATATTCATGATTGATGTCTACTATTTTATTAATAAATTGATGTTATTTTATACTTGTATCAATATTTTTTATTATAATTGATCTTATATAAACTAAATGATCATGTCATACTGTAAATATTTTTGGATCCATAAACTTATATTCCACCATAATTTAATTGATTGTAAATATTAAAATTAATCTATAAAAAATCATTATAAAATTTTTTTATTTTGAATGCATGTTTTATATAGAGGAATTTGAAGCCTCCATTATGGAATTTCTCTATTTGTTATTACTTTTCAATAATATCATTAATGATTAATATATTTCATTGAGACATCAGATATAAAAAATTATTTTTTTAAAAAAAAACTATATCATTTGTTAGGAATATATTCACTTCTTTAGAGAATTTGATTAATTTTCACTACATTTGAATTTACATAAAAGATAATATACTAAATATTCATGATATTTGATTAATATTAATGACATGTAATTTATTTTTTTAAATTTAATTAAAAAAATATTTACAAAAAAAATCTTTCAAATTGACATATATAAGATTTTAGGATCTTTCATTTTTCATATTTAAGGCCTTCATGGCATGTAAAAAAATTCTAAAATAAATAAAATTTTCATTCTTATTATGAATTCTCCTTTTTGTGATTAATCATTAATTAATGAATTCATGATATAATCATAACCTGTAGGTCCCATTACCTACTGGATATTATATACTTTGTAACTTAAAGACGAAACGTTTTTAAAATATATCTACTGGGAGAGGAGCCACCACCTTTTTATGGTGGATTTATATGGAACAAAATTTGAAAATATTTTAAAATAATATTTTAAAATAAGGTATTTCTAATATAGATTTTATAGACTTATATTTTTTATAGTTATCAATAAAAATAGTTATTTAAAACTATATATATATATTACATGACATAAAAATTCATTTAATCAAAGATTAAATAATTTTTATTATTTTATCTAACTTATTAAAATATATCTCAGATATGGAGATTTATTTTAATTTAATTAATTTACAAAGATATATATTATTATTAATATCTTAGAAAACTATTTTAGCATAGTAAGAAATAATAATGTGATTTTCATTTTAAAAATAAATATTTGTTATTATAATATGTATATATATAATTTTAATATATGATGAGTTTTATTTTAATATTTAGTATTTAAAATTTAGAGAATGATTTTAACAAAATAAATCATATATTTTGAATCATTGCATAAAAATATACATAAGATATTTTATTAATATTATAAATAAAATGTTATGATAATAAATAGTAAATGGGATGTATAATTAAATTTTATATTAAAAATTATAATAAAATATCATAAATTACATTTTTAATTTAATTTATGTTTCCTAAATATTTGAAGGATTTATTTTTGAGCTCACTATTTGAATTTAATATTGTTAAGATTTGGGTGATAAATTTCAATGCAAATTACTTCAAGATATAAGTATATATAATGTTTTATAATAATTAAGATATTTATTGAATATGTTAGAGTATTTGAGATATGAAAAATTATTTAAATTTTCAATATTAAAATTCATCTTGATTATAGATTCGGTGACAAATTTAAATTCCTTTTAAATAAATAAGAGTAAAAAGTTGAATTGAAATTTACAACTCATTACTAAATTTTTTTATTTAACACATAATAAAGGTATTAAACATTTAAATATATTTAATATACATATATCATTTATTTTAAAGGTCAAAAGGTGAATTTTAATTGGTTAGAGATTTATTAAAACTTTTGAACTCCTTTTTTAAAATTAGAGTTTGAGTTCAAATGAAATTTTACTACCTATTATTATATTTTTATATAAAATGATATAAAACATTATAAAAAATTATGTAATTTTATTTTCTTTTTAATATTCATACAATATCATATATATATTACTCAATTTATATAAACTGAAGTTTATGTCAAGGAAAATATTAAAATGTTAACACATTTCTTATGTGATAGAGGAAAGGTAAAATAAAGTTACATAATAATAAGATTGGTAAAGGACGAGTATATTATAGATTTTAAGGGATAAATATGACAATAAATAATTGATATAAATGTTATAACTTTAATTATTAAAATTTATAGATATTTTTAAACCCAAATTAGAACAATATCAATAAAGGTATACTTATATATATATATATATATGATTTTTTGTTAAAAAATCTATAAATTAATAAAAACAATTAAAACAATATCATGAGCTATATTGGTATGATAAATTATCATCCATATATTCCCTTTTACATTTATGATTCACTTACCAATTAACAATTACATTCTTAATTCTTAAAGAGTGAATATTTGTAGAAATATCATTAAAACCTAATAATAAATATGAATTTTACTCACTCTTCTCATAACATTCCTTTTCATTATTAGTTGATATCATTTATTATCTCTATATACTCTCTAAATTTCTCTACTTAAATTCCCTACAGTCTGAAAAATTAATTTCTCAAATAAATAACTCGATCAAAGTGGTTGTTTTGAGGCTTAAAGATGGTATGATTTACCATTCTTTTTAAAATTTATTTTTCTTTTTAATTTTTTATTTTAGTTACAATATAATATGTTTAGAAAATATATGATGTCATGAAATATGGATTAATCATTAATTATCATTCCTAAAAGATAAAACAAGAAACTACCAACTTTTTTACATGTAACTTTTAATTCAAATTCATTTTCTTATTTTTTTTCTCTTTTTCATATATTCTCTTATATTTCCTTATAATCCACTTATAAGTAGTCTATACCACTCATGGATGAGGTGTTAATTCTTATATGTTATTTTAAATCCACATGGTATTGGAATTTTTCCCTATTGTATGTATATACAAATATTACCATATATAATAAAGGTTTAATTAAGTCTCCACTTAGAAATTTTAATAATTTATTCTATTTATGTTGTTCTATTTTTAATTAAATCTATTATCATGGGTACTAAATCACTCATCATTGTTATTTATGTAAGTATATATTCATTTCATCTTGGAATCATCACAACAAATGATACATATACATAAATTCATGTTTAACAATATAAATAAAAAATTTCCAAAAATATATATATTATTATTAAATAATATATTAATGATATAATTTAAATTAAAAGGAAAATAAGTCATGAATATGTATATTATTTCTCAATAATAACAAAACCAAATTCATTTTTTAGCTCTAAAGTTATGATGAAACTGAACATTATATAGATGTAATTCCGAACAACTGTGATTATCAAACTTGCACAAACACGAATAATATCGACATAGAACTCAAAATAAAAAGCAAATATAATATTAAATCAATAAATATAATCTTGTCAAATTATTTAATAAGAATATTATAAAGTTATAATAATCTATAATGCATTATATTTTATTATTATACTAGAGAAATCACACATAACAATATTAGAAGGATGTAAGTGGTTCCTTTTAAATCCTTTCCTTCATTGTTTTGAATTATTTCCCTCAACTCTATCTCGGTCGATCTATAATGATATCAAATAATATATTTTATCTCATAATTTTACTGATATTTATCAATATTTTATGTTTTTATTTCATTTTTCTCTCAATATGGAATTGGTTAACACATTCTATTTTTTTCATTATCCTTTCATCAGTTTACTTTGATACATAAGAATATTAGTTGAAATGAATGATTCTTCTAATTTTATTCATGTTGTGTTTGAAAGAATTTATAAATGATATTGGGTGGTCCTAAGATATATCACTCTAATATATCGGTTAATTATTTATTCTCTAGAGAATTTATGTTTGAAATAACCGATTAAGTTATTCTATTATGGGTGATTACGAGTGATTATGGGTAATATGATTATAATATTCCACAAAACCTTAATTAATATTATATTTTATTAATTAATTTTTATGGGTTTAATTTAGGGTAATATTTTTATTTCATTAATATGGGAATATAAGTTCATTTCATAATGTAATATAAGTTTATGATCATATAAAAGTTTTATGTTTTTTTATAGTGTTTTTATGTATTTTTTATACCTAATAGGTTTCATCTTTTTTATAACCCTTACTGAGATTAGTATATACATACCATGTTTTCTAATAATTTTTTAATGATTTAATGGAAATTGGGTTTTTTTACAAACTCACCTGTAAAACAAAAAAAATAAAAAAAATAAAAATTTGATGAAGTTAAATAAAATATATAACACATAATATATATAATAATTTTAATAATACTAATTAAAAAATTAATAATTTTAATATTGGTAATACTAGTCCTTATTATCATATAATATATTTTCCCATATAATAATGTTAATTTTTATTGTAACAGTAATCATGAGAATAATTAACTATATTAATTATATTTAATATTAATATATAATACTTATTATAACTAACAAAACAATTTCATCTATTAAATAAACTAAAAAAATATTCTAAAAATTAATAAAATGTTAAAACATATAAAAATACCAAAAATAATAAAAATAAATAAATATTCTAATATTAATTATTTAATTTATATAAACAAAAATAGAAAATATGTAAAATTATTAACTCACGTTGATCTCCCCAAACATGAACTTTTTCACTCCTGAGAAATATCAAACACAAATCAAAAACCAAAAAAACCTGTAAAAATTTCAATAAATATAAAAATTAAAAACAACAACATATTTAATATTTTTATTCCAAAATAAACAATACACTTTTAAAATTAAATCTCAAAAAAAATATATCTTCATTCATATTCATTGTTACCAAAATATTCACCCAACATCCATTCATCACTTGTTGATCTACCTCACATTTCTTAAATCTATTAGTGATAAATGAAACATTTTTTTCAATTATAAAATGCATCTGAACTCTATATATTCTTTTCAATAGTCTTATATCCCTTGTTCATTTTACACATAGAAATATACTAATCAAGATATCTTAATAGGGTTAATTCTGAGGATGTGGGAAGGGGGATAATTTAGAAAAAAAATAAAAATATTAGAAATGACGTTAATGTATTTTGAAAAATACGTTATCATGTCTTCACAAAATATATCTATCAATCAAACAACGAATAAAAAATATTTCCCAATGTACCCACATCCCTTAAAAATCTTAGTTTAACATCATGAAAAACTAAAATTAGGACATTATAACTGATATTGTGTGTGGAATGCAACACCAAGAATAAAAATAAATATAGCATTCTAATAATTTATAACATATTTACTAGTTTAAATAATTTATATCTATTATATATATTTCAATCTACACAAAACGTAGTTATCATTTGTTACACGCAATAACAAGATTCTCCTATATTTTGTGTTAAACGCACGACCGAGTTTTACTGAATACTATTCGTATTATTATTTAAAATGAAAATTATCTCTTAACCAATATATTGGGACTTATAAATATTATTAAATAACTTATGAAAATATATGGTTGAATTCATTGGTTACCAAATAATTATAAATTAACATAAAATCCAATTGAATATAAAGGTAGTGTTTGTTATAAAAAAAATATTTCTTGCACCAAATGTATTTTATCAATATAAATTAAATTAATCCTTATCAGTGGATAATATTACTAAAATTTCCATTTTATGTATTAAATAAAATGTATTGAAATTCATCAAATATATTTTATAGATATAAGATAAGAACAAATCATATTTTATGCATAAAACTATACTTTTTTAAATAAAATTTTTCCACCTTTTAAAGGTGCACTTGTTTAAAAATAAATTTAGAAACATTTATAAATTTTATTTCAAAAAATAAACATTATTTTTGAATGTTTAATTATAAAATTAACCTTGGGTGAATCATTTGTATTTTTCGTAAAAGGATTATTCTTTAATGAATAGTGAAAATTACTGATGTTTAACTGAAAACTATTTTTTTCATTTAAGTAATTCATAATGATAAATTATATATTTAATTGGTTTTAAAGTCCAAATAGTTAAATAATACATATATTAATAAAATTTAGGTCATTTTAATCAATTTCATATTGAAATTGGTTTGAAAAACATTGTATCCTATTGAATATTTTCACTTCAAAAACCTATTTTCTCATCCCATTTAAGGAATTAACTTTTTTATTTCAATTTTGTGGTATTAATTTGAAAATTTTAATTCAATATATGGAGGAGTCATAAATTATAATGTTTAATAAGATCAAATTAGTTTTTCACTAAAATAATTAGTGAAAACACTTAAAATTAGTTACAGTTATTTAGAGAAAAAGAAGTTTATTAAGGGACTATACATTACCCTTAAGGGAAAAAATGACCTAGAAACGTGTAAAAAACCCATTTTATTGCCTAATTTATACCTTATCACTTATATAATATTTTTTTGAATTTTTGGATCCATATTGAAAGTAAAAAATGTGGTTTGAATTCCTTCTTTAAAAAATTTATATGTTTTCCACCCACCCTTCTTATAAAAATAATCCCCCTCTCCCCCTTATTCACACCTCAAAAAAAAATTGGGTTAGTCAATACATTTATAAATAAATAATGAACTAACCTACACTAATATTTTATGTCTTATATTTAGAATAAATCCAACTTAACAATGCATTAGTGAAAATCAATGTATGATACCTAAAGAGGATGTATTTTTTGTCGAAAAACATTTTTATTTTATTTACTTCATGAACTCTTTAATTTTTTTTATATCATTATTATATAAAAAATTAGATATATTAAATAAACTTATATATTTTTTATTTTCATTTTATTACCTAAAACTTCACAAACATCTATTAAATGGGTTACAAAATCATTATTCGTGTGTACGGCGGACTACCGCCTCACGGACCCATGTCATCATGTTTTCAATTACCAACATTAAAGGTTGGGAATAAAGATAGAAATGTTGTTTTTATATTATATTTATGATATTAATGTTTTATTTATGCTTTTAAAATTATTATATAACACATACCTCCTTGCTTTCCATTTTTTAGGAATACTATAATATTATTCATGTGTACGGCAGACTACCACCTCATGAAGCATTGTGATTCATTCACTCTTTACATGGAATGTATTATTGACAGTTTTAAAAACAAATGTGATATATATGAAATAATAATGATATATTAATTATAATATATATATATATATATCACTTTCTTTTCTTTCTTTCAATATGATAAGAAAATGGAAACAACTCTCATGTGTACGTACGACTTACCCTCTCCTTGAACGGTGTATTTCATTTACTGTCACAAAATTTTAGGGGTTACACTAAAAAAATATATAATAAATATATATATGATTTTTAAATAATGTTATATATTATAGATATGATTAAATCATGGTATAAGGAATAGTAATAGAAAATTAAATTGTCAAAACACACTAAAAAATAAGGTAATTAACACCCGAAACAACGAAAATATTGAAGGATTGTTAAAAAATGGTTGATAAGATATTTTAAAAGGATAATATATGATATTGTAAATGTTAATATGGTTATTTTATTAGTTAATAACACTATTAAAACCCTTATAATGTAGGTTAATGGGTGTTCAACCAAAGGGGGAGAAAGGTAAGGTATTTTCATCTCAATTTCACTTTATTGAGGATTATTATAATTTCATGCAAATAATTAATTTTATACAGTGTATATACTACCCATTGAAATTTAATATCATTAATACCTCATTATTAATGTTATTTTAGGTTTCAATTTTAAATATTTCATCTCATGCGATTTGAATTAAAATCTACAAAGTGCTAAAAAATATAATAACTCAATTCCTTTTCATTTGGTTATATTATATCCTCATTATCGTTAATATTATTAGAATATGTGCATAATAAAATTTTTATATATTTTTTATATTTGCAATGGTTTTATATTTATTAATATTTTATATACATAATTGATTCATTTATTAATCCTCACCTTAATTTTATGATCATTTTAAAGGTTAATTCCATAATCGCATTCTAATCGATATTGTTTATTCGTAAATTTCCATTAAAGGCAATTATATGATAATTGTTTAATAATAGCTTAAATTTTAATATTATATATTAATTATTGATTTTTTTTAATTAATATTACCATTTTCCACAATTTTGTACATAAATTGTTTTAGAATTTTTTTTAAGAAAACTCAACTTCATTTCTCTCTTCTGTCAAAAAATGTATTCATCCCAAAAACATGTTTTTCTAAAAAGGTATTTAAAAAATAAAAATTTCAAAAAGGATTTGTTAAATAAATTTTTAGCCACTTTATATTTCACAACTTTTTTAAAAGGAATCTTCTTCTCTATTTCTGAACAATGATCTTTTCAACCATTTTTACAATGAAAATGTAATTTTATATTACCTTTTATGACATGTATGATTTTACCCACATTTTTTTGATGAATAATTATAAAGTTAAAAGAATATATTATTAAAAAATTATTTAAAATGATTTTAGAAAGAAATTTATTTGAAAAAAAAATAAAATGGGGAAGGAACGATTCCTCAAAACTTTTGTTGAAGATATTTTTACATCATCAATGAAAACAACCCTTATTATTTATACAATGGGTATAAATCATATTGATAATATTATTATTCCCCTCGATGTATTATGATTATTTTTACCAAGTATATTTTTGACATTCACTTCTATGTATTTGTTTTTTTGTACTCATTAACTTCTCCTTGAGTTTTACATATTCTAGTTCACATTGAAAATTAAATTTCCCCTAAATATCCACATTATTTTTCAGGGATATTATTATTTCTTAGACTGTATATCATTTTTACAAATGGTGTTTACAATGAATTTTATTTGATGATCTGGGTAAATATTGATAAATTCATATTCTTTACTGAATATAGATATTTTTTAAGGAAAATTATTGATGAATGAAATCAATTATTTGATATATGATAAATGATTTAGACTGGTATGACATGGGTTGGGGACCATTTAAAGTAAGCCCCTTGATTCATAGTTAGTCTCATGGGATCAATCAATTGGTTATACTTAGCTATATAGATTTATACCCATCAGTTTTAAACTGTATTTTAAAAGGTCTTGATGGTAAATATTCCACGTACCTTGGAAACAATGAATCCAATAATTAACCATTCCTTTATTAAGATTCAGTTATAATTATACTTGATATTTTCACTAAGAAAAAATCTACATATTCATTTCATTCTTTTTTTATTGATTAATTGGTATGTAATTTTATTTATTTACCTTGCGACATTTATTATTCCTTGACTAGTTTTTTATATTTCTTGTGTTATTAGTTATTTACCTTCACATATTTTTTTATTCCTTATTATGTTATTTAAATAGCATGTTTGTTTAGTTATTTAACTATCCATATTGATTATTCACTATTGATTAATGATAACTTCTATTGTACTTAACCATTACGGATAATTTAAACGCCCCATTATTTTTTTTATTCACCATAATTCTATAAAGTTTACTTTAACTGATATGTTATAACGACCCATAACGTTCGTACATTGAAATTACTTCAGAATTGAAGTATATTTTTAACAACATATAATAAATCCATAACATCATCATATAGGTATAGTGTCTCTAGGAACTGGGAAACATAATCAACTGGTTCATAAAACATCTATATTGTCTCGTGATTATTTCTTCATAACCACACCCCTTTTTGGAATATCATACTAAATACCCTTCTTCCTCACCTGGGAAAAAGAAACATATTAAAGGGTGAGCTCAAATCCTCAGTAAGGGTAAACAATATAAATATCGATCATATATATCATTTGAAAATTTAATCCTCCATATATGAGATCATAACATCACGTCACGGGATAAATCATCTATGTGAAATGTAATCCAAATAATCATAACATAAGTCTAAATTTTTTTGGAATACACACATAAGAATAGAAAATCATTTCACCTTAGTCAAGGATCACTCCCAAGACCATCATAGCAAACAAAGTCCATTACTGAACTGAGTTCACTCTTCATTCCAGCCCTGTATTACTAAACTGGATTTACACGTTCTTCCAGCCATGTATATCTCCTAAGATATAAATCATTACCCAATGCATTGGAGGGAGATATAGGTCCCACCCATCTCATAATAAAACCATTATTACTTGGGCCACAAGAACATAGAATCATTCACCATAGCATAACCCATGAAAAAAAATTTGTTTCTTAATCATTATTCCATCATAATTGATATAAAAATGAATTTCCTAAATATAATTCCATCATAAATAGAATCAAATCATAGTAATAACATTGATAAAAACATAAACCTATGTAATATTAGATGGAAAATAATTTTTATATAACATGTGAGCTTTATTCTTTAGAAAAATATCCATTCATCTTCAAAAATGTTTTCTTCTCTCAAAATGTCGTGAAATTTTAAAATAAAAGATTTTAATTGAAATTCACTTGTAAATGTTTAGTGGAAGATTCATGTAAATAAGCTTTTATGAATATGTAAAAACTCATTCATGTTGAATAATTTTAAAAAACATTATCCTTGTAATTTTGCTGGAAAAGTCAAAAGTACCTCATATGGTAAACGATAGAAAGATTCCTTCCATACCACGTAGTAAAAGTCAAAAGGGGGTAAAAATGAATTTAAATATACATAGAATAATATTAAACTATCTATTAGAACATTTTTATAAAACATGGACATGGAAGATAAATACATCCTGATTAAAAACTTACGAATAAATAATCTCATATTAAAACGAGATTGGAAGAGTTATCCCTTACCTTAGGTACGATTTGCTTCGTATGTATCCAAAAATCCAGTATAATGATTTAAATATTGTTAATGATTTATTCCAGAATCATTCAAAAAATTATGATAAAATTTATGAATATATTTTCATCTGTTTGTTAGTAACATTTCATTGTTACTCGTTATTTGGGCATTAACTATTTGACGTTCTTATGTATGTTTTGTCAGATAAGTTCTTATTCCAATTTTTTTGTTATAGTTTTATCATTTAAATCATGGTATTAGTATGATAAATATCATATTTATTCATTTAATTCATTTATAAAATCATTATTTATTGAAGATTATATTGAACGAATCACATCGCACAGTAGAGACAGTATGTCATATGTACGAACGAGCGGCGATATCATTCCCATAATTATTGAGTGGTGTTTAATTGGATGGTTTATAATATCATAGAATTAGTATAATTTTATATTAATCATATATAGTTATTATTTCCTCTATTATACCCATCCAAATATGGTGGTGGTGAAAAATATTTTACACCACGGTGTGGAAATGGTAAGTTGTACGTACGCACACACGGTGATTTCATTTTTTGTAAGATGTATAGAAGGTGAAATATGGTTGTTTCATATTTATTATAAAATATCATTATATGATTGATCTTGATGTTATTACTTTATATTTAAACAACTAAATAAGAGTAATTATAAGAAAAAATAAATTTGAATGAATCAGTATAATAGATTAATTCTTCCTCAACGTGCCTCCTTTAAATTTCCTTTGAAGTAATTAGAGTTGATCTTTTGAGAAGACAAGAAAATATAGAATGTAAATAAGGTGGTTTATATGAGAAATTGTAAGGTTTTGGCCGAGCTTGAAGACTCAAAATGAAGTGAAGAGGAGATGGAGGAGGTTCCCTTTTATAAAATTGGATATGGTCACTTTTGGAAACTCTCAAAAATATTAATTTATAATAATATAAATTCGACTAAAAAAGTCAAAAACTAACTTAATTCAATGATAAGAAGATTTTGGTTCAAAAATAAATCATACAATATTATTTTTATAAGTTTAGAATATTTTTTATCCTTATCTTTTTTATTTAACACTTATTTTACATTTTTAATCTTATCATGATATCATGTTATTTACACATTGTGGGTTAATGGAATTAACATATCAGGTCAAACGACCCAAAAAATGTTATTTATGAAATATTTGGACTTATATTAACCATTTTGAATAATCTTATATTTGTAGGAATTTAATATCATTTAATAAAATATTTTATTTTTTAAGTTAAGAATTGAGTCTATTTTGGACACTATTCATACTTGACTTTTTAAAAAATAATAAAAACATTATTCCTTCTAAAAATAAGTCATTAAATAAAATATAATATTTCAATTTCATTCATAAAATTCGTTTATGACATCAATATATCCAAATTAATTTTTTTAATATTTACAAATTCATTTATTTAAATCCTACACTAATGAGGTAATCACTACATCATATTTGTGTCATAAATAAAACTACTTATAGAATATATAAAAATTATAAATAAAATACCATGATTTAGGAACACTTTTTATCTTTATAATAAATATTTTTAAAGTATAGATATCATTTATATAACCCTTTATTAAAATTGATTTAGTAAAAGATATATGTTTAGGTTATAATTATCTTTACTTTAAATTACTTCTTATAAAATGTCATTTTCACATCCATGTGAATCCATGGGGTTCTAAAATCAACCCAAGGATGACCATAGTCGGAAATATTTCATCCAATAGGATTAGGACACGTTTTTTGGTAGTATTATATTATTAAATTATTATTTCTTTACCCTTATTTACTAGATTTACCCTTTAACAATGGTAAATAAAATAATTACGGAAGATACTATTCATAATGTCCAAAGATAAAAGGTACATATTCACACAATTTGGACCTTTTAATTCCAAATATGGAATCAATTTTTCCAAATTCAAAACATATAAGTTATAGTAACTTATTTAAAATAAATCTTGTTATTGAAATGAGAATATGGGTTTTAAAAGTTAAAACATTGCAAAAGTTTGAAAAGTTTTTACCTAGGAATTCAATGTATAATTAATGATAATGATATAAATTAGATTAAATGAAAAAAAATATTCTATTTATACATTAAAATAATTAAATATTATAATTTAATCATATACATTATATCGATGAAAAAGGTTGTTTTTAATTAAACTTTTGCATAATTTTACTATTCATCATGGCACGAAAGTTATCAGAAAAATATAAGAAATTTATCCAAAGTAAATTTCTATATCCCAAATTAAAGTAACATGTTTATTTTTTCATATATAAATTATTAATTTTTCAAAATATTAATTTAAAATGGGTTCTCCATTCAAAGGTATAAAATTATCCTTTAACAATATAGGTTTTTATACATAAAATAGGGTTTTATTCATACCCTATGACTAAAATATCAATTGCATGAATATCAAAAAATATTTTATTAATCATATAAAACATATATCTCATTACCTAAGTTAATTAACTCCAAAAATACAAATATCTATTTGGTTTATATTATTCATAAATAATTAATTGCTGAATAATTTATAATGCATTTTCATAAGTTAGTTATAATTATTCTCGCTATCCTAAAAACTATGCTATAATGGTAATTTTATATTAAGGGAGTCTCATAGTTCTTTTAAACTCATGAATGATTTCAAAGAAAGCTACTAAATAATAAAACTTATGTGAATAAAATATTTGATAAAAACATATGGGTGTTACATTCTACCCCCTTAAACTGAATTTCACCCTCAAAATTCGTCACATAGAAATTAATAGATGAGGATACCTCTCCATCATAATATCCTAACGTTCTCATATAACTTCTTCAAATTAGTGTTTTCACCATAAAACAATAACCAAGAGAGTGGTATTGTTTTAGAGAACTTTTTCGGTATAATCTAGAAGCTCTATTAGTCGTTCTTCCTAAGAAAGATCTTGCTCTAGCATTATGACTTCTGAGCTTAGTTCATGTGAAGGATTGGGTAGATACTTTCTCAGGAGAGATACATGGAACACATCATGAACTTGAGAGAGATTTTTTGGAAGTTCTAATCGACAATCCACCTTCCTCACATGATCCAGACTTTCAAAAGGATTGATATACCTAGGGCTCAACATTCCCTTCTTTCCAAATCTCATTACTCTCTTCCAGGGAGATATTAGTAAGAACACCATATCACCCACTTCAATCTCAAGGTTTTTTATATGGTTGTTAGTATAACTATTTTTTTCGTCTATGAGATTCTCTTATGTGTTCTTGAATAGATCTGACCTTTTCTGCCATTTCATCAACAATATTAGGTCCTAATAGCTTTCTGTCCCCAAATTCATCCCATCATGTTGGTGTTCTTCACTTCTTTGTATAGTGGGCTTCAGAAGGATCCATCTGAATACTGGAGTGAATTCTATTACTGTAATAAAATTACTCTAATGGTTTGTTTTGACCCTATCCACCTTTAAAATCCCTAGAGCAAGCTCTCAACATGTCTTTTAGAGTCTGAATTTTCCTCTCATACTGACCATCTGTATGATGATGATAAGCAGTGTTGAAAGTTAACTTTGTATCCAGAGCATGCTGAAGACTTCACCCAAACTTGGAGGTAAACCATGAATCCTGATCAGAAATAATGGAATGTGGTACTCCATGAAATTAACCACTTAACATATAGCCAGGAAAGCGGGTCAAGAGAGAAATCCTCTCTAATAGAAATTATGTGTTCCGAATTCGTAAGACGATCGACTATAACCTAGATAGAATTATTTCATTTCGATGTTTTGGAAAGTTCGATGACAACGTCTATAGTGATGTTTTCTCATTTCCATTCTTTTTATGGGTAATGGTTGTAACATCCCCTTAGACTTCCACCTCTCAACCTTAACTTGCTAACAAACCAAGCATCAAGAGACATATTTGGTGACATATATTTTCATTCCATCCCACTAGTAGTACTCTCTCAGGTCTATGTACATCTTTATGCTTCCTGGGTGAATAGAGAATGAAGAACTATGAGCCTCATCCAATATCTCCTTCTTTAATTTAGGTATGAGAGAAATACAAATCCAGACTGAACCTTATTATTTCATCACAATCAATGGTGAATTTAGGAATATTTCTCAACTTCTTTCATAATTATACATCTTCCATTTGTGCCACTTTAATATTCACTTGGATAGATGGTTGAACATTCATTTGAGATAGATAATATTTATCCCCTTACATTATAGTTTCAATATCCATCCATTGGAAATCCATAAATATTGGATCGTTCTTGATCCTCATCATGGATAAGCTTTCATGGTCTTATTGACTTAATGCATCTTCCACCTTGTTCACTTTCCCACGGTGGTAATGTAGTGAGAAGTCATAATCTTTAATCAAATACAACCATCTTGTTAGGAGAATATTCAACTCCTTTTGTGTGAAAATATACATTAAAAATTTATGATCAGTATAAATATCACACCTTTCACCAAAATGATAATGTCTCCATATCATGAGCTGGGTAGTTTTTCTATTGTATTTTCAACTCTCGTGAAGCATGAGCTATCAATATATCATTTTTCATGAGAACGCACCCCAACCCCTTCTTGGATGCATCACTGTAGATCATAATCCTTTCTCCACTACAATGAAATTTTAGCATAGGTTCACTGGCCATCCTTCATTTAATATTTTTGAAATTCTCTTTATATTCCTTCGTCCAAATGAACTTAACTCCTATCAAAGTCAACTTGGTGAGTGGATTAGATAATCGGGAAAAATTATTGACCTAACGTAGACAATATCAAGCCAACCCAAGAAATCTTTGGACCTCTATTACTGTTTTTGGTCTCGACCATCATTCAATTACCTCTATTTTTTGGATCCACATAAATCCCCTCTCTTGAGATTATGTGACCCAAAAAGGAAATGTTCTGAATCCAAAATTCACAATTGGTAAATTTGGCATAAATCATATGCTTTCTTAGGGTCTTTAATACAATTAAAAAGTGATCTTCATGTTCTTCATTTCTGTTTGAATAGACCAGAATATTGTCTATAAAAACTACCACAAACTGATCGATATAGTGTCTAAAGACTCTATTAATTAGATCCATGAATATAGCCGGGGTACTAGTAAGACGAAAAGGCATCACTACAAATTCAAAGTTTTCATACCTTATATGGAATGTCAACATTGGTAAATACTCTTTTTTAATCCTTAATTGATGATATCTTGAAAGAAGATCAATCTTGGAAAAGTATTGAGCTCCGCATAGTTGGTAAAATAATTCATCAATGTGGGGAAGAGGTTATTTTTTCTTGATAGTGATCTTGTTAAGTTCTCAATAATCAATGTCGAGTCTCATTGATCTTCATTATTTTAAAAAAAGTAGAATAGGTGATCCCCAAGGTGATGCACTAGGCCATCTGAAACCTTTATCAAGATTCTCTTCGTGTTTCTTCTTCCATTCTAGCAACTCAATTGTGGCCATTATGTAAGGTGTCTTTGAAATAGGCATAGCACCCGGTATGAGTTCTATTGAAAAAAATAAATTCACGCATTGGGGGGAGACCCAAAAATTCCTCCATAAAGACATCATAAAACTCCCATAAAATGGGCATATTCGTAATCATGAGTTTCTCCTAAACCATTTGAGATAAATAACCTTCATTTATTGGAATCAAGAGCCATAATATGGATGAAATTTCAAATGGAAGGTTATATTCATCCTTGCATTGATAGATGATCATAGATTGATCTAGAATAAGAAATGTGACTTCACTCCTTTGTCAATTTATATGAACTCTATATAAAGAAATCCAATCCATTCCATGAATCATATAAAATTTCACTGTTGGATGGATCACTAGATACATAGGAAGAACTTTCCCACAAACAACAATTGGTGAAATATTGTAAACTTCTGATGTAACTGTTGTTCCATTATGAGTTGTCCTAGATAACTCAACCTCTAATTGTGGAGGTAATACGGAGATACCCTTTGAAACTTTTCATAAATAAATGAGTCGGTGGATACAGAAACAAATAAAAAAATTCTACTTTATAGTGGATGATAAGTGTTCCTTTCACCACTTCATTATCGTACTCCATGTCACCGATAGAAATTACATGTGACTTTCATTTTTCTTTGTCCTTAATAGTTTTTTGACGCCGTTCATCATTAATAACCCTTGGATTAGGGCATTAATTCCCATAATTCCTCATTTCCTTGAACATATAACATTGATGTGTATGAGGTTCATTTTTTGTATCCTTTTCTTTTTCGCATCATTATATATCTTGTTCCCATAAATTTGGTATTCAATTTCCAAATGACCATATTTTTCACACCTAATACATTTACTAGTCCCTTTAAGATTGTTCCATCCATGTTTCTTTCTACACATTGAGCATTAGGTAAAACTCATTTTATTTTCAATGTGGTCATTATATTTTCCTTTGAATTCCATTTTATTCTTCTTATAAAACACATATGACTAATGGGTTACTCCAATATCCATCTCAACCTTGAGAGCACATCGAACAACTTTTGCGTAACTATTGAAGTCCCTTATGGATAATTCCCTTCAGAGACATGGTTTTAATCCACTAAAGAATAAATCAATCTTACTCTCGGGTTGGATAATAATTCCAAAAGTGTACCTTGAAAGTCTTGTAAAATTTTCTTCGTAGGTACCAACAGATTCATCATCCTTTTTCTTAGGTTCAAAAAACTCCTTCTCCATAATTGTTTAATGAATTTGGGGAAAGTACTTATTGAAAAATAGGTTTTTGAACTCATCTCATTCCATCTACAGAAATTAATCTCTTTGTCTCGAATTCTTATTAATATTCCACCATTGATACACTTCACCTTCAAAAAAATATACTAATAAATTGACTTTATCATGTTCATAACATTTTAGAACTGAAAATATATTTTCAGTGGTACAGATCCATTCTTCAGCCACTAATGGAATAGTAGACCCGCTGAAATAATGTGGACGCTGCCTCATGTAAGATTTAACATAATTTTTCTCCTTCCAATTACTATTTTTAGGTCCTACACGATTCATAGCTTGAGAAAGTTGTGTGATAATGGATACTAGATTTTTCATTCCATCTCTTATAACATTTTGGTTGCTTAGGGGGGGAATTATTTCATTTCCCATTGCATTCAGTATTTATGTGGTTCTCTCAGGATCTAGTCGTTGACCAAAACAAAGAAGCATAGTGTGAGAAACACTAATAATAATAAGAAAACGACATAATCAAGAATAAAATTTCAATTTAGGGCACTTTAGGTTTTATACTAGGTTATTCATGGTAATTTCTAAAACACTAGGAATATATCTTATACTTAGACATATCCTTATGGTTCTTACTAAGACTTTCTCATCCTAGTTTCCAATGGATAACTATACTCTTCCTCTATTACCAACTATAACGACCCCTACCATGCATACATTGATATTACTTCAGAATTGAATTATATTTATTAAAACATATGAAAAACCATAATAGGAACATATAGGTATAATGTCTTTATAATCTCATAAACATAAATAATTGGTTTGTAAAATATCTATATAATCACTTGTTTATTTCATCGTAACTAGAATATTTTTTGGAATATCATACTTAATACACTTCTTCCGGACCTGGGAAAAAGAAACAAATGAAAGGGTGAGATCAAATGCTCAGTAAGGGTAAACAAAGGAAATACCAATCATATATAAAATTTTAAAATCTCATCCTGTATATTAGAGATCAGAATATCATGTCAGGGGAGAAATCATAAGTGTGATATTAAATCCCAATAATTATAACATAAGACATGACACTTTGTAGAATATAAACATAGACATAAAAAATAATTTCACATTAGTCAAGTCTCATTTCCAAGGCCATCATTGCGGACAAAGTCCATTACTGATCAAAGTTCACTCCTCCTTCTTGCATTGTATTACTGAACCGGATTTACTTTTCATTCCGTCCATGTCTATCTCATTAGATATAAATCATTACCCAATGCGTTGGATGGAGATATAGGTCCCACCCATCTCATAATGAAACTATTCTTTTGTGTGCCACAAAAACATAGAAACATTCACCATAGCATAACCCATGATATCAAATTGGTTTCTTAAACATCATTCGATCAAAATTGATATAAAAAAATGGATTTACTAAATTAAATTCCATCATAAAAACAATCCAATCATAGTAATAACATGGATATAAACATAATCCTACCTAAACATAGAATGAAAATTATTTTGATACTACACTTAAGCTTTATTCTTGAGTAAAACATCCTTTCTTCTTCAAAAATGTTTTCTTTTCTCAAAATGTCATGAAATTCTAAAGGAAATTGAATTTAATTTAAAATACACTTATAAACTTTCAGTGCAATATTATTGGAAATACAGTTTTTAGAATATTTAAAAACACATTCATTTTGTATATGTTAAAAAAACATTCTCCTCGTACTTTTGACGGAAAAGTCAAAAGTACCTCAGATGGTAAAAAAATTAAAGGTTCATTCCACACCATATAGTAAAAGTCAAAATGGGGTAAAATGACATTAAATATAAATATAATAATTTTAAAAAACTTATGAATTTTTTTTGAAAACATGGACATGGATGATAAATATGTCCCTAGTAGAAACTTACAAACAAGCAATCTCAGATAAAAACGAGATTGGAAAAGTTATCTCATACCTTAGGTCTGATATGATTCATATGTATCTGAACCTCCTGTATAATGATGTAAATGATGTTATTGATTTATTATAGAATCATAATCATTTTTATTATAACATTTATGATTATATTTTCATCTGTTTGTTAAAAACATTTCATTGTTACTCGTTAATCGGGCATTAACTGCTTTACGTTCTTGTGTATGTTTTGTCGGATAAGTTCTTATTAATAATTTTTTGGTTATAGTTATATCATTTAAAGTATTGCATTTTTATAATATATATAATATTTATTTATTCAATTCATTCAATTCATTTATATAATCATTATTTATTGAAGATTATGTAGAACGAATCACATTGCACCATGGAGATGGTAAGTCATACATACACACGAACGACGATATTGTTCCCATAATTGTTGAGTGGTATTGAATTGGATGGTTTATAGTATCTCAAAAATAGTACCATGATATATTAATCATATATAGTTATTATTTCCACCATTATACCCAACCATGTATGGTGATGGTGAAAATAGATTACACCACGGCGTGGAGATGGTAAGTTGTACGTATGCACGTGTGGTGATTTCATTTTTCATAGGATGGATAGAAGGTGAAATAGGGTTTTTTAATATTTAAAATAACATAAAAATATATGAGTGATACATATGTTATTATTTTCTAGTGAGACAAATAAATAAGGGGATGTAGAAGAAGAAATAAATTTGAATGAATCGGTCGAATACATTACCTCTTCCTCAACGTGCCTCCTTTAAATTTTCACTTAAGGCACTAAATTTTTCCTTTTGAGAAGACAAAAAGCTCTAGAGTTTAAATAGGAATGTTTAGAAGAGAAATCGTATGGGTTTTTCTGATCATGAACTCTCAAAATGGAGTGGAAAGAAGAGGGGTGAGGTTCTCTTTTAAAAGAGAGGAGAGGGGAACTTTAGGAAACTCTCAAAAATATTAATATATAATAAATTCAATTCAACTAAAAAATGTCCAAAAATTCTTTAATTAAATGATAAGAATATTTTGGATCGAAAACACATCATCCAATAATATTTAGACAAGTTTATAATATATTTCTATTCTTATCTTTTTGGATTAACAGCTATTTTACCCTTTTTAATCTTACAGTGATATCATTTATTTACACATTGTGGGATAATGTAATTACCAGATCTTGTCAAACAACCCAAAAAAATTTAGTTATGGCATATTTGGACTTACATTAGCTATATTAGAAAATCTTATATTTTTATGAATTTAAAATCATTTATAAAATATTTTATGTTTTAAGTTACGAATTGAGTCAATTTTGGACATATTTGTACATAACTTTTTAAAAATTAGTAAAAAATTATTCATTCAAATAATAAGGTGTTAAATATAAGATAATATGTTAATTTAATCTATAAAATTCATGAATAAAATAAAAATAACAAAATTACATTTTTTTTAATATTTATAAATTCATTTATTTAAATCATTCATTAAAGAGGTAATCACTGCATCATATGTGTGTGATAAATAAAACTATTTATATAATCTATAAAAAATATAAATAAAATACCATGATGCTGGAAATATTTTTATATTTCTAATAAATACTTATCAAAAGAGAGATTAGTTATATAACCCTATATTAAAATCAATTTAGTAAAAGATATATGTTGATATTTTAATTATTTTTACATTAAATTACTTCTTATAAATTGTTATTTTCACTTCCATGTGAATCTACAAGGTCCCAAAATCTACCCAAAGATGTCCATGGTTATAAATATTTCATCTATAAGGATTAGGAAACATTTTAGTTTTGTATTATAATATTAAAATATTATATTTTACCCTTATTTACTATATTTACTCTTTAACCATGGTAAATAAGATAACTACTGAATTTATTGTTCATAATGCCTAAATAAAAAAGGTACCTATTCACAAAATTTGGATCATATGATTCCAAATATGGAATCCATTTTTCCAATTTCGAAACACAGAATTTTCAATAATTTATTTAAAATCAATCCCATTGTTCAAATGAAAATACGAGTTTCAAAAGTTAAAACACTGTAAAAGATTGAAATGTTTTTACCTGTGAATTTAATGTAAAATTAATTCTAATGACATAAGTTATATTAAATGGTAAAAATATATTATTTTTATTATTTAAACCCATTAAATATTATTATTTAATCAGGTAAATTATCTCTATGGAAAATGTTGTTTTAAATTATAATTTGGCATATTTTTACTATTCATCAAAACATGAAAGTTATCAAAAAAATATCAGATATTTATCCAAAGTAAATTTATTTATCCCGCTTAAAAATAACATATTTTTTTGTCATGTTGAAATTTTTAATGTTTCAAAATATTAATTTAAAATGGTTTCTCCATTTAAAGGTATAAAATTAAAATTTTAAAAATAATAGGTTTTTATACATAAAATAGGGTTTTATTCATACCCTATGACTAAAACATCAATTGGATGAATATCAAAAAATATTTCAATAATTATGTAACAAATATACCTCATTAATCTCATTACCAAATTTAATTCACTGAAAACATACAAATATCTAATTGATTAATATTTTTCATAAAAAATTAATATCCAAATAATGGATAATGCATTTTCATAAGTTAGTTATAATTATTTCTACTAACATAACGAATATGATATAATGGTAGTTTTCTACTAAGGGAATATAGTGGTTCATTTAAACTCGTGATTGAGTGAAAATAAAGCTACTGAAGAATTAAAATTATTTAAATAAAATATTTCATAAAAACATATGGGTGTTACATATATAAGGAAACACTCGATGGAAAAATGTTATTTTCAAAAAAAAAATTGTAATTTGTGTATTGATTTTTAATTCAAGACTCATGTATGTATCTAATTTAACAAGACTACTAAACTAATAATTCCATCTGGATGTGTTTCCTTGTATCTTATGCTAAATTAATGGAATCAGAAAATGGCTCTAGGATTTTGGGGTTGGGGTCATTACAGTTGGTATCATATGAAGATCAGTTGAATCCATGGAAACTATATTTAGGAAAATATAGATTGGGGAACATAACCCTATGTTATAATTTGATGATATGTATGGAATAACATCCTAATGTTTTGGTAAGATAAAGATAATGTGGGTTTTCCAAGAAATACATCCCAATTTGGATACTACATGTGAATGTGGTTATGAAATAGATGTACCTAGGGGTAATTACTCTAAAAATTATAAATTATCCATGACCCAATCATCACCTGGTGCATGAAATTGGGCCTTATTGCAAGCCTGGTTTGACACTCCTAGGGGGTATTCATATAATAATTCACATTTACATTACTAACCATTGTGAATTATTTGAATAGGTGATGACAATTAATGACCTAGGTCAAAATAATGTTGTATTAGATTAAAGATAAGTTTTCATGATTAAAACACAAAAAAAATGATTATATGTTTAAACTATAGAACTAGGAAGGACTTACGTTGAAATAAAATGGTTGAAGTGTTTATTATGATTTTATATTTATATTATTGAATTGTTTTTACCAATGGTATTTTGGTATAAGAATAAAAAAACAATTAAGGACTCTATTAAATTTTAGAGGCATATATTTATTCATTATCTTAAGAGATATAGATACCATCATGGTTTATTGTGTTTAATATTGATCATATATTCAAAGTCTTGAACACCAATTTTTAGGTTTAATGTGGTGAGATTCTACCAAGATTTTGGAAATTTTAAAAAGTGTATGTTTTAGTGGAAATGTTCTTTATGGAATAATGCCTTTAAAATTTATAGACATAAGACTAAAGGTATTGATAGCCATTTGTGTATATATAATCATTAACAAATTGTAATTATAGTCAAATAATATCATTAGACCTTATAATAAAAATAATTCTTATTGAAAAACATAGAGAAATGATCATTTAATGATTAATTTCATTCCAAGGATGGCCATCATATTTGTTTTGGAAATAATATAAGAATTATATTAATAAATATTAGAAATTTTAAAACCTATATGTCAGGAGAAAACCCATAATTTATAGAAAGGACACTGCACTGGAATTCACAATCGATGGAAGAAAAGGGTTTAACTCCAACCACAGACCTATGCAATGTCCTGGTTAATATGTTGTTGTTTTTATTTAAACAATATGATAACTAAATATTAGTTATGAACTATAAGATTTACTTTTTATGTTTATAGATTAATGGATTAAATTTATTGATTTTTTAAAATAGTTATAAATATAAATAGATACTTTTGACTCTTTTATGGATCTTACGATCTACTAAAAGTAAATTTTAATGATTTAATCAAAAAAACAATTTTTGTTTCTTATATATTTCATGAAATAAGCTATGAATTAAAAATTGATCGGAGCACAATCAAATGATTTAATTTTTATGATAAACTAGAAATGTATAAATTAATCAAATTCCTTTATATTTTTAGAAAATAAAATAATTCATCAACATTAGTAAAAGGATCTTGAAACACAAATTTGATCCTATCACATTCATATCTGATGAATCAGGTGGTCTTTTATATCATCATAGATTTATATATTCAAGAACCTAAATATTTCATTTATTATTAAATTACTTGGGATCAATTAACTCACTCACTCCCTATAAGTATTTATGCTTTTCCACCAATTTCATATCTTCACATGCCACTTATGTTCTCCAATTTAGAAACCAAGTTATAAGTTATTCATTGCGACCATTGTACTTTTGATTCTCTCTTATAAAGAGTATTTTTTATTAACCATTTTATTATGTGAGTTTTTCAATAATGGTATTTTAAAATATAATCCATTGATTAAAAATATCATGTTTAAACTATGAGGACACAATTTATTTATGTTAGGGAGAATGTAACACCCTAAAATTAAAAAATTAGTATGTTGTATTTGATAACGTGAATGAAATGAAACACAAATAATTAAAATGAATATATCAACCTATAATTTTATGATATATTGACTATTTAAAATAAATTTAGTCTATTTTATATATTTAAATGCATGAAATGCTGAGTTATCATGTGTTGCATGGAACATTGAGTTTCTCCGATGGCTTGTGTTATATGCAAGACCGAGTTTAACCAAATATTATTAATATTATTATTTAAAATAGAAATCAACTTCTAACCATTATATTGGTGGTTATAAATAGGATTACCTAATGTATGAAAATATTTAGTTAAATTCATTGGTTACTAATTAATTATACATGAATATACAAACAAACTGAATATAAACAATATGTTTTTCTAAGAAAAACATTTTTATGAACCAAATGCGTTTTATCATAATAAATTAAATTACATACTATTATTTGATTATATTAAAGAAATTTATATATTATATATTCAATAAATAAACTAAATTCATCCAAAATATTTGATAGGAATAATATAAGAACAAATCTTATTTTACACAAAAACAAAATATGTACTACTATAAAGATAATGATATCGCCTTTTAATGTCACGCTTATTTTAAATATAAGTTTTTAAACTCTTATAAATTTAATTTCAAAAAAATATTATTTATTTTTTAAATATTAATGTTAAAATTATCATATGGGGAATTTTGGATATTTTTTTTGAGTACATTTATTTTTTTAATGAAAAGTGAAAAATGCATATTTTTTATTGAAAATGGATTTGTCATCTAAATAATTTATAATGATAAAATATAATTAAATTTTTTAAAGTGATAGTAGATATGTTATACATATATTAATCCAAATTAGACCATTTAAATCAATTTTATATTTTAATTTTACAAAACACATTGTAAATGTTTGAACATTTTCATTTTAAAAACTCATTTTCTCATCCCGCATACGGGACTTATTTTATATTAATTTATCACACTTATGTTGTTAAAATTTTGAAAAATTGATTAAGTATTTGAAATAATATATATTCATAATTTCTAATATGTCGATATTATTTTCATACCAAAGTTATTAGTGAAAGTAGTTAAAATTAATTATAGTGATAAAACAAAAAATGAGTTTATTAAGGGACTAAGATTTGAACCTAAGGGGAAATATTACCTATAAACATGTAAAAATCATTTTATGGACATATTTAGACTGTATACCTTCTATAATCTATTTTGTGAATTATTTTATCCACTTCACATGTAAAATATTAGGCTCCAATTCCCACTTTCAACAATTTACAAGTTTTCCACTCACCCCACTTATAAAGGACTACCTCTCTCCTCCTTTTTCACACGTGTAAAACAACTTTTTTGCCAATAACTAATCAAATAACTCCCAAAAATCCTTAAAATAATCTTATAATCCTTATCATGGGAATAAATCCAACTTAATAAGGCATTAAATCAAGCCTAAGGTGGATACCCAAAGAATAGTTAATGTTTTTATAAAATTGTTTTTATTTTATTTTCTTCTCCACCTACTTAAGATATTTTTTATATCATGATTATATAATAACCTCATTATCATAAATATAATAAGATTTATTTATGTTAATTTATGGTATAAAATTTCCCACACATCCATCAAATGTGTTACAAAATCATCATTCATGTGCACGGTGGACTATCGCCTCGCAAATCGATGTCGTCTATTTTTTCATTACCATCATTCTAGGTTGGGAAGAATGATTGAAATACTATTTATATATGATATTTAGGATATTAATGATATTTATTGTATTTATTATTATTTTATTCTTTTTTAATTATTACATAACACATTCCATTATGGTTTCTATTTTGTGGGAATACGATAACATCGTGCGTGTGTACACCGAACTACTACCTCCTGAAGTAGTGTGATCTATTCATGCATTATATGGAATGTATTAATTATATTTTTAATAAAAATGTGTTATATATATAAAATAATAATGATAATATAATTATAACATATTTATATATATCATTATCTTTTATTTCTTTCATTGTGATAAGAAAATGGAAAAAATGTTTATGCGTAAGTATGGCCTTCCATCACCATGAATGGTGTATTACTTATTCTATTAAACAATTTGTGTATTACAATAAATACATATATAACAAATATATATGATTTAAGAACCCGCGTTTTTAGAATGGGTCAAAATCCTGACCCTGTTTGAATTTTTCACTTGTTTTTTAGAGATTTGGAAAATCAGGGACGTTCTAAAAATTCCCACACTACATGCCACGTACTCTAAAGTACATGCCGTGTATGGGTTAGTTATGTACCAGTCGTCTTCTCACCGAGTACATGTTGTCTGGTGACAATGTAGGAATTTTCTACTACATATCATGTAGTATTGCATGACACGTCGTGTATCATCTATTCCATGTACCGGTCGGGTGCTCACCGAATTCATGTTGTGTGGTGACCGTGTAAGAATTTTCTACTATACGGAATATAGTATTAATCGACATGTCATGTATCCTCTTTTCTGCGTATTGGTGGGGTTCAAGTTGTGTGTCAACCCGTGTGGAGTTCCCAAGACGTGTGGCTATCTCTGCTTAAGTCAAAGTACAGAAAAGGACACTACACAGCGTGTACTGCTTAATTACATGTTGTGTGCTTTTATTTTTATTCTCTTAAATAAAAGAGTGTCATGTCTTATTCGAGAATATTTCGTCTTCTTCCCCGACTTCGGAACTGCCCCGTTCTGAAAACCTGAATAACATACCAAGCCCTTGATTCTTCATCCGGAGTTCGTTCTTCAATCCTTTGGTGGTTGTGGGATCACAACAGCAAGGCTAAACCCACACACCCTATTTAGTTCTTGATCCTTTTCCTCATGCGTTGCAGTTTCCATCTGAGTGGAATTTCCAGGAATGGACGGAAACATAAATCTAAAAATATTTACTTCGAATTGGAGCTTGATATCGAACATTACTTCATATTCAAGTATCAGGTAGGTGTTTCATAACTTATTTTTTGTTTTTGTAGACATTTGGGTGGTGCAGCTTGAAGAACTTATTTGGGGTAATTTGAGAGAGACCCTCATTTATTTTCTATTGCAAATTAAATTATTTTTTAGATCCATGGGAGGCTTTTGGGCATGCCCTATTGCCTATATTTCTTGATAAAGGTCGTGCGAGAGGTCTATGCTCTTTTGGACACTTTGGCATGGGATCCAAAATGGTTATAATGGGTCTACCATGTTTAAAAATGTTATGTTTGATCTGTTAAAGCATGATTATGTTGTTTAGAGGCATTCAATATCTCATTGTTACTGTGTGATAACTGTTGGGCTAATAAAATTAAAATATTTATATGGTTTTTCATGTTTATGTGACTTGTCTAAAAGTCATATATATGTAATTGTTGAATTGGATATTCTAGAACCCGTTGGGTTGTGTTGGGTATGGCCCAGATATTTCTTGAGGGATGCTGATCAAAGGTTGGTCTTGGCCCGGGTTATAATCGGTGGTTCTGACCATGGGATTGGGCGTCATGGGCATCATTTTGAGGAAGTGTGGCTATCAAGTTGGGCATGTCCTGGGTTACTGGGATGTTAATTCCATCATACATGATCAACATGGTCGTAGGGACACGAGGTGTCAAAGATGTTGTGGCTTTGCTACTATTTTAGTGATTACCACTCACTCAGAACTTTGAGTGGTGTTCAGACAAAGAGACTCCATGATGAGGTTTTATTGAACACTCGAGTGGGTAGAGGCCCCCTTTAGTTACAGTTTAGGTACTTTTGGTTCGTGGTGCTTTCCGTAGGAAGCCACGTGGAAGGTGAAGAGCCTTCCGGAGATATCGTTGAGGCTATCAGGTTGGGGGGTAGAGGCTCACCGTTATTTGAGGACAGACATCGCTGCCCCTCCAATTACATTATTTGAGGGCAGGCATCATTGTTCCTCCAGTTACATTATTTGAGGGTAGACATTGATGTCCCTCTGATTACTTATTTGATTACAGGCATCGTAGTTCCTCTAGGTTAGTATTTCCTAGGCATGCCTTTGGGACATTGGTACTTGAGACACGCGGTGTTAGGGGGAACATGGTGCCGGGTTGCATGACTGATATTCCTACGTTGGCTGAAGCAGGTGACACTCCATGGTGGCTACTGAGCACCTGTGGAGTTTTTGTTTGGTTGTGTGCATCATATTATTTACTGTTTTCCTTATAAATGTGTTTCTTCTTAAACACTTATATTAGGTATGCACCGTTGGGTGGTATCCTACTAAGATTCGTCTCACCCCCTACACTGACCCATCGGGACGCATGTAGACTTTATGGATTTACATGCCGGAAAGAGGTCGGCTTCAGGATCTGTACTACATTAGCTATTGCATGGAGATGGTATGGACCTTGATGTCTTTATTAGCTAGAGTTTATTTTGTTTTTCTTTCATTAATGTGTCAGCATGCTTACTTGTTATGTTGCTACAGTTGGTTAGACATCAGAGCCCTTTATATATATGGATATTTAAGAACTGTTTTGGATGCATGTTTGTTGTTTAGTGGTAGTTACAAGTGATCAACATGTTTTTGTGTTTACTTTTTGCTGCAGTTGTTTATATTTATTTCTTCCTCTATTTATCGATATTGAATGTGCTTCTACTCTGCGGGTCTGGTTCGAGTCTACTGAGTAATTTATTCCACTGTATATTAATTATTATACTTGGACTAGTACCGGTGTTATCCTTCGAGAGGGTATAGCCTCCACACTATACCTATAGGACCCTCGCTACTATTCAGCATCCTTTGGCGTTCAGAGAGGTGCGCCTAAGGTAGTAACAACCAACCCATTTATCAATGTTCGGGTGGCTGCTCGGGTCCAAGTTGTTACTAAGTGGTATCAGAAGAGTTCTTGACAGAGATTTAGTAGCAGTGTCTTACTGGCTACTAATGATATTGAGAATTCTCTCTTTATTTCAGATAGTTTTTCTATTTGAAATTTGGTAGACTAGAGATAGGTTGTTACTGGAGCTAGGTTTCTAGTTTGTTCTTGGGTACCTACAACCCTAGGTACATGGGATGGAGTGAGTTTCCATAGGTGAGAATTTCTGTTTTCTTTTTGCCCAAATTATAGTTTATATGATTTCCACATCGGTGGCTCACTTGGTGTGTGATGTTATTGATTGAGATATTTACCCCTTGATCCGGTGCAGTAAGGGTAAATTTTGACCTTGGCCTGGTATGGTAAGGCTATGTGTTTGGCTATTTATAGAGACATCTTATGGGTATTTCAATTTCATGACTGCATGTATGCTTTGTGAAGTGATAATTCCATGTGAATAATATCAATTCCCATGCATTGTATTCTTTTGAAATGTAAATATGTAAAACTCATGATATAATTTCTTGTTTATTGAAAAGTGTTATGCCATGCATTATGTATTTTTAGAATTGAATGTGGATGGGTATTTGGGTATGGCTCTTGTATGAGAAGGGGGTTCTATGGTTGAGGTGATTTGATCCCCAGGATTGGGCGACTCAGTCATCGGTTTGAGGTGACATTGGTTGTCAGGACAAGCATGGCCCGAGGTACTTTAGATACTTGGCTTTGTTAAGGGCGGTTAAGGAGGCCAAGAGGTCAGGATGCTATGGGCATGGGTTGTGGTGGGGAAGAGTAAGGGTAGTAGTTATGAACTATCTTTTTTGACTTTTACTATATTCGTTGAATATATATTATTATATATATATATGGGATTTATGACAATTTATGGTATTCAGCAGGTTCCTTTTTGCCGACTTAGATGGAGCATCGGGCGGGAGATGGTACAAGGCCGTGAGAGCAAGATCGGGTTCAGGATCTAGTGGAGGAAGACCATGAGCTGTAGGTACATTCTAAGGGAAAAGAACAGGTCTATGATCTAGTGTAGGTAAGACAATAGACGGGATTGGAAGCGTTCACACCATGGCTCGATGAGTAGCTCTGAACTAGCCTTGTGTGTGTCATGTAGGGGATTAACAAAGGCATGCAGGGTACAATTCCATGTATGGATTATCTGACGTGGGAGTTCTAGTCATAGAAATCTCCGCATTCTTAGGGTGAGGGTGGTCTGTAGGTGGCTGAGAATAGGATAGAGAGCATACATATTATCTTTGAGCAGTTTGAGACCCCTCAAGGGTGGAGGGTCAAGCTGGTGATGTACATGCTGTGGGGACCTGTGAAGTGTTGGTGGGATGTGCCGGTTCAAGCTCGCAGTCATGAGGGACTAGCATGGAATGAATTTGAGGATAAGTTTTTTGATAACTTCTCTCAAGAGACACTAAGGGAAGAGAGAGATCAGAAGTTCTTCAGTCTTCACAGTGAGACATGTCTGTCATGGAATATACAGCTACTTTCCCTGAGTTTTCTTGCTTTGCACCTGGTATTATAAGATATGATTTAGCAAGGGTGAGGCTCTTTGAGAATGTCTTAGTATTGGAAATTCGGATCCAGGTAAATATCTTCAGGCTGGGATTGTTCTCATAGCTGGTGAAACATATACTCATAGTGGAGGGAATCTAGTGGGATATGCCCCAGGTTGGTCGGGGAACAGTTTCAAGTGACAGTTCGGACACCATGAAGAGAGGATGGGATGAGTTTTGGAAGGGCATTCAGGTCAAGGACTCAGCTATACCACCTCGCAGCAGTTCAACAGGGGTTTTCATTTAGTGTGGGCAGCCAGGACATGTTCGGACTCAGTGTGATAGGCCTCCAAATAAATGTCGGGCATGTGGGAAGGTCAGGAATCTGGAGAGGTTCTGCAGGAAGCCTTCTCAGACAGCATTTAAGTAGGTACCAGGAAAAATGGTGGCATATGGAGTTAGTTCAGGTTCTATACCAAAAGAGGGTAACCTAGGTTCAGCTACACGTGGAAGCCATGGTAGAGACAGTGGGATCTAGTTGAAGGGTCAGTGGCCGGTGATAGGAGAAGCATCATAGGGAGGTCAATCATTAGGCAGTCATACTTCAATCCACGTGAATTACATAGATCTACCAGAGGCTGAGCAGGCTGGTGAGCTGATGATGGTTATAGGTACACTATGGGTGTGGACATGATTTTTTTTGTTTTAATTTTGGAATGACCTGTAGAGGCGTGCCTGTTTCGACTGCACAAGGCGCACATGATTCTTGTGGACATAATAGATGTTGGTCAGTGGGATTTGCGCCATATCGGGTGCATGATATATTTATATATATTTATGAGATTCATAGCATCTGGGTCATTGAGGATGCAGGTTAATTGGGTTCCTTGGGCATCGAGGCATCGAGGGTGCAGTTTACTTGAGGTGTCACGGGCATCGGGGCATCGAGGATGCAGGTTACTTGAGGTGCCAGGCACCAGGTTCTTTTTTAGCATCCATGGGATGCAGGACCTTGTGGAGTTGGACAATGATGTGGTGCAGGATATGTTTGGGGTGTCAGGAGTGACATAGGAGCACCA
Source organism: Viscum album (assembly GCA_963277665.1). NCBI lineage: Eukaryota > Viridiplantae > Streptophyta > Magnoliopsida > Santalales > Viscaceae > Viscum > Viscum album. Next base: position 1,706,785,479 of record OY728138.1, on the reverse strand, counting down.
ATGAGGCACAAAGGTGATGATGTGTCACGAGAGGACCATGAGTTCAGAAACAGGTTAGAAAATATTTTCTTATTTTGAGTTTTTTCGGTTTGATACCGAGTTAGGAAATTCCTAAGGTGGGTAGCCCCTTGAGGAATTTAGCCAGAACCTTCAAGACCAGGGTTATCCGGGTTACTTTAATCTCGGTGTTATGATCAGTTCCATCTTCGAGTTTCGTTTGATATCTCGGGGACAATCTATGTCAAGGTGGGGAGATTGTAAGAACCCAGGTTTTTAGAACGGTTCAAAATCCTGACCCAGTTTGATTTTTTTGACTTGTTTCTGAGAAAACTAAAAAATCTTGGAGGTTATGGAAATTTCCAGACTACACATCATGTAGTCTAAAGTACACGTTGTTTATGGGTTAGCTGCGTCCCGGTCATGTGCTTGCCGAGTACATGTTGTGTGGTGACCGTGTAGGAATTTCCTACTATATGACGTGTAGTATTACTCGATATGCAGTGTATCCTCCTTTCTACGTACTAGTCATGTGTTCGCCGAGTACATGTCGTGTGGTGACTGTGTTGGAATTTTCTACTACACGGCATGTAGTATTTCTAAACACGCCGTGTATCCTCCTTTCTTCATACCGGCTTGGTTCACGTCATGTGTTAGCCCGTGTGGAGGACCCAATCCATGTGGCTCTCTCCACTTAAGTCGGAGTACGGAAAAGTACGCTACACTGTGTGTAGTCCTTAAATACACGTCGTGTACTATTATTTTTATTTCCCTAAATGAAAGAGCGACACATCTTATTCTAGAATATATCTTCTTCTACCCGTAATTTGGAACTACTCCATTCTGAAAACATGAAGAACATACATATCCCTAGATTCATCATCCGGAGTTTGTTCTTCACTCTGTCGGTGGCTTCGGGATCGCAATAGCGAGGATAAACCCACGCACCATATTTCATTCTTTATCCTTTTCCTCATGCATCACAGCTTCCATCGGAGTGGAATTGCTGAGATTTGAAGGAAACATAAATTTACGAATATCGGCCTCGAATTGGAGCTTGATATCAGACGTTCCTACATCTACAAGTCTCAGTTAGGTATTGCATACCTTATTTTGTGTTTTTTTCAGACTTTTGGGTGGCTTGGATTAAAGTGTGTATTTGGTGTAATTTGAGAGAGACCCTAATTTATCCACTATTTCATATTAAATTTTTTGTTAGACCCATGTGATGACTTTGGGAATTCCCTATTTCCTATATTGCATGAGCAAGGCCGAGCGAGAGGTCGACCCTCATTGGGACACTTTGGAATAGGGCGCCAAAATGGTTATAATTGGTCTACCTTGTTTAAAACCAGTATGTTTGATCTGGTAAAGAATGGTTACATTGTTTACAAGCATTCAAGACCTCAGTGCTACTATGTGATAACCATTGGGATAGTGGAATTCAACTGTTTAGATTGTTTTTTTGGTTTACATGACTTATTTAAAAGTGTTATATATGTAATTGTTTAACTGGATATACTATAACCCTTTGGGTTGTGTTGGGAAAGGCCCAAATATTTCGTGAGTGATGCTGATCACAGGTTGGTCTTGGCCCTGGTTACATTGGATGGTTCTGACCACGGGATTGGTCATCATGGGCATCGATTTGAGGAAGGGTGACTTTCAGGTTACGCATGGCCTGAGTTAATGGGTGTAAAGGCCATCAGACTATCACAGGGACACGAGGTTTCAAAGACGTTGTGGATTGGGTACTATTTTGGTGATTACTGCTCACCCGGAACTTTGAGTAGTGTGCACACAGAGAGGCTCCGGGATGAGGTGGTTTTGACCACTCAAGTGGGTAGAGGCTCTCGGTAGTTACGGTTTAGGTACTTTTGGTTGGGGGGGATTTCCATAAGAAGCCACGTGGAAGGTGAGTATCCTTCAACATATATCATTGAGGCTATCGGGTTTGGCACAGGGGCACACTATTATTTGAGGGCAGACAACATTGTCCCTCTGGTTACATTATTTGAAGGCAGACATCATTGTTCCTCTAGTTACATTATTTGAGGAAAGACATCGTTTTCACTGCAATTACTTATTTGAGGACATGCATCATTCTTCCTCCTAGTTACTATTTCCTAGCTGTGCCTTTGGGATGTCGGTACTTGAGACACATGGTGTCAGGGGGCACATCGTGTCGGGTTTCATGACATAGATTCCGGCATTGGCCAAAGAAGGTGACACTGCATGGTGGATGCTAACCAGCAGTGGGGTTTTTGTTTTGTTGTGTGCATCGTACTATTTTTTGATTTCCTTATAAATGTATGCCTGCTTAAACACTTATATTAGGTATGCACCATTGGTTGGTATCCTACTGAGATTCATCTCACACCCTACACAGGCCCTTCAAGACGCATGTAGACTTTACCGATTTATGTGTAGGATAGAGTCCAGCTTCAGGAGTTGGACAACATTAGGAGTTTCATAGAGATGGTACGGACTTTGAGTTCTTTCCTAGCTGGAGTTTATTTTGTTTCTCTTCATTTCATGTATCATCATGCTTACGTTTTATGTTTCTATAGTTGGATTTCCATTGGCACCCTTTTTATATATGGATATGTATGACCTATTTTGGATGCATGTTTCTGTTTCAGTGGTAGTTAAAAGTGATCAACATGTTGTTGTGTTTACATTACACTACAGTTGTTTATATTTATTGCTTCTGTTGTTTATCGATATTGAGTTTGCTTCTTCTCTGTGGGTCTGGTTCGAGTCTGCTGAGTCATTTATTCCACTGCATATTTATTATTATACTCAGACTAGTATCGTTGTTATCCTCTGAGAGGGTATAACCTCCCCACTATACCTATAAGACCCTCGCTACTAGTCGGTAGCCTTTGGCATTCTAGGAGGTGCGCCTAAGGTAGTAAGACCTAACACATTTATCACTGTTTGGGTGGTTGTTCAGGTCCAGGTCATTACATGTGATACTTATATCATGTTTTATATTCTATAGATGATGAAATAATTTTTAACATCCCAAACCTGGATGCCACTGAAGGGTGCCCCGAGCCCAATTGGCCACATGGCCATAAGAACATCTACCCAAATGTAAAAGGTTTTCGACTAGTAGTGAGGGACAAGGTAAGTGTTTGGGGAGACTATTTCCTCATCACTAGAATGTAGCAAAACTAAAATACAATAACATATATGTAGTTAGATAATTAAATCAAATATACAATAAACAATATCCAAGGTATATGTAAATAAACAACACCCGATAGAATGTCATATACAGAAGATGATGACACATATCATATGTCTACAAAACATCCAAAGTAGTTTTACATGGAAGGTGTACAATACATGTAACAATATACCAAAAAGACCACAAAACTATACTAGCTAACATTATGAGCCTCATATCGGTCATGTGCTCCCTGATATTAAGTAGTAATCGAAACCCTGAAGAAGGGGGTTTTCCCTTTTCCATACCTACAATCATATAGTCGGTCTAGGTACCCAATGATGGCTGGAAAAGGGTGTCAGATACAATCACAATTTAAAACCACCCATTTATCTATTCCCATCTAGTTAGTGAATATATAATAATAATAATAGTTTTAATTATATAATATAAATTGTAAAGGAAGTACGAAAAACTAAACACCCCATAAATGTCCAGGTTCCCATGGACACCCATCCTCTACTACGTACATCCGCCTTGGTTCTAAAAAGTAAATAGCCCATACAAGTTTCTTATTTGTCTTGGCAGATTCATTGTATAAATAATTGGATTAATAATTAAATTAATGACCTGATCCCATCCATGTAATTCCTTATTTTGAATCCATGTATCACTCTAGGTGTATCATAAACCAAGAACCTTATAATCACATCTCTGGGATTCCTCATTGGAATCCTGGTATCGCTATGGGTGTGGTATAACATCCTTGTCCTTGAGTCTGTCCTTGGTAGTTGACTAAGGGTTCCCAAGTCTCAATATTGGTATACATAATCAAATACCCTTTAAGTTCATCCTTGGTATTTTCTATAAGAAGTATACGTGTTACTCAAGCATATAATGAATCATCCCTCTAATTTTGTCCTTTGTATTCTTATAAAGGAGTCATAGTATCACTTAACCATAAACAAGGAAGTAGAAAAACAAGTTTATCCATGGAATTCATCTATGAACCCATGTTTCACCAAACTCATATAATAATTTAATAAGAATCATTTATTTATGGTAATGTCATCACCATGACTATTTCATTTAAACCGCACCTCAAAAGGCTGCTCCAATAATATACTAAGATTAGAATGCCTAGCCTCTTATTTTTCCCCCCTCGACATATAAATATAATAAGACTCTCAAGATTACGAAATAAATGACATGGCCAAAGACTATTGACATGTTAATCCATTCCCTTTAATTTATTCAATTCAGTTTACATTTCAAATTACAATTCAAATTATCATTGAACGTCTCATGGAAAGAGGTAAGTGGAAAAACTATAAAGAATCTGAAATCATATACCACCCATGGAGGTACAATTAATTAAAAAACCTACCCAAGGGGTGGATTTAAATGGATTTGATTAACCTTTAATAATTATCAATGCCTCCATTACTTGCATAGATAATTCCTTTCCATTTCATAAAAGGATTAAATTCCATTTCAAGGGATTCTCCCTAAAAATTGAGTGCATGGTACAATTGCACATATATAAACAGATTTAGTTTTATGAAAAATTATAATACCACCAACCATAGGTCTGTAGTAGAGTTATCATCTCTTATCATCTCTTGATATGACTCAGATCGAGAAAAAATGAAGAAAAGACAAATAACCTATAAATAAGTTGTATTGTCATGCACCAAAATATCACATCTGATACCAAACTGAATAAGTAATGGAAAAAATGGAATGGAGATCTTTCTAAGATATATTTGATGATTCTGATGGATCTTTTATATGAGTATAGATGGAGATTCAATTGAAAATCCTAGAATAGGATTTAAAATAGAGATCTCATGTAGATAATGTATGTTCTAAAGAGAAATGAGAAATAGAATTGTGTTTAATAGATTAATTAAAGCCAAAATAGTAATTTTACCCAAAATAATAGGCCTTATGGTTTGAACATATGGCTAGCCAAACCGTGTTCCAACATGTGACCATTGTTGTAAGAAGGGGAAAATCACACGGTTAGTGCACACCGTTTGATTAACAGTATGCAAATGGTGAAAAACTCATCAGTCTAAAGATTATACAGTTTCTACAAAGGTGTTCACCTCAAATCAAATGGGGTTTCAACCCATGCGTTCTCCTGATACCCTCTACCCAGCCTTTCATGGTTATTAGTAACTCTGTTTCATGCCCCACACATTTTATACAGACCATGTTACATGCATGTTTCTCCCAAAAATTTGAGTTCCATGCTCTGAACTAGCCCCAAACACCCTAATTAACTCTATGATCTCAATGGTTATTCACAATAGGCAATAATTAAGGATTTAAACTAAAAATTTATGGTAATAAAAAGGATATAATATCTTAAGAAATAATAGAGTTCTTATAAACATCTCCCTTAAATTAATTAGTCCCTAAATTTCCCATCTAATGGTGTTGATGCATACTCTATGAAAACATCTAACCATTGTGCTCATATATTGTTGTCCCACTCCCAAGTATTTTTCTATACATGGTCATGATACCATAACACCCATACATGGATAACATACTTCCCTAAAAGTTCCTTCACTATACAATGCACAAGATGAATAGGACACTTATCAATGGACACATCAACATATAACTCACCCTACTCATGCAGAAAAGATAATGGTGGATCTAAAAGATAAAGGCACAGCTGAGATATATGGAAGACTTCATGTAAGGATATATACCTCTGGGATAACTATAAATAGTAGTATTCCATCTCTAATCTCACCAGAATCTCAAAGATCCTAACATATCACATCCAACGTTTACCATGTCTCCTGATCCTCTAATGTCTCAGGCGAGACATGTAAAAATACCAGATCCTAGACCTCAAACTCTAAAAGACATATGCAACAATAGGCATGCGGATTATATCAAGACCATGTAGTATCCATCCACTTATGAATAAACTAAACATGTTATGTAGTCTCCTGAATGGGATGAGGTCCAAGCATATTTGGTTCTCCTTCCACTAACCAACACATGGGATATTTGTATGTCCAACCATAAAAGGGCTCATAAGGATCCATCTAAATAGTATCCTAAATGATATTATTATAGACGAATTCAACAAGGGGTATATGCCTCTCCCTAGATCCCCTAAAATCTGATATGCATGATTGCATCATGTACTCAAAAACTGTATCATGCACTCTTACTGGCCATCAGTCTGAAGGTGGTATTTTTTTCCTCATAATTACATATTTACCTAACACCCTCTAAATACCTTTCGTGAACCATGATGTAAACTGGGTTTCTCTATATAAAATAATATTATGGGGGATGTCGTGAAGTCATATTTTATCATGAATATACAGCCACCAAAGCTCATCTACTAAACAGTTGTCCTAGATATGTATGAAATTAGAAACCTTTTTGAATGATTGAGAAATAACCCAAATGGAATCATTTTTTCAAGGTGGCCTCGGTAATCTTGTCAAAAACCACTTCACACTTTCAACACACTTCCACTCATGAATAGGAAGTTTCTATAATATTATGGCTAGTTACTGGTGTTTTTCAATTACCTGCTGATAGGTGGAATATCACATTACAAAACCATCTATATCTCTTTTCATACCTCGACAGCATTATTGGTGATGTAAATATCGATACATATTACCAAATCTATGGTGTACTTAACATGATAAATCATGAAATTATTTAATCATCCCCTCAATCATGTTTGATGAAATCCATACAGGATCTTGTATACGCATGATCTTATCCTCACCTAAAGTCCAACCAGGAGAAGGGTCCTCAACTTTAACACATTGCTATAGGACTAAGCCCTCAGAATCTAATATTCATCCCATCCTTAATCTATCCAGTATAGTTTTCGTTATAGATAAGGATGATATAAAAGTGTTCACCAAACTATCATATGCCTCCAATTTCATATCAGAGTGAAAATACATAAGCTTCCACAATATATTGTCCTGTTGAACTATCTGTATCTGATTCCTTATGGGCAGTGTATCAGAAACTTCATTTCCCTTTAATGATGTATAGTAATGATCAAAGTTGAAAGACTGTAGGAACTCAAACCACCTTCACAACATCAAATTAAAATTACGCTATGTAAATATGTACCCGATGCTTCTGTGGTCTATGTAGACAAAAATATGCACTCCTAGTAAATAGTTTCTCCAATTGTGAAAATAATGTACAACTGCATATAACTTACGACTATGTGTCGGTTAGTTCCTCTCATGTGGAATAAACTACCAAGACCCATTCTCCATTACTCTATTTCAATGCATTAGAACTTCTCAAAACCTGATATTGTATGCATTATAGTAGGCAGTGTAACTCCTACCAAGATTTGAAAAAACCAGTATTGAAACAAAATTCAATCCCTATTTTAGCTCCTGAACAGCTTAATTGAATGTATCTAATCGTACAAACACCAAATCCTTCACAGTCAATCCTGTGAGTAGAGCTTCTAGGTGTGATATGTCCTATACGAAACAATTATAATATCCATCCATCCTTACAAAACATTTTATCTCAAGGATGTTCTTTGGCTGCACACAAAACACTACATCTATCACCTTCACTAGGTCAACTGATAATCTTGTATCTAAGATTATGTGACTCATTAAGTGAATATGATCCATATAGAAGTGAAAAATAGAAATATTGTCATATCACTGATGCTTTCGTAGTGTATCCAAGGCGATCTCAAGATGTTTGACATGGTCATGTAAATTATGAGAATACACCAAGATATCATCCAAGAATCCCACCACAAATGAATCCATATAAGGATGGAAAAATTAGTCCATCAGTTCCACGAAGTTATTTGGTGTGTTCATGATACTAAACAGAACAAACAAAAAGTCATATATAGCGTACCTATAATGGAAATCTATATGGGGTATGTCTTATGGTCTAACAAACACCTGATGATAACTCGACCTCAAATAAATTTTTGAGAAAACCTAATCTCTTCATATCTGGTTGAAGATATCATTTATCTATGGTAGATTTTAACGGTAATTTACTACTATTTAATTAAATTTATGGTAATACACACATAGACTGAGAGTTAGGTCTGCCTTTTTTTTTTGGAAAAAGCACTCGCAAACCCCATAGATAAGAACTAGGTTAGTTAAACCCTTTTTTCAACAAAATCCTATAGCTACCTATTGTGATCTTTCATATTATTAGTATCCATATTTTATGTAGGAATACATACAGGTGCATCTCATGGCACTAGCTCAATAGAGAACTCTACCACTCTCATTAGTGGTGATCCTGAAAATTTATTTGGGAAAAAAACCCTAAAACAATCAAATATAGGAGGGAAATAATCCTTATGAGTTCCTTAATCATCCAGATATAAACTCACAGTCTAGGCTATCATCCTACCCATCCCACAATTATTGGGTCTAGCTCGGCACACTTGTAAATCATATTCAAAATTATGAATAATCTCTCCACCCTCAAGTGATGCGATGGTCACCGTATAATGATAGAAGTAAAAAAATCATAAAATGGATCCAACTAGTCCATCTCGAGAATGATGTAAAAACATATTGTATTGATGAAAAAGAGGTCCCATATGAAGTGACATCTTCCAATTTCAAGGGGAACTCCCTGCACTAATGTACCTCCATCTTTCTAATCCCCAAAAGAGTATCAAGCCTTATAAATCAATTATAATTCTGAAAAATAATCCCACGTCTATCCACAATGGGAATAGATATAAACCAATGGGAAGCCGCTCTATCAAAAAAGAGTATATTCTAAAGTAGAGGATACTAGAATAGTGCCTATCACAGTAGAAGGTCTGGGATTCTTCTCCTTAGGGGTTGTTTTCTTTATGTACATCTGGAATGATCTTTATTATTGTGATACATCCAATATACCATGAGTATATCCATTCTACCACCACTAAAAAGTTGGGGTCTGACTACCTTATCTATGACCACCACCATAGCCTGATAGGTGATTGTACTCTACCTCCCTACTTAATGAGAATCTGTTGACCCCGCACTAGCATATAGAGTTGGTGTAAACCGTCTCTCACTAGCTACTAGAAGAAAATTCCTTCCAATGTTCTGTATATGATCCATCTTGCTATATTATTGACACACAACTAGGTATCTCAAGCTATGAGGTCTCGTAAGTCCCAATCTACCATATGGATGGCACCTCACATGGATACCTGAGTATATACTCTAGCTACTAATATCACCTTGTAGAATCTTCACATGATGCATACTAATGTCAATAGATATAGCACTAGATTAGGTGTTGAACCACCCCAGTTCACACCCCATCCTCTCTCAGGTTACAATACGTGAGAAGTTCTTGATTCACTATTCCAAAAATGGTACTCCATTGAACGATGTTCACCTATTATTAGATTTCATACATGATACCTTCCTCGCATTTCCTATCATTAGATAACTCATCACCCACAAGAATAAGTTTGAAACATCTGAGCTTTGTAAAACGATTGAAATAATCCAAAACTAATAACATTCCCTTATCCAAGTGCATGAACTCTCTAGCCCTATAAACCCTCAATATCTTGGGAAATAAGTAATCATAGAAGGACATATAAAAATCACTCTAGTCCAGATTTTTATGACAATCCATTTGAGTAATAACATCCTAACATCTCTTGGCCTAATAACAGAAAATATTGGTAGAAATAATTAGGCTCTACTAAGGAGGTGTATCGAGATGCTCAAAGATAGATACCATGGTCTCTATCCATTAATCTATATCATGCGGTCCTCCATCCCATGAAACATTGGGTGGCTACTACCATATGAACTCACATGTCAAATCTTCCATAGTTAGGGAATGTGTTATCCCAATTATGTTAAATACCCTAAGATGGTATTTAAACAAGGTATGAAATATTAAAAATACTTCCCCTTAAGATCATATTTCATTGTAAAAAAGCTCTTCTCTCTTCTTCCCATAGTAATATATGAATAGAAATAAAATCATGCAAGAGACACTATGATTTTTACTAGGTTCACCCTTATTTGGATACATCCAAAGAGCATATAATGGAAAAGTGTCCATTGTACTAAATTCACTAATGCTCAGTTCTAATAATGATGTTTAGGATATATCACTTCTATTCCTAATATAACTACATTTACAATGTTTAGGGTCATATCACTACTTTCCAAAGTGTCACTCCCTATGTCTCTTTCTCTAGATCACCGCTGGTGGAAAGGATAGTTGTCTTACTCTTCTTTTACTCACTGCTCTAGAAAGGATCCACTCACAATTTATGGACCTGTAAGTCCCTTAATTTTTACTAATTAATGAATCATTTACTATATGTAGATTCTATGTTGAATATATTTCTAGTTTTCTCCTAAAATTTTGTGAAAACACCTGTATGGAACACTTACACTTTCCAGAAAACTGGAATATAGTTCTCTTTACTATAGACAAAAAAATTACCTCTACTTTGGCATGGTCTTTAGGTGATGAAAAGTCTTCACTTAAATTATTTGAATATAGAAGTTAATAGACTCCTTCTATGGGTATTTTAAAATGGTGAAGATCCTCTATATTGTTCTTCTCCTTCAGAATTCTTATATGGAAATGATAATATTCGTAGGTCAATGTAACTGTGTATCTACATGTGAAATATTCTTGTATGATACCCATGTGTGAGACCTTGGAGCATGATGACTTGTTTGGGATCCTAGAAGAACCCCTAGTTCCTTACGTGAACCCATGGAACCTTTTCATGATCCTGTAGAACCTTTCCCAAACCCCTAACATCATTGCATGAACCACTGGCACCTTGCATGAACCCCCGACACCTTTTTGAGAAACCCTAGAACCTTGAGAAAACCACTGGAACCTATGCATGAGCCCCACTATACGCAATTCTCTTCTTCATGTCTATTATCATGAGTCCTATTTTGAATGTCTGTTTTTTTTTTCTTTGCATAATACCTTGTTCAAATCATGCACAAGGCTTACGCGATGTCGATCGGGTATACTCCTTCATTATGAACCTCTATCACGAATTCTCATTGTTATTATCTTCTATATATGAGCATCATATCAATATGTTAGTAAAAACATCATAAATATTTAATGATGGTCCTTGGGGTATTTATAGGCAGGTGTCCCCCGCCTTAATTCCCTAGATCATAAATAATCATCCACCTAATTAGGATCATGAACTCTATAAGATCTCAGTGTGATATCAACACATGCTTTGTGTGAGATCTAAGAATGGGTCCTCTTTCAACATCTATACATTTACCGAGTCCTCAGTCAGCATTCTATCTTATGCTTTGAGTGAGTCCCTAGTCAACATTCATGATTTGCATCAATACTCAGTCAGTATTACCTCTTTTCATGAGTCCTTGGTCAGCATTCACTCTTATTCTTTGTGTGATTCCCATATTGATATTCCCTCTTTGCACGAGCCCTCAGTCTGCATTTTCACTTTTCTTGAATTGTCTATCATCCTTTCTGCATGGAAGTCCTCGAGTATGCCTAGATAATTCGGTGGTTCTCTAGGGACAGACAGATATATTTTTCATGAAATACTTTCACACTCCCCATATGATCCATATTGTTAATTCGAGGCATCATCAAAAAATAGAGCAAATATACTAGATAGAACTTAGGACATCTCTCATGATCTATGAACTTTGAAAAATAATGTAATGGGGAAAACAATGAAGGAGGTGAAATGTGACCATTGTCGCTGAATGACATGCAACGCACCCCGTGGGTACTCGGTGGCATGTATATTGCATCCCGTAAAATCCCACCAGCTTGTCATCATTCACACTCCACGAACACTCATTCAGAATTCATACTCAAGAACAAGTCCTATTTGTGATTTTTCAATATGTGGGTGTGAGCTCCATATACAATCATGATTGTTGTGAATGACCCCTCCATGAGCTCCGATGATAGTCCTGAGTGTTGCGCAATATATCTTCATGATATCCAAAGTCAATCATGTGCGTTTTGCGAGATATCACCATGAGACTAAAATTAAATCATGTGAAATAATGATATTTTCAATGTTATTGTATTCCAATTAATTTCATGACCCATCACAAGTCCTAAAAAAATTATGAGTGTTGCTTGTGATCCCAATGCAAGATCAGTTCAGTACTCACGCTTCTCCTTAAACTCAAAGTCAGTCATGTGCAATATTATTATTTTCAATGCTAAAATCTTCCAATTCTTAGCATGCATCTTCATGAGTTCCAAAGTCAATTATGAGTGTTGGTCTAACTATTCATGATTTCTTTGACAACCATCATTTTCTAATAACCTTAAACCATGTCAAAAAATATAATCAACCCAAAAGCACTATCATACAAGATTTTTCGCTAACAATCTCCCACTTTGGGTTTTTGGACAACTCTTCAAATTTTGATACCACAATAAATATTATTCAACTGTCTTCCAAAAAATCACTTCTTTCAATTATGATAGAGATTATATATTTACTCAACACACACTAAAATCCCACATGATCCATGTTTGGTGTGATAAAAAAGTGTATAATATAAATTTCATCAATGAAACACTTCATTTCATTCCAAAACCACTCTTACACATTCATCATGATGATACTCTTCTGTTTTCATCACAAACCTGAAATGTCAAGACATATAATCATTCATCGATCATCTCTTGCATCATAATATTTAAATATCCCCCTATCAGCTTCTCTTATATCTTGATTATGAAATTTTATCCCTATTCTAGAACAATTTCTCCCCATTTTTCAACAAACCCAAAGGTTACTTTGTTTTGGTCAGCAATAGGGTAAAGAACAAAGATCAACATATTAGGGAAAAACACATCATACCTCAGGGAGAGGGGGTTCACATCTACAAGTTTTCAAGTGTTTGGAATTAAATGCACTCTAAGAGCTAGTATATTCCATTAAAATGATTATTTGGGTAAGGCCTTTGTTAGAATGGATGCTACCAATTGTTTTGTAGTCAAATTGTTGGAGACAAAATTTGGGAAGAGGAAGATCAAATATGAATCCCTTGGGGATGCCTCACAAGGCTCGTCTGTGGAGCCCTGTAGCACCATGACTGGTGTGAAGCTACCCCCTCTGTGAATCCTCCATGAAGCAAATATTTTGGATTTTCCATAAACCTGATTGATGTTTGGGAAGCTGCCACATAGCAAGGAGGTGGGAGGCTCCTCGAACCGGATTGACGTTTGTGAAGCTGCCGTCGAGCAAGGGGGTGGGAGGCTCTATGAATCGGATTGACGTTTGTGAAGCCACCACGGAGCAAGGAGGAGGGAGGCTCCATGGTTACAACAAAATTCCACATGTCTTCACGCTGTGCAAGCTCTGCTTTGCAGCTCCTCTTGCTTATAAATACTAGTCTCCCTCAATCCCAAAGGACAAATCCTCTAACATTTCTCCTTCTAAACTCTCAAATCGAGAAATAATTTATACTATGTGAACCATGATATCTTCAAGGTACTTTATCATCATGAAGTGACTTTCCCATTACTTAAATTCAACCCCTCTTCAAAGGGGGTTCATTTGGTGGATCACACGGGCCTATACAAAGGAAGCGGATCCCCAATGGGGACTCGGGTCTTCGCAAAGCACTTATGATTCATGAAGTACCCTCTGTTCACATGTAACCCACATGCTAAGGCAGAGTCACTATGCTCCACGAAGCACATTGCTTCGCAATGTTACACTTCATAGGGTTCCCCTTCATTGAAAATCACTACACCACAAAATACTTTCCACATCGTGACACACATTCGATATGCACCTATACAATATGCCTAGGCTATGGAACTTCACTTCACGAAGCATACCCCTTCACGAATCCCTTCCCCTATATGGAGCACTATAGTTTCACAAGTCTTCTTCCTGTGAACCCCTTTTCTCCGCAACTCATTTTCTTGTGAGACCCTCCAAGTTTTTACGATGTGATTTCAAAGTCCCATGGGTGGTGCTTTATATGGTGTTTCTTAGCCTTAAGCTTCGTCTCATAGGCACGCTAATGGCTATTTCATCTTCACATAGCCATGCTAATGTGGACCCCTCAGTGGATCACTCCACAACACCCCCTCACCATGGTGTTGCTGATGTATTCCCTTCCCCAAGGGTTATGTGTATCATTTATGTAAGTCCTAGGGGTGTGGAGTGATCCCCCCCCCCACCATCGTCTGAGCTACAGGATGTTAAAATGCCAAGAACCATTTTCCTCAGCACATGATGTTACACTGTGACCTCACCCCATGCACTCTATGCAGGGAACCCCATCTTAGACATTATCTTCACATGCATGTCTCTGTGGGAGTGATATCTTCCTCACATGTAATGAGATCCTCTTTTCCAAATCGGCGTCTATCCATGAGGAAGAGAAATCATCTTGGTGTAAGCACCTATCCTTTATTGGGGGAAGCAGCATCCCTGCTCCTTTTATCTTCTTCCAAGCAAAAGACCAGGGGGGGTATGGGCACCGGAACCCTCCTCTCTGGTCTTTGAACCATGTGTAAGCCCCAGTTTCCTCCTTGGGCCTCGAAACACACTTAATCCCATGTTTCATTTCTAGGACTCTAACCACATGTAATCCCCACTACATTTCCAACATACGCACCTTTCATGAAGTGATCATCGGGTCTTTGATGTCTCTGGTTTCTCACATCGAGCATGACTCACATGGGCTTAGAGTAAGCATCGAACATGAAATCTTCTATGGGCCGCCATAGAGTGTAATCCCCAAACCCTTTCTTGAAGTATGTGGACTTTGATCCTTGCCAAGGCAAGGTACATTGGAAGCCTCCCTAAGCTTCAAGACCAATAACCATTGGTCTCAACCCCCTTCTGGTCTCTTCACCAACACCTCATCTTGAACTATGTAGAATTTGATCCTTTCCAAGGAATGGTATGTAGGAAGCCTCCCTAAGGTTCGATCCAAACTACCATTGGTCCCGACCCCCTTCACGTCGGTTCACCAACACCACATATCAAACAATGGGGACATTGATCCTTGCCAAGGAAAGGTACATAGGAAGTCCACCTGAGGTTCAATCCCAACAACCATTGGTCCCGACCCCCTTCACATCGGTTCACCAACACCTCTCCCGAACTACGTGGACTTTGATCCATTCCAAGTCAAGATACATAGGAAGCCTCCATGAGATTCAAGCCCAACAACCATTGGTCTCGACCCCCTTCACGACTGTTCACCAACACCTCATTCTGAACTACGCGGACTTTGATCGTTGCCAAGGCAAGGTACATAGGAAGCCTCCTTGATGTTCAAGCCCAACATTCGTTGGTCCAAACTCCCTTCACGTCGGTGCACCAACAACTTTCTATAACTACGTGGTATTTGATCCATGTAAAGGAAATGTATTTAAAATAGCCTCCCTGAGGTTCAAGCCCACCACCTATTGGTCCAAACCCACTTTACGTCTTTTCAACAACACATCTTCCGATCTTTGGGGACTTTGATCCTTGCCATATCAAGGTACGTAGGAAGCCTCTCTGTGGTTCAAGCCCAATATCCATTGGTCCCGACCCCCTTTACATCGTTTCAACAACACCTCTCCTTAACTACATGGAATTTGATCCTTACCATGACAAGGTACATAGGAAGCCTCCTTGAGGTTCAAACACAAAAACCATTGGTCCCGACCCCCATCACATTGATTCACCAACACCTCATTCTGAATTATGTGGACTTTGATCCTTGCCAAGGCCAGGTATATAAGAATCCTTCCTGAGGTTCAAGCCCAACAACCATTAGTCCTGACCCCCTTCATCTCATTTCAAAAACACCTCATCATGAACTATGTGTTCTTTGATCCATGCCAAGGCAAGGTACGTAGGAATCCTCCCTGAGGTTCAATCCCAACACCCATTGGTCCCAACCTCTTCACGTCGATCCAACCTTGTCCTGCATGGCATTAAAGTGTACACTGATTTTTTTCCCGCATGACACTAAACTGTCCTCCCAGCCATAGGTAAGACATTGTGACCCCATCCAGTGGTAAGCTATTGTGAACCCATCCAATGGTAATCCATTGTACCATAACCAGCAGTAAGTCTCTGTAATCCACAATCGACAGTAATCCATTGTGGTCCCTTTGTTGGGACCCACATCCATGGTCCAACCCAGTGGTGTCATACCATCCTCATCCTGCTAACCATGTGTAAGCCTCAGCATGTCATCGGGTCGATATCTTCTATGTATTCCCTAATTGTATACCCCCATCATAAACTACATTTACTTTGATTCCCTACCATAGGGATATGTAGGAAGCCTCCCTGAGGTTCAACCCCATCACTAATGTCACATCATGGTCTCTCCTTCGAGCCTATATGTTTCTGGAAGGCCATTCCCCAACCCATAGGTTCCAATTCCTCTAGGTCCCATCCAAATGGTCTACCTCCTTATGTGTCCCATCGCCCAATGAACTATGTGGAATTTGATTCCCGACTATAGTGATATGTATAAAGTCTCTTCGATGCTCAATCCCAACACCACCATTACACTCGCATCGGCTCCATCTCATTCTCCATCAACTATCAGAAATCCATATCCATCCTGATTCTTACTTGGGCTGCCACATCCTAGTGAGATCATTCCATTCACCACTCCAAAGATCCAAGAATCAATTGGGTAACTAACCACACATTATCCCTAGCATAAGTGTTCCCTATAGGGGTTTCACCCATATAATCCACTCCTGTCAGTGTTCTAATTAGTCTGATCCATATCCTCTATATGTTAAACTCACGGAATACCCTATGTTAAACATGGGAAGTTGAGGAAAACCTCAGAGACATGCCCTTGGAATATAATTCCCGGCATTCGACATGGGATTCCTTGGGCTTTCGCTCCCATGAGAAGACCTATCATAAGGGGATGAAACCCATATTCATCGGTGTTCTAGTATCCAGACATGCCAGTGATGTCCAACATAACTAGTCCCCCGACTGAAGGTTTCTACCCTGATGAGAACCCTTGGAATATCTCGACTGAAGAAGTGTAACTAACCGGCGTCCATGAAGACATGGCATAGGGAAGAGTTTTAGGAACAACGTCTTAATTTTTATGGGAGACTTGGACTAGGTAATGAGTTTCGAGGAGGAATCCATGGAAGGAGGAACCAACATCCCATCATCAGGTTTTGATCAAGGAGAAAACATCCCTAAACATGTGACAGATGCAACCCACCATTGGAAAGCATGAATTCAGGCAAACAGTTAGTGAATCCTCGTCATCCGAAATAGATGGGTAAGCACACCCCAACGAAAGATTCAGAAAGAAAAATGGTGGACCTGACATGATGTTCTTTTGCTCAATGTCGAGCTTAGTATTGTTTGAGACATCAGTGGACTAGCATGTCCCCGGATCCATGTATCCACAGCAAGGTCCCGCCCTGAAAATACTGGCCCTAGTGTGAAACTCACCAGATGTTGGGGAAGTTGAACGTTTAACATCCCGATATGCTATGTTGTTAGTGTGGATCCTTCTTACTATCCATAGAAGACAGAATGGTGTTGGGGCACTGGACTTCAATTTCTTTGTTTCATCACTAATGGTTTAATCTCCATTCCTTCAAGGACCCAAGCTGCCAGAATAAGAAACCGATCACCTCCCATCCACGGATGTAGGGGTAGGGGAAATGTCAACGCGAAAGTCTCACGTGGATCCACCACTTCTGTGATGGTCTCCACATTAACAACCACTGAGCGCCCATGCCCCATATCCCCATATGAATTCGTTTAGTGAAGGGTGATAAACGACCGCGTCCGTTGATATGAGGAGGAGGGGATAATACAGACTCAGGATATAGAACTCTGGGATTTAGATGCGTGTGTGCCTCATTGCCACTGTCACCCCCAAGGGCCATGCAGGGGTCCACTGCTCCCCACTCCGATGTACAACTGTTTTGGGAGCCTCTCCCTAAAACGCTTCGATGATTCCCTCCCCTAAGCCAATGAGGTTGGGGATGTCTTGGAAAGCCCGGCCAGGATCCTGTATCAGGGGTTCCCAAGGAGGGCCCCCACCATGCCACACCAGCATCGCCACTTGGCCCCACAATTTGAGGAGTAGGTATGCTATGCGCCCGCACCGCCATCCCTACTCTGGTTGACCTGATGCCAGCGTCAGGCGCATGTCGAGGAGGATGCCCGCCAAGGGGCGTCAACATCAAAAACTATCGTGGCTCGAGCCACCACCAATATATATCATCAGACTCCTATGTATGCTAAGCAAGTGCCCCCATACACCCGACCTGGATCGAGGCACCATCCGCCCCATGGGTAGGCTGGGTCGACTCTCCTGGTTGCCGGCGGAGGTAGCACCTGTCGTGGACTGACCTACGACAACGACACCCAATACATAGGTCCTACTCATTCCACCATCATTGAGAACACGGTTCCTCCCCACTTACATGATCATTGTGGAGGTCTGCATCGTGCCACCTTCAATCAGAATGAGGGTCCTCCCCATGGTAGTGACACTCTTTATGAAATCCTCTTCCACACTCATGACATCGCGTATGGAGTCATTACTCTTGAGACAGGATGCTGGTGTGGAGATATTATACATCTAGTCAATCGTCAGTGTGGGGGACACCACCATGTCTTTACAGTGGTCGTCGAAGGTCCATCTCGCCTCAGCAATCAGAGGAGTGAAGGTCAGCCTCGCTTCATTGGAACCCACCACAGAGGTCCTACTCGTGTTCATATTGACTAGTACGAGGACCCTCCTCGTGTTGAAGCTGCTAGGGGAAATAAGCATGGAGGTCCTAACCGTGGTCCTACCCACTCAAGCGGAGGTTCTTCCTGCTCCAGCACTTTCTGTAGAGATTCCATCCTCACATCAGTCAGTGGACACGGTGGTCATACCTATATCCCCATTAATATCATTCCAGGTTCTCCTCGCACCCAATATCACTCAAGAAGAAGTCCTATCCGCCCAAGCACTAGTACGGCCAAAGGTCCTCCCCACGTTGGAAATCTACCATGTTTTAAAGAAACATCCCAGGGCTGGAGGGCGGGTCACTACCACTACAAAAGAATGTTGGGAAGATTCAGACCAAGATTAAACCAGTATTCTTCTCCGATTCGGAGGCGGAATGTGACTTAGCCAGGGAACTCTCACGTTGATCCTCTATGTTGGGGGATGGGGCAAGGACAAGGTGTATCAGCCTCATCCTTACAGAATGTGTAGTCCATCAGATTCCTGCCTCCCTCCGTAGATACATCCAGTACGACGAAAATTGTGCATCTCCCCAAGTTTCGGCCATGAAGTTTCCACCATCATCACCAGAAGCACTCTCTACCTCTACTAGAGGTCAAGGAGAGTTATTTAGGGGACTAATGGAAGACGAGCGGCAGCGTGGTCCATCACCAGTATATGTAGTCTATATGCCAGAAACTATGGTTTCCAGTCCATCTTACAGCGATGTGGTGGCTAAGTCACTACACTATTCATAGGATATCCCAAGATGCGGAGGTTTTTCTAGCTTTCTCTCCATATTCTCCACTAGCCATCCTTCCATATCAGTGGTCTACTTCAGTACCACTACCATTTCCCCAACTGCCTCTAGTAGACGAGTAGGGAAATCAAGGTCCATAACCTAAATCTAAGCCACGGAGCTTGTGGTACATTCTTGCATCAGACCATTTCCAGGAGATGTTTTGGCCAGTTTCCATTCCAAATTTCAAGGCACCAGATGAACTCACCTAAGAGGTGGTTGGATGATTTATTCGGACCCTTTGGGAGACTCATTTCTATCTTTTTCATCGATGAGTGGCATACCCCCAAGAGTCAGGCGCACATTGACGAAAATGGTAAACAATGTCATTTTGTTGATTTGGCCACACTCCCCATGGATAATGGTCATGTTATGTGTCTCAAAATCCTCATGAACGGTGAGACAATCTATGGGATCCATCTCAGGTTCCCCCAGCTTCTCCACAGTTCATTCCACCAGCTTCTCCATGAGCCTCCAAGTCTGCTTATCGTGTTTAAGAAGACCCTGATACACTGGTGGTCAAGGATCCCCATCAAGAAAGGAACCTCCACCCAGATGATCCAATGTTGGAACTCATTTCCCGCCTCGAGTCATTGGAGACTCGATAGGTGTAAATCCCACTTTATGGAAAGTCATATCTGACATGGGTGGATGATATACCAACACCCCCGAGTTTTGGAAATCCCACTTTTCCCACTTCAATGAGACAGGGGACCCGTTGCAGCATCTGGCCCACTTCATCTCAAGTTGTGGACCCATGATGGGAACTCCGGCATAGTAGGAGGCCACCAAACTCCAGTGTTTGGGTAGATATTAGAAGGTCTTGCATTTTTCTGGTACAACTTGCTACCCATCAGATCAGTAGCCATCTAGGAGGACCTCCTTAGGAAATTCATTACCTGTTCAGTTCCACCACTTAGAAGATGAGAATTGTAGATCTCTTCATGTTCATGAAGAGGCTTGATGAGTGAATCATTGAATTTTTCACCTGGTTGAAAGGGCTCTCATACTCCGTTGACATTCCATGGACTAAGGAGAAACTGCTGATGATTTGTGTGGGGAATTTCAAGATAGAATTTTTCCCCACCCTCATTACTCAGAATTACCCTGGGGGATTCTGAGACTTCTATGATAAGGCCCAGCGCTTAGAAGAAGCCTTGCAACAGGCCATCCAGGCATGTCTGTTTCCTCCTACAATCCCCATGAGAATGGCTGATGGGTCTGATCCCACCGTGGTGGCCCATGCAAAGGCCCCCAAACAACTAGAATTATTATGGGTGGATCCGCCTCCATATCCTTGTAGAGGCCTGCCACCGTAGGCGCAGCCTCCGACCCAGCAACACCCACCTCCGAATCGGTAGGTTCCCCCGAGTAATGCACTGCCACTATCAGGGTGAGATAATCAGGTTCCCCTTCCTCAGTAGGATCCTCCAGCCCCTTGTCATCGCCAGGCTCCTAGAGACCCCTTCTTGAATAAGAGAAACCGGACCTACTCAATCAACAATACTCAAGTACCTAGATATTTTTGATGTTCCTTGGAACATGGGATTTTACGTTTTCATGAATTCAGGAGGCCGGAAGAAGGGAACCTCACTGATCATCCTAATTACTACCCCTATTACCATATCTTGGAGAACAACCTCAAACAGTGATATGTGTTTAAAGACTCGCTTCAAGACCAGGTGGATAACAACATAGTCCGGTTAGGCCCAGCTCTGGAACAGGTGGCATCCATCTTTCGGAAGCCAGACAGTAGTAGTGATAGAATAGGTTAGTGGAATAAGGTTTCTAATAAAGGGTCCCAGAAGTATTATGATTTGATGGATCGTATGATAGTCACCCATGTCGATGGTATTATCTGTGCACGCCTGAATCGATCAAAACCTTCAGAAGACGCCACGCCATCCACCACCAGTACATCTATATCAATGGCTCAGGAATCCTCTTCCTTGAAGAGTAAGAATTTTCTGCGCAAGGGAAAACAAAGTCCCCTGCCAATTTCATCGTCATCTCGTACTCTCTACGATTTCATACCCCTGAAGATGGAGATTCCCCCCCCAGAATCTGTCCAGTAGTGGATTATTATTTAATTGTTAGTCAAGGGTATGCCTTGGTTAATACCGTAGAGGTGGTAATCCCCTACAAGATTCCTAACGATGAGGATCAATAGGTTGATCCTCACAACATCCCCAACCATCGCCTATGTCGATGGAGCCATGGCTATATGGGTCGTCGAATTTCTTTGGTTACTACTTCCTGCCAGTCTGTTCATGATACCAAAACTAGGAAGCCGGACTAATGCAGAGCTTAGCATGTGCAGCCTTCCCATTTGGTGTCACCAGGCCTATCTTTTCCACCTTTCATGTTGTGGGATCAGGTAGATCCATCCAAACTGCATCACGATCATTCTTCTGGCCCTTATGTGGTAGTCTTCATGCAGGATTTGACTAGTGAGCATCAGGATATTCCTAGCAACACTCAGCAGTTGGTCCAGCCAGCAGGGCCCACCATACCTCCGATCATAGAGCGACCTACTGTAGGTAGAAGTTCACTCCTATAATGGATGTTTGATTTTCTCAAGATTATTGCTATCATTCTAGAAAGTCTCTCTATCCTTGAGGCCCTTCTCCTGTCAGTAGATATGTGTGAAGCCCTTACCGATGCTTTAAGAAGCCCCCTCCAGTTTGAGATGGTGGTAGTTGCTGTAGAAGTCTTCCATGCCGAGGTAGTCGAGCATTCTAAATTCCAAGACATCATCTTGTTCTCTAGAGAATAAGAATGATCCCCCATACGAGGGAACATTTTCCAACTATACATCACCAGCTAGTTTAATGGCATGGAGGTTCGCTGTTGTCTGGTCGACATAGTCTCTAGGATCAACCTAATCCTGACTCGGACACTACGATAACTGGGGTTGTCTGAGGAGGACCTAAGTCCCTCTAACATAAAAATTCAATGTTATGATAGGAAAACATAGACAGCAGTCGGCATGATCCTACTGTAGATCTGGTTCGTTGACCTAGTTGCTAGCACTGAGTTCATGGTTGTTTCCCAGGACACTGCCTACAATGCATTGATGTGCAGGCCATGGATCAACCTTCATGCGGTGGTTCCATCATCGTATCATCAGAGCCTCAAGTACTCCCATAATAGTTTAGGGGGTGTAATTTAAGGTGATGTGTCTCCCTTTTCCTCTTTTGAATACCACTATCTGGATGGAGACTATTACAAGTGAAGGGACAAGCAGATTAAGGCCAACGAGGTTGAGCGTCCTACGGCTGCAACTTACATGTGGAAAGATCTAGATAATTCCTACATCTTTCCAATCTACCGATTTGAGACTACAACCCTAGACATGGTACAATGATTCATTATTTCTAGAATGAGGGGGGTGAACATTACTATGTCTAAGCCATTCAAGAATATCACCTTGTACTCATACACTAATCAGTCCTAGGTGATCTCGAAGGCCCTACCCCCATAAGGTATTGGGATGTTCTCCTCATGGTGACGTAAATACGTCATACTTTCTTGTTTCACCAGATTGGGATAAACCGCATCAAGCCAACACACCATTGTTTCTTTGATATCATCAAGCATGGACCCTTAAGCTGAAGGCCATATGGAATCAGATCAATAGCTTTCATCACTATGGTTTTGGCAGCAGGGGAGTTCCCCAATGAACTACCCACCATCGCGCAGGCTTGTGCGAGTCTCCCATCGGGATCTGTTAACTCATAGGAAACTCCTCCCCACAAGGGTCTCTCCTCTATAAGTGAAGAATTGTATTTAGAGGATTCTTTTCCCTCTATTTAAGAGGGTATCTCTACCATGGTCGATGAACTGGTATAGGTGAAGATGGGTAGCGAGGTGGATCTAAATCCAATATTAATCAGTACCGCTATGCCTATAAAAGAGAAATAGTAGTATGTAGATTATCTGAAGCAACATCGTGATGTATTCATCTGGAGCTATGATGAGATACCGGGACTAGATCATTAGGTAGCCGTCCACCACCTCGGTCTCCTAGGAAATCATCACGAGTTCAACCATCCCCCCCCCTGAATGATGTACCCATATCAGGGTTCCATGGTTGAGGACGAAGTTGATAAGCTAATCTGATCTAGTTTCGTTAAGGAGGTCCAGTACCCCATATGGTTATCCAACATCGTGACTGTCTGGAAGAATAACAGACAGATTAGAGTCTGCATCAACTTTTGGGATCTCAACCATCACTGTTTGAAGGATGAGTTTACCCTTCCTATGATGGGGCTATTTATTGTTTCCACGACTGGGTTTTAGGGATTTTTCTTCTTGGATGGGTACTTCGGGTATAACAAGATCCGAAAGGCTCCAGATGATGAGGAGTCAACAGCCTTCAGGGCGCCATAAGGTAATTTTTGTTACCAAATCACGCCCTTTAGTCAAAATAATGCAGGTTCCACCTACCAAAATGATATGAATCACATAGTTAAGATGATCCTTGGAACACTGGTGGAATTCTATGGGGAGGATCTGTTGGCCAAATCTCTCCCACTCCAGGACCATCTCAAAGACCATGAGAAAGTGTTCGGCTTCCTCCGTTCTTTCCTCCCAAAGCTGAATCCATTGAAGTGCGCCTTCGGGGTCACCTATGGAATGTTTTTTGGCATAGTTTTAAGATACAGGGGAATTGAAATTGACCCTGAGAAGATCAATTCCTTCATCCCAATGTCCCCCCCCAAGAAACCTCTAGGAGCTTTGAGGATTCCAAGTCCACTTGGCCTACATACTCTGATTCCTCACAAATTTGGCTAGAATGTGTAATCCCTTTTAACAGATCAGGAATAAATGCATTTTCTACTAGTGGGATGGAAAATGTCAGGCTACCTTCAAGGAACTAAAGTGGTACATGATCTAGCCTCTGGTCATAATTCCACCTGTCTCCGGGAAGCTGTTGGTCCTTTAGGTGACCGCTCTCGAACGATCTCTTAGCTCCCTTCTCATCCAGAAGAATAATGAGGTAATAGA
This sequence comes from Viscum album, assembly GCA_963277665.1. NCBI lineage: Eukaryota > Viridiplantae > Streptophyta > Magnoliopsida > Santalales > Viscaceae > Viscum > Viscum album. Next base: position 1,706,760,749 of record OY728138.1, on the reverse strand, counting down.
GAATAGTATTTACTACCTCATCTGCATTCTCCTTGATACAGAGACCAAATAATCCCCTATCGGGAAGATTTGCGTTGTGCTGGTATTCGCAGTACAGAAAATGAAACATTAATTGTATCACCCTGAGGTACAACTGTTGTCCCAAGTAAATCCGTTGAAGTATATCCTGATCCAACCAATGTTGAGAGGATGTATAGCTCATTGTGTAGTAATCCTTCAGAATAACGACATTAGGGTTGTCCCTTATAATTCTATTAAGGGGAATGTGTTCGGAGACTTCCTTGCCGCCCATATAGCTTCTGCGGACCAGTCCCTGGACCTCAATTTTCACAATTTAGTGATTCTCTCAGTAGGCCAAGCCATGCCGTCCTGAAAAATTCACTTTGATGGTTCCTCCTAGAGTTCTACTAGCAGAGGGATCAATGACCCCAGGCTCAACAGAGTAGGCATGGGTATTATATTTAATTCCGCATCACAATCCATTCTTCTATATTCAATCCTATTGTCAGAAGGCTGCACGCACAATGAGGTAGAGTATTAGGATCTCATTACTGGCCTCGAGCTGGCCCTTGAGATTGATTTTCCCACTTTCATGTGAAAGGGGACTCCAAACTAGTCATCAAGAAGATAAATAGAGACTATGTCATCAGAAATCCAAACCTCGTACCATTGTTGGAACACACTCTCCAACTAATGGTTGAGTTCCCATATCGTCCAGAAGTTACTCATGCCCCTCGATCCCAGAATGGTCGAGCTATCGCCTTGTCCTGCCTAGCTGCATCCCATGAAGATCCCAAACAAGTGGATTTGATTATCCACATAGAAAACTGGAGATTCATCACTCCCATCACTCTAGATGAATATGACAGCATGTAGGTAATCCACCTCACCACTAGAACTTCCACGTTAGGGCCTCTAGGTACCCTAGGTACAGTGATTTATGTGAATCCCGACTGAAGAACCACCTTTGTCATGTATCACAAAAACATTAATCTTCTAGTGGAGTAGGCATAGTGTGAGCAAATCCTATGCCGCGCATTACTGTTTACCCTTCATGATGGTCATGGTCATGAAAAGATCCTCTAAAATCACAGGTTTTATGGGGTACTCTTCTATTGAATTCAAGGATTTGAGATTTCTCAAGTCATGTAGGAGGATAATACTGGTTCCTGCAGGGGTCATCAGACCAGGCCGAAACTATCTCACTAGATCCAAAGACTGGGGTATTTTTAGCCCTCCATGATCTATAACTACATCTAGTTCACCAAAATTTTCCATGCTTTCCAAATTCATGACATCTTTATGCATCGGCCACTAGAGCCTCTCCACCCTACCAAGTACTCTTAGCCCTTTGTAGTTTGGGGACTTGATGTCGTGGGACCATATCCACCGGTGACAGCTATCTAGTTCAGGTTCATCCTGACCGTTATAGATTTGTTCTCCAAGTGGGAAAAGGAAGTCCCGGTCAAGGAGGTCAAAGCATGTTCCATCATTGACTTTTTGAGGTCCATCAATACCTAACGATTTGGTTTCCCTCATGTCCTCCTCACTGATAATGGCACAAACTTACGGGCAACCAATCTGGCGAAATTAAATGCTATGTACAACATCTATTCTAACCATACCTCCCATTATTAGGTGCAAGATAATGGACAAATCGAGGTGTTCAAAAAAATCTTCTCTAAAATTCTGCCGAAAATGGTTGGACAGAACAAGAAGATTTTGCCGAACAATCTCCCCAATTCCCTCTGGGTTTATCAAATGATGACTCATAATTCCACCGATGTGACCCCATATTCCTTGGTGTACATAAGAGAGTCCTTCTTACCCATTGAGATTCAATTTCCCTCATTGCGCACATCTATATTTAATCAGAAAGAACCATATAAAGTAGTTGAAATCCATCTGGCTGAGCTAGAAGCGCTCAACGAGAATAGGATTTGTGCCCTGCATAGTCTGTAAAGGCATCAGAATAAGATATCCAGAGCTTTCAACAAGAAGGTTTTCCTCTAATCTTTCTTGTAAGGTGACATAGTGATGGCCCTAAGAACACCAATGATACCTGGTAGGAAACCACCCATGTTGGAGCGCAAATGGAAAGGACCTTACATCATTCACATGGTTTACTCTAATGGTGCATACACCATGGTTACCAAGAATGGTGAGTGTGTAACTCCTCCCACCAATGCCATGTTCCTCAACAAATACATCTCGTGAGTTTTAGGGTCCCGCATGAACTTCTATTTCATGTTCTTGCCCGACCCTAAACTGCATTATGGTCCAGCACAACCCTAAACTGTCTGGTCCCGCGTGACCTTAAACTGTAGGGTCCTACATGACCTTAAATTCTCATGTCCTGCAAGACATTAAACTGCATCTCAATAACTACATATGGATTGATTCCCATATTCATGGGATATGTATGAACTCTTAGACCCTCATCCTAAGTCCATCCCCACACTCTTTTCGTATGACTACCCCTCCAAGGTGCAGTTCCCTTGGAGGAACCCATTGGTGAAGCCTTTGCTTCTTTGGCCCCACTCGCGACAATATTACGAAGGTCACTCCATGTGACCCTCCTCGTTCTTCTATCCTCCAACTTCCTTACCACATGATGTTAAACCGAATGGCCCTTTCCATGACTACGTATGTCTTGATTTCCATCCTCATGGGATGTGTAGGACCGCCAAGACATTTTGTCTTTTGGCCCAGCCCCAAACTCCAAGGTCTCCACTTGAGTCTTGTTCTGTGGGATGTTAAGCTGCACTAGAATATTCATGCTTTTCTCATCCCCTCCATTTTGGGAATCCATCAACCTTCACATCCAAAGGGACCTCATGATGGAATGGATTTTTGGTCCAAGGGCTCTCCAACCATTTTTGGCCAACATCCTCGAGGATTTTAGACGAAAAATTGATACAAGCCCTGGGTTGCAAATATGGTCAGCGGTCGACGCTCATTTTTCGTTCCTGTTTCAGGTCACACGATATGGGTGTTGTGTTCCGAATATGGTCAACAAACATCCTCCATCATTTTCTCCACACCTATAAGTCCCAAATGTTGGGTGCAATGATTTTGTTCAGTCCTTATACCACTTCAAACAACCATCCACCGTGGAAGGGAGTATTGATTTTGTAAGAATAGACTGTGTCTGATCTTCTTCCCACATTTCTATACTCTTATATGTTATTGAGAGCCTAATCATATTCCTTGTTTCCCACATTGAGCATTGATCATGTGGTCTTAGGAGCTTTGGTAGGGCATTACCCGCATAAAGGGTCATGTGTCTATAGTCGATCGAGACACCCTTATCCGAGGTCCCCTGTAACACCTCGAACCTAGTTACCTAGAGTCAGTGAATTATTACATAACATTGGAATTATCACAAAAGATCAAGTCTCAAAAGACCGATTAGTTTAGTAACCTTGGAAACACTAGATACATTCCTAAGTCTTACATTACATCATAAAGTAAAAAACTTCAATAACATAGTCTCCATAGTCCACACTCATATACCCTCAGACTATCCCTGCAGGTTAGTCATAAAATACTTCTTCACATCAAGGGAAAAATAAAACATATAAAGGGGTGAGCTCAGATGCTCAGTAAGGATAACAATATAGCGGAAACATTCATAAATAATCTTAAACATTTAAGGCAATGTATAACTAAAATAGAAGCCTTTTAAACATGAACTTCAGCTTAATATGGTAGAAATAAATTGAAATAATGTCATTTACTTATTCACATGGATATTCTACTAATATAATAATCACATTCAATATCAATAACCACTTTTATAATGATGGAATGCATAATGTCAGACTATCATAACCACACAGTCAAGGCCTTGTGCCAAGACTAAAAATAAGATTTTGTCAAGGCCTTGTGCCAAGAAACTAGTTTGTCTCATGATACCTACCGATGCATTGAGGAGCTATAGCGGGATCCTCCCTTCACTTACTAAGTCCAATGCATTTCTTATATGAACAGGTTTAAACATAACAAAAACATTTGTATTAAAACTAGCATACGAAATGTCAATACTTTCTCTATAAACCATGAATGGTAAAAAAATAACACATCCATAGTAAAACATATCACCAAAACATAAATACAACATGGGATCTTTTTATCATAATAAATCAACATCAAATAAGGTTAAAATCCATCAAAGGATGTTGACATAGATGAAATCAAAACTATTTGAGAGAAATATCTATTTTTTGAAAATCATTTAAAAGTCACATAATTATAAAAGAAAACGTTTACTTTGAAAATATACTTATAAGCTTGTATTGTAATCTTCGAAGATTTTATAATGGCATCAAATAACTGCACCCGCCGTATAAGTTAAGAAAGACATTCTTACCTTAATTCTATCGAAAAGGTTAAAGAAGGAGCTTGTTTGGAAAATGACGAAAAAATTCCTTTATAAACATCTTATAAAAAGTAAAACAAGCGTATAAATGAATTTAACACATAGTCTATAAAATAGTAATAATTTTTTGAAATACGTTTTTAAGAAACATGGATTTGTATGATAAAGAGGTCCCAGAAGAAAATTACGTATAAACATCCTCGGATAATCAGAAGATTGTGAAATAACCCCTTCCCTTGTACTTTTCCATGGTCGAGGGATGGTTAACCTCATGTATAATGGTGAAGTAATTTTTATTACATTATACAAGAATCATATACATTAATATGATATCACATATGATCTTTTAACATTTCTTTGTTAATAATATCTTAGTATTATTGTTGTTTCATGTATTAACTTATTCATTTTCCTTTATATGCCTTGTTACGTAAGTTGTGTTTCTTATGGATAGGTTGTATCTTATTCATATCCAGAATGATATCATGTCCTTAAAAATTACTTTTAATCATCAAATTAGAATTAGTCTTGAATGGATACAATGGGGAATGAATCTCATCGCGTTCATGGAGACAGTAGTCCGTACGTACGCACGAGCAACAATAGCATTCTTTTGATATTAAAATCATATATAATTGGATGGTATATCATATGTACAGAATAATTATAATTTTATATTTATTATTTAATTCAATTACACATCATTATCATACCCATACAAATAATAATGTTTTGATTAACAATTACACCACGATTTGGAGACGGTAAGTTGTACGTATGCACGTATGGTGACATGTCATTTAAAGGATGTATAAAATACTGAATATGGCTGTACCATATTTATAATAACATCACAGTATATAGAAGATTCTGGATTTATTATTTTAGAATGGAAATAACAAATAATGAAGAAGGGGAAGAAGAAAGGAACTTGAAAGAGGGTGGTGAAAACATTGCCTCTTCTTCGTGTTCTTCCTTTTGATTTGATCAAAAGGGCTCGTTAGGTTGGCTTTCTAATCAAACTAAGGAATCTAGGTTGACTTCAGGGAAGTAGTGTGAGTATTTGATCAGGGTTTGTATGAGCCAAAAGTCTTTGAAGGTGTGAATTAGAGAGAAGGTGGAATTCCCTTTTATAAGAGGGGTGAGGGACACCTTTGAAAAAACATAAAATATTATTTTATAATTAATTCATATTCAGTTTATAATGGTTCCAAAGTGACTTATTTCGAGACTAAGGTGGGTATGGGTCGCAATACTTTCAACCAATAGATTTTAGACAGGTTTGGGTCACTATATTAACCTTACCATTTATATTTAACTCTTAGTTAAATAGTTTAACATTTACCATGTCTCTTTGTATTTTTATATTATATGGTTAATAAACATACTATAACAAGCCAATAGACCCCCAAGTGGTTCATTATTAATATATATATCCTTATCTATGTCATTTGGCAGAACCATATGTTTTTAGGAATATAATATCAATTACTAATATAATATTTTTTTTAAATACTCTTTTATGTCAATTTTGAAACTATTTAATAATTGATTTTTGTTAAAGTTATAAAAACTTTAGTAATTCACACTAAATTCATTTAATAAATCATAACATGTCATATTAACCTATAAACTTAGTAAAATTTATATAAAGTCTCACATTACCTTTATTTGGGTATTTATAATATCAATTATTTTAATATTTCATTAATTAGGTAATTACGGCATCCCCATTGTGTCATAAATAAATTAAATTCTTTAATGTCTAAAAATTATGAATAAAATACCATTATGTAGGATATCTATTTATCGTTCTAATGAATATTTATAATCGAACTTATCTTATGTATAACTCTATATTAAAAATGATTTAGTTATTAAACTTTTATTTTAACTCTTTTAACTCTTCTTTGAATTAAATAATAATAAATGTCCTAATCTAATCCAAGTAGACCAAAGAGGTTCATATTTTATTTCTATGGTTGTTTTTGGTCGAATTATACTTATCCAATAGAATTAGGACATGTGTTAGGGTAATAATAATATCATATTTTACCCTTAATTACCCTATTTACATTTAATCATGGTAAATAAAAGTAAAAGGTTACTATTCACCAAAAATTATTTTTATCTTATTGAACCACATTTTATTCCATGATATTAACCGTGTCTTTCGGATTTTTGAAATTCCACTCACATGTGTGGTAAAATTATGTTTTATTTGAATTTACAAATTCTCTGAGGAGGTGGGTAAAAGACAGTGAAATGTTCAATAAAATTTTTATATATCTAAAATTATTATAAACTGACTCCAAAGAATTACATTGAACTTATATAGCTATTATGTATCTATTTTGAACTAAAATAAATTTAAATAAAATAAATAATTATTTAAATAAAAATTCAATTTTAGACTATAACTCAGTGTTTTTTTCACTATTCATCAAAAAATTGAATGTTTTCAGAAAAATACCAAAAAATCACCCTAAGCTAATTTCAATATTCCGAATTCAAAAATGAATCCCATTTTGAAAGATAAAATTTATAAAACATTAAAAAGTGGGTATTACTATTCATAACGGCTAGTTTGATTGGTTGTGGTGTGTGTTAGAACGAGAAGTTGCGTACAACACACGCTATTGTATTATTCAAAGAGAAGCGTACCGCAGATGATTGGGGTGTTACATTCTCCCCTCTTTCAAATAATTTTGTCCTCGAAATTTCTAGAATATTACATCATAAAAAGACTCTAGTGGTTCTTCATCATAGGTTCCTTGGGTTCCCACGTTGCCTCTTCCATCCTATGGTTTTTCCAAAGAACTTTTACCAGATGAGTCATCCGGTTTCATAGAACTTGTTCTATGGTATCAAGAATCTTGAGAGGATCTTCGCAATAAGACATATCAGGTTCTAGTTATACTTCCTCATAAGTGAGTACATGTGTTGGGTCAGCCATGTATTTTCTCAATAGTAATATGTGGAACACATCGTGAACTTTGGAGAGACTTGGCGGTATTTCCAACCGGTAAGCTACAGCCCCAATTCGTTCTAGAATTTCAAAAGGTCTGATGTACATATGACTCAATTTTCCCGTCTTACTGAATCTTATAACACCGTTCCATGGAGATACCTTCAAGAAAACATGATCTCCTACCTGAAATTCCAATTCATTCCTTCAGTTATCGGCATAGCTCTTCTGTCTACATTGAGTTTCTTTGATGTGGTTTTGGATTACCTTCACCTTCTTTATCGTTTACTCCACCAGTTCCGAGCCTACAAGTTTTCTTTCACCAACATCATCCCAACAGGTTGGTGTGTAACATCTATTTCCATATAATGCTTCATAGGATGCCATCTGAATACTTAAATGAAAGCTATTATTATAGGAAAATTATACCAGAGGTAAAAATTGATCCCACTTACCCTGAAATTCAAGTGAGCAAGATCTCAACTTTTCTTCTATGTTTTGAATAGTCCATTCTAATTGTTCATCTATTTGAGGGTGTTTGGAAGTGCTCAAACGAAGTTCAGTATCCATGTCCTTCTTAAGAATCTTCCATAATCTTGATGTAAAATGTGGATCACGATCAGAAACAGTCGATAGGGGTACTCCATAAAGTCTCACAACTTCATTAATATATAGTCTTTCAAGATGTTTAAGTGGTAGATCTTCTCTTATATCAAGAAAATGTGCTGACTTGGTAAGAAGATCAACAATGAAACATATTGCATTGTTCCTTCGAGGAGTCTTTGGTATCCCCATGACAAAGTCCATCATAATATTATCCCATTTCCAATCAGGTATCGGAATAGGATTCATGACTCCTCCAAGCTGTTTCCTTCCATCTTTAACTTGTTGACAAACCATACATCTTGACACAAAATCAGCAGTCTCCCTCTTCATGTTGTCCCACCAGAAATTTTCCTCCAAATCACTATAAATTTTGGTGCTCCCATGGTGTATAGAGAAATTGTAGCTATGATAATCATCTAAAAATTATCTTTTTGGATCAGGTATATCAGGAACACAAAGTCTCTTCCCAAATTTCCAAATTCCATCTTCATACACAAAGTCACTCAATCTCCCATCATTCAGAGCTTTAATCTTCTTTTGAAACTCTTCATCATCGGTCTGATAACTCTTAATCCTTTCTAGTAAATATGGTTTGGCAACAATTTGAAAAAGTATTGATGTTTCACCTTCCATTGTGATTCCAACATCCATATTTACTAGATCTATGAAATTAGGATCCCTCTCAACCCTCATTTTGTTCAAAACTCCATGATCTTTTCTACTCAAAGCATCTGCAACCTTGTTTTCCTTCCCCTGGTGGTAGTGTATCGTGCAATCAAAATCCTTAATTAGTTAAAGCCATCTCCTTTCCGTCATGTTTAGTTAATTCTGTGAGAAAATATACATCAAACTCTTGTGATCGGTATATATCTCACATTTTTCTCCATAGAGATAATGTCTCCATATCTTCAAAGAAAATATTATAGCAGTTGACTCAAGATCATGAGTAGGATATACTGGCTCATGAATATTTAGTTGTCGTGATGCATATGTAGTAACCCTATCATTCTGCATAAGGAAAAAAACCATGTCCTTTCTTTGATGCATCACTATAAATAAAAAACCCATCATTCCCTGATGGTAGAATCAATATAGAGGAATTGACTAAAATTATCTTCAGTTCTTAAAAACATTCTTCACACTCTTTTTTCCAAACAAATTTAACCTCTTTATATGTGAGCTTCATTAATGGGTTAGCCAATCGGGCAAAATTCTCGGCGAAATGTCGATAATAACCTGCTAAACCAATAAAATTGTGTACCTCGATTATACTCGTATGTGCTGGCCATTCTTGGATTGCCTTGGTCTTAGAAGGATCAACATAGATTCCATCCTTGGAGACAATATGGCCATGAAAAAAATCTCCTAATGCCAGAATTCACACTTGCTGAAATTTCCATATAATTCATGTCTTGTCAGAGTCTTCAATATAATGTGCAAGTGATTTTCTTGATCTTCATAGATTTTGTAGTATACCAAGATATCATCAATAAATACCACTAAAAATTCATCATGATATTCCATGAAAATTCAGTTCATTATATCCATGAAAACATAGGGTGCATTAGTCAGCCCAAAAGGCATTACTGTAAACTTGTAATGCCCGTACCTGGTTTAAAATGTTGTCTTTGGAATGTCTTCCTTCTTCACACACAACTTATGGTATCCAGATCGAATTTCATCCATTGAAAAGTATTGATCTTCATGCAGTTGTTCAAATAAATCATCAATGCGAGGTAGGGGATAATTTTTCTTTATTGTTATATCATTGATCTCCCTATAGTCAATGCACAACCTCATAGATCCATCTTTCATCTTATCAAAAAGAACCGTGGATCCCCATAGAGAAACATAAGGGTGGATAAATCCATTATTACTCAATTCATCTAGTTGTTTCTTTAGTTCCACTAATTACATAGTGGCCATTCTATAAGGGATCTTCGATATGGGCCTTGATCCAGGAATTAAATCAACGAAACACTCAATTTCTAATTTTGGAGGATGTCTAGGTAAATCTTCTGGAAACACATAAACATATTATTTCAAAATAGGTACATCCTCTATTTCAACATTCCTTTCCTCACCCATTGTTATTTCATTCTCTTCCTCCCCAATAATTGAATTTAGTTGAGCTACTGGGGGTGGATCAAGATAAGAATTTGGTGGTGACGATTCTGCTCTAAAGATAAGGTGTTCCTTATCATCATCATCAAAAATAGTAACCTCCATATTCTTAAAATAAATCTTCACATCCTGGTCCTAAAGACAATCCATACCAAGGGTTATATCAAATTCAATCAAGGGTATGACAATGAGATCAGTAGATAAAGAACATTTATGTGCTCTAATGGGGACTAATTCACAAAACATTATTGTAATGATACTTCCCCTTAGGAGTTTTGACTGAAAACTCCCTTGTTAAATCAAATTAGAAATATCTAATTTCCTAGAAAACTGGGAAGATATGAAATAATGCGATGATCCAGAATCAAATAAATCATTTTCTAAACTTGAGGAAACCATTAAATTACCTGCCACCAAGTCTTTGGTAGCTTCTACCTCAGCAGTACTGATAGTATAAGCTTGGCCTTGATCCCTTGGCGTTTTTTTGAGGTAATTTCCCCTAATGATTTGGACATTCATTTTCATAATGTCCCATCTCCATGTAATTGTATCATTGAACATCAGTAGCTTCATTCTTCCCCTTACAATCACGAGCTTGGTGGCCTTTTTCACCACACTTGTAATAGACTCTCATTCCCTTCAAGAAAGTACCAGAGTGTTTCTACCAAAATTTACTGCAAGATGGATATTCAAATTTTCCCTTCATCCCATTATTTCCATTCCCAGACTGATCAGCAGATCTCTTATTCTTTATCTTTTCTTTAAAGTCATAAGACTTAGAGAATTCCTTTTCTGTCTTGATAGCACAAGAGACAATATCTTCATAAGACGAGAATGATTGTGAGACTAATGCTTGATGGAGAAACCGTTTTAACCCATCAAAGAATCGATAAATCTTACTTCTTGGGTTACGTGTATAATATTCAGCATGCCTTGCTAACCTTGTAATGTTAGACTCATACTTTGCAACATTCTCGTCCTCCTTTTTCCTCAGACTCAGAAATTTACATTCCATATCTTCTCGATGGTCATAAGGAAAGTATTTTTCTATGAAAATATCTTTAAACTCCATCCATTACATATTTGATACTTAATAATCTTCCTTCGTGTTTTGAATCAATGACCACCATTGATCAGCATCTCTAGTGAGGTAGTAAACGGCCATGACAACATTTTCCCTTTAGCTACTCCCCAAGGGATGTAATATTTTCTCTAATGAATTTATCCATTGCTTGGATACTATTGGCTTTGTACCCCCAATGAATGTTGGTGGTTGTTTCCTCATGAAGCGATCTAACATTGATCCTCCACGCTACGAATCAGGGTGCTCCATACGGGTAGGGGTTTTATTCATAACCTGAGTGAGTTATCCCAGTATGGTGATAAGTTGATCAGCAGCAGTTGTATCACCGGCTCCACTATAATTATCTTGAGCATGAGATAAATCCCTACATGGAGTTTATGCATTGATACGGTTTCCATTCCTTCAACTAGGTGCCATTTCTAAACAATGGAATACACTAGATTAGTTTATGAATTGAAATAAATAAATCCAATCTTGTAAAACTCTTAACATAAATTGAACAATTTATGGATATAATCCATAATCATAAAATTGTTTTCTTTGAGGAACTATATACTCAAAAACCCTTCATAATTTTTTGTAAAGAAAATGAGAATTATCCTAAGAAAATCCCCTGAGAGTGTCATAACCAAGAGTGAATCAAGGCCTGTTGTCATGCACCAGTTCCCATTTGAGTCTAGCTCAAAGCGGTATTTTTGGGTTTTAGCCCTAGGTACATCTGTTCTAGAGCCGACTCTAGCTACTCGTATCCAAAAAGGGATGTATTTCATGGAAAACTCACAAAATCTCTAAAATACCAAAATTCTTGGAAGTTTCTCTATACTAATCTCAAAGTATGTCTTAGGGATATGTGCTCTAATCAGATTTTATCTAAATATAGCTTCTATGTTTTGTACTAAACGTCCTCTGATACCAACTGTAACACCTATACCGCAGTTACCCAGAGTCGATTCATTATTACATAACATTTTCATGATCACAAAATAACAAGTATCAAAAGACTAATTAAATTAGTAGCCTTGGAAACACTAGATACATTCATAAGGCTTACATTACATCATAAAGTGAAAAACTAAAACAACATAGTCTCCATAGTCCTCAATCATATCCCCTCAGACTATCCCTGCAGGTCAGTCCTAAAATAATTTCTTCACATCCTGGGAAAAGTAAAACATAGAAAGGGGTGAGCTCAGATGCTCCCTAAGGATAACAATATAGAGGAAACTTTCATAAATAAGCTTAAACATTTAAGTAAATGTCTAACTAAAACAAAAGCCTTTTAAACATAAACTTTAGCATTATATGGACGAAATAAAATGAAATAATGCCATTTACTTATTCACATGGATATTATAATAATTGAATAATCTCATACAATATCAATAACCACTTTCATAATGATGGAATACATAATTCCAGACTATCATAACCACATCGTCAAGGCCTTTTTCCAAGACTACAAAAAATATTTTGTCAAGGCCTTTTTCCAAGACACTAGTTTGTCTCATGAGACATACTGATGCATCTAGGAGCTATAGCGGGCTCCACCAATCACTTACTAATTCCAATGCATTCCACATATGAACAGGTTTAAACATAACAAAAACATTTGTATTAAAACTAGCATACAAAATGTCAATACTTTCTCCAAAAACCATGAATAGTTTAAAAACAACACATCCACAGTCATACATATCACAATACCTTAAATACAATATGGAAGTTTTGTATCATAATAAATCAACTTCAAATAAGCTTAAAATCCAACAAAGGATGTTGACATAGATGAAATTGAAAATATTTGAGAGAAATATCTCTTTTTTTAAATCATTTAAAAGTCACATAATTATAAAAGAAAACATTTACTTTGAAAATTTTTTTATAAGATTTTAAGGGAATCTTTAATGATTTTATAATGGCGGAAAATAGCTATGCCCGCCGTATAAGTTAAAAAAGAACATTCTTACATTAATTCTGTCGAAAAGGTTAAAAATGACCTTGTTTGGAAAATGAAGGAATGAATCTTTATAAACATCTTATAAAAAGTAAAACAAGGGAATAAATGACTTTAACCCATAGTCTATAAAATATTAATAATGTTTTGAAATACATTTTTAAGAAACATGGATGTGGATGATAAAGAGGACCTAGTAGATAATTACGTATAAACTACCTTAGATAATGAAGAGATTGTGAAATAAACCATTACCTTGTACTTTTCCTTGGTCGATAGTTGGTTAAAATTATTTATAATGGTGAAATAATTTTTATTAAATTATAAAAGAATAATATACATTAATATGATATCATATATGATCTTTTAACATTTCTTTGTTAATAATAACTTAGTATTATCATTGTTTCAGGTGTTAACTGATTCGTTTTCCTTTATATGCATTGTTATGTAAGCTGTGTTTGTTATAGATAGGTTGTATCTTATTCATATCTAGAATGATATCATGTCCTTAAACATTACTTTTAATCATAAAATGAGAATTATTCTTGAATGGATATGATGGGGAATGAATCTCATCGTGTTCATGGAGACGGTAGTACGTACGTACGCACGAGCGACAATATCATTCTTTTGATATTAAAATAGTATATAATTGGATGGTATATCATATATAAAGAATCATTAATATGTTATATTTATTATCTACTTCAATTACACATCATTATCATACCCATCAAAATAATAATGTTTTGAATAACAATTACACCACAACGTGGAGACGGTAAGCCGTACGTACGCACATATGGTGACATGTCATTCAAAGGATAGATAGAATACTGAATATGGTCATACCATATTTATAATAACATCATAGTACATAGAAGATACTAGAGTTATTACTTTAGAATGGAAATAATGAAGAAAGATGAAGTGGGAGAAGAAAGGAACTTGAAAGAGGGTGGTGAAAACATTACCTCTTCTTCGAGTTCTTCCTTTTGATTTGATCAAAAGGGCTCCTTAGGTTGGATTTCTAATCAAACTAGGGCCTCTAGGTTGAATTCAGGGAAGTTGAGAGAATATTTGGTCAGGGGTTGGCTGAGGCAAAAGGCATTTAAGGTGTGAATTAGAGAGAAGGGGGGGTTCCCTTTTAAAAGAGAGGTGAGGGGCACCTTAGGAAAAAACGTAAAATATTATTTTATAATGAATTTATATTCTGTTTATAATGGCTCCAAAGTGACTTATTTAGAGCCTAAGGTGGGTATGGGTCGAAATACTTTCATCCAATATATTTTAGACATGTTTGTGTCACTATATTAACCTTATCATTTATATTTAACTCTTAGTTAAATAGTTTAACATTTACCATGTCTCTTTGTATTTTTATATTATATGGTTAATAAACATACTATAACAAGCCAATAGAACCCCAAGTGGTTCATTATTAATATATATAACCTTATATAAGTCATTTCACCGAACCTTAGATTTTTAGGAATAGAATATCAATTAATAATATAATATTTGTTTAAAATATTCCTTTATGTCAATTTTGACACTATTTAATAATTGATTTTTGTGAAAGTTATGGAAAATTTATTAATTCGAAATAAATTAATTTAATCTATCCTAATATGTCATATTAACCTAGAAAATTAGTGAAATTCATAAAGGGTCTCAAATTACATTTATTTGGATATTTATAATCTCAATTATTTTAATATTTCATTAAATAGGTAATTATTGCATCGCCGTTGTGTCATAAATAAATTACATTATTCAATTTTTAAAAATTATAAATAAAATACCATTATGTATGAAATATTTTTAGATTTCTAATAAATATTTATAATCGAATTTATCTTATGTATAACCCTATATTAAAAATGATTTAGTTATTAAACTTTTATTTACACTCTTTTAACTCTTCTTTGATTTAAATATTAATAAAAGTCCTAATCTAATCCAAGTGGACCAAAGAGGTTCATATTTTATTCTTAAGGTTTTGTTCGGTCGAATTATACTTATCCAATAGAATTAGTACATGTGTTAGGATAATAATAATATTAATTTTATCGTTAATTACCCTATTTACATTTAATCGTGGTAAATAAAGGGGGGTTCAAAACCCATTGGGGGCAGGCCCTATAGCAGTACTGTAGCAGTACTGTAGTAGCAGCAGAACTGTAGCAACGATGCACACTGTAGTGATGGCAGGTCACTGTAGCGGCGGAAGAGTACTGTTGCAGCGGCGGGTACTGGGTAGAACTGTAGCTACGCGTGTACTATAGCAGTACTATTCACAGAATGGTTTTTGGGCCAAAAAAATGGGCCTACGGGTCATGTAATGGGATAAATTCCCACTGGGCCTTTAGGCTATGTAATGGGTCTTCCTCTACCCAGTTAAAGAGGTCTCTACTTTGCTTTAATAATAAAATGAGGCTTCGGCCCCAACCTTTAAAAAAATTTAATCGTGGTAAATAAAGTAAAAAGTTAATATTCACCAAAAATTATTTTTATCTTATTGAACCACATTTTACTCCTTTATATTAACCATATCTCTTGGATTTTAGAAATTCCACTCACAGAAGTGGTAAAATTATGTTTTATATAAATTTGAAAATTCTCTTAAAAGGTGCGTAAAAGACGGTGACATGTTCAATAAAATTTTTATATATCTAAAATTATTATAAACTGAATCCAAATAATTACATTGAAATTATATTGGTATTATATATCTATTTTGACCTAAAATAAATATTTAAATAAAAATTCGGTTTTAAACTATAACTCAGTGTTTTTTCACTATTCATCAAAAATTGAATGTTTTCAGAAAAATACCAAAAATTCACCCTAAGTTAATTTTGTTATTACAAATCCAAAAATGAAGTCCATTTTGAAAGATAAAATTTCTAAAATTTCAAGAAATGGGTATTACTATTCATAACGGCTAGTTTGATTGGTTTTGGTGTTTGTTATAACTTGAAGTTGCGTACAACACACGCTATTGTATTATTCAAAGAAGCATAACGTGGAAGCTTGGGGTGTTACATTATCCCCTCCTTCAAAAAGTTTCGTCCTTGATTTTTTTTAATATTACTGCATAAATAGACTTGGGTGGTTATTCATCATAAGTTCTTCAGGTTCCCACGTTGCCTCTTCCATCTTATGGTTTTTCCATAGAAATTTTACCAGGCGAGTCATCCGGTTTCTCAGCACTTGTTCTCTGGTGTCAAGAATCCTGACATGCTCTTGTAATAAGACATATAGGGTTCCAGTTCTACTTCCTCATAAGTGAGTACATGTGTTGGGTCAGGCATGTATTTTCTCAATAGTGATACATGGAACACTTCGTGATCTTTGGAGAGACTTGGCAGCATTTCCAACCGGTAATCTACAGCCCCAATTCGTTCTAGAATTTCGAATGGTCCAATGTACCTAGGACTCAATTTTCCCTTCTTACGAAAACGTATAACACCCTTCCATGGAGATACCTCCAAGAAAACATGATATCCTACGTAAAATTCCAAATCCTTCCTTCGGTTATCAACATAGCTCTTCTACCTACTTTGAGCTTCCTTGATATGGTTTTGGATTACCTTCACCTTTTCCATCATTTCCTCCACCAGTTCTAGGCCTACGAGTTTTCTTTCACCAACATCATCCCAACAGGTTGGTGTGCGACATCTCTTTCCATATAATGCTTCATATTGTGCCATCTGAATACTTGAATGAAAGCTATTGTTATAGGAAATTTCTACCAGAGGTAAATATTGATCCCACATACCCTGAAAGTCAAGTGAGAAAGATCTCAACTTGTATTATATGGTTTGAATAGTCCGTTCTGATTTTCCAACTGTTTGAGGGTGGTAGGCAGTTCTCAAATGAAGTTCAGTATCCAGGGCCTTCTGAAGACTCTTCCAGAATCTTGATGTAAAATTTGGATCACGATCAAAAATAATCGATAGGGGTACTCCATGAAGTCTCAAATCTTCATTAATATACAGTCTTGCTAGATGTTCAGGTGGTAGATCTTCTCTTATTGCAAGAAAATGTGCTAACTTGGTAAGACGATCAATAATGACCCATATTGCATCGTTCCTTCTAGGAGTCTTAGGTAGCCCCATGAAAAAGTCCATCGTAATATTATCCCATTTCCACTCAGGTATGGGAATAGGTTTCATGACTCTTCCAAGCTGTTTCCTTCTAGCATTTACTTGTGACAAACCATACATCTTGACATAAAATCAACCATCTCCCTCTTCATGTTGTCCCACCACAAATTTTCCTTCAAATCTCTATACATTTTTGTGCTCCCATGGTGTATAGAGAAATTTGAGCTATGAGCATCATCTAACAATTCCATTTTTAGATCAGGTATATCTCGAACAAAACGTCTCTTCCCAAATTTCAAAATTCCATCTTCATACACAAAGTGACTCAATCTCCCATCATTCATAGCTTTAATCTTCTTTTGAAACTATTCATCATCAGTCTGAGAACTCTTAATCCTTTCTAGTAAATATGGTTTGGAAACCATTTCAAAAAGTATTGATGTTTCACCGTCTATGGTGATTCCCATATCAATCTTTACTAGATTTATGAAAATAGGATCCGTCCGAACTCTCATCTTGTTCATAACTCCATGATCATTTCTACTCAAATCATCTTCAATGTTATTTTCCTTCCTCGGGTTGTAGTGTATCGTGCAATCATAATCCTTAAGTAGCTCAATCCATATCCTTTGCCTCATGTTGAGTTCTTTCGATGAGAAAATATACTTCAAACTCTTGTGATCGGTATTTATCTCACATTTTCCACCATGGAGATAATGTATCCATGTCTTAAAAAGAAAATATTATAGCATCTAACTCAAGATCATGAGTAGGATAGTTTTTCTCATGAATTTCCAGCTGTCGTGATGCATAGGCAATAACCCTATCATTCTTCGTAAGGAGACAACCAAGTACTTTCTTTATTGCATCACTATAATTAATGAACCCATCATTCCCAGATGGTAGAGTCAATATAGGGGCATTGAATAATCTTCTCTTCAGTTCTTCAAAAGATTTTTCACACTCTTTTGTCCAAACAAATTTAACCCCTTTACATGCGAGCTTCGTTAATGGGTTACCCAATCGGGAAAATTTCTGGAAGAAACGTCGATAATAACCTGCTAAACCGATAAAACTATGTACCTCAGTTATCCTCGTCGGTGCTGGCCATTCTTGGATTGCCTTGGTATTGGAAGGATCAACATAGATTCCATCCTTCGAGACAATATGGCTAAGAAAAGAAATCTCCTGAAGCCAGAATTCACACATTCTAAACATTCAATATAATTCACGTCTTCTCAAAGTCATCAATATAATGCACATGTGATTTTCATGATCTTCGTAGCTTTTGGATTATACCAAGATATCATCAAAAAATACCACTAGAAAGTCATCAATATATTCCTTGAAAACTCTGTTCATTAGATCCTTGAAAACAGAGGGTGCATTAGTCATCCCAAAAGGCATTACTGTAAACCTGTAATGCCCGTAGCTGGTTTGAAATTCTATCTTCAGAATGTCTTCCTTATTCACACACAACTGATGGTATCCAGATCAAAGGTCAATCTTTGAAATGTATTGAGCTCCATGCATTTGGTCAAATAAATAATCAATTCGAGGTAGGGGATACTTGTTCTTTATTTTTATAGCATTGATCTACCTGTAGTCAATGTACAACCTCATAGATCCATATTTCTTCTTTACAAAAAGAATAGGGGCTCCCTATGGAGAAACCCTATGGCGGATAAATCCCTTATTACTCAATTACTCTAGTTGTTTCTTTAGTTCCACTAATTCTATAGTGGCCATTCTATAATGATTTTTCGACATAGGCCTTGATCAAAGAATTAAATCAATGGAAAACTCAATTTCTCGTTCAGGAGGATGTCCAGGTAAATATTCTGGAAACACAGCAACATATTCTTTCACAATAGGTAAATACTCTATTTGAAAATTCATTTCCTCAACCACAATTATTTCATTATATTCCTCCCCAATAATTCAATTTAGTTGAGCTATTGGGTGTGGATCTAGATAAGAATTAGGTGGTGATAATTCTTCTCTAAAGATAAGGTGTTCTTTATCATCATCATAAAAAATTGTAACCTCCTTATTCTTACAATAAATCTTTGCATCATGGTCTGAACACCAATCCATACTGAGGGTTATGTCAAATTCAATCATGGGTATGATGATGAGATCAAAAGATAAAGAACATTTATGTGCTCTAATGGGGACTGATTCACAAAAATTTATTGTAATGATACTCCATTTAGATGTTGTGACTGAAAACTCCCTTGTTAAATCAAATTAAAAATATCTAATTTTCTTAGAAAACTAGGAAGATATGAAACAATTTGAGGATCCAGAATGAAATAATGAATTTTCTAAACTTGAGGAAACCATTAAATTACCTACCACCAAGTCTTTTGGAGCTTCTACCTCAGCAGTAGTGATAGAATAAGCTTGTCCTTGATCCCTTGAACTTTTCTAAGGTATGTTCCCCTGATTCTTAGGACATTCATTTTCATAATGTCCCATATCCTGGTAATTATATCATTGAACATCGATAGCTTCATTCTTCACCTTACAATCACGAGCTTGGTGGACTTTTTTACAACACTTATAACAGACTCTCATTCCCTTCAAGCAAGTACCAGGTTGTTTCTTCCCACATTTACTATAGGATGGATATTAAATTTTTCCCTTATTCCCCTTATTTTCATTCCCATAGTGATCAGAAGATCTCTTCTTATATTTCTTTTCTTTAAAGTCATCAAACATAGAGAATTTCTTTTCTGTCTTGATAGCACATGAGACGATATCTTCGTACGACAAGAAGGGTTTTTAGACTGATTATCAATGGAGAAATAGTTTTACCCCATCAAAGAAATGATAAATATTACTTATTGGGTTATGTATATAATCTGCAGCATGTCTTGCTAACCTTGTAAATTTATACTCATACTTTGCAACATTCTTATCCTCCTTTTTCCTCAGAATCATAAATTTTCTTTCCATATCTGCTCAATGGTCATGAGGAAATTATTTTTCTATGAAAATATCTTTAAACTCCCTCCATTCCATATTTGATACTTTTTCATCTTCCTTCGTGTTTTGAAATCAATGACCACCATTGATCAGCATCTCTTATGAGGCGGTAAACGGTCATGACAACTTTTTCCCTTTCGCTACTCCCCAAGGTGTGGAATATTTTCTCTAAGGAATTTATCCATTGTTCAGCTACAAGTAAATTTGTACCCCCATTTAATGTTGGTGGTTTTTTCCTTATGAAGCGATCTAAAATTGATCCTCCACGCTGTGAATCGGAGTGCTCCTTACGAGTAAGTTTATTATTCCTAACCTGAGTGAGTTGTCCTAGTTTGGTGATAAGCTGATCAGCTCCAGTTGTATCACTAGCTCCACTATAATTATCTTGAGCAAGGGGGAAATCCCTACATGGAGTGCGTTTATTGATACAACTTCCATTCCTTCCACTATGCTCCATTTCTAAATAATGGCATACACTATATTAGTTTATGAATCGCAATACATAAATCCAAACCTGTAAAACACTTAACATAAATTGAACAGTTTATGGATATAATCCATAATCATAAAAATGTTTTCTTTGAGGATTTATATACTCATAAATCCTTCATAATGGGTTTTAAATAAAATGATAATTATCCTATGTATATCCCCTGGGAGTTTCATAACCAAGAGTGCTGCAAGGCCCAACGCCATGCACCAGTTCTCGTTCGAGTAAAGGTCAAAGCAGTGTTTTCAGGTTTTACCCCTAGGTACATCTATTCCAGAGCCACCTCTGCCTACTCATATCCAGACATGGATGTATTGCTCGGAAAACTCACAAAATCTCTACAATACCAAAATTCTAGGATGTTCTTCTATACTAATCCTATATGTTTATCTTAGGGATATGTGCTATAATCAGATTTTATCTAAATATAGCTTCAATGGTTTGTACTAAACTTCCTCTGATACCAACTGTAACACCCAACCCGAGTAAACCAGAGTCATAGAATTATTAAATAACATTGGCATGATCACACAAGATCAAGTCTCGAATGACCGATTAGTTTAGTATCCTTGGAAACACTAGATACATTCATAAGTCTTACATTACATCATAAAGTGAAAATACTACAACAACATAGTCTCCATAGTTCACAATTATATCCCCTCAGATTATCCCTACAGGTCATTTATAAAATACTTCTTCACATCATGGGAAAAATAAAACATAGAAAGGGGTGAGCACAAATGCTCAGTAAGGATAACAATATAGCAGAAACTTTAATAAATAAGCTTTAAAACTTAAGGAAAAGTATAAATAAAACAAAAGCCTTTTAAACTTGAACTTAAGAATAATATGGAAGAAATAAAATGAAATAGTTCCATTTACATATTCACATGGATATTCTACTAATCGAAAAATCACATTCAATATCAATAACCACTTTCATAATGATGGAATGCATAATGCCAGACTATCATAACCACATAGTCAAGCCTTGTGCCAAGACTACAAATAAGATTTTGTCAAGGCCTTGTGCCAAGACACTAGTTTGTCTCATGAGACCTACCGATGCATCGAGGATCTATAGCGGGCTCCACCCCTCACTTACTAATTCCAATGAATTCCTTATATGAACAGGTTTAAACATAACATAAACAATTGTATTAAAACTGGCATACGAAATGTCAATACTTTCTCTATAAACCATGAATGGTATAAAAATAACACATCCATAATCAAACATATCACAAAACCTTAAATACAATATTGAATTTTTGTATCATAATAAATCAACATTAAATATACTTAAAATCCATCAAAGGATGTTGACATAGATGAAATGGAAACTATTTGAGAGTAATATCTTTTTTTTAAATCATTTAAAAGTAACATAATTATAAAATAAAACATTTACTTTGAAAATATTCTTATAATATTGTAAGGGAAACTTCAATGAATCTATAATGACAGAAAAATAGCCGCACCCACCGTATAAGTTAAAAAATATATTCTTACCTTAATTATGTTGAAAAGGTTAAAAAACGACCTTGTTTGGAAAACGACGGAAATATTCCTTTATAAAAATCATATAAAATTCAAAAAATGGTATAAATGACTTTAAACCATAGTCTATAAAATAGTAATAATTTTTTGAAATACATTTTTAAGAAACATGGATGTGGATTATAAAGAGGTCCATGTAGATAATTACGTATAAACAACCTTGGATAATGAAGAGATCGTGAAATAAACCCTTTCCTAGTAATTTTCCTTGGTCGGGGGTTGGTTAACCTAATGTATAATGGTGAAATAACTGTTATTAAAATGTACAAGAATCCTATACATTAATATGATATCATATAATATCGTTAAGCATTGCTTTGTTAGTAATATCTTAGTATTTTTATTGTTTCGGGTGTTAAATGATTCGTTTTCCTTTGTATGCTTTGTTACGTAATCCATGTTTGTTATGGATAGGTTGTATATTACTCATATCCAGAATGATATCAAGTCCTTAAACATTTATTTTAATCATCAAATGAGAATTAGTCTTGAATGGATACGATGGGGAATGAATCTCATCGCGTTCGTGGAGACGACAGTTTGTACGTACGTACGAGCGACAATATCATTATTTTTATATTAAAATCGAATATAATTGTATGTTATATCATATATACAGAATAATTATAATGTTATATTTATTATTTACTTCAATTACATTTTATTATCATACCCATCCAAACAATAATGTTTTGAATAAAAATTACACCATGACTTGGAGACAGTAAGCCGTACGTACGCACATTTGGTGACATGTCATTAAAAAGGTGGATAGAATACTGAATATGGTTGTACCATATTTATAATAACATCACAGTATATAGAAGATACCAGAGTCATTATTTAAATATGTAAATAACAAAGAAAGAAGAAGTGGAAGAAGAAAGGAACTTGAAAAGGGTGGTGAAAACATTACTTCTTCTTCGGGTTCTTCCTTTTGATTTGATCAAATGGGCTCTTTAAGTTGGCTTTATGATCAAACTAAGGCATCTAGGTTGAAGTGAAGGAAGTTTAGAGAATAATTTGGCAGGGGTTGGCTGAGCCTGAAGGCATTGAAGGTGTGAATTAGGGGGAATGGGAGTGCCCTTTTATAAGAGGGGTGAGGGGCACCTTTGAAAAAACATAAAATATTATTTTATAATAAATTCATATTCAGTTTATAATGGATTCAAAGAGACATATTTAGATACTAAGGTGGGGATGGGTCGAAATCATTTCAACAAATATTTTTTAGAGAGGTTTGGGTCACTATATTAACCTTATCATTTATATTTAACTATTAGTTAAATAGTTTAACATTTACCATGTCTCTTTGTATTTTTATATTATATGGTTAATAAACATACAATAACAAGACAAGAGAACCCAAAGTGGTTCATTATTAATATATATAACTTTATCTATGTCATTTTGCGGAACCTTAGATTTTTAGGAATAGAATATCAATTAATAATATAAAATTTCTTTTAAATACTCCTTTATGTCAATTTGGAAACTATTTAATAATTGATTTTTGTTAAAGTTATAACAACTTTAATAATTCTAAATAAATCCTTTTAATCAATCCTAATATGTCATATTAACCATGAAAATTATTGAAATTCATAAAAAGTCTCAAATTACATTTATTTGGATATTTATAATACCAATTATTTTAATATTTCATTAATTAGGTAATTGTTGCATCACCATTGTGTCATAAATAAATCAACATATTTAATGTCTAAAAATAATAAATAAAATATGATTTTGTATGAAATATTTTTATATTTCTAATTAATATTTATAATCTAATTTATCTTATGTATAACTCTATATTAAAAATGTTTTAGTTATTAAACGTTTATTTTAACTCTTTTAACTCTTCTTTGAATTAAATAACAATAAATGTCCTAATCTAATTCAAGTGGACCAAAGAGGTTCATATTTTATTCCTAAGGTTGTTTTTGGTCGAATTATACTTATCCAATAGAATTAGGGCATTTTTTAGGGTAATAATAATAATATCATTTTAACACTTAATTACCCTATTTACATTTAACTGTGGTAAATAAATTTCAAAAGTTACTATTCACAAAAAAATATTTTTATCTTATTAAACCACATTTTACTCCTTCATATTAACTATGTCTCTTAGATTTTAGAAATTCCACTCACAAAAGTGGTAAAATTATGTTTTATGTGAATTTGTAAATTCTCCTAGGAGGTCAGTAAAAGACGGTGAAAAGTTCAATAAAAATTTTATATATCTAAAATTATTTTAAACTGACTCCAAATAATAACATTGAACATATATAGGTATTATGTATCTATATTGACCTAAAATAAATTTAAATAAAATAAAAAATTTTTTAAATAAAAATTTGGTTTTAAACTATAACTCAATATTTTTTTCACTATTCATCAAAAATTGAATGATTTTGAAAAAATAACAAAAATTCACCCTAAGCTAATTTAGATATTCTAAATCCAAAAATGAAGTCCGTTTTGAAAGATAAAATTTATAAATTTTAAAATAGTGAGTATTACTATTCTTAACGGCTAGTTTGATTGGTTGTGGTGTGTGTTAGAACTCGATGTTGCGTACAACACACGCTGTTGTATTATTCAAAGAGAAGTGTATCGTGGAAGCTTGGGGTGTTTCATCCCCCAACCCTTTTCTCCCCCCTGGACAAAGTTCACATCTAGGATTGTGTGGTGTGGTATGGAATTATGTCTTCATTCACATCAGGTTTGCAAGAGTTACACCATGTACTTCCCTTCTGAGAGTTAGTCTCTCCTTCCACATATTCTCTAACCTTTTCTATCCCCTTAGCCTGAGGTTTCTTTCTTGGAATCACACGCGGAGGGATGTGGACCTTGTCCTCATTCATGTCAGGAATGCTTTATCACGCTATGCACATCCCCTCTTGAACCTCATTTCTCCTGTATATGTTTGAGCCATAAGACATTAAACTATGCTGCCTAGTCCCACATGACTTTAAATGGTTTAGTATGTACTATAGGAAATTAAAGTGTATGGGATGGTCCTAACACATGACCCTAAACTATGACATTTTCATCCCGGCCACATGACAGAAAACTACGATGTGTTGTGATTTCCTCGCTCAAGGGGACATCATGTTTGGTATCGATAACCCACCATTCTCTTTTTCAACTCCTGTATATGGCTTGATTCATGTGGATACCCCTAGTTTTTCCATCCTAGGTCCATCACTTCACAAAAAGAACACACACAATCATCCTAAAGGATAAACAAGATCAATCAAATTCCACTTCTTTTGGTGTGGAGGCCAGACCCACTGGACATTATTATCCTAGGCACTGGAACCTTACCATGACACTTCCAGAACTATGTATTTTTCGATTCCAATTCTCATGGGGTACATGGGAATGCTCGGGCACTTTTTCTTGGGCCCATCCTAACTTTCACTTTTGGTCCCCCGACCTAGAAGTTTCCCAGGGAGCACACTGTGGCGATACCGACTCCCATTGTCCTCATTCACCTCGAGATTAGTAATTACTTCACCATGTGTATCCATCCTTCAGTTACATCTATGGTCCGAGCTCTATGACCATAAACTAAGACCACATTGTGTCCTTTCCCAAGACTTTAAACTACACGACATCTTCTAGAACTATGTATGGCTTGATTCTCATCCTCATGGGATACGTAAGAACGCCCTGGCATCTTGTCTTCGGGTCTAGCTCCAAGAACCTAAAATCATGCCCCTGTCATTAGCTCCTTTGACCAAAATCCATTGGGAACATGTGGTGGGGTGAGTACCTCTTGCATTCTTATTCATGTCGGGTTTTTCAACAGCTGCACCATGTGCCTCCCTCTCTTTTCACAATATGGTTCGAGTTCTATGACCCTAAACTAAGATCTCCCTATGGGAACTACACGCCAGGTTTGGCTACTTCGCCACCCTATGCACTATCCATTAAATCAATCCCCCCCTTAATGGACCATTCTATGACCATAAGCTAGATGCATGTAGCCCCAGGGCCCTTTTCCTTGAAAAGGGACTCAACTCCCTCTATCTAATACTTCTTATTGTCATACTCAGATGCATTGTGACAAAGAGAGCTAAGTGTGGAATTTTCATAGGTACAATCCCGTGTTCCATGTCCACGATTTGTGAGCCAAATATTTGGATCCTCATCCTCTATCACGTATGCAGGGACCCCCTTTATGGTCTTGTCTCATGCCACATTGACTTACCTACCGTCTTTGGCCAACGTCACTGAGGACCTCAGACGACATTTGCGACAGGTACCATGTTTCGAAAATGGTCAGTGGTCGACCCCCATTTGTCTCTCCCCATTCCAAGCTAACGTGATATGGATGATGTGTTTTGAACAAAGTCAATAGTTACCCCTATCGTCACACCAAAATCATTGTTGTCTAGATATCGAGCATCATGATTCACCTTTCTCTACTTCTTTATGTGCAAGTGGAATTCCAACATACTCGACTTTACCCCTTCGTGCATCCAGGTGTGTTAAGTATGTGGGTCATCATTATTGGGACGTCATTCACCTAGAATATCATTGCCCCTAATGTTTTCCTCCTTGTACTAGGAAAATCCCATCACTACTCCTTGTTTCCTACATCGATCATGACTCATGTGGGCTTAGTAGTGTGGGTAGGACGTGTACGGGAACAACCATGCCACACATGCCTTTCATCATCCTGCATGATGTTAAACTGCGCTCTCAGAACTATGTGGTCCTGGTGGGATACATAGGAATGCTCTACCACTCTTCCTCAGTCCCAACCAATCATTCACTTTTAGTCCCTTGACCTAATGAACTTCCTCCGGGTATACGTGGTGTGGTAAAAACATCTTATGTCCTCATTCACATTGGGTTTATATCTACCGCATCACATACTCTCTTCTTAGAATCTCCCCTTTTTCTCATCATGCTATCATATGATTATAAACCGCACGAGCCCATCTATCCTCGATGCATGAAATTAATCTACAGTTCTACCCTGAACAGGTTCAGGATGCCCCATGATAGTTATGGGATGCACCAACATCCTCGCCAATGAAGATTTTCCCTATCAGCATTGGCCTCCAGAGATGTTGTACTTAAGAACCATGTGTGGCATGATTCTCATTCACATGGGATACATAGAAACGCCCAGGTAATTGTCCTTGGGCCCAGCCCTAGGTTCATTAACCCTTCCGGCCCCTCAGCCCCGATTTTGGTCCTCGCATCATGAACTTAAAACTATGTGCACCATCCTCACCGTACAATGATAAAATACGTGTCTATCATCCTCATTGGTATGACGTAAATCTACAGAGATTTCCAGATCCACACAAGAGAGTTTCTTTTTTGGATGTAATATTGATCCCTGATCAGTCTGATGCGCCCGCCTAATGTGTTTCCACCACAATGGCATAATTTTAGGAGAGATGGACTCCATTGGAACAGCAAATAACTCATATCTATACACTTTTCATGCCCCTTTATTTGGTTCCTCAACCTATTTCACGTCTAAAAGAACCCCCTAACAGTGTGTATGTTGTTCTTATAGCTCACCTACTATTCTAGGCCAATGTTCTAGAAGACTAATGGGTAACATTTTGATTCATGCCCCATGTTTCGAACATGGTAAACAGTCGGCCCTCATTTGGTATCTCTATTTCAGTATAATGCAATAGGGGTACTCTGTTTTGAACATGGTCAACAGTTATCCTTCATTTTCACACCAACCTTATAGTGTTCTGAATATTGGGTACCATAATTCACACCCCTATCCCCTTTTCTTAGGATTGATTCTAACGCCCCTAGTGTTACGCCGCTCATGCACCAGAGATCATTGGGAAGATGGCACTTCGATTGTTCTAAGACCTTCGTTCTCTAGTTAGGCCTCTCCCTTTCTTCCTGAAAATTTGGATTGGTTGTTCAAACCCTGCATGCCCAAAGAATTGTTTGCACTCTTATATTCAGATGGAATAACAAGTTGGCGATCCCTTGTTTCTCACATTGGGCCCGACCCACATGAGCTTAGGGATTGATTGATGGATGTTCCACAAATGTAACTAGAATACAATAGACCAAAAACAAACAACAAAACTCACACATGCATCTAGTATAAATAATCAATGCATGAAAGTACATTAAAAAGTAAAATCAATCACAATACCTGAGGATTGACCCCTCCCATGGATTGGTTGACGTCATCAAACAAGCGTTGTAGCTCTGCCACCCTATAGCTTGTGGCGTCCAGGATTCACTATCTCATGCTCAGTTCCTGCTCCTCCTTGGCAGTAATGGGGTGCAGTTTGTCGGCCACGATCCGGGCCTGCTCCTCATTGGTTAGTATGATGGTCATCTACTCAGAGACATGGTTCATGTTCTCTTCAACCTCTACTAGCTGGGAATTTAGATGTGATAAGATATTTGATAGCATGGTGAGGAAAGTAGAATGCTCATCTCCCCAGACCGGTAGCTGTTGAATCTCATTTTCAGCCTCCTGGAGCCTCTTAATATTCACCTATTTTCTCCACTGCCATCCCACACCAAGGCCAAAGACATATTCCCGAAACTTCTCCGCCATGAGATCCGGAAACTGGGCATCCACTCCCCCAACACATAGTTCGCGTAGCCTGGACAGAAGCCTCCCTATTTGGTCTATCCATTTTTCTTGATGGGTGTCATTGAGGAAGTGAATAATAATCTTCCATGACCAGTGATGTGCGATTTTGATATCCTCCTCATCATAGGTCATCTCATCCCGATCCACTGGGCCAGGAGGTTCATATGTGGGAAATGCCCCCAAGAACTCATTAGCACGGTCTGCATCTGGTGTCTGATCGGGTATGGAAAGACCTGTGATGTCAGATCGATCTTCATCGTCAGATACCACCTCAATGATCTCAGGCTATATCCTACTAATGGTCCCACTAGTGATTGGGAGCACCGTAGCTTGGTTGTTTTGTATGTCTTCCTCCACGACCACCAGTGTTCCCTTGGTAAAGGCACTTTCGGGGGTACCAACAAACCTTTCCAAGGCAGCCCATGCTATTAGAAGAACTATGCATACCAAGAAGTGCATGGACATAAATTAACATGATCAATGAGTGGAAACAAGAATTTTGTAAAGGAGACTTACAGAGATTAAATTGTAATTCTCACTCCTGGTTGGTTTCCATTGGGACCCCGAGGTCTGGTCCTCCATATATTTTTTGGAATTCTGAAAACTCTAGAAGAACTACCCGGGGTGTCTCAGTCCCACTAGATGTAGTAATCACCATATATGCGGGAATAGATCCTAAAGTCCTACCATCTACATCTATTATAGGGTTAGAACGGGTTCTCCATATGAGGCCCTACTGCACATTTTATATATTAATTGGGAGACCAAATTAACCTGGAAGCAAACCCCAGGGAAGGGACTAAGAGTTTTACATCGTGAGCCTCTGCGAACTATTCATATTCTGGGTCTAAATCGCCAACTTTTCCCTCCTCTAGAGGACTCCCTCTACCAGATTTCTCCCCCAGGAGGATTCGTCTGATTCTTCTGGAAGAAGAATGTGCTCCCTCAATTCTATAACTGACAACTGTGGAGGGGAAGTTCGATCCCACAACACCTTTACCCGGTCTGTCATTAGACGTGGGCACCTAGGAAGGGCATGAAGTCATCCAACTCATCCATGTATTTATCTACCTCCTCCTGGTATACTACAATGTCATTCCTAATAGGGTTTATCCCTAGTAAATCCGTCCTGGGGCGTTTTAGGAGTTGGCACATCACGGACAGGTTGAGGAATTTCCGGTTGACATCCCAGATGTCCCAGGATTCCAGGAAGACAACATTCTTCGGCATGTATATGTGGTGGAGTCACATCCACAGATCCCGGGTGGATATCCTATGGAACCCCCTGGGCTTCCTCCCCTCTAGATTAATCTACTCCTCTGGAACCACTGGTTCCACCGCTACCACCTCCCTTTCGGCCAGTGTAGGCTTCGCCGCCACTGCATCCCTGCCACCACAAAGATGTCCTCGCTACATTCCTGTCTCATCCTCAATGTTGGGGGGAACCCCATCGCTGTCCCAAATGGTTGGATGCTTCAGTATCTCCCCAGGTTAAGCCGCCTCCTAGCTCTTGGTTTACTCCAACACCCGCCCAAAGACGGTTGTGGGTGGAGGCAGCTCATTCTACATCTTCTCGTCCTCCCGTGTGAACATGAGCAACATTTACCTCATAACACATGGGTGATCCTCGAGGTGCACACTGAAATAGTCCCATGGGGTCAGTCACTGCATGCACCTAAATTTCCTTGAAAATCGGTGCAGGGATTACAGCTCATAGAGGGACTCACAGCCCACCCATGCCACTAGGACTCCACCTCGAAAGGCTAGGAGGTAGGACTGATGCTCTATCAATCTCAAGCCATAATTAGTGAACACTCATGTTGGCAATGGGAATGTGTGAAAATTGAACTCATCTACCTTCCAGACCCAATTCAGTACTGCCTTCATGATCAGCCTAGTCAGAAATCTCCCTACTGCATTTAGAATGGTTGGGTTGAAATTCGACCCTAGAGGGGAAATGGGGTATGCATACTCATAGATACCCCAGGCACATGCTGTTACCCACCCATATAAGAGGTTGAATGACCCATATATCCTATGTGGATTCTTCCCCTTTTTGATATTCCACAACATCGTGTACAGCTTGGCGAGCATTGGGATCCCAAGGTTGACTTTTCCCCCTGTCGCCAACATGGATTCCATGATAAATGTGCTCTGTCACATGCCCATGTTCGTGTCTCTCACAAACAGGATCCATACCCAAATAAGAACCAAAATGAATGCAGCCAACATGACCAACATTTGTTTCATGGTAATGATGCTGAATCCCTACATCTTCCACTGGCTATCCTCCAAGAGCCTCCAGTTCAAGTTCTCCTTGCCTCGTTGATCCCCATTCAGGAAAGTCTGAGACCTCGTAGGGAACTGCCTATCTACTGAGAAGTTCCAGAACTCCTTGAACCAATGTTTGGAATTGACGTCCTTCACCGACTGCTTCTCCTCTACCAGTACTAGACCTATCAATTCCATCGCATGTGGTGGAATTTGTTCTGGATCTTCCCATTCACTAATAACGGGGAGGAACTCATCATAAATCGCCCCTAGAATTGGGACCCCTGAGATCTGATGCAGGTCCCATAGACTAATGTTGACCTCTCAATGTTGTAAATGGAAGGTATTAGTCCTCAACGACCATCTTCTCAGCAACTCGGGCATCAGCTGCTTCGTCTAATAAATATGGAATTGATTGGCACAGGATGCCTCATACAGGCCCACTCTCCTCAACCCTTCCCCAAATTCTTCACACGAGGCACCTACCCAGTAGGCCTAGGCCAATTAATATATGAAGTTGCATCCCTGGCCCAGATCCCACTCATCGGACAACCACTTCACTGGGTTCCCCAGGGATGCCTTCATGATTGTATAGTGTAGTGGGGGAGAGGTATTTAGCTACAGTTCCTTCTCGTTGACTTTATTCACATGATTGTACAGACAATCAGCATTGACAGGTGTGAATTACTCCCAAGAATGGCTGTCAGCTGCCTTGAACCACTGGCGTTGATATGGCGTGCTCTTGAAAAAGTAATATGGCTCCTCCCTGCTCACTTCAAGGATTAGGGCATCATCCCTTAGGCCAAATCCATACAGAGGTAGCCTCCTGCATAGTGGATAGTCCTTATGACTCTCTGACAGCAGTTCTAATAGAGAATTATAGTCAGAATGGATTTGCATGAACTCCCATATACCCATTCCATATACCATTTCCTCCCTTTGGGTAGTGTCTACGAGGACCCCCCTAGAAGCCTCATGGTGATCCATTCAGTTTTTGGAAATTTGGGCCTTTTAGGTTCTGGTACGTGAAGCACCTTTGCGAATCCTATCTGCGAAGCTCATTTGTCGAGCTCTGTCCCATCAAAGGAAATCGTGGAGCCTTGGACAAACCTTTAGGTGCAAGCCGTAGAGCGCACTGCCATGGAGTCGAAGAATCGATGTTCACCATGAAGCAGAAATACAGATTCACATTGAGCAATCATGGAGTACGCGAATCTTCTCGAATCAAGAGCACTAAATGCCCAAATGTAGAGGTGAGAATGGAAAAAAGAGTGTTCAACCTCCCCTGTTTATATGCGATGACCCCTTGCACTTCACGGTGCGTCCGACTATGGCGAGTTTCGAGGTGATATCATTCAGTGTGTCACCTCTCTGCCTTGCAAAACTCTTTTGTGAGCCTGCTTTGTGATTGAACAATGTGTTTTGGTTATTGGCCCTCATACTTTGACCCTCATTTTCTCCTTGAATCCAAGTCAGAGGGGGGGAATTTGTTGGTGCCAAAATTTCGGAAGAGGAAGAGGAAACGTGATGCCCTTGGGACTGCTCTGTGAAGCACATATATGGAGCCTCACATCACCATGGATGGAACAAATCTACCCCATCTGCAAAGCTACCGTGGAGCAAGGAGGTAGGGGGATCCCCGAATCGGATTGATGTTTGTGATGCCACTACGGAGCAAGGTGGCAGGAGGCTCCACAAACCAGATTGATGTTTGTGATCTAGCATGGAGGAAGGTGGATAGAGGCTCAACAAACGAGATTGACATTTGGGAAGATGCCGCAGAGCAAGGAGGTGGGAGGCTCCATGGTTATGAAAAAATTCGATGTGTCTTCATGCTAAGAAAGCTCTGCTTTGTGGCCACTCTTTCCTATAAATACCGAGCTCCCCTCGAGCCCAAAGGAAGGATACTCAGAAATTTATCTTTCTAAGCTCCCAAATCATGAAGGAATTTCTTCTCTGCGAACCATGAGCTCTTCAAGGTACTTTAGCATCATGTTGTTCCTTTCCCTTTGATTAAATTCAACCCCTCTTCAAAGGGGGATTCCCTTCACATATCCCATGGGCCTCCACAATGTAAGGGGATCCCCAAGGGGACTCAGGTCTTCACATAGATTTAATGCTTCATGAAGTACCCTTTGTGCACATGTAACCCACATGCTAATGCAATGGTCACTATGATTCGTGAAGCACTTTTCATTGCAATGCTACGCATCATAGGGAACCCTTGCTTCATAAAGATGTACTCTGGAAAAGTATTTCCACTTCACGAAGAACCTTCCATATGCACATATGCCTTATTCCTAGGCTAGGCCACTTCACTTCGTGAAGAATAACCCTTCACAAACCCCTCCCCTACATGGACCACTAGAGTTTCACAAGTATTCTTCCTGTGAACACCTTTTCTCCGTAACTCCTTTTCCCGTGCGAACCTCCTGGTTTGAATGAAGTGATTCCAAAGTCCCCTTGGTGGTGCTTTACGTGGAGTTTCTTAGCCTTATGAGTCTTCACTTAGGCATGATAACAGCTATTTCTTCTTCTCATATTCATGTTATCGTGGACCCCTCAAGGATCATTCCACAACACACCCTCACCATGGCGTTGTGGATGCCTTGCCTTCCCCAATGGTGGGTGGGTATTAGTTATGTAAGTCCTCAGGGTGTGGATTTAATCACCCTCATCTGAGCTACATGACGTTAAACTTCCAAGAACCATCGGCATCAGCACATGACGCTAAACTGTGACCTCACCCCGCGCACTCTACGTGGGTCACCCCAGATCAGTCATTCTTTATGCACGCTCGTCTCCACAAGAGTGAGCTATTCCTCACATGGAATGATATCCTCTTTTTCGGAGCGATGTCTATCCGTGGGGAAGGGAAATCATCTTATTATAAGCCCCTAGACGTTCTTGCAGGAGGCAGCATCCATTCTCTTATTATCTTCTTCCTGGCCGAAGACCATAGGGGATGATGGGCACCAGAACCCTCCTCTCTTCCGTGCTAAATCCCTCCCCAGCTAGCCGTTATCGCCATCGGGCCTCCATCCTAGGGTGAGTCCCAATATCCATCTCCCTGGGCTATGAACCATAGGTAAGACACTATTTCCTCTTTCATCTACAAAACACACGTAAGCCCATGTTTCCTTTCTGGGCAACTAACCACATGTAATCCCCACTCTACTTCCCATGAATGCACCTTTCGCGACGTGAACGTTGGGTCATCGTTGTCCCTAGTTTCTCACACTGAGCATGACTCATGTAGGATTAGAGTAAGAATTGACCATGAAATTCTATCTAAGCCACCATAGAGTGTATGCCCCAACACCTTTCCTGAACTACGTGGACTTTGATCCTTACCAAGGCAAGGTACGTAGGAAGCCTCCCTGAGGTTCAAGCCCAACTACCATTGGTCTCGACCCCCTTCACGTCGGTTCACCAACACCTCATCCTGAACTACGTGGACTTTTATTCTTTCCAAGGCATGGTACGTAAGAATCCTCCCTGAGGTTCAAAACCAACAAACATTTGTCCCGACCCCCTTCCTATCGATTCACCAACACCTCATTCAGAACTATGGGGACTTTGATCCTTGCCAAGACAAGGTACATAGAAAGACTCCCTAAGGTTCAAGCCCAACAACCATTGGTCCTAACCCCATTCATGTCAGTTCACCAACACATCTCCTAAACTATGTGGACTTTGATCCTTGCTAAGGTATGGTACGTAGGAATCCTCCTTGAGGTTCAAGCCCAACAACCATTGGTCACAAATCCCTTCATGCCGATTCACCAAAACCTCATTCAGAACTATGGGGACTTTGATCCTTGCCAAGGAAGGGTACGTAGGAAGACTCCCTGAGGTCCATGACCAACTACCATTGGTCCCAACCCCCTTCACATTGGTTCACCAACACATCTCTTGAACTATAGGGACATTGATCCTTGCCAAGGAAAGGTATGTAGGAAGCCTCCCTGAGGTTCAAGCCCAACAACCATTGGTCCTGACCACTTTCATGTCGGTTCACCAACACATCTCCCAAAATATGAGGACTTTGATCCTTTCTAAGTTAAGGTACATTGGAATCCTCCTTGAGGTTCATGCCCACCAACCATTGGTCACGACCCCCTTCATGTCGGTTCACCAACACCTCATCCTGAACTATGTGGACTTTGATCGATGCCAAGGATATGTACGTTGGAAGCCACCCTGAGGTTCAATACATAGATTCATTGGTCCCGACTCCCTTCACGTTGGTGCACCGGCACCTTTATTGAAATATGTGGTCATTGATCCATGCCAAGTCAAGTTACGTCGGAAGCCTCTCTCAGGTTCAAGCCAAACACCTATTGGTCCCAACCTCATTTCACGTCGGTTCACTAACACCTATTCCGAACTACGGGGACTTTGATCCTTGCTAAGGAAATATACATAGGAAGCCCCCCTAAGGTTCAATCCCAACAACCATTGGTCCCGACCCCCTTCACATCAGTTCACCAACTCCTCTCCTGAACTACATAGACTTTGAACCTTTCCATAGCAAGGTACGTAGGAGACCTCCCTGAGGTTCAATCCCAACAACTATTGGTCCTGACCTCCTTCACGTTGGTTCACAAACACCTCATCCCGAACTACATGGACTTGGATCCTTATCAAGGAAAGGCACATAGGAAGCCTCCCCATGGTTCAAGACCAACAACCATTCATCCTGACCCCCTTCACATCTGTTCACTAACACCTCATCCTGAACTATGTGGTCTTTGATCCATGCCAAGGCAAGGTATGCAGGAAGCTTCCCTGATGTTCAAGCCTAACACCCATTGGCCTCGACCACTTCACGTTGGTCAACCCCCATCCTACATGATAATAAATTGTATGCCACTTTTAGTCATGCATGACACAAAACTGTCCTCCCATCCATCAGTATGCCATTGTGACGCCATCCAACGGTAAGCCATTGTATCCCAATACAACATTAGGTTGTTGTACCCTAACCAATGGTATTCCATTACAATCCACAATCAACAGTAATATGTTTTCATCCATTTTTTGGGACCCAAATCCTTGGTCTGTCCCAGTGGCTTCAGACCATCCTTGGTCTGCTAACCATGCGTAAGCCCCAGCATGTCATCAGGTCGATGTCCTCTGTGCACACCCCGATTCTATACCCCCATCCTGAACTTTGTGGACTTTGATTCCCTACCATGGGGATACGTAAGAAGCATCCATGAGGTTAAATAACATCACTCATGTCTCATCGTGGTCTCTCTCTCGAGCCTATGTGTTTTGGGAAGGCCATTCCCTAACCCAAGGGTTCAACCTCTTCTAGGTCACATCTATACAGGATACCTCCTCAGTTGTCCCATCACCTGTAGAACTACATGGAATTTGATTCTTTTCCACAGGGATATGTAGAAAGTCTTTTGAGGATAAATTCCAACATCAGTATCGCCCTCACGTTGGCTCTATCTCATAACCCATCCACTCTAAACAATCCATATACATCACGATTATTACCCGAGCCGCCACATCCTGGTGATATCATCCCATTCACCTCTTCACCATTACTAGTAGTAATCGAGTATCTAAAAACGCATTATCCCTAGAATTAGTGTTCCCTCCAAGGGTGGCACCCATTTGATCCACTCCCATCAATGTTCGGATCAGTCTGATTTGTCTCCGCTTGACGTTAAACTCATGGATTACCATATGTTAAACATGGTAAGCTGAGGAAAACCTCAAAAACATGCCCATTTCTTATAATTACCCAAATTTAATGGGGTATTACTCGGGATTACATGCCCTCAAGAAGGACTATCATAAGGGGAAGAAACCGAGATGGACCGGTGTTCCAACATCCAGACACGCCAGTGATGTCCAACGTGACTACTCCACCGACAGAAGGTTGCTGCCCTGGCCGGACCCCTTGGAATGTCCTGAGAGAATCAATGTAATTAACTGGCATCTCTGAAGACATGGAACTTAGAAGAGTTTCACAGACAACGTCTTAATCTATAAGGGAGACCCAGACTAGGTAATTAGTTCTGAGGAGGAATCCATTGAAGGAGGAACTGACATCCCATCATCATGTTTTGATCAAGGAGAAAACATCCCTGAATTGGTGACAGATGTCGCTCGCCTTTTGAATGTAGGAATGTGGGGAAATAGTTAGTGCCTCCTCTTCCTCCAAAACAGATGGATGCACTCACCCCATCAAAATTTTTAGAAACACGCATACTCTAATTTCACAATCCCTTTATACACATTCTCCTCGATAAAAGGACACTTGATTTCAATGTCATTTTTCATCATGTAATGGACTGAATTTTTTCTCAGATTTATAGAACTTAAATTATAATAATGGATTTTTATCATAGGCTACACTTCAACTCCCATATCATCGTGCATCTACTTCTTCCATAGTAACTGTTTTTATGGTTGAGTGGATGAAATGTATTCAGCTTCTATGGTGATCAATGAAAGAAATATTTTTTCCTTCTTAGACAAGAAATATAGAACCTTCCAAGACTGAATTCAACTCCTAACATTGATTTTATATCATCTGATGACCCGACACAATCTGTATTTGTATATCCCAATAAATCTGTCTGAGATTTTTCATTATAAAGCAAACTAAAATCCATCATGCCTTTGATATATCAAAGTATTCACCTCACTGAAAAAATGGGAGTTTCCTTGGGATTACTTTGGTATTTTGTTGCTTGACATATGGAAAAACAATATCTTGATGTGTCACTATTATGTACCACAATCTCCCAATGATATTCCTGTATTCTATTACATTAACCGTTTTTCCTTAATCATCCCATGATATCTTCATTCAGGTATCCACTAGAGTCTTCATCTCATCTGAATTATCCATTCCAAATATTCTCAAGACTTCCTTGTCATATTTAGATTGTGAAATTAATGTGTCATTATTTCCGTGTGTCACCTATAAACCAAGGAAAAATATCAGTTCACCAATCATTAACATTTGAATCTCACTTTTCATGAATTCTGTGAACTGATTGCATTATGATTCATATGATCCACCAAATGTTATATAATCAACATATAATAGACCCATCATCATTTGATTACTGATATTTTTTACATATATATTCTAATAATATCAACCACACAAAAGATCAAGCTTATTCAAAAACTGATCAAGTCTTGAATACCATGTTCTTGGTGATTTCTTCAGCCCATAAAGTGCCTTTCTTAGATAAAAAACATTATTCTAATATTATTGAATAAGAAAATCATCTGTATTCTCAATATAAACTTCTTATTCTAGAATCCCATTTAGAAATACAAACATGACATCCATCTGGAAAACATTAAACAATCTTTTCACTTCAACAACCATGAATAATATGAGTGTTTCTAGCCTTACAATATGTACAAATGTTTCATCAACATCGATACCTTTTGTCTAGGAGTAACCATTTCATACCAATCATGATTTGTTTCAAATTTCAATCCCATATTCATTCATCTTATTGTGAGAGACCCATTTGGTACCAATGATGTTCTTATTTGTTGGCCCTAAAAAAATATCCCATGTCTGATTCTTCTCAAATTGGTTGAGATCTTAATTCATAACCTAGACATAATTTTCAGGTTCAGTAACATCCTTAAAAAAATAGGATCTACATATGATTAAAATAATTATTGATGTATATTCTTCATCCTCCTTGTCTGTAGTGGAACTGTTTGATCACCGGTTATGTTTTATTTGTCAATTTCGGATCTTCTCTTTGAACATTGTGAAAAAAATATTTTGTGCTCATCCTTCTCATTATCTTAATTTTCTTTCTGATTCATCATCTATATCTGGAACATCCCATAATCTTCTTATCTCTTCATCATTGTCTTCATAAGACTAGTATTATATTTTCGGAAGATTCTAATCATTCTCTTTTATAGTTATATTATGTCTTTCAACTCCATTTCTCTACCACTTATTGAAGCATTTATATGATTTTATTTTCTTTCAGTATCCATGAAATATCCCTTAACCTCCATTTAATTAAAAAAAAAATTTCTTTTTATTTATAATGAAAGACTAAATTCCGAAGAATCAAAAGTACTTCAAAGTTGGTTTCCTCCAGTACCATATATCATATGGAGTGTTCTCTTATTTTGGTCATAATAATGATCTATTTGATGTGTATACTGATTCCATCACTACTTATTTCGAAAACGTGTCTGGATGATCTTTCTCCATAAGTATATTTCTATCCATGTTGTTGGTAATTAGATTTCTTCTCTCAATTACTCCATTTTACTATTGAGTTATTAATGATAAAACTTGATTCATTATCCCATGTTTCTCAAGATAATCCTCCACTTTGATATTTTTGAATTCTATTCCATTATCTATTTGGATATTCCAGATTCTTTGACCCATCATTTTTTCAACTTCCCTTCAACATGTTCTGATACAACTGAACACCTCGATTTTGTTGGTGATGATTAGAACCCATTACATTCTGCTAAAACCATCAATGAAGAGAATATATCATCCCCTCCCATTAATATATCTTTGTGAAATAGGTGTTCACACATCAATATGCACCAACTCAATATGTTTATTGACCTTTTCTCTTTTTTCTTATATGTATTTCAAATGATCTTCCCTTTTGGACAAGCATCGTGCATATGAATATGATCAAGTCATAACCTAGGGAGGTCTCGAACAGTATCATATTTCACTAGATATTCCAAGGATGTTTGGATCATGTTACCAAGATATTTATTCCATAACTTGTTTTCTTTTTCCTTGGATAGAAAGAACATATCATCTTCTCCACTAATAAGGTATAGATTCACTTTCAAACTCTTTCTCTACAAAACTACTGCACCATATTTTTCCTTGATGACACATAATTTCTCGGAAAATCTTATTGCATGTCCTGAGTCGCATAGTTGAATGAAACTACAAAATTGGTGACTCAAACCTTCAATAATTAAGACATCAAAACATCTCATGTGTCTTCCCCCAAATATTTATTTTACTAAGCCAAAACCCTAAAATCCTTCATCATTACCAAATCATACAATACATTTCTTTTCATAATTTATTTCGACCACCAGATCCTTATTTCCTATCATATGAGAGGGTCACCCACTATCAATTATCCATATCCCAGTGTCATCTGATGCATTAAAAGTATTCTATGCCACCACTACCTATTCATCTCTCTTCTTTTTGATACATGTTATTGACTTCTTATCTTGTACGGATTGATTTTCTGGAAATTACTTGAAGTATGATGGGCCAACTTCATATTTTATTGCTGAAAATTAATTTTTCAGTTTCATATCATTTGATTATACATTTAGCTACTTCTTATTATCAAATTCAGTCAACTTCGTCACATTCCATTGCATGGTTGATGGGAAATATCTTGCCTTGTTTCTGAATCCTCTACACCCAAAACAGTGACCATCAAATGATGACCTAGAATATTGAGCTCTATATGGATTCCTCATTTAGGTGGTTTTCCTTTGATACCTCTTAGAAATGAAACATTCATTTTTTAGTGTCCCATTTTCCCACAATAATAACATCTAATGTGGGGTCTAATCCTATGGTGAAATACTACACTAATAGTTCTCCCTTAGTTTCTTTTAATCTTTTGATTCTGATTTATACCTAAATCAATCTACAATCTTAGAGTGAGTGATTATGGTCTAACTTCAACAATTACTTTTTTTTATTAAGCCTCATTCAAGCTGAATGATTCTGATAAATCATTTTCCTTTCCAAACACTCCTTTGTCTGGTTCAAGAGAACTCTAAATTCTAATATTACCTTTTCTTTCATATTTATAACCTTATTTTCTGGAATAAAGAGTTTCTCCTGATCTTTCTATTTCCTTTTCATACTGATAACTTATTATTTATGTTCTTTGATGTGATGGATTTCATCTTTTCCAGTGCTAGTCAATATATCGAGTTATCTTTTCTATTCTTTGATTTTTATCTTGTACTCACCTTTCTTTTCTGAACTCTCTGTAATTGAAATTTTTAGTTTTTAAATTTATTCATTCAGCTCTAACGTCTATTCTTCCTAATTTTTCTTATAAATTTTGTCATCATAAACCACTTTGTTATATTTCTTTGTTTTTTCTCTCCAAAAATATATTTCCTCATTTGAATCTCTAATTCAGCATGAATATCAACTCTTCCTTTTACTTGTTCTTCATCACTATCAGTTTCATACCTTTTATGAGAACTACTAACAACTACCACCATAGCATATGCTTCTTTACCCTTACAGTCCTCCAACTCTTCAGCCTCAAATTCATCTCAACATTCATCTTCTTATCAAAGAAGATTATTTTATTTGAAGAAATATTTCTTATTTTTATTCATAACTTTTACATAGGTTGAATATTTCTTCTTGTAAATTTCCACTTCATCCTCATCGTTATCTTGAGATTTCTTACAGCACTTTGTTGCATGATTTCCAACCATTCTGCATCGAAATCATGCAAGTGGGAGTTTCACTTTGAGAATTACTTTTCTTCTACAAACATATGATGAGAGGAATGAAATTACTTCACTTTTATCTTCTTCTTCTTTACCATCATCAAAAGTGATCTTATTTATGGCATTTAATTCCACTTATTTAGACTTCCCTTTTTCCAAATACTGGTTATCATCATTTCTTATCTCTTATGCAATAAGAGTATTATCCAAGCTATCCATTGTCATATACTTTGTATATTTATATTCCAATATAGAAAATTTTGTATTGAAATGAGATGGAATTCTTCTCATGATGCTCTTCAAAATACTTACATCTTCAATAATTTCTCCAAGACCATTCATGTATTCCACACTAAAAATCACCAGGTGAAATAATGCGTCAACATATATGTTTGGTTTCATTATGAGATCTTGATACTTATTCCATCGTACCTACCTCTTTGCTTCTCTGACTTTGGGGTCACCCTTAACAATATTTAACAACCTTTCCCACATTACACGTGAATACTTACAAGGCATTACCTTCGAATAAATTTCATTGGATATGGATCCCACTAAAGTATTAATCCATTTGGCATCATCATTTCATTATCTTCTTTTAGCATTTGATACACCACCACATTTGATACTAGATGAAATTCTATGCATAGCTCAGGTAAATATATCTATTCCTAAAGATCCTAAGTATCATTGTATCTGATTCTTCCATAACTGAAAATTATTTCAATAAAATATCAGAGTCCTTTTTTAATTTACAACCTTCGCTTATTCTACTAGTAAATTACTAATAAATTTCAAACATTCCCTATAATACCAATTTTTATCGAGATTAGGTTAAATACCCTGATAGGGGGTTCATCAGGGTATGACAGATTTAAACAACTTCCCCATCGGATCGTGTTTCTTCATTAAATATAACACTCTTCTATCTTCTGACCATAGAAATATATGAAAAAAATGAAATAATCCATGAGACTTAATAATTTTTACTTGGTTCACCCTAACTGGGCTACTTCCAAGGAGAATACAATGGGAATGTTCTGATTGTACCAAATTCACTAAGGCTCAATACCAATAATGATATTCAGGCTACATCACTTCTATTCCAAGAATCACTACATTAATAATGTTTATGGTCATATCACTACTTTCCCAATGGGAACTCTTTATGTCTCTTTATCGAGATCACTTCTACTGTAATGGATCACCAACTTCTTCTTCCTTTTCTCACATCTTTGTAAGAGGATCCACTCATAGTTTATAGACTTGTAGGTCCTTTAATTTTCATTAATGAATGCATCCTCAACTATATGTAGATGCTCTATTGAAGCTATTTCTGTGTTTCTCCTAAAATTTTTGGAAAACACATTGATTCAATACTACCACATTCCATAAAACTACAATATAATTATCTTTACTATAGAAACAACAATTACCTCTACTTTGGAATGATCTTCTGGTGATGGCAAGTCTACATTTCACTGCTTTGAATGTAGCAGTGAAAACCTCCTTCTGTGAGTATTTTCATATGTTGAAGATCCTCTTTCTTCTTCTTATCCATTATAATTTATCAATGGAAAAGATAAAATTAATAGGGAAATGTACTTGTGAATCTCTATGCAAAATATTATAGCATGCTACCCTTATGAGAGACCCTGGCACCTAGCCACTTTTGCGAGATCCTGGCATGAAACCCTAGAGCCTTGAGTGATTACCTACCTTGTGAAATTAATCTAGCAC
Organism: Viscum album; assembly: GCA_963277665.1. Lineage (NCBI taxonomy): Eukaryota > Viridiplantae > Streptophyta > Magnoliopsida > Santalales > Viscaceae > Viscum > Viscum album. The sequence continues at coordinate 1,706,717,346 of OY728138.1, read as the reverse complement.
AAACCTCTAACACCTTTCACAAACCCCTTGTGCCTTTGTGTGAACCCCTAACACCATTTCGTGAACTCCTGCCACCTTGCATGAACCCATCATTCCTTTGTGTGAACCCCCGACACCTTTTGTGAACACCTAACACCTTTGTGTGAACCCCTAAAACCTTGCGTGAACCCCAGGAACCTTTGCATGAGTCCCACTCTATGAAAGTCTTTTCCGCAAGTCTTCTATCATGAGTCCTCCATCACGATTCCGATTTCATTCTTTGTGGAAGACCGAATTCAGATCATCTGCAAAGACTTATGTGATTTCAATTTTGTATAATCCTTCTCCGCGATCCTCTATCATGAGATCTCACTATTAGTATCTTATCCAAATGAGCTTCAGATCAATATATTAAGAAAAACATCTTCAATCTTTAAAGATGGACCTTGGTGTATTTATAGGTGGGTTTACACTGCCTTAATTCCACAAATCACGGACAACCATCCACCTCATTGGGATCACGCACTCCATATTATCCGGGTGTAATATCTACAGGTGCTTTGTATGAGATCCATACATGAGTCCTCTTCCAACATCCATTATTTTCGCAATCCCGTAGTCAGCATTCTCACTTATTCTTTTCATGAGTCACTAGTCGCCATTCATGCTTTGTGCGATTCCTCAGTCATCATTATCACTGTACATGAGTCATCAGTTAGAATTTACACTTACAATTTGCATTAGTCCACGGTTTGAATTCATGACTTTCATGAGTCCTCAATCATCCTTATCAATCGGAATTCCTCATATATGTCTAGAGAACTCCACGGTGATTTAAGGATGGGCGTATAGATTTTGCATGACATGCTTGCACACTCTCTATATGACCCATATTTGTCATGCAAGGAATCATTGAAAAATAGAGTAAATATCCTAGATATCACCTATGAAATCTTTCATGACCTCTAACCTTTGGAAAATAATGCAACGGCTAAAACAAGAGAGGATGTGAGAGGTGTTCACGGTTGTTGTAAGACATGTGACGTTCCCTGTGAGTCCCTAGTGACTTGTTTGTCACATCTCAAAAAATCTCGTCGGCTTATCAACCATCACACACCACAAACCCTCATTTTGATTTCACACTCATAAATGAGTCTTATTCATGCTTTTTTCAAAATGTGGGTGTGATCTCCAGAGAGAATCATGAGTGTTGCACAAGGCCCCTCCGCGATCTCCAATGACATTCATGATTGATGCGACAGACCTCTCTTTGAGATCTAAATACAATCATGGGAATTGTGAGGGATCTCATCATGAGACTCAAATAAAATCACATTCAATCAATCTATTTTCAATTTAATTGTCTTATAATGTGTTTTAGGACCCATCGTGAGTCCCAAAGAAAACTATGAGTGTTTTTTGTAATCACATTGCATGATCGTTTCAACACTCATGCTTTACTTTAGACTCGTAGTCAATCACGCACAATTTTATGATTTTCAATGTTGTTGTCTTCCAATTCTTTTTGTAACTCATCGTGAGTTCTGATGTCAATTATGAGTGTCACACTAAATCTCCATGCTTTCTTTGAGAACCATACATTTCCAAGAACATCAAAATTTTCAACAAACCAAAACACACCAGAAGTACCATCATGAGGAATTTTTTGTAAACATCAGGGCATGACATGATTCACCCTAAATGTTCTGCATGTACCACATAATGCTTTCAATGAATCGTACCTCATCATCTTTGCCGGGTATAACTATCGATGCCTGAGCTGGAATTATTAGAGGATCCATTGGTAGCCCATGCCCAACGACCTCCCAATCATGGTCTCTACCACCCTCCTGACGTGTGACTACAGGTCGTCATGGTTTCATGCATCTATAATAAAAAACACACACCTCAAGAAAGAACATTATCAAGTTCACTGATAAAAGTGTGGATACTAAAATTTGGTAGGTACAAGCCTTCCTATATAATAATGAATATCCTCTTCCTACTCCTAGATTAATATCTAGGGGACATAAAAATCATATGTAAGTAAGAGATACTTCCTAATACCCATACTATGGTCATCTCTCGGTCAAGTTATTTGATCTAACAATTTAATTTACACTTTTATTCTCATATTCATTTCACATTCATTTTCTTTTAAACTATTGAAATAAATGGTCCACCACTTCTGATCTATATGGTCACATACTCTTCATGAAAAAATATGGATTCCACTTAATATACACCTTAATGCATTCCAGCCAATGAGAATCATGGTCAATGACTCAACATGACAAAATTGTCTTCTTAGGCTGTCTGTTGTATCCTAATCCAAGAAATACTGCCTAGGTTAAAATATACACTCTAATACCAACCATGTTTCTCAATTCCATTAACAAAACTCTATAAAAATAGTAGGTATATCTATCATGGAAAATTTCACCAAAAAAAGAAATCAAGCAATACATCTTATAAGGAATGGAATAATTCATGGAACGTGAATTCTAATAGGCGCCTAAAATGATGCATGAGATGGCATACCCTAGTCTCATTGGGTTGTAACAAAATTGAACCCAGAATAATATAATGATAAAATAAAAAATCAAGAGCATCACCCAATGGTGGAATCAAATCAACTGTAATATCCAAAATCTAGGAAACAATAATTTACATTCAAGGAATTTTGGATTTTCCTATATGTGGGTTAGCTATGCCCTGGAACATATCCTTACCTTATTTTTATTGATTTCTATTCTTTCTTATTGATTCTAAATATTAAATAAACCCAGATAAGAAAAATTGAATCTCTGATACCATTTTTTAACGTCCCGAACCTAGATGCAATTGAATGGTTCCCCAGTCTTGGTCGGCCATATGGCTTCAAGTGAATCTCCCAAAATTCCAGAGGCTGTCAATTAGTAGCAAAGGACTAGGTGTATCTATAAGGAGACTAGGATCTCATAATTAGAGTGTAGAATAAAAAATATACAATAATAGATATGTAGTTAAATAATTAAACCAAACACAAAATAGAAAACATTCAAGGAAGACATAAACAAACAATACCAAAAGGAATCTCACAGATAGATGATGATGATGATACTTGTCATATGTTATCAAAATAGCCAAAAAAGATATACATATATGGTGTAGAATACTTTTATGAAAATAAAAAAAATCCCAGCTAGCATCATGTGTCTCAGCTCGGTCATGTGCTCCTCTACTCTTAAGAAACAATCAGAAACCTATAGCAAGGCGCTTGACCATGTTTGTACCTACAACCATATAGTCTTGATGGGTACCCAATAGATTCCCAAATAGGTTGTGAGATAAAATCCTAGTAGGAAACCCCCAAAATTCCTAATGGAATCCAATTATTGAATTTATAATAACAATAGTGTGTAGTCAATAATCGAAAACATAAAGAAATTGTGTAAAAGAAAACCACCTGTAAAGGTCCTGGTTCCCATAGACACCTATCCTTCAACCTACGTTTTCCTTAGAATTAATGTCTCTAAATAAATATCAATCCATGACTCTTTTAATAATCTATCTATTTAATTATTTAGTCTCTTTTAATGAGTAAGTCTCAGGATGTGTCATAAATCCCAACATCCCCCGTAATGGTATGTGATCAAGGAAGCCTAACAAATCCATCTATAAAGTGTAAGTCACTGGTCGAATCCAATATTTTAATTTGGATTTTAAGACACATCATATAAATAATTTTATTAATTATTAAATTAAGGATCTGATCTCATCCTTGGAGTTCCATATTTGGAATCTTGTTATCGCCCCAGGAGTATCATAAACTAGGCACCTTACAAGCCCATCCTAAGCATTCCTCATTGGAATCCTAGTATCACTATGGGTGTGGTATTACCAAATTTTCATTGATTCTATCCTTTCAGGTCTACTAAGGGATCCTAAGTCTCACTCCTAGCATATATAATCAACTTCCCTCTGAGTATATCCTTTCTGGTCCATTTAAGGAGTCCATGTCTCACTTGGGTGTATAATGAATCATCCATCTAAGTCCATCATTTGAAATCCTACGTGGGAGTAAAAGTGTCAATTGGGCATAAGAAATGTAGTAGAAAAATGATTATATTCATGTCTTTCAAATTTTAACACATGTGTCACCCAAGGCATATAATCATTGAATAAAAATCATTTAATTATATCAAGGTTATCAGCATGAAAATATTATTTAAATCTCAAATTAGAAGGTGGCACAACGTAAGGGATAAGTTTAGTAGTCTTTTCCTATAATTTTTTTGAAATGGTCATATCAATATATTAATCACCTCATGCTTAAGTAATAAATTACATGGCCAAAGCCTGTGGCTATATTCATCCATTCAATGTCTTTATTCAAATCAATTCACAATTAAATTTACAATTCAAATTATTTGTTAACCATACATGGAAAGGGGATAATGGAACACCTAAAATGTATCCAAAATCATAATGCACCCATGGTGGTCCAATTAATTAAAAAACACACCCAAGGGGTGGTTTTAATTCGAGTTCCTCAACCCTTAATCATTATCAACGGTTCCTCTACTTACAGAGGTCATGACTATCCATTTTATATAGGGATTAAATTACATTTCATGGGTTTTTATCTAAAACTTGGGTGTGCAGAACAATGGAATATATATAAACACTTCTAATTTGACAGAAAATCACAAGACCACCTACGATAGGTCCATAGTAGGGGTTTCATCCAGTATCATCTTATGATTTGACTCATACCGAGAGAAAAATGAAAAGCGGATGATGATCCTTGAAATAGGGAATATTATCTTGCTTCTAAATATCACAACTGATACCAAAACAAATGAGGAATGTCACATAAATAATGTAGATCTTACCAAGACTAATCTTATGCTTTCGATGGATCTTGAAATTTGAGCATAGAAGGAGATTCGGTGGAAAAGCCTAGAATGGACATCAAAAGAGATATCTCCCAAAGATGTTGTCCACAGGAATGCTAAATGGGAAATAAAATTAGGTATAATATATTAATTAAGGAAAAAATAGTAATTTTACCCAAAATACTCGGCTTTAGGGTTTGGGAACACAATTGGAAAAATCATGCCCCAATTGTGTTCCCACTCATATTAAAAGGGGAAACATGCATAGTTAGTGTGCATGATTTGACTAAACGTGTGTAATCAATGACAAAATCCACTAAGAAGTAATTTTATAGTATATTCATGGGCATGAACCTCAATTCTCATAGTTTTTTAAATCATGCATGCTCTTTTATCTGTCATCCCAACCTTGCACGGTTAGTAGTAATAATGCAACCTACCCTGCACAGTTTATTCTAACCATGAAATAGGTATGTTTCTCCACAAAAGTACGGATCCGACATCTGAACCTGCCCCGTACATCCCTGTTACTTACATGATCTCAAAGGGAATTCACATTACAAAACAACTAATAACCAAAAATTAAAATTGAAGAAATAAAAAGATCATATACCTTAATAAATAACTGGGTTCTTACATCATGATCTGAGTAAGAGGAACAAGAAAATAACAAGTAAAAACATACTTAAGAAAATAGGCAATTAACACCTAAAACAATAGAAATATTGATTTATTATTAATAAAAGGGTGATAAGGTTTATAAAAGGATCATATATGAAATTATAAATATTAATATTGTTCTGGTATAAGTTAATTACTTTCTTAATACCATTATGTAGGTGGTTAAAGGGTTTTTTTCCAAAAGGGAGCATAAGTTAACAGATTTTCTTCTCAATTTAATATATTGAGGCATAATATAATGTTATGAACCTAGTTAGTTTTATATGATGTATATACTACCCCATGACATGTAATATCATGAATAATTTATTATTCATGGTATTTTATGTTTCAATTTGAATTATTTCATCTAAGTGGATTTTAATTAAATCTACCAATTTCTAAAGAATTTCATAATTGAATTCATTTTAATTGGCTTATATTATTTCCTCATTATTTTTAATATTATAATATTATGTTTTTAATGACTTTTGACTGTCTATTATTGTATTTATAGTTTTTTATGTGGATTTGTAGTTGAAACACATAATCAACTCATTAATTAATTCTCAATTCAATGTTATGATCGTTTTTAAGTATTTATTTCACAACAACATTCTAGTTGAGATTATTTACTATTGATTTCAAATTAAATGAAATTATATGATCATTATTTAAAAAAATATTCCATATTCATATCCTTATTTTATTCATGATCTTTTTCAATTAATAATGCCATTTTTTAAACTTTGTTATATACTATATTTTATAAAACGTTTTTAAGAAAACGAGGCTTCAATTCTCTCTTCGGTGAAATATGTTTTCTCTCAAAACCTATTTTTCGAAAAAATGTTTTCAAAAACCTTTTAAATATTTTAAACAATTATTTAATAAATACAGTTTAAACCATTTTTCTTTAATTTATTTTTAAAGGAATCTTCTTATCACTTTCGAAACAAGGCACTATTCAAGAGTTTTTACAATGAAAAAGGAACGTTTTTTAACTTTTATGACATAAATGGAATTACATGTCATCATTTATGTGAATATACCTTAGAAAGTTCACAATGATATTTTTAAAGAAAATGTTTTTAAAATTTATTTTCAAAAAAAAATTATTACCAAATGTTTTTCAAAATGAGATAGGACAATTTCCTCATGATTTTTTTAGGATATTTTTATTTCATTAGTGAAAAAACCATTATTCTTACTTCAATGGGTATATGTCATATTGATACCATCATTATTTTTCTTCTAGATTACCGAAGATTATTTTTTAAATGGATAGTATTGAAATTAATTTCTGTGATTCATTATTTTGTAGTCATTAACTTCCCGTTGAGTTATTCACACACTAGTGTCTATTGAACCTTAAATTTCCCCTAATTATCCACATTTTTTGTCATGGATATAATAATTTCTTACACCGTTTACCATTTTGACATAAATTTTTTATATTGACTATTATTTGATTATCTATGTAAATATTGATAAATATGTATTCTTTACTCAATACAGATATTTGATAAGGCGCATTGTTTATTAATTAAATAGTTTATTTGATATATAAGGAATTATTTGGAATGGAATGGCATGGGTTGGGGTCCATTTAAAGTAATATCCTTGATGCATCGATAGTCTCATGGGATGAATCAGTTTTCTACCCATAGCTAAATGGGTTTATACACTTCTGTTTTAAAACTTCTAATAAAAGGTCTTGTGGGTAAAGGTTCTATATACCTGGAAAAAATGGAATCCAATTAATAATTATTTCATCATTATCCATGATATTTTCAGTATGAAAAAATATTGGGTGTCATTTCATTCTAATTTTATTGACTAAATGGAATGTGTTTACAGTTATTTACCTTTTTATATTGATTATTCATTATTTAGTAATTTAAATGGAATTTGTTTTTATTTATTTACCTTTCTATATTGATTAAAAATTATATTTTATTTAAAAGAAATGTTTTTTATTTATTTTCCATACCATATTGGTTATTCATTATTGTTTCATGATAACTTCTAGTTTACTTAAACCTTAGTGAGCATTTGACCTCACCCTTATTTTATTTCCTTTCCCTAGGATTCCTTGTTGTTTAATATAATGGATATGCATGTATATTCTATATGGAATAAAGTTATTTTCAAAAAATATATTTTGTAATCTGTGTATTCAATTTTAAATCAAGGCTCATGTGTGTATCTAGTTTACCAATACTACTAAACTGATTGGTTCTTCAGGATGTGTTTACTTATATCTTATGACAATGTAATGGCACCAGGAACTGGCTTGGGGTTACTGGGGTAGGTTCATTATAATATATATCAATAATTCCCCAAAAATTACATCAAAATGGAAATCTAAAATTTTATGTTCAATTTTAACTTTTTGTCTCTTTTATTATCTTTTTTTCACTAATTTTCCATTTTTTATTTTCTTATCCTTCTTTTTAGTTTTTAAAGATTCATGTGACAAGTGTAATAATATCAATGATGTTCTAAAAGTTCCTAAATATATTAACAATACATTATTACACCGAAAAATGGATATTCATTCCCCTCTAGACACCATAATTTTACTTTCCCTCATGAAAAACTATACAAATATGTAACCCTTGTAAATCTCTGACATCTTCCACACACTTAGTTAAAACATAATCAGGAAATATATCAATGATGCAGGTGGGATGGGAATCATGTATTTGGATCAATCTATGAAGGTAGTTTCTTGGATTCTATGACCTTATATGAGGAGAAAACTTCAAGGTAGATCGGTGGATAATAGAAGGATTACAAATTGAAACTGCATTGATTCCATTATAAAACCGTCTATGTAATCATTAATATTTAATAAAGGCTCATGGAAAATTATATAAGTAACACATGTCCCAATGTTCTCTCAAGAAATACATTATCAAAAAAAATATTTTAAAAATATTTTAATTCTTCATGGGTAGTGGGAATATAATATTTTAAAGTACACGAATGTGAACAATCATTCTAAAAAAAGAACTCTTTAAAAAATGAAATTCAATATCATGAAATTTATCATCAATAATTAGACTTCAAAACATCATGAAAAAATAATTCCAAGAATCAAACCATTTATTCAGCAATAATTAGAGATAAAATGTTTTGATTTTGTATTTTTCCTCCAAAACATGAAATAATTCAAATGTGAGTACCAACACATGACAAATTATTTTTAAAAAAACAAAATACAACATAAACTAAGATTAAACTACATCATACTTAAATATCATGTTATCCATATTAAATGAGATTGTTGATTAAATAATAATATAAATGAAATAATAACAAAATATAAGAGATATGTGAGATAAAGAGACATAAAATGGATTCTCATGAGTAGATGGTTTGGCAGATAGAAACCTTCTCCACCATATGCTTTGTTTTCCTAGATAAAAAACATGTAACATGTGATTTTTTATTTTAAAGCTTATCAGGTTGGATACATTCATAACTTTACATTAGTTTCAATCTTTAATTGTATAATATATCATTCTCTCTTATTTTAAATTATTTAAATAACAAAATTTATCACAAAACACCTTTGTTTTTTCATTATATAGCCTACTGGTTTCATAATCATCATGCATTATTTCTTCTAACTAGTGGATTTTCAACTTACTATGGATTTTGGAAACTAATAACCTTATATTGTATTGTTTTAAATGGGATAATCTATAGTTCTCTAGTTCAATGGGTAAGTGAAGAGTTTTATGAAACATGATTTTATATTGATACCTGATAATAATGTTTTGAAGTCAATTTGATATGATCATATGGAATCATCTTTCTTAAAACTTCAATCCTTTCTATTTGGTCCGACTATTATTTCTAAAATCAATTTCATCTATATGTTTGATAATTCATTCTAATTATTTTTTGGTTGATGTTATGATTTAGATACTCTAGGAATAACCCAATACTATTTGAAGAAAACATCTATGTTATGGTTATAAAAATTAGATCCCATATCACTAATTATTGACCTAGGTAATCTAAACCTACAAATGATGTGTCTCATCACAAGAATTTTTACAAAATGAGAATCATCCTTTCGATAGGGAATAACATCAAACAAATTTGAAACAAAATATAAATATTACAAAATTTATAATTATCCACAATAATTTTTAAATGGGGCCATAAAATAAATTCAAAAAATGTAAAACATCAAATAAAAAGTAAAGTTTGTAGTGAAATTTCCTTTATTTTGGAGATGTTCCTTATGAAATAACATTACTCATATGACTTTAAAAATTTATTGCAATCCTAAAATAAGTCGGTATAATAATGGTAATAGTCTATAACTTTACATGTTAATCTTTTAGAACTATAATGTCCAACACAAGCTAAGGTGTGAAAAAAGGTAAGCATATATAATTACTCTAAATATGAAACACATATTCCTTCAATTTTATCAATATAAATTCTTAAAAATTATGGGATATCCCAAATGAAGTTTATGGAGTCACTACTTAGTTTTTATTTTTGATTCTAATTGAAATCTGGTTGAATCCCTGATAAATCCACATAATTAACAATATTGTCCTATCATGGTGTAGCTCCTTTAACCACATAAGGATGATCATTGGAAAATATTTCTTTAATGGCGAGTTTATTGGATGAAATATCATTATATTTAATGTGAATATAACTGATGTGGCTAGATATTTTATCCTTATACACCTTTTAATCCTTAATTTTATGATCAAATTCTTGTTATATGAGTGTCCATCGAATTTATCATGGGTTTGCATTATGAATTTTGAGCAAGTATCATATTTCCATATGATCAAAAATAAACATTGAATTTTGAACCCAATAGATATTATTGAAACTTATCTATGGATAACATGACAAAAAATTACTTTTCCTTAGTGGTTCATTTTTCATTTTTTGGTTCAAGAGTCCTTAATTCATAAACAATGAAATGAGAAACCCATCCACCTTTTTTTAAATATACTAATTTAGTTGCATATTTAGAGGAATCACACATAATATTGGATTAAATATCCCAATTATTTAGATGAATTATTGGAAAGTAAACACGTTACTTCTTTAGGAAATTGAATTCTTTTTTTCAATTTTCATTAAATAATAATTTTAAATTTTTTTGAAGTAGATGGGAAAATGGTTATAAAATTTTATTAAAATCTTGGATAAATATTCAATAAATTAATATGTGTCCCAAGAATGATAAACATTATATAACATATATAGGATAAGTTAGGGATAAATATTATCAAATTTGGATTTTTCCACCTTAATACAATCTTTTGAAACAATTTGTCGAAGCGCAATGGCTTATTCAACTATAAAGTGTAACTTCTCATAGTTCATTACTAAGTCTTTATCAGTGATATAATGAAGAATTAAATTGATTCATGATAAATATTCTTCAATTAATTATCTATAGTTAGTTAATTCATCCATAAAAACATTCTTACAATGCTCATGTAAATCTAATAATATATTAAGTTTGCATCATTGGAAAGAACCAGGATCATTTATTAAGGTGAAAGGAATTATTCTACAAGAGAATGTTTTAAATTGATAGTTGAAAAATATTTTTCTCTTGATCCCTGGGTGTTATATGAAATTATAAAAAACCATAGTAATCATCTCAAGAAAAATATTTATTTTTCATTCTATCCTTTCTGGAATTTGACTACTAAATGGAAAGGTAAATGGTCCTTTAATGAGACTAGATTGATCATACCATAATCAAGTCACACTCTATAACTAGTTTTCACTCCAGTGGGTGCCAAGTAATTATGATCATTGTGGATAATAGTAATTTCACTCTTTTTGGGTACCACTTGAACATGACTAACCTAAATAATATTAAAAAATAGTTATATAATTTCCAAATATATTTTTTTTCACTTCATTCTTGATCACCTATAAAGATATATAGTTTTTTAGTATTTTTGTATCTCAATTTTCTCACCTAATCCTTTCGGAGAATTTTGTACATATAGGTTTATGGGCTAATACCTTGAATATCTACCATTATCCAACTAATTTCATTATTTTTTTCTCATAGAAGATCAAACACAAAAGTCACGTGCTCCTTTTAAATATTTATAGAAATGAATAAAAGTAATTGCTAATTAATTTCTAGTAAGGTATATTTAATTTATCATGGAGGTTTTTTTTCTCAAGAATGAGAGGTTTGGTGATAAACTATTTCAGAAAAACCTATGCACTTTGAATTTTTTAACCTATCCTTAATTAATTTGTATTTATTAATCAACATTATGAATATGTATATGGTCTCCTTCATATAAAAATTCATCAATGTAATCACAGGTATGTCACTTATTATCACCTAAACAACATACTTCTGATGGTTCAAAACACAAAGACTTTTTTATAGAATAGAATTGTTTTCAAAGGGTCCTCTTGAACATTGAACACATGATACACTATTAATATAATTAATAAACAAAGTAATTTTTTCATTATGTGGGTGTTTAATAGAACCAAAATATTAAATTTTAATATATATTCACCAAAATAATTGGATAAGGTACCATTATATACATTGATGGTGGTTTTTACAGTCTTCAAAAATAGTGGGTCGAGTATGAGTCATGCATGTACTTTTATTTCTTATTTTCTATTTATTTAACATTAAAGTTATCAAAGAACACAAGATTTGTAACCTTAAAAAATAAAATTTCAAGAACTCTAATAGGATATATTATGATATGATTTTCTAGTATCATGATTATTCATGTGGGGTTCATCTCACATACTTTCAATAAAATAATATTGAATAAGTCATTGAATTAATTTATACACCTAAAACCATAATAGAATTTCAAAATTAACAATCCCCAATAGTGAAAGGGATAGTGAACATTCATATATCCTCTTATTTAGTAGGTAATGTATATTTGATTAGGGAATAACAATTTCTACCCAAGTAATATCCTAATCTCTTCGATTTGGAGTATATGTCTCTTTAAGAAAATTAAAATACTTGGAAATTTGTTTCACCGCCTCAAGATAAGTAATATTCACTTAAACCTTTTCAAATGTTTATAAGTTATCCTTTTATAGATCTGATCAATTTATATTTTATAATGAATCACTCGTGATGGAAATGAAAACATTCTATGATTATTATCCATAAAATATGGTTTCACTTTATCCTTACAAGGCCATGTCTTTTTAGTTCATTCTCGCTTAACTTCCTCAAAAACATGTATTGGATTATCTATTTGAGTTTTCTTGATAGGTGGCTATGTGGTTATTTCAATGTTTTTTTCCTAGTATCTTATAGTTATCTTCCACTTCTTAACATGATAACACTAACAATATCCTTGGGGCTGGGAATAGATTTGGAGGGATAATGCTAAATTCTATGGTATCTTAACTATTCAAGGTATTGGTCATTTATTAAATCATGATCTTAAAAATTTCATCCCTATTTCCTTTTATGTTTTATGACATATTGATCTATCAAGAATTTTCTCTACAATTCATCAATACTAGTGTCTGACGTTAACTAGTATTGACCTTGGTATTGAAGATGTGTCTATTATTAAACTTGGTATAATGACTATGTCATGGAATTATTTTACCTTAATATAGGTAGTTGATATATTTATTGAATTGGTGGTCTTGGTTGGTATTAGGGATTATTTATTTTTTATCCTTATCTATATAATTGGTTGGAATTATCACACTGACTAGAATTATAGGTTAGTTTTTATTATCTTGGTTAATAATAGAGAAGACTAGAACTATCTATAGTTTCATGAAGTTATTGAAATTTATTAGTGGAATTTCATATGACATTTAGACGACACAAACTATTACAAGTCCAATTTTTTATTGATACTTGGATCATGATAATTTTCATCATAAATTACTCCATATATTTCATATCCTTATCATAAATATGAACCCACGTTCTATGAAATCAATTACTCACTCAAAATATCCACTGTCACCAGATCACATAGGATTTGGAGCTACCTTCTCAGTCGGTTCTTTTACATTTAAGGTATATAATCCATACGAAGCTCCTCTAATAGAATCATCAAACATTCTCCCATAGGTATGATTCATTCCTTCATGAAAAATAGTTAATTGTGTTTTATTAACTAATTTGATAGGGAGAACATCTAGAGATGATCTTCTTAAAGTGATCTCATTATTCCTGAAGTGTTTCAGTATGAAGTTTCTTAATCATGATGATTTCATTTTTTATACTTTTAGTAAGGGGTTATGGAAAGAACCATGTAAGGAAATAGATTCATATGTCATCCAAGATTTTAGTATCTTATAATTGTTACTAAAATATACAATCCTTATTATCTCCTTCTAAATAAAATGTAAAATCTCTCCACATGAATTGGTCATCAATGAATCCATGTGGATAATGAGTAAAACATGTAATATTTAATTATTTCAAATGACTTATGAGAACATATCTAACGAACCAATGGAATTTGGGAATTTTATGGGAAAACCCACATCAAATGGATTTGATAATCAAATAGACTTTATAGATCCCCATGAATATATAGAGGGTGTTGACAATGGGGTTGTATCCTAAATATTTTCAACAAACACTAACTATTCTTTAGGGTTATCACTTATTATTTTTTGGGGGGTTTTGTAAGAATTGACTCAAAATGGAAATGAAATTGAAGGATATAATAAAATAAAATAAAACATAGCGTATAAAAAAGTGTGTGTGATAAAGGATTATCTCATGGGAGAAATACCACTATGAATCTCACTACCTTCTATTGATTTATCTTATTATCACACAATGTAGATATAGTTCATAAACTACTCACCTCTTCCCTGGGTAAGTGAATGAAATACTTTTTAACAAGACTGAATATCATTCACGTTCTTATTGTATAACCATTACCTTTCAAAACCACAAATATTAACATATGAGTGATAAATTTAAGGAAAGAAATATTTGTAAATAACTGAAAGAAAATTTATGAATAGTGAAAGGGATGATCCATTGAAACCTACCCAACTCCATCGAACCTCCAAAAATTATCTGTCTAAAAATAAATTAGAAAGTATTTAATGAAATCTAGAAACACAAGATATTCCCATTTAGGTGATACTCAATTATCCCTCTATTCTAGAATGAAGGTATGCGATCATTGTTATGAGGAAAAAATTCATAACATAGAACTGAAATGAAAATTAAGATGAATAAACAACACATTGTAATAAAATCAAGCCAAAAATTAATAAAACAATTCTAATATGAATCAAGGATAAGATGGACCTTTTTTATCCTTCACAAAAGGAAATTAAAATTCTTAAATTTGAATTGAGGTCCCTCCATAGTATACTAGTGACCATAAATTCTTTTCAGTTACTTGCCTGGATTACTTCAATGTATATCAATCAAGGGATAAGGATTTATCTATACTAAGATCTACCAATAATAATCTCATATTTATAATACCTTTAAAATATTCCCAGAATAATTTCCTTCATTTATTTTATAATGGATTCCATATGAGATCATGCATGGTGATTCCCATTTATCGGTAGAAAAATGAGAGAGGGGTTTGATTCCTATTTGAGCTTCAAATTTTACTTTGTAATTTTAAGTTTAATCATATTTATTAAATGTTTTCTTATTCCTAATATTACATAATATTGGTGAAATTGGTTGTAGAGGATAATATGTTTCATGAACATCCATTTTATTTATTTTTATAGAATTTTTGAATTTTCCTAGTTAAATAAATGTGAGCATTGTTTAATCTAATATGAGTGATAAGATGGGGGATTAATCTAAGATGACCCAATATTAAATTTTTAATGGATGTGGGATGTAAAATTGTAATCTATTTCATAGTCGATATGTCTTAGTTAATTTCACACATCATATGCCACGAGGAGTTATTCTTACATGGTGGCTTTGATTTGTTTTTTAATACTACACTGGTGTAGTCTTGGACATTTTAATATCACTTGGATTCATTATATTTACATGTATCCATTTTAAAGTGTGATATAATATCACAAGACTTCCCAAAACTCAATTTAAACCTCCCAAATTTTATTTTTCACCTTAAAACAAATATAATCCCCAAAATCAATATACGTTTTTGTTTAAATATTCCAAAAATTGCATAATTCAAATAAGAATTTGGATTTTAATCCTCCTCCAAATAAATTAAAAAATTAATACCACACTCTAAAAGGGGTTAATTGTGAAAAAACTAATTAAAATATTGGGAAATATTGGAAATTCAATCTGTTAGGTCGGGAAGGGATCTAGATACCCTAATAGAGGATGAAAGGGCTATAGATATTCTTTTTGAAATTATTCATGCCCCAATGGATCTTGGCCTCTTTATTATATGGGTCACATTATTTTTACTTCAGTAATTATGTTTATCTTAATAATTTCATTATATATCTTATGATGATTAATTGAAAGTAAAAAAGGAAAAAAAGTACAATGATACAAAGATTTTACATGGTTCACCCACATTGGGCTAAATTCAAGGACCATACAGTGACAATGTGCTGATGTACCAAATCCAAAAAGTCTCACAGCCAAAATTTTGTTTTGGCTACATCACTTCTATACTTAGGTTCACTTCCTTTAAAGGTTTTGGGTCATCTCACTGCTTTCCTAAGGGTCACTCCTTATATATCTTTCTCAATATCACTACTAGTGGAGAGGATTGCCTTCTTCCTCTTCCTTTTCTCACTGATCTTGGAATTGATTTACACATAGTTTATGGACATGTCTATCCCTTAATTGTCACTAATGAATATATCCTTAGTTGTAGATAAATGATCTATTGAGGTCTCACTTCCATCAAATTAATTAATACCACTTTACCACTAATTTATCGGGAAATATATTTTTAAATACTTTCCTAATTATCACTAACTTTGTGAATATCACCTCATTCATAAAGATCAACTGGCCTTCATAAAGAGACCTCTTTCGTGAAGCTCATATTGCTTCCATGAAGGTCCTTCATTTCATGATGTTTACTTTTCCTTTTTAATGCTACAAACATTTTTTCAGCTTTTTATTTCCTTTGTGAACTCCCTACTTTTTCGATGGTCAAATTTTTTTTTTGGAATTTATAGCCTTCGCGAATAACCTTTCATTGCAATCATTTTCACAAAAACTAACTTCACGAACCACCTTTGGGAATCTAAAGCCAAAGAATCATTGTTAAGTTTTTTTTATCTTCTAAGGTGTGTAGAAGACTATTTATAAGAATTATTACCGATTCCATAAGTTTCTAGCCACATTTCCATCATTTCTCAATGCTCCCTTATTTCATTCATGATACTCCCAATCTCACAAAGTACCATGGGAATTTCCCATTCAGAAATCTTTTTGTATTCACAGAGATCATTGCCTACTTATTTGTGCACTTGTGAAACCACCTTTGTGAAACCCATTATTCCTGAAACTCATGTATTTTTTATATTTTCATAAGGCCTTCAAAAAAATCCAATTTTCACAACGCTAGCCATCCTCCAAATTTTAGACCCCAGAAATTTGGAAAACAATGGGAAATGGCATCACCTTTTATATTCACATTATTGTACCACTTCCAGAGAATCCATTCCTTTATCATAGATATTTTTCAGCATACCATGTCAAAAATATATTGGGTACTCCAAAACAGACCATGTAAACCTATTTATCAACTAACACAATCACCCCAAATCTACAGTACTGTTACCATAAGGGAATTTACCCCAACAATATCCCCCTTCTGTTTTGTTGACACCACATAAAATTTTGAGACATCGTTGAAGATTCTTCAATCTTCTACTAGAATTTGCTTCTTCAAATTATAATTTTAATATATGATTTTCTCAACACACACTCTAATCCTACATGATCCATGCTCATCGTGAGATACAAGATTATCATGAAAAGTTCATCAATGGATCACTTACTTCCAAAAACAATCATCATTTTTCATCCTGAAATCCAAATGATAGGATATGTATCCTTTGATTGATCACTTTTGGCATCGTCGTATTTAAAACCTCCCATACTTCACTGCTGCCATATAACTTCTCCCACTATCAACTTCTCCCCTAACTTGATTAAGATATTTTTCTCCCCCTTTTATATCAAAAATTCATCCCCCTTTGTCAATGAACTTCAACAGAACTTCATTATAGTCTATAATATAGTAAAAAATAGAGATCAACAAATTAGGGTAAAACACACCATACCTTTGGGATAGGGGTACCACATCCACAATTTTTCATGTGTGTAGAGTTGACTGAAATCCATTTTCCATTAGATTTTATTCAAATTCATCTTTGGGTAAGGTCATTGTTATAATTTTTGTAACCTATAGTTATGTAGAAAGATACAGCAACATCACAAGACCATACTCTACCTTATCCTTGATGAAATGATACTTGCTTTAAATTGTATTTTTTCCTTTGTGATGAGAAATATTTTTTCTAATATTTATGGAACTTGAATTATCACAGTGGATCCTAATCAGAGACTTCACTTCAACTACCATATCATCAAACTGCTACTTCATCCACAATAACTGTGTTGAGACTTGATTGTCCACAATGTAGTCAGCTTCTTTGGTGCTCATAAAAATGAAATCATGTTTCTTTATTAGCCAAGAAATACACAATCCTTCAAAAAATAATTCACCATAGGTTTTTGATTTTTTATCATCTACTAAACTGGCCCAATCCGCATCAGTATAGCCCAATAACTCTTATTGAGATTTATCATTGAAAATTAAACTGAAATCCATCATTCCCTTGATATACTGAATTATTGTTTTTTACTTCAAGAAATTGTATTTCCTTGGGATTGATTTGATATTGTGATGGTTAACATCTGGAAAAAACAATATCAGGTCTTTTTGTTTTCATGTATAATATATTATTGATGATTTGGCTATATTGTATGTAATTAACTTCATTTCCCTAATCATCCCATGATAGTTTCATCTGGGCATCCACCGAAGTCATTATATATTTGTAATTATCCATTCTAAGTATTCTGAAAACCACCTTGGAGTATTTATATTATGAAATGAATGTTCCATGCTTTCTTTTTGTCACTTGAAAACTAAGGAAAAACATTAGTTCACCAATCATTGACATATCAAAATCACATTACATGAATTTGGTGAATTGAGTTCACTAATTTTCATATGATCCATTAAATATTATGTCATAAGCATTAAACAGTGCTATCATTATTTGATTCTTGTCACTATTGACATAGATATTGTAATCAACTCCACCATCATGAAAACTAAGCTTTTTCAAAAACTTATCTAGTTTTCAATACTAATCTCTATGTGATTGCTTCAACCCATTTAGTGAATTATTTATCCAAAAAAATCTATTATCATCCACATGAATTATAAAACCATTTGGTTTTTCAATATAAACATATTTTTGTAGAACCCCATTTTGAAATTCTAACTTAACATTTATATATATAACGTTTAAACTTCTTTTCAACGTTATGTCTAAGAATAATCTGATTGTATCTTGACTCGCAATAGGTGAAAACGATTCATCTAGATCAATAGCCTCTATTTAAGAGTAACCTTTTCATAATAAGCATGAATTTATTTTGAATCACTATGCCAGCATACTTTATCTTATTGAGAATATCCCATTTGATCCCAATGAAATTCTTATTTGTTGGCCAGATTCTTCTCAATTTTTCCAAGATATCAATTCAAATCCTAAAACCAATTTTCATCTCCAAATAATTCCACAAAAAATTTAGGCACTAACTATGATAAAAAAATTACTTATTATAGAGTATTCATCCATCTTTTTTGCACTGGATCTTTTGGATCACGAATAAAGTTCTGTCTATCTGTTCCATCTTAGATCTTCTGATTTTTTGCTAATATAAATTTGAAATATTCTTGTTTAATCAATTGAATCTTCTTTCGAATCATCACTTGACACTTAAAGTCTCCTTGAGGTTCTTCTGTCATAATCACTATCCTCCAGGAATCCAGATAAGGAGAAATTACACTCACTCTTTGTTCATGGACTTCTATAAAGCTCATGGGATACCATAAATTGAATTTTGTACACAAGTAGGCTATGTCAACAATACCAAATTTCCAATTGAATCTATTTATCAACTTGTATTTGAATATTTTATTCTTTTAACACTTTTAAGATCAAATTCATATTCTTATTTTGCGTCTCCAAACAACTTTAATATTTTCAGCAAATGAAATTACGACTTCGTTCTGAGTCATTGACAGATCCACTAAGCATGTTGTAGACGTCTAAAAGTGATTAAGTGTTGATGAATGTTTCAAAACGATAAAGTGAAGTCATATTTGGACTCAGAGACTCGATCCACGGGGGCCAGACATGTTTCGTGAAAAAAAAATGGTGAAGGGCGCGAAAAAAATGTGTGTCGCACGGAATGTTCCAGGATCACGAAGAGTCCCCGGTGTAGGTGGGAAATAATTTCGCGCCCCGTGCCCTGCGTAGTTTCCATTTCGTGCTGCCGCCTCTGGTGCACAATTATTTCTCATTGAGCGGTATGTTGTGCCCCTGGACTTCTATAAATAGGAGACCCCCTTCCATTTCAAGACTGAAGAATCTTAATCGGCTCTCGTGCACAAAATCTATCTTTGGCACGCACAATATGGCCTTCAGGTACGGCTCTTTTCATGCCAAGTTGCCCCGAGGTCCACCTTTTCATGAGATCCCCATGGATTATACTGAATTCCAATCCCTTTGGGGTTCCACCCTTGCGCACAATTCCTTCGATTGCGCGCAGGCCGACCAATTGCGCACAATTCCATCCGTTGCATGCACCCCTGTCCTTGCATGCAACCTCTTCCACGTTCACACAATTCACACTCCTTGCATTCAATATTCCTAGTCACGCACGAAAACTCTACCCCAATTATGCACACGCATCACCGATTTCACGCTAGCCCGGTGTTTTTCATGCAGGTCTATTATTTCGCACGCAAGCCTCAAAGATTGCGTGAAATTCCATGGGACCCCTCACCCTGATGTTCTTCTTGTGGGTGCCATTCGTGGGTGCCTTTTGTGCCCTGAGTATCGACATCATGAACCATCATCCCATGAGACCTTCTAGTCTCATGAAAAGTAAATTCAAAGTCCCTTGGAGGATACCACCCATTGCGTTGGTTTTCCTCGTGCTTCTTCTCATAGGAACACTGACGGCTATTGCTTCTTCGCATATCCACGCTAACGTGGACCCCTCAATGGTTCGCCCACCAACACCCCCTCAGTAAGTAATTTCCAATGCCTTTCGTCCCATACGGAGAAGAGGATACCAGTTATATAAGTCCTAGGGGTGTGGAGCGAACCCGCTTGATCCGAGCTACAGAACGTTAAACTACCAAGCACCTTCGTCCTCAACACATGACGTTAAACTTTGACCTAGCCCCATGCCTCGCATGCAGGTTTCCCCCGCCTCAGAAATTCTCCATGCCCACTCATCTCCATGGGGATTGGATCATCCCTCAAAGGGTTTATATTCTACTTATTGGAGTGGTGTTTGTCCGCAGGGAAGTGTAGCCACCTTGGTGTAAGCCCCTAGCATTTATTGCAGGAGGCAGCACCCATGATCCTCCTCACTTCCATAGTGGCAAGGCTAGCCAGGGGTGTGATGGGGAATATAGATTCTCCTTTCTTTCGTCCCAAATCCCTATCCTGCTACGCTTTATCTCCCACGGGCCTCCATCCCGGAGTAAGTCCTAGAACCTTGGGCCGCTCAATACGTAAGACCCTCTTCATTTCTCATGGACACACCCTTCACGACGTGATCGTCAGGTCTCTACGAGCTCTTGTTTCTCACACTGAGCATGACTCGCGCGAGCTTAGAGTGAGCAATGACAATGACCACCTTGGGCCACCTCAGAGTGTAAGCACCAATCCATCCTGAACGACATGGACTTTGATCCATCTCAAGGCATGGTACATAGGAAGCCTCTATGAGGTTCATGCCCCACCACCATGGGCCGCCTCAGAGTGTATGCCCCAATCCATCCCAAACTATGGGGACTTTGATCCATGTCAAGGCATGGTACGTAGGAAGCCTCCACGAGGTTCAATCTCCACCACCATGGGACGCCTCAAAGTGTAAGCCCCAATTCATCTCAAACTATTGGGACTTCGATCCTTTTCAAGGCATGGTACATAGGAAGCATCCATGAGGTTCCAGACCCACCACCATGGGCTGCCTCAGAGTGTAAGCCCTAATCCATCCCGAACTACAATGACTTTGATCCATGTCAAGGCATGGCATGTTGGAAGCCTCCATGAGGTTCAAGACAACCATCTGTCTGGACCCCAGGTCCACCTTCACACCAGTTTACCGACCCCATGGTCTTCCTTAGAGTGTAAGCCCAATCCATATCAAACTATGTGGACTTTGATTCCATACCACAGGGATATGTATGAAACCTCCATGAGGTCCAAGCCCAACACCTATTTCTCATACTAATCTCTCCCTCGAGCCCACGTGTCTCGGGAAGCTCATGCCCTAACCAAGAGGTTCCACTTTCTCTAGGTCTCATCCATGCATCCATTCTCGCGGGTCGCCTCCTCAGGTGTCCCATCATTCTGCCGAACTATCCAGACTTTGATTCCTTGCCACGGGGATATGTAGGAAGTCTCTTCGAGGTTCAAGCCCAAATCTATTGTCCATACTGATCCTTACCCGGGCCGCCACATCCCGGTGAGATCATGACACCTCATAACCCATTCCATTTAATATCATTCAAGAAGCCACCCACGTGCCGACCCCAACCTCGGTGTCCCCTCAAAGGGTTGTGCCCATCTGATCCACTCTAACCACTGTTTCGATCTGTCCGATCTGTCTCCGCTGGATGTTAAACTTGCGGCATACCCTGTGTTAAACATGAGAAACTAAGGAAAACCTCAGATACATTCCAATGGAATAAAATTCCCCACATCTTATGTGGGATTCCTTGGGCTTCCACTCCCTCGAGAAGCATTATAATAAGGGACATAAGACAGACATGCCAATCCCCCAACGTCAAGACACGCCAGTGATTCCCAATGCGACTACTCTCCAAACCGAAGGTTGTTGCCTTGACCAGACTCCTTGTAATGTCCTAACAGAAGTAGTGTAATTAACTGGTGTCCATGAAGATATGGCACCGGGAAGTGTTTCACGAACTACGTCTTAAATCTTTGAGGGTGACCCGGACAAAGTGACGATCTCCGAGGAGGAATCCATAAAAATAAGAACCAACATCCCATCATCCTGTTTTGATCAAGGATATGATGTCTATTAATAAAGAGTGGATTCCACCCGCCTTTGGAAAGCAGGAATGTGGGGTAACTACAGTGCGTCCTCTACGTGACAGATGCACGCGCGCCCTGGAGAAATCGTCGGAAATAGAAATAGTGAACCCAACGTGAAAATTCTTCTCCTCAGCATGGAGGCTAGTAGAGTTCAAAGAATCAATGGATAAGAATGTCATATGACCCCTTCATCTAGTACCAGGTCTCACCAAGCAGGCCTGACTTGATACTCTCCAGAAGTTAGGACAGTCAGGACATTGAGTATTCCATCTTGCGATGTTGTCAGCGTGGATACCTCTTACTGGACACGGAAGATGGAATGACGATGGGGAACTGGTTGTCAATTCTGTTTCCTATCAGTGTTAATGAGTTTATCTCCCTATATTCAAGAACCAAGTTGCCGCATCCAGAGCCTGATCACCTGCCCACCAGTGCAAGAGCAGGGGCAATATCAACACATCTACCCCGCGCGGTTCTGCCTCTTCTACAACGTATTTGACCTCCATGACTGTGGGAACCCATGCCCCATCTCCCCATCATAGATTATCCAGCAAAGGGTAGTTAATGACCTTTTACATAGGTATGAGGAGGAGGGTGTTATCCCCACCATGGATATGGCCCGCTTGGATCTCGAGGCAGTTGCGCCTCACCGTCAACGCCGCCCTCGAGGGCAGCGTAGTGAGCCACTGCTCCCCACCCCAACTTTCAATCATTTTGGGAGCTTTCCTCGGAACGCCTTGACGACTCCCACCCCTACGCCGACGAGGTAGGGGATGTCTGGGTTGGCCTAATCATAGTCCCGCTTCAAGGGCTCCCGGCAAGGGCTCCCACCAGGCCGCATCAGCACCGCCGCCCATTTACCTATGCCAAGGTGTAGGAAAGACATGCACCTACACCACCGGCTCCAGTTCATCTAACCCGACACCAGCATCGAGCACAAACGGAAAGGGCACCCGCCATGGGGTGTCAACGTCAGCGACTACTATGCCCCGAGCCACCACTGACTCATATTATCAACTCCCCACATACTTTGAACAGGGGAAGCTATATGCCCGACCCGAATTGAGGCCCCAACCGCCCCACGGGAAGGTTTGGTCAACTCCCTCAGTCTTCGTCATAGGCAATGGCCATTGTAGGCCAATCCGCAGCAATGCCACCCAGTGTGGAGGCCAACTCTGTATCGCCACTACAAAAGGTGTAGGCCCTCCATGCTTCCAAACTTGCCTTGGAGGTCTACCTCGTGCCACCTTCATCCCATGTAAGGGTCTTTCCCATGATAGAAACACTCCATGTGGGGGTCTCTACTATTCTCACTACACTAGGTACAGGGTCACTCCCCCTTCCATGGACTGCGTGTATGGAGACATTGCTTGTATGGTCACTCGCCAACATGGAGGTCCTCCCCATGTCCCCATGCCAATCGGTGAAGTTCCTCCTCGCCCTAGCAATCGGAGAGGAGGAGCCCAACCCCAAATAACCAACCCCCATCATAGAGGTCCTCCCCGTGTCCCTTTGGGCATTTTTTCGGGTGCTCCACGCACCCTATATTTCTCAAGTGGGAACCCTTTCCGCCCCAGAGCCAGTGCGGCCAGAGGACCCTATGTCGGAGATCAGTCCTGTCTTGAGGAGCCACCCAGGGGCAGGAAAGCGGGTCATCACCACCGCAAGTGGAAGTTTGGGGATGTTCGGACATGAATCAAACCAGTTCACTTCTTGGACCCCAAGGTGGAGTACGACTCAGCGCTGGAGACCTCTCCTCAGCCCTCTGATTCAAGGGATGGGGAAGGAATGAAGTGCATCAGCCTCGTGCTCCTAGAATGCGAGATCCATATGATCCCTTCCTCCCTCCGAAGGTATATCCAGGCGGATGAGAACCTGGCATGTCCCCAGGGACCAACCACACAGTCACCACTATCATCTCCAGAGGCACCTTCTGTCTTGTCTAGAGACTATGAAGGGTTATTTTGGGAGTCAATGGAAGGAGAGCCATGACATAGCCCACCCTCGGAAGACACTGATGCTGTGTCAGGAGCTTTTTTCATTGGTCCATCCTATCATGATATAGTGGTCGGGTCACTACAATCCTTAGAGGACAGCCTGAGGTTCGGCAGCCAATCAGCCCACTCACAGTATTCTCCCCTAGCAAGCCCATTAGTCTAGTGGCCTGCCTCAGCGCCACCAGTTCCTCAGTCACCCTCAGTTTATGAGTGGTGGAATCAAAGGACATACCCTGAATCTAAGCCAAGGATCTTCTGGAACATCCTCACAGTGGGCCACTTCCTTGAGATGTTTTGGCCGGTCACATGAACAAATTTTTGTATGCCAGAATCGCTCACCCTGAAGGATTTTGAATGGATCCGCCAAAACCTCTGGGTGACTCAATTCTGTCTTCACCACCATAGGGTGAATTATCCTTGGAGCCAAGAGCACCTTGAAGACATCGGCAAACAATGTCGTCTGGTTGACCTGGCCACACTCCATGTGGTCCCGCACCCCGCGTCACCTGGTCTCCGTAGGACCCTCCAACAACAATGTTGAAGTGTTTCCAAGTACACCGCAAAGATATTAAGGAGGCTACCCCCCACGCACATGTCCATGGCTGGGGGAAGTACGCTGCCCTTTTCTTTAGTGCTATTCGCTAGCAACCCGACTCGCTTGGCGACGTCGAGGACATACCCCTGAGAAGGGTTGCGGTCAACATGACCGATATTTCGAGAGGGTAAAATGAGATGGAAATTCTCGATGGGAACCTCATCCATGAGTACATGCCCCCACTACTGGACCCATTGGGGAGAGTTACTCACCCGCGGAGAAACCTCCTGGGTATCCCTATGCCCACTGAGGCATTGGTACTTAGCTTGAATCTCAGTAAGGGCAAGGAACATATTCGTGTCACCAAACACTTTGACCCATATTCCTTAGTGCAGAAGATAGAGGAAGATCCTATAAAGGTTGCGTAGTACAAGAAACTTTCTGAGAAGAAGAAACTGGTTGATAACCTCCTAGACGAACGCGCTGTGGAATAGTGTCCAGATTATGGTGACCCTCAGCTAGTACAACAGGGGAAGACACAGCTTCTCCCCAGTGAATTTCCCCTGGTTAATCCTGAACATCATGTCCATGAAGAAAGGGTAAAATTCGGAGCCCACGGAAAGAGGGCGCGATATGTCTTGTCTAACCCTCCAAAATGGTGTGACTTTCCATGGAACACCGCTCGGGCTCCTCCGGTATCCCCAAGGGTCGCTCCACCAGCCGCTCCACGAGCCACTGAGCTTGGATACCACATTGAAGAGGCTGGACGCGCTTGTGGTTAGGGATCCCTGTCAGAAAAGGGACCCCCATCCAGACGATCCAATGGCAGCACTCATCGCCCACCTAGAGGTTTTGGAAACATGACATGTGGTCATCCCCCTAATGGAAAGACATATCAAGCATGGGTGGATGACATGTTAGCACCCCCAGGATTCGGAAACCCCACCTTCTCCCCCTTTAATGGGACGGGGGACCCGCCGCAGCATCTAGCCCAATTTAACTCGAGGTGTACGCCTATGTTTGGGACCCCAGTGCAGTAGGAGGCTACCAAGCTCTACTATTTTTTTCAGACATTAGAGGGGCTGACATTCGTTTGGTACAGCTAGCTCCCCATCGGATCTGTGACCAGCTGGGAGGACCATCATAGGTAGTTCCTTATCTAATTTAGCTCTACACCCAGAAAATGAACATCACAGTCTTCAAGTGCAAGAGAAGTCCTGATGAGAGATTTATGGACTTTGTCACCCGGTGGAAGGGGCTCACATACTCCCTCGACATGCCACTGACTCAGGAGAAATTAATGAAAATGTGTGTAGGGAATGTCAAGACTGAACTGGTTCACTCCCTGATCACTCAGAACTTTCCCAGAGGGTTCTGATACTTTTCGGATAAGGCTCAGCACCTCGAAGAATCTCTACAACAGGCTAGTCAGCCACGTCCGCTACCCCATGTGATCCCAGCAAGGAGGGATTCCAGAGCCAAGTCCATTGTGGTGGGCTAGGTAGAGGCCCCTAGGCAGCTAGAATTGCTACCAGTGGAGCCAACTCCGCAGCCCCATAGAGGTCTGCCACCATAGGCATATTTACCATCCCAGTAGTGCTCGCCTCAAAATTGGTAGGCACCCCTGCGTAACGCGCCGCTGCCACCTAGGCGAGACAATCAAGTTCCCCCTTTTCTATAGGCTCCTCCGGCCCCCCGCCAGGGTTAGTCTCCTAGAGCCCCCTTTCCAGACAAAAGGTATCGGGCCTACTCATTCGATGAGGATCAAGTCCCCAATTAATTTCGCAGCGCCTTAGAGCAAAGAAGTGTACGACAACCTGAGTGCTGGAATCCAGAAGAGGAAAATATCACAGGTCACCTGAACTACTACCCATATCACCAGATCATGGGTCACACCATCAAGCAATGATATGGGTTCAAGGAATGGCTCCAAGACCAGATTGATGGCAACATAGTTAGGTTGGGCCCTGCCCTGAAACAAGTGGTAGGTGACTTTTGGAGGACTGATAGCGGTAGTGACAGCGAAGGTGAGTGGCAGCAGGTTCCTGACTGTGGGTCTGAGAAGTATAACGACTAGGTTGCTCATAGGATGGTCACCCGCACCCATGGAATTTTCCGTGCATGCCTGAATCGGTTGGATCCTTCAGAAGCTATGACCACCGCATCTGTGACATCATCTTAGCCATCCTCTTCCCATAATAGAAAGCATCAGTGGCGTAAGAAAAAGAAGTGTGCCCCGCCAATGCCGCCATTGTCTCGCACTCTCAGAGACTCTATGCCCTCGGAGATGGGTATTCCCCCCAGGATCCTCCCAGTGATAGATGATTCGTCAAGTGATAACCAAGGGTACGCTTCGGTTAACACCGTTGAGTTTGTAAACCCATATATGACTCCCGACAAGGGGGAGAACCAGGATAACCTCCCCAATATCCCCTGCAGACGCCAATGTCGGTTGAGAATTGAACATATGGGTTATTGAGGTGCATTAGTTGGCACCTCCAGCCAGTTCATACATGCCACCGAGACCAGACTGTAGGCCCATTATAGAGCTCAGCACTCGCAGACTCTTCATCTGATGTCGTCAGGACCACCTCTACCACCGTTTGTGCTACTGGATCAGGCAGAACCACTTCGATCATGTCGTGACCAGATTTTCCCCGCAATAGGCCAATCTTAGCCATTCGGTCCTCATCCGACAGCCACTCTCCGGGCTTTGACTAGTGAGCAGCAGAATGTTCCCAGTACCAGTCAGTCGCCGGTCTGGCCAGTAGGGTCCGTTATGCCTTCCATCACAGAGCAGGTTTCTACAAGCAGAGGCTCGTGCCTATAACGAAATTACGACGTTCTCAAGAACCATGCCGACATCCCAGCAAGGAATTCTATCATTGAAGACCTTCTCCTGTCATGAGATATGTGGAAAGAACTCACCAAGGCTTTAAAGACCCCCCTCCAGTTTGAGACAGAGATAGTAGTTGTAGAATCTTTCCATGCTGAAGTAGTTGAGGATGCCGAATGTCAGTCCATAATTTCATTCTATGGAGAAGATGAAGGTTCCCCCACACAGGGGAACATCCACCCACTGTACATCACTGGCCAATTTAATTACATAGAAGTTCTCCGCAGACTCGTTGACACTGGCTCTGGGATCAACCTTATCCCGACACGGACACTGTAGATGCTAGGGTTATACAAAGATGACCTGACACCCTCTGATTTAAGAATCCAAGGATATAACAAGATAGAGTAGACCCCGATCGGTAAGATCTGTCTGAATACCCAGTTCGGTGGACTAGTTGCTAGCATCGAGTTCATGGTTGTCTCCCAGGACACCGCGTATAATTCCTTGATGGGCAGATCATGGCTCCACATGCATGTGTTGGTCCCCTCATCATATCACCAATGCCTCAAGTACTCCCTTAATGGTCGAGTGGGAATAATCTCAAGTGATGCATATTCTTTTTCCTTTGGTGAATCCCACTACTTAGATGATGAAAATTAAAAGAGCAAGGATAAACAACTCCATTCAAGTGATGTTGAGCATGTCACTGCAATGACTGACCCTTGGGCAGGCCTGAATAACGCATACGTCTTCCCGATCCATAGGTTGGAGTCCATGACCCTCGATATGGGGAAATTTCTTGTCATTTTATGGATAAGGGGGAACCGTGCTCCCAAATCCAGGCGGCGTCGGAAGATCACTTCATATTCTTATACGGATCAGCCTCCCGTGATCCCGGAGCCTCCCACTCCCATCAGGTATCAGGATGTCTGAATCATGGAAACGGCGGTATGTCATACATGTCTGTTTCACCAGGCTGGAATAAGTCAGCTCCAGCCGACTCGCCACTACAGCTTTGATATTATCAAGCATGACCCCTTGGGTCGGAGACCAGATGGGATCAGGTCGACATCCTTCATAGCCATGGTCTCGGTAGCGCAAAGTTCCCCAATGAAATAACCACTATCGCACAAGATGGTAGGAGCCTCCCATTAGGGTTTGGGAGCTCATAAGAAGCTTCCCCCATGGAGGATACCTTCATAAGTGGATAAGAAGATGTAAATTACACTCCCCCTGCCTTTGAGGAAGGCGTATCAACCTTGGTTGACGAGTTGGTATAGGTGAACCTCGGAATAAAGGTGGACCAGAGACCCACATTGATCTGTGTCGCTATGTCCCCTGAGGATCATTAGCAGTACATAGGCTTCCTCAAACAGCACCGTAATGTATTCCCCTAGAGTTATGATGAGATGCCGGGACTAGATCCTTAGGTAGTCATCCACCCCTAGATCATTCGGAAAATCATCGCTAATTCAAGCAGCCTCCCAGAAACTTGCACCCTTCTCACGGTGCCATGGTCAAGACCGAAGTTGACAAGCTCATCAGATACAACATCATCAAGGAGGTCCACTACCCCAAGTGGCTAGCCAACATCGTGCCAATCAAGAAGAAGAACAAGTAGATTAGAGTCTGTATCGGCTTCTGAGATCTCAACCGCCATTGTCCGAAGCATGATTTTCCCCTTCCAGTGACAAAATTATTGATTGACACTACGATGGGGTTCCAAGCCCTCTCCTTCATGGATAGTTACTCTGGATATAATCAGATCTGGATTGCCCCTATGGATGAGGATTACATAGCTTTGAGGGCGCCCCAAGGTACATTCTATTACCAGGTTATGCCCTTCGGCCTGAAGAATTCCGGTGCCACCTATCAGTGGGATATGAATCGCATATTCAAGACATTATTTGGGACATTAGTGAGTGATATGTGGATAATTTGGTAGTCAAATATCACCAGTGCTAGGACCATCTCAAGGACCTTGAGAAAGTGTTCGGTTTCCTCTATTCCTGCCACCTGAAGATGAACCCATTGAATCGTGCCTTCGGGGTCACTTCTAGGAAGTTTCTTGGCTTTGTTTTCGGATACCGGGTCATCGAGATAAACCCAGAGAAGATTATGGACAACAGCCAGATGCCCCCCCCCCCCCCCCGAGAAATATTCGGGAGCTTCGAGGTCTCCAAGGCCACTTAGCCTATATACGCCGATTCATTACGAATATGGATGGAAAGTGTAATCCCTTTTCTCAGCTCATGAAGAAGGGAACCTCTTATGAGTGGGATGAGGAGTGCCATACCGCCTTTGAGGAAATAAAGAAATATTTTCTCCAGCATTCGGTCTCAATGCCACCCGTCTCCGAGAAGCCACTGGTCCTCTATGTCAACATCCTAGAATGGTCTCTCAGTGCCCTTATCGCCCAGAAGAACATTGAAGGGACGGAGAACAACCTCTACTACCTCAGTCGCAAGCTCCTCGATACGGAAACCAGATACTCTTCCATAGAGAAGAGATGCCTTGTGCTCATATTTTCTGTGCAAAAATTGCGGCATTACCTGCAGCACCATGAGGTACAACTAGTGTCTCGAGTAAACCTGCTGAAGTATATTCTGAATCGCCCCATGTTGACTGGCCAAATAGCATTATGGGTGGTTATCCTCCTTCAATTTGACATCAGTTTTGTGCCTCAGAAGGCTATCAAGGGACAGGCATTGGCAGACTTTCTAACTACGCATCCAACCTCTGCGGATTAGTCCATGGACCTGAATTTTCTTGATGAGGCAATCCTCTTAGTCGATCAAGCCTTCCCATGTTTGAAAATTCACTTCGGTGATGCCTCTCAGAGCCACACCGGTAGGAGGATCAATGATTCTATGCTCAAAAGAGTAGGCATGGGTATCATCTTTATCACCCCTGGCACAAGCTATCTTTCCATACTCATTCTTGTTTTCAGAAGGCTGTACTAACAATGAGGCAGAGTATCAGGCCCCCAATACTGGTCTTGAGCTAGCCCTTGAGATTGGCGTGCCCCATTTTCCTGTGAAAGGGGACTCCAAGATAGTCATTAAGCAGGTCAATGGAGACAATTTTGTCAGGAAACTAGAGCTCGTACCATTGTTAGAATGCACTCTCCAGTTAATGGCCATGTTCCCTTCTTGTCTAGAGGTTATCCATGTCCCTTGGTCACAGAATGGTCGAGAAGATGCTTTGGATAGCTTGGTTGCATCAATTGCATATCTCCTGTTACCCCGGATAGCGAAGATGGCCCACAGGTAATCTATCTTACGACTGGTGCCTCTACATCAAGACCCCTGAGTCGTCCGGGTGAGGTGATCAAAGTGGTTGACTATTGTAGGACACCCATGGTCGAATACCTCCAACATGGTAGTCTCCCGTCAGACCGGGCTGAGTGTGAGAAAATCTGATGTCGTGCGCTACAGTTTACTCTCCAAAATGGCCCCAACCTTGAGAAGATCCTCTATAAATGCAGATTTGGTGATTTTATCCTCCATTTAATTCAAGGAGTTGAGATTCCATAGGTTATGCAAGAGGTTCACGCCAGTTCCTTTGGTGCCCATCAGGCTGGGCCAAAACTATCTCACCAAATTCAGAGATTAGTGTATTTTCAGCCCTCCTTGATCCACAACTGCATCGAGTTCACCAATAGGTTCCATGCATGACAAGTTCATGATAACTTTGTGCATCGGCCACCAGAGTTTCTCCACACTACCAAGTACTATTGGCCCTTTGCAGTCTGGGGATTAGATATTGTAGGACCATACCCACCGGCAACGACTCACCAATGCTGATTTATTCTGACCGCTACAAATTTCATTTCCAAGTGGGTAGAGGCAGTTCTGCTCAAGGAAATTATGGCCCATTCTATTGTTGACTACGTGAGTTCCAATATAATCTATCAGTTTTTAGTACCTCATGCTATCCTCACTAATAACGACACCAACTTCCGAGAAACCGAGCTGCAAATTTTTTTTGCCAAGTATAGCATTCGCTCTAACCATACCTCTCGCTATCACATGCCAAAAAATGGATAGATTGAGGTATTTAATAAAACCCTCTCTATCATTCTGTAGAAAATGGTTGATCAGAACAATAAGAGTTGTCCAGATAAGTTCCCCAACACCCACTGGGCTTATGAGACGACAACTCGTAATTCCACCCAGGTGACACCATATTCCCTGGTGTACGGAACTGAGGTCATCCTACCCATTGAGACTCAGATTCCCTCATTGAGCACAGTGGTATATGAAATGAAATCTCCTAATAGAGTGGTTGATATCCATCTAGCTGAATTGGAATTACTGGACGAGAACAGGCTTCATGCCTTGCACAACCTAGAAAGGCATTAGAGCAGGATGGCTCGAGCTTTCAACAAGAAGGTACACCTCCGCTCATTCCTACAGGGTGACTTGGTAATATCCCTCAGAGTGCTAATGATCCCCGGCAGAAAACCACCCAAGTCGGAGCCCAAATGGAAAGGAACATTCATTGTTCGTAAGTTTTATCTCAATAGAGCATAGTCCCTTGAGACCATGGATAGTGAGCGTATAACTCCTCCCACCAATGCCAGGTTCCTAAAAAAATATTTTTCCTAAGCCTTTTTAGGGTCCTCCATGACCTTAAATTGGATTAAGGTCACGCATGGCCTTAAACTGTTGGTCCTGCATGACCCTAAACTGCACGCTCGTCCCACATGACATTAAACTGTATGTCGTCCCACCTGACGTTAAACTGTATGTCATACCGCATGACGTTAAATTGTATGTCATCCTGCATGATGTCAAACTGTATCTTCAAGAACAACATGTGGATTTATTCCCATATTTATGTGATACGTAAGACCACCTAAACATTTAGATTTCAGGTCCAGCCCCATCTCTTAGAGATCTCCTAATCTCCCGGTCACCTAGTGCCCTTGGCCTATCCCTCTCCACGAGGGGGATATATAGTTGTGGTATAGAGTTTTTCCCACCTTCGCGCTTGGTTTTTGGCACCATTACCAATTCTCCCAGGAATCCTCCATATCTTGGCCACCCTCATGTTGAGTCCATCGACCCATTGTAGTGGTTCACCAATGTGTTAAGAGAACTCTGGTCTAGGACCAGGAGTGTCAGATTCAACTGAGGAAAGTTCTTTCCACCTGTCAAGCTTCGTGTTCCCCTTTATTTGGGACCTCGTTTTCTTTCTCACCTGAAGGGACCCCCAAAAATGGCATGGATACCAAGACTAAGGGCTCTCCTACTATTACAGTCCAATGCCATCAAGGGTTTCTGACAACATATTGATACAAATCCTTCGTTGCGAACATGGTCAGCAGTCGATGCTCATTTGATTGTCCCCATTTCATGCTAATGTGACAGGATGATGTGTTGTGAACATGGTAAGAAGTAGTCCTCCATCGTCACACCATCCCCTTCAGGCCTTTAATGTTGGTTTCATGATTCACATTATGTTCCACCCCATCAGGTCCAGGTGGAATCTTGACACTCTTAGCACTGACCCTTAGTGAACCTCCACATGTCAAGGGGAAAAAGCTGCAATATAGCGTCCTTCAGGGCTCCCACAATCCGAGCTCTAAGACCACAAACTAATATATTCATTAAGGTCTAGGTTCGACTCGATCCTCATCCCCACGCTATATGTGGGATCACCAGACATCGTTCTTCTGGGTCCAGTTCAGTTGGGATCTAGTTACTCCTTCCCCATATCCTTTGACCCTCACTGGCCTCCTAGCCCGAGGCTCCTCTCCTGGAATATCACACTGTGGTGGTGTGGAGATCGTCCTCATTCATGTCATGTATGCTTTATCATATTGTGTGAATTCCCTCTGGTGCAAGCCATATGACCTTAAACTGTGTTGTTGGGTCCAATCACATGACCCTAAACTGTGATAATATCATCCTGGACACACGACGAAAAACGGCATGCCATTGTGATGACCTCATCATAGGGGGCATTACATTGGGTATCAGTCATCCACCATACCATTTTTAAACACCTTTATACTGATTGATTATTGTGGCGAGGTAAGTAATTTCTACCCTAGGCTTGTCTCTTTACAAAAAACCCCATTCGCCTTGAAGGAAAAACAATATACATTAAATGCTGCTTCTTTTGGTGCGAGGGCAAGACCGACACTCCCCTTTCATCGTTTTCAATGGTACCTTACCATGACTTTCACAAAGAACTACATATGTCTTCATTCTCATTATAATGAGATATGTAGGAACACCCGGGCACTTCCCCATGGGCCCAACCTAACTTTGTTGTTCGGTCCCATGACCTAATCACTTCTCCAAGGAACACATAGTAATCTGAACTCATGTCCTCATTCATATAAGGTTTCACAGTCACCTTACCATGTGCCTCCTACATTATTTACCAATCCCTGGTCCATGTTCTAAGACCTTAAATAAAGACCCTTCCCAGAACTACGGGTAGCTTGATTCCCATCCTTATGGGATACGTAGGAATACCCAGACATTTCATCTCGAGTCCAGCCTCAGGAATCAGAAATCCCATCCTTTTTCCCACCATCAGCCCCTTGACCTGACCCCCCCCCCCCCCGAGGAGTTGTGTAACCATAGTTTTTTCCCTGAACAAGCTCAAGATTCCCCATGATGACATTAGGAAGTGACAGTTCCCTCACCAGAGAGGTCCTGTCTAAATGTAGGGATGATCTATGATCAGATTAATGTGCTCGCTTAATGTGCTTCCACTATGGTGGCGTAATTTTGGGAGTGTTGGATTCTGTACGAATAAATCCCCACTTCACTTTCCACGCTTTGTGTGCCCCTTAATTCGGACCCTCATCATCTTTCACGTTTAAAGGGTCCCCCTAAAAGTATGGGTGCTCGACCTATGGTTCACCTACTGTCCTGGGCCAATGTTCTGGAAGACTGAGGGATGATATTTGAGTTAGGTCCCATGTTGCGAACATGGTCAGTGGTTGACCCTCATTTGTTGACCCTATTTTAGGTTAATTCAATAGGGATGCTGTTTTTTGAACACGGTAAACAATCATCCGTTATTGTCATGCCCCTCCCATAGTGTTTCAAATTTGGATAACGTGATTCACATTTTTCATTCCCCTATGTTTAGACTGATTCCAATTCCCCTGGCATTGCCCCGCTCGTGCACTAGAGAACATCGATAAGACGATACATTGATTGGTCTGAGGTTATCTTCCTTTGATTGGGCCTCCCTCTTCCCCATGGAAATCTGGGTTTGAATTTCAAAGGCCCAAAGCTTGGTTGGCACTCCCATGATCAAATGAAGTGATAGTATGAGCTTCCTTTGCTTCTCACATCGGGTATGGACCACATGAGATTAAGGATGGATTGCTATTTATTTCGGGATTATAGTTGAGCATATTAAACCAAAGGGACATGTATGTTAAGAAAAGGGGAATGTAAGTAAATTTTTCCATACATACAGTTCAAAAACGGAGACCAGAAGCAGTAAGGCGAGGTATGTTTATGGGTTCAGCCAAAACAGGGCCCTTAAGGGTCAGCTTCTTGGATAGATCTCTCCAATGCTGCCACCATTGGGCAAGTGTCCTCCAGGGCTGCCTCCCATCCCATGAGGACCCTTTCTTCATCGGTGGTCGTAGAGCGCAGTTCACTGACCTTGGCCCGTGCCTACGCCTATTCACTTTGGAGCTCAGTTATCAGTAGACTCTCTTCCATGAGTTGTTTTTGGGCGTCTTCCAGCTAGGCCCTCAGCTTCTCCACGATCTCAGAGCAGTTTTTGATGAATATCTCATGTTCTTTCACCTGTTACTCGAGGAGTTGGACCTCCTGTTCTGCCCTTAGAAATGTGTGGGTACTCCCCGACTCCTCCCAACATTAGGTGATGTTGTAGTGCCGGCTGCTCTCATGCATCTTCTCGTAAATGTAATCACGAATCGTCAGGTGAATGTGTTTAGCGTCTGCCCCTCCATCACACAGGAAAACACAACCAAGTGTGGAGTCACCCCATCCTCTTCAGCCATTCCGCCTAAGGCTGACTGAGAAAATGTCGGATTCACTTCCATCCATTGTGTCGCGTCATTCATCTCTCCTCGACCGCTTCCAAATATGAATCATCGATTTCTTCTTGTTCAACGGGCCGATAGACAGGGAAGATAGACAACAGGCCAGCAGCAGGGTCTTCCTCATAGATTCCCATCAAGGGAATAGGCTCCTCAGCATCTGAGTGACCTTCCTCTCTCCCCTCTATCCTAGTGGCACCCTCATCGACTTCCGGCCTTGCCTCGATAGCAACGCCACTGGTGTCCTCCGGTCCTTGCTCACCAATTGTCAGGGCCAACTCGGTTTGGGAGGCATGTTCTGGATGGGGCGATGCATTTTCCAACGGCACGCTCGCAGATGGTCCAGACTCAGTAGCCCGATGAGCCTCAAATGCCGTGATCACTGTACAGACAATGAGCACCATAATCAGTTGAGTTCTCCAATGGTAAGCACCAGCATCAAATATAGGAACTTATAGGATCCCAAGGCATCAACCTCTAGTGCTATGGCCGCTATAAGAGTTGTCGTGGTGGGGAATCCCTCAGCACTCGTCAATTCAATAAAGGGCGTTCGTGCTCCACGTTTCACAATTAGAACTTCCTCCCCTCCTTCAGCTAGGGACTCTTGATCAGCACCCATATGCTCCTGGGTAGGACAAGAAGGTTGGATTAAGGATTTTGAAGCAAAGAGAATGAAAGGAGAATAATAGAGAAGGTTTGAAGCTTACCTAGAGTATGTCGGTAACGTCTATTTTAGAGCTGATGATCTCACCGCTCTCCCGGAAGCTCCCTTGGTGGGATGATTTCTGAGACCCCTCACCTTTGGGATCCTATTATCCTTCACCTTCACCTTCCCCTTCACCTTCACCTTCCCCTTCTCCTTCTACCTCCTCTCCTGTTTCGCCGCCCTCCGACTCATCATCACTATCATCTTCCACCGGTGGCACCGTTTCCGGATCATGCTCCTGGCCAAGCATCACCTTCACCAAGAGAGGTGGTTCCACACGCAGACCCAATTGACATGCGTACATGTCCATGGTCGTCAGATATGCATGTCATCGATGCAAGTTCACTCTGTCGAAAACCCAAATGAGCCCAACTTCTGGAAGCTGGATCCCGTCTAGCACTATATTCTGCCAGAGGTCTTCAGTACTTGCTGACTACCGCAGGGTTAGCCAAGCCGACCACAGCGCAGGGAAGATGGAATCTTGAGAAGGTTGAAGAAGGTATCTTATTTGATTCCTAGGAAGTTCTCTGGCCGACCCATGGGACCTTCCACCTCTAGGCGACGAGGGCGCGACCACGCCATGTGATTCCCCCACTACTGAAGTTCCGTCTTGTGCAGGGCCCGTTGCCTGATGCACTCATGATCTTCCCCACCTATAGGCACCCTTCATGCTCTCTCGCAACCTGGGTTCTACACTGGAGACCTTGATCTGTCGAACTCGCTTCCACAGAAGCCCCTCATGGTATGTTATGGTCCAATGTTCGGTATAATTGGTTGAGAGGCCACCATCGACTCCATTGGGAGGAAAGGTGATGATGTCCCCAGAGCCATAGGTCGTGAGAATTAGCCACAGCTGACAAAGAACACAGGAATTACTCTCCTCTCGGACGTCTGTGTATACTGTTTTCGGCATTCTCTAGAGGCATCCAAACTTCCTGGAAAACCTGGATGGAACATAAGGCTCGAAAAAGATCTTCCCATCAATCCAGGCCACAAGAACCCCACATATGATGCTCTGGAAGTACATCTTATACTCTAGTGATCCTTTACCATCATCTATCAGTAGACTAGTTGGGGTGGGGAATGGGCTGATGGCGAAGTTGGAATGGTTACTAATCCTGATCCGCACTCCCTCCAAATTGAGCGTCATCAGCATGACCCTGAAAATATTCAGCAGAGAGGGTCAGAGGCCATTTCCCGGAGGAGGGATTGCATTTGGGAATGTGTATCTGCCATAATGAGCCACAACCCAGCCATGGAAAATCTTGAAGGGGACACATACTCTCCTAGGTGATCCCCCTCTCGAGATGCGTCTCAATATGGCGTACAGCTGAGCCAACACAGGGACCCCCAGGATGAACCTCTTTTTGGCATCCATGATGCCAGCCATCACCAGGGTTGCTGGAAGGATGCCCATCCTTGTGTCCCTCACTGGAAGGAGCCACCCACTCATGAATGTAGTGAGAAATCTGGTGTACCGAACATTCTGATCCTGACACTCGTTTATGCTGAAGCCACACGACTGGTAGTGCCCCACCTCTTTGATCCTCCAGTATGATCTGCTCTTGTTTCTCTATTCCACGGTTGGACACCACCTTCCCCGACCTAGAATCTTGACTTCCGGATCCCTCTCCAGGAACAGGCTGAACCAGTCCTTGTAGGGGATATCCTTCAGGAATTTTTTGACCCCCAGCATCCCCTTAACCAGATCCCGAAGGTGCCACGTCAGTATGGGGGTTCATGATCTATCTCCCCATATGTTCATTGGAAGAAGCAATTCTTCATATTGATGGACCTCTAATGGGATACCCCTAAGGAAGTGAATGTCCCAGAGACGGATGCTGACTTCCGTGTGATGGGGATGGAATGTATTGGTATCAAGGGACCACCGGGTGAATAGATCTAACCCAAGCTCAGACTTGTGGTAGAAGTGAAATTGCAATGTCCACACTGCCTTAAATAGACCAATATGCCATATCTCAGCCTCAAATTGGTCGCATTTATGGAGGACCCAGTACGCTCAGGCCCACTCGCTGGTGAAGTTGCCTCCAAACCGCAAATCCCAGTCCTGCAGCCAACCTTTGGTCTCATTAGTGACGCTCTGATAGAAGGTTCTTTCATAGAGGGCTGGAGAGCTCTCTGCAACAGGTTCACCACCACAGATAGTCCTAGTTCTGAGATTCAGGACATATACATCCATGTTCCTGGTTTCTCTGGCAGGATTATCGTTTTTGGGGATGTTATATCGATGAAGGTCATCCTCACGGGTAACCCATGACCGCGGCGTATCCACCCCAATGCCCGGAAGAGGGACCTTACCCAGAATACCAAATTCCCATAGTGGAAGGTTATTGGACAAGGCATACTCATTTTGTACGGGGGTTATCAAGTTAAAGAGGGTATGGTTGTTGGAAACAATCCTTCATGCGCCATTAACATCAGGGTTTGCGGCCATTTCAGCTATGCGAGCAGTGGCCTCTCCCTCATTAACATAGTTGGTGTCCATCATCTCCCGACAATGTGGCTTGGAAGTTGGCTCGAAATCTGGGAGGATGGCACAAAATCTTAGCGGGCATCGCGAAATTTCAGACTGTCGTGCAAAAACACCCCGGGTTTTTAGGTAAAATGACACCAGATATCGGTGGAATTACGCACAGCCGGAGCGGCTTTTCATTCAGAACCAAAGAAGGTTTCGCACACAAGAGATCTAAACCAGTCACTCGAGAAAGGTCATACATAGCATGGGACCCGTGGAGGATTTTATAGGCTAATCCCGGGTTCTGCGCCGCACGTAAGGTGGTTTTTGCGCCTGTGCGAAAAGTGAAATCCGCGTCATTCTGAGTTTTGTTCGCAGCTTCATATTTTTGAATGCATGGACCCTGCAGAGCCCTATACTTTAGCATTTCCCTCAGAATATGACAATTACGACCCCTCGCCAATATAATTCCAAGGGGGGCATTTGTAGACACCAAAAAGTGATTAAGTGTTGATGAATGATTCAAAATGACAAAGCGATGTTATATTCGGACCCTAAGACTCTGTCTAGGGCGTCCAAAGGTGTTGCCTAAAAAAAATTGTGAAGGGCGTGAAAAAAGTGTGTGTCGCGCATAAATTTCTGGGATTCACGAAGAGTCCCTAACATAGGCGTGAAATAATTTTGTGCTCACACCCCGTGTGGTTGTTATTTCATGTCGCCGCCTCTAGTGTGAAATTATTTCACACCGAGCTATTTTCTGCTCCCCTGGACTACTATAAATAGAAGGTGACAATCTTCCATTTCAGGGATGAAGAATCTGAAC
Source organism: Viscum album (assembly GCA_963277665.1). Lineage (NCBI taxonomy): Eukaryota > Viridiplantae > Streptophyta > Magnoliopsida > Santalales > Viscaceae > Viscum > Viscum album. The sequence continues at coordinate 1,706,677,046 of OY728138.1, read as the reverse complement.
TAGCTCTCGTGTGTGAAATCCATATTTTGTGCTTGCAATATGGCCTTCACGTACGGTTCTTTTCGCACCAAGTCGCCTCGGGGTCTTCCTTCGCGCGATATCCCCATGGATTAACTAAATTCCAATCCCTTTGGTGTTTTACAACTTGCGTGCAATTCCTTCCATTTCGCACAGGCCAGCTAATTGCGCGTAATTCCTTCTATTGCGTGCACCCCTGTCCTTGTGCGCCTCTGCCACTTGCTTCCAATTCATACTCATTGTGTACAATATTCATAGTTTCACGCAAAACATCCGCCCCAATTACAAACATGCATCACCGATTTCACACCAACATGGTGTTTTTTGCGCATGTCTATTATTTTGCGCGCAAGCCTCAAAGGTTGTGCGCAATTCCCTGGGACTCCTCACACCGATTCCATTCTTATGGGTGCCATTCGTGGGTGCCATTTGTGCCCCCTATATCCACATCATGCACCGTCTTCCCATGATACCTTTTAGGCTTGTGGGAAGTAACTTCAATGTCCCTTGGATGATACCTCCAATTGTGTTTCTTTGCCTCATGCTTCTTCGCATAGGCACGCTAACGGCTATCGCTTCTTCACATAGCCACGCTAATATGGACCCCTCAATGGTTCGACCCACAACACCCCCTCACTACAGACTTGCTGATGCCTTCCCTCCCACAAGGGGTAGAGGGTAATGGTTATGTAAGTCCAAGGGGTGCGGAGCGAACCCGCTTTGTCCGAGCTGGTGGACGTTAAACTACCAAGCACCTTCGTCCTTAACACATGACGTTAAACTGTGACCTGACCCCGTGCCTTGCACATAGGGTCCCCCCACCTCGGACATTCTCCACGCCCACTCGTCTCTATGGGGATGGGACAATCCCTCACAGGGTGTGATATCCTCCTTATTAGAGTGGCGTTTCTCCGCGAGGAAGGGTAGCCTTCTTGGTGTAAGCACCTAGCCTTTCTTGCAGAAGGCAGCACCCCTGCTCCTCCTCTCTTCCTCGGTGCCAAGGCCAGCTAGGGGCATGATGGGGAACAAAACTGCTCCTTTCTTCCATCCCAAATCCCACTCTCGCTGTGCTTTTTCACCCTCTGGCCTCCATCTTGGAGTAAGTCCCGAAACCTTAGGCTACTCAACACATAAGCCCCTCTTCATTTCCCATGGATGCAACCTTCACGACATGATCGTCAGGTCTCTACGAGCTCTTGTATCTCACACCGAGCATTATTCACATGAGCTTAGAGTGAGCACTAACCATGAACGCCTTGGGCCGCCTCAGAGTGTAAGGCCCAATCCATCCTAAACTACAGGGAATTTGATCCATGTCAAGGAATGGTACAGAGGAATCCTCCATGAGGTTGAAGTCCCACCACCATGGGCCGCCTTAAAGTGTAAGCCCCAATCCATCCCGAACTATGGGGACTTTGATCCAGGTCAAGGCATGGTACATAGGAAGCCTCCACAAGGTTCAAGCCCCACAACCATGGGCCGCCTCCGAGTGTTCGTCCCAATCCATCCCGAACTACGGGGACCATGATCCATGTCAAGGCATGGTATGTAGGAAGCCTCCACGAGGTTCAAGCCCCACCACCATGGGCTGCCTCAGAGTGTAAGCCCCAATCCATACTGAACTATGAGGACTTTGATCTGTGTCAAGGCATGGTAGATATGAATTCTCCATGAGGTTCAAGACCAAAATCTATCAGGACCCCAGGTCAACCTTCACGTCAGTTTACTGACACCATGGGCCACCTCAGAGTGTAAGCCCCAATCCATCCCGACCTACGTGGACTTTGATTACCTACCACAGGGATACGTAGGAAATCTCTATGAGGTTCAATCCCCATAACCAAGTCTCATCCTGATCTCATCCTCAAGCCCACATGTCTCGGGAAACTCATACCCTAACCCGGAGGTTCCACTTCTTCTGTGTCCCATCCATGCGTCCATTCTCACGGGTCACCTCCATAGGTGTCTCGTCGTTCCACCGAACTACGCAGACTTTGATTCCCCACCATGGATATACGTAAGAAGTCTCTTCGATGCTCAAGCCCAAATCCATCATCCATCTTGATCCTTACCCAGGCCGCCACATCCCAGTGAGATCATTCCACCTCATACCCCATTCCATTTAATAGCATTTGGGAAGCCACACACGCGTTGGTCCCAACCTCAGTGTCCCCTCTAGGGGTTGCGCCCATATGATCCACTCTAACCAGTGTTCCGATCAGTTTGATCTGTATCCTCTGGACATTAAACTTGCGACATACCCTATGTTAAACATGGGAAGCTATGGAAAACCTCAGATACATGCCCATGGAATACAATTCTCCACGTCTGATGTGAGATTCCTCAGGCTTCTGCGCCCTCGAGAAGCCCTATAATAAGGGACAGAAGATAGACATGCCAATCACCAAGTGTCAAGATACGCCAGTGATTCCCAATGCGACTACTATCCTAACTGAAGGTTACTTCCATGATCGGACACATTGGAATGTCCTGACAGAAGTTGTGAAATTAACTGGTGTCCATGAAGATATGGTTCCAGGAAGACTTTCACGAACTACATCTTAAATCTATGAGGGAGACCTGGAGTAGGTGATGAGCTCCAAGGAGGAATCCATGGAAGGAAGAAATGACCTCTCATCATCCCATTTCGATCAAGGAGCAGATGTCCCTAAATAAAGAGCAGATGTTTCCCGCCTTTGGAAAGCGGTAATGTGGGGTAACTGCAGCGTGTCCTCTGTGTAATGGAGGCACGCGTGCCTCGACTAAAGCATCGAAAACACCTACTATGTATGAAATCTTTATAGAAGTTAAGAGTTTAAGACAATAAATTTAAATATTTTCAATGTCACTTACTTACTTCTACATATTATAATATCATGAAAGTCCTAAATTATTTAGAGGACTCTCTTTTAAAATGAGGTTATATCACTTCATGTTCTTATCACCATATCTTCCTGAAAGCTATGGTTCTCTCCAATCAGTCTTCTCTTTGCAAAAAAATAACACTTTGAACTAAGGCATGATGCCAAATATTGAATATTAAATGAACTTGGAACTGCCAAATTATTCAAGTATCATTGACAGGGTTTTATTTTCATATTAGGCTCTTCATTATATGATCTCTTTTTTCCATAGTAGACAACATTCAAAAACAGATTTGAAAATAGAGTTGTTGCATAGAATTTTTTTTGAATCTGATACCATATACAAATTTAAAGATTTAATATTATTTCTATTGAATGTATCTCATTCAAATAATTCACAAGTTATATTTTATCACACACACACCTTGGATTGTATCTCCCACATTGTATTTTAAATCATCCATTAGATATGCGCAATAATTAACATAAGGGGAGAGTGGTGCCTCTATAATTTTCAAGAAGAGGATTGTGTTCGATCTTATACGATCAATACAATCCTACTTTCTTAAAAAGAATTGTAGTATTTTTTCTCTTATTCCAACTGTTTATCCAACTTTAACTATTCAAGCCACACTACTGGAAAACTAACCAATACCAACGGTTTGGAACCGTTGGTATAGGCCTCCAAACCGTTGGTATAGCCTATACCAGCAGTTTGGAGAACCGTTGCCAAGAAAGACGTTGGGATAGGTCTATACCAACGGTTTTGGGAAAACCGTTGGTATAGACCTATACCAACATTTTTGGAAACCGTTGATATAAGTAATATAAAAATATGTGCCAATGGTTTTGGAAACTGTTGGTATAAGTAATATGAAAATATATGCCAACAGTTATGGAACCGTTAGTATATGTATTTCAAAAAAAACATTCACTGGGATTTGATCTCAGGACCCCTAGTTTATCATTGAACAACTTAACCACCAACCTAACATGACTTTTGTGAAGAATAACTGACCTAAATATATATGTATTCTCATAATTATTTTAAATTTTCATTTATATAATGTTCTCGGTAAGAAGAACTGATAAAATATCAAAGGATCTATACCAACGGTTGTCAAAACCGTTGGTATAGGTCTATACCAACGGTTGTCAAAATAGTTGGTATATATTTTGAGCCTAGATTTAGATTCTGAGTGGAGGTTGGTTCCTGGGGTCCCTTTCCCAACGGTTTCGCCAAACTGTTGGGATGGGTATACCCTTTTTCAACGGTTTGGCCTAACCGTGGGGAAAGGTGGCCACAAAGGGGACTTTTCCCAACGGTTTGGCCAAACCATTGGGAAAAGTATCCTCAAAGTGGGCTTTCCCAACGGTTTTTACAAACCATTGGTATAGAAGCATTGGGAAAAGTCATTTTTCTAGAAGTTCCATATGATTAATAGTTTTTTTCCACATGCTGAGTCTTATTCTGATATTTAGGTTTCTTCATCTTGGCCTTTTTCAAAAATTTGGTTTACACCCACTAGTATAAATTTTCATCTTTGATGATCCACTAATATTCCATTTTTCATGACTCTTTCATAGAGTAAGAATCTTTCCACTTTTCATCTTATCTAGATCCTTCCTCCATTTGATGGGTCTTCCAATTGCCTTCACATCTCACCATGGGAAATTACATGTTAATTTATCACGACATTATTTTTTTATTTTTTTATTATCAATTATAAAAGCTACTACACTATTTCATGTTGGGGTTGGGTCCTACACTGAATTTACATTCTTCTCACTCGAAAATGGATTAGGACCGCCCTTTTTTCAACTAGGTTCATTCAAATTCATTCAATGAGATCTTTTGTGAGTGTAATATAGGAGGTTCCCAATACACCTTTTGTTGAGCCCCCTGTGTTTACTTCAAGATTTTAAAATTATTTTTCAAATTATCAAAAAAATTTCTAATGTATTATTTTTTATTATACACTAATGGAGGTAGGGATATCCTTTTGAGTTTCTTTTCCTTTCCTGCTTTCTTCCTACTATAATATCTTTCCAAATTTCCATGATTTGAACATATTAACTTCTCCCATTAAAAAAACCCTTGTTTCGTCATTTCAAGGATGACATATTGATTTATCCAATGATCTTCTTCTTCTGATATTGATTCCTTCTGACTCTTGACACATACTCAAGGTGTGCCCCTGTATTCCCCAATAATAAAATTGGATGGATGATTTCTTCTGAGAGGTGTTCCTTTTAGACTTTTCAAGAGGTTTTTACTTATTCGAATATTTATAAATATTTGTGCCTTCACAATTTGAAATATATTACAAGGATTTAGAAAAAACATAAAGAATTACCATGAATCCTAAAGAAATAGCACATGATTTCTTTACTTCTTGTAAAATCCTTCTTATTTATTTCTTTAGTACCTACATGACATTTCTTATATCTAGAACTGTTCAAAACTCTCATTCTATCATCCATGGGAGAGGGATAATCATATCCAATACTAATATTTACCAAACTAGATGCCCTTTGGGATAAGATAATCCTTTAATATTTGTCCTCTAAAGTAGCATATTTTCTTTTAATTTCATTATCACCTATCACATAATAGTAAAATAGTAATTTTTAATATTCCTTCAATTCTGGCATTCCTTATTCATTAGATGGTTCCACTTATTTCTTTAATGATTCTAGATCTTCTCCAATTTTTTTAATCTTGTTATCCCAAGACCCAAATTGATAATTGTGTTCTTTTATGAGAGTATTCCCACTAGTTATCTCATATTCCAATTCTGGGGAAATCTAATCTATCAAGAGAACTGACTCCTTTAACATAGAAAGTTTCCAAAAAAATCAACATTATAGAATGAATTATCCTTTTTATACTTTTCTTCTCATGAATTAGTTCAGATAGCTATGTGTAAAAATTATCATTTATATCTTTTAGATTCTAACTTTCTTATGTGTTCATATTCATTCCTTTACCATCATATTTGAGTTTTTATGTCTTTGTATAGATCTTTTTCAGTTATTCAAAATGGGAATCATTCTTATCCCTTATAAAATTGTCCACTTATAGAGGTATTTTATTTAATACTTCAAGTTGTTGAATTCAATTTCATGCACTTGGATTTGAACATCTTTATATTTATTTTCTTCAGGTAGTTTCTAATCCATTTAATTTTTTTATGGAAAACTCCCACTTTGGTCTTTTTGTAATTTATTTATCATTAGTTATACCAATATCACTTGGAATATTTGGTTCTTCGCTTATTCCTACAGAATTATTTAATGGATAAATATTTTCAATGTATCATTCATCCATACCAATATTTAGTTCTTTTTTTGTTTCTTTAAATTGAATCACACTTTTACCGTAATCACTTCCACACTAATGAATACCACCTGACGTAGGATTTTTCTTGTCAGTTCATCCCTTTTCCATGTCACACTAAGATAAGAGAAATCTAAAACATCAATGTCTAATATAATATTAAACCTTATCAGTGAAAAAATCAAAAAAAAATTATCCTTCCCACTGATGTCAATTGTTAAGTCCAAAATGGTCCTAGATACACTAAGAGGGGGGGTTAATCAAGGTATAGATATTATTTTAAAAATATTCCTTCCCCACTAGATCATGAACTCTTTATTATGAGAGTAACTTTATTTTATCATAAGTTTTTATCCCAATATTAATCTTTACATTATTTATCTTATGATGATTCATTAAAAGTAAAATAGGAAATAAAGCATGAGGACATATAGATTTTACTTGGTTCACCCTCACTAGGCTACATCCATGGAGAATACAACGATAATGTGATGATGTACCAAGTCTACTAAGGCTCACTGCCAAAAATGTTGTTTTGGATATATCACTTCTATACTCAGTATCACTGCCTTTATAATGTTTTTTGTCTGCTCACTACATTCCTAAGGATCAATCTCTAAGTCTCATTATCTGGATCATTGCTGGTGTAAATGATCACCTTATTCCTCTTCCTTTTCTCACTACTCTTGGAAGGGATTCACCCACATTTTATGGACATATATTTCCCTTCATTATATCTAATGAATACATCCTTATATGAATATAGATTCTCTATTGAAGTACCACATACATCCAATAGTTGAAAACCACATTATGAAAGATTTACTAGGAAATATCTTTCTAAATACTTTTACCATACTCGTTGCCTTCAAGAAGCTCACCACATTTGTGAAGGTCAACCAACCTTCGTGAAGAGACCTATTTCACAAAGCACAAATAGAATTCATGAAGTTCCTTTCTTTCATGAATCTTACATAGCCTACACAAAGCTCCACCCTTTCGGTAGACTTTCTATAACCTTCATGAACTCCCTACTTTTGTGATGCTCAAAATTTTTAGTTGGTATTTAAATTTTTCACGAATCTTCTTTCTTCGTGAACATTTTCCCAAGAAATACCTTCACAAACCACCTTCGTGAATCTAAAGCCTTAGAATATTCATTATGTGTTGTTTATCTTCTCTATGTGGTAGAGGCCTATTTATAAGCATTTAAAACAATTACAGAAGCTTTTATACACATCATCATCTTTTTGCGATGATCCCTCTTTTCATTCATGATGCTCCATATCTCACGACACACATGGGAATTTTCCTGTTCATGAGAATTTTTGTGGTCATGCAGATCACTGTCAACTTCTATGTTCCTTTACTAAACCACCTTCATGAAACCCATTTTTCATTGAACTCATTCCTTTTCCATAATTTCTTAAGTCATTAAGGAAATCCAAATTTCATGATGCTATCCATCCTCTAAATTTTGGACCCCAAAAATTTGGTAAGCATTGGGAAACGTTGTCACCTTGTAGAAAATATTTTATATACCACTTCTAGGAAATCCATTTCTTTGACAAGGATCTTTTTCAGTATATAGTTTCAATAATATATTTGGTATTCTATAGGTGGATAAGAAACTCAATCATGTTGATAGTTCACATTTGGACTTAATGATTCCCTTATCATCGGACATGGTATTTCATTGTTTGTGTACATAATAACAATAATAAGTTGGTTTATAGCTAAATGTTAGTTTTAATATTTTTAAATGTTCCTAGATGCAATTTCCGTAGTGATAGGTAGTTTCAAGAACCTTTATTATCATTCTTGTGTGCAAAAGGTTTGATCAATATCTTGATCGAATTGTAGTAATTTTTCTTAAGACGATTTTTTCATATAAAATCACTAATATTGAATTGGGTCCCTAGTAATAAAATGAAAATTTTGGGGGGATTGTCAAAAAAATCATAAAAATAATTATTATTAGAGATTATATTCTACAGTATAGTAGACCACTCGGTTATTTCCTAATAAAATGGATTAGTTTCATCTTAATCAATGATCCTATATTTTTAATTTATTTAAATTTGTTTTTTATAATTTTTAAAAAATATTTGTATGTACTAAAATTAATAAGAAAAGAAAATGAAAAAAATATAATCAATGAATAATTGAAAAATGGGTTTATTACTTTAATAAAATGAAGTAGTGGCTGATCTGACTAAGTCACACTAAATTAAAACCATTATTTTTTGTTAAATAATTTATGAAATATATTTATGATCCATTGAAACCAAGTAATTTGTGTAATGAACCATCCTGAGTTGGTTAGACACATCAGCTGAGATGTCCCACCATAAGGTGAGCATCATCGAACAACCAAAACATGTTTCACGTATATCTTTCAAAAGAAACAAGTACACAATTTAAGAAAGATTTCAAAATAACGAGACATACAAATCTAATAAAAACTTCTATAACCAAATGGAAAAACAAAACAGCCTATTGATAAAACTCTATGTGACCATCAATCAACACCAAACCGTCCCTCTACAAGATGTTGACACTCAAGAGAAGATGGATAAAAACATGACACCCTTCCCTTTACCTGTGTCCTAAAAACCCATGTCTACAAATGACCAAATGAAAAATTAGGATGTGAACAAAAATCCCAATAGGATTTCACCAAAGAATATATACATATTCTAATATCAAGAAAATATTGGTTATAACTTTAAAAACAAAACCATTTGATAAATTATTTTCCAAAGATAAAATATTTTATAAAACAAAATTTGGTTTTTCATGAAAGCATTTCATATTCATACAGAACATAATATAAGTAGAATATATAAGAAATTTGGTGAGTAATGGCCTAGGTATGTATAGAATAATACTATTGATTTATCCTAGTAATTATGAATAAGATATTAATTTTACTTTATAGGGAGTTCTATGTTTGACGGCATATCCAACATGAAATAATGTTTTTCTTTAAAATCTCATTTTTCACACAAGGTTGAGTCATACTGAAAAATAATATAATATAATTATTATTTTAAATGGTAGTTTATGCCTAACCACTGTATTAGAAAGAATGAGCAGAAATAACCATTTTATGATTAAACATGTTTTTTAAATGTTTTTACATTTATCCAATAAAAATTAGAATCTTAAAATGAGAATGAATCTAATTTTAAGCATAAATACTCTAATATTTTTGAAAATGTTGTTTTTCCACATTTTGATGGCGAACCATTTTTAAATATAGTTTTTATTACTTTTAAATTCCATTTGAAATAATAAAATACTTATTTAGAAGTTGAACCTCAAAATTTACTTTGGGTAAATTTTTGGTATTTTCCTGATAAAGTTAATTTTTAATGAATAGTTAAAAATACTATATTTAAGTCAAATTTTTCATTTCATCTAATTTATTTATATGATTATAATTTCCTTTTATTTTATATTAAAGTGTAATTAGATTATATTTTTACCGTTTAATAAATTTTTTGTCATTTTGTGTAATCTCACTTCTTAATTAGACATAAACAAATGTCAATCATTTTATAGTAATTATTTCTTAAAAAATAAGCTTGTTGGTTTTGACAATTGAAATTAAATACAAACTAATTTATGTAACTTTTTTGTTTCGAATTTGAAAAAATGGATTCTATATTTGTTATTAGGAGTTCAAAATTGTGTAAATGGGTAACTTTTATTCTTAGACACTATGATTTGTAACTTCAATGAATATTTTATTTACCAAGGTTACAGGGTAAATCTGGTAAATAAGGGTATAAAAATAATGTTATAATAATATTAAATTACCCTATCACATTTCCTAACCCTATTGGATGAAATATTTCCATCCATAGTCATCCTTGGGTTGATTTTAGGACCTCAGGGATCCACTTATATGTGAAAATTACATTTAATTACTTCAAATTTAAAGTTAAGGAAAATATTACCTAAATATATATATTTTAGTAAATAAATTTTTATATGGGGTTATACAATTTATCTTTTATAATATAAGTATTATTTAGAAATATAAAAAGATTTACTACATCTTGGTATTTTATTTACAATTTTTACAAATTAATTATATAAATTTAATTATGACACAATGATGATTCAGTGATTGCTTCATTAATAACGGATTCAAATAAATGATATTATAAATGAAAAAATCAATGTAATTTGGTTGTTTTGATTTATTATAAGAATTTTATGGATGATAGTTACATGCCATATTTGTATTAATAAGGTTTTTTGGAATCATTAAAATTGTTTTGAGTTTTTATAAAAGTCATGAAATTAATAGTGTCAAAATTGACATAATTCTTATTTTAAAATATAAAATATTTTCTTAAATATTATAAAATTCCAAAAAAATATATTAATTGACCAAATAGTTATAATAATTATAAAAGTTTATTAATGACTCCTTATTTGGATATTTGTCTTGTTTTGGTAAATTTTTTGATTCTCAATGTGTTAAATTCTTGATAAAATGGTAAGAGTAAAAAAGGGTTAAATTAAAAAGATAAGGATTAAAATATATCAAAAACCAGAAAAATTATTATTGGGTGAATTTATTTAGACTTTTATTAATATTATATTCTAATTGAATGAGTTTTTGGCCTTTTTTAACTGAAAACCATTTTATAATAAAATAATTATTTCAAACTTTCCTAAAGAGCCACTCCTCCCTATTATAAAAGGGAACCACCTCTAACCCTTACTCACACATATCAAGCAACGTTTTATCATCCAAAATACAACCAAATAAGCTCCCAACATCCATATAATACTCCTAGAATCATTAAATTTTTATTAAGGAAATTCAAGAAGTCATTTTAGCTTGAATCAATAGGAGTTACCCGATTTAAGGTAATGTCTTCTCTCAAGCTTCTTTCATTTAGTTTACTTCTCCAAACCCATAAACTATATTTATTAAATTATTTTATGAAAATAATAGTATATTAAATATGCTTGGATATATTTATGGAATTTATTTTAACTACCCTTTCACACACCTCCATCTAATGGATACGAACATATTGTTTCTATGTACGGTGAACTATTGTCTCACAAAACGATGATGGTTTGATTTTTCCCAACCACCTCTCATTGTTGCCATTATGATGGAACTATATTTATATGTGATATATATTATATTTATATTATCTCTATGCTTCTGTTTTTTTAATTTATATCATACATTTATGGTTTCTATAAAGGGTAAATACAATAATTTCATTTAAGGAAGTGCAGACTATTGTCCCCTCAAAGTGATATGCCTCATTCATGCCATACATGGAATTTATAAAGGATATAGTTAATGAACATATATAGGATATTATAATGGAATTATAATAAACCAATGTATAATTTAGATTTAATTACTTTAAATATGAAAAATAAAGGAATGTAGTGTTCATGCGTACATTCGGTTTACCGTCTCAATGAACGTTTCATTTCATTTCTTATATCCAAATGTTATGGACTATTATAAAAACATATATATTGGATCTAAATACATATATACTGGATATATATGATATTTAAATATTTAAAAAAATTCTATAGATAATGGACTTTTGACCACATGGACAACTGGTAATTAAAGCAAGTTTATTTTTGACTCAAGTACCGAACATAGAAAAAATAACCGATGTGAACTTGAATAATTATATAACTCTTATAGCATGGTAATAATTGATTTAAAAGGAATAATAAACATGAAAAAGGTTCTAAAAAATTTATAAATTAACTTAAGTTTATTATTCATGAAGAACGGGTAACATACGTGATGAGTCAGACTCAAGGTAAGGGACTTCATCTCAATCTCCTTTCATTGAGGCATATTTTTATTTATACACGACGTGCTTTTATACTATGTATAAAACCCTTTAACTTATAATTTAATTCAAAGGGAATATTTTTTCTTTATAGTGTTTCACTAAAAAACTAAGGGAATGTTTCCTTTTAACATGAGCAGTGACATCGACCTTTCCGCCACCATGAGCGTTATTTGATATTTGGATTCCTTAACAAGCCGTAATGTTTTTAAAAGGAAAATAAATACCATATATTCTTTTTACGTATTTTGGTATTGAAAATGGTTTTTATAATGGATTTATTTTGTAAATATATTGAACTGATATCTTGTTATTGTAATGTGGAAATTTTATCTTCCCTTTATTCGTGTTCATATGTTTTGATTGTGTTATTGTTCATGGGAATTTTTTACGTATACAGGAGGTTCCATAATAAACCTAGGGAGGGTCATCCTGAGATAGCACTCCAATGCATTGGGTAATGTGGTGGAGGGAAATGTTAATTTTTCTCCTAATATATTTACGGAATATACTGTAATGGTTATTCCAACATAAATCCATATGTAGCTATGAAATCTATAATGTATGTATGATATAGATTCCAAAAGTTACCTTTATGATTTATGATTTCTATGTGTTATTCATGAATATTATGATTTGATTAGGTATATTTAAGAGATTATGTTTTGTATGTATTGAAGGAATAATATTTTCTTTCTTTATTTTATAACCCGTACTAAGATTTTTATGCTCATCCCATGTTTTTGAAATGTTTTTCATAGGGTTTAAGGAAGTGTAAGAGAAATGAATAATCAAATAAGTTTTCTATCAAGAAAATAATTCTTGTTCTCTTTTAAGAGTTTTTATTTTATAAAAAAAATTGATACTGAGTAGAAGTCTGTGCTTTGTAATATTTGAGATGTAATGTAAATGTTATGGCCTAATTGTCTAAAACTCTATACCTGAAATGATCTTCAATGTTAATTGTTTATTTTACTCAAGTTTAAGTAATATTTTAATGATGGGTCCTTATAGTTGATTTCAGAGGTCATTTTAGACATCTTTAGGGGTTAGGATATTGTTAAATTCATATTCATAAATTAATTTATGGTGTGACTGAAATGATATGGCATTTATAGATTACCATGTTGCTTCAACTAAGATATTTTTGTGTTTAGAATGGTTATCTACAGAGGAAACATGGCACTTATGATGGGATTAAATCAAGTGGAAAATAACCTTCCAAATCCGAAACCTGAGATGGTCATAATCCGAACAAAATATTCTTTTTCAAGTGATTGAACATTTCACTTGGGATATAAATGGTTGGGGTATCCATGCACGAAATTATCCAGTTCAACCTCTAAAGAACAAGTCGGTATTGGATTATTTCATCAGGAAACATCCCCCGCCATTCAGAGGATCAACTGACCCTATTCTAGATAAAGAGTGTATTAAAGCACTGGAAAATATTTTTGATATCAAGGATTGTTTAGAACCTCAAAATTTTGGACTTTTTGTTTATAGTTTTGAAGCTGAAGACTATGATTGGTGGTTAATGGTTAAAAACGCCAGGGATAGTGAGGATATTGATGATCTTGATTGGGATGAATTCAAAGGTATCTTTCTTGAGAAATATTTTCCTAAAGTGGTTTAGAATAGGATGGGATACAAATTCTTGGAATTGAGGTAGGAGGATGACTCAGTGGATACTAATGAAGAAAAATTCACTCAATAGGCTAGGTATAATCTAAATTTCATAAGGGATCTTGATAGTAAAATCAATCATTTTTACTCCAGATTAAAGACAAAGTATCAAATGGAATTAGCTTCTCCTGAGTTCAAAAGTTATGAAAAAAAATTTCGATGTGCGGAGAAGGTAGAAATGGAGTTTCTCGATGATCAGGTGTTCTTTAAAAAACAGAAAAATAAGAGGTCAAGGTGGTAGAAGAAAGGGAATAACTCTTCAAAAATGTATGATGGTAAGAAACTAAAGTTTGTAGTTTGTGTGAAATATGGTAAAAACACATTGGGTAATGCTTTCTGAATTCTAGTAAGTACTACCGATGTGGTAAAATTGTACAAAAGGATTGTAATTTCACTAAAAAATATCAATATAATAATGATAAAAATATAATTTACAGTTAGTAAAATGTTTTAAGGGAAATTAAATGGGTCATTATTTGAATGAGTGTCAAAAGAAGAACTCAATTGAAGGAAACCAGTCGGACTACAAGAATAAATGGGTGGTAAAATCCTTTAAAACTACTTTAGAAGATGTTAGGCCATAAAATGAAGTAATATTAGGTACACTATTGGTTTATTCATGTAACACCCCAACCCCAGTTACCCAGGGTTGGTGCATTATTACATAACATTGGCATGATCAGAAAAGATCAAGTCTCGAAAGACCAATTAGGATAGTAGCCTTGGAAACACTAGATACATTCATAAGTCTTACATTACATCATAAAGTGAAAAAAACTAAAACAAAATAGTCTCCATAGTCCACACTCATATCCCCTAAGACTGTCCCTATAGGTCATTCATAAAATACTTCTTCACATCCTGGGAAAAATAAAACCTAGAAAGGGGTAATCTTAGATGCTCAGTAAGGATAACAATATAGAGGAAACTTTCATAAATAAGCTTAAAAATTTAAGTCAATGTATAACTAAAACAAAATCATTTTAACTTGAACTTCAGCATAATATGGTGGAAATAAAATGAAATAATTCCATTTACTTATTCACATGGATATTCTACTAATCGAATAATCACATGCAATATCAATAACCGCTTTCATAATGATGGAATGCATAATGTCAGACTATCATAACCACATAGTCAATGCCATGTGCCAAGACTACAAATAAGATTTTGTCAAGGCCTTGTGCCAAGAAACTAGTTTGTCTCATGACACCTACCGATGCATCGAGGAGCTATAGCGGGCTCCACCCATCACTTACTAAGTCCAATGCATTCCTCATATGAACATGTTTAAACATAACATAAACATTTATATTAAAACTCGCATACAAAATGTCAATACTTTCTCCATAAACCATGAATAGTATAAAAATAACACATCCATATTCAAACATATCACAAAACCTTAAATAAAATATGGAAGTTTTGTATCATAATAAATCAACTTCAAATAATCTTATAATCCATCAAAGGATGTGGACATAGATGAAATCAAAACTATTTGAGGGAAATATCTCTTTTTTTAATCATTTAAATGTCACATAATTATAAAAGAAAATATTTACTTTGAAAATATTATTATAATATTTTAAGGGAAGCTTAGAATATTTTATAATGGTGGAAAATAGTTGCACCCATCGTATAAGTTAAAAAGACATTCTTATCTTAATTCTGTCGAAAAGGTTAAAAACAGACCCTGTTTGGAAAATGACAGAAAGATTCCTTTATAAAAATATTATAAAAATAAAAAAAATGTTATACATGACATTAACCCATAGTCTATAAAATATTATGAATGTTTTGAAATACATTTTTACGAAACATGGATGTGGATAATAAAGAGGTCCCAGTAGATAATTACATATAAACAACCTCGGATAATGAAGAGACTATGAAATAAACCCTTACCTTTTACATTTCCTTGGTCGAGGGTTGGTTAAGCTCCTTTATAATGGTGAAATAATTGTTATTAAATTATATAGGAATCATATACATTAATATGATATCATATATGATCTTTTAACATTGCTTAGTTAATAATATCTTAGTATTATCATTGTTGCGAGTGTTACCTGATTTGTTTTCCTTTTTATGATTTGTTATGTAAGACGTGTTTGTTATGTATCAGTTGTATATTATTCATATACAGAATTATATCATGTCCTTAAACATTACTTTTAATCATCAAATGAGAATTAGTCTTGAATGGATACGATTGGGAATGAATCTCATCGCGTTCGTGGAGATGGTAGTCCGTACGTACGCACGAGCGAAAATATCATTCATTTGATATTAAAATCGTATATAATTGGATGGTATACCATATATAAAAATTAATTATAATGTTATATTTATTTCTTACTTCAATTACACATCATTATCATACCCTCTCACATAATATTGTTTTGAATAACAATTACACCACGACGTGGAGACGGTAAGCCATACGTACGCACGTATGGTGACATGTCATTCAAAGGATGGATAGAATACTGAATATGGTTTTACCTTATTTATAATAAAATCACATTATATATAAGATAATGGAGTTATTATTTTATAATTGAAATAAAAATGAAAGAAGAAGTGGAAGAAGAAAGGAACTTGAAAGAGGGTGGTGAAAACATTATTTCTTCTTCAGGTTCTTCCTTTTGATTTGATCAAAAGGGCTTCTTATGTTGGATTTCTAATCAAACTAAGGCCTCTAGGTTGAAGTTATGGAAGTTGAGAGAATATTTGGGCTGGGGTTGGCCAAGAAAAAAGGTTTTGAAGGTATGAATTAGAGAGAAGGGGGAGTTACCTTTTATAAGAGGGGTGAGGGGCACCTTAGGAAAAACATAAAATATTATTTTTGAATAAATTTATATTCAGTTTATAATGGCTCTAAAGTAACTTATTTTGAGACTAAGGTGGGTATGGGTCGAAATCCTTTCAAACAATAGATTTTAGACAGGTTTGGGTCACCATATTAACCTTATCATTTATATTTAACTCTTAGTTAAATAGTTTAACATTTACCATGTCTCTTTGTATTTTTATATTATATGGTAAATAAAAAAACTATAACAATCCAAGAGTACCTCAAGTGGTTCATTATTAATATATATAACCTTATTAATGTCATTTCTCTGATCCTTATATTTTTAGGAATAGAATATCAATTAATAATATAATATTTGTTTTAAATACTCCTTTATGTCAATTTTGACACTATTTAATAATTGATTTTTTTAAAGTTATAACAACATTATTAAAAATAAATAAATTCATTTCATAAATCCTAACATGTAATATTAACCTAGAGAATTAGTGAAATTCATAAAAAGTCTCAAATTACATTTATTTGGATATTTATAATATCAATTATTTTAAAATTTCATTAATTGGGTATTTACTACATCACCATTGTGTCATAAATAAATTAAATTATTTAATGTCTAAAAAATATAAATAAAATACCATTATGTAGAAAATTGTTTTAACTTTCTGATGAATATTTAAAATCACATTTATCTTATGTATAACCCTATATTAAAAATGTTTTAGTTATTAAACTTTTGTTTAACTCTTTTAACTCTTCTTTGAATTAAATAATAATAAATGTCCTAATCTAATCCATGTGGACCGAATAGGTTCATATTTTATTCATAAAGTTGTTTTTGGTCGAATTATACATATCCAATATAATTAAAACATGTGTTAGGGTAATAATAATATCATTTTTACCTTAATTACCCTATTTACATTTAATCGTGGTAAATAAAAGTAAAAAGTTACTATTCACCAAAAATTATTTTTATCTTATTGAACTATATTTTACTCCTTGATATGAACCATGTCTCTCGGATTTTCGAAATTCCACTCGTAGAAGAGGTAAAATTATGTTTTAGGTAAATTTGTAAATTCTCCTATGAGGTGGGTAAAAGACGGTGAAAAGTTCAAAAAAGGTTATATATATATATAATTATTATAAAATGACGACAAAGAATTAAATTGAACTTTTAAACGTATTATGTATCTATTTTGACATAAAATAATATTTAAAAAAAATAAATAATTATTTAAATAAAAATTCAGTTTTAAACTATAACTCAATGTTTGTTTCACTATTCATCAAAAATTGAATGTTTTCAGAAAAATACCAAAAATTCACCCTAAGCTAATTTCGATATTCCAAATCCAAAAATGAAGTCCATTTTGAACGAAAAAAATTATAAAATTTCAAAAAATGGGTATTAATATTCATAACGGCTAGTCTAATTGGTTGTGGTGTGTGTTAGAACCCGAAGTTGCGTACAAAACATGATATTGTATTATTCAAAGAGAAGCATACCGCAGAAGCATGGACTGTTTCAATTCAGATATTGAAAATGTGTTGTTTGATTCAGGATCTACACATTCTTTCATTTTTTGGAAATTTTTTAGTAAATTGGGAATTCCATATCAAGATATGAATCCTAAACTTATGGTAAAAAAGTAGGGAGGAAATGTTGAGAAAAAAAATTATAAGTACCTTCATATCCTTGTGTGTGGAAAGAATCTACCTTAAATCCGTATTGTTTTGAATCTAGTAGTGTTTGATGTTATTTTCAGTAAGAATTAGCTTTCTATTTATCATGCTAAGATTGACTACATAGCTAAAGAGGTTTATTTTCAGAAATAGTTTCAGTTTGTGTACAAGAATGAAACCTTACATTTGATAACATATCAGGAAGCTAAGAAAGTAGTAAAATATGTAAATGAATGTTACCTTGATCATATTGTTGAAAACAAAGAAACTGTTTAGATTAATGATTTCTCGGTAGTAAATGAGTATCTTGATGTTTTTCTTGATGAGTTTTTCGGTATAATACCTAACCAAGAAGTTGAATTTATAGGTGACTTAGTTCTTTATGCTAATCCAATTTCAAAACCCCCTTATCAAATGGATCAAATACAACATTTAGAGTTAAAGAAGAAATTGCATGAGTTATTAGATAAAGGTTTCATTTGACCTAGAACATCACCATGGGGTGATTCTGTCTAGTTTGTTAAAAAGAAAGCGGTTTAATGAGACTTCACATTGATTATAGAGCATTGAATAACATCATTGTAATGAAAAAGTATCATTTGCCTCATTACGATGGTTTGTCTGATCATTTCCATGGAGCTTAGTATTTTTTGAATATTGACTTGAGGTCGGGGTACCATCAGTTGAATGTAAGGGAACATGACATTCAAAAGACTTCATTTGTTTCTGGATACGGACATTATGAATTTTTAGTTATGACTTTTTGGTTAACCAATGAATCTTCTGTATTCAAGGATCTTATGAATATAATTTTCCATGAGTTATTGGATAAGTTTTTGGTTGTTTTTATTGAGGACATTTTGGTATATTCCAAAAGTAAATAGGAACATGAATTTCATTTAAGGGTTGAATTAGAAACCTTAAAAGAAAAGAAAATGTATGGGAAACTAAGCATGTTTGAGTTTTGGTTACAACAATTTTCATTCCTTGGTCACATTGTTTCAAAAAATGGAATAAATATTGAACCTTCTAAAAAAAGTGGTTAGTGAATGGAAAATACCTACAAATATAACCGATATTCGTAGTTTTCTTGGTTTGGAAGGCTGTTAAAGAAGGGTTTTTGAAAAAAATTTAGGTTTAGCTACCCCACTGACTAAGATAACTCGAAAAGGTATTAAATTTATTTGGACAAAATAATGTGATGGTTTTTTTTACGAATTGAAAAGAATATTGGTAAATGCACTAATTTTGGCATTACCATCCAGAGATAGTGAAATTTATTTATCTATAATGATTCTTTTTTGAGAGGACTTGGATGTGTCATAATGCAGAATGAGTAGGTGATTGCTTATGCATCATGTTAGTTGAAACCTCATGAGTTAAATTACCCTACACATGATTTGGAATTAGCTGCTATTGTTTTTCCATTAAAAATTCTAAGGCATAATTTTTATGGCGTAAAGTGGGAAATATATACCGATCACAAACTTTTGAAGTATATATTCACTTAGAAAGAATTAAACATGAGACATGGGAGATGGTTAGAATTAAACAAGGATTATGATTTCACAATCCATTACTATACATGAAAGGAAAATAATGTGGCTAATGCTTTGAGATGAAAGAGTAATGCTACATTGGCCATGCTACATTTAGAACAATATCATTTGGAATTTGATTTGACAAATTTGGCATTGGAAGTTGTTAGTGGAGAGAATTACTCTGTTTATTTTCAGGTGGTAGTGAAATCGTCTTTAGTAGATAGAATAAATCAATCATAGAAAGAAGATAGTGATTTGTAGAACAAGGAAGATTTGGTTCAGAAAAGTAATTTACCTAAATTTATCATTGATAAATACATTTTTTTGATGTTTGGAAAGATATTATGATTTCCTTATGATTACTAGTTGAAGAAAGAGTTATTATGTGAATCTTATAGTTCTTCGTTTTCAGTTCATCCTGGCTGTACTAAAATGTTCAAATATATTCACGGGTATTACTGGTGGGATGGTATGAAAATAGATATTTCGGACTTTTCTGTGAAGTGTTTGACTTGTCAATAGGTTAAAGAGGATCAGCAGTTACTGAAAGGGGTGCTTCAACCTTTACCGGTTCTAGAGTCGAAATGGGAAATTATATCCATGAACTTCGTTGTGGGATTACTAAAGACATCTCAACATAATAATTCAATCTAGTTTATTATTGATCGATTGACTAAATATTCTCATTTGATTCCTATTCTAGATACTCTGTCTCTAGATCAACTTTCTCATTTGTATGTTAAAGAGATGGTCTAGTGACATGGAGTTAGCCTCTCCATTATATTTGATCGTGATCTGAGGTTAACTTCTAACGTTTGGAAAGGCCTTCAGAAGTCTTTGGGTATTTATTTAAATTTTACTACATCTTTTCATTCTCAATCAGATGGGCATTCAGAACGAACAATTCAGACTTGGGAAGATATTCTACCTACTTCGTCAATGGATTACAAGGGAAGTTGGGACCAACATATATCTTTTTTTGAGTTTTCTTATAATAACAGTTTTCATTCCAATATTTAGATGGCTCCATTTGAGGCATTATATGGAAAAACAATGTCGAACTCCAACTTTTTGGGATGATGTAGGTAAAAAGATGTTGATGGGACCATAATTGGTAGAAGAGATAGTAGAGAATGTCTAGTTAATACAAAAACATATGAGGATAAATTAGAGTACGTAGAAAATTTATGTGGATAACCAGGGTAAGTACTTTTCTTTTGAGGTAGGTGATCATGTCTTTCTCAAAGTCTCTCATCAGAAAATTGTGATGCATTTTGGTACGAAGGGAAAGTTGAGTATGAGGTTCATTGGACCCTATGAAATCCTGGAGAAATTTGGATCAGTTTCCTAAAGAGTGGCTTTAACCCCATGTTTATACCAAGTAAACAATGTTTTTTCATGGTTCAATGTTGATAATGTATATGCTGGATCCATCTCATGTTTTGAGTGCAGAGTTAGTTCAGTTGGAAGAGAATCTTTCTTATGAGGAACAACCAGTCTGGATTCATGAACGAAGAGAGAATATGTTGTGGAATAAGGTAATTCATCAGGTAAAGGTTTTGTGGAAAATCCATATGATTTAAGAGGGAACATTGGAATCTGAAAATTCGATAACGGATAAATACCCCCATTTATTTGATAAGTGAAAAAATTGCAAGGACACAATTTCCAGAAGGATGGAAGGATGTAACAACCCCGGTATGTATAGAATTATTATTTTGATTTATAATAATACATATGAATAAGATATTAATTTTACTTTGAAGAGGATTATATGTTCATTGGCGTACCTGACACTCAACAATGGGTTTCTCCGAAATCTCATGATGCACACAATGCTTAGTCATACCGAAAAATAATATAATATTATTATTATTTTAAATGGTAGTTAACAGATAGTCGTTGTATTGGTGGAAAAGAACATAACTAAACATATTATTATTAAACATGTTTGTTAAATGTATTTAAATTTATCCAATAAAATTTAGTGGCTTAAAATGAGAATGAATCCAATTTTATGCATAAATACTCTAATATTTTTAAAAAAGTAGTTTTAACGCCTTTTAATGGAGAACCCTTTTTAAATATAGTTTTTGACACATTTATATGTTCCATTTTACAAAATAATCTTCTTCTTTAGTAGTGGTACATCAAAATTTATGTTGCGTAAATTTTTTGTATTTTTCTAATAATGTTCTTTTATTTAATGAATAGTGAAAAATACTGCATTTTAAGTCAAAACTGTATTTTAATCTAATTTATTTATATAATTAGATTGTCATTGTAATTGTTTTTAAAGTATAATTATATTATGTTTTAACCATTTATTCAAAATTTTCTCATTAGATGTAATTTCACTTTGTAATTACACATAAACACATGTCACTCTTTTGATAGTTATTATTTCATAAAAAACATGCTTGTTGGTTTTTACAACGTGAATTAATTTTAAATTAATTTTAGAAATTTTATGTTATGAATTTGAAAAAATATATTCCATATTTAGAATCATATGGTCAAAATTTTCTAAATAGGTAACTTTTATTTGTAGATATTCTGAATAATAACTTCAGTAAATATTTTATTTACCATGGTTAAAGGGTAAATCTGGTAAATAAGTGTAAAAAAATAATATAATAATTATAGTAAATTACCCTAACACATGTCCTAACCTTATTTGATGATATATTTCAGACCTTGGGAATCCTTGGATTGATTTTAGGACCCCATGGAGCCACTTGTGTGTGAAAAGGACATTTAATTACTTTTAATTTAATGTTAAGGAAAATATAAACTAAAAATATATCTTTTAGTAAATCCATTTTTATATGGGGTTATATAATTTATCTTTTAGACTATGAATATTAATTATAAATATAAAATATTTCCTACATCATGGTAATTAATTTATATTTTTTAGACATTAAATAAATAAATTTAATTATGACATAGTGATGATGTAGTGATTGTATCATTGATAAAAGATTCAAATAAATGATATGATAAATGTTAAAATAAATGTAATTTGGTTTTTTTGATGACTTATATGAATTTTATGGATGATATACACATGATATATTTTTATTAATGACATTTTTTCGAATAAATAATGTTCTTAATAATTTTTAAAAAAGCTATGATATGAATAGTGTCAAACTTTACATAATTCCTATTTTAAAATAAAAAATATTTTATTAAATATTATAAAATTCCAAAAAAATATAATATTCATCCAAATAGTTTTAATAATTCTTTAATTATATTAATTACTCTTTATTTGGATATTTTTCCAGTTTTGGTAACTTTTTTGATTCTCAAATTTTAAAATGCTTGATAAAACGGTAAGAGTAAAAAAGGGTTAAATAAAAAAGATAAGGAATAAAAAATATTCAAAACTAGTAAAATTAATATTGAATGATTTTATTTTGACTTTTATTCATATTATATTATAATATATTTAGTTTTTGACCTTTTGAAACTGAAAATAATTTTATAATAAAATAATACATCCAAACTTTCCTAAAGAGCCTCTCCTCCCTCTTATAAAAGTGCACCACCACTAACCATTACTCACACCTCTCAAGCCCTCTTGGATCATCCAAAATCTGCCCAAATAAGCTCAAAAAATCCCTCTATTCCTCTTATAATCCTTACCTTAGACATAAGGAAATTAAACAAGTACTTTTATCTTAAATCAAAAGGAGTTACCCAATTTAAGGTAATGTCCTCTCTCAAGATTCTTCCATTTATTTTTCTTCTCCAACCCCCTAAACTCTCTTTATATTATTATTTTATAAAAACACAAGTATCTTCAATATAATCGGATTTGTTTTTGATAATTATTCGAACTAAACATCCAAAAACCTCCATCAAATGGATACGAACATATTGTTTCTGTGTACGGAGAACTATTACCTCACGAAACGATGATTGTTCGATTATTCCCTACCACCTCTCATGGTGGCCATTATAATGGCCCTATATTTAAATGTTATATATATTACATATATATTTTCTATATTCATATGTATTTTTCATTTATATCATACCTTTATGGTTTCCATAATGGGTAAAAACAATAATTTCATTTAAGGAAGTGAGCACCACTGCCCCCTCAAAGTGATATAACTCATTCATTCCATACGTAGAATGTATAAAGGATATGTTTAATGAACATATATATGATATTATACTGGAATTATAATATAACTATTAATATTTTTGTTTTTATTCCTTTAAATAAGAAAAAGAAATGAAAGTAGCGTTCAAGCGTACGTACGGTTTACCATCTCCATGAACAGTTCATTTCATTTCTTATATCCAAATGTTACAGAATATTATAAATACATATATGCTGGATCTAAATACATATATACATGATATGTATGATATTTAAATAATTAATGCAATTCTATAGATAATGGACTTTTTACCACATGGGAAATTTTTAATTATAAAAAGTTCATTTTGGACTCAAGTACCGAACATCGACAAAATGACCGATATAAACATAAATAATTATATGATTGTAATAGGAAGGTAATAAGTGATATAAAAGGAATAATGAACTTGAAAAATTTTCTAATGTAAGTATAAATTATCTTACATTTATTATTTACTAAGAACAAGGAACAAACATGACGAGTTAGACTCAAGGTAAGTGACATTGTCTCAATCTCCTTTCATTGAGGCATATTTGATTTATACATGACTTGATTTTATATGGTATATAAACCCCTTTTACACTTAATTTAATTCAAATGGAATCTTTTTTCTATGTATCATTTTACTAAATGAAAAAGGGAATTTTTCTTTTTAACGTATGTGGTGACAACGACCATTCCGCCGCTGCGAGAATTATTTGATATTTGGCTTCCTTAATAATCAGTAATGTTTTTAAAAGGAAAATAAATACCATATACTCTTTTTATGTATTTTGGTATTGAAGATGGTTTTGATAATTTATTTATTACATAAATATCTTGAACTTATATCTTGTGATTGCAATGTGAAAATGTTATTTTTCATTTATTCTTATTCATGTGTTAGGTATATATTGTGGTTCTTGCGCATTGTTTACATATACGGGTGGTTCCGTGATAAAACTAGGTCGTGTGAGCCCAAGATAGATCTATAATTCAATGGGTATTGTGAATTCAGAAAATGTTAATGTTTCTCTTAATATATTTTGAGAATATATTGTGATGGGTATTCCAATGTAACTCCCTTTGTAGCTGTGAAATCTACAATGTAAGTATGATATGGATGCCACAAGTTACCTTTATGATTTATTATTTCTATGTGTTATTCATAAATCTTATGATATCTTGAGGTATATTGAAGATCATATGTTTTTTATGTATTGAAGGACTAATGTTTTATTTCTATATTTTATCTCCTTTACTGATCTTTTTATGCTCATCCCAAGTTTTTTAAATGTTTTTCACAGGGTATAAGGATGGGTAATATAAATAAAGTATTTAAGATGATTTATATCAAGAATAGAATTATTTTTTTCTTTTAATAATTTTTATTTAATTATAAATATGGATACTGATTAGAAGTTTCTACTTTGTAATATTTGAGATTTAATGTAATAGTTATGGCCTAATTATCTAAAACCCTAAACCTAAAAAGATCTTTAATGTTAATTATTGATTTAACCCAAAGTTAAGAAATGTTTTGAGGTTGGGGCCTTATATGGTGAGCATAATAAAAACCAACCACAGATACACTATAAGATAAACATATGAGAAACCAACCCTGATGTATACCAACATGCATCTAACCAAGAATAAATGAAAAATCAAACTATTTGGAATCTAGTACATTTGAAGACATTCTAGAAATAAAATAATACTAAATCAATAATATTTTGGATCCATAGGATATCATTTCCAAAAAAAAGTATATCCATATCACAAATCCTCTAGTGTCGTTACATACACTAAAGAGACATGTCCATTTCATGACATACCCATGGTTCTAAATGTGATATGCTTTTCAAAAACCATTTCAAAACATTTCATACATTTTGTAAATCATTTTCACAATGATTCCTCAAAGCTACCGTGATTAAAACACCATTTTTTTTAATAAAACCCACTTTTGAATCTACCTCCCTATAAAAATGTTGATTTTATGAAGAATATACACCATCATATCAAATCCACCATTTTTTTACACAAACAAATGTATTGAAAAGAACATAAAGTTATTCAATAATAAAAACCTTTTTATAGACACTTTCCTTGAGAATGGAGAGGAAACACCAATAATTTATATCCAAAATCCCATGGATGAATCTGATCAAGAAGTTACTCAAAGGACATAAAAACTCTTCTTCAAGTACCTAGAGTTCGAGAAAGAAAATTGGAAGAAGTGGTTGTTCTAGGGGGAGTTTGGGTATTTATTCTCATACTGTAAAATAGAAAACCATGGAATAGCCTGAGGGACCGTGCCACATCCTTCTACCCTACGGCATATGAATCCCTCTCCACAATGTATGATGGTATGAAAAGGGAGGGATCATAGAGTAAGGATCAAGACCATGGCACATCCTTTCTAGTCAACACCACATTCAAGTTCCATAGTCATAAATCTCATTCTCTTGAGGAGGCCCCATGGTTCATCAAGATGCATTACATCACATGGGTTACAATTTTTAATGAACTAGACCAAACACCCATCTTGGACTCTAAATTGGAGCCTATTCCACCAAACCATAGGGATCGACAGCACCAAAGTCCCACACCGTAGCTGGGTGACCACGATGAAGATCTTCCAAATATATCTATATCTCAAAAACATCTCCTCCCAGACTCCACACCATATCTTACTTATAATTACTACATCAAAAAACTCACCATGTTTTATCATGTACCCTACATGGGGAATCCCCCTTCTAAAATAAAAAAAATCATAAATTGAGTTTCATTCAAAAACACTCAGAACTCGATGTACAAACTCTTAAATATTAAAATATAGTGTTCCATTATTAAGAGAGTTTCACACTTAGTCCAGTTGGATAACCAAGGATACTTGTTCCTAGTTCTTTCATATCTAATAATTCAAATATTTTATTAATTCACTTACTCATTAATTAATTTAAGAGTTTTATTAGCAAATTCATCAAGTTAATCTACAAAACGGATTAAATAATAAATTTAAATATGCGTTAATCACTGTATCAAGTTAGAAAAAAATGATATATATTTTTAAATAATTAATAAATTAAATTAAATTATTATTCAATAAAACTTATAACTTCTATTATGATACCTTTAGAGTTGATAAAATAATTAAAAACCTAATATATTAATTATAAATAATCATAAAATTTATCCATATATTTTTTAAGTATAAGAAATAAAATTTTATTCAGAATAATTTCATCAAACAGTCCAAAAATAAATTTAACTAAGTTTTATTAATAAATTAATAGACGATTTAAAAAACACATGAAAAATTAAATGTAGAATATAAACATGAATTAAATACAAAATTCAAAAAAATAAATGGAATAAAATAATTGTATTTCTTATTGAAATCTAAAATTGAAACTAGATATGGAAGTAAACTAATTTCATATGAACCTTAAAATTAAATGTAAACCAGAATCTCAATCATTGATTTTGATTGAACATTGATTTAGAATATGAATATGGTTATCATACTCCTTTTATAAAGTATTAGTAGTGTCTCAGATTTTTTTCAAGGGAGGTTGTATCTTTTTTGGGAATATATGGATGAGAGTGGAAATACACAATTATAAAAAGAGGCATGAAGCATATTGAAAAAATAAGAGAGGTTAAGGATAGATATGGTGGATTGGTAAAATGAGAAAAAATTGAAAGGGGTGGAATCAAAAAGAGATAAGGTATGAAGAGGATTATCTAGAGAAAGTAAAAGTGGAGTGGTTTTGTGATGAGTGGAAAGAGTAAATGTGAGTGATATAAAGAGAAATAATTTAAAATTTTAAAATTTTAAAGGGAAAGAGGGAATTTGGTGGGGCATGAGAATAAGGTAGATTTAGTAATTGTGGATGTTTTTTTGGTGAAACTAACATGAAACAAAAAATATAAAAACAAATACAAAAATAGAATAAATTAAAAAAAATATCTAACATCAAATAGAGAAACAAAGGTATTTTTATTAATAAATATTTTTTTTGATTTATTTATATTCATGTAAATTATATGAATGAGTACAAATTTTATTTATTATTAAAATCTGAGAAATAATTTAATTTCAGTTTGGAATAAAAATATTATTATTCATTTGAAAAGGAAATAGATTTTATTAAAAATAAATATTTTTTCCAAGTAAAATATAATTTAATTTAAAAGTTAAATTTCCAAATTTTTAAAATTTAATTTAAATGAATGGGATTAATTTTTTGTTTCATCATTTCAAAATTATTATCAGGTTGATTTTTATGATTTTTCAAAGAAATATGGGTTTTTTTGAGAAGAATTAAAAAAATACATTTTTACGAATATCGTATCCTTTATGAAATCATCATGATATAAATATGAAATAAAAGTTTATGAGACTTATAAAAAATTTATTATCCTGTGATATACTCACAGTTTTATATAAATTTTATGCAATTAATATAAATTAATTTTTATGTTAATATAATAATGAAAATATTTATTGGTGATGATGCGGTGCTTAAATCTCATTGGAAAAATAAAATTGATGTTTTTAATATGGTTTCTAAGAATGGATAGGTATGTACTCAATTATAATAGATAAAAAGTTTGAATAATAAATTATTCTTACACATTTTCTTGAATTTTAAAATTATATTACAAGTTAATTACCCAAATACTTACCCAACATTTTTGCAAGGTTTGACAAGTTAAGATTATTCTCTTAATAATGTTATCATGATATTAATGAAAAAAATAATTTTATAAATGGTTTTATATGAGCATATTTATGAATAATAAAATATATTTAGTTATTTATTTTTTATTATTATTAAATAATTGGATAGTTTTCCAAATGCAAACACATCCTCAATAAAGCGCTTGTGCAATTAGGATAAATTCAAATAAGTGGTTTTAAAAATATTTAAAATGATAATATTGGGGTAAATAATATGTTTCATAATTTTAATGAATTAAAATGATTTTAAAAATTTATTTAAGTTTTTTAATTAAAATTTCTTGGTTATTTATATATTTTTAAAGTAAATTTATGAGAATAACCATAAAAATGTATTCAAAGGGTATTTAATGTTAAACGATAATTTATAAATTGAGAAAAAATAATTAAATATAATAAAGAGTCATGTGAGATGGTTAATATTCAATAATATAATCTATTTTTCTTTTATAAACCACTTACTATTTTAGAATTACAATCATGGCCTTTAAATATTGGAAATTCAAAAAAATAGACCGGATTTATTTATAAAAGGAGACTTATTCTCACATTTCTGAACAACATATAAGGTTCTATTTTATATATATATTTAACCCAAATACCTCTCTAAACTTATATATCCACGTTTATAAGGCTATGCCCTTTTCAAAATCCCTCTCTTCAAAGGTTTTGGACTCAATACAATGGAGGTGGTTTGAGGAGCAAGGTAAGAGTTTCCAAGCCTCATTATCATTTATTATTTTTGATTCTTTGACTTAAAACAGTTCAAAAACATTTATTATTTTTATTAAATTATTCAATAATCAAGTAATTGTAATATTTTTTATCCATAAAATATTATATATCATTCATTGCCTCCCAATGACCTCTTTCTCAAAAGCTAATATTATGTCAAAATACTAGTTTTTTCAAAAATAATATATTTTCATTTAAATTTTTCTCTTACCCTTTTAAATAATGAAATTATTCTTTAAAAGTGTCCCATAATTATATTGTTTATAAGATAATGTTTTTATAAAACTCAAATATTTTTTGGGTATACCCTTCTTTGGAACTCTTTTTAAAAACGCTGCTCACTATGGTGGTTTTATATTACCTAAGTGAACAGTAATGTTTTTATAAACTTGCGTATTCCATGTATATTATTAATATTTGATTTTTTATTTCTTATAATATTAATTCTAAAGTAATTTTATTATTCAGATTAAAAATTTTACGTAATGCATCATAATAATGAAATTATTGGTAAACAGTCATAACCATTTGTAACTAAAAAAATACTGCTTTTCAAGGAATATCCTTTGAATGGTGGTTATTCTAGGATTTAATGAATTCAATTAAAATTTTAATGATTTAAACATGATACATTGCCACTTTTTATTCTTATATAACCCATGTACATTTATATCTTACCATTACCATTATACCACATTAGTTTTTGAGGTTGTGAACTAAACAATCACAAAATGACTGATTTAAGCAATAGAAATTTGTGAAATAAATGAAACATGATAATAAATGAAATATAAGGAGTATTAGTAAGGAAATAAACATGAAAATTGTTCTATATAAATTAAATAATTAATATAATTTTATTATGAAATAGGATATAGGGAGTATGATGTGAGTTGGGACATGAGATAAGGGGTCTTTTCTTTTAAAACATTACTTGATATATTTTGAAGGTTTACTATCCTCATTTTATCCTCCAAGTGTATAATATTAATTTTATGTTATATAGGTTCTTCTATATACTTCTATTATTTATTATGTTTGTTTACTATTGACCTTTACATTCTTAAAAAATGATAAAATAAATCTATTTTCATGTTTTCTACGCAGGTCATTATTTAAAAGAGCGTGAAAAATTATCTTTTATATTTTCATTATACATGATAATATTTTATTCCATATTATTCATTTTTCATTACTAACGTTCCTCCACAATTTTTCATGTCCTTATGAATGAATTTATATTCTTATTATTATGTAAAAAAATCATTTAAAATAAAATTTATCAAAATTTTAAAGGTATATTATTCTTATTCATAAGAGTTAATATTAAAGTTTGAGCTTATGTATTGAAAAGTGAGTTTTTAGGAGATTTATCCATGTTATTAAGAAATTAAATCTTTTTTGTTTCATGTTATGTTATTTGGGTATTGAATATGATGGAAGGTGATCCTGAGATATAGGTCTCTAAGGTATTGGGTAAGGATTTAGTCTCTGGATATGGTAATTAACTAAATATGTCATTCCATTGAAATGATGATATAAATTAATGACTTTTATGTTTTATATTTAATATAAAGTCCCAAGATGCATTCATGTATTATTTTTTCTTTTTATGATATTTGTTTTTTAAATTTTTCAAGAAGTTGATTTTATGAGTGATTATGAGTTTTCTATGATCTAAAAGACTATTTTTTGAAAAGGGAATTATTTCATGGATTTTCTTCAGTTTACATAGGCTAATGGGTTTAATTTTGATTCCATACCCCATATTTATATCTTTATGCACCTCCAAATTTTAAAAAGAATTTATAGTGTTAAAGGAAGGGTAGGAACACAAATGAAGTCAAAGTTCCAATTCAGTAGATTTGTCTAGAATAAATCATGTTTGTCATTTTAAGAATGTAATTTTTTGGATATACTGTACACTATGTGAAAGTATGTATTTTGAAATGTAATTGGTTTCCTAATCCTTTAAAAAAACTAAACCTAAATAGTTATAGGAATTTATGTAATTAAATATTTAATATAAATCTAGTAGTTATGGTATCACTTATTCTCCCTAGAAAATAACCTATTTGAAACATAGATTCAAATCCTTCATTCCTTATAGCATTGTGGTTTCCCATAAGTGGAGGGAAGGCAATCATTGGGAAGATTTTTTGCCACCAAATCCCCTTTTGAGGTCCCAAACATGGTGTATGACTGTATAGGTTCTCTTCCCCTTGGGGGTGATTATATTTCCATTGGTTATTCTCTTAGTATTAATTTTTATATACCCCCTAATACCTGTGTGATTTTTTCATTTCATATAATAAATTTCTATATTTTTTTAATAAAAAACTCTAGTAGTTATAAAGTGATTATGATCAGTGTGTTATAGTTGGTTTCAAAACAAGGTGTAGCTAACTTTAGGAGTTAGTATATTGGTAAGGAAACAATATAAATACATTTTAGATATGATCAAAATATTTTTATATGGATAAAACATTAATTTATTGTTATATTATAATATGATATATTTTTATTATTCTTTGGTTTTCCAACTTGCTTCATCTAATGTTTGTCTATTTTAGAACGGTATTTTAAAGAGGTTACAAGGTGACCAGATAAAGAAGGTAACAAGAGAAAAATATTCTTCCAAATAAATATCCTAAAATAGTTATGGTCAGAGCTGAGAAATTGGTGGTTCTGTTAACTCAATAAACACAAACCATAAATGATATTACCTATTTAAGGGAGTTTCTGAATTCTACAAACAAAAAATATGTCAATAGTGGAAATTTTCATTTAACAAAAAAATTTGTCATTTTATTTTATATATAACCTAGTTATAGTTGAATGATAGATTAATATTTCAGAAAATATATTTGAGGTCTTATGTTGTTTAGATCATCATAAGGTAACTCTTTTAATTTACCATTTTAAGGTGAAGTCGAATAGTGGTGTTCACAAATTAAGAATAAAAAGGTTAATAATTTGATTGATACTATGGAGTGGAATGTATTTAAATATTTATTTATTTAATTTTTTTCTTAAATTCCTCCAACATTGAATTGGAAGACAATTTTTGGGATTGAAAAAAAATTATGTGGACTCATTTTCTAGTAATAAAGAAAAGTTTATAGATTATAAAGTAACAATATAGATTTTATTCTAGAACATGAAAGTAAAATTGATAGATTTTACTTCAGTTTAAAACCAAGTTTACAAATGTATTTGGTTACTCATGAATTCGACTGCTATGAGGATATTTTTTAATGTGAATAGGTGATTAAGATGGATTTTTTTTACTCTTATGTATCCCCTTACATCAAGGATAATAAGCGGTCAATGTGGTAATCAATAGGGAAACATTCAACAAATAAAATTAAAGGTTACCTCCCACATGTCCTAAATATAGTAAAAAACATTTTTAGGAGTGTCTTCCTATATCACAAAAATGTTACCAGTGTGGATAAATAAGTCATATGGCTTGTGATTAAATATAAGTAAGTAATGATCAAATGAATAGTGGACAAATAGGTGGTTAGTTTTAAGTAAAATGTTTTAATTGTGATGATATGGTTAATTATGAAAATATTTGTCTGAATTTAATTACTCGAGGTGGAAATCATATAGATCATAAGAAGAAAGGTGCATCAAAGTTATTATTTACTACTACAATATATATTGTTCCATAAAATTAAGTGGTGATAGGTGCATTATTATTTAATTAAACATATTCTAATGTCTTGTTTGATTCTACATCTACACATTATTTTTTTTCTAGTAAATTTTAAATTAATAATGAAATTTCATCTCACTAAATGGAGATTTAAATTTTCGTAAAAAATCTAGTTGGAGTTATTAAATAAATAAGTATTTATAAAAAAATCTTAAATTTATTTTTGGTGTTATTTCATAAAAATATTATTGTCTTACATATATTATATTTTTATGTTATTTTGGGTATGCATTTGAGATTTATCATGTTAAGATAGATTGTGGAGTAGAGGAAATTATATTTAATTTCCATAATTAGTTTCCCTTTGTATTTAAGAATGAGATCATTCCAATGAAACCATATAAAAAAGATGATTAATATATAAAATAAAGAAGTAAAAAGATATATTTATCATGTCATTGAATTGATACAAATAATCTAACTTAATGATTCTCTGATGGTAAATGAATATTTTTATGTATCTCCAAATTAGTATCCAAATGTTATTCTTGATTAGGAGTTGTAATTCACAATTTACTTACTTCTTGTTGCTAAGAAAATTTCAAAACTCCCCTATAAAATGGAAGTTGTAGAGATAATGGAATTAAAAAAGAAATTAGAATAATTTTATTGATAGGGTTTTATTTATCCAATAAATCCACCATGAGGTGCTCTTATTTTATTTTTTAACTAGAAATATGGTTCTATGTGAATTTTCATTAATTATAGAGAACTCAATAAACATAATATTAATAAAAAGCATCATTTTCCTAGTGTTTATGATTGATTTTTTAATGAATCATATTTTTCATGTATTATTTTCCAATTTTTTATGGAATATTTCCAAGACCATGCACTAAGACAACATGTGATTCTAAGGCCCGGTGTTCCCAAAATAAATGTTTGAAATATATTAAATATATTAATTACATGCACGATAATTTTTCCTAAAAAAGTGGAATAACTTATAAATCAGGGCTCATATCCAAAATCTAATGGTACCGTTGAGTTCATAACATGGGTCTTACCCAAGGCATGTCATTGCCTTTGTCGACACGGGGTGTTTCTGAAAAAGTCATCGTGGGCGTGGAATTAAATAAAATAAATTAATTAATTGAATTAATTTAATTTATTTGATGTAGTGACTGAATCTACTTATATGTATATGGTTATTAAAAATTTTCAGGGTTTGTTGTATAACCCTAGAGATGTTAGAGAACCGTTTGAGATAGCATTGTGGGATCACTCTCAAATGAATATCAAACAAATTTTATATAGAATATTGGTGTGTATCGGGATTTGGGGATGACACCAATGAAAATAAAATAGGCTCCTTCTTCATAAGTGAATGATCCATATCTAGGTAGGATGTTTGTTTATTTGGATTTCTTCCTATTTTATGATTCCTATAATGAATTTGAATCAATCAACTAACAAAATGAATCACATATCGTGCATATTATGGGTATAGGATAGATTTATCTAGTAATTGGGGAAATTTCGTTGTGATTACTTGTTTATCTCTCTATTCTTCATTCAATCAGAAATGAATCATAGAGATATGAACATTTTTCATGGTTTTTTTCTTGTTTTTTTATAACTATTTCCTGCCAGATTTCTTCTTTCACTATGGGAGATTCCCTTTGGAAAATTCTTCAATAATTACTGAGAAATAAAATGATGTGCAACTGTTTTTTGGTGAAATGATTTGATATTGAAGATACTGACTTGGTGTTGTGAGGGGATCATGCGATGATGGAAACAAAAGTTGATGGGATGGATTGGGGATACGTAATTCTTATTCTTTGTAATTCTATGACGGATGATATCCAATACTATTTTAGGAATTGATTCTATGACTATATTCTAGTGTTTAACGATGGAAAGGATCATTTAATGATATTCATTAGTATCTAGCTAAAAATGTGGCCCAAAAAATGGTCGAAGGAGCGCTTGGAAATATTCAAATCAGATATAGGAATCTAGAAATTTATAATTTATACATCATTAGTTTCGGAGGAATAATCCTTATACATTCTTACAATAGTGTATATGGTTTTTGGATAATGTTAAGTATCACATGTAATGTGTCTTCGTCGCATTTCGTGTGACCCCCTTTCAGTTGGAAAAGTGTGTACCTCGGAGGGTGCTCGTACATGTCTATAAGTACACATCCATGGCCACAGTGTGTACTCCAAGATGAATGTGGTTATTCCAGGTGTACAGAGGCATAGTTATGTACTTTGACACAGGAATAAGTGCAGGATAATGAGAACACCGTATGATTTGACAGAGACATGGGAATGGTCCATTAACTAAAGAAAAACCCATTGTTGAAGGAAAATATTATGTAATGTAAATACATTCTATGTAATCATTCAACGTTAGCTTGAATCCCTTTTCCCCTGTATCTTACATATGTTTTGTTAGGGTGTGTTCCCTATATCCATTTCTTAAGGGTTTTTATGGAAACACATCCTACACATAGGATGGTGATTCCTTTAGTGATATTTATTGGATAGAGTTGTTGGAATCCCTTCTTGAGGACCGAAGTGGGATCCTCTATCATCTTCTTACCCTAGTGGGAGTTATTGGTACCATCATGTCCAAAACTATGCTGGTGCTAATCTACTATAAAGTAGGTTATTCTTGCTCGAGGTGTTTTTATACCCCATGGACCTGGGTGTGATCATAATCTACATATTATCTCTATTTATAATTTCATTATATACTCCCTATAAAGATCCCTAATGAGTATGCATCTCAGAAAAATTCCATCAGTGATTTATGACTGATGGAGTGTTTTCTCCCACATGAGTGTTTTGTGGAAACATCATGCAAGAATCCTAAGTTGGCATTATAATTGCGAGTTTACCATGAGATTTTGTGTCTTTGTTGAGTATATCTGGAAATTTATATTATATGTCTTGTAGGAATATACCTTTGTTGATATAAATTTTATTTTATTTTGTATGAATTGTGGTTTTGGGGTGTCTTATTGGGTATTGTTATAATCACCATTTCATGGGATTTGGAAGCACATGCCATGTATTCTGTAGAAGATTAACCTTTCTACAGAGTCATAGAGGGACTATGACTATGTATTTATTAGTGATCCATACAGACCGAGGCTTCTTCCTATGGTTATCTTGAAAGCAGTCCACATCTTTACTTTCAGTTTGGACTTGTTTTCAAACTCTTTTTGGTGGGCTTGTATTTGTCCATGTTTACTTTCCATTACTTATTTTCATAATTTGGTGGTGGTATTTAGGTGTATTCATGTATCTTTTATCTATTGTTTTACAATTTAACATTTATAGGCTACGATATGTGTTCATGTGTAATGGTATTTAGGTTAAGGTCTCCCATGTTAGTGATATTCCAACGTTGCACTAGTTTCAAGCCCTTAGACTGTTAGAGGTGAGTTTGGGGATTAATATAATGGTACCCAAATGAATGGGTCATGATAGAGTGATATAAAAAATCCGGTTCTATAGTAGGTCTAGAGTCTATGAGATTTGTTCGGGTAAATAGTGTAAATAGTTTTAAGTACAAATTTTAGGCTCGGGACCCCCTATGTTAGAACGGTAGCTGACATATCTATACACTAAGACACTGATCACCAACATTTCAAATCTATACTTGAGAGAACTTGTTCCCGAAAAACATAATGGTACATGAATCATATAATAATGGGTTGTGGTTTCTATGTCCTTCTTGAGTCAACTCTCCCAATATACTCATTGACAATAGTACATCTTATTTATTTCAGGATGCCATCGTAATGTATTCCAACTAGGATTCAGCATTAGGGTCACAAGGATAATCCCCTCTATGGTGAGGTATCGATATAAGGTTTTGTTCTAGATTTTTTACCTCTAGGTGGTGCCCCAGCTTTACTACCGTTTATTGAGTGGTATATGGTACCCACAATATCAGCGGGTTATGTGCATAGGATGAGCACACTTCATGAGTTTTAGTCGCAATGAACCCTCTGGTTCAAAGGCGATATCGACCCACAAGTTTATATGGAATGAATTGAGGCAGTTATGTGATTTTTCTATCATATCAAGACACCATAAGATAATATTGTTTTTCTGGCAGTGTGACTTCTTCATGGATCAATAGGGTGATGGTGGGGTTTAGTGACCCAGTCCTATGATGAGGAAATTGTAGCATGGTCAGAGTTTGAGTGCCTTTTCCAAGAGGAGTATTCTTCTTCTATAATAAGGTATATATCATTGTAGTGCTTCTACAGGTCTAGTAGGACTGCATGGTAGTGGATGAATATTAATCATGGTTCACCAACCTCTTTAGGATCTCGATGGATATAGTTCGGGATAAATTATTTTTGGCTCGAACCTTCGAGAGAGGACTATATTGATATATCAAAGTCATTTATGTGACTATAAAAATTTCTACCAATTTTGGGGTGCTAGAGTGAGCTTTGGTGGTTGAGAGTTTCCTAACTGTGTAGACACAGATAGTGGTTGACAAAAGTGGGTCCACATGAGTAGAGAATTTGACAGAAGGGAATCAATGTCAGTCTTAGGGACCTAGATGTCCAAGATATTTTAGGAAGAGGTCCCATGATAGAGGTTATGTGGTTCAGGGCTCACAGGAGGTGTACATGCCCTGCTCAGTGACTACCCCCAGGTGGTCGATGCCCTGCTCAAGGTGCTGGAGGACTGGGGTGGGGGTAGCTGCAGGTGGTTGAGACTTATGACCCAAAGGCTATAGGGATGATACAATGTATTATATATGTATTTTATAACTTTTATTAACTAATAATAGACATATTATCTCTTCATTTATTTATTTTCACATTCTTGGATCTATACTTATATATTCTGGCTCGACCCTTGGCTCGACCCATGCACTTAGAGACTCCTACTAAAGATGACTCACTGATCACGCACTTGTGATGATAGTGTGGCATGAATCTTGGAGGAGAGAATTTTTGTTAGGATATCCATATAGTTGTGATGAGGGATTAGGATATCATCTTAGGCATGGACTAGTTATCTAATGTTCATGACCATATTAACTATTTTAGGAGGAGGATGGGGTGTGGCTGTAGTGATGGAAATTGGTTTTCCTTTGTGGTTTAAAATTATTCTGAAGAATAAATGGATATAATAATTCATAGTATGGTTCATCTAATTAATCACTAGTTTACTAGAATAACCCTGGGTGAAATGGATGTTATGAGCCTCCATTTCCCTATAGTGGTGGCATAGTATGAGGATCTATTTCTTGAGGGTGTTTCAAGCTTACCTCTTTGCTAAGACATTGAATTCTTCATTGATATACACCACTAGAAGACCATGAAATCTTCACTATAATATCATAGGGATCAAGAGAAGCTTCCTTAGATGAGGGTGCAGTTGGAGAACTGTAGAGGAAGGTCCTTGTTAGACCCAGTGTTTCACCCTAGACAGATGAAATGCTATTTTCCATGAAGGTGGATGGGATATTCAGTTTATGTATAGATTACCCATGCTTGAACCATTTGACAATGAAGAATAAGTATCCACTAATGAGGATTGATGACCTCATTAATCAGTTGAGAGGTTTGAGATAGTTCTCAAGGATAAAACTCATATCAGGATATCACCATTTTGGAGTACTTGATGAGGATATACCAAATATGGAATTCATATTTTGTTGTCACTATGATTACATGGTGATTCCCTTTGGTATGATGAACACCCCAACAGTGTTCATGGGACTCATGAACTAGATATTTCAGCCATTCATAGACCGGTTCAGGGTAGTATTCATTGATTATATCCTTGTGTACATGGTGTTCAAGGAGTATCATGCAAGACAATAGAGGATGGTTTTGGAAGTAATTTGTGAACACCATATTTATAGGAAGCTCTCAATTTTCTAGCACTAGATTTAGGAGTTACACTTTCTGGGACATGTTATCTCAACATATGGTGCAGATTTATACATGGAAAAGTTTGAGGAATTTTTATCTTGGGATACAACACATAATGTGATAAAGGTGAAAAAATTCATTGGGTTGGTAGGCTATTATCAGAGATTCATCCATGACTTTTCCAGGATATCAAAACCCCTGTAATCATTTACCCAAAAGGGGTAGTATTTCATGTTGATGTAGAGGTTCCAACAATCCTATCAAGACTTGAGATTGATATTGATGAGTTCTCCCATATTGTGATTGTAAAAGGAGGGATTTGAGTATGTAGTGTTTTGTGATGCATTGGGAAATGGTCTTGGTTATCTTCTGATGCAGAGTTAGGCGGTGGTTTCATAAGGTTTATGTCATTTGAAAAAAAAAATATAACTACATGACCCACAATATTATGTTGTTAGTGGTAGTCTTTTCAGTAAATATATGGTGACACTACCTGATGGGTTGGAGGTTTATCATCTATTCTGACAACAGGATTATCATGTATATCTTATCCCATAAGGATATCAACATAAGACTATAGGGATGTCTATAGTTACTCAAAAATTATGACTTCAAGATTTTCTATACTCCTAGGAAGGGGAACTTAGTAGCAAATGATATCATCAAGATATATTGTTCATAGTTATTGAATGAGGTGTCAGAGTAGTTGGCCTTGTTGTAGTTATCATTTATGGATGGAGATGGATAAATTTACCTCTAGTCGATGGTTGTTACCACTAAATTTTATAGTATGTTAAGGAGCCACATTTGGGGATACAAACTATGAGACCCAACATATTCAGAAACAAATTAGACATGCTTATGTGGATTTTATAAAGTTGGGAATCAGGTTTTTCTTTTCAGAGTGCGGATGATGGAACCAGTGATTTTTTGGTAGGAGGTTCTAAAAGATTTTGATACATCTCCTTTGGAAGTACGTACAATTGTGGAAAAGATGTTCTAAGACCACTGATGTTAGTATTTATGGCCAGGAATGAAAATAGGATTTATAGATTTTGTCTCTTGATACCTTACTTGTCAGCAAATAAAGGTTGAGAACCAGGTTCTACTGGGTTTACCTCAACCCTTTGAGGTTTCAAAATGGAAGTGGGATGGGATATCCATGGACTATATGATAGGTTTACCATGTGCATCAAGGGGAAAAATTCAATCTGGGTGAAAATTGAATGACTCACCAAGTTGGCCCACCTCATAGCTATTAGAGAACATATTTGAGTAGAGATAATAGGATTCCTCTACATGCAATACATAGTCCAACTCAATGGAATTCCCCCAATGATCATTTCTGACCATGATGCTCACTCCACATCCAAGTTATGGAAGGCTTTCAGGATGATGTTGGCTTTTAGTTACGATTGATGAAAACATTTAAACCCTAGACTGGTGGCTATACTTAGAAGACCATTCTGGTTTTTTAGGACATGATGTCATCTTTCATGATGGACTTGGGTCATAGATGTGACTATCATCTAGGCTTAGTGGAGTTTTTGTAAAAAAAGATACCATTCTGCCATCAGTATGGAACCATTTGAAACTTATACTTTTGAATTTGTAGATCACCACATAGTTGGACTTACTCAATAGAGTAAGCAC
The DNA here is from genome assembly GCA_963277665.1 of Viscum album. NCBI lineage: Eukaryota > Viridiplantae > Streptophyta > Magnoliopsida > Santalales > Viscaceae > Viscum > Viscum album. Next base: position 1,706,636,350 of record OY728138.1, on the reverse strand, counting down.
TCATGGGGTCAGATTTGGTTGAAGCCACTACTGAGATAATGAAAATCATCCAAGATAATATGAGGACTACATAGATCCATCATAAGTCATATGAAGAAAGAAGATAAAGGCCTTTATATCTTAAAGAGGGAAACTATGTATTCATATCAGTTCCACCTCAATGTGGATTATAGAGATTTGGTCTGGGTGGAAATCTATCTCTGAGATTCATTATCCTTTTCCAGATAATGTATTGAGTTGATGTGGTAGTGTACCACTTAGATCTACCACTGTAGTTAGAACTGGTATAAAACATCTTCCACTTGTTATAGATGAGGAGGTACAGTCATGACATATCACATGTTATTGATAGGGAAGAGCTAAGACATCAAGGACGGATCTTCCTTTATTGAGTACCAAGTAGAGATCGAGGTTCAGTACACAACGATCCTTCATGGGAGAGTGATTCATTTAGTTTATTTCTGGTGAAAGTATGAGAATCATTAAAGGAGAACTAGGGAGTGGGAATATTAGATGCATGTATAGTACCCACATCTTCTTATATAGGCACTAGATTTTACTTTTTAAGATTTAAATCCCCATGGTGGGTATAATTTAATGAATTTTATTTTCTATGTATTATTTTTGGATATTTTATGTATTATGTTTTAGACTAGGAGTTGAGACAACATGTTATTACAAGGCCTGGTGTTCCCGAAATAAATGATTGAAATATATTTAATAGATGAATTTCACATGGATTATTTTTTATAAAAAATTGGAATAGCTCCCAAATGGGGGCCCACCATGGTGTTTATAACATGTTTTTTACTATAGGAGTGACAAAACCTTTTTCAGAATGGGGTGTTTCTGAAAAAATCATCACAGGTACAAAATTAAATTAATTAAATAAATTTATTTAATTAACTAATTTTATTTGATGCAATGACTGACTCTACATATAAGTATATATTTATTCCAAATTCTTTGGGTTATCAGTATAACTCTGGAGTCATTGGGGAACTATTAGAGATAGTTTTTGAGGATCTCTCTCAGAAAACATCAACTCGTTCATTGTTTTGAGATTGGTGTGCAGTGGGATTTATGGATATCACCAATGAAAATGAAGCATGATCTTTCTTTATTATAAATAAATATATATCAATTTAGGAAGTTTTTTTATTTGGATTTCTTCCTTTTTTTAATTCCCATGAAGACTGAGAATCAATCACTAACAAATTTATACTCAGATCGTGTGTATTGTGGGTATGGGATAAGTTCATCTAGGCATTGGAGGAATTTATTTGAGATTATTTTTTTATATCTTCATTAATTTTTATAATGAAATTGAATCTTGGACAATATAAACATTGGATAGGGTTGGTTCTTTATGTTTGTGATTGGGATTTTATTCCCCATTTTCAGCATTCATCACAAGTAATTTCCTTTGGCTCCTGGTTTGAAAAATACTGATAAATAAAGCATTTCACACTTTGTTCCTGGAACAATGAATGAATATCATAGATCTGGACTCATTATGATGAGGGGATCATGTGATGATGAGAGTGGCATCAGATTGGGAGAATTTATGATACCCAATTTCTGTTCATTGGTGCACAACAATGGATTACGTGTGATACCATTTTCCAAAAAGGTTCAATGATTGGATCCTACCGTTCAATGATGGTAAGGATCGATCAATGATATTTATAGATTTTAGGTGAAGGATGTGGATTGAACAATGGCCAGAGGAGCTCTTGGAAATATGAAAACCAGATCCAGTAATTTTGAAATTTTCAGAGTACAAGACATGTGTTCCAAATGAACACACTACGTAGGACCCTTACAATGGTGACTAGGGTTTCTAGATGAAGTTAAATATCACACAGAGTGTGACCCTATCACACAATAATTTTACCCCCTTTTATTTGTCTTAGCATGTACCATGGAGGGTACACGAAGATGGCTAGGAATACATAGGTATGGGAACACCATTTAGTCCCACACGGTCATGGATATGCAAGGTGTACATGGGCATAGTTGTGTACATGTACATGGTAATAAGTACATAGTCTTTGGAACTCCATGTAATTTGACATGGAAATAGACACAATATGTTTACATGGGAAGAAATTAGTGTTTAAGAGGCACACCATATACTCATTCAATGTTGTCTTGGATCCCTTATCCCCTATATCTTAGACAAGTTTCATGAGGGTGTGTTCTATATATAAATTTCCTAAGGGTTAGTACGGAATCACATCCTATACATAGAATAGTGATCCCTTTAGTAAGAATTGTTGGATATAGTTGTTTGAATACTTTTGTGAGGCTCAGAGTGAGATCCTCTATCATATTCTTTCCCTATGTAGAGTTCTTGGTTTCATTGTGACCAAAACTACAGAGGTTTTGATCCTATACTTAACACGTTATTCTAGATTGAGTTGTTTCTATTCCCTAGGGCCCTAGGTGTCATTCACATATATGTGTAATATACCATCATAATTTTTGTGTATACTCCTTTTGGAGAGACATGAGGAGATATACATCGTAGAAGAACACCATCATTGCTACCTACCTCATGGAGTGTGTTCTCTAAGACAAGTGTTATTTATAACCTTTGAGAAGGAATCCCAGTCTAGCATTACAGTTGTAAATTTATATTGAGATGGTGTGTCTTTGTTATGTATACATGGATATTATTATTATATGTTTCATATATATATACCTTCTTAGAGTTAACTCTTATTCTTATTGTTATATTCCTTGTAGTTTTGGGGTGGCCCACTAGGTATTGTTACACTCACCCATGTGTGGGCTTGGACTACATATGTCTTGTATTATGTTGACGATTGAACTTTTGAAAGATACCTAGGGGAATAGGACTTGGAAATAGTTAGTGGGATAAACAGACTAAGGTTTCTTCCAAGGGTTATCATGATAGCATTCCCCATCAATAATTTCACGTTTTACTGGTTTTCAAACTATTTGTGGTGGGCTAGTATTTGTCCCCATTTATTTTCCATTACTTTTTTTATACTCATGTTTTGGGATTTTGATATATGCATGCATAGTTTATTAATTGTTTTAGATTTCATCATTTTATGGGATTGGATATGTGTGCATGAGTATAGGTATTTAGGTTAAGGCCTCCCATGTTATGGGTATGCATACTCGATGTTAGTCACCAACCCATGTCCCATTGGAGGTGTGGTTGGAGAGTCATGGCATGGGCCACACTAGGACGGTTCATGACATGTTTGGTTATCTCTTGGGTGCTCATTACTTTTTGAATATTAACCTCAGGTCTAGATATCATCATTCACAATTTAATTTAAAACATATTCCTACTACAATGTTTTGAATATGTTATTACCATTATGAGTTTTTAGTGATACCATTTTGGTTAATGAATTCACTTACAATATTTATGGATTTTATGAATAGAGTATTCGGAAAATATTTAGAAAAATTATTATTTGGTATTTTTTGATGATATACGAGTATATTATTAAGTTTATGATAATTATAAGAAACTTTCGAGTATTATTTCATATACTTTAAAAATAAAAAAGTTATATGAAAAATTTATTAAATTTGAATTTTTGTGATAAGAAATTTCATTCTTTGGAAATATAATAACTAAGTACGGAATAAAATTGGATCATTCTAATACTAAAGTGGAAAAATAATGTCCAAGAACAAATAATATCATATAGATTCATAATATTCCTGAATTAGTGGATTTTTTCTGACGGTTTGTTGGAAAATTCACACAGATAGTATCTCACTAACCATGTCAACTTGAAAGGGTGTCAACATAATTTTGGAAAGGGAATGTGTGTAATGTTAATATGAATTAAAAATAATATGGGTTAACTATCCAGTATTAGAATTTATATCATGAAATTGGGAATTTTTATTTATAACGATGTTTGATCAAAGGATCTTGTTTGTGTTTGGTGAAAAATGATCAGCTAATAGCATATTCATTGTGACTATTGAAACCCATGAGCAACATTATCCAGCACATGACCATGAGCATACAGTAGGATTTATTGCTTTAAATTTTTCCATGCATTATTTATATAGGGAGAAATGTGACATATATATTTTTATATATACACATATACATACATACATATATATAAATATATAATAATATATCATAAAACAATGAAGTATATATTCACTAAAAAATAATTGAACATTAGAAAAAGGTGGTGTTTTAAATTGATAAAATATTAGGATTTGAAAATTCATTATAATATAATTAATGTAAACAAGTTATTAGGTTCCTTAAGTCAAAAAGCATAATAAATTATTAACCATGTTACATCTAGAGTGTGATCAATTATTTAATGATTTACTGAAAATAAAATTACAAATTGTCCATGAAAACTTATTCTCGCTTTCCTAAAGTAAGAGTAAAATAAAACTTTTTGGAAATAATAATGTATACTCAGAAAAAAGATCATGTATTTCAAGAAAAAATAAAATTGATAAAGTGGGAATGTAACATGATTATTATATCGATGAGCAAGGTTATATAAGATTTGGAAGTAGTTTATTTGTATTGGATAACTCTTGATTAAATAAATATGTATTGAGTGAAGCTCATATTTTTCTATATTCTATTTATCTAGGATGTAAAATTTTATAGATATCTGTAAGTGTATGTTTGGTGTGAAAAAATGGGGAAATATATTATCAATTTTACATTGAAATATTTGATTTGTGAATAGTTTAAAGATAAATGACCACTACCCAAAATAATGATTTAACCATTTTCAATAATAAAATGTAAATAAAAACCTTATATCCATGGATTTAATCATGGTATTACCAAATTCAGATCAATCTAATAATATAATTCATGTTATTATTGGTTGTTAGACTAAATCTTATCATTGTCTTCTTATTTGAGATGATACTAATTTGGACCAAAATTCTCAAATCTATCTTAAAGAGATAGTAAAATTGAATAGTCTTCCAATTTTTTTTGTTTATGATCATGATACAAGGTTTACATCAAATATTTAGAAAGGGCTTAAAAATTTTGTATGGACTAAATTACGTTTTAGTATTGTTTCTCATCCTTGGGATGAAAGAAATTAAGAGTGGAAAATTCAAATTTTAGAGGATATTACTCGAGCTTCATCATTGGAATATCATGTTGGTTGGGATATAGACATTTTTTTAATTTTCTTATAATAATAGTTCAAATTAATGTAAACATATGGAACCTTTTGAGTCATTTTATAGAAATTGGTGATAAAATCCAACTTGTTAAGATGAATTTGATAAGACGAAGTTATTGATAAATGAATCGGTAAAAGAGATGGTCAAACAAATGAATTTAATTCAACACCATATGAGGGAAGATCAAAGTATAAAAAATATCTACATGGGTAATATAAGTAAATATCTTTCATTTGAGGTAGGATATCATTTTTTTCTTAAAATATCTCTTTGGAATGGTGTAATTTGTTTTGGTAAAAAAGTGAAATTAATCCAACAATTTATCATCTATATGAAATATCAGAGAAGGTGGTATCATTGGATTACTGAGTATCCTTAACACCAAGATTATCTTGGGTTTAAGATGTGTTTAATGTTTATATACAACGGATATATATATAAAATTAATTTTCAAAATGTGGGCCCCAATTAGTATAATAGGAAGAGAATCTTTCTTTTGATGAAAACCCAATTCAGATTCTAGATCATAGAGAAAAGATGTTGTGAAAGAAAGTAACTTATACAATTAAATTTATATAGAATAATCATATTATTTAATATTTAGCATTGGAACTTAAATAATCAATTAATTTAATGTATCTCTATCTATTTAACAATGAGTCAAAATTACGTATCCACAATTTATTTAAAGGGAGAGAATGATGAAACTTTGATATTTTTACTAATAAATCAATTTTATGTTTTAATAACATTCATTTAAATTATATGGTTTCATATTAATATTTAGTATTATAAAAAATTAGAAATAAATTTAATTAGTTATGAAACATGAATATGATTTTTCATTTAAAAAATAAATAGTTCTTATTCTTAAAAAATTTTATTCCCTATACATTATAGTTTTATTTAAAAGTAAAATTTAAAAAAATGTGAATTTTATTTTATAAATAGAATTAATTTTTAGTTTCATAATGTCAAAATAATATTTTGGTAATTTTTTGGATTTTTCTTATCAAGTTTATTTTTTGGTGAATATTTAAAAAATATAGTTTTATGAATAAAATATCTTTTATGACATCATCATGATATAAATATGGCATAAAATTTTATAAAAATATTTAAAAATCCTCTTAAATAATGATATAATCATAATTCCATCAAAATATTATGAATTTAATATAAATTAACTTTTATGTCAATAAAAATTTTAAAACATTTATTTGTGCTGATATAGTACTTACCCAGCATTAGAAAAGTGAGATTGATGTCTCTAAGATTGTGTTTATGGGGGTATAAGTCATTTATCAACCATAAGAGATAAAATTAGAGACATATATATATATATATTCTTAAATTTTAGAATTATATAAAAATTTAATTACCTTGATGCATACACAAATATTATGCAAGGTAAGAAAAGTCAATATTATTATCTTAAAAATGTTATAATGATACAAACGAGAATAAATAGTTTTATGGATGGATTTATATGGTTATACTAATTAATAATAAAATATATTTATGTTACTAATTTATTTTTAATATTAAATTATAATATAATTATCAAAATGCTTATGGAGGGTTGATGCATCACTTTTTAAAGAAGAAGAAAAGTAAAATATATGGTTTGAAAAATATTTAAAATGATATTTTTTGGATTTATTATCGGATTTCATGATATTTAAGGATAAAAATGTTAGTGAATATATTATTTAAATGTTTAAATTCCATATCCATATTAATCTAGAAATTTTTAAAGTCAATTTATGAGAAGAACACTCCAAATGACATTAATGGGTATTTAATGTTAAATAATAATTTATAAATTGACAAAAACATTAAGTATTGTATTTAATTAATTGTAACGGTTTATGGTTTAAAAAACCATATATAGATTCCTCCTTAACATTCAGTTTTGACCAATTCTATCTGTGTTATATTATTTTTTTATTCGGTCACATGGTAATTTTTATCATATGGTCGTTAGGTTCATTTTTAGGTTAGGTTTTTTGATAAATTAGTCATTTGGTTATTTTTTTATTTGTCCATTTGGACATTTTTCAACTTGTTCTTTGTCCATTTTTCCATTTGGCCAATAATGCAATTTTAGAGAATTAGGTCATTTGGTCCAATTTGGAAAATTAGGCCATTTATTTCAATTAGTCTAATTGGGGCATGTAATCCATTTAGTCCAATTAGGGAATTTTTTTATTTAGGCCCATTAGTCAAAATAGTCCATTTATGCCAATTCAGACATTTTGGCAACTTTGCGGTATAGTCCATTTATTTGGATAATTTATGCCATATAGGCTGATTATTCAAATTTTGGCCTATTAAAGCTAATTCATGCTAGTTATGAATAATTTAGGACATTTATTCCAATTATTCTATTTAGGTTAACTAGGAGAATTAGGGAATTTACAACAATAAGGATAATTTTTCTATTTTGGAAATTTTGGAAATTTTGGACAATTAGTCCAATCATAAAAAATAGTCCATTTTGACAATTAGCACAATTATAAAAAATAGTTCATTTTTTCCATTTTTTCCATTTTTTCCATTTGGACATTATGATATTATTCCAATTGGTCATTAGAGAATTATTCAAATTTTCCATTATGAAAATTGTAAATTAATTCATTAGGTCACTATTCCATTATACCAATTGGCCATTGGTTTATTAGGCCATTAGGCCAATTGTGCAGTTACTCCATTTGGACAATGGTACAATAACACATTAGTCCACTTCAATATTAGGTCTTTATGACAATTTGAAAATTGTTTAATTGTCCATTAGGCCATTAATCCAATTGTCCATTTGGTTATTAGGACAATTTTTTATTTGTTCATTAGTCTTGTTGGCCATTAGTCCATTAGTTCAATTAGCCTATTTCAAAATTAGTATATTTGAAAAATGGATATTAGGTTGTTAGGCCATTAGTACCATAGTTCAATAGGCCATTAGGTCTTTAGGAAAACTTTACGATATTCCAGTTAGGTCACCAGGCTACCTGGCCATTTGGCCATTAGGCCAATCGGTCATTTGGGAATTAGAGAATCTGGCCAATTTGTCAATTAGTCCATTATTCCAATTAGAACATTATGACATTTTTTTCAATAAGTCATTAGGCAATTAGGCCAATAGGCCATTGCGTCATTATGCTAATCAACCATTTGTCCATTAGGTCATTAGGTCATTAGGCCAATTAGGATAATTTGACCATTAATGTCATTAATCCCATTTAGGACAATTATACCAATAATTACATTTATGTAATTTAGTCTATTTAGGGAAATTGGGTCGTTTGAGATAACATTACAATTATTCCATTAGTTCAATAGGATAATTGTACATTATAAAATTAGGCCATTAGGCCACTTGGTCCTCAGTCCATTATCCCATTAGGCCATTAGTATGTTAGGCTATTATGCCATTAGGCCATTATGTCATTAGGCCATTAATACATTAGTCAATTATTACATTATTCCATTAGTCCATTAGGCCATTAGTCCATTAGTGTAATTGGATAATTAGTTCATTATGCCAATTGGTCATGAGGCCATTAGTCCATTTTGACAATTATCCAATTAGGCCATTAAGCTATTAAGTCAATTGGCTAATTAGGTCAATGGGCCATTAAAACAATTTTCAAATTTTCCAGTAGGCCATTAGTACATTAGGAAACTAGGATAATTGGCCATTAGTCCCTTACGACATTAGTAAAATTGTTCAAAATGGGCATTTAGCCGATTGGACATTCGGATATTAGTCCAATTGGCCAATTTTCCATTAAGTGATTAGGATAGCTGGCCATTATTCCATTAAGTCAATTGGCCAATTAGACCATTATTCCAATTTTCCATTATTCCATTTATCTGTTTTTTCATTTGGCCATTTGGACAACTGTCCATTTGGCTATTAGGCCAATTATCTAATTATCCATTAGACCAATTAGGACAATTGTCCAATATGTCATTAGGCTATTAGGCTATTAGATCAATTGGCCAATTTGTCCATTAGGTCAATTAAAAATTATGTCGTTAGGGTAATTGTACACCAATCCAATTTTCATTTTTTTCATTAGGCCATTAGGAAGATTTCCCAATTTGGAAATTCTTCCATTCGTCCAATTAGTGAATTTTTTATTAGGTCATTGGGCCATTAAGCCAATTGTTCATTTGGCCATTAGGTCCATTGTCCAATGTTCCATTAGGAAAAATGGGCCAATTGGACATTATCCCATCATTTCATTAGGTTAATTGTCCTATTATGTCACTACTCCATTAATCTATTAGGAATATCGGCCATTATGCCATTAGGCCATAAGGAAAATAGGCTAATTATACCATTTCAGTCATTTAGGTCATTTATTCCTTTACCCCATTTGGCCATTAGGCCATTAGGGAAATTTCCCATTTAGTCCATTAGGATAATTGGCCATTACGTCATTATGCCAATTGGCCAATTGGGAATTACGATATTAAGCCATTATGACATTTGAAAGGTGTGTTTCTAGCCTTATATTAATGTTATTAATGATAATAAAACTTAAATTTCATAATTAAAATCTAAAAAAGTAACAAAATGAATCTAGATATTATTTTTATTCATAATAATGTACTGAGAGGTTCTCATGCTCGATAATTGTAGTGTTCCCCAATGTGTGAAAATATGTCATTTGATCTTTTTTTTGTTTTTTTCCTAACACATCCTAAGAAAAAAAATTCAATACATTTAATAAAAATTATATTTTCTTTGAAAACTATTAAAGATTAGGAATACCTTATACTCATCACCCTTTTAATATATGATCATTTCATAATATTGTGTTGTTGGGCCATCGGGGAATATTTGTACACTCTAAATCATAACCAAATATACTATTCCAACCAACATATAAATCATTATTATATAATAAATATAATTCCCCAACATCCTTCAATCCTGAAAACATAGAAGCTTCACCATTTTGGAAGTTAAACCGATGTTGGAAAAATATTTAATTCATATAAATACAACAATAATATAGATATAAATTCAATAAATTTTCATACCCATACGTGTACCCATGATTTCTCATTTTTTTCATTATCGATATGATTCCATGAGATTGGTTACACTAGAATGATATCATTGTACTTGGATATAGTTCACATGAAACTTCTACATAGACTATAATTTTCACCTATCATTTAATTATCCTCATTGAAATTCAAAATTATTTAATTTTGGTTATTTTAGGCTTCACGCATATGGGTGAACCCGTGTCTCCTACTAGAATATCTTGCTGAATAAGATCTTAAGAAAAAATAATTAAGTCACTTTACAATAGGGAAAAAATGATGTGATAAAATTTGACACACTTTTGATAAATAAAACTTGATTCAAGCTACTCCATAGGCTCTAATGGATCTTTGGCCTTTCCCAAATATGTATCCTTTAATGGAAATTTCTATTCTAATACATGCACTGGGTGATCTGCGTGCACTATAGTGGAAGATGAAGGAATAGAAACATCTGATCCTTGATGGATGGTATGAAATGGAGGTTGCGTAGACATGGAAGGACATGGGTTGTAGGATTGGGGATATATCAACGGATGTGGATATGGTAAAGGTGGGAACACCCCTAGAGTTTGTATAGACATGGTATGGGAATACGAGGCTTAATGAGATGAGGATAGAAGCATGGGTGGGAACATCCTTGGAGGCTCAAGCAGAAGTTGGGAAGGTATTGTTGATGGGGTGTCCATTGGTGGGTTAGGGTGGCAATGGGTAAGGTTGGTGCTCCGTCTAGCTCTAGGATATCCCCAACGTGGACCCAAACTTGTAGATTGAGTATGATTCAACTGTGTTTCAACTATATATCCCTAAAAAATTTATAGAGAATAATAACATGACAATATATGTAATCTTGAAGAAAAATATTACATTTTTATACTCATTAAAGGAACTAGAGGAGGAAACCTGATCTCATGTATCCATCAATCATTATCAAATAAACAATTAATTTTAACTTATTAAATATCTTTCCAAATCTTCATAGGAATGTAATGTACAATTTTTTAAATTGTTTTAAAAAAGAAACCAGACAACTTGGAGGTCAATGAAATCATAAAAAATGGCATAACATGTCTTAGAAACCATAATTTGAAACCAAGTTATGATTTTTTTAAACCCCATTTTAAACGTATTTTTATGAATTGAAATAAATATAAATAAATTTAATGAAAACAAACAACACTAAAACAAACATATCATTCCCAACTGAGACTAAATTAAAAAAAATATAGTAGTATCAACTTGAGAAACTCTTATCACGTTAAACTGAATAAACTATAGACATCAAACATACAGACCAAGATTACCATATAACCAGTAGCTAGATCAGTTGGCCACATGGCCTCAATCATGTCTCCTATAATGAGAAAGGCTGCTAAATAGAAGAATCGGTCTTGGGAGGTGATATTAGGGAGACTATACCCTCTTATTAGATATGAAAAGTGGTATTATCAGGTAATAAAAAACAGATGATGGAAAAAGTAGTAAATAAAGAAATAAGAAGCAGGGAAAGAAAAATAATACCAATTTGATGAAAGTGTCCATTGCCAGTTTACAGAAAAAAAATAAATGCATGTAATAGTGATGAAACGAAATTAAAAATAGTAAAAATTCATCATGATTTACAATTCAAAAAAATAAAACTCTCAAATAATGAAAATATTTAAAAAATCTCTCTAAGGAAATATCCATGGCTATCTTGATCTCCAGATTAATCGTTTTCTCTTTACTCCCATGTACATGCAGCATAGAAAAAGAAACCAACCAGGGTCCACATTCCAATGAATAAAAGTGTCTATGCAGGTACCCTAGTGAAATGGTAGCATGAGCTGGATGTGAGAGATAAATATCAGTAGTTCATAACCCACAATGTTTATCCCAGTACATATAGTTAAATATAAAACATGAAATGTTTTGGCATAGAGAAATAATTTACGAAAATTAATAAATACACAACTACACATCCAGGTTCCCAAGGGACACTTTATGATTATAACTTCTTTCTCTCATAACTGAAATAAAATATTAATCAAGTCACTATATTTATATTTATAGTATCATTATATATATATAGATATATTTTGGGATGCATCGGGATGTAACTCTCATATATCCAATTCCAGGGGAAGATCCCACGGTCTACCCCCTAACCTAACTCCAAGAGAGGTGTATATAGAAATGTGTTGTGAAGGACCGGAGTGTAATTTGTGAACATCTAATTATAGGGTAAGATACCATGGTCTATCCCTAAACCCAACGCCATGATCTCTCAGGGTCTCTTGGCATTCACATGTTGTAAGGACAGGGGCATAACTCCATACATCCATCAACAAGGTGTCTATCAAGGTCAATCCCCTTGCCTAGCTGGAAAGATATCACAATATCCCCCCAAGGGATCTCATAGTTCCTTGGATCCACATGTTTTATGGACCAAGACATAACTCTATACATCCATCACTAGGGGATCTCTCACATTCTATCCCCTATCCCAGTTAGAAAGCTCCCATAATATTTCCTTCCAAGGGCTCACATGGTCCCTTGTAACCACAAGCCTATATGGATTTATCATTTATAATATATAATGAATTAGGAATTAACCTCTCATGCATCCCATTAAACATCTTAATTCCCATATAAGCATCCATTTTGACATTTATACTTAAGGAAATACATCTTGATCATTTCAATCAAAACATTAACATAGGCTTGATCCCATTCAATTCAACACATGTGGAAAAGGCCTATGATGCATGTCATTAGATATATTCAATTCTATATCAAGGAATACATTTAATTTAAACCATTTAACATAAGGAGATAAATTCATTATTACTAAACCATTTATTCATGGAATCCCATTTAGTTTGAGTCATCCTACTCAACGTCATCTCACTCAGTTTTCTGAAACATGGACATTTGATTAAAGGTTCAAGTGCCAAATGAAGGAATCTTGTTCATTACCATTAAAGGATTCTACCATCTTGCATAATCCATTTTAACCATTACATTTACCATAATCAAAACATTATATTATTCATAACATGGAAATTCCCCCTACAAACCAATGGGACATTTTCAAGGAATTGGTTATGGAAACAACTCAATTACCAACTTGGGTAATTAAAATTAAAAGTGGAGAAAACACCCATGAGGTGTCTTGGGTTCATTGAAACACTCATGAGATATGATCCACTTCATTTACAAGACAAGACATGATATTCCCTTACAAGGTACATTTGTTATGTGAGAATTTATAATTAAAAAGGTGAAACCCATTTCACAAATTCAATGAAGGCCATGTCTCAACATGCTATTTACCAAACCATAACATTAAGTAATAAACAATTAACCATGTCAATAAGGTAATAATGCATTAAAATTTTAATAACTATTTTTAGCTTGATGACAGTATAGCTCTGCTGGAGGGGTTTTATTATAAAATTAAGAAATTTCTTATCAAACAATCATTTATCACATTTAACACTTCATTCATGAAAAAAAATCAAATATCATTAAATATAAATACCTTACTACATTATTTAAAATCTAGGAAAGGTGAATTAAATAATTAATTAATTCATTCATTAAATAAAGTGAAAATAATTGGACCCTACCTCATTAAGTAGACCAATGATAAGAGATACACTTTGGAACCTGATAGTTTTACTAAATATCACTCAATACTTCTGCACACTTACACATACATACATTCATATATATATATATATATATATCATTTAACAAAATTCATATATTCTCCCCGCCAAGAGGGAATAAATACATGGAAGATATATATAATTATATATATAAATACCTATATATATGAGCTCATGTCTTCAAAGAGTAACCAAACCCTCTACAGATTATCCGAGGTGCCCAAATTCACCTAAAGGACCTAAGTAAACTGAGTAAAACAAAAAAATGGTAAGAAAAACTTACCTTGGATGGTTTTATTGGATTTAATTGACCCAAAAGACATCGTCTTCATCTTTGAACATCAAAACTAAAATAAAGGGGTGCCAAGAGAGGCACTACATTTCATAACATCAGAAAAAAATAGATTACCCCTTGTCCTAGGGTTTAGCCTCATCTCACAGGCTGATGAAGAGGACAGAAAATCTGGGGAAGGTAAGGAAGAGGGACTGAAGACCTTACCTAGAATATTCCAAGGGAAATTTCTAAGAAATATGGTTGGAATTCAAAGAATCACGGAGAGTGAGATCAGGGTTACACGCGAGTCAAGGGATAAGGAAGGGGGTGTTGTGTCACACAAATATAAGGGGAGATAGGTGTGTAAGGGTTTTCATTTTTATTTTATTTTATTTTAATTAAAATAATTCACTTTTTAAAACAAGGTTTCTCATATGAAATGGGCGACATGGTTTAAAAATCATGTACCAACCATCCTACCTCTACTAGACACCTAGAGCATCCTGCACAGTTTTTCCTACATAGTTAGCCTAACCATGCACAAACCATACGGTGAATATTGTTGAAGTATTGTAAAATTCCACTAAACATGTGGTATAGGTGCAATATTTTGAACACTTTGTGTATCCCATGTGAATTGCCTCTTTTCACTTGCTATAAGCCACATGGTTTCCTGTTGGGGGCGCATGGATTCAGAAAAAATGTGTGCCCCCTAAAGCCTTCCAAAACCATGATTTTCAAGGTTTTACACTCCAAAAAATTCTTAAGACACTTGAGAAACTTATCTGGCCTTCAAAAAAGTCCTAAAACATCACTTTGTAGGGTCAAAACTCTGAAAATTATGTTCTGATGATCAGTTTTAAAAATGTTCCACCCAGTCAACAAAAAAGATCCAATTTCCTTGTATTTTCGTCTGGTTCCAAAGAAGAATTGTTACAACCATCCCACCTTAGAAATTATCTTCCATGAGAAGCCTTCAAGAATCATGGAAACATCACTTGACCGATAAGGGATATTGAGTTTAATTCAGACGATTGTGTTTCATTTTTAAATTCCCAATGAACCTCCGATAATTGATTAAACATATGTCACCTAATCCATTTAAACCTGATCCAATGCTCTTTTTCCCTTTGAAACATTGAAATAGAACCTAAATGAGTTGGTTTATCCATATACATGATCATGTCATCTTGTCATTAAATATTTTTACAAACATACTTCCCACCTTAGTATTTATCATTATAAAGATGAAATTTTAGTTCATGACATCCCCGCCATTGGAATTGTTTTTCAAATCGTGCCCTGAAGCATTTTAACGAATATCCTATTGTGATTTTAATGTGATAAAACCATTGATTCCATATTTAGATCAAATACCAAGTCAAGATTTATTTTCGTGAAAATACCTATCTGAATCATAAAAAACTCATCTCCACCTGACGATGTTCCAGAGATGGTCATTCACTGACTGTACACTTTGGAAGGTGGGATAACAAGTCGATCCACTCCAACTGACTTACCATTCTGAAAACACAAGACTTAAATAGTCATGATATTTCAATAGAACTGTAATTACTTCCTCCAAGGAACCTTGAATTTATAATGAGTGTGCCCACCGAATTCTAAACCCTACTTTTGTTGATGTCCTGAGATCAAACCACCAGCTAAACATTTAAACCATCATGCCTCGACACAACCAAGGGGTAATACAGACCCATCCCACTGGCGTCGTTGCCCTTTAAACACACCTCTGAGCATGACTACAAGTACAGGATAACCTCAAATTCATTAAAATGGTTCCCAGGAGTCTATTCCTAGGTATTCCACACCCCAAGACTCTAAGTGAAGAATTGGATCAAATCCACAACATCTACATTATATATTTGACTAAGCCCAGAGTGGAATATGCCCGGTGGCCATGTTAAAAGAAAAGATTTGTGTCCAAGAGTTCATACAAGTTGTTCCTACTTGGGATCACAGGAACTAATCAAAACCCCCATTCCTTGATATTAGGAATGATTTATAATTTAACACTGAAAAAAAACCATTGAAACAATGCCAACATATTTTAAACTTTAGCACAACATAAAACATAATCTCCCTTACTGCATCTAGGATAAAGTCAAGATAAGTTACATGATCTTTGATTAAGAGAATAAAGTAAGTTTATATTTAAATATTCCCACTCAACCGCACACAACTAATAGAAATAAGAAGATTCAAACCATAACTGGTCTACATCAAGGAAGAAGCTCAGCTTCACCAGCCGAAGCGTCATTACAACTGATCACCAGTACTTATCTACTTAGGATTTTCCAGGAATCCAAATTCCATACAAGACCAAAATGTTTTCTCAAAGTTTGGATACAACCGACAACATTCATGTCATTTTTCTGAGAAATAACTGACACACTTTTAAAATTTCAAACCAAAATGGCATTCAAGAAAACCCGACAATTTCTAAATTTTATTCTTGAGTTTTATTCCTTATACTTGGAAGGGAACATTTAATTGAAACGGACACAATTATCCCCACTTCAAGAGTGTCCTAGATATTAAAAGAAGAGATAAAATAGTAGCTCACAGGAATTCATGAACAGAAATACCATAAATGAACGTGTGATGATCCTCCGAACCAGGATCACAATGTCAAAGAATACATGAAATCCATATTAATGAGTCTGGAATGTCAAAATACCCATGTCACTTAGAAACTCCATCCTGATCATTTGGGCGAACATGATTCCTTATTTCTCAAGTCACTATACTTGGAGATGACGCAAAAATGTACTCAAAAATACAAGAGAATCATTCCAAAGTCAGGTTTCCCCATACAACCATTATCCTTGATGATGGAAAACCAATTTTTCCATCATTGAGGAAAAGAAAGGGTGAAATTACCAATGAAGAAACTGAAAATTCCAATGGAATATATAACCATATGAAAATTGAGCAGTAACTGATGATCAAGCCCATATCAAGGGCCAAAGATACAAGTACCACCCATCTAAACAAGGGTTTTATTTAAAAACAATAACTCATATGAGGTACAACAACACCCAAATGACATAAAATGTCTAAATATCATAAGAATGGTATGGAATTATTGTTATAATGGTGATAAATATCATAGGGTATCCATTTATAAAATCACAAAAGTTGACCCTCTTAGTAAAACATACAAAATAACAGTCACTTATTTCAAGATCTAATCATATAAGACATTGTGAAAAGTAATAGAATGCCTACGGAGAAAACTCATGCTTTTATTCAAAGGCGAATCAAATTGAAACTTTAACTACACTTACAAGAGGGTTTTAAATAGAGTTCACCACTAAAGGTTCCATTTCTAATCCCATTATATTTAACTACATTTAATATTTAATCATCTAAATTTCTAATCCAAACACCGGGTACCATTTTTTAAGACACAACATAATGTACTTGATTTTAACTAATGACCCAATGGAAAAACATGAATGTTCCATAAAACTACCTTTCAAAAAATTTAACATTTACTAACATCCCATCATAAATTTGGAAATTTATCATCTAAATTCCTTTTTAAATGATATAGAGACCTAAAGGGGTCCCATTGAGCCAACCTGGGTTATCTAGAAAGCAACCCCATAGCAGTTTCTTAACTTTTAAACTTTCCAACACCAATATTGGGACATATTATAAGTTACATGTTCGAACTAACCTACTGGGGTTCAGTTGTACATTTTATAAGGTAACCAATTTCATTGTAGATTAAAAATGAAACAGATTTCACATTTATATTCACTTCACAATATATCATGCACATAAACAATGTTCCAAGCATAAGGGTGGCCACATACCAACCTGTACAGCATCCATACACTTTACAGTTTTGAATTTGGCTCCCTTTATTTAAAACTAATTCACTTTAGTATTTTAACATAGCAGCGTTCACAGTTTAACTAGGGTCTCCAAAATGCATACATATATAAGATCGAGATGGTTTGAGAATAAGGGTTATCATTCCCTAGTTATAAGGCATCAATACACCTTATAATAAATAATGGGTTCCCATTCATTCACAACCCATATATTTCCAGCCCATGCATCTATTTATGTATATCAAAACAAAACTATCTTGTCATTTCTAGTAGTAAACAAAAATTCATTCAAAGAAGCATAGAATCCTAATACATTGAAAACATGATAGTAAACGTGAAGCATGAGAATAGGAGAGTATGCTAAATATATCACTGAAACATGCTATCTAAATAGGAATTCTAAGAAATACAAGGAATAGAAAATAAATAATAGGCATTCTATAAATGAAACTACATGGCATTGCACATGAATCACATGTTAATCCCCAAGTTCCAATAATGATGCATGAAATTATTATTCCTTTCTAAACCATCCCAGGGTAAAAATACCATAAAATGATAAATCAATAAGAAGTTGAAATTGCATCAGTTACTCAAGGTGGAACCATATCAACTATAACATCAAACATCAAGATTAACAATTCCCAGCCATGACCACTTGGTCATTTCCCGTATGTGGGGTGATCAGTCCCAAGAAAATCTATTGACCAATCCCCCACACAATCCTAATATCCTATCTACTAGCCTAAAATAGTAATAAAAAAGAAACATTTAACCTCTAATAGCACTTTATAATGGCCCATCCCGTTTTACCATCAAACCTATATCCAGACTGAGGGGTCACATGGCCTCAAGCGCATCTCCCCATATGCCAGATGACGTCGAATAGAAGACAAGGTCTCAAGAGATGATAATGGGGGGAATATGTCGTCTTATTAGAAATGAACAAAGTTATTATCAGGTAATAAACAACAGAATTTAGCAGAAGTAGTAAATAAATAAAGATGAATTAGGGGAAGACAAATAATAACAATGTGATTATTTCTTAGTTCATTGAAACATGTGTTCTAGTTTAAGAATCACTACTTCTAGGGGTTTTCCGTTGGATTTATTCATGGAACTGTAAATATCCAACAGTTCTTTATCCAAAAGGGACCTACTTTCCAAAGGCTATCTTTTGTTAAGTTTTAACTTTTCGATACATAATAACATCCATTGGCTGAGAGGATGGGAGTTCGAACTTATCACACCCTTTTGGGGGGAATTATTTTCTACTCTCTGACACTATTTATAAACATAATAAATTTTCTTGAATACTTATTAATTCATAGAGTATAAAATATGTTTATGTTTGAATTTTCAATCACTTATTAACATATGTGAAATTTATAATCAGTTGTATGTATTCGAGGTCCTTCATCAATGGAGATATCTATATGTATTCTAGGTTCTCTATCAATGGTATCCTCTCATATAGTATTTATAATATATTTTAATCATCATTATGATGATACTGGCTTTTAATCCACTCAGTGGGGCACTCTAGAATTTATTTTCATCTAGGGAGATGAAGGTTTGTTTTGATATTGGGATCGTACCCGTAAAATGCACTACTAATGTGTCCCTGTCAAAGGAATCGAAACCCTCGTAATTCGATGCCACTTAATGGGAAACATCATACCTTTTAAGGTAATGTGATAAGGTCCTAAACATACAGTTTAATGTCAAGTTATAAATAAATCTAAGTGAAAGGTTCTTAGTCAATGTTTGGGGTGGAATTTATTTTTAAGCAGCCCAATGAACTCAGAAAGAATATGGGTTTCCATGTAATATTAGACCCTTTTGAGAATATCACCAAGGAAGATCATGGTTGTTTTGAAGTTTTGGTTGTGAACCTCAAGGAGGCTTCCTACTTATCCCATTTGGATGGGAATCAAATCCCACGTAGTTCGATGAGTCTCATAAGAGAGTATAGTTCTTTCAGAGAAGTGGGTATGGGCTTACTTCCTAAAAAGGATGCATTGGTGATTTGGGGTTTAATTTTGGGCTTACTCCAAAGGAAAATGTATAGATTAAGGGAATTATGTTTGGATTCATGAAGATGATAACCAATGAGCTTGAGCCCTGATGAAGGCTTCCTATGTATCCCAATTATAGTGGGAATTAGAGTTCCCATAGTTCATTCCCTAGGGGTGTTTGTGGAAATTTTGTAATCATCTTGAATCTTTATGCCCACGTGAGTCATTCTCAACGTTAGAAACAAGAGGATGTGAAATATTCAACAAACGCACCCACAATTTTCCTCCCCTATTTGTATAAGAGGGTGTGCCTATGGCAGAAATTGTGGAGAGGGTGAGGAGACCAGGGAATAGGGGGAGGTGACAAGCCTTCCCTCTATTCACTTTACATTGTAAAAGGGACCAATGTATGGAAGTAGTGAAGGTAAAGGATGTAGAGAGGAGCAAGACTACAACCTCCAACTTGAAAGGTTAGGGGCTTACACCAGGATGGCTTCCCAAAAAAATTTCCATGTTCCCTACCATGGACCTGAGGTTTTAGGTCTTAGAGACGAGAAGGGGAGGTCAAAACCCAAACCCTAATACTCCAAACTAGGATCTTCCAAACATTGTTCCTAAGAGAAAGTTCCATGTTACTTAGGATATACAAACCCACAAGAAATCCTGGAATCCTAACCCCATTGTGAGAAAAATGTGGGAAACCTATGACTACAGATATACAAACCCAAATACGAGACACACTGATGTTCATTTCCTAGAGGTTTGATAAGTCAGGAGGTTTTGGTGGAGGTATCAACATAATCCCTTTTAGACATGGGAGACAATGAAGAATATGCCTTACCATTAATGGCTTTGAGGACGGCTTGATGGCTTGTAGACTGAAGAGGGTAGGTGAATCAATGTGGGGTACCCAAGAAGATACTGGCACACAAGTATGGGCATCAAAGTAGGCTTGGGATACCTGATGTTCACTTAATTGATTAAAAACATGGATATTAATACTTGGGGTGAGACATGACTGAAGCCTTAAAGAGTATTCATAGGTATTCCCAGAAGTGGTGCGCTCATGTTACTGTGAGAGGAATAGGTGGCACATAAGTGTTTCTGATTTAGGTCGGTTGGGCGCTATAGGCGCACAAGTTTTATGGATTTCAAACACTAAAAAGACTTAAGTCCTATTATCATCCTTCAATTCCTCCACTTTAGGTGTTAAATAACTACCTAGAAAGTTTTGGAAGACTTGGGTGAAGCACTAGGGTGACCAGAGCAGCAATTAGGCTTCAGGGAAATTTATCTGTAAAAATGAAGGCCCCAAGGGTCTCTTTATAGGAAAAATATGACCTTGTGAGAAATGAAATTGGGAGTTCAAGTGGCTTGCGTGCTAGATTGGGGTGTGCATGGACCTTGCACGCCAGATTGTGGCATGCAAGAACCTTGCGTGCGAATGTTGTTTTGGATAGACTAAGTCGATTCAATGTTCAATACTTTTCAAATCTTGATTTTCTTCATGTGTTTTCTCCTCTTTTTTTAAGGTATTTCCCATTTTCATTTTTTAAACTCTATTATGGAGAAAAGATTCAAAAAAATCCCCCCCCCCCCTCATAATTGGATCTGGAATGAAAAGGGGATCCAATACTAAGGTAATGTAATGAATAAGAAAAAAGAGGGGATTGTGGCATGAAAGCTGTAGCGCGAAAGGTAAATAGGGTTCACAAGTAGTAGCACACAAGATTTTGGCATGAAATGTGACTCTCATCACTTATATATATCGGCTTCACATTCACAAAAAAAAATTTGACTTCCCAACATCCAGCTCTCGGTGCAAAATTCCTTTCATTATGATGCTCTTATTTAGTCGTCCTTCTTCTGTATGTTTTTCATTTACATGTCAGCAATAGGGTGCCACACTTGTGAGTTATTTTATACTTGCGTGCCAAGTTCATACTTGCATGCCTTAATGCTTAAATTTTACCCAATTAATTTGTTAAAACATTAAAAATTAACTTACATTAAAGTTGATTTTTGACCTCTTATACAGGTATAATGGATCCCAAAAGAATTGGAACCACAAATTAATTATCCAATAAGAGGATTAATGACATGATGAACATTTTTGATCATGACTATTTTGATGTATGTGACACCATACTCGACATGGAAAACTATATGAATAAATATCACTTCGATTTTCCCCAGGGCACCTTTTTCCTTTTGATAGTTACGGTCAACTACATGACGTCAATATTCCAGAGCCGAAGTACTATTTTCCACTTTCCTAGTTTTAAGAGTATTCCAACTTCTCATCTATATATGTTTTTTTGGGGGATCATATGCTAATGATGGGATATAAGATAAGGATCATACCATCCATACCAGCCTATGTGATCCAGAATTGAAAGAACACACACCCGAGCTATAGGCACACTGTTATTCATCAATCTTTCGATATTCTCAAACAAACCAATCCAAAGGTTGGAAGAAATGTTCATATTTCCTCCCAAGAGGGGGTGTAAAACCTGCCTGGATGTGAGAATATTGGGTGCGCAAGACATGTACAGAATTTATAGATAACTTAAAAGTTGTTGGGATTTATCAGTCTATATCGGTTGGAAAAACCTATGTGTATAGGAATGACGATTTTGTGTCAGAGTTACTAAGCTGATGGAGTCCAGAAACTAACTCCTTTCATTTAACACATGGAAAAGTAGTCATCGGTTTGTGGTATATCTAAAATATCTATGGAGCTTCAATCCATAGAGATATATAAAATGAGTTTACCCCGCCCCCCCAAGGTGACATTTAATGACTCATAGAAGACACCAACCTTGGTTTTTGAGTTGATGAAAATATTTTATAAACTCAAGAATGCAACCACCACAAAGTCCAACATAAGAAGGGATATTCATCCATAGGAGTGAATGGAAATAGTCTCGGTAAATAATAATGAAAAAAGTTCTTACCAGAACTCATCTGACCCACTTTCCAATGGAAGAGAAGATAGGTACACCAGAAACATTATATAAAACACGAGAGAAAAGAGATTTTGACAAGTGAGGATGTGAATTCAATTCCAAAATTCCTATAAAAAAATTTCTAGTGGGTTTCCTAGACATTTTTATCATCATGTATTTATTAATATTATGAGATTCCCAAGGAGGCATGAGGCCAGAACATTTTTTTATCGCGGTCAAGCTGGATGAGAGAAGGATGATAGGGTTAGACAGTCCTATTTTGGAAAATATTCATAGGATCATACTGCATATTTACTGAGGGAATTATAATTTTAGAATAGTAGGACCATTCAAGTTGTTAAATGGGTGGATCACCACTCATTTCAAAACTTATGCTGTGTAAAGTGGGGTATAGGTATTTGGAAGTTTTTTTCAGCTATCCATTCAGGTTCTGTCTAGTATTTTACCTTTTCCTATGAACGCTTATGATATCAAGTCCAGGTTGAGTATGTATAAGGAATTTCATCTTTTCCCATATGGGAATATGCCTATGGGGTGATTCATTGATGATGGGATAACCAGTTTAGAGCTAAGGGAATAAAATTTAGCTTGTAGAGATGGCTTATTGACCACCAAGATTGATGGAGAAATCAAATGGGAAGCCTATGATCCTTATAGATTGGGCTTCAATTTAAATGTCTAAAACAAATTAATGTATCACCCTTATGGATTTATGATTAGAGAAACATCTGATGGTTTCCCAACAACTATGATTGCTGACATCTGTGGATAAGACTTGGGAAGTATTTAATTTATCTATTGTTGATGCAATTAGAAGATAGATTGTCTGGTATGCTGAAAACTAGGTCGCATCGTACCCTAAAGGGGTATTAAAACATAATGTCCCTCGAGTAGGGATAAAGAGATATAGTAGGAAAGAACCCCTTTTTTGGAAGGTAATTCTTTATCGTCAGGGGCTGACTCATTAGAGTAAGATGTTGGAGGTGATGAGGCTCCAAATTCACTAAATATACCTCATGCAAGATATAATCCACCAATTAGAATTAAAAGAGACACCCCATAAATCGCTACTGAGGTTGTACCGAGCCGATCTGGTCACCATCATTCTGAAGAGTGACATGTCCCATTTTCTCATCCCCCATATGTGATTGTGGGAATTGGGAAGAAACATAAATCCAAGACTGTAGGATCCTCTTTACAATCCTTTGGTATGCATTCTGAATATATATGACTAGAGGCTATTCATACATGGCAATGTTTACATTGTGATGCTGAAAACACATGGATAGATCTATGGGGTGGTTTGAGTATTCCAATAATATGGTATCTATGGCCCCCTTTTGATATTCCATTTAAGAACAATTATAATGATGTGAGAACTTTCATCCATGACCTGGAAATGCTCATCTATGCAACTGAAGACTCAATTACAACAACAAAGTGGGTGAAGTAAATTATAGATCTTGGTACCACTGAAGGGATTACTATTTAATTAGATGAATTATGGCATGATTTAGTGGATCATGAATGTGTAAGTTTCTTTTTTCTCCTATTCTCTTATTCATTGAAATTTGAATTTAGTCAAAGAATTATTAGTCAGGGGAAACATCATCTTAACTTGCAGTTGGCTAAATGAAAAATATATTAAATTTCCATCACCATGATATGGCCCTGGTGGCACTACTCTGGGTGCAACTAGATCACCCCATGAATCTTGAGAAATATCTCCAGGACAACAGGCCATGGAGGATGAGATAGAAAGGGAATTGAAGTCTCCAATACCTGTTTTTGGAGAAGATGATGAATTTCCTCCTAATAAAGAAAAGAAAAAAAATATTCACTGAAATAATACCGTGGTTAAAAGTTTTCTTAGTAGTGGTAAGCCTTTCTGATAACAAGAATTTTATCCTTATTCATGAAAAAGTGTTTTAACTTCTTGGAATTGAAAGTCCTTTATCTGTTTCTTCTCTAAAAGAAAATATTCATAAGCATTATGGAACTATGGAGGGTGATTCTAAATAGAAACAAATTCCTTATAAACTAGTGGTTACTAAAGATGGATTGAGGCCAAAGGAAACAAATTCTGTTCCCAGCACTACACATGTTCCTGCTATCAGAAGAGAGGAAACCTTTGGTAAATCAATAGTGCATTATATGAAATTAGATGTGAAGACAAATGACTTCCATATTGTGATACTTTAGGTTCATCACATGCACCATAACATCCTATGACAACTAATCCAGACCCAACAACTATTATTGATAAAGGTGTTTGGGGTCAAAGGTTGTCAGAGGAAGGTTTCAAATCAAACAAACCAAGTGCTCCCATGGGTGAGACTAACCTAGGATATGGGATATTACTAGATGCTACAATGAACCTTGGAATTTATTTTTATGAACTACTAAAACATGTTAATATACCAGATTCTTTAGAAGTTTTTGATTTTCCTTGTATAGAATCAACTTCATATGAGTTTTCAATATTTTTCATATTAATCATCTTATGATTAAATTTCTAACCATGATTGGTTGAAATATGCAGTTCCCTCTATAGAAACTGCTTCTGTGACGATGCCTGAAGGAATCATTGATATTTATGTCAATCCTACCCTTGCGGAGACATTCACTCAGGTGACTCTTGAGACTGAATATCTTCCTAAAATTAATTCTAAGAATCCTGATCAAATCAAATAGATCATTCCCCACCCAGAGAATTTAAACAAAACCATTGAAAATAAGAATATTGGGGAAGAGTATTCTTATGTTGTCAACCTACTATTAGGTAAGAGATACTAATATTGTGATTGTAGTCACATTGTTATCCCTTGAAACTAACCATAACCATAATTTAATTCCCTATATAGGGTTGTCAACTTCAAATGCTGGGTTCGGAGGTGAATCCTCTACATCAGCTCCAACAATATTAGGAGGTGAAACAACCACTATTAAGGAAGGAGAAGAATATGGAACTTATTTAAAATCATTAATCCTATAATATGTCCCTCCTTATGATAGGGATTCTAAATCAAACCCAGAACTGCAAAAGGCCCATCATCCTTCACATAGAACGATATGGAAAAATATATGGAAATTAATATCTTAAATTCCCCTTAAAGAACTTCCTTCAAGAATTCCACAACTATCATCTATGTTTATCACACTGGGATTTGGTGATTTTGAATACCTTGAAATTCATACCGTACTGAAAGATATTATCCAAAATAGGGAGTAAGAGAAGAAGATTCAGCAAGATATGATAAAAACTAAAGTGTTGATCAACATTGAAAAATTCAAAGAAGCCGTTTACCAAGCTTAGGCCAATCATACTGCAATGTTAAAATAACTGAAGTAGAAGATTGAAGAAAAGATTATTCAACAGCTTCATCTTCAACAGGAATTAGATATTATCATAGGGGATCATGACCAGCATCATAAATAAATAGAGGAAGTATAGAAAGATGGTGCAAAATCCATTACAGATGCTAAGGAAGAACATCATCATACTGAATAGAGTGGAGTTGTATAGTTAAACGAACATCAACAGGCAGCTTATGGGGATCAAGAGGTTATTAACCAAATGGGATGTTACGTAGAAAACCTTTTGTGATTTCTGATTGAAGAGAGACTCTATTTTTTTATGCTCCTCTATGAATTTTTTTACTCATAAATGGCAAACATTTCTTCTTCAATCATCTATGTTTTTATTCATTCCGGCTTCTTTTTGTTTACCAAATACAATGGTCCTAGTAAGTGTAGTTTTATATTTAGTAGGGTTATATAGATAACCCCACAAACATTTTATTTTTTGACTTTTTATTTCTCAATATTACCTAAACCATAAAAAATTCACATTTTTTCAGTTGAGACTCAACTTTTTTCCATAGTTCCCTTTCCGGGTTCCCAATCTTGTGAGTACCATGTCTCCTGTTATTGTCATTTTAGATTCATGCATCTTGGAATATAAAGGTCTAGTGTTTAAGGATGAACAACTTTGATCAAAATTTTTGAAATTTGATCCCAAACAAGACTCAGTGGCTAAGAATTACTCTAATATTCTATAAATATTTCTAAGGGGAATATTGGGTCATTATTTTTATGGTCACCAAATCTAAAACTTCTATAAATAGTAAGGAAGTATCTTCCAAGAATGAGGTTACCATTATTGAAAAACCAACTATGGGGGTTGTGTTATGAAAGGATGACTAGGGCATATATTGCATAGCCAAATAGTGGCATCTTTTGACTGAAAGGCCTGTTATGTAGGAAAATATTATACAAGGCCTCTGAGGGCATGTACTACATTGTCAATCAAAAGAGATATTAGGAATTTAACATTTTACTAATGATAGATAACGTCAAATAAGATTTGGGTGACTCAAGACACATTGGGTGTTTTTTCTAAGGGATAATATTTTTAGAATAAAGGGTTACCTATGCCAACATATGTCATGAATAGGAAAACCACTTCTACACAAATTTGGTGTATGAGTAATGGTTCAAATTTCTAAAAAAGGGGAATTTATGATATCAGGATACACAGTTTTAAGTGATGCATTATGGTGAGGACATTGGGTGGCTTTAATTTAAGGTCTTTATCTTTGACCAAAGGTTTGAGACTCTCCCAATTTCTTGATAATTGGTTTGGAAACGTACTACCATGTTTAAGTATAGAAGGGATGAATTGTAAACTATGATTTTGGAATTTCTGGATCTGAATAATGATATGGGAAAAAGAGATAAAAGGCATTAGATGAAGTCTTTTCTGAGAAGGAAGTTACCATTTTTTGACGAACCGGTTATGGGGGTTCTGTTATGTAGGGCTGACTGAGGCATATTATGCAAAGTCAAACAATGGAATCTTTCGACTGAAAGTCCTATTATGTAGGAAACTTATGCTAGGACACTTAAGGGAATATACTTTATAGATAGAGAAAAGAGCTCTTAGGAATTTAATAATTCATTAATAAAATATAAAGGATGTTTATTAAGATTCATATTTTCCAAATCACATATTTTTCTTTATGGGGAAAGGTACATAAATATGGAGAGGGTATTTCTAATCATTATTTACAAAGAATTGGACAAATAAGATTTCTACAAAGGTCTGACCCAAATGTAGGGAGTATGGTGTTTGTAGTTTTAGGTCATACAACTAGGACCAAAAATGTAAATAATAGATGATATGTGGTCAAATGATCCAAGATTATTTCATATTCCATTGAACATATGGAGAGGGAAATTTGTAAACCATGATCATAAAGACTTTTATATAAATAGAAAGGTAATGGGACATATATAATTGGATGACTACTTTAATATACATATTCTTTTATATTATTATCTGTGTTTGAAGGGTACAAAAGAAAATTTAACTAAGAATGATGTTACCAATTTTTTGACAAACCTGTTATGGGGGTTGTAGTATGCAAGTCCAATTTGGGCATGTGCTGCATAGCCAAATAGTGGCATCTTTTGGCTAAAAGCCCCATTATATAGGAAACTTAATCAAGGCCACCTAAGGGCACATACTACATATTTAGGAAAAATATTTTTCAGATATCAAAAACTCTACCACCAAAAACTATAAGAAATATTATGAAGATCAGAAAATATTCTATATTAAGACTGTGAAATAAGGAAGGGGTAATGATCAATTCACAAAAGAAATATTGGAATCAATATTGGCCATGAATTTGGAGTCCTAACTCAAATGTAAAATGGATACTTTCCATGTTTCCTTTGAATCAATATTTTGTTGTGCAATTTAGATTCATGCAGTGAGGACATGAAGTGATTCTGACGTAAAAAGGTAATATTGTGGATGGACCAAGGAATTAAACCCAGGTGTCACTACATATCTTATATGGATGAGAATCAAGCCATACATAGTTCTTTAAACATTCCCTATGCTATTGGGATTCTTACGTAGGGATTAAAGGGGTTTTTTATCCTGGCTGGCCCCAATATTGTAGATGTAGACATCTCTACATATCTCACATGGATGAGAATCAATCCAAACGTAGTTCTTGAACAATAATTTATCACACCAACTGAGTTTTATGTGGGATACGGGGTCTTTAAACTCATTCTAGAAGAATTATTAAATGTAATACACACGATGGTATAAAAATCAAGCCTTGTATCTTAAAAGAGAACTCTATATAGATATGGTTCATATATAGGAGGAGGAAAAGGAATATAAAAAAATTTGTTGTGGCTGGTCCAAAGATTGGAGATCCTAGCGTCTCTAAATATCTCATATGGATGATAATCAAGCCACAAGTAGTTGATAAAATGAGGCCCCTATGTAGATCTAACTCAAAATTTGGGAGGAATGGAACTCATGTGCCACTAAGGATTAGAAATTATGTTAATGATGCTTGCATATGGATGCTCCTAACATCAAATAGAGAAGACGTTAACCATACAGTTTAATGTCAAGTAACGATGAAAAATGATGTCATGCAGTTTAACATCGTGTGACAAGGACCAAGATGCTATGAATTTTATCATCATGAAACATAGACACTTATGGTCATTATGCATTTTAATGTATTGTGAATAGGACTATGTGTTGTGAGATTTAGAGTCATGTAGTGAATACATGTTGTGCAGATAAAAAAAGTATATCTTCAACAATCTCGCACTGGATGGAGTTGTAATAAGCTCTCCATCCATTGGGAGTAGAGAATAAGCTCCATTTGAGTAGACCTTATGTATGGAATAAGTTCTATCCCAATTTGGTTCAATATTTGGAGGTTTCTTTCCTGGTATTATTGGATTCCAGAGGAACAATACCCATTCTCCTTGAAGAAATAAATGGAGGCAAACATTCTTGTTAAAGGATCATGCTATTCTGTTCTAATAGACTTCTAAATGATGAAAAGTATGAAATATTTTTTTTTCTAATAATTATATCTCATCAAATAATTTATCAAACTATTCATCTATAAACAAATGATCACATATTGCAACTCAGAGTAAAGGAATTTGAATTTAAATTGGCAACATTACTTCTGTGTTGTAAACTAATGAGTATAGAGTTTATTAAATTATAGTACGAGTAGTAGTCCAATAATCCCTTTAAGCATGAAAAAGTTTATCAGGATAAGATTTCATATCATTATCCACCATCTTCTAGAGTATGTTTGATAGGGTTTTATTTAAAGCCTCTATCGTTCCATTGGTCGTTGCCTGATAGTGATATGAATGGTTGGATTTGATATTAAGCTTTTGATATAACTTCTTTACATCAACAGAATAGAAATCAGTGCCATTATACATCAATATAGTATGAGGGACACCAAATCTGGTGGTGATGTTAGTTTTGAAAAAACTAACAATGCTTTTTGCTCTGATTTCTTTGAGAGGTATTTCCTCAGCCCATTTGGAGAAGAAGTCCATAGCAGTAATAATATACTTGAACTTCTTAGCCATATCTAGAGTCTAAAGTCCTACGGCATCAATTACCCATGTTGAAAAGGTCAAGGAGTTTTTAGTTGTATGTAACAACTCTAGGGGTTGATGAATGAAGTTGAAATTCACATGAAATGGATGACGTTTCTTAGTGAAATCAATGCAACCCTACGTCATTGAAGGCAAAAACTCTCCAAGACTTCAAATTTGACCAGAAATTCTAGGCCTGAACTAGTGAGCACCATAATCTCTTGAATGTATTTATTTCATGATAGTTACAGTTTCTTCGCTGTCAATATATATAATGAGCATTCCATCAAATCCTCCTTTTTAAAGGATATTTTGGTGATCTGAACTATCATTAAGAGTAAAATTTTCCACCCTTCATCGGATATTTTCTTTTTCATCTGTATCTGGTGGAAGTACTCCATTTTTAAGGTATTACATGGTGGGTGTCATCCATCCCATGGTAAGACCATATAGCTCAGAAATAGGGATAATTTCATTAATTTCCTCCATTCTAGTTTGAGCGAAAGGTGATACCACATGATGATGGGCAATATAGATAATTGTCTCACCCTGATTCGGATCTTCCAGGGCTATGGATGCATTAGACAGTACATCATCTTGGGAATTTTGTGATCACAGGACATAAGAAAATATATGCTCTAAGGGAAATTCATCTATTAACCCTCTGACATAATTACACAAAGGTATTAACTATTATTTTTTATAGCATAATCACCATTGAATTTTTTAATTACCAACTCTGAATCACCCTTCACTTTTAGGTGGATCACTTGTACCTAGATTTCCAATTCTAGGCCTGCAATGAGAGCTTGATATTCTGCCTCATTGTTGGTTCCTACTTCCTACAATAGGAATGAATTAGGAAACATTGCCTTTTTTTTGGGAGATAAGTACAATTCCTAACCAAAATTTATTGAATTTAGGTTTTTCCATTCTCTTCCATGTTGGAATTCTGGAGGCACTATCAAAGTACATTTCCCATGTTTGGGGATTGTCTTGAATAGATAAGACCTCTTCATTAGGAAGATCAGTATTCAATGATGTATCTTATGTAGATGGATGCTCTGTAAGTAAATCCACCAAATCAGGCACCTTTATTGACATCTGAGGAAGAAATTGAATATCAAACTGGTGCAAAATAACTTTCCACTGTTCCAAACACCCTATAAGCATAGGAATACTGAGGATAAATTTGAGCGGGTTATTCTGAGACACCAATTGTATCTCATGATGTTGTAGGTAGTGCCTAAATTTTGGAACTACAAAGATTAATACCAGGAAGCACTTATTGAAACTTGAATACCAAGTTTATGTATCAATCATTTGTTAAATGAGAAAATAATGGCTGTTTTCATTCCTATCATCATTATTTTGGGCATGGAAGGAAACCAGTGATCGCTCTAAAAAAATAACATATAGAATAAGTGGTCTTCCTTCAACAGGTGGAATTAATAATGATAGACTGAAGAAATGTTTTTTGAGGGTATCAAATTCCTCTTCGAAGTATTCAGTCCATTGATTGGTGACTCCCTTCTTTATTAATCATGTGAAGGGGAAACACATTCCTTCAAAATTTTTGATAAAGCACTGAATATTTTCTAAGTTCCCTTGGATTATTCTTAATTATTTCAATTTTCACAGAGGTGACATTCCATGGATTTCTTCTGTTTTCTCAGGATCAACTTTGATGCTACGATGGTGTACAAAAAGCTGAGGAATTTTCCTAAGGTTACCCTGAAAGCACATTTGAAGGGTTTCCTCTTCAAATTTTGTTTCCAATGTTTATTGAATATATTCTCTAGATCAGCCAATTGATTTGAACATTGTCTGGATTTAACCACCAAATCAACCACATAAAATTCAACAAATTTTCCTAAGAACGGTTTGTAAATTTGGTACCAGGCGTGTTGAAATGTTGCACCTACATTCTTTAAGCCATAGGACATTACTTGATAGAAGAACACACCTTGAGGGGATCTTAAGGCAATAGACTCTTCATCCTATGGGGTCATGTAGATTTAATTGTACGAAGAGTATCCATCCATGATGGAAAGAGCTTCATGGCCAGATGTTGCATCAATTAAAATCTATGTTATCGGAACTGTAAAGTCATATATAGGACAATTCTGGTTAATATCTCTGAAATTGGTGAAAAAAATAATTTTTCCATTCTTCTTTTTCACTGGGACAGTGTTGGCCAGCCATTTTGGACATTGAAACTCCATAAAAATGTTATTCTTGATAATCTTATCAAGTTTACCTCCAATTTTATAGGCATGAGTTAGGTGTGTTATTCTTAATACCTGTTTTAATCCTTAATGTTCGTCTAGAAAACCCAAAGGATAAGTGGATACATCGGGATTATGACCTGGAATTTTTTGTATAATTCTAATAAAATATATCTTGATGTTGCTTTAGAAATTAGGTATACATCTCTTTCTCTTTAGAATTCATGGACTCGCTAATTAGATTGGGGTGTGGATCTTCTTCTATACCCATATTCATTTCTATGAGCTCATCCACAGTGGTAAAGACACCTTCCTCAAATGCTAGAGGAGTGTCCCTGAGATCTTCTTCTTCTTCATCCTTATGTGTCACTTCTTCTATTTCTACATGTATAGTATGTCATGAATAAAAACTTTTAGTGATTGGGGAAGAGTTAGTATTAGAACGTCCTGAAGAAGAGGCCACCATTTCTGACTCTACTGATGATGAAGGGTATTTGAGGAGTAATAAAGAGGATATGATTGGTTGGGAATCAACATCCTTGTCTTCCACTAGTATTTCTGCCACTTCTTCTAAACTGATTGGTGAAGCAAAGGATTTCTGACGTTTTGTGGATGAAATGAAGAAATATCCATTTAAGCTTCCATAAATTCTTGATAAATCAATAATTTCATATATTATATTATGCTCAATTTCTATTATTTAAATTATCGAAGTCATTGGATGAGCGTTCATATTTAGGTTTATCCATTAAATTTTATTGATAGGTAAAACATAATCTATACTCAAATGTTTTAATGGGTTTGTTGCAGTAATTTATATAACATTCATAGAATTAATTATGGTTACCTCCTTTATCATGGACCTTGTTCCCTTCGTGTGATAAAATTATTCCTCAATGTATTGAGATTCACATGTTTTTAACAGAGCACTGTCACCATACAATGTTCCAATTTGACCATTTAAACAGTAATTGAGAAAGGGTGGTATGACGAATGTATGGTTTCATGTTGTTGTATCCAAGGCCTTCCTAGTTGAATGTTAAAGGATGTGTCCTGACAGACAACTATAAAATCTGAATTAGACACAAGATCCCCAAACTGAGTTATGAGTGTAATCTCACCTAAAGGTTATTTCTCATTCATTTTATAAGTTTGCAACATTAAAGTAGAATGAGATAAGTTAGATTCAGTGAGGCCCAATCAATGAAGTGTGCTAATAGGAATGAGGTTGAATCCTGGACCATTTTCAATGAAGGCTCATTATATTTCAATGTCATTGACCCTGCTAGATAGATACAAGGGCCTGATATTTCCACGTACAACATCGTCTTCATCTTCCTCCGTAAAACATATAACTTCATGCCATTCTGCAGGATCATTATCAATACAGTAAACCACATAAGTAGAATCTTCAGTTTCAAACTCTTGAGGAATTGATAAAGCCTAAATAAGGGCTTCTCCAAGATATTTTGACAGATTAGAGGCATCCAAAATCAAAAAAAAATTGGTACCTGGGCCATCTATTTAAAAAAATCATACTTTGGGTTCAGTGGTCTGTGTTTCTCAGCATGGATATGCAGTTTCATAGGATCCATAGAAGATGATGCTCTGTATGTAGATGTACCCTGTGTCAGAGGAGAAACTGTAAATACTCCTGGATTTGGTATATTTGGATGACTAGCTCTATCTACTTTTTGAGATAAATATGGTGTAACCTCTAATCGATCATCCAAAATAATCATGTCTGGACCAAACCTGTCATGCGTGGAAGAGTCTCCTAATTCTTGTTGATCCCGCTAAAGGGCTCTCCCATGATTTTCAGCCACATATACTATTTAAGAATGGGTAGAGTTAAAATAGTGGCTTCTAGAATACCCATGTCTTCCCCTGTATCCTCAACCTTGGATTCTTCCTCTAGTTCCTCAATTTGGTATAGGGAACTCAGGCTCATTATAACTAGAACCACCATCAGCATAGGGATCCATTATGTGGATAACATTAACAGAACCAAAGATCAATTTTTCATTAGATTATGATTTTTTTGATATGTCAGTTATGGTTATGCCATTTGGTGGAGTGGTGCCCATTCTTTTGAGATAGATGGCATGAAATCTTCAAGATTCATGGACAAATATGTCCTTGATACGAGCTCTTCTTCTTCTGACTACTCATTGTCCTTCAAATCATGTCTCTTTATTGAGGATTTTCTATTAGATTAATGATCTTTTTATGATGGTGGTTTTGTTATGGCAGGAGTGGAAGAAGACACAATAGGTTGTTTCAACTGTGTTCATAGAATTGTATGAGTTTGGTTGATTGTTTTCCGGATCATCCAATTATAATATTTCTATACATTTTTACTTTTGACTTCCTTTCATTTTTCTTCTTCCTCTGGATCAGTAGAAGTAACACATACTACTTGGGCGGACAAACATTCCAGTTTCACTTGTCAATAGTCTACCATTTTTTACTGGAGGTCTTTAAAAAAACACTCCTAAATGGGATTCCCCCAATGTCTTATGAAAGGGACAATAATTCAAAAGATCATCTTCTCTTTCTTTATTTGGTTTCTTCAGCCTTGGAAACTGAACCAAATTGTTTTCCAAAGTTGAGATGAAGTAACCAGGAACCTATTCATTCCGAAAAGAATAAACATTGTTCTTTAACTCCTCCAAATGTTTTTTACTTTGATCTATTTCATCATCTTGATGAGGCAGTCGTTTCTTATGAAATTCGGGAGGTGGATCCCTTCGACATGAAGAAGGTTTTGAAGAAGAAAAGGATACTGGTACTTGTTTAAGTGTTATTGTAGAAGCCTGTTCTTTCCCTGTTCTCCTTCTCGGAGTTGATGGAATTACTTGAGATTTAGCTTTAGTTTCCACACTAGAATCCTCCACATGTTGGGAAATTAAATCAAGGTCTCGAAATCCTCTTGTGTATTTCACTGGGATCAGTGGTGTGCATAAATCATCACGCATATTTCCCACACTAATTGCCAGCAACACTTCCTGAGGAAGTTCTATATTTAAGGAATATGCCAATCCTTTCCATCGAGTTATGAAATATGAAAATATTTCATTTTCCAATTGTTTTCAATTTTTAAAATCCAAAACTGTTGTCTTCGGCATTGTTAAGCTGAATTGAAGAGTGAATTTTTTATGTAGATCTTCCCATCCAATAATTGATCGCGATTGAAAACTTGTATACCAGAAAAAAGATGGTCCCTATAATGACTGCACAAAGCATCTGATTTTTATTGCTTCTTGTTGTTTAGGAGTCCCCATCATGGGATAAAAATGAGAAATTAAATGTGTTAAGTGTTTCTCTAGATCTCCAAAACCATTAAGGATTGGGAATGTAGTATTCATCGAAAACCACTGAAATCACATATTTTATAATATTGTTGTGTTATTTCAGACATTTTCATTACCTGATGGATGACATCCTCTAAGAGGGAGGCCTTCTTTATATTCTCTGATTTTTAATGATAATATATCTCAGTATCTTGATTTTATTGGGCCTGACTCTGATGAAAGATAGTTGTAGCATATTATTGAGCATACATTTTATTGCATAAAAAATATATTGATGGTAGCTCGCCATGGGAAATAACATTTCATGAGACAGATTTTGGTGGGATTTGTTGATTCTAGAAGATAGTAAAATACAATGCTTCATGTGCAACCCATCCTCTGATACTATCAATTGATGGTGTATCTGAAATTAAATATTGTATCCTCTTAAGAGCATTGAGGCATGCACGCCAAAGGGTCCACTACTCCTTTTCAACTATTGGATGTTGGGAAATGGAGAGAGATTCCATGTCAATTTGGCGTTTAAACCCTTCTATTACCTTTACATGATTTTTATATTCATAATATGGTAATAATTTGGTTTTCAAATAATGAAGAGTCTTCTATAAGTTGATGCGGACATCAGGAATTCAATCTTCTTCCAACAATTCTGGAATGTTAAATTGAGAGTTTTTCAAAGCCCAGAACAAGAGTGGTACGTCTCCTTTAGCCAATTGTTTTATCATTTTTATCATACCTTCACCAAATTTCACTAGAGGTTTCTCCACTTGGTCTGACCAAAGCGGATGCTTCTCAATTTTTTTATTAAAAGAAATGGAATCAGTCACTTTTTCCTCTACTGTATTTAAAGACAAACGACCCAAGATAGGTTCGGAGAATGATCAGTCCCTTAAGATTTATTCTTGTTGAGAATGTATTTCACCCATTAATGATAAGGTATCAGACATGACTAGCCTTTTGTTTACATGTTCCTTGAGATAAGAGGGCTTTCTCATTACTACATTGTCAATTATAGAATTATCTTGAAAATGAAAAATACTATTGTGGAGAGATTTTTCATAGAAAATTCCATCAAGAGGAGGACCACCATGGTGGATTAAAGCAAGGTATTAATTCTCTAGACGCCTTTTCATCTAGATACATGGAGGGTTTCCATGGCTCTCATCTAGAGACAGACTCTCTGGATTCACTGAATTTTCATAAAGAAATCCTTCATGATGAAGTGTCTATTGGGGAACTTCATAATTACTAATACTACTCCCATTATTTGGTAATTATTGGCTAGGATCTTGAGCTGCAATAGATAAATTCATGAGGGAATCAAAAACTAAAGCATTAAGAGGTTCTAGAACATAGCTTGGATCCTGATTTTCTAACTATGTTTGGCGAGACTTCTTCTTAGATTCTCTCTTACACATAGTTGGGGCCACTTTCTGGGAGAAGTGGTTATCAAGGGTAGTTGTATGTTCCTTCCTTGGAGTGGTTATTAGAATGGGCCGATTACCTCCTATTGTAAAAGGGTATATGTTCCCGATCCAATTTTCTATATGATATGGGGGAGTATGGCCCATAACCCTCCGGGATTGGAACAGAGGTATGTATCGTCTTCGGGATGGTATGTCGATGTGTCATCCCAGATGTGGGGATAGATTTATGTTGGAACCATGGTCTTTTATGAATGATTTGATGTATGTTTTGTATTTTTTGTCAATCCTCAGTGGAAGTTCAGAATGTGTACCAGCAAAGAGATCATACAGTTCAAGCAGACAACAATATTGAAGGTGGCACCGTTTCCAAGTGTTTTCAAAAATTTTGGGCCTGGAAATCGACAAATGGAAAAAAGTGTTTTTGGAAAAGAGGCTTGTGTTCCATGTACTTGAAGGAGAGGAAACTTTCACATCATATGTTTTTCAAGATCAGAACATGGGAAAATGGAAAAGGGATAAGGGTCGCGCAAGTTTTGGGCTGGTCGTGCAATTGACCTGCACGCCGTGAAAGGACTTGTGCGCCGATGCCTAGGAGGATTGGAAACTTTCACGCCTATTATTTTTCAAGATCATAACTTCAAAATATTACAAAGGAAATAAGGTCGCACAAGTATTATTTTGGTCACGCAAGTGAGTAGCGCGATAGAGGCTAGGGAGGATGAGCTGCGCGCCAGAACCTGCGCGCTGAGGGAAGACTTGCAAGCCACCGCGCAGGGGGTCCAGTTTCCCTATAAATAGTGGACCTCTTCTCCTCATTTTCAATGAAGAAAAATACTTAGATATTTTTCAAGCTCTCTTCGCGCAAGTGGTTCAGTCGCGCAAGTGGTTGTCGGGTCACGCATGTAGAGGTTGCACACCGATTGTTTGCTGCGTGATCAAGGTAGTTGGGGAGTTAAAGGTGCAACATCGTGCAAGTTTTGAAGGAGGCAGTGTCGTGCAAGTGGTTTGGTGTCAGCTGCGCGCCGAATTTCTACAACTCAAGGGATTTGCGCGTCTGGATTGAAACTTGCACGCCGTTCTTGCAGAAGCGTTCCAGGGTTGTTAAAGTAAATCTCCCCTTTTGAAGCTGCACGAAAGCTGGAAGATCGCATGGTACCCTCAGCGCAAAGTGAGATTCGTCTTCTAGTGAGAGTCGGACTTCAACAGAGCATCTACATACAACAGAGGTTGCATTCTTATGCAATGTTGAAGAGACCTTCGCGTCTATAAACTGAGTGTGACTTCACCATGGGCGGTGAGCCAGGGGGAGTCAATGGGAGTGACCCAAGGGAAGCAGTGAGCTATCCCTGAACATTTGTAAAGGTAGTGAGCCTGGGATAGAGTGACTGTGCCCGAACCTTTGTAATCCATAGCTAGTGATGATTAGTGGAATTAGGTATGATCATTAACTTGTCAGTGTATGCTCCTTGGGTGTAGCCCTTAGTGGTGAACCAAGTAAAAAGTGTTGTGTCTTCTCTGTGCATGTGAATGTTTTCTTTCTGATTATATTCATCATACAGGTTCAACATGTTCCTACCAACGTGGTAACAAGATCCATCACATTAAAAGAAAAAGTTTTCACCCTGATTCACCCCTCCCCTCTCAGGATGTCCCGGGGTCCGTCAAGTGGTATCATAGCGAGGTTGATGGTGTTGAATCTGTCCTTTGTCATCATGGAGAATGTAGTAAATGTCAGGGGAGTCCCTCACTTCGATGGAAGTAATTTCTAGATCTGGAAGAACATAATGGGATCTCATCTAAGATCTCTTGGAATGGAATTTATCTTTTCTACTATGCAAGGAATACAAGTCATTGATCCAACAGGACTAGCTATGACTGAAACAGACAGGAAAATTCTTGATGCAGATGCTAAAGCACAAAATGCACTCATTGCATCCCTTTCTGATCAGATCTACCTAAAGGTGATGAATTGCACCCCATAAAAATCCATGTGGGTTAAACTTGAGAATATTTATGATGGATATAGCAAAGTGAAGAAGGAGAAACTACAAGTGCTGCACAATCGGTTTGATGATCTGAAGATGCATCCAGACGAGAATTCAGACTCTTTATTCAATCAAATTACTAAAGTGGTTGGAGAAATTCGGGGTCTAGGCGAAGAAATCAAAGACATGGGTATTTTAAAGAAAATATTAAGAAGACTTCCACCTCTGTACAATGCAAAAGTGTCAGCCCTTGGGGAAAGAGATCTTTCAAAACTTTCTCTGGATGATCTACTGAGCATCTTGGTAGCATATGAAATGAGAGTCAAACCAGAAGATTCTACGACTCGTGTGAGTAAGGAAATGGAATTCAAGGCCATGGATAAAATGAAAATATCAAAATATGGTAGTGGTGAAGATGAAGAAGAAAACGAAATTCCTTCTCTCATTGCAAAGAATTCCCAGAAGGGAAAAGGGAAATTCAAAGGGAAGTTACCTCTCGCATGTTTTCGTTGTAGAAAAGTTGGGCACATTGCCTCTCAGTGCTTAAGAAAGATAAATGATGAAGATAGTGAAGATTAAAGCTTCGAGAAGCCTCAGAGCATGTTAATTAAAAAGGGAGACTTCAAATATGGAAAGAAAATGCAAAGGAAGAGTTTTGTCTATGAATAGGAAGAAGAAGATAATGAATTCTATGATGAAGAAGAACCAGAATTCAAAACTGGGAACCATGCTTCCATGATGGCCACTGTTGAAAAGACAGAAGATACTGGTGGAGAAGAAGAACTGAGAACTTGTGTAGATCCCGAGAGGCAACTTAAGGATGTATTTAGTAAGCTTATGATTAAATGTAAGAGTTGGAATAAGTGGAAATCAATTGTAGAGGAATCAACTGAATACATTGATCAAATTGAAGATGAAATTGAACGAATGGAAGAATTTGTGAAGGTACAATCTAAAATAATTGAAAACAATGATTATGTAGTGGATCTGAATCTGAGAATTGAAGAGTAGGAAAAGGTCATCAATGACCTCACCTCCAGACTTGATGAAAAATCCAAGACTACTGAGGGTCTTGAGGAGGAAGGTGTTACTCTAAGGATTAAACTTGAGACTGACTCAATTCCAAAATAATCAAGGAAGAAAATACAGGTTGGAAGATTCTCAGATGTAGAATTCCTAGCAAGAGCCAAGTGTGGTTTAGATGGGGTTGGAAAAATCATGAGTGATCAAAGACCCGCTTGCATGGGAAATAGTGGAATTGGCTGTGAGGTTGAGACATCAACTGCTGGAAGTGAAAAGATTCAAAAGAAAGATAAGATGAAAGTTGAACATGTTGAAAAATTTCCTAATGTGCTGAAAAATGAACCCTCAATCCAAACTAAACGGTGAACTAAATATTATCCTAAAAAATTCAGAAATGACAGACAGTCTAACTATTCTCCCAAGGAAGAAGGTAAGAGGAGAAATTCAAGTGAGAAGACATTTCTTCTCATGAAGTGTCAGTTCTTTGGCTATCTGGTCCATACCATTTCTTATTGCGAAGAGGCATGAAGCTATCTGAATGCAGAAGATATAGAAGTTCAACAAAGGAGAAAAAATTCATATCCTAATTCTTATAGAAGAAACAATTTCTATGGATATTGTTATCGTTGTTGTAACTTTGGTCATAAGGCTTCTCATTGCAGGCAAAGAAGGGACATGGACACCTCATACCAAAGTTCAAGATAAGTCCAGTCTCGTTAGCAAGACATTGTTTCTCTTTCAAACAGGTTTTCTACTCTCAAAGAAGATTTCGACTATAAAGAACCTAGGTATGTGGAAGAGACAATAGAAAGTCCATCAGTACTATATACTCAATCCAATGTCTCGTGGAAGGAAAGTAAGACGATTGATAAATCCAACCTTGCAGAGGTGTCCCTCAAAGCTACAAATAACAACAGTACCTGGATTCTAGATAGCGGTTGTTCATCTCATATTACAGGTAATGTTGGCCTGTTAACGGATATCAAAAGGAAGGTTGATGGCACAGTATGATTTTGTAATGATGGAGCTCTGAAAATCAAAGCGAGTGGAAGTACCTAATTAGCTAATGGAGAACTAAAGAAGACTGAAGTCTTTTACGTAGATGGCCTACGTCATAATCTCCCAAGTGTGATCCAACTCTATGACTCGGGACTTATAGTTACTTTTAATCAGAAAGGATGCACTATCAAGGGAAAGACATGCAATTCACTTATGAAGGGAAGCAGAATAGAAGACAACTTGTATCAGGTTGATAGTGAAGAAAATGTATGTTACATGACTGTTGAAGAAGAAAACAATTTGTGGCATCGAATACTGGGACACATCAATCAACAAGACATAGAGAAAATATCAAAATTGAGAATTGTCATGGACATTCCCAGCCTAAAGCGTGATCATGAAAACTATTGTGGTGCTTGCATTCGTGGGAAGCTTGTCTGTAGTTCATATCGTCCAAATAAGAAAAGGTCATCTCACCTTCTTGATCTGATTCATACAGATGTATGTGGGTCGATAAATGTTGCTGGAACTCAGGGAGAAAGGTACTTTGTCCTTTTCATAGATGATTATAGTAGAATGGCATGTGTGATGGTCATTCATAGGAAACAAAACGTCCTTGACTGCATAAAAACATATCGGCAAATCGCCGAGAATGATACTGGACGAATAATCAAAGTGTTATGATATGACAATGGAGGATAATACACGTCTATTGAATATGAAAATTATCTGTAGAAGCATGGGATACAACATGCGGTAGCTTCTGTGAGAACTCCACAACAAAATGGAGTTGTTGAACATAGGAATTGACAAGTGAACAACATGGCACGAACTATACTAATTGAGAGTCGTATTCCATGACATTACCAGAAAGTGTCTGTTCAAGCTGGAGTAT
Organism: Viscum album; assembly: GCA_963277665.1. NCBI lineage: Eukaryota > Viridiplantae > Streptophyta > Magnoliopsida > Santalales > Viscaceae > Viscum > Viscum album. Next base: position 1,706,594,008 of record OY728138.1, on the reverse strand, counting down.
ACATTCAGAATCAAACAGGACTTTATATGGGTGAGACGAAGACACCATATGAATTGTGGCATGGACAAAATCACTCTTTAAAATAATATTGTGTATTTGGAAGTAAATTCTCCATAAGGAACAAAGAAGGAAAACAAGGGAAGTATGGCGACAATGAAGATGAAGGAATTTTCCTCGGTAACTCAATGAACAGAAAAGCCTACAAATGTTTCAACAAGTTTTTAGGAAGGATTGTGGAAAGCAGTGATGTTAAGATAATTGAAGATAAAACCAAAAATGCTTCAAGGACGTCATATGATGATGTGATAGAAAGTCAGGAATAAAGTGATCGTGAAGAAAATAAAAATACAAAAATAGAGGAATTTGTAAAAAACAATCCATAGTCACATCATGATGTTGACTCAGAAGAAGAATCTGAAGAAGAAATTGTGGTTGAAGAGAGTGAAACAAAACCTCGCAGGAGAAATCGAAGAGCTGAGATTGATCCATCCAACATAATTGGGGACAAGATTGCACCCACTCAAACAAGAAGGATGAGGAATAACATGCAATCTGCTTTTCTATCAATTGTAGATCCATCCTCATTCGAAGAAGCTACAAATGATGAATCTTGGGTGAAAGACATGAATGATGAATTAGATCAAATTGACAAGAATCAGACATGGGATCTTGTGCAGAGACCCGAAGGTCGCAATGTGATTGTTACAAAATGGATCTTCAAAAATAAGTTTGATGAGTAGGGAAGTGTCATGAGAAACAAGGCACGACTGGTATGTAAATGATACTCCCAAATTGAAGGCATTAATGTTGAAGAAACCTTTGCTCCAGTGGCTATACTGGAGTCAATTAGGCTTTTCTTTTCCATGGAACTCCAAAGAGGATATAAATTATATCAAATGGATGTCAAGAAAGAATTCTTGAATGGTGTACTCGAAGAAGAAGTCTACATTGAACAACTAGTGGGCTTTGTTTTGGGTACTGATGAAACAAAGGTTTGCAAACTAAAGAAAGCTCTATATGGTTTGGAGCAGGCACCACGTGCATGGTACTCGCAGCTGGATTCATATCTCAAGAATTTGGAATTAAAAACAGGAGGAGTAGATCACAATCTTTATGTCAAGAATTATCCAAAAGATCAATTCATGGTTCTAGTCTATGTTGATGATAACATATTTGGTGGCAGCAGTCAGAAATCAGTGGATGAATTTGCCAACCACGTGAAATCAGAATTTTAAATGTCTATTATTGGGGAGCTCATATATTTCGTGGGGCTACAGGTGATTCAAAAGAAGGAATACACATTCATTTCTCAGAAAAAATATGCAAGAGTGCTACTGAAAAAGTTTAATATGCAAGACTCCAAACCAATGTCAACTCTGATTGTAGTTGGAACTAAACATACGAAGCATGAGGATGGACCCTCTATTGATCCCACCATGTATAGGAGGATCATTGGGAGCCTAATATACCTGACATAGACATGGCTAGATATTGTTTTTGCCACATGCCTTATGGCCCGTTTTCAGAGTAATCTAAAGGAGGAACATATGGGGGTAGTAAAAAGAATAATGAGTTACATTCAAGGTACTCATAACTTCGGGTTATTTTGTGTTGCAGGCAGGGACAGTGAATTATCATCATTTTCTGATGCTGACTGGGCTGGTGATGTAGTAGACAGAAAGTCCACTAGTGGTGGAGCTTTCTATATTGGGCAGAAATGTGTTGTCTGGTTGAGCAAGAAACAAGAAAGTACTTCTCTTAGTACTACTGAAGCTAAGTATATCTCTGCCACAAAGGCCTGCACTCAACTTCTATAGATTAAGAAACAGTTAACAGATATTGGTGATGAGTTAAATCAACCAATGGCGATTTACTGTGATAACAATAGCTCAATTGATCTTACGATGAATCTTGTTCAGCATTCCCGTACGAAACATATTGAAATCAGGTATCACTTTATCAAAGAAAAAGTTGAACAAGGCGTGATTAAAATGGATTATGTGGGAACTGATGAGAAAGTGGCCAATATCCTGACCAAGACACTGTCTGCGGCTGTGTTTGAGAAGCATCGGTTGAACCTCGGTGTTCAGCCACCTCCCAGTGCATAAGGAGGTTACGCAATACCCCTCTCCTGGATTATGATAACCATTTTATCTGATTATGGTTGTGATGCAGGTTTGTGGGGGATATACTATCCAGGGGGAGTATGGTTTGAGATGAACATTGAAAAAATTATGAAACTTTGGGTTTATTGTCAATAGGGGAGAAAGGAATAAATTCAGGCATGTTCAAGCATGTATTACTCCTGTGACACAATGCGAATTCTGTGTCAGTGATAGGATGAGAAGGATAAGAAGGAATTTATCAGCCATGTAATGATTCTTGGGCATCAATGATAATTCCAAAACATTGGAACCCAATTCTAGCTTCCTCTCTTGTTTTATACACTGAGCATTTCTCACATAGACTTAGAGTGTTGGATGACTGGATTCTTACGTTTTTGGTTTTCACATGGATGGAGATCTATTGAATTTATTTTCTGATAGCCAACAAACCCAAAGGGGGATATTGTTTAAACCATGGTATTCTATGCATGATTTTAATTATGGTTTGTGTTTGTTTTCAATCCTCAGTGGAAGTTCAGAATGTGTACCAGCAAATAGATCATATAGTTCAAGCAGACAACAGTATTGAAGGTGGCACCATTGCCCAGTGTTTGCCAACTTTTTGGGCCTGGAAATCGACAAATGGAGACAAAAATTTTTTGAAAAGAGACTTGGATGCCGTGTACTTGAAGGAGAGGAAACTTTCATGCCATATGTTTTTCAAGATCAGAACATGTGAAATGGCAAAGGGATAAGGGTCGCGCAAGTTTTTGGTTGGTCGCGCAAGAGACATGCGCGTCTTGAAGAGACATGCGCGCCGATGCCTAATAGGATTGGAAACTTGCGTGCCTATTGTTTTTCAAGATTATAACTTCAAAATATGGTAAAGGAAAGATGGTTGTGCAAGTATTAGTGTGGTCGCGCAAGTGAGTAGCATGACAGAGGCTAGGGAGGGTGAGCTGCGCGCCGGAACCTGCGTGCCGAGGGAAGACTTGCGTGCCGCCACACAGGGGGTCCAGTTTGCCTATAAATAGATGACAACCCCTCCTCATTTGCAATGAAGAAAAATACTTAGAGATTTTTCGAGCTCTCGTCGTGCAATTGGTTGAGTCGCGCAAGTGGTTGTTGGGTCGCGCAAGTAGAGGTTGCACGCCGATTGTTGGATGCGCTGTAACACCCCAAGATTTTATGAAAAATATTCTTTTAATTTCATTTATGTCTTGTTTTGTAAGCTAAAACAAGATTACCTTGTGCTATAGGCAACACCGTATGAGCTTGCAGTATACACAACACTATTCTTGGATTATGTTACACACAATTTTGATAGTAGTTATTCTACGAAACATTGAGTGTGTATATATATATATATTCAATGTATAAATGAAATATGGTTGGATTTTTTTATACGAAACAACGGAGGAGTCTTGCACAACACGCAACCCTGACTTGGCTTGCATTACACACAATCGCGACCTTCCTCGATAGTGCGTGTTGTATGCAATACCAGGTTTCACTAAACAACAATATATGGTTATAATATTATTATGAACTACTCTTTATGAATAGTATAAACTACATTTTGAATTTTATAACATTATTATTCATCTTACACATTTTCTAGAACATGGTATGAGAACAAAATCAATTTTTCAAGTAAAATAAGTATTTTTCAGAAAATGTAGTTTTGTCGGCTTTTGATGGTGCACCCAATTTAAATGTTGTTTTTGACATGTCTTTAAGTTCAATTTGACAAAATAAAATTCTTATTTGGAATCAGGATATAAAAATTTACTTTGGATAAATTTTTCATATTATTCTAATAACTTTCATATTTTAATGAATAGTAAAAACACGATATATTTTAATTTAAAAAAACTTTTTTCATCGCAATAATTTATACGGTTAGATTATCTTTTTAATTGGTTTTAAAGTGTAATTAGAATATATTTTTACCATTTAATCCAATGTTTTTCATTGGAATTAATTTCAATTTGAAATTGGATATAAACAAGTATCAATCTTTTGATTGTTTTTGTTTCTTAAAAACACGCTATTTGTTTTGATAACGGGAATTAAATTTAAAATTAATTAATTCCACTTATATGTTATGAATTTGGAAAAATAGACATCAATTTTTTATTCAGAATATAAAATAATTCTTAGGCTGAATGTTTGGTATTTTTCTGAAAAACATCAATTTTCAATGAATAGTGAAACCACTTAGTGGTAGTTAAAAAACTGACTTTTTTTAATTTAAATTATATTTTACCACTTCTGTGAATTTAATTTCAAAAATCCGAGAGAAATGGTTAATATCAAGGACTAAAATGTGGTTCAATTAGATGAAAATAATTTTTGGTGAAAAATAACTTTTCACTTTTATTTACCACGGTAAAAAGTAAATAGGATAATTAAGGGTAAAAATGATATTACTATTACCCTAACACATGTCCTAATTCTATTGGATAAGTGTAATTAGACCAAAAACAACCTTAGGAATAAAATATGACCATTTAGGCCCACTTGGATTAGATTAGGACATTTAATATTAATTTATTTAAAGAAGGGTTAAAATAGATAAAATCAAAGTTTAATAAGTAAATCATTTTTAATATAGGGTTATACAAAAGATAAATTCGGCTATAAATATTAATTAGAAAGATAAATATATTTCCTATATAATGTTATTTTATTTATAATTCTTAGACATTAAATAATTTAATTTATATATGACACAAAGATGATGCATTAATTATCTTATTAATGAAATATTGACATAATCGATGTTATAAATACCAAAATAATTGTAATTTGAGACTTTTTAGGAATTCCACTAATTTTATTGGTTTATATGACATGTTAGTATTTATTTAATTTACTATTTTCTAACTAATCCTTCTGTTATGAATTTCACAGAAATCAATTACCAAATAGTGTCGAAATTGACATAAAATTGATTTTAAAACAAATATTATATTATTAATTGTTATTTTAATCTTAAAAATCAAAGGATGGGGAAAATTACTTATATAAGGTTATATATATTAATAATAAACAACCTGGGGTTATTTTTTCTTGTTATAGTAGGTTTATTAATCTTATAGTGTAAGAAAACAAGAAGACACGATAAAAGTAAAATTATTTAACTTAAGGTTAAATCAAAATGATAAGGTTAAAATAGAAACTTAAACTTGTCTAAATTATATTTGATGAGAGGATTTAGACCCATCCTCACATTATCTTCGAAATAAATCAATATTTATCTATTAAAAACCGAATATGACTTTATAATAAAACAATATTTTAAGTTTTTCCAAAGGTTCCCCTCTCCTCCCTTATAAAAGGGCACCTCCTCCCTCTCTTCCTCACACCACTTTGAGCCTTCAAGCTCGGAAAAACCCTGAAAAATTATCTTCTCCACTTACATAGAAACATTTTAGAGGTTATGGTCTTCTTGAAAGACCAATTTTAGTTCCCTAAGAGGAGGTTTCAAAGAGGCGCTTCAAAGAAGAGGTAATGTCCGTTACCGATTCTTTCAACTTTATTTCTTCTTCCACTTCTTATTCATTAGTTGTTTCATTATTAAGTAATAACATCAGTATAACTCACATACTGATATGTTATTATAATTATTAAACAACCCTATTTCACCATCTATCCATCCTATGGAAAATGAAATCAACACGCGTGAGTATGTACGGAATACCGTCTCCACGCCGTGGTGAAATCTATTTTTCCACCAACACCTTACATGGATGGGTATAATGTTGTAAAGAATAACTATATATGGTTATTATAACATCATAATGATTCTGATATATTATACCATACACTCCAATTCTATTCAATAATTATGGGAATGATATCATCGCTCGTGCGTATGTACGGACTACCGTCTCCACGACGTGATGAGATTCATTCTCCGTGTTAACCATACATGAATGATCATAAAGTTTATATAATGAATAATAATGAAATATATGAAATAATAATGCTACTGGATTTATGTATATATATATATATATATCATTTATTTATTTTAATTAAATTCAATAAGGAAACGAAAACAGCGGTCATGCGTACGTACGGCCTACCGTCTCCATGAAAGGTGTATTTCATTCCTTTTATCGATCTATAATATATATATATATATGTATATGATGAATATATATTATATATAAATCATGTTTTAAATTCGGAAATTATTTAAATCATTATATAAGTAATAATATCAAGAACGACATGTCGGAACACATACGATAAATGAAATGATTTTACCCAAAATGCTTCTTTAACATGGAATTTACAAAAGAATGGGTAATATAAAGTCATAAGTGAAACATATATGATATCATAACAATGAATATGATTCTGTAATAAGTTAATGACATTATTTAAATCACTATACAGGAGGTTCAGATACGTACGAAGCATATCGGACCTAAGGTAAGGGATAATTTTGCAAATCTCATTTTTATCTGAGATTGCTTATTCGTAAGTATTTACTAGGATTATTGCTATCATCCCTGTCCATGTTTTATAAAAGTGTATTCATGTATGTTTAAAGTCCTTTTTAATCATTTGACTTTTACCCCATGGTATGGAAGGAATATTTCTTTTATTTACCATACAAGGTACTTTTTGACTTTTCCAACAAAAGTATTAGAAGAATGTTTTTTAACGTATACGGCATGAAAGGATTTTTAAGGTTTTATAAAGCCTTATTTTCCTGAAGCTTCCTCCAGACTTTTTCATGAATATTTTCAACAAAATCTTTTTCTTTTAAAATTTCATGACATTTTGTGAAAAGAAAATGATTTTGATGAAAAAGGGATATTTTCCTCAAGAATTCATTTCAAGTGTTTTATCAAAACCATTTTCATCTAAGATGACATTATCTCACCTATGTATGTTTCAAGTATCATGTCTCTGTGATTTACATGGTTTCACTTTTCTAATGATGAAATGATATCCAATTTATTTTTTGTATGGATTACGTTATGATGGAATGATGTTTATGAAACCCATTTTATTCTTGGGTTATGATGAATGATTTATGTTTATATTGTGGCACACGAATGAATGATTTAAATATGAGATGGGTGTCACCTATATCTCCCTCCAATGCATTGGGTAAAGATTTATATCTCATGAGATTGACATGGATGGAACATTAAGTTAAACCGGTTCAGTAATACAGGACTGGAACGAGGAGTGAACTCGATTCAGAAAGGAACGTTGTCCACTAAGATGGTCTTGGAAGAAATGCCTTGGCTACTATGGAAATCATATCATGTGCTTATTGGTTGCCACAATTACATGTTTTATTCCCATTCTAATTTGTCATGATTAATGTTTCTTCATGATCTATGCCTTACGTACTTCCATGTTTTATGTCATTGCTCAAGATTTTGATGTTTAGATATTATGCTCATGTTTTTTTTTACATTCAAATGTCTAAGGATTGTTTTATGTTCTCTATATTACCCTTACTGAGCATTTGAGCTCACCCCTTTTATGTTTTCTTTTCCCAGGATATAATGAAAGGTTTTAGGTAGGAAAACAAAAGGGGAAGATCTTTATGGGAGAAGTTGAAGATCTTTCACAATTATTAGAAGATTAAATTCCGAGTTTCCAAAGACACTAAACTATTACGGTCCTTGTGTGTATGTGTTTTTTATGTATTAAGTATTCCACTAAAAGTAATGTAATGTCTATGTACGTCAAGCTTCGGGTCTCTACAGTTGGTATCAGAGGAATGGTTTAGTCAACCATTGGAAACTAGGATGCGAGAACTTTAGTGAGATCCCTAGAGATATTTCTATGGTTTTTCTAGGGATATCCATAAGGTTAAGTATAAGTATAGCTTATAGTCCTAGAATTATGGTAACAATCTTAGAATTAAACCTAAGATGTTAGATATTGAAGGTACACCCCCTTTATTATGTTGTTTTCCCTAGCATGATTTTTTCCTCTAACACTATTCTTTTTGGGTTTTAGACGATGGATGGAACTCGAAGGAACCATGTTGATCAATGAAATGGAAAATGTAATGATTTTCCTCTTGAACAAACAAATGTTATGGGATATGGAGTGCAAAATCTTATTTCTATACTTACACAAGCTATGAATCATTCTGGACTTCCAAATGAGAAGAGAAGGAAACAATATTCTATTGAGTCCTTCATGAGGCAACTTACACCTTATTTCAGTGGGTCTTAGGATCCACTTGTTGCTGAAAAATGGATCAGTACCACTAAAAAGATATTTTCAATTCTTCAATGTTCTGAACATGATAAAGTCATCTTAGTAGTATATCATTTGGAAGGTGAAGCAGATCAATGGTGGAATCTTATCAATAATACGAGGCCAAGAGATGAAATTGAGTCCATGGAATGGGACGAGTTCAAGAACTTATTTTTCAATAAGTACTTACCTTGTATTCTTAAAACAAAGATGGAGAAGGAGTTTCTTGAACTAAAGCAAAATGATGATGAATCTGTTGGTGTATACGAATAAAATTTTACAAGGCTTGCAAGGTATGCATCTGGCTATGTCATCCAACCTCAAAGTAAAGTTGATCGATTCTTCAGTGGCTTAAAACCAAATCTTCGAAGGGCATTAGCTATAAGAGGCTTCAGTAGCTATGAACAAATTGTGCATTGTGCTATCACGGTAGAAATGGAAGTTGGTGTTACTTATCCATCTCATTGTTTTGACAAGAAACGAAAGATGGAGTTCAAGGAGAAATCTCATAATAATGGTGAAAAGAAGATGAATGTTTCCTTGTGATCAAAGTGTGGAAAGAAGCATGGTGGAGATTGTCTTAAAGGGACTAGAAAATGTTTTAAGTGTGGAAAAGAAGGTCATCAAGAAACTGAGTGTTGAACTAATGGAAAAAAGGGTTACTAATGATGTGAATAAAGAAAAGATTACAGAAAACACATCACCAACACTTCAATTCTTCAAGTGCAAGGAAATGGGGCATTATGCTAATAAATTCCCTAATCCAGGGGTTAGTGATGATCGACATGAGCAACCACTTAAGGCAAAGGACAAAGGGGAGTCACATGTGATCACTATTGGAGATGTTGAATATGACAACGATGTGGTGGAATGATTAAGTGTTTATGTAATGGGATTCCAAAATAATGTTGTATATAGTATCGTGGAATATTGGAATATTTATGTGTTGGTCTATTGTGGTTTTCAATAATTGTATGGTACCAGTAACCATGGAAAGTGATTGAGATATTTTTAGAAAAAATATGATATGCGCATAATGAAGGGATAAGGAGAAAATGAAATGTTTGACAGTATTCATGAGTTCATGAATGATATAAGAAAATAGTTATATCATGGTTTGAGTATATAGAATTTTGGGGTTTTGGTATGTGGAAAGAGTTAACTTTTGAAAGCACTCATGTTTTCACTAAGATTCAATGGGTATTCATTTTTCAAGAGAATACATGATTAAGGCCTTCGAATGTTTGGAATGTGACAAAAAAGACATATCTTATGATATATGGGGATCAATGATGGTATTAACATGCTTGTTATATGAAATCTCTGGTAATCGTTTTCACTATAATATGAAAGTGGACTGCAGTATTATAGATATGCCTAAAAATTGGAATGGATTATGTTGGACATAAGTTAGTATTGTTTAAGGATAAAAGTTTTTTTCGATATTATTGATGGGATGTTATAGTAATGTAGTTTTATAAAAAGGACAACCTGCAGGATGGGTGACAACCCATCGCGTCGGACAAGGATGTGGGAATCGAACCCACAACCGAAGTGCGACTGGCCTTTATCACTTACCACTGGCCTACAGGAAGTCCCTGTTTAGTAGAAACTAGTTTTATTATATTAAGCAGTATGATATATGAAGTATAAGTCCATTTTAGGAACCATGTATGATTAATCTCACTATAGATGGACTTATGTATTTTATATAACTTTTATAACAGTTTGATTGAGACAGATGGAATGACCCATCATTCTATCACATGATCTGCTAACACTTCACGAATGACAAATTCAACTTCATTTCTTTAAGAGATGAATTGGAAATTGTCCAAGGAACGACCAACGGTGAGACTGTACCAAAATCACGAAAGTATTTCTTCTAATTCCAATTTCATCAAATTTAGGGAAATGATCTTGAAAACAAAAAATGTTGTCCTAGTGACCTTATATCTGATTAATCAGATGGTACCTTAGATCATCACAAATCTATGGCTTTGTGATTGATGGATTTTTCATAGCCATGTTCTCTACCACTCTCCATCACAACATGATGGTTAGATTTTTCTTCCATATCTATATTTTCATCTATGTTCTCCTATATGGAAACCTAGTGACGAGTTTCTTTTGGTAATCATTACATTTCATACATTAGTTTTTTAAAATTAAGTTTTAGTATTCCTTTTTATGATGTGGGTTTCTATAAATAGTAAATGATTTATAACCCCGACGAATTTCGAGGGTGAAATTCATTTTAAGGGGGGTAGAATGTAGCACCCCGAGATTTTATGAAAAATATTCATTTAATTTCATTTATGTCTTGTGTTGTAAGATAAAACAAGATTACCTTGTGCTATAGGCAACACCGTATGAGCTTGCAGTATACACAACACTATTCTTGGATTATGTTACACACAATTTTGATAGTAGTTATTCTATGAAATATTGAGTGTATATATATATATATTAAATGAATAAATGAAATATGGTTATATTATGTTATACGAAACAACATAGGAGTCTTGCACAACACGCAACCCTAACTTGGCTTGCATTACACGTAATCACGACCTTCCTTGATAGCGTGTGTTGTACACAATACCAAGTTTCACTAAACAATGCTATATGGTTATATTATTATTATGAACTACTCATTATGAATAGTATCAATTAAATTTTTAATTTTATAACATTATTATTCATCTTACACATTTTCTAGGACATGGTATGAGAACAAAATCAATTTTTCGAGTAAAATAAGTATTTTTCAGAAAATGTCGGTTTGCCGCCTTTTGATGGTGCACCCACTTTAAATATTGTTTTTGACATGTCTATAAGTTCAATTTGACAAAAAATAATTCTTCTTTGGAATCAGGATATAAAAATTTACTTTGGATAAATTTTTCATATTATTCTGATAACTTTCATATTTTAATGAATAGTAAAAACACGATATATTTTATTAAAAACAACTTATTTCATTGCAATAATTTATATGGTTAGATTATCTTTTTAATTGGTTTTAAAGTTAAATTAGATTATATTTTTACCATTTAATCCAATTTTGTTCATTGGAATTAATTTCACTTTGAAATTGGATATAAACAAGTATCAATCTTTTGATTGATTTTGTTTCTTAAAAACACGCTATTTGTTTTGATAACGGGAATTAAATTTAAAATTAATTAATTCCACTTATATGTTATGAATTTGGAAAAATAGACATCAATTTTGAATTCAGAATATCAAATAATGCTTAGGCTGAATTTTTGGTATTTTTCTGAAAAAACATCAATTTTCGATTAATAGTGAAACCACTTAGTGGTAGTTAAAAAACTGACTTTTTTAATTTAAATTAAATTTTACCACTTCTGTGAATTGAATTTTAAAAATCTGAGAGACACGTTTAATATCAAGGACTAAAATGTGGTTCAATGAGATGAAAATAATTTTTGGTGAATAGTAACTTTTTACTTTTATTTACCACAGTTAAAAGTAAATAGGATAACTAAGGGTAAAAATGATATTAATATTACCCAAACACATGTCCTAATTCTATTGGATAAGTTTAATTCGACCAAAAACAACCTTAGGAATAAAATATGACCATTTAGGCCCACTTGGATTAGATTAGGACATTTAATATTAATTTATTTAAAGAAGGGTTAAAATAGATAAAATCAAGGTTTAATAAGTAATTCATTTTTAATAAAGGTTTATAAATAAGATAAATTCGACTATAAATATTCATTATAAATCTAAAACTATTTCATATATAATGGTATTTTATTTATAATTTTTAAACCTTAAATAATTTAATTTATTTATGACACAAAGATGATGTAGTAATTATCTTATTAACGAAATATTGACATAATTGATGTTATAAATACAAAATTAAATGTCATTTTAGACTTTTTATGAATTAGAATAATTTTATAGTTTAATATGACATGTTAGTATTGTTGTGATTAAATTTTTTCTAACTAATCATTCTGTTAGGTTTTTCACAAAAATCAATTACCAAATAGTGTCAAAATTGACATAAAATAGTTATTAAAACAAATATTATATTATTAATTGTTATTTTATTCTTAAAAATCTAAGGATGGACCAAATGACCTATATAAGGTTATATATATTAATAATAAACAACTTGGGGTTCGTTTGACTTGTTATAGTAAGTTTATTAATCTTATAGTGTAAAAAACAAGAAGACACGATAAAAGTAAAATTATTTAACTTAAGGTTAAATCTAAATGATAAGGTTAAAATAGAAACCTAAACTTGTCTAAATTCTATTGGATGAGATACATTCTACCTATACCCACATTAGATTCTAAATAAATCAATTTGGATATATTAAATACCAAATATGACTTTATAATAAAATAATATTTTTAGTTTTTCCAAAGGTTCCCTCTCCTCCCTTATAAAAGGGCACCTCCTCCCTCTCTTCCTCACTCCACTTTGAGCCTTCATGCCTGGCAAAACCCTTCCAAATTCTCTTCTAAACTTCTATAGAAAAATTCTAGAGGTTCTGGTATTCTTCAAAGACCAATTTTAGTGCCCTAAGAGGAGGTCTCAAAGAGGCGCTTCAAAGAAGAGGTAATATCCGTTACCGATTCATTCAATTTTATTTCTTCTTCCACTTACTCTTCTTTAGTTGTTTCATTATGACGTAATAACATAAATATAACTCATATACTTATATGTCATTATAAGTATGAAACAACCCTATTTCACCATCTATCCATCCTATGGAAAAAACAAATCACCACGCGTCCATACGTACGGAATACCGTATCCACGCCATGGTGAAATCTGTTTTTCCACCAACACCTTACATGGATGGGTATAATGGTGTAAAGAATAACTATATATGGTTATTATAACATCATACGGATTATGATATATTATACCATACACTCCAATTCTATTCAATAATTATGGGAATGATATTATCGCTCCTGCGTACGTACAGACTACCGTCGCCACGACGCGATGAGATTCATTCTCCATGTTAACCATACATGAATGATCATAAAGTTTATATAATGAATAATAATGAAATATATGAAATAATAATTATAATCTATTTATGTATATATATATATATGTCATCTATTTAGTTTCATTCAATTCAATAAGAAAATGACAACAACGTTCATGCGTACGTACGGCCTACCGTCTCCATGAACGGTGTATTTCATTCCTTTTATCGATCTATAATATATATATATATATATATATATATTTATATTATGAATATATATTATCTATAAATCATGTTTTATATTCTGAAATTATGTAAATCAGGATATAAGTAATAATATCAAGAACGACAATTCGAAACACATACGATAAAAGAAATGATTTTACACAAAACGCTGCTTTAACATTGAATTTACAAAAGAACGGGTAATATAAAGTAATAAGTGAAACATATATGATATCATAACAATTAATATGATTCTATAATAAGTCAATTACATTATTAAAATCATTATACAGGAGGTTCGGATACGTAAGAAGCATATCGGACCTAAGGTAAGGGATAATTTTGCAAATCTCATTTTTATCCAAGATTGCTTATTCGTAAGTATTTACCGGGGTTATTGCTATCATCCTTGTCCATGTTTTATAAAATTGTATTCATGTATGTTTAAAATAACTTTTTACCCATTTGACTTTTACCCCATGTTATGGAAGGAATCTTTCTTTTATTTACCCTACAAGGTACTTTTTGACTTTTCCAAAAAAAGTACGAGAAGAATGTTTTTTTACCGTATACGGCATGAAAGGATTTTTACGGTTTTATAAAGCCTTATTTTCAAGAAGAATCCTCCAAAATATTTCATGAATATTTTCAACAAAATCCATTTCTTTTAAAATTCCATGAAATTTTGTGAAAAGAAAAGGAATTTGAAGAAAAAAGGATATTTTCTACAAGAATTCATTTCAAGTGGTTTATCAAAACCATTTTCTTCTAAGATGAAATTATTTCACATGTATATGTTTCAAGTATCATGTCTCTATGATTTACATGTTGTCACTTTTCTAATGACGAAATGATATCCATTTTTTTGTATGGATTACGTTATGATGGAATGATGTTTATGAAACCCATTTTATTCATAGGTTATGATAAATGATTTATGTTTATAATGTGGCACACAAAAGAATGATTTCAATATGGGATGGGTGGGACCTATATCTCCCTCAAATGCATTGGGTAAAGATTTATATCTCATGAGATAGACATGGCTGGAACGGTAAGTTAAACCGGTTCAGTAATACAGGACTAGAACAAGGAGTGAACTCTATTCAGAAAGGAAATTTTTCCACTAAGATGGTCTTGGCAGCAATTCCTTGGCGACTATGGAAATCATATCTTGTGCTTAATGGTTGCCATAATTACATTTTTTATTCCCGTGCTAATTTATTATGATTAATTTTTCTTCATGATCTATGCCTTACGTACTGCCATGTTTTATGTCATTGCTCAATATTTTGATGTTTAGATTTTATGCTCATGTTTTTTTTTACATTCAAATGTCTAAGGATTGTTTTATGTTCTCTATGATTACCCTTACTGAGCATTTTTTCTCACCCCTTTTATGTTTTCTTTTCCCAGGATATAAAGAAAGGTTTTAGGTATGAAAGCAAAAGGGGAAGATCTTTATGGGAGATGTTGAAGATCTTTCACCACGATTAGAAGATTAAATTCGAAGTTTCCAAAGACACTAAATTATTACGGTCCTTGTGTGTATGTGTTTGTTATGTATTAAGTATTCTGCTAAAGTAAGGTAATGTCTATGTATGTCACGCTTCAGGTCTCTACATGCGCGATCAAGCCAGTTGGAGAGTTATAGGTGCAACGTCGCGCAAGTTTGGTGTTTAAGGAGGCAGTGTCGCGCAAGTGTTTTGGTGTCACCTAAGCGCCGAATTTCTACCGCGCAAGTGACTTGCGCGCCGGGATTGAAACTTGTGTTCCGGGCTTGGAGAAGCGCGCTCGGGTTGTTAAAGTACATATGTCATTTTGAATATGCACGAAAGCTGGAAGATCTCCTGGTAACCTCAGTGCAAAGAGATATTCGTCTTCTGGTGAGAGTTAGACTTCAACAGATCATCTACATACAACAGAGGATGCATTATTATGCAATGTTGAAGAGACTTTCACGTCTATAAACTGATTGTGACTTCACCAAGGGCGGTGATCCAGGGGGAGTCAACGGGAGTGACTCGAGGGAAGTAGTGAGCTATCCCTGAAGCATTGTAAAGGCAGTGATCCTGGGATAGAGTGACTATGCCCGAACCTTTGTAATCCACATCTAGTGAAGATTAGTGGAATTAGGTACGACCGACAACTTTTCAGCGTATTCTCCTTGGACTTCTCCCTTAGTGGTGAACCAAGTAAAAAGTGATGTGTCTTTTCTATGCATGTGAATGTTTGTTTTCTGATAATATTCATCATATAGGTTCAACAAGTTCCTACCAACGTGGGAACATGATCCATCACATTAAAAGAAAAAGTTGTCACCTAGATTTACCCCTCCCCTCTCAAGGTGTCCCAGGGTCCTTCAATTTATGTGTATGTTCCCCTGGTACTACTGATGTTGTTGTTATGATATTCTGGAATGCTTCCAAAATATGGGATGGAATTTGTGTCTGCCCTTTCACCATTACTAAGATGTGTTTGGTGGCATCAGAGGCCAGAGCATGAATATACGTCCATTCCATATCTGGAGGAGGTGTATTTTCCGGCTCATGTCTTACTCTTCCTATTAATGGGTATGGGCAATACTCATGTATGGGGGAAGAGAGTTGAGTTCTCCCCTGATTTGTCATCAAATCTTTTAGACTGACTTCTCTGGGTAATGCCAAATGAGACTGTCGTTAGGATTGATGAATTTTGTAGGGTGTACGTACATATTGGATATTTTCCATCAAACATGGTTGAAAAACTTCTTTCAATACTGGTAAAAGAGACTGTTGGTATAATTGGTGAGTGTAAGCACGTGTATGTTCCTGTTTACCAGTTTCCACCAAATCTGATTGGCGGGATTCTATAATGGAGTCCGAAGAGACTGCTGACCAGATGATAATTTGTAAACATGTGTATGTGCATATTCACATTACTCAACTAGATTTTCCTAGAGGGATTTTTGGGTCACTCCATATGATTCTACTGGGTAGTGGAATTAGGACGGACGAGTGTATGTGCCCACTCGTTGTATTCCACAAAGTTGGGTCGATGGACGTCTTCAGAGGGGGAAAGGGTAAGAACCTACTCCCTGTTGACTAGAAGGTGTCCCCAGTAGTTCGTCTTGCATACCTAGGTCTGGGGGATTGGGGCTGAACATCCAGAGGAAACACCCCCATCATGTTGGGGGTTTACTACTATGTGATTCTTCTAGCAGAGATTCTTGGTAGGATTCCACGGGTTTGGATCCCTGGATCCTTGAATTGAGTTCATGAGTGACCTCTTGATCCACCTCCCTATATGAAAGGAGGGACTGGTTTTTTCTTTCTGGGGATAAGGACCCAAAACAGTTGAATATGAAGGTTGGAACCATCTGCTTCTTGATCGTCGTACGTCATTGACTGAATGATCGAGGGTTATTATTAACCTGGAGAGCCTTTTGGGCAGCCTCTAAGGTTGGGAAAGTACCATGCTGATGGTAGGTCCTTACAAATACATTGGAAACCCAGTGTTGAAGATTTTGATTTGGTGATGAAATCCTTCCAATGGATGAGGATCTAGTATAAGAAGTTTTCGGGACATTCACAGGTGAAAACATAATGGAATCCATTTGGATTGAAGGCGGTTATGAAAAAACTTGAAAACAACTATAAACTCCATTAAAGAAAAATCTTTTAGTTGGATACACGCATGATTATTTCCTTTTTTTGGACTTCCTTTATTAATTGATAGGGGGCTGACAGGTGGATAACAACATTAACATGGTTAAGGATTCATGTCGGGTTCACCATTTTTTGTTCTGTAGTTCCTCGAAACACATGTTCTAGTTTAAGAATCACTACTTCAAGGAGATTTTCATTAGATTCATTCATGGAACTATAAACATCCCAAAGTTCTTTATCCAAAAGGGACATACTTTTAATAGGATGTAATTCATTAAGTTTGAACATTGTGATACTTAAGAACATGAATTGGACGAGATGATGGGAGGTCAAACTCATCACACCTTTTTGGGGGGAATTATTGCCTACTCTGTGAATCTCTTTATAAATTTCAGATATTTTCATGAATACTTATT
Source organism: Viscum album (assembly GCA_963277665.1). NCBI lineage: Eukaryota > Viridiplantae > Streptophyta > Magnoliopsida > Santalales > Viscaceae > Viscum > Viscum album. The sequence continues at coordinate 1,706,576,370 of OY728138.1, read as the reverse complement.
AATTCCCCAAGTATAACATAGGTTTCCCTTGGAATTTTCAATCACTTATTAACATGTGTAGACTTTATAACCATCTGTATGTATTCAAGGTCCTTCATTAATGGAGATAGTTGTATGTATTCGAGTTTCTCCATCAATTGAATCCTCTGATATACTATTTAGAGATTGTTTTAATCATCATTATGATGATACTAGTTTTTTAAGCGACTTATTGGAGAACTATGGAATTTAGTGTCATCCAGGGAGATGAAGGTTTGTTTTTATATTGGGATCATAACCATAAAATGGGCTACCTATTTATCCTTGTGAAAGGAATTAGTACCCATGTAGTTTAGTGCTACTTAATGGGACATGTCATACCTTTTAAGGTCATGTGATAAAGATCTAACCATATAGTTTATTATCATGTGGTAGTGAAATCTAAGTAAAATATTCTTATTCAATGTTTTGTGTGGGACGTATGCCAATGTAGACCAAGAAACTCAGAAAGAATATGGGTTTCAAAGTAAGATTAGACCCTGTTGGTAATATCACCCAGGAAAAATAGGGTTGATTTCATATGTTGGGTCTGAATCCCAAGGAGGATCCCTAAGTATCCCATTTGGATAGGAATCAAATCCCATGTAGTTCAATGATTCTCATAGGAGATTATAGTCACTTAAGAGAAATGAGTTTGGGCTTACTTCCTAAAAAGTATGACTTGGTGATTTGGGGGTTTAATTTGGGGCTTAATCCTAAGGAAGATGCCCTGATTAAGGTAATTTCGGTTGGATTTCTAAAGAGGATATCCAATGAGAACAAACCCTGATGAAGTCTTCCTACGTATCTGAATTGTGGTGGGAATCAGAGCTACCATAGTTCATTCCCCAGGGGTGTTTGGGAAAACGATGTAATCATCATGAATCTCAAAGCCCATGTGAGTCTTGCTCGGAGTGAGAAATAAGAGGATGTGAAAGATTGAAAAAAAAACACACACCCACACTTTTCCTCCCTCGTTGATGGAAGAGGGTGCACCTAAGATGATGATGGTGGATGAGGTAAAGGCATTCTGGGAAGAGGGAGAGGCAAAGAGCCTTCCCTATATTCCTTTTACATTGGGCTTAGGTCAAATATGAGGAAGGAGTGAAGGTGAAGGAAATTGAGATGAGTGAGACTGAAACCTCCTACTTGAAAGGTTTGGGGCATACACCAGGATGGATGCCCTGAAATTGGTCTAGGTTACCTACCAGATACTCGAGGTTCCGGGTATTAGAGACGAGAAGGGGAGGTTAGAACCCAAACCCAAATCCTACAAACCAAGAACTTACTAACACTATTCCTAGGAGAAAGGTCCATGTCACTACTGATATACAAAACCAAAGACACTCCATGAATCCTAACCCCATTGTGAAACAAATGTGGGAATCCTCTGACTGTAGATATAAAATCCCAAATAGGAGAAACTTTTATGTGCCTTTCCTAAAGGTTTGATAACTTAAGAGGTTTTGGTGGATGTCTGAATAGAATCTCTTTCAGACAAGGGATCCAATGAATAATAAGCCTTTTCATTAATATATTGGAGGATGTATTAATGGATTGTAGACAGAAGAGAGTAGGTTAATTAAATAGGGGCACCCAATTAGATACTGGAGTTGAAGTATGGGCGCACAAGTAGGCTTGGGAGACCTGATGTTCACTTAAGTGATGAACAACCTGGACATTAATAATTGGGTGAGACATCACCCAAGCCATCAAGAGTATTCATAGGTATTCCTAGAAGTGGGGTTCTCATGTTCCTGTGAGAGGAATTGGTGGCTCGCAAGTGTTTCTAATTTAGGGAGGTTTGGTGATTTAGGCGCACAAGTGTTATGGATTTCAAAAACTAAAAGGAATTAATTCCTATGATCCTCCTTAAATTCCTCTTCTTTAGTTGTTAAAGAACTACCTTGAGAGTTTCATAAGACTTGAGTGGAGAACTAGGGTGATGAATGTAGCAATTAGGCTTCAGGTATATTCATCCATACAAATGAAGGACTAAAGGGTCTATTTATAGGAAAAAATAGGACCATAGGTGAAAGGAGATTGGGCGCACAACTGGCTTCCATGCTAGATTGTGGTGTGAAAGTACCTTGCCCGCTGACGGTGTTTTGGCTAGACTAAGTTGATTCAGTGTCCAAGAATTTAAAAATGTTTATTTTCTTCATGTGTTTTCTCCTCATCATTTTATGGTATTTCCCTTTGTCATTTTTTAAAATCTATGACAGAATGAAATGTCAATATTGATAAAAGTGTCTAATTCCAGTTTATACCAAACATGCATTCATGTTATAGTGATGATAAAAAAATGAAAATATTAATAATAAAATATTCTTTACAATTCAGAATAATATTTTACTCAAATAAATAAAATAACTAAAAATACCTAAGGTGATCTCCATGAGAATATTGATCTCTATCTCAGTCCTTTTCTCCTAACTCCCAAGTACAAGTAGCACAACATAACCAACCAACTATGGTCTATAGTCTTGCGAACCAATGATTCTACTTGAGTACCCCAGTGTGATGATAGCCCAATCAAGGTGTGAGACATAAATCTATGTAGTTTGGCACCCATAGTGTCTAGAAAAATACATATTGTGAAATATAAATTAAACAATGTGTAAGACTGTAGAAATAATTTACAAAACATAATAAATATACAGCTACCCATCTAGGATCCCAAGGGACACCTGACGGTTATACCTTATTTGACTCATAGCCAGAATAAGAGACTGATCAAGGCACTATATATATATATAGTATTATTATATTTATACATAAATATATTTTTGTATGGATCAAGACAAAACTTTAGGACATCCAATTACAGTGGAAACTCCCATGGTCTTTCCCCTAACACAACTCCAAGAGATTTATATCTAAATATTTGTTTGGAAGGACTAGGATGTAACTTCTAGACATCCAATTCCATGGGAAGCTCCCACGTCCTAACCCCTAACCAAAATCCAAGAGCTCTCATAGTATCTTGGCATGAAAGTGATGTAAGTACTGAGACTTAACTCCAAACATTCTTCACCAATATAGATCTCATGGTAAATCCCCTGGCCAAGCTGGAAAGCTCACATAGTATTTCTCCTAAGGTCTCTCATGGTCCCTTGGCTTCACATACTCTAAATACTGGGATATATCTCCAGATATCCTCCACAAAGGGAGATCTCATGGTCAATCCCCTATCTTAGTTGGAAATCTCCCACAATATTCCCTTCCAAGGGCTCTCACAGTCCCTTGGCTCCACAAGACTATATGGAATAATCATTTATAATATAAAACGCATGAGGTATTATCCCATCATGTATCTCTTTAACCCACTTCATTCCCATATATGAATCCAGGATCACATTTATACTTAAGGAAACACATGTAGATCATTTCAATCAAACATTAACATAGTCTTGGTCACATTAAATTCAATATGTGAGATAATGTCTTCTCATGCATGTCATTATCCATATTCAATTACATATCAAGGAATCCATTTCATTTAAACCATTTAACACAACGAAATGAATTAATTATGACTAAAATATTTAATCTAGTTATTCAGTTTAGTGTGTTCCATCATAATCAAGGTCACCTCACTCAATTTTCAAAAACATGGAAAATTTATTTAATAATCAACTTCAAAATGAAGGGCTCATCTTCATTACTGATAAAGGATTCTACAATATAGAACAATCCATTATAACCATTCCATTTACCTTAAACAAAACATTGTCTTATTCATAACATGGAAATGACACATAAAAACCCATGGTTCATGTTCAAGGAAAGGGTTATGGAATGTAGGGTCCTGAAAATTCCGCAAGGGGGAAATACAATTACCGCAAGACTTCGAAAAGGACCAAACTGGTCTACCCCCAGCTCCTAGCAACAGCATGTGGCCAGTTCGGCAGACCGTCCCCCCGCAATTCCGTGGACCAGCATCGCCTGAGCAATAGAGGCAGGGACCCTCCGTGGGTGCGGAGCAGGACGAGCACTAGGCCGTTCCACCGTCACGAACCCCATCGTTCGCGGAATAGAAGCGGAGAGGTGCATGGCCGCGGAGCAATTCCGAAAAAATCGGTTCCAGAACTCCTTGCTGACTGAGTCGTTTGCGGTTGTGGGGGTTCCTTCATGGGATTCCGCAAAACGTGTCGTGAGCCCATCAATATTGCCTCCTTGCGACTCTATAAATATCCACTGAGGGGAACTAGAAAAAAAGGGGAAGGACGGGTGAAAACCTGTGGGGAGATGCTGGAGAAATCACCCCCAGTGGTCTGCAACCATCCGTGGACCCCATATCGTCCGCGGATGCGCTCTTCCGCGGAGAGGAGAAAGCAGTCCACAAACCACATGTGGTCAGCTCCTCCGTGGCTAGCCTATAGTGGCCATTTCCTTCGAGGATAGTCCCTCTATGGCCACCCCTTCCGCGGAGCAGTGTCGTTCATGAAATTGAGGTGGAACCCCTCCGCGGGCGCGAAGAAGGACAGGCGCCATCCCCTTTGCAGACACACTTCGCAGATGGACATTCTTCGCAGACAGCCTCCTTCACAGCCATCCTTCGCGGACAGCATCCTTCATGGACGTTCATCTCCTCCGCGGTCGGCTCCTCCGCAGAAACCCTTCGCAGACAACTAAACAGTGAACCACATGCGGCTCCCTCGTGGCCATTCCTTCGCGGACAGCTCCTCCACGGCCAGTCCCTCGCGGATGGCACCTCGCTGCCAGCTCCTTCGCAACCCGCCCCATGCGGAAAACCCCATACACTCACTGGTCCATACCGCAGGGGCGCAGCCCCCGCGCCCCTGCTCGGGCTCAGTGCCGAGCTGCAGTCCCGGCCCTCCGGGCCGGTCCCTTCACTACCGTCACTGACCCCCATGAAAAATGGAGAGTCGCACCGCAAACTTTTCGGGCCGAGATGTCGGGATTTTCCATTGCACCCTTATGCACACCCACCTTCCACATATGGAATACCATGATTTGAGATACTCCTCCAAACCTAATCACTTAGCTCCTATGCCAGGTTGAACTAGAAAGGTCTGCCCTTGCGTATGTCCCACAACAACCATTGCTAGGTATCTCCTACATAGTCGTCCTGACCACATGACGTTAAACTGTATGGAAACAGTCCTCTCTACAAGACTATAAACTGTAGCATTACCTCTCATTCAATAATTTGATTTCTCTTTCTCCATGCAATATCTGACTTATGCTTCAAGCATAAGATGCCTCATGCCATGTTTACAGTGGCATAATATCAAGAGCATTGAAATCCATTCAAACATTCCATCACTCCACCCCACGCTTTGTGTGTCTTTCATTAATATCTCCATCCTCTTTCATGTCTGATGGGACCCCCTAACGGACTGGCCTCATGCCACATCATCTCACCTACCATCCTGGGCCAACACCCTGGAAGACTTTGGACAACACTTCGATATAGGTCATGTGTTTCGAACACGGTCAGTAGTCGACCCTCATTTGTTCGTCCCCATTTCAGGATAATGTGATATGAATGCTGTGTTTTGAACATGGTCAACAGTTATCCTCCATCACCATGCCACCATCATTGTGTTCCAAATGTCAGGCATGTGATTCACACTTTTCATCTCCCTTTGTTTGGACTGATTTCAATGCCCTTGGAGTTATCCCGCTTATGTACCTACGCATAGTTAAATCCCTCAAACCACCAGTCAGTTGGGGTACCTTCATGGCCAGACATGAGGAAGACACATGGGCATCCATCTCGGAGTAAGCCTCGACCTCATGGGCCACTCCATGCGTATGCCCCACTCCACTTCTCAAGGATGAAAATTTCCTGACGTGATCATCTGGTCCTTGTCGCCTCTTGTTTCTCACACCGGTCATGACTCACGTGGGATTAGAGTGAGCATCGACCATGACATCCCCTTATGGGATCCTCAGAGTGTAAGCCCCAATCCATCATTCCGGGCTGCCCCAGAGCGTAAGCCCCAAGACAAAGTGAACTACGAGGACTTTGATTCAATCCAAATCATGGTACGTAGGAAGCCTCCATGAGGTTCAATCCCACCACTCAGTCGTTTCTTCACGTCGAGTTCCACCCTCGTCCAACATGACGTTAAACTGTGTAAGCGAACTATGGGGACTTTGATCCATGCCAAAGCATGGTACGTAGGAATAATCCATGAGGTTCAAGCCAACCACTCGTTCGTTTCTTCACGTCGAGTTCCACCCTTGTCCAACACGACGTTAAATTGTGTAAGCGAACTACATGGACTTTGATCCATGCCAAAGCATGGTACGTAGGAAGCCTCCACGAGGTTCCATCCCACAACATGGTCGTTTCTTCACGTCGAGTTCCACCCTCATCCAGCATGATGTTAAACTGTGTATGCAAACTAGGTGGACTTTGATCCTTGCCTCCTAGGCAGGGTACGTAGGAAGCCTCCTTGATGTTCAAGTGCACCACCCATTGGACCCCCAGGTCTCTCTTTACTTAGGTTCCCTGACACCTATCCGAACTATGTGGAATTTGATCCCTACTTCCAAAGAAGGGTACTTAAGAAGCCTCCCTGAGGTTCAATCCCAACAACCGGTCGATCTGATCATCTCCACATCGGTTCACCGCGCCAATCCTAGTGCCGCCTCAAGCGAGTTCCAACCCTTCGGGGTCATTAATCCAAGGAGGGATGGTAAACCTCGGGCATAAATTATTCTGAACCCTGCATCCAGTTGACCATTTCAAACCAAGGTTAAATCTATGGATACTATGTTTGGGTATAAACCAAAGATTAGAAAACATATGAATACGCCTTAAATCTATTAGAGAGTCCTGGAACAGGCAATAATTCCCCCCCCCAAAGGGTGAGATGAGCCCGACTTCCCATCCTCTCGACCAATGTGAGTTCTAAAGAGTCACTGGTTAGACCATCCGGTGAACACCTTCCTTTGGAAAGCATGTCCATCAATCATTGGATACGGAGCCGTTGGGCGTTTCGAGGCCGAAAGCCAATACCGACGAAACAAAAAATGGTGAACCCGATGTGAATCTTTAACAAAACATGACGAGTTTAACCTAATCCCACCCTGTTCCCCCTCATTCTCTAATGGAGGGCCAAGAAAGGTCATTAATTACGCATGGGATTATGAGATGCTGCTTTTATGGGTTTGCTGCTTGTATTTGCTAAAATGTTTTGCAGGTACCACTTTCAGAACTCCCTTCGATCCAATGACATCGCAAAGTAACTCACAAGTGCGCATTTCCAACAACGCAAGGACGGGACTTCCTCAATAATGGATGACCCCGTCACCCACCCAGCGGCTTCAACGACGGGTTTCGGATGCATTGATCAAAGAGTACCACGTGAATGGTACTCTCCCAACGGTGGAGGTGTCCAATCACACCCTCCAATCCGCCAGAATTTGCCGGTCGCCTGCCCAGTAGCAACCGCAAAGGCAGATCTAGACAGCCCCTGTTGCTGTCTCCAACCGTTTCGAGATTCTGTCCCCGGAACAGGACAATGCATACCTCCCTTATCTTAGGGAGGCAGATGAGGTCGACGTTGGGGACTTCATCCCCACTGAACAGGGGTTCCTCTCCAAGGCCCCTGTTGGCCGACGTCATCGCAGTTACGCCGTGACCCGACATCCTTACGTCGATGAGGATGTCCCCCCGAGGGTTCAGGCCCACGCTCCCCGAGCTCCGGCCCCTCAGACAGCCTGACGAGGGCAGCAGACGTACAATTGGGGACCGGTCATCACCATGGTCCCTGAGGAGGAGCTTCACTGCCTAGCCACGGAGGCGTACCACGAACAGGCACCTACACCTGTTGGATCCTCCCAAGCCCACCATCTAGACATGGTGACATCATACGAGCTTAGGAGCATCCTTGCCGAGCTCCGTCAAGCCCGTCGCACACAGAGGATGACACTAGCCAGGCAGGCCCCTCTCCCTGCCCAGGGTCGTGAAGCCCACCAACCTGAGGTGGTGGCGACCCGACACCTGCAGAACCAGCTCCTGGAAGTTCCTCCTGAAGCCCGCCATCCTGATATGGTAGTGATCAACAAAGCCCGCCACCTAGATGTGGCGGAAAATCATAGGCGGGCACGTCTCCCCACCAACAAAGGCCACCGACTCGATACGGTGGGAAACCAATATATGCAGGGCCAGCTCCCTGCGGATGCAAGTAATGTCTACCACCCCTATGTGATGGCACACGGAGAGATAAACCAGTGTATCCCGGTGCAGGGGCAGATTCATTCACCTGCCCTGACACAGGAGAATTGTCAGTACCCACTGACCACTGGAGGACCGGAGTAGGATATTCCAACTCCGATACCGGAATGGGCCATCATACCCATTCCAGCCAAAGATGTCTCTTTACATTTCCTAGAAATGATGGAGGAGCAGGTATCGATCCCATATCATATCTCACGGACTTTCCAGAAGTTAATTACATCAGCGGCAACAACAAGGACTTGGGCCCGTGAGCCTTTCTCCCCAATTGAGGCGACTCATATAAGAGATGAGATAACTGCCTCGGAGCAGATCAACATCCTTGCATCTGCCCAGGACGGTCTTAGGCTATATTCTATGACGCAAGGACAACCGGATCGAGCGACTTCACTCGTTCCAACTGGGGAACACCTTTCCATCACGGTGGATGCTCCAGAGTAGGCATATACCCCTTCTAAAAGTCAATATGTTTTCCAGTGTATCCTGAAAACATCACGGGACCCAATTAGACAGGGACCCAAAGGTGAAGGTCGTTGTCAACATCAGACAGTCCTCGCTGCTCGCAAAAGAGCGCCCTGAACGTGCCAAAAGCAGCCTGAAAATAAAGAGCTGGTTCATGACTCTGCTCTGTTGGATGTTGGGGTTCTCGACTCCACTAAGCACACATCAAAGGCTCAGAACCCTGCCCACCCATTACCATGTTATTGGAGTGGCAGTAGCAGTTGTGAAGGTCCTCCCCGCAATGTCGCTACCAGCAGCTCTGAAGGTCCTCCCCAGAGCACCCGTGGGGGCCTCCCCCGCGGGCATATAACAATTGGTCACGAGAGTTTCTCTCTTGATGCGAGTCATAGAAACCCTCCGCGTGACCAGAAGATCGAGCAGCAAGAAGTTCCTCCATTTACTGTGGTCCACCCTGAAGGTCCTCCCCGAGGTATACGCTGAAATCACTCTCCATGTAGTGGGACCAAAGATTGTGATGGTATTCCTCGCTATCATAGTCTCAACTATAGAGGCCCTCCCGGTAGTGACATCTCATCACGACAAGAAGGTCCTCCCCTTGTCGTATCCTGCCCTGAAGGTCCTCCCCAGGGGTTACGCTGCAACGGAACTCCATGTAGTCGGGCATCAAATCATGGTGGTAGTCCTTGCCACCCTGATAACAGAGGTCCTCCCCGTAGAGACATCAAGCAACAAGAAGTCCCTCCCCTCATTGCGGTACATTCTGGAGGCCCTCCCTAGGATGTATCCTGCAGATATTCTCCCTGAGGCAGCAGTAATTTTATTCCTCGCCATTTCTGCAGCTGTGATAGTGGTCCTCTCCACCACGGCCGCTATTGTGAAGGTCCTCCCTGCAATGATCCCAAGAAACAAGAAGCTCCTCCCCTTGTTGTGGTGTGTCCTAAAGGTCCTCCCCAGGACGTGCGTCGAACGTCAAGCCATGATGGTCATCCTCACCATGATGGAAGTTGTTTCGAAGGTCCTCCCCATAACGACGCCACACAACCAGAAGGTCCTCCCCTTACTGTGACATGCCTTGGAGGTCCTCCCTCGGGTGTGCACTGTAAAAGTACTCTATGCAGTGAAGAATCAATCAGTAATAGTAGCCCTTGCCATTACAACCACCATTGCGGAGGTCCTCCCTGCGATGACATATTATTTCGACATGAAGGTCCTCCTCCTACCAAATCAAGCACTGAAAGGACCTCATATGGAGAGGCACTCAGAAGGACGGGATCGAGCATGTCAGATTCCCAGATTTTCACTAGCAACATCCTTCTTCGATCAGGAACCGTTCCAGGGCCGCGTTCATCTTTTGAACCACCTCGGAATCACCCACAAGACAATTCGATACCTACCGGTCCCACTGCCTCTGACTACAGTGAGATCCTTAGTTGGTCTGACCAGGTAGAGGAATCACTAGCGTAGGAGTATGCTGATATGCTGCACTTGAGGAAACGACTGGCCAGGAATGATATACAAATTCTACTTTGGCCAACGACCACCTCTTAGTACGACATAACCAGTGAGTTGTCAGAAGAATGCATGCACGGCATCAGACACAATCTATGGACGACCCTCCGCTGGCTGAAATTGAGCCTCCTTCCCTATGACGGGTATGTAGACCACGTTAAGATGATAGGGGACCTACAGCGTCACATCAGCCTGGGGGCCCTTTCCTCGACATGACAACAACACCCCGAGAGGCACTAACAGAATATGGAGGCCGCTTGCCTCCGTGCACTACACGAACTGTGCCACCTTATCGGTGACGCTACGATGGGAGTCCATATCAGGGGATGGGGGGAACACAGAGCTTTTCATTTCACTCCGCTCCCCACCCAAAAGAACCCGTTCGGTATGGTGTCTTGCAACGTCATCACGGCAAGACAACAATCGAGTGGACCCCCTTCTCAGGAAAGGAAACAGACCCAACAAAGTCGGGCCTTGAGTAAGTCCTAGAAACATCAGGCCCAGCGGGAAAGTGCCATTCAAAAACTCTTGAATCCGGCCACCGAGAGCATCCAGCAGGCCTCTCGACTAAGAGAGGCCAATCAGTGATCTTTACCTGCCTCCCCAGAAGGGGATGATCTACAGGTGAATTCGGCACCAGATCTGGTTCACCCCCGGATAAGAGCACGTGAGATCAGGCTAGTCACGATAGCCACTTCCACTGCCGCAATCTAGGGTCAACCCCAGCCTGCAGGGCTGGGGGCATTTTTAACAACAAATTCCCCCGTAAGACCAATAAAACCGGGAAGATACTCAGCATCCAGGGAACGGAGCCAACCCCATCCCTTAGGGCTGGGGGCATTATTACCCCCTCAACAACAATCTCCCCAACGAGAATCAGTATTCTCTCATCTAGGGAGGATAGTCAGAAGAGGAGATTCTTGTCCTATCCAGTCATTTGAATCATCATCCCCTCCGAGAGGAAGGCGCACTGTAAGGTCGCATCAAAGAACTCTCCACGTCACCCTTCGTCAAGAAGTATGAGGGCAATCCCAGGTCATGAAAGGGAAGGCCAGCCAAAGATACAGGAGATCCTTTTCCTATTTGGAAGATTACGTCCCCTCCACCCTGCAATATGTGTTCATCAACACCATAGAGGCTAACCCCATAGGAGACACCAGAGAAAATTCAAATCCAGACGGATCGGGAGACGACGGTTCTGGTCAGGCCGTGAATCACAACGAGCCCCCAGGTGTGCACACCCGGAACCAGTGGGCCGCTTTAAATATGGCCGCCCCTTAAGCTAACCTCCCTCCTCTTACACTACGAGCTTCCAATAAGGATAAGAATAAAGGAACGATTACCCGTAACTCGTCCCTTTCTCTCGATAAAAATGAGCCACTCACACTCGTAGAGAGGTTCTCTCGATAGGAAGAAGAGATGAAATAATTGAGGTGGCTTAACGCCGAGCTTCTCCAGAGGAACCGCTTTATTGAAAGTGCATCCCAAGAAGAGCCACGTCGTGCACTCCCAGAATGTGCACCTCAAAAGATAAGGCTTTTCCCAACAAACAAAGAATGATCAGGGATCCTGCCTAATGAGGTGCCTGGTTTTCCAGCTACATAAACATGGATGATGAATACCAAGATTTCCCTCCACTTCGGAGGCAACCAGAGAAAGTACGCCCGAACCCTCCGAGGTTACCCCGAACAGAATATGCACCCTTGGTGTCGACCAATCCAGATCCTCATGCAATGCCTCGAGCTACGCCTGCCCAGGACCAGGCCCAACAGGATGTAAACCAGGGACTCACCAAAACCATCGAGGCACTAACAGCTTGATTAGAAGCTATGGAAGGTCGATGCGCTCAGATATAGCCAGACGGGAAACGCTACCGAGATTGGGTGACCAACACACCACCTCCACCCAATTTTGGGATCCCTGTATTCCCCATCTTCAATTGATCAGGCAATCCGGAGCAGCATTTGATGCACTACACGTCCTATTGTGACCCTATGATGGGGACTCCGGAACAACAAGAAGCAGTGAAACTCAGATGCTTCGTACGAACCTTGCATGGATCCGCCTATATCTGGTACACGAGCCTGTCGGCCTAGTCGATAAAGAGGTGGGAGGACCTCCGGTAGCAGTTCCTATTCCACTTCAGCTCAACGCTGCCTAAAACAACGGTCAGAAATCTCATGAACTGCAAGCAGAGGGAGAACGAGAGGGTCTCAGATTTCATCGCCAGATGGAAAGGTCTGACCTATTATCTGAACCGGCCAATGCCTCAAGATGAGATTTTATCCATATGCATCGATAATCATAGATATGAGCTGCGAACACTACTCATACCGGTGGAGTGCACCACTGGCTTCTGCCATCTCTCGTCCATCATCCAGAGAATTGAGGACTCCCTACAGCGGACTAATTCAAAGTCCTGAATAGCCTCGGTGGCTCCTGCGAAAAGAGCCCCTAGATCTGAAGTGTCCGCCGTCACACTCAATCCGGCCCCTGTTCTCGCTCCGCTGCTCAGGCCTCCACCAAATCTTTAAGCACCCCCTACATATCAAAGGCCACCCCACCTAAACGAGATGATCAGCGAGGACCGAAACTGAACCATTTTGAGGAATGAATACAAAAATTATACTCGTTCCGAGATGATCAAGTCCATGGCTACTTCATTGCTGCCATGTACTGTAACTTTCTCTGCCTCTTGGAGCCAAGGAAACCTAAAGAAGTCAGCCGCAATGACAGGCCAGATTACGTCCCCTACCATCGGATGTTGGTGCACAGTATCTGAGAATGCTTCGTCTTCAAAGACCTCCTTTAGAAGATGGTATATTCCAGACAAGTCAAGCAGGGACCACCCCCATCACATGTGGCATGTATCTCTACCACTGACTTCGACAAAGAGGAGGGGTGGCAGAAAGTCACCAGCAAGAAGGGGAAGAAATTTGACAACTGGATGACTCGGAAGACTATCAACCGAGCCCAGGGCATACTCCGAGCTCAACTACAGTAGCCAGCGTTGCCACCAACAACCCCTGGAGCCGCAGAGCCAACAATATCGGCCTCACAAACCTCTACAAGCCGGTCATCTGGACAGAGTCGAAGGAGGAAACAATCACAAGAGGAGCAGTATGCGACTGGGCCAAAGTTAGTCCCAACCCTGGCAGACTTTAGGGCCTTGAATTTGGCTCCACGGGCACCGACCCACCAAACGGAACCATCAGAGACAACCAACCAGGTTGACCTGTCAGAGGATGAAGAGCCATTTTTTTGTTTTATCAACGTCATCCATGTCATGGAATCATTCCCGGAAGAAGGGTATGATTATGAACCCGAGTTCCTTGCACAAGGAACTGGGAGGAGGAACCGCAGAGGTATGGGACACTAGGGGAGGCACAGCCACGGCCGAAACCAACCCTACGGTTGGACCCCAGACCAAACCGTCAATATTGCGGAAACCCGTGGGAGAGCCCTTCAACAGACTCAGTAAGAGAGGGAATGCCCCTCCACTTCCACAAGCGTCCACTCTGGCCCTGTTGTTTTGCAATACCCACCAGATGAGGAACAAGTGTCTGGTCGCCTAGTGTGCACAAACAGACCGGTCGAGCCAAGTCCTCAAAACGCGGGAACACCATCGACATTCGTCCCTATGGCCGGTCCCTCCTCGTCAAATGTTCTAGCTCCCAAAGCACCCACTAATACTCTCCCGCCTATAGAGAAGCGTCGACCGCTGGAGCAATAATACAACATCCTTAAGTAGCTAGCGTCAGTACCAGCCATGTTGTCAATCATGGATGCCCTGGGTTGGTCAGCCGACCTTAGGGAGGTGCTTATTGAATCTTTGATCAGCCCCCATGAATTTTAAGCCGATATAGTTGCCGCCGAGGTTTACCAAACAGAGACTAGCCTAGCTGAATGCAACGTGGTGATTTCCTTCACCGATCAGGACGAGGATGCCATCATGCAAGGACACATCAGATCGCTATATGTGTTCGGCATGTTGAATGGTATTGAGATCTGAAAAGTCTTTATAAAAAATGGCTTTGGAGTCAACCTCCTGCCCCTACAGACACTCCGTAAGTTGGGCTAAAGTGAGGACGATCTAATTCCCTCATCCAGAACATTGTTGGGTTATGACAAGAGTGAGCATAAACCAATGGGAAAGATTAATCTAAAGACCCATTTTGGTGACCTAGTAGCCTACACGGAATTCCTGGTGGTCCGACAGAGCACAACATTCAATGCCTTGCTGGGAAGGACATGGCTCCAAAAGCACATGATCGTTCCTTCATCCAACCACCAGTGTATCAAGTACTGCGTCAATGGACAAAGCGGGACGTTGCACACTTACAAGGCCCCTTTCGAGCTCTCCGAGTCACATTACATCGACACTGGGTTCTATGAGAAAAAGAAAAAAGAATCCTTTGGTCGACGACGTTGACTGGATCCCCGCTCCAAATAGCCTAGAAATGATTCTTGAAGACCCCCTCAGGCATCTTGGTTGAGATTATGTCCTGCACATCAACCACATGGAAGGTAGGAGTTAAAGTCCGAACACGCATTCGGATGTACTCATGAATTTAGCCACAACGGCCAAGTGTGACAATGTGGGAACATCCACTAAACCCGAAACGGGGGACGAAAACTTGAGCAAGGGCACCCATGACAGCTCACCTCCGGGCATCCAAGGGCTCATGTCAGGAGCTCTCTCCTCGTCGGAACAAGAAGATGAGGATTTACAAGAAGAAGAGGGGGAAGATCTTAGGGATGCACCTCCTGCATTTGAGGAAGGTATCTCCACCACTGTGGACGAACTCTTGGAAATAAACCTGTGTACCGAGGAAGACCCGAGGCCCACTCTCATTAGTTCAGCCATGTCTCCCATGGAACACGAGGTATATACCTCCTTCCTAAGGCAACACCATGATGTCTTCACCTGGAATTACACGGAAATTCCAGGACTCGATCTCGAGGAAGTGACGCATCACCTGGGTCTTCCAGAAGATCACCGGGGCTACAAACAGGCCGCCAGAAGGGCACACCCCTCACTTTCTACCAAGATAGAGGCTAAATTCAATACGATCATTAAAGAAGGCTTCATCAGGGAGGTCCAGTACCCCATTTGGTTGGCCAACATCATCCCTATCAAGAAAAAGAATGGGAAAATCGGCATCTGCATTGACTTCAGAGACCCTAATCGGCATTGTCTGAAAGATGACTTCCCGGTTCCAATCACTGAGTTGTTAATTGATGAAACGGTCGGTTATGAGTCTTTATCCTTCATGGAGGCTATTTTGGATATACTCAAATTAGGATAGCCCGAGAAGACAAGGAAGACACTGCCTTCAGGGCCCCTCAAGTGGTATTCTGTTACAGGGTCATGCCCTTTGGTCTCAAGAATGCTGGCGCCACGTATCAGCATGCCATTCATCAGATCTTTAAGCCGTTCCTATGGAAATTCATTGAATGTTACGTGGATGACCTAGTTTTCAAGTCCAGACAACGCTTGGATCACCTGTCAGACCTTGAGACCATCTTCAACAAGCTCCGACAACATAGCTTGAAGATGAACCCCTTGAAGTGTGCCTTTGGGGTTACCTCAGGGAAATTCCTTGGCTTCGTTGTATGCCATCATGGCATCGAAGTTGACCCTAAGAAGACTAAGGATATCCTGATCCTACCACCTCCTCAAAATCTCACTGAGTTTAGGGGATTCCAAGGGCACCTAGCTTATATTAGGCGGTTCATAGGCCACCTGGAATCAAAATGTTTTCCTTTCACCAGGTTAATGACGAAGGGTGTCACGTACCAATGGACGGATGACTGCCAAGAGGCGTTCGAAAACTTGAAGAAGTACCTATTAAGCCCACCGGTGCTCATTCACCCAGTCTAAGGAAGGCCTCTCATTATATATGTGACGGACCAAGAATGGTCGTTGGGATCCTTCCTCGCATAGAAGAACTATGTCGGCAACGAAAATAGTCTCTATTACCTTAGTCAAACCATGATTGATTGTGATACTCGATACTCAAATATCGAGAAGAGCTATCTTGCCTTGGTCTTCGTGGTTCAAAAGTGACGACATTATCTGCAGCATCCAGAATTCCATTTGATCTCGTGGAGTAACCTGCTCAGGTACATCCTCAGTCGCCCAATGGTAACCGGATGCCTATCCTGATGGGAGGTCATCCTGCAATAGTTTGACATCTGTTTCGTGCCTCAAAAATCCATCAAGGGCCAAGCATTTGTTTCCCTCGGAATTCGGGGATGACCACCTTGATGGGAGGTTCAAACGTTCTGATCGGTTTCTAATGGGTTTGTTCATAGAACCGGAAACATCCAATGATTCCACATCCATTCGGACCTACTTTCCAAAGGTAGGTGCTCATTAGTTTGTGGACTGATGAGGCTTAGGAATTTGCATTGGTCGAGAGGATGGGAGGTCGGACTCATCATACCTTTTTGAGGGGAATTATTGTCTACTCCGAGACTATCTTTATAGATTTATGTTATGTTCGTGAATCCTTATTACATTTCCAAGTATAAAATGAGATTTCCTTCAGATCTAACAATAAATGATTAAATATGTAGGAAATTTATAGAATATTTTGTATGTATTCGAGGTTCTTCATCGATAGAGAATCATCTATATTTGTTAGAGATTCTTGGTCAATGGTACCCTTCGACACATTTATACAGAAGTCTCTTGGTCATTATGATGACCATGCTGGTTCTAAAGCTACTCAGTGGGGCACTTGAAGTTTATTTTCATTCAGAAGAACATGGATTATTTTAGAGTTGGGATCGAACTCATAGACAGGCTACCTATGTATCCTTTGTTTAGAAAAGGAATCAGAACCCACATAGTTCGAGTAAGGGAGTCTGATGTTTATGATTTATGGATCAAAGAAGGATGTCACAATTACTTTTACACTCTAAGCTCACGTGAGTCATGCTCAGTGTGAGAAACAAGAGGTATTGGTAAAAAAATAGACAATTGTGCCATGAAATATGTAATCATAAGAAATAATGTGGGTCTTATGTATGTATGACTTCCCAGATAAATGAAGCTTAGGATTTACTTTAGGGAAGAAATCCATGAACAGGGCCCATAAAGGTATATGTGCTTCATGGAGATTCTGAATACTCTAACATGGGTCTTATTCCTGAAAAGGAGGCCCAGGTTAAGGGATTATGACTGGGACTTACTCTTAAAAAGGAGGCCCAGGTTAAGTATTAAGGTTTGGGGCTTACTCCTGAGGAGAATTCCCAAATTAGGGAACTGGGGCTTACTCTTGAAAAGGAAGCCCATGTTAGGGGATCTGGGGCTTACTCTTAAGAGGATGTCCAAAACAATTAAGGGACTTGGGGATTACTCCTAAAGAGGATGCCCAGATGTGAAGACTTATGACTGGGGATTATTCATGAAAAGGATACCCATGTTAGATATTATCTCATCTTAAATTATGAGGTTGAATGAATGAACTCTCAATCTTTAGTGACATAAAGATATGTAAATCACAAGGTTTTGAGAGATATTCCACAGAATTTCTTTCAGATAAGGAATTCAAATCAAGAAATCATGCCATAAATGGCTTTGAAGAGTGTCTTGAAGACTGAATCTTGAATAAGAAAGGTGTAATGTCATAAGAGGGGTGAAATGGGCAATAAAGGCACCCAAAAAGGCAGGGGCGCACATGTCCTGGAAGGCGCGTAGGTACTTCGTGGGCGCGCAAGTCCTGGTCACACAGGTATGCCTGCGTGACACATGGTGTACTTGCGTGACAGTTAACCAGAAGGGTAATACTTGAGAGACTCTTCATTAAAGCCTTTAGAATCCTCTTGAGGTTTTTTCAGAAGAAGGGTGCGCAAGATCTAATGAAGGAGTAAGGCGGCGTGCAAGTGTGGCTCGTTTCCCTTAAGGGCTGGCCACTCAGGCGCGCAAGTGTTGATGAGTTTCAACTCTTAGTCCTTCCTCCCCATCTTTAGATCTTCCATTCTAGGTAAGAAATTACATTAGAAGTGTTCTGGAAGCTTTGAGAAGAGACTAGGGCACCGAGAGCTCAAATATGGGTTTCTGGAAAAAATCCTCCCAAATGGGGGGCCCACAGGGTCGATTTATACGTAGGAGAAGACACCAGGTGGTTACCGGGTGGTTATCACTTAGGTCGCGCAAGTCACTTGTGCGACCATAAGGCGTCGCACAAGTGGACTTGCGCGACAGTGATATAACTTGCGTGGCACATGTGCTTTTGATCCCTTGTTCATGCCTTTGTCGATTTTTGATATTTTCTGCAAAGGATGAATCAATTTCTGCTAAGTCATTTCTTCTTACATTAATTTGGACTCTTTGAAAAAAAGGAGCGTCAACAAAAGTCCCCCCTCAGAGTTGGATCTGGAGAAAAAAATAGGATTTTACTCTGAGGAAATCGAGAATCAAAAAGGAAATCTGGCAGTTTAAAGTCATGCATGTCGGACATAAAAAGGCTAATGTTTAAGGTCGAAATAGCTTTGACCGAAATGGATTAGAATTGACTCAATTCCTTTAAAATTCATCTGAAAACATAGTACCATACTCATGTATGAGGGAAAATATGTAAACTATGACTTAAGAATATTTGAATCTGAGGAATGATATGAAAAAGAGCTAAAAGGAATTAGAAGAAGTAGTTTCCAATAATGAAGTTACCATTATTTAACAAACCCTTTAGAGGGTTGAATTATGCAGGGCCACCTCAGGGCATTGGCTGCATAGTTAAATAAAATAGTATATTTTGGCTAACAAGTCTGTTATGTAGACTATTTATGCAAGGCCACCTATGGGAACGTGCTGCATAGTCAGGAAAAATAATTCTCAGAAATTTACTTTCCTAGTGCTAAAATCCAGTGAAAGTTTATGGAGATTCAAATCTTCCAAAGTATAGAGTTTGCTGTATGGAAGGAGGTACTTGAATATGGAGAAGATATTTCGAAATAAGATTATCGAAGAACTGGATGAATGTCACTCCTACGAAGGTCTGACCCAAACTTAGAGAAGGAGAATATAAACCATAGACTTGAATAATTTCAGATCATGAAAAAAGATATGGGACAAATATATTAAGGATCGCGTTTTTTGTAGATCCCTATAGACTGTTATTTAAGACAAATAAGGGAAAAAGAGGCATCCTTCCCAAGAATGAAGTTACCACTATCCGACAAACCCGTTAGGGGGTTGAATTATGCAGGGCCACCTAAGGGAATTGGTTGCATAGTCAAATAATAGTATCTTTTGGCTTACAAGTCTGTTATGTAGACTTTTTATGCAAGGCCGCCTATGGGAACGTGCTGCATAGTCAGGCAAAAGAACTCTCAGAAGTTTGACATTTTTGTGACTATAAGTCATGAAAAGGGTTATGAGGATCTGGAAATATTTAAGGTTAGGATTATGACACATTAAGATGGGTATTGTTCAATGTATATAGAGATACACAGATCAATGCTAACCATAATCATGTTGTGGCTGGGTCTTGAATTGAAATGTTGGACTTCACTACGTATCCCATAAGGATGAGAATCCAGCCATACGTAGTTCTTAAACTACCGTTTAACTTCGTGTGGGACAAAAGGATTAGATATCATAGTTTGGGGTCATAGAGTTTGGACCATTGTAAGAAACACACAGTGTGTGTTTTCATGTGGACTTTTCAACCAAGGTACTGAAAGTGGAATTTGGGGTTAGGCCCAAAGACTTGGGGCTGGATTCGAGGGACACTCGAACATTCCCACGTATCCCATAAGGATGGGAATCAAGCCCATGTAGTTCTAGAAATACCCTTTGTTCAAAATTTGGTTCGTACATATGAAGGGTGAAAGGGGACTTTAGTACAATGATGGTCTAACCCAAGATAAATGTTTTGGGCGTTGCCATGTATACATGTAGTCTTTGAGATGAAACATGATTGAAAGATCAATGTAAATAATGGTTCCCTCTCAGGTGATGGTATCAAAGAATATTGTAGTTTATTGTCATACTGGACAAAAGTGTTGTATAGTTTAACGTCGTATAACAAGAACGGATGCGAACCAAACTGAAGATATTGATTCTAGGGGCGGTTTCACGAATCAACATCGTATGAGATGGAGGTGAACCGATGTGAAGAGATTGGTTTTGGTCTTGAACCTTGGGAGGTTGCCTACATACCCAGCCTAGAAGGCAAGGATCAAAGTCTGTGTAGTTCAATTAATGAATGAATTAATGATCAAGTTGTTCTTGGGGACAACGAACTAAAAAATGATGTTGGGACTTACACATGGTTAGTATCCCAGAGAAAATATTATGGTTGAGGTTTTCTCTAAGCTCACATGAGTCATCCTTGGTGTGAGAAACAAGAGGTAGAAACAACCTTAACAATACACAGTTTAACGTCATGTAGGACGTATGAAGGGACTATGTGGATTAAAGTCTTGCAGTTAGGACTATTGGTGCTGCACAGTTTAGTGTAATGTAGCAAGGACAAAATACGGTTTAATGTCATGTAGGACGTATCACGAACTTTCTGTACAGTTTAGCGTCATGTAGTTAGGATGATGGGGACAATAGATTTTAACGTCATGTTGGACGAAAGGGGGGGGGGGGACTGTGCAGTTTAATGTCATGCAGTGAGGACAAAAGAGTGCACCATTTTAACGTCATGTTGGACGCATTGGGGATTTTTTCCACAGTTTAACGTCATGTTGGTCGAAAAAGGGACGATTCAGTTTAGCGTCATGTTGGACGAAAGTGCGAATAGTTTAAGGTCATATGAATAGACCGTGGATGGTGCAGTTTAATGTCATGCTGGACGGTGGTGTAGTTTAAGGTCATATAGGACCTTTGATGATGATGTAGTTTAACATCTTTCCTGACGTAAGGGACTTTTATACAGTTTAGCGTCATGTAGTTAGCACGTCACAATTTAACGTCTTGCTGGGCGTAAGGGACTTGCAAACAGTTTAGGGTCATATTCATGTACCATTGATGATGCAGTTTAAGGTCATACAGGACTTAGTTGTAGTTTAAGGTCATACTGGACCATTTAGGGAACTTTTTATCATAGTTTAACGTCATGTGGGACGAGGTTGCAGTTTAAGGTCATACCGGACCATTGCTCTATAGTTTTAACATCGTATAACAAGGACGAACTGGTCCCGCACAGTTTAGTGTCATATTGCAGGGACATATACACATTTTAACGTCATGTAGGACGTATGAAGGGACTTTCTGTATAGTTTAGTGTCATGTAGTTAGGATGATGACTTTTTCACAGTTTAACGTCGTGTGGGATGAAAGTACAAATAGTTTACGGTCATATTTTTTGGACCGTTGCCGTGTAGTTTAACGTCATTTAGAAAGGAAGAACTGGTGCCGCACAGTTTAGTGTCATGTTGCAGGGACATATACATAGTTTAACGTCATGTAGGACGTATGAAGGGACTTTCTGTACAGTTTAGCGTCATGTAGTTAGGACGATGAATTTTTCACAGTTTAACGTCGTGTGGGACGAAAGTACAAATAGTTTAAGGTCATATGTATGGACCGTTGCCATGTAGTTTAACGTCATATAGCAAGGACGAACTGGTGCCGCACAGTTTAGTGTCATGTTTCAGGGACATAGTACAGACTTTGCATTTTATACAAAATACTTCTTAAAAAATCTGGCATTGGTTGGAGTAGTGATGAGTTCTCCATCCATTGAGATTAATGAATAAGCTCCATTGGAGTATACCCTATGTATTGAATAAGGTCCTTCCCTTTTTGGATCAAGCTTGGGAGGTTTCTTTCCTAGTATCATTGGAGTTTTGAGAACTAATACAAATTCTCCCTGAGTGAATGAACGAAGATGAACTTTTTTATTAAAATCTTGTGCTATTCGATTCTGATAGACTTCCAAGTAGTGCAAAGTGCACAATATTTTCTCATCTAACCGTTCCCATTCATTCAATCACTTTTAAGATTGTTCATCTGTAGATTATTGATCACAAATGGCAACTCTGAGCGAGGGTAGTTGAACTTCAATGGGCAAGACGGCTTCTGTTCCATATACCAATGAATATGGAGTTGACCGAGTTGCAGTGCGGGTGGTAGTCCGATAAGCCCATAAAGCATGAAAGAGTTTATCAGTCCATGACCCATTATCTTTATCCACCATCATTTGCAGTATATTTGAATGAGTCTTGTTGGTCGTTGGCCGCTGCATGATACTGAGATGAATGGTTGGATTTGATTTTGTATTCTTGATACAATTTCTTCACCTCGGATGAACAGAAATTGGTGCCATTGTCCGTCAATATGGTATGAGGGACACCAAATCTGGTAATGATGTTAGACTTCATGAAGCTAACAATGCATTTAGAACTGACTTCCTTGAGAGGTATTGCCTCTTCCCATTTGTAAAAGAAGTCAGTAGTAGTAAGAATATACTTAAACTGCTTAGCCGTAGCCGAAGGGTAAGGTCCCACCACATCCATTCCCCATGTGGAAAATGGCCATGAGTATTTAGTTGTATGAAGCAACTCTGGAGGCTGATGAATGAATTTGGCATGTACTTGGCATGAATGAAACTTCTTTGTGAAATCGACACAATCTCGTATCATTGAAGGCCAAAAGTATCCAAGCCTTCAAACCTGATCAGATAGTATATGTCCAGACTGGTGGGCACCATAGACTCTTCCGTGCACTTCTTTCATGACAACCATTGTCTCTTCACCATAAATGAATCTGAAGAGAACTCCATCAAAACTATGTTTGTAGAGAATTTTCTCTAGGTGATCTGGGCTATCATAAAGAGTAAAATTGACCACACGTTGCCGGATTTGTTCTTTCTCGGCTCTATTAGGTGAAAGTGTTACATTTTGAAGGTATTCCCTGATAGGTGACCTCCATCCGGTAGTATGACCATACGGTTCAGGAATGGGACTAATTTCCTTAATTTCCTTTGTTCTGATTCGAACATAAGGTGAAATTGCGCGACGGTGGGAAATACTGATGGTTGTCTCGTCCCGATTTGGATCTTCCAGAGCTGTGGCTATATTAGCCAATGCATCAGCTTGAGCATTTTTTGATCTTGGGAGATAAGAAAATGTTGGTTCCAATGGGAATTCCGCCATTAACTCTCTGACGTAATCATACAAAAGGAGAATTTCTTCTTTTCTGATGGCATAATCCCCATTGACTTGTTTGATTACCAGGTCTGAATCACCCTTCACCTTTAAGTGATTCACTTTTGCTTGAAGCGCTAATTCCAAGCCTGTGATAAGAGCTTGGTATTCGGCTTCATTATTGGTACCACCTTCCCACAATAAGAAGGAATAAGTAACACTGCCTTTTCTGGATAAATGAGTACAATTCCTAAGCCAACTTTGTTGAATTTAGGGTTTTCCATTTTCTTACCTATTGGACTTCTGGAAGCACCATCAAAATACATTTCCCATGCTTGAGGACTTTCTTGAATAGATAATACTTCCTCATCAGGGAGTTCATTATCTGAAGATGTGTCTTCCACTGAAGGGTGTTAAGCCAGGAAATCAGCCAGAGCTTGTCCCTTTATCGCCTTTTGAGACACATACTTAATGTCGAATTGCTGCAAAATAACTTCCAACCTTGCTAGACGTCCTGTAAGCATTGAACGACTAAGGATGAATTTGATTGGGTTATTGCGAGATACCAATTGGACCTCGTGATGTTGCAGGTAATGTCTCAATTTCTGAACTGCAAAGATTAATTCCAAGCAGCACTTTTCAATACTTGAATACCAGGGTTCTGCTTCAAGCATAGTTCGACTGAGATAGTAGAGGCTGTTTTCATTCCCAGTATCATTCTTTTGAGAAAGAAAGGCACCCAATGATCGCTCTAGAGCTGTCACGTAGAGGATAAGTGGTCTTCCTTCAACAGGTGGCATGAGTACCGGTGGACTCAAGAGGTATTTCTTGAGAATATCGAATGCTTCTTGACATTCTTCAGTCTACTAGTAAGTGACTCCCTTCATCATCAATTTGGTAAAGGGTAAACTTTTTCCTTCCAAATTGGAGATGAAACGCAGAATATAGGCTAAGTGTCCTTGAAGTCCTCTTAATTCATTCAAATTTTGAGGAGGTGACATACCAAGGATTGACTTGGTCTTCTCAGGATCAACTTCAATACCATGATGGCATACAACAAAGCTGAGAAATTTTCCTGAGGTTACCCCAAAAGCACATTTTAAGGGGTTCATCTTCAAATTATGTTGTTGAAGCTTGCAGAATATGACTTCCAAATCAGCCAAGTGATTAGAACGTTGTTTGGATTTAACCACCAAATCGTCTACACAGCCTTCAACAAATTTCCCTAAGAAGGGTTTGAAGATATGATGCATGGCGCGCTGATATGTTTCACCTGCATTCTTTAAGACAAATGGAATTACCCGGTAACAAAACACACCCTGAGGGGATCTGAAAGCTTTAAATTACTCATATTCTAGGGCCATTCAGATTTGATTATATCCAGAATACCCATCCATGAAGGAAAGTGCTTCATAGCCAGCTGTTGCATCAATTAGAAGTTCTGTAATCGGAACTGGGAAATCATCCTTTGGACAATGCCGATTAAGATCTCTGAAATCGATGCAAACTCTAATTTGTCCATTCTACTTCTTTATAGGGACAATATTATCCAACCACTTGGTATACTGAACTTCTCTAAAGAATTTAGCTTTGATAAGCTTATCCACTTCCGCTTCAATTTTAGAATCATAAGTTGGGTGTGTTCTTCTCACGGCTTGCTTAAATCCTCGATGTTCTTCTGGTAAACCCAAATGATGAGTAGAAACATCAGGATTAAGCCCGGGCATTTCTGTATAGTTCCAAGAAAAAATATCTCTATTTCTCTTTAGAAAATAAATATACATCTCTTTCTCTTCAAGGGTCATGGCCGCACTGATTAAAGTGGGGTGTGGATATTCCTTTGTACCCAGATTTATTTCTCTGAGTTCATCCACAGTGGTAGAGATACCCTCTTCAAATGCTGGAGGAGCATCTCTAAGATCTTCCTCTTCTTCTTCATCATGTGTTATTTCTTCCGTTTCTACGTGCATAGTAGATGACGAAGCAGAATTTTCATGATCCGAAGAGATGTCAAAATTTGCATATCTAAAAGAAGAAGCTTCCATTTCCAACCCGATTGATGATGAAGGATCTTCTATGGGTAATAAAGAAAAAATTATGGATTGAGAATCGACATCATTGTTCACCATTTATGTTGATATAACTTCTTCTAGCCTAATTGGCGAAGCATAGACATGTTGGATTTCAGCAGATGAAATGAAGACGTCACCATTTCTGCTTTCATCACTGCTTGGTAGATTACCAATTTCTCCCGTTTTGTCTGGATTGATTGTCGTAATTGACATTATGGATCTTTCCATAAGAGTATTTTGATTTGAGTCTATCTTGTCAATTTTACTGATAGGCAACACATAATCTGTACTCACATGTGTAAATGGATTTACTAGAATTTTTTCCAAACCATTTGGAGCATTAACTTTGGTAATCTCCTTTGTTATGGATTTCCCCCTTTGCTTCATGTGATAAAATGATGCCTCAATGTATTGAGACTCACATGTCTTGAATGGGGACTTATCACCATACAACGTCCCAACTTGACCATCGAAACAATATTTGAGAGATTGATGGTATGAAGAAGGGATAGCCGCATGTTGATGTAACCAGGGTCTTCCAAGAAAAATGTTGAAGGATGAGTCTTGATCAACAACCATGAATTCTGAATTGGATACAAGATCTCCAAACTAAGTTCTAAGTGTAACTTCACCCAGTGGTTCCTGTTAATTTTTATCATATCCCTATAGCATCATGGTGGATGGAGATAAATCAGATTATGTGAGGCCTAATCGATGAAGTGTACGAATGGGAATGAGTTTGACTCCTGAACCATTGTCAATGAAAACTCTTCGAATATCCACACCATTGACTTTGCCAGATAAGTAAAATGGTCAAATATGTCCATGAACAACATCATATTCATCTTCATTAGTAAAGGGTATTATTGCATGGAATTCTATAGGATTATTCTCTATGTGATAGACTTCAGCTGCATCAATTTCAGTTTCAAACTCCTGAGGACTTTGTTGGATCTGAATCTACGGATTATACACAAGAGGGGGGGTGAATTGTGTCTTTTCAAAATTATTATAATCTCTTCAATTTAGACAAATTCTGTCCACTATGCTTTTGCACGATTAAATATGCAGCGGAAAAAGTAAAAGCATGAACACACGGATGTATAGTGGTTCGGGGAACAGAAGGCCCCTAGTCCACTCCACCAACGCTCAAATCCACGAGCTTGGCGATTTTCACTATCTGGTCCTCGTTTCCACAGACCTGTTCACAACTGAGTACAGGCAGTTGACACCTTTACAAGTTCCAAGCAAACACAGCCTTCCTGGTTCAAACACGAACCCACACAGCTTAGAACGAGAAGCTGATCACTCAAAAATAAAAAAGGGTTTCGATAAAGAAAACACTTCTCCAGTTGTTCTTCACAATTGCAACAGAAAGGAATTGACAGTAGATAGATCGTTGTCTTCAGAAAATAAAGATCTGTAATCAAAACAGTTCTGGTTCGATTCAGTTGCAATAGATATTACCAGAAACTTCACAACTTCAGCAGCAATAGATTCACAACAGATAGTCGATGTAGAACACGTGAATCTGCTATCAAGATCTTCCTTCGGTAATAAAGGTTTTACACTTCTTCTCGATCACCAGAAAAGAACACCTTTTCTCAGTTTCAGTTTTTTGCTCGTTAAAAGATCAATCTATATATTTCACACACTTTCCTGTGTATATATATATCCGAAGTTTCCAAGATAGAACATATATATTCAAATATGAGAAATTCTTCCGCATAAATAGATCCATAAAAATCTCCTTTAGATTCGCGATATTAAATGAAATAACAGAGCCGTTGTAACTCCCCTGAAGATTCGGCACAAAAAGCTCCGTTTAAATCAATCAGTAATCCGTTGTAAATCGTCTTTGATTCAGTCAAAGTCGTACTTAAGAATCGGCTCGAAATCCGCCTAATAATCCGCTTGTTTGACCAATGCAAAAGGAAATATCGTCTGTCAAAAATATCCCGACGCCAAACGTAGGGTTGATGACGTGGCTCCAAACGTAAGGTTCACAAACGTAAGGTTCACAAACGTAAGGTTGAACATACATACTTTCTCTTCAGCATTCAAACGTAGGGTTGATCATCCATACTTTGTCTTGCTTCAACTCTCCAAAGAACGTACGGTTGATTATAAAAGTAAGGTTGATGATCCATACTTTTGAGAAACAAACTCAACACTGAAAACTAACATACGGTTTCTCTTCCATACTTGTCCAACAACGAAAACGTAAGGTTCCTTCCAAACGTAATGTTCTTCTTCCATACTTTTCAACAACGTAAGATTCATTAACCATACGTTTCAAAATAATGTAAGGTTCCTTAACCATACGTTTCTTTTAACATAAAAAGTAAACTTTTCATCCATATGTTACGTTCATCAACGTAGGGTATGAACAGTGATTCCAGTACGCGCTAAAATTGATCTCGCGCTACAGTGATTCCAGAACACGCTAAAAATGATCTTGCGCTACAGTGATTCCAGAACACGCTAAAATTGATCTCGGAATAAATGAAGTATGAAATCTCGTTGTATGAAATAAATAAATAAAATAAATTCCTGCAAAATACTCAACGAAATAATTAGTAAATAATTAAGGGTATTTGTGAGCATCAAAATCATCATAAATAGACAGAGTATTATTTGAAATAATCTCCCCCTTTAAAAAACATTATTTTGAATTGTTTGAAAACAATACATTGCACAACAATCTCCCCCTTTTTGATGATCACAAAACCCATAAAATAATAGAACTAATTTAATTGCAATCTTTATTGAAAAAATTAGTTTTATAAAATTTTAGAATTCTGAAAGGATTAAAACAATATTTAACTATAATAAAATTTCTCCCCCATAAAAATAAATTTTAAGCTATCCAAATTTCTTCATAGGAAACAAATAAATTTAAATGTTGTATTTATCCAAATTCTCCCCCTTTTTGTGATATCAAAAAGAATGAAAAATTACGGATTTGAACACATTCAATATTGCACTGAACTATAAGTAAATGCTATAATTAATTGTGTATGAATAAGTGAATTTGTTATACTGGCTAACTTAGTCATAAATCAATAAACAACAAAACAAAAACAAAAAAAAAGAAAGAAAAGAATTTTCATTCACAAGCTGTTATATATAAACGATTGTGATATACAGAGGAATCAAGGTTCATAGATAAGACAGGGAAGAAAAAAAAAGGTGTCTATCTCCTTTGAATCGCGGTCTTGATCTCTGTAAACTGTTCTCTGAGCCTCTTCATCATCCCATCTCCTAACTTGATGATAAGATCTCTGTTCTCTTGAGTCATATGAATATCTTCAATCAAATTAACTCTGAAAAACTCATGCATTCTTTCTTCTTTTTCAACAAAAAGAGCCTGTTTCTCTGATAACTGATTCAAAAGAATCCTAATCAGTTGCTCTCCAGATGTCAACTGATCCACTAAAAATTTCTGATTATCTAGCAAAACTGACAAAGGGGCACTATTACACTGAAGATCGTGTAATCTGTCACTCATATTGCTTAGTGCTCCTGTAATTGCTTGAAATCTCCGAATCAAATCAGGTGAAGAGCCTGATCCACTCACAGCATTGTTTGCAACAGACTCAAATTTATTCTCCATGTAAATCTTCAACTCAGACATATCATCTTTCTTTACCATCTCTGATTTTAACTGATCAACAACATGCAACATATCAGTCTTAAACAAATCTACTTCCTGTCTTGAAACAGTACATTCTTTCAGCTTTTGAAACTTTAACTGCTCTAAGTTCAGAGAATTTCTGAGACTAACATTCTCAGATTCTAACTGAGAGATACGCTTGCACAGCTCAACAAATTCTTCTTTTCTCGAATCAGGGGCACCCTGTGCTCTATTCTCATGTCCAGAAATAGGTTGATGAGGCAGGGCAAGTGGTAAAGAATCTGCATCTGACTGTTCTTTGTCCTTGTCCTGACAAGGTTGATCCACTGAACTAGCTTTTGAAGCCTGAAACTCTTCCACGGAAAAATCTTCCTGAAGTACCTCTGTATTAGCTTCAGAAGTATGTTCATCACGAACAGTAATCTCTCTGATTTCTACTGATTGGTCAAGAACAATATTTTCATGTAAATCTTGAGGTCGGGCCACTTCTTCACCAGGCACTGCCTCCATAGGTTGTTCTTGTGGAATTACTTTTTCAACAGCCACAGCAGCAGATTGAGGTTCTTTTTGGATTTCCGGTTGAGCTATTGGTTCCTCTATCGGTGCAGTCTGCTCCACAACAGCTTCTCTCACAAATGAATAAGAAATTACCGGTTCAGAGGATTTCAAGGCAGGAGAGATAATTTCTTCATCAATTGACCTCTTCCTTTTAGATTGAAGTCCTTCTTGACTTCTCTCTTCCTCACCTTCCTCCATCTCAAAACGAATTCTCCTTGCCACTGTACTAACTCTTGATTCTGCTTGTCCCTCCTTGGACTTAGCCGGTTGAGCCTGAGCACTCTCTGAGTCTTCCTCAGCTCCAACAGGTAAGAGTTTTCCTTTAATTGTGCTCCAGAAGTATCCTACTTTCCTTAAAGTTCCAGCATTAAAAACATTATTGTGGAGACATTTCACCCCAGCATCTACCAATCTGATCATTCCTCTTTTATGCAAAAACAAAGAAATGAACCTTCCATAAGGGAAAAAGGTCATTCTTGCTTCACTCTAATAGCAGTATCTCAGATATCTTATCATAAACCGAGGAAAATTAAACTTAATATCACACATCAGAAGATACATTATGTACATGTCAAGGTATAGGATTTTCTCCATCTCAGCCATCCTTGGTGCTAAACCAGTCTGAACAAATTTTACCAAGATTTTCTGATCGGGCTCCAAATCTTTAATAAACATTTTCTTTATCATTCTGGTTCCAAACAGAAAAGACATAATGTCTTCAGACTTATGTACAGAATCTCCAATATTCCGTAAATCGAAATGAAAAACTCCTTCATGAGGGCAGTTAAGAATTTGACTTATCTCTACAGATGATATGGAAAAGTCCTTATCCTCTATTTGAGCCAATAAACTATCCTACGTATCTCCAAAGCTAAACTGAACAGTTCTAAAGAAATGTCTCATTTCTGCCTCATATAGAAACTCAGAATTTGCACTATTAAAAGCTTGCTCAAGGCTTTGAAACGACAACGCTTGCTTCAACAGTAAATTAGTTTCAAACAGCCATTCTAAATCGATGACTTTACCTTGCAGTATTCTCCGACCAACTACTTTAGGTTTCTTTGCAGCACTGCTCTCAGCTTCATCTGGACGCTTAGTCTTTGCCATTTCAACAACGATTTCTGAAGGTTCGAAAGTTTAGGGTTTGAAGATTCAGAAAAGGGTTTTGGAGCAGATGTGCGGTTTTAGGTTTTCGAAAGGGTTTCCGAAAAAGGTGAAACAGTTTAGAAGGTGAAACGGTTCTGACAGCCTTGATTCCCGTGTAATCACTAATCATTACTTTTATTTAAAACAAAATAAAATTACTTATAGCGGGAAACAGAAATTAAGCAGAATTCGAAAACAGAATAAGATTTAAAAAAAATTATTTAAAATTAAATAAACCTAACTCCCCCTTAATAAATTCAAACCTTGCCGTGGGAAGTGGTTTAGTAAAAATATCTTCTAATTGATTTTCTGTATTTACAAATTCTAAAAATATATCCTTTTTAAACACATGATCTCTTAAAAAGTGATGTCTTATATCAATGTGCTTAGTTCTAGAATGACTAATAGGATTTTTTGAAATATTAATTGCACTAGTATTATCACATAAAATAGGTGTATTGTTGAAATTTAATCCAAAGTCCATAAGAGTGTTTTTCATCCACAACACCTGTGCACAACAACTACCTGCAGACACATATTCTGCCTCGGCTGTTGACAGGGCAACTGAGTGTTGTTTCTTAATAGACCATGATACTAAAGACTTTCCTAAAAAGTGACATGTTCCTGAAGTACTCTTCCTATCTAATCTACAGCTTCCAAAGTCAGCATCTGAATATGAAATTAAATTAAAATCAGAGGTTTTTGGATAATGCAGAGATTGATAAATAGTACCTTTTAAATATCTAAAAATTCTTTTAACAGCAGTTAAATGGGATTCTTTGGGATTTGATTGAAATCGAGCACAAAGACATACTGAATACATTATATCTGGTCTACTAGCAGTAAGATATAACAAACTACCAATCATACCTCTATATAACTTGTTGTCCACTGATTTTCCAGTTTCATCCAAATCAAGTTTTATATTAGTACACATAGGAGTTGTAAATGTCTTGCTGTTTTCAAGTCCAAATTTCTTAAGTAAATCAGTAATGTATTTGCATTGATTTAAAACATTTCCAAAATCTTTTTGAAATATTTGAAGACCCAAAAAGAAATTTAATTCTCCCATCATACTCATTTCAAATTCTTTTTGCATTAATTCTGAAAATTCATGACAAAGAATTTTATTGGTTGATCCAAAAATTACATCATCAACATAAATTTGAACCAACAAAACATTATTTTTCACAGTTTTCTTAAAGAGTGTTGGATCTGCTAGTCCAACAGTAAAATCATTTTTCAAAAGAAAAGAACTTAGTCTTTCATACCAAGCTCTAGGTGCTTGTTTAAGGCCATAAAGAGCTTTAGTAAGTTTGAAAACAGAATCTGGTTTTTGAGAATTTTCAAAACCAGGAGGTTGCTCAACATAAACTTCCTCCATTAAATAACCATTTAAAAAGGCAGATTTAACATCCATCTGAAATAATTTAAAATTCATATAAGATGCATAGGCTAAAAGAATTCTAATGGCTTCTAACCTGGCTACAGGTGCAAAGGTCTCATCATAATCTATTCCTTCTTCTTGATTATATCCTTTAGCTACTAATCTTGCTTTATTTCTAGTTATTATCCCTTGATCATCCTGTTTATTCCTAAAGACCCATTTAGTTCCTATTACTGGATAATCATGTGGTCTTTCAACTAATTCCCAAACCTTATTTCTCTTGAACTGGTTCAATTCATCCTGCATTGCTATTACCCAGCTCTCATCATCTAAGGCTTCTTCTATGGTCTTAGGTTCTTGTTGGGATAGGAAAGCAGAGAATTCAACTATGTTTCCAAAGTTTCTTCTTGTTTGAATACCAGTCTCTAAGTCACCTATCACAGATTCTATAGGGTGATTCTTTAAGGTTCTAGACTGTCTAGGCATTACATTCAAAGGTTCTTCAGTATCATGTTCTTCTGAACTGGACTGAATTTCTTTTATATCATTTTCAAAATCATTCTTTAAATTCTCAGGTCTCATGTTTTCATTAGAATCAGGTTCATCTATTTGTTCTATCCTTTTCTCAAAAGGATCAGATTCATCAAATTTCACATGAACTGATTCTTCAACAATACTTGACTTTTTATTATAGACTCTATAAGCTTTGGAGGTTGCAGAATATCCTAAGAAAATACCTTTATCAGATTTTGGATCAAATTTACCAAGATTATCTTTGGTATTCAAGATGTAAACCTTGCATCCAAAAACTTTAATGTAATTTACTTTAGGTTTTCTGTTATTCCATAGTTCATATGGTGTCTTTTTCAAAATAGGTCTTATTAAAATTCTATTCATTATATAACAAGCTGTATTAACAGCTTCTGCCCAGAAATATATAGGTAGGCTATATTCATTTAACATAGTTCTAGCCATTTCTTGAATAGTTCTATTTCTTCTTTCTACAATCCCATTTTGTTGAGGTGTTCTTGGAGCAGAGAAGGTGTGTTTAATACCCATGTTTGAGCAAAAGGAATTAAATTCCTGGTTCTCAAATTCTCCACCATGATCACTTCTCAATGAGATTATATTAAAACCTTTTTCATTTTGAATAGATTTACAAAAACCTTCAAATAAACTAAAAGCTTCACTTTTAAATTTCGAAAAGAAAATCCAAGTAAATCTAGAATAATCATCAACTAATACATAAACATATAATTTACCAGCTAAACATGCTACTCTTGAAGGTCCAAACAAATCCATATGGATAAGTTCTAGAGGCTTAGTTGTAGCAACTTTATTAACAGATTTGAATGATGATTTGTGTTGCTTGCCAAGCTGACATGCATCACAGAATCTGTCATTTTCAAATTTGAGACTAGGCAAATCAGAAACTAGATGTTTCTTAGATAATTTATGTAAAACGTATATATTGCAATGACCAAGTCTTCTATGCCAGATCCAGGATTCACTTATATTAGCAGTTAAGCAGTTTACTTGTTGTTTACACAAGGAATACAAATCCAAAGTATAAACATTATCAGTTCTGGGTGCTCTAAACTTAAACAGTTTTTCTTTAGAAACAGTACAACTATTGTTAGTAAAATAAACAGTGTATCCATCATCACAGAGTTGAGATATACTTATCAGATTGTGTTTTAACCCTTGTACATAAAGTACTTTGTTGATTGAGACTGTCTCAGGATCTCCAACTGTTCCAATACCAATAATCTTTCCTTTGGCATTGTCACCAAAGGTGACAAGTCCTCCTTCCTTTCGAGTAAGAGAAGAGAAATTAGCTGAAGTTCCACTCATGTGTCTTGAGCAGCCACTGTCCATATACCATATTTCTTTCTTTCTTTGGTGACCTGCTACCTGCAAAGACATTCAAACAAATTGCTTTGGTACCCATATTTTGTTGGGTCCAGGAGTGTTAGCAAGCAGTGATCTGGGTATCCAGATTTGCTTTGTTTCCTTAAAATTGATTGAATCATATAGATCGTTGGAAATATAAGCTTTCTTAATTCCACATATTTGAGGTTGTCTTAGAAAACAGTTTTTAGCTATATGACCTTTTGTTCCACAGAAGTTACAAATAACCTGTTTAGTGCTAGGAACAAAATAATTTTTGTATAACTTAGGTTTTTCTCCTTTACTTCCAATTCCAAACCTTTCCTTTTTAATTACAGTTTTCCAAGTATCTCATTTAAGACGTTTTCTCCTTTCGTAAGAACTAAAGCAGCCTTTTTATAAGATTCTACTTCATCCTGTAGAGTTTTTATTTTTGATTCAAAATTAATTTTATTTGAGTCAGCAGAGTTGTATTTGTCAATTAATTCCTTATGTTGTTTTAGCAAAGTATTTCTCTCATCTGAAATAGCTTTATGCAATTTCTTTATAGATTTATATTTTTTAAATAATGAGTCATACCTTTCTTCAAGCATATTGCAGTAAGCTGCAAGTTTTTTATTTGAGAAGCTTGTTTCAGAGTTTGATTCATTATTTGAGTCAGAGGAGTAGTATGAGTGTACCTCATCAGTTTCAGCCATGAAACACATATTTGCTTTTAAATTGGCTTCCTCCTTCTCTGAGCTTGATTCAGAAGAATTACTTGAGTCTTCAGAAACACTCCAAGTAGCTTTCATAGCTTTCTTGTCTTTCTGTTCATAATCATCTCTTTTGAATAATTTCTTCTTCTTTGCATCTTTAAATTTTGGGCAATCCGGTCTGATATGTCCCATCTTTTTGCATTCATAACATCTCACTTCCTTGCTATCCTTTTTGAAGGATTTCTTGAAGTCATTCTTCTTACTATAGAACTTTCTGAATTTTCTGGCTAGCTGAGCCAGTTCTTCATCCGAATTTGAAGAATCAGAGCTTTCTGATTTAGCACTTACTTCTCTGTTCTTCATCTTTCTATCCTTTTGTTGAGAAGTCACTTTCAAAGAAGTATTTTCCCTTTTTATGTAGACTTTATGCTCATTTAACTCATCTTGCATTTCAGCTTCGTACATCATCAATGTACCAATCAGTTCTCTCATAGTTAGATCTTTAACAGAAGTTGATTGTCTGATTGCTGCAGAGATTCCATTCCATCGAGTAGGAAGTACTCTCAGTACCTTCAACGCTTGATCAGCCTGCTTGATTGGTTCTCCTAGAGCTTTTATATTATTGAAAATTTCTATCAATCTTCCATTCATCTGAGTGATGCTCTCTCCTTCAATCATTCTGAAAGTATCGAATTTTAACTTAGCAGTTGCATATCTCATCTGTCTTACATTATCTGTTCCTTCATAAGCAACAGCTATTGTTTGCCACATTTCATATGCAGTCGGGCATTGAGATACTCTGTTAAATTCATCTGGTCCTAGACCACAGATGATTTCATTCATAGCTTTTGAATTTATGTCATACTCAGCCTCTGTAGCAGCACTCCATGTATCGGGATTTTCAGGAATTTCATAGGGAGTTAGAATCTTTGAATAGACTTTGTAACCAAGATTTTTCAGATAAATAATCATACGTGATTTCCAGCAGCCATAATTATCTCCATTAAAGTAAGGTGCTCTGACCATTGACATTCCCTCTCTCATATCAGCCATGATACACTATGTATAATCTTTAAATACTTCTAGCTTGATAAGACTTTAAAAATAAGAAGCTCATCCTCTGATACCAATTGTTGGATCTGAATCTACGGATTATACACAAGAGGGGGGTGAATTGTGTCTTTTCAAAATTATTATAATATCTTCAATTTTGACAAATTCTGTCCACTATGCTTTTGCACGATTAAATATGCAGCGGAAAAAGTAAAAGCATGAACACACGGATGTATAGTGGTTCGGGGAACAGAAGGCCCCTAGTCCACTCCACCAACGCTCAAATCCACGAGCCTGGCGATTTTCACTATCTGGTCCTCGTTTCCACAGACCTGTTCACAACTGAGTACAGGCAGTTGACACCTTTACAAGTTCCAGGCAAACACAGCCTTCCTGGTTCAAACACGAACCCACACAGCTTAGAACGAGAAGCTGATCACTCAAAAATAAAAAAGGGTTTCGATAAAGAAAACACTTCTCCAGTTGTTCTTCACAATTGCAACAGAAAGCAATTGACAGTAGATATATCGTTGTCTTCAGAAAATAAAGATCTGTAATCAAAACAGTTCTGAGTCGATCCAGTTGCAATAGATATTACCAGAAACTTCACAACTTCAGCAGCAATAGATTCACAACAGATAGTCGATGTAGAACACGTGAATCTGCTATCAAGATCTTCCTTCGGTAATAAAGGTTTTACACTTCTTCTCGATCACCAGAAAAGAACACCTTTTCTCAGTTTCTGTTTTTTGCTCGTTAAAAGATCAATCTATATATTTCACACACTTTCCTGTGTATATATATATCCGATGTTTCCAAGATAGAACATATATATTCAAATCTGAGAAATTCTTCCGCATAAATAGATCCATAAAAATCTCCTATAGATTCGCGATATTAAATGAAATAACAGAGCCGTTGTAACTCCCCTGAAGAATCGGCACAAAAAGCTCCATTTAAATCAATCAGTAATCTGTTGTAAATCGTCTTTGATTCAGTCAAAGTCGTACTTAAGAATCGGCTCGAAATCCGCCTAATAATCCGCTTGTTTGACCAATGCAAAAGGAAATATCGTCTGTCAAAAATATCCCGACGCCAAACGTAGGGTTGATGACGTGGCTCCAAACGTAAGGTTCACAAACGTAAAGTTCACAAACGTAAGGTTGAACATACATACTTTCTCTTCAGCATTCAAACGTAGGGTTGATCATCCATACTTTGTCTTGCTTCAACTCTCCAAATAACGTACGGTTGATTATAAAAGTAAGGTTGATGATCCATACATTTGAGAAACAAACTCAACACTGAAAACTAACGTACGGTTTATCTTCCATACTTGTCCAACAACGAAAACATAAGGTTCCTTCCAAACGTAATGTTCTTCTTCCATACTTTTCAACAACGTAAGATTCATTAACCATACGTTTCAAAATAACGTAAGGTTCCTTAACCATACGTTTCTTTTAACATAAAAAGTAATCTTTTCATCCATACGTTACGTTCATCAACGTAGGGTATGAACAGTGATTCCAGTACGCGCTAAAATTGATCTCACGCTACAGTGATTCCAGAACACGCTAAAAATGATCTTGCGCTACAGTGATTCCAGAACATGCTAAAATTGATCTCGGAATAAATGAAGTATGAAATCTCGTTGTATGAAATAAATAAATAAAATAAATTCCTGCAAAATACTCAACGAAATAATTAGTAAATAATTAAGGGTATTTGTGAGCATCAAAATCATCATAAAGAGACAGAGTATTATTTGAAATAATCTCCCCCTTTAAAAACATTATTTTGAATTGTTTGAAAACAATACATTGCTCAACAGACTTGACAAAGCCTCGATGAGTGCTTCCCGAAGATCTTTTGACAGATTCAAAACATCCAGAATTGATAACATGGCTGGTACTTGGGCCAAGTGTTTCAATATATCATACTTTTGATCCAGAGGTCTGCGTTTCCCAATAGGAATATGTGGTTTAGTAGGTACCTTGGAAGCAGATGCTTTGGAAGTTGATGCATCTTGTATAGGAGTTGGCAATATTCCTAGTTTTGGAAGATTAGACCGATTAGATCCATTTACTTGCTGAGAGGAAGAAGATGGAACCTTCAACCGGTCTTCCAAAATAACTGTGCTAGTACTGAATTTGCTATTGATAGAAGAACTTGCTTGTTCTTACTGATCTCACTGAAGGGCTCTACCACGAGTTTTTGTTGCGTACACAGTTCTAACAAGGGTAGAATTGGAATAGTGGCTTTTGAAAGATCCACATCTTCCCCTGTATCCTGAGCCCCTGGAACTTCCTCGGATTCCTCTATTTGATACAGGGAATTCAGGCTCATTAAAATCAAAACTGCGACTAGCATATGGATCTGTTAATAGAATCATATTAACAGAACCAAAGATTAACTCTACGTTTGATGAAGACTCTACCTGATTAGCCTATTTAGGCTGTGCCGTTTGGTGGGGCGGTGCCCGTGTCTTTGAAGTTGATGGAATGAAGTCTGCCAAAGTCAAAGACAACTTAGGCTTCAACATATACTCATCTTCTTCTGATTCTTTTTCTTTCTTTGAATCATGTTGTTTCCTTGAGGACATTCCCTCTGACGAAGAGGGTTTTGCCGCAACATTCATGACAGAATACACAATTGGTTTCCTTAATTGTGTTCGCAAAATAGCATGAGTTCGATTGATTATCTTTCTGACCATCGAATCATCATACTTTTGTGCATTTTTTTCTTTTGACTTCCTGCCATTCATCATCCTCCTCTAGAACTGTAGTAGTGACACATGTTACTTGGGCTGAGGAGCCTTTCAATGTGACATGTCCCGAGTCAACCATCTTTTGCAGGAGGTCTTTGAAGACAAAACACTCCTAGATGGGATGCCCCAACATTTGATGAAAAGGGAAATAATTATGACGATCTTCATCTCCTTTCTTGTTTGGCCTCATGGGTATTGGAAATTGAACCAAATTGTTTTCCAGAGCTGAAATGAAATAACCGGGAACTTGTTCATTTCGGAAAGAGTATGTTTTTCTCTTCAAATCCTCAAATTGTTTTCGTCATTGATCTTGTTGATCGTCTAGATGAAAATTCCTTTGTTGTTGGTGCTCAGAAGGTGGAGCCCTTCGAGAAGATGAAGGTTTTGAGGTCGAAATAGGTATAGGTGCTTGTTTAAGCATAACTGTAGAAGTTTGTTCTTTACCCATTCTCCTTCCTAGAGCTGATGGAATTACACGAGATTTAGCCTTAGCCTGTATAAGAGAATCTTCAATCTGATGAGTGATTGAAGTAAGGTCTCGAAACCCTACTGTGTATTTCATAGGGATTAATGGCGTGGGTAATTCGTCACATATATTTGCCACACATATTGGCAACAATTCTTCTTGAGGGAGTGTTAAACTCAAGGAATATGTTAATCCCATCCATCGAGCAATGAAATCAGAGACCCTTTCATTCTCCATTTGCTTACAGTTTGTAAGATCGAAAACAGTTGTCTTTGGAAAATTTGATCTAAACTGAAGGAGGAATTTTTGGCGAAGATCCTCCCATCCGGTAATTGACCAGGATTGCAAGCTTGTATACCAAACAAAAGCTGGTCCTTACAAGGTTCGCACGAAGCATCTGATTTTCACTGCTTCTTGCTGCTCCGGAGTTCCCATCATAGGATCACAAAAAGACATGTAATGCGTCAAATGTTGTTCTGGATCGCCTGATCCATTGAAAATAATGAATACAGGGTTCCAAAAACTGGATGGAGGAGAAATTGAATCTGCCCATTCAGGGTAAACTTTCTTTTCTGGTTGAACTTGAGCACGCTTCCCTTCCCTAGTTTCTAACCGAGCTGTTAATGACTAAATAGTAGTTATTAACTTTTGAGAGACATCCGGTTGAACTTGGACTTGAGTAGGTGCAATGAATGGAGCTTGGACAGATGTGGCGATTGGCGCTGTAACTAATGGTAGAACTGCCAACTGTTGTTGCACTTGACCCGTAGGATTAGACCTGTGAGGATGTACTGGTAGAGGAGGATATTCTTGATCCATCTTAGTAGCTGCAACAAATTGCTTTGGCTGACTAACTCCAGCATGCTTAAGAAGAAGACTACTCTGAAGTAGTTCTGCATTCAACCTTCTTAATTCCTTCATTTCTTCCTCATGTTGTACAAACCTCTGCTCTAGTGAGAGCGATTGAACTTCTCCAGAGGAAGGATATATAATATGGTTCTTTCCCTTCCCTTTGTTGGATCCTTTTCTAAGAGGGGGAAGTGGGTTATTTGAAGGATTAATTAAGTTCTGAGTAATCCTTTGACTTCGTGTACGCACACCTTCTTCATTTGTGTTGGTGCGTACATCTTCTTGAGCAGGAACCTCTTCATATGAGTCCCCTGAGTGAGCCTCATCTGGTGGATCATCAAAAACGTCATTGGTGACATTAATCGATGCATATCTCATTTCATTCCTTCTATCAACATTTCTGTGATATTGTCTTCTTCCATGTCTTTTATGAGACATTGCCTTTTTTTGATTCAATCCCTCGGGAACTTCTTGATGAACCGTAATTTGGAGGGAATCTCTTGATAATTTGGCTCTTCGTTCCTCTTGAGGTTTCTTCCCCAATCGAGAGAAGACCGAATTTCTCTGAGGATGGGATTGATGATTTGAAAAATTCCCCAATCCAGTGGACTGGGGCTATTCCTGCTGTTCTCGCTCAACTCATTGGAACCTATTTGTTGATTCCGAGGGTTGGTTTAAAAGAGTCCCCAGTCTGGCAAGCTGGGGTGGTTCTTGACATGCTATTTCTGAGACTTTCTTGAATGTCCTCCTGGTCTTGAGAACCTTAGTCCAGAAATTAGCTGGATACATTAATCTGTATCCGCTTTTATCACCCGGTTCAAAAGACCGTTGGATGATTTCCGACACTTCTGTCATTTGGTGACGTGCTTGCTCCAAATGAGAGGCCTGTTCA
The DNA here is from genome assembly GCA_963277665.1 of Viscum album. NCBI lineage: Eukaryota > Viridiplantae > Streptophyta > Magnoliopsida > Santalales > Viscaceae > Viscum > Viscum album. Next base: position 1,706,535,635 of record OY728138.1, on the reverse strand, counting down.
ATATTCTCGTTTTCTTGATGCAAGAGTAATTCAACAAATTGTTCTTTGTATTCATGATATTGAGAGGAAATAGTTGAAGCCTGTTCTTGGGCAAGCTTTTGATTACAAACAAAGCCCATTGACTGTGGCAGGCCATGGTCAATAACATTGCATGAGACCGTTTTCGGCGGGCTTTGCTGATTGGAGAGCACCGTGAAATGCAGTGCTTCATGAACACCCCATCCTTTGATATGAATACCAGATGGGGCATTGGAAATTAACTGACACAATCTTCTTAGTGCGCCAAAGCAGGAACCTTGAAGGGCTCTATGCTGCTTTTCAACCTTCGGATATCGAGAGACTGATAGAGATGACAAATCAATCTGACGTTGTAACCCTTATATTATCTTAAGATGATTTTCATATTCATCATAATATAATACTTTCTTTTTCCATTGACAAAGAGTTTTCCATATGTTGAGACGAATATCATGAATTTCATCTTCTGTCAACATTTCTGGAATATTATACGGAGAGTCAGCCAGAGGCCAAAACATAACTGGAACCTCACCTTTCGCCAGTTGTTTTCTCATGTTCAACATTTCCTCTTTATCATATGATGAATATTCTTCTACCTGATTTGAACAGAGTTGGTGTTTCCTTGTTGCTTCATTCGATTCAACAGGATTGTTAAAGAAAAAATTGATCAAACTAGAAGATGCATGACTTAGGGGTGGTTCGGAGAATGACCTACACCCTGGGCTATCTTCTGATTGAGAAAGTATTTTACTTGCTAGCGATGATGCTTCAGACATGACCGGTTTCTCATTTCCAAGTGCTTCATGATAAGAGGGATTTCTCGGCACTACATTGTCCACTAGATCATTTTCCGGGCAATGTGCATCACTACTGCGGAGAGGAATTTCGCAGTGAAATTCATCATCATGGGGAGGACCACCATAATGGGTCACAACAAAAGATGAGATCTCTTACTCCTTGGTCTTCTGACCACACATAGGGTTCTTGTGGCTCTCATCTGAAGATGAAACTTTGAGATCAATCGAATTGTCATCAAGTAAGCCTTCATGAGGAAGTGTCTGTTGAAGACCTTCAGAATTAATGTTCCTAATATCGGGAACTAAGGGAGTAGAATCTTGAATTCCAACAGATAATTGTCTGAGGGCTTCAAGAACTCCAGCATCGAGAAAGGTCTTGTTATAGATTGGCACTTGATATCCTGACTGTACTGGGTGGGTCTTTTTCTTAGACGCCTTTTTACTCGCCTTGGAAACCACTTGTTGACGATAGTGGCTACTCTGAGCAGGTGTATGTGCCTGATCAGGAAAGATGGCCATGTAAGGCTGACGATCTCCTCTCAAATAAGGTGTATGTGCCTGACTTGGTCATCCATATGATATGGGGTAGTATTCCCCAAAACCCTCTTGGACTGGAACAGATGTGTGTGTCTGTTCTGAAGTGAATTGTTGATGTATCACTCCACTGGTAGGGATAGATTTATGTGTCTTTCCCTGAGATTCCGCTGAAGTTGTTATAATATCCTGGAAGGCATCCAGAATATGAGCAGGTATTTTCTTCTTCTCTTTCACCATTGATAGAATATGCATGGTGACTTCTGCTACCGAAACAGGAATATATTTCCATTCTGGGCTTAGAGAAGGTGTATGTGCATGCTCGTGTCCTCATTTTCCTGTCAGTGAATCCCGAAAGTACTCAAGTGTGGGGGTAGAGAGTTGAGTTTGCCTCCTATTTGTTGTCAAGTCTTTCAAACTAACTTCTCCGAATACTAACAAGAAAGACGGTTGGTAGGCCTGATTAATACTAGCAGGTGTATGTGCCTGCTGATTACACTTCTCTAAACGTGGTTGACAAGATCCATCATATGTAGTCAGACGAGCCTGCTGACTAGCTGATGGTGTATAAATAGGTGTATGTTCCTGCCTATAGTATTCCGCCGGAATTTCCTGGCGGGATTGGCGTGATGCTGTCAGACGAGTCTGCAAGACATCGGAATTAAAACGGGCTGGTGTATGTGAATGCTCGTTGCTTTCCACTAAGTTAGGTTGGTGGACTTCTCCGGAGATGGAAGAGATGAGAACCTGCTCACTGTTGACTGGATTCCGCCTCTGGTGGTTCATCTTGCTTGCTCAGGTTCGAGGAACCTGAGCCGAACGCCTGGAGTCGGTACCCTGATCATGTTGAGGGCGCACTGCCACACGAGTCTGGCGGCGATTATTGGTGGGAGCCCTCAGGAAGGACTCCTGTCTGTTTAAATTAAGGTCCTGAGGGACCTGCTCATTCACCTCCCCATAATAAGGGAGTTAATGGTGATTGCGTTCTGGGGATAACGACCCAGAACGATTGGAGACGGTAGTCATCACCGCCTGCTTCTTGATCACTAGTCGTTGTTGTCCGGATGACCGATGTGAGTTGTTTACTTGGAGGGCTTGTCGGGCAGCCTCCAGAGTTGGGATGGTACCGTGTTGACGGTACTCCTTAACTTGTGCATTTGATACCCAGCGTTGAAGACACTGAGTAGGTGATATCATCCTAAGAGCGAATGACGATCCAACAGGAGTAGCAGCAGTGGCATTTGCAGCAGCAGTATTCACAGGTTTGAATTTGAGAGTATCCATTATGGAAGTGCAGAAGATCTTGGAAAAGAGTGCCATTTTTTATAATAGATGTAATCAAGATAAATTCAGCTACTACATATTTTGGATGGGCACATATGTTATTGACTGTCTTGTTAGCCCTCTCATTGAGTTTAAATAGGGGCCTAACAAATAGGTAAAACATCATTTTTAATTTGGTTAAGGATTCACGTCGGGTTCACCATTTTTTCCCTCGGAATCCGGGGATGACTGCCTTGATGGGTGGTTCAAACGTTCTGATCGGTTTCTAATGGGTTTTTTCATAGAACCAGAAACATCCAATGATTCCACATCCATTCAGACCTACATTCCAAAGGTAGGTGCTCATTAGTTTGTGGACTGATGAGGCTTAGGAATTTTCATTGGTCGAGAGGATGGGAGGTCGGACTCATCATACCTTTTTGAGGGGAATTATTGTCTACTCTGGGACTCTCTTTATAGATTTAAGTTATGTTCGTGAATCCTTATTACATTACCAAGTATAAAATGAGCTTACCTTCATATCTAAAAATCAATGATTAAATATGTAGGAAATTTAGAGAATCTTTTGTATGTATTCGAGGTTCTACATCGATAGAGAATCTTCTGTATTTGTTAGAGATTCTTGGTCAATGGTACCCTTCGACACATTTTTACAGAAGTCTCTGGGTCATTATGATGACCATGCTGGTTTTAAAGCCACGCAATGGGGCACTTGAAGTTTATTTTCATTCAGAAGGACATGGATTATTTTAGATTTGGGATCGAACTCGTAGACGGGCTACCTATGTATCCTTTTTTTAAAAAGGAATCAGAACCCACGTAGTGTAAGGGAATATGATGTTTATGATTTATGGCTCAAAGAAGGATGTCACAATTTCTTTTACACTCTAATCTCACGTGAGTCATGCTCAGTGTGAGAAACAAGAGGTATTGGTAAAAAAATAGACAATTGTGCCATGAAAGATGCAATCATAAGAAATAATGTGGCGCTTATGTTTGTATGACTGCCTAGATAAATGAAGGTTAGGATTTACTTTAGGGAAGAAATCCAAGAACAGGGTCCAGAAAGGTATATGTGCTTCATGGAGATTTTGAATACTCTAACTTGGGGCTTATTCCTAAAAAGGAGGCCCAAGTTAAGGGATTATGACTGGGACTTACTCCAGAAAAGGAGGCCTAGGTTAAGGATTAAGGTTTGGGGCTTACTCCTGAGGAGAATTCCCAAATTAGGGAACTAGGGCTTACTCCTAAAAAGGAAGCCCATGTTAGGGGATCTGGGGCTTACTCCTAAGAGGATGCCCAAAAAAATTAAGGGACATGGGGCTTACTCCTAAGGAGGATGACCAGATTTGAAGAATTATGACTGGGGATTATTCCTGAAAAGGAGACCCAGGTTAAAGATTCTCTCATCTTAAAGGATGAGGTTTAACGAATGAACTCTCAATCTTTAGTGACATAAAGATATGTAAATCACTAGTTTTTGAGAGATATTCCATAGAATTCCTTTCATATAAGGAATTAAAATCAAGAAATCATGCCATAAATGGCTTTGAAGAGTGTCTTGAAGACTGAATCTTGAATAGGAAAGGTGTAATGGCTTAAGAGCGGTGAAATGGGCAAGAAAGGCACCCAAAAAGGCAGGGGAACGCAATCCCTGGAAGGCGCGCAGGTACTGTGTGGGCGCGCAAGTTCTGGTCGCGCAGGTATGTCTGCGTGACACATGGTGTACTTGCACGACAGTTAACCAGAAGGGTAATACTTGAGTGACTCTTCATTAAAGCCTTTATAATTCTCTTGAGGTTTTTTCAGAAGAAGGGCGCGCAAGATCTAATGAAGGAGTAAGGCGGTGTGCAAGTGTGGCCCTTTTCCCTTAAGGGTTGGCCACTCAGGCACGCAAGTGTTGATGAGTTTCAACACTTAGGCCTTCCTCCCCCTCTTTAGATCTTCCATTCTAGGTAAGAAAATACCTTAGAAGTGTTCTGGAAGCTTTGAGAAGTGACTAGGGCGACGGGAGCTCAAATATGGTTTTCTGGATAAAATCCTCCCGAATGGGGGGCCCACAAGGTCTATTTATAAGTAGGAGAAGACCTCGGGCGGTTACCGGGAGATTATCACTTAGGTCACGCAAGTCACTTGTGCGACTATAAGGCGTCGCGCAAGTGGACTTGCGCGATAGTGATATAACTTGCGCGGCACAGGTGCTTTTGATGCCTTGTTCATGCCTTTATCGATTTTTGATATTTTCTGCAAAGGATGAATCAATTTCTGCTAAGTCATTTCCTTTTACATTCCTTTGGACTCTATGACGAAAATGAGCATCAACAGCATTAGCAGACTTTCTAGCAGAGCACCCATCAATAGGGACCACTACACCAGATGCTGAACTACCTGATGAGGATATATTCTCTGTCCAAGACGAGTTCCCAGCATGGGAAATGTAATTTGACGGCGCATCCCGAAGCCCAACCGGGAAGAGGATGGAGGATCCCAGATTCAACAAAGTGGTTCTGGGGATAATACTCGTATCCCCAGAATATTTAGTTTTGCCGTATTCCTTCCTCCTGTTAGAGGGATGTACAAACAATGAAGCAGAATATCAATCTCTCATTGGAGGCCTAGAGCTCACACTCCAGGCACAAGCATAGCACCTTAAGGTAAAAGGCGACTCAGAACTGGTCATCAAGCAAGTCAATGGTGACTATGCTATTAAAAATGAGGCGCATATCCCCTTGATTGACCATGTTTGAGGGTTAATGGATGAGTTCTCCACAAAACCAACATTGATTTATATTCCCCTGTCCCAGAACGCTATGGCTGATTCATTAGCCAACATGGAAAACAACCCAAGCCGACCCAGACCAGGATGAAACGATCATCAATATTTCTCACCGTCGAATGGTATTGCCATTTGTTCAAGCTAGGATGGAAGAAATCCATGATGTCAGTCCTGTCCCAGAGCCATATGCTCCTGACACCGGCTGAAAGATCCCCATCGCGAACTACCTTCAACAGGGAGAGCTTCCATCAGACAGGGCTGAACGAGAGAAAATACAAGGAAGGGCAATCAATTTTTTCCTATATGGTGGAACGGGTTAGCAAGAGGTCCTCTACAAATGAGGCCTCGATGGAGTGCTCCTAAAATGAATTGATGGAGAATAAACCGCTGCTGTCATGACTGAAGTACATGAGGGAGCATGTAGAGGACATCAACCGGGGACCAAGCTTTCCCATCAGGTTCGAAGTCTTGGGTACTACTGGCCTACATTGGCATGAGACTGCGAGCGTTTTACTGCAAAATGCCACTCATTCCAGATTCACGCCAACTTCATACACCATCCCCTAGAGTTACTTCATCAAGCTATGTACTCTTGGCCGTTTGCTGTCTGGGGGATAGACGTCATGGGACCATATCCTCCCGCCACTGCCAAACAACTGAAGTATATCCTCACGGACACTGACTTCTTTTCCAAATGGGAAGAATCCATAGCCCTCAAGGAAGTCAGGGGAAGAAATATTCTCATCTTCATGAAGACCAATATCATCACCAGATTGGGTGTCTCTCATACTATACTGATGGACAACGACACCAATTTCTGCTCTGCTGAGTTGGAAAAGCTATACCACGAGTATGGTATCAGGGCTAACCACTCATCCTGCTACCAGGAAGCGGGAAACAGACAGATAGAAGCTTTCAACAAGCCCCTATCCAACATCCTCCAGAAAATGGTGGACAAATACAAGAAGTCATGGCCAGATAAACTCCTCCATGCATTCTGGGCTTATCAAACCACAATCTGCACCGCTACTCGGTCTACCCCATACTCATTGGTGTATGACACAGAGGAAGTCCTTCCCATTGAACTCCAACTTCCCTCACTCAGTGTTCCCATCTGTGATCAATTATCTGATGATGAGAAGTCATAAAAGTGACAAGGTGAATTGGAAGAGCTAGACGAGAAGCGACTGCACACTCTGCCCCACCTGGAAGTGTACCAGAACCAGATCGCACGATCCTTCAACAAAAAGGTTCGCCTCCGGTCTTTTTTGGAAGGAGAGTTAGTTTTGGTCCTCCGGACCCCAATGATACCCAGCAAGAAGCCTCCAAAGATGGAGGCCAAGTGCGAGGGGCCATATGTTGTACACAAGGTCTACTCCAATGGACCATATATCCTGATCTCCATGGACGGACAATTTACAACCGCTCCCACGAATCCGAGATTCCTAAAGAAGTATTACACATAGAGACCAAGTGTATTCACGTCCTCACCACATGACGTTAAACAACATGGAGTTATTCCTTACCGCACAACGATAAACTGCACGGACGAATGGAAAAAAATGAGATGTACTCACCTTCTGGGCTGCATGACGTTAAACCGCCAAGCACCCAACGGTCCAAACTCTATGACCTTAAACTAAGAGCATTACGTCCTCACCGCATGACTTTAAACTGCACGGACAAGGTGATTGAAAAATTCCATCTTCCCCTGTGTAAGGACTAGACTTGCACAGGGTGTATCCTCATTCAGAGAACTACGTGAGGCTTGATTCCTGCCCTAGCAGGATACATAGCGACGCCAGGATCCCTATTCCTGGCCCAACCACCTCAAAAAGAAAAAACAAAAATTCTCATTCCCCCATGTACGAACCAGACTTGCACGGGGTGTCTTCACATCCTCACTGCATAACATTAAACTGCATGGAGTCCGTCCTTACCGTACGACGCTAAACTGCACAGATAACAACAGTTAAGATTGCCCCTCCCCCCGTGTATGGACCAGACCTTCATGGGGTGTACTTCGTCCTAACCACATGACATTAAACTGTATGGACTCTGTCCTCACCGCATGACTTTAAAACTTCACAGATTCCAGATAACTACGTACGACTTGATTCCTTCCCTCTCAGGATACGTAGCAACGCCAGGATCCCTAGTCCTTGCCCAGCCCCATGAATAAAAGATAAAAAAATGCCTTTTTCCCCCCGTGTATGGACCAGACCTGCACGGGGTGTACTCTATCCTCACCGCATAATGTTAAACTGCATGGATTCCAGAAAACTATGTATGGCTTGATTCCTACCCTCGCAGGATATGTAGCGATGCCAGGATCCCTAGTCATTGCCCAGCCCCCTGAATAAACAAAAATAATGCCTTTTCCCCCGTGTGTGAACCATACCATAACGGGGTGTACTTCTCGTCCTTACCGCACGACGTTAAACGACACAAACAATTATGTTAAAAATTCCCCCTTCCCCCATGTACAGACTGGAACTGCACGAGGTGTATATCTTCGTCCTTACCGCATGATGATAAACTACACAGACTTCGTCCTCACCCATGACGCTAAACTACACAGACTTCATCATAACCCACCCAAGACACATGGCGATACGAGATGGAGATACTCCTTGCACATTTGGATGCATCCTCTCCATACATCAGACTCCATGACCCGAATAATTATGAATCAGCATAACCACTCATGGCCATCGGAAGTGGAAAGTCATCGACCCGTGGGCACCTTTGCATGACTATGCATACCATGCCCTCAGCGGCTCTGCATAATGATATCCCCTGGCCCGTCTACCAAAGGTAAGATTTCCATAGGCGGGACTATTCCTACCTCTGTACCCTTACTGGCCTCAGAGCCCCCATACCATACCTCCTGACCTAGAAGTTTATGGAGAAGTGGTTTACAAGTTTATTCCCTTTTTCACAACTAGGCGTTGCCAGGGTATCCCTATCTGGCTAGCCTATGTGTCTATCAGTGGTTCACATAGCAACCTGCATCAACAAACATCATGCCCGGACTAGGCTACTTTGACTCAACAGACAATTGTAGTGAAGATGTTTCTTGAATACTCGGACACCATTATCCCCATGTGTCGAACTCTGCACTTTGAGAAATCACATATTTTCATAATCATTCATGACCATCAGAAGTGGAAAGTGATCGACCCGGGGACACCTTTGTACGAATATGCATACCATTCCCTCAGTGGCTCTGCATAATGATAGACCCTGGCTTGTCTATCAAAGGCAATATTTCCTCGGTCGGTGCCCTTCCTAGCTCTATATGCCTACCAGCCTCAGAGCCCCCACACCACACCTCTTGATCCGGGAAAACACAATGTTTCCGTTTACAACCTTCATCCCCCACCTTGTTCCAAGTATATCAGAACATGTTGACTCAGTTATCCTTCGAGTGACTACAACAGTAGTCACCCAATAGTATGAGCTCTACGACCGATAAAATAGGAGTACTTCGTCCTTACCAAATGACATTAAATTGCATGGAATGAAGGCACACCCACGCACAAAAAAAGAGAGAGAAAAGATCAGCGTAGGGGGCTCTTTGAAACTCAACAAGCAACCAGGGACAGACATCCCCGACGTGTCCAGACATTCTCCTGCCAAATGACAGACTTCGTGGCCCGGATAATTGCGGATCCCCATAACCATTCATGGCCATCAGAAGTGGAAAGTGATCGACCCGTGGACACCTTTTTATGACTATGCATACCATGCCCTCAGCGGCTCTGCATAATGATAGCCCATGGCTCGTCCATCAAAGGCATGATTTCCACAGGCGATGCTCTTCCTAGCTCCGTATGTTTATCGGCCTCAGAGCCCCCATATCACCTTTCTTGATCCAATAAGTCCTGGAACCATGATTTACATCAATCAACCCCCCCCCCCCCCCACACACACATGTCTAGAGCATGTTGAGGTATTCAAGCCCAGTTACATTCTGATGAAGAACATCCTTTGCAAAAATACTCCTCGTCCTCACTGCATGACGTTAAACTATATAGAAAACTTCAAAAATACCCTCGTCCTTGCTGCATGTTGTTAAACTGCATAACACCCTTCAAAAAAGTCCATTTCCTCGCTGCATGATGTTAAAATGCACATAAACCTTCAAAAATGCTTCTTGTCCTTGCCGCATGATGCTAAACTGCGCGGATTATGTCCCACCCACATGATGATAAACTACACAGTCATACTCATCATGGGTTCAATGAGAAACAGAGGCTTTTTCTCCATCCTTCAGTGCACGGGTCAGACCTGCATGAACCACCACCTCACACCAGCGTGAGAAAGAATTACTTCACCCATTCTCGGGAAGTTTAGTCCACATATTTTCCCCGTATTCAGGCACCCTCTCATCATAATCCATACTCTCTACTCAGAAAAAGCCGAACTCTCATAAGCCACCCCTGGTGGTCCAAAATCTCAACTTTCCTGAAGTTTCTCGGCTATCGGAAGTGGATATTTTTTTACTTAAGGAAACCTTTGTATGACTATGCATACCATGCCCTCAGTGGCTCTGCATATTGATCTCCCCTGTCCCGTCTACCAAAGGAATGATTTCCTTAGGCAATGCTTCTCTCTGTATGCCTCTTGGCCTCTGAGCCCCCATTTTTATCCTGGGATTCGGAAACCCTCTGAGATATATTTTACCAACCTCTTCCACAATCCTACCTGAATGCAGCGGAACATCTTTCACGAGATTACCGAGAACCAGGAGAAGTCGTTCCATTTTAGATGATGTCCCAACTGCTTGACATTAAACTGCACCGAGCCCCAACCGTCCTTTGTGCTAGATAAATGCGTAGGATGGGAACCTTGCTTCCACACTCCTGATTGATACAAATGTTATCAAAACCCTGTCAGATGCCACATTCATCTTCAAGGCCACCCATGGTGGGTTCCATAAGCCGGACTTCCTTGATGTCCCCAAGCCATCAGAAATGGAAAATAATTGACCTAAGGACACATTTGCATGACTATTCATACCATGCCCTCAGCGGCTCTGCATATCAATCACCCCTGACCCATCTATAAAAGGAAAGATTTCCCCAGTAAATCCTCTTCCTACCTCTGTACACTGATGTGACTCCTATATCTTGAGACATGCCCTACATGTCGCTCAAATTTAAATGCATTTCCCCCCACTTGCTTCTGAAGGGTATTGAGACATCATTTAGTCAATCAAAACACATTGGGACCCTCGTCCCACCATATTTGGTCAAAGATGTTCGACCTAAAACATCATTAGTGATAGTCTTGATGGCGAGACTTTAAACCGCTCACAAAAAAGAAAGGCACAAAGCCTGTTAGGCTGAAAACCTGAAAAGGGATACCTAAGAAAAAGCTAGGTTATACCCACTGGGTCCATACCAAATGGGCCCAGGAAAATTAGGTCATTAAAAGAAAAAGACAAAAAGTTTGTGGGGTTTTCCTATGAAACCCTAGCAAAAGTTGAACAGTGCTCGCTGAGTCCCTTGGCTCGGGCAAAATTTAGAGCATTGTACAATCACTTATCAATTTTCAGGACCACTCTACATCGGAATGAAATCCTCTTCATTCCGATCGGACCCCATTCTGATGGAGTAATTTGCAGGGTCTTGAAAATTCCACAAGGGGGAAATCCAATTACCGCAAGACTTGGAAAAGGACGGAACCGGTATGCGCACCGGCTCCCAGCAACAGCACACAGCCGGTTCGGCAGACTGCCTCCCCACAATTCCGCGGACCAGCATCGTCTGCGAAATAGAGGATGGGACGCTCCACGGGCATGAAGCAGGACGAGAACTAGGCCGTTACACCATCGCGAACCCCATCGTTCATGGAACAGAAGCGGAGAGGTGCACGGCCGCAGAGAAATTCCGCAAAACTCGGTTCCAAAACTCCCTGTTGACCGAGTTGTTCACGGGTGTGGGGGTTCCTTCATGGGCTTCCGCAAAATGTGCCTTGAGCCCATCAATATTGCCTCCTCGTGACTCTATAAATATCCATAGAGGGGCACCAGAAAAAAAAAGAAGAAGAATGGGAAGGACGGGTGAAAACCTGTGGGGAGACGCTGGAGAAATCACTCCCAGCGGTCCGCGACTATCCTCGGACCCTATATCGTCCACGGATGTGCTCTTCCGCAGAGAGGAGAAAACAGTCCACAAACCACATGCGTCCAACTCCTCCGCGACTATCCCATTGTGGCCATTTCCTTAGCGGATAGTCACTCCGTTACCACCCCCTCTGTGGAGCAGTGTCGATCGCAAAATTGAGGTGGAACCCCTCCGCAGGCGCGAAGTAGGACGGGTGTCGGCCCCTTTTCAGACACCCTTCGCGGACGGACATCCTTCGTGGACAGCCTCCTTCGCAGCCATCCTTCGCGGACCGCATCCATCGCGGATGTTCATCTCCTCCGTGGCCATCTCCACCATGGACACCCTTCGCAGACAACTAAACCGCGAACCCCATGTGGCTCCCTCGTGGCCAGTCCTTTGTGGAAAGGTCCTATACGGTCAGTCCCTCGCGTCCGACACCTCACGACCAACTCTTTCGCGGCCCACCCCATATGGAAAACCCCATGCACTTGCTAGTCCATACCACTGGGGCACAGCCCCCGCGCCCCTTCTCAGGCTCAGTGCCGGGCTGCAGTCCCGTCCCTCCAGGCTGGTCCCTTTGCTACTGTCACTGACCCCCATGAAAAATGGAGAGTCGCACTTCGAACTTTTCGGGCCAAGATGTCGGTATTTTCCATTGCTCCCTTATGCGCACCCACCTTCCACCTATGGAATACCATGATTTGAGATACTCCTCCAAACCCAGTCACTTGGCTCCTATGCCAGGTTTAACCAGAAAGGGCCGCCCTTGTGTAAGTCCCACAACAACCATTGCTAAGTATCTCCTACCTAGTCGTCCTGACCACATGATGTTAAACTGTATGGAAACAGTTCTCTCTACATGACTATAAACTTTAGCATTCCCTCTCATTCAATAATTTGATGACTCTTGCTCCATGAAATATATGACTTATGCTTCAAGCATAAGATGCCTCATGCCATGACTACAGTGGCATAATATCAAGAGCACTGGAATCCATTCAAACATTCCATCACTCCACCCCACGCTTTGCGTGTACTTCATTCAGATCTCCATCTCTTTCATGTCTGAAGGGACCCCCTAACGGCTTGGCCTCATGCCACATCAGATCACCTATCGTCCTGGGCCAACGCCCCAGAAGACTTTGGACAACACTTTGAGATAGGTCCTGTGTTTCAAACACGGTCAGCAATCGACCCTCATTTGTCCATCCCCATTTTGGGATAACATGATATGAATGCTGTGTTTAGAACATGGTCAACAGTTATACCCCATCACCATGCCACCCTCATTGTGTTTCGAATGTCGGGCGTGTGATTCACACTTTTTATCTCCATTTGTTTGGACTGATTCTGATGCCCTTGGTGCTATCCCTCTTATGTACCTGTGCATAGGTAAATGCCTCAAACCACCAGTGAGTTGGGGTGCCTTCATGGCCAGACATGAGGAAGAAACATGGGCATCCATCTCGAATTAAGCCCTGTCCTCATGGGCCTCTCCATGCGTAAGCCCCACTCCACTTCTCACAGATGCACCGTTCATGACGTGATCATCTGGTCCTTGTCGCCTCTTGTTTCTCACACCAAGAAAGACTCACGTGGGCTTAGATTGAGCATCGACCATGACATCCCTTTATGGTCCTCCTCAGAGTGTAAGGCCCAATCCATCTTTCTGGGCTTCCCCAGAGCATAAGCCCCAAGCCTAAGCGAACTACGAGGACTTTGATCCATTCCAAAGCATGGTACGTAGGAATCCTCTATAAGGTTCAAGCCCACCACTCGGTCGTTTCTTCACATCGAGTTCCACCCTCGTCCAGCATGACGTTAGACTGTGTAAGTGAACTATGGGGACTTTGATCCATGCCAAATCATGGTACATAGGAAGCCTCCATGAGGTTCAAGCCCACCACTCGGTCATTTCTTCACGTCGAGTTCCACCCTCGTCCAGCATGACGTAAATCTGTGTAAGCGAACTACGGGGACTTTGATCCATGCCAAAGCATGGTACGTAGGAAGCCTCCACGAGGTTCAAGCCCACCACTCAATCATTTATTCACGTCGAGTTCCACCCTCGTCCAGCATGATGTTAAACTGTGTATGCGAACTACGTGGACTTTGATCCTTTCCTCCTAGGTAGGGTATGTAGGAAGCCTCCATGAGGTTCTAGCCCACCACCCATCGGACCACCCGGTCTCTCTTCATGTCGGTTCCCCGACCCCTATCTGAACTATGTGGACTTTGATCCCTGCTTCCTAAGTAGGGTACATAGGAAGCCTCCCTGAGGTTCAATCCCAACAACCGTTCGATCCGATCATCTCCACATCGGTTCACCGCACCATTCCTAGTGCCACCTCAAGTGAGTTCCAACCGTTCGGGGTCATTAATCCAATGAGGGATGGTAAACCTTGGGCATAACTGATTCTGAACCCCTGCGTCCAGTTGACCATTTCCCACCAAGGTTAAATCCATGGATACTATGTTTTTGTATAAACCAAATATTCGTGAACATATGAATACATCTTAAATCTATAAGAGAGTCCCAGAACAGGCAATAATTCCCCCCAAAAAAGGGTGTGATGAGCTTGACTTCTAATCCTCTCGACCAATGTGAGTTCTTAGGAGTCGCTGGTCAGACCATTTGGCGAACGCCTGCCTTTGGAAAGCCGGTCCATCAATCATTGGATATGGAGCCGTTGGGCGTTTTGAGGCCGAAAGCCAAAACCGATGAAACATGGAAACAACTCAATTATCAACTTGGAAAATTCCATGTCAAAGGAGACCAAAAAACCATGGGGTGTCATGGGTTCATTAAAAAACACATATTATAAGGTTTACTTCATTTAAATGTCATGAAAATATATGACCTTATAATATTCATTTATTAAGAGATCATTTATAATGAAAAAGTGGAATCCCATTTCACAACTTCAATGAAGACTATGTATCATCATGATATTTAGAAAACCATAAAATCAAGGAATAAAAATGAACAAAGGAAATAATGTAGGGAAAGAGTAAAAGTCTAATAGCTACTTTTATATTCAAGATAGTGCACCTCCATTGGATGTGTTTTATTATAAAATAATAAAATTTATTATCAATTAATCATTTGTCACATTTTATTTTTCATTCAACAAACATGATCAAATAGTATTTAATTTAATGACCTTACTACATTAATTAAAATCTTGGAAATATGCAGTAAACAATTAATTAATGAATTATATAAATTAAAGGGAAATGGAATGGGACCCCACCTACGGATGTAGGGAAAAGAAAAGCCAAACAATTTGGAACTTGATAGTTTTACGAAAAACCCTTCAAAACTTCTCCATAGTTTCACACACATACATTCATGTGTGTATATATATATATATATATCCCTTAACCAGATTCATTTATTCCCATTTAGAAGATAGAATATGAACCTGTAAGATACACATTTGTATATATACATTCCTATATATATGAGAGCAAGTCTTCAAATAGTAACCAAACCCTCTATAGATTTTAAAAGGGACCCAAAATCGCCCAGAGGCCCTAAATAAACAGAGAAAAACAATAGAGTAGGAAGAAAACCATACCTCATATGGTGAAGATGAACTGAGTTGACCTGAAACACATCTACTTCCACATAAAACATTGAAAATAATACAAAGGGGTCTTAGGAGAGGCACTTAGTGACCTAACACCTGAAGAAACAACAAAAATGGATTAACCATTTTCTTAGGGTTTGGTCGCACCTCACCTAGTGATGGAGAAGCTAAAAATAGTCAAAGAAGGGATGTCAGAGGGACCAGAGTCCTCACCTCAAATATTCAGAGAGAAATCACCAATAAATCCTATTTGAAATTGAAGAACCAAGGAGAGATTGAGAGGGGGTCACATGCGAGACAATGGAGAAGGGAGGGAGTGTTGCATTGAACAATTAGGAGGGGAGGGAGGTGAGTTAGGGTTTTTGATTTTATTTTATTTTTATTTAATTAAAATAATTCAAATTTTAAAATAGTGTATCATACATAGTTTGGGACACACAGTTTTTCCTGCACGGTCAGCCTAACCATGTGCAACCCATGTGGTTAATAGTGTCATGGTACTGTCCAATGCCACTAACCATGAGGTATATGCAAAAAATTTGTAAAACCATGTGTATCTTGTCTGAACTACCTCTTTCCACCTATTATAAATCACATGGTATCCTACAGTGGGATGCACGGTTTCATATACACCATGTTCCCTCTATAGCCTTACAAACCATGATTTATAAGGTTTGGTGGTCCTAAAACCCCTCAAGACACCCAAAAAACTTATAGGGCCTTCACTCATGTCAAAAAACATCACTCTGAAGGGTTCAAACTCTTGGAATTGAGTTCCAAATCTTAGTTTTATAAATAGTACATCTAGTAAATGAAAAAGTTCAAATTTATTTAGCTTTTCATCCGGCTAAAAACACGAATCAATACAAAACATATATGGTTTCTTTTATATATTATTCCCCACTACTTCAGGTTCAACAGAAAATATCAAAATGGGACAATTTAAGTCATCAAATAGAATATTTTGGTTAAAACAAATGGTGGATTAAGTGGTTTCAATTTTGTCCCCACCATAATGAGAAATATGTCTTGGGATTACTTCATTAATTACATTGTAATAAGGTCTCACATGATCTTTCACACATAACACATATTTTCCATTGATGAAAAAATGTATGGTTTATTGGTAACTAGGAATAAATTCATGTCAATAACTCTGAATCTAAATCCATTAATAAATGTAACATGATGAATCATTGACTAAAACCATTTATATTTCATCATAGTGACTCACGTATGAGAGTAGTAATCCAATAATAATATTTTCTCAACAAGATCATAATAAGACAAATTTTCATATGGAGGTCTACTATCTGATGCACTATAAAAATAGTCTTTTGTAGAAGTTAACATAATTCCATCATTTTTTGTTCTCATTTTCACTACTCAATCATTTGTAACAAATTTATACCCATTTATTGTTAAATATTTTCTTTCCAAAACCAAAGAATTGGGACCAAAATACAATTATATTAATTCTTTAACAATAAAGTTAATAGGTAAAATCAATACTTGAAATATATATGAATAATTAAATTACATGAATATATATATATATATATATAATATTTTAATTAAAGTAATGGGCATACCTTTGATTTCAACCAAGTAGGAAACTCTTTGATTAGAAAAGCCTCTCTCCTTCTCAATGGAAAAGATCTATGAAAAATACATATAATTTCTTTATGTTCCCTACATAAATTTATCATAAAATTTTTAAGTTACATGTGACATGACATAGTGTGAGATAATAAATAAATATTAAAATTAGATACTTGATGTAGTCATCGAACAAACCATAGTTAAACGGGACTGTGTGATGTGCCATCTACTTATCTTTAAGGGAAAATGTAGCCAATGTACATAACCCTAAAATTACTTATTTTTGGGGAAGAGATGCAAATGAGGGCTCAATTTTCCAATACATATCATCTTTATTTCTCATTCTCTAGTTAGGTTTTGTGCTCACATTAGAAAAAAAATTGAACAAAAATCCATACATTCTTGAGAAAGATAACCTCTCACAATGGTATATTCATGATGATTCTTGTCTTGGAAATAGGATTTCAATGTTCAAATATTTCTTTCAATGGTATACATCCACAAAAATGGAATGGGTCCCCCAAAAGAAATTTTAGTTGGAAGATGTACTGTTAAATATAGCACGCAAGTGAAAAATGAGGGAGGGAAAAAATTTCCTACTCAAACAAATACTGCCTCCTGCTTTATTTTTATAAAGAATATATTGGAACAAAATTTGTCTTATAGGTATATAAAAAATGGAACAAGAGAATAACCATAACCATTACATTATTTGAAATTAAATTCCATATTTATATTGGAATCAATTCATTAATAAGGACATAGTAATCATGAGTTTTTATGGATTTCAGTTTAAAATCATTTCTATTGACTCATTTATATATGTTTATGGAGTAACCATTAGGAACCTTTATTTTCTCTAATTCTTATAGTAATTTATTTTTCATTAAAGTGTTTATCATATAAGAAGAACAAGGAACATTCCATTTTTTCACTGATAATATCCCAATCCAACCAGTCTTGGTGAGATCAGAAGTAATATTTGGTATTCCCATTGATATTTAGAAGAAATGAATGTAAAATTTCACATATATCCTTCTAAATGTGAATTAAATCTTAATAATGATTTAAAAATTGTTATACCAATATGGTAACTCGAAAAAGATACTTTTCTTTTCTCAATTGTAAGTGGCTTCATTGTCGAAATTCTTCCTCCTTTTGGATTTCATCTGACCTTCCCATAAATAAAAACTAAAAAAATCAATTCATTAAGTATATCACCTCCTAACATATGTTGAGGTGGTTGTTCAGTGTCAGCAGTATTATCAAAACTGTAACGATTCTTCCAATATTGATGATCCATTGGAAACAATTATCGATTCCCAATGAAACTAAAAAGAAAATGATATTTAATCCTTATTCGTCATATATTCTTCATAAAAATAGGATATGATAGTTTTTCCTTCATGTTCCAACTAAACATTATTTCATAATAATGTAAATCCAATATAATCTATAAAAGTGTTTCACACATTTCAAAAATATTTTTTTAGAATCATCTAATGTCCGCACACGCATTTCTAAAAGAAACATCAAATCATTTATTAAAGGTTGCAAGGAGACATCTATATCATTTACAGGATCAAAAGGTACAGGTATTAGTATATTAAATAAATTTGAAGGTTTTTTATACACATCCATGGAGTAATATTATATATGTGAATAAAAATTGGGCACGTGTTGTGAGCAGTAAGCATCTGGACAAATGGATTAAAACCATCACAATATAGACCCAACCTGATATTTCCCACCTCAACTTAAAAATCATGTAGTTATGCATCAAATGTTGACCATTCTGATCCATCTATAGGATAAACAATTCATCATTACCATTAATTCTGTTAACGTCATGTTATCACATATTGGATGAGATTTCGGCATACATGAAATGATTTTGAAGCCTGGGAATCAATGGAATGTGCCACGTGACTTTTTTAGGAACATGAGATCATGAGCCATCTGGTTTTTCCTTCCATAGAGATGTACCACATTATTTACAATAATTAATTAAGGTTCTTTAATCCTAAAATATACTAAAATATTTTAGATATGCATGAATTTTATTAGTATAAAAGTTGAGTTTCTTAATTATCTTTCATGACTTATAATGATTTTATGGAATATCTACACCATGAGGGAGAAATTCATTCAAAAAATTAATAATATAATCAATGGAAGTACTAGAAATCCCACCGAATATTTTTCCATAATATAACCGAATTACAAATTCCAACTTTTTCATTTTAGTACATTCCATATATATAGGAGTTCTCGTATCATCAATTAATATTTTCCCTCTCACAACATCATCATATTTAATATTTTCTTCATGTGTATTGATATCATTGATTTCTTGCAATGGAATAATACTTATCTCGTTATGATTCATAAATGGAAACTAATAAAATATCAAATTCCCCATACCACATTGTTCCTTTCATTCATGAAGAGTAGAATATTTCCTCACCTCTCAATTGTGATACCAAACATGATAGTTTGTTTGAAATATGGTTTTTATTATATGATAGTTTTCTTTTACATAGCTTAACCATGGTATTCCAACACAATTATAACATGGACCCTGTATACGACCACCGTTTGAAGCATTGTTAAATGTAAAATCTAAAAAAATATCCAAATTATTTGGAAAATCGGTTGAAATTTGGTGAGTATAATACATCAAGCATCTATACATTCTATTACAAGGAAAATAATTTATGTTCCAATCACCAATATAAAACATAATTAAAAAATTCATTACAAACCAACTTCAATAACATATTTATCAAAGTAACTAATATTTTCAAAACAATGTAAATATATCCAAAATTTAATAAAGTAGAGGGAAGTTGGAAGTTGTATGATATATGAAATGAAATTAAAAATTTGTTAGGGATGTGGTGTATGGGTTAAAGAAGTATGTAAATGATATATTCTATAAATCCTATGCATATGATGTCACTTGGATTGAGTATATCATATTTAATGATATTTTATCACATAATATCATGAAATAAGATTTCATAAAACTACCTAACCAAATATTATTTTACAGTTAGTTGATATCATAAGGTTCCATTTTCATGAAATCATAGAGTATGATGTGCATACCGTAAGGAATTATTTTTGATACATGTTACTACCTATGTTAAAAATGGGAACATGAATGATAATGGTTATCATTCAAGAAGTCCTCCACATAATATGTTATTAACTAAGGGATTTCTTAAGATGTAATGGATGGTATGTTCATTATTCTTGCATGAGTTTCATTAGTTTTCCCCAAAATTTACTAATGTGTTATAATGCATGATTAAATGTGAGATCACTTGAAGATTTTAATCGAGGGATTTATAAGAATCACATTTCCATATAGTGGCAGTGGTTTTCTTGCTTGGAACATGGATGAAACTCCCTCACCCTGATTCTCCCTTCTAATGCCCCCTTTACATCATGAGGCTTTATCACATCTTGGAGGGTCTGGTATCTCACTCAAATAATGAATGAATAAACGACACTTGGATACCTCCATAGGTGGGATGTATTTTTGATGCCACTCTTATGATCTTGATTAAGAATGTATAAGTAATTTTGCAGTGGTAGCTTCACTGTAAGGTACACATTAAAGAGATATTTATTTTCCAATTTTATGCGTGATTTAATTTATCTTTCTTGGAGATCATGGTTTGGATTTCTTAATCTCTTTTGTAGTGTCTAATAAGTATAATTATATCCCTATGATACCCAGAAATGGTATCCGACCTTTCCGTGATTTAGATTCATGAAATGAAATGGGATATGGAGTTTATCAATATCATATTAAATATCATATTTATGTCATTTAATATGACTAAAGGGTTTATTCTAGTTTATAGAATCATAGCTTATGATATAGAATATTGTAAAGATAAATTTAGTGAAAATACTATGGATTTTTTAAAAACATAACGTATGACTCATTGACAAAATATTCAATGATATCATTGTGTAGGCTAACAAAAATAGAGTATCATATTCCAAATATAACTTTTGTATGAATTATAAACTATGATATGACATATTGAATGATATGACTAGGATATCAATCCTAAAATATAACTGATAGCATGCACTGATATCCTATCTATCATATTCCACAATTCTACAAGGATTGTTAAATATGTTCTCAATCATAGCCTAATATTTAGGCATAATCATGAAATATGATTGGTTAATAAAAATTTGTTTTTCATTAATTAAATTATGGATTGGGTTTTTTTACTTATAAATTGTTTATAACTAATGATAAAAGGTATTTTAGGGGCATTTATTAATTTATATAGTGGTTATAAATGAATTGGTTATAGAATCTTTATAGATAATTAATAAATGATTATGAAATATTTATAATTAAATATTCATAAATATTAAATGTTAATATTAAATATACCTTTTAATAAATTATATGGAATGCCTTATGACTTGAGATAAAGTGTTTGTTTAAAAATCATAAGAGTAATTTATAAAGTGTTTATAAATTAAAAAATAAGAAAATATTTAATTTTTTTTATATTTTTAATATTATAAATTGTTCATAATAGTTAAATTTAAAATATTCAATTTAAAGGGACTTATTTGGGATTTTATTTAGACCAAATTAAAAAAAATTATGATTTATATCATCATGGTTAAAATAATGTTAAGTATGTAAAAATTATATTTTGTAAAAAGTATTCATAATAGAAACTGGATTATAAAATATTTATAATTCATAAAATATAATATATTTAATGTAAAATTATATATATTATATATTATGAAACATTTCATATTATGGAATCAATATAAAGTGTTCAAATTTAATATCATAGAATTTCCATAATGAATAGCTAAAATATAAAGTGTTTACAATTAGATTTTATTTAAGAAAATTTTATAAATATATTTCTTAAGATTAAATGTATGAAATGTTAATTTATTAAAAATGTATTCCCATTGATTTGGAAAATCCCTCATGGTAATATTGCAGTGTTTCTGGGTTGATTGTGTTTGTTGAAAAATGGGTAACCATGAACAGTTGGGGAGTTTCATAGAGATTGTTGAAAAGGTACATTGAAAAAGATACAAGAAAAATGAATGGATTCTCTAGAGGATATAAAAAGGTTCATATACAAGGTGGAATCCTTTCTTAGTGTTCTCCAAATTTTGGGGTCCAAAATCTAGAGAATGGAGAACGGTTTTTCTGGAAAAAGAAGGTGCATACCAGATTGAAGGACAATCTAAATGTTATATGCAAGTGGAGTTATAATATGAGAGCATCAAAATATATAAAAGGAAATAATCACGTAAAATATTGTTTTTTCTACATAGGATGGTTTTTTTGTGCGAATGAAAAATAAATATGACGTGATAAGTACGAAAGATTCTTACATGCCCAATGTTACGTCAAATGTGGTTTTACATGCTTGAATTGGATCTTACACACAAAAAGGAAGAATATTTCGGAACTTATTTAAAGGTTTGTAAATTCCTATAAATAGATGGATACCCCCTTCATTTTAGTAGCTCAACACTTACAGAAAACCATGGCTCTGAATATCACAAGAATTGTGTGCAAAGGGAGTTATGTGTTAGAAGGAATTTGTGTGTAATAAGTGAGTTGCGCATAATAAGGTGTTTTCACACAAAACATAATTTTTTTTGGAAAGTTGGTTTTCCCTAAAAATGGTAAATGTTGTGTGAAAAGTGATATAGTTGTGTGCAATACACTCAATGATTTCATGCAAGATTAAAGTTTCCCAGAAATTCTGTGGTAAATGGGTATTCATAAACTGGATAAATAAGTTGTAAAACATATTGATTCAAGAAATAAAATGAGGATCTTCTAAAGAAGCAGTGAGCACAATTCATATTGAGAGAGTAGTGAGATTTCATATTGTGATTCATTGTAAACTAGGAGAGGCAGTGGTTCTGCTCCAAACATTGTAAACAATAGTGTGATTTTAGTGCATTTGGTACATTAGCACATTGTCATTGTAAGATCCTTGGACGTAGCCCAGTGAGGGTGACCCAAGTACCATTTTCGTGTCTCGTGCATGCTTTAATTTATGTTCATACATTGTTGTGGGAAATAGATAGAAGAGTATTTTGGTTAATAATGAAAAAATATATAAAGGGGAATTAGTTTTAATCTGTCATGCCTGGATTCACCCCCCCCCCCCTCTCAAGATATTTAACCTAGTTTGGATAAAACCCTTCTTTATCCATATTTATATATTTATTATATTATGAATATTTCTATTCTTTTGTTTAAATTTTAAATATCTTATAAGATCAGCATGCCAGCAACTAAGTAGTTACATGCTAGCAATGTTAATGGTTCAAGTTTCCATATACCTAGAATACAGCTGGTAATTAAATTTATTCACTCATATTTATTTATTTAATGTAGTTTATGTTGTGTTTATAGGGATCATATAATGATCAATGGTAGTGTAATAAAACCCCCATGTTCCCAATGTATCTTCAATATATCATGAAATAAAATGAATAATATATCATACCTATAATGTAGTAATATCCTTACTCTTTTACTCTTTTATGTATATTTGATGTGGATATACAAAGTAGTAAATATAATTTTCCTTCCCCTATAGGAATAAAATTATCTTGGATCCTCAATCGTATTGTTAGGAAACTCGGTTTCCGAAGGGGTTCTAGTTACCTCTATATGATAAAAATAACTATCCAATAAGAATATATTTTAGGCTAAACTGCAAGCATCAAGTATATACCAAAAAGGTAACTCCTTCCCATTTATAGGATCGCTCAAATTATATTCATTAAATTAATATTTTCAGTTGTATCTGGTGTCATCTAAGATATCCCATATGTTACTTCCCAGTGAAGTATATTATAGGTTGAATGTTTCAAATGGTTCTTCTTTCCCTGAATGAATCAATGATTTCATTAATAACCAATAAACCTGTGTGGGAAGATGTGGCCAAATACATTCACTCAAAGTTAAAATCTCATGTTATGTTATGTGTAATAGTCTAAGGATACATCTTATAAACACCATACTACATGGGAAATAATGTATTCTGATGCTTTTTCTTAAGGACACATTGGTGATTTATCCTCTAGAACTAAATTAAGGGGGAAATGGTAGAAATATATCCTTAATATTTTGATATATATTACATGCTTATCCTTTTTGTTCACAATCAATAAACTACTACTTTCACTAATATTCCATATGGACTTTCTGCAAAAATTCAAAATTCATTATGAATCCCTCCAAAAATCTTGTAGATATGGTTTCTTAAACACTTTTCATTTTGTAATGGAATTTTTTTTCAAAACATAATCCTTTTCTAAAGGAAAAACTATGTGACCCTATGAGACATGGTAATATTGACAACATCTATAAAGTCTCTATTTTAATGATACATTCCATGAGTGGCCTCTATAAAAGTGTCAATGCTACACAAGCTTCTAAAGGGTCTAGTTTGATCTCCATCAAACATAATAATATCACATTCAAGCATGTAAAAAAAAGTTATATCATATAAATATTATTTTTAGTGATATAATCCCTTTTCCTATGACATTGACTGGCCATTTCACTAAAGAGAAATGTCAATCAAGTATAGGCCATCTCTTAATTTCTGGATTCTCTGAAAAAAAATATATCTGATCAATGAATACATCACATGTCATTCATCTAGAGATGATCACATCACATGTACTTTATATGAGTAACTAAACACATCATATTTTAATCAAGTATGCATGTCCAAAAATTTCTTCAATCTAATTTAATGAAGGGCTAGATGAATTTCCTAGCCGTGTGAATGGGAAAAATCCCATTTTGGTTGGGCTTTACGTGATGACATTATAATGAAACATACCCAACAGTACCTAATTAGTTAATCCATAATGAATTTAATAAGAAAGGAAAAAATGTATAATGATTTTCATTATATGTATTTAACGACCCCTAGTAAAAATTATTGATAATAATTATACACCCCTAAGTATATCAATGGATGTATAATATTCTATGAGATATAATTCATGGGTCGGTCCAAATAATAATTCTCCAATTATTATCTCATGACTCCACTACCTGTGATTGTATTATCATATCATCACAACATATACCACTTTGTGAAGATCATCTATTAGGGGAAAAAAGTTGGACATTGAGGGGATAATTATCATTTTACTTCATATAAAATAATAATAAAACATGAAATAATGTTAAAGTGTAGATTGAATCTAGAATAACATGATACATTTTATATTATTAAAACCCTTTTTATAATACATAAAAAACCTATATAAATATATATTTGTTTGCCTAACTTTCTATGGGTTTTTACCTTGTTACATCATATATAATTCCTTGCACCTCCCTTTGTGACCATCTAATAAAACTCACTCACTAAAATATTTAGTGAGTCAAATAAATTAAGTATCATATTGTGATTAATGGTTATATTGAGGATTAATCAATATTCAACTCCTTTAACTTATTAAAACTCATTAACTTTAGAAAATTAAATATTACAATGTTAATAACCTATTTTGTCCACATAAAGCTCTTTCCAAGTTTATTATCTTCATTTTGTGTCTATTTCCATCAAAATTTTCCTTGTAATAAATTCATGAATAATTTAACTATTTACATTATTACTTACCATCTCATCCTAAACTCCTTTAGGATAAAGTGAAAATCACATTAGTTATGGTAACTGGATGTAAATCTTTACATTTTTAATTACTATCTTACCCTTAATTTCTTTTATCATATAAATTATTATTCACTTTATATTTTTAGTAGAATGATCCTTTAGTAAATAGTGTTATACACTTTATCATGATAAATAAATGAAAAACGTTTCATTGTTTCTTTACCATTATATATCCTAAAATCTTTATGATATTTTTTGAAAAACATGTTAATTTTAGAATAAAATAATTCATTATTTGTTAACATTGAACGTCTTAAATACAAACATACTTCCAATAGCATCTTCAAAATTATATTATTTTTATAATATTATACTAATATACACAAACTCATTTATGTTAAAAATTTACTCTTTTTTCATTTCAGTTGGAATATTTGACAAATAAATTATTTTTTCCCAATCATATATAGTAATATATGTGCTTAGAGATTTCTATATCAAAAAGGAAGACTCTATTATTTAATATATACCCTTGATGGGTAGAAAGAAATCGTCCATAATATTTTATCAAAAATCTAGAAAAACCTTTTATCCTAGATAAGACAATTTTATCCTTTTCTACTTTGTAAAAGCATATATATTCCAATAAATCATATATCATGTGTTTTAAACTCATTATCTCATGGTTAACAAAATAAATATTTGTTAATAAAAAATACTCTTATTATATAATATAAATTATATAACTATAACACCTTTTATTTAAATTCATTTAATCTTGATAAAATTCTTTATATTGAAGCCTCTGATGTATAAACACTTTGTTTCATCACTGGAATGAAAAATAAAATCACTATCAATTATTACCTTGATTTTGAATATTTATATATTTATAAAACTTTTAAAATATTGTGATAGTGTCACATACCCTTTAAAAATGAAGAATAAAATTTTAGGACAATAATATATATCATATAAATTTCATGGTGTTTCCAAAAATCCTTATGATTTCTGGATAGTTCCATCATATGGAATCATTACTCCTCATCCTTCATAACACCATAGGTTTGAATAACCATAACTATATAATTGGTGAAACGTTTTTGGAATTAATAATTTATTTTTATTATTTAAGTTTGAACTTTTACCCAGTTATACTATATCTATAGTAAATGAACTTAAACATAAAAATACATAATTAATTAATTATCAATACTTATTATATCAAGTAAAATTTTCTTGAATTAATTATTATTTTCAGAACATTACCATATATAAAAATCGAATGAATTCCTTAATCATAATAATCCTTAGAAGAAATTATTAATCTCACCAAGTCATTAACGTATCCAATCATATTAAATTTATGAGTAGGTATAAAAATCCATTTGGTTATCTTGTATATAATTATATTGAAAACATAAGTTAGAAATTATATACTTCACATAAGTATCTATATTCACCTTTTGAGAAAAATAAACATATTTTTACTTGGGATGGGTATTCTCTAAAACATAGAATTTCTCTTACTGAAGAAACTTTTTTTATGTTAACAGTCTCAGGAGTTTCTTAAATTAAGCTTCTCCTTCACAAGGCTTTATATCAATGTTGAAATTTATGATGATGATTTTATCTATATAAAACTCAATATTTTATCAAATGAGTATCATGTTTTACATCATTTCATTAGGAAATTTAATTAAATTACATCCAATAAAAATTATGACCCTATACATAATATCAATTTAGTGAGTCAAGAACCATATTTTATCAAGAATTAAACAAAATTAAGAATTTAAATAATCAATATATATATCTAGAAGACAATAATTTTCAATCATATAATATTTTATTATAATATAGATAAGTGTATAAATAATTATCCAAATCCATCATATGGATTCACTAAACTATATTCCTCTCGTATCCTAACCATTAGTGCTTCCCATCTATGTGTATCCCAAATAAAATGTTAATAATGAGCCACCTCATGGTTAGGGTTTCTTTATTACTTGATTTAATTTTTCAATATAATTAATCAGAACCTAACATTTAGGGTCACCCATACTGAATTATTAAGATCATGAAAAGATTCAATATGGAAGGAATCTAAGAATTTGAATTTTGAAACGTTTTCCTTTCAAATTTCCGAAAAATTTAATATAAATCACATGTATATTAAACACATTAAATATCTTGAAATATTTTATATATCTTGTTTTATTCCATTTTATATGCATGATTTTAACAATTTAGTTCTATAACCCATATTAAATCCAAAAAAATTACATGTCCCTACCACATTATTGTGAAATTATTTATATAACCCACAACTTTATATCAATCACCCTAAAATATAAGAAAAACATATTCATACATATCTAAACTCATTTCATGCAAAAGGTACATGAACACTTCCTATAAAATATTAGAGTTATTTAAGATTTAAAAACTCCACATGAGTAATCATAAGGTAATAGATACTCTTCTCTTCATATTTCTAGGATAAGGAATAAGCCTCTAGGCAATTGGGTAGTCCAACCCCAAGTCCCTCTCCCCGATGAGAATTTTCGTAAAAGATAATTCAATTCATGGTAAAAAAACCCTAATATACACAAAAAATATTCAATAACTATTTTTAATCTCATAACTCTAATAACAAACTGAGGTCAAGGTAAAGGAAAATGAAGACTTATGATATCACACCATGAATGTAATATTGGGATCCATATCCTAGAAGAAATATATTTCATAAATAAATCATACCTAATATTCATAATTCATAAAAGAAATATAATTAAATGTTTCAACAACCTTTAAATCAATCAATATTTCAAATATTAATGAATGAGATCAACACTAATGAACAAAAAATAAATAAAATATAATTATAAATAATTTATAATTTTAGATAATATTTATGGACATTCCATAATCCAGAATCACTTTATATCCATTTTATAATATGAACAGTTCATATTGTTAATTATTTGAATTTTACATAAAATATATGATATTTTATAAATTATAAACACTTTATTATCCAACTAATATTACGTAAAAAATTTATATAATATAAATATCATATACATAAAATTAATTAAATCTTGATAGAATCAATTATCAAAACTCTGTTTCAGTGGTGTAAATAATTTCTCAAAATATGGATTTAATTTTAATTTTTCAAATTAATTATTATTAATGATTCGTAATTAAATATAATCATATTATATTTTGTCCTTATTTTTTTTTATTTAAATTTTCATGAAAAATATCACCTTACAATTCCAAACACTTATCATTTATAATAAATATTAAAAATAAGAAAAATAAACCAAAAAATTAAATTAAATTAATTTTGGATTTAAATAGTCAATTGAGAATACTCTAACTCTAAATCTATTGCCAAGGTTGAATACCACACTATATTTTCCTTATAATGTAATTTCATGAAGAGTATCTCACATTACTTTGTCTTGCAATTTGATATCAAGTAATTAATTTATGATACACCATTTTGATTTCCTTAAACTACATATTACATTATTCATATAATGTAATGATGATACTTTATCACAAGTTATGTTATCATATAATCATAATATGAGGGATTATCTTGAGAATATGTTATCACATAGCATAATATTTTGTTCACATAGTATAGATTACATTATCAAATAACATAATTTTATGTGCCACTGTGGGATATGGTTTTTCATAATAATATTTCTAATGTCACTCTCGTGATTATGTTCATAGTTATATATTCTAAAGTAGGATAACCTCACCTTATGTGTCATAAATATGTAAAATTAAACTATAAACAGCACATTATATTATAATAAAGTGTAATGATAGCCATTATTATCTAATTATATTACAACATACACATTCTTTATAAAATAGTAAATGTAACATGTTGAACCATTGAATAAAAAGGATTTGATATCACTGATGGTTTAGGGGGATCATCTCATAATCAATGGTATTAGAGTAAAACTAATATTCATATTATCTATCTTTAACAAATTCAGCATGAAATAAAAAAACAAATTGTTCCAGTAATGTAGTATTATCCCCTATCTTTTAATATTCAATGTATGTTTGATAGGGATCAACAAAGAATAAAATAAAATCATCATTGCTCTGTGGGAATAAACATAACTTAGATCCATGATTTTATTGTGTGGATTCTAAATCATCGAAGGGATGATAGTATATTCTTTGTTAGAAAAAAGGTGAATGGGGAACAAGATATTTGTGGATAAAAACATGCATCAAGTATATACCAAATAAGAGAAATAATTCCCTTTATATGATATCCTCAGTGGTCTTCATTAAATAATGTGTGCCGATCATATTAGGTTCGATCTCATGGAACCCACACATTATTACCCATTTGAGTATATTCTCATTTGTATTGTCCAAATGGTTCATCATTCCATAAATAAATCAATGAATTGATTCATAGCCAGTGAAACCATGTGGGAGGACATGTATTGATACATTCTCTCAAATTCATAGCCCATGTTATGTTAAGTGTAATGTAGTCTCATAATACATCACATGCATGCCAAACTACATTGGAACCAAAATTTGTATTGGATTTTTCTTAAAAACATATTTATGATGTATCTCTAAGCTCTAGTTTAAGGATAAATTGGTTGAAATGTATCCTCGAGATCCTGATATATATCATATGCATATCCTTTTAGTGATCGCCTAGAAATTTATGCATATTAGGTGTTAGAGTTGTGATGAATTGAAACCTATCTTTATTAAAGGGTCCCTGATTAAAGGGGATTTGGGATAGAATATTCACTATCCTGGAGACTTATCACTTGTTCTATAAAAGTGGGGGTTAGCTATCTGTAGCTCTAGGATTACCCATAAGGTGATTTCTAATTTCATACAATTTCAAACCATTACCTGAAAAGTCCCTATTCCTTATTCATGAGAGATGTATCTATATGTGTGTAGATATATTTGGAATCAATTTTTGGGTAAGTAACTAAAACTGTTTGTTGGGTAAATAGTTACATATCAATTTGGTTTGAACATATTGTTTGGGTGGATGGAATAGGATTACAAGACAAATAACAAGAACCATGCATACATAAATGGAATAACATGTGTTAAGATAATGAGATTAAATTCCCCCTAATAACACTGTGTTTTGGATTCCTTCCCAAGATGAACTTTTCAAGAACTTGATCATCCAACTAATTAGATTAAATTCATAGTGAGGTTCCCATGGATTATATCATGTAGGGAAATAAATTAATGAGGTGACCCTAATGGTTAGGCATCTAGTTCTTGGAATTTTCTTTTGGTTACACTAGGCCATTAAATCCTTGATGTTAGGATACAAGAGAAATATATTTGAGTTTATATATATATTGTATTAGATAAATAGTTATTTGATCAACTATCCAAGGTTCATATATGATATCATTAGGATGATATCTTACCTAAATAATTAAATGGTGAAATGAACACCATAGCAGACTCATTGCTTACTAAAATTTGGATCTTATCCCACTAATGGGTATGATTAATTATAAAGGGGTCAAAATTTTAGTGGGATCCTATTTAGTAAAATTCATCATTAAAAAGAAGTAAAACATTATATTATTTTAATAAAATCTTATGTTGTAGATAAATAACTACAATATAATCAAAATTAACATTGATTTAAATATTATAGTAATGAAAAAAATAATTTAAATACCTTATTAAAATGGTAAATTAAGAAAAGTTCTTACGTAAGGGGAAATTCTACGTGTTAAACCAAAACCTTCCTATGAATATATGTGTTTTTATTTTTCAATAGGTGAATCAATATTCATTTGAGATGTATATAATGATTCCCTTAGGTTTTCAAGAGCATTAAATGAAACAATTATATATGTAATTATAGCCTAATATACTAAATATTATCGGGTATGTCAAATAATTCTAAAAATGGTTGAGTATGATAAGAACATTGAGAGATTGAGGATTTACTATTAGGATTTTTTTATTTTAGGAATTCATAGAATTTTTATTTAAGGAAATTTTCCAACAAAGTAAATTAGTTATGGGTCCTAAAAATTTTGAAAATGAAATTTAAATTATTCACTGAAATTGGAAAGGGAAAGAAAAAAATTAAAGTAATAATTGAAGGAAAAGTTCTTGAAGGAGGGAATTCGTAAAAGGAAACATATTCAGACTACGAAGAGGGATACCCTTCATGGATATCTACTCTATAAGAGAACCACTTATTGAAGATTCCAATGAATAAAATCATTCATGGGAGGAAAATGGTGATGTCAAATCTACGAATGGTATCATTTGAGAGATGAGGGAGGAGAAATTCACCCTACGCACTACATCCCTCATAGAATGAATTGGTCCATTGGTATGGAAATCCAATGGCTTCACTCAAACAAAATTAAGTCATTCATGAGAACAAGGTGGTGATTTTCTCGTCCGTAGAGCATAATCATGTGGCCTCCGCTAACTATGTCATCCTCATGCCAGGTAATGGCTGTGGGATTCGGAAAAAGGAGGATCACAACCTCATTATAAATAATCACTTACACATAGTACCAAGATAAATGATTCTTTATAAATAGAGTTTTAGGGGAGAAAAATATAGGATCAATGATCGAAGGAAGAAATTGAATGCTTCACAAAATATGGACTCATTCGACAATTCCCCAGAGGTAAAAAAAATTATCACATAGTATTAAGAAGAAGAATAAATTAATATTGGTAATCCACAAACTAAAGATCCCATGCGGGTATACCCCCCCCCCCCCCCCGAGAGGAACAAAACCTATTCACTCTTCACAACTAGGTTCCCCGCATATAAAAACACTATACGGATGGAAACCTTTCCTACATAGAAATTCACTACATGGGGAGAATTCGGCCCCACATACTAATATGCTTTGAATATGGGACCAGACCCCCTATAGCCGAATGCTACATAAACTCCTCCTAGGTTCATGTACCACAATAGAACATGGACAACCTCCTAACCCGTATAGAAACACGATACTTATAATAACCCCTATCCTGTGTGAGAACCTTCCACATGAAGGGGCCCTATTTCTTTCCACTCTCCACCCCTAATCATTCCCCTCTGTCACATCAGCAGTCTCCAGGTTGACTCCTCTATAAACCAGTCCAACGTCGTTAAGCCAAGGCCTTTTCTAAAGTCACAAAACCAATATGATAAAACCACTGGGTGAACCATAATGTCCTTTTAAGTTTATATACTCGTGGTAAGTGGAGACATGTTGGATATTCCAGTAGTAAAGTGTACCCCCACATATAGGATCTGTGGCTTTCTGGGGACAGGTGACATCAAGACCAGAGGATGGAGAAGATACATCTTAATGTCCTCAAATGCGGTCTAGCACTCTTCATCCCATTCATATGCAGATCCATTCTTCATGAGCTGGGAAAAGGTCTTACACTTGCCAGCCAGATTTGCAATTAATTGGCGTATGTAGGATAAGTGGCCTTGGAAACCTCGAATCTCAAAAATATTTCTCTGGGGAGTCATCTGGCTGATGGAATTGATCTTTTCTTGGCCTATCTCGATGCCTCAGTACCTGAAAACAATTCCAAGAATCTTCTTGGAGGTGACCCCAAAGAAACATTTCAGCGGGTTCATTTTCAGATCGCGATAACGATGGAAGCCAAACAATTTTCAAGGTCCTTGAGATGGTCCTGGAGCTGGCGATATTTTTACCACCAGGTCAACCACATATCATTCCACCAATGTCCCAAGGATTGGATTAAATATGGGGTGCATGGCCGACTAAAAGGTGGCACCTGAATTCTTCAAGCTGAAGGGAATAACCTGGTAACAGAAAGTACCTGGGGGTGCCCTGAAATATATAGACTCCTCTTCCTCGGGGGCCATTCGAATATGGTTATATCCGGAGTAACCATACATGATGGAGAGGGATTGGAACCCAGCTGTAGCATCAATCAACAATTCTATCACTGGAAGGGGAAAATCATCCTTCGGACAGTGACCGTTAAATCTCGTAAGTCGATACAGACTCTAATATGTTTGTTCTTCTTCCTTACTAGAACCATGTTGGCTAGAAACTTAGGGTACTCGACCTCCTTGATGAAGTTGGCTCTGATGATTTTTTCAACTTCAGCCTTGACCATGGAACTGTGAGAAGGGTGCATCTTTCTAGGAGGCTGCTTGAAACTGTGATGACTTGTCGGGAGACCAAGGCAGTGGGTGACTACCCGAGGATCTAGTCATGGAATCTCATCATAGCTCCATGTGAATACATCATGGTGCTACTTCAGGAAATCCATGTACCACTTTTTCTCCTCAAGGGACATGGAAGCACTGATCAATGTGGGTCTCGGATCTGCCTCGCTACCAAGGTTCACCTGTACCAGTTCATTGACCATGGCGGAGATGCCCTCTTAAAAGGCAGGGGGAGCATCCTCCAAATCCTCTTCTTCACTTGAGGAGGAGAGATTCCTCGTAGGAGAAGCTTCCTCTGGGTCAGAATAACCTGACAGGGGGCTGGTACCAACCAGGACAACAGTGGACAACAAATCAAGGGATTCACATGCTGTTGAGACCATAGCAACGAAGGGAGTCGATCTGATTCCATCTGGTCTTCGGCCCAAGGGGTCGTGCTTGATTACATAAAAGAAATAATGGAGCATCATCTGGATCCGGTTAATCCCAGCCCGGAAAAACATAAATGTATTAAGTACTTCCGTGGTAACGGGGCAGACATCCTGATACTGTATGGGGTTAGGAGGTTCGGGGATCACCTAATCCTGGTTTGTGTAGGAGTACGAGGTGATTTTCCATCGTCGCTTGGACTTGGGAATATTCCCTCCTCTTGTATCAGAGTCAAAAAAGTATTGACCCATGTCGGGGTTCGTGGCCTCCCATCGATGGATTGGGAAGACGTAGGTGTCATCCAGACCTACCAAGGGGTCAGTTGTGACCGTGGCGGGCTCAATCTCCCTTTCTAGAATCTGCTTATCCTTTCTCTTGTAATAGTCAGTTTCCAGATAACGATCATCAGATGATGCGAAAGAATATGCATCACCTTGGAGTATGCCTAAAATATCATTTAGGGAGTACTTGAGGCACTAGTGATATGACTAGGGGACCACCGCGTACAGATGGAGCCATGGTCTACCCATCAATGCATTGTACTCAGTGTCCTGCGAGACAACCATGAACTTGGTACTAGAAACTAGGTCGTTGAACTTGGTCTTCAAGAAAATCATACCAACCGGGGTCTGCTCAGTCTTGTCATATCCCTATATCCTTAAATCAGAGGGAGGCAGGTCATCCTCAGATACCACCATCTTCCGCAATGTCCGTGTCAGGATAAGGTTAATCCCGGAGCTAGTGTTAAGGAGATAGAAGCAAACCTCCATGCCATTAAATTTAATGGTGATGTACAACGATTGGATGTTCCCATGTACGGAAGAGCCTTCATCCTCTCCATAGAATGAAATGATGGCCTGACATTCGGCATTCTCGACCCCTTTAGCATGAAAGGCTTCAACAGCTTCTACCTCCATCTCAAACTGTAAGGGGATTATTAAAGCCTCAGCGGGGGCCTCACACATATATAATGACAGGAAAAGGGATTCAAGGATGGAAAAACTCACTGGGATGCCGGTGAGGTGCTTGATAACATCATACTTCCTCTCCAGGTGTGAACTTCTGCTTACAGGAGGCCGCTCTACGATTGAAGACATGGCGGGCCCTGTCGGCTAGACCAGCGGCTGGCTGGTGCTGGGCACGTCCTGCTGTTCACTAGTCGAAGCCCGAGGAGTCTCTATTAGATGAGTATTGAATGACTGAGATCAGCCTGTATCCAGGTGAGGCTGGTCACGGCCTAGACGAGGAAGCTCTGCCTGGTCCAGTAGCAAAAACGGTGGTGGAAGCGGTCCTGATGACTTCAGATGAAGAGGCTGCGAGTGCTGAGCTCTGCGCTGGGCCTACTGTCTAGTCTCAGTGAAATTCATGGACTAGCTGGAGGTTCCAACTGATGCACCTTGATGACCCATATGGCCACGGCTCTACCGGCGTTGGTGCCGGCGGGGACGTTGGGGAGGTTCGCCTGGCGCTCCCCCTCGTCGAGAGTCATATTTGGGTTTACCAACTCAACAATATTAAAATAAGCATACCCTTGACTGTAACTTGAAGAGTCATCCACTACTAGGAAGTTTTTGGGGGGGATACCCATCCCAGGGGGCATGAAGTTGCCGAGAGTGCGTGGTGACGATGGAATTGGCGGGGCGCGTTGCTTTTTCTTGCGCTGTCGATGCTTTCTCTTATAGGAAGAGGCCAACTGAGATGATGATTCCGAAGTGGTGGCCATATCTTCTGAAGGATCTGGATGATTTAGGCGCACCTGAATGATTCCATGGGAACGATAAACCATCTTGCGAGGCATCTAGTAATCGAACTTCTGGGACCCACAGTAAGAAACCTGTTGCCACTTGCTTTCACTCTCGCTACTACTGACTGACCTTACAAAGACACCTACCACTTCTGTTGGGGCTGGGCCCAGCCTGAATATATTGTTATCAACCTGGTCTTGGATCCAATCTTTAAACACATAGCACTGCTTGAGTGTGTGCCCCAGAATCCGATGGTAGGGGCAGTAGTTGGGGCGATCAGTGAGATTCTCTTCTTCCAGCCTTCTTCACTCAGGCAAGCATACAATCCCTTGTTCCAAGGCACTACAAAAGTAACCAGAGGCCTGATTCTCATTAAAAAAAGTAAGTACAATTTCTTATTTCATGAAAGTGGGCTTTGGGAGCCTGACCTTGGAGAGGGGCCAGAGGGGCCTGTCGAGGAGGTGGACCCTGATTGTCCCACCTGGGCGGCGGCGGCGCATTACGCGGGGGAGCTTACTGATTCTGAGGACGCTGCTCAGCCGGAGGTTGTGCCTGAGGAGGAGGGCCTCTACAAGGCTGCGGGGCCGGTGCCACTGATAGTAAATCTAGCTGTCTGGGGGATTCTATTTGGGCCACAATGGAAGGCTCAGTTTTGGAAGCTCTCTTTGCTCGAATCACAGGGGAAAAAAGACATGTCTGGAGGGCCTGTTGCTGGGCTTCCTCAAGGCGCTGGGCCTTGTCGGAGAAGTCTCGGAATCCCCCAGGGTAGTTCTAGTGGATTAGAGAAGGAACCTGTTCCATGTTGATGTTCCCTACGCACATCGTTAGTAATTTCTTCTGAGTCAGTGGCATGTCAAGCGAGTACGTGAGCCCCTTCCACCGTGTGATAAAGTTCCTGACTCACTCGTCAAGCCTTTTCTTTCACTTGAAGAGGTTTGTGATGATTTTATTTCAAGAGGTAGAGCTAAACTGGTAGAGGAACTTCCTATAAAGGTCCTCCCAGCTAGTCATAGATCCGATGGGAGCTAGATGTACCAGATGAATGTTGGCCCCTCTAGTGTCTGAACAAAACAATGGACTTTGGTAGCCTCTTGATGTGCTGGAGTCCCTAACATGGTCCCACAACTTGAGTTGAAGTGGAAAAGGCTCTGTGGTGGGTCCCCCATCTTGTTAAAGGGTGAGAAGGTGGGATTCCCAAAACCTAGAGGTGCCGGCATATCATCCACCCATTTCGGGTATGGCTTTCCATTGGGTGGGATTACCACCTTCCGTGTTTCCAATGCCTCAAGGCGAGCTATATGCACCTCCATAGAATCATCTAGTCGGGGTCCCTATCTTGACGGGGATCCCTAACCATATGCGCATTACCGAGTTCTTCAACATGGTAGACAGGCTTAGAGGCTCGTGGAGGGGCTGGTGGAGCGGCACTTGGGGCTGCCTAGGGAGACCGAGCGGGGTTCCATGGATTGATGCATTGTTCAGGAGGGTTTGGTGATACATACCATGCCCTCATGTCATGATCTTAGGCTTCAAACCTATCCACAAGAGCGGTATGATCAGGGTTTCTTGGGGGCATCTCTTTGAGGGGTATTTGTTCTTTCCCCTACTGTCGCATCCCAGGATCACCATAGTCGGGTCGTCGCTCTATAGTGGATTCATCCAGGAGTTCGTCGACCAACCGCTTTTTCTTAGCAAGTTGCTGGCGCAACGTGGCCATCTTGGGGAACTCCTCCATCTTCTGCACTAAGGCCGACGGGCCGGAGTTCTTGAAAGCTCTGAAATGCTCTTTTCCCTTACCGGTATTCCTACCGAGTACCAGCACCTCGGTGGGCACAAGGAGACCTAAGAGGTTTCTCTGCAGATGCGTAATCCTCCTCAATGGGTCCAACAGTGGTGGAACACCCTCAGTGGGTAAGTCTCCATCAAGAAAATCCATCTCATCCTCCTTTTCCACTATGTCGTCCACATTGTCTTTGACCCTTCTTGGGGGCATGTCCTCAATATCGCATAGCGAGTCGGGCTGCTGCTGGATAGGGCTGAATAAGAGAGCAACATAATGCACCGAGCCATGGATTTGCACGCGGGGGGTATCCTCCCTGATAATTTTGCAGAGTACCTTGATACTCTGAACACATTGCTGATGGAGGGACTCACAACGACCTGGTGACTCGGGGCGCTGGGCCATAGGGAGTGCAGCCAGATCAACTAGACGAAACTGCTCAGTGATGTCTTCAAAATGCGTTTGGCACCTTGGATAAACCACGCTCTAATGACGAAGACTAAAATGTGTCGCCCAGAGGGTGTAGAGGAAACACTCAACTTCTTCTAGGGTGAGGGATTCTGGTATACAGAAGTTATGTGTTGCCACCATCCAGAACTTCTTGGGGAAGTGGTCCGTTGAAAGGATGCTCCAGAAGCTCCTCGACTCAAATTCATGGTCTGGCCCTTGATTGTCCCACTCACCAACTAGGGGTGGCTGAGGAACTAGAATCGGTACTAAGGCAGTCCACTGGGACGACAGGGTGGCCGGTGGAGAATATGGAAAACGGGCTGACTGGCCACCGATTCTCAGGCTGTCCTCCGAAGAGTGTAGAAACCTGGCCGCCACATTGCGATAAGAGGGGATGGCAGTCACCGTTACTGGCTCAGGGGCCAGGGCTTCTGGTGACGGGTTGCGCTGCTGCTCGCCTTCCATTGGTTCCCAGAATAGCTCTCTATGATCTCTTGTAGATGTAGAGAGTGCTTTTAGAGACGATGGTGGTGATTGCACGAACGTAACCTATAGGTTCACCATACGTTTATCCTCTTGGATAAACCTCTGGAGGGAGGTGGAAATCATATGGACGTCGCATGTTGCGAGTGCCAGGATGATGCGCCTTGTTCCTTCCCCAGCCGTTGGCTCGGATGAGTGAGGGGAGGGTTCCCGAGCAGAGTCGTACTCTACATCAGAGTTTGAGAATTGAACTGGTTTGATCTCCATCCGGGCCTTCCTAGGATTATTCTTTTGGTTGAGATGACCCGCCTTCCTTCCCTTGGGTGGCTCCTTGGGACAAGGCTGGTTCTTGAAATGGGGTCCTTCAACCGCATTGGTGTTGGGGAGGAGAGGGTTCCCCCCCAAGAAAACCAAGGTGCATGGAGCACCGGGGCAAATGTCAAAGGGGGTATGGGGAAGACCTCCATGAATAACGCCAAAGTGGAAAAACCCACTGCTGGGACCAGTAGGAGCACGGGGATGACCTCCAGGAAAGGCACAGGTGGAGCGAGGTTGGCCTTCACCTCTATTGTTGCTGGGGTGAGGAGGACCTTCACCAGCTGCAGAGAGGACGTAGGGAGGATCCCCTCATTGGAGAGATACTCTATTGGGAATGTCCCTATATCGACGGTCGAGAGCAGGAGGAACAACTCCATACCCAGTGTAATGGGAATATAAGAGGCTTCCGTACCAAGCATCCCTGCCATGGGGACAGACCTTCATTCAGATTGGAGGTAGCACGGGGTGGACCTCCTTGCCGAGCCTCGAAGTGGGGAAGGCCCACGCTCTGTGTGGTAGTGGTACAGGGAGGTCCTCCGTACGGGGTGGCATCGCTGCGGGTTGGTTCGCGGTGACCACTGCTCATTCATGCGACCAGGAGAGTCGACCCAGGATGCCTGTGGGATAGTTGGGGACTCGATCCCGGTTGGGCATATAAACGCCCCTGCTTAGTGTGTGTAGGGACTTGATGATATGTGTCAGCGGTGGCTCAGGCCATAGTAGTCGTCGACATTGACGCCCCTTGGCAGGTGTCCTCCTCAACTCGTGCCCGACGCTGGCATCGGGTCGGACGAGCCGAGGCTGGTGGCACAGGTGCATATCTTACCTGCTCTTCATCTGGAAATACCTGCCGGTAGTACTTACACGACCGAGTGGGATCCTTTTCTGGGAGCCCCTGTATTGGGACTCTGATCGGGCTGGGTCGGACGTCACCTACCTCATCATAGTAAGGCATGGAGTCATCAAAGAACTCCGGGGATAGGCTCTCAAAGTAGTTGTTTGTCGGGTTGGGGAGAAATGGCTCCCTGCGTAGCCCTCGGGAGCGGACTTGATGGCGAGGCGCAGATGCCTCCAGATCCCAGCGTGCCATTTCCCGGGTTCAGATTATGCCCTTTTCCTCGTAATGACGCACACGGTCATTAATTACCCTTCATTGGACAATTTTCGATGGGGGGGATGAGGAGTGGGTGCGCCACGGTCGTGGATGCAGAGGCCATCGCGGAAGCAGTGAAGCCATGTGGAGTAGTTCTGCTGGTGTTTCTCCTGCCCCTGCATAGACGGGAAGGCGGTGATCGCGTTCCTGAGGCAGCAACCTAATTCCTGAAAAGCAGAGATATAAACTCGTCAGTGCCAAAAGAAAAAGTAAACGACGACCAATTCCCCTGCATCATCCCATCTCTTATGATCACTAAGAGGGATCCACACTAATAACGTCGCAGAATGGGATGTCCAACATTCTAATGCCTCAACTTGTGGTGAGTTTCATGCTAGGCCCGCTTTTTGCTTGGTGGGACCCAGCGCCATATAGCTGGATCCGGTGACATTTCAATCCATTGATGCCCTGAGTGCTTCTAATATCTATATTGAGTATGAGATCTTCATGTCGGTAGCACCATTTCTGTTTCTGATGCTTTTGTCGGGGAGCATGCATCTGTCTCGTTCGGGGACGAGAGATGCAGCTTTTTGGTTTCCCCGCATTCCCGCTTTCCAAAGGCTAGTGGCATCTGCTCTTTATTCAGGGACGTTTACTCCTTGATTGAAACAGGATGATGGGATACAGGTTCTTCCATCCATGGATTCCTCCTCAGAACTCGTCACCTAGCCCGGGTCTCCCTCATAGACATAAGATGTTGTTCGTGAAACTCTTCCCGGTGACATATCTTCATGGAAACCAGTAAATTACGCGGCTTCTGTCAGGACATTCAAAGGGGTATGACCATGGAAGAAACCTTCGGTTAGGGGTTTAGTCATGTTGGGCATCACTAGAATGTCTGGACGTTGGGGATTGGTGTGTTTGTCTTCTGTTACTTTATTATAGGGCTTCTCGAGGGCGTGGAAGTCTGAGGCATCCCACATTAAACACGGGGAATTGTATGCCATGGGAATGTATCTGAGTTTTTCCACAGCTTCTTATGTTTAACATAGGGTATACTGCAAGTTTAACATCCCGTGAAGACGGATCGGGCTGATCAGAACACTGACTAGAGTGGATCATATGGAGGAACCCCTAGGGGGAACACTGATATTGGGGCCAACGCATGGGTGGCCTCCCGAATGCTGTCAAACTGAATGGGGAATGGGTGGCATGATCCCACTGGGATGTGGTGGCTCGGGTAAAATCAGGATGGTTGGTGGAAGGTTCTATGATAGAGATGGTGAAAGGGATGAAACTGTCATGAGGATGACGGTGGTTTTGGGATTGATCCTTGAAGAGGCTTCCTACGTATCCCCATGGTAGGGAATCAAAGTCCACATAGTTTATCTGATGAAGGCTTAACATCGATTGGGGTTTTTTAATAGTTTATCACTGGATGAGGTTGCAATGAATTACCATTGAATGGGGTTGTAATCGGCTTACCTATGGATGGGGTTTCAACAGCTTACTGCTGATTAAGTTCATAAAGGCTTACCGCCACAATGAAAATAGCTTACTGCTGAATGGAGTGACAACGGCTTACTGCTGAATGGAGTTCCGCAGTTTAATGTCATGTGAGAAGGGGGTGATCCAACGTAAAGAGGGTCGAAACCACTGGGTGTTGGTCTTGAACCTCTTGGAGGCTTTCTATATACCTCTCATTTGAAAGGATCAAAGACCACGTGGTTCGGGTGGGTGAGTACCGACGTGAAGGTGGACCTGGGGTCCAATGGTTGGTGGGCCTGGTGTACCGACGTGAAGATGGTCAGGACCAATGGATGGTGGTGGGATTGAACCTCTGGGAGGCTTCCTACGTACCCCTCTTGGCATGGATCAAAGTCCTCGTAGTTTGGGATGGGCATGGGGCTTACACTCTAGGTTTCCCAAGGTGTGGGTGAACCGTCATGAATGGGGACAGAACAACCAGATGGTGGTGGGATTTAACCTTAGGGAGGCTTCCTACGTACCATGCCTTGACATAGATCAATTTCCTCGTTGTTCGGGATTGGGTGTGGGGATTACACTCTAGGATGCCCAAGTGTTGGTGAACCGATCTGAATAGGGTCGGAACAACCGGGTGGTGGTGGGATTGAACCTTAGGGAGGCTTCCTACGTACCATGCCTTGACATGGATCAAGGTCCTCATAGTTTGGGATGGGGAATGGGGCATAAACTCTAGGCCACCCAAGGTGTTGGTGAACCGATGTGAATGGGGTCGAAACAACTGCATTCTGGTGGGCTAGACCCTCAGGGAGGCTTCCTACATACCATTCCTTGACATGGATCAATGTCCTCATAGTTTGGGATGGGCATTGTTAATCCAACATGATGGTGGACCTGGGGTCCGATGGATGATGGGATTGAACCTCGTGGAGGCATCGTATTTACCCTGCCTTAGCAAGGATCAAAGGCCCCATAGTTCAGGTGGAGTTTGAGGCTTACACTCTGAGGCGGGCCAAGGTGTTTTTCCTGGTCATTGCTTGCTCTAAGATCATGTGATTTATGCTCGGTGTGAGAAACAAGAGATAGCCGAGACCTGATGATCATGTCGTGAAAGGGGGGTCCGTGGGATTTAGAG
Organism: Viscum album; assembly: GCA_963277665.1. NCBI lineage: Eukaryota > Viridiplantae > Streptophyta > Magnoliopsida > Santalales > Viscaceae > Viscum > Viscum album. Next base: position 1,706,493,092 of record OY728138.1, on the reverse strand, counting down.
TGGGGCTTACGTGTGGAGCGGCCCAGGGAGAGAGAGATTATGACTTACTTTAGGATGGAGCCCCGTAGAGGTTGGGACTTACTCCAGAATGGAGGCCCGATGGTGACAAAGATTATCAGGAGAGGGACTTGGTACCAAAGAAAGGGGAAGCACCATTTCCCACTACACCCTTCGCTGGCCCTGGGGACCGAAGATGAAAGGAGGAGCATAGACGCTGGCTCCGACAAGAACATCTAGGGGCTTACACCAAGGTGGGTTCCCTTTCCCCGTGGACAAAATCCACTCTAATAAGGAGGATATCATCCCCTATGAGGGGTGACCCAATCCCCGTAGAGGCGAGTGGGCATGGAAAATTTCCAAGGTGGGGGTACCCCGTGTGCGAGGCATGGGGCGAGGTCACAGTTCAATGTCATGTCCTGAGGATGAAGGTTCTTGGCAGTTTAATGTCCTGCAACTCAGACGAGGTGGGTTTTCTCGGCACCCCTCATACATACATAACCAGTAACCTCTACTCCTTAGTGTAGAGAGGGGACATGCAATGCCATGGTGAGGGGGTGTCACAGAGCGAACCATCGAGGGTCCCATGTTAGCGTGGCTATGTAAAGAAGCAATATCCATTTGTGTGCCTATGTGAAGAAGCATGAGGCGAAGAAATGCAATGAGTGGTGTTTTCCAGAGGACTTTGAAGTCACATCGTTCAAACCTGGATGGTCACATGGAAAAAGGAATTGCAAAGTAGAGGGGTTCATAGGCAGGGGCCTTGTGAAGCTCTGTTTCTCCACGTGGTAGAGATAACTTGCGAAGGGGTATGCTTCGCGAAGTGGGGTGCCTTAGCCTAAGAATAGGATAGAGATTCATATGGGAGATGCTTTTTGAAGAGGAAATGCATTCTTAGAGCACTGCCTCATAGAGAAAATTTGCCTCATGAAGCAAGGTTTAAGGAAGCAATGTACTTTGCGAAGTACAGGGACCCTACCTTAGAATTCAGATCATGTGTACGTGAAGGGTGTTTCGCGAAGCATAAACGCTCCGTGAATACAATGGTCACCTTGGGGATCCCCTTCCTTCACGAAGGCCCTTAGTCTTCATGAAAGGCATCCCTCTTGGAAGAGGGGATCAAGATGAGAAAAAGGGGAGGCACTTCGTGAAGAAGAAGTACCTCACAAAGCTCATGGTTCACAGATCAGAAGGATGCTTTACCATTCGGGAGATGAGAAGTCGAAAGGTCCAATTGTTCATCCTTTGGGCTTAGGGAGTGCCTGATATTTATAGGCTAGAAGTGCCATGAAGTAGAGCTTACTTGGAATGAAGAGGGACTTAGTTTCTTTGTGGAATGTCGTGAACATGAAATAAGGTCGTGGAGCGTCCCGCCTTCGTGCTTCGCGGCGGGCTCGCAAACGTCAAATATGTTCACGGAGCAGCCCGCCTCTGTGCTTCGTGGCAGGCTCACAAACGTCAAATGCATCCCTAGAGCAGCTTGAATCCTTGCTTCATGGTAGGGTTGCGAACGTCAAATGCGGTTGCGGAGCGGCCCGCCTCGTGCTTCACAGCGGGCTCACGAACGTCAAATGCATTCACAGAGCAGCCCACACCCCTGCTACGTGGCGGCCGTGGTGCTAGGGTTTCTCCGTGAAGTGTCTTCGTGAGGAAGTCAATGGGGCCTTATTTTGTCTTCTTCTATGTCCCGAATTTTGGCGCCAAAAAAAATAATAATAACATTTTCATCGAAAAAAAATGACATAACTCAAAAAAAATTAATCCATTTTAATCGATTGTCACATCCATAATGTTTTCGGGTCAAAAAAAATCATGAACCTGACATGAATACTTAACCAAGGTGGTAGTATTACCCAACTGAAGCCCCATTCACATCCAATGAGAAATTGGGACAAACAAGATCTTAAATTATGCGTGTGGTCATGAGATTCCACTTTGATGGGGTTTTTCTGTACATTTCACACATATTTAAAGAATTCAGATCTACCTTCAATTCAATGGCATCATAAAAGTTCCCACAAACACATACATTGATCAATGTACCAGCTCAGGCTTCTACAAAGAAGAGGATTCCATCACCAAACCAGCATATCCAATGCTAAGTTTCAAACATGATGATCTGGGAGCACCACCAGAATGGTACTCTCTCCATAGTAGAGGCTACAAGATAGACCTTCCAATCGATGGAAGCTCGCCAGTCGCCTCTTTGATAGTGGCTGGGATTCCCGAATAAGGAGGATCCACTAGCTGTCTCTAATATTTTTTGAAATCCTATCCCCAAAATATGATAACTAGAACCTCTCTTATCTTAGGGATATGGATGAGGATGTCGTTAATGACTATTTCACTACAACACAAGATCCCCACACAAGGGCCCCTTCTAGAAGACGTCACAACCTACACCATGCAGCTCATCATCCTTGCTTCGAGGAGAAGACTACTCCATGGGCCCCCATTGAAGGCAGACAGATGAAACTTCCTAGGGATTCCCACTAGGGGTGACAAAATTTTAACCAAGAATAGGTAATCACCATTATTCTAGAGGAAGAGATCCTCCATACAAATACAGTGGAACAATATGATTAGAAATATATTCCCACTCCCCCTTCTGAGTATTTACATGAAAATATGATGGCCTAATAAAAAAATTCATATGACTACTAATTCCCGTCAATCCCAGTGTATAAATAAGGTGTAAAATTATAGGCAGATGAAAATCCCTATCGATCCACAAGAATCCCTTCATCTAAATAGGATGAAAAGTATCTATAAGAAGAGTAAAATTATTGATGCCTCAAACCAAGCCCATCATCTAAATAGGATGGAAAATTATGGACAGTCATACAACACTAAAAACGCATCATAATACCACCAGTCAAATAAATTGGCATTCAATAGGCAGATGAAAATTTCTACATACCAAAATGAAGCCAAATAGTCAAATACAGTGGCAAACAAATACAAGATGATTCAAATTCCTACTAACACACACCATGCCTATCATTCTAATGGGACAAAAAATTATGTGCAATCATACAACCCTACCAATGCATATGAATCCCACAAGTAAAATACAATGGAAATCAACTGGTAGATTCAAATTCCATTTTACCAAAATGAATCCCACATGTCAAATATAGTGAAAAAAATAAAAGCTGATTTAAATTCATACTAACGCACACCAACCCCATCATCCAAATAGGACAGAAAATTATGGGTAGTCATACAACCCTTGTAATGAATGTGGAGGACATGAGCAATCACATATTCCTTCTCTAACATTGGAATGGTCATACACACCTATTCTATCCAAAGTTATCACTCAACACATCTTGGAAATGGTGGAAGATTAGACGTCAATTACTAACCATATCCTCCAAACCTATGAAGATGTAATCATGTCTACGGTGATAGTAAGGAGTTGGTCCTACAAACTAATCTCCCCAACTAGTGTGACTCACACACAGAATAGGATGGTCACCTCATAACACACATACATCCATGCTTCAGTCCAGGAGGTTCTTTGAACATATTATATAATAAATGGACAACTCGATCGAGAAAAATACCCATTCCAACTGGGGGACACTAGTGCACCATGGTGGCCACTCAAGGGTAGGAATATATCACTATCAGAACACAAGATTTTTTTTGCCATATCCAGAAGGAATAACAGGAACTACTCAAATAGGAACTCTTATATGAAGGTCATTACCAATAGTAGGTTGCACCAGTTTCCCAAAAGTGAGCACCCAAAATGAAATACCCCAAATAAAACTAGAAAACGAAGATCAGATTCATGACCCTACTCTATTGTAAGTCAGGGTTCTTCAATCCATATAAAATTTATAAATACTGTCTTAGGATCCTATCGATCCATTACCAAATTACGAAAGTGGAATTTGTGTTTTTGAAGGTCCTCCCAACAACATTGTTTTTAGAAGCTCTGAAGGTCATACCCATATCACACACCATGGAGGCTTACCTACTAGAAAGAAATGTTAGATCATGAGATCATATCTCTTAATGAGCGTCTTGGTATCCCTCCATGTGACCATAAGACCGAACAGAAAGAAGTTCCCCCCATGTTGTCATCTACCCTTATGGTCCTCCCCTGGGTGTCTGCTATAGAAATTCCCCCTACATTCATACATCAATCCATGATGGTAGTCCTCATCATGATGGATGTCATAGAAAAGGTCCTCCCATAAATGCCATCAAGTATCAAGAAGGCTCTCCCCTTATTATAGTCTATCCTGAAGGTCCTCCCTAGTATTCATACCATATATATTCTCCCTATGAGTAAATACCAAGTCGCAATGGTATCCCTCATCATCGCGGCCCCAGCTATAAAGGTCCTTATTAAATAAAAATTTCACACCATTAAGAGGGTCCTCCCCTTTCCAATTCAAGCATGAGGAAGCCCTCATATTCTAAGGTTCCTGGAAGGACAGGTTTGTACATGTTAGAAACCCTATCAATGATAAGTGATATACATTCTCAATTACAAAATGTTTCATGGCCATGGTAATCTTTAGTCCCACCCACACATCATTCACATAAAAATAAGGTCCCTAAAATACCAATTACTTGTGAGGAAATTTTCACGAAGTGTACAAATTGGGAAGATCAAGTAGTGGAATATCTGGCAGAAGAAAAAATGAACATGTTACTCATGATAATAAAATTATCTATGGACGATATACAATTTATTTTTTGTCACACAATAAATTCTCATTTCAACAAACTAGAGGAATTTTTAGTGGAATGAATACATAAAATTTTCCTAAATCTCTAAAAAAACTCCCACCACCTGAAAACAAACATCATACCCTATGATCGGTATGTAGACTATGTCAAAATAAAGGGAGTGTTTCATAGTCAGATCAACCTACAAGCCCTCTCGTCTGCGTGATGACCACAATCAAAGAGGTGAAAGAAAGATCCTGAACTGACTTGGCTCCACATCCTGCACAAGTTGTGTCACCTAACCGATGACACCCCGCCAGGTATTCATATCTAGGGATGGAGAGATCGTGGAGCTTTTCACTTCACCCCGTGCCACCTCTAGTAATACCCATAGAATGTGACATCCTGTAATTTCATTATCCAATATATATATATAATAAAATATATTTTAAGGAAAGGTGGTATCCTTGAAAAGAACTAGTCTTGAATAAGTCTCAAAATCAACAGTCCAAATGATAGTAATACATTGAAAAACTCATAAATTAGAAAATCAAGAACATTAATCTAGCCTCTTGTTTTTTAGGGAAATAAACAAGAATTTCTAATGTCTTAAGAAGTAAATAAGTCACATACAAACCCGACACCATATCTGGCTCACACCTGAATGAGAGTGCTTGAGATCAAGGAAGTAGAAATAGCAATAGCACTTTCCACAATATAGGATGATCCCCAACCCACAGGGATTTGGTAATTTTATCACAAAATGACCCTATAAGACCAAACAATTTGTTCCAAGGAATAACAATGAAGTAACAGGAGCAACCCCACCCTACAGAGGTGGGGAATTTTACCGCAATCACCCTCATAGATTATTTCAGTCTTTTACTACCAAGGTAGGATGACAAGTAAAGAGTTCACATGGTTTGTCCCATATTGTGATTTAGTTCCCCCATAAGGGAGGAATACGGAAAGATCACATCATCGTTCCCTCCAAGTTACTCTTCACCAGGAAGAGTGAAAATAATCCTATAATGGAAGGAATAGATCGAAAAAGGGGCCCAAGAAGCTCTCTTACCATTCAATAGTTTCCATGCCACCTGTAATGTGTTATGAATCGGGGAACTCCATGGAAATAATTCCCACAGACCACACCAAAGATGATGAAAATTTATAAAAGAAAATAGAGGTTGGTTTCACAAAGAATCTAATCCGCACCAAACCGATTGGTGTACATACTCGGAATTAGAGGGCCACATTAAATTTGGGCACTCCCTCACCAATCGCTCATTGCCTCCATTGAAAATTGCCAATAAAAAAAGAATAAAATTACAGTCACATACGACCCACCTCCTCCTCCCAATAAGGATGTGTCCCTTACACTCGAGGAGAGATTTTCTCGGAAAGAGGAAGATAAAAAAAGTTAAAGTGAATCAATACTGATCTAATACAAGAAAGTCATCATATATAATATGATCCTCAACTTCCGCTGACATAACATCAAAATATTCTCCTAGAAGGATTCCCTTTGACACAAGGGTTCGTCCCAATAAATTAATCAAGTCTAAAAGGTGTGTACAACATAGTTCCAAGACCATTAGTCTACCGAAATCCATTCCTAGAATGATATAATTATTTCCCTCCATTAAGGAAACAAACAGAACATGTTTTGGAAAATCCAAAAAATATTCCCCTAACTCGATATCCCCCTCATGTACCCGTAGCACTAGTAGGACCACATTTTCCCCATGAAAAACTATCCCATTCTCATGTCCAACAAGACACGCATCAAGGGATCATAAATACCATCAATTCATTGGTAGTTCTATTGGAAGCCATGGATGGATAGCGTGCTCTGATACAACCAGAACATAAACATTACACCAACTAGGTGGGTAATGTTACACCATCTCCAAACTTTGGGAACCCTATATTCCCAGAATTCGATGGCTTAGGTGACTTGAAACAACATCCAATGCATTACACAACCTATATTGATCCCATGATGGGAACCCCTGAGCAATAAGAAGTAGTGAAACTCCTATTCTTTATGAAAACCCTACAAGGCTCAACCTTTGTATGGTATACCTATTTTCTATCTTAGTAGATAATAGAATGGGAGGATCTCTGATGGAAGTTCCTTTTCAAGTTCTATTCAACATTTTCAAAGGCAACAATCAGTACCCTCATAAACTTCAAATAGCGGTATAATGAGGGTGTCTCAGACTTAATTTTTTGGTGGATGGGGTTGACCAACTCCTTGAATAGGCCACTCCCCCAATATGGGATTATATCTATGTGCATCAATAATATCCATGATGAACTATGAACACCTCTCATCCTAGGGAAATATACAAGTGGGTTCTGTGATTTGTCTTCCATTACCCATAGAATAGATGATTCGTTGCAATGGACTAACCTCAAGTACTGGGAATCCCCGCCAGCCCCTAGAAAGAGGGTAAGAAGAGTTGAAATAGTTTTTGTCATGCTCAAGAAACACCCGACACATGATCCATTGTCGAGGCCTGAACCGAATCATTTAGGACCCCTTGGATGCCAATAATAACCCCCACATAGACAAGACAACTGAATGGGACCCAAGAAAAATCAATTCAGGGAATGAAGGAATAGAGTTTAGTCATTCTGAGAAGAACAATACCATGCCTATTTTATATCCACTATAAAATTTAACCTCATACGACTGCCAGAACCAAAAAGGGCTGATGAAGTTGGTATCAATGACCATCCAGATTATTCTCCATTAAAATCGATACTAGGAAAAACCAACCAAGAGTGTTTTATCCTCACAGACCTCCTATAGAGAATGATAGATTCCATTAAAGTAAAATTGGGACCACCTACAGTGCAAGTGGTGTATGTATCCACCACTACCCCATGTGTGGGATATTATTGGTAAGAAGTTTTCAATAAGAGAGAATAAAAGTTCAATATTTGGATGACTCAAAATACAATCAATTGAACCCATTGAATTCTCCAAGCATAGTTGAAGAAAACAATTTTATCTCTATTTTCTCCTATAGTATAAAATCCTACATCCTCAGCCCCAAAATCTTCCAGTAGTCATCTTTCTAAAAGATAGTTTTATAAGGAAAGTATGTAGAAATCACAGGAAGATGAATTTTTGTCAAGCCCTACATTATCCTTGACCCACTCATATTTCATGCAATCAAATCTGAAGTAATGGTCACTGCCCCGCCAAATGGAACCACTAAAATCAATTGATCTGGAAGGGTAATCATCTGAAAAATATTTGATTTTTGGGTCAATTGATATAATACATTTAAAGGACCCCTTATCTGGTGGAGAGTATGGATATGAACCCAAGTTCTCCAAAACCAATTAAGGAACTATAGGAAGAGGTCGTAGGATCTGGGATACCAAGGAAGATGGAGTCCTTGAAGAAACCACGCTTATGTCCATACCCACTCTCAAACTGTTAATGTTTTAGAAATATATGGAACCGTGTTCCAGCAGACCCAACATAAACAAGGAAATTCCCCTACACCTTCTAGAAGTCACTCTAGTCCAATAATCCTGTAATATCCATCAGTAGAAGAACATGTGTCTATTTTCCCTTGATGATTGGGAAGACCAATCTGGCCAAACCCACAAATCATATAAGCATCACTTTCTTCTATCCATAGGGATGTTCCTTCTACATATAATTATCAATACACTAATGTTCCTATGAAAGATAATCCCCATGTCAGGAAGCACTATCTCTTAGACAAAAAGTATGATATCCTAAATAAACTCTCTTTAGTACCAGCCAAACAATCAATCCTGGAAGCTCAGAGTTTATCTAGTGTCCTTAGAGAAGCACTTATAGAGGCTTTAATATTCCCCAAGAGTTTTAAGATGAAGTGGTTGTCATTGAAGTCCATCTTACAAGGACCAATCCTACCAAATTCCACGTGGTTATCTCCTTCACATATTGAGATGAAGAAACCAACATGAAAGTTCACATCAAACATTTCTATGTGTATGAAAGGATAAATGGTGTAAATATATGAATATTATCCTTTTACAATGGCTCTATAGTTAACCTCATCCCACTATAGATACCTCATTGTCTGAGTTGTCATGAGGATAACCTGCAACACTTTGCCACAACCCAGTTGGTTTGTGATAAAAGATAGAATAAATCATTAGGCCAAATCAAACTCAAAACACTATTTGGTGGCCCTGTAGCTAACTCAAAATTTCTAGTGGTTTGGAAAAAGATGAATTTGAATGTTCTTTTGGGAATGTCTTGGTTGAATTGGATTGAATATATTTCATTATCCTACCACAAGTGTTTCAAATATTTTACTAATGGAAAAATGGGACGTTATACATCGATAAGGCCTCATTTGAATCTTTCGATTCACACTATATTGATATAGGATTATTTGATAAGAAAGGGAAGTGACCCTCGGTCAATGGTATTGATTGGGTCACCACCCCAAATGGTTTATAGATGGTCCATGCAAACCCCTTCACACAAATCAGTGAATAATATTTACTACACATCAATCAGGTCGAGTGTATGAGTCTAGATTTAGAGGCATGTTCAATAGTCCTTATGATTTTTTTTTCATGGCCCCTAAGCCCAGTAACGTTGAGGAATATGCTGAAACCCATGATAAAGGGTGATTATTAGATGGAAATTACATTAAACCATCCTCAAATCTCCAAAACAATCCATTCCTCACCCACTGAGACAAAATATAAAGAAATCACCCTTCTAACCCTTATTCCATTATCTTTAGAACATCCCCTACCTTCAGCTAGACTAGGAGAAGTCACTTCATCCCCTGAGGGTCAAGGTATCGACTCTCTTCCTAACTCTGGGGAACTTATCTTAAAGATTGTGTCTCCATCAGAAGAAGTAGAAGATGGAATAGAAAATCAGGACGAAGAAGAGGGAGAGGATCTTAGGGATGCAACTACAACATTTGAGGAAGGAATCTCTACAACCATTGATAAACTCAAAGAAATAAATCTGGTTTTATAAGAAGATCAACATCCAAACCTGATCAGTGCATCCATTCATTTTGAATAGAAAGTGGTTTAAAACTCCTTCATAAAAAATAATCGAGAATTTTTCTCTTGTAACTAAATGGAAATTCCATGAATTGATCCTAAAGTGGCTACTCACCACCTATTCCTGTCATAAGATCACTGGGTTACAAACAGGCGGACATAAAAACTCACCCAACACATTCTATTCAAATAGTGGCTGAAGATGACATAATCATCATATCCAACATTGTTCAAGAAGTCCAATATCCCTCCTAGATTGCCAATATTTTCCCAATTAAAAAAATAAAGAACATATTAGTGTCTATATTGATTCATGGGATCCTAGAAAACATTTTTCAAAAGATGATTTCCTAGTCCTAATCACATAATTTTTTATCGATTCAACCATATGATATTAGGAACCCTATTTCATGGATAAATATTTAGGATACAAACAAATCTGAATGGCATGAGAAGATGTATATGACACTATTTTTAGGGAAAACCATTTAGTATTTTTTATAGGGTAATTATCTTTGGCTTCAATATTGTATGTGCCACATATCAACAATCGATGCACCATATTTTCAATCCATTCCTCAGAATGTTCTTCAATTTCTATGTTTATGACCTAGGGGTTAAATTTTGACAATTTCTAAACCACTTAATTGATCTTGAAATTTTCTTCTACAAAAAATGACTTCACAACCAGAAGATGAACCCCTTGAAATTTTACTTCAGTGTTACCTTATTGAAATTCCTTGGCTTCGTCGTATGTCATTGTGGCCTCAACGTTAACCCTAAGAGGAAAAATTATATACTTGACATGTCATTACCTAGTAAACTCACATAGTTAAGAGGATCACAAGGAGACTTGGCCTATATTTGGTGCTTCATATCCAACCTTTTCGGAAAATGTCTTCCCTTTACCATGTTAATGGAGAAAGGGGTAACATGTCAATGGACTGATGATTGTCAGGAAGCATTCGACAACATAAAGAAATATATCTTAAGTCTACAAGTGTTAATTACATCAATCAGAGGAAGAAAACGCATCCTCTATATGACCACCTTGGAGAGAACCCTAGGTATCGTCCTAATATAAAATAATGAAATTGGTAGTGAAAACAGCCACTACCATCTAATCCAAACCATGATTGATTCCAAAACTCATTACACAAATGTCAAGAAAAGGTGTTTGGAACTAATATTTGTTGTCCAAAAATTGATACATTACCTACAACATCATGATGTCAACTTGGTATCTTGTAGAAACCCACTTATGTACATTATCAACTATTCAATGCTGACTGGACATATTTCACAGTGGGTGTTCATTATACAATAGTTTGACATCCATTTTATGCCTCAAAAATCCATCAAAGAAACGGCACTAACATATTTCCTAGAAGAGAACCCCTCAGCAGAAATGAATTCAACGACAGTTAAATTTCCTAATGAATAGGTTTTCACTATAAATGAAGACTCCCAAACATGGGAGATTCATTTTTATGGTTTATCTACAATCTCAATGGGGAAAAGAATGGAGGACTGTAAAGTTAACATAGTGGGACTGAAAATCTTACTCATACCTCCAAAAAAGGCGGTCATGCCTTACTCCTTCCTAATGTTAGAGGGGTGTACAAACAATGAATTAGAGTATTAGGATATCATTGTAGGTCTAGAACAAACACTTCAATTACATGTAAAACAATTGAAGATAGAAGGTGATTTGAAACTAGTCATCAAAAAGATAACGGTGTTTATGCCATTAAAAATGATGACATAATCTATTTGTTTGACCACATAAAAGTTCAGATGGAGGAATTACATTTATATCTAATGTTAACCAATTTCCCTTTATCCCAAAATGCTCAAGATGATACATTGTAAAATTCAGTCGCAGCTCTAGATGACCTCGATAGGAATGAAATAGTCATCAGAAGTGCAAACTACCGGATGGTCGCACCATTAATTTGGTTCAATACTAATGAAATCAATGAAATTAGACCTAACCCTAGGACATATGTTCATACCACTGGTTGGATGACTCCCATTATAAACTACCATCGAAAGGTATAACTCCCCCTAGATAGATCCAAGAGGAAAAAAACTAGAGATTAACAGTTAATTTTGTTCTATATGATGGTCAAAATCAAGAAAAGGTCCTCTATAAATGAGGCAATGATGGGGTCCTTATCAAGCGCATTAATGGAGAAGATGCTGCTACTGTCATGGAGAGTTACACATTGGAGCCTGTGGTGCACATCAATTAGGACCCAAGATTTCCCATCAAATTTGAAGGCTTGGATACTACTGGCCCATAGTGATTCAAGACTACACTGACTTTACCAAGAACTGTCATTCATGTTATGTTCATGAAAATTTCATCCATCATCTCCCAAAGTTACATCACACTACCAAGTATTCTTGGTCATTTTCTATATGGGGAACGAATTTTGTGGGACCATACCTAACATCCATGGATAAGTAATTTAAATACATCCTCAGAGAAACTAACATTATTTTCCAAATGGGAATAAGTTGTACCCATAAAAAAATTTGGTGTAAGAAACATTCATATCTTTTTGATGACCAAAATAATAACCAAATTTGGTGTTCCTCACACCATCCTAATGGATAATAGAACAAAATTTTATTCAGTCGAGTTGGAAAACATATATCATATGTATGGTATCAAGAACCACCATTCATTATATTATCATGTTGTGGATAACAGATAGATAGAGGCCCTCAACAAGACCCTATCCAATATACTCCAAAATATGGTTGATAAGGATAAAAATTCCTGGATTAACAAGATCCTCCATACTCTGTGGGCTTACCAGACCACCACCCGTACTGCTACTCAAGAAAACCCGTATTCCTTAGAATGTAGGATAAAAGCGGTCCTGCATATAAAAGTTCAACTACCCTCACTTCATGTTTCTATTTGTAACCAATTTTCCATATTTGAATAATCCTAGAGGAAACTGGATGAATTATAACCGCATGACAAAAATAGATTTCATACCTTGCACCATTTGGAAGTTTACCAAAACTATTTTGTAAGAGCCTTAAAAAAAGGGTATCCCTCTAGTCATTACCCAAATGAGAAGTTGTTATGGTCCTCAAAAATCAAATGATACTTGAAAAATAAACCCCCAAAGTTGAAACTAAAGTGGGATGGACCATATGTAATACACAAGGTCTACTCTAATAGAGTATATTCCTTTGTTTGAATGGATTTACAACTCATTATAGCACTTACCAATGCAAGATTCCTGAATAAATATTTCATGTGGCCTAAGGAAAATTTACTGGTAACATGAAATTAACCTGTACCAACTCATACTAGTTATATTACATTAAACTATATCAACATGTCCTAACAAAACGGCATTAAACGGCAAGGCATACATCATCCTGATCACAAGACGTTAAACTGTAGGATAAAAATTCCTCATTGTATGATGTTAAACAGAATGGTGTATATTTCCTAACCACAATATGCTAAACTGTATAGAACTCATCCCCTCAATATGACATTAAAATGTGCTACGAACATCCTTATCACATGATGTCAAAATACATTCCCAAAGTTTCTTTGTTGCATGATGTTAAACTACATAATACCACAATTTATCACTTGAGAGAACATCACCTCAAGCATTGGTCACATACTATGAAACATTACAGAACTATGATTAGATCGATTTTTTCCCTCACGAAATATGTATTGACGCCTAGACTTATGTCCTAGGCCCATCCATCATCTAAAAATGACCCCCTCCTTTCACATAGACCGAACTAACTCAAGGAGGTTTCTTTCAAAAACTACATATGGGTTGATTCTCATTTTCAATGAGATATGTAGGTATTACTTGATCCTATAACTTGGTCCTTTCACCACATGATACGAATTGAACTTGTCATACTCTCTCTTGTATCATCATTGCAGGGAACCCATGCCACTCCTTGTTTTTCACACTGAGAATATCTCACATTGGTTTAGGAATTTTGGTAAGTGCTTACCCTCACCAAAAAGGAATAAAGGTATGAAATAGACCCATTATAGTCCTAAATGTAAGACCATAAAAGGTATACCACAAGCCCTCACCACATGAAATTAAACTACATGGTATTTCAAGAACTATGTGTGGTTTGATTCTCATTCTCATGGGATATGTAGTGACATCAGAACATCCATCTTTAGGCCCAACCATGACATTTCAATTTATTCATGTCAATTCTACTTCATCATCACTACATGATGTTAAATTTCGTTGAACTCCATGAACTATGTATGGACTAATTCTTGTATATATGGGATACAGAGTGACACCCAAGTTCTTATGTCCAGGTTTACTCACCCTGAAACTAAAAAAGTGCTCCTTTTCCAAGAATGGGTAATACCTACATAGAAAGATTTACAAGAACTATGTATGCCTTGATTCATGTACATATGAGATAAATAGCTATTCCCATACCCTATGCCATGGGTCCAACCACAAATGAAAATTCCCCCCCACACGTTTAGGTTAGGCCTCTGTAGAGATTCCTCATCAAGAACTACATACGGCTTTATTTCTATCCATGAAAGATACATAGTGATGCTTGGATATCTCATATTGAACCAACCACTCCCAAAATCATCAAATTTCTCATCCCCTACATACAATCCAAGTCGATGCGGAGGAATTCTAAACAAATCATATTTGTAGGACCACAACCAAACAAAGATTCCCCTCATGCATGAATCAAATATTCATAGGAAGGTCTCTAAGAAATATGTGTGGCTTGGTTTTTGTGTCAACGAGGTACGTAGAGATGTCTGGATCCTACATCCTTGGCCCACCCCCCTTAAAAAGGATGCCCCCATCTTCTATGCAAGAAGACAAATGCATGTAGATGGTTTCCAATATGGATTCCACATTCAGGATCTATTAGGAAATCAAACTACCACCAACATATGTGTCATATCGGTTTAGGGAGATCCATATTTAAGGAAAATTGTAGCATGATTGTTTTTTTTGTCCGGACACATCCTTTTCATTCATCATACTTTTCACCCAAAGAATCACGAATCTTCATAAACCTATATGGCCTTCAGAAATGGATGGTCAGTTTCTTGAGGACACCACTAAATGACTATGAACAATATTCCCTAGTGGTTAAACTTACGTTTCCCACAAAAAAGGTCTATCAACCATAAAAAATTTCCTCCTCAAGAGTGGATTTTCCTATATCTATAAACCCTAATGGATCCCACGACCCTTATCACTCCTCCCAATATGATTTTCCCATGGATCAAAGTATATATATTCCTTCCCCTTCATGTCTAGATCCTTCCAGAATCTAAGGGCCATATTTTCCATCATGTTTCTCATGATTTAAATGAAAAAAAACCTACAACATGACACTAAACTATGATGCCACATTCCTAACTGTAAGAAATTAAACTTCATGGGAAAATTCGTAACCACATGATATTAAACTACACGATATCAATAACCATGGGTGGTTTGATTTCACAGTGATGTTAGGATTATTACATGCCGATCAAACCACCCCAAAATTAAAAATCACACCTCTCTGTGTGTTGGTCGGACTCATGTAGGGAGTTTTAACATCAATATATTTGTGTGGATTCACTCTTATCCTCATAGGATACATGGTGACACCTCGACATTATATTTTGGGTCTATCCGTAATACATAAATGTCCCCACTATCACTTTGTATGATCCAAATCTATACAGAAAATTTCAAACATGACAAATATTTCATTCCCATGTACTCTCGTGAATGAAATAAATCTTCATGGTTGTGTTCACTGTGAGCATTCCCCCACTCGTATTCTCATATTCAAACAAATCCCCATCCCCATGCCTTAGAAACATCTTCATGGGAGGACAAGATATGGGTATGTCCTTACCACATGACATTAACCTGAATATTCAATGTTCTATATTTTGCATGGGTCAGTCCTGCAAAAGGAAACCTCCCCACCCCAATGTGGGAAAACAAATTTATCATTTTCATTTGGAAACTATGATTTGCAATTCCACTATCACATTCATGTAGCTTTAATCCATTAACCAAACTCTATGCTCGGAAAGGTCTAAGTCCCAAACCCTTCCCCGACCATCGAAAATGGATGGTCAGTGTCCTGAGTACACCTTTTTGTGACTATGCACTATATGGCTCAAGTCTCTACATAAGTTTTTTAAAAAAAGGAATGTCAACTGGAGAAACTTTTGTCCCCAGGATAAGATTTTCCTATCTATGTACACCTTAATGGATCCCATGCCCCATATCATTCCTTGTATTCGAAAACCCCTAGTTATAGTTTACATCTTTTCCCACTTTCATTTCTGAACATGGTATAAAATTTCAAGTCAGACTACCATGTAAAGGGTGATTCATTTCCCCTAATTTGTTCAAGATAAAGTGGTAATGTCTAAAAAGTCTTGGTTTCATGATTTCTAACAACACCACACTTCAACTCTCCTTTATACAATCCAAATTCATATAGGATATGTCTCCTATTCATAATCTAAATTAGCATGAATACATTCATAATTTTCAGAAACCACTCCTTTGACAAGACACCCCTCATGGTATTGAGACATCCAAAGTCCCATGAAATCACCACGGCCTTTGGAAATAGATGGTCAGTGACCTGTGGACACCACTTCTTGATTATGCACAATATTTCACTATGGATTTTCATAAAATGCCTACAAAAAGGACTTCTAACCAGAGAATTTTTTTCCTCAGGAGATTATTTCCTAACTTTGTATGCCTTAATGTCTTCAATACCCCAAATCATGTATCATTCCCCAAAAATCAAAAAACCAGTGTCAAGAAAATTCCCACACTCATGTCTAGAAAATATTACGGTATTATTTGCCCATATGTTGAATTGGATCCCTCACCCTAAAAATTTATGGTCAAAGTTGTTCGAACTAAAACATCAGTAATGATAGTTTGGATTTAAAGTCTTTAAACTACCCATGAAAAGAGACGTGAAACTCACCATGTTAAAAACCAGCAAAGGGTGACATGGGTAAAAGTTTAGTATCAACTCTCTAGACCAACACATTGTATGGTAAAGGGAAAATATCAAAAATAAAAAATCAAAAGGGACATGAAATCTTGTTAGGTGAAAACCCTAAAATTGGTTGCCTAAGAATAAGTGACGTTATACCCACTATGCCCACACCAAATTGGGTTTAGGAAAAAATTAGGGTAATAACATATATGACACAAATATTGTAGGGTTTTCCATGTAACCCTCAAAAAATTCAAACTATGCTTGATGAGTCCCTTATCTTACGAAACAATTATAGAATTATCTAATATGTCAATAAAATTAGGGCCACTATTACATCAGAGTAGACTCCTCTTCATCCCAATCAGACCCCATTCTGATGGGGGGGGGGGAATTTATTGTATCCTAAAAACTTTGAAAATGGAATTGAAATTATCCCATGAAAATGCTAAAGAAAGTAAACTAAACTAAAGGAAAATTGAAAAAAAGGTGTTTAAAGGAGTGAATTAATAAAACGAAAAAAATTTAGGCTGTGAAGAGGGAACCCTTCATAGATCCATGCTCTCCATGGAGATACTATTTGCGAATATGCCCATGAATAAAAAAATTCACAGGAGGAAAACGCTGAAAATAGCTCTACAAAAGAGTTTTTCCATGAGGTGACGGTGGAGAAATTATATCTTTACACTACATCCCCCATAAAATCAAATATTCCTTGGGAAAGTTAAAACCAACATCTTCCCACAAATTAAATGATATAATTCATAGGAATGAGTAGGTGATTTTTGCATCTGCAGATTTTAACCCTATGGCCTCCACTAACTATGTCATCTGTAGGCCGAGTAATGGTTTTGGGATTCTATAAAAAGGGGATTATGGCCTCATTATAATGAACCAGCTACACCGGTACCTAATTATCTTTTTCTCTATAAATATAGTTCAAGGGGATCCAAAGATTGGATTGAAGTTTTTTTAGATCGATGATCAAAGGAAGAAATCGAAAGCTCCGCAAAATATGGACTCATTCAGTAATTCCCCACTAGTAAAAAAACATATCCACATATTGTTAAGAAGAATTATAAATTAAAATTGGTAATCTTTTGACTAAAGATCCCTCGCAAGAATACTCCCATAGAGGTAAAAAAGACAATTCCCCCTTCACAACGAGGTGCCCCACATAGAAAAACTATATGAGGATGGAACCCTACCCCATGTATAAATTCTCTTCATGGGAGGAATTCTACCCCTTGTAGAAATATTCTACACAGATCAGACCTGGTACCATGTGGCCAAATTCTACGTGAAATCAACCCAAGTCTGCATACCATAATGGTACAAGGATAGATTTTTTGTATATGTAGAAACAAGCTATGCGAAAGAACCCCTATCCCACATGAAAACCTTACACATGAAGGGGGGACCCTATGGAACTCCACTCTCCTGTCCTGATCATTCCCTTCTAGGACATCAATAGTCCCTATGTCGATTCCTCCACAAAAACATCCAACAACGTTAATCAGAGGACATTTTTAAGGTCGTGGGGCTCATATGATAAACCCATTGGGGGAACAGAATGTCCTTTCATGTTTAGATACTCATGGTATGAAAAGACATGTTGGTTATCCCAGCAGTGATGTGGAACCCCAAAATGATCATTAGTTTACATTCCTTTGGTAGCACGAGGTTTGACCTTGGGATACTCACATGTACCACCACATTTTTTGTGGGAATAGAGAGGATCACACTTGTATTTAATTTTGAAAAAGAATGGGATCCTTCCCCCCAGAACCAAATTCAGGGAACTCTCACTATGGTAGGCCCCAAGTCCTTCTTGCTGGAGGTTTCACCTACTCCCCTATATTCCCTCAACCAGGAGATTACCAGATAGTCATCAAATATTACTATCTAGGATATGAAAACAAAAGGGGATACAGGAACACCCAATTCCCCTTTTCTCTCCCCTTGGGCTCTAGTGACATCTATCATTAGATGAGGTGGTACATGCGATCTTCAAATCCACTACCTCCTCTTGTTTCTCACAACGAGAATGGATCACATGGTCTTAGAGGTTGGTGGTGATCATGAAATCATCATGGAACCAATTCATGGTCTATATCCATATATATGTAATCCCCAACATCTATTGGGGCTATGAACCATCAGTAATCCCTAATTCCCTTCCCCATTACCGAACTATAGGGGTTGTGATTCTCAAATAACTTGGATATGTAGGAAGCCTACCTGGGGTCAAAACCTGACATCCAAATCACCCTATTATTTACTGAGCTACATCACAAATAGGGTCACATCCACCCTAGAGACCGTATCCATTCTAGGTTACTCAGAAAACTTCATCATAAGTCCCACACCTCCCTTGACAAGGTATCCTTCTGTCTGTGTGTCCTTGTTGTATACCGTTAAAGAGAACAGTTCGGTCATTATCACATGACCTTAAAAGGAAATGTGTCCAATAATGTGACACCGAACTATGTGGGTTTTTATTCCTCTCGTGATTATATGTAGGAACCCAATCTTATGGGTTTGATACTAAAATCAAAATAACTCCTCTCTCCCTGGATGATGATAAAATCTAGAGCACCTTCCAATGTGGCTTAAAACCAGTGTTTTCTTAGTGAACAATTCAAATCACCTTTGATTTATCTATAAAAGGGTAACATTGATGGAGAAATTCAAATACATACAAATTATTCCATTGATGGAGAACCTCGGACACATACATATGGTTCCAAACCCATTAATAATCATGATTAAGTGATTCCCTAGGAATATACCATGGACACATGATTGGGAATGAACCAAGGATTAATGAACATATAAACATAGCTTAAATTTATAAGAGTGTCCTAGAATTGTAAATAGTCCTTGAAAAGGGTAATATGAGCATGAGTTCACATCCCATTGAACAATTTTAGTTCTTAAGTGTTGTTGGGGAAATCACACAATGAATTCCTGCCTTTGGGAATAATTCTATGAATCATGGATGTGAGAGTCGTTGGGTGTTTCTGGCTCTAGGAACAAACCTGTTGGAGACCATAAAAGATGTTATAACCAATGATAGTGATTTCACACCAATTAACCCCTGCAATCAAACCAAAAAACCACATTCCCTATCAGGAAAAACCAATAATGTTTTTGTCAGAAACAAAAACTGAAATAACCTAATAAAACTAATCCATTTAAATTGGTCATCGTGTACATAACATTTTCAAGTCAAAACAATGAGTTAAATAAATGTTTACCCTCTTTTATCTATGTGTTGAAAATAGATAAACTAGGAATATGATATCCTGGTTATAATGATTTATAGATAGTAAAAGTGGGTAAAATTTCAAACTACAAGAATAAAAGTTAATTAGCGAGTACAATAGTGTTTCTTCAAGTATATAGATAAGGCCATTGAAACCTGAGTTTTTTTATAAGGAAGGAATGATTTTTAAAAACCTATGTTTTGACTGGTTTTGAAATTCAAATGGAATTTTATTATATGGATCAATAGTAGGTGTGTTTTTTAGAACTGAGATTCGGATAAAAAATTTGATAGTTGGGACAACCTAAGATAATTTTTTTGGACATTGTTTTAGGCTTCGACGATGACTCAGGTGATCATGTGTCGTATTTTATGTCAATTCATGGGATGAATATTTGTAAAGGTAAACCATTACATGTGGTCACCCTTATATAATCCACCCTTTTGTGGGTGACCCTTATATAGGTCACCCTTATGTGGGAAACCCATTAATGGATTGAATTTTTGCATAATTTGGAAAATTATAGTACCAAATAAGGGGGTATAAGGGAGCCCTATATGGTGTCCCTTACACATTCACCCATACTTGGTGACCCAGATACAGTTGACCGTTACATGATCACCCATATGTGACTGACCTATACATCACCACTATTGTATGCATAAACCCATACATGGTCACCCTTACATGGTGATCATTAAATAGGGTGACCCATACATGACTACCCTTACATGGATGGATTCACACATGGCCACCCATATGTGGCACCCTAACATAGGGTGACCCTTACATGGATAACCCCTATGTGGGTGACCCCCTACATAGAGGATGACCCTTATGCATTGAATAGTTTTCCTAGGTTATTTTTAAAAAAAATATAAAATAAAGGTTCAAAATACATATTTAAGAGAAAGTAAGTCTTTATATGATCTGTACAGTATGGAACTCATCTAGGTTCGGTCTCTCATTCATCTTCATCTCAAGGGAGTATCTCCATCTATTATTTCTAGAATTGAGTGCCAGATGATCTGGGTTCTATCTAGAGTTAAATTTAACAATCCACATCAATTTTTACTTGGTTTTTTCCTCTATTTATTATTGATAAGTTATGTGGCTTAGACTAGGTATTTAGTTATTATTCCAATAGAAAATGGTGGAATCAACCCAATATGATGGGAATTGTGCTCAATGTGGCTAGGGGATTTCCCAAGAAGATGTTTTCATGTCATTTTTCTCTTTTTCAATTATGGTGTATCATCAAGTGTATTTATTTCATGTTTTTTCTTAAATTAAATTAAATTGGTGACTGGTTGGGTGTCAATTGTTAGGGTTTTTTTCAAGATGGTGTCATAACTACACCATGGTCCTTATGTGGGATTCTAGTCATAGTTCTGAGAAGTGGTTGCCTCATGGAGATTTTATAAGAAATACTTCCTATTTAAATAAAAGTTTATGGTTAATTATAAATTTTTATAACTAATAAAATGGATGCTTTGGATAGAGTTCTGTTCTCGATAGATGATATGAGCTTGGATGAGACTTAGACAAGCTTATGTGATGGACTAGCTCGGATTAAAGGAAATTGCATCATATAAGGTAAGGTGGTTCCTAAACACACCCTTATGGTTTATGCATTTTATATATTCAAGTGATATATGGTAATTCAACCTAAGAGAGATAAACATTTTATTTAAATAATTTTTTCCCTTATAATAAATTTTTTATTGATAGACATAAGTGTTAAGGGCTATGATGGACCCTTGAGCACTAACTTGGTGCCTTGGTCATCGATGGCCAAGGGCGTGATTATAAAATGTATTCCTTTATATATAGTGCTCTAAGGGGTATAAATCAAATGAAATGGATTGAATGTAGTTTCCTTAGTATAAGTTCTATTAGAAACCCCTTTTTATAGGAGAGTCTTATATTGATATGGTCGGCCTGATTTGGCCATTATAGAGCTATAAAATGTATTATATTTCACAAGTTGAATAGAGAGTTGAGTGAGTTCTATTCCCCTATAGGCATGCGATTACCAAGGTGGGTATACATTAGGTCATTTTGGAATGGTAGGGTGATAGAACTGGTATTGGACTTGGGAAGTGAGAGGTATATTATACCATCTCCCTGGAGTTATGTTAGGGTGCCTACTCATATGTGGTCATGTGGACACAATGTAATCATATTGAAGGTAGTTGATGTTATTCTCTCAATGTGATTGGCTTGTCCTGAGAGATAAGAATTTAATGGAGAAATCCATATAAGGTTTCCATACTATGATATGTCCAAAGGGGTCCTTGGTGGGCGCCCCAGTATTCCATTAACCCTAGAGAGAGGGGTGGTATTGGGAGGTAGGTATCATTGATATTGGATATCTCCATTGAGAACGAGGATTGATGTCGATCATATAACTTGGAATCTATAATGGGACCTAGGTTGTGTGCTTGAGATTCCAACCTATGAGGCATGTGACGGGCTCAGGTCGATGTCCAACTAATGGGGTTAAAATGATGATTCCAAGGAGAAAGTGTTCCCCAACCTATGTGTGATCTACAATTATTTTTTGATAGAGTAAAAGAACACCCATAAGTCTCTGGATGATATGATTCTGGGAAGAGGAGAGTCAAAACCTTTAGTTTCAGATGTGGTTACTTATTTTTTAGTATAGTGTGGGAACACCCTTGTGTTACCTGATGATTTGTTTCTTTGTAACCCCCTGATATTTTTATAAAATAAATTTATTTTTAATTTATTTGATGTCTTGTGTTGTATGATAAACCAAGATAATATTGTGCAATATGAAACACCATCTTAGCTTGTGGTAGACACAATACTATGCTCATCTTGCGTTTCAAACAATTTCATGTTCTTTTGAAAGAATTCATTTCACCCAAGAATAAATTTAAGTGAGTTTATAAAAATATAATATCACACATAATGTATTTGATTAATGTAATATATAAAATCTAATGTTTGAAATTTATGTTATATGTTTGTTAGACCTGATATAAGAAAAAAAATCAATTTTTCATATAAAAGATGCATTATTTTTAAAATTTTCAATTTCTCCCTTTTGATGGTGCTCCCATTTTATGTCTAGTTTTTTAGACCCTTTTTCATTTTCACAAAATAAACTTCTAATTTTAACGCGGATAATAAAATTTTACTTCGGTTGAATTTTTGTTATTTTTCTAATAAGTTTCATTTTTTATGAATAGTGAGAATACATATTTTTATTGAAAATTTTATTCTCATTTAAAGTCATTTCATAGTAAAATTATTTTTTGGATTATTTTTAAATTTTAATTATTTCATTTTTATCCAATTATAGTTTTTGAAAATTATTTTATAGAAGAATTTATTATAAAAACATTTTCCATTTAAAATGGGGTATTTTCCCCAAAAACTATTTTTTTTTTGAAATATTATCAGTTTTACTTTAAATTTAATTCTTTAACTTTTTTGTTTTGAATTATGATAAATGGATATCAAATTTGGAATCAGAATGTCCAAATTTTTTTCACTTTATAAAACATTAAGGTAATTATTTCTTTACTAAAAATTACAAACAAATTACCATGATAAAGAGACACATTTTATCTTTCAAATGAGTATTTTTAGTATAATTTAAGTTTTATATAACCTTATTTAAAAAATGATATATTATATAAAAAATAAATGTGACATCTTTGAATTTTCATTAAATAAAATATTATAAATACCATAATATCTCCCAAATAGCCCCAAAAAATCAAAAGTAAATTTATATTATGGAAATGTGTTTATTAAGATAAAATTTATCATTTAGATTCATTTATACCACACATTTTCCCATATGTTAACACATAAAAGATATTAAAGACAAAGAAAATGTCACTTTGTGTCATTCCTTATTTTAAATATTATTTAAGTCATTTTTAGGAAAAAGTGTCTATTAAATGATATGTTTTTTATCCTAAAATGTTAAGGGTTTAATTTCATTCATCATATAAAATTTTTATTTGTTTTTGGTCAGGTTATAGTCATTATATTTTTATTTTTATCCTAAATTTCAAAAATTTACCCTTTACTGTGGTAACAAACATTTCCACGGTTACTATTCATATTTAATATTTAGAAATATTTTTTATTTATATAAATCATAGTATTTTATTTTTAGTTTTTATGCAACAAATAGGTATATAAAATAATTACACAAAAGTGATATTGTAATTATTTTCTTATTGGAAATATCAAATAAATTTTATTAAAAATAATAAAATAAATATATTTTTGGATCATTAATTTGTCCAATTAATTTTATAGACTCACGTGACCATTAGTGATATGATATAATATTTGGTTTGAGGATAAAAACTTATCGTGATAGTTTTAAAAATCCATGAATTGAATAGTGTCAAAATTGACACAATTGGAATTTTGTAAAAATAATGTTTTATTAAATTGTTTAAAAATCATAAAACATTTTCAAAAATATATAATTAGTAATATATGGTCTAAATTTTTCTAAATTATTTATTTATGATCAAATTTACATCAAATAAGTAAATATTATACCATTTTAATATTGAAATATTTTTTACCCTAGTTAAAATGAAATAGAGTTACTAAGTGCTAAATTGAAAAGATAAGGTTTTAATGGACAGATAAACTTATATAAAATTTATTGGTTGATGATATTACAACACTATATAATCTAGTCTTCTAAATTGGGAAATTTTTGGGGGTTTTTATTGGGGTTTGAGTTTTTTAAAAACTGTTATTTTTTAGGTTTCCAAAAGTTCTCCTCACCTCAATTATAAAAGGGAACCTCGTCCCTCACCTCTTCATATCCATTTGAGCCATAAATATCATCCATAACCTACCCATTTCCCTTATAACTTCCCTAGTTACATTATTGTGGTTCTTTTCTTCTTCAAAGACCAACTCTAGCGCTCAAAGAGGTGATTTAGAGGAAAACTGTCGAATAAGAGGTAATATCCTCTACCGATTCTATCAAACATATTTCTTCTTATACTTCCTCTTAATGAGTTGTTTTTTTATTATGTAAAAACTCAAATATAACTTTTATATTTATATATTATTATTAATATGAAACAACCAAATTTCATCTTGAATCCATCCTATGAAAAATTAAATCACCGCACGTGCATACGTACAACTTACCCTCTCAATGCTGTGGTGTAATATTTTTTTCATAACCGACTTACCTAGATGGGTATAATGATGTAAGTAATAACTATATATGATTATTATAAAATTATATTGATTATTAAATATTATACATCATCCATGTTAGTACCATTTCGGAATTATTGGAATGATATCGTCACTCGTGCGTACGTACGACTTACCATCTCCATGATACCATGTGATTCGTTCTACATGACATTCATTGAATAATGATTATATAAATGCATTTAATAAATAAATATGATATATATTATGCTAATATAACTATGTAAATTATATAACTATAACATAATAAGAGAAACAATAACTAATTTGACAAAACTTGCATAAGAGCATAAAATAGTTAATATCCAAATCCAAATAATGAATGATAATGAAATGTTACTAAAAAATGAATGATAATCATATATTATATCATTAAAATGATCATGATTCTGAAATAAGTCAATAACATTATTTAAATCATTATACATCAGGTTTTGATACATACTAAATATATCAGACATAAGGTAAGGGATAATTTCACAATCTCATTATTATTCGAGATTGTTTATATGTTAGTTTTTACTGGGGTATATTTATCATCCACATCCATGTTTCCTAAATATGTAATAAAATTTTTATTCTCCTATAATTTTTTAAAGTCATTTTTACAAATTTGTTACTTTTATTACTTAATTTGGAAATAATCTTTCTCTCGTTTACTATATGAGGTACTTTTCGACTTCTCTTCCAAAAGTATGAGGAGAATGTTGTTTTAACTTATACGAAATGAATAGATTATTATGTATTTATAAGTCCTTATTTACATGAATATTCCCTTACATGATTTCAAGTTTATTTTCAACTATTTTTTTTTTAAAAAAATTCATGTAATTTTAAGAAAAGAAAATGTTTTTGAAGAAGAAAGGATATTTTCCTCAAGAATTAATCTCATGTGTTGTTTTCCATATAAGATGAAATTATATAAATAATATTATATTTATGTACCTACTATTACTATGAGTGGATTTTTTTTATAGTGGAAATTATATTTATTTCATACATTTTTTATATGTATTATGATGGAATGATGTTTAAGAAACCCATTTTATTCATTGGGTTATGCTACGATGAATGATTTATGTTTTGTGGAACATGTAATAATCATTTCATTATGAGATGGGTGGGTCCTATATCTCTATAAAATTCATTGGGTAAGGATTTATATCTCCTAATATAGATATGGCTGGAACGGTAAGTAAAATGGGTTCAGTAATACAGGGATGGAACGACAAGTAAACATGGTTCAGTAATACAGGGCTGAAACAAAAGGTAAACCTGATTCAGTAATGTATTTTGTCTTCTATGATGGTCTTGGCGGTAATTACTTGGATACTATAGAAATAATATTATGTGATTATTGGTTTTCCACAATTCCATGTTTACGCCAATATAATTTTATTATGATTTTTTTCATTTATTATTTATTCCTTACAAACTACCAAGATTTATTTTATGACTCAAGATTTTGATAATAAAAATTTATGTTCATGTTTTTAAATTCTTATGTTTATGTTTTGTTTTATTTCTCTAGGTTTACCCTTACTGAGAAATTTATGTCACCCTTTTTTATGTTTTCATTCCCTTGGTATTAATTAAGATGTGTAAAAGGGGGTTCTAGTTATGAAGGGAAATATAGGAGATGATGTAGATATTTTATGAACCAGTTGTTTAAGTTTCTAAAATTATAAGGGCACTAAAATATTACGGTCCTTAGTTTTGTATTTGTATAATTTAATTAATATTCACCTCAAAATATGTAATATACATGTACATCAATCTTGGGTCATTAGAGTTGGTATTAAAGGAATGGTTTAGTGAACCATTGGAAACTAGGATGTGAAAACTTTAGTGAGATCCCTAGAGATATTTTTATGGTATGTCTAGTGATATCCTAAAAATAAGTCTCATTATATGTTAAAATCCTATAATATGGTTGATGCTAATGAATATCTTATGATCAAACCTAATATATTAGAGATTGAAAGTACTCCCCCTTGATTATATTGTTTTCCTATTTTGAATTTTTCCTCTCACACTAATCTTTTTGGATTTTAGAAAATAGATGGAAATAAGAGGATTCATGTTAGTTGATAATATGATAGACAAAGGAATGTTATTCCTCATCAGAAACCAAATGAAACGGAACATAGAAGGAGAAACATCATTATTATTCCTAATCAACAATCTCATAATATGATCATCAATCTCAAATTTGGTGAGTTTTTTAAACCCCCTAATAAGACAAAGATGGAGTTTCGTGATGACCACAAAGGAAAGAGAGTTCAATTTTACTCACACAAATCATGTTGTAAGAGACATAAAGGATAGTGTTTCAAAGGAACTACAGTATGCTTTGAATGTAGAAAATAAGGACACAAATTAATTAATTTCAAAGGAAAAGTTCAGTTAAAACAATGGAGAAGGATAACGGAATTCCTAAGGCATCAATTATAGTTAAATTTTTTAAATGTGGAATGTATGGGAATTATGAAAATAAATTCCCTAGGGGAGAAGATCATGAAGAGAATAAGCATGGTTTTATGAGTGGTATTGATATTTTTGATGATAAAGAAACTACAAATGATATATGAGATGAAATAAGGTGCTGAAGCTCGGTCAACAGTTTAAGAAGATAGTGGAATAATTGCATGTTTATCAGGAATAATGTTGTATAAGTAATTTTATTGTATTATGGAATATTAAAATATCGATGTATTGGTCCATTAGAGTTTTCCCATAAGTATATGGTACCAATAACCCTAAAAAGTGATACAGATATTTTTGGAAAACACATTAAGGGAATGATAATGCTAAATTAGTCACTTATGTTAAGATAATGACGTTTGGATAAATATATGTTAGATTTGAATAAGTAAATTTGATGAAGCTAGTTTCTTGAGAAATAATTATGTATTTAGGGTTATTCTATCATGGAAAAAGAATAAAACTTTTTGGGACTTAAGGAATATAGCCAACAAATCTTGGAAAAAGGAAACATGCATGTTTTCAATAAGGATATATGGTAATTTAGGTTATTACCATGACACAAGAGAATTCATGAAAAATTCATTCAAAATTGTGTAATGTTACCAAAAATATATATCTTATGATAAATGAGGGATAAATAATGGTATTTAAATACTTGTTATATGACCTTTCTTTTAATTGTTTTTTATTGTGAGTTTGGAATGAAGTATTTGGAATAAGGCTAAAGGTTAGTGTGGATTAAGTTGGAAATAGGAGAGTATTGTTTAAGTCTAATTTTTTTAATATTTTTTATGGAATTTTATAATAATATAGTTTTAGAAAAGGATTACCCATATGTTGGGTGACAACCCATCACATCGAACAAAGCTATAGGAATTGAACCCACAACTAAAGTGTGACAGACCTTTATTTCCTACCACTGGCATATGGAAAGTCCCTAGTTAGTATAAATTAGATTTATTTTATTTAATAGGTATAATAGATGAATTATAAATCCATTTTGGGAACCATATATTATTAATCACACCATAGATGGACTTATGTATATTTGATAACTTATACTAACCTTTTTGTGATAAAGGCAGATGGAATGACCTATCATTCTATTTATGGACCGCATGATATATTAATTCTCTAGGAATGAAAAATTCAACTTCATTTCATTGAATAAGATATGAAGTGAAAAATATTTAACGAATGACCAACAGTGAGATTCTATAGAAATCAAGTACGTATTTCTTCTCATATTCTTAAACTATATGGTAATGATCTTGAAAACCAAAAATTTTATCCTAGTAAATTCTTATCTGTTGAATTAGATTTTCCCTTATATCATCGCTGATTTATGGATTTTTGATTTTTACCTTTTTCCTAACCATGTTATCTTTCAATCTCCATTATAATTTCATGGTTATATTTCTCTTCCATATCCATGTTTTCACATCTCACCTATGTTATCTTATGTGGAATCCCAGTGATGATTTTCTTTGGGTAACTATTATATTTCTAACATTAAATTTTAAAAGGAAGTTTTAGTCCTTGATTTTTTTATGTGGGTTTCTATGAAATAATCTTTCACGTATTAATCCTTTAACACCCAAGAAGAATTTCAAGGGTGAAACTCATTTTAAGGGGGTAGAATGTAACACCCTAATATTTTTATAAAATATTTCCTTTTAATTTATATGATATCTTTTCTTGTATACTAAACCAAGTTGATATTGCACAATATGCAACATTTTCTTATCTTGTGGTATATACAATACTATTCTTGGCTTTATTTACACACAATTTCATGTTCTTTTGATATAATTCATTTCATGCAAGTCCAAATTTAAGTGAGTTTATAAAACAATAATATAACTCATGATGGATTTTATTAATGTAATATATATTTAATATAATCAATATAATGTTAAAAATTTATGTTATATGTTTTTTAGACATCATATAAGAATAATTTCATTTTTTAGATAAAAGATGTATTGTTTAAGAAAATGTCATATTGCCACCTTTTGATGGTGCACCCATTTTAAATCTAGTTTCTGACATTTCTCTATATCCAATTTGACAAAATAATTTTCTTCTTTTAATGTATATTATAAAAATTTAATTTGTTTGAATTTTCGGTATTTTTCGGATAAGTCTCATTTTTTGATGAATAGTGAAAATACAGATTTTTATTGAAAAAATTATTTTCATTTATATCCATTGCATAGTAAAATTATGTTTTGGATTACTTTTAAATTTTAATTATTTAATTATTATCCAGTTATGGTTTTTAAAAAAAATTTACATGAATTTATTATAAAAGCATTTTCAATTTAAAAAGGGGTATTTTACCAAAAAACAATTTTCCGTAACATTTTATTGATTTTATTTTAAATTTCATTCTCCAACTTTTGTGTATTGAATTATGATAAATGGATGTCAAATTTGGAATCATAAGGTGTAAATCTGTTCCCATTATTAGTCATTAAGGTGATTATTTCATTCCTAAAAATTACAAATAAATTACCATGATAGAGAAACATTTTATCTTTAAAATTTGTATTTATGGTCTAATATTTATTATGTATAACCTTATTTTAAAAATAATATTTTTTTAAAACAATAATGTGACATCTTTACATTTTCATTAAATAAAATATTATAAAAACCATAATATCTCCCAAATGGTCCCAAAATGTCAAAATTAAAATTATATTAAGAAACCTATTTATTAAGTTAAACTTTACCACTTAGATTCATTAATACCACTCATTTTTCTATATTAGAACACATAAACAATATTAAAGACAAAGAAAATGACACTTTGTGTATTTCTTTGATTTAAGTATTATTTAAGTCATTTTCATGGAAAAGTTTCCATTAAATGACATAATTTTAATCCTGAAATGTAAAAGGTTAAATTTTATTCATAAAATAAATTTTTTTGTTTGTTTTGTCCATTTTTTAGTCATTATAATTTTATTTTTATCTTAAATTACCAAATTTACCATTTACCATGGTAACCGAATTTTTCATGGTTACTATTCATATTTATTCTTATGAAATATATTATATTTATCTTCATCATAGTATTTTTATTTTTAATTGTTATGCAACAAATAAGTATATTAAATAATTATGCAACATTGAAATAATAATTATTTTCTTAAGGTATATGTCAAATAATTGTTATTAAAAATAATATAATAAATATAATTTGGGATAATAAATTTGTCTAATTAATTTTATAGACGACCTTGACCCTTTAGGGATATGATAAAATATTTTCTTCAAGGATAATATATTATCCTGATAGTTTTAAAAATCCATGAAATGAATAGTGTCAAAATTGACACAATTGATATTTTATAAAAATAATGTTTTATTAATTTATTTAAAAATAATAAAACATTTTTAAAAATAAATAATAAATATGATATGACCTAAAATGTTTTAAATTATTTATTTATAATCAAATTTAAATCAAATTACTAAATATTTAACACTTTTAATATTGAAATATTGGTTACCCTAGTTAAAATGAAATATAATAACTAAGTGTTAAATTGAAAATATAAGGTTTGAAAGGATGGAGAAAATTGTCTAAAATTTATTTGTTGATGTGATTACAACCCTATATCATCTTATATTATAAATTGTGACATTATGGAGGTATTTCAATTTAGTTCGACTTTATTATAAATGAATATTTTTGCGGTTTCCAAAATTGCCCCTCACCTCAATTATAAAAGGTCACCTCCTACCAGACCTCTTGATATTCATTTGAGCCATCAATATCATACATAACCTACCCATTTGCCCTATAAACTTCCCTAGAAACATTATATTGGTTTTGGTCTTCTTCAAAGTCCAACTCTAGCTCTCTAATAGTAGATTTAGTGAAATAACGCCCAAGAATAGGTAGTTTCCTATACCAATTCTATCAAACTTATGCCATATTCTACTTCCTCTCAATGAGTTGTTTAATTATTACATAAATTTCATCTACTATCCATCCTATGAAAAATGAAATCACCACGCGTGAGAATGTATAGCTTACAGTCTCCACGTTGTGGTGTAATATGTTTTTTTATCACCAACTTACCTGGATGGGTATAATGATGGAATTAATAACTATATATGAATATTATGACATTATATTTATTTTTAAATATTATACACCATGTATGTAAATACCATTCAACAATTATTGTAATGATATCGTCGCTCGTGCGTACGTATGTCCTACCGTCTCCATGATGCGATGTGATTTGTTCTACATGAACTTAATTAAATAATGAATATATAAATGAATTTAATGAATAAATATGATATATATTTTTATAAAATCCATTTTTTATATGGATTATTATAGAATGATGTTTAAGAAACCCATTTTATTTTTTGGGTTATGATATGATAAATGATTTTTATTTTGTGGCACACTTAATAATGATATCATTATGAGATGGGCGGGACATATATATCCCTCCAATGAATTGGGTAAAGATTTATATCTTGTGAGATATACATGTCAATAATGGAAATTAAACATGGTTTTGTAATACAGGGCTGCAATGGTAAGTAAACCAGGTTCAGTAATATAGGGCTGAAACGACAAGTAAACCCGGTTCAGTAATGGACTTTCTCCTCTATCATGGTCTTAGAAGAAATGCATTGGCTAATATGGAAATAATATTATGTGGTTATTGGTTTTCCAAAATTCCATGTGTTATGCTTATACAATTTTATCATGATTTGTGTTTATTTATGATTTATTCCTAACAAACTGCCAAGATTATTTTATGAATCAAGATTTTGAGACTAAAAATATATGTTCATGTTTTTACATTTCTATGTTTATGTTTTTTTATTTATCCATGTTTACCTTTAATGAACATTTTATATCACCCTTTATTATGTTTCAATTACTTAGGTATTAAGTAAGATGTGTCAAAGGGGGTTCTAGTTATGAAGGAAAATTAAGTAGATGATGTAGATATTTTATGAAAAAGTTATTTATGTTTAAATGTTTCCAAGAGCACTAAATTATTAAGGTCCTCGGTTGTGCATTTTTATAATGTAATGAGTATTCATCTCAAAGTATTTAATATCCTTGTACTTCAATCATGGATCGTTAGATTCCTAGTATGGGAGATTTACACCACTGAGTTCTAGATGAGGTTATGTGTTACCTAGTAGGGAGAGTCTTCTCCTAGGATTTGGATGACTTTCTACTTGTTTCATGATGTGGTGGGTGTGATCCCCCAAGTTATAAAGGGTGTTTTTATGCTTTTAAATACTCTGTCATTAGTTGAAACACATATGGTTGATCCTAGGTGATAGGTTTTCATCGTAGATACCAAATTAAATATTTATTTCCTAAAAACTAGCACATTAATTGTAAGGTTATAACCCATGGATTAGGTTTCTTTGAAATTCAATAAAACTAATAAATCTCATAGAAGAGAAATTAAAATAGTGAGAATAAGTAGGGTAAATTAGTGATATGGTGTGTGAAGTATTATTAAGAAAAATGGTTAATTGAAGAATTTGAAAAGATTAAGGGTTAGGTTATAAAATAATAACCAATAAGAAGAAATAGAAATTAGTTGAAACCAAATATGAATGGGTTAGGGGAAACATCAATTTCTTCCTTTAAATATATATTATTTTATTAAAAAGTAAAGTTTAATTTAGATAAAAAAATTATAAATATGAAACCAACACCAACTATATAGGGGTGGTTCTTAAGTAGCATTGTCAGTATCTTATGTAACATAACAACCTAGGATGACCTAACTTGACACCCTACATTGATCATTATTTGGAATAAAGGGAATTCCTAATCCTTATATGATGGAAAAAATTACCTGGTCATCACAGAAAAAACCATGGTAATGATTTTACCCTTTAATCAAGATAGAATAGATCATAACATCTATCAAGAGTCGACAATGGAACATACATTCATTTTACATCTATGAAATAATAATAAACATAACCAACAATAAACAAGTTTGAAAAAAAATACCTAGCCAACTTCATTGATTCAACTCATTTTCATAAATACCAACCACTATCCATAATAAAAAAAATATCTTGGAATAATCAGATACAACAAAAATAACTAAAGTTATATACAAGGATGGTTTTCTTGGATGTTACAACATAAACATAGAATAAAAAACTCAAAAAATTCAAACCAAGGTTGAAGATGCCTCAATCAAACCTCCAGTTTTTCACCACCACCTAAATCATTCAATATCAGCCCCAAGAAAAAAATTGAATCTAGTTAAAAACCCAGAGCCCATAATATATAGGCCTGATAAAATGGTCTCAGATGGTCTCCACTCACCAAAATTATGGAATTCATTTTACAAGGTAATTCTTAAATGGTAGTTTTAAAATAAAAATTTAAACTATGGTTTTGAACCATAATTTCAAGAGAAACCAAACCAAATATAAAATATCTTTTAAAAATGTTCCATTTTGTTTTCATAAAATTAAAAAAAACACACATTTAAAATGTTCTAAAAACATAAAGAATTTTTAATCCAATACCCATATTTA
Organism: Viscum album; assembly: GCA_963277665.1. Taxonomy (NCBI): domain Eukaryota; kingdom Viridiplantae; phylum Streptophyta; class Magnoliopsida; order Santalales; family Viscaceae; genus Viscum; species Viscum album. The sequence goes on along the minus strand of OY728138.1, from coordinate 1,706,458,770 downwards.
AACCCTGTTTAAAAATCCACTCAAGAATCATTAAACTCAAAACTAGTTTCTCAAACATCTTTTAAAACCATTTAAGAGAAAACAACGCAAAATATGATGGGTCAATCACAAAAAAAACATAAACCCAAAGTATAGAGATAATAAATTCTGATGAATAAGATATGAGTTCCATAATAATATAAGTGGAGGAAATTATATAATCATGAACATGATAAATATCTAATATATAACCCATAAATCAAGGAAAAAATGTTTCATGGGCTCTACCCTAGGATTATAACATGATAAATGTCTAAATTTATAATTTTACCATAGACTAACTATTGAAATATATTTAGTCCAAACCATAATCCATTCAACTAGACCTTACAAGCCCCATTTCAATGGAAACCCCATCCATTCCCTAATACGTAGAATGACTATAAGGACACTAGTAGTGTGTGAACCAACTAGTGCAACATAAAAATAGACATCCCACTTTTTTAATTTGGTTCCCATTTCTAATAGATAAGTTTGTTTAGTGAACAAAAAAGACAAGGTCAACATACCAGGACTAAGAAATAACTGTCCCTCACCTCCACAACCCTCATAGTGAATAACCCCAAACACTCCACACATACATGGCATAAATAATCATTTTCCCATGCGTAGGGATAAAAAATAATCTCATAGTGACAATGACCCACACAAGGGGTAACAAGAATCACATAGTGATAAATAACCCACAAAATAGGTAAAAAAGATCACATAAGGCTAAAAAACCCATAATAGGGATGACACACACCAAGGGGAAATCAAGAGAATCTCACGATCATTAAATGATACTCTTTATAAATTTTGAACCAATACATTACCATAAATCATGAACCATAATTAAATTTCCTTTCCATTTCAAAAAACACCACTTTAATCGTCCTTTAAAAATACACTGAAACCATATACACCATTTTCTATTTCAAATCCACCCTTTAAAACATGGTACTTATTCTTTGAAATTTAAAACAATCCAAAAGGCCATCCATTTTCAACTAAACATTTTATGTATCTATTAAAAAATTTTAAAATGTGAAAATAACATACTCATTTCAAACCAACACTTGAAATTCATTAAGTAAAACCTTTTTTAAATCACTTTGTGATCAGCACCTCATTATAAAACATATCTATTGTCGAAACCATTATTTTATTTCTTAAAAATACAAACCAAATTAAAATACCATATGCACTGTCAAAATCATTTCAAAATTCCTTATAGGAATTTCACAAATTCATGGCACATATAAACATTTAATTTCATCCTGGAAACATGGAATTCAAATGAGAAACCCTTTATTCTAAGATCAAACTTCAAGTAAATGATTTCAAAACATCACATGGGTATCACATATATTCATAATTTAAATAAAAATATATTTTGAAATAATAAGAACACATTTAATTACAAAATGGATATTTTGATAGAAACACCTACTTGGAATAATTAGAAACCAAGACAAAATTTTTGAATTTTTATGGAAGCCACTCGAACAACCCATGAGACCTACTATATAGTCCAAAAGTGGCCAAAACCCTAAGTTATAACCATATTAACCCAAATAAATTTCTTATAAATAAAATTACGTTTCTGGGATGGAGATGAAACCCATAAAATATGGATGGAAGACGAATATAAGATAAAAGATAGAATATTTACCTTGGAATCACCTGGAGAATGAAAAAAAGAACCAATAATTGAATGAGTATGATGTCTAGAGCTCTCATTGGTCTTCTAAGGGTCGAATGATGCATATGGATAAATAAAGGGGTGAAACCCATCTTAATTCAAAGAGGTTAAAAATGTAAAAGCACATTTTATGTGATTCTGAGCAAGCTGCACGGATTACCAAACAGTGTGTCAACCGTGTGTAGGCCAATTCCTAGGCCAAGACCACCCTCACAGTTTCTAGGTAGCTCCAAATTTTTTAATAAACCATATGGGTTGTATTGAAATCTTCATTTTCCCCATGATTTTACCATATATATGTGTTCCACATGGTTACCCCTAAACATCCAACGCTTATAAAACCTCTTAAACTCTAAATTTTCTTACATGAAAACCATAAGGGCCTATAGTGACCCAATATAAGACTAAATAAAATAAATTTCTCACTAAAGTGACATGTGAGTGTCAAAATTCTCCCTAGCATTTTACTTTATTCCCATAAAAATTATGTATTTGAAAAAAGATTGAAAATGAAATTGAAAGATCCAAAGTGGACCTAACTAAAGAGAAACACATTGTATTATCTAACCTCAAATCCAAACAAGAAAGTTCTTCTAAAATGATCAAACTGATTATCCAAAAAAATTCCAAACAACTCCATGAATATCCAAAACAATGACCTCACACCATAATTCATATTAAGGAAAATGATACCTATCATGGTCTACCAAAAATTTATAATTCCTCTAACATGGTGGATCCCAAGAAAAATACAAAGAGGTGCATCCTAAAAACAACAAAAAAATAAATGATAGAGACTCTCTATCAAACCAAAATCACTTCTAAACTAAAATAAGTAATTAAAAAATCACAGGTAACTTCAAAAGGAAAACATGAGATCTAACCTTTGGTGGCAATGCATACAGATAACCAAGGGTAAAAACCGGATCACCCTCATGTGGTGGATCCCAAATAGACTAAGACAAACATATGTTATTGCATTAAATTAACTTGCGAATCAACCACTCTAGTTATCCAATCATGCACCTAAGTCCTTTTCTCTTCTCCAATAAATGAGAATCTCAAGATATCAATATGAACAATCAGTGCAACCACAAATCTCAAGAGATTTTCACCCAAACAATGAGTCATATCAAAAAAGTGCTCACAACTATCCAAAAAAGAAAAATCATGCTATAATATGATATTAAAATTTAACCGAAGGGTATATATCACAAAAGGGCCACCCACTAGATTCTAAAAAATAACAAATGATATGTAAAGACCTGTAAAATTCAAGGAAATTTTTTTCTTAATTTTCATTGGGATTTTACAAGAATGTAGTTTTTGACGGCACCTGATTCCGAGGCCCGGTGTGCCCGGAATCAATTTCCGAAGTTTAGCTCGGGTACGTTCAGTGAACGAACAAGCGGGAATTTCTAACTTTGAAACCGGTGCTCAGAATCAAATTTCGAGGGCACCGATGGAACCGCAGTGCCAGTATTTTCTTAGGAATGCCTATTCTGGAGTTGCATTTTCACGGGAGGAGTTGTTAAAATTTGTGGCTTAATTGAGGAATGAATAAAATTGTGAGACAATTTTATTTCTTAATTCTAAGGTAGTTTTATCCTACATGGGGAAGTTGGGGTGGCACCTAACTACCCATGTGAGGATAAATGAGAGGATAATGTGTTGTGGGGCCCACATGAGCCCCCACCTTTTCAAATTCCCCATAACTCCCTAACTCCTCTAAACCCCCCACTTAAGTTGTGTAACTCTTCCTCTCCGCTCTCTCCCTCTTAAATTCTTGCCAACCTATCACTTAATTAATTAGACAACTCATTGTTTAATTTATTAAGTGAATTAGGTTTTGAATTTTTGTAAGTTTGAATGCATGGAAAAATAATAAAATAAGGATAAGCCTTATTTTTTTTGGGAGTTTGGTTGTGTGAGAGATTTTGGAAGAGAGCTCTTCCCTCTTTTGAAGAACATTATCTTCAACGAAGAACGACGCCTCTGTAATGAAGGATGACGATGCACCCATTATCCTTTTCTTCATACGACAAGAGAGGAGACGCCGATTCTTCTTTGGGTGCACTTCTACAACAACGGAAGCGACGAATGTCAACAACCTTCTTCGACTTCCTCCCACGGATCCTACAGACGTGTAGTGTCTTCCACAGCCGACGTAGCTCGGGATTGGGAGTGTGCGACGAATGCAGAAAAAGAAGAACTTCATCGTCTTCTTTCCGCAACACCGTCAACGAACGACGAACGTCAATCGACGAATCAAATGTAGGGGTTCGTTTATTTTTGTTCTTGATTCTATCTTTGACATTCTACGAGTAATGAGAACCCCTTGTTATCATTTAACGGGAGGAGGCCGGACTGCACGAAGACAGCCGATCCTCCTCCCTTTTTTATTCATTATTATCGTTGTGGTTCACAAGAAAGTAACGTGGTGCCGCCACACCGCGTGGGAAAGAACATCAAGGATGTGCGACATCGTCATGCCACGCGGGATCGAGCGGAAAGAATGCGCGACGTTGTCACGCCGTGCATTCAAAATTTTAAACCCTCGTGTGTGGGTATTTTGATTGCAAGGTGTTCATATAATTTATTTTGGATAAATTATACCCTCTTCAATGATTAAAATCGTGTGTTATTGTTTGCCAATTGTTAACACCTAACGCGGAGGGCGTGGGCCGAACAAACACGGCCCGACAACCCTCCGCAGCTTGTTTATCAATGTGCGGATCGACGGATGATGACAAAGCAGGCCGCTACGGCATTTGAATCCCTTCGCAGTGATGGTCGGGTCCTGGGAGGACCATTGGTGAAGACGGCAGGAGAAACGGACCACCAGAGCGCGTCCGGTGGTCCGCAGAAGGCGGTGGCGGCGCCTCCGGAAGTTCGGCGGCGGCGGTGCGCCGCCGACCTCAATTAGCGGCGAGGGCGGGCCACGCACACCCCCGCCCGCGGCTTCCGCTCGGCCGCGCTGGCAGAGCCGCGGCCGGCCGGTCGAGCCGGACCGAGCCGGCCGGGCCGGGCCCAGCCGGATCGAACCCGGGCTGGGACGGATCGACCCGGTTCGGGCCGACCCGGGGGGGGGGGGGGGGGGGGGGGTCGGGCCGGGTCGGTCCGGGCCCAGACCCCCCGTTTTCAGACTCTCTTTGGTCTTTGGCCCATATCTTGGGCTAAGGACCTCCGATCGATGCACCGTAAGTTGCGTAGCGATCCTTGGAACAAGACGGTCGTTTCAGTATATTGCACTCAAGGTTTCGGAATACATTGGGTTTGTCTGGGTTGTTTCGGATACGAAACCAACCGGGCCCTCAGAGCCGAAACGCTTATATGTTGAGCTCCGGACGTCTGAATGACGTGCCGTCAACTTTGTTGGATCCCTATAAGTGAGACGGATCATTTGGATTACTCCTCTCGAGGTTTGGATTCCATCGGAGTGCGGTCGGGTTGGTTCGCTCACGAAACCAATCGGGCCCCTGGAACGAAAAAGCCAATAACTCACAGACCGGGCGTCCGATTGACGCGCCGTCTGTCTCGTTGTTTTCTTCTTGATGAGACGGAACTTTTGGCATACTTCACCCGATTTTTGGTTGCTGTTGGATAGTGGGAGGGTTGGTTTGTACCCGAAATCCAACCGGGCCCCTGCGACGAAAAAGCTAATAACTCACAGACCGGGCGTCCGATCGACGCGCCGACTGATGCGTTGAGACCCCTATGACAAGGCGGTCCTTTGAGATACTTCTTCATGGGACTTTGTGATACTTCGAGTATCGACCAGTAGCTTGTGGAGCGGACCCTCTCGGAGACGAGCGTACGGAGTACGGAGACCGTGTAGCCGGCTGAGACCTGGCGACTGCTTGACCGACTCGACTTGGAGTGAGTCGACTAGCCCAGTGGACGGAGCGCCCGGTATTTGGCGACAGACCCCCGGCAAACGGAGCACCCGGTAGTTGGCTGCAGACCCGCGGTACTTGACAGGAGGAGTACCTCTATAGGCTATTAGGGGGAGCGCCCGGTATTTGGCGACATACCCTCAGCGGACGGAGCACCCTGTAGTTGGCCGCAGACCCGCGGTACTCGACAGGAGGAGTACCTCAGCAGTCTTAGGTTAGTGAGCAGTACCTCGGAGTCGTGATAGGACCACTGTACACTTCAGAGATGGAGCTCTACAGCAGTTACAGTTTCGATAATGAAAATCATGGTTTGAGCTGAGTCCATGACCTTTTTGTTTACCTCATGATTGAGATGGGTCACTTGATAACTTAGGTATATGTATGGGCATATACCTGGGTAGTGGTTATCCATTGATTTAATGATCTTGGTTTTTTCCTCATGATTGAGACGGGTTACTTGATAACTTAGGTATATGCATGAGCATATACCTAAATAGAGGTTATCTGTTGAGATCTTATTTTTGTATATCCTTGTTGATTTTAGTGAGACCTTGAGGGTCTCGGGGTCCCTACTGAGTATCGTTATACTCACCCCTGCACGGGCTATGCCCGCACCTCGTTGTGTTGGTTGCAGGTGACGGGCAGTGCTGACGGAGGCCGAGTGTTTGAGGACTGGACGGTACCCGGAGGTGGACTACACGACGAGTCAGTATCTGGAGGTGGACTTCACGGCGAGATGACTTTTGGAGGAGGTTGACGGGCGAGAGCGTTGTGGAGGCTATCTGTACCTACCCTTCAGGTAGGATCCGTGGTGGACGATCCAGGAGCTACGCCATCTGTACCTACCCTTCAGGTAGGATCCGAGGAGGACGTCCCAGGAGCTGCTTCCGTTCTTTCAGCTGTTTGTCTTTTCCTGTTGTACTTTCATTCAGTAGTAGATGTACTTTCAGTTGGATTTGTATTCTCGCCCATTTACTTTTCAGCATTTCTTTTGTACTTAGTGTTTTACTTCCGCTTGTACTCTGTGGTGTTTTGTTTACTTTTATAAATGCAATGCCTTCCCAGTTATCGGGATTTATGCCTTTGGTGCTAGTCGCCAGCCCCTGGCCTATGGAAGTCGGGCTTGGGGTAGTCACGGCACGGGCCCCGAGGACGGGTCGGGACATGATACTTCAAAATCTCAATCTAGATTTCAACCATAAAATTTATGGTCCCAAAACAACCCTTCCACAAAATTATTATACTTGGGACATCTTATAAAACCCAAACATATAAAACTATGAATATAACCCTAAAGTCCAAAAAGGAGGAAAAACTAGGAGCTATAAAATAGGAGGGCTAAGATTTCCCTAATTCTCCACACTGGATTAACACAAGAGATATTTTCTATCAATGAGAAGGAACCCTTGGTACTAGCCTTTCCACATCATGCTTCTTACCATCACCCACTGGGTTACCCTTGTTCCCATATGATGGAACCAAGATATAACCCTCCATTATTTTCCTACACTAGTCATATTAAACCTAAATGGCATTTTTCACAACCTATTAGAAGGATTCCATGCTATATGAAAGTATAGACAAGAAAAACTTTGGGTAAATACCACCTCTAAAGAAAAGATCTTTCTCATAATCATTATGAACAATATCTACAGAGATGATGACCAACTATGATAAGTGATTTATGTGATCCTTTACAAACCACATGCCCTAATAAAGGTTTCTAAGATCATCCACTCTCCCAATTTTTCATAACCTTGACAAATAACCACTAGATAAGAACCATATTAAAAAAATCCCACTACAATTGGCTAGAACCAAAAAGAAGGATCATTAAAACTGTTACCAAAAACACATCATGTGATATAAGAGAATTGAGAATCACCTCAATACTTTATAACTATCTCACCAATTTTATCAAGCCTTGATCACCATATAAAGTAGGAAAATTTTAATTGAATCATTTAATATAGTGTCCAAGTGCAAATAAGGTTCCACATCCACTTCTCTAATCAGAGTCTGGAGATATTCTAAAACTAAATAAACTCTTTCTAACCATTATAAGAGGCATAATTTAATGAACACTAGACATGAAAAAAATTAATTCACTCCTCAAAACATAAACCAAATAATCCTATTAATATCTAGGAATCAATTCCAAAACATAACTCTTTGAAATAAGGAAAATCACTTTCACTCCAAGAAGAGAATTTTTTTTCAAGTTACCACCTTCTACTAAGGAAATTTGAAAACACAATCCATTAAATAATGTACCTTAAAACCAATCCAAACATTCTATTTGAAAAAATTCAAACTTGTTGGAACATACTTCACCTAAATAAATCATGTCACAAAATTCCTTTCAAAATTCCACTTCTTTTTGAAAACCAATTCATTCAATGAATTCTCATAGAAAATAAATTTTTATTCAAAAAAACATCCAAATTTGTTTAAAAAATAAAATTTTATTCCCAAAATAGTTTCAAAACTCCCATTTTTAAATCACTTACTTCTGTAAATACCCAATGAAATAAGTTTGAAACATCACATTTCTCCTTTAATCAAATTTCAAATGAAATAATGGAAAAACCCATATTATAAAAAATTTCAGGAAACAAAGTGAATTTTATCTATCCAAAAATTTATAAAACCATGTTTGAAATTAAACATTTCACAAAATTATCTCATTTCTCAAAATATGTATTTAATCAAGTACAACCAAATTCCCACAAAATCCTTCAAACAAGGTTCACAATAATCCCTTCCAAATACCATAAAAACACTTCTCAATTCATCCATTATAAGTGAGAATCAAATTTAGAGCAATTGAAATTTAGAGGAGTCAAAATAACTCAATACGGGATGGTATAGGGTTGTACATTTTCTATTCGCATGATCTATAAAATTTTATTCTAGTCATGAATCATGCTCGTTGAAGGTGACAAACCCAACCCATATAGTCACCACACATTTTCCCAAGTTGTATAAGAAAACCATAAAACTCGATTTCTTCTCCATCATCACCTTAAATCGAGGAACTACCCCTAAAATCACTTATATACTCAAAAGGTATCCAAAGAGATTCAAAAGTAACATTAGACTTGAGTTCAAAACCTAGATGACCCCTGGTAACTTGAGGCATTGGGTGAGAAAGATTTCATGACATTCTCCCCACACCTACCTCTCAAGTACCAGCACATTCTTAATTCTCAAATCTACTATAGTTGGCCTAAAAAAACTAGAGGGTTACTCTCAATAACCTAGTCCCTTATGGAAACCCATCCTGCATACCATTCTGTAACAAACCATCTCGAGATGACCTGAAATGTCACCCAACATTTCTCGTCACAAAGCCCAATTAGTGTTATCGGTCCTTGTTGGATGACAATAGGTTACTGGGCATCACAAGAAACACCTTTAGAAAAATTTATCCTTTAAATTAATAATAAAATATATTAGAACATCTACATATAGTCTATAATAGACCGTCCATACATTAGACATTTATGTAATCCCAATAAACATAACCAGAAATAAATGAGAATGAGAAATAGGTCATAACCAGAATTACTAATTCAACTCATTTTCATATATATGAAACACCATCTACTGGAAAAACAATATAACATTTAATATTTAGATACATAAAAAATAACTAAAATCAGATAAAAATATTGTTTTATTATCCCATACAACACTAACCCAGAAATAAAAAAGTCTCAAAAAACATTATCGAATCTCAAATCCACCTCTATAAAACCTCTGGTTTCTTTACACCTCCCAACTCACCCAACATCATCCCCAAGAACAAAACCTTAAATCAAATGAAATACTACAACATATAATATATAAGCATGGGGTGAATATCCTATTAGGTCCCCACTAACTAAAAATATTCAAAACATTTCATAAGGTAGTTCATAATTTATATTTTGAAAATAAAACTATAAAGTATGATTTTCAAACATGAACTCATAAGAAACCAAACCAAGGCAAAACCCAATATTCAAAACATTCCATTTTTTTCATAAAATTAAAAAATAAACTTTGATAATTTTCCCACGAACTAAGACATTTTCATGCTAATACCAATTTTAAAATCCTCTGTAAAAATCCACTTGAGAGACTTTAAAATCAAAAAAACTATCCAAAATTCTTTTAAACCCATTTAAGAGAAAACAACCCCAAACACGATGAGTTAGTTACACACAAAAATCTGGTACCACGGGTCTAGAGATGCACAATGAAAATAAAGAAATATATGTTCCATAAAATATATGTAGGTAAAATGATACAATAAATCACAAGATATATTTCCATTATATAAAACACTAATCAAGGAATGAACTTTTCATGGGATATACCCTGGGATTCTAGTGTGAGGTGCCTATAACATTATTATTTTTCCACAAACCAATTGTATGTATATGTTTAGTCTAAACAAAAAGACATCAAACTATCCAACACAATCCTCATTTCAATGGAAACTCTTCTCTTATCCCTAGTGATTAACATGACTGGAGGGAACTATAATTGTGTGAACCAACCATTTCACTATAATAATATACCTCCAAATTAATACTTGATTTCCCATGACCAATAAAAAAGTGAGGAGAGGGAACACACAATCCAAGATCAGTGTACAAGGCATAAGAAATAAATATCCTTCAAATCCACCACCTTCACGGTGAATATCCCCATACACATCACACATGTATGGAATAAGTAATCAAATTCCAAAAAAGGGAGGAAAGATCATCGCATAGTGACAACAACCCACACAATGGTTAACATAGATAATATAATCATAAATATCCCACAAAATGTGTAATAATAATCATATAGTGATAAAAAACCCACATAAGTGGTAACACATCCCAATGGAAAATCAAGAGGTTCTTAAGAGCTTTAAATGATACTCTTTAAAATGTTCCAATTGGGCCTTTACCGTAAAACATGTCTTAGAATTCCAATCCTTTTCCATTTCACAAAATACCACTTAAAACATCTTTTAGATATCAATTAGAACCTAAAAAATCTATTTCAAATCCACCCCTTAAAACGTGGGTCTTCCTCTTTGAAATATGAAACAAGCCCAAATAACAATCATTTCCATCAAAATATTTTAATGAACCATTAAATAATCTTTAAAAAGGAAAAATAATGGATTAATTTCAAACCAAAATTTAGAATTCATGAAGAAACCCATTTATAAATCACTTCAATGTCAATACATCATTATAAAACAAATAACATATTAAAAAACTTTTTCACTCCTTTAAAACCAAAACACAATCAAAATACAACAAACACCATCAAAACCATTTCAAAATTACTTATAGTTATTTCAAAAATTATTGCAACATAAAAACATTCCATTTCAACATTAACATGGAATTCAAAATAGAATCCATTTATGCCAAGATAAAAATTAAAGTAATGATTTAAAAACATCTCATGGCTATCACTTATAAATATAATTTAAATAAAAATAGATTTAGAATGAACAAGAACACTTTGAATTCCAAATGGAACAATTTAATAGAAGCACCTACCCGGAAGAATTGGAAAACTAGCCAAAACATGTCTCCTTCGACAGTGACCAACTAAATAAGTAAGGAGAGATCCTATATAAGATAAAATATATCAAAATCATATTTTTGAAAAATAGAAAACCTAATCCATGGATCACATAGTAAGGTGTGTTTTGAGAGAAATAGATAACACATGGTATTAAGAATAGTTGAGGAGAAAGGACATGAGATTTTCATTGGAATCACTAGTAAAAAATTTAAATCAATTGATAAATCAAAAGAGGATAAATGTTTGATATCCACATGGGATCCCTAGTGTCAGATGATGTGTATGGGGGGACGAAATGGGCGTAGACCCTCTTTATTTGAATAGGTCAAAACATTCAAAAACACATTTTATGTGATTTTGGGAAGGCCTTATGGTTGTGATGCACAGTTTACTAGACAATGCACCAATATTGTATTGTCCACTACCTAGGCCAAGGGAATCTGCAAAATTAATGGGTAACTCTATGCGGTTTAAAAAAAATAGAGTTAGTGAAAAAACACATTATCTCCATTACTGCACCCTATGCATGGTTGTCTTTCATTTACCCCTAACCATATGAGTCTGCTATGCAACACCCATACAAACTTTGAAACTCCAAATTTCCAACTTGGAAACCACCAGGGGCCATGATAACCCATGATAAGATAAGATAAAACAAATTATTCACTATAATGACATGTGGGTGTCACATATTATCTCTTCTAAGTACAAGTAGTGAGTGAAATGATATAGTTGGATTCACCATGATCAAATGTACTACTCCCATGATCCAAACACCTTTTTTTCAAAATATTATTAAAGATAAATTCTTTATAGTTTGAAAAATATTATATCCATATCAATGGTTATTAGTTCTTAAAGGTCTAAACGTTAAAAAATAAAAGAGAAAATAAAGGAGTAATGGTCTATACATAAATGATCTTAATGATGCAAAATAATTTTTGATGTATCAATTTTATTTCAACTTGTATATTTTTTGACCAACAATCATGTTTTTGATATCAATATTTAATAATTAATTGATATAAAATATTAGGATATAAGGAAGGAAAAGAAGGGAGAGAGGAATCTTCTCTATCAAGAGATTTAACTTCCCAAATCCAGTGTTGTTATAATCTCATGGTCTCTTCTCATACACCTCTCGATCTCCTAAAAAATTCCCCGAATGATCATTATTAAATAAAATATGATCCCCCATTGAAAATGTAATCTCATTACAACTTCAAACATTGGACTCAAAAAAAGTTTCTTCAAATCAAATTGTCAGCCTCCATAGAACCACAAGTCAATATGTATCATCTTCTTCCTATGACATGATCAAGCCTCCTAATAGAATTTTATCCTCCCTATGAATATCAGAACCCATGTAATCATGATTATTCTACTACAAAATACTTATTGGGAATCATTGGTGATGACCACCATTAACTCTCATGTAATTAGCTTCACACCCTGTTGGATTCATCAGGAATATATGATGATCCCTCCAGCTCCTTCTTCAATTGGAATCGTGTTCCTTGATATTCAACATTGATTTAGGTCTCCTTATGAAAATTAAATCATATTGACCATACCTAAGATCCTTTTACCTTAACATATATGAGGTTTCTTCTGACATAGCACATATAAGTGTAGTGTTACCTTCATATAGATCCTCATTAACCAGTACATGGCCCAATTAAAGTTCAATGTACCCTTACATAGATTTTCATACTTACCTTTTATGAATGTTTCAAAACTGTAGGATGAACCTTACATAGAGGTATTGAAATTAACTTTATGTGACCTCTCAAATGTGTGGAAAAAACTTCACACAAGTCCTCTATCACCTTGTAGTAGACTCTTACACCACATAATTAACTTTTCACCATAATTTTACCCTTACAAAGGTGTTGTTTCAATTTAATTCATGGAATAAATGACCTTAAAATGAGTTTTCATTTGTTATAAGTGCACATCTTCAATCCTGTCTATCCTCAATTTCATATTCAATCCCTGAATAAAAAAGACTATAGTTTATTAGAATAAAATTGTCAGTCATGTTATTTGCACCCACATTCAAACCCACAACCATAGTATAGTGGAGAATTTATTCGCACTCTTCACCATAAATCGATACTACAAATAAATAATAACCAGTAAACATGATTTGATGTTTATTATTCATCCTTATCAAAGATCCGATCATTTTTAACCCATCTGTAGTTGAGTTCCTTCATAGTTCAATCATTTGAACAAGGCTTAACTCTTATTTTCAATCAATTGAAACCCATATCTAAATTCAAATCTTTTTTAATGTTTGGGATCACCCTTATGAAGTTTTCTTGATTGGAAGATGAACTTTATGTATCTTTTGAAATGTTATATGACACTTAAATAGCTAAAATTACATTACCTATCTATAGATCTCTTCACTTACCCTTATGTGATCTATTTAATTACCCTTATGTGTGTTTTTTGAAGTGTGGAGAACCATTGTGTAGTCCTGATATGATTTCATCTCATCTATGTGTTTATAAATTCAACAATCGTTCTTCCTTTTATCAATTTATAAATATATTGAACAACTAAAAATTTGCATCTTGTATAATTGTTGATTCTTCTTTATAAAATAGATTTCCCTTGATTTGATATGTTCAAGTAGATTCACTAAGTAATTTAAATATTTTTTCCTCTCTCTTGGTTTTATATTCATCCTCCAATCATAGTAAATCTCAGTTTGGACTCCTTTTTCATTGAAATTCATGCCCTGACATCAAATTTATCAGTTCCTATATTCGATCAAATTCTATTCATGGGATCTTTGGTGAAGTCTATCTTCGTTCAATTAAGATCAAACTCTATTCAAATCATTTTAAATATCTCTCATCCTCGATTCAATTTCCTTTTGTTTATCAATGATTTATCTTGAGAAAATCCCCTAAATTGGAATAAATCTCACTATTTCAAACATCAGTTATTTGAGGTCAATCCCGGTTCTTCATAAATTTGTAAATATCGATTTTATTTGATGGTTTATAATAATTAAAATGGAAATAATCTTACAAGTGAGATAGATTTTATTATATATAGGTTAAAATTATCTTACATATCTAGGTAGATTAATTTATCTTCTGTAATTTTATAATCTTCCTACAATGAATTCACTTACAATTCTACTTTTAATTTATCTTAAGATATTTCCTACCAAAATATGGGTGAAAAGTATCTTTCAGGGGGATAGAAAACGTCTTAAATGAGAATGTTTCACATAATAAAAAAATTTCTAATTCAATGTAATAAACCATTTCAAAATTAAGATAAAACTCACAATATACTAAATCAATAATTTAAATACATCATAAAAAATGATTAAAAAAATTCCAAAAATTGATTTAAAATAAAAATCTAAGAACCCTAGAGAAACATAAATCCAACACCAAAATAGTTTTAAAAACTATTTACATTTTAAATAATCCAATTTAATTTTCCCCAACAACAAAAACTATTTTTTCTTAAAATATATTATTATTAAATAAAAAAAAATTTAAACAATCAATCATTGAAAATATTGATTTATATAAAAAAATATAATGAATTTAAATTTCAATTCTAACATTAAAAATTAAAAATATTCACCATTTAAAATTAATTTGAATGCGAAATTCAGGAATATATAATCAAATAGATATGTAAAACATATATCAAATTAAGGGAACAAAAAATTCCCCCACACTTGAGATTTTTTTTCCCATAATAAATCAATTTAACAAATTCAGTGGAAGTAAATTAATCTTAAATGTGAAAGATTCGTGTTTCCAGTAATGAAGAAATTTTGAAAAGAGTTTTTATCCCATGGATTTTCACAATAAAAAAAGGAATGATTTAACTTCTCCAAAGAAAAAAAATTCACCAAAAGCATGTTTGAGTTTTACAAAAATGATTTAATTTGAAAATTTTGAAAATAATTAATCAAAATTCACTTTTTATTTAAATTATCATCCAAATTTATATTTTTATCCAAGGTAAAGAGACATTCATAATTTAAATATAATAATTACACATATCTGGTGAGTGAGTAAGTTAAATAATTAAAATTTTGGATAATTAATTCATGAACCAGTATTAGGTAAAATAATAAAAAATTCACATCGATTAGTAGTTCATTTCATAGACCATTTAAATGATAAAATTATGGGTTTAAATTATAATAAAAAAAATTTAAACACAATTATGTTTGGAAACCATAGTCAAAACAATTATCAAAAATAAAAAAAATAATATAGTAAATAAAATGATGTTACAATATTGATCCCATGGTAGAATAAAAATTATAAATCACTAAAAATAGAAAAAAGGTCACCAAAATAATTAAACAATTATAGCCACAAAAGATGAGAATTAAAGCTTAAACGATAATCATGTATAAAAAAATTAAGGATAAATTATTGTGTTTTCAATAAATCACAAATTATTATAGTAATATACATGTCCTTCACACATAAATCTCAAAATCATCCTCAGTGTTAAAGCATAAAATTGATGAAAATTTAAAATAATTTTGTTCAAATAGAATTTCAAATTTTATATGTATAAAATTATTTTTAAGGGTCACATGAAGTTCATAGGGAATGTTTCCGTCATTTCAAAGAATTTTTTTTCCAAAAAATATTTAAATGACACATGATTTTTCTTAATAGAAAAAAGAAAAAAAATCAACAAATCTCATAAAGCATCATGTTTGTGCAATAATTTTAGTAACTGAAAACATTTTAACATATATTTAAACATTATTTATTTTTTTGGTATGGAATTCTCTCTATAATTAGTTCCATATAGTGGAAACATTTAAAAAAAATCAAACACTCATGCATTGTTTAAGACTATATATCAAGTAGCATGTAGAAATGTCAATTGAGCTGATATGGATAGAAGAAGATGAAAAAAATTTACATAACTCCCATGATGTATAATACTTTATTTTTTTAAATCAACCAATGTCACCTAACCTATTTATTTATGTAGATTCACCTTGATTATTAAAGTTCCATTGTCTTGAAATATATTAAAATTATAGTCTATTTAAGGAGTTTGAGTTTGATGGGAGTGTGATTTTGGCAGTTCTAGCATTCAACACCATTTAACTTGATAAAAATTTGGATTATGGTCTTCTCTAGTCAACACACTGGAGTTCTACATTTATGTCAAATAAGGAAAACCATAATTTAATCCAATTAGTAAAGGGGGTGATTACATGTATATCACAATATTATTTTATTCATAAAAAAACTAGAGGAAAGCAAAAAAGAATGACCATAGGTTGACTCCCATGAAGAATTGAATTTTAATTCCTTATTTTGAAATAGTGAAAGATTAATTTTCAAAAATAAAGATGGCATTTAAGACCTTTTTGTACCCATAAAATTAATTCTTGACCATTTTCCCATTAACTAAGAATAGTTTATTCTCTTACCTTACTAAATTTAAATCTCTATTTTCTGAGACCCTTAGGATAGTGAAAGATCCAAACCATTTTGATTTTATTTTCCCAAGAAAAATTTTATGTCTATAACTAAAAAAGAAACACTCTCTATCAAACCTTAAAATCTTTATTCAGAATGATATAATACTAAAAATATTTTTTCTCTCCTTTTAAATCCTATATTTTTTATATGATTCAATTTTAATATTGTATAACTCAGTAAGCTACAAAAAAAATTCTCTCACAGATATATTTGAATTAAAAATTTAAAACTTTAATAGACTAATAATATTTATGTTTAATATCCATAGATAAAATACATGGTCTCCAAATTAAAATATTGTAAGAATAAATCCCAATTAGAATTTTAGAGGTAGTTTTGTAAGACCGTGATGCCTTATATGACATTAAGGACCAATCTTTTCTTGATCCATAGATTCATTCCTCCAAGATCTGTTTAAGTTCCCTATTTTAATCTTCCACTTTGATATATAATTAGGATGGTATGTGGATCTAGTCTTGTAAAAACACATATATATTTTCATTAAATCATTAATTTTATTTTATTGAATTGAGTACAGTTATTTGTGATGAAGTACTTAGATACATTGAATCTATAAAAGATGTTTATTTTAATTAATTTTATCACATTATTGGCTTGTTTATTGGGAAATTATATAACCTCTACCAAATTGGAAACATAATCTACACCCACTGATATTGATTAATTCCCATGAGAATATAGGAAAGGTTATATAAAATCCATCCCCTATAAATCTATGATTTAAAAGTCTAAAATTCCCTATTGATGTAGACCCTATTTTCTACTAACAATTCCCATTATCTATAATTTTTCACATCCAATAATAAAAATTCTATCATATTTTAAAATTATAATAAAATAAAATCCATGTTAATCGATATCTTGGGTTGTTCATTATCCACTATGGTGAATAGTGGTAGCCTTCTAAAATTGAAAACATCACTCTCTTAGGCACACACCTCATAAGTATTCCATGAGTAAATATTTAAGACAAAAAATGACTTTCCCAAAAGTAATAACTATGGTCCAAAATGATTTTTTTCTCTGATTTTGTGTGAGATCACTCGACATCACCACTATAGCTATGAAATTTTCAAAAATATGCATATTAATAAGTTTCATAAACTAAAACTATAAGTATTTTTTTCATCACTGAGGAGATAAATAATCACTATTGGTTCATCAATTTGGGTGTTTGGTAGCCTAAACAAGTGGTTGGCCACTACAAGTTCAACTCATTCAATATCTCTATTTTTTAGATAAAACTCTTGCATAAAAGGGTCCACCTCCTAAATCTTGGTTTTGTATATTTATTTGGAAGTAGGTACTTTAGATTAGTATGATTAGTAAATAATAAATTTTTATATCCAATCAAGTATTATTTTGAAGTTAGGAAGAGAAAAAACAACTACTAAAAATAATTTATCAGTTTTGGTTTAATTCTGTTGGGACTCATATAGGAACCCACTAGAATAATACACCATATAAATTCTCTTTTACTTCTTCTACCCCAAAATATCCCCAACATAAATTCATTGGCATCACAAATTAACTTAAAGGTTTTTATTTTATCTGAGGAAGTCATCATGAGTGTTGAGGTCAATTTATCATTGATAATATTTAAGGATTCCAAACATTTTTCATCAAAATAAAATGGAAAATAATTGATAAGTAAATACTAAAGGGGTTTACTGATCCTTGATAAATCCTTGATAAATCTATGGTAGAAACTAACATGTACTAGACTTATTTTAATCCATTTAAAATTTTATATAGGAGGTAGCTTTTGAATCACCTCTAATTTATAAATTTCAAACATTATTCCCCACTTTGAGACATTATACCCAGAACTATTTCCATAGTGGCTATGAATTGGAATTTATTTAATTAAGAAAAACAATTGGTCTCTTAACACCCTTTGAAAACTGGTTCCAAATTTTAAAAATAGATCTCAAATGGGATTCCTACTATGTAAAATTCATCCATAAAAACCTTAATTATACTCTCAATATTTTTGGAAAAAATATCCATCATATATCTTTTAAAATTAGTCTAGGCACTACACAATCCAAAGGGAATTTTATGGTAAGAAAATCTCCCAAAGGGGTTCGTGAAAGTGGTTTTATCTAGATTCTATGGTGATATAGTAATCTGGTTATAACCGGAATAACTATCTATAAAATATAAAAAAATCATTCCTTACTAGCTTCATAAACATTTGGTTTATGAATGGAATTGAAATATGGGGATTTCTAGTGGCTATGTTGAGTTTCCTAAAGTCAATTCAGACTCTCCATTTGATCACTTCCCTAACCTAAATATTCTCAAACTTTTTGTTGGTGAGAAAAATAAAACCTCCTTTTTTAGGGACCACTTGGACAGAGATGATACTAGGGATGAAAAAAAGGTGATAAATAATTCTATCTTCAAGAATTTTTATGACCTATTCTCTCAAAAAAAATATTAGTATTGAGCCTACTTTAGCCCTCAAACATTGGCTTATGATCAAGATCTATTGGGATACTATGTCTTTTCAACACATCCAAAATATTTTATTCTTATCTTTTCCCTAACTCAAAATATGTGATAACTATTAGTATGGAATTTTCACTCAGACAATAGTATTTCATGTGATATTGGAGTGGTTTGATCTCTAATTATGGTTCTTCTTATCTAGAAGGATGAATCATGGGCCTTAGTGACCCAAGATCATTAATCCATATCTTAAATAATAATTGGTATCTAAATAAAGCATCCTCTTAATTACTGACTATATTGGATAACTCCTAAATTTCATATAATAGGATAAGTTATAATATATTTTCCTCATAAAATTTATCAATATTTTCTCAAAAAAATCACTATCATAAGTATCACATGGATATTTTTTTACTCAAACTGATTACCAAACAGTTTCATTAGATTTGGTTATTTTATTAATCACTCCAAACATATTCGAAAAATAATATTCTGTTTCATCAAGAGCTTCTTCAAATTCTATATAACAATTACTTGAATAGTTCTTTTCAAGTGTTTTTTAAACATTAAATTATTCCTTTAGGTCACCCAAACTAAATAATAATTTAAATTTATAAACATTAATTACTTCTCTTATAGTGGCACGTAAAAGACTACCTATGATGATAGATAATTCCTTTTCATATTCCATGTCTAAAATAAGAAATTCAGTAGGTAAAAACAATCTACCAAATTATATTAGCAACTTGTTTTATCTCCTAATGGGTTGAGTGAAA
Source organism: Viscum album (assembly GCA_963277665.1). Classification (NCBI taxonomy): domain Eukaryota; kingdom Viridiplantae; phylum Streptophyta; class Magnoliopsida; order Santalales; family Viscaceae; genus Viscum; species Viscum album. The sequence goes on along the minus strand of OY728138.1, from coordinate 1,706,438,810 downwards.
AATCAGATAGAAAAATATAAAAACAATATGGTGGGTAGAAAATATCCTAGTATTAAATGTAAAAATAGTGAGTGAGGGAATAAATTGATGTTAAAACCTAAGTCAGAAAAGGAATGTTAGCAGGATACTATTTCCAAAAGTGCATGTGATAATAAAAATGTACGTTTCATTGATCTTAGGAGGTATTATATTATAAAAACCAACACTACACTCCTCAGTTATATATTATGTATTAAACTCTTCCAATGTTTTCGTATTTGAAAAAATGTTTTTTAATGATCTGAAATATGATTTAATATGAAATAGAGCTTCAAGAAGATGAATATTTATGTGAAAAATCTTAAAATAACTCAATTAATTTCTATAGTTCATGTTCAATGTTATGTTTATGCACTCATTAAATTAGAATGACAGTTGGGGCTATATTTCTCAAAACAATGGGTAACAACTCAAGTTTTTATGGAATATTTTCTTTCCCTTTATTTTTAGGAACATTCAAGTCTTTTTTTTCATTTTTTATTTTTAGTTTGATCCGCATGTTTTAAAGTGATTAAATTATTGTTGACTATATTTTCAGCTTTTAAGGCTCACAGATTTTGGATTCTAGTTTCAATCTTAATTTAAATTTGTTGTTCCCTAGGGTTCGCTCTAACTTCCTTGTGAGTATTAGGGTTTATTTCATTTGTTCAAGGAATTTTTCCATTGTCTATTGTTTTCATATCCCATGCTAGTAACCCAATTTATAACTCTAGAATAATTATATAATAATCTATTTTAGATTTATCTAAATCATGTTAGGGGTTTTGTGAGTCAAAACTAGATTTATGTTTTTTATATTGAGAATACATTCTATTAATAATTTGATACATCATAGAGATAATATTTCCCACAACATTCTTTTCAAAATTGGAAGACCAGATCCTCTTTTGGTATTGTAATTGTTGTTGAGGCTGTAGTGGGAAACCTGGGGAAATAGTTTATCCAAACATTCTCTGCTCTCTCCAATAAAGGTTTGGATGATTTCTATATCACTAGTTGTAAGTGTCTAATAAAGGGTCATCATTAAACTATATCCAAGTATTATAATCAGTAAAATTTACATTTTCAAGGGGATGGGCAGGCATATCCAAAATTAGATAGTGTTAACTTGAAGGAATAAACACACTAAAATGGTAGAATTTCTCCCTATGTGAATTTTGATAATCATCACTAAAAATTCAAGCGACGTGAAAATTTATTCATTGGATAGAATTTATTGCATTTAAATTAATGGTTTTTCTCTATGACAAATGGGACCCAGTAACAGAACAGACACCCCACCTTTACATGGTTGTCGGGTCCTGACCCACCAGGTACCACCAGTTGCCCCGCAGACATGTGGGGCCCACCACAGGGTCCACCCATGTGCCTGAACAGGTCATCTGACTAATGATTTTCCCATATTCCAACACATGTCCTTTCCAGTATGTTTTTTCCTCAATCACACACACATTGGGAAACTTCCCAGAAGTTCACCCATCCTGATCACTACTCCAAGCCAAACATTCTTAACTATGGAGTTCTGATCAGGTAGGCTCCCAAAAAGGAAGGTGCACCTTGTTGACATGAGTCATATCATTTAGTCATTTAACCCTTTATCATTCAGGGGTGTTACAATCACCCCCCATTTAGAGTACAACTTCCTCGTTGTGGGCCCTATATCTCAACCCAGGCAGTGCACCACACTTAATGCAAAGTACCACCTCGGATACCAAATGTGACTCAACCCTTGAAGGTGAGAGTAACAGTTGGATATCTTAGTTGTAGCGTCGAGGCCTTACGATGTCATTCAAGACATGAATTGAACCGTTCATGTCAGGATTTACTGTATTAGGAAAATAACGTGGTTCATCCAGGGGATAAGACCAGATTTCTCTTTTCGGCAGAGGAGATATCTCAGAAGCTCTTTGGTGGAATGTAGACGAAGAAGGGTGGAGATGAGTTCTTACAATTGGAAAGTCTAACCCATTGTTCATTGATTCAATGGCTTACGGTTCTCTCCGTCTCAATAATCTCAGGTTTATCTTCTCTCAGAAGGACATGAACCTAGGACAGCGGTGATGGATTGAATTCCTCCAGGACTATAACTTCGAGATATTTTATACTCCTGGAGAGGGGGATGTTGTAGAAGATGCTCTTAGTAGGAGATCGGTCATTCAGCTATTAGGAGTGGCGAGATAGCAGCCGAATGCGTTTCAGATATCCTCTGTGGATTGTGATAGAGTCAGCACGTGTAGAACCAGAGATGGTTCAGGTTATGACGAAAAAAGGTGCAGATCATCCAAGAGTGGATAAAGACTGCATAGAGCAGACAGAAATCCTATGCTTATAAGAGTCGAGACCACTGGAGTTCGAGGTTGACGACCAAGTATTTATACGGGTCTCACCTCCACGAAGTCTACGGAGATGTGGCCGAGGTGGCAAGTTATCTCTGAGGATCATCTGGCATTTCCACCTCAGTTGCACCGGGTGCACAACGTCATCAACGTAACTCAGCTGAGGAGATGTGTGCACGAACTATCCATCATCATCGACCATGGATAGATGGACATCAATGACGGGGCAACTTTCACCGACTCCTATGATACCAATTTTTCATGACCCGTCCCCCAGGGTCCGTGTCGTAACTACCCCAAGCCCGCCTTCCATAGGCCAGGGGCTGGTGACTAGTACCAAAGACGTAAATCCCTATAACTTGGAAGGAATTTCCTTTATAAAACGTAAACACTCACACACAACCATAGTAAAAGTGGAAGAAAACACTAAGTAAAGCAGTATAACAAGTGTGCAGAAAGTAAAAAGGGGCCAAAATACAAGCCCAACTAAAAGGTACAACTACAACTGAAAGAATGTACAACTGGAAGACAAACAGCTGGAAGATGGAAGCATCTCCTGGATCGTCTTTCGGGTTCCTACCTGAAGGGTAGGTACAAATGTCCCCCTCAACATTCCATTCCAATCGGTCTGCTCCCTATTTTGTCACGCCGAGTATCCACCTCCAGGTACCGTCCAGTCCTCATACACTCTGCCTCGGTCAGTCTTGTTCATTGTCTGCATCGAACACAACAAGGTGCGGGCATAGCCCGTGCAGGGGTGAGTATAACGATACTCAGTAGGGACCCCAAGACCCTCAAGGTCTCACTAAATCCAATAAGGATAAACCACAAAGAAATATGTCAAGAGATAACATTTACTTAGGTATATGCCCAAACATATACCTAAGTTATCCAGTAACCCAACTCAATCATGAGGAAAACAAAAAGGTCATGAAATCAACGGATAACCATTACTTAGGTATATTCCCATACATATACCAAAGTTATGAAGTGACCCATCTCAATCATGAGGTAAATACAAATGTCATTGACTCAGCTCAAACTAGGATTTTCATTATCGAAACAACAACTACTGGAGAACTCCTCCACTGTCAAGAATAGTAGCCCTGTCACGACTCTGAGGCGCTACTCACTAACCTTAGACTGCTGAAGTAATCCACCTATCGAGTACCGTGGGTCTGCTGCCAAATACCGGGTGCTCCATCCATTGTGGGTCTGCCGCCAAATATCAGACGCTCCCCCTAATAGACTACAAAGGTACTCCTCCTATCGAGTACTGTGGGTCTCCTTCCAACTACCAGGTGCTCCGTCCACCATGGGTCTGTAGCCAAATACCGGGCGCTTCGTCCACTGGGCTAATAGAATCATGAAAACTCGAATTGGTGAAGCATTCATCATGTCTACAACTACTAGGTCTCCGCACTCCATACGCTCATCTCCGAGAGGGTCCTCTCTAAGAGCCAATGGTCGATACTCCGAGTATCACAAAGTCCCATGAAGATGTCTCTCAAAGGACCGCCTCGTCAAAGGGGTCTCAACGCAACAAACGGAGGGCCCGGTTGGTTTTGTGTACAAACCAAACCAAGCATATCTCAACTGTTCCCCGAACCCTCATGGAGTATACTCAAAGGGTCTGTTACTCAATGATATTACCAATGCCGCCGACGGTTCGTCAAACAGACGTCCTATCTGAGAGTCATTGGCTTTTCCGTTCGAGGGTCCGTTTGGATTTTAGGTACAATAAAACTCGGTCGTACTCCAAATGGGTTAAAATCATGGGTGAATCATACCATAAGAACCGTCTTTTCAATAGGTATCAAACAAAGTCGACAGTATTCCAATCGGACATCCGGAGCTCATGTTATAAGTGTTTCCGCTCCGAGGGCCCGGTTGGTTTCGGGTTCGATCCAACCCAACCATACCCAAACTTCACCAATAACTTGAGTGTAATATACCAAAACGAGCATCTCGATCCAAGGATTAATACGCAACTGACGGTGCATCGATCGGAGGTCTGAAGCTCAAGATATGTTCGTTTAACCGAAACGGTCCGTAAATAGGGGGTCTCGGCCCGGTCTGACCAAGCCCAATACCCCCTGGGTCGGCCCGAATCGGTTCGACCCTACCCAGGTCCGGGTTCGGTCTCGGCCGGGAACGGCCGGCCCAGCCCGTGCGGCCTGCGGCCCAGCTTGGAAGTCGGCCGCGGCTCGACGCTGGCCGAGCGGGACGCAAAAGGGCGCAACCCCCCTTTTGTAGAAATGGTGGACCCAGTGGGGTCCGCCATAGCAGCATGGTGGGGAGTTACGCCCCCCACCCCCTGGTTTCTTCGAAATGGACGACCGTGATGGCCTGCATTTGTGTAACCGCATGACCCCCTCGTGTCCCACCTCTAGGTGGCACCGGCGGCCGGCACAACTGGTCCCAGACCCCCAATTTTCGGACCGTTTCGGTTAAACGGACATATCATGAGCTTCAGACCTCAAATCGACACACCGTTAGTTTCATGGGAATCATTGGATCAAGAAGGTCGTGTTGGTATATTACAATCAAGGTATCAGTGATGTTTGGGTACGGTCGGGTTGGATCGAACCCGAAACCAACCGGGCCGTTGGAGCGGAAACGCTTATAACATGAGCTCCGGATGTTCGATTGCAGTATCGTCGAATTTGTTGGATTCCTCTAGAAAATACGATTCTTATGGTATGATTCACCCGATACTTGGACCCAGTTGGTGTATGGCCGGGATGGACTATACCTGAAATCCCACCAGGGCCCTGGAACGGAAAAACCAATGACTCTCAGACCGGTCGTCCGCTTCACGAACCATCAGCGACGTTGGTAATATCGTTGAGTAATGGTCCCTTTGAGTATACCCCATGAGAGTTCGGGGTACAGTTGAGACACGGTCAATTTGGTTCGTATACAAAACAAACCGGGCCCCCGGGACAAAAAGGCTTATAACTCACAGACTGGGCGTCCGATTGACGCACCGTCTTTTGCGTTGAGATCCCTTTGACGAGGCAGTCCTTTGAGATACATCTTCATGGGACTTTGTGATACTCGAAGTATCGAGCAGTGGCACTTGGAGCAGACCCTCTTGGAGACAAGTGTACAGAGTGTCGAGAACTAGTAGTTGTAGACCTGATGACTACTTGACCGATTCGAGTCAGAGTGATTCGATTAGCCCAGTGGACGGAGTGCCCGGTATTTGGCGGCAGACCCATGGCGGACAGATCAGTTGGTAGTTGGAAGAAGACTCGCGGTACTCTACAAGAGGAGTACCTTTGTAGGCTAATAGGGGGAGGGCCCGGTATTTGGCGGCAGACCCACATCGGACGGAGCGCCCGATATTTGACAGCAGACCCGCGGTACTCGACAGGTGGAGTACTTCCACAGTCTAAGGTTAGTGAGTAGCGCCTCAGAGTCATGATAGGGCTACTGTTCTTGACAGAGGAGGAGTTCTCCAACATTTGTGGTTTCGATAATGAAAATCTTGGTTGGATCTGATTCAATGACCATTGTATTTACCTCATGATTTAGATGGTTCACTTGATAACTTAGGTATATGTATGGGCATATACCTAAGTAACGGATATCCGTTGATTTCATGACCTTTGTTTTTTTCTCATGATTGAGATGGGTTACTGGATAACTTAGGTATATGTATGGGCATATACCTATGTAAAGGTTATCTTTTGGGATCTTTATTTGGGGTTTCTCCTTGTTGGATTTAGTGAGACATTGAGGTTCTCGGCGTCCCTACTGAGTATTATTATACTCACCCCTACACGTGCTATGCCCGCACCTCATTGTGTTGGATGCAGATGACGAACAGCACTGACCGAGGTAGAGTGTACGAGGACTGGACGGTACTCGGAGGTGGATACTCAGTGTGACGTCACACAGAGCGGACCGATTGGCGCGGAGTGCTTAGGAGAAAATTTGTACCTACCCTTCAGGTAGAAACCCAGAGGACGATCCAGGAGCTGCTTCAATCTTCCACCTATTTGTCTTCCAGTTGTACTTTCTTTCAGTTGTAGGTGTACCTTTTAGTTGGGCTTGTATTATGGCCCCTTTGTACTTTCATTACACTTGTTATACCTCTTTACGTAGTGTTTGCTTCCACTTTTACTCTGGTTGTGTGTGAGTGTTTACATTTTATAAAGGCAATGCCTTCCCAGTTATTGGGATTTACGCCTTTGGTGCTAGTCGCCAGCCCCTTGCCTATGGAAGGCAGGCTTGGGGTAGTTACGACATGGGCCCTGGGGGATGGGTCATGACATTCTCATCAAAAATTCATATTGTTAATTTACTTCAAGGGTATTGAAAATATACTTTACCTCTTGAATAGTTTCATATGAGAATTCATCTCTAGAAGACTGATCTATAAGATTTTTGTGGTACATAGTGAGGCCATCGTAAAATATTCCCATAAGTAAATGTGAAGAAAATTAGTAGTACATACACTACCTAATTAAACCTCTGAATCTATATTAGGCCTCATAGAACATATCACTTTCATCATAAAAACTAGTGATTTGATATTTAACCTCAGTGGTCATTATCGTGGGGTAAAACATCATAAAAAATCATAGAAAACCTGGTCACATGGATCAAAATTTTCTTTATCTAATTATTGAAATCTGGTTCCAAGAACTTCCCTTAGGACATAATGCCTGAATGGCCCGAAGGCCTTCATTTTTATTGATTTCGATAACCCCCTTTCAAGGGATGAGGGGGAACCCTTACAAGGCCGGTAGGCTCAGAGATTACATGGACCGTAGGCTTAGGATATTACATGACCCAAAGGTCTTAGGGAATTTTACCAGCCTATCTACAAGGAACTGCCCCTCCCCAGTATCTGCATCCTGATAGTAGCTCTCCACCTTTTCATGACTGTCTGACTAGGCTTCCTGTGCAAGAATAGGTTAGTACCGATGGCATAACCATACCCTCTCATTCTGAAAATCCATTTGGCTTTCCTCTGGTGAGTGAACCTGCTCTGAATCCTTTTCTGGGGTTTCTCCTTTTTTGATGTGTGTCTGGGGCCAGCATTCATTCCATGAACTACCCTTAGGACATAATGTAAAAACTACAATCCTTATCTCTTATTAACTCATTCCGTAATGTTGTAATTATTTCCCCATTCTATTGATTTCCCAAATAAAGTCAAGAGAGTCTTCATTAGGTAATCCATTATATGAGGAAAATATAAAAATGTGGTATTTCTTAATCTAAAATTTCCTTGGATTAGCATTCGTCCCAATGAAATAGGGGTTAATAGAAATAGTTGGTATATAAAAATACCTTATCATATGCCTCTCAAATACTTGTTCACTATCCCTAGGTAGGATAAAATATACATGGTGATAAAATACCTCACTATTATGTTCCATTTTTGGTTTTGATTATTTTGAGAACTCATATGTTTTTGAATTTTATATGAAAATATATTTAAATTTACGATGGTAGATATTGTGAACATGAACAAATTAGATTTAAAATAGGATAACAAAGTGAATAGATATTAAAACACCTCATATTCCAGTTTTTTTGATTTTTTTAATAACAGATTTGTTTGTCTGTTATTTGAATTTTTGAGTTTTTAGTGGTCACATGAAGCCTATCCCAGAATAGGTTCTAGAATTCGATCAGTTTTCATTATTCTTAAAAAATTATTTATTTATTTCCTATTTAAAACTAGTATAATAATTCATTGGTTAAAATTCATAGAGATGTCTTGTGTGAAATCCAAGAAAAATACAAAATCCCAAATAACTAAAAAAATTGATACAAAGTGGAGTGGAATAGTGATATTGTTTGTGAAGTATGATAAAGCATTGGTGAATTTATGTAATGACCCAGGTATTTATAAAATAATAAATTTTATTTCAATTAACACTTATGAATAAAATATTAATTTTACATTAAAGGGTACGCTATGTTCTATGGTGTACCCGACCCACAACAATGGGTTTCTCCAAAATATCTTGTTGCACACAAGGTTGAGTCATACCAAAAAATAAAATAAAATAATTATTCTTTTAAATAGTAGTAAAAGCCTAGTTGTTGCATTGTTGGGAATGAAAATAAATAACCATATTATGACTTAATATGTTTATTAAAAGTTTTTTCATTTATCCAATAAAATTTAGAGGCTTAAAATGAGAATGAATCCAATTTTAAGTATAAATACTCTAATATTTTCAAAAAATTAGTTTTACCACCTTTTGATGGTGAACCCATTTTAAATATAGTTTCGGTCACTTTTATATGTTACATTTGACAAATTATACTTCTTATTTAGAACTGGGACATCAAAATTTACTTTTGGTAAATTTTTGGTATTTTTCTAATAATGTTTGTTTTTAATTAATAGTGAAAAATATAGCATTTTAAGTCAAAACTCTTGTTTCATCTAATTTACTTATATGATTAGACTGTCCTTTTAATTAGTTTTAAATTATAATTAGATTATATTTTTACCATTTAATTCAATTTTTGTCATTCTATGTAATTTCACTTTTTAATTAGACACAAACACATGCCAGTATTTTGATAGTTATTATTTCATTACAAACACGCTTGTTGGTTTTGACAATGGGAATTAATTTATGCAACTTATGTGTTTTGAATTTTAAAAAATGGATTCCAATTTTGGAATCAGGGGGTCCAAATTTTATTAATAGGTATCTTTTTTTATACATTATGAATATTAACTTCAGTAGATATTTCATTTACCATGGTTAAAGGGTAAATCAGGTCAATAATGGTAAAAAATAATATTATAATAATATTAAATTACACTAACAAATGTCATAACCATATTGGATGAACTATTTCCAACCATGGGAATCCTTGTGTTGATCTTAGGACCCCATGGAGCAACTTATTTGTGAAAATGACATTTAATTACGTTTAATTTAATGTTAAGGAAAATATAACCTAAAAATATATATTAAATTAAATCATTTTTATATGGGGTTATATAATTTATATTTTTGACTATAAATATTCATTAGAAACCAAAAAATATTTCCTACATTATGGTATTTTATTTATAATTTTTATATATTAAATAAATTAATTTAATTATGACACAATGATGATGAAGTTATTGCTTCATTAATATTGGATTCAAATAAATGATATTATAAATGTTAAAAATAAATGTAATTTGGATATTTGGATGTATTCCAAAAATTTTCAGGATGATATTTACATGTTATCATTTTATTAATGAAGTTTTGTAGAATCAATATAGTTGTTATAGATTTTTAATAATTTCATGATATGAATAGTTTCAAAATTAACATAATTCATATTATAAAATATAAAATATTTTATTAAATATTATAAAATTACCAAAAATCTTATATTTAGAAAAATAGTTATAATAAGTCTCAAATTTTATTAATGAATCCTTATTTGGATATTTGTCATGATTTGGTAACTATTTTGATTATCAAGGTGTTAAATGCTAGATAAAACAGCAAGAGTAAAAAGGGGTTAAATAAAAAAGATAAGGTTTAAAAATATCCAAAACCAGTCCAATTATCATTGGGTGATTTTATTTAAACATAAATTCGTATTATATTAGAATTTAAATAGTTGTATATCCTTTAATATAAGTACCTGACCTTATTACATACATAATCTTGAATTTAGTCAAGAAAACACATTCTTTTTCATTGAGGATCTTTTCAAATTTATAGTTGTAGAGATTTGGGACATAATGCATTCATAACATTACACATTGTTTCAGAGTGGATACCATAAAATAGTTTCCATTTTTTCAATATAAAAAACACCAAAATTGGAAACATGATTTCTTTAAAAATTCTTCAAACATTTAACTTGGATTCAATCTTTGTCTTACACATCCTTATAACCTATGAAAATAATTTAAAAAATTTTGATGAGCACAAAACCTCAGTAAGGGATATAAAAAGAAGGGAATAATGAATTAGTCCATGAATACTTGTTACATATGAAATTAGGTTGAAAAGACATACTTGTCACCCATATATACTTACTTTGAAAAACATGTTATTTCCAAAACATCCACACATAACATAGGAACATAAATATAACCGTAAAGGTATTTTGGGGAATTACTTACATAATCTTGTAACCCTCACGGCTACCTTACAATTTGCGTAACCATCAGAATTACACTTGGAATAACCATACGACCGACCTCAAAAATACACATACCCAATGCATTGGAGGGAAATATAGGTCTCACCCACCATCATAAACAATGCACAAGAACCAGAACATAATCATACAACATGAATAATTGCATAAAACATTGCCTTTGAAAATTTTAAAACAGAATTTTAAAAGAGGATTTTAAAATAAAAGTCCCTTATAAATATCAAATAATTGAACTGAGACTTTATAGAGTGGATGGAATATTTATAAACACTATAAATACACATAATTAAACATAATATATACAAAAAACATCACACAAACAATTTTAATACCACATAAATAATGAAGTAGAATGTTAACCCAAAGAATGGAAATCGGGTTAAGAATTCCCTTACCTTGGGTATGTATTACCTCCAACTCGTTTAAACCTCTTGTATAATAGTTAAAATATTGTTATTAGTATTTTAAAAAAAAATCATGATTATAACATCTTTTATGATCATTTCATAACCTCATTTTACACTTTATTTGTTAGTATTTTGTTCCTTGCATTGTTTTGGGTGAGTTCTTTACATGATTTTTAAAATTGGTTCATAATGGGTTTTCCTTGTCGATTGGAATTGAAACTAAATAATTTTAATGGTGTAGTATTTAAATATTTATAGAAACATAAAACATACCATTTATCATTTTTAATTCTTATATGAAGATGATTCATAAGTTAAAACATTAATGATGTACGTTTAGATCATTTTAGTGGTTCTTTGATAACAATGGCCTCATTTTGTTTTATTAATGAAAACCATGTTTTCAAAAGAATTCCAGAACCATATATGAGAAATAAGAAAAATATTATAACCTGGTGCAACCATAAAAATGGTTTCATGACCAGACATGAAGGAATTAAAGAAAATTTAAATCACATCATCCACGATGTCAGTAATTCGACACATCACAGACAATGTTTTTAATTCCATGAACAAGTGGGGGAAGAGAAGAAGACTGATGATGAATTTAACATGAACATGAGAAAATTCAGAATATAAAAGATTCAGGATCTTTCATGCCTCTTGGATAATAGGAGGTGAGTAAAGAAGGAGAAAATAAAAGAATCTGGAAATAAAATAAAACATGAGAAATCTATTACAAAAATTGGGCAGCCTAACGGTGTCTCTTAAAATTTCATAAAAAAAAATTTGATAAGAGAAAGGGGATATATCATCACTCTTACTCAATATGGCATGTAAGGGGGAATTTTTAATGAAATATCCCCACATCAGCCAAAGGGTGAGGAATAGAATAACATGAAATGAAAGAAAAGAAAGAAAATAATAGAGGATGTTTAGCTCTTGATCTCTTTTGCTTGAGATCCTTCTTAAGGGCTTTGGATTTGGTCTTTTGGTGAGATTAGAAGATCTAGTACATGAGGAAGATCCTTGGGAGGATTATTGTGTAGAACATAAGTATGTCTCAAGGATTAAGAGGCGTGGGAAGAATAGGGGAGTGACGGTGGTATTTACAGTGGAGGAGAGGGCGTATTTTTCATTATTTTAATCATTAATATAATATTTTCCCCCAAGATTATGAATATTATTAGTTAATGTGACCTCATATAGTAATAATGGCATGTGAGTTCTGAACAAGTGGCCTTACATCACTTATGATGTCATAAATAGTGTATTTTACTAATAATTTGATTATTCTGTATTTTATCATATTTCACTATTCATCAAAAATTCACGAATTTTAGGAAAATCCCAAATATTCACTCTAACCATTTTTTGATGTGTAGAATTAAAAAATGAAGTCCATTTTTTGAAAATAATTTTCTAAATATTATTAATTTAATTTTTAAATAAAAGCATACTTAATTCAAAAATTAACAATTCTAATTCTATAACTAATTCTATATCACAATGAAAAATTAACAAAGGTGTTATTTTTTTAAATCCTTAAGAAAATAAAATAATAATAAAATTTACTATTCATTAGGATCATATTACTATTCATGTGGGTATGTTACTATTCAAAAAACAAGTTGGTTTCATTAGACTCCAAATAACTTACTGAACACACTTGTAGATGATAGTTTCTTTAAATTCAAAACATAGAAGTGGAAAAATTTTGTTTAAAGTTTAGTTATAAATATCTTCTTAAAACAAATTTCCATGCATTTACATTTATTTTAAGAAAAACATGGGGTGTTACAGTATACCCACCTTCTAAAAATTGTGTCCTTGAAATTTTCTTTAATTATCAAACAGGTGAGGGTGTTTTTCCCTAATAGCATTTTCAGACTTCCATGTTGCTTCTTCAACCATGTGGTTTCTCCACAAAACCTTTATATAACATCCTTCCTTTTTATTACATAACTTTTCATTACATTTTACAAATAGAGGATCTTTAAAGTCTAGTGTCCTGGAAATCGGGAACAAAAAACCATGAAAACACTAAACATTCATCTAAACCACTATTAAGGCTTCATTATAAGTTCATACTATGTAAAATTACTGCATATCATCACCTAGAGACATACATAAAATGAAAGGTTGTGCAGAAGGCCCGGTAAGGGCAAACAAGGGAACCAGTTTACTTGTGAAATCAATAAGAACTTGATAAAAATATAAATACATGAGCAATGTAAGTATAAGCATATCATAATGAAAAGAACATGGAACATAACTTGAATATGTGGATACAAAATTTCATTTATACATTCATGAACATATCACCAAGGTTCATCCCTAAGGTGTCATAAAAATTACCAAGGTTATTCACCAAGGTATCGTGAAACTTGTCATCTCTAGAGATTAATTCTTTACCCAATGAATTGGAGAGCTATAAGGGTGCACCCTTAATATGTATTTCTTTTCTTGTTATCCACATAGATCATAATGAAACATTTCATAAATAACCAATATAGAATAAAATAAATGGGTTTAATTTCAAAATCATGGCGTTTTAAAAGTTCTTAAAAATAAGATCGTTATGTCATTTATAACCCATGGGAAGCGAGTGAGGGTTACATGTATGTCAATTCAGGAATAAAATATATATATTTTTGTAAATATGAACATACATAGAAACAAAATAGGTATAGTTATTAACATATATAAAACAAGATAATTTCTTGAGAGAAATAGAGAGGAATTTTGAGACGGAATTTCTACACCATAACGACTATATAACTTGGTTTTAGAAAATAATAAAAAGAGTGGGGAAAATGGTTAACCAGTCATAAATAACTGATTATAAAGTATTGTTACAGAATAAAAATAAATAAGATCATTGTATGTATATTTAATGGAAATACCATATGAAAATGAAACTCGAAGGAAAAGAGAAGATGTGATTCCTTTTATGAAACATTCAGCAGCCTAACGGTGTCACTTAAAAATTCCGAAAATCAATTGATGATGGAATAAAGGGTCTCTAATAATTTGAACATGAAATTTTCCATAGTAAAGATATAGAATAACAAGCCCCCACATAATAAAATTGAAGTATAAGACAAAACTTAAAGGAAGTCATGACTTAACAGAGGAGGGTGAATGTTTCCCTTACCTTGAAGAGTAACTTTGAAAGCTTGATTGTCATGACCTTGGAAGGCTTGAGGGAACCTTGGGAGGACTCCTTGGGAGGTAAAGAGACCAGAACTTCATTGGGGAGGATTTGGGAATGAAATTAATAAGGGAAGGGATTGGTATTTATAGGAGAAGTGAGGGAGTAAATTATTGATTTCCAAGGGACACCTCATCGGTGGTATTGAAAAAACCATGGGCTTGTCCATGGTATTTGCCCATGGAATTGGCCACTTGGTACACCTCATAACATATATTACTATTAATAATTTGACCATAATAGTTATATAATTATTACATCATTAATGATGTCATTAAACACTCGAAACTCAAAACTGTATTTTTACTATTCACCGAAAATTCAACTGTTTCATAAAAATCCCAAAAATTTACCGTAACCTAATATTGATGATTTTAATTCCAAAATGAACTCCATTTTATGAAAATAAATTTCCAAATATTTTTTGTTTCATTTTTTTAATAAAAAAAACTATTCACTCGAAAAAAACTAATACTTAACTATTAATTTCTAAAATGGTGATTTACTTATTTTATTGAATCACATTGCCTAGTCAAGTTGCCTAAATTATATTAAAACCTTCTTAAGTGAGTTTACAATTCCATTTGGTCAAATTACTATTCATAAGCGTAAAATTACTATTCATAATTTATTATTCACCAAAAATTAAGTGGATCTTTTTAAAACATAAATTTCTTACTGAACACAACCGTAGAAGACAATTTTTTGAAAAAAAGTTACACATTATTAATTATTTCATGTTTTCATAAATATTTTAAAATATCCCTTTTTCTTTAATTCATCAAAAATATACATCCTATATTTATCTGTACATTTTTAATTCACAAAAATTACCATAAAATGCAATAACAATTTTATTTTTATCAAAATATTACACAAAGAATCTATGGTCTTGTTACATAGCCCCTTATAACTCCAGCATAGGACCTAAGTGTAAGGTGTGCTAAGGTGATTGTATCTTGGGGCGGCTCGGCCAACATTGCCCAAGTGGTGACTTCTATCAGCTTGAACTTCTCCCGTAGGTGATTCCTTTAAAGATTCACATGATGATGTTCAGCTTGGTCTTGGTCTAGAGCAAAGCCCAGTGGTGCAACCTCCTTCCCAAGTTTCGTCAGATGGGCTTCGAATGACCTGAGTCTACTGGATGAGGCCATCAAATCTTTTTTCTGTATTAATTAACCAAGGTCACTTGTATATATAAAAAATAATTGTAATGTTAAGAGTTTAGTTTCCAATGGTCATATTGACCAACGGTCAGATAAAAATCGAAACCCAATAGTCTCATTTAATTATACTCACTTCGTTAAGTAAAGAATATATTTTTATTGAGCATAAAATAAATAAAACAGAAATTTTGAAAATAGATATTAATAAAAAGTTTGGGTATTTACATTTTTTACCGCTTAAGAAATTTCATCCTTGAATTTTTAACTTGTACCCTTTGAAGAGAAAATTTGTGGGTACTTCTTCCTCATAGACTCCTATGGTTCCCACGTGGCTTCTTAGTATTTGTGGTTCCTCCACAACACCTTAACAAGGTGAGCAGTCTTGTTGCGTAGAACCTTCTATCTACGATCAATGATCTCCACTAGCTGCTCCTCATAAGAGAGGTCATGTTACAGTTGTACCACCTCTATATTTAGTACATGTGATGTGGCAGGTATGTACTTCCTCAAGAGGGATACATGTAAGACATCATGAAATTGTGCTATATTAGGAGGAAGTGCAAGATTATAAGCCACTACTCCTACACGATCAAGGATTTCATAAGGGCCAATGTACCAAGGGTTGAGCTTCACTTTCTTCCAAAACCTCATGACTCTCTTCCAAGGTGAAATCCGAAGAAAGTCTTTGTCACCAACATCAAACTTCAAGTCCCTCGACGGTTGTCGGCATAGCTATTTTTCCGACTCTGATTAGCCTTAATGTGTTGCTGGATGGCGTGGACTTTTTATGTTGTCTCTTGCACAAGATCATGCCCAAGAAGCTTTCTCTCACCAACTTCATCTCAACAAGTAGGATTTCTATATCTATGCTGATATAGAGCTTCATAGGGTGCCATTTTAATGCTCGAGTGGAAGCTATTGTTGTAAGAGAACTCAACTAAAGGGAGATGTTGATCCCATCCACCTTTAAATTCCATTGATCATGTTCTCAGCATTTCCTCGAGTGTTTGAATAGTCCTTTAAGATTGGCCATCAGTTAGGTGGTGATAGGTCATAGTGAAATTAAATTCTATGCTTGGATCATGTTTAAGAATTCTCCATAATTTTGATGTGAACCTTGGATCACGATCAGATATGATAGAAAGTGGAACTCCATGCAGCCTTACCACTTCTTTTGCGTAAATCCTGGAAAGTTGATCTAGAGAGAAATCTTCCCGAATGGAGATAAAATGGGCAGTCTTGGTGAAACAGTCCCCAATAACCCATATCACATTATTTCCTTTGGAACTTCTCAGTAGACCAGTGTTGAAGTCCATAGTGATATTGTCCCACTTCCATGCTAGTATGGGTAGTGGTTGCAATACCCCTTTTGGAAGTTTTTTCTCTACCATCACTTGATGACATACCAGGCACCTCGAAGTATAGCCAGCAATCTACCTTTTCATATTATCCCACCAATAATTATCATGAAGGTCCCTATACATTTTTGTGCTTCCAGGATGTATAGAGAATGTAGAACTATGTGATTCATCCATCAGCTCGTTCTTTATTTCTAGAATAGACGGAACACATAGTCTAGTATGAAATTTCAGTTCACCTTCTTGATCAATATTGAATGCATGAAACTTCTCATCCTTCACAACCTCAAACTTCTTCTGTAACAATGGATCTTCTCTCTGAGCTTTCTTGATCTTCTCTAGTAATGACGGATGAAAAATCATTTGGGTTAGGGTTGATGATGTCCCTTCATTTATAATTCCCTTGTCTAAGTTTACTTGGTCATTGATCAATGGATCTCTTATAATCCTCATCATGGAAAGAACAACTCGGTCTTTCTTGCTTAATGCATCAATAACTTTTTTTGATCTTCCGGGATAGTAATGAATTGAACAATCATAGTCTTTAATATTTTCCAACAATATCCTTTGTCTCATGTTCAATTCCTTTTGTTTGAAAATATACTTCAAACTTTGATGGTCTCTGTATATTTCACATTTCTCCCCATAAAGATAGTGCCTCCATATTTTCAGAGAAAAAATAACTGCAGCCATCTCCAGATCATGCGTAGGATAATTCTTCTCATGATTCTTCAACTATCGAGATGAATAATAAATTACATTTTCATTTTGCATGAGGATGCTTCCAATCCATTAGAGAGATTCATCGCTAAAAATAAAAAATCCTTCTCCACATGAGGGAAAAGTTAACAGAGGTTTAGTAACCAATCTCTTCTTCGGCACTTGGAAACATTCCTCACACTCCTTTGTCTAGATGAACTTCAACCCCTTTCGAGTTAACTTCGTTAATGGATTAGAACATTGGGAAACAATTTTCACAACCCTCCTATGATATCCTTCTAATCCAAGGAAACTTCAAATCTAAATTATTATTATAGGATGAGGCCACTCCTCTATAACTTTTTTCTTTACTGGGTCAATTGTGATTCCTTCATTGGTAACAATGTGCCCCAATAAAGAAACTTGTTGTAACCAGAATTCACATTTACTAAACTTTCCAAAAAGCATCACCTTTAGCAGAGTTTGAAAAATAACCCTTAGATGGTCTTCATGCTCCTCGCAACTTTTGGAATATATCAGAATATCATCAATAAAAACTACCAAAAATTTATCAGGGTAGTCCTTAAAGACTCTATTTTTCAGATCCATAAAAATATCTGGTGCATTAGTCAGTCCGAAGGGCATAACAACAAACTCATAATGCCCATATTTTGATCGGAAGGCAGTTTTTTAGATTATTTTCTTTCTTCACCCTCAATTGATGATAACTAGATCGAAGACCAATCTTAGATAATAATTTATCCACACAAATTTGGTGAAATAAGTCATAAATTCTTGGAAGAGGGTATTTGTTCTTTATGGTGATCCCGTTCAGTTCTCTATAATCAATGCATAGCCGCATCGATCCATCCTTCTTCTTTACAAAGAGAATTGGTTCTCTCCAAGGAGACACACTCGGTTGGATAAACCCTTTCTCCAAAAGATCTTGGAGTTTTTTCTTTAATTCCTCTAGCTCCACATTTTCTATCCTATAGGGTTTCTTAGATATCACATGAGATCCAGGTATGAGTTCAAAGGATAACTCTACCTCTCTTTCTTGGAGAGGTCTGGGTAACTCCTCAGGAAATACGTAAACGTATTCCTAGATGATGGGGACATTTTCTATCCTTAAACTCTCATCTGATTCTTCTTCTTCGTTGATGAACTCCATAAAGAAGGATATAGAAGGTTATTCTAGACAAAGATCAGGTCGGGATATCTCTCCTTGGAAAATAACTTTAGGTTTTCCATTCAAGACTATTGAGATTTCCTTGCTTCTACATTTGATCTTAGCATTATACTTTGAGATCCAGTCCATCCCTAGTATAATGTTGAATTCCATCATGTTAATGACTAATATATTTGAGATAATATTGTGCCCACTAATGTAAATACTAGAGTTTCTATTCACTGACTATGCTTGGAAAATCCCACCAAGAGTCTTGACAGATAACTCTACTTCTAGAAAATCGGTAGATGATTCAAAATTCTTTGCAAACTTGGTGGAAATAAAGGATTGCATAGAACTAGAATCAAACAAAGTACTTACTAGATTTGAGAGAACAATAAGAGTACCTGCCACCACATAATTTGGCACTTCAACTTCAGCTGTAGTGATTGAAAAAGTATGACCTTGTTCCCTTGGACATTGTTGAGACTGATAGTGGTTCCCCTCCACTATCCTTGGATTTGGACAGTGATTGAAAACGTGCCTTAGTTGTCCACACATAAATCACTTGACATCAGGTAGGGCCTAGACAATCTTCCCCTTGTCATTTGTATTTTTAAGTCGAGGTTTCACCACACAATGAAAATTCCTCACAATATGGCCATCTCTTCCACACTTATAACATTTTCCACTCCCGAGCAAGCAGTTCTCTGAATGCTTATTACCACATTTATTACATGTGGGATATTGAACTTTCTTGCCTCATATTCCCTGATCAAAGGTCCTCCAAAAGCTGGTCTCTATTGATCTCTTCTTATCGTTTGATTTATGAGACCAATGTGTCTCACCAAACTCCTGCTCGACTTTCATCACACTTCGCATGCTCTCCTCATAGCTATCATAGTCACGGTTGGCTAGATTCTTCCATAGATGAGGTCTTAGTCCACAAAAGAATCTATCCACCTTCCCAATAGGATCCATGACGAATCCTTAGGTATAATGTGAAATCCAGGTGAAGTTCATCTCATAGCTTCCAATAGATTCGTTCTCCTTCTGCTTCTGCTCAAGAAACTCCTTCTTCATTCTTGTTGTCATGGAACAATGAAAATACTTACTGAAAAAGATCCCTATGAACTCTTCCCACTCTATAGCCTCAAAATCCACTCTTTGCCTTTGGTTTTTAATTAGTTCCCACCACCGATCAGCTTCTCCTTATAAGCGATAGATATCTAGGGCGAACATCTATTGATTTGAACAGCGGAGCACAAAAAATATCTTCTCGATGGAGCTGATCCACTGCTGAGCAATCAATGGGCCAGTCGATCCACTGATGATTGGTGGTCGTTGATGTATAAAGGACTCAACAAAATTTTGTTCCCTTCATGGTGATATCAGTATCTTTGCTTGATTCATGTTATTTCCCATAACTTGAGTTAGTTGGTTCATCATTCACATGAATGTTTCCATTTCGGCTTCCATCAGAGGGCAGTCAGTGCATGGTCCATTGTTGTCACCATTTGAACGATTCCTCCTATAGCACGCCATTTTCTAAAAAAATAAAAATGTAGTGAGGAACTTATTTCATTAACAAATATTTTAACTATAAGGGATTTTATGTCTTAAAACTTCATGGTTATACCATTACATTTCTCTGTAACTCCTTCATAATTATTCATAAAAAGTTTGTGATTAACCAAAAAAATCCTTCGAGAGTGTCGTAACCAAGAGTAAAGCAAGGCCCATTTTTGTGTACCTATTCTCATTAGATTATATCTCAAATCATTGTTTTCGGGTTTTAACCCTATGTACATTTTTCCCAGGGCCACCTCTACCTGTTCGTATCCAGACATGGATGTATTTTCTTAATAAACCAGTTACTCAATACTCACCAAAATACTAGGAAGTTTTCCTATATTTAAAATTTTCTATAGGGTTATTACTAATGTTTTTATATCCTAATTTCAATAAATAAATAACTATCCTTGGAAACTGACTATAAGATCCTGCATTTTTATTACATAACTTTTCATTACAACTTACAAATAGAGGATCTTTAAAGTCTAGTGTCTTGGAAATCAGGAACAAAAAAACATGAAGACACTAAACATTATTCTAAACCACTTGTAAGTCTTAATCATAAGTTCATCCTAAGTAAAATTACTTCAACTCATAACCTAGATACATAAATCCAAGGAGAGGGTGAGCAAAAGGCCCAATAAGGGTAAACAAGGGAATCAGTTTTCTTGTGAAATCAATAAGAACTAGATAAAAACATAAAGACATAACCAATGTATGTATAGGAATATCATAATGAAAATAAAATGGAAAATAACTTGAATATGTGGATACAACATTTCATTTGGACATTCATGAACATATCACCAAGGTTCATCCCCAAGGTGTCATAAAAATTTCACAGGTTATTCACCAAGGTATCACAAAACTTGTCATCTCTGGAGATTAATTATTTACCCAATGCATTAATGATATATCAAGGCGCACCCTTAATACGTCTTTATTTTCATGTGATACACATATATCATAATAAAACATTTCATAAATAACCCTTAAATTAGAAAATAAATGGGTTTCATTTCAAAATCGTGATGTTTTAAAAGTTCTTAAAAATAAGATCGTTATGTCATATATAACCCATGGGAAGGGAGTGAGGGTTACATTTATTTCAATTACAGAATCAAATATATCATTTTTTTATCTATGAACACCCATATAAACAAAATACTTATGGGTATTCACATATATAAAACAAGAGAATTTCTTGAGAGAAAGAGAGAGAAATTTTGAGATGAAATTTCTGCAGCATAACAGCTATATAACTTGGTTATAGAAAATAATAAAAAGAGAGGGGAAAAGGGTAACCCACTAATAAATAACTCATTATACAGTAGGGGTAATGAATAAAAAATAAATAAGATCATTGTACGTATATTTTATGGAAATAGCATATGAAAATGAAACTCGAGGGAAAAGAGAAGATGTGATTTCTTTTAAGGAAAATTCGGCATCCTAACAGCGTCACATAAAAATTTAGAGAATAAATTGATGATATTTGAAAGGGTATATCATCATTTGAACAAGAAATTTAAATTATTAAAGATATATAAGAAAAATCCCCCACATAATAAAATGGAACTATAAGATATGACATAAAAGAAGTCATGACTTAAAAGAGGAGGGTGAAAGTTTCCCTTACCTTGAAGAGTAACTTCAAAAGATTAAAGGTCGGGACATTGGGAGGATTGAGGGAACCTTGGGAAGAATCCTTGTGAGGTAAAGAGCCCCAAACATTATTGGAAAGGATTTTATAATTAAATGAATGACGGAATGACTTGGTATTTATATAAGAAGGGAGGGAATAAATTTTTAATTTCCAAGGGAAACCTCATCGGTGGTATTGGTAAAAACATGGTCTTTTCCATGGTATTTTCCCATGGTATTACCCACTTGGGACAGATCATATCATATCTTTATATTCATAAGTAGACCAGAATTATTACATAATTATTACATCATTAATGTTGTCATTAAACACCCGAAACTCAAAACTGTATTTTTACTATTCACTGAAAATTCAACGGTTTCAGAAAAATCCCAAAAATTCACCTTAACCTAATATCGATGCTTTGAATTGAAAAATTAACTCCATTTTATGAAAATAATTTTCTAAATATTTTTAATTAAATTTTTAAATAAAAACACTAGTCACCCAAAAAAACTAATACTTAACTAATAATTTCTGAAATAGTTATTTACTTATTTTATGGAATCACAATACCTAATCAGGATTCCTAAATTATATTATTACTTTATTAAGTGAGTTTAATATTCCATTTGGTCACATTACTATTTATAAGCATAAAATTAATATTCATAATTTACTATTCACAAAAAATAGGTTGATCTTATTAGACTCTAAATTTGTTACTAAACACAACTGTAGAAGACCATTTTTTGAAAAACATTACACATTATTAATTATTTATGGTTTACATAAATATTTTAAAATATCCTTTTTCCCTAAATTCATCAATAATATACATGATATATCTATCTGGACATTTTTAATTCAAAAACATTACCATAAAAAATAAATAACAATTTTATTTATATCAAAGGATTGCAAAAAGTAGTCAAGGTCTCGTTACATAGACCCTTATAACCCCAGAATAGGACCTAAATGTAAGGTGTGATAAGGTGATAAAATCTTGGGGTGGCTCGGCAAACATTTCTTGACCGGTGACCTCTATCTTCTTGAACTTCTCCCGTAGGTGATTCCGTTCAAGCTTCACATGATGAAGTTCGTCTTGGACTTGGCCCAGAGCAAAGCCCAGTGTTGCAACATCCTTCCCAAGTTCTGTCAGATGGGCTTCGAATGGCCCGAGTCTACTGGATGAGGCCATCAAATCTTCTTTCTATATTAACTAACCATGATCAGTTGTATTTATAAACCATAATTGTAATGTTAAGAGTTTAGTTCCCAACGGTCGTATTGACCAATGATCATATAACATTTGAAACCCAATAGTCTCATTTAATTATACTCACTTCTTTATTTAAGGAATATAGTTTTGTTGAGAATAAAATAAATAACACACAAATTAGGAAAGAAATATTAAAAAAATCCAGGTCGTTGCACCTTACCTGGTGGATTACCTTATTCCTCAATACATGTTCTTGTCGATCAAGAATCTAAACTGGTATCTCTTCATAAGAATGGTTCTATTCCAGATAAACTGCTTCTGGGATCATGACATGTGATGAATCTAGCACATACATTCTCAACATCAAAACATGAAAAACATTGTGTACCTGAGACAAACTTGGAGGCAATTCTAATCGGTATGCGACTGGTCCAACTTTATCTCAGATTTCAAAAGGAATGATGAACTACGGACTTAGCTTTCATTTTTTACCAAAACACATCACACTTTTCCAATGAGAGATTTTATGGAAAACATTGTCACGTACCTTGAAAGAAAATTCTTTCCTTATTTCATCTGCATAATTTTTCTACCTGCTCTGAGCTATCCTTTTGTGATGCTAGATCATCTTCACTTTCTCAGCCACTTCTTCTACAAATTCTGGCCCCATAAACTTTCTTTCACTGACTTCATTCAAAAATGATGGATTCCAACACCGCTTCCCATACAAAGCCTCAAAAGGTTCCATCTAAATACTGGAATGAAAACTGTTATTATAAGAAAACAAAACTAAAGAAAGATAATGATCCCAACTTCTTTGGTAGTCTATTGATCAAGCTCAAAGAATATCCTCCAAATTCTGAAGTGTTCATTCTAACTGCCCATCTGATTGAGGATGAAAAGTTGTACTGAAATTTATTTTTGTTCTCAACAACTTCTGAAGTCCCTTCAAAATGTTAGAAGTGAACCTGAGATCCAGATCAGATACAATGGAAATAGGAACTCCATGTAACCTGACAATATCCTTGAGGTACAATTGATAAAGATGATCCAAAGACATTGTATCTAAAATTGAATGAAAATTTGTAGATTTTGTCATCCAATCAACAATAAACCAAATCGAATAGTTACCTGGAGAAGTCTTTGGTAGTCCCCCCACAAATTCCATGGATACATTCTACCATTTCCACTCTAGCACTGGAAAAGTTGGAAGCATCCCCTTCGGCAACTACCACTCTGCTTTAACCTGCTGACATGTAAAACATTTCACGGTAAAATTAGAAGTGTCTCTTTTCATTCCATCCCACCAATAATACTCATGAAGTTCTCTGTACATCTTAGTACTTCCAGGATGAACTGAAAATGGAGAACTATGGGATTCACACAAAAATTATTTCTTCAACTGGGAATCAAAAGTCACACACAAACTTTTACCAAATCTCAAAACACAATATTTATCAAGATTAAATTCTGGAGACTTCCCCATTTTAACCAATTATACCTTTTTCTGTAGCTCATGGTCTTCCTTTTGTGCTTTCTAAATTCTGTTTGACAATGAAGATTTAATTAAAACCTAAAACAAAAAAGATGTATTCCTTGTACCAACAACTTCTAAGAAAAAATTCATCAAATCATAAATCAAGGGATCATGTTCCAAATGTATCATGGTTAATGATGCGTTATGTTTTCAACTCAAGGAATCCGCCACTTTTTTTTATTTCCCAGGATAGTAATTGATCAGGCGGTCATAACCCATCATCAGTTCTAGCCATCTACTATGCCTCATGTTTAATTCCTTTTGAGTGAATATATACATCATACTTTTATGGTCAGTATATATTTGACATTTGTATCTGTATAAATGATGCCTCCAAATTTTCAAAGAAAAATCCACAGCTACAAATTCCAAAACATGTGTGGGGTAATTTAGCTCATAAGGTTTAAAATGCCTCGAAGCATAAGCAATTACCTAATCATTCTGCATCAAAACACAACCAAGTCCCTTTAACAAAGCATAATTGTAGATGATGAAATAACCATTTCTGGATGGCAAGGCCAAAAATAAATAATTCATCAATCTCTTCTATAGTTCCTGAAAACAAACATCACATTATTCTGTCCAAACAAATTTAACCCATTTTCGTGTTAACGTAGATATCGGGCTAGATAACTATGAAAAGTAATTAAAAAACCATCTGTAATGACCTCTTAACCCAAACAAACTAGGAATATCTGTAACATTTGTGGGTCTTGTCCATTCATCAACTACTTTTTTTGGGAGGATCAACTGTTATTCCATCCTTATTTATAATTTTCCCAAGAAAAGATATATGTTGAAACCAAAAATCACACTTTCTGAATTTTCCAAAAAGTTTATTTTCTTTTAGGGTTTTTAAAACAAACCTTAGATGTTTTTCATGCCCATATTTATATTTAGAAAATACCAAAATTTCGTCAATAAATACAACCACAAACGTATCCAAGAACTCATGAAATACTCTATTCATAAGATTCATGAATATAGCAGGTTAATTAGTTAACCCAGAGAGTATAACAACAAATTCATAATTCCTATATCTATTACGAAAGGTTGTTTTTGGGATGTCTTCCTCCTTCACCTTCAGCAAACGGTATCTAGATCTCAAATCAATCTTGGAAAAGTACTGAGCTCCCGGGAGCTGATCAAACAAGTCATAGATATGAGGAAAAGGTTACTTTTTTTTAATAGTGATGTTATTCAAAGCTCTATAATCAATGAAAAGTCTCATGGAACAATCTTTCTTTTTAACAAACAAAACCGGACCTCTCCATGGTGAAGTGCTAGTATAAATGAAGCCTTTATCAAGAAAATCCTACAATTGATTTTTCAATTCAAGAAGTTCTATTTGAGTCATAAAATATGGGGGTTTTGAAATTGTCTTAGCAACAATAACTAAGTAAATTGTGAATTTGACTTCCTGATTAGGTATGACACCGGGTAACTCATTAAGAAAAACATCAAGGTATTCCTTTAACAGAGACACATCATCAATCTGAACTGTTCCCTTTCTTTCAACAATATGATCGACATAACTTTCATTTCCATTAGTCAACAGTTTCTCAGCTTCCTGATATGTTATCAATTTTATGGGTCCATTCTGGTATACAAACTGAAACTCTTTCTGAAAAACAACATCTTTAGTTCTACAATTAATCTTTGCATGATAAAAAAATCCAATACATTCCAAGAATCACATCAAACTCGACTAAGGGTAAAACAACTAGGTTTGTAGGTAATGTATTTCCATGGACCATAATAAGAAGATTCTTATAATTTATATTTGCTATAATATTTCCCCCTAGTGTTTCAACAATAAGTTCTGGTCTCATTTGTTGAGGTGATGTTTCCAATTTACCCAAAAATTTCTCAAATATGAAAGAATGTGTAGACCCCGTATCAAACAAAACATTAGAAAAATAAGTGAAAATAAACAAAGTACCTAATAAAACTTCAGTGGATGGTCTCACATCTGTTGTTATAGTTGCAAAGGATCTCACTACAACTTTCTGCTTATAGTTTGGATTCTTTGCATCATTCAGATCTCTCTTTGCGAAGACATTTGCATAGTGACCCATCTAACCACATTTAAAACACTTAAAGGTTTGATTATCAAGATTAGTCTTAGGATCATTTTCATTAAAATATCAGGCCATATGTCCAAACTTTATACATTTAAAGCACTTCCCAGTTTTTCTAAGACATTCCCCATGGTGAATCTTTCCACACTTTTCACAAACTATAAACCATATTTTCTTACCATCATATTTCTTATATTGATTCTTACCCATCACTTGCCATCTGGACCTCTTCATCTCCTTTTTTTCAAAATGAATGTGATCAGTAGAAAACTCTCTATCTACCCTCTTAGCACATTGGACAAGTTTCTCATAACTTTTGAATTCATGGGATTCCAACGCCCTTTGATACCTTAGCTTCATTCCTAAGTAAAAGTGGTTGATTTTTCTACCAAGATGCAGAATAAGATTTGGAGCATACCTCACTAGTCGAGTGAAGTTCTCTTCATACACAGCCACTGAATCCTCATCTTTTTACATCAATTCAACGAATTGGTTCTCCATCCTATGTCGCACCACCTTAAGAAAATATTTTTCAAGGAAAAGACTTTTAAATTCATCCCACTCTAAGGAATCAAAATCCTCTCTACCCTTGATATTACTTACCATTTACCACCACTAATCAGCTTCACCTTCAAAACGATAAATTGAAAGACTTACCTTTTGATTTTTTGAACATCCCATAACATCAAATATCTTTTCAGGGGCTTTAATCCATCCTTCAGCCACTACTGGGTCATAAGATCCATTGAAAGCATAAGTTTGTTGCCTCATAAAATGTTCCATTATTGTCATTTTCCATTGTATTACCTATGTTTGTTCCCTTTCATTGATTTCACCACCATTTATTGCTTGTATTAGCTAATCTATTATTGTTACAAACTTCTCGGTTCCAATCCCTACCATTCCGGGCTATAGTATCAGAAGGATGTTGTTTCCTCGTTGCCTCTCCTATTCAGCATCCCTATTCCTTATACGGACAACCATTCTGAACAAACATATCTTATATAAAGAAACATTGTAATATTTAGATTCTATAACATTTCAAATTAATCATAGAGTAAAAATCATTTATGGTATTCTTTTAACATCATCATAACCCCTAAAGTTATCTAAACCATCCTCTGATACCAACTATAAGGACACGGCCTTATTACATACATAATATTGAATTTAGTCGAGAAACACTTTATTTTACAATGAGGATATTTTCAAGTTTATATCTTTAGAGATTTGGGACATAATGAATTCATAACATTTCAAATTATTACAGAGTGGATACCATAATACTGTTTCCATTTTTTTCAAAATAAAAAGAATCAAAGCTGGAAACATGATTTCTTTGACAATTATTCAAACTTTTAACATGGATTACTTATTTTTCTTACACATCATTATAAAATATGAAAATCATTTAAAAACATGGGATTATCACAAAATCTGATTAAGGGATATAAAAAGAAGGGAAGAACAAATTATTCCATGAATACATGAAACATATGAAATCACTTTGAAAAGATATACTTGTCACCCATATATACTTACTTTGTAAAACATGATATTTCCAAAAGATTCCCAAAAAACATAAGAACATAAATATAACCATAAAGGTATCATGGGGAATTAC
The DNA here is from genome assembly GCA_963277665.1 of Viscum album. Lineage (NCBI taxonomy): Eukaryota > Viridiplantae > Streptophyta > Magnoliopsida > Santalales > Viscaceae > Viscum > Viscum album. The sequence continues at coordinate 1,706,410,579 of OY728138.1, read as the reverse complement.
TTACATAATCTTGTAACCCTCACGGCTACCTTATAATTTGTAACCCTCATGGCTACCTTACAAATTTTGTAACCATCGTAGTTACACTTGAAGTAACCATATGGCCGAACTCCAACTTACACATACCAAATGTAGTGGAGGGAAATATATGTCCCACCCTTAATCATAAAAAATTCCCACGAACCAGAAAATAATCATACAACATGAATAATTACATAAAAACATTTCCTTTGAAAATTTTAAAACTGAATTTTAAAAGAGGATTTTAAAAGAAAAGTCCCCTATAAATATAATATAACTGAAGTGTGACTTTATAGAGTGGATGTAATATGTATACACAATATAAATACACATAATTAAAAATAATATATACAAAACCCATCACACAAAAATTTTTAATACAACATAAATAATGAAGTATAATGTTAACCCAAAGAAAGGAAATCGGGTTAAGAATTTCCTTACCTCAGGTATGTATTACCTCCAACTCATTTAAACCACATGTATAATGGGTAAAAGAATGTTAATAGTATTTTAAATAAACATTATCATGTTTATAAAATCTTTAATTATCATTTCATAACCTCATTTTAGCCTTTAATTGTTAGTATTTTGTTCCTTGCACTGTTTTGGGTGAGTTCTTTACATGACTTTTAAAATTGGTTCACGATGGATTGTTCTTGTTGATTGGAAGTGAAAATCATGAATTTTAATGGACTAGTATTTAAATATTTCAATAACCATAAGTCATTCCATTTATCATTTTTAATTCTTACATGAAGATGATTCCAAAGTTAAAACATTATTGATGTTCGTTTAGATCATTTTAGTGGTTCTATGATAACAACGACCTCATTTTGTTTTCTAAATTAAAAACATGATTAAAAAATAATTACATAACCATTTATGAGACATAATAAATATACTATAACCAGGTTCAACCATAAAAATGGTTTCCGGACAATAATTTAAGAAATTAAATAAAATTGAAATCAAATCATCCACGATGTCGGTAATTCGACACATCACAGACAATGTTTTTAATTCCATGAACAAGTGGGGGAAGAGAAGAAGATTGATGATGAATTTACCATGAACATGAGAACATTCATAATATACATGATTATTGAGATTTCATGAATATTGGATAAGAGGATGTGAGGAATGAAGGAGAAAATAAATAAATATTGAAATAAAATAAAACTTGATAAATCTCTTACAAAAATTCTACAGCCAAACGACATCTAATAAAATTTCATAAAAAAATATTTTTATTAGAGAAAGGAAATATATAATAACTCTTAAATAATATGTATATTAAGATGTAATTTTTAATGAAATATCCCAACATAAGCCAAAGGGTAAGGAAGAGAATAACATGAAATGAAAGAAAAGAAAGTAAATAATAGAGGGTGTTTACCTCTTGATCTCTTCTTCTTAAGATACTTCTTAAGGTCTTTGGTTTTAGTCTTTTGGTGAGAAAATAGCTTTAGTATGTGATGAATAGCATTGGGAAGAGTATTGGGCTGAACATAGGAATGCCTCATGGCTTGAGAGGAGTGGGAAGAAGAAGGGAGTGAGGGTGGTATTTATAGTGGAGGAGAGGGGGTATTTTTTAATTATTTTAATCATTATAATAATATGTTTCCCAATATTATGAATAGTCATAGTTCATGTGAACTAAAATAGTAATAATGGAATGTGATTTTGAACCAAGTGGTCTTACATCACTTATGATTTCATAAATAGTGCATTTTACTGAAAATTAGATTACACGGTATTTTATCGTATTTCACTATTCACTGATAATTCAAGAATTTTTGAAAAATCATTAAAATTCATCCTAACCATTTTTTGATGTGTAAAATTCAAAAATAATTTCCATTTATTGAAAATAATTTTCTAAATATTATTAATTTTATTTTTAAATAAAATCATACTTAATTAAAAAATAAACAATTTTGATTCTATAACTACTTCTATATCACAATGAAAAATTAACCTAGATGTTATTATCATAAAGTATTAAGAAAATAAAATAATAATAAAATTTACTATTCATTAGGGTTATATCACTATTCATATTAATATTCATAATGGTATGTTATTATTCACAAAATAACCAGTTGGTTTCATCAGACTCCAAATAACTTACTGAACACATTTGTAGATGATAGTTTCTTGAAAATAAAAAAATTGAAGTGGAAAAATTATGTTCAAAGGAAATTTATAAACATCTACATAAAAAAAAATCAATTCATTTACATTTATTTTTAGAAAAACTCTGAGAGTTGCATTTAAAACCAAAAAACATTTTATAATAAAATAATACTTTTAAACTTTCCTAAAGAGCCCATCCTTCCTCTTATAAAAGGGAACCACCTCTAACCCTTACTCACACCTCTAAAGCCCCATTTTCTTCTAAAAACTCTACTAAAATAAGCTCTCAACATCCCTATATTCCTCTTAAAAGCCTTACCTTGGGAAGAAGGAAATTCAATAAGGCCTTTTTGCTTAAATCAAAAGGAGTTTCCCGATTTAAGGTAATGTCTTCTGTCAAGATTTTTCGATCTATTTTCCTTATCTGACCCCCTAAACTCTCTTAATTCCATTTTTTATAACAAAAATAGTATCTTAAATATACTAGGATTTTTTATGAGAATTTCTCGATCTACACTTCCACACACCTTTATCTAATGGATACTAACATATTGTTTCTGTGTACGGTGAACTACTACCTCACGAAATGATGATTGTTCGATCTTTCCCTACCACCTCTCATTTTGGCCATTATGATGGAACTGTACTTATATTTGATATATATTATATTTATATTTTCTCTATGATTCTGTATTTTTTATTTATAGCATACCTTTATGGTTTCCATAATGGGTAGATACGATTATTTCATTTGCGGAAGTGCGGACTACCGCACACTCAAAGTGATATGACTCGTTTATGCCATATATGGAATGATAAAGGATTGAGTTAATGAAATTATATAAGATATTATACTATAATTATAATTTACCTATATATCATTTAGTTTTCATTCATTTTAATATAAAAAATAAATGAACGTAGTGTTCATGCGTAAGTACGGCTTATCATCTCTATGAACAGTTCATTTCATTTCTTATATCTAAATGTTATGGACTATTCTAAATACATATATAATGGATCTAAATACATATATACTGGATATATTTGATATTTAAATTATGATTACAATTCTAAAGATAATGGACTTTTGACAACATGGAAAATTTGTAATTATAACAAGTTCATTTTTGACTCAAGTACTGAACCTTGAAAAAATGACCGATATGAAGTTCAATAATTATATGACTATTATAGTAAGGTAATAAGTGATATAAAAGGAAAAATAAACTTGAATTTTTTTTAATCACTTAGAAATCAACTTATGTTTATTATTTATAAATAACAAGGAACATACGTGATGATTCAGACTCAAGGTAAGGTACTTCATCTCAATCTCCTTTCATTGAGGCATATTTTGATTTATACACAGCTTTCTTTTATTTGGTGTATAAACCCCATTGAATTTTAATTTCATTCAAAGGGAATATTTTTTCAACGTAGCATTTTATTAAATGACAAAAGTATTGTTTCTTTTTAATGTACGAGGTGACAAAAACATTTCCATCGCCGCGAGTATTGTTGATATTTTTCTTCCTTACAAAGACATAGTGTTTTTAAAGGAAAAATAAATACCAAATACCCTTTTTATGTATTTTGGTATTGAAAATTGTTTTGAGAAATCATTGATTATGTCAATATATTGAAATTATATATTGTGATTACAACATGGAAATTCCATCTTTCCTTTATGCTTCTGTTATGTGTTATGATTATGTTATGGTTCTTGGGCATTGTTTATGTATACAGGTGGTTCTGTGATAAACCTATGGTGGCTGAGCCAGAGAAAACTCTCTAATGGATTGGGAAACATGAAGGAGGAAAATATTAATATTTCTCTAAAGAGATTTGTGGAATATATTATGATGGGTATTCCAACGTAACTCCATATATAGCTGTGAAAGCTACAATGTAAGTATGATATAGATGACACAAGTTTCATTTATGATTTATGATTTCTATGTGTTATTAATAAATATTATGATTTCATGAGGTATGTTAAAGAGCTTATGTTATGTATGTATTGGTGGACTAATGTTTTCTATCATTATTTTATAACCCTTACTGAGCTGTTTATGATCATCCCATGTTTTTGAAATGTTTTTCACATTGTATAAGGAAGGGTAATATAAAGGAATAATTTAAGCATATTTATATCAAGAAAATAATTCTTGTTTTCTTTTAAGAGTTTTTATTTTATGAAAAAATGGATACTAAGTGGAAGTGTCTATGTGTAATATTCAAGTTGTTATATATATGTTATGACCTAATTCTCAAAATCTATTAACATGAATAGATCCGAAATGTGAATTATTAACTTAATTCAATAATTATGTATTGTTTAAGGTTGGGGTCTTATAGTTGATATTGGATGTCAGTTTAGACAACATTAGGAGTTCGTATATTGTTAAATAAATTTCCATAAATTATTTTTACATTATGGTAAGATTGAAATGATATAGAATTTTAAGATTACCATATTACTTTGCCTAAGATATTTCTATATTATGAATGTTTTACCACAAAGGAAACATGTAAAATATGATGGGTTGACATCAAGAGGAAAACAACCTACCAAATCAACAAATTGAGATGTTCTGAATCGGAACTAAATAGTTTGTTGTAGTGATGTCAAAGTTGACTCGGACAATAAATGGTGGTGGTATCCATGCACGAGATCATCCGAATCAACCACATAGGTACATATTAGTAGTAGATCATTTCACGAGGCAACATACCTTGTCATTCAGAGGATCATATGACCCTGTGCTAACTGAAGGGTGGATTAAAGAACTTGAAAAGATTTTTAATGTCATGGGGTGTTCAGAACATCAAAAGTTTTATATTTTTGTTTACTGTTTTGAGGGTGAAGCCGATCAGTGGTGGTCAATGGTTAAAAACATCAGGGATAGTGAGTAGATTAATGCTCTTTATTTGTATTGATTAACAGGTATGTTTCTTGAGAAATATATTCCTAAGGTGGTTCAGGTTAGTATGGAAAACTATTCTTGGAATTGAGGCAGGAGGATGACTCAATGTCTACTTATGAAGAAAAATACACTCAATTGGAAAGGTATGATCCAAATTTCATAGGGGATCTTGATAGTAAAATCAACCATTTTTACTCAGGATTAAATCCAAATTATCAAAGTGATTTATCTTCTCATGAGTTTAAATGTTATGAAAAACTTGTTCAATGTGTGGAGAAGGTGGAAATGGAGTTTGATGATGATCAAGTGTTATTTGAAAAACAACATAATATGAGGTTGAGGTGGCAGAAGAAAGGGAATAAATCTTCAAAAAATTCTAATGGTAAGAAACATAAGTTTATAGTTTGTGAAAATTGTGGTAAAAATAACACTGGGAATGCCTTTTGAATTCTTATATGTGCTACAGATGTGGTAAAATGGGACATAAGGATCATAATTTCATTGAAAGAGATCAGGTTAATGGTAATACAAAATCTTATTTACAGTCAGTAAAATATTTTTAGTGTAATTAAATGGGTCATTATAAAAATGATTGTCCAATGAAGAACTCAAATGATGGAAAGAAGATGGACTACAAGAAGAAAGGGGTGGTGAAATCCTTTGCATCTACTTTAGTCGATTTTGCGCCATCAAATGAAGTAGTACTAGGTACATTGTTTGTTTATTTAGACTATTCCAATGTGTTGTTTGATTTAGGGTCTACACATTCTTTCATTTCTATGAAATTTTCTAGAAAATTGGGAATTATATCTCAAGATATGAATCCTGAACTTATGGTGAAAGCACCTAGAGGAAATGATAAGACAAAAAGAAATTATAAGAACCTTCATGTCCATGTGTGCAGAAGAATCTACTTGAAAACCTTATTGTTTTTTCTCTAGTAGTGTTTGATGTTATTTTGGGCATGGAATGACATTCTCTTTATCATGATAAGATTGACTGTAGAGCTAATGATCATTATTTTCAGAAATAATTTCAGTTTGTGTAGAAGAATAGACCATTAATTTTGATAATGTATCAAGAAGCTGATAAACTAGTAAAATATGGAAACGAATGTCACCTTGCAAATATTGTTAAAAACAAAGGAACTATTCTGATTAATGATGTTCCAATGGTAAATGAGTATATTTATGTTTTTACTGATGCATTTCCTTGTATAATACTTGATCAGGAAGTTTAATTTACAGTTGAGTTAGTTCCTAATGATAATCCAATTTCAAAACCCCCTTATCAAATGACTCAAATTGAACTTTTAGATTTAAAGTAGCAATTGCTGGAGTTATTAGATAAAGGTTTCATTCGACCTAGAACATCACCATAGGGTGATCCAGTCTTGTTTGTTAAAAATAAATATGGTTCAATGAGACTCTGCATTGATTATAGATCATTTAATAACATCACTATTAAGAATAATTATCCTTTTCATCATATCGATGATTTGTTTGATCAGCTCTAGGGAGCTCAGGTTTTTTTGAAAAGATTGACTTGAGGTTAGGGTACCATCAGTTGTAAGTAAAGGAAGCATACATTCTGAAAACTATATTTCATACTAGATATGGACATTATGAATTAGTAGTTATTCCTTTTGGGTTAACCAATGAACCGTTTGAATTCATGGATCTTACGAATAGAAATTTCTGTGATTTCTGGGATGAGTTTGTGGTTTTGTTTATTGATGACATTTTGGAATATTCCAAAAGTAAAGAGGAACATGAATGTTATTTAAGGGTTGTATTAAAAACCTTAAAATAAAATAAATTGTATGTAAAATTCAGCAAGTGTGAGTTTTGGTTACAAGAAATTTCATTCCTTGGTTACATTGTTTCAAAATATGGAAAAACTATAGATCTTTATAAAACAAAAGTTGTTGAATAATGGCCAAAACCTACAAATATAACCGAGATTCATAGTTTTCTTAGTTTGGAAGGCTATTATAGAAGGTTTATTGATAATTTTCATAGTTATCTATCCCACTGACTAAGTTAAGTTGAAAATGGGTTAAGTTCATTCGGGAAAAAGAATGTTATTATTGTTTTTAGGAATTGAAAAGAAGATTAGTGAATGCTCTAGTTTCGGCATTACCTTCCAGAGATAGTGAATTTCTTATCTATAGTGATGCTTCATTGAAAGGACTTGGTTTTTTACTAAGACATAATGATAAAGTAATTTCTTATTTTTCATATCAGTTGAAACCTCGTGAGTTAAATTACCCTACACAGGATTTGGAATTAGCTACTGTTGTTTTTTTCATTAAAAATTTGGAGGCACCATTTGTATGGCATAAAGTGTGAAATATATAATTATAAAAAAAGGCTTTAATTATAGATTCAATAAAAAGGAATTAAACATGAAACAGAGGATATGTTTATAATTAATCAAGGATTATGATTGCATGATCCACTACCATCTAGAAAAGGAAAATAAATTGGCTGACGCTTTTAGCAGAAAGAGTAATGAAACATTAACCCTTCTATATATGGAATGAGATCCTTTGGTTTTTGATTTATTGAGTTTTGGATTGGAAGTTGTTGGTGCAGGGAATTACTCTGTTTTGTTTTAGGTGGCATTGAAATCATCTCTATCAGATAGAATTAAGAAAGTGTAGAAAGAAGATAGCGAGTTGAAGAAAAAGGTATAATTTTTTCCTAAGGGTATGTAACCTGAATTTAACACTGATAAAGACTTTGTTTTGAGCTTTGGAAAGATATTATTTTTGCCTTGTGATTCATAGTCAAAGAAAGAGTTATTATGTGAAGATCATAGTTCTACATTTTCAGTTCATCCCGACAGTACTAAAATGTACATAGATATTGGGGAGTAATATTGGTGGGATGGAATGAAAAGAGATATTGTTAACTTTATATGAACTGTTTGACCGGTCAATAGCTTAATGAAGAGTGGCAGTTACTGAAACGGATGATTCATCCTTTATAGATGCAAGAGTGGAAATGGGAAAATATATCCACGAACATCATTGTGGGATTACCAAAGACATATCGATGTAATAATGCAATCTGGGTTATTGTTGGCCGATTGACTAAATTTGCTCATTTTATTTCTATTCAAGATACTATGTCTCTAGATCAACTTTCTTGATTTTATATTAAATATATAGTTAGGTTACATGGAGTTCCCCTCTATATTGTATATGACTGCGATCCTAGGTTCACTTTTAACTTTTGGAAGGGCCTTCAGAAGTCATTGGGAACTAAATTAAACTTTAGTACATCTTTCCATCCTCAATAAGATGGATTTTTCGAATGAAAAATTCAAAAAATATAATATATTCTTCGTGATTATTCAATTGATTACTAGGGAAGTTGGGACCAACAACTTTCTTTGGATGAGTTTTTTTATAATAACAATTTTAATTCAAGTATATAGATGGCACCATTTGAATAATTATATGGAAAGTAGTGTCAAACTCTATATTTTTGGGATGAAGTAAGTGAAAGTAATTTTATGGGACGAGAATTAGTAGAATAGATGGAAGAGAAAGTTCAGTTGATACAAAAACAAATGAGGATAGCTCAGAGAAGGTAGAAAAGATATGCAGATAAGCGGAGGAAGGATCTTTCTTTCGAGGTAGGTGATCATGTCTTTCTCAAAGTTTCACCTTGGAAAAGTGTGATGCATTTTGGTAAGAAGGGATAGCTGAGTCCAAGCATCATCGGACCTAATAAAATCAAAGATAATGTTGGATCAGTTTCCTATAGAGTGGATTTACCTCCAAGTTTATCCTAGGTACATAATGTTTTTAATGAATTAATTTTCAGAAAGTATATTTTGGATCCATCTCATATTTTGAGTCTAGAGGTAGTTCAGTTTGAAGAGAATCTTTCTTATGAGGAACAACCAGTCCAAATTATTGACCATAGAGAGAAAGTGTTTCAGAATATGTTAATCCATAAGGTAAGGGTTTTGTGAAAAAAAACCATATGGTTGAAGAGGCAACGTGGAAATCTAAAAATGCTATGAGGGATAATCACCCTCTTTTATTTAATAAGTGAATAAAATTACAAGGTCACAATTCCCAAAAGGGGGGAAGGATTTAACGACCCAGGTATTTATAGACAAATGCTTTTGATTTCTATTAATACTTATGAATAATATATTAATTTTACTTTAAAGGGGATTCTATGTTCGATGGATTACCAGACACGCAACAATGGGTTTCTCTGAAATCTCATCTTACACACAAGGCTGTGTCATACTGAAAAATAATATTATATTATTATCATTTTAAATGGTAGTTAATGCATTGTTGTTGAATTGGTAGGAATAAACAGAACTAACCATATTATGATTAATTTTTTTTGTTAAATGTTTTTACATTTATCCAATAAAATTTAGAGGCTTAAAATGAGAATTAATTCTATTTTAAGCATAAATACTTTAATATTTTTTTAAAAATAGTTTTACCACATTTTGTTGGAGAACCCTTTTTAAATATATTTTATAACTTTTATATGTTCCATTTGAAAAAATAAACTTCTTCTTTAGAATTTGGATATCAAAATTTACTTTGGGTATTTTTTTTCAAATAAAGATCATTTTTAATGAATAGTGAAAAATATTTCATTTTAAGTCAAATCAATCTTTTAATCTATTTTATTTATATTATTATATTATACTTTTAATTGGTTTTAAAGTATAATTAGATTATTGTTTTACCATTTAATCCAATTTGGGTCATTGGAAGTAATTTCATATTAATTATACATAAACACATGTCAATCTTTTGATAGTTAATATTTCTTAATAAACACGCTTGTTGGTTTTGACAACGGTAATTAATTTATGCAAATTCTATGATTTGAATATGGAAAAATAGATACCAAATTTGGAATCAGGAGGTCCAAATTTTTTAAATAGTTATATTATATTTTTTTTTACATTATGAATAGTAGCTTCTGTTGATATTTTATTTACCATGGTTTAAGGGTATATCTAGTAAATAAGGGTAAAAAATAATATTATAATAATATTAAATTACCCTAACACATGTCCTAACCCAATTGGATGAAATATGTACAAACCTGGGCATCCTTGGGTCGATTTTAGGACCCCATGAAGCCACTTGTGTGTGAAAATGATATTTAATTACTTTTTATTTAAAGTTATGTAAAATATAACCTAAACATATATTTTAATAAATAAATTTGTATGTGGGGTTATATAATTTATCATTTCGACTATAAATATACATTAGAAAGCTAAAAAAATTTCCTACATCATGGTAGTTTTTTTATAAGTTTTATACATTAAATAAAAAAATTTAATTATGACACAATGATTATGTAGTGATTGCTTCATTAATAAATAATTCAAATAAATGATATTATAAATGTTAAAATAAATGTAATTTTTTTGTTTAGATGTATTTCATGAATTTTATGGAAGATAGTTACATGTTTTATTTTTATTAATGATTTTTTTTTTAATAAAACAATTTTTTATGGATTTTAAAAAAAGTCATGACTATGAATAGTATCAAAATCGACATAATTCATATTTTAAAATATAAAATATTTTATTAAAAATTAGAAAATTTAAAAAACATCTTTGATTTGGCCAAATAGTTATCATAAGTCTCAAATTTTTATTAATGGCTCTTTATTTAGACACTTTTTATGTTTTAGTAATTATTCTAATTCTCAAAGTGTTAAATGCTTGATAAAATGGTATGAGTAAAAAGGGTTAAATAAAAAAGATAATAATTAATAAATATCCAAAAGCTGTCCAATTCTTATTGGATGATTTTATTTATACTTACATTCATCTTATATTAGATTTTAATGATTTTTGGACCTTTTGATATAGAAAATAGTTTTATAATTAAATCATACATTCAAACATTCCAAAAGAGCCCCTATGATAATTTCATTTGAGAAAGTGTGGACTACCGCCCCCTCAAAGTGATATGACTCATTCATGCCATACATGGAGAATATAAAGGATGTATTTAATGAACATATATATGATATTATACTGGAATTATAATATACCTAGGTATCATTTATTTTTCATTCTTTTAAATATGAAAACGAAATGGAAGTAGCGTTCATGCGTACATACGACTTTCCATCTCCCTGAACGGTTCATTTCATTTCTTATATCCAAATGTTATGGACTATTCTGAATACATATATATTGAATATAAATAAATATATATTGGATATATATGATTTATAAATCATTAATACAATTCTAGTTATAATGGACTTTTGACCAAATGGACAATTTGTAATTATAACAAGTTCATTTTTGACTCATGTACCGAACATCAAAAAAATGACCGATATGAACTTGAATAATTATATTATTTTTATATACAGATAATAAGTGATATAAAAGAAATAATAAACTTGAAAAAGGTTCTGAAGCAAGTAGAAATTAACTTAATTTTATTATTTAGGAAGAAAAAGGAACATACGTAACGAGTCAGAATCAAGTTAAGGAACTTTGTCTCAATATCCTTTAATTGAGGCCTATTTTGGATTATACATGAATTTTTTTTATATGGTGTTTAAAACCCATTTAATTTTAATTCCATTCAATGTGAATCTTTTTTCTATGTAGTATTTTATTAAATGATAAAAGGAATGTTTCTTTTTAACATACACAGTGACAAAGACTTTTTCACTACCGTGAGAATTATTTTATATTGTGCTTCCATAACAATCCGTAGTGTTTTTAAAAGAAAAATAAATACCATATACACTTTTTACATATTTTTTTATTAAAAATGGTCATTTGAAAGCATTTATTATATTAATATCTTAAAATTATATATTGTGATTTCAATGCGGAAATGCTATATTTCCTTTATGCTTGTGTTATGTGTAATTATTATGTTATGGTTCATGGGAATTATTTATGTATATAGGTGGTTCCGTGAAAAACCTAGGGCGTGTGAGCCCAAAAAAGCTCTCCAATGCATTGGGTAACATGAAATAGGTAAACGTTAATGTTTCTCCTAAGAGATTTAGGGAATATATTGTGATGGGTGTTCCAACATAACTCCTGATGTAGCTGTGAAAGCTACAATGTAAGTATTATATGGATGCCAAAAGTTACCTTTATGATTTATGATTTATATGTGTTATTCATAAATCTTATGATTTCATGAGGTATGTTAAAGATATTATGTTTTTTATGTATTGATGGACTAATGTTTTCTTTTTTTTTATAACCCTTACTGACCTTTTTATGCTTATCCCATGTTTTTGAAATGTTTTTCACATGGTATAATGAAGGGTAAGAGAAATGAATAATTGAAGAAGATTTATATCAAGAAAAAAATTATTTTTTTCTTTTAAGATTTTTTATTTTATGAAAAAAATGGATACTGAGTAGAAGTGTCCAATTTTTAATATTTGAGTTGTAATGTAATATTTATGGCCTAATTTACTTAAAGTCTAAACCTGAAAATATAATTAATGTTAATTCTTGATTTAACTCATGGTAAAGTAATGTTTTCCGGATTAGGCCTTATAATTGGTGAAAGTGAATAGGTTAAGCAAGTGAGTATAAAGGAATAAAAAAAATGTGAAAATAGTAAGCAGTTACAACCTAAGATGAATGGGTTATAAGAAACATCATTTATATTAATTTAAAGTAATGTCACTTCATTCAAAAGTGAAGAGTAATAAGGAAAACCAAGTATAAATATTAAATCAAACTCAACTATCAAGAGGTGTGGATCTCAACTTGTATTCTCACATCTTGTCTAAACTAAGTACATATAGTTAGTCAAATGATTAATTTGGCTCCACCAAGATCAAATCATCAATTGATCTTGGTCTACTACTTTCATGATCCAAACACATTTTATCAAAATATTATTTAAGATAATCTTTTTATAGTTTGAGAAAAAATCAATCAAGACCAAGGGGTATTGGTTCTTAAAGGTTTCAAATCTGAAAACTCTATTAGAAAATAAAGGAGAAATAGTTAGTGAAGAAATGATTATAATGAAGTAAAAGAATATAATATAGATGAATTTTGATTCCCCCAATATATCATTATCCATAAAAATTTGTGACATAAAGATAAAACAATGAGTTCATAGAAAACATCAAGGTAGAATAACAAAAAAAAATAATGACGGGGGAGACTTCTCTATTGAGGAGTCCCAACTTCCTAGCTCAAGTGATGAGGTAATATTCTATACTCAAATCATTCCCCTATAGATATCCTAGTGATTTTTTTAATGGAACCCCATTGAATGAATGATTATACTTCTTTTAAATTGAAATTATTCACCAACATCAACAATTGATCTCCCATGTAGTTTCTCTAGACCAATGAGCTAGCCTCTACATAGTCATAGTTCACTATTAATCATTTTATTCTTATGAATTGAGTGATCCTTCTAGTAGAATTCAATTATCCTTATTAATATCACAACCCCATGATAATTATTTTTTATATTTTAAATATTCCATGGTAATATTTAGTAATGAATTCCCATAACTCCCATGTGATCAACTTCAAACCCCACTCTTTGATTTATCAAAAAGATATGATGAGATCCTTGCCACCACTTTCAATTTGACTTAGGATCCCTAAGATTAAACTTTTATTTTTTTTATTATCATGAAAAAATAGCCATAGATTTTAATCAAATCTTGTTACCTTCTCTTAGTTGAGGTTTAATCTGGATTAATTATCAAAAGAACAATGCTACCTTTACGTAGCTCCTCATTGACCTTTAAATGGGCCAACTAAAGTACCAAGTATCCTTAAGTAGTATGAATACTTACCTTTTATGTATGAATCATATATACATGATGAACCTTATTCATTGGAATTGAAATTTTTATTACACAACCTCTCAAACATTAAGGAAAACCATTATGCAACTCCTTTTTCAACTTGACACGACCTCCTGCATCATGGTCTGAACTTTATATTCTATGGTTACCCTTTTGAAGGGGTTTTTTAACCTTGAAACATGGATTAAGAAATATAAATGTGAGATTTAATTTTTTATAATTTCACCACATCAATCATCTACTTTCTCAATCTTAGATGCAATACTTTAATCAAATAAACTACTAGTTTCTTATATTAAAATCATTGAGCAAGTTCTGTGAACCCACTTCCAAACCCACATCTATAGCATAATTTCTAATTGACGATCCCTCCACCTCTCAAATTGATCCTAACAAAAAATATTAACCAACAAACAAACATAATATTTGACTCTTTATCCTAATAACATATCCCATCAGTTTTAACTCACTGGTAGGAATGTTTATACATGATTCAAAAATTCAAACTAAGTTTAACTCTTATTTTGAATTTGGAAAAAACCCATATCCAAATTCAGTTATTTATTAAAGGGTAGGATCACCCTTATGAATTTTAATTGATAGAAATATTCTATTTATGTGTCTTGTGAGACACAATATAACCCTTACATTGTATTGAACCATATTAGCCTTATATAGATTTCTTTAATTACCCATACACAAGCTCTCAGTTTCCCTTTAGTGGGTATATTGAAGCATAGAGAACCTTTACACAGATATACTGGGATTTCATTTTAGCTTTGTGTTCACATATTTGAGCCTTGATCTTCCATGTATCAATTTTTGAATATCTTAAACAGCCCCAAATTCTCATCCAGGTTAGGCTTTGATTCTTCTTCATCAAGCATAGTTCTCTTGATTTGAGATATGCAAGTGGGTTTTCATGATAATTTTAACCTCTATCCTTACTCAAGGTTTCCTCTTCATCCTCCATTCAAAATGAAGCTCAATTTAGACTTGATCAAATTCATGGATTGATTTCTAATTTTTGAATTCCCATTTTTGATCAAATTCTATTCATGGGAGCTCAGGTACATTCCTTCTTCGATTGATAAAGATCAACCTACATCAAATATCTATAAATTTATCTCAGAACTAGTTTTATTCCCTTATTATCTAAAATACATAGCTCTATAAAATCTACTAAATAAAACAATATCATGTTTTTAAACATAGGTGATTCATTTTTGGAATAAGTACTTCATCAGTTAGAAAGTCTTGATATTATTTAGTGGTTGTAGAAAATTAAAATGAAAATTATCTTATGGGTGAGGCATAATTTTATTATGTGCATATGAAAATTATCTTACATGGATGTGTGGTTCAAATTATCATACAACACTATACAAGAATCTAAAATCTCATTCTCTTAGAAGCAAGATTTTAATTTATCTTATGCGATAATTTTCCAAAATATGGGTGCAAGTTAACTTACACC
This sequence comes from Viscum album, assembly GCA_963277665.1. Taxonomy (NCBI): domain Eukaryota; kingdom Viridiplantae; phylum Streptophyta; class Magnoliopsida; order Santalales; family Viscaceae; genus Viscum; species Viscum album. The sequence goes on along the minus strand of OY728138.1, from coordinate 1,706,395,172 downwards.
GGTAAAGAAAACATCTAACATGGGAATGTTGTACAAAATAATAAATATATATGTTCATTGATACAAGAAAATTTCATAATTAAGATGAATATTCACAACTGATAAAAAAATTAACACTTCATCAAACATTATTAAAAACCTTATTTCAATAAAAAAATTAAAATAAATTTTTTAAACATTAAAGAAACTGAAATCCAACCCCAAAAACAGTTTTAAACACATATAAATATTTACTATTGAAATAATATAATTTTATTTTCACTAATAATGAAAACTATTTGTTCTTAATATATATTGATATTAAATGAAATAACATTTAAACAACTAGGCACTGAAAATAATAATTTTCATGTAAAAATAAAAAGAATTATAATTTCGATTATAAGATAAAATAATCAAAATATTCCTCATTTAAATATTATTTAAACAAAAAAATCATCAAAAAATAAAATAGATTTGGAAAAAAATTATAATTAAGGACTTGTCAAATTAACTCACCCTTAATTAATTTTTTTCATCAAGTAATCAATTTAAAAAATAAAATGGAACTAAATTAATATTAAAAGTGAAATAATTATATTTTCAACAAGGAATTTTGTTTGAATTGTTTTTCTCTCATGGATTTTCTTAACAAAAAATAGAATGATTGTTCTTCTCAAATGAAAGAATTTTATGAAAATTTTGGGTTCATTTTTAACAAAATTATTAAATATGATAAAATTTAAAATAATTAAATAATCTTCATATTGAGTTTTAATTTTATTCCAAACACTTATTTTTCTCCAAGGTGAGAAGACTCAATTAATTAACATAGAACAATAAGACACTACTAGTGGATGTGTAATATTAATAATTAAAAGAAATTATAATTAACTCATCCACTATTTTTATCTTCTAGAATAAAAAGTTCACATAGATTTTGATTTCATTTAAAATAAAAATTAAATATAATTCTTAGGAGTTTAAAATACATTCAAAAAGTTACAAACCAATTATGTGTGTAGATATTTATCAAAAAAATTTAAACATCAGAAAAATAAGAGAGAAAAGAATATGATGTTATAAGATTGATCCCACAGTATATTAAAGATGATAAATCACTCAAAGAAGTAAAAATAGTGCCCAAAATCTATAAAAATTTAAAACCATGTAATATGATAACTAAATATAAAAATAAAATAATATATTAAAAAATTATGTTACATTGATATGTCCTTAATTAGTAACACCCTGACCCCTCTAGACTAGAGCTTGTGCATTACTTATTACATTAGCATGGTTAAAAGAAAATAAATACCAAAGTAATGATCAATTTAGTAGTCATTAAGAAACTAGATACATATATTTAACTCAAATTACATTGGAAAAGGTTACAAAATACAATACGTAACAAAAACAAAAAACTGCATCCAAAGAAACTTAATAAATGATCTCCTCTTCATAATCTATTGAAGCTAAACAAATAAAAGGTGTGAGATCAAATGCTCAGTAAGGATTAAAAATAGAGGAATAATGAATTCAATAATAATTTAATCATAAATTTTTTGAAATAATCAATATGGCATAGTGAATTAATGAATAACTCACGCCATTAACAAACTAAGAATGATGTTGCATCAATAGATTTTGTTATAGTGAAAACCTCGGTGATAGTAATATCTGATAATGAATAAAGAGAAGTATTTTTAATTGGATGTCAAGTATCTGGAACATGATACCATAATACTTTTAAAACGTTTTAGTTCTGTGGGTAGAAACCCATCTAATTTTTAGAAACAAACTTGAAGGGTTTGTCACCAACTAATTAGTATCATTAGACCTATCGATGAAGCGAGGGGATATAGTGGTCCCCACCCACCACTGAAATTCCAAATAATTCTTTACACATATATTTAATTGAATTAAAATATGCCTTGCCAATATTCGTATAGAGTAGGGAATATAGATTCAACAATATTTCCATAGTTAAAATAACTTTCCAAATAAACACTGCATGTAAAAGGGTATACGACTTAAGAAAATACTCATACCCATGAAACCAAAATATGGATATATAATATATTTACAATTTAAAATAAATAATGATCTAAAGTGGGTAGTAGATACACAACATAATAAATATTAGGTGCATAATACCAAGAAGGTCTCAATGTAATGGAATTTGAGAAAAAATATCTTACCATATTGTAATCAATTGAATCGTAGGACCAAAATTCAACAATCACCAAATTAGACACATAATACCCTGAATATAAATAGAATAATGTTATTATATATCAAATTTTTGTACAAATATACCTCATAAAATAAATAAGAGGCGAACAATGGAAATATCACAGAAATGAAAGTGAGATGAGAAACCCCTTACCTTATACTTGAGTGTGTTATTCGTTTGTTTTTATGACCGGACTAATAAAATTTATCTTTATTAATTAATAATTAAAGAAACACCTACACATTTTATTTATTTATTATAAACTTATTGGGATCATTCATGTCCCTTTTTATGGTTTTAAGAGGTTATATTTTGTTGTTTTAGAACCATTTTCTTCCTTGGTTTTCATGATCAGTTTACTTGTATTCATGAATGGAAGTTCATTTGATGTGTGGTTAAATATACAGAAATTTTAATATATATTATTAATGACATTTCAGAGATATAAATTATCTTATATTTATTTTGGGTTATATACCATGATGATGATTCATTAGTTAAAAGTTAATTAGAAACGTTTGGACTAACTTGGCAGTTTTGTTCATAATGAACTTGTTTTTTTATTATTTTATATAATGAGCATGTAAATATTATAGAAAATTTATGATATAAAATGAATATATTATGATCTGGTTAAACTATAAAAATGGTTTCATGACCAGAAATGAACATGGTAATGAAAATTGAGAACTAGTCGTCCTTGAATGTGATAAATTAACTCATCTGGGATGGTGTTTTCTTTTTTAGTATAAGAGGAGGGGGGAAGATAAATGATGATGAAATATTACATTAGAATAATATAATTCCAGTTCATGTATGTTAAGGTAATTATCATATAATTTGTATGGGGTTAGATTTGGAAATAATTATAAAAGAAAGGAACTCAAAATAAAGTCAAATTGAGAAATCTCTCCCGAAAATTCAGCAGCCTAATGACGTCACTTAAAATTTCATAAAATAGTTTGATGAGATAAAGGGGATATCTAATAACTATTACATAAAATCAATAGAAATGGGAATATGTAATGACATATCCCAACATAATGTAAATTGAAAATAAAAGAGAAATCATAAAATGAAATCTTTAAGAAAAGAGAATGGTGGTTGATTCTCTTACCTTGAATAGTAACTCCCAAAACATGATGGTTGGGACCTTGGGGGTTTTTAAAAACCATGGGAGTACTCCTAGGGAATTAATACTACCAGAGTTTCGAGGATAATGAGTTTGGAATGAATGAAATATAAGTGGGTGAGTGGGTATTTATAGTAAATGAGAGGGGGTTTTTTATTAATTAAAAGGGACACCTCATTAGTGGTTTTTGCAAAACTATAGGATTTACCAGGGTATTTTCCCATGGTTTTAGCCAATTGGTACACCTCATGTAACATTTTACGACACACAAGTCGAACCACCTTTTATATTAATTATTCTACCATTATGATGTCATTAAACTGTTGAAAACTTAAAACTGTATTTTTACTATTCTTGAAAAATTCTAATATTTTAGAAAAATCCATAAAATTCACCCAAACCATTTTTCAACATGTAGAATTCAAAAATGAAATCCATTTTTTGAAAATAATTTTCTATGTATTTTTAATATAATTTTTAAATAAAATCACCGTTAATTTGAAAAATAAGAATTTTAAAGTTATAATTAGTTTTATATCACATTGAAAAATTAATTAAGATATTATTATTTTATTAAAATAAGAAGATAAAAAATTATCATTATTTACTATTCATAAGGGTCACATTACTTATTCATTAGGTTATGTTACTATTTATCAAAAATCAAGGTGGTTCTATCAGACTCCAAATGACTAACTTCTCACAACACTAGATGACCGTTTTTCAAAATTTAAAACATAGAAGTGGAAAATTTAAGTTTAATGGATAGGTTATGAATATATCCTAAATAACCAAGTGTTGTTTCAAAGAAAACAAAGTGATTTATGAAATATTGGCTATAATTTATTTAAGAGAAGCATACCATAAAATGTTTTTAGTGTTATATTATTCCCTCCTTTAGAAATTTTATCCTCGAAATTTTTCATGAATAAATATCTCTAAAATGATATGGGTTGTTCTTATTCATAAAATCTTCAGGTTCCCACATTTCATCCTCCATGTTATGGTTTCTCCAAAGAACATTTACCACGAAATTCATCAGATTCCTCAATACTTACTCCCTTATGTCAAGAATCTCGATAGGCTCTTCACTGTACGACAAATAAGTTTCCAACTCTATCTCCTCATAGGTGAGTACATGCGTTGGGTTTGGCATGTATTTCTTTAACAATGACATGCATAATACATCATGAACTTTAGAGAGACTTGGAGGAATTTCTAAACGGTATGCTATAGCTCCGATTCTTTCCAGAATTTCAAATTGTCTGATATACCTATGGCTCAGTTTCCCTTTATTACCGAACCTTAAGACACCCTTCCATGGAGATACTTTCAGAAAGAAATGATCTCCCCCTTGGAATTTCAAATCCTTTCTTTGGTTGTCATCATAACTCTTCGGCCTACTTTGATCTAATTTAATATGGGCTTGAATTGTATTTACCTTTTCTATGGTATCTTCAATATGTTTGGGGCCTATAAGTTTCCACTCACCAAATTTGTCCCAAAAAGTTAGAGTTCGACTTCTTTTTCCATATAATTCTTCATATGGAGTCATTTTAATACTAGAATGGAAACAATTGTTAGAAAATTCCACCAAATGAAAGTATTGATCTCACATACCTTTAAAGTCAATAGAGCATGATCCCAACATGTCTTCTATTGTATGAATAGTCCTTTCAGACTGCCTGTCGGTTTGGGGGTGATAAGACTTACTCAAATGAAGCTCAGTATTCAAATCCTTCTCGAGAATTTTCCAGAATTTTGATGTAAATTGAGGATCACGATCAGACCCAATCGATAGGGGTGCACTGTGAAGTCTTATAGCTTCATTAATATAATGTCTTGTAAGGTGCTCAAGTGGTAAATCCTCCCTTATATTAAGGAAATGTACTGATTTTTTGATACGGTCAACAATTACCCATATTACATCATTACTTCTAGGTGTCCTCAGTAGTTAGGTGAAAAAATCTATTGTAATTTCATCCCACTTCCACATAGTAATAGGTAGAGGTTGCATCACCCCTATAGGATATTGTCTCTCTGCCTTCACTTATTGAAATACTAGACACCTTGACACGTAGTCAGTAATTTCTTGCTTCATATTATCCCACCAAAAATATTCTTTTAGATCTCTATACATCTTTCTGTTACCCAGGTGTATAGAGAAATTTGAGCTATGAGCATAATCTAATAGTTCCCTTTTTGTCTCAGGTACTCATGGAATGTACAACCACTTCCCAAATTTCTAAACTCCTTCTTCATACACGAATTCTTCCAACATCCCATCCTTAATAGCATTAATTTTCTTGTACAGATTCTCATCATCAGATGGAGAGTTTTTTATCTTCTCTAGTAAAGATGGTTTTGCAATCATTTGAAAGAGAAATGATTTTCCCCATCTTTAACAATTCTCATTTCCATATTTAGTATATCAATGAATATAGGATCTCTCTCGATCCTCATTTGAGTCATAAGTCCATGATGTTTCCTGATTAATGCATCTTCCACCTTATTTTCCTTTCCTGAGTTATAGTGTATTGAAGAATAGTAATATTTAAGTAACTCGATCCATCTCCTTTGCACCATGTTGAGTTCTATTTGTGTGAAAATGTTTTTCAAACACTTGTGATCTATGTATATCTCAAATTTTTCACCATAAAGATAATGTCTCCATATTTTCAAAGCAAAGATTACAGATTCTAACTCAAGATGATGAGTTGGATTATTTTTCTAAAGAGTTTTCAACTGCCTTGATTTATAAGCAATAACTTTACAATTTTTCATAAGGACGCAACCCAGCCCATTCTTTGATGAATCACACTATATTATAAATCCATCTCTTCCAGATGGAAGAGTCAAGATTAGAGTATTAAAAAATATTCTTTTCAATTATTTAAAGCATTTTGTAGATTCGTTCATCCAAACAAACATAACTCCTTTATGTGTGAGCTTGGTTAGTGGGATAGCCAGTCGGGTGAAATTCTGAACAAAACATCAATAGTAACCTGCTAAGACAATAAAAACTCATACCTCAGCTATGTTTTTTGGAGTGGGACAATCTTTCATTGCTTTTTTCATAGTAGGATCAATTAAGATTCCATCCTTAGAGACAATATAGAAAAGGAAAGAAACTGATTGAAGCTGGAATTTACACTTGCTAAACTTCCCATATAATTCATTTATTTTAAGAGATTTCAGAATAATTCGCAAGTAATTATCATGGTATTTATAGATTTTGGAGTATACCAAGATATCATTGATAAATACCACAACAATGTTATCAAGATATTCCTTGAAAACTCTGTTCATTAAATCCATGAAAAAACAGGGTGAATTAGTTATCCCAAAAGGCATCACATTAAACTCGTAACGCCCATACCTTGATTGAAATGTTTTTTAAAAATATATTCCTTCATCACATGTAGCTGATGATATATGGATCATAGGTCAATCTTCAAAAAATATTGGGATCCCTGAAGTTGATCAAATAAATCATCAATTCATGGTATATGATACTTATTCTTTATTTTAATAGCATTTATTTCCCTCTAATCAATTTATAGCCTCATGGATCCATATTTCTTCTTGAAAAATAGGATATGGGATCCCCATGTAGAAAGGGGATCCCCATGTAGAAACACTAGGTTGAATAATTCCTTTGTCACTCAATTCCTCTAGTTGTTTATTTAGATCCACTTACTTCATAGTTTCCATTCTAAAGAGAGTATTCAATATAGTTCTTGCACCAAGAATTAAATCTATAGATATCCCAACTTCTCACATTGGAAAATTTCTAGGTAAATCATCTAGGAATACGTCAATGTAATCTTGCACTATTTATACATCTTTAATTTGAAGATTTATTTCCTCACCCATAGACATTGGGTTCTCTTCCTCTCCAATAATTTCATTCAATAGAGCTAATGGGGTTTGATCTTACTAATAATCAGATGGCGAGTTTTCTGCTCTAAAAATAAGAAATTCTACACCATTTTCAAAGATTGTAACATCCTTATTTTTGTAATAAATTTTCACATAATAATTTGATAGCCAATTCATACCGAGAATTATATCAAAGTAATTCATTGGTATGATGATAAGGTTAGAAACTAAATAATGTTTATGTGTTATGATGGGGACTAATCGACATGCCTTTTCTACAATGATACATCCCCTATAAGTTTTGAATGGAACTCCTTTATTAAATCAAATTGGACATGTCTAATTTTCTTGGAAAACTAGGAATATATAAATGAATGTGATGATCCAGAATCAAATAAAGTGTTGGATAAGTTTACGGAAACAATTAAAGTACCTGCAGCCACATTATTAGGAACTTTAACCTCTGCGGTTGTAAACCCATATTCTTTCCCTGGCTCTTATGGCTTTTTCTGAGGCAAGTTTCCTTGGATCTTAGAACAGTCATTTTCATAGTGTCCTGTCTCTCTACAATTATATCCTTGAATATAATTGACATGTTTCTTCCCCTTGAATTAATCAGATTGATGACCCTTTTCAACGCACTTATAGTACACACCCATGTCTTTCAAGAATTTACCAGGATGATTCTTTCCATAGTTCATGCATAATGAAAATTGTTTTGTTACCTTGTTATTATTCGGAAGTTCACCTTTTCCATGATTATTAGAGTATCTCTTCTTATCATGGTATCCCTTAAAAAATTTTGATCCAGAAAATTCCTTCTCTGTTTTGATGGAACTTGATACAATTTCATCATATGATTAAAATGTTTGAGAATTCAGTGCCCTTCAAAGACATGGCTTAAGAACATAAAATAAATGATCAATCTTGTCTGTTGAGTCACATCCGTAATCTATTGAAAAAATAAATAGTCTTTTGAAGGTATCCTCATACTCTAAAACAATGTCTTATTACCTTTTCTTTAATATAAGGAATTTCCTCTTCATTTTGATTTGTTGCTCATGATGGAAATATTTTTGGAAGAATATTTCTTTAAAATTCCTTCTATTCTATATATTCTATTTATTCTTCCTCAGTGGTATTTTGGATCAAGGACCACAACTAATTTGTGTCACCCTAGAGATAATATACTTATATTAATACCATTTCATTTTCATTGTATCTTAATTCCATGAATATATTTTCAAGGGACTTGAGCCACTGCTCAGCTCTCAATGGATTAGTAGTCCCACAAAAATATAGGGGCTTCTACTGCATGAAATGATCCAACATAGGTGTATCGTGGTTATTTTTTTACAACGTGAGTAATTTTTCCCAATATGGTCATGATTTGATCTGCCCCGACATTGACTGTGTTGACATGCTTAGTGGGGAAATCCCTACATTGTCCAAGAGTATTGATTCTTTTTCTTCCATTAGGATCCATTTCTAAATAATGTAATACACTAGATTGGGTTATGAATTGAAAATAGAAAAGCATGTAACATTTACTGAAATTCTATGCATAACTAAACTCATAAATGTGGTTTCTATAAGGAAAAATTTATATTAAGATCCTTCATATTGGATTGTAAAGAGAATATGAATTACCCAAAGCATATCCTCTGGGAGTTACAATACCAAGAGTGAAGCAAGGCCTATTTTTTTGTACACGGATACCCCAGGTCAAGCCCAAAACTCCTTGTTGGAGTTTCACTCCTTGGTACATTTGTACCAGAGCCACCTCTATCTGCTTGTATCCAGATAAGGATGTATTTTTTAAAAAGATACACATAATCTATTCCTTTCCAAAATTCTAGGATGTTATTGTTTGTTTCTCCTCAAATACTACCCTAGGTATTTGTTCCCTAATCTGCATTTTCTGATCAAGATTCCAAGGTTCTTACTAAACTTTATCTGATACCAATTATAACACCCCAACCCCTCTAGACCGGAGCTAGTGTATTATTTGTTATATTGGAATGGTTAGAAGGAAATAAATACCTAAGGAACAATCAGTTTAATAGTATTGAGTAAACTAGATACATAGATTTAACTCAAATTACATTGGAAAGGGTTACATAATACAATAGATAACAAAAACTAAAAACTGCATCCCTAGAAACTCAATACATGATATCCTCTTCATAACCAGTTATAGGTAAGAAAATGGAAGGGGTGAGATCAAATTATCATTAAGGGTTACAAATAGTGGAAGAATTATTCAATAAGTGAATCATAAATTTTTTTTACATAATCAATATGGCATAGTGAATAAATGAAAAACTCACACCATTAACAAACTGAGAATGAAACTACATTCATAGATTTTGTCCTAGTGAAAACCTCATGGATAGTAATATCTGATAATGAATAAAGATAATGCTTGTTAATTGGAAATTATGTATTTGAAACATGATACCATAATACTATTAAAACATTTTAGTTATGTGGGGATAAACTCATCTGATTTTTGGAAACAAACTCGATAGGGTTTGTCGCCAACTAATTTGTCTGATGAGACCTATTGATGCATTGAAGGGCTGTAGTAGGCCCACCCGCTTCTCAACGTCCAAATAATTTTCTTATACATAGATTTAAAATAAGTAAAATATTCCTTCTCAATATCCGTATAGAGTATATAATATGAATTCATCAATATTTCCATAGTTAAAATAACATTCCAAATGAACACCGCATGTAAAAGGGTATACAGCTTAAGAAAATAATCATATCCATGAATCTAGAATATGGATATATAATATATTTAAAATTTAAAATGAATAATTATCTCAAATGGGTAGTAGATACACCACATAAAAAATATTAGGTGTACAATACTAAGAAGGTCTCAATGAAATGGAAATTAGGAAACATTCCCTTGCAATATTGTAATCAATTGAATCATAAGACCAAAAGTAAATAATCACAAAATTTATCAAAAAAATACCATGAATATAAATAGAATCATGTTATTATATATCAAATGTATGTACAAATATACCACATATAATAAATATGTTTCGAACAATGGAAATCTCATAGAAATGAAAGTGAGATGAGAAACCCCTTACCTTATGCTTGAGTGTGTTCTTTGTTTATTTTAAGGACTTGAATAATCAAATTTAGCTTCATAAATTAATAATTATAGAACCTCATGTGCATTTAATTGATTTATTATAACCTTTTTAGGTTCATTCATGTCTTTTTATGGGTTTAATAGGTTTTATTTTATTGTTTTGGAAGCATTTTCTTCCTTGGTTTTCATGATTGATTTACTTGTATTCATGAATGGAAGATCGCTTGTTGTGTGGTTAAACATACAAAATTGATAATATATATTATTAATGACATTACATAGATATAAATTATCTTATATTTATTTTGGTTTATATACCATGATGATGATTCGTTAGTTAAAAGTTAATTACAAACGGTTGGATTAACTTGGCGGATTTGTACATAATGAACTTATTTTTACTATTATTTTATATTATGAGAGTTTATGGATTCCAGAACATTTATTAGATTAAATACATATATTAGAATCTTTTTCAACCATAAAAATGGTTTCATGAACTGAATTTAACATGGTAATAAAAATTGAGAACCCATCATCCTTTAATGTGATAAATTAACACATCTCGGACAGTGTTTTCATTTTTATTATAAGAGGAGGGGGAAAGATAGATGATGATGAAATATTCCACTAGAATGATATAATTATATTTAATTTAAGTTATTATAATTATCATATAATTTAGATGAGGTGATATTAGTAAAGAAGTATAAAATAAAGGAACTCCAATTAGAAGAAAAATTGAGAAATCTCTCACGAAAATTCAGCAGCCTAACTGCATCACTTCAAATTTCATAAAATAGTTTGCTAAGAGAAAGGGGTTCCCTCATCACTATTAAATAAAATGTATATAAATAGTAATATATAATTACTTATTCCAACATAATCCAATTGAAAATAAAATATAAAACATAAAATGAAAGCTCTAAGAAAAGAGAAGGGTGGTTGATTCTCTTACCTTGAAGAGTAACTCCCAAACCATGAAGGTTAGGACCTTGGTTATTTGAGTAAACCTTGGGAGGACTCATTTAGAGGTAATACTGCCAGATATTTGATAATAATGAGTTTGTAATGAATTAAAACTATAGGGGTGAGTGCGTATTTATAGTAAATGAGAGAGAGTTTTTTATTAATTAAAAGGGACACCTCATTAGTGGTTTTGGAAAAACCATGGGCTTTCCCAGCGTTTCTTCCATGGTTTTTTCCAATTGGGAAAAATAATTTCATATTTTAATATAATAAATTCTACTTAACTTTTTTATTAATCATTATATCATTATGATTTCATTAAACTACCGAAAACTCAAAATGGTATTTTTACTATTCACAAACAATCAAGTATTTTAGAAAAATCCGAAAAATTTACCCTAACCATTTTTTGACATGTATAATTCAAGAATGAAATCCATTTTTTGAAAATAATTTTCTTTGTATTTTTAATTTAATTTTTAAATAGAATAATAGTTAATTCGAAAAATAACAATTTTGAAGGTATAATTAGTTTTATATCACATTGAAAAATTAATTAAGATCTTATTATCTTATCAACTTAAGAAAATAAAATATTATCATTATTTACTTTTCATAAGGGTCACATTTATATTAATATTACTATTCAAAATGGTATGTTACTATTCATAAAAAATCATGTTAGTTCTATCAGACTCCAAATGACTTACTGGTCACAACTCTAGATGACCGTTTTTTGAAATTCAAAACAAATAAGTGGAAAATTTATGTTTAATGGATAGGTTATGGCTATCTAATAAATAACCAAGTGTTGTTTCAATGAAATGAAATGCTTTATAAAAAATTCGCTATAATGTCTTTATGATAAGCATATTATAAAATGTTTGGGGTGTTATATAATTAATTACATCTTCAAATAGAAATATACCCTTTCCCCATAATTAAATCTCAAAGTTGACCTAAATGTTGAATCTTAACATGGAAGAAAATTGAAAATTATTTAATTCAAATATAATTTAAAATTTAGTATTTCTATAAATTTTTTAAGTTTCATAGAATGTTCAAAGAGAGTTTTTCCACCATTCCAATGTAGTTTTTCCAAAACTAATTTAAATAGAACATTATTTTTCTTAATGGATAGAAGAGAAATATTATCAATAAAGATCATAAATAATAATTTTATGTAATAATTGAAAACGTATTAACATATATTTTTACATAAAGCAAGTTATCTAGTGGGGAATCATCCCCCCCCCCCCCACTTAGTTTCATGAAATGGTAGAATTTATCAAAAATAAAACGCTTATTCATAGTTAAAAACTATATATCAAGCCTCATGTGATATATTCAATAAAAAATAAATAGAAAAAAAAGATAATGAATTTAAACATAGGTACCCTGATGTAGCATCCATTATTTTAAATAAACAACCAATGATTCCTTTCCTCTTACATTAAGTGGAGTCCCCATTGTTAGTCAAGTTAAATCACTATAAGTTAAAAAAGATTAATATTATATTCTAAAAAAATAGTTTTAATTTAACGGGTGTGTGATTTAGGTGGTTCTGGTATGTGTCTCATTTTGACTTGAGAAAAATGAGGATCCCAATATTCTTTTACCAACACACCAATAATCTACTTTTATATCATATAAGTAGAGTGATAATTAAATATAATCAGTAAAGAAGAGAATAACATGTAGATCATAGTATAATTTTATTATTAAAAAATATATCCTAAGTAATCATAAGATTAGAATATGAGTATATTTATGATACATAAGAAAATGCATACCCAACAAATATTATATCATAAATCATGACATATGACTTGGTATAACATAATACAAGAATCAAATTAGTAATGATTTATATTTCAGTAAATATGAACCTTAAAATGATCCAAGGAACATAGAAAATAAAGTAGAACAATCATAAACATATGATTTATTATATTTTTGAACCTATGTACCTTCAAACCCATTCACTCAAAAAAATTGGGAGTAGAGATAAATTTCATCATGCAAACACTTTTTGAAACAAGATACTTGGTAACCTATTCACATGGGAAACTTTGAATAAATATAAACAAAATCATATTAATATTTTGAGAAAATAGCTACTCGTCAACACATTCTAAAAACATTTCTATCTCATGAGATAAATACTTTATCTAATTCATTATAGGGAGATATAGTTCCCATATGTCTCATAATCAAGGATTTTTGTGCCACTTAAAAAACTAAAAATCAATCATCTCATAAAGAACTCATGGAAAAATAATGGTTTTCATAAAACATTTAAAAAAATCCCATGTCATGAACATAATAAATCGTAGAATATAAAAACTCTCATTTTCCAAATATAAATTATATCATTATAACATGTAACAGATGATAGAAAAACACATTATGAATGATAAAAATTATAGGGTAAATAAATGTAAAAACACAAAAGTTTTTAAATAAAATATTTTAAATATAAGAGTATAAATTACATTAAAAAAATGTGAAGGGAAAGATAATAATTTTGAAAACCTTATTTACAAATAAAATATAATCTACGATACATAAAGATTTAAAAAATTACAATCTAAAATACTTTGAAAACATTTATTTTTAAAATGATATTCAATAATAAATAATAGAAAAATATATAATTATTTGAAAATGGGTAAGTGAAAATATATTGAAAACATTAATTTTTAAACAAACTAGTAATAATTAATTCATGAAAAATATAATGTTTTCAACAAATAGAAGTGAAAATAATTTGAAAAAAATTATCTTATAAGAATAATATTTAATCAAGTAACCTTGAAAAGAACATAATGGATATCACAAATGTGGAGTGGAAGATGAAATATCTAATTTTTAAATGATGTAAAACCTTTTTAATATTATTAAATGAATTTATTGAGAAACCCACATCGTTAAAAAGATAATGAAATGTTTTCTTTAAACTGAATAAAATGGTGGAAAAGTTCATTTGAGAAAAAAAACTAATTGAGTTTTAATTAGATAATATTGACCATTGGTGGGTGTTTAGAACATTGATATGAAATAATAATCCATTTAAGGAAATGAGAATTGTTCTTAACCTAAATGCATTTTCACATAATAGTGGAATCATAAATGCAGAAGTATGTTGTTTGAAACATGATTTTCACCAAAAAAAGGTTTAAGTACAGCATAACATCATCAAATATTAGAATATATAAATATTTAAAGATAATATTCAAGAATATTTATTATTACCCAAGGAAAAAATTTGATTCATGAAAACCCCTTTTAGCCTTTGTAACTTTTGAATCAATACCCCTTAAGAGGTATAACTTTAAATAGAACACTGAATATAATTAAATATAAGAGGATATTGATATAAAAGAAAAATAGGCTATTATTTACACCATTTAAAATAAAACATGGTGTATGACTTGGACATTTCTCTAAGGAATCAAATTTGAGAAAAAGAAACCCTTACGGCCATGGTGAAATTTCAGTAAAAGCTCCCATAAAAGTGAGATCATGGAATTAAAATTAAAATACCCTGAATAAAATATTGTTCATGATATTTTATCTCAAATATGTATAATAAACTCTACTTAAATAATAAATTGTTCATAAATATGAACTATGTATCAATTAATGGAAATTTATTTTTTAATCCCTAATGGCTTTAGTAATTTTTTGAATCAAATGTCATTGGATGAATCAAATTCATATGGTTTTGTAAATATATTGAATTAACTAAAAAAATATTACAAAATAAATTTGTGGTTAGTATATACATCATATAAATAATATTTTTTTATTAGATTATAACATGTCTCAATGAAGATGATTTGAGATGGAAAACCCCTTACATTTTAAGAAACATTCTAATAAAAACTCATTGAAATAGAGAGAGAGAGAGAGTCATAGAGAGAGAGAGAGATAGAGCTTGAAATATAAGTTAAAATAACATGATAAAGGTAATTCATGATATTATATAACCAATAGGTAGTGTACATACCATTTAAATGGATCTAGGTGCATAATCAAAGTGTATCTCAAAGAGGAAAAATTGAGATGAGACGCTTAACAATGGTCGTAAGTGTTCTTCACATGCACTTTACTTATAGAATAATTAAATTAAGTTCATTAGATATATACTCAATAACCATATTCATATATATTTAGTTTTATAAGGTATATTTGTTTTCTTTTGATACTTATTTTAAATATATTTTATGCTTACATCAGTCACTCGGGGTTGTTTAGAAAATTTCTTTGTAATAATTTTGTTTTGTTGACCATGGTCATTTATATTGTAAAATAGTTTCCTAATATACATAATTTTATATTATTATGACATTTGATATTACATTATCCTATAATTTATATGATTAAATAGGTTCTCCATGAATGGAATCAATTTAAGAGAGTCACATTAATTTTTCATTTTTAGCATGTAAATTTACTATAACTATTTATTGTTAATATTACTTATGGAATGTTTAATATTATCATTAAAAATTTTAATGGTTTATTAATTACCCTTTTATACATTAAATACATTTTTAATTCAATTCAGATTATTTTTTATGGATAATAACATAGAATTTTCATATCATGGAGGAGGTAATATGTACATACACACATACGACACTCTCGTTTTCATAGAATGAAAACAAAAGTATAAAAAAAGTATATTATCATATCAGAATAATTAAAATTTTATAAATATTATATTATATTAGTATATAATTTTTTTAGCTAGCCAGGATATTTATTGGGGAAAATCCTAAACCATTATAGAGGTAGTAATCTGTGCACTCACACTAATGACGATTCTTGTTTTTCTTGGTATATGGAAGAGAATAAATAATGGTTATACCAATATTATAATAACATAAAAATAAAATAACGATTATGAGGTTATTATTATAAAAATTTTATGGTCTTTTTATAAAAGAAATAATAATAAAGAAACATTAAAAAATATGGGTTACCTACGTTGAGACCTTGAACTTCCTCTTGGTGAAGGCCTTAGCTTTAAGGGACATGGGATATTTTGTAGTGAAAATGGTAATAATGTAACATAAATTAATTTAATGATAGAAAACATGGGTATGGATTCATGGAAATTTTGAAATGGGAGTGTATTTTTGAAAGGTTATAAGTGATCCCCCTTTTATAAGTGAAGAGTGTGACTTTTCCACGGAAAACAATGTTAAGTAAGGGGTTAGAATGTAATGGGGTAAAATCTATATAATTCAGGTGAAGGAAGGTTTGTAATACATGTATTTAATACTTTAAAACCTAAAAACATATTTCTAAAAGTTAAAAAGTTCATGTTAATTTTGGAAGATTTGAGTCCCCTTAGATTAATCATTTAAACTCTTGTTCCTCTTAATTAAATATTAATCATGTCAATTATTTTGTTACTAAAAATATAATTAAACACTTATTACCAAATTTTGACATTATAATTATCAATTTGGGCTTAAATTAACCTAAGTAATTTCAAAAATCTGAGAGAATATGATTTTAAATTAAACAAACATAATATATAAAAAATCTTAAAAAAAATATTTTTTTAAACATTAAACATGTTTACAAGATAAATTTTTTATGGTTACTGATTTTTAGGATAGTAATACATTTATCATAAAAAATATAATTTATGTTTCTTTAAAATCAATCCAAAACTAATTTTAGAATGAAAAAGTTTAATTAAAAGAAACAAATAAAAATTGTTTTAAAATTCTAAATAAAAATATTCTTAAGTCCTAAAATATTATAAATTGAATTTATAAGTTCAAAATAAGATTTTAGATTTCATAATTACACTATTAAAATATATATTTGATCAATTAAATGGTTTTTTAAACTTTTAGGGCTTTCAATTATATATATAATGTAATAAAATTCATTGTTTTGGAAAAACTGCATTTTTAACTATTCACCTAAAATTCATTTATTTTAGAATAATCTCAAAAATACATTATAAGATCATTGTTTTGTGTGGTATTATGGAAATAATTTTTCTTTTTCAAATTTAAATTCTAAAATATGTAAATTTATCTTTTTAAAAGAAAGTATATAATTTTAAAAAATAACTTTTATTGAAAATAAACTTTTCAATATTAACTCGTTAATTTTTTAAATTAAAAATGTAATATATATTAATAGTTTACTATATTAGTGTTAATTATAGATTTATTATTAATTTATTATTAATTTATTTTTGGTTTTTTGATATTGGGTGTAGCATGTGATGCAAACATATAGTATTTATTTTAAAGGATCTAAATTCTTAGGTCGTTACACAAAAACTTTTGACCATTAAATAAGAAAATACTATTTTCATCCCTTAGTGGCTCCAAATATCCATTTACCAAAACCATTAGGATGGTGAAAGGTCTTTTCCATTTTTATTTTTTATTCCCTAGAAAAATTTTAAAACTTGATTTAAAAATAATAACTCTCTGTTCAACCTTAAAATCCATATTCTAAATGATGAAATCATGAAAATATATTGTTAATTCCTTGTAAATCATATAATTTTCATAGTGTAATCTTATAATTTAATATAAGTCACTAAGATCCAAAAACAATCTCTCACCATGATATTAAAATACAAAATTTAATTACTTAACAACCTAATAAGACTTATGCTAAAGTTACATAGGTAAATAAAATGGTTTCCAAAATAGTAGCATGTAAGGAGAAATCGCTATAGGATGTTTAAAGGTATTTCTATAGAACCATAATGAGATTAATAAAATCATTATATACATTTATCTAATAATTCTACTAGTGACATAATATGAATAAGGTGATTATTTTAATTACATATATGTTCTTTGTATGCTGACAAGTAAAGGTGGAATATCAAAAGTCCAAGGGGATTATGAATTTATTACCCATAAGAATATATAAATGGAAGAACATAATTATAGATTTTATCATGGGTATTTTTAATTCATCCAAAAGAAATAATTACATATGTTTTTTATAGTTTCATCTCATGATTATTTGTCACTTCATCTCTATTCGAGATGATGTAAAACTAGATCCACTTGAAAATATATACATTAGATAAGCGGTGAGGCTACATAGTACGCCACTATCAATAGCATTTGATTGAGATTTAGGTTTACCTAAAATATTAGGAAGAGTATTTAACATGACATGAATGTATATCTGAACATTAGTATGCCATATCACTATCAAGATGATGGTCAATCTGAATAAACTATCTTCAATATTTAGGATATGATGAGATATTTCTTCATATACATTAAAGGAGGATAGGATCAACATATTCCTCAAGTCGAGTTCTAATACATTAATAGCTTCCACTAAAGAATTTAAATATCTCCTTATGAATCCCTTAATGGAAAGAAATGAATAAATCAAACATATTAGGATAAATATAAATACCATAATCTATTTGGACCTAAACTTGTTGAAGAAATGGTAGATGAGGTCAATGTAATTCATCAACACGTCATGGAAGCACATATTTAATAAATAATTTTTACCAAAAATCATCGATGAGGCCTAGTGTTTGAATTTAGATAAAAAATGTTCCTTGATATATCCCCAAGGAATTGATTCAAGAGTTTTAAGAAGAAGGGAAATCTAAGTCCCAAATACATTATCCCCTTTGATATTCTTTCTCACATAGAAGTTATGGCCTATCAACTAGCACTCCCACAAAAACTATCTCAAGTGAATGATGTGTTAAATGTATCCATCTTGATAAAGTGAATACCTTATCCATCACATGTACCATAACTATAGGTGGTAGATATAGAGCATCCAATGAAGATCTTGGACCATAGAGACAAAGTTATATCAAACAACATAACTTGCCTTATCAAATTACATTGGTGGAACTATAAGCATTAATATGAAATATGGGAACCAAAAGAAGTGATGAAATATAAGTACCCTCATATTATTAAACATGTGTCATATTTAGTAACATTGTAAATCACATTCACCACATAATAAAAAAATTAAATATATTACATAAGAAATATAAACCACAATAAAAGCAAATATAAGTGTTAAATTTGAGAAAATAAATGTTTAAAACAAAGAAAACATGATTTTATTTTTGGTAAAACATATGTGTTTTATTTTTAATTAAAATATATTTTTATAATAACATTATAAATTTGAAATAATAAATATTTTCATAAAATGATTTTATAAAACACTATTTATTCTTATATAAATAATAAAATAATTATATGAAATCATAAGTAATTTTTCTAAGGATAAAAAATTTGATTGTGTGATAAAACTTAATATCTTTCAATAATAAAGGATTAATTATAAAAATTAAATGTATCATATTTAGAAAATTATTTTGATAAATTTTATTTTATTTTTGGAACTAGTATGTTGAAGATATCTTTAGGTAAATTTGATGTATTTTTCTGAACAAGACATGTTTGGGTGAATAGAAAAAATATATTTTTTCAAAATACCATATCTTTTATGACATAATCAAGATATAAACACGACTTATAAATTTATGAAACATTTTTATCAACCAAATTTGTATTTAGGGAGCAAAATAAATCATTTAAAAGTAATATTTTGATTTTAGAAATTTATTTTTGACATTTTTGTAACCATAGTTATAATTTATTCTAATAGAAAATGTATTTTCGGTCATTTTACTTTAATTAAGTATTCATAAGATCCCATGTTTTTAAATAAAACTAACCCTATGTTTTTTAATAATATATAAATAAATATAATGGGTATTAATATTATTGTCCAAAATAAGAATAAATTAATTTTTATGCTTAAAAATAGTTTTTATGATATATTTTTTTCATGTGTTATGCGTACTTATGTTGAAGTTAATTTTTAACACCTTTAGAATTTGAATTATATATAAATTAATTAATATTCAGAATAATTATTGTCAAAATTAAAAAATAAATTTTATTTAATTTTATGACATAAAAATATGTTACCAAGGTAATATTTAGTAACAATTGTAAAGGCTAAAAAAAGTCAAAAATGTTAAATTAAGTGATAAGGTCAAAAAAATTATCTTTAAATGGGTGTATGAGGGTATAATCGAACCCCCCCGATATTATATTCTATAATTTTTAATTTTGGATATTATTTCAATTAATATGACATTTCTTTTATAATAATAAAGAAGTATTTATAAAAAAAATCACATGTCTCACTTTTAAAATAACACATTCCCCACACCATTTATCCACACACCTTAATCTTATTATATCAACCAATATCTTGAAAAATCATTCCCCAAACACCCTTCAAAGGCATAATCCAATTAGAAAAGGATTTATCTCAAGGGGTAAGGTTACAACTCTTAATCACTTTCTTATTTTCATTACATTGAATATTTTTATTCTACCTACTACAAATATAATATAACTATCCTAATATAATGATAAAAATATCATTATTATACTAAAATGTTTTTATGTTGATGGAATGACCATTATCTTCCATACTCCCATCCATTCAAAAAGTAAAAATGTTACTCGTATTATGGTCAATTCACCACCTCCATGGATGACATACTATGTTTTTCATCACCACCATACAAGTATGATTATAAAAATATATTAAATGAATAAATATAAAAAAAATTATATTATGGATATTAATAATAAATATTCATAGTGATTTTAAACTACCTAAAATAAAAATTTCAAGACATCTTTCATAATTTGAATCTATTTTTGGTAAGTATAATGATATGTATAACATTTATTATATTAGAATGATAAATAATCTATAACTCTATAATTATTGATATTATGGAACTATTTGGTATACCTTTTACCATAATCATAATAAAAAATTAGTTTTGGATAAATTGATCGAACAACCCCAATTGGTCGATGACAGAAATAACTGCCCAATAAATGAATAAAATATGATAATTAATATCCCTTAAAAAATAAACTATACATGAAAAATATTCTTAATCATTTATTTTGTAATCATTATTTTTTTATTCATGAGGTTAGATGCACTTAGAATGGTAGTGATTACTTGGGGTATGAGAACTTCTGAACCTCCCTCTTTTCCTTTGGGTTATGCATTCTTGTTCAACATAATTTTATCTCTTTTTCCACTACATGTACTTATTTAATTTTATATATATATATCTCTTAAATATATAACTATTTTATTTATGCATTATTTTTTCTAATTATAAATGTTTTTCAAGTTACCATCTTACTATTTCTTTAATGAAACATGTTTAAGGGAGATTTCTTGTAGGTTATTTATTTTCATTTATGAATATTTTAATATTTTTTTGTTCATTATTTCAAAAAATAATAACTATTTTATGGAAAAACATTCTGGTTTATTACTATTTATAAGGAAATAACCATGTTCTCACCTTATTAAAAGGTTGTTACTCATCCATTAAAACATTTTTTTTTATATTTTCAATTTTATGGCTACTTCTTCCCTCCTTTATTACGAATTTTCTTCTTTATAATTTCATATTTAAGAAAATTTATTATTTATATAGATATGAACATAAAAAACTTAATTCCTCCTTCACTTTGGAATCAGAAAAGTATATTCTTGGTTATGTGCTGAGATAAGATTATGTAACCCATTCATTTTTCCTGGTAATTTATAATTCCTTATTCAGGAATTATTTCTATGTAATGCATATTCTTTTAAATAATATTATGTTATGGGTTGGGCTATAATTATACAACCCCTCCCTAATGAATCGGATAATGTTTTCATCTTATAAGATATAGGAACCGGGGAAAAGTAGAAGCATCGGTAGGGCATTCAGAACTCATATGTTTATTGTAATCAATGATTATTCTAAGATTTTCATAGTGTATAATATCATGATCAATTTAATTAATTCAAGTTTTAATTGAAGAAAGAACCCTCAAACCAAAATGATGGATCATCACATTATTATTCATACTAAATTTAAGCAATTAAATAACCACCTTGTGATGAATTTTTTTGTTGATGAATATGAAAACTGGTATCTATAATATTTTTGTTTTGTCATAGAAATAAAAATTGAATTACCTCCAATAGTGATCCACACATGCACTAATAACCATCTATCGATGTCATAGGATTCTCGAAGTGCCATAATGGAAGATCCTATTGATTTCTTCCTTTTTCTTTGATCACCGTGATAATCGCTTCAAATAAGGAATATCCATGTTCTCTCTAGAATTGAGAGGGATAGAAGAGGAGGATCACTCTCTATTGTTGTGATCATTCTTAAATATTTCCTCCCCATGTCTTGAGAGGATTCTATAGATATTATTATTCACAACCTAACAATAGGGTATCTTTATTGTTGGAAATAATATAATTGGGTTTAAACAATATTAGGGATAGAAAGAAAATATTTGCACATGGGAACTTATTATTTTGTTAATCTTTAATAAAACCCATTTAAAACTTATATTTTAATTATCATTTATATTATTATTATTATTATTTTTGACATGCACAAAACTCGTTAGTTAATTAAATTTTATTTCTTGAATAAAAAAATTTAAAATATATTCAAATAATATTTACAATATTATTTCTACCTGGACCTCTTAAACTGTTTCTATAAATCCCCCAAAATTATTATCAATACATTAATAATTAATATTTAATTAATAAAAAATATCACTTTATTATTCAATAATAAATAAATTGATATTGTATTTACTAAATAGCAAATAAATATTAATTAAATATTTTACTCACAAATATTCACTCGAATAACTAATGATTGAATATATGAGATAAAAAACCTGAATAATTATTAAACCATGAACATAAATAATATTTGTTCATAATTATAAATAATAATATTTATTTGAGGTTCTATATACTCTTAGTGTGTGATCCTTTAGGCCTCTTTCTCAATAGTATTGGTTGATGCCACCCAAATTCAAATGATAGTGTCTTGAAACATGTCAAGGAACCCATATATAAATATGTTAATGTTTAAATGTAATACAACCTCATATAAATGGTTATTTTGTAACATAATCCATTTATCATGATATCTCTAATCAAACGGGTTTCATGTTGGTGTCATCAGCCTATGTGCTTAATGTTTATTTCTTTGATTTTCTGTAAATGAACTTACTCACATAACACCATGTTCATGTATTTATTTAGGTTATTCCATTCAAATTAAAGGGCCTGAAAAATAAAATTATTTTAAATAAAAAAAGTTTCAAATCATTTATTTCATTTTTCAGAAATGAAATATCACATTGGATACACCCAACATGTCCTACTTAACCGTGAAAATATGGCATCACACTTGTCATCAATAAATCAAAGTATAGGACTAATAATATTCATTATGAATAATATTAAAGTCCAAGGATAAATACACATGTACATATATGGTAACATCTAATGATACATATAAAATGTGGATTTCCTACCGTCGAAACATCTTCTCATAATCTTCTTCACTGGAAATTTCCAAGGGAACACACCAAGAAAAAGTACCTCAAATTCCTAAAAGTATCCACCATTGATATCATATATAATTTGTGCCCCATAAAATGATATAATCTAATTATATAATATATATTCTAAGAATATTTTTCTGCCCCTTTCATGTTCACATTTTAATAGTTAACTTTTATGACCTTTCAGTGCAACAATTACTCTTAGGACATTATCACATACTATATCACATATAAATTAATCATTAAGTGATAATAAGTTTTTTAATATTAAAAAAATAATATAGGTAATCATAATGTACATAGAATTTATTTCAAGGTAACTAACTCCAAATAAATCCCACTTACACTTGAACCAACTACTAAAAACTTCAATCCAATAGCTCTCACATGATACTCATGCTTCTGTTGAGATAAGTCATTAATAAAGGGGTCCACCATTCTCTCTTCCATGGAAACTCTACCCTCTAAAACATAACCATTTTGAGATAAACCCCTCAATAGGTGATAGTTTTAGATTATGTTCTTTGACCATTGGTGTGACCTTATCTCCATTTCAAGAGTCACCGTTGCAATTTGATCACAATATAATATGATAGGTTCTTTGTTGATGGGAACTACATCACATTCTAGGAAAAAATTTTGTTTTTAAATATCTTCTTTGGATGCTTAATAAGTAACTATATTATCGGAATCCTTTTTTGGGTTCTCTATAACTATAATCTTTGAACTCTTCTATCCCATATATCTTACATTGAGATGGAAGACTTCTCTTAAAAGTGACTTTAGATCATTCTGATCTGTTTAAAATAAAATATCAGAATAAAACCAAATTATTAGCTCCATGTATCCTCTGTACATATATAATATATCTTTTGTTCATATTAGTTACTTAATTATAGGCTTCACAGCCAACCGGTGATGTTTATCAGGACCATCTTGATATCTTCCTACCATTCTCAAGGTATTGGAAACATTAATCCTAGTAATAAAATAGAAAATATTATTTCTCTTATAATAGAAATGTATGGGATCTTACTCATTTTTTATCTTTCCTATTGTGTTTAATGACGCATTTTATTTGAAATATGTATACCATGTGACACTAGAACCAATTATATCTTGGATTATTCCATACTAAATCTCATTAGAATTTGGATAATGTATGAACATTGACATATTTCAATCTATCAATTGGATTTATCATGAATGATCATGATCCCCAAAATTTAGGTTGTTTCACCTGATTCATTCAGAGATAATCACTTGTTTAACCAGACCATAATAGATTATAAAACTAATATTTTGTTCCCAATAATTAATATATCATCAATATATACTACTAGGATATTGACTACACTCTCACTGAACCACTTATAAACACTTGTCTCACATTCATTCTTAATGAAACTAAATTCTTTTATAACTTCATCGTACCTAATGTTTCATGAACCACAAGCTTGATTTAGTAAATAAATGGATCTATGTAACTTGTATAACATTTTTTAATTACATGGAGTCACAAAAACTTCTAGTTTCATCATATATACAAGTCACTAAAGCTTCCCATTGTGGAAGACTATTTTGAAATCCATATTAAAATCTCGTAGTCATGTTAAGATGATATAACAAGTTGAATTGTAATGTATTTAAAAATGGAAACTGGGGAAAAGGTTTCTTTATAGTCAATGCCTTTATTTTTTAAACCCTTTAGACACTAGTCATTATTAATAGATATTAAATTCACCTTTCCTATCTAGTTCATTCTTGGATACGAATCCCAAGAGTCTTTAAATGAACTAAATGATTTAAAATAATCCAAAGATGGTTCTAATATATTGAATTCATCTTAGAATTCTTGGATTCGTTTCATCTTACTACATCTAATCTCTCTACTTCTTATTTGTAGTATATAGGTTCATTATTGTCAATCAATAATGAGTCACCATATTTGGTAACTATAAACCTCATATTTCTAGTAATCTAACCTCTCTAGTGCACACAATTCTTGTGTTTTAGGAAAAAATTATTCCATGGGGACCTATGGAATCTATTTCTGTATAAACTCTTGTATATCATGAGAATAAACTTTATCAAAGTCAATCTTTCTCCCGCTATACTTCTTGAGTATTTTCTCCCTCTCAATAAATATGGCTTGTCTTGTGACAATTGATTTATTTTTTGAGGGTTTATATAGATAATATTCAATGGTTTCCTTGAGAATTCCTATAAATATACACTTCATGCCTATATGTGATAGTTTATCACGAATGTTTTCCTTAACAAATGCCTCACTTCCCCATACACATGTATGTGAAAAAAATAGGTCTCTATCCACTCCCTAAATGGAATGTAATAATATTTAATTATTAGTTTTGTACTCTTTTTAGTGTGTATGTTGTTGTTTGTAATGAATATCCCAAAAAGGATAACAGAAGATCCACATGACTCATTATAAACCTTACCATGTCAAGAAATATATGGTTCCCCCATTCATTAAAACCATTACACTGTAGTGTATAAGGTGGAGTGAGTTGAGATAGAATCCCAACCTCTAATAGAAATTGGATAAACTCTTGGATAAGGTATTCACCACCTCGATTAGATCAAATATTCATTATCTACTTACCATGTTGATATTTTTTACTTCATTCTTGAAAACTTTTAATTTATCAAAGAACTCATACTTATACTACATCAAGTAAACATATCCATATCCAATCAAGTCATCTGAAAGAGTTACGAAGTAAGATAATTCACCTCTAACTTCTGCTAGAAAAGGTCAACACTTATCAGTGTGTACCAATCCTAGAAGATCTATGGATGTTTCACCCAATCAACCAAATTGTTGTTTGATAATTCTTACTTATATAAAAGCATGAAAACTTTCAAGTGGTCTTATCTCTAAAGAGTCTAAATATCCATCTTGATAAAGCTTAGTCAGATGAATCTAGTTTACATGACCATGATGATGATGTCACAACTTGGCGTTACATGATTCATTTGAATTTGATTTGTAATTTTTTATTAACACTAGGTTTTTGTAATTTTATACATAAATACCATTATTTAGTTGTTCCATACCATAATAAATTATTTTTGTATAAAATATTCATTCTTTATTTATAAAATTGAAAATAAATCTATCCATGTCAATGTAATAAAAAGATATTATGTTCTTAGTAACACTAGAAACAAAATAACAGTTCTTTAAAACAAATATCATTTTAGTTGGAAATGGAAGGTGGATGTCTCCAATAGGTAAAGTAGAAGGTCATGATCCATTATCCACTCAAAGATCCACCTATCCTATGGAAATATTTCTAGATATAATGGTTTCATGAATTTAGATACAGATGTGATCACCCAAAGCTAAATCTAATGTCCAATGTGTAGATATTGAATAATTGAACTCGATAATGAATTCACCTTTATCTTTCACTTACTTCTAATTATAGTTATTCTTTCAGTATACTAGCTTTCCATAAGAAAAAATTGATGAATTTTGTTACTTTTCCTACCTTAGAATATTTATCTTTTTGGAAGGATGGTGCTCAGGAGTCTTGGATTTTGAAATAGTATTTAGTCCATTTACCTTGTTCTGCATTTTCCTATTCACCATAAGGTCCAATGGTTTTTCATGACCTCTTTCCTTTTCAACTTAGTGACTAGGAGTAAGAAGTTATGAAAGAGTATTCTTGGGATTTATCATGATATAATTTAAAATTAAACTATAGAAGGATTTAGGCAGTGTGGAGAGGATGAGATTTGTGTGCATCTTATTATGGATTTTAAATCTCAAGATGTTTAAGTTCCCTATCTTGTCAATAATTTTGAATACATGAGTCATAATTAGTGTTGAATCTCTAGTATTTCACATGAATAGTAAATTAGAGATCTCATATCTCTCTTATATCTCCTTATCTTTATATATATCATGAATATGATACATGATTATATACACATCAATATCCTTATGTTAGTTTAGAATCTCACTGGACATTGAATATTACATAATGTTGGAACCAAGGTTGCTCATTGATAATAATGTAGTATGGTTTGTGTTTGTTGTCAATCTTAACATGGATGACTAGGAAGTTTACAAGAAATATGGTCATACATTTGAGGCTGAAATAATTATTGAAGGTGGTACAATTTCCCAGTGTTTGCCAAATTCTTGGGACCCAAAATCATGAATCCATTTATAGGAATGTATGTCATGAAAGAAAGTTGAAGGAATTCAGAAAATGAACAGAACCGTGTGTCCCGGGACATGGAACACATACCATGTCTGGGAATGGTTTATGGAATGTGTATGGAAAAACATTAATGGTACGCAGACTGGTTCACGGAATTGAAATCTGTTCGCGGTGAAGGTATGTGAATGGAAGTGTGTGGTACGAGGAAGGCTGGTTGTTCGTGGGATAGCTACATTTTGCAAGAAAATATTGGTACGTAGTGGATTCTATACCAAAATTAGATAATTCATAAATATTGGATTAGAGGATTTTTCAGATCAATTTATTCCTATATATGAATCAGTAATCCCCTTTGTTATGTTGCGAGATTAGAGTTTAAAAATTCAGGAAGAAATCTGTTGAAGTCCGAAGTGGTTTGTAGAGGAGAATACAATACATGGAGAGAACTATTTTTGTAAGGAAAACAGTTCATGGAAGAAAGTGTGGTTCCCATAGGAAGCTCTCATAGTACATGGTGAAGAAAGGCAGTACGTAGAGAAGGACGGTACGCGGACAAGATGAGAAGTATGCAGAGTAAGGCAGTATGCAGAGTAGGGCAGTTTGTGGAAGAGCTAGACTATGCGAAAGCAGCAGTGGTACACAGAGGAGGTGATCTGCGAACCATACCCACTACTCATTACACTTAGGAGGTAAAGTGGTACACATAACACCCATGGAATCCTATAAATTGAGAAAATCAGTTTGCAAAATTAATTACCATAACCTATCAGTGCATGGGAAAGTATTTTACATCTATAGATGAAAATGGGACTTCAAAAGTGCATCAATTTATAGTTCAAGATCCATGATTTAATTCTAAAACATTTAAGTGACCTTCAAGTAAATAAACGGAGTGAAGATTATTTTAATTCAGTGAGAAAGGGGGAGTCAGTGGAAGTGATATGAGGGACACATTGTTCTATCCCAAAAGCATTGTAATGGCAGTGCACCTGGAACAGAGTGATTGTTCCAAACTCTGGTAATCCACAACTTATGAATCTTAGTGGTTTTTTGTATGACCGACACACTATCAATGTATTCTCCTTGTATGTAGCCCTATGTGGTGAACCAAGTAAAAACTATTATCATTGATTTTCATGTGATTTTTTTCATTCTTCTCTTCCTCTTCAGATAGTTTTAATAGGTTCCTACCAACATGGGAACAAAATCCATTAGTTTAAAAGAACAATTTTATAACCTGATTTACCCCACCCCTCTTAGGGTTTTCCAAATTCCTTCAAGTTACATCGGAACAAAAAGGTTTCTATTATTGAATCTATCTTCTGCATTCATGGAGAGTCCAGTCAATGTTTGGGTAACTACCCTATTCGATGGAAGTAATTTTCAAATATGGAAAAACAAGATGAGATCTCACCTATGATCTCTTGGAATGGATTTCTTATTTTCTACTATGTATGGAATAAAATTCATTGATCCTATAGTATTGTTAGTTAGTGATATAGAAAGTAAATCACTTAATACTGATGCAAACGCATAGAATGCTCTCACTACATCTCTTTCTGATCAGATTCATCTAAAGTTATTTAGTTTCACATCTACCAAGTCAATGTGGGATAAACAAGAGAATATTTATAAATGATATAGTAAAGTGAAGGAGGTGAAACTTCAAGTACTGAACAATAGGTTTGACGATCTGAATATGCACCTTAATGTGAATGAAGACTGATTTTTCAATCAAATTACTAAAGTTGTTAGAGAAATTTGAGGTCTAGTAGAATAAATAAAAGACATTGACATAGTAAAGAAAATCATGAGAAGAATTCCACCCCTTTACAATGAAACGGTGTCAAAAATTGAGGAGATATATCTACCCACACTCTCTGTGGATGATTTTTTGAGTAATATATCAACATATGAAATGAGAATCAAACTAGAAGCTATGACTTGTGCGAGTAAGGAAATGGAATTCAAATACATGGATAAACTAAAATTATTAGGAGATAGTGGTGATGAATATTATAAGGAAAAAGAAAAGCTTCCTCTCATTATCAAGAATCTCAATAAGAGAAAAAGAAAATTTTAGGGAAAACTACCTTTGACATTCTTTCGTTGGGGGGAAGTAAAAAACATAGCCTCTTAGTGCTCATAAAAATTTGATGATGAAGAAATAGAAGTTGAAAACATGGAGAAGCCTAAAAAAGTTTCCTTAAAAAGGGAAACTTCACATTTGAAAAGAAAGTGCACAAAAAGGGTTTTTTATGTGAGGAGTAAGATGATGATAATTAATTCTTTGAGGAAGAAGAACCATAATTTAAGACTGGAAACCATTCCTCCATAATGGATACCATTGAAAAGTCAAAACCATTGATAGATAAAGCTAGATAGAATCAAATGACTGCTAATGTCTATCCCAACTTGCAAATTTCTAATGATTTTGGTAAGCATGATAATAAATGTAAGAGATGCAATAAGTGGAAAGAAATGGTGGAAGAGTCATCAGAATATATTGATCAGCTAGAAGCGGAAAATGAATGAATGGAAGAACTTGTGAAAGTACAATCATCAATCCTTGAAATCACTGATGATGTTGTGAAACTAAAACATAGAATTAAAGAACAGGAAAATTTCATCAATGACCTTACCTCGAGATTGGAGGATAATTCCAAGCCCGTTGAGGGACTCAAAGAATAAGTTTCTACTCTGAGATATAAACTCAAAAGTGAATCAATTTCAAAATAATCAAAGAAGAAAATATAATTTGGAAAATTATTAAATGTTGGGTTTCTAGAAAGAGGTAAGTGTGTTTATGAAGGAGTTGAAGAAAATATAACGACTAAAGACCTGCATGCACGAGAAATAGTGGAATCAGTTGTGATGCTGAAACATCAAATTCAGGAAATAATAGTGTCCAGAATAAAGGCATGTTGAAAGTGGGTCATGTTGAAAAGTCACCTAATGTGCTGAAAATGAAATCCTCAATTCAATATTAAAGATGAACTGAAGACAATCCTCAGGTATCCAAAAAATTATAGGCAGCCAAACATTGTGCCCAAGGAAGGAGACATGAGAAATAATCATAATGAGAAGACATTTTCCACTTATGAAATGTCAATTTTGTGGCTATCTTCTCCATACCATGTCATATTGCGAAGAGGAAAGGAGCTATATGAATGTTGAAGATATAGGAGTTCTACATAGGAGAACATATTTGTATCCTACTTCTCATTGAAGAAATAATTTCTAGAGATATTGTTTTTATTATTATAACTTTGGTCATAAACCTATGTATTGCAGGAAGAGGTATGATAAGAATAATTCTTACAATGGTTAAAGGTAGGTCAACACTCGTCAACCAAACAATGTTGTTATTTCAAATAGGTTTTCTCCTGTGGAAGAAGATTGTGAATATGAATAATCTGTGTACAAGGAAAATAGAATTGAAAGGACATCAGTGTCCTACACTCAATCCAATATCTCAGGGAAAGAAAATAAGATAATTGATAAATCTATCTTTTCATAGGTAGCTCTCAAAGATAATAAGAGAAAAAAACTTAATATTAATAGTGTATGTTCATCCCATATGACGGGAAATGTAGACTTATTAATTAATATCAATAAAAATGTTGATATAATGGTGAGGTTTAGTAATGATGGTGCTCTGAAGATCAAAGGAAGTGGAAATAATGAACTAGCTAATGGAGAGATAAAGAATACTAAAGTTCTTTATATGGATAGACTACACTATAATATTTTGAGTGCAAGTCAACTCTGTGACTCAGGACATATAGTGACATTAAAATATAAGGGTTGTATTATAAGAGGAAAGATAGGGAATTATCTTATAAAAGGATTTTGAACAAATGGAAACTTGTATCAGGTCGACATTAAAGAAAACATTTTCTACATGACTATTGAAGAAGAAAACAACTTGTGGCATCAAAGACTGGGGCACATTAATAATCAAGACTTGGAAAAGATATCTAATCTAAATATGTTCATGGATATCTCAAATATGAAACATGAATGAGAAAAGACCTTTGATGCTTACATGTGAGGGAAACTGGTTTGGAGTTCCTACCAGCCAAATAAGAAAAGAGCATATACTCTCCTCAACCTCATTCATATAGATATATGTGGCCCAATAAATATTTTTGGAACACTTGGAGAAAAGTAATTTCTTCCTTTCATAAACGATTGTAGTAGAATGGCATGTGTGATCATTATACATAAGAAGTGAAAAGTGCTTGATTGCACGAAAACCTATCAATGAATCGCCGAGAATGACACTAAATAGAAGATCAATGTATTGTGTTCTACCAATGGAGGGGAACACATGTCCATTGAATTTAAAAATTACCTAGAGAAGAATGGGATATAATAATATGTGGTTTTTAAGAGAACCCGATAGAAAAATAGAGTTGTTGAGTATAGGAATAGACAGGTAAACAACATGGACAGAACTGTGTTGATCAAGATTCTTATCCCTCAACATTACTAGAAAGAGGTAGTACAAGTTATGGTGTGTATTCAAAATTGAACAGGGATATATATGGGTGATATAAAGACACCATATGAATTTTATCATGGAAGGAAGCCCTCTTTGAAATATTTTTTTGTTTTCAAAATTATATGTTTCATTTGAAACAAAGAAGGAAATCAAGGGAAGTATGGAGACAATTCAGACGAAGGAATATTTCTTGGATACTCAATGAAAGAAAAGCCCACATGTGTTAAAATAAGCACATGGGAAGAAATGTGGAAAGTAGTGATGTAAAGATCATTAAATATAAAAACACGAATGGTTAAAGGAATTAATATGCTAATGTGATAGAATATGATGAAGAATCTTAACATAGAACAAATGATAATATGGAGGTAGAGGAAGGTGTACAAAACTATCAGGAGTCACATCATGATGTTGAATCAGATGAAGAATCAGAAGAGGAATCCATAGTTGGAGGGAATTCGGTCAAAACCCAAAGGGGAAAACAAAGAGCGGAGATTGATCATTCCATCATTATCAGGGATCGGAATGCACCTACACAAACAAGGAGAATGAGGAATAATGAATAATCTATATTTCTATCAATTGTGGAACCATCCTCATTTGAAGAAGATGCAAAGGATGAATCACGGGTTAAAGAAATGGATGAAGAGCTGCATCAAATTAAAAGGAATGAAACATAGGATCTAGTTAGGAGACTTGTAAATCAGAATTTGATTGGTACAAAGTGTATTTTCAAGAATAAATTCGATGAACATGGAAATGTGATATGAAACAAGGTGTGATTGGTGTGTAAAGGATATTCACATATTGAAGGCTTTGATGTTGATGAAACATTTTCTCTGATGGCTAGACTGGAGTCAATCAGGCTATTTCTTTCCACAGAAATACCTAAGGGATATATAGTGTAACAAATGGATGTTAGGACAACTTCCCTAAATAGTACTCTTGATGAAGAAGTCTACATTGAACAATTGGTGGGTTTCCTTCTTGTAAATAACTAAATGAAGGTATGAAAATTAAATTAATCACTCTATGGAATGAACTAGAAACCATGGGTGTGGTACTCTCTATTGGATTCTTACCTCAAAAATCATGAATTCAAAAGAGGAGCAGTGGATCACAATATTTATGTGGATAATTATTAGAAGGATCTGTTCATGGTATTGGTGTACTTTGATGATATTATTTTTGGTGGAATTAGGAAGGTATAAATAGATTAATTTTCCAATCGAATGAAATCAGAATTTGAAATTTCAATGATTGGCGAACTCGCATAATTTTTAGGGCTTTTGGTAATTTAGAAGAAGGATTACACTTTCAATTCGAAGTAAAATAATGCAAGAGAGCTAATGAAGAAATTTAATATTCCTTATTCCAAACCAATGTTGGCTTTTATTTCAGTTGGAAAAAATGTTGAAAAGCATAAAGATGAGACTTCTGTGAATCCCACAATGTATAGGAGAATAATTGGAAGCTTACTGTACCTGACAGCAATACGATCAGATATTTTCTTTGCAACAAGCTTAGCGTTACTCTTTCAGATTAATCAGAAAGACGAACATATGGAATCAGTGAAAAGAATCATGAGTTATATTCAAGGTACTCACAATTATGGATTATATTTTTCTATAGGAAGTGATGGTGAACTATCCACAATTTTTATACTAAATGGTATGGAGATGTAGTGGAAAAAAATTCTACTAGTGGTAGAGCATTCTATGTTGGGAATAAATGTGTGGGCTAGCTGAGTAAGAAATAGGAACGTAATTCTCTTAGTACTGCTGAAGCCGAATATATCTCAAAAACAAAAGATTCCACATAGCTACTTTGGACGAAATAATAACTTACTAACATTGGTGATGAGGTGAAACAAATAATAGTTATTTATTATGATAAAAAGGGCGCAATTGGTCTTACAAAGAATTACCTTCAGAATTATCATACAAAACATATAGAAATAAGATATCACTTCATCAAAGAATTTTTTTTACAAAGTATGATTAAAATGGATCATGTGGGAATTGATGAGGAAGTGGCTGATATTATTAACAAACCACTGGAAGTGGTTGTGTTTGAGAAACATCAGCTGAAACTTGGTGTTCAACCACCTCCAACTGCATAAGGAGGTCCCAATATTTCCCTCTCCAGAATTGTTTTCACTAATTTTAATACATTTATGGATGTGATTTTGGTTTATGGGGGAGATACGATCTAGGGGAGCATGTTTTTGAGCTATAAAATTTAAAATTTGGTTCATTAGTTTTATTTCCAATGGGGTGGAATGAATAAATTAAATGGAGAGTGATCTATTTATTTTATATAGGAATGATGGGGAATAGGGAAAAAATAAATTCAACTATGGGGTAGAAAAGAAAAGAATGAGAACTCAATTCATGGCCTCTCTATTGTTTTCTACATCGATCATGACTCACGTAGAAGGCTTGATGTTCTCTAGATAGCTACAGTTTTAGAGATAGGATAGGTACACGGTGGAGGCTATACCAAAATCAGAGATTTGGTAAATCCTGGATTAGAGGAATTTTTAGATCCATTTTTCCTATATAAGGAGTACTAATCCCCTTTTTTATCGTGTGGGATTAGTATTTAAAAATTCAGGAAGAAATGTGGTGAAGTATGAAGTGGTTAGCGGGGGAAAATATGGTACGTGAAGAGAACCATCCGCATAATGAAAAACAATCTATGGGAAAAGGATTAGTACACAGAGGAAGCTCTCATAGTACGTAGTAGAGCTTGGAAGTACACAGAGCAGGATGATACATGGAAGAGATGAGTAGTACATGGAGTAAGGATGTACGCAGATCAGGGTAGTTTGCAGAGGAGCTGGATGGTTTGTGGAAACAGTATTGGTACACAGAGGAGTTGAGCCGTAAACCATAACGGCTACTCAGTACATGGAAGAGGTAAAGTGGTATGTGTAACACCCAAGTAATCCTTAAAACTAATCAAATCAGTTTGTGAAATTAATTTCCCTAACTTCTCAGTGTGTGGGAAAGTAATTTACATCTATGGATGAAAAAAAAGACTTAAAAAGAACATCCTTGTGTAGATGAGGATGCATGATTTAATGTTAACCCATTGAAGCGTCCTTAAAGTTGATAAATTGAGTAAAGATTATTCCAACCCAGTGAGCATGGGAGATTCAATGGAAGTGATCTGAGGGACGCATTTTGATATCCCTAAAACCTTGTTAAGGCAGTGCGCCTAGCACATAGTGACTATTCCAGACTCTTATAATCCATAATTTGTGAAGCTTAGTGGTTTTTAGTTCGATCGATGCACTATTGGCATATGCTTCTTGGATGTGGCCCTTAGTGGTGAACCATGTAAAATTGTTGGGTCATTTCATTGTTTGTGATTTTTTGTTTTCTTCACTTCATCTTTAGACAGGTTTAACATGTTCCTACCAACGTGGGAAAAATATCTATCAGTTAAAAAGATAAAATTGACACCCCAAATCACCCCTCCCCTCTCAGGGTGTTCTGGGGATGTTCACATAAAACATTGATATCAGTATAATCATTAAATTATTTCATTTAGAGAGACAACTATTTCTCACTAGCCTCTTGTCTAGGCACTTCCGGAATAGGGGTTTCCAACACATAAAATTTTCTTTCATGGAAAATAATAACATGAACTAACCTTTTTCTTTATTCAAAATTAGATTTTGTGTGAAGGTTGTCATTCAAAAGTATGTATTATAGTGATATAGTTTAATTTATTTGGGTTTTTAATTCAATAAGTAATAAGATAATAATTTTATTAATTTATCAAATTTTTAAAATTAGATAACAAATCTTAAATATAGTAATCTCTCACTATTTTATAGAAACTAAATATCTTTTTCCACTAGTTTTAGAATATATCATTCCATTAATATTATAGTGTAAAAGATTTATATACCCCTTATCATGACCCAGACTTTCTCCTTATAAGTAATTTGATGAGTTTTATGTAGGTATAATTTTACCAACTGTATTGTAGTAACCCAACCCCATAAATTCCGAAATTGGTGTCTACTACCATTACATTGGCATGATTACATAGAATAAAATCCCAAAGGACCGAAGATTTTAGTAGTCTTAGTAAATTAGATATATACATGAGTCTTGACTTAAAAATGAAAACATTAATTACAACATAATTTTCTACTGTTAAGGATAACTTTATTCCTTCTTTGATATCCTTCTATATCATTCTTAGTACAAATCATGAAATCCAAGGGGAAGAAACAAAATAAGTGTCAGATCAAATTCACAATAAGGGTCAAGTATAGTACAAGTAATAATGAATCAATAGTAATAGTCAATAAAGAATTATATTAATATAAGACACATGCCATATAATCAATAAACTAATAAGGAAGTGCGTAAAAAGTATGGAAAGGAAAATAACTAAAAACATGTTCTATTTAAATAATAAATTAATAATTAAATGCATCCATATACATTTTCATAGTGAACATTTCATGGATAATAAATATCGAATGAAAATGTTGGCAATTCTTAATTATTCTACGTCATGTATCGGGCACATGAAAACCTCTACTATCAAGATCTATCATCTAGATAGTTTAAAACTACATGTAGAAACATGTAAAATTTTCATAACTAATTTGTCTCATTAGAACCATCCAATGATTGTAGTGGATATATAATGTCTGGGCCCCACCTATCACTACATGTCCAAAACATTCCTCATATTGAGTAGTTAATTTAATTAATAAACAATATGCCTTATAAAATATCTGTATTGAATAAATAGTACAAATTTATCAATACTTCCCCAGATAATAAAATAAATGTCAATGTAAACACCATATTTAAAAATGATATAGAGGTTAGCAAATAAATATTTCTATAATAAATGATATGTATAATTAGTGGAAATTCAATGTCTAATGATCATAGGAAACTGAATATTTCAAGGGGACTAACAAAGGAATTGAGGAAGTGAAGGTCAATACTATCATTGGCCAAATAATTCATAAACCATATAGAGTAATAATAAGTATGGTATCAATAAAACATATTCAAAGTGGAGTAAAATTAATTTTTTTTTTATTTTTATTAATGGATAGAAATATTTAAAAAATATCTTTTAAACCCATTTTTGAGAAAAATATTCTTTTTTTAAACATTTTAAAATTACATTTCTTGGAAAAAAATTCAAAAAAATTAAAATTTAACCTTTTTAACTATCATAGGAATATTCTATGAAATGTTGGTGGGTAAATCCATAAATTTTGTATAAGGTAAAAATAACATTCTTATTTCACAGTAAAAGGTTAGAAAAATTCCTTGTTCGAAAATGGAAAATAGTATTACATTGAAAAAAAATTAAAATAAAATAGGGAAATATTTTATTTAATAAATAATTAAATAATGTTAAAAAATATTTCTTTAAACCTTTTTTTAGAATAGTATTTGTAGAAGAAAACAGGTTCTTCGACTAAAAAGAGAAATGAAGTGAGATATTCTTAAATTCATTTTCTAGAACATTTTGAGTAACTAAAATTGTAAAAATGGGTCTATTACTTGAAAATTTCATGAATAACTATAGGAGAATAAAATTAAATTATTTATTGAAAAAATATCCAATAATTGCTTCTAATGGGAATTATAGTGTAAACAATCTCGAATAAAATGAAATTGTGAAGTAAACCCTTGAAAAGACTATAAAATTGATGTGAGAATAAATCAATGAATATATTATGCATGTAAAATGTAAATCCACATAAAAATGTGTAAATAAGAAATATATATCTATAGTTAAAAGTAATTACACACATAATCTTGTAATATTAACGATAACGAGGAAGTAATATAACCAAATGAAAAGGAATAAGGTTATGAAATTCTCTACCACTTGGAAACTTTTAATTAAAATAACCATAAAAGAAATAATTAAAATTAAAACTCAAAACAAAATTAATATAAACTAATTCATGATATAATATATCAAAATGGTCAGTACAGACACCACACAAAATAATTGAGTAGTGATTATAACATTTATCTCACAGATGTAAAAAGTGAGATGAACATCCCTTACAACTATGGTAATATCTGAATCGGATACCCAGAAAGTAATAATAATCACATGAATCATTTAAATACCATTATGATAAATTAATTCATGATATAATATATCAAAATTTGTTGTATATACACCACACAAAAGAAATACTTGGTGATTATGATGTATTCCTCACGAGAGTAAAATTAAGACAATAATCAATTACTATGCATTTCCTTTTTGGGTGAACCTCATTTATACTCATGTATAATAGTTTTAATAATGTGATTAACTAATTCCAGAAGAATAATCATATATATAATATCATATATTAACTTATTAAAATATCTTATTACTCGTTTGATAAAACTGTTTCATTATTTTCACTATTTCGAGTGTTAATTGCCTAGTTTTTCATGTATGTTTTGACTTGTTACTTGTTGTTCCTATTAATTAGATCATGGTTTCATCATATCCTGAATATAAAACATGATATAAATATCTTATATATTCATTATATTTTTTTTATAATACATAAAATTTTGGGATACGAAATGAAATGCATCGTTCACAGAGACGGTAGGTCATATACAAGCATGAACGCTACTACCATTTATTTGTCACATTAAAGGAATGAAACATAAATGATATATATGTATATTATAATTAAAATATCATATTTATGGAAAATATTTCAAATAATTTTATTCAAATCATCCTTAATACATTCCATGAATATCATGAATGAATCACGTCACTTTGAGGATGTGGTAGTCCACACATCCACAAACGCTGTCATCATATTCCCACAAAATGGGATCCATAAAGGTATGTGTTAAATAAAAATTATATAAGAATAAATACATTATAAATATCATATATATATATTTATATATTTATATATTTCATATATAAATTCAATTTCCATCATAATTACCACCCATGAGAGGTGGTAAAGGAAACATGAACAATCATCCTTTCGTGATGCGGTAGTACACTGTACACACGAACGGATAGTTCATTACCAATTAGATAGAAGTGTGTGTAAGTGTAGGTAAAAACCTCACTATAACAATGTATCATTATATTGAGGATACATATGTTATTGTATAAGCATTTTATAAGAACTTTTGAGGTGTTGATATTGAAATAAATTGAAAGTGATTGTTGAAGAATTCTACCTCATTTTCAGGTAACTCCTTTTAGTTTATACCAAAAGAATTCTTTGGTTACATTTATGACCAAGTTTGGGATTCTTTTATTAGTTTAGGGATGTTTTTATATTAATTTTTATTTTTTTATGATAAAAAGGGCTTGATATGTGTTAATAAGTGGTTTGAGTGAGTGCCTTTTTATAATGGAGGAGTGACATTCCTGTAAATTTTTGAAAAGGAAATTTCACCCACATTCATCCTATGTAAAGTGTCTCAAAGAATGAACCAAATTCGATAAAAGTAATTATAGGTTCTAAATATGTCCAAAAATGGAATTTGGAAAATTTTCAATGTCATTGTGTCTCTTAAGATTAATGTTTAGTCCCTTATTAGGCTAATTTTTCTCTTAATGGTTGTAATTAATTTTAGCTACATTAACTAATATTTTTTTGTCAAAAAATAATTTGCCCATATTATAAATTAGAAATTATAATTATTCCAAATATTTAATCCATTTTTTCAAATTCCAATCATATAAGTGAAAAAAAAAATTAATTTACAATTAATCTCATAGACGGGACAACAAATTCATTTTATAAGTAAAAATGATAACAGTTTACTAAGTTTTTATATTCAATTTCATAGTGAAATTTATTAAAATGACATAAATTTGATCGATATATATAAAAAATAATTATTATTCTTTTAGAAAAATAAAAAATATAATTTATCCTCATAAATAAATTTGACAAAAAAGCAGTTTTGAATTAAAAGTCAGTACTTTTCACTATTAATCCAAAAATGAAACCGCATAGAAAAATACTAAAAATTCAACATAAGATAATTTTTATGTTACTATTTAAAAAATAAAGTTTATTTGGACATATAAAATTTATGAAAAGTTCAAAAATTTTGATTTATAATAGGCTCACTCTTAATAGGTTGTGAAATTGTCTTTCTAGAAAAATACAATTTTTAAGCATAAAATTGGATTTATTCTTATCTTATTATTATCAAAATTATTCAATGTATATAAAAAAATTGATTGAATATATGACATATATATTTCTCTAATATCATTAACTAATTTTAATTAATTTTATTTATTAATAAAAAAACCTTTGGGACCATAAAAATAAATATATTTCCTTTATATTGAATTCATTTATATTATTATTTTTTAATAACTAGTAACCAAATAAATCATATTATATTTTTATAGAAAATATATTTCCATAATTTATTTAATAGTATTTATAACCTCTAATTTAATAATTATTTTATACCTTATAGTGTTTTATTAATATAATTTTGTTCGGTAAAACTTGATCTAATGTGTAACACAGGTCATCAATGAAATTCGTTGTTGCATGTGATGCAAGTTAACTCGTTGTTGTGTGCATTAAAAGATTTAAAATATTATATATATGATAAATAATCTATATGTTATTGTAAGAACCCGAACCTTCTTTTCTGGTTTGTTTTTCCTCTTCTCGTCGTTTTTGGGAAAAAGTGGAATTTCTTGAAATTTTCAAAGTACACATCATGTACTTTATGAGTACACTCCGTTTACTGCCTTGTCGCAGTAGTCTGTGTGATGGTCATGTAGTGTCCACACACACAGCCGCATGGGGGTGTTTTGGAGGCCACCTAAAGTGGATTACGGAAAAGGCGAGTACACGCTATATACATGAAAAGTACACGCCGTGTACTTTCTTTTTTCATTAAATGCACTGTGGTCACATCTAATCTCCCAAATTCTATTCTTTTAGGTCTCTTTATACCAAGAGCTATGTATGACCATGGATCTTCGACGAGCCCCCGAGTGTACGTTCGTCCTCAGAATCGAACATCGCCGACTATGTTGAAATCACATCAGTGAGTTCTCTCTTCTCCTAGAGCACCATCTTCTGATTTCTCTTCTCTCGTGAGATATCATGGGTTGAAAGTTTTTGACATTTTTGTATATATTTGATGTTCTAAGGTGTTTCAAGACTCGAGGTTCACATATAGTGATCCTATAACACCAAGGTATGTGGTTTATGCCATTCCGTTCAAAGTATTTGAGTATTATGTGCAAATTCCATTAATACCATTGAATAGGGTATTGCATGTTTACTATTTTAACCCTCTTGATTTCCTGTCATGCATGTATTCTTGTGTAGTGGTTAATTCGATATGAATAGGGTTGATTTCTATACTTTGGATGTTTTCCCATGCATGCTCTGTTTATGAATGTTTGGTCCTATTTAGCCTGTTTGGCCACCTGGCCTATTTTCCATACCTAGAGTTTTAGGGTGGAATATTTTGTATTATGACATGCACAACATGTTGTAGAATGATTATAAAATTAATTCCAGCGGTTTACTTTGTCCATATTGCATTTTATGCTCAAAGACCTACACAACGCTGTCAGATCCTGGTGCAGTAGTCTATAAGGGGAATTGACCGATTGAGCTTCCTCATAGAGTCTTTGAGCACTTTAGACTATAAGGGTTATTGACCGTGTGAGATTCCTCGGAGAGTCTTTGTTTTACTTTGAATTACCTTGATTAATCTAGACTATATGGGGAATTGACTGAGTGAGATTCCTCAAAGAGTCTTTAAACAACCTGGGCTATAAGGGGAATTGACTGAGTGAGCTTTCTCAGAGAGTCCTTGACCTTGGGGCTATTAGGGGAATTGACCATGTGTGCTTCCTCAGAGAGTCCTTGACTACCTTAGACTACAAGGTGAATTGACAGTGTGAGCTTCCTTAGAGAGTCTTGCTTTACATTAGACTATAAGGGGAATTAATTGTGAGTGCTTCCTCAGAGACTCTATTTATATATTCTTTTGACAAAACCATAGGGGTTAGATTGATTGTACTACCCAAAGGGTTTCTTTTACTTATTAGGTAGTACTAGAGGGGATGTATGTGAGTACTTCCCAAAGGGTTACCTGTTTGTGTTTAGATGTTTGTTTATTGTTGCTCGATATTGAAACTGTAGATTGGTTACTACAGAGTACTTTCCTATTTACTATTTTATGTACTTTTACCTGCCATATATTCACTGACTGTTAGGCATAGATCTTCGGGTGGTTTCTTACTGGAATATAGTCTCACAACTTGTTTGGGTCATGCTATTGGGCCCAAATAGATTATATTGTAGCAGGTATAGATAAGGGAAAGTGCCCTTCTACTTGAGGTACTTGACTTGCGGTGGAGTTGGAGAGAAGGGGACCAATCTTAGGCTTGAAATGCTCAGGATCTGTTATCTTTTTATTTTTTACTTTGGATTGGTACTGTTTATACTCATCATTGAGACTTGTTTGGCTGTTTTTCATAGACATATTCATCATGCATCATTTTATATATATGTACTCCAATTGTTTATTATTTCATTCTTCTGTTGTTTACTGTTGTTGGATATTTACTACTTCCGTTATTTTATATTTGTTTCTCTACTGTTGTGTTACTATACCAATGAGGTCATAGTTTCCCCACTTTCTCACCCAAGGCCCTCACTTCTAGTCGGCAGCCTCTGGCGTTCGTGGAAATGCGCTTAAGGCTATGTGACCAACCGGGTATGGGGCACCTCTGGGTGGCTTCCAGA
Source organism: Viscum album (assembly GCA_963277665.1). Classification (NCBI taxonomy): domain Eukaryota; kingdom Viridiplantae; phylum Streptophyta; class Magnoliopsida; order Santalales; family Viscaceae; genus Viscum; species Viscum album. Next base: position 1,706,351,891 of record OY728138.1, on the reverse strand, counting down.
ACTGGGGTGTTACAAAGTGGCATCAGATTAATTCTTTTCGCTTGACTTATTATTATGGAGTATTCCTCTAACTTCACAGAGCTACAATGTTTCATGCCTATTCCAAGAGGTGATGAGTTGTTCCTTACACAGAAGTTTGAGGATGGTCTGAGGCATGACATCCGATCGTAGGTGAACATCTTCAGGTTGACTTTGATATCTTCTATCGTCAACCAGATGTTATTCACAGAGCATAATCTGAGGGATTCTGAAGTGGTGATCCCAGGCGGTTTGGCATCCATAGTTAGTATTCATCCTTCTGATAGCAAGATGCACTGTAGGGAGTTTTCAGGAGGAGATCAGAGTAGGTGGGATGCATCTTCTAGTAGCTAGGTGTTGTGCTACTAGTGTGGAAAAAGTTGGAATATAAGGCCATGATGCCCGAGAGACCTAGTGGAGTGTTGATCTTGTGGCAAGATGGGTCAAATTCAGTGCTATTGTCAGTTCATCTCACCAGCAACTGGTGATAGGGAATCTTCTTTAACTCCTCATTCAGGATCAGCGCCACCAGTTTCTCACCAGTCTGGGAACTAGAGTTCTCCTGGATTTTTAGGCTGAGGTGGTGGTCATGGTCACGGTAGTTAGTTGTCGGTTCTTCATCAATAGTATAATGGATCCGCTCAGAGTGGTGCGGCAAGGTCACAGGGCTGCGGCTTAGGCCAGACTTTTATAGTGGTGCAGACCCAGTAGGAGCGGGATCACAGACCCTCTATAGTTAGAGGTACGATCTTAGTAGCCTCAGTTTTAGCTTCTTCTCTTTTCGATACATGTTCTCCCCATAGCTTTATATCTGTTACTATTGTGGGGAACATTGGCCTCTATATCTTTTCCTCTGTTGATATTTTGATGCTAGAGACACAGTTGGGGACTAGAACAGCTAGTGTATGTCAGTACAAGGAGTTCCTACTAGAGGTTAGCAGATGTCACTTTAAATGGGACCTCTATTCCTTAGAGATGGCAGGTTATGATGTCATTCTTGGTATGGACTGGTTAGTTCTATTCCAGGAAGTCATGGATTGTTATCGTCATAGGGTGCGTTTCGTATCACCATAGGGTGGATCCTTTCTTCATAGGGGAGAATGGGATGTCAAGGTGTGTAGATCGGGTCCAGAGAATCATGGGTTGGGAGGAGTTACAGCCTCAATTTCTAGTCTATATCTAGATGACCATGGGACTTCGCAGATGGACTTTCATCCAGTGGTGGATCATTTTATAGATTTTTTCAGTGGAATTTTTAGGTTTTCCTCCAGAGCACGAGGTATAATTCTCGATTGATCTTTTTCTAGGATTGGCACTAGTGTCCATTCCTCCTTATATAATGGCTAGACCAGAGTTATAGAAGCACAAGAAACAGTTGGAGGAGTTTCAGGAAAAGTGTTTCATCCAAACTAGTACTTCTCTTTGGGGTTCATCTGTCCTATTTACGTAAAAGGCATACACACCCTACTGCTTTGTGTGGACTATCAGAAGTTAAATCAGTTGACAGTCAAGAACTGATATCCCTTTATGAGGATTGATAATATCTTTGACCATCATCGATGAGCCCAGGTGTTTTCAAAGATTGACTTCATGTCTGGTTATCATCAGTTGTGCGTTAGACCATCAGATATACCTCTTACAGCCTTACGGAGTAGGTATGGTCTATACGAGTATATGGTTATGCCATTCGGCCTCACAAATGCACCTACAGTTTTCATGACACTGATGAATAGAGTGCTCCATCCATTCTTCGATTTTTCGTGGTTATCTTCATGGATGATATCTTGGTGTACTCTCACACTCTACATGACCATGCTACTCATCTTGAGATCATTTTGAGTACACTAAGAGAGCATCAGTTATATGCTAAGCTCTCAAAATGCCACTTTTGGATGGATCAGATTCACTTCATGAGTCATGTTATCTCAGAGACATGAGTATTAGTTGACCCAGAGAAAGTGAGAGCATTAGTTTTGTGGGATTAGCCGAAGAACAGCTTTGAGGTGTGAAGTTTTATCAGGCTGTATGGATACTACAGATGTTTCATTCTGGACTTTTCATTCTTTTTAGCACCACTGACCGGTCTGACTAAGAAGGGTGTGAAGTTCTTATGGTCAGATTCTTGTGAGTCAGCCTTTCATAAGCTGAAAGGGAGGTTTACTTGAGCACCGATACTAGTCTTTCTAGAGCCGGGAAAAATATATACTATTTTCTGTGATGCATCATGTATCAGGCCGGGAGTTGTGCTTATGCCGGGAGATGGAGTCATTGCGTATACGTCTTGGTAGTTGAGGCCACATGAGAGGAATTACCTGATGCACAATCTAGAGTTGGTTGCTGTTGTTCACGACTTACGCTATTAGAGACATTATCTTCTGTGAGAGTACTTTGTGGTTTTCACCGACCACAAAAGTCTCATGTGCATCTTCACTCAGCATGATCTGAATTTAAGACAGCGGAGGTGGGTCGAGTTCCTTCAGTCCTTTGACTTTGAGCCTTCCTATACGCCTAGGAAAGGCAATGTTGTGGCTGATGCATTGAGAAAGAGGATTCAAATACTGGTAGTTCAGGAGGCTAGCAGTGAGTGGAAGCTTATGGATCTGTTCTCTGAGATGAATTTGGAGGTGCACGATATACAGGGGCCGACTTTTCTAACTTCTATAGTTGTTACCTCTACTCTTCTTGATCGAGTTTGAATGAGCCATCTATCAGATTCTGAATCCCTAGTCCTAAGGGAGAGTGTGTCAGGAGAGGACCCTATTCCTGGATAGACTGTAGGCGAGGATGAGATCTTGAGTTTCTAGGGACGCGTATGGGTTCCAGGGGATATACACAAGGATATGATATGGGACATTCATTCCTCAGTTTGGGCAGTTCATCCTGGCATCACCAAGATGTATCATGATCTACACCATCCGTATTGGTGGCCAGGTATGAATAGGGATGTTTCTGGTTTCGTCATGAGGTGTTCCACTTGTCAGTAGGTGAAGATGGAGCATCAGTGACCAGCAGGGCTTCTACAGTTGTTACCCATTTCCAAGTGGAAGTAGAATGATGTCATGATGGACTTCATGACCAGTTTGTTGAGGTAGCCTCAAGGAAATGATGTGGTATCAGTTGTCATGGATAGGCTTATGAAGGTTTCTCACTTCTTATCGATTAAAAATACCTTCAGTGTTGATGAGATGGGATGGTTGTACATCTGAGAGATTGTACATATTCATGGAGTTTTATACTCTATTGTTTCATACAGGGATGTGTGTTTTACTCCTCAGGTCTAACAGGGGCTTCAAAAGGTGTTGGGTACATAGGTACTTTTGAGTATAGCTTACCACCCCCAAACAGATGGATAGTTTGAGTGTACGATTCAGGTGATTGATGATATGCTCTAAGCATGCCTTCTAGATTTTAAGGGTTCTTGGGAGAATAATATACCTCTTGTGAAGTTTTACTACAACAATAGTTTTCAAGCAACTATTCATATAGCACTTGATGTGTCTTTGTACGATAGGCCATGTCGATCACCCTTATATTGTCTGGAGGCAGGAGAGGTAGCCTTGTTGGGACCTCGTCTTGTTCAAGAGACCACAGAGTAGATAGAGTTGATTCATAAGAGGATGGCTACTGCACAGTCTCGTCATAAGTCTTATGCTAATCAGTAGAGATGACCTATGGAGTCTGAGGTCGGGGATTAGGTTTTTCTACATGTCACACCGAGATTGGGAAAAAAGAAGATTAGGAGGAAGGGTAAGATTTTTCCAAGGTATGTCGGGCCATTTTAGGTGTTGTAGAGAGTTGGGAAGGTTTCCTATCAGTTGTAGTTACCTCTGAGCTACTGAGCTATGCATGACGTTTTTCACGTTTCTTAGCTTCGACGTTACTTTTCAGACTCGTCTCATATTTTACAACCCGAGGAGGATGAGTTGGAAGTGGATGTATCATTTGAGGAGCATCATATCCAGATTTTTGATCATATTAAAAAGGTTCTTTGTGGCCAGTTTTTCCCTTTGGTACGAGTGATATGGCTGCACGGTCGAGTATAGGACGAGACTTGGGAGTGGGAGGCCAATGTATGAGCATAGTGGCTAGAATTGTTTGAGTTTTCTTCTTATACACTGCGCAATAGAAATTAGAGGATGAATTTCATTAAGGGGGGAATTTTTTAAGAACTTGGACCTTTTTTCAGGTTTGTGTTTCTTCTTCTGGTCATTTTTGGGAAAAAGAGGAATTTCTAGAAATTTTCAAACTACACGCCGTGTACATTATGAGTACATGCAATGTACTTCCTTGCTATAGGAGGCCATGTGATGGTCATGTAGTGGATACACACCCAGCCATGTGGGGGTGTTTTTGAGGCTTCCTAAAGTATAGTACGGAAAAAGAGAGTACACGTTGTGTACTTTAAATGCACACACTGTGTACTTTTTTCATTAAACGCATCGGGGTCACATCTAATCGCGAGAATTCTCATCTTTTAGGTCTCGTTCGACCGAGACCTCCGTACAGCCGTGAGTCTTCGATGATCCCACGAGAATGAGTCTGTCCTATGAATCGAACACTATCAGTTGCATTGGAATTACATCGGTGAGTTCTCTATTCTCCTAGAGCACAATCTTCTGATTTCTATTCTCTCGTGAGATATTGTGGGTTGAATGTTTTATACTTTTTTGTAGATATTTGACATTTTATGGTGGTTCAAGCCTCGAGGTTCATATATAGTGATATTTTAACTCTATGTTTGGTGGTTTGTGCCTTTCCGTTCAAATTCATTGAGTATTATGTGAAAATTCCACCAATACCCTTGAACGGGGTATTGTGTGTCTACCATTTTACCAATGTTGATTTCCTACCATGCTTGTACACTTGTGTAGAGGTTAATTGGTTATGAATTGGGTTGATTGATTTTCTTTGGAAGTTTATCCCATGAATGCTCTGTTTACGACCGTTAACTCCTGTTTATCCTATTTGGACGCCTTGCCTCTTTTCCATGCCTAGAGTTGTAGGGTGGAATATTTTGTAATCTGACATACGAAATATGTTGTAGACTGATTAGACAAGTAGTTCTATAGGTTTAATTTGGCCATATTTCATTGTTATTCTCTTTGACCTACATAGGTCCGTGAGAACCTGGTTTACTAGGAAATAAGAGAAATTGACCGAGTGAGCTTCCTTAGAGAGTCTTTGTGCACTTTAGACTATAATGGGAATTGACCGTGCGAGCTTCCTTAGAGAGTCCTTGTTTTACTTTGAATTAGCATAATTACTCTAGACTATAAGGGGAATTGACCGTGTGAGCATCCTCAGAGAATATTTGAATAACCTAGGCTATAAAGGGAATTAACCATGTGAGATTCCTCAGAGAGTCCTTGACTACCTTAGACTATAATGGGAATTGACTGCGTGATCTTGCTCATAGAGTCTTGCTTTACTTTAGAATATAATGAGAATTTACTATGAGTGCTTCCTCAGAGAATATATTTATATATTCTTGTGACAGAACCAGATGGGTTAGACTTAGTGTACTGCCCAAAGGGGTTCTTGTAATTCTTAGGTAGGACCATAGGGGATGGATGTGGGTACTTCCCAGAGGGTTACCTGTTTTTGTTTAGCTGTTTTTTTGCTGTATCTCAATATTGAAGCTGTGGATTAGTACTGCTGGGTACTTTCTTGTTTACTGTTTTCTGTACTTTTATCTGCAATATATTCATGGAATGTTAGGCACAAATATGTGGGTGGTTTCCTAATAGTATTTATTCTCACACCCTTTTTGGTTCATGATTTTTGTCCCAAATAGATTATAATATTGCAGTTATAGATAAGGGCAAGCGCCCTTCAACTTCAGGTACTTGACTTGCTGTGGAGCTGGAGAGAAGGGGACCAAGCTTAGGCTTGCGATGCGGAGGAGCTGTTATCTGTTTATTTTGTACTTTGATTAAGTTATGATTGTACTCAGCATTGAGACTTGTTTGGTTGTTTTCCTAGAAATATGCATCATGCATCATTTGATATATATGTGATCCAGTTTTTTATTATTTAAATCTTCCATTGTTTATTGTTGTTGGATATTTACTTCTTCCGCTATAGTATATTTTTTTCTCTTCTACTTTGTTACTCTACCAATGAGGGCACAATTTCCCCACTATCACACCCAAGGCCCTCGCTGTTAGTCGGCAACCTCCGGCATTTGGGGAAATACGCTTGAGGCTTTGTGACCAGCTGGGTATGGGGCACCTTTGGGTGGCTTCCAGAACCGGGGTGTTACAGTTATATTATTTTCTGCATTTGGTGTTTCTTTTCATACACGCTATCGAATAAAAGTTACTCCTTTAGAATTTTTGGGGTGTTACATTCTCTACGCCTTAAATAAATTGTGTCCTCACAATTTAAACTCGATTTTGGTAATATAATGTTCGATATTTCCTATATAAAAATCCCACATTGTGAGAAGGTCTTCTAAAAAATCCTATATAAAATAGATAATGAGAATCACAAATGTCACATGGAATAAAATATAAATAAGTATCTAAGTAATAGAAGATTAGTGGGATGTGAACATACATACATGGAGGAAAAAGAGGAAATTCATATAGGGGTGATTGAGGTAATTATTCAAAAAATTAATTATTAAATGAATATTGAAGGCCTCAAATACATAAATCTATAATGATTAATATACCATCGGTTCACCAAAAATTAATGTATTGTGAAAATATTTTTTTTTCAGATACCTTTCCTAATGTTGAGGATTTTTTTTATTAACAAAAATTTTTAAGATATATATTTACATGATGCATTTCAATTCTATAGGAAAAATTTAAAAAAAAATTCTGCTTCAATAAATTTAGAATTGATCCCTTACTCTATGAAATGGATATCCTAAAATTTTCTTAATTTATTTATAAATCACTAAAATTTACTTTTTTCAGATTATAATATCTACAAAAAATCCCTTACATTTTTATCAAACAATTTTTGAAAACTAATATGGTTAATACATTAATATATAAACATAAAAAATTGATACTAATAGTTTACCGTTAAAATTTATTCCTCAAATTTTTTAACTAAAAAAAGTTACATATTAACCAGGACATCGTGCAGGCGAGCGGTAGGAATGAAACCCTTATCATCCTTCAGTCATGGGTTCAAGACCCTTCACATTGCTAGATTTTATGGGTTGTCACATGGAATATGGGTTATCCTTTTTATAAACTATAATAATATAATTATCTAAATAAATATGATGGAAATCCTTGAAATTTAATCATTAAATAACCTTTTCATTATGATTTTTAATAAAACATTTTTTCAAAGCCTAATAACCTTATTTGCCTATTATTATAATTAATTAATGAAAATAAAACTAAAGGTTATTAATACCCATAAACTAATGTCTCTAAATGTAATGGAATTAGTCCTCAAATATATTTTCTACGAAAACAAATATTAAACTATTTAGTTGTGTTTCAATAAAGTTTTTCAAGAGTATACTTAATCATATAAAACCTAAATAGATGTTTAAGACTTACGACATATGGTCAATCATAATCTCATATTCCCATGATGGAATCCACCACTCATAAGTTAATTAAGAAATATGTTCTTGAAATAATAAATATATGTTTCATGATTCTTAAAACTAAAATATTATTGCTAAAAATACATCTATAATTAATTCTAGAATCCCAGTAAATACTTCAACCATTTTATTTCAACATAATTCATTCCTTATTCTAAGGTTTAACCTAGGTCATTCATTGAAATTATCTATTAAAACCCTTTATAATTATTTGTAAATAAAATGTGAATTTCCCTAATAATATTCAACTGAGAGTGACAAACTAGATGCATGGTATTGCCCATTTTCATGTACCTGTTTTTTCTTAAGTCAGGCCCGATGCCCCTTTTCAATGTTATATCCCTAGGTACATCTATTCTAGAACAACATATTCTTCCAGTATCCATACATGGATATATTTCTAGGAAAAACAAATAATATTTATCTAACTGAAACTTTATGATGTTATTATATACTTATACTCAAATTCTACCTTAGGGTTGTGATCTCTAATCAATTTTCTCCAAAATCTAGTTCCAAATGTTGATACTAAACTCCTTTAGATTCCAACTATTGTGACCCAGCCCTAGAAATCCTAGAACCGATGTCTACTACCATTACATTGGAATAATTACAAGGAATAAAATCCCAAAGGACCTAAAGTGTTTATTATTCTTAGTAAACAAGGTACATACATGAGTCTTGTATTACGAATTAATACACTAATTACAACAGAATTTTTTTTCTTTCAAAGATAACTTTATTTTATCTTCGATATCCTTTCATATCTTTCTTAGTAAACTTCATGGAATACTATGGAAATAATAAAATGAGGATGATCTCAAATTCTTACTAAGTGTCAGGTATAGTGGATTCAATGATGAATAAAATAGAATAGTCAATATGGAAAGGTAATAACTAAAGACTCATTCCATGTAATCAGTAAACTAAGAAGGAAGTGAATAAAAAATATAAAAAATAAAATATCTGAAAAAAAGCAACTTAAATATTACAATTATAATGAAATTCATCAATAAACTTTTTCTTAGTGAAAATATCATGGATAATAAATACTGAATCAAAATTAAGGAAAAGCTTAATTGTTGGACGTTGTGTCTTAGGCACATCAAAATTAATACTTTCAAAATCTATCACCTATATAGTTAAAAACTACAAGTAGAAAACAATTTAATTTTCACAACTAATGTTTCTCATGAGAACGAGTCGTTGCATTGAGGGGCTATATAATGTCTTGGTTCCACCCATCATTTCATGTCTAATGAGTTCCTCATATCAAGTAATTGACTTAATTAATAAATAACATTCCTTATCAAATATCTGTATAGAATAAAGAATAAAGATTTATCAATATTTCACTAGATAATCAAATAATTATCAAATTAAACACCAAATGTAAAAATGATATATCTTTTAGGAAATAAACATATATATGATAAATGATTTGGATAATTAGGTACAATTTAATGTTTAATGATAATAACAAATTAAATATTTCAAGGGGACTAACAAAGGGATCAAGGGTGTAAATGTCAATACTATACTTGGAAAAATCAATCATAAAAGATCCATAGGAATAATAAGGATAGTATATATACAACATATTACAAGTGGAGTCAAAATAAAGGGTTGTTTTCTTATGTTAATGGAAATATAAGTGAAATATATTTTAAAAACATTCTTGAGGAAAATATCCTTTTTATTTTGAAAATTATTTTAAAAGTCTTGTTATTTGATAAACACCTTTGAAATACATTTTTTTTAAAGTAACCTTTTAAATTTACACTGTAATCTTTGAATATATTATAGTGGTTAAATATGTTCATGTTTTATAAGGTAAAAATAACATTCCATTTATACGGTAAAAGGTTAGAAAAATGTCTTGTTCCGAAAGGGATAAGAAGATTCCTTTGAAAAAAATTATAATTTTAAAAGGTTGAAAATGAATTTAATAAAACCTTTTATAAAGGTTAAAACCATTTTTTATAACCTATTTATAAAACATGGTTTTTATAAGAAAATATGTTCTCATTCTAAAGAGATAAATGAAGTCGGGTTTTCTTAAAAACATTTTCTAAAAATTATGACTACTAATTGGTGAAAAAATGGTACTATTTCTTGAATAAGTTCATAAATAAAAATAATAAAATAAAATCAATGGATTTATTATACAATTATTTAATAATTTACTATAATGTAAATTTAAGTGTAAAAAATCCCGAACAAATGATATTATAACGTAAACCCTTGAAAATACCATAAATTTGATATAATAATTAATCAATGAATAGATTGTGTGTTTCATATTTAAATACATATAAAAAATTTTAAATACAAATATATACACTAAAAAATTATTACACATATAATCTTTGAAAATTAATTACATTGAGGAAGTAATATAACCCATTGAAAGAAAATCAGGTTATGAAATTATCTACCACTTGGAAACTTTTAATTTCTATAACCTTAGATGAAATTATTAAAATTGAAACTCAAAATACCAGGAATATAAAATGAATAATTATATAATATATAAAAATTGGTAGTATAACCACCACACAAGATAATTGAGTGGTGAATATGATATTTATCACATAGATGTAAAAAGTGAGTTGAAAAATCCTTATAATTGGGGTAACATCTTAATCGGAAAACAAAAAAGTAATAATCAAAAAATAAAACCTTGAAATTACATGAGGGTTAAAATAATTCAGGATATAATATATCAAAATGGTAATTATATACACCATTAAAAAATAAGTAGTTATTATGACATATACTTCATGAGAGTAAAAGTGAGACAAGAATCCCTTACATTTTATTTCGTTTTTGGTTGAACATGCATTAATATTATGAATACCGGTTTTAGTAATGTTATTAACTTATACCAAAACCATAACCATATTTATAATATCATATATTAACTTTTTATGATATCTTATTACTCATTTTTTAACAATCTTTCATTATTTTCACTCTTCCATGTGTTAATTGCCTAGTTTTTCGAGTATGTTTTGACATGTTACTTGTTGGTCTTATTAATTATATTACTGTTTCATCATATAAAGATAATAAAACATGATTTAAATATCATATATATTCATTATATATATATTTATAATAATCCATAAAATTTGGATATAGGAAATGAAATGCACCTTACATGGAGATGGTAGGTCATCTGTACACATGAACACTACTTTCATTTCTTTATCATATTAAAATAATGAAAAGTAAATTTTATATTTTTATATTATAATTAATGTACAACATTTATATCATTTATGTAACATATTTTAATTAAAATAATACTTGATTAATTCCATGTATAGCATGAACAAATCACATTGCTTTGGGGAGGTGGTAGTTCAAACATCCACCAATGTTGTTATCTTATTCCCAAAAAATTGAAATAATAAAGGTATGTGTTGTATTAAAATTAAAGAAGCATAAATAAATTATAAATATCATAAATAAACATTTTTTACATCATAGTTCCATCCCATGAGAGTTGGTAATGGAAAAAACGAACAATTATGTTTTCATGAGGCGGTAGTTTGCCAGACACAAGAACAATTAGTTTATTACTCATTAGATGGAAGTGTTTATAGGTGTAGATATAACCCATATAATAACGAAATATCAGTATATTTAGGATGTATAGGTTATTTTATAATCATATAATATAAATCTTTTATTGTGTATATGGAATTGAAATGAAATTGATCATTGAAGAATGTCCCCGCGTTTTCAGTTAACTCCTTTTGGTTTATACCAAAAGACTTAATTGGGTTGATTTATTCCCAATGATAGGATTATAGGATTATGGTATGGATATGGGGATATTTTGTTATCATATTTTTTTATGATTCAAATTTCTTGATATGTGTGAATATGTTTTAGGGAGAGTTCCTTTTTATACTAGAGGAGTGACATTCTTGTAAATTTTTGAAAAGAGAATTCCACCCATATTTTTACAATGTCAAAAGAATACATTAATGAACCAATATTGATAAAATTGAGTATAGGATATAAATATATCCAAAAGTGCCTTCTAAATAAGTTTCTAGGTAATTTTTCCCTTATGTTTAAGGTTTAGTCTCTTTTTAATCTAATTTTTCTCTTAATTGATATAATTAATTTGAAATACTTTCACTTGTATTTTTGGTATAAATATTATTTTAACTTATTATAAATTATAAATTATTATTCATATAAATATTGAATAAATTTTTACAAATTAAAATAAAAAAAATTGTTATAAATTAATTTTAAATTAATCCTACAGACAGGACAAACAAATGGGTTTTTAATGTAAAACTGTTCAAAAGCTTGCTGCATTTTTTATCCAATTTCAAAGTTAAATTGATTACAATGATCTAAATTGTCTTAATTGATATGAAATTTATATAATTAAAATGTATAACAAAAATATATATATAATTTGACATTATACATAAATTATACAAAAAACGCAGTTTTGAATTAAAATTCGGTATTTTTCACTATTCATCATAAAATCAAACCTCACAAAAAAGTAAAATAAAATTCACCCTATGATATTTTCTACGTTAATATTAGAAAAATAAAGTCTATTTTTACATATAAAATTTCTAAATTCTCCAAAAATTGGATTTAAAATAGGTTCTCTATTAAAAGGTGGTAAATTTTCATTTTAAGAAAAATACAATTTTTAAGCATAAAAGATGATTTATTCTTATCTTATGATTATATTAACAATTTAATGAATATATAAAATATTTTATTAAATATATAAAATATATTAATCATTAATCTAATTCACTAATTTTACTTAATTTAAATTATGGTGATAAAATTCCTTTAGAACCATAAAAAGAGAAATAAAACATTTATATTCAATTGGTTTATATTTTCATTTTGAATTAATTAGTAACCAACGAATTAAGATTATATTTTTATAGAAAATATATTTTCATAAATTAGTTAATAATTTTCATAACCACTAATTTGTAGCTAGGTTATATATTTTAAATTTTTATTAATATATGTTTGTTTGGTAAAACTCAATCTTGTGTGTGACACAAGTCATCGAAGAAAGACGTTGTTGCATGCGACACATGCTAAATAAGTGGTTAGTGAGTTAAAAGATTTAAAATATTAAATATATCATAAACTCTTGAGAGTTTATATGCTTTTCTTGTTTTTGTGTTTTGTTTCATACATGTTATCAAATAAAATTTACTGAATTTTTTGGGTGTTATAGCATTAAATCATAGTTCCTTTATATTTTGAGTGGACTCCCTAATCCTAAAATACTCAATTTGGACTTCCTCAATCCTTTCCTCTCATTTACACTAAGTATAACTTTTTGAGTCAACCCTTGATTAGAACTAAGTTAAGTTGACCTAAAAATCATGTTACAATTCCCTGATAATTGAAATCATCCTGACATTGTCCAATCAAACACATTGAACTATAGTTCAATTTTAACTTAAGTAGTGAAAGGATATACCGACTTAATATATATAATTGAGGGTTTTTATCTTTTTGTGTAAATGAACCATTTTATCTTTATTAAATTCTTTTTATTTTTTATTTTTGATTTAATTAGGTGATTGACCTTTTCTTAGATAAATTTTATGCATATTCTAATTTATTTCAGTTTTATCATTTATGTTTGTTAATTAATTAATTTATGTGACCATAATAGAACATCTATAATGAAATAAATAATGTAACTTTATAGAAATAAAATAATTAAATGTGGTATGATCATGATCCTTTCTTAATGATTAGTTTATCTAATTGATGATAAACTAACACTCGAACTAGGTAAAAACACATAAAACCATGACTTGATTCATGTTGCAATTTTCCACTTATCCTCCCAAGAATAGCCTAGACTAGTTTCACCTAGAATCAAAACTTTAACTTCCTTTACTCACCTTGGAGTTTCATCCGTTACATAAACTTTACTAATACACATGTGAGGGTAACCAAATTATTGGACAAAGGAGTTTACATAAGCCTTTGGGCACACTGGGCCTTAAATAATGAGAGGGGGAAGAGGTGCATAACATCAATTTAATTTAATAATAAAATTAAAAGTAAAGCAATCACATAAAATGTTTTAGTCTATGTTCATGATCATCCACATATATTAAATGAATTTTTCATTTAATAAAATATCATTCAATCCAAATAATTTTTATTTATGATTAATCATGTTCGAATAAATTAATTATGTTATTTAATTAATCAATTATTTTATAATAATTATCAAATGAAAATTATTGAGATTCTCATTCATCATTATTTTAAAAAAATTAAATAATTTATTTAAAATTGACTAAGTATAAAAAAATGGCCCTTTGAGGAAACACGGAAAGTACTCATCCAGACTACCATGCATATATGATAGTAATATAATATTTACTCATAGTTCTTGTATCATGAATATCTTAACATATAATCTCATTATATGTACTCTCAAATAAATGACATAAAGTCACATGTTATTTTTATAGCATGTTTTTATTTCAATACATGCAGATTAATTAGTGTATTATGGATTATAAAAATATGTATTTCGGAATATTACATTTAAATTAATTATAAATTTAATATATATATATATATAACCCATTATATATCATATATGAGTTAAATAAATGACATAGTAAACACATGTTGATAAGGTTTAAATAGAATAATAAATTAATTTCAAATTTTCTGTAAATAGGTAATCTAAAAGGTGTGTACTATCAAGCTAAAAATAATGTATAGTTATTCATCATTTATCCATGACACATGCCAAGGTATTGGGTGTTTTTTCTTGTTTTAGACATTAATTGAGTATATAGTGACTACCTGGTCTATATGTCATGGTTTCCCCAAGTTACATAGTTACTATCTGCATGTTTCATGTAATAAACACATAGCTCAACATTAACTAATGTAATACATGTCCGGTATGCAAGTTTTACACCATGTAGTCTGGCTAATAATTCACTAGGATGTATTGGTAAACATGTGGTTTATATTAATTACATAGCACATAAAATAAATGCATGATGCTGAGAATTAATTTCTGAGACATCATGGTGAATTAAACAAGGGTACAAGGTGTGTACCCAGGGAATACATTCCATGTATTCTTTTCATATCCAATCAGAATCACGAGCACCTCCTTATGAGTTCTTTGAATGTTCCCTATTCATAATTAATCCATTTTTTATTATATTTACAAGAACAAAGAGAAAGAAGAGGAGATATCATGATTTGGATTTATAGAATGATTAAACTGAAATTGAAAACAAATAATAAATGCATAAATCAATCAATTATTTTTAAATAATTATAAATTATTATGAAATCTCTTTGATACCACATGTAGGAATCAGGAATTAGTGGAAGTGACGAATTGGCATTTCCAACTCATCTTTTTTTCATAATCGATGATTATTCCAAGATGTACTCATTATAGAACATTATGACCTATGGAATTAATCCAAGGATTAATCAATGAAAGGATCTGAAAACCAAGACACGATATTATCACATAATTATTTATAATCAATTTAAGCAATTAAATAATAACCTTGTGATGAATTATTTCTTTTTTGATGAATATAACAACATCTTTATGTTTTACATTTGTTGTGTCTCTGAATTCAATTGTTGATTACCTCTAATGGTGGTCCGAACACACACTATGAACCTTCAAGAGACACCATAAGAACCTTAGAGTGCTATCATGTAATATCTTAACTATAACACTTGAAGTGTGGATGATCGTCGCCAATTAAATATTCAAGGGTCTGGTTCTCTACTAATGTGTATAGAGACACTCATGTCAAATCCTCAGTGATGTTACATATTTTAGAGTTGATTTTTTATGTTTCTCCTTTTGAATGGGGTTCATTTATAGAGATTAATTTGGGTGATTAATTGATGGAGTTTGATTCAAAAGTTTAATAATGATTGGGGTGAGTTTATTTTTAGGGAGTTAAGTATGTAATATCCTTGTGCCTTGAAAAAAAAACTAGATTAAATTAACATCTGGTTTATGTGGTGATTTTAATGAGAACTCTTAGTTGTTTGGGATTTAATGAAATCCATAATTAAGGTTATAATCATTATCAAATATCATTGATGGAAGGTTCAATATTTCATGAACCCTTGTGTATTTTTGGTTCCAATAATCCATGGAATAGACATGTCAAAAACATGTTATTAATCCATAACATATTTTATATAACAAACACCATATTAATTCAAAGAATTTTTAAATGACCAAAAGGTCTCAATCACTTAACATACAAAAATTAGGACTCACCCCAATGAGATATATACTCATCTATTTAGGTGGTTAATAATTTAATTGTAATTTCTATGGTGTCAAGTTAAAAATTAAATAAAAAGAATGACATAAGAAAATAGAAATGCACCAAACACACACATGAAATGTAAAGAGAGGTAAAAAGACACTTTTTATTGAATGACAAAGATAAAGAAGAGAATGGTTTTAAACATGTTTTAAAATATTTTAAATTTTTTAATATTACACAACATATGGTGGATGATAATTATAGATTATGATAAAGAAAAATGTATTCATATTTAATTGAAATGAAAAAAATGTAAACAATTAAAATAGAAAAGAACATAAAATGAGATGAAAAATATAGAGGGGGAAAGGTCTCTCTAGTGAGAAATTTAATTTGGAAGATCCTCCCAAGACTCTATAAGGGACTTATTCATTCGAATATATCCCTCTATACTCTGAAATTCCAACCCTTGGAATGGAAAGGAGGGGAGTGTATTTAAGCCCAATGCAGTGCACTACATGCATTCCAAATTTTTCCCTCAAGTTTTCTCTCCAATTTTTCCATCCAAATAGTTGAATCTAGAAAAATATTATTTTTAAATGTTCTAGATATTGAATTGTTCTATCAACCGTAAAATTTGGTAGCACTTGGACATTTTTAGCTAAATTTATGGCTATTTCACTAAACTATGTGATGTTTTCCATTTTTTATCTAGACGTTTTCAAAGGCCACAATGTGAATTTAATTTTTGAATAGGAATATTCCCTAAAATCTAAAACATTTACTCAAAAAAGTTTTGAGGATATATATTTTATTTCACACCATAAATACTTTGATCAATTGTATGTATATGTCAGGAGAAAATTCAAGTACTATGTGATACATTTAATTTCATGATAGAATTGTGGGATGGGTTTCAAATCATGATTTGGGCACCTTATTGGTTGAGTTGGACCTTTAAATTTTTATATGAGATTTATGAGATATCCTTGAAAATAATAAGGGGTTTAATCAAAGTTGGGCTTCTTTATTGATCCCACAAATTCTATCTCCATGCCTCGTCCAGTTTTCATTATATATTTGGAGGGCCTTCTTGTGTGGTCTATATGACCCTTTATATGGCCAACTTGTCCCAAGATCAGGTATAATGAATTGTAATAAATTTAATTAGGTAGAAAAAAATAAGGATCACATAATTTTGATAAATAAGGTGATATCTATAATTAAAATTGTAAAATAACTTGATTGGATTAATTCATATAATGGTCAAAATTATATTTAGTATTAAAACATGTGTATTTCCCAAAAATTATGAAAATTTATTTTAAAATTACTATAGAGTGTAGATAAAAATTTATTAATAGATGAGTAAAATCAACCTCCCCCCATGCGCTGCACTTGGTCTTATGCATGTCCTCATCTGAAACAAATAAAAAAACATAACAAAATCTTTTTAACTCACCCAAATTTTAAAATCTTGTTTCTCGCACTTAGGGGAGGTCTTAAATATTTCACACATACACATTTAATTACACCATAAATTTTTATTGATACAATGATCCAAAAAAATCATTTTTCATGCAAAAATGTAGATATGGAAAATGTGGGCACTTAGAACTCACTCCTCCCAAGATGATAAAAATTTATTTATGGAGGCTCCCTCATTCACTAAATAAAAGTGAAAATATTAGATTTTGTAAGATCTATTATCTTCCATTACTTATACTAAAGTACAAAATAATAAATATGGATTTTTGGGGGGTTTTAGTGGCAATGTGATGGTAGAAATATAATATCTAAAATATAGGAAAATTGGGGTAAAACAGAAACATGGAAACAGTAATGATTTTTTTTGAAATGAAACATGGAAGGAAATGGAAACACATATTTACAAGGGAAATATTGCATAATAGATGACACAAAATAGATATATAAAATTGGAAAGGTATGAAATTATGAAATATATACAAGACACAAAACTTCTCCTAATGAAAAAAGAATATATAATGCAAATGTAATTTTTTCTTTTTTCTTTTTGTTTTTTTCTCAATGTTGAACTTAAAAATAATGTCACAATCATCTCCCAAACCATGTTTTATCTCCTAACAACAGTAATTTTAATAGTTATAACATGATAAATGGTTTAATAAGATTGATTTTTGATCTAACCATGACACAATCCATTATTTTTTCCTTTTTTTGTTTCATATAATTTTTTTGAACACTAAAATGATAATAAAAGAATAACGAAAAAATAATGGGTTTTGTCTTGGGTGGGTCAAAAATCACTCTTCCTAAAATTTTGATCATATAATAATTGTTAAATTTTTTTTGTTTGGATATAAAACATGGGTTGGGAGATGAGTGTGATATTAGTTTCACGTTCAACTTTTGAAAAAAAAATGAAAAAGGGAAAAAAGGAAAAAAAAACACTTTCATTATTTATTCTTTTGTCGTTGGGAGAAGTTTGGTGTCTTGTACATATTTCATCATTTCATCCCATTCCAATTTTATTCATATCTTTTTTTTCAACCTTTACACAATAATTCCATTATAAACATGGGTTTCTATTTCCATCCATGTTTCATTTCAAAAAAAATCATGTTTTGTTTCATGTAGCTATTTTAGCCGTCTTTTATTATCTTTTGGATATTATATTCCTAATATCCCATAGCCATTGAAAAAACCCCCAAACCCCTCTAGATTATTGTGAAAATAAGGATAGGGAATGGAAGATAGAATCCCTTAAAACATTAAGATTTTAACTTTTGGATGGTGAATGAGTGAACATCCAAAAATAAATTTTATCATATTGAGAGGTGTGAGTTCTGAATGCCCACATTTTCCATTTCTATATTTGAGAATGAAAAATGAATTCTTTTTTGACCATTTATTCTATTAAAATTTTTCATGGAATTTAATATGGATAAGTGACAGAATTCTATGATTTAGGAATATTTATCATACTCAAAACATCTCCAAATTACCATATCAGCTGAAATTTGTAAAAACTTATTATCTTACAAAAATTTTTATTTTGAATCACTTTTCAATTTCTTATTTTATTATTTTGAAAAACATAATCAGGAAAAACACCAAAAACCAAGTAATTTAATATTGAGTAATACCATGGTAACTTTGGAATGATAGATGAAAGGTGGTCAATAGGAACATCAGGATCAATGATTTATGAATGAGAAAAATTAGAATTTATACTCATGTGATTAGCCACAGGGTTTTATTTTCCTCTTCTATATTTTATCTCAAGGTTAAACTCCTGAAGCATTATGATCCATATTATTATCCTTAGTTTGGAATATTTTTTCTTGAGTAAGAACATTAAAGTTTAATGGTCTATAAAAATGATGATTTTCATACATAAGAGATAGGGATGAATTTTATCTAAGGAAAAAACTATTGTTAAGGGTTCCTTTTTTGTGACAGTGTAGTGATATTGAGTTTCATCCAGTGTTTTTGAGGCATAATAGATTACTTGAGTGATTTTTTCTCTTCTTTGACTAATAAAGTTCCAATGGGCCTATCATAAGTATCACACATCAACTCAAATGGTAATGACTAATTTGGTGTTGGATTATCATGGCAGATGTTAGAACATATTTGAGTTCAATGAAGAACATCTTGTAAACCTTATCGAAAATGGAATGAAAAATAATTTTTGAGTATCCAAGGTACTGGGAGGGAAATCCTATAGAAGTTATGAATGAATGTCCTATAGAAACTGGCAAGGCCAATGAATCAATTGATATGTCAAATCAATGTGGTATCAAGAATTGATATGATCACCTCAATTTCAGAAGGATCTACTTGAATACCCTCATATGAAATTATGTGACCCAGAAAAATACCATTAGTAAACATGAAGTGAAAAATTTCAAAATTCAACAAAAGGTAAAATTTGACACAATTTTTTAGGAATAGAAAGAGTGAATCCAAGAAGGATTCAAATGACTCACCATAAATGGAAAAGTCATCCATTAATATCATCATGAAATGATCAATTAATTCGGAGAGTATGCGCATCATACACCTCTAGAATGTTTCGGGATCATTGAAAAGGCCAAAGGGAATTCTCTTATATGTATATATTCTAAAGAGGAAAGTTAATGTAGTATTTTCTTTGTCCTGAGATGTAATTTGAATTTGTAAGTAGCTGGTATATCTATCAAGAAAACAATAATGTGACTTTACGGATAATTGTTCTAGAATTTGGACAATGAAAGGAATAGGGTGGAGGTCTTTTTGTGTTTCAGAATTAAATTTAAGATAATAAATTCATACACACCATTTTTTTACTCGATTTGTGACCACCTCCCCAAGTTCATTTGGGAAAATAGTTATCTCAACCTTTTTAGGTACCACTAGAATCATACTAACCCATAAACTATTAGAAATTGGGTAGATAATAAAATCGTGTAGAATATTTGTAATCACTTCCCTAATTACCTCAAGCATGATGGTATTGAGTCTTCTTTTAGGTTTTATAATTGGTGTAAATGGCTCTTCAAGATGGATGTAATGCATGAAAATGTGTTACTGATTCATGATATGTCATCAAGGTTCCAACCTAAGGCCTTTTTATTTTCCCCTAACACCCGAACTAGTTTTTTACTCCTCAGTTTCAGTATGTACAATAGATATAATGGAGGTATAATAATGATCATGGAAAAGGAATGCATATTTCATGTGTTTAAGAAGAGGATTTAGATCATTTTCATCCTTTATTTTTTTCGATAGACAACTTAAGAATAGAGGAAGGGATTTCATTTTGTTTTGGGTCGTTTTCCTTAATATTGTTCAAGGTGGAACATTAAAGATCATAGTTGAATTGTTATTTAAGATATTTTTCATGATCTCCTAGATTTATGGAGTCTACAAATGAATGGTAAACATCAAATTCCCCATTTATGGCTTGGTAAATAATGGTGAAAATTTCACAATAACCTCTCCCATTAGAACAAGATGAAAATGACAGAGTGGTGGTGTATCAACTCTCAAATGTGTCCTAAGAAGTATGGATTAATAATTTAGAGTGATCCTCATATGGGTATCGCATGGCTTGAAACATATTGAAATTAACCAATTGGTCACCAATTTTTATGGAAGAGATTTTTAAATGGAAATAAACCTTAATTCTGGATTTCATGAAGAAGGGTATTCCTAGAATTAGGGTAGATCACGAATAATTCATCTCACCTTCCATGTTAAGGACATAGAAATCTTCTGGTAAGATAATATCATTAACACAGAAAAGGAAATCTTAGATTATTCCCTCAGATTTGGAGTGCTTAAATTCTCTAATTGGATGACAACACTCATCGGAAATAAGTTACCTAGAGCAAGGTCATAGAAGATGGATTTGGGCAAGAAATTTATCAAGGATCCTAGTTATATCAGTTCATCATTAAAGTTGTAATTTCTTATTTGTAATGGAATAGTAATGGTCCCCGGATATTTCCACTTTATGAGAATTTACTATTGGGTAAAAACATTTTCAATGGTCCTAAGTTGCCTCTTATGGGTGAAAATTAATTTAAGAACTCTGGAATACTTAGGAATTTTTTTATGGAATCTGAGAGGGGAATGTTGAAATCAACAAATATAAACATTTCAATCATTTAATAATCAGGATCAAAGGATATCCTTGACTTAGAGATGTCATGAGGAAAATGAATTGGGTTCCTTAGAGGTATGGAAGGAGGTGAGGGAGTGGATTTAGACACATTTTATGGTTTCTTTTATTTTTTTCAAGATCAAAATTTAAATGGGAGTTAGAGGAATAATCATGACGCATAACAATTTGCTTCCCCAATCTAAGTGAAATTTCACTTACATTACCCTTGGGGTTGGGTAATGGTTGATCTTGGAGTTGGGAAGAAATTATTATTGTTGCAAGATTATGTGGGATACAAGCTGACCAATCTTGGTTCCAATGTTTTTAAGGATTTAATTAGTGAAGGAGGGAAGATATTATATGGAACATTAATTTGGTTTCATAGAAGAATAGTCTTGTCCTAGAATTAGATTTCCTAGATTTTTTTTATTAGGAAAGTGATTTTATTGGGTTGGGAATTGGGAATGCTCATTAGGATAGTGGAATCCATGATGAGAAGGAGGAGGATTTCCCCTTTGATGTTGAGGTAAAAAAGGATAAGGTTGATTGAAGTTACCACCACCTTGACCATATTTGAATTGGTTTTGATTTTTCAGAGGTAATATAGGGGGATGAGAGATGGGATTACCATACCTCAAAGCTGGGTTATAAGTATAATAGAAGTGATTATAGTGGGGTTGGTTGAACATTCTATTGAACTAAACTGATAGTTTAGGTTTCTTGTTCTACTGATCATATATTGCATTAAACTCCATTAGTTTAGATGAATTGTATGTATCCTCTTGAAGTTGTGTACATATATTAGTTGGATGATCTGGTGAGCTTTAGATTCCAAAATTCTTAATAGCTCCAAGGAACAGATATTGTGAAGGATATGATGTTGGGGCTTTGGAATCCATAGCTAGTTATCACCCAAGACTTGTAAGTTTACTCATCTACTCTGTCATCTTGTTCGGCTCTATGAATTGATTCTTTTGGAATTTTTTAACATGATAAATTTCTCGAGTATGGAATTATTGTGTGTTTTCATCCTTGTTGATTAGGAGATCTCATGTAGCTGCAAGATTTTTGTCAAAAAGAGCACCGCCACATGCATCATCAATGAGTGTTCACTCCATAGACAATAAACCATTATACAAGTAATGGATAAAGATTTGGTCAGGGATTTGGTGGCATGGAGGGGTTTACAAAATATTTTTGAACCACTCCTAGCACTTGTGGATTGATTCATTGGGGAATAGAAAAATACCAATTATTTCCTTTCGGATAGAATCATTTCGAGAAGCATAAAATAATTTTTCTAAATAGAGTTTCTTCATCTCAATCCATGCGTTTTTTAGAGCATGGAGGGAGGTAGTAGATCCATGACATGGTAGAGTCGGGTAGGAAGAAATGGAATGCTCAAAGTTTGAATTTTTTTCTTCAGAAACCCCTTCAGGCTTCATGGTAGAGCACACCACTTGGAACTATTTGAGATGAAGATGTGGATCATCACTAACTACCCCATGTAAATGAGGTAGAATATGAATCAAACCCTATTTTAGTTCAAAACCAACCTAAATATTTGGATATTGAATAAGAAGGGATTGGTAATTCATATTAGGGGCATCAGGTTCTTTTAGGGTTTGTTCCCTAGGATTGTCCATATCTAGTTTAGTTGGTTAGAAAATGGATGGCTCTTAAGTGATTTTATTATATCTAATGTTCCACCTAAGTCATTGAATATTTTTATCAATTTTTAGGAAAAAGAAATCTGATGGGTTGTTTGGAAGGCTTCGGGTATTCATATAAATTTGAAAATGTTTAGGAAGGGGGGTTTTTTTTGTTTTTTATTTTTCATATTTTTTTGATTTTTTTTCAAAAATAAAAAAGGACTAACTACTGATTGTAACATCTTTTTATACGGTTCCACTTAAATCATGAGAAATTTTTTTATTGACCGTTCAAGGGTCTTGTGCTCTACTAATTTGTTTAGGGGCACTTGAGTCAAATCCTAGTTAGTGGTACAAATTTTATAGTCAACGTTTTATGTTTTGTATTTTTGAATAGTGGTTTATTTATAGATCTTAATTAAGTTGATTAATTTATGGATTTTGATACAACAATTTAATAATTATTGATGTGATTTCATATTTAGGGATTTAAGATTCTGATATCCTTGTGTTGCTGTCCATTTTTATCTAGAATTTTTTGAATGACACATTATGAATTAATTTTTGGATAGGAATATTCTATAAAATCTTAACCATTTCTTAAAAAAGTTGTGAGGTTATATATTTTATTTCACACCACAAATTTTAAGTTCAATTAAATGTATATATTAGGGGAAAAGTCAAGTATTGTGTGATGATTTTAATTTCTAATTAGAATTGTGTGATGGAATTAAAATCAAAATTTGGGCCTCTTATTGGGTGATACAGGACTTGAAATTTTTAAACAAGATGTATCTAGATATACTACAATATAATATGGGGTTTCATAAAATTTGGGCCTCTGTATCGACCCTATATATTCTATCTTCATGGCTAGTCTAGTTTTCATCATAGATTTGGTGGTCCTTCAAATTTGGTCTGTATGACCCTTTAGATGGTCGAATTAGCCTAAGCTTCAGTAGGAATATTTGTAAGAAATTTAACATGTAACCCTAAAAAACAATAATAACAAAATTTTGATAATTACGGAGATATTTAAAATTAAAATAGTAAACTGACTTGATTTGATTAATTCAAATAATGCTTAAAAATTATATTTAGTATTAAAATTGGGGTATTTCACACTAATTAAGAACTTTTAATTGAAAATTACTAAAGGTATTAGACAAAAAGTTATGAATAAATTAATAAAATCAACACCCTAATAAGTTAAAATAATTTTTATTTGAAATAAACAAGATGTATTTGATAGCTTTATTTACACAAAACCATGAGTCTAAAAGAACCATGATATATTATACATTTATACCAAGTCATTGTATTGGAGGGTGTTAGTATGATTAATAACATTAAAAAATATATTTTTAAGTTTTATACTAAATATAAATTTATTTATTAATTTTTAGGAATTAAGAACTCAATTTTTAGTGAATTCATTTTATGCTTCAAAAATATTATTTCTTCAAAAATAGTTTTCCTTTATTTGTATGAGAAATATTATAATTACTTTCTTAAAAATTTATAGATTATATTTTATACAAAGTATATGATTTTTGAAATCATCATATCAAAATTATCTAAAGGTGGAATTTTGGTATTTTTCTTTAAAGATTAATTTTTTAGTTAATAGTGACAAAATTACGATTTTATAAATAAATGTCATTTATTTTCAAGTATTTAAATAGTATCACTTTATTTGGAATTTATTTTTAAAAATAATTAGTTACTTTTAATAAAATATTATCCAATTAATTTCAATTTAATAAAAATTATTTATAATTTTGGTATAAAAACATTTTTTTACTTAAAAATGCATTTTTCTTAGAAACCATTTTTCAACACGTTTTGTGGGTGAATTTTAGGATTAAATTATGTCACATATAAAATTTTAATTTGAAAAATGTATAACATATTTTAAATCATAATTTAAAAAAAATGGGGCCACTTTCATTTTTGAACATAATTAATAGTAAAAATAGTAAAAAATTTGTTACTTCGGTTAAGGTTGGAACGAGTTTATCAGGGGTTAAAAAAAGGGATAAGGGTGATATTTCCATAAATAATTATATAAATCATTTTTTATGGACATAATTTTACCATATATCATCACTTATTTGAATATTAGTTCTTTTAAATCATTTTTATTGAGAATTACATAATTATATTGTATTATTTTCAAACATATCAAATGTGTCCTCTCCCTCCCTTATAAAGGATACCACCTATCCTCTATTTATCACTCTTAATTAGCCATATATATAAAAAATACATACCCTAATCCATTACAAACATCCCTCCCCATTTCCTATGGATCCTAGTATGATCATAATATCATCCTTTCAAGGCGTAAGGTGTAATTCAAAGGAGGTTTCTCAATGAAAAAGTATAACTCATAACAAAGCACTTTCAATTTAATTTTTTCTTCAACATCCTCTAAAAATATCATATCCATTATAAAATAATTAATTTTGTATCTTAAATATATTTAATGTTTATTATTATGATGTGTCGACCATTTTCCACCTCATTTCCATAACATGGGAAATGATAGTTCTGCTTGTGCATGTGTGTGTGTGTGTTTATATGTGTTTTTGGAATTTGTTACTCTCATACTATGGGTGTCAGAGACGCAATGTGTAGTCCACTACCGGACGTGTTGAAATCCATGTGTTTGAATGAGGTTACTTCCTTTCTTGGGTTTGATCTGTTTACTATCTATTCATATCATGTATCGTAATTCTCCCACATCAAATTTCAGGAATTCCTATTGGGTATCCATATACTCACCCTTGAATGGGCTTTTCCCGCACGTTTCATGTCTTATGCAGAAGACGGATAGGTCAGAGTACACTATAAATGAGTATAGGGATACTTGGTGCATTGGACCGTAGATGGGAGATTCAGGATATGGGATCTCTCACCACTTTTAATTCCCATTTTTGTAATTCGGTACATATTTCTGATTGGGCATGAATATTTTCCCTTTACTTTTTAGTTTTTATTGTTTTACTCTTATACGCCCTATAGGTTTTTCATGCTTGGTTCATTTTCTAACTATTTCATCTTTTTATTACTAATCCTCTACACTTATTCATTGATATGGTTGGGTTTGTTCATATAGGTTCATTATGTAAAGTCCTACCCATGTTACATATGAATTTCGGTGCTATTCACCATCCTTTGGCCGGTGGAGGTGGGATAGGGGTAGTTGCAGCTTAATCCCCTTTGGGTCGGCTTATGACACATTGGTATCATGTGTGGTTTGATAATTGAGATGATTTTCGGAGTAATACCCTTTTTTGGATTTGTTTAGGATTTAAAGAAATTGTGTCAAGGTATCTTGATTGCAGCCAAGGAAATAATTGTTAGTGTGGTGGCCCATGTATCCATTCCTTTGGACCTTAACTACCTACCTGTCGACTCAGAACACCAAGACATTTTTTTGTGATAAAATGGTATAAAAATCATATAGGATTGACTCTTTTAAATACCTTATTGATTCATATACCCATTATATATATATATATATATATATATATATTCTCATCTAACTATGTTATGTTTTGATTAAATATTTAGGATGCCCTCGTGAAAACAGCCATCCAGGTTACCAATTCCAGATCATGACGATTATTTGATGAACGATAAGGCATCGGTTCAGGGTCGATCACAAGAGATCCTTCCTCTAGGTTGACAGGTCGTAGAACCACCACCTTTGGAGCTGTAGATCATACCAACAGAGTAGGCTAAGGATGTGCACTCCCTTAGTGCACTCAGTGAGTTCCAGTGGTAGAGGCTGTTGAGATTCTACGGTGAACCAGATCCCCAGAAAATTCTTGAGTGTTTTCAAAACTTTTAGATTTAATATTATCTATTCTTAATTGATTTAGTTATTAATTTATTCCTAGGTTTATATTTTCTCTTTGGGGACCTATTTTATTGTTCATGTTTTTTGAGATGCTTTGGGGTAATGTTTTTGACTCGTTAGTAGGGAATGTGATTTTTAAGGATCTTTGGTAATGAGAATTATAGTGAGGTATTATCTTTATTTACTAGACAAGTAAAATACTTGGTGAGTTTTTTAGGTAACTAGTGTTTATTCCACACCAGTTGAGTTTATACTTGGGGTAGTTTCGGTTTTGATATTATTGCGATCCCCATGGTTGTTTATTTAGATTTGAGGTCTTGGGTTGTCCTTTTACTCATTTTTGATGCTGGAGGGGATCTCATAACATTTTTTAAAAGGAATATTCATGATTTATACCCTTTTACATTCATTTCTGGGAATAAGTGTGGTGATTAGTTTGTTGGTAGTTCTTCTTTTGGTAAATCATTAGGGTTCAATTTTGGTTATGTTCTTCTTTGAGAATGGTTGGCTAAAAGAATTTAGGTATTATTTTATTTTTATCTTTATTTATCTTTAATATTACATTATAATTTTTATTTTAGATCCTTTTACTAGTTATTTTTACAATGATTGTTTGTTTTAGTGGTGTTTTGGTTGATATTTGGCTCAAAAGTTCTTCTCGATTGGAATCTTAGTTTGTGTTTTGTAGTGGTTCTCATGGAGTTCCCATGACTCGTCAAACTATAAATCTAGTGGAATCCTTAAATGGTGGGTTGATCCTTTATAATTGTCTACAATTTGTCTTATTTTGATCAATTAGTTTGTGTGTTATGTGTAAATTTAGTGAAAGTTATAGATTATTATTTCTTTTGAGAAGATCGAGTTGTTTGGATTTGTTTGAGTGATTTTTTTTCAAGATTATGTTTATTTGAGTGTGTCTCCCTTCATGAGTATGATTCCATTATGGGGGTATAAATTGTCATTTTGGGGATAATTTTCAAACCCTTAAAATTATTTAATTACTATTTTATTTTATTTATTTATTTATTTATATTTTTGTTTCAGAGGTTCTTGTCTTTTAGTTTGGGAAAATTTAATAAAAAACAATGTGTTGTACGATTTGGCCACACGATTGGCCAAACCATATAGAAAATCAATGGGGGCCTATATTATTGACATAGGGGTTCACTATGGTTTGAATATGTTTTTATAAACTATGTGTCCCAAACATGTGGGTGTTCCAGATGAACAACAGTGGTTTCACGATCGGAAAAAGTTTTGGCCAAACATGTGACTCCCCTGGGTATTAAAAATATTTCATTTTTTTCAAAAAGTCCTTTATGGGTTTTATATCTCATTTCCCCATCCCCTTACATCATACCCCATGTGACACTCCTCCTCATGGAAAGCCTCATCTTGTGTGTGACCCCTTCTTGGTACGACATCCATCCTTTACTAAATTTCCTTCTGATCTAGTGTGTGATCATCATAGGGAAGTGATTGCACCTTTATGGTTTATTCTTCATTCATTTACATCCCTCCTCCTAATTCCCCCTTGGTTAGATGCATGTAGGATGAACTTTAGGATATTTTATTAACCTATTTTTTATGAGTTTTTTTTGGGTTTTTTTAAGGTGTGTGACTTCATCCTGGGACCCTCCACTCTTTTTTAATGAAGAGTTTCTCTGTTTTTTCAAGTAATAGGGAGGATTTCCGCATGCATGAATTTAATATTTTATAACCTTTGATTTCATATATTTTAAATTTTTATTCATTATTTATGGTAATTTTTTAATCGATGTTTGTAAAATCTCTAAGGATGAAATTATGTATCAACTTGATTTTTCATTGATTATCCCTTGGGTTTCCATTGCCTTTGAAAAATTTGTTCTTCGTTTTCCTGTAAAATTATTTTTATGGTTTTAAAGTGATATTCATTATTTTTATTATCTCATGGTTTATTTATAATTTTTATTATAATAATTTTTGAATGAATTTTATTGAACTCGTTTTCTTTATTCCACTCTAGGTTAACTGTGATTTGTTTTAAAAAATCATTTATGTTATTCCATTATAATACTCATTTGTGTTTGTGTGTGTGTGTGCTTGTGTGTGTTTAAATATTGGAATATATCACCAAGTATTCCTAATTTGTTTTATGACTAGTTTCAATAAAGTGAATTTGGTGTTTTATTAATTTTTTTATGTATCCAAGGTTTTTTATATGTACCTGGGTATGAATAAATATTTATGTATATAAGGGTAAAAATTAACTTGTAATCACATGAATTTTTTAAACCATAGAAATATAAATATATATATATATGCCTATTTTTATTCTTTCATAACTAGTGTAAACCTTGGGAATACAATTTTGTTTTAAAATTTAGTTACAAAAAAGTTTGGAATGAATTTAAAATTAATGATATAGGATAGGTTGGAAATTTCAAAAGTATTTTAAAAAGTAAAGTGCAATCCAATGAAATCCAAGGTTTTTATGTTTTGGTGCGACTCAAATTTGATATGATTGGGATGTTGGTATGATTTTATGATAGGGGATTCAAAATGGTAGTGTAGGGAGGTGAGTTGTTTCTCTACACTTTCAGTTCATTTCATATGATTGAGATTTGGTTTTTCTACTACACCACCCTCATGTATTTTGGTTTTCAGCATATCACATAGGAATCCTTTGTACCAAGGAGATATTAATATGATAATTTCTCTAGGAATGACCAACCCTACCTAGTAATATTACAACACAACACTAACTAATATATTGATGATGAAGTAGTTTGGAGATGCCTCAAGCATGGGAACAGAACTTTGTGTCTATGGTGTGATCACTGAGAGTAAGAGGATCCTAAGAACCCATAGACCATAGATACTTAGGGATTTTCAATTTTGGTTTCTTCTATTTATTCATGTTTTTTACTACCATATTTGAAATTTATTTTATTAAGTTTCCTTTTCCATTATTAAAATAATAAAAATATTTTTCTTCTTTACATTATTACATGTGTCTCTTATTGATTTACTTTACACAGTCTATCATTCATAAGCTATTACTCTTCTTTGGACCCCACTAATTCTTCATTAAATAGATATTATCTTTAAAATTTTATAAAAAGCTTGTTTAAAAAGAGTTTAAATGGTTGTTTTAATAAAAATGAGTGTTGTCTTGAAAATGATTTATTAGATAATATTTTCTTTTAAGAAAAGAAAAGTAAACTTTTGTAAAATATGGATGATATGTGAATTTTTTTAACAAAAAAATCATATTTTTATTATAGTATTTCAAACTAGCATGCAAACAGATCTTTAATTGATGGGGTAAGTGTGTGGAAAGGAAGGTGGTGGCCTACTATGTGTTTTTATGCCCATGAATTTATATATTTTTCATTTTCAGTTTCTTGGTTTAGTTATCAAGCCTCTATAAAGATACTTTTATCCTTTCAAGTAAGTTTTTATTTTATTACTATTGTCCATCTATGTCGATTACATGATTTTAGTAGGACCAGCATTTATTTTTCCTTGAATTCCTTGAAATTTTACCTTTAAATTATTTACCTTTGAAAATTATGATTTTATTAATTTCTATGGATAGTTCATATTTATAGTTGATAGTTGGAAAAAAATCCATTCAATGGGTGAATTTTCCTCATATGAGAGGGAGATCGGAGTGTTAGGGGTGGTTTGGAGCTTGCTACAATTTTTTACTTTCATAGTTTTGATATTATGTTGTTGTTTTGTCTATTTTTCTCTTGCATATTCATCTGATGTATGGATGGGTCATTCCAAAATTTAATTTATTTTCCATTGATTTCTTCCTTTATTATTTATGGGGAAAAATCATTCCAAAGTGTCGGTTCCTTGTTACCTGGACACTTGTGTCAGCCGATGGGGATCGAGAAAACCCATCAGGCCTTATCATGGGTTGGCTCAGACATCCAATAGAGGGATATATTAGGTTTTTTTGTGATAGATCTGGAAACTTAATATTGGATATTAATATGTAAATAATTCTTTTTTAGTCATCTAATGGTAATATAAACATTTTACTCATTAAATAATACAACATTATTTTTTCACTATAAATTACCTAAACAAGCTCATCACTGACTTCATCATCATGAATAATAACTAAAACAAATATGAAGTGAAATTTGAACATTATAAATAATTATAAGACATCCATTTAAGTACCTTTTATGATCTCAAAATGATGAAATTTTAGAGAATAATCAAGAGAAACATTTCTATTAAGAAACTAGTTCAAAACAATCAAGATTACTCACATCAAATATTGAAAATAGATAACAAATAAATAATATACATGAATATATTAATTATAAATGAAGTTTATAAAATTTTATAGATATGAAAAAAAGTCTTAAATAGGTGATTAATATAATTATTTTTGTTATACAGGACATTAAAGATCAGTAATGGAAGTCATGAATTATGGTAAGGGTTTCTTTGTCACAAATTTGATTCTATGAAGCATATTACATATTATGAACTATGATATATTTGATATGGAGTGATTACTTCCAATTGAATATATCTTTCCATATTCATGGAATTCACTTGATTTTAAGAGTCGTATCATTTTCTTTCTCCAAATGGATCTCAATTAAAAAGATACCAAATTAGAAAAAAAATTTGTTAACTCAACTCCCTTCATGGAGTTATAATGCCTATTCTTAAACTTTTTTTAAATGTTCAATTTCTTCTACCATAAGATTTTATTTCATGGAATCTCCTCCTCCTATCTATGAATAATTTTTTTAATTCAATTTTCTTACCTTAATATAATTCTTCCTAAAAAAATTGTATCACTATTAAGAATAATTCTTATCCTCTTTAATGATGGTTTCCCCTCCTTGTCCATATTTTCCTTCCCACCAATATCCACCGTTTTATTTTGAAACCCAACTATTTTTTATCTCATGTGAACATTATATTTATATTATCCTCTTTAAAAAATGAAGTCTTATATACTTTATATGATGTCGGATTTAATCAAATATATTTTAAAATATAAAAATATTCGTTCCATTATTTATTTTTTTATATTCCACACTATATTTCCTTGGGATACTCTTCAATTATTTTCAAGACTCAATTGTTGAAAGTTTTTTTATGTAAAATGTTTCATAATTTTTCACTTCTCATTTTTAAAATAACATTTGAATGTGACCCATATTTAATCATTTTTCAAAAATGTTAAAAAAAATCTATTTTGTTTTTTTCTTTCTTGTGAGAACATATTTACACTATTTGTACATTTTTATTTCAAACATATACTCTAGGACTTCATGGCTTCACAAAGAAATTATTATTCTCATAGTTTTATAAAAATAATTATTAAATGGTCAGAGGATATTTCTTAATTCCAAATTAATTTTATTAATGCCTCAAAGAAATTATTTAACATGTATGTTAACACCCTCTATTCATTACTATGTTATTCACTTATAATACCATCGAATCATTCTTTGGTAATATGTTATGATATCTTAGTGAAAAAACCTTTTCAATACGAAGGGTGATCCATGATATCACTCACATGAATTGGGTAAAGAATTATACTCTTGAGATGAAATTTTCATGATACCTTGATAGCATACCTTGGTAATGTTTTATGATACCTTGGTGAAAAAACATGGTAATATTCTTTTACGACACCTTACTGATGAACATTGGTGATATTCTTATGAATGTCTCATTTTTATTATATAGACCCATTTCCAAGTTATTTTTCATGTAATTGTTATCATTTTATTCATCACGAGCTTATATTCATGTTATTAGGTTCATATTCATATATTATTCCCCAAGTCTTAGTCGTAATATGTTCTGATTTCATTATTTTTCCCTTATATAGAATCTGAGCTCACCCCTTTCTTATGTTTCCATTTCCATAGGTTATGAAGTGAAGTATTATATAAGATGTGTCTAGAAGGGTATCTTCTTTGAATAATTTATGGGATATGTAAAAAACTTTTAATATATTAAGTAGTCTTTTATATAGTAGTAAATATGTTCATTAGTTGAAAAAGATAAGGGTTTGGTTACTTAATGTTCTTTACTAACTCCCTAAAACTCTAAACCTAAAAGGTATTTCGAATCTATGTAATGAAATATTTTCATTAAGACATGTAATTGAGATATTCACATCTGTGGCATCTCATAGTTGTATTATCTAAATCATGAAATTAATGTATTATTTAAGTTCTGTTTATCATGGGTTGACATAATAGTCGCATCTTGGATGAGATCTAACCAATGACATCATCAGAAACATACCAAACCACCCTTGATTATAAAAATTCCAATATATTGTACATTAAAATTTTCAAAGTGTAAATTTTCACATGTTATTTATCTCTACAACCATAGGTAATGAGAACCTGATATAATCCATTTACCCCTAGTATACCAAATACATAGAATATGACACTCTATATGATATATTTTGTGCCTCTATACAAGAATCCTACTCATTCTTACCTTAACATTTCATTATAACCTATAATACTCTCTGAAAAGCATCATTTAGGGACAACACAAAGTTTTAATTTGAGAGGTAAATTATCATTACACATCATGAGTTCTATATCTATATATACATTTATATATCCAAAATAAAAAAAATGAAAAAATAGATATTTTATTTTATATGGTACATTTTATATTCAAAAAATGCATTTAATAATACTTAACAAAGCCAAACATAATCACTAATATATCACGTCATGTATGATAAAATGTTGGATTAGCATTTTATTTTTTACACTTCATGGGATAATGTTAACTTACTATATTTATATCTAATTCCCACCACATATCTATGAAACCATTTGAAAAAACCTCACATTAAACTCTTTAGTGAGTAAGAACTATGAATACAGTTGTTTGAACAATGGTGATCTGAGGAATCTAATCTTTAACTCCTTAAAAAAATTCCAACTCCTTAACTTCAAAACAATGAATGTTGTGATGTAAATTTTTTTGTCTAATTTGAACTATTTCTAATTTTAACATCATTATCCTAGGAACCCTATTCCAATAGAATTCTTGAAATAGTGTAGCTATTTAAATTATTTATTACTAGCACCCAAACTATATTATGATAAAGTAAAGCATACTTTGTTTTTGGTAACTAAATATAATTCGTATCATTAATCATTACATATGCACCCTAAAACTAGTTCAGGATTTGAAATTGAAAGTCACATTCTATTTTGACTAGAATATTTATAACATATCTCTACCATATTTTAGGTACTTCTAACCCTTTTTTTATCATCCTTTGTTAGGATCTTGTTTTGTGTCATTTTTGGAAACTTTTTGAGTATTTTTTTTCAATTTCTAGGCCAGTTCACAATTGGTGAATTGATAAGGCAAATTGTGTGGGACAAACCAAAAAACCATATTCCATATGTTTTATCTATGGGGGAACTTTATTAGATCAATCCATGTGGCCTCATTTTTAAACCATGGAACATGGGATAGTGGGGATCATGCAGTTGATGCCCAATTGTTAAACAATGCAGCAAAACCATACACCTCTATTCCAGTATCTTGGAAGGGAGCACATGGTTGGTACATGGTTTTTCTAACCATGTGACTCACTCCAAAATTTCAATAAGGGTGAACAGTTAGGCACACAATTAGTCTAACCATACAAACCTAACCCATGAAACTATGTGAAAGGATTTTTAATCCTTTAAAACATATAATTAAGGATATAAACCCCTCATTATAAATAATAAACACATCATATTAAAATATAATTTATCCATTTGGATTTTTAGGATCTATAGAGAAGATTTTGGCTCCTTTAACCCCTTTCTTATCAAATAAAAGTACCAGTGGATGTGATTGATCTCTCTTTGTTAAGTGTAGTCACATTGATTTTGAATCCTCCTTTCACCAATTATCTCTTTATTTAATAGTGATATATCCTCATGTTTTTTATGGATCTAATCCTTCATTTTAATGTATTTTAATTATATGTATTCTTCTTTGATTATCTTTGCATTCAACTCTCCATTGGTGGTTCCCATTTCGGCTAATTGATCGATCATGTGTGTTAAGGTAGGTGGTTCCATAAGGTTTTTCCCTATGCATGAAACCTTGATTTCTTACTTTATTTGAAACTTATTTTAAATTTATTTATAAACAATATTTAATAAGATTTATATGATTATTTTAAAAGCAATGTAATTGTAAAATAAAACCATCTTTCAAAGGCTTTGAAAAATTGTGTGGATTAGAGAAAATGTGAATTGAAATGAGAAGTTATTTGATGAAATGTTTTGATGTTGAATCTTGATAAAAATGGATTTAAATGAACTAATATTTTGAAATTATTGAATTTTATAAAAATAAGTGATTTGGTTTATAAATTTAAATGAAACATTTAGACTTGAAATTGAAAATTTTAACTATGAAATATGAATTGAATTTAAAGGATTGATTTGGCCATGATTTATTATTTCATTTAAATCACAAGTAATCAATAGTAGTTAGTAGGTTATTAGGACAATAATTCTAGGATTCTAACCCATAATAATGTATTAATGATGAAAACACTAACTAAACCAAATTTAGAATGATTTTCCTTGATGTGGTGTTGATTGATTCTATCCCTAATCCTGAGCCATAGGGATATGTACACACCATGATCCATGATTTATTTATGGGTAGTGTGAGGATCCTATATCAAAGAACTAACAAACGTTTGTGAATATGTCCATGGTGATTTTTTATTACTTTATTATTACATGTCGTTGTTTATTGAACTATTTCTTTTCATTCCCTTCTTTTTATTTAAAATGTTCATTTAAACATGTTTTTGATATACATTCAATCTAATTGATTTGAAATATTATTGATTGAAAATGTGAAAATTCCTTACCATACATTGACCTTATTTAAATTGAAGGAAAAAATGTTTTATTTTGTATATATTTTTTTATAGATAAATTGGTTAAATCCAAATCATTTATTTTTCTCACACCCTACCTTTTCCTTTAGGTGATTGTATATTATGTTATTCTAGGTCCAAGAAAAGGTAAATTTACACTTGTATGTTGAATGTGTGATGGATTCATTAGAAATTGGACAATGGTTGTGACTATTGGATCAGTAATTCAATCATTACATGAAGGTTATAGGTTTTCATATTGATGGATATTGTGTAATAATTTGTGATTATATACAATTTTTATACTTATTTGTATACTTGTGGTAATTTTACACATTAGGAGTGTTTGGAATTTTGAATATTCATTTATTTATCTTCCTCTGTTAAATATTGATTA
This sequence comes from Viscum album, assembly GCA_963277665.1. NCBI lineage: Eukaryota > Viridiplantae > Streptophyta > Magnoliopsida > Santalales > Viscaceae > Viscum > Viscum album. Next base: position 1,706,315,519 of record OY728138.1, on the reverse strand, counting down.
TTTATCCTTGAGGTGAAATAATTCCCTATGACCATTTATTTATGACCTCACACTAGTTTCCATCTCATGGGTATCGAGAGCACCCTTTGAGACATGTTAATGCTGGATCAGTTACCGGTGTACCAAGGTTGTTGAGTTGGTTTGTGAAAAAATTGAATCAATGGCAGTTTAATCATATTTCCTTAATGTCATTATGTAGGCTGGGATATTCTAGTAGACATAAGGTTGTATGTTTAGGAAATAAGGGTAATTTTATGAGAAATTTCATGACCATCTCTCATCGTAGAGAGCATTAAGTCACCATGGGTGTTTGGGAAAAGTGTCTTTGAGGAATAAATTGATCTGATTATATCCCTTCTATAAACATGATCTGAGTATTTTAAAATCCAATAAAATTTAATTCTATCTAATAGAATTTATATTCCAATATCTTTTAATTGATTTGACAATCTGAGTACCATTGATATTGGATTTAGGTTGCCTATTGATTTTTTGTAGTATCGTGTCCCTATGAAGATTTTTGAATATACCTCAAGAGGGAGATTTTAATGAAAAATGAAAATCGAACCCTCTAATTTACTAGAACCTTGTTGAGGTAGTCGTGTGTGTGGTCCAAACTCTAGTATGTGTACCTGCATCAGTTCCAATTAAGGATCCAGTAGTGGAATTTCAAAAGGATAAAACTAGAGATCATTCTCAAGAGTGTTTTGATAGAAAACCCCATATTTCTAAGATTTGAATTATTCTTAAGAGTAAAATTATTGGTTTAAAAATATTGATCTGAATTTTGAGCTCTTGTAGATTCCAAACTCAATAAAGGTGAAATTTGTTACCTTCATGCTTGAGGGTCCTAGAATAATGTGGTGGGATTCAATGTTTATGGTGAAGAAAGAAGAAGTATTAGAGTGAAAATACTTCATATCTCTTTTTATAGATCATTTCTATCCAAAATTTATGGTTTAGGTAAATTCTATAGAGTATAGTGGCCTCCAACAAGTAAATTAAATCGTTACTCAATATGAAAACCTCTTCATTGAACTTGTTCCATTTCACCCTAAGGTAGTATAAAATGAGAATTTGAAGTCCCAAAGATTCACTATGTTTCTTCAATCTGATATTTGATATCAGGTCTTAATGTTGAAGATCACATCTTATATGGATGTGCTTGACTGAAATTTGATGGATAATATTTATATGACATTTAATTCAAAGTTTATGGGATTTCCTACTACTCCTAGTGGTTGTTCTATTATTTATTTTAAAGGAAAGAGAATGAGGGTTGAGTTTCATGGAACATCATGAGATTATACCTCAGAAAGACCTTATGTGGTGTCCGGAAAAGGCCTATTGACTTTAAATATGGAAATATCATACATTTGAATCAGGTTTGTTTTGAGGCACTAAATATTTGTTCTTAATTTTTTCACTCAGGCCACCTATAGAAGTTATGTCATGTCATTTCTACCCCAAGTATTTTCACGAGATCATCATCACCTAAAGCTATTGTGGTACATTCTTATGATTCAATAACAAAGGTTTTATAGCCAAAATCATCTTGAATGATCTTAATTGAGGCAGTGGATGAGTCTCTAAAGGAATCTGATGTCAGTCCAATGATAGTGAGAATTATTTTCAATATATATTCACCTTTATTGGCTACTATATTTGATATTTTTCCATCTCATTCATTCATATTGATTCATATTGTAAATTTTATGAACCTTCCTATATAGATTCTATCATATGTGATAAATATTGTTACACCACTCAGAACGATGAGAATGAAGGGTCTTTGATTATGTTATTATGCCTTATATTTTTTAGATATTGAGATCATCTAGGATTTCCTAGTTCAAGATACGAAACCTCAATATTGGATGATTTCCCATAAATATTAGATAGAAAGTTACCATCATCGACTCTCCTATACTACCTCTAGTGTGGTGTTTCGTGTTTTCCATTGATAATGGGACCCAAGATATAGTATATTTGGACCTCCTATTACAAATTTGGGTAGTATTATGTCCATGTCTTCTTTTGACCTAGAATATAATATTTGAGTGGTGATATTCCTTTAGTGTTCATTGAGTTTCTTGATGTGTTTCCATCATATGTTTCTAGCTTTCCACCAATAAGAAAGTTAGATTATTCTATTTAATTTGTACTAGGTTGGAATCCCATCTCTATACCCTCTTACCTTATGGAACCAGCTAAATTAAAGGATTTAAGGATAAAGTTGGATGATTTTTTAGATAAAGGATTTATTCAAAAGAGAGTGTCACCTTGGATGACTCTTATTCTTTTTACGAATAATAATAATTGAACCCTTTTCATTTGAATTGATTACTAAAAACCCAATCAAGTTACGGTGAAGAATAAGTATTTTTCCCATGTATTAATGATTTTTTTTCAGTTAAAAGTGGTTCTGTGGTTCTCAAATATTGAACTTTGTTATGGTTAGCATCAGCTAAGAATCAAAGAGTCAGATATAACTAAGAATTCCTTCTGGAGTAGGTAAGACCACTATGAGTACCTTTTTATTCTTTTTGGTATAAACAATTCACATATAGTTATTATGGTAATGATTAATAGGATATTCCATGAGTATCTTGATTTGTCTGTAGTGGTATTTTTGGATGATATTTTCTTTTACTCTAAAATCAAGTAAGACCACATGCGTCATCAGAGAGTAGTTTTAGAAATTTTAGAGATCTCATACTTTATTCCAAGATATTGAAATGAAATTTCTGTATTTGGGAAATAAATATATTGGTACATATTGTCTTGAAGCATGGTATTTCAATTAATCATGATAAGTTAAAATATTTTATGAAATGTAAACAAACACACAGTGGTTTTGTGATTAAGATATTCTTGGTCTTAGTGGTATATTATTATTGGTTCATTAAATATTTCTAAAATTTTATTTTCCAATGACCAATCTCACTAAAAAAGTGTAAAGTTCTTGCAGGATTCAAAGTGTCAAAATTATTTTGACTAATTGAAGCACTTTGTCTTTTCTTCACCAGTATTAACTCTTTTAGAGGTTCTGTAGGGATATATGTTCTTTTTTGACACATTAGGTTATGTTTTGGGTTATTTAATCATCTATTATGATCACATAGTAGACTATGGTTCACAAAAACTCTGGACACAAGAGAAGAACTATCCTACACATGATCTCTAACTCAAAGATGTGATGAATTATCTTAAAATTTTGAAACATTAACATTTAGAGAAAGGTTTAACCTTTATTATGGTCAATAAATCCAAAGTTATATCTTCTTGCAAAAATATTTTTAATACCCATTAGAGATGATGGGTGGAGTACCTACAATATTTCTATTTTGACATTGGTGACACACATAGAAATGGGAATTTTATTACTGATTCCATGAGTAGTAAACTTCTGAATCAGGTCACGAAAGAATCATTAGAATAGAATAATCTAATGGATCTCTTTTCTTGTATGTATTTGAGAGTTTGTGAGGATGATACTAATATTTTCTTGAAAAGAATAAAATTTATATACTATTTTCTTGAGTTTATTATTAAGAAAGAAGAGCTCTATTATGATTTTCATGGAATTAGGGACTCCCTTTATAATGGGGAGACCATTGTTGAGTGGTCATTTTCTTCTGAGGGTATCATATGATTCTAGAGTTGGTACGTCATGCCTTTTTCTATGAAAAATTTTGTAATAGGGGGTTGTTATAATTCCCAGTTTATGGTACACCCTTGAACAAAAAATATATTCTATAACATACAGTGATAATTTTGGTGGCCATGTATGAGATGAGATATCCCTGATATTGTTTCTCATTGTTATACCTATCAACATGTCAAAACATAGCACCAAATACCTTCAAGTTTCCTTTTTCCCCTTCCTATATAAATATAAAAAGATTTATTATATTTAGATAGATTTAATTGTTGGGTTTCCACATACCCCTTGAGAGAATAATGTGATATATGTGGTGATCGATTAGTTAACAGAATAATCTCACTTCATCCTTATTCATGATACAACCAATGTTGATAACATGGTTGTTGAGTCAATAAGGTTTTCCTTATGACTTTTCCATTCCATCTTATTTTTAAAATCACAAACACCTTATACTTAAGGAAATATAAATTTTACCTTCATAAGGAAAATTTAATTCTTCAAGGAAATTTACCCTAACCTAGATTTTCTTATACATAGCCATTATTTTCTTAAGTACAAAAAATGGATTCATACCCAAAATCCTGGAGCCATATAATGTAATGATTTGGAGCATTCTGTTTTTAGGATCCGAATTCTGGATGTGAACTGTAATGCAGTTCCAATCCGAATTCTGGACTTTGAACTTTCATAAGTTCGACTCTGAACTCTTAAGCAGCTCGACTCCGAACTCTTAAGCATTTCGACTTCGAACTCTTAAGAAGTTCGACTCCGAACTCTTAATCAGTTCGACTCCAAACTCTTATGAATATCGACTCTGAACTCTTAAGTAGTTCGACTCTGAACTCTGCAAGTTCAGATTCCGATATCTAGTGAATCCAGACTCCGAATTCATCTAAAACAGAATCTGAACATTTCATAACATAGACTCTGAATTTCATTTTGGTTAGACTCCGAACTTTTTACTTGATTACACTCTGAAATATTGATTAGCTTTTACTTACATATACTTCATTTCAAAATGATGTTGTGCATTAAATTATACATGGTTTGTTATAAAACGATGTCATCTATTCTGTTTCTAATTAACCGTTGGTTGAGTTAAACGTGTACAGGTCCCTCCGAATTTCATTGAAAATATGAACGTTATAATAGCGAGCCGACCGTTGGAAGTTTTCCTATAAATAGGATCTCATTTAAAAGAGATCAACAAGAAGTTGATCGATGTAGAGACCACATGTTGTAAAGGTGATTTCTAGAGAGAGAAGCTTTTCATGCCTTGTGCGTACTGAACTGCGCATTCAGATTGCTTTGTGCGACACCGAATGTTGGAATTACATTCGAGGACTTCTGGGGATAGGAAGACAGAGGTGTTGACTACCTTGAACTTTGAGGGCTTCTTTGTTGAGGAAGATGGAGGTTCCAACTACCTTGAAGTTTAGGGCTTGCGAGGATAGAAAGACAGAGATTCTGATCTTCGAATCGAGGGATTACCCTGGTGTGGGTAAGACAGACTTTCTTGAAAGTATAAATCAAGGTACCTTTATCCAAGGTTATTAGATACCATTCTCTTTGGGTTAAAAGACTTATAACTTGTTACTTGTAGTTTTACTACTTGTTTGTTTCTGATGCATATTGTATTGTAAGGAAAGTATAACCTTCTTATATTTCCTTACACATGTACTCTAATTAGTTTAGATTCTATACGCTTTAAGGTAGAATCTTATTCTGTAAATCTTGGTTCCAATTCTCCAGTTGGTGATTATAGGTGTTGTGAATTTTCTTAGTTTATCTTTGTTAAACTTATAATTCCTTATCTAAGGAAAACATAGTTATCAGTAACCAACTTTAAAGGTTCCAAAAGAATTTTTAAAGTGTACAATTCACCCCCCCCCCATTGTATATTGATAATCTACATCATTATTTCGATCCTACAATTGGTATCATAGAAGGTCTCATAAATACTCGTACTCACGTATAAGTTTTTCTTGATTATTTTTTCTTTATTATTCCTCTTTACTTAGAAAGTTTTCTTTATCATTCTGAACATTGTCATTCCAAACATTGTCATTCTGAACTTTTTCATTCCGAACTTTGTCATTCCGAACTTTGTCATTCTGAACTTTCTGGTTACAAACTTTTTCTACTTACAAGTTCTGTTGCCAAGTTTTTTTTAAGAATGGCAGGAGTCAATGTTGGTTCTATTGAAAATATACATCCAACAATACCACCAATCTTTAATGGTAATGACTATGAGTACTAGAGAGATTGAATAAAGACTTTTGTTATCAATACTGGAGTGGATAACTTCGTTATACATACTGGTGATTGTAAAATTCCTGATAAGGAAGTTAGAAATTTCACTAACTAGGAAAAGCAAGAGTACCAACTCAATTATAAGGTACACAATACTTTACTATGTTCAATGACTAGATATATATATATAGCCAAATTTCTTCTTGTGAAGCAGCTAATTGTATCTGGAAGAAGTTAGAAGTTACACACTTTGGTACTTATAAAGTGATTGAAACTAGGAGAGCTATGCTTAGAGCTGAATACCATGGATTCAATTTTCCATATGGAGAACCAATCTATAAAGTTCAACAGAGGTTTATGACTATAGTCAATAGCTTACAGTCTATGGGAGAAAAAGGGTTAGATGATGAATCCCTTGTGGATAAGATAATTGATATTATGCCTAATGAGTGGGAATCAAAGAGAACGGCTATAGATGAGAACAGGAAGGTCACTCAAATTTCTCTTGATGAGCTATTTGGAACTCTTCTCTAACATGAAACAAGAATGAAGAGAGATGATGACAACATCAAAAAGAAGAATTGGAATGGTACTGTCGCTTTTATAACAACATCAAATCATATGAGAACTAAGACTCTTGAGAGTGTAACCAAATCCAAGTCTAAGAAGGTGGTTATTCAATCAGATTCTAGTGAAAGTGAAGTCTCAGAAAATGAGTTAGAAAATCTTGCTCGAAGAATGAATAGGATAGCTGGCCAGATAAATTTCCAATCCAAGTATAAGAAAAAGGAAAGGAACGATAGGAAAGATGGATAAGTTACTTGTTATGAATGGAAGAGAGCTGGACATATTAGACCGGACTGCCCTTTTCTCAAAAAGAAAGAAAGGAAAGAAAGGCATTCTGAGAGGAATAGAAAGAAGTATTACAAACCCAAAGCTAAGAATGTTCTGAAAGCAAATGACACTTGGAGTGCCAGTGGTGGTGACTCTTCAGATGAATCTTCTGAATATGAATCTTCAGGAAAGAAGAATCTTGGTCTTATAGCCATATTACCCATTGACAATCATTTCTTTATGACTAAGGTAAGAAATGTTGAATCATTGACCAATGTTTCTTTAAGTTCTAATGATAGTAAGTATTATAACTCTTCATATGAAGAATCCTCTTCTGATGAAGAAAATATTTCACCTACCTATGAAGAATTATCTTAGTTTTTTGAACTTCTTGAAATTGGGAATTCTAAACTCAATAAAAAACTTGATAAGGAAAACTCTAGGAATTCTATTCTTACAAAAGAAATATCAGATCTTTCTAAAGATCTTGATAGAAAAAATGCTGATTTTGTAAATATTTCAAAAAATCTTGAGGAAATAAGTTCTGAAAGGAACAAACTTTCTAAAGAGTTATAAAAAGTAATTCCTAAAAAAAGTATCTTTGATCATAACACTAGTTCTAAATCCAATGATTTTGAAGATAAAAACTTGGTTATAAAACTAAATTCTGAAAGTTTTTCCTTAAAGAAGTGTTTATCAAACTTTACCCATGGTAAAGAAAATTTTAATAAAATGTATTCTCAAATACGACCTTTAAGAAACAAATCCGGATTTGGTTACACCCATGAAAAACCAACATTTAGTAACAACTACTTTGTTCCACAAATTGCCCCATTTTGTACCAAGTGTCAATGTGGTGTTCACTGGCTGAAGAATTGTTCTTTAAATAAAACCCAATCTCTAGGTTTTCATAAAGCCTATTTTTCTAAGAAATTGTGGGTTCTGAAAATTTTGTTGTCTGGAAATCTCGGATCCAAGCAAGTTTGGATTCCGAAAGTCTAATTATTTTCTTGTTTTCAAGAATATAGAGGAAGTACCAACAACAATATGTGGTACATGGATAGTGGATGTTCCCAGCACATGACTGGTAACAAAAGCTATTTTGAAAATATTATCAAAACGAAAGGAGTAAAGGTAACTTTCGGAGATAATGCACAGGGAGAAATTGTTGGTATTGGTTAATATTGTTCTTCTAGGTAAAACATTGATTTCAAATGTTTTATTTGTTAAGGGTCTTAAGCACAACCTCATTAGCATAAGTTAGTTATGTGACGAAGGGTACCTTGTGAATTTTCGGAATGATAAGTTCTTAGTACACAATTCCAAGGAAGAATTTATTCTCTCAGCCAATAGGCAAGAGAATGTTTACACTTTGAACTTAGAAGATCTTAGGAGCCAAGATTTACCTTGCCTAAGTGAAATGGAAGATCATTACTGGTTATGGCATAGAAGATTAGGTCATTGTAACCTTAGAAACTTATGTAAAATCTCTAAGAAGAAACTAGTTAAGGATATACTGGAGCTTAGATTTGATTCTTCTAAAGTTTGTGATACTTTTCAATATGGCAAGAAACATAAATCTAGTTTTAAATCAATTGGTGAAGTCTCAAAGACTGATGCATTACAGTTAGTGCACATGGATCTTTTTGGTCCAATACAAACTGGAAGTATTGGAGGCAAATACTATGTGTTTGTTCTAGATGATGATTACACCAGATTTACTTGGGTCTATTTTCTAGAAAAGAAGTCTGAAGCTTTTTCTTATTTCAAAAGTTTTAGAGCACAAGTTAAAAATGAGAAAAATCTTCCATTGAAAACTATTCATAGTGATCATGGAGGAGAATTTCAAAATTCTGATTTTGAAATTTTTTGTCGTAGAAAAGGTATTACTCACAATTTTTCAGCTCCCAGAACTCCTCAACAAAATGGTGTGGTCGAAAGAAGAAATAGAATTCTTCAAGAAATAACTAGAACCATGTTGAGTGAATATTATATAGCTAGAAATTTCTGGGCTGAAGTTGTAAGTACTACTTGTTATACTATAAATCGAGTTTTGATTAGACCTTATCTTAATAAAACACCTTATGAATTATGGAATGGTAGAAAACCAAGACTTACTTATTTCAAGGTTTTTGGTTGCAAAGTATTAAATCTTAATATTAAAGATAATTTACATAAATTCGCACCATAATATGATGAAGGAATTTTCTTAGGCTACTCCACAACTTCTAAGGCATATAGAGTTTTTAATAAAAATACTTGTACTGTTGAAGAAACAGTGCATGTAAAATTTGATGAGTCTGATCCTTTTGTTTTCAAACTATCCCAATCTACATCCTCGGATGTGTTTTCAAAAAATGATTGTCAAACTTTGATAGAAGATCCTTCTGATAATGAAAATTTTCATGAAGATACTTCTGAAACATTTAACCAAGAAAACTTTCTACCCTATGTTGATGAACAGGCTTTACAAAACCCAAATCAGGTGTTTCTTCAGAATCATCCCAGTGATAGCATCATTGGTGATGTAAATCAACCTGTAAGGACTAGAAGTTCCTTATGAAATGAAGTAGAACATCTAGCATTTCTTTCCCAATTAGAACCAAAAATCACTGATGAAGATTTAGGTGATGATGATTGGATCAAATCTATGCAAGATGAACTAAATGAATTTGAAAGGAACAAAGTCTGGACCTTGGTTGAAAGACCTAAGGAAACTTCTGTTATTGGAGTTAAATGGGTCCTTATAATTAAGTGTGATGAAAATGGAGTCATAGTAAGGAATAAAGCTAGACTCGTTGCTAAAGGCTATAATCAGCAAGAGGGAATAGGCTATGAAGAAATCTATGCTCCAGTAGCTAGACTTGAATCTATTCGTATTCTACTTGCCTTTGCAGCATTCTTCAATTTTAAACTTTTTCAAATGGATGTGAAATGTGCTTTTATTAACGGTTATGTTCAAGAGGAAGTGTTTGTTGAACAACCTCCTGGCTTTGAAGATACAAAACATCCTGATCATGTTTTTAGATTTACCAAAGCTTTGTATGGTCTTAAGCAAGCCCCACGAGCCTGGTATGATAGACTCACAGGATTTTTTCTTCAAAATAACTATGTTAAGGGAAATGCAGATCCAACCCTTTTTATAACGAAAGATAAGAAAAATGTTTTAACTGTTCAAATTTATGTTGATGACATCATATTTGGTTCAACTCAGCAATCTTTAACTAATTATTTTTCAAGTCCAATGAACTATGAGTTTGAAATGAGTATGATGGGTGAGTTAACTTTTTTCCTTGGTTTTCAAATTTCTCAAAAACCAGAAGGGACCTATATATCTCAACATAAGTATATTAAAGATCTTCTCAAAAAGTATGGTTATGAGAGTACTAAAAGTATAATTACTCCCATTGGTACCTTAAACTCTTCAGATCTTAATAAAACTAGGAAACAAGTAGATCAAACATCTTTTAGAGGTATGATAGGAAGTCTACTTTACTTAACAGCTAGTCGACCAGACTTAATGTTCTCAGCATGCTTATGTGAAAGATATCAATCCAATCCTATGGAATCTCACTTAAAGGCGGTAAAAAGAATTTTTTGCTAATTAAAGGGAACCGTGGATCTAGGATTATTTTATACTTCTGGAAATGATTTTGTACAAAAAAACTTTTCTGATGCTGACTTTGGTGGATGTATGATGGATAGAAAGAGTACATCCGGAACTTTTCATTTCTTAGGAGATTCGTTAGTTTCTTGGTCGTGCAAGAAGGAACATTATGTAGCACTTTCCACTAGTGAAGCTGAATATGTAGCAGTTGGAAGTTGTTGTGCTCAAGTATTGTGGATGCAACACACACTCAAAGATTATGGCCTGAGTTTTACTAAGACTCAAATTTTGTGTGACAACACAAGTGACCTTTCCCTAAGTAAGAACCATGCACATCACTCTCATGAAAAACACATAGACATTAGGCATCACATTCTTAGGGATCACACACTTAAATGAGATATCATTCTTCAGTTTATCGGAACGCAAGATCAACTTGCTGATATTTTTACAAAATCTTAACCCTACGATAGATTTGAATACATTAAACAAAATTTAGGAATGATAACTGTAATGTAATCATTCCTCATTAACTTCTTGTTGAACAATTCTCCTAACAGTAATAAACTCCTCATAGGGGGATTACAATTGAATTTTAGTGTAACTAAAATTTTTCAGAATCTGTTTTTCAAAAATAGTATAACTAAAATATTTCGTAGTTAGTTTTTCAATATTTTGGAACTGAAGTTTTCGGAATGGAAATTTCTGAAACTAAAATTTCCAGAATGGGAATTTCCGGAACTGAAATTTTCAGGATTGAAATTATCGGAATAAGAACTTCCAGAATCGAGTTTTCTTTCGTACTAGAACATCCAGAATGGAGATTTTCAGACTGGAGTTTTCGTAATGAGATTTTCATACGGGAAATTTCGTAATGAATTTTTTTTTAAATTTCTTTTTCTATAAGAATAATTTTACCAATTACGAACAATGTTTCTAGCCAATACGAGAGTTGTAATTTCCTTACTTATAGTTTCGAAATTATATTTTTCTTGTTGGAATTTTCCTAAGTTTTTAAAAGATCGTATTCTAGTTTTCTTAAAATCTGAATGTTTTATTTAAAAACCTCAAAAGATCGGAGTCATGTTTTTCTTGCGGGATTGTTCTCAACTGTCAGATCAGATCAAAGATTTTTCAATCGTTAGATGGCTTTTGGAAGACCAACGGTCACATCCATTACCTATATAAAGGGGACCCCCAGACTCGTCCAAGATCGGTTTTTCATGCTTTTGCGTCTTGTAGCCCTTCTGCTCTTCTTAAGGCCGGTTCCGAACTCTGCAAAGCCGATCCGAATCTTTCAGATTTCTTCACTCCGAATGTCTGTTGAAGCAACATCTCAAGATTTTTCAACTGCGAAACCAATCTCTAAGTGGTTAGTCTTTAGGGAAAGGTTAGTTCATCCGGATTTCTATAAACTTGATTCCCTTATTTCCAAGAATATAAAGATGAATGGATGGGAAGATTTCTGCGTAGCAAAGTCAGATAAACAGGATCTGGTTTATACTGATTTGCTGACCGAGTTCTACAAGTCTGTTTCCTTCCTGATGGAAGATGGAAGAGAGTGGTTTTCTTTCAAGTCTTATGGGAAGACTTATAATCTTTCCTACACCAAGGCCGCAAGCTTGGTTGGTTTGTCATATGAAGGAGAAGCTGAATTCTGCTCACACAAACTTCTCGATGTTCAAGGAAGTTTCAACAAGGAGAAGGCACTGAAGTGTCTTGTGCTTAAGGATGATTCAACTGTAAAGATTTCTCATCTCACTCTGAACAATAGAATTATTCGGCTTTGGGTGCAAGGGTTTCTGGTTCCAAGAAGAGGTGATAAATACAATCTAAAGAAAAGTGATATATATGTCTTAGATTTTTTGGTAAATCTAAGAAAGATAAATCTAATGAGGCATGTCTTGGTTATGATCAAGAATATCAAAGAAGGCAATTTCATAGCTCAGATTATCATGTTTTTTTCCTTACTATCTAAGCTCATAGTTCGGTGCTTAGAATCCTTCAAGGTTTCCTGCAAATAAAAGATCCGGAATTTCAAGCTCATGCTAGTCAGTGATGATACTCTCAAGAGGATGAAGATGGGCTTTTCCAGTGATTCTGGAGAATGTTACCCTCTATCTATGGAAGAGTTTGAAGCAGCTCAAAAAGAAACACGCTCTCTGGAACCATCCAAAAAGAAAACAAGGAAGAGAAATGTTAAGGAAGTCGTTGCTGATGAAGAAATTCCTCAGGCTAAGGAAACTCAATCTGCTCCCCCCAAGCCGAAGAAGCAGAAAACATATACGGATGAAGTGGCAGCCAAGTGAAGGGAAGATAAAGAAATGAGGAAGGAAGGGGATCCTAAATTCTGATTGGACCCAGCAGAGGCTAATTCCTTAAAAGAAAAAGCTGTGGAGGAGCTAGAGAAACAAGTGAAGGAGAAGAAAATGAAAAAGATGATTTTTGAAGGTGAAGTGGTATAATCTTTGCTGAAAGCTACAGAGTTGGCTTCCGAAATGCTTACCATTCCGGAAACTTTTGGTGCTGGACCTTCTTTACCAGAAACTCTATCCAAGAACTATGTCTCTCTGGATAGATCTATGGGTAATGAAATAGTTGAAGAAGCTGAGAAAGAAGTTGCTGAAGAAGTTGAGGAAGAAGAAGAAGAAGAAGAAGAGAGTGAAGATTTGGATACCTTGATCAAGCAAGTATAGGACTATAAAGATAAGGCTGAATCAGCAAAGTTAGTTACTCCAGGAAAGAGAGATGTGGAAGCTAGCAAGAAACAGCAAGAAGAAGAAGAATAGAATGTCTTGTACAATGAGGAAGAATCTTATGAAAGGAATTTTCTTGAGGAAGGAAAAGAAAAACAAAAACAAGATGAAGACCAGATCATTCAAGTATCTGAATCTGAGGAAGTGTCCCTTAATAAGGAACCTATTCCGAGAGCTGATAAGGGGAAGCAAACTCTCATGGAGACACCTATAAAAGATTTCATCAGGAAGAAAGAGGTTGGTGGGACCTCTAGAAGAAAGTTTGTGCAAGCTGAAGAAGATCAGTCTCCATGTAAAGTTTTTGATTTAGAATCATCATCTCAGGGGCATGATTTTGTGGTTCAGTCTCTGAGGAAGTTGGTGGACACAATTCTGATTCTTCCAACAATAGATTCCAGATTCCATATGCTGCAACAAACTATGAATCAGAAATCTGATTCTTCATCCATGGTCATGGATAAGTTTGCGAAGATGGAAGCTTAATAGAAAAGTTTTCTTATCGATTATGATGTGAATATAAAGTCCTGCAGTAAGGTAACCAAGTGTTCTAAGAGAGTTGATGAAGATTTAGTTCAGTTTGAGAGTTTTCAGGCTGAAGTTCAAAATGCTTTTGATATGGAGGATAAAAAGGTTAACGAGATTTATAAAAAGCTGACCCAAGAGCAAAATTCTCGAAATCAACAGGTCAGAGACCTGAATGGGAAGCTTAACTCAGTATCTCAGAATTGGAAAACTGAAAGAGATTTCCAGATTGAGTTTCAGCAGAAGATGGAAAATCAAGATGAGATAATAAAGTTACAGAAAGAATCTTTGGAGGCTCAGGCAGAAGCTTTAAAAGTCTAAGAAGAAAAGGTAAAAACCATGGAGAGGTAAGGTGAGGAATACCAAAGAGACTTAAAGAAACACAAAAACCTATTAAAGAACTCATTCCGAAGGAAAAGGATGACAAATGAACTCACTCTGATCTTTTGTTGTAATTGTATTTCTTTGTAAAATTTTACAACTCTAATGAAATGATTATTTGGGTGGTTGTATCTTGTAATATACTAATGTTTCAGGTACCATATTTTGTTTTCCATTACCTTTAATTCTTTTTGAAAATCACAAAGGGGGAGAAGAAAAAATAACTATTCCTAAGGAGGAGAAAGGAAAATTCTTAAGAAAAATATTCTTAATGTAAGGGGGTGTTTCCCACTACAAAGTTCTTCATTCTTACAATAATGAAAACTTCACTCTAAAAAGTAAGAATACAATCCTTAGTGTTTCAATGCCTAATGGGGAGTTAGTTGTATTCACTTTCATCCGTGAGCAAGGGAGATAAGTGTTTAATTTCAATGTCTAATGAAATTTTTCAAAGCCGTTATTTTCTTTTTCGTAAGGATGTTTGTGCTTTCAAAAAAGGGGGAGATTGTGGAGTCAATAAGGTTTTCCTTATAACTTTTCCACTCCTTCTTGTTTTGAAAATCACAAACACCTTATACGTAAGGAAATATAAATTTTACCTTCATAAGGAAAATTTATTTCTTCAAGGAAATTTACCCTAACCTAGATTTTCTTATACATAGCCATTTTTTTCTTAAGTAAAAAAAACGGATTCATACCCAAAATCCCGGAGCCATATAATGTAAAGATTTGGAGCATTCTGTTTTTAGGATCCAAATTATGGATGTGAACTGTAATGTAGTTCCAATCCGAATTCTGGACTCTGAACTTTCATAATTTCGACTCCAAACTCTTAAGCAGTTCGACTCCGAACTCTTAAGCAGTTCGACTCTGAACTCTTAAGCAGTTCGACTCTGAACTCTTATGAAGTTCGACTCCGAACTCTTAAGTAGTTCGACTCCAAACTCTACATGTTTATATTCTGATCTCTGGTGAAACCAGAATCCGAATTACTATAAAATAGAATCCGAACATTTCTTAACATAGACTCTGAATTTCATTTTGGTTAGACTCTGAACTTTTGACTTTCTTACACTCTGAAATATTGATTAGCTTTTACTTACATATTCTTCATTTCAAAATTATGTCGTGCATTCAGTTATACATGGTTTGTTATAAAAGGATGTCGTCTATTCTGTTTCTAATTAACTGTTGTTTGAGTTACACGTGTACAGGTCCCTCCGAATTTCATGGAAAATATGATCATTGGAAGAGGGAGTCGACCGTTGGAAGTTTGCCTATAAATAGGAGCTCATTTGAAAGCGCTCAACAAGAAGTTTATTGATCTAGAGACCACACGCTATTAAGGTGATTTCTAGAGAGAGAAGCTTTTCATGCCTTGTGCATACTAAATCGCTCATTCAGATTTCTTTGTGTGACACCAAATGTTGGAATTACATTCGAGGACTTCCAAGATAGGAAGACAGAGGTGCCGACTACCTTGAAGTTCAAGTGCTTCCTTGGTGAGGAAGACAAAGGTTCCAACTACCTTGAAGTTGAGGGCTTTAGGGGATAGCAAGATAGAGATTCTGATATTTGTATCGAGGGATTACCCTGGTGTGGGTAAGACAGACTTGCTTGAAGGTATAAATCAAGGGACATTTATCCTAGGTTGTTGGATACCCTTCTCTTTGGGTTAAAAGACTTATATCTTTGTACTTGTAGTTTTACTACTTGTTTGTTTCCGATGCATATTGTATTGTAAGGAAAGTACAACCTTATTATATTTCCTTACTCTTGTACTCTAATTAGTTTAGATTCTATACGCTTTAAGGTAGAATCTTATTCTGTAAATCTTGGTTCCAATTCTCCAGTTGTTGATTAGAGGTGTTGTGAATTTTCTTAGTTTAACTTTGTTAAACTTAGAATTCCTTATCTAAGGAATACAAAGTTATCAGTAACCAACTTTAATGGTTCCAAAGGAATTTTTAAAGTATACAATTCACCCCCCCCCCCCTCTTGTATGTTGTGCATCTACATTGTTATTTCGGTCCTACATTAGTATGTATGTATGTATAAGAGATCATAAATGTTCATGGAGTTTCATTTATTATAGTTTCCGATCAGGATCCCCGATTGACTTCTCATTTTTTGAAGGGGACCCCATGAAGAATTAGGATCCCATGTTAGTTTGATCATAGTATATCATCCACATATTGATGGCTAGACCAAAAAAGATATACAGATTCATGAATACATGATTCATTCTTCCATTCTCAACTTTGGTGGATCTTGGGATATCCACTTCCGACTAGTTGATTTTTCCTATAACAATAGTTATTTTTTGTCCATCACGATGTAACCCTTTGAGTCTTTGTATGGTGGTCCTTGTAAATCTATACTAGGTTTTTTCTAGATTGGTGAAACTTCCCTAGTTTAACATATTTTGGTCAAATAGAAAATTGTAAAGATTCAATTGATTCATCAAATAATGGTAAAAGCTAAAAAAATATAAATCCTATATTGATCATCGTTGATTCTGTTTGGATTTTTCAGTTGGTAACTAGGGTTTTTTGAGATCTTCACCTTAGTCATGTCCCTAAAAGATTTTGAAATATGGAAAGTTCGCACCCTGATATGTGGAACTATTTAATTTTGTTTAGTATATTGTAAAGGTGTATTACCATTTTTCTTTTCCATCACAATTGATGTCGATTCATAATGGTTTTCATGTGTTGCAGCTCAGAAAGTATCTCTCTTACACATATCATATCATGAGTTGGGTGGATCTTGTGGTAGAACATTATTTATCCATGAATGAGCAGCCAACTCAAATTTTTTATTTTGAGATGAAGGTTCTACATGGTAATTCCATGCCTATGGTTAAAGTGATTTGGAAGCATGGTATTGATTCATATAATAATTGGGAGAATGTGGCACTAATGAGAGAGCAGGGGACTCATCTATTTGACATGGATTATTCTTTATATTATTTTTAGTGGAAAAAATAATTTATGGTGGGGATATTACAACATCTCATTGCCATATTTAATGTACTTCTAACCCTTTTTATCATCCTTTTTTTTGATATATTTTTGGTCTTTTTTTGAAACTTTGGGTGTTTTTTTGGAGTTTCTGATCCAGTGAAAAACTGGTGCATGGTTAGGGAAACTTATGTAGGCCATCATAGAAAATTGTGTGTCTTATGTTTTAGTTATGCAGGGTGCACATGGTTAGTTAAAATTGTTTGGACTCCCCATTAAACCATGTGGCATGTGATAGTGGTGATTGCACAGTGACCTCATAGTTTTCAAACTATACTATCAAACCATTCACCTCTATTATAGTAGCCCTAGAGGGGGAATATGGTTGGTTCATGGTTAGTATAAAAGTGCATAAAAACCATGTGACTCACTCAAGAATCCTATTCATGGATCACGGTTAGGTGTGTGGTAAGTCTAACCGTGTAGAGATACATAGGAAACCATGTGACGTGGTTTTTAATCATCTGAAACTTTTAATTGAGGACCCCCAATTATAAATATTAAACATCTCATAATCAAATATAATTTGACCCTTTGGAGTTTAGGGGCTCTCTTGATAGTATTTTAGATCCTCCAACCCCTTTCTTCTCTAATCAAAATACCGGTGGATGTGATTGATTGTAATGACCCAAACATTCATTAATTAATATTACTCTTGATCTAATTAAATATCTTATTATGTAAGATAATTATATAACATTTTAAATTCCTTTATTTTATGTTTTTTTATTTTAAAATACCATTAATAATTGTGACCATTTCTAATATAGTCGTTGAATAGGGATCACGTGATTAGTATAAATATAGGGCTTTAACAAATCCAATTTACACAGAAAAAGGAAGTGATGGCATCATCCAGAAGGCTTTCCCCATACGAAGCCCATTTTTTGGAGCTCATAAAGGTGGTGGAGTCATTGGGCTTCTTTCTTGTCCAAGCCCAATCTGAGATTCAACACATTAATCACGAACGGAACCGCCTTTGGAAGAAGTGGAATTTGATAGAGATTACCACCCGGGTGATGTTATCCGAGCCACCCCAAGAGTTTGTCACCATTGCACAACTTACCCTTGAGTCCTATGCAGGTGTTATAAGTGGTTATGTAATAAGACCTTAGCACTATGATTATCTAAATTATTTATTTATATAGAATATACATTCATTTTATTGTTGTTGCCTTGTAAATTGTTTTTAAAGAACATATAGTATTTTTATTGAATATTCAATTTAGAAAACTATTTTGAATAATTAATGTATTTTGGAATTAAATAATATTTTAATAAAATATTATTAATAAATTAATTTTTAAATATAAATGACCATATAATTTTTTTGAATATAATAGTAATTTCTATTAAGGCTTGAAAGTTATTTTCGTCAAAACCCATGAATTTTTGATAAATTTCCGTTTTTATTTTAGAAGTAAAAATTCACATATTTAGAAAATTATTTATATAAAATGAATATTATTTTTGGAATCATAACGTCGAAATTATCCAATGGTGAAGTTTTCATAATTTTTTGAGACAATTGGATTTTTGGTAAAAATTTAAAACAATATTAATTATATAATGTGTTTTATTACATCATAATGAACCAATAGTGATGTAATAAAACAATATAAGTGGTATGTTCAAACAATATATGTTTTAACATTAAAATATTGTGATTTTAGGTTTATTTTATTTATTTTAAAAATCCTTAGTGGACCCTCCAAGACTTCTAAAACATTTTATCTTTTAAAAATAATTTCCTTGAGAGTGTGACTCACCTCCACATAATCAAACCTAATATTTTTAGAATTTTGGAAATTGGCCTTATAAAATATTTTTTTCCACTCCCCTTTGTAAAAAACCATGTGCAAAACCATGGGATGGTTTGTGGTTTTTATTAGATTAATGTATAGGGTCAAAAACCAAAATAATAATGAATTCCCTCTATTTTCCTATATAAACCCACCTAAGACCCCACTTCCTCATCACTAAAAGCCCTTGGGGATTGACCAAACTCTGCCCTACTCTCTCTATAATCATCTCAACATGCCACAAGCTCCCAATAATCCTCTCTTAAGCCCCTCTCAAGCCTTTGGGATCACACTTCCAATTAAGGGATCCCTTCCTTTCTTCTTTAATCCAAGTTTCTTAATATTGTTATACCCTTTTATTTTCAATTATAAATGTTGGGGTATTATTTCTCACCTTCCTTATACGGTCTTAGTTCTTTTTTAATGACGAGATACCCCTTTACCCCTAATCGATTCCCTCCATGTATACCAGTTACCATGCTAAAATTCCATAAGGGATTTCTTCCTTTCTAATTTTTGTCCAAATATCATTACGTTTTTATGCCCTTTTATTTTCATTTAAAAATGTTGGGGTATGATTTAGCACCTCCCCCATACTTCACTATTTATGTTTGAATTATTAAGGACCCCTTTCTCTCTCATTAATGCCTCCCAATGTACACTTGTAACCATGCCAGAATTTCTCTCTCTTCATTTTCATTCAAGCAATTCTTTTGTATTATGAATCTAAAATTACATTAATTATGTTGGGACATGTATATATATTACCCCCTTACTTTACATTTCATTTACATATGATGATACACTCCTTTCTCTCTCATAAACCATTTTTATGATATCTTATGTCACACCGTTATGCAGCTGAAATTGCATTACGATTTTCCAAAGCCAAAGTCATTGTGTCATGAATACCATGCCAATTTCTCTATCAGGGGTATTTACCTTTATCGAAATTTAATTATTGATTATAGAGTTCAATGTATGAATTCCAAATTCCATTATCATGGAATAAATGATGATCTTTAATGGTTCCATGTTGTATGATCCATGTGTCACACTTATGCATGAAATGAAATGTTTACGAAGGGTGTGCCCTGATAGCACTCCAATGCATTGGGTAAAGATTAGTATCATGAGAAGTTAACTGAAATGAGGGTTTACTCATGCTAATTCCAGTTCAATGAGGGTTTACTCATGATCCACGTGTAATGATCCTTGGATCATGTTAATACCATGTTAATTGTTGTTTCCATATTTCAATGTTATGATAATCATGCTATATCTTGCCTTTATTTTCATGTTTATTTTATGATCCATTGATTTTTCTAATGCCTAAATATTATTTTATTATTCATTTTATGCCTTTTTTACTCCCTTAATGTTCTTTATGGCTCACCCTTTTCTTTTCCATGTTCTTAGGTTATCCCATGCAATGCGAAGTACGAGGGAATATAGTGGTCATGTAAAGGAAGTTTTCAATAAAGATGTTGTGTTTCACATTTTATGTCGTTATTTAATGTTCCTAATCCCAAAATACACTATAGTTATCAATCTTCCATGTTGTATCAAGTGAAGAGTTTATGTAATAAAACATGCTTAAGTGTTTAATAAAAATTTGGGTTGTTATAGTTGGTATCAGAGGATAGGTTTAGTTATTTTTTGGATTAGGATTAGAAAACCCTAGTGAAACCCATTGGGATAAGACTAAGTGTTATAAAAAAATCCCTAAATTTTGGTGAATGTTGAGTAAGTGGTTTATCATGAAAATACATCCATGTCTTGATACGAGTAGGTAGAGGCGGCTCTGGCACGGATGTACCTAGGGGTGAAAACTTCAACAAGGAGTTTTGGGCTTGACTAGGGGTATCCTAGTACACAACAACGGGCCTTGATGCACTCTTGGTTATGACAATCTCGAGAGATATTCTTTGGTAAATTCATAATATTAGTATAAAGCATTATTAAGGGAATAAAAATTCCCCTAAAAATATATATTGGTAAGTAGACCATGGATAACATAGATTGCAGCCTATAGATCCCTAAGTAAAGTAAATAAAATTTATTTATAAGTCATCCATTTTTGACCATAGATTACCCTTTATGTATTACACCTAACTTTAATTTTATTCTAGCCAATGGCTGGTAATAGGACTCAGGCTAACAACTGATGAGAAGATAAATGTGATGACTTTTCTAATGACATGCCCAATCCAATGTGAGCAAGAATAAAAAATTCGGTCATGATGTTCTCTCAATAAACTTAATCTTTGAATAGAAAAATGAGTCAAGAGGAACGTTCAAACCCCTAAGAAAGAACAAGTCACAATCAAGAGCTTCATGAGACAAAGGCATCCTACTTTTAATGGATCATATGATCTCTAAATCACCAGACAATGGATCAACTCCATTGAGATGATCTTCTCCATCCTTCAATGTTTTGAACATGAGAATGTTATTCTGGATGCCTATCATATAGAGGGTGAAGCCGATCAATGGTGAACATTGATAAAAAATACAAAGCTTGAGGAGGATATTGAGGCGTTGGAATGGAAGTATTTCTGGAAAATGTTTTTTGATAAGTATTTTCTACACACCCTCTGACTCAAGATAGAAAGGGACTTCCTTGACTTCAAGAAAAAAGACGATGAATCCATCAGAATGTACGAGGAAAACATAATAAGGCTTTCATGATACACCTCCATCTTTGTTGTTACCCCCGAATACAAGGTTGACCACTTCTTTGGTGGGATAAAACCTAGATTATGAAATTACCTGGTGATCCATGACTTTGATAGCTATGAGGAAATTATCTGATGTTCCCTCAAGGTTGAAATAGAGATCACGGAATCTCAGGGGTATCATGGGAATAAGAAGCATAAGGTGGAAATCAATTTTGGAGGCCTGATGGATAAATCCAGTGATTCTAAGAAAATAAAACACCCTAATTTCCCAAGGTGTAGAAGGAAGAACCCCTGAAATTTCCTTAAGGGGACGACAAAATTCTATAGGTGTAGAAGAGCAGGGAACCTAGAAATTAACTGCCGACAAGAAAAACTCACAGCTGCGACGGAGGAGAGGACAAATACGTTCAACCCTCAACATTTTGTTCATTACTTCAACTGCAAATAACCAGGGAACCTTTCAAATCAGTTCCCTAATCCAAGGGTTTTCGGAGGCAACCAACAACCTACAAGGCAGTAAGTGAGAGATTTTTCCATCACTACCACCAAATTGAGCCCCAACAATGAAGTGGTGACAGGTACACTAGTTATTCATTCAAGAGTAGAGAATGTACTTTTTGATTCTATTTCTACACATTATTTTATATCCTGAAAGTTTTGTAGAACAATCCCAACACCACCACAAGTCATGTAACTAAAGATATTGGTGAGAATGAAAAATGGGGAAATCATTACATCCCATGAATATAACTCCTCCTCGGTCAAAATATATGGACTGAACTTTCCAGCGAACATCATCATACTCCCTATAGTGCAATTTGATGAAATTTTTTGGCATGTATTAGATTTCCTTATATAGATCCGACATAAATTTATATGGGAGGGAAATCACTCTCCATATGGTGAATCAACCACTGATTCTGTACAGGTGCAAGGAGGAGTATGAATCTTCCTTAGCACCATCATCTCATGTGTGGATATTACTTCCCTATGATCACGCGTATCTAGCTTAGATGATTGGTTCCAACTAAGCAACCATCATTTAATACATTCCTATTCTGAGGTAATTTTCTAAAGTGTTTCCCAAGGAAGTGTTTGGTATTCCTCCTAGAAGAGATATTGAATTCTCAATTGACCTTATACCTAGGACATTGAAAATATCCAAAACTCTGTATATAATGGATGTTGTGGGGCTTGAGGAGGCGAAGAAACAACTATAGGAGAGTCTTTATAAAGGGTTTATCCACCCAAGTGCTTCACCATGGGGTGCACCAGTCCTCTTCGTCAAGAATAAGGATGATTCAATGCACATTTTCATTGATTATCGGGAGCTCAACAAAATAACGATAACGAAAAAGTATCCTCTACCCCAAATTAATGACTTATTTGATCAGCTATATAGAGTATAATACTTCTCCAAGGTAGATTTGAGGTCAGGATATTACCAAGTAAGGGTGAAGGAGGAGGATATCCCCATTACTGCTTTTCTTATAGGGTGTGGGAATTATGAATTCATAGTAATACCTTTCGAACTCACTAATTCTCTTGGAATCTTCATGTAATTTATTAATAGAGTCTTTAGAGATTACAAAAAAAATTGTGGTAGTTTTTATAGATGATATTCTAATATACTCCAAAACCAAGGAGGATCAAGAGGAGAATCTATGAACTGTACGAGAGACCTTGAAAAATGAGAAGCTCTATGGAAATTACAGTAAGTTTGAGTTCTTGTTAAAGGAGGTCCCATTCTTGGGTCTCATCATCACAAGTAATGGGATATCCATTTATCCTTCCAAGACAGCTACAATTGAAGGATGTTCGAGGCCAACATTGGTAACAGATATCCATAGCTTCCCCAGGTTAGCTGGATATAATCACCAATTTGTGAGAAATTTCTCACGATTGTCAAATCCTCTTACCAATCTAACTCAGAAGAGAGTCATGTTTTCTTGGAGTGATGAATGCAAAGAGAGATTCAAGGAGTTGAAAAGGAGGCTTATCACTATGCCCATTCTCACTTTACCAACAAGTGGATAATTTTTGGTGACATTCAATGATGCTTCGAAGAAGGGCATGGGCTATGTGTTGATGAAAAATGACAAAGTCATTGCCTATGATTCAAGTCAATTGAAATTTCATGAGAATAACTATCCAGCACATGATATGGAGTTGGTTCCGGAGATCCTTGCTTTAAAAATTTGGCAACATTACCTCTTTTGGGAGAAGTGTGAAATATATATGGACCAAAAAATCCTCAAGTATATATTCACACAGAAATATTTGAATATGCACCAACGAATATGGTCAGATCTGATAATATACTAGGAATGCTCAATCCATTACCACCCTGGGAAAGCGAACAAGGTGGAAGATGCTCTATGTAGAAAGGACCCAATTATTCTATCATTGATGACAATTGAAAAGGATCCAATATTCTTAGATTTTTTGAAGATGGACATGGTAATCATAAAGAAGGGAACATCATCAATCCTATCAAAAATTATTTATGAACCATCTATTTTGGAAGGGTTAAAGGATGCACAAAAGGATTATGTGGGAATTAAAAATAAAGTGGAAACTATAAGAAATGGGAAATAATTGGATTTCAATGTCAATGAAGAAGGAATTGTGATATTTGGGTCAACACTATGTGTTTCATCAAGTCTGGAGCTGACGAAGGAACTTTTTGATGATGAACATAGTTCAAATTTCTCCATTCACCTAGGAAACACAAAGATGTATTGAGATCTTCGAGAGCATTGTTGGTGGGATAACATGAAGAAGGATATCACTAAGTATACATCAAATGGCATGGTATGTTAGCAAGTGAAGGTTGAGTAGAAGAAGTCTAAGGGGATGATGAAACCATTACCCATACCAGCATGGAAATGGGTGAACATCACCATGGTTGTTTTCACCAGACTTCTGAAGACATCCAAAGGAAACAATGTTATCTCAGTTTTGTGCATCATCTTTCAAATATTGCACACTTTATTAATATTCGAGAGGATTTATCACTAGATAAACTGGCACAGATATACATCAGAGAAGTGGTAAGGATGCATGGAGTACAACTGTTGATTGTATCTGATCAAGATCCAAGATTCACCTCTATGTTTGGAAAGAGTATTTAACATTCTATGAATACTGATCTGAACTTCAGTATGGCATATCATCCTCAAAATGATGGCCAATCTGAGCACACTATCCAAACACTTGAGGAAATGTTGATAGAATGCTCAATGGACTTCAGAGGATGGGATCAGCATCTTCCTCTAGTTGAGTTCTCTTACAACAAACAGTTCCCACTCAAGCATCCAAATGGATCCTTGTGAAGACTTGTATGGGAAGGGTGCAGAACACCAACATGTTGGGATGAAGCTGTGAAGAGAAAACTCCTAGATCAGGAAATGGTCAAATAAATGGTGGAGAAGTTTATAACCATCCAGCAGCACATTAAAGCTGCTCAGAGTCGAAAAAAGGGTTATGTTTATAATCTTCAATGATACCTAGAGTTTAATGTCGGAGACGTGGTATTCCTCCACATATCACTATGGAAGATATTTATGAGATTTTGGAATAAGTTAAAGCTTTTTACAAGGTACATCATCCTTTTTAAGATCCTTGAACGCATTGGAGTAGTGGTCAATTGACTAGAACTCCCACCAAACATATCTCAAGTACATGATGTATTCCATGTATCACTCTTGAGAAATTAAATATATGTCTCATTGTATGTACTCAATCCAGAGGTGGTACCATTGGAGAATGACCTATCCTATGAGGAGAATCTGGTGAAGATATTATATCATAGGGAAAAAGTTCTACAAAATAAGTCAATGCCCCTCATCAAGGTGTGGTGATGAAACCACATGTTTGAAGAAGTGGAGAGGGAATTGGAGGAATTGATGAAGTAGAGCTACCCATGCCTTTTTAGTGTGGTAAAATGTAATTTAGAGGGATAAATTTCATTAGGGGGGAAGATTCTAATGACCTAAACATTCATTAATGAAAATTACTCTTGATGTAATTAAATGTCTTATTATGTAAGATAGTTATTTAAAATATCCACTTCCTTGGTTTTATGTTTTTTGATTTTAAAATACCATTATGAATTATGATCATTGAAAATATAGTCGTTGAACAGTGATCACATGATTAGTATAAATATAGGTCTTTAACAAATCTAATTTACTCAAAAAAAGAAAGTGATGACCTCATCCAGTAGACGTGCCCCATAAAAATTCCATTTTTAGGAGCTCAGAAAGGAGGTGGCATCATTGGTCTTTACTCTGGACCAAGCCCAAGCCGATCTTCAACATTTTTGACTCAAATGGAACCACCTACGGTAGAAGTGGAAGCTGATAGATATTACCACCCAAGTGATGTTATCCAATCCACCCCAACAGTCTATCACCATAGCACACCTTACCCTTCTATCCAATACGGGTTTTATAAGGGGTTATGTAACAAGACCTTAGCACTATGATTATGTACATTATTTTTGTATAGAGATTATACATTCAATTTATTTTTGTTACCCTGTAAATGTTTTTTAAAGAACATATAGTATTTTTAATTAATATTAAATTAAGAAATATATTTTAATTAATTAATGTATTTTTTAATTAAATAATTGTTTAATAAAATATTAATTATAAATTAATTTTTAAATATAATTGATCGTATAATTTTTATGAATACAATTGTAATTTTTATTAAGGTTTGAAATCTATTTTTGTCAAAACCCATTAATTTTCTATAAATGACATTTTTTACATTAAAATTAAAAATTAACATATTTAGAAAATTATTTAGATAAAGTGAATATTATTTTTGGAATCAGGACTTCGAAATTATCCAATGACAATTTATTCATAATTTTCTGAGACAGTTCAATTTTTGGGTAAAAATTTAAATATCGTTTAATAATATAATGTGTTTTATGACAAAATAATGGCCCAATAGTGATGTAATAAAATACTATAAGTGATATTTTCTACCAATATATGTTTTACCATTAAAATAATGTGATTTTAGGTTTATTTGATTTATTTTACAAATCCCTACTAGACCCTCCAAGACTTATAAAACATTTTATGTTTTTAAAATGATTTCCCTGAGAGTGTGACTCACCTCTGCATAAGAAAGCCTAATATTTTAAATTATATCATTGGCCTTATAAAATATTTTTTTACACTCCCCTTTGGAAAAAAACATGGGAAAAACCATGGGATGGTTTGAGGTTTTGATTAGTTTAATGTATAGGGTCCAAAACCTAAATAATAATGAATTCCCTCTCTTTTCCTATATAAACCCACCCAAGATCCCACTTCCTCTTCACTTAAATCCCTTGGATCTTGAAAAAACTCATCCCTAATCCATTTATAATCCTCCCAAGGCTCCCCATGATCCCAATAATCCTCTCTCAAGCCCCACCCAAGCCTTTGGGATCACACTTCCAAGTAAGGGATTCCTTCCTTTCTCATATTATCCAAGTTTCTTAATATTGTAATGACCTTTTATTTTCAATTATAAATGTTGGGGTGTGATTTTCCACCTACCCTATACTTCTCTATTTATTGGTTGATGATGATATAACCCTTTCCCTCTCATTTATTCTCTCCATATATACTCTTTACCATGCCGAAATTCTGTAAGGGATTTCTTTCTTTCTCAATTTTGTCCAACTTTAATTATGTTGTTACGACATTTTATTTTCATTTAAAAATGTTGGGTTCTAATTTTGAACCTCCCCCATACTTCTCTATTTATGTTTTAATGATGAAATACCCCTTTATCTCTCAGTATTTCTTCCCAATTTACACCTGTTACCGTGCCGAAATTCCATAAGGTATTTCTCTCTCCTCATTTTAACTCAAGAAATTATTTTGTATTATGATTATAAAATTAAATTACATATATTGGGAAATGTATATATATGAACCCCTTACTTTACATTTCATTTAAATTTTATGAGACTCCCATTTCTCTCTCATCACCATTTTTATTAATTCTTATGTCACGTCATTATGCTGCCGAAATTGCACTACGATTTTCCAAATCCAAAGTCATTGTGTCATGAATACCATGACCATTTCTCTATAAAGAGTATTCACCATTATGGAAATTTACTTATTGATTGTAGAGTTTCATGTATTAATTACAAATTCCTTTATCATGTAATAAATGATGATCTTTAATGATTCCATGTTGTATGATCCATGTGGCACACTTATGCATGAAATGAAATGTTTAAGAAGGGTGCGCCCTGATAGCACTCCAATGCATTGGGTAAACATTAGTATGATGATATGTTAAGTGAAATTAGAGTTTACTCATGATAATTCAAGTGAAATGAGGGTTTACTCATGCTTCATGTGCAATTATACTTGTCTCATTCTTATACCATGTTAAGTGTTGTTGCCACATTTCCATGTTATGATAATCATGCTATTACTTGCCTTTATTTTCATGTTTCTTTTATGCTCGATTGATATAACTAATGCCTGAAATTTATTGTGTTCTTCATGTTATTCCATGTTTACTCCAATACTAGTCATTATATCTCACCATTTTCTTCTGTATGTCCTTAGGTTATCCCATGCAAAGCCAAGTACGAGGGAATTTATTGGTCATGTAAAGGAAGTTTTCAATAAAGATGTTTTGTTTCACATTTTAAGTCATTATGTAATGTTCCTAACCCCCAAAGATACTATACCTCTCAATATTTCATGTTGTATCAAGTGAATATTTTGTGTAATAAATCATGTTTGAGTGTGTAATAAAAAAAAGTTTGTTATAGTTTGTATCAGAAAATAGGTTTAGTTATTTTGGGATTAGGATTAGAAAACCCTGGTGAAATCCTTAGGTATAAGTCTAAGTATAATAAAAACATCCCTAAGTTTCGGTGAATATTGAGTAAGTTGTTTATCAATAAAATACATCCATGTCTGGATACGAGCAGGTAGAGTTGGATCTAGCACAGATGTACCTAGCTGTGAAAACATTGGCAAGGAGTTTCTGGCTTAACCTAGGGTATCCTGGTACACGAAAACGGTCATTACTACACTCTTGGTTATGACACTCCTGGGGGATATTATTTGGTACATTAATTATCTTGGTACGAACCATTATTAGGGGAATAAAAAATTTCCCTAAGAATATACGCTGGGAAGTATCATTGATAACATAGATTAAAGCCTTTATATCCATAATTTAAGGAAATAAAAGTTATTTATAAGTCATCCATTTTTTCCTTGGATTAACCTTTATGTGTTACCCCTAACATTCCTTTTACTCTAGCCAATGGCCAGTAATAGGAGAACTCTTTTTAACAACTGATGTGAAGATCAATGTGATCACTGTTCTAATGGGGTTCCCAATATAATAGGATCACATATCGCAAATTTTTCCATGATACACTCTCAGTTAACTAAATATTTGAATAGAAACATGGTTCAAAAGGAAATTTCAACCCCCCCCCCCCATGAAATAACAAGTCACAATTGATATATTCATGAGATAAAGGCCTCCTACTTTTAATTAATCATTTGATCCCTCAATCGACGAAAAATGGATCAACTCCATTGACATGATCTTCTCCATCCTTCAATGTCCTGTCTAAGTGAAGGATATTTTAGATACCTATCATATAGAGGGTGAAGGAGATCAATGGTTGTCATTGATAAAAAATAAAAATCTTGAGAAGGATATAGACGCGTTGGAATGGAAGTATTTCCCAAAATTGTTTTTTGATAAATATTTTCTACGCACCCTCTGACTCAAGATGGAAAGGGACTTCCTTTACCTTAAGAAAAAAAGATGAAGAATCCATCGGATCGTATGAGGAAAACATCACAAGGCTCTCATGATATGCCTCCATATTTTTCGTTGCCCCAAAATGCAAGGTTGACTACTTTTTTGGTGGGCTAAAACCAAGCCTAGGTAAATCCCTGGTGATCTGTGACTTTGATAGCTATGCAAAAATTGTCTGATTTTCCCTCAAGGTTGAAATGGAGATTGGAAAATCTAATGGGTATCATGGGGATAAGAAGCATCATGTGGACTACAATTTTGGAGGTCCAACGGATAAATCCAATAGTGCTAATAAAATACAAAACCCCACTTGCCAATGGTAC
Source organism: Viscum album (assembly GCA_963277665.1). Taxonomy (NCBI): domain Eukaryota; kingdom Viridiplantae; phylum Streptophyta; class Magnoliopsida; order Santalales; family Viscaceae; genus Viscum; species Viscum album. The sequence goes on along the minus strand of OY728138.1, from coordinate 1,706,285,852 downwards.
AGAAAGAAGAACCCCTAAATTTCCTAAAGGGGATGAGGAAATGCTTTAGGTGTGGAGGTCAATGGCACCTAGCCATTAACTTACAACAAGAAAAACCCATGGTAGTGATAGAGGAAATGAATTCTTTATTCGACCCTCAACGCATTGTTCATTTCATCAACTGCAAAAAACTAGGGAACCATGAAAATAGGTTCCCTAAGCCAAGGGTTTTCGGAGTCAACCAACAACCTCCAATGCTGAAAGGGATAGATTTTTCCATCACTACCGCCGAAGTGATCCCCGAAAACAAAGTGGTGATAGGTACACTAGTTATTCATTCAAGAATAGTGAACATACTTTTTGATTATAGTTCTACGCATTCTTCTAAATCTCGAATGTTTAGCAGATCAATCCCAACACCTCCACAAATCATTTAAGTAAAGACGTTGGTGAGAACGAAAAATGGGTAAATAATTGTATCCCCTGAATATAACACATCCATAGTCACAATCTGTGGGCTAAACATTCAGGAGAACCTCATCATACTCCATATGGTGGAATTCTATGCAATTATTAGCATGGATTGTCTTTCCTTATATAGATCCAACATAAATTTCCGTGAGAGGGAAATCACTCTTCATATGGAGAATCAACCCCCGATTATGTACAAGTGAAAAGAGGAGGATTGATCTTCCTTAGCACTATCATCTCATGAATGGATATTACATCCCTATGAGCACGTATATCTAGCTCAGATGATTTCATCCAAGGAGGAAATAATCCTTGAAGACATAAATATTTTGAGGTAATTCACTGAAGTGTTTCCCAAGGAATTGTCTGGTCTACCTCCTAGAAGAGATGTTTAATTCAAAATTGAACTTATACCTAGGGCATTGAAAATATCCATGACTCTATATAGAATGGATTTTGTGGAGCTTGAGGAGATAAAGAAACAACTACATGGGAATCTGTATAATGGGTTTATATGCCCAAGTGCTTCACTATAGGGTGAACTAGTACTCTTCGTCAAGAAGAAGGATGGATCAACGCACCTATGGATTTATTATCATGAGATCAAAAAAATCATGATAAAGAAGAAGTATCCTCTGTCCTGAATTTAGGGCTTGTTCGATCAGCTACGTGGAGCACACTACTTCTCCAATGTAGATTTGTGGTCGGGATATTACCAAGTAATGGTGAAGAAGGAAGATATCTGCAAGACTACTTTTCGTACATAGTACGGGCACTATGAATTCATAGTAATTCCTTTAGAACTCACTAATGCTTCAGAAATATTCATATAGTTGATGAATATAGTCTTTAAAGATTACCTTGAAAAATTTTTGGTAGTCTTTATTGACTATATTCTAATATACTCTAAAACCAAAGAGGATCATAAGGAGCATCTAATAAATGTAGTAGAGACCTTTCAAAAGGAGAATCTCTATGAAAAGTACATCTAGTGTGTGTTCTGGTTGAAGGAGGACTCATTAATCATCCATATAATCATAAGAAATGGGATATCTATGGATCCCTCTAAGATAGCTATAATTGAGGGATGACCGAGGCCAACATCGGTAACAGTTATCCATTGCTTCCTGGGGTCAGCTGGATATTATCGCTGATTTGTGATAAATTTATCACAATTTTCAAACCCTCTTACCAAGATAAAATGGAAGGGATTCAAGTTTTCTTGGAGTGATGAATGTGAAGAGAGCATCAAGGAGTTGAAAATGAGGTAAATCACTGCGATCGTTCTCACTTTACCCACAAGTGGAGAACTTTTTTTGGTATTCAATGATGCTTTGAAGAAGGGACTCTGTTGTGTGTTGATGAAAAATGACAAATTCAATGCCTATGCTTCAAGGTAATTGAATTTTCATGAGGAGAACTATCCAACACATGATCTGGAGTTGGATGCAGTGATATTCACTTCAAAAATTTGGTGACATTTCTTATTTGGGAAGAAGTGTGAAATATATACAGACCACAAAATCCTCAAGTATATATTCTCACAGAAAGAGTTGAACATGATCCAACAAATATGGTTAGAGATAATCATAGAGTATTAATTCTCAATCCATTACTACCCTGGTCAAGCGAACAAGGTTTCTGATGCTCTAAGTAAAAAGGACCGAGCGATTTTATCATAGATGATAATTGAAAAGGACCCAAACTTCTAAGATTTCGTGAAGATGGACATGGGAATTATAAAGAAAGGAACATCATGAATCCTTTCAAAAATTATTTCTCAACCATATCTTTTGGAAAGGTTAAGGGATGCTCAAAAGGATGATGTGGGAATTCAGAATAAAGTGGAAACTATCCGAAAAGGGAAATCCATTAAGTTCAATGTCAATAAAGAAGTAATTGTGAGATTTGGGTCAAGTCTATGTCTTCCATCAAGTCCGGAGATGAAGAAGGAACATTTGGGTAATGAAAATAGTTAGAAATTCTTCATTCACCCATGAATCAAAAAGATGTATTGAGATCATCGAGAGAATTGATGGTGGGATAACATGAAAAAGAAGAACACTGAGTATACATCAAAGTTCCTAGTATGTCAGAAAGTGAAGGATGAGAGGCAGAAGTTTAAGGGGCTGATGAAACCATTACCCATACTAGCATGGAAATGGAAGAAAATCACCATGGACATTGTAACTGGAATTATGAAGACATCCAATGGAAACAATGATATCTGGGTTTTTGTGAATCATCTTTTAAAGACTGCACACTTCATTTCTAATCAGGAGGATTTCTCACTGGATCAACTGTCACGGATATACACCAGATAAGTGGTAAGGTAGCATGGAGTACCACTATCTATTGTATCTGATCAAGATCCAAGATTCATCTCTATGTTTTGGAAGAGTCTTCAACATGCTCTAAATACTGAGCTAAACTTTAGTACGGATTATAATCTTAAAACTGGTGTCCAATCTGAGCAAACTAACTAAACACTTGAGTACATGTTGAGAGTATGATAAATGGACTTAAAAGGAGGATGGGATCAATATATTCTTATAGTTGAGTTCTCTTAAAACAAATGTTTCCACTGAAGCATCCAAATCACTCTTTATGAAGCGCTCTATGGGAAGTGGTTTATAATACCAACATGTTGGGATGAAGTTGGGGAGAGATATTCCTAGGTCCGGAAATGGTCGAAAAAATGGTGGATAAAGTTAAGATTATCCAGCAGCACATTAAATCTGCTCAGAGTCGACAAAAGAGCTATGATGATAATCATCAATGAGACCTAGAGTTTGATGTTGGAGACATGGTATTCCTCCACATATGACCATGGAATATATTTAAGAGATTTTGGAAGAAGGGAAAGCTTATTCCAAGGTATATCAGAGATTTTGAGATCCTTGATCGCATTAGAGTAGTAGAATATTGACTAGAACTCCCACTGAACCTATCTCAAGTACATGATGTGTTTCATGTATCACTCTTGAAGAAGTGTATACCTTACCCATCGCATGTACTCAATATAGAGGTGGTTCCATTGGAGAATTACCTCTCCTCTGAAGAGAAGTCGATGAAGATCTTATATCATAGGGAAAAAGTTATACGAAATAAGACAATGTTTCTTGTCAAGGTGTTTTGGAAAAACCAAAAGTTTGAAGAAGCGACATCAGAATCGGAAGAAGTGAGGAAGCAGAGCTACCGCAACTTTTTAGTGTGTAAAAAGAAAATTTCTAGGGTGAAATTTATTAAAGGGGAAAGATTGTAATGACCAAAAAGATCATTAATGAAAATTACTCTTGATCTAATTAAATTTATTATTATGTAAGATGGTTATATAACATATTCACTTCCTTGGCTTTATGTTTTGGGATTTTAAAATATCGTTAATAATTGTGATCGTTGCTAATATAGTCATTGAACAATGATCACATTATTAGTATAAATATAGGGCTTTAACAAATCCAATTTACTCAAAAAAAGGAAGTGATGGACTCATACAGTAGACTTTACCCATAAAAAGCCCATTTATGAGAGCTCATAAAGGAGGTGGCATCATTGGGCTTTGATCTTTACTAAGAACAACACAAAATTCAACACGTTAAAGCTTGAACAGAACCGCTTACAGGATAAGTGGAAGTTGATAGAGATAACCACCCGAGCGACGTTATCTGAGCCAGCCCAATAGTCTATCACCATCGCACACCTTACCCTTCGATCCTATGTAGGTTTTATAGGTGGTTATGTAAAAATACCTTAGAACTATGATTATGTACATTATTTTTCTATATAGAATATACATTCATTTTATTGTTGTTATCTTGTAAATGTTTTTTAAAGAACATATAGTATTTTTAATTAATATTCAATTAATAAATATATTTTTATTAAATAATTTATTTATGATTAAATAATATTTTAATAAAATATTATTAATAAATTAATTTTTAAATATAAATAATTGTATAATTTTTATGATTACAATTGTAATTTTTATTAAGGTTTGAAAGTTATTTTGGTCAAAACCCATGAATTTTTTATAAATATCTGTTTTTATTTTAAAAGTAAAAATTCACATATAGATAGAATTATATATATATATATAATGAATATAATTTTTGGAATCAGGACTTCTAAATTATCCAATGATGAACTTTTCATTATTTTCTGAGATAGTGGAATTTTTTGATAAAAAGTTAAATATAGTTTAATTATATAATGTGTTTTATGACAAAATAATGACCAAATAGTGATATAATAAAATACTATAATTGTGATTTTTGGAATATATATGTTTTACCATTAAAGTAATGTGATTTTAGGTATATTTTATTTAATTTACAAAGCCTTAGTGGACCCTCCAAGACTTATAAAACATTTTATCTTGTTAAAATGATTTCCTTGAGAGTGTGACTCTCCTCCACATAGGCAGGCCTAATATTTTAAGAATTTTGGCCATTGTCCTTATAAAATATTTTTCTTAAACTCCCCTTTGGGAAAAAAATGGGTGAAAACATGGGTTGGTTTGTGGTTTTGATTTGTTTAATGTATATGTTAAAAAACCAAAATAACAAAGAATTCCCTCTCTTTTCCTATATAATCCCACCCAAGCTCCCACTTCCTCTTCACTCAAAGCCCTTGGAGCTCGACCAACATCTGACCTACTCTCTATATAATCCTCCCAATCCATAATAATATTCCAAGAAGCCTCTCTCAATCCCCTCCTAAGCCTTTCAGATCACACTTCCAAGTAAGGGATTCCTTCCTTTCTCATTTTATCCAAGTTTATTAATATTGTGAAGCCCTTTTATTTTCAATTATAAATGTTGGGGTATGATTTTTCACCTCTATAATAATATCCTATTTATGTTTTAATAATGATATACCCCTTTACCTCTCATAAATTCCCTCCATGTATACCCATTACCATGCCGAAATTTCGTAGGGGATTTCTTCATTTCTCATTTTTTTCCAAATTCTGTTATGTTATTATGCCCTTTTATTTTCATTTAAAAATGTTGTGGTATGATTTCTAACCTCCCCCGTACATCCCTATTAATTTTTTAATGATGATAGACCCCTTTATCCCTCATTAATGCCTCCCAATGTACACCCATTACCATGCCGAAATTCTGTAAGGAATTTCTCCCTCCTCATTTTTCATTCAAGAAATTATTTTGTATTGTAAATATAAAATTTCATTATATATTTTGGGAAATGTATAAATATTAACCCCTTAAATTAAATTTCATGAACATATTATTATACACACCTTTCTCTATCATCAACCATTTTTATGAATTCTTATGCCACGTCTTTATGTTGCCGAAATTGCACTACAATTTTCCAAATCAAAAGTCATTATATCATGAATATAATTATCATTTATCTATCAAGGGTATTCACCTTTATGGAGATTTAATTATTGATTATAGAGTTTCATGTATTAATTCAACATCCCTTTATCATGGAATAAATGATGATATTTAATGATGTCATGTTGTACGATCCTTTTGCCACACTTATGCATTAAATGAAATGTTTAAGAATGGTGTGCCCTGATAGCGCTCCAATACATTGGGTAAAGATTGGTATAATGATACGTAAAGTGAAATGAGGGTTTAATAATTCTAATTCAAGTTCAATTAGTGTTTAATCATTATCTTATTTCAATGAAGCTTGGCTCATGCTAATATCATGTTAAGTGTTGTTGCCACATTTCCATGTTATGATAATCATGTTATATCTTACATTTATTTTCATGTTATTTTATGATCCATTGATGTGACTAATACCTCAAATTTGTTATTTTATTCTTTTTATGCCTCATTTACTCCGTTACAGAGCTTTTATATCTCACCCTTTTCTTATACATGTCCTCAGGATATCCCATGCAATGCTAAGTACGAGGGAATATAGTGGTCATGTAAAGGAAGTTTTCAAAAAACATGTTTTATTTCACATTTTAAGTCATTATGTAATGTTCCTAAGCCCCAAATACACTCTACCTCAATATATTCCATGTTTTATCAAGTTAATATTGTATGTAATAAATCATGTTTAAGTGTGTAATAAAAAGAAGGGTTGTTATATTGATCCCCATCCGATAAGGGTGTCTCTTTGATTTGGAATCCTCATTTCATCTCTTATCTCTTTTTTTGAGTGTGATACATCCTCATGTTAATAATGTATTTAAACCATGATTTAATGTATTTTAATTCTAGGGTTTCTTCTTTGTTCATTCTGGAAATCGAATCTCTACTGGCGATTCATGTTTCGGGTGATTGATTGATCATGTGACTAAAGGTAGGTAGTTTCATAAAGATTTTCCCAATACATGAATCCTTGAATTTTTGATTGATTTGAAATATATTTTTAATTTATTACCCAATATGATTTGATATTATTTATATAATTATTTTATAATTAATGGAATTTTGAAATAAAATAATCTTTCAAAGTCATTGAAAATATCTGATGGATTTGAGAAAAGATGGCCTGAAATGGAAGTAATATGATGAAATGATTTCATGGTGATTCTGGATAACCATTCAAGGATTATAACCCCTATCAATGATTATAACCCCTATCAATGTATTGGTGATGAAAACTCTAATGAAAACAATTTAGTAAATATTTTACCTCATGGGGTGTTTATTTATTTTATCCTAATGACCTAATCCATTGTGATCTATGTACACCTTCAGTTGTGATTGACTGACTGAGTAGTCTGAGGATCCTAGATTCAGGAACTTAAAATATCTTTCAAGATAAAAAATTGTGATAAATAAAACATATCTTTTGAAAATCATATAATATGGAAACATACAAGTCTTTAAACTCAACAACACATTTTCTCCATTACTTAGAAGAAATATTCAAGATCCAGATCTCAAATATTGCTTTAATTATATCCTCTTATCTATTTACAAGTGTTATAAAATATAAAATTTGTATAATATACCTTTAAAAATATAATAATTAAATTTCATAACATGTATATTTGAGTGGTCTCTCCACATGGGTTCTTATGACCTTTTAGGTAATTCTAACAATCTCTTCTATAATAACCGAACATTATATAATAAAATAATTTCCCCTCATTCATCTTTATTTCCTTAGCAGGTAGTGGGGATTCCCAGTGACCTATTTTCTTTTCGTTATTTCCAAATCCTTTAAACATGTCTTTCTATACCATAAATATAGCACTTGATACTAGACTACCAATTTCCTACTCATCTATGCTAAACATATTAAGGACATTCTGTAAGGTTTTATTGGATTAATTTATGTTATAATTAATAACAAACTTTTGAAACCTTTTCTATAGTGATTTAAGTGTAAAATCTATGTCCAATTCAGTATTAAGAGGTGAACTTGTACACTTAAAATCATTGAATTGTCCAGTTAAATTGATAAAATGAGTCAGTATTAGAGTTACTTATTCCATTTTACCCCCAAAAAAGAGACTTTCACACTCCATACCTTCCATTCATAACTTTCTCCTAATAAATTCTTTTTAAGTAATGTATCACATTATAGTCATCCATAGTTTCATGTTTCCTTTTCAACTTATAATACATCGTTAAAATAATGGGTGTGGATACTTATGGTGAATATTTTTTATTCTTATCATAGTCATCTAAATATTTTGTGGAATATATTTAAAAGTAGTTTTCTTTGGAAATGGTTGCTCCAACACATAGAATTTATCCTCTTACTTTATAAAAATTGTTAATTTTTTTGTATCAAATAAATAAATGTACTTCCATTTAGTTTTTTATTATCCAAAATAGATCCTGGGGTCAAACTAGATAATAATAATTTTATTATCTATAACAAAATATTTTATTGGATGAGTATCATGTTTTAGTACAATTAAAAAAGGCTTTTATTAAATGGTATTCCACTAAAATGATAACACCTTTAGAATATATCCAATCCATTATTATGAAAATATATATATTTCTTCACTATATACACTTGTTTTTTCATGTAAATATGTAATAACTATATATAGTAGAAACCAGTAGTTGATAATATTATATATTACTCTTGGATAGTCGATAAGACAACTCTTTATCCAATCTATCATATAAATAAAACCAACTTTATTCCTTTGGTATCTTAATCATTATGGTTTTCTATCTAACTGTAACCGAAAGTAAATTCTAATAATATGTTGTAAAACGGAATCTAGGGGAACCCAGCTTTCAAATAAACTACCCAATTATAAACAAGTGTCACTTATCACTTTCTTAACTTACACAAGATAATCCATGGGCACCCAAATTTAGCATGTCCTACCTATTTGGATGATCAAGGCCTTGAAAAGTTCCACATTGAAAGGAATATGGCACTTCGTATTTTAAGGGGATTTAATATCACTATTTTATCTCATGTTATTTCATTATATATTCATGATTATAATGATTTTATTTTTGAATCATATTCCCTCCACCAAATCATTATGTGCAATCTATATTGATGTGATACCATTTACATGAACCATATGTTTGTGTTACAAACCCAAATATAGGAGCCAAATATATTCATACATATCAAAATGCATCATATACATAAGGTATATGAAAACTTCATGTAAGGTTTTATAATTACAATATATTGACTCTATAAACATGATTAAGTTCAAAGAGACAAATATATAACCCCCCACATTTATTGAACTGGTCATAAGAATCTAGGTTAGTCGGTAGTCCAACCCCAAGTCCCTATACTTGATGAGACTTTACAAAATACATTATTCAATTCATAATAATTTTAAAACCTAATATGTAAGAACCATGCTCAACCACTAAATTTAAGCTAATAACCCAAATAAAAATAAAGCTCTTATTTGAAAAAAAAACAAAATCTTATATTTTTGTTCCTAGAATGAAATGCATAACTTAACAATTTCATACGAATAAGTTTAATATCTTAAACTAAAGCATAAAAATATTCATAATATAAAAAAATAACTATGAATAAAAAAGGGAGTAATATATTAAATAAATTAACATTTAAAATATGTAGACATAAGTAAATAATTTATGAATATTTCATGAATAGAAGATAATTATAAATAATTTATAATTAATATTTAATCATTATGTTCACTCATACGTAACATTAAATATTTTTAAAAGGAAAAGAGGCTGCCTAATAAATGTCATGGTGGCCTAAAGTGATCGAGCCCTATGGATCCTATCTTTTAATAATGTTACAATTTTGGGGAAGCGAGCCAATACAAGAATATAAGATAAGTGTATCATCATTTTTTCTCTTCAAAAATAGAATGTTAGCTGACCTCTTTACCTCTTTCAAATGGTGGGAAATTACCATTTTCTAATTTAGAGTCATTCCATAGGTCTATAATAATATAACTTATGGACGAATGAAAATAATGTTACCCAAAAAGAATTTTTTAACAAGAGTTGAGTTTTTTTCCACTTCAGTTAGCTTGATTTTTTACATATTACCTAGGTAGATCCCACTATATGATGATTTGGCTTCAACTATAATAGAGTCTTCAGTCTCATCGAATAGACTAAAGAAAAACACAATTGCACCATAAGATTCTTGAATAATTCCACCACCCATCATTATATTCTAATTATAGGAACTATAAGTATTAAGTTTGATACCAGAAATAGGGTCTATCTAGAAAACACATCGTCCATGTGGGTTTATTTTTTCACCTTAGAGGCCATAATGGGGAATGGGATTTCCAATTGAGGTTTCTAACCCCCTTAATTTTATTAAAACCCCAGGATCTGAGATGATCGACCAGACTTTAAACATTAAAATATGAGGGAATCGGTGCCTTTTAATATTCCTCACACCACTTCTTACTTCTGAGATGATCTAGAAACCTACACCTAAGATAAATTGGGATTTAATTTCTTATGGTGCATATCAAATCTAATCAATCTAATTAAAAAAATTACATAGTTTCTCCACATACACCAAATTATTTGTATCACTCTATCAGTTTTCATATCATCACTTCCCAATCACCTTTATATTAAATTCACAATATAATATTTTCATATTATACATTATATGATATTTCATTTAAATGTATATGACAATTTTATGAATTATAAACAATTTTATATTTCAATTTATATAATTTAAACATTTTAAATAATATAATATCATATATTTAACTATTATTTAAATCTTTTATCAAATAAATCATCAAAAAATTAATGGGGATTAAATAATATCCAAAATAAGGCTCCTTAATTTGTACATTTTAAATTAATCACTCTGAACATTTCATAATTTTCTAAAATATTAACACCTATGATATTATACCCTGTTTTTTAATTCATAAATACTTTATAAATTACCCATTATTATTTATAAATAAACACATTATTTATAACTTACTTATTATTCCGAATAATATTATAAAATATATTTAAAATATTTACATTTAATATTTGAGGAATATTTATTAATAGTAATTTCATAAACATTTATTAATTAATTATAAATTCCTTATTATTAATTAATTTATAACCTTTTTATAAATCCATAAATATCATCACCATACCTTGTAATGTAATTTATAAAAAAACCAAAATATTTGATTTTAATTAATTTTACTTTTTAACCCCCACTTCAGAATATGTTTACTTTTAATAGGTTTTCAACTTGATTCCCCACACTACGTTGTCATACAACATAGTTTCATGACGAATAAATAGACTTATCATTATGTTGTCTTGAAACATAAATTCAACAGAGATCCTGATACTACATTGTCTTACAATGTACTGTTAATATGATTCTTTATGATACATTGTTTTCATGAAAGAAACATATTCTATGTTATCCAATAACATATGATATGGATTACAATCCACATTATTTTAATTTTTTAACATAATGTCTAATCCCTATGTAATATATGTTATCAGATAAGAATATCATTAGTGACTAATTGAGATTATTTTAATCCTTAAAAAACTCTCAAGGGGGAGTGTCTAACATTACATTTTCTTAAAATGTAATTTTTTATAATTAACCTCACATTACATTATCAAATAACCTAATATCAAGAAACAACTATTCATTATTTCATCACAAGATTTAATAAACCTAAAGTCATGGATAAATTTCATACCATTGTAATATATTAAATGCATAGATTAACAATTAATCTAATGAAACAAAGAATATTAAATAGTTAATCTTGGATCTCCATTATAAGTTATATGAAATTCATGTAATAAATTAAAATTAAAAGTGTAGTAAATGTGTACCCTATATAATTGCATCCATTGTAACACATTAGAATATGTTTTTTATACCAATCACTAGTGTGAAATATGTGATCATCATACCTATGTAGGTATCCACAAGCCAATAGAATCATTTCAATGCTCAAAATGATATTACCTCTTTCAGTATGATGTGCTATCATTTCATGATGTAGAGGAAGATGATGAGAGTTGGGGGATTAGAGAGTATTCACCAGGAACACCTTTACATCGATGATATCAAATGTAAGTATATTTTATATAAAACTCAAGGACTCCCCTAGGATAATAAATTCATCATATACATTAATACCGGATGGATTTTTATCTCATGTAATGCTTCCTTTTAATGGTATATTCATTACAACATTAATATTTTAACATTCAATTATTGATGATCAAAGATAGAAGTATAACATAATGTATACTAAAAGCTCTACCATATGTTGTTACAACATATTCTAGAGACATGAATCTTATTCATATCACAATATGTTGGTGATAAGTCATTATTAAGACTTTTCTTAAGTATATGTTGGAATTAATGTATTCTCAAGCATAGGTTTTAGGTTATACCATATCATTAAGTCAAACATTAATTCCCAACATATCACATCATATGTCGTAGTATAATAACAAACCACCTAACACTATCCCCTTGGATTCCCCTTTTACAACCTCTCAAGGTTTCCCACATATCCTCATTCACACACCTAAAACCATTATAAGTGAGTGTACTCCTCACTCATGCCCAATTTCCACTTTACTAGGCCACTTCATCAATACCCAAGCCTGAATGAGTCAAGCTAGTCCCAATTCACCATGGTGGACACCCCTATTTCTACCCATGGAATAAGAAAAGATTCAACCCTTAAAAAGTATTTAACTATTTAATCACCATCTAAGGATCCATACGCATTAATGAAGACCCACATTGTCACTTTGCTACCAATGGTAGATCTCCACAATGCTAACATATGCACTTGCATGTAATTCAATCCATACAACTTCATACAAAAGTCATAACATGGTAAGGACTTCTAACAAAAATCGTGATAGAGTATACACACCAATAAATTATCTCTAATTCATTACCAATTTAAAGGATCCTAAAATCATCTCTAAAATCTTTAAATTAGTGTTTCTTATATGGAACCAAAGAAAAAATTGTAAACAGATACATATAAGGCACAAACAACATTATACTTATCAAGAGAGAACATATATAATGAAAATATCTTAAAATTAATGAGATGAGAGGAAGGAGGGTATTAAAATACAGAGAAAGAGCTCCCAAAATCATCCAAAATCATATGGTCCTTAAGGTATAAGAATAGTAGGGGATGGGGTCTAAGGGATAATTCCCAAATCTTCCCTTTAAAAAAATATCCCAGCAACTAGTTCATGACATAACCATGAAATTCACTTCCGAAGTCCTTCAGGAAAGTACCATGTCGTAGAATGATCCTTATGGGTTATAGTATGACCATCCCCAAGAAAAAGGGTTGGAACCCAAAGAAAGACACTTTAATGATTTGACCAAGGTGTTCATTTAATCATGGACCACCCTATAGAGGCCACATGGTGTGAATCCCTACCGCCAAGTTGTGGGGCTTCCCAACTTCAAAATGTCACATAGTGGCACACCTTTACTACACCATAACCTACCCATTTGAACCATACATTACTCCATAGTGAATTAAGGCCTTAACATGACCCGGTATTAGCTTCATATAATTCCGTGACTTTTAGTCATCATCGCATTGTGACCTATGTTCCATAGAATTGTAACTCTAAACCACATCTGACTCCCAAAAACTCAATCTGATATAACCCCTAAGACCCATAAAAATATAAATATATAAATATTAATAACATTTAACAGAAACATTAAATAAAATTAACCTTTAAAATCTATGGGTTGTACAATTCCAAACTCCCCCTAATTAAATCATTATCGACTTCATTGCCTTTTATCCCATTTTATAAATCAATTTTGCAAAATCAATATTTGGTAATGATTTTGTGAATAAATCTTAAATACTATCACATAATTTAATTTGATAGATGTCTATATTTCAATTATTTTAAATCATATAGTTAATAAGGAAAATTTTTAGTCAGATATGTTTTGTCATATCACTTTAAATATACCCACCCTTTGATTTCAATATACAGAAATCATTATATTTATATAAAGTAGTGGGAATATAATTATTCATATTAAATAAAAAAAATGTTTTTTATAGGATGAATAACTCATCTCAACTAAACACATTCATAACTTTCCTTATGAATCTCAATTAATTCAACATTATTTGAGCAATTTAAAAAAAATATTTTTGTAGAAAACTATGAATTGGGAGTTCCACCATATATGAATAAATATCTTATTATAAATCTTATTTTTTGGATTATTTAAATATCTTACACAAACATAATCAAGAAATTTTGATTATATATTATGGAATAAATAACCATTTATACCACTTAAATATCAATAAGTAGGATAAGAACATTACCTTGCATCAAATTCATTATAATATGACCTCATATTATTTTCATGGTATATATGCAAATGTACATGTATATACTTGAGGGATAAATAAAATGTGTATTTATATTTAATACTTCATGAAAAAATAATCTATTTATTATCACTACATATATAAAATAAACTATTCTTTAAATAAAGATATTTATTTATTGATTATGGGTGTTTTCATGAATATGAAAAAAAAATTATAAAATATAATATTTCATTTTATGGAAAATTGTTTTAAAAAATACAAGGAAATTCTATAAAATTTGATGATCAAATATTCCCCTGCATTCATAAACACTTTTTGAGTTTTGATGTCTTTCAAAACATCATGATAATATGATGACTAATGAAAATATATTAATTTATAAACATAATAAATTTTATAATTTTCCTCAGATGAATGGTTATATCATATATGTCTTATTTATTTTAACCTATAAAATAACTTCATTACTTGGGTGAAACATTCAGAATTTTGAATATGCTTCAAGAATTTTTAACCCTTTAAGGATTGATATATAGATATAATAATCAATGTTATAAAAAGAAATAATATTTCTATAATAATCTCAATGATATTCAATAGTCTTAATAGTTTATATAACAAATACAAGACTTTATATATTGAAAATATCACATATTCTTTTAATAATTTTGATCAATTGTTTATAATTCTACATCTATCAGAATCCACTACATTTAATGATTTTTTAAAGTATTAAAAAAGTCAAATATATCCCCAAAAATATTTATTAAGCTCTCATAATCTATCTAGAAATAGTTTCACTTTAGGCATAATATCTAAAAAGATGTATTGTTATTGATATATTCATTTTCCTATACAAGGGAAATATATTAATGGATTTTCAATCATGATTAACAATGATTTTATATAATTAGTTTTACCACACTTCTAGTGTATATAATGAGACTACAAATTTTCAATACTTTACGATTTAACTATTCATATTAGTGTTGGGATAATATTATCAATGGTTCTGTTGGACAATTTTATATGTGGTATATTATGTTTAATATTTATTTTTATCAATATTTATATCATGAAATGTATAATCACTATAAAAAAATTATTCATGTTCCCATTTAATATATCTTTCATATAACATTTTAATGGTTCATGTGGTGGGTGGCCATGCCCATACATGTTTCTAAATTAATAAATCATATAAATACTGAAAATTCTCTTATAACATAGCTTGTGATGATATAAAAAATTTACCATAATAATAGGTGACTCACAGAAAATCGTCCTATAATTAGAATTCATAATAACATTGAAATAATTAATAATTCTATTATAAGTTATAATTTAGTATAAATGCCTCTATTAAATAAATTTAACATTCTCATCCTCATAAATGACTATTATTTTATAAATAAATTGATTTTATTATATACGTTTATCAATATTTTACATTGTAATTGATATTATATGCCCTTTATTATTATCTCATGTTGTTAATATGATAGTATTGATAAACTTTTGTTCCATCATAATGGAATTTATTATACATATTAAAAAAATATATTCACAAATTCATTAGAATTACTCTTCTTCTATTATGGATCTTGTTTTATAGACAGTTATTTGAAACCTCCCTTATACAATTACTCTATATGATATTGATTCTAAATAATATCATTAATGATAATTATATTTCATTAATACTTCATATATAACAAAATAATTTTCTATAAAAAAAAATTATACCATCAGGTAGGAATATATTCTCTTTTTTAGTGAATTGGATTAAATTTCAATACTTTCCAATGTAAATTAATGAGTATATACTAACTATTAAAGATATTTGATTGAT
Source organism: Viscum album (assembly GCA_963277665.1). NCBI lineage: Eukaryota > Viridiplantae > Streptophyta > Magnoliopsida > Santalales > Viscaceae > Viscum > Viscum album. The sequence goes on along the minus strand of OY728138.1, from coordinate 1,706,269,749 downwards.
AATAAAGTTATATAATTTCTTATGTAAACATTTATTAAAATAATATTTACAAAATTCTTTCTTTAAGATCAGTAAATATAAGATCTTTAGGATTTTCTAGTTTGCATATTTAAGACCTTCATGGCATGCAAAAAAATACTAAAATACTTAAAATTTTCATTATTATTATAATTTATGATTCTAGTGATTGATCATTAATTAATGAATTCATGATATAATCACACTAGGTAGGGCCCATTACCTAACAAATATTATATACTTTGGAACCTCTGGACCAATTTTTTTAAAAATATATCTACTAGGGAGAGGATCCCTCGTATATTTTATAGTGGATGAATATGAAGTTCAGTATCCAAATACTTTTAAATAATATATTTAATTATTTTATTTATAATATATATTATATAGGATTACATTTGTTATAATTATATATAAAATAGTTATTTAAAACAATATATATATTTCCTTATTTCATGACATAAAAATTGATTTTAATAAAAGATTAAAAAATTGTTTATTATTATATCTTATTTATTAAAATATGTTTTTATATGGAGGTTTATATTAATTTAATATGCGCTTTTTTGATTAAAAAATATATATATGTTATTATAATATATATATATATATATTTAATATATAATGAGTTTCATTTTAAAATTTAATGTTTTATGGTTAGAGAATGATTTTAATAATATAAATTGTATGTTTTGAATCATTATGTAAACAATAGGTGGACTATATTTTATTAAAATTATAAATAACAAGGTATGATAATAAATAGTAAATGTGATTTATAACTAAAGTTTATATTTAAAATTATGATAAAATATTATAAATGATACTTTTATTTCAATTTATATTTCTTTAATATTTATAGTATTTATTTTTAAGTTCAATATTTTAATTGAATGTGTTTATAAGTTGAGTGATAAATTCAAATAAAAATTCCTTTTAGATATAAGTATATATAATGTATAAGATTAATTAATAATTTTTTTGAATATATTAGAGTATTTGAGATATACAAAATATATTTAAATTTTAAATATTTAAATTCCATTTGATTATTGGTTGAGTGATAAAGTTAAATTCCATATAAAAATAAGATTTAAAGTTTGAATTGAACTTTAAAACCAATTATAAAATTTTTGTATAGAAGGTTAAATAAAATGTAATAAAGGTATCAAAATATGAAAAAAAAATACTTAATATACATAATAAATTAATTTTTAAGGTCTAAAAGTGAAATTTAATTGGTTAGATATTTATTAAAACAATTGAACTCTTTTTTAAAATAAGATTTTGAGTTCAAATGAAGTTTTTTACCTATTATTATATATTTTTCTATAATGATATAGAACAATATAAAAACTTATGAAAGTTTATTTACATTATAATATTCATATAATATCGTATAAATATTACTCAATTAATACAAACTAATTGTTTTGTCAAGAAAAATTCTAAAATTCTAATGCAGTGCTTACACGACAAAGGAAAGGTCAAAAGTATTGAATTATTAATAATATTGGGAAATGATATGTATATGATAGAATCTAAGGGATAAATATGTTGATAAATAATTTATATAAATATTATAACTTGAATTACCTAATTTTATAGATGTTTTTAAACTCAAATTTAAAAAAAATAGCCCTAAAAATATACATATATATATAGGATTTTTTAATAAAAATGATCAATAAATTAATAAAACAATTAAAAAAATATCTTTAGTTATATTTTTGTGATAAAGGCTCAACCATATAATCACTTATCCATTTATTAATCTCTAACTAATTAAAAATTAAATTCTTAATCCTTAATGAATGAATATTTGTAGAAATTTCATCGAACCGTTAATATAAATAGGGGTTTTACTCACTCTTCTCAAACCATTCCTTTTAGAAAATATTTGGTGGCAAAAAATATGGTTTAATCCTTAATTATCATTCATAAAAGATAAATCATGGAACTAGTATCTTTATTATATATAAATTTTAATTTCATTTCTTTTTTTTTTCTTTTTTTCCTCTATTTTTCATCTCTTCTCTTATCTTTCCTTTTAAGGCACTTATAGGTAGTATGTACCACTCATGGATAAGGTATTTATTTTTTTAAGTTATTTTAAATCCACGCGGTATTTTAATTATTCCCCATGGTGGATATATACTTATATAACCATATATAATAGTGGGTTGATTAAGTCTCCACATAGTAATTTTAATAATTTATCCAATTTATGTTCTTATTTTTAATTAACTCAACTATCATGGGTGGGAAATCACTAATCATGGTTATTTATATAATTATATATTCATTTCATCATTGTATCATCACCACAAATGATACATATACATAAATTCATATTTAACATTGCAAATGTAAATTTTTCAAGAATCCTCTTTTATTTTTAAATAATATATTAATGATATAATTTCAATAATAAGGAAAATAAATCATGAATAATGATTTTATTACCCCATAATAAACATTTTAGATGAATTTTTTAACTCCTAAAATATGATGAAATTAAATATTGTGTAGATTTAATTCTGAACAACTCTAATTATCAAACATCTACAATCACGAATATTGTAGACATAAAACATCAAATTGGATTCAAATGTAATAATAAAATAATTAAAATAATCATTTGAAATTAAATATTGAACATACTTCAAATTTATAATATTTTATTTTTTATTTTATTTTTTATACATAGTAAAATTCACACATAAGAACCTTGGAAGGAAGTAAGGGGTTCCTCTTAAATCCTTTCCTTTATTGTTTGAATTATTTATCTCAACTCAATCTCTCAAATATTATAAAATATTATTTTTTAACATATTATTGTTTATATTTATCTATATTCTATGTTTCTATTTAATTTTTCTCTCATTATGTAACAATTTAACACATAAGTTTTTTAATTATCCTTTCTTTGGTTTACTTTAACATTTATGATTATTGGTTGAAATGAAATATTCTATGTATTTTATTCATGTTATGTTTCTTGTATATTATATATAATAATGGGTGGGCCTAAGATATATCCCTCTAATACATTGGATAATTATTTATTCTCTGGATTAGTAAGGTTGGAATTAAGTGTCTAGGTTGTTCTATTTTGGGTGATTGTGAGTGATTATAGGTGATATGGATATAATATTCCAAAAAACCTTATGATTATTCTATTTCCATCATGAATTATTATTAATATGGATATTATTAATTCATAATAAAAAAGTTATATTTATTTTGGAACTCCTAAGATATTATGAAACCATATATTATATTGATTTAATTTTGAACAACTATGATTATCAAACATCAACAATCACGAATATTGTGGACATAGAACATCAAATTAGATTCAAAAATAATAATAAATAAATTAAAATAATCAAATTAAATTATTTAATGAAAATATTTCAAATTTATAATAATTTATAACACATTATATTTTATTGTTATATAAGAAAATTCACACATAATAATCGTTGAAGGAAGTAACGGGTTCCTCTTAAATTCATTCCTTTATTATTTTAAATACATTATCTCAACTATCTCTCTAATATTATTAGAGAATATTTTTTATGTTATTATTATTGATATTTAACTATATTCTATGTTTATATTTCATTTTTTCTCAAAATTAGTAATTTTTAACACATTATATTTTGTTTCCCTATCATTTATTTTGTTTACATTGATATTTTTTATTATTGGTTTAAATGAAATCTTCAATGTATTTTATTCATGTCATGTTTTGTGTACATTATAAATGATAATGGGTGGGCCTAAGATATATCCCTATAATAAATTTTGTAATTATTTATTCTCTAGAGGAGTTATGATGGAATTAATTGATGTGGTTAATCTATTATGGGTGATTACAAGAGATTATGGGTGATATGAATATAAAAATATAAAAAAAGTTCATGATTATTCTATTTTATTCATGTATTCCTATGAGTTTACTTTAGGGTAATATTTGGATTTCATTAATATGGGTAAATAATTAGATTTCTGATTGAATATAAGTTTATGATATTATACAAGTGTGATGTTTTTTAATGTGTTTTCATGTATTTTCTAGGCCCAATATGTTTCATATTTTTTATACCCCTTACTGAGATTTATATATTCATTCTATGTTTTCTAATAATTTTTATAGTATTTAAGGGTGATTGGGTGTTTTTAGAAACAACCCTACAAAAAAACAAAAGAAACAAAAATAGATTAAATAAAATAAAATATCTAACATCTAATATATATAATTATGATAATAATACTAATCATAAAATTAATAATATTAATAACATTAATACTAATCATTAATATCATATAATATGTTATATTAAATACTAATTTTAGTTATCATTGTAATAATAATAGTTTTAATAATTAACTATATTAATAATATTTAGTATTAATATATAATAATTATAATAAATAACTAATAAATTAAATCTATTAAATGAATTACTACATATCCTGAAAAATAATAAAAAAACCTAAAAAACACCAAAAAGAATAAAAATGATATTATTTTAATATTTATTATTTGAATTATATAAATTCAAATATAAAATATGTTAAAATATTAACTTGAATCAATCCCGCCACACTTGAACATATTCACTCTTTGGAAAAATCAAACACAAATAAAATACCAAGAACACTCAAAAACAAGTTAATAAATATAAAAATTTACAACTATAACTTTAATCTTTTTATTCCAAAAAATCTCTATGCCACTTTTAAAATTTATTCTTCTAAAAATCTATCTTCATTCACAAGAATTATTAACAAAATTTTCACCCAACATCCATGCATCATTTATTGACCTACCTCACATTTCATGCATCACTCAATGATAAATGAAACAAATTTTTAATCAATTATCAACTATATGTGTAGTTTATATATTATTTTCATTAGTATAGTATCTCTTGTATATATTATACTTAGAAATGTCCAGATCAAGTTATCTTAATGGGGTTTATTCTAAGGTTGTGGGATTGTGGATAATTTAGAAAAAAAAAATTGAAAATAAGGTTAATGTATTTAGATAAATACATGATCATGTTTTAAAACAAACCACCATTAATCACACACCCAATAAAAAATATTTCTCAAAGTACCCACGTCCCCTAAAAATATGATCTCAGTGTAACGCCCTGAAACTCTAAAATAAGGACACTATATTTGATACTATGTATGAAATAAATCATCAAGCGTAGAATGGTATATTACATCCCCAAAATTTATGATATATTTATTATTTTAAATAAATTAAATCTATTATACATATTCCAATGCATGTAATACGGGGTTAGCTTGCATTGAACGCAACAACAAGTTTCTCTGATATCTTGTGTTACACACAAGGTTGAGTTTTACCTAATACTATTAATATTATTATTTTAAATGATAATAATCTCCTTGAAATTTAATTGGAGGTTATAAATATTACTAAATAAGTTATAGAAATATATCTTTGAATTCATTGGTTACCAATTAATTATATATTAAAAGAAAAACGAATTGAATATAAAAGAAATGATTTTATAAAAACATATTTTTATACACCGAAGGTATTTTTTCATAATAAATTAATTTAATAAATATTTTTGGTTGAAATTAATTAAATTATTCAAATATATTTTATATTTATAAGAAAACAATAAATCCAATTTTATGTATAAAAATCTTTATTTTTCAAAAAACAGTTTTTCCACCTTTCAATGTGCACTTGTTTTAAAAATATATTTTGACACATTTATAAATTTTATTTTAAAAAATAGACCTTATTTTTCTAAATAGGAATTTTAAAATTTGTATAGTGTGTTTTCTGGGTATTTTTCTAAGAAGTATTATTTTTTATTGAATAGTGAAATGGTGAATTTTAATTGAATATTGTTTTTTCTTCTAAATACTTTTTAATGTTAAATAATATTTTTAATCATTTTTAAAGTAAAAAATAATTAAATTAAACATATATTAATCTAATTAAGTTCATTTTAATCAATTTTGTATTGAAATTGGATATACAAATATTATAAACTTTTGAGCATTTTCACATTAAAACCCCATTTTCTCATCCTATCTGTGGGATTAATTTTAAATTAAGTTTTTTCACTTATGAGGTTTTAATTTGGAAAAATGGATTCAATATTTAGAATCATAATAATTTCTAATTTATAATAAGTAAAACATAATTTTTTACCAAAGTGATTAGTGAAAGCAGTTAAAATTAATTTTAATGATTAAGAGAAAAACGGGTTTATTAAGGGACGAAACATTACACTTAAGGGGGGAAATACCTATAAGCTTTTCCAAAACCCATCGTATGGTTATATTTTTAACTTATACCTTTTATAAACTATTTTTTTATATTATTTGAGCCACTTGACATGCAAAAAAATGAGTGGAATTCCCTCTTTCAAAAAGTTATAAGTTTGCCACCCACCCCACTTATAAAAGGCCTCCCCCTAACCCCCTTCTACACACATACCAAAAAACTATGGTTCAGAAAATACACGCCCAAAAAATTCCTAAATTATCTCCCATAATCCTAGAATCCTTATCTTTGGAATAAAGTCAACTTATGAAGGCATTATTGCAAACATAAGGGGGATACCTGAAGATAAGGTAATGTTTTTCTAAAATAATTTTTATTTTATTTCCTTATATGCCTCATTAAATTATTTTTTTATCATGGTTAAATAATAACCTAGATATATTAAATATAATTATATGTTTTTATCATAAGTTTTTTACCTAAAACTTCACACACTATTATCAAATGGGTTATGAAATCATCATTCTCATGTACATCGGACTACTGCCTCGCGAACTGATGTCATTCATTTTTACATTACCACCTTTCAAGGTTGGGAATAATGATATAAATACAATTTATATCTGATATTTATGATATTTATGATTTATTTATACTTATTTAATTATTATATAAAATATACCTTCGTGTTTTTCATTTTTTGGGATTATGATAACGTCGTTCGTGTGTATGGCGGACAACCACCTCACGATTTGATATGATTTGTTCAGGCTTTATGTGAAATGTATTAAGGATACTTTAAATAAATATATGTGATATATATGACATAATAATGTTACTTTAATGATAATATATATATATATATCATTTACTTTTATTTCTTTCCACACAGTAAGAAAATGGAAACAATGTTCATGTGTACGTACAGCTTACCAGCTCCATGAACGATGTATTCCATTTCATATCACCAAATTTTATGGATTAATATAAATAAATATATACTAAATATATATGATATTTAAATATTTTTTTATATTATGGAGATGATGAAATCAGGATCTAATTAAGAGGAAAAAATAACAAGTCATAACATACTCGAAAAACAATGCCATTAACACCTGAAACAATGAAAATAATGAATTATTTTTAATAAATAGATGATGGGATGTTATAAAAGGATAATATATGATTTTATAAATATTTATATAGTTCTTTTATAAGTTAAAAACATTATTAAAATAATTATATAGGATGTTAAAGGGAATTCAACCAAAAGGAAGTGTAAGGTAAGGGATTTTCGTCTCAATTTCATTTTATTGAGGCGTATTATAATGTTATTAACCCAATTAATTTTATATGGTGTATATAATACCCCTTTAAATTTAATATAATTTATAATTAATTATTAATGTTATTTTTAAGTTTCATTTTTAATTATTTAATCTAAAGGTATTAGAATTAAATGTTACCAAGTGGTAAAGAATTTCATAACTCAATTTCCTTTCATTGGGTCATATTACTTCCTCATTGTCATCAATATTTATATATTATGAGTGTAATGACTTATTTATTTCTATTTTTCTGTTTTAAATTATTTTATGTGGATTTATAGTTGATAGATATAATTATCCATTTATTAATTCTCACTTTGACATTACAATTTTTTAAGAGTTGATTCCACAATCTAATTCTAATCAAGATTGTTTATTCTTGAATTTAAATTAAAGGAAATAATATTATAATTGTTTAATAAAACATTACATTTTTATTTCCTATGGTTATTGATTTTATTTTTCAATAAATAGTACCAATTTTTCCACTCTTTGGTACTAACATGTTTTTAGAATTGTTTTTCAGAAAACCCTTACTTCATTTCTCTTTTTTGCCAAAAAAAATTCTATCAAAACCATTTTTTATAAAAAAAAGCTAGTTTATTTTTTTAATCTTTTAAAATGATTTATTAAAGATAATTTTAACCACTTTATCTTTCAAAAAAAAATTTTAAATTAATCTTCTTATCTTTTTCTGAATAAGTAACTTTTATAACATTTCTACAATCTCAAAGGAATGTTGTTTGATCTTGTATGACTTGTACAAAATTAACTACCATGATTTATTTATTGATTCCTTTTAAAGTTCATGAATATATTTTTAAATGAATTTCTTTTTAAATTGATTTTAAAATAAATTGTTTTTCAAAAAAAATCAAAGTATAAAAGTATATTTTCAACAAGAATATTTTCAAAGATGTTTTTATTTTATCAATGACAACAAACCTTATTCTTACTCCAATGCGTATAAATCATTTTTATACCATCATTATTCTTCCTCTTAATTTCTTATAAATACTTTTACCAAGTATAGTATTGACATTCACTTCATTGAATTATTTTTTTAGTCATTAACATCTCCTGGAGTTATTCACATTTCAGTGACTATTAAACAACAAATTCCCAAAAACTATACACATTATTTTTCATGGAAGTAATTATTTACTGAACCATATAACATTTTTACATATGGTCTTTACATTGATAGTTATTTGATTATTTGGGGAAATATTTATAAATTTATCTTATTTACTCAATATTTATATTTGATAAATCAAAGGATTTATGAATTAAATCAATTATAAGATATGTGATGAATTATTTGGAATTTTATGACATGTATTGGGGGAAATTTAAAGTAAACTCCTCGATGCATCAGTTGTCTCATGGGATGAATTAACTGTATAGCCTTAGATAAATAGGTTTCTATCAATCATTTTTAAATCATCTTTTCAAAGGTATTGATGGTAAATGTTCTCTTTACCTGGTAAACAAACCATCTAATAATTAATAATTACTTAATTCATATTCAGTTATTATTATCCATGATATTTTTACTTTTGCAATATCTATATATGAATTTCATTCTCATTTTATTTATTAAATGGTATCTGTTTTCAATTATTTACCGTTTTATATTGATTATTCCTTATCCAATTATTTAAATGGGATTTATTTTTAGTTGTCTACCTTGTCATATTTATTATCCTTATCCAATTATTTAAATTTCATGTTTGTTTAGTTATTTACCTTTCCATATTGATTATTCATTATTTATTCGTGATAACTTTTGTTGTACTTAACATTTAATAACAATTTTCTCTCACCCATATTTTTTTCATTCCATGGGATTCCACAAAGTTTAATTTTACTGATATGTTGGGATACACTAGATAGAATAAAGTTATTTTCAAAAAAGATCTATTATAATTTGTGTATCCAATGGTAATTCAAGAATAATATATGTATCCACTTTACCAAGATAACTAAACTGATCAGTCCTTTGGGATACATTTCCTTGTTTTTAGGTTCCTTGGTATGGTAGTGGTGACTATAGGGGGTCAATAGACCTTGATTTAATATTAAAAATTAAAATTTATCCTGGTTATATTTCATTGTTACAATTTGTAGCTGTAATAAAGCAGATAACACAGGTGATTTTTATAGAGGTTTAGATCACCAAGATCTGATTACTCTCATCAATATCCTCTACTCCTCAAGGAGATTGGTATACACTATATCCTTACTTTTTAAAGGGATTGATAACCCAATTACATACAAATAATGACATACCATTTCACACATAGTGGTATAACATGACCTACCTTTTTCACACCTTGTGTTATGACCCCTGACTTTTGAAGTAGTCATAACCTATATTCCTTTTGAATGGGAGGAATAACCCAAACTTCCTTTTAGATTAGAGGAATAACCCAATGACATCATTTGAAAGGGGAAAACATAAACTAGGACTCTATAAAACAAATAGAGGATTAGAAGAGTTGTAGTGGAGGAATAATAGAAAACAAATAAAATAATTATTGATCATGTGATTTAGAAATTCATTACACCACTTGTTATTTGATAACATTAGTGTAGGAATATGAAGACAATGAATATACTCAATAATCACAGTAGAACAGCAGATGCTAAAGAAGTTTCTTGATCAAACTTTCAGAAAAGTAGGTAAATTATTCCCATATCCTAATCATAAATAAACAACTACATAGGTATATTTTTTATCCTTTCAATCTTTAAATATATTAAAATAGAAATCCATAGGAGTGTTTCTGTATCCAATCTATGCACGACACATGTTAGTGTTTGACATTAAAAAATATGACTGTTCCATTATTTTTTTTAAAATTACACTAAAAACAAAACCACATTAGGACAAACGTTTATTAATTAAATATTAAAAATAATAATTAATATATTAAAATTAATATTTATTAAAAAAAATAAAAAATAAAAAATAATTAAAATAAAAATATAATTTTATATATTTATACATGCAGTATAATTTTATAAAAATAGAGCATATTAAAAGTCATTATCATGAGAATATGTCACTAAAGAAATGATACAATTAATTTTTAAACAATGTTGACATAGTATTTTAAAAAAATAAACATTTTTTACTGTAATCAATTTTTACAACATTAAATAGAATAAAAAATAAAAAAAAATTAGAAATAAATTTTAACTAATGGTGAGACATGGCTCACTGTTTATAAAAGATAGTGCTGATACATTTTTACCCATTAGAAACATAGAGTGATGATATATTTCTCACCGTTGGAAATGTCTCACAGTGAGAAATTAGTCGCTATTAGAATGGTATAGTAGTGAGACATTTCTCACTGTTGGAAATGTCTTACGGTGAAAAAAAAGAACATTACCAACGAATTAATTTATTAGAAAAAAATTATATGAATTAAACAAAATTAAAACCATATACATCAATATTATTATCAAATGTTTCATTGTGAACAATAAAAAATAACTCACTATTGGGTATTCAATGGTGACTCGGGACACACTATTGGGTTCTAGTAGTGACTCATGTCTCGCTATTGGGTTCTAATAATGACTTTTTGAAAAATTACCCAAACAATCTGAATGAACTTAAAAGTGAAGGACATAACTTCCTTCAATCAAATAAGTATAAAAAAGAAAAAAATCAAAATGAATTGAAATAAAAATCTTGTAATACTTCTATGATATTTAATATAAATATGAAAAAGTATCTGGTAACTAGGATAGAACATAGAAGTGAGTTTTTTTATAAAACTAACATAATAGATTAAAATACTTCAATCACATTAATAAGAGAACATTATATTTCAATACAAAAGCAAAGGGATACTATATTTGAAATAATATTCTACTACTAAAAAATGTGTGCTACAAATAAACATGATTAAAAAACATCTGATTAAAACAATGACCAAAAAGTAAAAATAGATATAAATCAAAGGCTACATCCATATTTTTTTATAAAAAAATGATTATAAATGCAATATAAAAATATAATTAAAAGAAGCATCACATAATTGCTAGAAGATTTAATAATTTTTTTGAATATGGATACTATCAACCATACAAAGAATAAAATGAAAACAAAAGAAAAAATTGAAAGGAAATCATAACCAATTTTGAAGTGAAATGGTGATTAAATTTACTCACATTTGGATAAACTTTTCAGCGATGATAAGTCTCACCATTGTTAAAAAACAAGGGTGAAAAAAGACACCTCATTGGTAATTTTTTCAAAGGTGTCAATAAATACTCACAATTAGTATTTTTACTAATGTTTAAAAGTTTTCTGACCATTGGTTTTTACCAACAGTGTCAATATTTATCACCATTGGGTTTTACCAATAGTGAAAAGTTCACTAAAGAACAAACAAGTAGAGGAAGCGGATCAGTACAAAGAGAAAATGAAACCAAATAAACATGAATATTGTGAACCAAATAGAAAATATAAAATAAAAATAGAAAAACCAAAATGTTGCAACCTAAAAATTGAAGGATTCAAATGAAATCATGAGACATAATAATAAATTATTGCACATTGGGTTGAAGAAAAATGAAAACAGAAAAACTTGAGTTATCTAGAGATCGAGGGGTATTACGAAGAATATGTAGAGGTAAAATAACTAATTAGATTTAATGAAGAAGTGATGCAAAACAGAAGAACTAACTGAGAACATGGAAGGGGAAGAAATTAAGAAGCACTCATCATTGAACTAAATGAGAGTGGGATATTGTCGGCCGGTCTGCTGGATAAAGATGAGCGGAGGAGAAAATATGATTCATGCGGGAGAAAAAAAAAAGAAAACATGATAGTTAAAAAAATAACCAGCATGCAGGATAGACAAAATGCTAATAAAAGAGATCGACTATTGGTAAAAATGCGCAGGAGATCAACAATTCAAATTATGTCTCAATAAAAAATATACTTCTTGCATGGAAAGAAATATACAAAGGGAAATCGGTATATACTCTAAGAAATGGTTTATATTTAGTTACAAACGATCATATGCGGACACACACTATGCCTATAAGAAAATTGGGTGCCCTTAACCCAAAAAATGCCCCCGCCAGGTTTTGGCCAACATTATGCTCGACCCATTCCATTGTGTGGGCTACCATGAATACCTTCCATAGGGGTTGAACTTCGGGTCTTAGTTTTTACACAACTTGATAAATAAAAATTATAAATATGAAAAAGCCAAAAAAACATAAAGTAACTTAACTAATTTATAAAAAATAATTTTTTCGAACAAAAAATATATTTAAATAAATTTATGCACTTTTAATTTTTCAAAAAAAGGGATATTAAAAAAGTTCATATCTAATCCCAAATAATATCCCCTTTTGTAAATTACTATATATAATATTTATAAATTTTCAAAAAACTAAATACACAATTATTAAATCTTCATTAACTTTCTCCCCATTTTTGAAATTTATCAAAAAGTACAGTAATGTAAAAAGAATCAATAAAGGGAAAGTAACATGTTAAAATATTACATTTAGATATAGTATTAAAAAGAAATTTAATTTCTTAACTAATCAATTTTAAACACTATGGTCTAATTATCGTTTAATCATAGTAGAAAATATCAGTGAGATAAAGAAAATAACATATAGTTGTAATGTTCTTATAGAATTGAATTTTAAAAAATAATCAGAATGTAATAATGAACTTTTAATTATAGAATAAATACATAAAAATTTGAATAGATTTATAAAAACATAAAATTGTACTTAATAAATAGTTAATCTTCAATCATGCCCAATTAAAAACATACATTTGTGTATAACATAGATACTCCCTTTTAAACAAAAAATCAACCACTATAAAAATAATAGAGAACCATATTCAACAAAATAATAATTGAGATAGTATTATTTTAGCAACACAATTTTTACAATAGAATGATATATTTACCATTAAACAGTAGTGATCATAAAATTTACACAAAACATAAATGTTAAGCCTTTTCATGTTAAGTTTAAACACAAGAAAAGTAAAAATCATTGTTAAATTCAATGAAAGACTACTTTTCATGAACAAATTAGATAAGAAAAAATAATTCTAAAAAAATAAACAATTTCTTTACATTAAAGGTTTTAAAAGAAAACTACCCATATGCTTAAGCATAGATATTGTAGATTTAATAATAAAACAAAAATAAAAATTTTATTATAAAAAATAAATCATTTTAAAAAAAATGATCATTTAAAACAATTAAATATTCCTAAATTAATTCCACTAATAATTATAAAATTATAAAATATAAAGAACATAATATATTTTGAAATGTATTAAATAATTCCCTCGATAAGTTGTTTAAAAAATTATTTCAAAAAAAAGAAAGTAAATGTTTTCATAATAATTATTTTTAAACACTTATTTAAAACTTATATATAAATAAATTATTTCAAATGAAAAACAAGTGGTAACTCCCTATAAATTCATGCATATTTAAAGAAAGATAGAAAATAACTGTTAAAATGTTATAGAGAAAATTAAATATATAATCAAAATATATAAATCTGAATTTTTAACTATGTAAAATACACAAAATTTATATTCTATGGAAAAAATTGATAGAAATTAAAGCACATTCCTTAAATCAAAAATGAAATTATTTTATAAAAAGATATTCGATATCATGTATGCCATAATTTCAAACTATATTATAGTAGACAGTAAGAAATATGGTTAAAAAATAATCTAGTAATTGTGAATATATTAGGTTTAATAGGATTTGAAACATAATTTTGGATCCCATGTTGTCTATATACATTTTTACTTCGGAACATTTCAAGAAGGCTTCCTTCAAAAAAATCCAGCAGATTATTATTTTTTTACCCTGACTTGTTTGGGTCCAACTAGATTAATAGAAAAATATTTAGGTACCTATACATATGATATACATGTATTATAGGTTAATATTTATGATACGTTTTTATAAATTAATTTATTAGTATGTCCTAAAGATTGTGTATAGTTTAAAGAACATTTTTATGCATAATTTGTTTCATATTACAATTAAAGAAGGTAACATTTGAAATATCCTAATTTATACCTTTAATAAAATTATATCTATACATCTGAGGAACCTGAGATTTATATCCACATCCCTTTTTATCATATTTGTTTTTTCATATCCATTATTTTATCAAATTGCACTTGGCCTCGAGAAAAAATATATAAAGTTTCATTTAAACTTGCAATTTATTTTTAAGGTTTTCATTCTCTTTCTGAATAAATTATATGTTATCATATATTTTCATATTTAAGCATGATCATAAATTTTTCAGTTTCTTATTTTAATGTTTAATATTCTTTATTTCCTTTAAAATTTTATCTAAATCATTAAAAACCAATTTAAATCTTGTGTTTTGATCTTCATCATTTTTAGACAAGAAATCATTTAATTTGATATTATTATCTTTAAATTTGAACAATTATGAATATGAAACATTTTTTTTAAAAATTATTTAAAAATAGTCCTTTAGTTTTTTGTTATCTTCTTTAATCTTTTTATTTTATCTTTATATTTCCTTGTACAGTCCAACCATTCTCAATATGTCACTTTGAGTTTTTTCATTTTGACTAGTTAATTCTTTAACTTCATTTTCAATGTTCGTTTCATATATTGAAATATAATTATAGTCATAGTGTGACTCATTAATAGTATAATCCATCAAACATATATTTTCAAATTCCTTTTCACTTTCGGAACCAACATTACATGAGTCTAACTCTTCTTTAAAACTATGTCCATCATGATAATCATTTCGTTGTTCCACCCTGTATTGATCCAAATTTCCTTCTTGTTTTCATTTGAGAGTCTAATTTTATATTCCCATTTTTCCTAAAGTCATATAAAGTGAATTAATAATAATAATATTAATTATTATTACCTCTTTTACTACACTTTCTATCATCTTTTTGAAAATATCTTTTAGGAAACTTTTTTAAACCACTTTTACCCTTCATGTACTTGTAAACACCTTTTGTGAAATTTTAAATTCCATCCTACTGACTTTTCTATAACTCATAATCATAATAATTATAAATAACATTTATATTTTATTTAAATTTAATACATTTCCTTTTATTATGGTCATCATCATTGTCGTTCTTCATTTCTAACTTGTATTAAAGAAGTTATCCTATAAACTCATCGATAGAATATTTAGTAAAATCCTTACTTTCTTCAATATAAACTTTCTTTGAATGCCATTTAATTGGTAAATCTCAATGTATTATTTCAATTTGAGCTTTATTATGTATGGTCTCTCGGAGATCAACCATGCTACTGAAAATTTTGGTGAATCAATTGTACATATCATATATGCTTTCTTGATCAGTCATCCCGAACTCTTGAAACTTAGCCTGCTGTATACAGAGATTAGTTCTATGAAACATTTAAGTTCCTTGATGAGTAACTTTCAAATTCATCAAAATGTCAGAAGCAGTTTTATAGGACCAAATATGACTATACATATTTCTACTTAAATAACATTATAACTAATTCATATCTTTGTAATTCAAAACACATTTTCCAGTATCATTTCAAGTAAGAGTTTCTAAATAAACTTCAAGAAGTTTATGTAGTTTTGAAATTATACCCTAGTAATAAAGAAATAAATTTTTAATATATTCCTGCATTATGAAATTCCATTAAACATAATCACTTCAATTAAAATAAAGTGTCATGACCGGAATCAACATCTCAAAATCTTGATTATCCATTACAAAGCAGTGGATCTTTTCCTCAGCTTTTTAAATCTAAATTGATAGTAAGATTATAAATAAAAAATTAAACAATTAAAACCAAAATATTAAAAATAAACCACACTCTGATACTAATTGTTAGGACCTTTTTTATAGAATATGTTACTACAAGAAGTTGAAAAGATTTTTTATTTGTTATTAAAAATTTAAATTTAGCATAGTAAAAAATAGTGTTAAAAGATGTAGTGGAAATAATGCAGAAAAAACAGTTGATTTCTATAGAGGTTTGGATTACCAAGATTGTAGTCCTATCTTCAGTCTTCTCTACTCCTCGATGAGATTAGTTTGAACTTTATCCTCAATTTTGATAGGGAGTGAAAACCCAATTATATACAAATATAGACATACCTTTTTAACACATGGTTGTATAACTCGACCTACCTTTTTCACACCTAGTGGCAAAACCCCTAATTTTTTGAAGGAGTAACCACCTACCATCATTTTATCTAGAATAAATAACCCAAAAATCTTTTTGGAAGGTTGGAATAACTTAATTATAACTTTTAAAAGGAAAAATCTTAAAGCATGACTCTAGAAAATAAATTGTTTATTGGAAGAATAATATAGGAGGAATAACAGAAAAAAAAATACAATAACTGTTGAGAAGATGATGAAGAAAGTTTTTGCATCACGTGTTCTTTGATCACATTAGTGGAGTAATAGAAAGATGATATCCTCAGTGATCACATCCTAACAAAACATGTCAAATAATTTTCTTGATCAAAATTTAAACAAGCAGGGAAATTATTCTTCCATCCCAATCGAAAAAAGAAATCAATTTCACTAAAACATGTTTTTTATCCTTGAAATCTCTCGAGTTATCAAAACATAAATCTATAGGACTATGTTCATATTATATCTATGCACAACACATGTTAGTGTTTAACATTAAAAAAATATTAATGTTACATTATTTTGATTAAGTCACACTAAAAGACACATTTGAACTAATATTTATTCATGTAATATAAAAAAGAATATTTAGTATATAAAAATTAATATTTATTAAAAAAATCACAATTTAAAATTTATTCAAATAAAAATAAAATTATGAATATTTATGCATGATGTATAATGTTAGAAAAAATTGAATTGTAAATATAATTTTCATGATAAGATCTCTTTAAAGAAATGATACAATTAATTTTTAAACAATGTTGTAATAATATTTTAACATAAAATCGTAAAAATTTGGTACTATAATTAACTTTTAAAACATTAACTAAAATTAAGAAAATAAAAATTTGGAAATTAATTTTAACTAATGGTGAGACATGGATCATCGTTGTGAGCATACAATGGTGAGACATTTATCGCCATTAGAAACATAGAATGGTGTCCTATTTCTCACAATTTGAAATGTATATCAGTGAGACATTACTCACCATTAAAAAATTATAGAGGTGAGATTGTAACACCTGTGACTTTTATGTGAAATATTTTGTTTTTATGTTATATAAATCATCAAAGGAATCTTTCACTACACACAACACTAGCTTGGCTTGCTTTACACGCAACCAAGACCTTCATCGATAGCTTGCGTCGTACGCAATACCGAGTTTCACTAAACAATGATATGCTATTAAAATATTATTAAAACTAGCCGTTATGAATAATAATAACCACTTTTTGAAATTTTATAAATTTTATTTTTCAAAATGGACTTCATTTTTGGATTCGTAATATCGAAATTAGCCTAGGGTGAAATTTTGGTATTTTTCTGAAAACATTCAATTTTTGATTAATAGTGAAACCACTAAGTGGTACTTAAAAAACTGAATTTTTCATAAAATGTAATTTAAACTCTTCTGTGAGTGGAATTTCAAAAATCCAAGAGATACGGTTGATTTCAGTAAGTAAAATTTGGTTCAATGAGATGAAAATAATTTTTTGGTGAATAGTAACTTTTTACTTTTTTTACCACGGTTAAAAGTAAATAGGGTAATTAAGGGTAAAAATGATATTATTATTACCCTAACACATGTCCTAATTATATTGGACAAGTGTAATTCTACCAATAACAACCTTAGGAAAAACATATGACCATTTAGGCCCACCTGGATTAGATTAGAACATTTATTATTAATTTATTTAAAGACGGGTTAAAATAGTTAAAATCAAAGTTTAATAAGTAAATAATTTTTAATATGGGGTTATATATAAGATAAATTCTACTATAAATATTAATTATAAAGATAAAAATATTTCCTACATAATGGTATTTTATTTGTAATTTTTAGACATTAAATAATTTAATTTATTTATGACACAACGATGATGCAGTAATTATCTTATTAATGAAATATTGACATAATTGATGTTATAAATACCCAAATAAATGTAATTTGAAACTTTTTATGAATTAAACTAATTTTATAGGTTAATATTACATGTTAGTACTGATTTAATTAACTTGGTTTGAACTAATCATTCTGTTATAATTTTCACAAAAATCAATTACTAAATAGTGTCAAAATTGACATAAAATAGTTTTTAAAATAAATATTATATTATTAATTGTTATTTTATTCCTAAAAATTTAGGGTTTTGTAAAATGACTTAGATAAGGTTATATATATTAATAATAAACAACTTTGGGTTCTTTTGGCTTGATTTAGTAAGTTTATTAACCTTATAGTGTAAGAAAACAAGAAGACACGGTAAAAGTGAAATTATCTAACTTAAAGTTAAATCTAAATGATAAGGTTAAAATTGATACCTAAACTTGTCTAAATTTTCTTTGATGAGATTATTTCGACCCCTAACCACCTTATATTCTAAATATATCAATTTGGAGCTATTAAAAATAGAATTTGACTTTATAATAAAATAATATTTTTTGTTATTCCAAAGGTCCCCCTCTCCTCCCTTATAAAAGGGAACCTCCTCCCCCTCCTCCTCACACCAATTTGAGCCTTCAAGCTCGGCCAAACCCTGCCAATTTCTCCTCTCCACTTCCCTAGAAACAACTTAGAGGTTCTGGTCTTCTTCAAAGACCTATTTTAGTGCCCTAAAAGGAGGTCTCAAAGAAGCACTTCAAAGAAGAGGTAATGTCCGTTACCGATTCTTTCATCTTTATTTCTTCTTCCACTTCTTCTCCTTTATTTGTTTCATTATGAAGTAATAACATCAGTATCACTCATATACTGATATTTTATTATATGTATGAAACAACCCTATTTCACCACCTATCCATCCTACGAAAAAAGAAATCACCATGTGTGCGTACGTACGGAATACCGTCTCCATGCCGTGGTGTAATCTATTTTCCACCACCACCTTACTTGGATGTGTATAATGGTGTAAATAATGACTATATATGACTATTATAAAGTTATATTGATTATGAAGTAGTATATATACACTCCAATACAATTCCACGATCATAGGAACGATATCATCACTCGTGCGTACGTACGGAATACCGTCTCCACGATGTGATGCGACTCATTCTACATGATCTTCATTTAATAATGATTATATAAATGAATTTAATGAATTAATATGATATATATTACACTAATAACATTCTGGAAATGAGGTATCTATAACCTAAAGAGAAGAATAAGAATTTATTCGACAAAACACGCATAAGAACAAAAAGTAATAAACACCCGAATAACAAGTAGTAATGAAATATTACTAATAAGAAGCTAATAATATGACCATATATGATATCATAACAATAAGTATGCTTCTGGAATAAGTCAATAACATTATTTAAATCATTATACAGGAGGTTCAGACACTTACGAAGAAAACGGACCTAAGGTAAGGGAAATATCACAATCTCATTCTTATCCGAGATTGTTTATACTTTAGTATTTACTAGGGTGTATTTTATCATCCAAATCCATGTTTCCTCAATATGTAATATTATTTACATCCACATAAAATTGTTTAAATCCAATTTTACCCTTCGGTGAGTTTTTAGTAAAGGATATGAAAGGAATCTTTTGTCGTTTTTCGTACGAGGTCCTTTTTGACTTTTCCGAAAAAAGTACGAAGAATGTTTTTTTAAACTTATACAGAATGAATAGATTTTTAAAACATTATTTCCAAGAAGCTTCCTTTACAAGTTTTCAAGTTTATTTTTAATCAACTTCTTTTAGTTTAGAATTGTACGACATGTTAAGAAAGGAAAAGTGTTTTTGAAGCAGAAAAGATATTTTCCTCAAGAATGGAGTTCAAGTGTTTTATCAAAATTATTTTCCATCTAAGATAATAAAGGGTTCTATTTTTATCCCTATTATTACATTGATTTTATTATTTTTTGATGGAATTATATTTTTATGAAATCCTTTATCTTATATGGATTGTTTTATGATGTCACGATGTTTAAGATTCCCATTTTTATTACATGGGTTATGCTATGATGTATGGTTTCTGATTTTGTGGCACACATAAGAATGGTATCATTATGAGATGGGTGGGACCTATATATCCCTACAATGCATTGGGTAAAGATTTTATATCTCATGAGATAGACATGGCTGGAATGGTAGGTTATACCAGTTCAGTGAAACTGTACTGAAACAGGGAGTGAACTCAGTTCAGAAATGGACTTTGTCCTCTAAGATAGTCTTGGAAATTAGTCTTGACTAATAAGAAATGATTCTCTATGATTATGTGTGTATGCCACAAAGTTTAATGTTTTAAGTTATGATTATTTGGATTACATTTTACTACTATGATTTATCCCATGTTATGAAATTATTCTCTCTTTTGCAGGTTACGATTTCCAAAAGTTATGTTCTTATGAATATGATGTGATTGATATTTCTTTTGTTTACCCTTACTGAGCATTTGAGCTCACCCTTTTGTTTGTTTTCTTTCCCCATGTCAGGAAGAAGGTTATTAAGTAAGATATGCCAAAAGGGACTATAGATATGATGAAATAAATGGGAGACAGTGTAGATGCTTTATGAACCAGTTGTTTATGTTTCCCAGTTTCTAAAGACACTATACCTATACGGTCCTTTCGTGGTTTTTCTATATGTTGTAATAAGTATGCTTCAATTTTGAAGTATTAACAATGTATGTAAATTATGGGTCGTTATAGTTGGTATCAAAGGAAAGATATAGTCAACCTTTAGAAACTAGGATGTGAAAGCCTTAGTAAGAACCCTAAGGATAAGTCTAAGCATAGAACACAATCTTAGTGTTTTAGAAATGGCCATGAATAACCTAGGATAAGACCTTAAGTGTGAAATTTTATTCTTGATTATGTGTATTTCCTATTATAATTAGTGTTGATCACACTATTCTTCTTGGTTTTAGTCAATGGATGGAACCCGAAAGAATCGTGTTAATGCGGAATGTGACGGGAAATGCAATGATTGTCCCCCTGAGAAACCAAACGTTATGGGAGCTGGAATGCAAAATCTTGTAGCCATGCTCACACAACTTTCTCAAGCTATGAATCATGCAAGACTTCCAAACGAGCAAAGGAAGGATCAACATTCTGTTGAATCCTTCATGAGACAGCGTCCACCTTCATTCAGCGGGTCTACTGATCCATTAGTTACTGAACAATCGATTAGTACTACTGAAAAGATATTTTCAGTTCTTCAATGTTCTGGGCATGATAAAGTCATCTTAGCAGTGTATCGTTTGGAAGGTGATGTTGATCAATGGTGGAATCTTATTAAGAATACAAGGCAAAGGGATGAAATTGAGTCCATGGAATGGGACGAGTTCAAGAACTTATTTTTCAATAAGTACTTCCCTCGTATTCTTCGAACCAAGATGGAGAAAGAGTTTCGTGAACTGAAGAAAAAGGATGATGAATCTGTTGGGACTTATGAAGCAAATTTTACATGACTTTCAAGGTACACATCTGGTATTATTATCCAACCTGAGAGTAAGATCTATCGATTATTTAGTGGCTTAAAACCAAGTCTTCGAAGGGCGTTAGCCATAAGGGACTTCAATAGCTATGAGGAAATCGTTCGATGAGCTCTCAAAGTCGATATGGAGATTGGAGTAACCCATCAGTCATATGGGTTTGATAAGAAGAGGAAAATGGAATTCAAAGGAAAATCTAAAGAGCACACTGAAGAGAAGATGAGATTTCCCTTATGCTCAAAGTGTGGAAAGAAACATGGAGGGAGTTGTATTAAAGGGACAAGTAAATGTTTCAAATGTGGAAAGGAAGGTCACAGGGATTTTGAATGCCGCAATGATGGGAAGAAGATGTCTAATGATTCAAACAAAGGAAGAGATACACATAATGACCCTACTACACTTCAATGTTTCAAGTACAAGGAGATGGGGCATTATGCCAATCAATGCCCAAATCCAAGGGTTGATGATGATGGTCGACGTCAACAAACTCTTAAGGCTAAAGACAAAGGAAAGTCAAATGCAATTTCTATCAGCGATCTGGAGTACGATAACGATGTGGTGAAAGGTACACTTACCATCCACTCTAAAGTAGAAAATGATATATTTGATTCTTTATCCACCCACTCTTTTATTTCTGAATAATTCTCTAAGGATATCACCATATTACCTCAAAAATTAGATGTTGAGTAAGTTGTGACAACCCCTAATGGCACAACAGTAGCATCAAAAGTTTATAATTCTTCTCCGATTGAAGTTTGTGGGAAAGTGCTTCCTAAAAATCTTGTGATCCTTCCTATAGTGGAATTTGATGTGGTTCTTGGCATGGATTCACTTTCTTTATATAGATATCATATCAATTTCCAAATAAGTGAAGTCACATTTCATATTCCAGATCAATCTATGATCGTCTATCGATGCAAGGATGAACATAACCTTCTAGTGGAAATTTCTTCAATTTTATGGGTATTGATTCCACTAAATGAAGGTTATTTATCTCAAATGGTTGGTGAGAAACTCATGATTAAGAATATGCCCATTGTACGGGAGTTTGATGATGTCTTTCCGGAGGAATTACCGGGTCTTCCATGAAATCGTGAGGTTGATTTTTCAATAGAACTCATATCGGGTGCTTTGCCTATTTCAAAGACACCTTATAGAATGGACCCAATTGAGTTGCAGGAATTGAAGAAGCAACTCCAAGATAATCTTGATAAGGGATTCATACGCCCTAGTGCGTCACCTTGGGGAGCACCTGTTCTATTTGTTAAGAAGAAAGATAGATCAATGAGACTCTGCATTGATTATCGAGAACTTAACAAGATCACTATCAAGAACAAATATCCTCTCCCACGCATTGATGACTTATTTGACCAACTATGCGGAGCTCAATACATTTCCATGATTGATCTTCATTCAGGGTATCATCAATTAAGGGTAAAAGGGATGATATACCAAAGATGGCTTTCTGTACAAGGTATGGACACTATGAATTTATTGTAATGCCATTTGGCCTTACTAATGCCCCTGCTATCTTCAGGGATCTGATGAATAGAGTCTTTAGAGACTATCTTGATCAATTTTTTGTAGTCTTTATAGACGATATTCTTGTCTATTCAATGAGCAAGGAAGAACATGAAGATCACTTGAGAATGATATTGAAGACCCTAAGAAAGGAGAATCTTTATTCCAAATTTACCAAGTGCGAATTTTGGCTTCAAAAAGTTTCATTTTTGGGTCACATATTCTCAAAAGAGAGGATATCTGTGGATCCAGCAAAAATAGAGGTTATCGAAAGATGGTCGAGACCAACAACAGTGACTGAGATCCGATGTTTTCTTGGTTTGGCTGGATATTATCGACTTTTTGTGAAATATTTTTCACGGTTATCTAATCCACTCACCAAGTTGACTCGAAAAGGATTTAAGTTTGTTTCGACGGAAGAATGTGAAGAGAATTTCAAGTAGTTGAAAAGAAGGTTATCCAGTGCACCTGTGCTCACACTGCCTTGTAGTGGAGAAAGGTTTGTGATCTACAGTGATGCATCTAAGAAGGGATTGGGGTGTGTTCTTATGCAAAATGATATGGTGATAGCTTATGCCTCATGAGAGTTGAAAATCCATGATCAAAATTACCCAAAACATGATTTGGAGTTAGCTGTGGTAATCTTTGCATTAAAGATTTGGAGGCATTCTCTTTATGGAGAAAGGTGTGACATTTATACTGATCGTAAACGTTTAAAGTATATTTTCACACAAAAGGAGCTGAATATGCGTCAAAGAAGATGGTTGGAGCTGATTAAGGATTATTACTGCTCAATCCATTACCACCCTAGGAAAGCAAACAAGGTGGAAGATGCATTAAGTCAACAAGACCATGCCAGTTTATCCATAATGAGGATCACAAAAGATCCAATATTTATGGATTTACAAAGGATGGATCTTGGAATTATAATGTACGGGGAAAAATCTTATCTTTCTCAAATGAATGTTCAACCATATATACATGTGAAGATTAAAGAGGCACAAAAAGAAGATGTCGAGTTACAAAAGAAGGTGAGAAATGTTCCTGAATTCAACCTTGATTGTGATGGGATAATAAAGATCAGGAATCGGGTTTGTGTTCCTCCCATCCTGGAATTAAAGAAGGAGCTACTGGATGAGGATCATAGTTCTTCATTCTCTATTCATCATAGAAGCTTGAAGATGTATAGGGACCTGAAAGAGTACTTCTGGTGGGATGGCATGAAAAGAGATGTTGCTGAATATGTCTCTCGATGCTTGGTTTGTCAGCAAGTTAACGATGAGAGACAGAAGTCTCAGGGGTTGTTAGAACCATTACCCATACCCGAATGGAAATGGGAAAACAGCATTATGGACTTTGTCACAGGACTTCCTAAAACATCCAAAGGCAATAATGCTATCTGGTTCATAGTTGATCATCTTACCAAGTCGGCACACTTCATTGCTATTAGAGAGGATTTCTCTCTTGATCAGCTTGCCAGGATATATGTAAAGGAAGTGGTAAGATTGCATGGAGTACCACTTTCTATTATATCATATCGGGATCCGAGATTTACCTCGAAGTTCTGGCGAAGTCTTCAGCATACTCTGGATACAGAGTTGAGTTTCAGCACTGCTTATCATCCTCAGACAGACGGTCAGTCTGAGAGAACAATTCAAACTCTAGAAGATATGTTGAGAGCTTGCTCTATGGATTTCAAAGGTGGTTGGGATCAACACCTACCTTTGGTGGAATTTTCTTATAATAATAGATTTCACTTTAGTATTCAGATGGCTCCTTATGAAGCTATCTATGGAAAGAAATTCAGGACTCCAACTTTCTGGGATGAAGTTGGGGAAAGAAAGCTATTAGGACCTGATCTCGTTGATGAAATGGCAGAAAAGGTCAGATCTATTCAACAACACATAAGAGCAGCTCAGAGTCGACAGAAAAGTTATGCCGACAACCGAAGAAAAGACCTAGAGTTTGAAGTGGGCGATAAAGTGTTCTTACAAATATCTCCCTAGAAGAGAGTCATGAGATTTGGAAAGAAGGGGAAGTTGAGCCCTAGATATATTGGTCCTTTCGAAATACTGGATCGTGTTGGGAAGGTAGCTTACCGATTGGCGCTTCCACCGAATCTCTCTCATGTTCACGATGTGTTCCGTGTATCTCTCCTAAGAAAGTACATACCTGATCCTTCACATGTACTTAGCTCAGAAGTTGTACCGTTGGAGAAAGATCTTTCTTATGAAGAACAGCCGATAGAGATTCTGGATCGTAGCGAAAAAGTCCTAGGAAGCAAGACCACTCGATTGGTGAATGTTTTATGGAGTAACCACCAATTAGAAGAAGCTACATGGGAGCTTGAGGATATGATGAGGGAGAGGTATCCTCATCTGTTTGTTACAAAGTGACAAATTTCGAGGGTGAAATTCATTTTAAGGGGGGTAGAATGTAACACCCGAGACTTTTATGTGAAATATTTTGTTTTTATGTTATATAAATCATCAAAGGAATCTTTCACTACACACAACACTAGCTTGGCTTGCTTTACACGCAACCACGGACTTCCTCGATAGCTTGCGTCGTACGCAATACCGAGTTTCACTAAACAATGATATGCTATTAAAATATTATTAAAACTAGCCGTTATGAATAGTAATAACCACTTTTTGAAATTTTATAAATTTTATTTTTCAAAATGGAATTCATTTTTGGATTCGGAATAACGAAATTAGCCTAGGGTAAAATTTTGGTATTTTTCTGCAAACTTTCAATTTTTGATGAATAGTGAAACCACTAAGTGGTAGTTAAAAAACTGAATTTTTCATAAAACATAATTTTACCGCTTCTGTGAGTGGAATTTCGAAAATCTGAGAGACACGGTTGATGTGAGTAAGTAAAATGTTGTTCAATGAGATGAAAATAATTTTTTGGTGAATAGTAACTTTTTACTTTTTTTTACCACGGTTAAAAGTAAATAGAGTAATTAAGGGTAAAAATGATATTACTATTACCCTAACACATGTCCTAATTATATTGGAAAAGTTTAATTCGATCAAAAAC
Source organism: Viscum album (assembly GCA_963277665.1). Taxonomy (NCBI): domain Eukaryota; kingdom Viridiplantae; phylum Streptophyta; class Magnoliopsida; order Santalales; family Viscaceae; genus Viscum; species Viscum album. The sequence continues at coordinate 1,706,242,868 of OY728138.1, read as the reverse complement.
AACCTTAGGAATAAAATATGAACATTTAGGCCCACTTGTATTAGATTAGGACATTTATTATTCATTTATTTAAAGACAGGTTAAAATAGTTAAAATCAATGTTTAATAAGTAACTTATTTTTAATATGGGGTTATACATAAGATAAATTCGACTATAAATATTCATTAGAAATATAAGACGATTTCCTACATAATGATATTTTATTTGTAATTTTTAGACACTAAACAATTTAATTTATTTATGACACAACGATGATGTAGTAATTATCTTATTAATGAAATATTGACATAATTGATGTTATAAATACCCAAATAAATGAAATTTGAGACTTTTTATGAATTACACTAATTTTATAGGTTAATATGACATGTTAGTATTTATTTAATTAACTTGGTTCGAACTAATAATTCTGTTATGAGTTTCACAAAAATCAATTACTAAATAGTGTCAAAATTGACATAAAATAGTTTTTAAAACAAATATTATATTATTAATTGTTATTTTATTCCTAAAAATCTATGGTTTGGGAAAATGACTTATATAAGGTTATATATATTAATAATAAACAACTTGGGGTTCGTTTGTCTTGATATAGTAAGTTTATTAACCTTATAGTGTAAGAAAACAAGAAGACACGGTAAAAGTTAATTTATCTAACTTAAAGTTAAATCTAAATGATAAGGTTACAATTGATACCTAAACTTTTCTAAATTCTATTGGATGAGATGATTTAGACCCCTACCCACCTTAGCTTCGACATATGTCAATTTGGAGCTATTAAAAACCGAATTTGACTTTATAATAAAATAATATTTTTAGTTATTCCAAAGGTGCCCCTCTCCTCCCTTATAAAAGGGCACCTCCTCCCCCTCTTCCTCACACCACTTTGAGCCTTCAAGCTCGGCCAAACCCTACCAATTTCTCCTATAAACTTCCCTAGAAACATCCTAGAGGTTCTGGTCTTCTTCAAAGACCTATTTTAGTGCCCTAAAAGGAGGTCTCAAAGAAGCACTTCAAAGAAGAGGTAATGTCCGTTACCGATTATTTCATCTTTATTTCTTCTTCCACTTCTTCTTCTTTAGTTATTTCATTATTAAGTAATAACATAAGTATAAATCATATACTGATATGTTATTATAAGTATGAAACAACCCTATTTCACCATCTATCCATCCTACGGAAAAATAAATCACCGTGCGTGCGTACGTACGGAATACCGTCTCCACGCCGTGGTGTAATCTATTTTCCACCACCACCTTACTTGGATGGGTATAATGGTGTAAATAATGACTATATATTACTATTATAAAGTGATATTGATTTTGAAATAGTATACATACACTCCAATACAATTCCACGATCATAGGAACGATATCATCACTCGTGCATACGTACGGAATACCGTCTCCACAATGTGATGCGACTCGTTCTACATGATCTTCATTTCATAATGATTATATAAATGAATTTAATGAATTAATATGATATATATTACATTAATACTATTCTGGAAATGAGGTATCTATAACCTAAAGAGAATAATATGAATTTATTCGACAAAACACGCATAAGAACAAAAAGTAATAAGCACCCGAATAACAAGTAGTAATGAAATATTACTAATAAGAAGCTAAGAATATGACCATATATGATATAATAACAATAATTATTCTTCTAGAATAAGTCAATAACATTATTTAAATCATTATACAGGAGGTTCAGACACTTAATAAGAAAAACGGACCTAAGGTAAGGGAAATATCACAATCTCATTTTCATCCGAGATTGTTTATACTTTAATATTTATTTGGGTGTATTTTATCATCCGTATCCATGTTTCCTCAATATGTAATATTATTTCCATCCACATACAATTGTTTAAATCCAATTTTACCCTTCGGTGAGTTTTTAGTAAAGGATATGAAAGGAATCTTTTGTCGTTTTTCATACGAGGTACTTTTTGACTTTTCCGACAAAAGTACGTAGAATGTTTTTTTAACTTATACGGCATGAATGGATTTTTAAAACATTATTTCCAAGAAGATTCCTTTAAAAGTTTTCAAGTTTATTTTTAATCAACTTATTTTAGTTTATAATTGTACGACATGTTAAGAAAGGAAAAGTGTTTTTGAAGTAGAAATGATATTTTCCTCAAGAATGGAGTTCAAGTGTTTTATCAAAAACAAATTCCATCTAAGATAATAAAGGGTTCTATTTCTATCCCTATTATTACATTGATTTGATTATGTTGTGATGGAATTATATTTTTATTAAATCCTTTATTATATATGAATTGTTTTATGATGTCACGATGTTTAAGATTCCCATTTTTATTACATGGGTTATGCTATGATGTATGGTTTCTGATTTTGTGGAACACATAGAATGGTATCATTATGAGATGGGTGGGACCTATATCTCCCTCCAATGAATTGGGTAAAGATTTTATATCTCATGAGATAGACATGGCCGGAATGGTAGGTTATACTGGTTCAGTGAAACAGGACTGAAACGGGGAGTGAACTCGGTTCAGAAATGGACTTTGTCCTCTAAGATAGTCTTGGAAATGAGTCTTGACTAATAAGAAATTATTCTCTATGATTATGTGTGTATTCCACAAAGTTTCATGTTTTAAGTTATTATTATTGGGATTAAATTTCACTACTATGATTTATCCTATGTTATGAAATTATGCTCTCTTTTGCAGGTTACGATTTAAAAAAGTTATGTTATTATGATTATGATGTGATTAATATTTCTTTTGTTTACCCTTACTGAGAATTTGAGCTCACCCTTTTGTATGTTTTCTTTCCCGAGGTCAGGAAGAAGGTTATTAAGTAAGATATGCCCAAAGGTATTATAGATATGATGAAATAAATGGGAGACAGTGTAGAAGCTTTATGAACTAGTTGTTTATGTTTCCCAATTTCTAAAGACACTATACCTATACGGTCCTTTTGTGGTTTTGTTATATGTTGTAATAAGTATGCTTCAATTTTGGAGTATTAACAATGTATGTAAAGTATGGGTCATTATAGAGATATTTCTCACCATTGTAAATTTTTGATGGTGAGAAAATAACTTTACCTACAATTTTATTTGTTAGAAAAAAATAATATGACCTGAACAAAATTAAAATCATATCCATTCATCTGATCATAAAATGGTTCAATAAGAAAAACAAAAAATTACTCACCATTGGGTGTCCAACAGTGAATCATGACTCACTGTTGGGTTCTAGTGGTGACTCATGTCTCACCATTAGGTTCCAATGGTGACTTGTTGAAACATTAACCAAATAATCAGAATAAATTTAAGTGAAGAACTTAACTTCCATTTATCAATGAAGGATGATAAAATAAAAAACAATCAAAGATGAATTGAAATAAAAATAATACCTTACTTTTATTCTCTTAAATATCAATATGAAAAAGCTACTAGTAACCAAGATAGAACACAAAGGTTAGTTTTCTGATAAAACTAATACAACATATTAAAATACTTCAATCACATTAATAAGATAATATTGTATTACAAAATAAAAAGCAAGAGCTTCTTTGGTAACAAGATGATGCTACTACCAAACCATTTGGGTTGAAAATAAACATGATTAAAAAACATATGATTAAAACGAGGAATTCAAAGTAAGAACAGATATAAAATGAATGTTATAGATATATTTTGGATAAAACAAAAACACATATAAATTCAGTAATAAAAAAATTAAAAGAAGTTTCACATAAGAAGTAGAAGCTTTAAGAAATTTTTTGAATAAGTATACTGTCAAACGCACAAAGAAATAAATGAAAAAAATTAATATAGGGAAAAGAAATCATAACCACTATTTAAGATAAAGGATGAGTAAATTTACTCACTATTGGAGAAATTTTTCAATGCTGACAAGTCTCACCATTGGTAAAAACCAATGGTTAAAAAAGAAAAACTATTGGAATTTTTACAAACAATAAAAAGTTTTATAACAAGTGGTTTTTACCAATGGTGTCAAGATTTATTGACATTGGTTATTACCAATGGTGAAAATTTCACTAAAGAGAAAAAAAGAAGATGAAGGAGTTTGGTACAAAGAGAAACTGAAATAGAGGAAACATGAAGCTGGTGTAGTGAAGGGTGGAGAAAAATGATAAACGTAAAACCAAAAATGTGGCAACATAAAAATAGAAGCAGAATAATTAAAGCTCATGGCAGAATAAAAAATAATATAACAATGGGTTAAAGGAAAATTCAAGCTAAATAACTTGAGTTCTATGAATATTTATGGGTAATCTAAAGAATATGAGGAGTTAAAACCACTAATTATATTTAAATAATAATAGATACATACCATAAAATTTAAAATAGAACATGAAATGTGGAAGAAATAAATGAGTACATGCCACAGAATTGGATAAGATTAAGATTCTACTGAACAGTCTACTAGAGGAATATAAGTGGAGGAGGAAAGATTATTTGTGAGGTAGAGGAAAAATAAAGCACATGAGTTTAAAAATAACAAGTGTGTGGGATAGAGGAAATGCTCGGAGAAGATATCAATGGCTGGTAGAAATGTAGAAGATATCAATGACTCGAAATTATTCTAAGTAGAAAATTTGCTTCCCACATTGAAAGCAATATGTATAAGTAAATTGGTATATACTCCAAGACACAATTTCATTCAGTTATAAAACAGAGTATACACAGACACACACCAATCATATGGTACATGTGGGAGATCTTAGACCAAACAATGAGGGTGACTCCTTGGGCCTTAGGTATGTTCTTGGTTATGTTTTGGTAGCACAATGCTCGACCCGTGCCACTATACGGGCCACCATGACTCCCTCCCATGGGGGTCGAACATTGGGTCTTAGTTTTTACAAAACATTTAAAATAAAAAAATTAATGATAAAAACAACCAAAAAATATAAAGGAAGTAAACTATGTTATAAGAAATAAAGTTTTTGAACTAAAAATATATTTAAATAAATGTTATGAAATTTACATTTATCAAAAAAATGGATATTAGAAAAGTTAATACCCAATTACAAACACTTGTATCTTTTGTCAATGTAATGGTAGTAGGAAATGGCTATGAAATTTTGGGTCTGTGGTATTTAATATTGTTATTTGAATAATTTTAGTAAAAAATTTGGAAGCTATATTTAGGAAAAAATTTATTAGGTAACATAACCATAAAAAATAATTTAATGATATGTATAGAAAAATATCCTAAATTTTTTTTAGATAGAGATTATGTGGGTTTTCTTAAAAATACATCCATGTATAGATACTATAAGTGAATGTGGTTATGGAACAGATGTACCTAAGTGTAATTACTTAAAAAGGGTGCATTGGACTTGACCCGATTTTCATTTGGTGCACAAAATGGGCTTTATTGTACACTTGGTTTTACACTCCTGAGGGATATTCGTAGGATAATTCACATTTTATTTACAAACCATTGTGAAGGATTTGAGAAGATGATGACAATGAATGACCTAGGTTAAACCTAAGTTGTCTTAGATTGAAGATAAGGTTTCATGATTTAGACATACTATAAATTATTATATGGTTAAACCCTAGAACAAGGATGCACCAATGTTTAAATATTATGTTTGAATTATTTATTAAGATTTTATAACTATATTATTGATGTATTCTTACCAATTTTATGTTGCTATAAGAATCATAAAACATTTAATGATTCAATTAAATTTCAAAAGTATATATTTATTCACTATCTTAAGAGTTATGTATACCATCATGGGTTAATGTGTTTAATACTGAACATATATTCAAAGTATTGAACACATATTTTTAGGTTTTACGTGGTGAGAGTCTACCAAGATTAAGGTTATTTTAGAAAGTATATATTTTAGTGGAAAAGTTATTAGATATTCATTGGTTTAAAGGTATCAATAACCATTAGGGTTAATATGATCATAAATTAAACTGTAATAAAAGTCAAATAATATTATTAGGCCGTATAATAATAATAGGACTTATTTAAAACATGTGTAAAATGGTTATTTAAGGATTAATTTCATTTCAAGGATATCCATCATATTTTTTTGGGAACAATATACTAATTATATTAATATAGTTTAGAAAAAAAAACCTATATGTCATGTGAAAACCATCATGTCCAGAAAGTCCACAAGCCCTGAACCCATGACTGAATGGAGATAAGGGTTAATGTCATCCACTGACCTATGAAATGTCCTAGTTAATATTGTGTCATTTTTAGTTAAACAATATGATAAAAAAATATTAAGGATGAACCAATGGTATTACTTTTGATGTATAGAGATTAATATAATTTTAGAAAATAGTTAGAAATAGAAGGAAATATTTTTCACTCTTTTGTGTATCTTAAGATCTATTAAAATTAAATTTCAATGATTCAAGTATAAAAAAATTATTTTGGATATTTATTTCATATAATAAGTGATGAATTTAAAATTAATAAAATCACAAAGAAAAATGATGAATTTTTTCTTATGAATTTGAAATGAATCAAGTAAGTATATTTCCTTATATTATTAGATAACAAAATAATTCATCAACATTGGTAAAATGATCTTTAAAAAAATTAATCTTATTACATTAATATATGATGAATCAGGTTATTTTTTAAATTATCCCATATTTTTGGTTTTCAGACCCCTAACTTTCCCTTGATTATTCAATTAATTTTGATCTATAACCTCAATAACTCCCTATAATCATTTACCTTTTCCTCCTAATCCATATCATCAATTTCCACTAATGTTCGAATACTTAGAAACCTAGTTATATTGTTTCCATGTGTCTATGTACTTACTATTCTATCTTATGAAGGGGATATTTTATAAACCCTTTTCAGACGCGAATTTTTCAGAAATGGTATCTTAAAATGTAAAACCCTTTATTATTGATATCTTGTTTAAATTTGAGGATTTAATTTATTTAATGTGGATAGAATGTAACACCACAAAATTCTAAAATAAGAACATTGTATTTGGTAGTGTGTATGACATGCAACACAAAGTGTAGAAAGGAATATAACATCCTAGGAATTTATTATATATTTTCTATTTTAAATAAATTAAATTTATTATATATCTTTTAATGCATGAAATTATTATTTATCCTCTATTTCGTTCAACAATGAGTTTCTCTGACAAATTACATTGCACACAAGGATGAGTTTCACCAAATAATATTAATATTATAATTTAAATGAATGTTATCTACAAGTAATTGAATTTTTTTATAAATAGGATTAACTAATGTATGAAAATATATGGTTTAATTCATTGGTTACTAATTAATTATAATTGAATATAAAAACCAATTTTATATAAATGAAATGTTTTTATAAAAAAAAACTTCACCAAAGGAGTTTTATAATAATAAATTAAATTAATTACAATTATAATGTGATGTTAATGAAATTTATATAATATATGTATTCAATAAAACATTTTTTAAATTCATACAATATATTTTATAGACATAAGATAAGAACAAATCCAATTTTACGCATTAAAACTTGTGTTTCTTTAAAGACAGTTTTGTCTCCTTTTCAGGGTGCACTTGTTTTAAAAAAAATTCAATTTTAAAAAATCTATTTTAAAAAATAAATGTAATTTTTGAAAGCTTAATATTAAAATTATCCACTGGATAATTTTATGTTTTTTAAGATTCATTTTTGAATGAATAGGAAAAAATACTGAATTGTAACTGAAAATTGAATTTTCATCAAAAAATTTATAATGTTAAATTATATTTTTAATTTCTTTTAAAGAAAAAATAGTTAAATTATATATTTATTAATCCAATTTAGGTAATTTAAATCAATTTAATATTGAAATTGGATATAAAACATATTAAACGTTTTAACATTTTCACTTTTAAAACCTTATTTATCATCTAATATACAAAATTAATTTTAAATTAATTTATTGATATTATGTTTTTTTAATTTGGAAAAATGGATTCCATATTTGTAATAAGAATAATTTTTAATTTCTAATATGTTGAAATAAATTTTTAATCCAATTAATTAGTGAAATCAGTTGAAATTTGTTACATCGATTAAGTTAAAAATGAGTTTATTAAAGGATTAAACTTTAAGTTGAAGGGTCCAAAAGACCTAAAAACTTATCCAAAACCAATTAGATAGACATATTTCAGATTTATACCTTATATTATCTAGTTTTTTTAATTATTTAATCCATTTTAAATATAAAAAATGTAGGCTTAATTCCTTCTTTCAATAGTTTATAAGTTTTCCACTCACCCCGCTTATAAAAGGCTTTCCCCTCTCCCTCTTCTTCACACCTCTCAAAACACTTTGTTTCGTCCAATAACATACAAAATCACTCAAACACATCCCTAAAATAATCCTAGAACCCTTATAATTGAAATAAATCCAACTTAAGATGTAATTAATGCAAACCTATGGAGGATACCCCAAGAAGAGGTAATGTTTATCTAAAAGTGTTTTTATTTTATTTCTATCTCCACCTCTTTATATTATTTTTATATCATGAATATATAATAACCTAAGTATATTAAATATAATAATATTTTGTTATGTTAATTTTACATCCTACAAATTCACACATATTAATCAAATCGGTTATGAAATCATTGTTCGTGTGTACGGCAGGCTACCGCCTAACGGACTGATGTCGTTCATTTTTCCATTACCACCTTTCAAATATGTTCATAATGACGGAAATAATATTTATATATGATATATAAGATATTTATAAGGTATTTATTCTTAGTTAATAATTATATAACATATACTTTCATGATTTCTATTTTAACAGAATAATATAGCATTGTTCGTGTGTACGACGGACTACCGCCTTGCAAAGCTATGTGATCCATTTACACTTTACATAGAATGTATTTAAGATGGTTTTTATAAAAAAAATATGTGATATATATTATATAATAATGATAATATATATATATATCCTTTACTTTTATTTCTTTCATTATGATAAGAAAATAGAAACAACATTCATAAGTAAATATGTTCTACCATCACCATGAACTGTATATTACATTTCATATCAAAATATTTTATGGATTACTCTAAATAAATATATAATAAATATATATTATATTTATATCATGGTTTACATTTTTTTATATAATTAAAAAATAATCTATTTAAGAGGAACAAAAAAGGTACAAGTCAAAACATACTCGAAAAAAAAGGTAATTAACACCCAAAACAATGAAAATAATGAAATATTCTTAACAAATGGGTGATAATGTGTTATAAAATGATCATATATGATATTATATATATTAATATATTTATTTTATGCTTCAATAACATTATTAAAACCATTATACAAGAGTTTAAAGGGTGTTCATCCAAAATTGAGCGTAAGGTAATGGATTTTTGTCTCAATTTCATTTTGCTGAGGCATATTATAATGTTATACACCTAATTACTTTTATATAGTGTATATACTACCCCAATAAATGTAATATAATTAATAATTCATTTTTAAGGGTATTTTAAGGTTTAATTTGAATTATTTTTTCTATTTTTATTTGAATTAAAATTTTAAAAGTGAAAAATAATTTCATAACTCAATTTATTTTCATTGTATTATATTACTTCCTCGTTAGTATTAATATTTTAAAATAATATGTGTCGTTAATTTAGACAATATATTGTTATATTGTAAATTTTTATGGGGATTTATATTTGATACATATAATTGATTCATTTATTAATTCTCACTTCCATGTTATGATCTTTTTAAGGATTTATTCCAGAATCTCATTCTAATCAAGATTGTTTATTTTTGAATTTAAATTAAAGAAAATTATATGATAATTTTTTAACAAAACCATCCACTTTACTTTAATATATTTATTAATTATCTTTTTCCAGTAAAATTACTATTTTTTCACTCTTTAGAACTTAAAATATTTTAGAAAATATTTTTAAGAAAACCTAACTTCATTTCAATCTTCGGTATAAATATATTTTCTCTCAAAACTAGTTTTTATAAAAAAAAATTCAAAAAAGTTTTTGACATTTCCCAAATGATTTAATAGAGAAATTTTTACCCAAATTTTCTTTCACAAATTCTTTTAAATGATTCTTCTTCTCACTTTTTGAAAAAATCACTTTTCTAAACTTTTTACAATGAAAAAGAAATATTCTCTTACCTTATATAATATGTATGAGATTATCTGTCGTAATTTCATTGAAGCTTCCTTTTCATGTTCAAAAAGATATTCATAAATAAAATATTTTTAAAAGTTATTTTCAAAGAAAATAATTTTCAAAAAAATCAAAATGAAAATAATTTTTTTTTCAATTTTGTTTTTAAATATCTTTTTATTTTATTAACAACAACAACCCTTATTATTACTCTAATGGGTATAGATCATATTGAGATCGTCCTTATTCTTCCTATGAATGTCTTATGATAGTTTTTAGTAAATATGTTATTAAAATTCACTTCCTTGAATCATTTTTTTGTACTCATTAACTCGTCCTTGAGTTATTAACTTTCTAGTGACCATTCAACAATAGATTTAGCATAAATATCCACATTAATGTTCATAGATTTGATTATTTTTTAAACAATATACCATTTCTCCACACATTTTTTACATTAATATTGATTTAATTATCTAGAGAAAATTTGATAAATCGGTATATTTTACTCAATATGAATATTTGATAAGGAATATTGTTTATGAATTAAATGGATTATTCGATATGTGAGAGATTATTTGGACTATTATGACATGGGTTGTGTACTATTTAAAGTAAGATGCTCAATGCATCGGTAGTCTCATGGGATAAATCAGTGGATTAGCCTCAGATAAATTAGTTGATTAGCCTCAGATAAATCAGTTTCTACATATCATTTTTAAAATGTCTTGATGGTAAAGGTTCTATATAACTAGGAAACATGGTGTCCAATAATTAAGAATTGATTCATTCAGATTGAGTTATTATTATTCATGATATTTTCACTATGATAAAATATATGTATCTATTTCAGTATCGTTTTATTGATTAAATTTCTTTTGTTTTCAGTTATTTACCTTTCCATATTGATTATTCATTATCTATTTATTTAAATTTAATGTTTTTTTAGTTTTTTACCTTCCTATATTGATTAAAATTTATTAATTTATTTAAATGGAATGTGATGTTTGTTATTTATCTTATCATATTGATTATTCTTTTTTGATTCATGATATATTCCATTGTGTTTAACCATTATTGAGAACTTTATATCACCCTTATTTTTCTTACTTTCCCTAGGTTTCCATGAAGATTAATATGACTCATATATAGGGATACTCTAGATGGAATAATTTTATTTTTATGAAAAATATATTATAATTTAGGTATTCAATTGTAATTCAAGGATTATGTATGTATCTAGTTAACTAAGACTAATAAATTAGTCGGTCATTCGAGATTTGTTTCCTTGTATCTTATGCTAATCTAATATATCAGCCACTGGTTTCAGGATTTGGGGGGTGGGTTAATTCCACCCAATCTCAATAATTACTAAAAATAACATCTAAATAGAAATTTAGAATATTATCTTCAATTTTAGCATTTCTTACTCTTTTACTCCCTCTTTTACTTATTTTCCTTTTTTTCATTTTCTTATTCTTATTTTTATTTTCTAATGATTCATATAACACATATAATAAGATAAATGATTCTCTAAAATTTCCAAATATATATTAAGAATACATGATTACATAAAAAATAGATATTCAATCCCCCAAAACTTTAAGTTTTCATTACCTAGAAAACTATAAAAACAATTCTCCATCATAAATCACTCACATCTTCCCCATGATTAGTTTAAAAATAATCATGAAATATATCTAAGAGTAGGATGGGATTGAAATCATCTATTTTTCTCAAACTAATAAGGATTATTCATGTCAACTATAGGCTTGTAGGAGAAGAACATTTCAAGGTATATCAACGGGATAATAGAAGGCTAACAAAATAAAATAGTGTTGATTACATTTTAAAACAGTCTATGTAATCATGCATATTTAATAAATACTCATGGAAAATTATAGAAGAAACACATGTCCCTATATTCTATCAATAAATACATTATAAATAAGAATATTTGAAATGAATCATAATTATTTTTGGGTAGTAGAAATATAAAATTGAGAAGTCCATGAATGTGAACAACCATTCCAAAAATAATCATGCATTAAAAAATGAAATCAAGGATAAATAAATTTATCATCAATCAATTGAATTAAAAAAATAAAGTTAAAATAATCCTTATAATCCAACCATTTATTTAGACTTGATTAGAGAAAAAATATGTTATTATTCTAAAAATTCTCCCCATAAAATGAAATAATTAAAATTTTGGTATTGACGGACGATAAATTATTATTAAAAACCTAAAATACACCATAAACTATGTTAAACCTACCTAATACGTAAATATCATATTATCCACATGAAATTAAATTATTGATAGATGAATAATATAAATGAAAATATAATAAAATATAACAGATAAGTGAGATGAAGAGACACAACCTGACTTCTCATGAGAATATGGTGTGGTGCAGAGCAACCTACTCCACAATGTACTCTTTTTTCCCTCATGAATATCATTTAAATTTTTATTTTTCACTGTAAATCTTATCTGGTTGGATACAGTTATAAACTTACATTAATTTCATTCTTGAATTGTTTAATATATCTTAATATCATACTTTTAATTATTTATATAAAAAAATTTATCATAAAACACTCTTTTCCTTAAATAACCTAGAGTTTTCATAATTGTAAAGATTTATTTATTCTAACTCATGGATTTAAAACATCCTATGTATTTCAGAAACTAATAACCTCATATTGTTTTATTTTAAATCCAATAATGTCATGTGATCTAGTTCAATGGATATGTGAATAGGTTTATTGAAAATGATTATATATGGAGTCCTACCAATAATGTTTTTAAAGTGATTTTATATGACTATAGAGAATCATATAACTTAGAAATTCAATCCTCTCTATTGGGTTTTACTATGTTTTCTAAAATAAATTTCATTTATATTTTTTATAATTTATCTTGACTATTTTTTGGGAGATGGTATATTGTAGATACTTGATGATTAACCCCATAAATTCTCAATAAATATTCCATTTTATGGTTACAAAAATGAGATCACATATCACTGATAATTAACCTATGTGATCCAAAACTACAAAATATGTGTCTCCTCAAAAAATTTGTTACAAAATTAGAATCACCGGTTCTATAGGGAATAACAACAAACCATTTTGAAAAATAATCTATAGAAAATTGAATGTACAAGTGTCCATAATAATTTGTAAGCAGGCCAATAAAATAATTTCAAAAAACAAAAAATATCTCAAAAACATTTAAAGGTTATTGTGAGATTACCTTTCTTTTGGATAAATTCTATATGAATTGACTTTTCCCACATGACTTGAAGAAATAATGAGCATCCTGAAATAATTTAGGCTGATAAAGGATAGAGTCTATAACTTTAAATGTTATTCATTTAGAACTATAATGTCGACCACATGCCAAGGTGTGAAAAAGGTAATTATATATAATAAATCTAAATATTGAACACATATTCTTACAATTTGATCTCTATAAATTCTTAAAAAGTAAGGTAAGTCCAAAATGTAGTGTATAGATTCACTCTTTAGTTTTTCTTTTTAATTATAATTGAACTTGGTGGCATCAATGATAAAGCCAAATTATTAACCATGTTGGTATATCATTGTGTATCTTAATTAACCCCATAAATATTTTCATTAGAAAATATTTCTTGAATGTTGAGTATATTGGATATTGTATCATTATATTTAATGGGAATAAAACTGATGTGGTTTGAAATTTTATCCTCATATCCCATTTAATCGTAAATTGTAATATCAAATTCTTATGATAGAAGCATCCAGCAGGCATTTCTGAATTAGTATTTTTGAGAAAGTATCATATCTCCATACGATTAAAAAATTAAATCAATTATGAACCCCAAGAGTTATTATTTATATTTATCCAAGTAAAACATGACAGAAAAAAATTCATTTTTAGTATTGTTGTAGTTTTCATTAGTTGGTTATAGAGTCCTTAATACATAAGCAATGACATGAGAAACTCATTCCACTTTTTCAAAATTCACTACATTAATAACACAATCAGAGGCATCACACATAATCTCTAATTAAATATACCAATTTAATAGACAAGTTATTGGTGATGAAACAAGTTACTCCTTTTGGAAATTAAATTCCATTTTCACTTTTCATCAAAAAATAATTTTAAATATTTTTGAAGTAGATGGGACAATGGTTGTACAATTTTACTAAAATTCTTGATAAATATTTTTCAAAATAATATTTGTTTCATTAATGAGAACATTTATTTAATCTAAATAGGATAATTTATGGATAATATAGTATCGACTTTGTATTTTAACAATGTAATACAATCTTTCCAAACTATGTGTCCATGTGAAATAACTTATTCCACTATAAATTGGCATTTCTCACAGTTCCTAAATAATTATTTGTTAATGAAATAATGAAGAATTAAATTGATTCATCATAAATATTCTTCAAATAATTATCCATAGGTATTGAATTCATCAATAAAAACCTCCAAACAATGGTTAAGTAAATCTGTGAATATTTTAATCATGTATCATTGCAAATTACCAAGATCATTTCATAAGTTGAAAGGAATTATCCTATACGAAAAAAAATTAAATCGATAGGTGAAAATAGTTTTCTATTGATCCTCAGGTGATATATGAATTTATAAACAATCACAGTCACCATCCATTGAAAACAATATTGATTTTCCTTCCAATTTTTCCAGCATTTAAATAATAAATGGAAATGGAAAATGGTCCTTTCATGTGGCCTAATTGAGCTTTCCATAATAAATTAACACTCTCCAAATATTTTTCACTCAATTGGGTACCAATTATTTATGATCATTTTGGATAATAGTAATTTCACTCTTTCTTGGTACCAATTGAATAGGACTACCCTACTTACTATAAAAAATGGGTATATAATTCCCACATCTAAAAACTTCTTCACTTTATTGTTGATATTATATAAAATTATAGTGTTTTTTAGATTCTTTTTATATCACATCCCTCGCCTCATCCTCGAGGATAGTTTTTTACATATAGATATATGGGATAATACCATGAATATCTACCACTAGCCAACTAATTACTTTATTTTGTTCTCGTATAAGATCAACCACACAACTCTCTTGTTACATTGAAATATTTTTATCAATGATTACAAGTAATTGGTCATTTAATTCTAATAATCTATAATTTAATTAATCATGAAGGGTTATTAACTCAAGAGAGAGAGGTTTGGTGATAAAATATTTCAAAAAAACCTACACGTATTGAATTTTTTTAACCTCTCCATAATTGGTATTTCTTAATCAAATTTAACAATATGTTGATGGTATCCATCATATAAAAATTCCTCAATTTATTCACAAGTATTTTACTTTTTGTTACCTATACACCATACTTCATATGGTTTATAACCCAATACCTTTATAATAGAAGAGAATTTTTTTCAAAGGGCCCTCTTGAACTTTCAACACATTATTGGTTTTTAATTTCATTAATCAACCTAGTAAATTATTCTTTAGGTGGGTTCTTTATAGAAAAAAATATATATTAAATTTAACAAACAATCACTAAAATCTATGGATAAGTTACCATTATGTACATATTTTACGGTTTTATGGTCTTAAAAAATAGTCGGTCAAGTATGAGTGGTAAATGTACTTTTTATTTATCTTTTTCTATTTGTAAAAAATAAAATTTGGAAAATAATGAAAGATTTTTATCCTTGAAAAATAAATATTCAAGAACTATAGTAGGATATATTATCCTATAATTTTTAGTTTCCTAACTATTCTTATGGGGTTTATCTCATCTACTTTAAAAAAATAAGATTAAATGAGGCATTGAATTAATTTATTCACCTAAATTGAAAAAATAATTTTAAAATTAATAATCCCTCATATTGAATGGGATAAAGAACATTACTATTACTTGAATTCAGTATGTAATATTGATTTGATTTGGGAAGACACATTTCTACCCAGGTTAATATTCACATCTCTTCAATAGTGATTATATAGTTCTTTAATAAAATTTACACATATGTAAATTTGATTCATTTCATCAAGATAAGGAATATTAACTTGAACCTTTTTAAATGTTTATAATATATCCTTTTATAGATATTACTAGTTTATTTCTTATAAGGACTCACTCATGGTGGAAATATAAACATAAAATAGTTGATATCCAAAAATATGGGTTTTAATTTATCCTTATAAAACCATGTCTTATTTTGTTATTATCACCTAACATTATTATAAAATTATATTGGTTCATCTATTTACGTATTCTTGATAGGAGACTAAGTGGATTGTTTGATGTTTCATTTTCCAGGCTCTCATAATTATATTCCACTACATAACATGATAACACTAAAAATATCCTTAGAATTAGGAATATATTTGGAGGAATGATGCTAGATTGTCTGGTATCTAACCTATTCAAGGTATTTTTCTTTTATTTGATCATGGTATTCAAAATATTCATCCCTCTTTCCCATTTATTTTTTATAAAATATTGATCTATCATAAATTTCTTATACATTTCATCAATACTAGGATCTGACATTGACTATTGTCGACCTTGGTTTGGTAGTTGTCTCTATTTTTAACCTTCGCATAATGACTATATCAGGTAATTATTTTACCTTAATAGAGTTAATTAATATGTTTATTTAATTTATTGTCTTTGTTGGTATAGAGGATTTTATATTTTATATATATATATATATCATTAGTTGAAATTATCATGTTAACTAGAATTATATGTTAGTTTTTATTGGCTTGGTTGGGCATAGAAAAGACTAAAACTATCATCAGTTTCATAATGTTGTGTGCATTTATTAGTGGAATGTCAGATGAATTACGTAGACCAAAAACTTTTTCAATTCCAATTTTTATTAATCCTTGGATCGTGATAATTCTCTTCATTAATAACTCAATATCTTCCATATACTTATCATAATTCCTAAATCAAATAACCTAACATCAAGTAATCTCTTAACATATTAACTATCACCAAATAACATATAATTTTGTGATGGATTCTCAATTAGTTCTTATACATTTAAGTAGAATAATTCATCCAAATATTATTTAGATTAAGAATCAACCATTCTTACATCAATAAAATTTAGTACTTTATGAAAATAGTTAATCAAGTTTTATTCACTAATATGAGGGTGATAACATCTAGCGATGAGCTTCTTGAAGTGATTACAACATTCTAATAATGTTTAATCATGAATTATCTTAATAATGATGAATTACTTTTTGATACTTCTATTTAGGGATGATGGAATAAACTATGTAAGGATATAGTTCTCTAGATCATTTAAAATATTAGTATCATGTAATTGGTTCTCGAATATCTAATACTTATTTTATCCTTCAAAGAAAATGTAAAATATATCCACTTGAATTGGTCTTCTATGACTCCATTAGGTAAATGTGTAAAACATTTAATGTTGAATTATTTTAAATGATTTGTGAGATCTTCTCAAACTAACACATGGAATTTAGTAAGTTCATGGGAAAAAACAATGTCAAATGGATTTGATCATCAAATTTAATTTAAAGATCCCCATTAATACATAAAGAGATTTGACCCTAGGTTTGTATCATGAATTGATTCACCAAACACTCACTCTTGTTTAGGGTTGTCGATTTTTATTATATTTGGGGTTTTTGGAATAATTGAAACAAAATGGAAATCAGATTTAGAGAGATAAAAAATGAAACAAAACAGAGAGTAGAAAAGAAAAAATGATATCGAGAAAGGATCAGCCCTTGGAAGAAATTACACTAGGAATCTCACCCCCTACTATTGATTTATCTTACACTCACACAATGTGGATCTAGTATATTATAAACTCACCTCTTCCATGTTTATGTGAATGGATTAATTTTTTAACAAGATCATCTCTCATCCACCTTATTGTTGTGCAACCATAACCTTTAAAAACCACAAAGATTATATCCTAGTGATAATGGGAATGCAAGAAATATTTGTAAATAAGTAAAATAAAATAGAAGAATAATGAAAGGGAAGATCCATTGTCACCTACCCAACTTCATAAAACCTCCTTAAATTATCATTGTGAAAATAAAATAGAAAGAATTTAATGATAGCTTAAAACTCAAGGTATTCCCTTTTGGGTGATACTCTATTATCACTTTATTCTATAATGGTGGTATGAGGTCATTATTATGAGGGGAAAAAATCATATCACAGAATTGTAATTAAAATAAATATGAATAAGAAACACATTTTATTAAAATAAAAACAATAAAATGAAACATTTATTCTAATATGAAGCAAGGATAAGAGTCTAGGTTGGAATCCTTCACAAAAGTAATTAAAATTTTTAAATAGTAATTGAGGTCTCTTCAATGTATACAAGTGTCCATCAATGCTTGTCAGTTCCTTTCTTGGATATCCTCCATGTATATAAATCTAGGGATATGTATTTCTCTATACTAAGATCAATCAATAAACTACTCAGATTCATAGTACCTTCAAAATCATCCTACGATCCTTACCTCCCTTAATTTTGTGATGGATTTTATATGGGATCTTGCAGAGTGATTCCCATATTTGGGTAGAAAAATGAGTGAGGGATTTGATTTCTGGCCAAAATTCACAATTTAATTTGTAATTTTGAATTAAATTTTTTAAAATAAATGGTTTCTTGTGTTTAATATGAAAAAACATTGGGGAAATGGGTTTTAGAGGATAATATGTTGCATGAATTTACCTTTGATTTCTTCTTAATCAATTTGTGAACTGGCATATTTAATCACATGTGAACATTATTTAATCATAAATTTGTGATAAGATGGTGATTAATCTAAGATGACCAAATATTAAATTTTACACAGATGTGGGATGTGATTTATTAATCTAATTCAAGAACAGTATGGCCAAGTTAAACTCACACATCACATGCCATAATGAGTTATTTCTATGTAGTGGCATGGATTTTATTTTTAATCCTACATAAGCTTTTTTTGAGACATCTTAATCTCACTTGGATTATTTTTAATCACATATATCCCTTTTAAAGTGTGATTTAATATCACACAGCTTCCCAAAACCGAATTTAATCATCTACAATTGTGTTTTTCACCTAAAAATATAAATAAACCCTATGTGAGATGATATGTGAGTATGTTACATTCTATAACACAAAATGTAGGTTCGAATATTTAAACATGAGATTCTCAAATAAAATAGGGGGTGAATTGTATACTTTAAAAAAATCCTTAAGGAAATTTTGCGTATCCAAAATTCACAGCACCTCTAACTTCAAATAACTTGCTTGATTCTAGAAAAGTGATTCCAGAAATGAAACTTAACTAATGTTTACAAAAATTAAGATTATACCTTAAAGCATATAGAATCTAACTAAAATAGAGTACAAGTATAAATAAGTATAAGAAATTTATACATTACTCAATAATACAAATGCATAGTGGAAAACAAAGTAGTAACACTACAAGTAACAAGTAGAAACTCTTTTAACCCAAATAGGAGGGTATCCAACTACCCTGGATAAGAGGTCCCTTGATTTATACTTTCAAGAAAGTCTGTCTTATCCAAACCCAGGTAAGCCCTCAATATGAAGATCAATATCTGTCTTGATATCCCTGAAGCCCTCGATTTGTAAGGAAATCGGCACCTCTGACTTTACAACCCGAAGTCTTGGATTTCAAGGAAATTGCACCTCTGTACTAAGAAAATCATCACGAAGCAAAGTTTAAACAAGCCGTTAAAACTTTCTACATGAATCCTGAGAGTTTATAAGAGCCTTTCTCTTTAGAAATCACTTCAACAACCTGTAAGCACAACTGTCAAAAATGTTGTCCAAACTTCTGAACTCTTTCAAATGAGCTCCTACTTATAGGCACAACTCCAATGGTCGGCTCCCTGCTCCAACTGTCATATTCTTCCGTGAATTTCGGAGGGACTTGTACATGTGTCACTCAAACAATGGTTAGTTGATAACTAAAAGCATGACATAATTTTATAATAGAACAAGTGTAAGCATAACAAAAATATGATATTTGGAATGTAAGTAAATGTGAATGTTTGGAGTCTACCCAAAAATTGAATTCAGAGTCTATAATACAAAGATATTTGGATTCTGTTTTCTAGGAATTTAGAACCTGAATTCTATAGAATTCCAGAGTCTGAATTTCAAGGAAATTCAGAATCTGGATTCACCAGAATTTGGAAACGTAACTTACAAAGTTTGAAGTCGGAGTTCATGAGAATTCAGAGCTAGAACTCATAATAGTTCGGAGTCTGAATTCCGAGAACTCAGAGTCAGAACTTAGAAAAGTTCGTAATCAGAATTCGTAATTAGAATTCTGAGTCAGAACTCAAAGAAGTTTGTATCCAGAATTCGTAATTAGAATTTGGGGTCAGAACACAGAGAAGTTTGTATCCAGAATTCGTAATCAGAATTCGGAGTCAGAACTCAGAGAAGTTCATATCCAGAATTCATATTCATAATTTGGAGTCAGAACATAGAGAAGTTCGTATCAAGAATTAATATTCAGAATTTGGAGTCAAAACTCAGAGAAGTTTGTATCCAGAATTCATATTCAGAATTCAGATTCAGAACTCAGAAGTGTTCATAACCAAAATTCTGATTCAAAATTCTGATCCAAAAACAGAATGCTTCATAAATAAGTATTATACAATTTCGGGGTTTTAGACATGACATTGAATTTTATATGTAGATAGGATATGGAAATAATTAAAACATGTTAAGGATAAATTTACTTGGGGAAATAAATTTTTCCTTATAGAAGTAAAATATAGGGTAAAAATAGATTTGTCTTAAGATAAGTAGTTTGTGATTTTCAAAATAATAAGGAATGGTAGAGTCATAAGGAAACCTTAAATACTCAACAATCACCCCCTTGAAAGAAGGAATGGAAATTTCATAAAGAAAACTTTATTGAATCAACAATCTCCCCCTTTTCTGAAAGCATAAACATCCTTACGAAATAGAATATAAGGACTTGGTAAAAATTTCTAGACTTTGAAATAATACATATCTCCCTTTTTACATTGGCAAAGATGAATATGACTAACTTCCACCTTAGGCTTTGGAACACTAAGGATCGTATTCTAGATTTCTAGAATGGGATTTTCATTATCTTGGGTATGGAAATATTCTTAATGAGCACTCCCCCTTAGATAAAATCCCCCTTACTTAGGGATATATCTTCTTATACTTATAATCCTTTTTCCTTATCCCCTTTAGAATTATTTTTCATTCTCCCCCTTTGTTATTTTCAAAAAGAGTTTGAGGGAATGGAAAAGAACTATAGTACCTGAAATATTAGTATAGAAAACCAAACAAAACAAGCAACCACAATTTCATTATAATTGGAAGAATTAGTATATGGGGAAAAAATACAACAAAATATCGGATTTGGGTCTATTTTGATTCTTTTTCATTGGGCATCAGCTTCTTCACGATTGTCTTCAACTTTTTCTGCTCTTTGTGGTCCTCCTATGCTTTCTTTTCCAAGGTTGTGATTCTATCCTATTGAACCTTCAGGGCCTCTTCCTGAGCCTTCAGTAGGTCATTTTTCTTCACAATCTTTTCTTCCAACTCAGTCTGGAGATCCCTCTTTGTTTTCGAAATTTTGACAATATAGCTCAACTTCCCATTCGGGTCTTTGACATCCTAAATCTGAACATTCTTCTCAAGAGTTTGATTTTTCTCAAAGCTATCTGTAAGATCCTTGATTTTGGAGTCTTCGGTATCAAAAGCTTCCTTGACATCTTCTTGAAATTGATCAAGCTCTCTCAAATCAACAACAATTTTCTTTGACCAGTTGGTCATCTTCTTGTAAGAATTTTTGTGGGTTCATAATTGATTATGAAATTCTTGTGATCAGCCTCAATATTTACACACCTATCCATAACCATGGATACAGAATCTGACTTCTAATTCATGCTATACTTGAGAATCTAGAATCTATATTGAATTTCTGGAAAGATCGGAAAGGTATCCACAAGATTCTTCAAGGACTGAACAACAAAATCATGTCCTAAAGATGATGACTCCGAATCTGATATTTTTCTTGGAGATGGTTCATCTTATATCTCTAACAGCTTCCTCTTAGAGGATCCTCCAACTTAGTTCTTTCTCAAAATATATTTTTTTGGTGTATCAGCAACCACTTGTTTTTCCTTGCTGATTCTCAGAATATCCTCTTTATATGGAGACTCATGCTCACTTCCGGATAACTGTACAATCTTATCTTCATCAACATTATATTTCTTAGCTCCAACCTCAATGTCTTATAGATGAATAAAGTGATTATTAAATCTCTCTTCTTTAGAAAACTTGTTTACTTCCACTTCTTCACCCTTCTCATTAGCTCCAGGAGTAGAAAGTTTTGAAGATCCATCTTGAGAAGTCCGGATTAACAATTTTTCAGAAACACTTTCCTTTTCATGATAGTCTTCAACTTGCTTAATCACATCATCAAAGCCACCACTACCCTCATCTTCTTGTACCTCTTCTACAGCTTTCTTCTCTTCCCCA
Organism: Viscum album; assembly: GCA_963277665.1. Lineage (NCBI taxonomy): Eukaryota > Viridiplantae > Streptophyta > Magnoliopsida > Santalales > Viscaceae > Viscum > Viscum album. The sequence continues at coordinate 1,706,220,111 of OY728138.1, read as the reverse complement.
GTATTCTCTTGTAGTTTTTCCAGAGTCATAAATCCCTTACCTGGAGTCTCAAGTAATGGTTCAACTAAAAAAAAATTTGGTATGGGAATTTTTTTGGTTTCTACTTCAGTAGCCTTTAAAAGAGATTGCACAATATCTGCCCCTGACATCTTCTTCTTGAGCTTCTTCTCTTTGTCTTGCTTCTCAAGCACTTCAGCAGTTGATTTTTTCAAGGCCTTAGCCTCCGCAGGATTGAGATCGAACTGTGGATCCCCTGCTTTTTTATTCTTCTTATCCTCCCTCTATTTTTCTACTACTTCATCTGGGTAGTCCTTCTACTTCTTTGGTTTAGGAGGTTCGGATTTAACTTCTTTGGCCTTATGGGTTTCAGCTTCAGCTACTACTTCCTTCAACTTTCTTTTCTTTCCATCCATCTTTGATGGTTTATCTTTTTCAATATTTTCCGGAATTACTTCTTCCTCATCCTCAGGTAGATCATAAAACTCACCTGACTCTTTAGAAAAACCAACCTTTATTCTCTTGATGGTATCATCACTAATAAGAATCACTTTGAAATTCCTTGGGTTGGAACTGTAGGGGATCTTGAAGGATTCAAGACACCAAATTATCAGCTTAGAGAGAAGGGCATGATACATAATAATCTGAGCTCTTAGATTCCCATTCTTGATGTTCTGTATTGTAATGAGAATGTGCCTCATGAGGTTCACCTTATTTTGTTTTACCAAAAAATCCAAGATGTACATGTCACTTTTATTAAGGGTGTCATTATCACCCTTCCTCGGTACGATAAGTCCCTGAACCCATAGCTGTAGGATCTGATTGTTGGTAGACATATGGGCGATCTTTGCGGTCTAGACATCTTTATGTCCAAGGAATTATATAGCCTTCACCTTGATGAAACTTCCTTGAACATCTGGAAGCTTGTGGGAACAAAATTCGGCTTCCCCTTTATATGAGAGCCCCACCAAGCTCATAGCCTCAGTGTAAGAGAGTTTATTTGTCTTACCATAACTCTTGAAGGAGAATTTTTCTCTACCTTCTTTCTTAAGGAAGAAAATTGATTCATAAAATTCTATGAGAAGATCTGGATAGACAACATCCTAAGATCCTGTCCTAGAAATACCTATACTTTCCCATCCATTGAGCTTGATGTTCTTGGAAATAACAGAGTCATAATTATTGAAAAAGTTTGGGCGTACCAACCTCTCCCTGTATATTTTCCACTCCTAAATTATCTTGACAGTAGACATATCTTGAGAAGGAACTTCTGTAGACATTCGGACTTGAGCACTTCTGAGAATTCAGAATGGGCTTTTGTAGAGAGGAAGAGCTTCAACACGTACAAGCTTGAGAACCGATGTGGGAAAACAACCGGGGTCCCCTTTATATAGGTTTTGAAGTGATGATTCATCTTCGCATTTCAATCCAAAGGCTAAGAATTCTTCAGATCTAATCTGATGGTTGAAATGATAGCTCCAAGGAAAAATTTAGTTGAATCCAATATTTTGAGGTTTTAAAAAGAAAACATTCAGATTTAAGGAAAATAGAATCTGAGAAATTTAAAAAAAACAAAGAACAAGTAAAAGGTAATTATGAAAAAACTCAAGAAAGAATCAAACCTTTCGGATTACTAGGAAGATTATTCGTACCAAGGAATATTCTTCTTGAAGAAATTTGTATTCCAAAAAAAACTTGAATACAAAAAAAAACTTCACTACAAAAATTTCAAATCCGATGATTCTATAACGAAGATTTCAGGTCTGAATATTTTCATTACGAAAACTTCAATTCCAAAAATTTTCATTACTAAAACTTTTGAATACGAAAAAAATCTCATTACGAAAATTTTGAGTACGAAATATTTTCATTATAAAAATTTTGAGTATGAAATATTTTCATTATGAAAATTTTGAGAAACTAACTATGAAAATTTTCATTATGAAAAATTTGAAAAACCAACTATGAAAATTTTCATTATGAAAAATTTGAAAAACCAACTATGAAAATTTTCATTACGAAAAATTTGAAAAACCAACTATGAAAAATTTTATTACGAAACATTTTGAAAAAACTAACAATAACACATAGACTCTCCCTGTGAAAATGAGTTTATTACTGTAAGAATATTGGTTCACTAGAATGTTAATTAAGGAATATAACCTTACGATTATCATTCTTAACTTCTATTTATTGTATTCAAATCTATCAGAGGGTAAATATTTTGTGAAAACATCAGCAAGTTGATCTTGCGTTCCGATAAATTGAAAAATGATATCTTCTTTTTTTTTGTGTGATCCCTAAGAAAGTGATGCCTAATATCCATGTGCTTTGGATGAGAGTGATGTGCAGGGTTTTTACTAAGGGCAATGGAACTTTTATTATCACAAAAAATTTGAGTCTTAGTAAAACTCAAGCCATAGTCTGTGAGTGTGTGTTGCATCCACAACACTTGAGCACAACAACTTCCATCTGCTACATATTCATCTTCACCTGTGGAAAGTGATACTGAGTGTTTCTTCATTCAAGACCAAGAAACTAATGAATCTCCTATGAAATGAGAAGTTCCAGATGTACTTTTTCTATCCATTCTACATCCACCAAAGTCAGCATCTGAAAAACCTTTTAAAACAAAGTCATTTCCAGAAGTATAAAAGAGTCCTAAATCCATGGTTACCTTTAAGTAGCAAAAAATTCTCTTCGCTTCCTTTAAATGAGATTCCTTAGTATTGGATTGATATCTTGCACATTATAATACTGAAAACATTATTTCTGGATGACTAGATGTCAAGTAAAGTAGACTTCCTATCATACCTCTAAAAGATGTTTGATCTACTGGTTTCCCAGCTTCATCAAGATCAAGTGTATTTGAGGTACCAATATGAGTACTTATAAATTTAGTGTTGTCATATCCATACTTTTTAAGAATATCTTTCATATAATTATGTTGGTATATATAGATTCCTTCTGGTTTCTAAGAAATTTGAAAACCAAGGAAAAATGTTAACTCAACCATCATACTCATTTCAAACTCAGATTTCATTAGATCCACAAAGGAATCAGTTAAGGATTGCTGAGTTGAACCAAATCTAATTTCATCAACATAAATTTGAACAATCAAAAAAAAATTCGTATCTTTCTTTATAAAAATGGTTGGATCTGCATTTCCCTTGACATAGTTATATTGAAGAAAAAATCATGTAAGTCTATCATACCAGGCTCGAGGGGCTTGTTTAAGTCCTTACAGAGCTTTGGTAAGTCTAAAAACATGATCATAATGTTTTCTATCTTCAAATCCAGGAAGTTGTTCAACAAAAACTTCCTCTTGAACGTTACCATTATGAAAAGCACATTTCACATCCATTTGAAAAAAATTTAAATTTAAGAATGATGGAAATGAAAGTAAAATATGAATAGATTCAAGTCTAGCTACTGGAGAATAGGTTTTTTCATAGTCTATTCCTTCTTGTTGATTATATGCTTTAGAAACTAATCTAGATTTATTTATTATAATGATTCCATTTTCATCATACTTGTTTCTAAAGACCCATTTTACTCTAATAACAGATGTTTCCTTAGGTCTTTCAACCAAGGTCCAGACTTTATACCTTTCGAATTCATTTATTTCATCTTGCATGGATTTAATCCAATCATCATCACCTAAAGCCTCATCAGTTATTTTTGGTTATAATTGGGAAAGGAATGCTAGATGTTCTACTTCATTTATTAAGGAACTTCTAGTCATTACAGGTTGATTCACATCACCAATGATACTATCACTGGGGTAATTCTTAAGAAACAACTGATTTGGGTTTTGTAAAACCCGTTCATCAACATAGGGTAGGAAATATTCTGGGGTAAATTTTTCAATAGTATCTTCTTCAACATTTTCCTTATCAGAAGTATCTTCTATCAAAGGATGATAATTAGTTTTTGAAAACACATTCGAGGATGTAGTTTGAGGTTGTTGAAAAACAAAAGGATCAGTTTCACCAAATTTAACATGTACTGTCTCTTCAATAGTACAAGTTTTTTTATTGAAAACTCTATATGCCTTAGAAGTTGTGTAATAGCCTAAGAAAATCCCTTCATCAGATTTTGGTGCAAATATATGTATATTGTCTTTAGTATTCAAGATGAATAACCTATAACCAAAACCTTAAAGTATGAAAGTCTAGGTTTTCTACCATTCCATAACTCATAAGGAGTTTTGTTAAGAAAAGTTCTAATTAAAACTCAATTTATAGTATAACAAGCATTACTTACAGCTTCATCCCAAAACATTTTTGGCTATAGAATAATCAATCAACACGGTTCTAGTTATCTCTTGAAGAATTCTATTTCTTCTTGCAACAACACCATTTTTTGAGGTGTTCTGGGTGCTGAGAAGTTGTGAGTAATACCTTTTCTACTAAAAAAAGTTTCAAAATCAGAGTTTTTAAATTCTCCTCCATGATCACTATGAATATTTTTCAATGGAAGGATTTTCTCATTTTAAACGTGGGCTCTAAAACTTTTGAAATAAGAAGAATATTCAGACTTTTTTTCTAGAAAATAGACCCACGTAAATCTAGTAAAATCATCAACCAAGAAAAATACAAAATACTTTCCCCTAATGCTTCAAGTTTGTGTTGGACCAAAAAGATCCATATGCACTAGATGTAATGCATCAGTAGTTGAGACTTCACCGACTGATTTAAAACATGATTTATGTTTCTTTCCATATTGACAAGGATCACAAACTTTTGAATAATCAAATCTAATCTCCAGTAGATCCTTAACTAATATTTTATTAGAAAGTTTTCACAAGTTCCTAAGGTTACAGTGACCTAAAATTCTATTCCATAACCAAGAATGATCTTCCATTCCACTAAGGCAAGGTAGATATTGGCTCCTAAGGTCTTCTATGTTTATTTTGTTTACATTCTCTTTCCTATTAACAGAAATAATGAAATCTTCCTTGGAATTTTGTACTAGACACTAGTCATTCCTAAAATTCACAAGGTAACCTTCATCACGTAACTAACTTATGCTAATGAGGTTGTGCTTAAGACCCTTAACAAATAAAACATTAGAAATCAATGTTTTTCTAAGAAGAACGATGTTACCTATACCAATAATTTCTCCCTGAGCATTATCTCTGAATGTTACTTTTCCTCCTTTCATTTTGATAATCTTTTCAAAATAGTTTTTGTTACCAGTCATATGCCGGGAACATCCACTATCCATGTACCACGTATTCCTGTTGATACATTCCCTATTTTTCTGAAAATAAGAAAAACTTGGGCTTTTTGAATCCAAACTTTCTTGGATCTGGAATTGTTAGACAATAAAATTTTGGGTATCCACATTTGTTTAGAAAAATAAGCTGTATGAAAACCAAGAGATTGAACTTTATTCAAGGATCAATTTTTCTTCCAATGCCCACCACTTTGACATTTAGTGCAAAAAGGGGCTCTAGAATGAACAAAATAGTTGTTTTTAGAAACTGGTTTTTGGTTAGTATAACCTACTCCAGCAGTGTTCCCTAGAGGTTTAATTTGAGAATACATCTTGTCAAAATTTTACTTCCCAGAGGTAAATTTTGCAAGAATCTTCTTAAGAGAAAATATTTCGAATTTTAGTTTGATGACTAAATTCCTATCCTTAGGGATCATTTCCTTAGAGTTAGGTTTTTCCTCAAAAACTTTTATCTCTAAAATAGAACTCTTAAGAACTTTAGAAAGTCCTTCCTTAACAGAATTTTCTTTCTCAAGGTCTTTAGAAAGAATTACTAAAAGATCTTCTTTATCTTTAAGATCTCTAGAATGATCTGAAATCTATATTGTATAACTTTCTTCCCTAGTATTTACCTTGTCTAATTTTTTAGAAATTTTACATTTTTTTTCTTCAAGTAACTTGGAAAATCTAGAAACGTCTTCATATAAAGGTATTTCATAATTTTCTAAGGATGAAGCTGTAAAGACCCGTAAAATTCAAGGGAAATTTTTTCTTAATTTTCTTTAGAATTTTACAAGAGCGCGGTTTCAGACGGCACCTGATTCCGAGGCCCGGAGTGCCCGGAATTAATTTCCGAAGTTTGGCTCGGGTACGTTCGGTGAACGAACGAGCGGGAATTCCTAACTTTTGACCCGGTGCTCGGAATTGAAATCCGAGGGCACCGATGAACTCGCAGCGCCGATATTCGCTTAAAGAGACCTTTTCGGGAGTTGCGTTTGTTGCGGGTTGAAAGTTAATTTTGGGGTTTTTAGTTTGAGTTAAATAAAATTTGTGTAGAACAAATTTTATTTTAACTTCTTAAAACCTATCAAAGGAGGTTGGAAGTGGGACCCACACCCACTTAACCTCCCTTGGGAGGATTAAGTGTGGTGGGGCCCACACGAACCCCTTTTCTTTTCAAATTCCCTAACCCCTCTAAACCCCCTCTTATTTATGTAACTCCCCCCTACTTTAATTCTTGCCAACCTATCTCTTCACTTAATTTTGTCAACTCTAGATTTAATTAATGTATTGAATTCAACTTTTGAATTTTGAAAGGTTGGCAAAGAGAAAATAAAATAAGATGTAGCTTATTTTATTTTGGGTGGTTTGTTTGTCTTCTTGAGAGGTGGAGAGCTCTTCTCTTCTTCTTCTTCTTCAAACTCAATGAAGAACACGAAGAACGTCGTTCTTCAACGAAGAACTTCTCCACCGAAGAACACGGTCCATCCACGACGCCGTATCCGCGACGCGACGTACTTCTTCCGCGTCATCTCTTCCGCGACGGTTTTCCGCGACGAACGCCATCGACAACGAATCTTCCTCCGACGTCAAAGGAATCGACACCGATATTCCACGACTCCGTCACCGTGCGACTATCGAGAACGCTCAAGTTCCGACGAAGAACGCCGCTCCGCTCTTCTTCATCTTCGGTGTCAACGAGAGAGAACACCGCACCTTCCTCGGACAACCTTCGTCGGCGTACAAGGTTTCGCCAACGACGTGCCTCTTCGGACGCGCCTCTTCGTCGTCGAATTTGACGAACAACGACCGTGACGCCCGACCTCCGCGACGTCGTCTTCCGCGGAACGTTCACAATCTTCGAACCTTATACCGAGGTAGGGGTTGTTGATTCAATATTTATTTATTCCATTTCTTGAACGTGGATCTCGCTTGTCTAACTTGAGGCTTGAATGTTTAAGTTGAGTTATTTATTTAACGTGAGGGGGGCCGGACCGCATGAACACGGCCGAACCCCCCTCCATCGTTCATGTTGATTATTCTTGCGTAAGGAAGCAAGTGGCGTGGTGCCGTCTCACCACGCGGATGATCGTGCAAATATTTTACGCGGCGCCGTCGCGCTACGTCGAGGAAGAATCTTCAAGAACGCGACGCAGTCGCGCCGCGTTGAAAAGAATCACGGCACGGCGAAAGGGGCGCGGTGTCGTCGCACCGCGCCGGACGACGAACACCGCGGCCGGTTCCGGGCCGCGGCGGGACGAGGAGACCGCGGCCGGATCCGGGCCGCGGCGGGACGAGGAGACCGCGGCCGGATCCGGGCCGCGGCGGGATGTGAAGACCGGCGGCCGGGCCGCCGGCGTCGGAAGTCGAAGGCGGGACCGGAATTTCCGGTCCCGTTGGTAAAAACCGGCCGGCCAGCTGGCCGGCCGGATGTCATAAAACCGGGGGATTAAATCCCCCGGCCGGTTCAACAAAACTCCCCTCTTAATGAGGGGGGCGGTTCCTTGAAGGAGGGGGGCGGCCGGCCCCCCGGTTGCGCTCCAGCAGGCCCCCCACGTGAGGGGGGGCCGTTTTGTTACTTAGGCGCGGCACAAAGGCCGCGCCACCTTGAAGAAGCGGGGGCTGAGCCCCCCGCGTGCCACCCTCGTGCGGCGCCAGGCGCCCGCGGCCGCGGCCCGCCGCCGTCGCCGCCGCCGCCCGCCGCCGCCACCCGCCGCCGGCCGCCGCGCCGCCACCGCGCCGCCCAGGGGGGGGGGGGGGGGTCGGGCCGGGTCGGCCCGGACCCGGACCCCCCCGTTTCGAACCAGATTCGGTTTTTGGCCCATAACTTGAGCCTCGGACCTCCGAATGATGAACCGTCTACGGCAACGCGATCCTTGGATCGAGACGGTCGTTTCGATATATCGCACTCAAGGTTTCGGTTAACATTGAGTTCGGCCGGGTTGGTTCGTTCACGAAACCGACCGGGCCTTCGGAGCGGAAACGCTCATATCTTGAGCTACGAACATCCGATTGACACACCGTCAGTTGCGTTGTGTTCCTCTTAGTGAGACGGAACTTTTGGCATACTCCGCCCGAGGTTTGGACACAGGTGGAGTACGGTCGGGTTGGTTTAGCCTTAAAAACCAACCAGGCCCCGGAGACGAAAATGCCAATAACTCTCAGACCGGGCGTCCGATCGACGCACCGTCTGTTGCGTTGAGTTCCTGTTTACGATACGGAACTTTTGGTATCCTTCGCCCGAGTTTGGATTCAGTTAGTAGAGGCCGGGTTGGATCGCACCCGAAATCCAACCGGGCCCCTGGAACGGGAAAGCTAATATCTTTCAGACAGGACGTCCGCTTGACGAACCGTCAGCGGCGTTGGTGGTTACGTTGAGTAACGGTCCCTTTGAGTTTACCCTATGGGAGTTCGGGGTACAGTTGAGATACGGCCGGGATTGGTTTCGCTCTCGAAACCAACCGGGCCCCTGGGACGAAAAGGCTCATAACTCACAGACCGGGCGTCCGATCGACGCGCCGTCTGTTGCGTTGAGACCCCTGTGACGAGACGGTCCTTTGAGACACTTCTTCGCAGGACCTTGTGATACTTGGAGTATCGACCAGTAGCTCGTGGAGCGGACCCTCCCGGAGACGAGCGTGCAGAGTACGGAGACCGTGTAGCCGGCTGAGACCTGACGACTGCTTGACCGACTCGACTTGGAGTTAGTCGACTAGCCCAGTGGACGGAGCGCCCGGTATATGGCGGCAGACCCACGGCGGACGGAGCGCCTGGTAGTTGGCAGCAGACCCGCGGTACTCGACAGGAGGAGTACCTCAGTAGGCTATCTGGGTAGCGCCCGGTATTTGGCAGCAGACCCTCAGCGGACGGAGCGCCTGGTAGTTGGCAGCAGACCCGCAGTACTCGACAGAAGGAGTACTTCAGCAGTCTTAGGTTAGTGAGTGGCGGCCTCGGAGTCGTGACAGGACCACTGTACACTCTAGAGACGGAGCTCTTCAGCAGTTACGGTTTCGATAATGAAAATCCTGGTTTGAGCTGAGACTTTTGACCTTTGTGTTTCCTCATGATTGAGATGGGTTACTTGATAACTTAGGTATATGTATGGGCATATACCTGGGTAGTGGTTATCCGTTGATCTCATGATCCTTGTGTTTCCTCATGACTGAGATGGGTTACTTGATAACTTAGGTATATGTATGGGCATATACCTAAGTAGAGTTTATCTGTTGTGATCTTCTTGTGGTTATCCTTGTTGGTTTTAGTGAGACCTTGAGGGTCTCGGGGTCCCTACTGAGTATCGTTATACTCACCCCTGCACGGGCTATGCCCGCACCTCGTTGTGTTGGTTGCAGACGACGGCCAGTACTGGCAGAGGCCGAGTGTTCGAGGACTGGACGGTACCTGGAGGTGGACTATATGACGAGGCGGTACCCAGAGGCAGACCACTGGGCGGGACATACTTGGAGCAGACGGCGGGACCCGAGGAGCAGAGGAGCTATCTGTACCCACCCTTCAGGTAGGATTTCCAGTGGACAGCTCGGCGTAGCTGCTTTACTTTTCCGTTGCTGTTTTCCCTTTCGAGTTGTACTTTACAGTTGGGCTTGTATTTCCGGCCCCTTTTTACTTTCCGCACTTTTAGTTGTACTCTGTTTTTGCTTAGTGTTACTTTCCGCTTGCTTACTCTGTGGTGTTTGTTTACTTTACAAAGGCAATGCCTTCCCTTTTTACCGGGATTTACTCCTTGGTGCTAGTCGCCAGCCCCTGGCCTATGGAAGGCGGGCTTGGGGTAGTCACGGCACGGACCCCGAGGGCGGGTCGTGACAAATTGGTATCAGAGGTGGTCGGTTCTACCGCAGACTCTGATCTTTCTTTCTGTGAAGCAATAGTGATAAGGGTACCGAGTGTGGTTTTCAGTTCAGGGAGTCCAGTGTTGGTGCGGGCGGCCGACGTATCCATACACCAGGACCCTGACAACTGATTTCCGACTTTGTGCACGAAAACACTGATTGTGTGTGTGTTTTCAAAGGTTTTTCCCCTTAAAACAGCTCAAACCAGGTCAGCTCACCAGGTATAATCGTTTGATCGTGTTACGTTGTTTCTTTCAGGATGGCCCCACGACGGCAGCCAGCTAGGGTTCCGAGAATCGAACGTGACGACAGCCCACCGAGCGACGAGGCCTCGGTGCAGGGACCTTTGTCAGCAGTGGCACCGGCGGTAGCTCTACCCGCCGAGCCCCCGATGCTTCCAGCAGCAGCCGCTGACGATGCATGTCGCCTCAGCGCACTGCATGAGTTTCAGCGCCAGCGACCGCCCAGGTTTCGCGGGGAGACGGATCCCCAGGCTGCAGAGGACTGGCTGGAGGCAGTGGTACGAGTGTTTAGGCTAGTGAGGACACCAGCAGACCTCATGGTGATCCTCGCTGCGAGCCTACTACACGCAGCAGCAGGACGATGGTGGAGCTTGATGCTCCAGGTGCACGATGAGGCATCTCTACTTTGGACGGACTTTGAGAGCCTCTTCCGCTCGGAGTTCGTCCCATCCACCCTTCGTGTGGTGCGTATCCAGGAGCTTCTGCAGCTGCGGCAGGGCAGCATGACGGTCGCTCAGTACTCAGCGAGATTTACCGATCTCTCGCGCTACTCGACCGACATGGTACGGGACCCATTCTTCCGGGCCCGGACCTTCGAGCAGGGTTTGAGACACGAGATCAGGGCATCGCTGATCTCCCTCAGCTTACCGACTCAGACAGGAGTACTGGAACGGGCCCTTCTGATTGAGAGCTTCCTTGCTGAGTCTTCACCAGCGCAGCGACCCACCGCAGGGTGGCACGTAGCGGAGTCTTCGGTAGCAGGTAGCCGACATATGACTCAGGGGTCCAGACAGACCAGACCTTCAGGCAGACGACCTCAGGGCACTGGCTCAGCAGTGTAGGGCACACAGCGCAGAGTCAGTCTTTTGAGTGGAAGACAGTGCTTTGCATGCGGCGGGCAAGACCACATGGCTCGTGACTGCCCGACCCGCCATGCGGAGGAGCAGCAGACGGTTGAGGAACCACCTAGGCAGAGGCAGAGGTTCGACCGTGGCGGTCCGCAGGGAGGAGGCGGACGAGGCAGAGGAGCTGGCCGAGCAGCAGGTGGTGGACGACGCTTTGAGGCTCTGCCACCACCACCACCAGGAGGTCCACCCCGACCACAGGGAATAGGTGAACATGCGAGAGCACAGCTTCAGGCAGCTGAATCTTACGATCATGGAGCTCTGGGAGCAGGTGGACAGGGGAGGAACTAGTGGATACGTCTTTTGTACTTCTAGTTCCATGTTGATGTTGCTTTTGTGTAGCGTCTTGTATTATGAGCTGCAATAATAAAAGACGCATCCTTTGTGATGTTTTCATTCCTGTCCTCTTTTGTGATGTTACTAAGAGGTTCCAGTTGACTGTTGACTTGACCCTCACTTGTGAGACATCTACTGGAGGAGACCAGTTACCACACACTGATGCCGACAGTGTGACTCAACCCTTGGAGGCGAGAGTAACGGTTGGATCTCTTAGTAGTAGCGTCGAGGCCTTACGACGTCATCCTTGGTATGGATTAGTATCATCCATGTTAGGATTGACTGTTTTAGGCAAAGAATGTGGTTCATCCAGGGGATGAGACCAGGTTTCTCTTATCGGCAAAGAAGAAATCTTGCAGCTCTTGTGGGACCAGAGATGGTCCGGGCCACGTCAGAGGAGGTCCATGTCATCCAGGAGCGGATGAGGACAGCACAGAGCCGGCAGAAGTCATACGCTGACAGGAGGCGGAGGCCACTAGAGTTCGAGGATGGTGACCACGTCTTCTTGCGGGTCTCACCTAGACGTGGTATTCGGAGATTTGGCCGAGGCGACAAGTTATCTCCGCGCTTCATCGGACCCTTCCAGGTCCTCAGCAGGGTAGGTGAGGTGGCTTATCGCCTGGCTCTACCACCTCAATTACACCGGGTGCACGACGTCTTCCACGTGTCTCAGCTGAGGAGATACGTGCACGACCCGACGCACATCTTTGACCATGGGGAGCTTGACGTTGACGATGGGGTGACTTTTACGGAGGTCCCGGTGGAGATAGAGGATCGACAGGAGCGGGTCCTACATGGGCGATCGATTCCTCTTGTGCGCAACAGATGGCGGCATGGGAATCTCCAGGAGAGCACCAGGGAGCGGGAGGCTCAGATGCGTGCTCAGTTCCCTCTTTTGTTTCCCTAGTTTTTGATGTATCTTTACGGGGACGTAAAGCCCTGAGGTGGGAGTAATGTAAAGACCCGTAAAATTCAAGGGAAATTTTTTCTTAATTTTCTTTAGAATTTTACAAGAGCGCGGTTTCAGACGGCACCTGATTCCGAGGCCCGGAGTGCCCGGAATTAATTTCCGAAGTTTGGCTCGGGTACGTTCAGTGAACGAACGAGCGGGAATTCCTAACTTTTGACCCGGTGCTCAGAATTGAAATCTGAGGGCACCGATGAACTCGCAGCGCCGATATTCGCTTAAAGAGACCTTTTCGGGAGTTGCGTTTGTTGCGGGTTGAAAGTTAATTTTGGGGTTTTTAGTTTGAGTTAAATAAAATTTGTGTAGAACAAATTTTATTTTAACTTCTTAAAACCTATCAAAGGAGGTTGGAAGTGGGACCCACACCCACTTAACCTCCCTTGGGAGGATTAAGTGTGGTGGGGCCCACACGAACCCCTTTTCTTTTCAAATTCCCTAACCCCTCTAAACCCCCTCTTATTTATGTAACTCCCCCTACTTTAATTCTTGCCAACCTATCTCTTCACTTAATTTTGTCAACTCTAGATTTAATTAATGTATTGAATTCAACTTTTGAATTTTGAAAGGTTGGCAAAGAGAAAATAAAATAAGATGTAGCTTATTTTATTTTGGGTGGTTTGCTTGTCTTCTTGAGAGGTGGAGAGCTCTTCTCTTCTTCTTCTTCTTCAAACTCAACGAAGAACGCGAAGAACGTCGTTCTTCAACGAAGAACTTCTCCACCGAAGAACACGGTCCATCCGCGACGCCGTATCCGCGACGCGACGTACTTCTTCCGCGTCATCTCTTCCGCGACGGTTTTCCGCGACGAACGCCATCGACAACGACTCTTCCTCCGACGTCAAAGGAATCGACACCGATATTCCACGACTCCGTCAACGTGCGACTATCGAGAACGCTCAAGTTCCGACGAAGAACGCCGCTCCGCTCTTCTTCATCTTCGGTGTCAACGAGAGAGAACACCGCACCTTCCTCGGACAACCTTCGTCGGCGTACAAGGTTTCGCCAACGACGTGCCTCTTCGGGCGCGCCTCTTCGTCGTCGAATTTGACGAACAACGACCGCGACGCCCAACCTCCGTGACGTCGTCTTCCGCGGAACGTTCACAATCTTCGAACCTTATACCGAGGTAGGGGTTGTTGATTCAATATTTATTTATTCCATTTCTTGAACGTGGATCTCGCTTGTCTAACTTGAGGCTTGAATGTTTAAGTTGAGTTATTTATTTAACGTGAGGGGGGCCGGACCGCATGAACACGGCCGAACCCCCCTCCATCGTTCATGTTGATTATTCTTGCGTAAGGAAGCAAGTGGCGTGGTGCCGTCTCACCACGCGGATGATCGTGCAAATATTTTACGCGGCGCCGTCGCGCTACGTCGAGGAAGAATCTTCAAGAACGCGACGCCGTCGCGCCGCGTTGAAAAGAATCATGGCACGGCGAAAGGGGCGCGGTGTCGTCGCACCGCGCCGGACGACGAACTCCGCGGCCGGTTCCGGGCCGCGGCGGGACGAGGAGACCGCGGCCGGATCCGGGCCGCGGCGGGATGTGAAGACCGGCGGCCGGGCCGCCGGCGTCGGAAGTCGAAGGCGGGACCGGAATTTCCGGTCCCGTTGGTAAAAACCGGCCGGCCAGCTGGCCGGCCGGATGTCATAAAACCGGGGGATTAAATACCCCAGCCGGTTCAACAAAACCCCCCTCTTAATGAGGGGGCGGTTCCTTGAAGGAGGGGGGCAGCCGGCCCCCCGGTTGCGCTCCAGCAGGCCCCCCACGTGAGGGGTGGCCGTTTTGTTACTTAGGCGCGGCACAAAGGCCGCGCCACCTTGAAGAAGCGGGGGCTGAGCCCCCCGCGTGCCACCCTCGTGCGGCGCCAGGCGCCCGCCGCCGTCGCCGCGCCGCCCAGGGGGGGGTCGGGCCGGGTCGGCCCGGACCCGGACCCCCCCGTTTCGAACCAGATTCGGTTTTTGGACCATAACTTGAGCCTCAGACCTCCGAATGACGAACCGTCTGCGGCAACGCGATCCTTGGATCGAGACGGTCGTTTCGATATATCGCACTCAAGGTTTCGGTTAACTTTGAGTTCGGCCGGGTTGGTTCGTTCACGAAACCGACCGGGCCTTCGGAGCGGAAACGCTCATATCTTGAGCTACGAACGTCCGATTGACGCACCGTCAGTCGCGTTGTGTTCCTCTTAGTGAGACGGAACTTTTGGCATACTCCGCCCGAGGTTTGGACGCAGGTGGAGTACGGTCGGGTTGGTTTAGCCTTAAAAACCAACCGGGCCCCGGAGACGAAAATGCCAATAACTCTCAGACCGGGCGTCCGATCGACGCACCGTCTGTTGCGTTGAGTTCCTGTTTACGATACGGAACTTTTGGTATCCTTCGCCCGAGTTTGGATTCAGTTAGTAGAGGTCGGGTTGGATCGCACCCAAAATCCAACCGGGCCCCTGGAACGGGAAAGCTAATATCTTTCAGACAGGACGTCCGCTTGACGAACCGTCAGCGGCGTTGGTGGTTACGTTGAGTAACGGTCCCTTTGAGTTTACCCTATGGGAGTTCGGGGTACAGTTGAGATACGGCCGGGATTGGTTTCGCTCTCGAAACCAACCGGGCCCCTGGGACGAAAAGGCTCATAACTCACAGACCGGGCGTCCGATCGACGCGCCGTCTGTTGCGTTGAGACCCCTGTGACGAGACGGTCCTTTGAGACACTTCTTCGCGGGACCTTGTGATACTTGGAGTATCGACCAGTAGCTCGTGGAACGGACCCTCCCGGAGACGAGCGTGCAGAGTACGGAGACCGTGTAGCCGGCTGAGACCTGACGACTGCTTGACCGACTCGACTTGGAGTGAGTCGACTAGCCCAGTGGACGGAGCGCCCGGTATATGGCGGCAGACCCACGGCGGACGGAGCGCCTGGTAGTTGGCAGCAGACCCGCGGTACTCGACAGGAGGAGTACCTCAGTAGGCTATCTGGGTAGCGCCCGGTATTTGGCAGCAGACCCTCAGCGGACGGAGCACCTGGTAGTTGGCAGCAGACCCGCAGTACTCGACAGAAGGAGTACTTCAGCAGTCTTAGGTTAGTGAGTGGCGGCCTCGGAGTCGTGACAGGACCACTGTACACTCTAGAGACGGAGCTCTTCAGCAGTTACGGTTTCGATAATGAAAATCCTGGTTTGAGCTGAGACTTTTGACCTTTGTGTTTCCTCATGATTGAGATGGGTTACTTGATAACTTAGGTATATGTATGGGAATATACCTGGGTAGTGGTTATCCGTTGATCTCATGATCCTTGTGTTTCCTCATGACTGAGATGGGTTACTTGATAACTTAGGTATATGTATGGGCATATACCTAAGTAGAGTTTATCTGTTGTGATCTTCTTGTGGTTATCCTCGTTGGTTTTAGTGAGACCTTGAGGGTCTCGGGGTCCCTACTGAGTATCGTTATACTCACCCCTGCACGGGCTATGCCCGCACCTCGTTGTGTTGGTTGCAGACGACGGCCAGTACTGGCAGAGGCCGAGTGTTCGAGGACTGGACGGTACCTGGAGGTGGACTATACGATGAGGCGGTACCCAGAGGCAGACCACTGGGCGGGACAAACTTGGAGCAGACGGCGGGACCCGAGGAGCAGAGGAGCTATCTGTACCCACCCTTCAGGTGGGATTTCCAGTGGACAGCTCGGCGTAGCTGCTTTACTTTTCAGTTGCTGTTTTCCCTTTCGAGTTGTACTTTACAGTTGGGCTTGTATTTCCGGCCCCTTTTTACTTTCCGCACTTTTAGTTGTACTCTGTTTTTTCTTAGTGTTACTTTCCGCTTGCTTACTCTGTGGTGTTTGTTTACTTTACAAAGGCAATGCCTTCCCTTTTTACCGGGATTTACGCCTTGGTGCTAGTCGCCAGCCCCTGGCCTATGGAAGGCGGGCTTGGGGTAGTCACGGCACAGACCCCGAGGGCGGGTCGTGACAGAAGCATCTTCATTAGAAGTACTATTTTCAGAACAGTAATTATTATCAAGAGATAAATTTGTTAAAGCCTCAGTAGAGAGTACCTTGTCCATAAGACACGTATTGGGGAATGAAGTAGTAGCAATTAATCCCATATTCATCTGTGCTGATTAATTATATTCTGAAGATTCACCTTCTGAAGAGTCTCCATAGCTAGCACTCCAAGTGTCATTAGCTTTAAGGCTTTTCTTGTTCTTTGATCAATAGAATTTTTTCTTGTTCCTCTCTGAATTCCATTCCTTCTTTTCCTTCTTTTTCAAAAAAGGACAATCAGGTCTAATATGACTTGTTCTTCTACATTCATAACACGTGACTTCTCCACCTTTCTTATCTTTGTAGTCTTTCTTCTTATACTTTCTCTGATGGTTCTTTTGAGCTACAATCTTGTTCATTCTCCGAGCAATATTAGCTAATTCAATCTCAGACTTTTCTATGTCACTAGATTCTGACTGAATAATGACTTTCTTTGTGTTTGATATAGTTAATCGTTTTGGGGTCTTGTCTTTCATATGTTTATAAGTGGTTGTAAAAGAAACTCCTTCATTCCCATTCTTCTTCTTGACATTTTCAGCATCTCTCTTCATTCTGGTTTCATGCTGATGAAGAGTTCCAAATAACTCATCTAAGGAAATATGAGTGACTTTCCTGTTCTCATCAATAGCTGTCCTTTTGGACTCCCATTCATTTGGCATGATATCTATGATCTTATCTACAAGAGCCTCATCATCCAAAAATTTATCTCCCATAGATTGTAAGTTATTTCTGATAGTCATAAACCTTTTTTGTACATTGCTTATAGGTTCTCCATAAGGAAAGTTAAAGCTATGATATTTATCTCTCAACATAGCTCTTCCTGTCTCTAAGACTTTAGATGTACCAAAATGTGGAACTTCAATTTTCTTCTAGATATTGTTTTCAGCATCACATGATGATATTTGACTATAGATATTCCTAGTCATGGAACATAACAAAGTATTTCTAACTCTTAATTTTGATTGATATTATGATTTCTCCTGATTCGTAAAGGTTCTCAATTCCTTATCCAGATTCTTATAATCTTCAGACAACATTAGATAGTTATCAACACCATTATTGATAACAAAAGTCTTCATCCTATCTCTCTAGTACTCATAATCATTTCCATCAAAAACAAGAGGTCTGTTAGGATTTAGATTATCAATAGAACCAACGTTTAAACCTTCCATACTTAAGATAATCATTGGAAAAAAAACATGTTAGTGGTATGAGTTTGTAAATAAGAGAAAATATCCTAAGAAAGGAACTAGATATTGTATCTATAAGAAAGAATGAATCTGAACTATGTGATTCCAAAAAATAGATTCTAAAAAAGTATGAATTCGAAAGTTCAATTTCGAGAATTCTCTTCTGAATCTAATCGTGAGATTAATTCAGATTGAACCAATGCTCTGATACTAATTGTTAGATGATATATGAGTATGATATACTCTATAATACCAAATGTATGATCGAATATGTAAACATGAGATTCTAAAATACAAGAGGGGGGTGAATTGTATACTTTAAAAAATCCTTAAAGAAATTTTGCATAACCAAAATTCACAATACCTGTAAGTTAAAATAACTTTCCTGATTCCAAAAAAGTGATTCTGTAAATGAAACATAACTAAAGTTTACAAAAATTAAGATTCTACCTTAAAGAGTATAGAATATTACTAAAACAGAGTAAAATTATAAGGAAGTATAAGAAGGTTATACTTTCCCCAACAATACAAATGCACAGTGGAAAACAAAGTAGTAACACTACAAGTAACAAGTAGAAACTCTTTTAACCCAAAGAAGAAGGTATCCAACAACCCTGGATAAGAGGTCCCTTGATTTATATTTTCAAGAAAGTTTGTCTTACCCCAAACTAGGTAAGACCTCAATCCAAAGATTAGTATCTGTCTTGCTATCCCCGCATGCCCTTGATTTGTAAGGAAATCGGCACCTCTAACTTCACAACCAGAAGTATCTAATTTCAAGGAAATTTCACCTCTACACTAAGAAAATTTTCACGAAGCAAAGTTTCAACAAGTCGTTAAAACTTTCTACATGAAGCCTAAGAGTTTATAAGGGCCTCTCTTTCTAGAAATCACTTTAATGGCATGTAAGCACAACTGTCAAAGAAGTTTTCAAAAGTTTTGAACTCTTTCAATTGAGAAATTATTTATAGGCACAGCTCCAACGGTCGGCTCCATCCTCCAACGGTTATATTCTTCCTTCAATTTTGGAGGGACATGTACACGTGTCACTAAAACAATGGTTAGTTGATAACCAAAATCATGACATCGTTTTATAATAGAACAAGTGTAAGATTAACCAAAATCTGATATTCGGAATGTAAGTAAATGTGAAAGTTTAGAGTCTAACCCGAAATTGAATTCGGAGTCTATAATACAAATATATTCGGATTCTGTTTTCTAAGAATTCGAAACCTGAATTCTGTAGGATTCCAGAGTTTGAATTTCAAGGAAATTCGGAATCTGGATTCACCAGAATTCGGAACCTAAACTTACAAAGTACGGAGTCGGAGTTCATAAGAATTCGGAGCAAGAACTCATAAGAGTTCAGAGTCTGAATTCAGAGAACATGGTGTTAGAACTTAAAAAAGTTTGTAATCAGAATTTGTAATTAGAATTCGGAGTCAGAAATTAGAGAAGTTTGTATCTGGAATTCGTAATTAGAATTCAGAGTCAGAACTCAGAGAAGTTCGTATCCAGAATTCGTAATCAAAATAAATAGTCATAAATTAGAGAAGTTTGTATCTAGAATTCATATTCAGAATTCAGAGTCAGAACTCAGAGAAGTTTGTATCCAGAATTCATATTCAGAATTCAGAGTTAGAACTCAGAGAAGTTTGTATCCATAATTCAAATTCATAATTCGGTGTCAGAACTTAGAAGAGTTTATAACCAGAATTCAGATTCATAATTCAGATCCTAAAACATAATGCTTCATATCTAAGTATTATACAATTCTGGGGTTTTTAGACATGACACCGAATTTTATACTTAGACAGGATAAAGAATAAAGTAAAACATGGTAAGGATGAATTTCCTTGGGGAAGGAAATTATTCCTTATATAAGTAAAATATAGGGTAAAAAGGTATTTTCCATAAGATAAGGAGTTTGTGATTTTCAAAACAAGAAGGAATGTTAGAGTCATAAGGAAACCTTAAAGACTCAATGATCTCCCCCTAGAATGAAGGAATGGAAAAGTCATAATGAAATCCTTATTGACTCAACACCCTAAACATAGTATATTATTTTATTCAAATAATACCAAAAATACATAATTAAATTAAGAATCTTGATTTTAATTCACTTCCAAATTAATTCCAATTTAGTATCATACTCAAAAATTGGTTTAATTGTAAAAAAAATAATGAAAATATGAGGAAACAGTTGAAATAATAATCAATTAAAAATCCAAAAAATACATTTTATCCAGATTTTAAATTAACTGGAGCTTGAGTTTGAAGTCATTATACAAAGGTGGATAGGAAACTCAATCATGTTTATAGTTCACATTCATATCCAATTCATTTCTTATCATCAAACGTGGTTTTTAATTTTTTTTCATAGTAACAATAATTGGTTGGTGCCCAACTACATGTTATTTTTAATATTCTTAAATGTTCCTAGAAACACTTTCCTTGGTGAGAGTGAGTTTTTTATAGCTAGATGATTTTAATTGTGTGAAAAGGTGTGATAAATATTAGGATTGAATTATAGTAATTCTTCATGATATTATTTGGTTATATAAACTCACTAAGATTGAATTGGGTCCCTAGTAATAAAATCAAAATTTTGGTGGGACTATCTCAAATATCATAAAAAATAATTTTTTTAGAGCATTAATTTTATACTATAGTACACCCCTAGGTCATTTAATAAGTAATTGAATTAGTCTCTACATGTTCAATTATCCTATATTTATTTATTTATTTAAATTGATTTTCTTATTATTTTTAAAAATTATTTCTATGTACTAAAATTAATTATAAAAACTGAAAAAATAAAATCAAAGAATAAATAAAAATTGGGTTTTAACATTAATATAATGAAGTAATGGCTGATCTGAATAAGACAATAAAAATGAAAACCATCATTTTTCATGAAATAATTTATGGAATATATTTATGATCCTTTGGGACCATGTGGTTAGTGTAATGAACCATCCTCAGTCTGTTAGAAACATCGCGTGAGATGGCCTTCCACAAGGTGTGAATCATCAAAAAACCAATAAATGCATCAAGTATATCCCATAAAAGAAACAATTAAACAATGAAAGAACGATTTAATAGTCATGATACCTGAAAAACCAAACCAAACATCAAAAAACAAAAGGAAAATAAGATAACCCAAAGATAAAACTCTATGTGACCATCCATCATCACCAAACTGTCTCTCTAGGACATGTTGACACTCAAGAGAATCTGGTAGACTACATGACACCATGTCCTTTACTTGTGTCCTACAAAACCATTTCTATAAATTCCTAAATAAAAAATTTGGGTGTGAGAAAAAATCCTATTAGTATTTCACTAAAGAATCAATAGAAATTTTAATATCAAGAAAATATTAGTTCTAGCTTTAAAACAAAACAAATAGGCAAATTATTTTCAAAATATAAAATATTTTATAAATCATCCAATATTTTTCATAAAATCCATTCATATTCACCTAGAATAGAATATGAAAAGTGTATATAAGAAATAAGGGGAGCATTATAAAAACCAAGCAAGGATACACCATAAGATAAAAATGTGAGAAACTAACCATAAAGTATACCATCATGTGTATCAATAATCATAAATGAAAAATCAATCTATTTGGGATCTATCCTATTGGAATACATACTAGATATAAGATAATTCTAAACCTGAATTTTTTTTTGATCCAACTAATATCAAGTCTTTTCGCTATCCATCGATATCACAAAACCTATAGTGTCATTACACACACTAAAATTACATGTCCATTTCCTGATGTACCCAGGTTCTAAATGTTCTAGGATTTTCAAGAACCATTTAAAAACCATTCTAACTTTTTCTAAATCACTTTAATAATGAAGCCTTAGTGATACCATTCTTGAAACACAATTTTAGAATTAAATCCATTTTTTAAGCCAAATTCTATTAAAAATTTAGATTTTATGAAGAATATCTACTATGATATCAAATATAAACATTTCATAACACAAAACAAGGGATTTAACAATAACATCATGTTATTAAATAATTAAAACCTCTATATAGAGACACTTACCTTAAGAATGAGGAGAAAAAACTGATAATCTATCTCATAAAGCCTAGGGTTGGCTCTAATCAATAAAGGACTCAAACGCCCTAAAACTCTCTTTTAGGTGCCTAGATTTCAATATATAAAATTGATAGAAGTGTTGTTTCTGAGGGTTGTCTAGGTATTTATAACAAGACTATAAAATAAAAAACCCTGGAATATCATGAGGGACCATGTTGCATCCCTCCACCCTATGACATGGGACTCATTATCTACGGTGTATGATGGAATGAAAAGGTAGGTACCATGGCATAAGACTCAATCCCATTCAACATCCCTTATAGTCAAAACCACATTCAAGTTCCATAAACATAGATCCTATTCTCCTGAGGAGGCACTATGGTGAAAGAAGATTCACTACATCAGAACAGTGATAATTTTTATATAACTAACCAAAAATTACTCCTTGGACTCCATGTTGTAGCCTCTCTCTCCACATCATAGAACTCGAACACACTAAAGGCCCACACCATAGCTGGGTGACCATGACGTAGCTCTGCCAAATATGGTAGTTGCTCTGAAAATCCTCCTCTTAGAATCAACATTGTAGCTTCCATCTCCATTAAACATCCAACCACTCACCATGTTGAATCACGTACCGTTAATGGAAGAACCCCCTTCTAAAATCCCAAAAAAATACAAAAAACTCAGGTTTTCCCCAAAACACTTAGAACTCAAAGTAAAAAAATATTATACATTAAAAGAGAGCATACCCGAACTAGGAGGGTTTCACACTTAGTCTATTTAGGTAACCAAATTGACATGTTCCTAGTCCCAACATATCAAAAAATTCAATATTTTATTAATCGAGTTGGTCATTTAACAATTTAAGTGTTTTATTATCTAATTTTTCTAGTGAATCTCCTAAACCGATTAAATTATAAATTTAAATACCCATTAATCACTGTATCCAAATTTCACAAATGATAAATGTTTTTAAATAATTGATCAATTGAATTAAATTATTATTCAATCAAACTGATAATGTAAAATTTCATACTATCAGGATTAATAAAACATGGAAAATAAAATACATGAATTAAATGAAATCATAAAATCTATCCATATATTTTTTAAGTATAAGAAATAAAATTTTCATTAGGAAAATTTTATCAAATAAACCATAAATAAATTTATCTATATGTGTTAAACAAATACAAAACATAATTTTTAAATAAAAACACCTGGAAAATTAAATTTTGAATATAAACATGAATTAAATAAAAAAATCAATAAAAAATGGAATAAAACATTATTATTCCTTATTAGAATCTAAAATTGAAAAAATATATTAATGAAAACCAAATGCAATTAAACCTTCAAATAAAATCAAAACTAGATCCTCACCCATTAATTTTGATTGAATATTATTTCATAAGAGGAATATGGTTATCGTACACCTTTTACAAAGGATCAGTTGAAGCGTAGAAAGTATACCAGGTTTATTGTATCTTGGTTTAGAATGTGTGTATGATAGTGGTAATTCATGGTTATAAATAAGGGGAATAAATCATGTTAAAAAAATGATAGAGGTAAATGGAGGATTGTGGTGGATTTGGAAAAAAAATTAAATTGGGTGGAATCAAAGAGATAAGGGGTGGAGAATATTTGAGAGAGAAAATAAAAATAAAGTGTTTTGTGATTAATAGAAATATTAAATGATAGTGACATGTAGAGAAAGAATTTGAAAATTGAAAAATTAAAAGGGAAATAGAGAATATGGTGCGCATGGGAATTTAATAGATTTCAGAATTTAAGATTTTATTTTAAAGATACTAACATGCAAAACAAAAAATAATAACAAATGAAAAACAAATTAAATTAAAAAAATATTTAACATATAATATAGAAACCCATGGGTTTTTATTAATAAATCATTTTTATGTGTTAATAATATTCATGTTAATTATATGAATTTATATTAATATTATTTATTATTATAATCTCAAAAATAATTTTATTAGGGTATGGAATAAGAATATGATTATTTATTTGAAAAACAAATAGTTTTTATTCTAAATAAATAATTTTCCCATGTAAAATATGATTTTTCTTAATCTAAATTTATAAATTTTCAAAATTTAATTTAATAAAATGAAAATATTTTTTTGATTCATAATTTCAAAACTATCATAGAATTAATTTTTCTGATTTTTCTATTCAAGTTTATTTTTTGATGAAGAGTTAAAAAATAAATTTTTAAGAATATTGTATACTTTATGACATCATCATGATATACATATGGCATAAAATTTTATGAAACTTATGAAAAATTTCTTATCCTATAATATACTCAACTTATAATCTAAATATTATTCAATTAATATAAATTAATTTTTATGTGAATATAAAAATAAAAACATTTATTGGTTATGATTTAGTGCTTATGCGACATTGGGAAAATAAAATTGATGTTTTTAAGGCACTCTCTAAAAAGGGATAAGTCCTTACTTGATAATAATATATAAAAATGTTAAATAATTAATTATTTTAACATATTATCAGTAATTTTATAATTATATTACAAGTCAATTACCCAAATTCTTACCCAACGTTTTTTCAAGGTTGGAAAATTCAAGATTCCTATCTTAAAAATGTTTTCATGATATAAATGAAAATAAATAATTTTATAAATGGTTTTACATGATGATATTTATGATTAATAAAATATATTGATGTTACTTATTTATTTTTAATATTAAACAATAGGAAAATTATCCAAACACTTACATGGTGTCAATGCAGTACATGTGAAGTATAGAGAAAATTCAAATAAATAGTTTTAAAAACATTTAAAATAATAATATTAGGTGAATTAAAATGATTCTTAATTTAATGGGATAAAACATATTATAAATATATGATTTAAATATTTAAATTTAAATTTCTTAGTTATCAAAATATTTTTAAATTCAAATTAAGAGAATTACCCTAAAATGACTTTAAGGGTATTTAATGTTAAACAATAATTTATAAATAGATAAAAATCATTAAATATTATCTTCTATAAATTAAGATGTTTAATTGTAAATTATATCATAAATTTTAATTTATAAACCATTTTCAATTTTAAAATTATATTGATGACCATTAAAGATTGAAAATTTAAAAAAAAGATAGCGAATAGTTTCTATAAAAAGGGACTCATTATCACCACTCCAAACCACATATAGGGTTATATTTTCTATCTATATTTGACCAAAATACATATCTAAACCTTTATTTCCACTTTCATAAGGCTATTTACTTTTCAAAATCCCTCTCTTCAAAGGTTTTGGACTTAATCCAATAGAGGTGGTTCAATGAGAAAGGTAAGAGTTTACAAGCCTCATTCTCCTTTCTTATCCATGATTATTTGTCTTAAAAATATTTTAAAACATATCTTAATTTGATTCCATGATTAAATTATCAATGCATTGGAATATTTTTTGTCCATTAAATATGATATATCATTCATTACCACTCATTGAACTCTTTTTCATAAGCCGTTATTATGAAAAAATAAAGTTTTTTCAAAAATCATTTCCTTTCATTTCAATTCTTCACTTACCATTTTAACTAGTAAAAGTAATTTTTAAAATTATCCATTAAAACATATATTGGTTAAAATATTTTATTTATAATACTCAAATATTTTTTGGGTTTACCCTTCTTTTAAACTCTTTTGAAAAACATCGCTCATTGTGGTGGTTTTACGCTACCTAAGTGAACAATGATGTTTTCATAAACTTATTTATTCCATTTATATTCTTAAATTTTGATTTTTTGATTACTTATAATATTAATATTCAGGTAATTTTATTATTAAAATTTAAAAATTTTAGGTTATTCCTCAAAATAATGAAATTATAGTTAAAAAACATAATTATTTTTTACCAAAAAAAACAATATTTTAAAAGAATATCCTTTGAATGATGGTTATTTCCTTATCTAATGAATTCAATTGATTTTTGGAATGATATAAACATAATACATTGAAATATTTATTTCTTATAGAACTGATTGAAAATTATATCATACCATTACCAGTATACTATAATAGTTTTGGAGGTTGTGAAACGAACGATCAGAAATCGACCGATATAAAAAATACCAATTTCTGAAATGAATGAAACACTATAATAAATGACATATAATGACTATTATTAAGGAAATAACAAATTTAAATTGTTCTTGATAATGTACATAATTAATATAATTTTATTATTCAAGAGGATAGAGGGGTTATGAGGTGAGTAGGAATATGAGATAAGGGGAATTTTCTTTTAAACTGTTCCTTGTAATGTTTTTAAGGTTTGTTATCCAAATTTTCTCCTCCATATTCATAATATTTATTTTATGTTATATATGTTCTTATATATACTTCTATGATTTCATAAGGTCATTTTCTATTGGCCTTTACTTTCTTTACAAAAGGATAAAATAAATATCCTTTTAGATTTTCTACACAAGTCATTCTTTGTAAAATTATTAAAAAGTAACTTTTATATATGATTTATACATAATTGTATTTTCTTCCATTTTATTAAGGTTTCTTTACTAAGGTTACTCCCCAATTTTTTTTTATAATATATTTTTTATTCTTATTATTCTATAAAAATATTTTATTTGATATAGAATTTGTAGAAAGTTTAAAGGGGGTTTATTGTTATTCTTATGAGTTAATGTTAGAGTTTGAGATTATGGATTGAAAATTGAGTTTTTATGAGTTTTATCCATGAAAGGAATAAATTAAATATTTTATGGAATTTATTCATGTTATTTTATTTGTGCATTGAATATGATGACAATTGATCCATAGATATACCTCTTGAACGCATTAGGTAATGATTTAGTCTCCAGAGATGATATTTTGAAAGTAATTGAACAATTTATTACATTGAAAGGGTGATAAAAATTTATAATTTCAATGGTTTATATTTAATATTATGTCCTAATATTCATTCATGTATTATTTATTTTTTATGAATTTTTTTTATTAAATTGTTTAAGAAGATAATTTCATGAGTGATTATGGATTTTCTATGAGATAATAGTTTGTTTTTCATAAAGGGAAGTTCTTTAATGGTTTTTACTCCATTTTGATTGTTTAATGGGTATAATTTATACTTTATACCCCTTACTAATATTTATATGATCATACAAATTTTCAAATGAATTTATAGGGTTAAAGGATGATTAGGAACACTGATGAAGTCAAAGTTCCATTTCTGTAGATTTATCCTGAATGAAGAATGTGTACCATATTAAGAACATGATTTTGTGGAAAAATTATCATTGAGTGAAATTGAGTATTTTTAAATTAATTTGGTCTATTAATACTATTAAACTCTAAACTAAAAATTTCATATGAATTTATGTAATGATATATTTTATATAACTCTAGTAATTATAGAGTTATTATGCTTAAGGTGCTATATTTGGTATCAAAGTAGGGTTTAGATAACTATATGGGTTAGTATATTAGTAAGAAAACAATAGAAATACATTTTAGATATGATCAAGAGGTTTTTATTGGAATAAAAAACTAATTTATGGTTATGTTATACTAAGATATATTTTCATTATTCTAAGGGTTTTTAACTTTATTCAACTAATCTTTGTCTATTTTAGAATGGTATTCCATAGAGGTAATAGGGTGTCTGGATTAAGAAAGAAATAAGAGGGAAATATTCTTCCAAATCAACAACCTGAAATGGTTTTGGTTGGATCTAATCAATTTTTGGTTTTTTAACTCAGTTATCATAAACCATAGATGATAATACCCATTCATGGGACTGTCTAAATTATACAGAGAGGAATGTGTCAATAGAGGAAAATTTCATGTGACAACACCTTTTATAATTTTATTTTAAATAATATCTAATTATAGTTTAAGGATATATAAATATTTTTGAAAATATATTTGAAGTCTCAGGTTGTTTAGAGCATCATAAGGTGTCTCTTGTAATTTATCATTTGAAGGTGAAATCGATCATTGGTGGTATCTAATTTAGATTATCAAGGATAATAATGATATTGATACCATGGAGTATAAGTTATTTAAATATTTATTTCTTGAAAAAAATCATAATGTGCTTTGACTTATAATTGAAAGGAAATTTATGGGGTTTATCAAAAGGAAGAAGACTCATTTGTAACTTATGAAGAAAATTTTACCATATTTTTTAGGCATACACTGAATTTTATTCTAGACCATGAAATTAAAATTGATAGATTTTACTCAATTTTAAAACCATTTTTACAAACTTATTAGTTTATACATGAATTTGGTAGTTATGATTAAAGGGTTGAGATAGAGTTTGTTAACTCTTATATATCTCATAACATCAAGGATAAAAAGAGGTCAATGTGGTAATAAATAGGGAACATGAAAGAATTAAATCTATAGTTTATCCTTCAACATGTCATAAATATATTAAAAAATATATTTTGGGGAGTCTCTTATTGGATCATTAAAATGTTAGCACTGTGGAAAATTTGGTCATATAGCTTGTGATTGAAAATAAGTGAGTAATGATCAAACAAATAGTGGAGAAATAGGTAGTTAGATGGAAGTAAAATATTTTAATTACAATGATATGGGTAGTTATGAAAATATGTGTTTGAATTTAATTACTCAATGTGGAAATCATCTAGATCATAAGAATAAAGGTGCATCAAATTCATTTTCTAATACTATGATAGATATTTTTTCATCAACTGAACTGATGACAAGTACCTTTTTTATTCAAAATATGATAATGTATCATTGGATTCTACATCGAAAAATTATTTTATTTCTAGTAAATTTTAAATCAATATGGAAATATCATCTCAAGAAATGGAGATTCAAATTTTAGTAAAAACTCTGGGTGGAGGTATTAAATCAATAAGTATTTATAAAAATATTCCTACAATTATTTGGCGTGTTGTTTTTCTATAAATATTATTTTATTTCCTATATTAGTGTTCTATGTTATTTTGGGTATGGATTGGGTATTTATCATGTTAATATAGATTGAATATCAAAGGCAATTATATTTAATTTCTAGAATGAGTTTCATTTTTTTAAGAATGAGTTCATAATTGTGATAACATATCCATAAGATGATAAATTGATAAAAATATATAGGTGAACTATATCTTTCTCATATCATTGAAAATAATAAAATCATTTAATTTAATGATTTTTTAGTGGTAAATGAATATTTGGATGTATTTCCTGATAATTACCCCAGTGTTATTCCCGATCATGCGGTGGAATTCACTATTGACATAGTTCTTGATGGTAATCAAATTTAAAAACTCCCATATCAAATGAATCCAGTGGATATAATGGAATTGAAAAAATCAATTACAAGAATTGATTGATAAGAGTTTCATTCATCTTAGAACTTCACCTTTGGGTGCCTTATTTTATTTATGAAGAATAAAAAGGTTTATATGTGGATTTTCATTTATTATAGAGCACTTGATAAAATTATTATTAATAAAAAGTATCATTTTCCTCATATTGATGACTTGTTTTTTAATGACTTAGATTTTTCATGTAATATTTTGGGATACTATATAGATTTTTTTAGACAAGGCATTGAGATATCGTGTGATTATAAGGCCCATTGTGCCCAGAATATATGTTAGAAATATATTAAATATATTAAATTCATGAATGTAAAATTTTACTAAAAAAGTTAAATAACTTATATATGAGGTCTTAGATCAGAAATCTGATGGCAATGTTGAGTTAATAATGTAGTTTTAACCCTAGGCATGACATAAACATTTTCGGCATGAGGTGTTTGTTAAGAAGTCATCCAAGGTGCATAATTATATAAAAAAAATTAATTAATTGAATTACTTTATTTTAATTTATGAAGAGAGTAAATATACCTATAATTATATGGTTATAACAAATTCTTAGGATGAGCCGCATAAAATTTGAGCCATTGGATAACTCTTGGAGAGATCGTTGGAGGATATCTCTTTGATAAAAATCAATTGGATCATAGGTCATAGATTGGTGTGTATTGGGATTCAGGGATGTCACCAACAATACTGACGCATGCTAGTTTTTCATTAGTGATCAATCCATATCAAGGTAAGATATTTTTATATTTTGATTTATTCTTATTTTATGATTCCTATGATGAACTTGAATCTATAAACTAACTAATTAATTCAAAGATCATTTTTATTATGGGTACGGGATAGATTCATCTAGGAATTAGGGGAATTAATTTGTGAATATTTGTTCATCTCATAATTTTTCATTCTAATGGAGCCTAATTGAGGGAAACATGAACATTGGTTGAGGTTCACTTCTCATTTTTGGGATTGTGATTTTTTTCCCTTTTCTTTGTTCATGGTTGGAGATTTCCTTTGACCCACGACTTGAAAAATATGAAGAAATAAAATGTTTCACACCCATTTCTTGGAACAATGATTTGATATCATAGATATGAACTCAGTGTGATGAGGGGATCCTGTGATGATAATAGTGGTATCAGATCAAATTGATTTGGGATACATGATTCTTGTTCTTTGTCACACAATGATAGATAACATGCACTGCCATTTTCTAAATGGATTCAAAGAACAGATCCCAATGTTCAATAATGGAAAGTCTCGACCAATGATATTCCTCTATTTCCTATAAAAGACATGGCCATAACAATGGTCAAAGTAGCACAAATAAGCATACAAACTTGATCTTATAATTCTGTAAATTTCTGTTGTACATGGTGTGTGTTCTAGAGAAAAACGCACATTAAGGGACCCTTACAACAGTGGCTAGGGTTTTTGGACAAAGTTAAGTATGACACAACATGTGACCTTATCACACAACATGTGACCCCATTTTAGTTAGATCGGTGTGTACCTCATAAGGTACACAGATATAACCAGGAGTACACAAGCACGGGCATGTAATTTACTCTCACACAGACACAAAAAATCCAGGTGTACCCAGTCATAGTCATGTACTTTGACATAGGTAGAAGTACACAAGGATGGGAACACTATGTATATTTACACTGAAATAAACATGGTATGTTTATACAAGAAGGACTCAATGTCAAAGGGATATGTTTTTTACTCTCAGTGTGTACTGTGTACTCCATCAAAGCTATCTTGGAGCCCTTTTCCCCTCTATCTTGGACAAGTTTCATTATTGTGTGATCTCTATATCCATTACTTGATGGTTATTATGGACTAACATCCTACACATAGGATGGTGATCCATTTAGTAGGGTTTGTTGTATATAGTTAATAGAATCCATTTTGAGGCTTAGAGTGAGATCCTTTATCATATTCTTAGCCTAGGTGGATTTTTTGGTATCATCGTGACCAACACTACTTGTGAGGTTATCATCTACTTAGTGGGATATTTTAGATTGATTTGATGGTATAGCCATGGACCTGGGTTTGATCCTCATCTATGTAACATATCTCTTCAAACTTATATTGTATACTCCCTATGGAGAGATAAGATAAGCTAAAAAACTTAGATGGATTCCATTATTTCTACCAAAGTCGTGGATTGTGTTCTCCCAGATGATTTTTATGTGGATCATTCGATAAGGAATCCTAGGATGTCATTACAATTGTGAATTAACCTTGAGATTTTGTTCCTTTTTTGGGTATGTCTGTATATTCTTGTAATATGTGGTGTAGACATATATCTATGTATAGATAACTGTTGTTTTTATTTTTATATGCTTTGTGGTTTTGGGGTGTCATAATGGGTATTGTTATACTCACTCTTGAACAGGATTTTCCTACATGTGTCATGTCATGTGCATATGATCAACCTTTTGAAAGAGTCCAAGTGGGACTTGGACCACGTAGTGCTTAGTGAGATGGACAGACTGAGGTGTGTTCCTACTGTTCACTTGAGACTATTCCCTATATTTAATTTTAGTTTGGACTTGTTTTTAGACTCTTTTGGGGGGATTTTATTTGGACCTGTTTAATTTACTTTACTTATTTCCATACTCTGGTTTTGGGATTTAGATGTATGCATGTGTATTTTATCAGTTATTTTACATTTCATCATTTTATGGTCTTGGATATGTGTGTGTGTGTGTTTGTGTGTGCAGGTACTTAGGGTAAGGACTCTCATGTTAGTGATATGCCTACTCGGTGCTAGTCGCTATCCACTGGCCTGTTGAAGGTGGGCTTAGGGAGTTGCAGCATGGGACCCACTATTATGGGTCATGAAAGAGTGGTATTGGAGAAATTGGCTCTACATTATGACGAAAGTTTATGATATTGGTTTGGGTAAATAGTGTGAAGTGTTTAAAGTTCAGTTTTCAGGCCATGGATCCCAATGTTGGAACGGAAATCAACGTATATGTAGACTATGACTCTGATCACCTTCCTTTCAACTCGGTACATGAGAACCCTAGTTTTAGTGTAAAATGGTACATCAATCATATAGTAATGGGTTGTGGTTTCCATGTCCTTCTTGAGTCATCTCTCCAGATATACTCATTGACCATCGTACATCTTGTTTATTTTAGGATGTATCTACAATGTATGACAGCTGGGATTCAGTAATAAGGTCATGAGGATGATCACCTTAACGATGAGATATCTATATAGGTGTTTGTTCTAGTGGTGTTACCTCCAGGTGGTGCACCAGCTATACCACCACCTATTTAGAAACAGATGGTACCTGCATGACCAGTAGGTGAGGTGCATAGGTTGAGCTCACTTCATGAGTTTTAGTGGTAGCAACCCCTCTGGTTCTAAGGCGGACCCAACCAAAAACTGGCTGAGGAATGGATTGAGATAGTGACATGAGTTTTCTATATTTTAAGGACACCATCAGATTATATGGTGGTTCTAGCAGTGAGCCTTCTCCATGGATCTGAAGGGTGATGGTGGGGTTTAGTGACCTAGTCTTACGATTAGGTGACTTTATCATGGTCATAGTTGGGACCCATTTTCATATAAGATTTATATCTTACTACGTTGAGGGATGCATGCATCTTGGAGCTTTAATATCTCCATAAGGGAGGTAGGATAGTGTATAAGTATTCATCTAGTTTCACTGATCTCTCCAGGTACTCGATGAATATGGTTCGAGATCAGTTATTTAGGGCTTGGAACATAGAGAGAGGATTGTGTAGAGACATATTAGCCAACATTGTAACTATATTCATTCCTATCTATATTGGGGTGTTATAGAAAGCTTTTATGTTTGAGAGTTTCTTGTTTGAGCAGATGAAAATAGTGGCTGCTGGCATTGGGCACATAAGAATAGATACTTTGACTATAGGGAGTCAACATCAGTATCAGGGACCTGAAAATGCGAGACATTTTAGGATGACGTCTCATGATAGAATTTTTGTGGTTTAGGGATAATAGTATGGATCTATTAATCCTAGGGAGATATGGTTCTACTCATTTGATATAAGGGGAAATCTTTCATGAGATTTTCAAGCCCTCTATACGGCTGATAGGGAGATAGTGGATGGATCTCCAAGGTAGAGGGAGTGGTAGGAGAAGAGAGTTTTGTAGGGAATTGGATCTGATAGAGGATATTAGAAAGAAATCTCGATGTGGTAAACACTTTTACTTGTTACCATTATTACCCCCAGGTGGTCCACACCATTCTTAGGGAGCTAGAAGATAGGGGCAGGGTAGTTGTAGGTGATTGAAGCTTACGACCCAGAGGTTCCAAGGATGATATGAGGTATTATCGATATATTTTCTACCTTATTTGAATTACTAATAAACATATGTTCTAGTCATTCCTTTATTACCATATACCCAGTTTGATAATTATAGATTCCAATTGATCCCATGGCTCGACTCTTATTCTTGGAGACTCTTACTGAAGATGACTCAACGACCACACACTTGTGTCGATAGTGTAACTTGACACATTGAGGAAAGAGTTTCTATTGGGTTCTCTTTGAACCAATGATGAGTCCTTATGAGGTCATATTAGGTATTGAATTGTTATCTGCAATTCATAGTCATATTAGCTATTTCAAGTGGAGGATGTGGTGTGTCTATAGCAATGAAAACATATTTTCCTTTATGGGTAAAAAGGAAACCCAGACAGTGAAGGATGTAATCAAGCATAGGACAGTGTAGACGATTACGCATCAGTTCGCTAGAATGACCCTTAGTGCAGTGTATGTTATGAGCTTACAATTCTCTACAGTGGTGGTGGAGTACTATGATGAATTTCATTAGGATGTTCTAGGCTTACCTCCACACTAAGAGATAAACTTATAAATTGATCTACACATTGGGATGACTCAGATATCTACACTAGAAAATCAGATGGATCTCGAAGATCATCTCGAGTGGAGGGTGTTTGATAAATTACAGAGGAAGGGATCTATTAAACCCAATTTTTCACATGAGGCATCCCCAGTGTTTTCCTCCAAGAAGTCGTACATGAGGTATAGGTTATGTGTGGAATATCGATGCTTGAACCAGGTGACTGTGAAAAATAAGTATCCAATATCGAGGTTTGATGACCTCATTGATCAGTTGAGAGGGGTATGATGACTCTTGAAGACTGGCCTCAGATCAGGCTGTCACCAATTGCAAGATGAGATGAGGATATACCAAAGATAAAATTCAGATTCCTCTACGTTCACTATTAGTACTTAGTAATTCCCTTTGGCATAATGAACTCCCCAACAGTGCTCATGGGACTCATTATCTGCATCTTTTAGCCTTTCTTAGATTGGTTTGTGGTAGTATTCATCAATGATATCCTTGTGTACTCGGTGTTGGAGGGGGATCATGTGAGACACTTGAGTATAGTTTTGGAAGTACTCCAAGAGCACAAGATTTACAAGAATCTCCGGATGTGCCAGTTATATATTCATGAGGTCCACTTTCTAGTATATTTTATCTCAATATTTGGTGTGGAAGTGCACCCAACAATGGTCGAGGAAGTGTTAACATGGAATCCAACAAAGAACATGACGGAGGTGAATAGATTCCTTAGGATGGTAGGATATTATCAGAGAATAATACCTAACTTCTCTAGGAAATCATCACCCATGATATATTTGACTCGAAAGGGGTATCCTTTCATGTGGAAAGAGATGTGTTAGTAGGATTTTGAGGAGTTGAGATAGGTATCCTCAAGCACTCCCATATTGAGATTCCCAGATGAGGTTGTCGAGTATGTAGTGCTCTATCATTCATCAAGAATTGGGCTTGTTCGTGTTATGATGAAGATGTAGGAAGTGATTTTATATGGTTCACATTAGTTTAGACCACATGAATAGCACTACACGACCAACAACCTTGAGTTTTTAGTGGTGGTATTTACACTAAATATGTGGTGAAACTACCTGATGGGAAGCTAATTTATCATTTATTCTGACCACAAGAGTCTCAAATATATATTCTCTCTAAAGGATTTTAACTTGAAATGGTGTTAGTGTTCATAGTTTCTCTAGGATTATGAATTTTAGACTATCTATACTTATGGTAAAGAGAATATAGTAGCATGTTCTCTCATTAAGAGATCTTATTCATAGTTTTTGAACAATTCGTCAGAGAAGTTGACATCATTAAATCTATCATTTTTGGATGAATATAGAGAAACTTACCTCAATTATATGGTTGTTACCCCACCTCTTCTATAGTTAGTTAGGGCGGTACAACTTGGGGAAACTGACTGTGAGACCCTACGTACTCAGATATTCCCTAGACATTATCGAGATGGATTTTCTGAAGGTGGGAAGCATGTTGTAATTTTCATAGGATTCACGATGGTACTAGTGAAGTTTTGAAAGGATATTCTAAGATAGTTCCATACATATCCTTTGGCATAACATCTAGGAGTCTCAAATATGTACTAGAACCTCTAATCTCAGTTTTGGTGTCCAGAAATGAAAAAAGGAGTTGTAGAGTATGTATCTAGATGCCTTAATTTTTAACAAGTGAAGGATGAGCACCGGTTTCCATAGGGTTTATATGAACCCCTTGAAGTTCCATAGTAAAAGTGGGATGGTATATCCATGGACTTCATAATAGGTTTATGATGTATGTCCAGGGGACATGATTCTATCTGGGTGATCGTAGACCGACTGACCAAGTCATCCAAATTTCTAGCTATTTGAGAGAAGAGTTCATTAGAGAGCTTGTATGCCTCTATATGCAAGAGATATTATGACTCCATGGAATTAACTCGATGATAATTTATGACCATGACGATATATTTACATGACATTTATGGAGGGGATTAAAACAGGCTTTTGGGACCCAGTTACGCTTGAGAATAACATTTCACCCCCAGACTAACGACCAGACTGAGTGGACCATTCAGGTTTTAGAGGAAATGTGGTGATATTTCATGATGGAATTTATCCATAGTTGAATGGATTGTCTAACCTTCTTGTAGTTTTAATACAATAAAAACTACCATTCCACCATTAGTATGGCACCATTTTACACCTTGTACTGTCAAACCTACATGTCACCACTTTCATGGACTGACCTAGGAGAGTCAGCAATCATGGGCCTAGATTTGGTGAGAACCACTACTAAGAAGTTGAAAATCATACAAAACTAGATGAGGTCTATAAAAATCTATCAAAATTCCTATGTAGATAAACAATATAGGACTTTAGAGCTCAAAGAGAGAGGCTATTTTTTCTTATGGGTTTCACCTTGACATGGATTATAGAGATTTTTCCAGGATATCAAGCTATATTCTAGGTTAATTTTTCCTTTCCAAATATTTTTTAGAGTTGGTGAGGTGGTTTACCACCTAGCTCCACTACCATTATTTGACCAGGTACACGATATCTTCCATGTGTCGCAGTTGAGGACGTATGTGGATGTCTCATCACATGTTATCAACTGGAATAAGATGGACATCAAGGATTGAGATACCTTTGATGAGTACCCTTTAGAGATCAAGGATCGGTATTAGAGGATCCTTCATGGGTAATATATTTCTTTTGTGTGTGTCTAATGGAATCATTAGAATATTTATGAGAGCACCTGGGAGTGGGAGGCTCAAAACTGTGCTCAGTACCGACATCGTTTTGTATAGCCCGTTATTTTGTATTTTTGGGATGTAAAGCCCAAAGGTGGAAAGAATATAGTGATTCATATTTTCCATGTATTATTTTTGGATATTTTATAGATTATTTTTGATACTAGGTGTTGATACAACATGAGATTCTGAGGCCCAACGTTCCAAAAATAAATTTTTGAAATATATTAAATATATTCAATGCATGTGTTTAAAGTTTTCATGAAAAGTTTTCATAACCTATAAATAGGGGACCACATCATAAATTAGAGGGGACCATTTAGTACATAATTTGTTTTTTACCCTAGGTGCAACATAACCTTTGTTGGTGTGGGGTGTTTGCAAAAAAATCATCACAGGCACTGAATTAAATAAAAAAAATTAATTTATTGAATTACTTTAATTTATTTGACAGAGTGACTAATTATACCTATATGTATTTGGTTATGCTATATTATTATGGTCATATTAAAAACCCGGTATCCATTAGGGAACTTTTGGAGAGCTTTTTGGAGGATCAACCTGAAATGAACATCAATCATATCATAGATCAGCGATCAGTGTGTAGTGGGATTTGGGGTTCTCACCGAAGATAATGAAATGGTCTCAGTCTTAATCAGAAATCAATCCATATCAAGCTAGAAAATTTCTTATTTGGATTTATTATTATTTTATGATTCTTATGTTTAACATAAATCAATAAAATAGTGACTTAATTCACAGATCATACATATTGTGGGTATGAGATAGATTCATCTGGGAATTGGGGGAATTTCATTGTCATTATTATTTTTTCTTTTCATTTTTCATTATAATGGAAATAAATCAATGATAACACAAAAATTGGATAAGGTTATTTCCTCATTTTTTTTATTATTCTTTTCTTATTCATTTCTTCATTCATCGCAGGATATTTCCTTTGGCTTGCGGTGCGACAAATACCAATAAATCGAACATTTCACACCCATTTATTGGAAAACAATTTTAAATCACATTTTTTGAGACAATGTAATGATGGGAT
Organism: Viscum album; assembly: GCA_963277665.1. Taxonomy (NCBI): domain Eukaryota; kingdom Viridiplantae; phylum Streptophyta; class Magnoliopsida; order Santalales; family Viscaceae; genus Viscum; species Viscum album. The sequence goes on along the minus strand of OY728138.1, from coordinate 1,706,182,241 downwards.
AATAAAATTTTGTGATAATCAATGGATAAGATATATTTTAGATACCCAATTCATGTTCTTTTAGGTGTAATATGGATGATGTGTAATACCATTTCCCAAATGAATTAGAAGACCAAATCTCAGTGTTCGATGACGATAAGGCTCGACCAATGATATTCCTTGGTTTTTGGAAAATGACTTGGCTAGAACAATGGATAGAGGAGTACTCAAAAATGTGTGAACTAGATTTTCAAATCTTTAAATTTATGAATTACACAGCTTGTGTTCTAGAGGAACACTTTTTGTGTGATCCTTACAATGGTAGCTAGGGTTATTGGATAAAGTTAAGTATCACATCGTGTGTAACCCTATAAAATGGTGTGTGACCCCCTTTTAGCTCACTCAGTGTGTACCGTGGGGGTTAAACAGACACGGCCAGAGGTACACAAGAATGGGAATGATATGTACTCCCACACAAACATGTCCAAGTCATGTGTATAGAGGTATATTCATGTACATGGACATGGGAAGGTACACAGGCATGGGAACGTTGTGTACTTTGACATGGATATGGAAATGGGCCATTTACATAGGCATAACCCGATGTGGAAGGGACACACTGTGTACTCATTCAAATTTTCCTTGGAGACCTTGTCCCTTATATCTTGGACATGTTTCATTAGGGTGTGTTCTCTATCTTCCTTCCTCGAGGGTTATTATGGAATCGCATCCTACATATATGATGGTGATACCTTAATTAGAAATTTTTGGATAGAGTTATTGTAATCCTTTCAGGAGGCTCATAGTGAGATACTCTATCATGTTATTTCCCTAGGTCGATTTCTTTTATCATAGTGACTAACACTATACGAGCATCAATACTCTACTTAGCAGGTTATATGATTTTGAGTTGTTAGTATGCCCCCATGGACTTAAGTGTAATCTGCATTGGTGTATCGTATCTCTTAATACTTCTAGTGTTTACTCCCTATGGTGAGACCTGATGAGATATATATCTCATAAATATTCCATCAATGCTGCCTGACATAGGGATTGTCTTCTCCTAGATGATTATTATGTGGAACCTTTAAGTATGAATCCTAGGTTGGCATTACGGTTATGAATTTACCTTGATATTGTGTTTATTGGTTAAGTATGTATAGAAATTCTTGTTATACATGTTATATAAATATACCTGTGTAGATATGATTATTTTTATTATTATTATATACATTGTGGTTTTGGCGTGTCCTATTGGGTATTGTTTTACTCATCTCTACAATAAATTTGCATGCAGGTGTAGTGCCTTGTACAGACAATCAACCTTTTGAAAAAGTCCTATAAGTACAAGGACTATAGAGTGCTTAGTGATTCAAATAGGCTGAGGTGGGTTCTTATAGTTATCTTGAAAGTAGTCCCCATATTTATTTTTAGTTTTAACTTGTTTTTAGACTCTTTGTGTTTGGATTGTGTTTAGCCCTATTTAGTTTTCTTTTCTTATTATCATACTTTGGTTTTGGTATTTAAATGTGTGAATTAATTTTTTATTAGTTGTTTTAAATTTCATCATTTTTTGGGATTAGATATGTTTTCATGTGTATAGGTACTTAGGCTAAGGTATCCCATGTTAGTTATACACCTACTAGGTGCTAGTCTCCAACCCCTGTCCTGTTAGAGGTGGGCTTGGGGAGTAATGGCATAGGCCCCACCAGGATGGGTCATGACATGTCTGATTAGCTCAAGGGAGATCATTTCTATTCGAAGATTAACCTAATGTATAAATATTATTATTTGAAATTAAAGGAATAATATATCCTTAATACATTGTTTTAAATAAGGTATGACCATTATGATATTTTAGTTATAGCCTTTGGGTTAATAAATTCACCTATTGTATTTATGGATTTTATGAAAAGATTATTCAATGAATATTTAGAAAAAAAATGGTGGTATTTATTGATGACAAAATAGTATATTCCAAAAGTTATGTTGATTATAAGAAACCATTGAGTATTGTTCTATAGACTTTAAAAAGAATGAAGTTCTATGGAAAATTTAGTAAATTTTAATTTTGGTTATAAGAAATCTAATTCCATGGGGATATAGTAAATAATGATGGAATAATATTGGATTCTTATAAAACTAAAGTGGTTGAATAATGTCCAAGACCAACTAATATCATATAAATTAATTGTTTTCTTGGATTAGTGGGTTTTTTATAATGGTTTATTGGAAACTTTACTAGGATAGATAGCTCATTAACCAAGTTAACTTAAAAGGGAATTAAATTAATTTTGAAAAAGGAATGTGGGGAAGGTTTTTAAGAATTAAAAAGAATATTGGTTAATTATTCAGTATTATACTGTACATCAAAAAATAGATAATTTCTTATTTATAATGATGTTTCATCAAAGGGTCTTTATTCTGTTTGGTGAAAAATGATCAACTAATATCATATTTATTGCCACAGTTGAATCCCATGAGAAACTTTATCCATCACATGACCTTGAACATGAAACGTACTTTTTTATTTAAATATTTTTATGAATCATTTATATAGGGATAAATTGTTTGTATATATATATATATGTGTGTGTGTGTGTGTGTGTGTTTATATATATGGATCATAAAACCTTGAAGTATATATTTAATCAAAAATAATTGTACATGAGACAAAAGAGGTGATTGGAATTGATAAATGGTTATGATGGGACACCTCAATATCATCCAAGTAAAAAATGTATAAAATTAATTAAGTCAAAATGATAATGCATCATTAACCATGTTACATCTAGATCGTGATCAATTAGTGAATTATTTAATGAAAATAATATAATAAATTTTGCATGTAGAAACTTCTTCTCTTATGGATCAATTAAGAGAAGAATCATCCTTTTTTGGAAATAATAATGTATACTCAGAATGAAGATCGTGTATTTCAAGATAAAATATAATTGATAAAGGGGGGAAATTAACATGAGTATAATATTGATGAGAAAGTTTCTATAAGATTTGGAAAGAGGTTTTGTGTATTAAATAACTATTGATTAAAGAAATATATATTAATTGAGGCTCATAGTTCTCTATTTTCTATTTATCTAGGAAGTAGAATTTATATATAGGTCTTCGGGAGTATGTTTTGTGGGAAGGAATAAAGAAATATATTGCCAATTTTACTTTGAAATGATTGATTTTTCAACAGTTTAAAGATAAATGGAAACTACCAAAATGAATTTTTCAACATTTTTCAATTACATAATGGAAATAAGAACATATATAAATCAATTTTATCATGGGATTACCAAATTAATCTCATCTTAATAATAAAATATAGGATGATTTTTGTTATTGGACTAAATATGCTCATTTTACGCTAAATTGAGATGATGCTTATTTAGACCAAATTTATCAAATCTATCATCAAGATATATAAAAATTTAATGGTGTTCCTATTTTTACTATATAAAATCATGATCGAAGATTTAAAATAAATTTTATAAAGGACATAAAAATTAATTAGGGACTAAATTAAGTATCATTGCTATTTTTCATCCTCTAGCTGAAGGAAAGTTAGAGCTGAAAATTAAAATTTTAGAGGGTATTCATAGATCCAGTTAATTGGATTATCATGAAGGTTGGGATCAAGACCTTTATTTTTTAAAAATTTCTTATAATAATAGTTTACATTAAAGTATACATATGGAATCTTTTGATGCATTTCATATAAATTGGTGATAAACTCCAACTTTTTAGGATGAGGTTGGGGAGAGGAAGTTGTTTGGAAATGAATTAGTGAAAGAGATGGTCAAAAGGGTGAAATTCATTCAGCACCATATAAGGGAATATCAAAGTATAAAAAAGAGTTAAAAAGTTGATTGAAGTAAATATATTTCATTTGAGGTAGGAGATCATGTTTTTTCTGAAATATCTCCTTGGAATAGTGTAATGTGTTTTGCTAAGAAATAAAAATTAATCCCATAGTTTATCATCTATATTAAATCTTGTAGAAGGTGTGATCAATGGATTGTTGAGTAGCCTTAAATCCATGTCTCTGTTGAGTACATAATATATTTTATGTTTATATACTAAGGACATGTATACCCAATTCATCTTATTAATTGAGCCCCAAAGTAATTCAACTTGAAGAGAATTTTCTTATGAATAAAAATCAATTCATATTCTTGATCATAGAGAAACAATTTTTTGAATAAACGTGTATTATATGGTTAAAGTTTTATGTAATAATCATATGTTTCAATAATTAACATGGTAACCTAATGAATCAATTAATGAAAATTATCTCTAGCTCTTTAACAATGAGTAAAAATTACGGGGACATAATTTCTTTAATAGGAGTGAATATAGCAACTTGAGTATTTTTACTAATAAATAAATTTTTTGTTTTATTAATATTCATGTTAATTATATGGATTCATATTAATATTTATTATTATCACAAACTTATAAAAAAATTTATTTAGTTATGGAACAAGAATATGATTTTTCATTTCAAAAATAAAATAATTTTTATTTTAAATAAATTTTATTCCATATATTATATTGTTTTATTTAAAAGTTAAATTTATAAATTTTACATGTTTTATTTGATAAAATGGAATTAATTTTTAGTTTTATAATTTCAAAATTATCTTAGGGTGAATTTTTGGGTTATTTTTATTCAATTTTATTTTTTTAGTGAATAGTTACAAAATATAGTTTTATGAATATGATTTCTTTTACGAAATTGTCATGATATAAATATGAAATAAAAATTACTAAAACTTATAAAAATATTCTTATCTAATTATGTACTCAAAATATCATCAAAATATTATTCAATTTATATAAATTAATTATTATTTCAAGATAAATATGAAAACATTTATTAGTATTGATTTAGTGCTTACACAGCATTGGAAAAGTGAGATTGGTTTCTTTAAGATAGTGTTTATTAAGGGATAAGTACTTTTCCAACCTAAGAGTAAAAAATAGAGTCTAATAAGTTGTTTTCATATATATTCATTAATTTTAAAATTATATAAAAATTTAATTATGTTAATTCATATCCAAATCTTACGTAATGTAAAATTATGGTTATCTGAATGCTTATGCAGCGTCTATGCGGTGCTTGTGCAAGGAGAATAAAAGTCAAATATATGGTTTTAAACATATTTAAAATGATAATTTTAGGATTAATTATGATGTTTCATTATTTTTAAGTATAGAAATGATATTGAATATATGATTTAAATTTTTAAATTCAAATTCCATAGTAATCTAGATTTTTTAAACTTTAAATTATGAGAATAGCCATAAAAATAACGTTAATGGGTATTTAATGTTAAAAAAAATTATAAATTGATAAAAAAATGTAAATATTATATTGAATCAAGTGTTATGGTTAATTAATGACAATATAATATATGTATTCCTCTCGAATATTTATTTTGGCCCAATTCTATTTATTTTTCTTTATTTGGTTATTTGGTCACTTGGTAATTTTGATCATTTTGTCATTAGGTACATTTGTAGGTTAGTTTGTTTATTAATTTGGCCATTTGGGCATTTTTTATATTTTCCCATTTATCCATTTTTCCAATCATTCCATTTAGACCAATTTTTCCAATTATGTCATTTAGGTCAATTAGGCCAATTAGGCTATGTAGGTCATTTAGTCCATTTATTCCAATTATTCCATTTAATCCAATTAATCCATTTAGTCCTATTAAGCCAATTAGGTCAATTTTATCCAATTAGACTAATTAGACCATTTATTTGGAAAATTTAGTTCAACTAATCCATTTATACCAATTTCATCCAATTATGCCACTTATTTGGAAAATTATGGCCAATTAGGGAAATTATGCCAATTTAGGCCAATTTATGCCCCTTTAGGACATTTATGAAAATTACGAAAATTAGGTCATTTAGGTCAATTATACCAATTTGTTAAATTAGTCCATTTAGGACATTTATTTCAATTAGGCCAATTTGACCAATTAATCCAATTAGGCCAATTAGGTTATTTATTCCATTTAGGCTATAAGACTGTCCGGCCATTTGGACATCAGCCTAGTTGAGAAATTGTCCAATTGGCCATTATTCCATTAGTTCATTAGTCTAATTGGACATTATTCCATTATTCCATTAGGACAATTGGTCATTAATCTATTAGGACAATTGGACATTAGGCCATTAGGCCATTAGACCATCAGAAAATTAGGAAATTAGGTCTATTTTCCAATTAGGTCATTATCCTAATTGTACATTAGGTCATAAGTCCAATTTTATATTATTCAATTAGGAAATTAGGCCAATTGGACATTATTTCACTAGGAAAAGTGTCCAATTAATATATTAGGCCAATTATCCATTAGTCCACTAGTGCATTAGTCCAATAGTCCATTAGGTCAATGGGCCATTCCTTCATTAGGCCATTATTCCATTAGGAAAATGCTATAATAGGATAATAGGCTATTAGTAAAATAGGCTAATAGGTCATAAGTTCATTAGTCTAATTGGAAAATTAGGCCATTAGGACATTAAAACATTAAGACATTATGTCATTAGGCCAATAGTCAATTAGGCCCTTGGGCTAATAGGTCATTAGAACATTAGGCCATTATTCCATTAGACAAATAGGCCAATTTTCCATTTGAACAATTTTTAATTAGGTTATTATGCCACTATTCCATTAGGACATTAAAACAATTAGGATAATTAGGCCATTTGGGCCAATTAGGCCATTTAGGCCAATTGACCAATTAAGTTATTAAGTCAGTTGGACATTAGTCCATTAGGCCAATTCTACATTAGGCCATTGGGATATTAGGACATTAGACCATTAGGCTATTAGGACATTAAGATATTAGGTCATCAGGCCATTAGTACATTAGGTCATTAGGCCAATTTACTGTTAGGCCACTTGGAAAATTGGCCATTAAGGCATTAGGCCATTAGTCTAATTGGGCAATTAGTCCATTAGTCCAATTCACCATTAGGCTATTGCGCCATTAGGGCAATTGTCCAATTGGTCAATTAGTTCATTAGTCCAAATTGTCCATTAGTCCAATTGGCCATTACAAAATTTTCCATTAGGCCATTAGTTCAATTGGTCATTCATCCATTAGGAAAATTGGTCATTAGGCTATTAGGTCATTAGTCCATTAGGCCAATAGTCTATTAAGACATTAGGACAATTGTCCATTGGTCAAATAATCCATTAGGACAATTGGACAATTAGTCTATCAAGCCTATTATACATTAGGACATTAGGAAAATTGGCCATTATGCCATTATTCCATTTGGAAAATTGGACCATTTTCCATTAGAACATTAGGAAAATTTTTAATTAGGTCATTAGGCCATTAGACAAATTGGGAAATTTTTATAATGGACTAATGGCCAATTGGCCATTAGGTAATTTGGACATTATACTCTTTATCCATTGTGATAATTAAAAATTAGGCCATTATGAAATTAGTTCAATTTTTCATTAGTCCATTAGGCTGTTAGGCTACTATTCCATTATTCAAATTGGCCAATGAGGCCACTAGGGCAATTAGTCCAATTAGAAAATTGGTGAATTGGCCATTAGTCCATTAGGCCATTAGGTCAATTGGATAATTAGGTCATTATTTCATTATTACAATTTTCTCTTATGCTATTAGTCCATTAGGAAAATTTTACATTAGGCTATTTGGAAAAATTTCCATTTGGCCAACTGGACAATTGGTCATTAAGACATTAGGAAAATTGGCTATTATTTCATTAGGAAAATTAGAAAAGTAGTCCATTTAGTCCATTTATTACATTTAGTCCATTGTTTCCATTTTTTCCATTTTGGCCATTTTGGCCATTTAGGCCATATAGGCCATTAGGCAATTAGTCTGTTAGGCCATTAGGGTAATTGGCCATTAGGCCATTTTAAGGGAGTGTTTCTAGCCTTATATTAAAGGGATTAATGACAATAACACATAAATTTAATCATGAAAGTATAAATAATTAACAATATAAATCCAAATATTATTTATATTCATATTTAAGTACCTAGCGCTTCTCTTTCTTGAGAATTTTAGTGTGCCCAAAAGTGTGAAAATACATCATGGAAACATTGTTCTTTTTTTTCCTAAAACATCCTAAAAACCAAAATTAAATACAAGTAATAAGAATTAAATTTTTTATGAATACCATTATAGATTAAGAATACCTTAAAGTCGCCACTCTTCGAATATGTGATAATTTATTGATATTAAATTATTGGACAGTTAGGAAATATTGGTACACCCTCTAAATCAAAATTGACTCTACTCTTCTAACCAACATATAACTCATTCTCATATGATCTCTTTAACTCCCCAAGATCCATCAACCTTACAACCTTAGTATCTTCACAGTTAGTAAATTTAAACTAACATTACAACCAACATGTTAATTCATGTAAATACAATAATAATATAAATATAAATTTAACAAGTCTTCTTACCCATATCTACATGCATGATTTCTCATTGATTTCATTACCTATATGCCTCTATGAGACTGGTTTCACCAGAATGATATCATTTTACATGGATAAATATCCCATGAAACTTCTACATTTCCTTACATTTTTTACCTATCATCAAATTGTCTTCATTATAATCCATTCTTATTTGATTTTAGTGATTCCATGCTTTATGCATATGGTTATGCCCATGTATCTGACAAGATAATCCTAGTGAGTCATAAAAAATGAAAAATAAGAAGAATTAAGTCATAATACAATAGGAAAAAAATTATGTGATATAATTTAACACACTGATAATAAATAAAACCTGATGCAGGGTACTCATTAGGCTCAAATGGATCTTTGGTATGTCCTAAATTAGTATCCTCTAAAGGATGGGTTGTTCCAATGAATGCATTGGGTGATCTACATTCCCTAGAGTGGAAGATGAAGGAAAAGAATCATCAGATCCTAGATGGATAGTAGGAAATAGTGGAGACATATACATGCAAGTATATTGGTAGTAGGGTTGGGGATACATAAAATGATATAGATATTGTAAAGGTGGGAACATCCTAGGAGGTTACATAGACATGGTATGATAAGAATGTACTAGTTGAGATGATGATGGAGGCCTGGGTGGTAACATCCTTGGAGTCTCAATTTGAGGATAGAAAAGTGTGGTATAAGGGGTGTCCACTTATGGGCTACAGTAGGAACGGGTAGGATGAGTGCTCCTTCTTGCTCTAGGAGAGCCCCCTCTTGAAACCATACTAGTAGAGTGAGTATGAGTCAAATCTAGTTCAACTTAATGTCCCTAAAAAAATTTATACAAAATAATAACATGTCATTATATGTAATATAGAAGAAAGATATTGAAATTATTATACTCACTAAAGGAACCATAGGAGGCAACCCAAGCTTGTCCATTCATCAATAATTATCAAATAATTTCTTCCTTTGAACTTCTCCAACATCTTTCATAATATTCATAATCATGAAATGTAAACATTTTATAAATAGTTTTTTAAAATCATTCATACAAATTAGAAGTCAAATAAGTAATAAAAAATTTCATAACATGTCTTAGCAGCAATAATTTAGAACCAAGTTATAAATTTTTTAAAAACCATTTTTAAAATCAGTTTTTGGAAATGAATTAAATATAATTAAATGAAATGAAAAAAAAACAATATTAAGACAAAAATATCATTCCCAACTGAAGCTGAATTAAATTAGTCATAGTTGTACCAGCCTAAGAAACCCTCATCAAGGTAAACTAAATAATCTGTGAACATGTATGGTTGCATCTATATATTACCCAGCACTACTTCAGGTTCAACATCAACTATCACAATGGGACAATTTGAGTCATAAAATTAAACACTTTGTTAAAAACCAATGGGGCATCAATGGTGTTAATTTCATCCCCAAAATCATGAAAAATATTTCTTGGTATTACTTTATTAATGACACTATAATCAGGTCTCAGATGATCTTTCACATAAAACACTTTTTTTCATTGATGCCAAAATCCATGGTTCATCAGTATCTTGGAATCAACTCTTATCAATAACTATGAATCCATAGTCATCAATAAATGTACCATGTAACTTCATTTAATAACACTATTTATATTTCACCATAGTGATTTAGCCATGAGAGTAGTAATCCGATAACAATATTTTCTCAACAAGTTTAAAATAATACACATTTTCATATTAAAGCCTACTATATAATGCATTAACATAACAGTATATTGTAGCAGTTTACATAATTCCATTATGATGTGTTCTCATTTTTACCACTCGATCAATTGTCAAAAATTTATAATCGTTGAATATTAAAAAAATAATTTGCAAAACCAATGAATTGGGACCAAAATCCAATGCTCTTAATTTAGGATAAATAAATTGAATAGGTAAAATCAATACCTAAAATATATATGAAAAATTAAATTAAATTAATATCCATATTTTATGTTAATTAATGTAATGGTCATACCTTTGATTTCAACCAAGCGGGAAACTCTTTTCTCTGTAAAGCCTCTCTCCTTATCAAATGAAAAAATAAATGAACTGTACTTATAATTGTTTATGTTATGTACATAAGTTCATAATAAAAGTTTAAGATATATGTGAAATGAAATAGTATGGTAAAACATATAAATATTCAAATTACTTACTTGATATGGTCATTGAACAAACCAAAGTTAAGAAAGTCTGTGTGATGTGTCGTATCCCACTCTTCAAGGGGCAGTATAGCCAATGTATATGACCCAAGAATTCCATCTATTTGGGTAAGAGATGTAAATGAAGTCAAAATTTATCCATAAATATCATCTTAATTTATCATTGGCTGATTATTTCTTTTCCTCACATCAAAAAAATGAATTGAACAAAAATCCATATATTTTTTAGCTTAATAACCTCTCATAATAGAACCTTCATATGGATTCTTTTTATGAACATAAGATTTCATTATGTACATATTTATTTCAGTATGATATCTCCACCAAAAAGCAACGGGTCCCCCAGGAAGTTTTTCAGTTGGTGGATAAACTGTTAAATGCCTCATGCAACTAAAAAATGATGGAGGAAATTTTTTTCCCACTCACACAAAATTAATAGTTCTTACTATGGTTTTTTTATCAAGAAATAATAGAATAACGATTTCATACAAAGTTCTGTAAAAAATGGCACAAGTTAATCATCATCACCCTTACATTATTGGATAGTAAATGCTAGATTTCTATTGGAATCAATTCATGAAGAATGATGTGATAATCATGAGTTTTTTTGGATTTCAGTTTTAACTCCCTTCAATTAAATGATTTAGATTTTTTTGAAATCTCCATAAAGAACCTTCATATTCTCCAATACTTACATAAATTTATTTTCTTCTAAATTTTTCATCACACTAGAATCATAATGAACTTTCCATTTGTTTCCACTAATAAACATAGGATGCGGTTCTAGTCGAATAACCTAATCCAACAAGTCCTTGTGTGATTAGGAGTCATATTTGGTCTTCCCCTTGATTTTTAAAAGAATTTAAATAATTATTTCACATTTATTTTTCTTAATGTGAATTAATTCTAAAAATTATCTAACAAATTGGTAAACCAATATAAAAACTCACAAAAGAAACTTTTCTTTTTCTAATTGTATATGGATTCAATGTAAACATTATTCCTATTTTTATATTTCATCTCACATTTTCCTAATGAAAAACTAAAATATTTCAATTCATTAATCACATCACTTCCTAACATACATTTAAGTGGTTGTTTAGTGCCAACAATATTATCAAACCTCTAGAGATTCTTCCTGTATTAATGATTCATTGGAAAGAATCATCGATTCACTATGAAACTAAAACTACGATGATATTTAATCCTTCTTGATCATGTATTATTTATAAAAATTGGAAATGGGATTTTTTTCATTTGTTCTCTAACCAAAAGACATTTCATAGGCAGTGAAATCATTTATAGTTCATATAAGGGAAGTATGCATCTGAAATAAATTTTTTGAGGAAGCATCGAATGTGTGCACACCCATATCCCGAAGATGCTATAAAATTATTATTAATGGTTGAAATTAGACATATATATAATTTTTATGATCAGATGGTCCAAATATAAGTATAATCAAGAAAATTGACAGGTTTATTCATACACATCCACAGAGAAAGATTATAAAAATGTATAAAAATTGTCCATGTGTTGTGGGCAGTATGCATGTGGCCAAATGAATTAAAACCATAAAAGGATAGAACTAACCTCACATTACACACCTCATTTGAAAAATCATGATTTTGGGCATCAAATTCCCACCGTTCTAATCCATTTTCAAGATAAACCAACTAATCATTACCTTTAATTCTCTCAACATAGTTCCATCACAAATTGGCTGAGATTTATTCATACATGAATATATTTTGAAGCCTGGGAATTAGTGGAAATTTCTACATGAATATATGTGGTGCATGATATGGTGTTCCATCAACATTTTCCTTCCATTGGGATATACCAAATTCTTTATAGTCATTAAGGTCAGTTTTTTCCACCCAAAATAAACTACAATATTTCAAACAAGCGTGAATTTTATTAGTAGAAAATCTAATTTGCTTAATTAACTTTCATTCCTTATAATTATTTGAGTTAATATATGCACCATAAGGAAATATTCCTTTAAAATATAATATTAGAATAAATATAGGTGTTATAAAACCCATACATGGGTTTTCCATGATATAACCGCATTAAAAATCCCAACATTGTCATTTTTGTACATTCCCGATTTATAGGAGTTATAGCATCAACCATTTCACTCTCTTAACATCATCATATTCAATACTTTTCTCATTTGTACTGATATTATTTATTTAATTTATTGGAATACTATATCTCTCATGATTATGTACAAATTGAAACAAATAAAATATCAAATTGTTTATACCTCTTCTTTCTTTCAATTCATAAACAGTAGAAGATTGTATCATCTCTCCATTGTGATACAATAAATAATTGTTTTTTAATAATTTTTTATATAGTAGATAACATCTTACCAGATAAACCATGGTCTTTGAACACAATTATAACATGGATACTATATATGACCTCCATATGAATCATTTATAAATGTAAAATATAAAAAAAACAAATTCTTTTGAAACTCTATTAAAATCAGATCGGTATGATACATCCAATTTATATCCATTCTATTATAAGGTAAAAAAGATATATTCTAATCAATAATTCAAACTATAATTACAAATTTCATTACAATCAATTTCAATATAAAATTAAGTGAATAAAATAAGAGTTTTAAAATAACCTAAATATATCTAAAATATAATAAATGAGATGGAAGATCTAAGTTGTATGATATATGAAAGGAAATAAAAAAAATTATAAAAAAATAATAATCTCAAATTTTAAAGGATTCATTTCTAATTCCAAATGTAATTATAATATTAAATATTTCATGAAATTAATAAATTTTATAACCATATTACTTGAATAATGAAAATATCATGTTCAATGAAAATACTTATATATTATTTGATGCATTTTTACTGTACAAAGAAAATAAACCATTTAAATAATTTATCTAAAGACTAATAAATAAAAATTTGAAAATTATTTAAAAATAGGAAAGGCTTACAAAACTATATAACAATGAGTAAGAAAAATAATGACAAGATATAAAATATTTTTTATTTCAATATATTGTCCGGTTAAAAAAAATTTCTTTAATATAAAAAATACCTATAAAATCTCCATAGTCATATTTTAAAATATAATAATTTAACTATTTATTGCATATTATAAATCAAATGTAGTCAAATCATAGTAATATTCTAAAAATTCCATGTATGGAAGATACTACCTAAAAATACTATCGATCATTGAGGTCCTCAAGATTTAGTAATAATAAATCACCCTCTTATAATGAATAAATAAATTTATATAAAAAATTTATTCCAAATTAATCATCTATAGATACTAATAATATAAAATATCTAAATTAAAACCATGAAAATAACTTTTAAAAACCTCTATAAATCAAATTTAATAAAATCCATAATTTTCCTTACCTAATAAGTGAAAAAAATTTAAACCATATTAAATAAATGCCTAGAATAATTTATCATATATATTGCCTCAAAAAAAATAATGATGAACATTTTTTAATTGATCCTCCTCAAACTCCTTTTTCTCAAGTATGTGGAATCATCATCACCTTGACTGAATATCACATGAACTTTATAAAATTCAATCTAAATATCCAGTCCAGAATGGGTATATAGACTTAAGAATATCAATATACATAATATGAAATCCCCGAAGGTAAAATAACCATGTAAACACCATATATTTATAATAATTAAAGATTAAAATCATAATAATTATTATTGAAATTACCAAAAAATTCCACCCGTTAGTATGAATATACTATTACTGCAATCATGGATATAAAATAAAAAATCCAATGTCACCCGAAAATATAGAGCTACAGAATACTAAAGGCTAATCCAAATTAAAATCATTAAACCAAAATCCCAAAAATAAAACCTCACCCACATTAAACCTTATTTCAAATAAATCTAAAGAATATTAACCTAACTGTATCTTTTTTTGGTTTTTATACATAGATCCAAATGAAAACAATAGTCAGTAGAATGAAAGAAGGATTTGTAACTCACTATCAAAGAAGATCAAAATCAAAAAATCACTGAATCATGGGAGAATTCTAGAAGCGTAGAGTCATTCATCATCACTCGGGTGAGGGAAGAACACATCTCGACCTAATGGTGGGGGATTCACCTCAATGAGTTAAAGGGGTAGGGTAGGAGTCTATGCAAAAAATCTGGACTATATCCTAATGATTTTAAAAAAACCCATTGGGATAGATAAGTTATACCCACATTTTTCATAAAAGTTTGGTACATACATACTCCATGTATGTTATACCCATGATTACTGTAAACCGTGGGTATAGATCCATGAGGATAGCCCAATTTTCTAGTAGTGATGTTATCTAATCTTTCCTATAAAATTAAACTCATTCTAACCTTTCTATAACACATATAAGGTTCACTTTTCTATCCAAATTGAACCCGAATACCTTTATAAACTTCTATTTCCAAATTAATAAGTCTCTAGAATTATCAAAATCCTTTTATCTAAATACTTTGGAATCAATCAAAAGGATATGGTTTAAATAGCAAGGCAAGATTCTCCAAGATTGTTTCTACTATCTAATTTATAATTCATTATCTTAATACTATTTTAGAACTTCTCATATTTTTATTCCATGATTTAATTATAATGATATTGGATTATTTTTTATCCATAAATGATGATTTATCATCCATAAATCTTTTTTATAAGTCGTTATTACATCAAAATAATGGTTTTTGAAAAATTATATCATTTCATTTAAATTTTTATATTAATATTTTAAATAACATATTTAATATTTAAAATTAACCCTAAAATAATATATTTTAAATAATATAATTCTTTTATAAAATTCAAATATTTATCATGTTTACCTTTTTTAACTCTTTTGAAAAACATTGCTTACTATGGTCGTTTTACACTACCTAAGTGAACTATGATGTTTTCATAGACTTGTGTATTCCATTGATATTATTGAAAATTAATTTTATGATTGAATATATAATTAAAACTCAAGTTCTTTCATGATTATGACTCTGTAAATTTACGGTATTCACCATAATAATAAAATTAAAAGTAAAAAATCATAGTTATTTTTAACCATCAAAAAATTATTTTTGAGGATGATTCTTTGAATAGTGACTATTTCCAAATCTATTGAAATTATATAGATTATGTAACCCATTGAAAAATATATTTTAATATTACAATTATACCATAGATATTTTGGAGGTTTTGAACCAGACAATCACAAAACAATCACCATAAATAATACTAATTTGTGAAATGAATGAAACATGATAATAAATTAAATAGAAGGAATAATAATAATTAAATTAACATTAAAAATGTTCTTAAGATAGAGAAAAATATTATAATTTTATTATTCAAGATTTTATAGGATGTGGAAGGTTATTTGGGGATTAAGGTAAGGGTGAATTTATTTTAAACCATTGCTTGAAATGTTTTGAAGGTTTCTACTCAAATTTTTCTCCACCATGTTCATATTCTATATTTTTTTAATAAAGGTTCTTATCTATAGTTATACTATTTATTAAATTCATTTTATATTGGCC
Source organism: Viscum album (assembly GCA_963277665.1). Lineage (NCBI taxonomy): Eukaryota > Viridiplantae > Streptophyta > Magnoliopsida > Santalales > Viscaceae > Viscum > Viscum album. Next base: position 1,706,166,007 of record OY728138.1, on the reverse strand, counting down.
TTGATTTTATTTGTAAAATTATAAAATAAATTTCTTTTCTTGTTTTCCACATGGTTCATTCTTTAAAAAATTGTGAAAAGTGTTTCTTTTATATATGATTTTTGAATAATCAATTTTTCCTTCCAACTTATTTTCTTTTATTTACTAATATTACTATCCAATTTTTCATTTTTTTTGAAAATTAATTTGTATTTTCATTATAATTTAAAAAATATTTTCTTTGAAATAAAAATTTTTAAAATTGTAAAGGGTATTTATTATTATTTTTATTGGTTAACTTTAAAGTTTGTTCTTATGGTTTTAAAATGAGTTTTTATGATTTTTATCCATACTGTAGTGAAATTCCAAATCTAATTTATTTTACTAATATTAAGGTAGTTGATCATTGTATATGATGATGAATGAGATTGGGATATATCTCTCTAATTCATTGGGTAATGATTTAGTATCTGGAGATGATATTTTGGAACTAACCAAATATATTCCATTGAAAGGGTGGTTTTAAAGGGTGATAATGAATATGAAATCACAATATTCATTCATTGATTCATTATGACTATTATGATATTATTTTATAAAACTATTTAAGAAGTTTATTTCATGAGTTATTATAGTTTTTTTAAATTCTCAAAGTTTGTTTCTCAAAGGTATTTTTTAAGGGGTTTCATATGATTAAGGGTACTAATGGGTTTAATTTATCTTTTATACCCATTTATAAGCTTTATATGATCATCCAATGTTTTTAAATGATTTTTAAAAGGTTAAAGTATGAGTGAGAACACTAATGAAGTCAAAGTTCCAATTCAAGTGATTTTTCTTGAATAAAGCATGTGTATCATTTTAAGAACATTTTTTGTGGAAAAAATATACACTAAGTGAAAGCACGTATTTTGATATTATAATGGGTTTATTAATACTCTAAAATACTAAACCTAAAAGGTAATGGGAATGTATGTAATGTAATATTTTTTATTTATCTAGTAATTAAAGATTGATATTTCTTGGGGAGTTAAGTCTAATATTTGAAATAATATTAATAATAGTAATTATAAAATTAATAATATTTATACTAGGTATAGGGGGTTACAAACTAAAAAAAACTCAAACACACAGGCACTCCATTAGGTCAAGACTTATCCCTCCCCAAAAGGAATGGTAAGAACCCTATTGGAACTATTTTTATTACATTTTTTTAATTTCCCAAAAGAATTATAGATTTGAGAGCACTTTTCCTTGAACTAAAGGTCCATGGACTAAAGGCCCGACTAAATGTGGGTCATAGTCCCCTAAATAAGGTGATTCAAAGTCCCCACATGAGTAGCTTGCATCATTTAGTAACAACAGTCTCAAGCTAAATTTCCCACTACCGGTGTTATTACAATTTTGTTACCATTCATGGATGTCGTGCCACACCAAGCCCCTAACAAGTCATTGTTTTATCCCCCCCCAATGAACTATGACAATGCACCCCTCTTTCCCACAATATTGTATATAAGTAAGGTTCTAGTAAATATATCTATATTCTGAGTCACCCACTCAATAATTCATGTGTAGCACCCCACTTCACTTCCAACCTATTTCTCTATAATATATTACTAGTCTCACTATTTCAAGATTCACATAGAGAGGTTATCGTCTATCCCAAATCAAAAACCCATAACGATGGAAAGTTGTTTGATAGGTGTCATCACACCCATCATACTTTTGAGATTTCCCACCCAGTGGAACCTATGTTCATCGATGCTTGTGCCACCATCTTGATGCACTAATTTTCTTTCATGGCCTTTCTATATCACTTTCATACCTTTGGTTGATCACCTGGAGGCACAACAAGCATGGCTCGAAGGCCCAATGACCTGGAAGGCCTGATAAATGGCCCAAAATCTCACTTTGAATAGTTTATGTGGATATTATAGTACCACTACCCTACTTTAGATATATTACTCTATAGTAATTGTGTCACCCTCCCCCCCCCCCACCCCACCCCACAAGTGGGAGGTCATTAGGGGATTATCCCTCGACCTCATAGATTCCAGGTTGAAGGATGTACCGTGAAGGTACAGGCTCATTTGAAAATTAATAATATAAATACTAATAATTAATATTAATTAATATATTTTCCTAAATAATAATGTTAATTTTTATTTTAATATTTATAGTGTCAATAATTAACTATAGTTTTAATTTTTAATTTACTAAATTAATTTCTAAATATCATAAAAATTATCATAATATAAAAAACAATAAAAATATTAAAAAGTCTACAAAATATTATTATTTTAATTTTAACTATTTATATTATATAAATAAATGATTATAAGTATAAAATATAATAATTTATTGACTCACATCAGTGGCTGGGAATAATAATGAAATCCAAATTCAAGTTATAGTGATTGATCTTGAATAAAGAAATAGTATTATTTAAAGAACATGTTTTTGTTGAAAAAATGTACAGTTAGTGTAAAATTGTGGGTTTTGTTATGTAACAAATTTGGTATTCCCATAAAACCCTAAACCTAAAGGTTTTGGGAATGTAAGTTTTGTAATATCAGTTGAAGAACATGTAATTATGGGATGGTTATGTTTGGGACTTTATAATTTATATCATATCAAGGTTTAGATAACATTAGGGGTGGAATTTTGGTAAGAAAACAATGAAAATATAATTTAGATATGTTAAAGAGGTTTACATAGGGATTAAAAATTAATTTATTGTGTTATTATCATGATATAGTTGGAGATAATTATTTCAATAAGGATTTTAAATTGTTTAGTCTAATTTATGTCTAATTTTTAATGCTATTCTGAAGAGGAAATGGTGTGAAAGAATTATTTCAAGGATATATTCTATAAATACTAGGAATTTGATGTCACTTTGATTGAGTATATCATATTTAATGATATGGTATCTCATAATATCATGAAATAAGATTTAATGAAACTATATAACCCAATATTATTATATAATTGGGTGATATCGTAAGGTTCCATTTCCATGAAATCATAGAGAATGATGTTCATATCATAAGGAATTGTATTTGATACATGTTACTATATTTGATAGAAATGGGAAAAAGAATAATAATGGTTATCATTTGAGATGTATTCCATATAATATATTATTAACTAAGGAACTGCATAAGATGTAACATAGGGTAAGTTCATTATCCATGCCTCAATTTCATGAGTTGGCCATAAAATTTACTCATGTGTTATAATGAATGAGTAAATGTGAGATAAATTGAAGAATGTCCTTGAGGTATTTATAAGAAGCACACTTCCATATGATGGTAGTGGTTTTCTTACTCAGCACATGGTCAAAACTCCATCACCATGATTCTCTCTTCTCCCACCTCTTTTGTATCATAAAGATTTATCACATCTTAGAGGGTGGATGATCTCACAAATATAATGATCGAATAAACAACCCATGTATTCCTACATAGGTGTAATGTATTTTAGATTCCACTTCTATGATATCCATTAATCATGGATGAATAATGTTTTAGTGGAACCTTCAATGTAAGGTACACATTATAGAGTTCTTCATTTCCTCTTTTATACATGATTTAATTTATCTTGAATGGAGATCTTGTTTTGGATTTCATAATCACTTTTTAATTGTCTAATAAGTATTGTTAGAACCCTATAAAACCCAAAATTGGTATCAAAGATTTCCATTATTTAAGTTCATGAAATAATGTTGGAAATTGAGTTTATCATTATCATATTACATGTCATATTTATATCATTTAATATGATTAAATGTTTTATTCAAGTTATTAAATTCATGGATTATGATATAAAATATTTAAAAGATAAATTATGAAAAAATCCCATGGATGTTTTAAGTTATGTCATATTAATATTGGACATCGTGTTCAATGATACCATTGTGTAGGCTTATAAAAATTGAGTACCATATCGCTATTATGATATCTCTGTGAATCATAAACTATGATATGAGATATTTTATGATACTATTAGGCTATCAATTGTAAAATATAACTTATAGCATACACCAATAACCTATCTATCACAGTCAATAACTTAGTGTGGATCGTTAAATAAGTTCTCAATCATAGCTTAAGATTTAGGAAGAATCATAAAACATGATTGTCTAAGAAAATTTTATTTTTCTTCAATTTAGTTATGAATTGGATTTTTTTATTTATAAATTGTTTATAAATAATGATAAAAGATATTTTAGTTATATTTAGTAATTTATAAAGTGTTTATAAATTTTTTGATTATATAATGTGTATAATTAATGGATAAATGTTTATGAAATGATTTTTATTAAATATTACTCAATATGAAATGTTAATATTAAAATTATATTTTACTAAATTATATGGAATTCCTAATGAATTAAAAATAAAATTTCTATTTAGAAATCATAAGAGTAATTTATAAAGTGTATATAAATTAAAAAATAAGGAAAAATATAATGTTTTGATATTTTTAAGATTATGAATTTTACAAAATAATTAATTTTAAATATTAAAATTAATGTCCTTATTTGGGTTATTATTTAAACCACATAAAAAGTATTTTTTTAATAATTGATATTATTAGGATTTAAATAATATTAAGTATGAAAATTTTATATTGTATAAAACTTTTACATAATTGGAACTGGATTATAAAATTTTTATAATTCATAAAATATCGTATATTTAAAGTAAAATAACATATAATATATAATATGAAAGAGTTCATATTATGGAACTATTATATTGTATTCAAATCAATTTTCCTGGAATGTCCGTAATTAATATCTTAAATATAAAGTTTTTGTGATTATATTTTTTTTATTAATTGTACATAAATATTTAACTTAATATTAAATATATGAAATGTTAAATTATTTAAATTTTATTTAAAATTTATTCCCATGTCTATCCATATTTATAAATTTATTATATTATGAATATTTATATATTTTATTTTAAATGTTAATCTTCTTCTAATATTTTTATACATGCATCTAAATAGTTACATGTTAGGTATTATAATGGGTCTTATTTCAATATACCTTGAATAAATTTTTTAATTAAAGTTATTAAATTGAATTTATTTATTACTTATAGATTATGATGGGTTTATGGGGATTATCTAATGATCAATGGTAGTAGAAGAAAACCCATATGTTCCCAATCTATCTTCAATATATCATGAAATAAAATGAATAATATATCATACTTGAAAAGTAGTATTATCCTCAATATTTTACTCTTCAATGTATATTTGATATGGATCACAAAAGTGGTAAAAAAAATATTCCTTCCTCTATGGAAATATACAGATCATGGATCCTTGATCATATTTTTAGGATTCTTGATTACCTAAGGGGTGCTAGTTCCCTCCATATGAGACAAATAATTATCCAACAAGAAGAGAGTTTCACATAAACCATTTGTGTCAAGTATATACCAATAAAGGTAACTCCTTCCCATTTATATGTTATCTCCAATGATCTTAATTACATGAATATTTTTTGTTTTATTTGGTGTCATCTCATAGTACCCATATGTTACATCCCATTAAAGTATATTATAGTTTTAATGTTTCAAATGGTTATTCATTCCATAAATAAATCAATGTTTTGATAAATAATAAAATAAATCAGCGAAGATGTAGTTGAATACATGCACTCAAAGTTAAAATATCATGTTATGTTAGGTGTAATGTAGTCTCAGGATACATCTCATGCACACCAGACTACATTGTAACTAGTCTATGCTCAAGATTATTCTTAAGGATATTTTGGTGATGTATCCTCTATATCAAACTTATGGATTCATTGGTATAAATGTATAATTGATCTATTTATATACATCACATTATTATTCTATTAGTTCACATCCAACAATTTCCAATGTTCACTAAAATCACATAAGGACTTTGTGCCAAACTTAACAGCTCTTTGTGAATCCCACCAATAAAATTTCAGATATTGTTTATCTAACACTATTAATTTTGGAATAAAAACTTTTTCTAAAACATAATCCTTATCCAAAGGCTTAAATATATGACCTTACGATCCTTAGTATCATTGATAATAGATATGAAATCTCTTTTTCATAAATATGAGAAATGAGCGGCCTCTAGAAAAGTTTCAATGCAACCCAATATACTAGGGGGTCTGGTGTGATCTCCATCAAACATACTCATATCACATGTGAACATGTCAAACACAAGATTTATCAAAAAGATATTATTTATAGTGATATAATCCCTTTTACCGTGACATTGAGTGGCCATTGCATAGGGAACAATGTCAACCTATTATAAGTTATATCATACTTTCTTGATTATATGAAAAACCTGATCTGATCAATGAATACATCACATTTAATTCATCTACTATCTAATCACATCACATGTCCCCCTTTTAAGTATCTAAACACATCATATGTGAATCAAATCTACATGGCCACACATTTTCTAAACCTAATTTAATCAAGGACTATATGACTTCCCTCTCCAAAAAAATTGGAAAATCACATCTTGGTTACACTCTAGATGATGACATGATCATGAAACATATCAAAAAAACAATAATTAGTTAATCAATAATGGATTTCATAATAAAAGTATCAATTTATGAATATTTTCATTCTAGTTATTTCACTAACCCCTGGTAAAAATGATTTATAATAAGTATAAACCCCGAAGTATATCTATAACTATATAATATAATGTGAGATATACTTAGTGGGTAGGTCCAAATAAAAATACTCCACTTATTATCTCATGATTATACTACACATGTTAGTATTATCATATCATCATAAACCATACTACACTATTATGATCATTTATTAAGGAAAAATTGAAGTTACACTTTGAGGGGATAATTATCATTTCACTTCCTGAAAAATATACAAGAAAACATGAAAGAATTATAATGTAAAGATTAAATATTGTGTAAAATGATAAATTTATATTCATAAAACCCTTTTAAAAATACTTTACAAAATGATATATCAGTACCCATATGTTTTCTTCGCTTTATGGGGTTTTTTTAACTTGTTGCATCATATGTAATTCCTTCCACCTCTCTATTTGACCATATGATAAAACTCACTCACTAAAATGTTTAGTGAGTAACATATCTTAAGTAAGATAGTTTTATTAATTGTGACACATAATATTCATGTTCCCAATACCCAACTCCTTTAATATATTCAAACTTCTTAACGTCAAAACATTAAATTTTAAAATTTTAATAACTTATATTGTCAACTTAGAACTCCTTATAAGTTCATAATCATCATTATGGGACCATTTCCATCAAACTTTTCTTTGTACTCAATTCTTGAATATTATAAATATTTAGATTATTATATACAATCTCATCCTAAACTCATTTAGGAAAATTTTAAAATCACTTTAGTTGTGGTAATTAGATGTAACTCTTTATATTTGTCTTTACCACCATATCATATAATTAATTTATTAAATAAAGTATAATTCACTTTTTATTTTGACTAGAATGATCCTTTCTTAAATTGTGTTATTCACTTTCCCATGACAACTAAATGAAACTCTTTACATTGTTTCTTTACCATTACATATCCTAAAAGCTTTAGGATATTTATTGAAAAACACTTTAATTTCAGACAATAATAATCCTTTATTTGTTAACTTTTAACTTTTGAAATAAAAACATACTTACAATAGACTCTTAGACACTATATTATTTTCAAAATATTATACTAATATACGCAAACTCATTTGTGTTAGAAAATAACTCTTGATTTATTTCAGCTTGAATATTTAAAAAATAAACTATTGTTTTCGAATCACATATATTTATCTATGTGTATTGAGATTTCTATCACTAAAAAGAGGAATTTATTCTTTAATATATACCATTTATGGGTACTAAGAACACCTTCCCTCATATTTTATTAAAAATCTAGATTAACCTTTTATACTGGATAATACATTTTTATCCTTTTATTTATTTTAAAAACATATATAGAATTCAATAAATCATATAAAATTTGCATTTAATTCATTATGTCATGTTGTTCATAGTAAATATTTTTATATAAATAACTCCCCTTGTCATATAAGAGAAATGACCTAACAATACACAGATTATATTTAAATTCATATAATCTTGATAAACCCTTTTATATTTAATCCTTTAATGTAGAAACACTTTGCTTCATCACTTGAATGAAAACTGCAATCTATATCAATTATTCCCTTTATTTTTAACAAATTTATATTTAAAAAACATATAAAATATGAAGTTAGAATCACATACCCTTTAAAAATGATGAATCAAATTCTATAACATGAATATATATCATATAAATTTCACTGAGTTTCAAAAACTCCTTCTGGTATCTTGATAGTTAAATCTATGGAATGATTATTCCTCCTTGATAACACCATAGGTTTCAATAACCATAACTATATAATTAAATAAACTTTGTTGGACTTTATAACAAGTTTTTATTCTTTTATTTTTAATTTTACCCACATATACTATCTCTAAAGTAAAATAACTAATCATCAAAATACATACTTCATTTATTATCAACAGTTGATAATATCAGGTAAAAGTTTCTAGAATTCATTAATATTTTTGAAACATTTCCATAGACAAAAATATAATGAATTCCTTAATCAAAATAATCCTTAGAGGAAATTATTCATCTCACCAAAACCTTAACATATCCAATCATATGGAATTTATGAGTAGATATAGAAATTAATTTGGTTATCTTTTATATAATTCCATTTAAAACATAGATGATACATTATATTCTTCACATAAGTATCAATATTCACTTGTTGAATAAATTCAAAAACATGTTTACTAACGATATCTTTTCTCTAAATCATAGAATTTCTCTTACTTGTGAAATTTTTTTAGGTTACCAACCTCAATTGTTTCCTACATTGTACTTCTAATTCCTAATGGTTAATCTCAAATTTGAAATTCATGATTATGATTTTATATATCTACAACCTAATATTTTATCAAATGAGTATCATGTTTTACATCTTTTCATCAATAACTTTTAATGAAAGTAATTCCACTAAAAATGTTTGAGCACATACATCATATCAATTTAGTGGGACAAGATCCATATTTTATCAAGACTTACACCACTTTAATCTTGTAAATAATTCATAGATATATATAGTAGACAATAATTTACAATCATATCATATTTTATTCTTATATAGATAAGTGGATAAATATATATCCAAGTCCATCATATGTATTCACTAAACTCTATTCCTCTCAAATCCTAACCATTAGGGTATCCCAGCTAAGTGTATCCCAAATCAAATGCTAATAATTAGTCATATAAGTGTTAAGGTAACCTTATTACCTTCTTCCCATACATAATGTAATTAATGAGAACCTAGCCTTTAGGTTCACCCATATAGAATGCTGGAGATCTTTAAAAGTTTCACTTTGGAAGTAATCTCACACTTATTATTCTAAAAGATTTTCTTTTTAAAATTATTGGTGGTTTAATATTCATCACATATATATTAAACCCATTAAATCTCATGAAATATTTATTATATCATGTTTTATTCCATTGTGTATGCATGATTCTAATAATTTAGTCTTAGAATCCATATTCCATCCACCAAATAAACATTTTCACGCCATATTAATGTGTAACTCTTTTCAAAACCCATGAGTTTGTGTTACTCTCCCTAAATTATAAGTCAAATATATTCATACATATCTAAATTAATTTCATGCATAAGGTACATGAACTCTTCAAACAAAGTATTATAGTTATTTGAGATTGAAAACAATCCACATCATTAATCCTAAAGAGATAGATATTCATCTATTCATATTTCTATAATAAGGAAGAAGCCTCCAGGATAGTGGGTAGTCTAACCCCAAGTCCATCTCCCCCTGGAGAATTTACTCAATAGATAATTTAATTCATGTTAAAAAAAATTAACATACACAAAATATATTCAAACATTATTTTCAATCTCATAACTATGATAACAAATTGAGGTCAAGGTAATGGAAAATGAAGACTTATGATATGAAACCTAGAATGTAATATAGGGATCCATCTTCTATAAGAAATATATTTCATAAATGATGAATAAAAAATATTCATAATTCACTAAAATATAAATAAATATAGGAAAAAAAATTAATCAATAAAAATTTCAAATATTAAATCATGAGATAAATATATATAAACAATAAAAAAATAAAATCTAATTATAAATTATTTATAATTTTAGATAAGAATTATGTAAATTTTATAATATAGAATAACTTTATATACATTTCATAATTTGAACCCTTCGTATTAATAACTATATTACATTTCATTTAAATATAGTATATTTTATAAATTAAAAACACTTTATTATCCAATTTATATTATGTAAAAAAAGTATATAAAATAAATATCATATACTTAAGATTATTTAAATATTAATATAATCAATTATCAAAACTATATTTATGTGTTGTAAATAATTTATCAAAATAAGGCTTTAATTTGAAAAATTCATATTAATAATTACGAACCATTCATAATTAAATATAGGCACTTTATATTTTAGACTAATATTTTTTAATATTTAAATCTACTTGAAAAATACCACTTTAAAATTCCTAAAAATATTCATTTACAAAAAATTTATAAACAATAATAAAAATAATCCAAAATATTAAATTTCATTAATTTTGGTTTTGAATAGTCACTTGAGAATATTTAAACTCTTAATGTATTATCAAGGATGAATATGAAACTATATTTTATCATAATGTCATGTTGCGCAGTGTATCTCACATTAAATTGTCTCATAATGTAATATCAAGTTTTTGATTTATGATACTCTATTTTTATTGACTTAATATCCATATTAAATTATTGATATAATATAATTTTGAGCCCTTACCACAAGTTATTTTATCATATAATCGTAACATGAGGGACTATCTTGAGAATATGTTATCGCATAGTGTAATGTTATGTTCACTCGGTACTGATTGCATTATCAAATAACATAATGTCAAGTTACATTATGAGATATGGTATTTCATAATCATGTCTCCAGTGTCTCTCTTGTGATTATGCTAATAACCTCACATTATGTTGCCTCATAGTGTAAAATTAACCAAAAAACTGCACATTATTTTATCATAATGCCTAATGATAGATGGGGTGATCTACTTGCATTATGGCATACACATTATTTAAAAAAATAGTAAAACTGGCACATTTATCCATTGAAGAAAAATTATTTGATACCACTTATGGCTTTAGGGTTATCATATAATAATCAATGTTTGGGGAAGAAAACCAATATTCATATAATCTATATTCTACAAATTCATCATGCAATAAAATAAAAAACAAAACATACCTCTAAATCATAACTATCCTCTATATTTTACTATTTGATGTATTTTTTGTAGGGATCTCAAAAGAAGAAGAAACATACTTCATTCCTCCATGGGAATACATAGATTTTGGATCCATGATTGTATTGTGAGGATTCTAGATCACTGGAGGGGTACTACTATATTCTTTGTTAGAAAAAAGTGAGCTAGGAAGAATTTGTTTTTTGGATAAACAACATGTATCAAGTATATAATAAATAAGATAAATTCTTCCCTTTTATATCTTACCCTAAATGATATTAATTAAATAAACTATTTAAATCATATTAGGTCTTATCTCATGGTACCGATAAATTACTTCCCATTAGAGTATATTATCATTTGAATTTTTCAAATAGTTCATCATGCCATAATTGAATCAATGATTTGATTCATACCTACTGAAACCATTTTGGAGGACATATCTTGATACATTCACTCAAATTCATAATCCCATGTTATGTTAGGTGTAATTTAGTCTCATGATATATCATATGCACACCAAAATAAATTGTTACCAATGTATGCATAGTATTTTGCATAAGGATATATTGATGATGTATCCCCAAGCTCCAGTTTAAGGATACATTGGTATAAATATATCCTCGATCTCTTTATATATATCATATTAATATCCTTTTATTGAACATACATAAGTTTATACATATTTGGTGTTAGAGTTATGATGAATTGTAATCTCTCTTAAGTAAAGTGTCTATGAGTAAAGGGGATTTGGGTTGGACTATTCACTAGCATGGATGCTTATGACTTGATCTATAAAAGTGGGGGTTAGCTATCTGTAGCTCCAAGATTACTCATGAGGTGATTTATAATTTCATAAAATTTTAAACCTTTATATGAAAAGTTTATATTCCTTATGCATGATATACATTTTGATATGTACAGAAATATTTAGATTCTATTTTTTGGTAAGTAACAAAAAATGGTTGGTTGTGAAAAGAGTTACACATCAATATGGTTTGAACATATTTTTTTGGTGGAAGGAATAGGATTTGAAAATAAATCACAAAAATCATACATACATAAAGTGAATAACATGGGATAAGATAATGAGATTAAATTACCCATCAAAATACTTTGTTTTGTATTACTTTCAAAGTGGCACATGTCAAGACCTTGATCATCCAACTAGGTATTTTAATTTCATAGTTGGGTTCCTAGGGAATATCTTATGTAAGGAAAGAAATTAATGAGGTGACCCTAATGGTTAGGTGTCTTGTTCTTGGTGTTTTATTTGGGTTACAATTAGTTGGGAAACCCTAATACTTAGGATACTAGAGGAACAGAGTTGGGTTTATATATAATTTATTTGATAAAGAGTTATTTGATCAACTATACAAGATTCATATATGATATGATTAGGATGATTCCTTACCTAAAAAACTAAATGGTGATATGAAAACCATAGATAACTCATTGCCTTGTGAAATATGGATCGTATCCCACTAATGGGTATGATGAATTCTAAAGGGTTAAAAATTTTAGTGGGGTCTTATTAAATAAAATTCCTTATTAAATGGTAGTAAAATATTATACTCATTTGATAAAATCTCTTATTGTATATAAAAATCTTCATCATCATCAAACTTATATTTGATATCAATCCTAAATTAATGAGAATATTAATTTATATAACTTGTTAGAATGGTAACTTAAGAAAATTTCTTAAGGGGAAATTCTATGTGTTAGATAAATTACTTCATAAGAAAATTAGTGTTAAAGTTTTTTAGCATGTGAATATATATGCTTGTGAAAAGTATATAATGATTCACTTAGATTTTTAAGAGAATTAAATGAAAAATTACATAAGTAATTTTAATCTCATATAATCAATATTATTGGGTATATCAAATGATTCACAATATGGTTGAGTATGCTAATGATATGGAGAGACTGAGGATTTCCTATCAGGCTAATTTTGGTTAAGGAATTCATAATATTTTAATTAAAGGAAATTTTTCAACAATGTGAATGGGTTAAAGAAATGTTTACCCTATTTTAGAAATGTGTTTCGAATAGGTAAAATAGTAATATGATGTCTAGGTTATAGTGATTTATTTATTGTATAAGTGGGTAAAAGTTTAAAATAGAAGAAGAAAAGTTAATTGTATATTCTAACTGTTTTTCTTCAAGTATTCATATAAGGCCATTGAAACCTAAGTTTTTTATTAGGAATGAGTGATGTGTAAATAACTATGTTTTTAAAGGTTGTGAAAATTATAAGGAATTTGATTGTATGGATCTATAGTGGGTGTTCTTTTGAGAACTGATATTCGGATTGAAAATTTGAGAGTTGGGACAACCTTGGATAATTTTCTAGGACATAGTTTTAGGCTCAGATGATGAATTGGGTGCTCAAGTGTGATATTTTAGGTAAATTAATGGGATGAGAATTCATAAAGGGGAACCCATACATGGGATGACCCTTACATAATCCACCCTTTTGTGGGTGACACTTATGTAGGTCATCCCTATGTCGAAAATCCATATATGGATGTAAATTTCCATATTTTAGAAGAGTCTAGTGCTAAAGAAGGGGGTCTAAAAGTCCCTTATGTGGTGACCCTTACATGTTAACCCATACTTGGTGACCCATATGTATATTACCCTTACATGGTCACCCATATGTGGGTGAAAAATACATGGCCACCCTTATATGGATAAATGTATACATGGACACCCTTATATGGAGACTCTTACATAGGGTGACCCATACATGGCCACCCTTACATGGATTTATTCGTACATGTCTGCCCATATGTGGAACCCTTATGTAGAGTGGCCCTTGTATGGATCACCCTTATGTGGGTGAACCCTTATATAGTGGTTGAACCTATTGTGGTCAATAGTGTTCCTATGTTCTTTTTTAAAAAAAAAAATTAAGTTCAAAATAAATATTTAAGGGAATGTAGTCTTCCCATGCCCCTTACAACGTGGAACTCATCCAATGTGGGTCTTCCACCACTCTTCATATCAAGGGAGTTTCTCCATCCATTATTTCCATATTAGAGTGTCGGATGATCTAGGTGGTATCTAGATGTAAATCTAACAATCCACAATAATTTGTACCCATTTTATTCGCCTATTTATTTTTCAAAAGTTATGTGACTTAGACTAGGAATTTGGTTATGATTCCCATGGAGAATGGTGGAATCAACCTAATGTGATGGGTCTTGTGCTCAATGTTTCTATAGGTTTTCTAAAGAAGTTATTTTTATGTTGTTTATTTTTGTTTCATTTATGATGGATCACCCAGTGTATTTATTTTGGGTTTTTTTAAATTAAATTAAATTGGTGATTTGTTGGGTGTCAATTGTTAGGGATTTTTTCCAGGATGGTGTCATAATTAAACCCTGGACATTCTGTAGGTTGTTGGTCATAGTTTCGATAAGTGGATGTATTTGGGTAGATTTATTATAAATTATTCCTATTTAAATTAAATTTTATAATTTATTATAAATTTTTATAATTTGTGAATTTGATGATTTTTATTGTGTTAGGTTCTCGGGAGATGATATGATCTAGGATGAGACTTAGACAAGCATAGATGATGGTATGGATTAGATTAAAAGTAAATTGAATCATATAAGGTAAGTTTTTTCCTGGACATATCCCTATAGTTTATGAATTTTATATATTCATGTGGTATATGGTCTTCAACCTGATAGAGATCAAAATTTTATTTAAATAAATTTTTTCCATAAAATAAAATATTTATGGATAGACATAAGTGTTAAGGGAGATGATAGACCCTTGAGCCCTATCTTGGTGCCTTAGTCACTGATGTCCTAGGTCATGATTTTAAAATTTATTCCTTGATATATAGTGGACTGAAAGTGGTATAAATCAAATGAAATGGATTGAATATAGTGTCCCTAATATAGGTTCCATTAGTCACCTATTTTTATAGGAGATTCTTAGACTGAGATTTTTGTTCTAAGGGGTCCATTATGAAGCTATAATATGTTTTATATACATTATGCTAGTCTATTAGAGAGTGGAGTGAGTGTTCTTACCAAGAAAGTATGTGATTACACAGGTGGGTATACCTTTGGTAGGTTATGAATAGTTGGGTGAGAGAACTGAACTATGGCATGGGAAGTGAGAGGTACATTATGCAATCTCCCTAAAGTGATGCCAGTGTGACTCCTAAAATGAGGTCATGAGGCCATAGTGTTATAACGGTAATGGTAATAGATGTTATTCCATTTAATTAATGGTCTTGGCCTGAGAAATAAGAATTGAATACAGAAACCTGTATAGGGTTTCCAGACTATGATATGGCTAAGGGGGGCCTTGTAGGGTTAACTAGTATTCCATTAACCCTAGAGAGAGTGTTGATCTAGGGAGGTAGGTATCTTTGATCTCAAATATCACCTTGGAACCCAATGATTATTAAAGGTCATCTAGCATGGATTCTATGATGGGACCTAGGTTTTGTGCTTGAGAGGCCATCCTATGAGACAAGTGATGGGCTCAAACTGATGGCCAACCCATAGGTTTGAAATGATGGTTACAAGGAGAAAGTGTGTCCTATTGTATTTGTGATCTAAAATTATTTTCCCATAGAGTACAAGCACACCCATGAGTCTCTGGATGATATGATTCATGATAGGGGAGAGTCACACCCTTGAGTTATAGATGAGGTTTATTATTTCTCAATAGGGCGTGGGAACTCATTTGAGTTTCTAGATGACGAGTTTTCAAATATGGTAGATTCACACCCCTAATTTCTTGATGAGGTTACAAGTTTCTTGTTAGGGAGAGTTTTATCCTATTTTTTTGATTACTTTCTACTTGTTTCATGGTGTGGTTTGTTTAATCCTATGAATTATAGAAGGTGGTTTTATGCTTTGAGACACTCTGGAACTCGCTAAATCAAGTATGGTTGATCCTATGTAATAGGTTTTCATCATACTTATCAAATAATTTATTTATTTCCTAAAAAAATAGTATAGTAATGGGTAGGATCAAACCCACAAATAAGGTTTCTATTAAAACCAAGAAAACAATAAAATATCAAAGAAGAGAACTCAAAATAGTGACCATAAGTGGATTAAAATAGTGATATGGGGTGTGAAGTATGATTAAGAAAAATGGTGAATTGATGAAAGTGAACATATTATAGGATAGGGTATAAAAGAAAAACTATTAAGAATAAATAGAAAGTAGTTGAAACCAAATATGAATGGGTTAAGGGTAACATAAATTCTCTTCCTTTAAATTTATTTACTTTTATTCAAAAGTGAAGAGTAATATTGAAAACCACTTTTAAAGATGAAACCAAACCCACCTATCTAGGGGTGGTTCTAAACTAGTATTCTCAGTATCTTATGTAACTTACCAACCCAATATAACCTGACTCTTCACCCTCCATGAATGATCATAGGATATAAAGTGCATTACCAATCCCCACAGGCTGAAAACAAGTACCTGGGAATCACAGTGAATGCCTTGGGAATGACTTCACCCTTCAATAAAATATAGAAGGAAAAAAGAACATATACCAAGAGTCTATCATGGAATATACTTACATTGTAATTCTATGAAATAATAATAATAATTACCAAAAATAAATGATTCTAATAAACAATCCATAACCAGCATCATTGATTCAACCCATTTCCAAAAATACTAAACACTATCCATAAGAAAAACAATACATCATGGCATAATAATATAAAAAAATCATTGAACATAGCTATAAGGATAGATTTCTTGTATGATAAAACATAAAACAAGAATAAAAAAACTCAACAAAACTAAAACCAAGCCCAAATTTTCCATTATCCAACCTCCAGTTTCTCACCACCACCCAACTCATCCAACATCATCCCTAAGAAAAAATCCTGAATCTAGTAAAAACCTGGAGCCTGCAATATATAGTCCTAATCTAAATATCTGAGTTTTTCCCCACTTGTTGAAATTATTTAATACTTTTCATCAGGTAATTCTAAAATTCTAGTTTGAAAATAAAACTAGAAAGTAGGTTTTAAAAAAATAAAATCTTGATAAACCAAACCAAATCTATAATCTCGCCTCAAAATGTTCCTTTTTTCTTAAAATGATAAAACACACCTTGAAAATGGTCCACCGACCAAATCCACATTCAAGTCAATATACATATTTAAATCCTCTTTAAAACCCACTCGAGAGTCTTTAAACTCAAAACAAGTTTCCCAAACATCTTTTAAAACCATTTAAAACAAAACAAACCCAAACATGATGGGTAAATAACACACAAAATGTAGTAACCACAATTATAGAGATAGAAAAAGTTAATAAACAGGATAAGAGTTCCATGATAATATAATTATGGTAAATGATCCAATCAATCACATGATATATATCTGATATATAACCCACAAATCGAGGAAAAAACTTACGGGATCTACCCTAGGATGCTAATGTGATACATAATAATAGTCCTCCCACTTTGTACTCTAGTCCTCCCACTTTGGGGATATTCATTATGAGGGTGGTGGAGGTTAGGGAATGTTATTTATTATACCTTGTGTGTTGATCTGGTCATTCATGTTCACTGAACACACTTATCTATTAGTCATGCTAATGTGATACATAATAATAGTCCTCCCACTTTGTACTCTAGCTCCCATGACTAATAGATAAGTGTGTTCAGTGAACATGAATGACAAGATCAACACACAAGGTATAAGAAATAACATTCCCTAACCTCCACCACCCTCATAATGAATAGCCCCAAACACTTCACACATCCATGTCATAAATAAGGATATTCCCATGCATAGGGAGAAATAAGCAACACATTGTGACAATGACCCATGCAAGGGGTAACAGAAATCACATAGTGATAAATAACCCACACAGGGGGTAACAATAACAACATAGTGATAAACAACCCACACAAGGGATAACACACACAAAGGGTAAATCAAGGGGATCTCATAGGATTTAAACAATACTCATTATAAAGTGTGAATCAGTACTTTACCATAAATCATGGATTGAAATTCCATGTCCTTTCCATTTCAAAAAACAAAACTTCAAAAATTCTTTAAAAATATATTGAAACCACAAGCACCATTTTCTATTTCAAATCCATCCTTTAAAATATGGTATTTCTTATTTGAATTTCAAAAAAATCCCAAATCCATCCTTTTCCATCCAACCATTTTAAATATCCATTAAGACATTTTCACAAGGGGAAAATAACACACTCATTTAAAAAAAATTATGTTCATTAAGGAAACCATTTTTAAATCACATTGAGGTCAACACCTCATTATAAAAATATATATTCTTTAAAACATGATTCTATTCCTTGAAAACAAAAACTAGAAAGAAAAATCCAACACGCACCATCAAAATCATTTTAAAAATTCTCATAGAAATTTTATAAATTATTGTCACATAAAAAAATTCCATTACAACATGAAAATAAAGAATTTAAAAATGAAACCCTTTATTCCAAGATCAAAATTCAAGGAAATGGTTTCAAAATATCACATGCATATCACACATATTTGTAATTTTAATTAAAATATATTTAGAAAGTATAAGAAAACTTTGAATTCCAAAATGAAACATTTTCATATAAGCACCTACTTAAAAGAATTAGAAATGAAGACAGAACATGTCACTTTTGACGAAAACCACCCGAACAAGCAAGGGGACATCCTCTATAATCCAAAAGATACCATAAACCTAGGTTCAAACTATATTTCACCCAATACATAACTTATAAAGAAAATTAATGTTCTGGGAGGAAGAGGAAACTATAAAAGATGGAAGTAAGAAGAATATAGGATAAAGGAAGGAATATTTACCTTGAAGTCACTTGGAAAATGACAGACAAGAACCAATAATTCAATGAGGATGAAGGTTAGACCTCTCATTTGGATCCCAATGGTTTACTGATTCATATGAAGTAAGAAAGGGGTGAAATCCATCTTAATTATAATAGGATAAAAAATGTAAAATCACTTTTTGAGTGATTTTTTAGAAAGCCGCATGTATTACCAAACAGTTTTCCAACCATGTGTAAGTCAATGCCCTAGATAATACCACCTATACAGTTTCTAGGTTGCTCTGAATGATTATTAAACCATATGGGGATCGTTCAAAACTTCATTGTCCTCATGACAGTACCCTATACATGGCTACCACATGGTTACCCATAACCATGTCTTAAATCATGAAACTCCTATAAAACCTATGAAACTCCAAATTTCCAATCAATGAGTACCTCAAGAGATCAACATTAAGATTCGACACAACCACATATATCAAGAGGTATTCACCAAAATAACAAGGTATATCAAAATATTTTTCATAACTATTCAAAAAATAAAAGTAATTCCATAATATGATATTGAAATACAACCATAAGGGATATATCTCAAAAGGACCATCCACTAGATTCAAATAAATAATATTTGAAGCTAAAAAATCTCAACCATATTGAAACCATCAAGTAAAAGTTCCCAAAACAACCCATACACAAAAGGATTAATCTTAATACCTCTTATAAAAACCCAACTTATAAAGCTATTGAATATTAACCAAAATTCCATAATGGAGGGAAAAACTATGATCAATAAAATAGGAACTAAATGATAAGGAACCATTTCTAATACCCTTGAGAAGGAATCATTTTTTCTAGCCTTATCACAACCTACTTCTTACCCTCACATGTCAAGTTACCCTTGTTCCTATCAGATGGAACCAATACATAAACCACCATCAGTTTCCTAGACAGGTTATATTCTACAAAAATAGACTTTTTTACAACCTCTTAGAAAGATATCAGGTCATATGAAACTTTTGATAAACAAATAATTGAGGAAGAACACCTCTTAAGAAATTAACTTTCTTGGAATCATTGGAAACCATATCTGGAGAGAAGATGACCAACTCCGGTGAGTGAGTGATGTACTCCTTTACTAACCACACACCCTGATAAATGATCACAAGATCAATCACTCTCTCAAATTTTCATAACCTTGATAAGTAATCACTAGATAAAAACTATCCTGAAAAACACCCGCTACACTTGGATAGAACCAACAAATAAATCTCATGAAAACTCTTACCCATAAATCTTCAAATGTTATAAAAGATTTTAGGAACACCTAAATACTTTTTAACAATCTCACCACTTCTTTAGACCCTTGATCATCACTGATATAAGGAAGATTCTAATCATGTAGAATGATACGGGGTTCGAGAGAAAAGAAATTTCCACATCCACCACTCTAATTAGAGTCTGATGAGATTCTAGAACTAAAGAGACAATTTTTAGCCATTTTGAGAGGCATAAAATAAGTAACAAAATACATTAAAATATTAATTCATTCTTCAAAACTTAAACCAAACAATCCCATTATAAGTTAGGAATCAATTCTAAAATATATGTTTCTAAAACAAGGAACATCACTTTCATACCAATAAAATGAACTTTTTCTTTTGAAATTACCAACTTCTACTAAGGAATTTTGAAAACATGCTCCACTAAGGCATGCACTTAAAAACTAATCCAAACCTACTCTTTGAAAAAAATCAATCTTGGTGGAACACACATCACCCAAACAAAGCATGTCACAAAATTCCATTCAAAATTCAATTATGTTTTGAGAACCAAATCATTCAATTAATGCTCATAAAAAATAAATTTCCTTTCAAAGAACCTTCAAAAAAAATTTCTAAACAAAATCATCTTTTAATCCCAAAATATTTTCAAAACATCATTTTTTCTAAATAAATTACTTCTAGGAATACCTAAAGAAACAAGTTTGAAACATCATATTTTCCACCTTAAACATATTTCAAATTACATAATGTAAATAAAAATTTTATAAACATTTAATGAAGCTAATGAAATTTAATCTTTCCAATAATTTATAAAACCAATTTTAAAATTAAACATTTAATAAAATTCTCCCATTTCTTAAAAAAGGCTTCAATTAAGAAAAACCAAAGTGAAACACAAACCATCAAACAAGGTTCACGAGAAACACATCCAAATAGCATCAAAACACTCCTAAATTCATCCACAATAAGTGATAATTGCATTGAGGACAATGAAAAATTCATAAGAGTCAAAATCACTTAACTGAGGAAGAGACAGGTTTTTCATGTTCTAGCCACACAGGCTAGAAAATCGTTCACTAGTAATGCAATAAGATCAGTGAAGGTGAAAGACCCAAATCACATAGGCACTGCACAATTTCCCTTGTTTTTTGGTCAAACCCTGAAACTCAATTTCTCCTCCATTTTCACCCTAAGATCTAATAAATACACCCAAAATAACTTAAATACTCAAAGGGAATCCAAATATCATCAAAATTGACCTCATAATCATGTTAAAAAATGTGATCACCCCTGGTAACTCAAGGCTCGGGGTGAGAAAGAGTTCATGGAATTCTCCCTAAACCTACCTCTCAAGTCCCAACACACTCCTAATTATCCAATATACCATGGAAAACCCTAAATAACAAGATGTTTAATCTCAAGAACCTATTCCCTTAAGGAAAATCAAATCTGATACCATTTTGTAATGAACCATCTAAGGATGAACTGACATGTCACATGACCCGGCTCATCACAAGGCCCAATGTGTGTTCTTGATCCCCGTGGGATGGTAATAATTTCATAGGAATCACGATAAACACCTTGGGAACAATTTATCCCTGAAATAAAAGATAAAATATCGTGTAAAATCTATTGAGATTCTGTCAAGGACTATATTTACATTATACATTTATGCAATACCAATAAACATTTCCAAAAAATGAGAACGAAAAACAGGTCATAACCAGCATCACTAATTAAAAAAATTTTATTAATAACAAATACTATCCATAGGGAAAACAATATATCATGGAATAATTCGATACATCAGAAATAACTAAAATATGCTACAAGGATGGTTTTCTTATCCCATACAACACTAACAAAAAATTAAAAAAATCAAAAAAACTTGATCCAATCTTGTATCCACCTCTATACAACCTATGGTTTCTCACCACCTCCTAACTCACCCAATGTCAGTCCCAAGAACAAAACCTAAATTCATATGAAATCCTGTAACCTATAAGATGTACACATGGGGTAAATTTCCTAGTAGGTCACCACTCACTAAAACTATGCAATACATTTCATAAAGAAATTCATAAATTCTAGTTTGTAAATAAAACTATAAAGTATGATTTTCAAACATGAACCCACAAGAAACCAAACCAAGTCCACAATATCTTTTCAAAATATTCCATTTTGTTTTCTTAAAATTAAAACAAACACTTTTAAAATGTTCCACTGGCCAAATAAATTTTCAAGCCAATTCCCATTTTTAAATCCTCTTTAAAAATCCTATTGAGAGACTTTAAACACAAAAAAAGTTTCCTAAACCTCTTTTAAAACCATTTAAGATAAGATGTCCCCAAACGTGATGGTTAAATTAAACAAAAAAATTAGGCACCAGAAGCCCATAGAAAGGAAATGAAAATAAAAAAGATCTAGGTTCCACAATAATATAATTAGTGTAAATGATACAATCAATTAAAGATAGATTTACCTTATATAAACCACCAATCAATGAAAAAATGTTTCATGGGATATACCTTATGATCATAACGTGAGATGCATATAATTTTATTATTTTCCAATGAACCAATTGTCATCATATGTTGAGCCTAAACCATAATATATTCAACTATCCCAAACAAGACACATTACAGTGGAAACCCCCTCCTATCCCTTGTGCTTATCATAACTGGAAGGTCACTAGAAGTGTGTGAACCAATTAGTTCTCCATAAGAATAGACCTCTCAATTAATACTCAAGTTCCCATGAACAATAAAAAGGTGATGATAGTGAACATGCAATCCAAGATCAATGCATAAGGAATAATAAATAACTCTCCCTCAACTACACCACCCTCATAGTGAATATCCCCAAAAAAATCACACATATATGGAATAAATAATCACATTCCAAAAAATGGGAAGAAATAAGAATTTCATAGTGACAATGACCCACACAAGGGGTAACAAGGAGAATATGGCCATAAATAATCCACACAAAGGTTAACAAGGATCATAGAGTGATAAATAACCCAAAAAAGGGTTAGAATCCACCAAGTGAAAATAAAGAGGTTATAAAGAGATTTAAAAGATACTCTTTATAATGTTCTAGTTGGTCCTTTACCATAAAATAAGGCTCAAAATTCCAGTCTCTTTCCTTTTCACAAAATACTACTTCAAACAATTTATAGAAATATATTGAAACCTCAAACACCATTTTATATTTCAAATCCACCCCTTCAAACATGGATCTTACTCTTTAAAAACCAAAACAAGCCTAAAGTCCATTTGTTTCCATCAAAACATTTTAAAGAACCCTTAAGGAATTTTCACAAGGGAAAACAATGCACTCATTCCAAACCAATATATTTTAAATTCATCAAGTAATTAGTTTTTAAATCACTTAAATTTCAATACCTCATTATAAAACAAATCACTTCTTAAAACCTTTTTTTTCACTATATAAAACCAAACCCCAGTAAAAATAAAAAAAAATACCATCAATTATGTCTTAAAAATACTTATAGGTATTTCCTAAATTCTTGGGACATAAAAACATTTCATTTCAACATGAACATGGAATTAAAAAAGATAATCACTTTATGCCAAGATCAAAATTCATGGAAACGATTTCAAAAAATCGTATGGGTATAACATATATTCATAATATCAATAAAAATAGATTTAAAAGTCAAGAGAACACTTTGAATTCCAAAATGGAACAGTTTTATATTAAATCCTACATGGAATAATTGGAAACCAATCCAAAAGGTGTAGCCTTTGATAGTGACAACCCAAAAAAGTAAGGAGACCTCTTATATAAGCTAAAAGAGACTAAAACCCTATTTTTGAACCATCATAAACCAAATAAATATATTACATATTGATTTAGGGATCCAAGATAAATAGGAAACCTTGAAAAGAAGTAATTAAGAAAAATAAGGATAAGGGACATGATATTGACATTGAAATAACTTGGAAAACACTAAAAACAAGCCAAGAATCGAAGGATGATAAATTTTTGAGCTCTACAATGGATAAAAAGGGTCAACTTATGTGTATGTTGGGAGAAAATGGTGTATAAACTCTTAATTTAAATAGGTTAAAATTTTAAGAACACATTTTAAGTGATTCTAGGTCGGTCGCATGGTTTGGAAGCATGGTTTATTAAACCATGTGCCAAACATAAATAGGCCACTACCTAGGCCAATTTCATCCACACAGTTTATGGTTAGCTACATATTGTTTAAAAAATGTGTAAATATTCTGGAAAAACTAATTTTCCCCATGATAGTACCCTATGCATGTTTGTCCCATGTTTACCCCTATCATAAGAGTAAACTATTCAACACCTAGAAAACCTCTAAAGGTCTAAATTTCCAACTTGAAACTCCTAGGGCCCACGATAACCTAGTATAACATAAAATAAAAAAAATAAAGAACTATAGTTACATGTGGGTGTCAATAAATTTCTCTTCTAAGTATAAATAGTATTTGAAATGATCAGGTTAGTTCCACTGAGATCAAATCGTCAATTGATTTTAGTGTACTACACCCATGATCCAAACACCTTTTATAAAAAAATTATTGAAGATAAATTTTTTATATTTAAATATAATTAAATCCATACTAATGGTTATTGGTTCTTAAAGGTTTGATATTTTAAAACTATAATAGAAATTAAAATAGTAAAATTCTATACATAAATGAAAATAATGAAGTAAAATAATATAAGACAGATCAATTTTATATCCCCTTGTATATTTTTTATCAAAAAATTGTGTTTTTGATATCAATATAAAAAAAACTTAATTCATATTAAAAAATAGGAAATAAGGATAGAAAATAATATATACGGGATTCTTCTCTATCAATGATCTATAACTTCCCAAAACCAGGGTTGTTGTAATCCCCTAGTCTCTTCTCATACACCTCTTGATATCAAAAAAACTTCATTGAAGGATCCCCGTTAAATAAAATATGATCCGCCTTTTAAAATGAAATCTCATACCAACATCAATCATTTAGATCACAAAAAATTTATTCAAATCAAATGGTTAGCCTCAATATGGCCAAAAGTCAATATTTATCATCTTCTTCATCTAACTCGATAAGGACTCCTAATATAATGTTCTACTCTCTATGAATATCAACTTGTCTAATATTGATTATTCATCTATAAAATTTTTATCAGTAAGCATTGGTGATGACCACTAGTAACTCTCATGTGATTATCTTAACCCCCCCCCCCATTGGATTCATCAACAAGATATGATGATCTACCCAACACCTCATTCAATTCAAATTAGTTTTATTGGGAATCAACTTTGATTTAGGGATGCTCATGAAAAATAAATCCTCTTGACCTTACTATAGATCTTGTTAAATTCTCATATCTATGGTTTCCCATGACATGTAACTTACAAGTGTAGTGTTACCTTCACATATCTCCCCATTAACCTTTACATAGCCTAGTTGAAGTTTTGATTACCCTTACATGGCTTGGTATACTTACCTTTTATGTAGGTTTTATATATACAAGATGACCCTTACGTAGCGGTATTGAAATCTCATTTAAGAAACCTCTCAAATGTGTGGAATAAACTTTACACAAGTCTTATTTCACCTTGAAGTATACTCCAATACCATAAAATGAACTTTATATTATATGGATACCTTTACATGGGTGTTGTTTCACATTAACACATGGAATAAATGACTTTAACACGAGTTTTCCATTGTTTTAAGTTCACCTCTTCGGTCGTCTCTTTCCTCAAGTTCAGATGCAATCACTCAATCGAAAAGACCACAGGTTCTTATAATAAAATCGTCAAGAATGTTTTATTCACACACTTTTAAACACGCGCCCATATTATTGAGGAAAATTAAGGGTGGGGGGGGGGGGCTCTTCTCCTTTAATCGATCCTATAAATAAACATTAACCATTGGACAAATGTTTTTTGATTATTCATCCTGATCATAAATCCAATCAGTTTCATCTTGTCAATAATTGAGTTTGGTCATAATTCAATCAATTAAAATGAGTTTAACTCTCATTTTCACTCTGTTGAATTCCATATCGTAATTCAAATCTTTTTCAAAATGTGGGATCACCCTTATGATTTTTCCTTGATAGGAAGATGATATTTATATATTTTATGTAATGTGATATGGCCCTTATATAGATAAAACTATAGAACCTTTCTATATATCTCTTAACCTACCTAAATATGTGCTCTTCAATTACCCTTATGTGGGACTTTTAAAGTGTGTAGAACCTTTATGAAGTAATACTTGGATTTAATCTCATATATATGTTTATATCATCCATCCTCAGTATTCATTGAATAAATTTATAAATATCATAACAACCACAAATTCTCATTCAGTATCAGCTTTGATTCTTCTTCATAAATAAGGGTTCTATTGATTTGATATGTGAATGTGAATTCCAGTGGTAATTTGAAGCTCTGGACTCACTCTATATTTCTTCGTCATCTTCTAATTAAAATAAATCTCATTTTTGGATTTTATGTACACTGAGATTCATGCCATGATTTATAATTTCTTAGTTCCCATATTAAATTTAATTATATTCATGGGAGCTTTGTTATAGTCCCACTTTGAATAAATAAGATCAAAATACATTCAATTCACTGGAAATATCTCTTATCCATGGTTTTATTTCCATGTTTTCTCAATAATATAGCTTATTAAAATCTCCTAAATTAAAATTAATCTCACTGTTTCAAACCTTGGTGATTTTATGTTAATATTGATTCTTCTTCAATTGGCAAAGCTCGATCTTCTTTGATGGCACCTAAAAATGGAAATGGAAATTCTCTTATGGGTGACACATATTTTATTACATACAAGTGAAAATCATCTTACATGGATGCATATCTCAATTTATGTTATGGAATTTTACAATCTCCTATATGGAATTTACTTACAAGCCTACATTCAATTTATCTTACAAGACTGCTTACCAGAAAATGGGTGAAAATTATCTTTCAAGGGGATAAAAAACTTCTAAAATGGGAATGATGTGAAAAATAATAAAATTAAAAATTCATTATGGTAAAACAATTTAAAATTTAAGATGAAAATTCTCAACATATTAAATCAAGAATTTAAATACTTCATTATACAAGATTAAAAAACATTCCAAAAAAATTAAAATAAAAAAATAGAACCTTAAAGAAACTTAAATACAACACATAAATAGTTTTAAAAACCTTTAAATATTTACATTGAAATTAATACAATTTATTTTTGACCAACAATGAAAACTATTTGTTCTTAAAATATATGAATATTAAATCAAAAAACATTTAAACAATTAATCATTGAAAATATTGATTTTTATGAAAAAAATATAATTAATTGGAATTTCTTTTATAAGATAACAAGTTCAAAATATTCACTTTTAATAATTAATTTGGACACAAAAAGCATCAAAATACCATCAAATAGATATGGGAAACATATATCAAATAAAGGCCACATCAAATTGCCCAAAACATAAGATATGTTTTTCATCAAGAAGTCAATTTAACATTTTCATTGGAAGTAAATTAATCTTAAAAGTGAAATATTTTTTCCAGCAAGGAATAAATTTTGAAATGGGTTTTTATCCCAAGGATTTTTTAAGGAAAAAAATTGAATGATTTCTCTTCAAAAATGAAAATACTTCGGCCAAAAGATAGTTTCAATTTTACAAAAATGATGGAATTTAAAAAAAAATTAAAATAATTATTCCAACTTCATTTTTCATTTAAATGCTCTTGAAAAATTCTCATTATCTCCTAGGTGAATATACTAAAATAATTATCATATAATAATCAGACATAGATTGTGAGTGTGTAACTGAATTAATTAAAAAGTAAGGATGATTAACTCATCCACCGGTTTTATCTAAAAGAATAAAAAGATAAGATAGATTAGAAGTTCATTTCATATCCCATTTAAATGTAAATATTATTAGTTTAAAATTATTTGAAAAATTTCAATACCAATTAATTTTATAAAGCTTAGTTTCAAATTTTATTTAATTAAAAAATTAATAGAGTAAAGAAAATTATGTTTCAAGATTGATCCCATTTGAGAATAAAAATTATAAATAACTCAAAATAGAAAAAATGGTCCCCAAAATTAGGATATGCTTAAATATACTAAAGATAAGAACTAAAGATTAAAATATAATCATGTATCAAAAAATTAATGTTAAATTGATGTCTTCTTAATGAATCGAAATTTATCATAGTAACAAACCTCTTATACACACTTAAACTTCAACATTGTCATCATTATTAAACCTTAACATGGAAGAAAATTTAAAACAATTTAGTTTAAATAGAATTTAAAATTAAGTATGTCTAAAATTATGTATAAGGGTCTCATGAAGTTTAAAGGGAATGTATCCACCATTTCAAAGGATTTTTTTTTTCAAAAATGATTTAAATTACACATGTTTTTTTTCTAAATAGATAGATAAAAACAAATTAAAAAATATCTTAAATCATCATTATTGTGCAATGATTCTAATAAGTTAAAACATTTTAACATATATTTTAACTTTAATCAAGTTATATGGTATGGAATTCCCCCCATAATTAGTTTCATATAGTTGAAATTTTAAAATAAAATTAAACACTCATGCACAGTTTTACACAATCTATCAAGTAGAAAGAAGAAATTTCTATAGACATGAGATGGATAGAAGAAGACACTGAAATTAAATACAAATCCCCTGATTTATTAGCCTTTATTTTTAAAAAAATCAACTAAAAGATCATTTCCTCCTGATTTAAGAAGACCCCCTTTTATTCTTTAGGTTCTAGTCCCTACAAGTTGAAATAGATTAAAATTGGACTCTAACTGAAGAGTTTTAATTTGAAGGGTGTTTTATTTTGGTGGTTTCAGCTTGCAGTACCTTTTTACTTGAGAACAATTTGGATTATAGTCTTCTTTGGACAACACTATATAAATATACTTTTAGATCAAATAAGGAAAACCATAACTGAATATAATTAGTAAATCAAGTAATAACAAGTATATTATAATTGTATTTTATTCTTAAAAACTAGAAGAAAACACACAAGAATGACCATGGGTTGACTCCTATGAAGAATTGAATTTTAAGTCCTCTATCAGACTTAGTGAAAGATCAATTATCAAAAATTGGAATGGAATCTAAGCCATTTGGATACCCTTAATATTAATGCTTAACCCCTTTCTCATTAACTAATAATAGTCTATTCTCTTCCCTTACCAACTATAAATCTCTATTTACTAAGATCATTGGGATGTTCAAAGGTCCAAACCATTTGAATTTTAGTTTCCTAGGAAAAAGTTTAAGTCTATAACTAAAAATAATAATTTTCTATCAATCCTTATTCTAAATGATAGTATCATGAATATATTTTTTAATCTCCTTGTAAATCCTAGTCTTTGTAGGATTCTCTTTTCCTTTTCTCTAACTCACTCAACTCCAGAAACCTTCTCTCACTGGATGATTTTAATACAAAATTAAATACCTTAATAGGACAATAATACTTGTTTGCAATATCCATAGATAAATGACATGGTTTCCCAATCAGTATACTATATGGATACATCCCCATGGGAGTTTTAAAGGTAGTTTTATAGGTCCATGAGGCCTCATATAACATTAAGGACCAATACTATCATGATCTACACATTGTTTTATCCAATATTTGTTTAAGTTATCTATTTTAAACTTCAACTTGGATACGGACTAAGGTTGGTATGTGGTTCTAGTCTTATGCACACACATTTATTTTTTCATTAAATCTTTGAATTTTAATTTATTAAAGTGAGTACCATTATTTGTGAAGAAGGACTAGGGTACCTTGAATCTATAAAATATGTTCATTTTAATGAATTTTATCACACTCTTAGCTTGGTTATTGGGCAGTTCCATAACCTCTAAATAGTTAGAAACATTATCTACAACCACTAAGATTTATTAATTTCCAAGATAATATGGGAAAGGTTCTATAAAATCCATCCCCCTCAAAATAAAATATTTTAACCTCTATAATTTCCTTTTGAGGCTGTTCCTATTTTCTAATAACATTTCCCATTCTCTATAATTTTTTACATCTCATAATTAAACTCCTAGAATATTTGAAGAGTTTTAGAAAATTAAATTCAACTTGAATCACTTTTTGGGTTGTTCTTTATCCATTATGGTAAATAGTGGTCGCCTTCTAAAATGGAAAAAATATCTCCCACAAGCACACTTTTCCAAAGGATTTCATTAATTCATCTTGTAGACAATAAAGGGTCATCCCAAAAGAAATAACTATAATCATAAATTATTTTTTTCACTAATTTTGTGTGATATCCCTCAACATAACCACTAAAGCAAAGAATATTTCAAAAAACAACATACCAAGAAGTTTTATTAAATGAAACTACAGGTAGTTTTTTGTCATGTAAAAGAAAAATAATCCCTCTTGGTTCATCAATTTGGGTGTTTGGTATCCTAAACAAGTGGTCATACACTACAATTTTAACTCCTTTTTATCTTTAATTTTTAAATTAAACTCTTATAATAAATGTATCCACCTCATGAATCTTGGTTGTGTATGGTTATTTGACAGTAAGTACTTTAGAGTAGTATTGTCATTAAACACTATAATGTTAGATCCAATCAAGTATTGTCTGAATTTATCAATAGAAAAAAGTTTCTCAAAATACTTTCTGATTTTTGGTTTAATTCCTTTATGACTCATCAAGAAATAAACTAGCATAATGCACTATATAAAGTCTCTTTTCCATACTATACCTCAAAAAAGCCCCAACATAAATTCAATGGCATCACACATTAATTTAAAGGGTTGCTTCTGATCTGAGGTAGTAATGATGGGTGTTGAATTAAATTTCTCATTGATAATATTGAATGATTCCACAAAATCATCAAAATAAAATGGAAATTGTTGGGTCGGAGAGTGATGGCAAGAGGGGGGGTGAATTGCCTTTTTAAAAAATAATTAACAATTTAAAATCAAAGTTAAAGTGCAGCACAAATAAAAGAGGCAAGACACAAAACGTGATAACGGAGTTCGGCTTAAACCAAAGCCTACGTCTCCGCTCCCAACTCAATTGTTGAGATATTTACTACCGCTTGCTTTTTAATGGTTTTAGCAAGAAACCCACTAGACTTTAAGGTAGTCTAGAACCTATTACAACTTTCTTTTAATGGTTGAGCAACAACCCACTAGCCTTCTTACAGGTGAAGGCTAGCTCACTTATGACTCAAGCCTTTTAAAGGGAAGGCTTGACTAACCTCTTCACACCTTGAAGGTGGTGTGAAAACCCAAACAAGAGAAAGATGAGAGAAAGAGGGGTTTGTAGGCACAAACCCAAATTGATGCTCAAAATGAATAAAACAAGAAAAACCGTAATTTAGAGAAGTCTTGGGCGCCAAAGGATTGATTGGAGTTGATGAAGAGCGCTCCCAAGCTTCTATGGTGATGCTCCTTGGATGTGGAAATGAGTTGGAGCAAGTGAGGGTTCCTTGGAGGAATGCGCCGGAGGTTCGCCAAATGATCGAACAATGTTCCCGTGGGCTACCGTACATTTCCGGGGCTTCCTAGTCCTTTATTTATAGAGGGGGAACCCTCAAATGGCCTTTGGGGGTCTTCGGAGCCGTTGGAGAGGCCTTCGGAGCCGTTGGGAGTCAAGTGGACAAGTCTGGTCAAAGCCCAACGGCAAGTTTGACTGGCTCCACCAGCTGACCGGTGCTTGGCCACCGGTTGGCCGGTGCTTTGAAAAAGGAGGGGTCGTCTACCCAGGCTCCACCGGCTGGCCGGTGAGGAGGCCACCGGTTGGCCGGTGAGGAGGCAGTAGTTGTCCCTTCTGGCTGGGTTCCACCGGCTGACCGGTGATGGGACACCGGTTGGCCGGTGGTCTGGACAGAAAGGTTGCCTTCTGTCAAGACTCCATCGGCTGGCCGATGGTCATCCACCGGTGGGCCGGTGGACTGAAAATCAGTCCACTTTCAGTCCTTCTTGGCCCAATTCCTTGGCAACCTTTTGCTTATCAACAAAAACACTTAAACAAGATTAGATAAATAAGAGAGTGATTGTGATCATGAAAATTAAACCACGAGGGGTACGAGAGGTACAACAATCTCCCCCTATTTTGATGATCACAATCACCAAAAACAAGCAATGTAAAAGATTGAAAAGAAAAGAATGAGAGAAAGATTTCTCCCCTAATCAACCAAGAATTTCTCCCCCTTTGTGATTATCAAAATAGCACGGGGCATAAAACTTGATTGAGGGAAAGGTTGAAAAACAAGATAGAGTTTTTAAACCAATTGAAATTTTTGAAATTTGAATTGAAAGTTTTGAATTGAAAATTTTGAATTGAAAGTTTTGAATTGAAAATTCTGAAATGAAAGTTTTGAATTGAAAGTTTTGAAATGAAAGTTTTGAATTGAAAGTTTTGAATTGAAAATTATGAAATGAAAGTTTTGAATTGAAAGTTTTGAATTGAAAGTTTTGAATTGAAAATTTTGAATTGAATGTTTTGAATTTAAAGCAAAAACGCTTAAACGATCCTAACTCCCCCTAAATAAAAACAACAAATCACCGGGGAGAGGATTTTAGAACCGAGACAAATTATGGTCCGGTGAGACTCGCTAAAAGGGATTTCTCAATCCAAACTTGTCTAGTGGTGGTTCTTCTCCTATGAAATTCATCATTGAAGGAAATGGTTTTGGGCCTTCCATACCGGGCATTCTTGCAATCGCACTCATAAATTAAGTGCCCTGGTTTTTTACAATAGTTGCAAAATTTATATTGGGAGCTCCCCCTAACAAAAATAGTTGGATCATGGGAAGAGGAAGCTTGCTTGGAATAGCCAAGCCCTTGGGTGGTTCTAGATATGCATTGGGAACCATGGAGTTTGGTTAAATTTTGTTCACCTTGGGTAAATTTGGCAAGGAATTCCTTTAAATCCTTGATTGTTGATTCCATAGAATCAACATCGGGAAGGTTTTGGACCTTGAGGGACAACTCCTCCTTTTCTTTGAGAAGTTGTTCCTTTTCGGAAGAAAGTTTTTTGAAATTCTTTTTTAAAGCAACAAATTTGGAAGAAAGTTCGTGAAAACCTTCCTCCAATTGATCTCTAGCATGTTGGAGATCCTCATAAGATAAATGATTGAAAGAATTTGAAGAACTAGAGGATGAGGAGTCGGAAGAGGATACCTCATGAAATGCCATTAGGCATTTTTTACCGTTGTCACTTGAGGAGGAGGAGGAGGAGGATGTGGAGCTATCACTCCATGTGGCCTTTAATGCCTTCTTCTTTTCCTTTTTCTTGGCCTTTTTCTTGTTTAGTGGACAATCGGGCTTGTAATGGCCTTTCTTGCCACACCCATAACATGTTACCTCGGGCTCGGATTTTTCGTTGGGTTGAGCCTTGCGGGATTTCTTCTTTTTGTTCTTCTTCATGAATTTGTGCATATTGCGGGCAAGATTCTCCATTTCTGAATTGCTGCTTGAAGAGGAAGATGATGAGGAGGAGGAGCTTTCTTCTTTTTGAACTTTGAAGGCGATGTTCTTTGGAACTTTGATCAGTTTTCCTTCCTTTTCAGCTTGCCTCCTCATGGTAATCTCATAGGTCATAAGTGATCCAATGAGTTCTTCGACCGGCATGTTCTTGATGTCTTTTGCTTCTTGAATTGCCATGAATTTCGGTGCCCATGAGATTGGTAGGATCAAAAGGATCTTCTTGACCATCATCTCTGCAGAAACATCATCTCCAAGAGATTTTCTTCCATTGCAAACGTCAGTAAAACGAGTAAACATTTCAGTAATATTTTCAGATGGATGCATGGTAAAAGACTCAAAATCTTGACGGTACATATCCAATCGAGTATCCTTGACTTTGTTGGTCCCCTCATGGGTAACCTCCAAAAGTTTCCATATTTCATGTGATGAGGTGCATGTGGAAACTCGATTGAATTCATTACGATCAAGGTCGCAATGAAGAGCATTCATGGCTTTTCCATCAAGCTCAGAATTTTTAATATCGGCTTGAGTCCATTTGGATTCATCGGGAGAAGAAAGAGAATAACCATGCATGACAATTTTATAAATAGGATAACCAATGCTTCTAAGAAAAGTGGTCATGCGGGTTTTCCAATAAGTGTAGTCGGTTCCATCAAAGAATGGAGCACGACCCAAAGAATAGCCTTCGGGGGAGAAAGAAGTTGAAGCCATCTCAAAGGATCTTGAATTTGAAACCGGTTAGGGTATTACTCAAATTTCCCCTCTGATACCAAATGTTGGGTTGGAGAGTGATGGCAAGAGGGGGGTGAATTGCCTTTTTAAAAAATAATTAACAATTTAAAATCAAAGTTAAAGTGCAGCGGAAATAAAAGAGGCAAGACACAAAACTTGATAACGGAGTTCAGCTTAAACCAAAGCCTGCGTCTCCGCTCCCAACTCAACCGTTGAGAGATTTACTACCGCTTGCTTTTTAATGGTTTTAGCAAGAAACCCACTAGAATTTAAGGTAGTCTAGAACCTATTACAACTTGCTTTTAATGGTTGAGCAAGAACCCACTAGCCTTATTACAGGTGAAGGCTAGCTCACCTATGACTCAAGCCTTTTAAAGGGAAGGCTTGACTAACCTCTTCACACCTTGAAGGTGGTGTGAAAACCCAAACAAGAGAAAGATGAGAGAAAGAGGGGTTTGTAGGCACAAACCCAAATTGATTCTCAAAATGAATAAAACAAGAAAAACCGTAATGTAGAGAAGTCTTGGGCGCCAATGGATTGATTGGAGTTGATGAAGAGCGCTCCCAAGCTTCTATGGTGATGCTCCTTGGATGTGGAAATGAGTTGGAGCAAGTGAGGGTTCCTTGGAGGAATGCGCCGGAGGTTCGCCAAATGATTGAACAATGTTCCCGTGGGATACCGTACATTTCCGGGGCTTCCTAGTCCTTTATTTATAGAGGGGGAACCCTCAAATGGCCTTTGGGGGTCTTCAGAGCCGTTGGAGAGGCCTTCGGAGCCGTTGGGAGTCAAGTGGACAAGTCTGGTCAAAGCCCAACGACTAGTTTGACTGGCTCCACCAGCTGACCGGTGCTTGGCCACCGGTTGGCCGGTGCTTTGAAAAAGGAGGGGCCTTCTTCCCAGGCTCCACCGGCTAGCCGGTGAGGAGGCCACCGGTTGGCCGGTGCTTTGGAAAAGGGAGGGGCCTTCTGCCCAGGCTCCACCGGCTGGCCGGTGAGGAGGCCACCGGTTGGCCGGTGAGGAGGCAGTAGTTGTCCCTTCTGTCTGGGTTCCACCGGCTGACCGGTGATGGGACACCGGTTGGCCGGTGGTCTGGACAGAAAGGTTTCCTTCTGTCAAGACTCCATCGGCTGGCCGGTGGTCATCCACCGGTTGGCCGGTGGACTGAAAATCAGTCCACTTTCAGTCCTTCTTGGCCCAATTCCTTGGCAACCTTTTGCCTATCAACAAAAACAATTAAAACAAGATTATATAAATAAGAGAGTGATTCTGATCATGAAAATTAAACCATGAGGGGTACGAGAGGTACAACAAAAATATTTGAAAAGTAAAGAGTAAAGGGTTTTATTGATCCTTGTGAAATACTTGATAAATCACTGGTAGAAACTAGCATGTACTAGAAGTATCTTAACCCCTTTAAAACATTGTGAATAAAGAAGATTTTGAATCACCTCTACTTTATAATTTTCAACCTCTATTCCCCTATTTCAATTATTATAACCAAAAACTATTCCCACAGTGACCATAAATTAGAGTTTTTCCAAATTATGAAAAAAAAATGGTCTCTTGACACCCTTTTAAAACTACTTCTGAATTTTCAAAATAGCTCTCAAAATTGATTCCTACTACTTATAAGTCATCTATAAATACCTCAATGATTATCTCAATAATTTTTTAAAAAATTGTCATCATAAAACTTTTAAAATTAGTTGGGGCACCACAAAATCGAAAAGAGATTTTCTGGTACGAAAATTTCCCAATGGGGTTTGTGAATTTTGTTTTCTTTATATCGTATGGATCTATGCGAATTTGGTTGTAACTAGAATAAAAAATAAAAAATTGAAAAAATCATTCCTTGCTAGCCTCTTAAACATTTGGTTCAATAATGAAATTAAAAAATATTCTTTTCTAGTGGCTATGGTTGGTTTCTTAAAGTCAATTCAGAATCTCCATTTGGTCACATCCCTAACTTAAATTTTCTCACACTTTTCATTGGTGATAATACAAAAACCTTCTTTTATTGGTACAACTTGGATCAGGATGACCCAAGGGCTGGAAAAAAGGGATAAATGATTCCAGTGTCAATCAATTTTATTACTTATTCTCTAAAAATTTATTTTATATTAGGATTGATCATACTTCATCCCTCAAACCATGGCTTATAATTAGGATCCATTAGGATACAATATCTTTTCAACACATCCAAAAAAAATTATTCTTAACTTTTCCCTAACTTAGAAGATGTGATAATTTATAGTGTGGAATTGTCACTCAAAATGAGTATTTCACTTGATATGGGATTGGTGTGATATCTAATTCTGGTTCTTCATGGATGTAATGATAAATCTTGGGACTTAGTGACCCAAAATCTTCTGTGTGTTTCTTAAATAATGATTTGGATCTAATGAAAACCTCCTCTACACTACTAACTAGATTAGATAGCTCCAAAATTTCATATTCCAAGATTACTTCTGAGATATTTTCCTCGTAAAATTTATCATAATTTTCCAAAAATAACACCATCATAAGTATTACATTTATCTTTTTTCCTTACTTTAACTGATTCCCAAAAAAATTAAATTTTTTGTGGTAATTTTGTTAATCTCTTCAACCATATTCAAAATATATTGTTCTTCTTCATCAAGAGTTTCTTTAAATTCCAACTTCCCATCACTTAAATAGTTATTTTCAAGTGGTTTTAATTTTTTTCATTTCAAATATATTAAATTATTAATTTTTATCACCCAAACTAAATATTAATTTCCCTTTAGAAACATTAATGAATACTCATACAATGGAAAGTAAAGGCCTACAAAGGATTATAGGGACTTCTTTATCATAATACATGTCTAAAATAAGAAATTCAGTAGGTAAAAACTATTTACCAAATTATATTAGTAATTTATCCACTCTCCTAATGGAGTGAGTGATAGATCTGGAATCCCACTATAAACCAATTGGTGTGTAGAAAATTTCCTAGTCATAATTGTAAAAATATTTAGTGAGGTACTAAATTGATGTTAACACCAAAGTCATAGAGGAATTTTAGTTTGACACCATTTCATAAACTACATGTGATGATAAAAATGCATGTTTATTTGAGCATAGGAGGTATTCTCTTATCAACAAAAACAATGCACTCAACTGTTAAGTTGTAGATAGAAAACTCTTTTAATGTTTTGTTATTTGAAACAATGTTTTTTAATGATTTCAAATATGATTTAATATGAACCAAAGCCTCAAGTATAGAAATATTTATGTTAAACTTCTTAAACAACTCTAATAATTTTAGTATTTCAAGTTTAAAGTTATTTTTATGAACTCTTTCAAGGAAAATGATAGTTGTGGATAGATTTATAAAAATAATAGGTAAAAACTCAAGGTTTTATTCAATCTTGATTTTTCTATTTATATTTCTTAACTTTTAAATATATTTTTCTTTTTGGTTTTTAGCAGGCTCATAAGGTTTTAAATTAATTTCATTATTTTTTAATATATTTTCATATTTGATGTCTCCCATATTTTGGCTTTTAATTTTAATCATAATTTCATTTTGGGGTTCCCTAGGGTACTCTCTAGATTCCTTATGGTTATTTAAACTACTCTAGGTGGTGAAATCCATTGAATTCTTCCTAGGGTTCATTTAATTTTTGAAATGAATTTTATCTTTATCTATTTTTTTCATGTACCATGGTAGTAACCCCATTTCTAACACAAGGTTATACATCCTAGCATCTATTTTTTCTTTATCTGAATCATCTTAGGATTTTTTTTAAATCGAAATTAACTTTATGTTTTCCATCATGAGAATCCATTATATTAAAAATTTTATATATCATAGAGATAATTTTCCACTCAAAATTACCTTGAAAATTATAAGACTCAATCCTTTATTGGTTTTGGAATTTTTTGTGCGGATGTAGTGGGAAACCAAGAGAAACAGTTTATCTAAACACTCTCTACTCTCTCCAAGAAAGGCTGGGATGGTTTATATATCCCTAGTTATAGTTTTTTGATAAGTGGTCATCCTTAGACTACTTCTTAAGGTTATACCTAGTAAAATTGTAATTTTAAAGTGGTTGTGTAGGTATATAAAAGTTTAGACAGTAAGAACATGAATTAAGAAACATACCACAGTGGTGGAATTGCTCCCTAAGTGAATTTTGATAATTGTCACTAAAAATATAAGCAACTTGATAATTTATTTCTTAGATAGAATTTGTTTATTTCTTATGATTGGTTTTTCTCCTAAATCATTAATATTTTGAATTTTGTGAAAGGTTATTGAAAATATACTTTAACACTTCAATGTTTTTATCTAAGAAGTTATCTCTATAAGACATATCTATAAGAGTTTGATAGTATAGAGTGAGTCCATTGTAAAATGTTCCCATTAGTAAATGTGAAGTAAATTAGTGGTGCATACACTGCCTAAGTAAACTAATAAATCAATATCAGGACTCATAGAACATATCCCTATCATCTTAAATAAAAAATAATGATTTTATATCTAACCATAATGGTCATTATCTGGGGGAAAATTCATAAAAAAAATTTGAAACCTGATCCCATGTTCCAAAAATTTCATTATCTAATTTTTGAAAACAGGTTCCTAGAATTACCCTTAAGTAATAATGTAAAGATATAATCCTTAAATATTCCACAAATATTACAATAAGTGGTAATTTTTTCACCACACTATATAATTTCCTAATTAATTCAAGAGATTCTTCATTAGGTAATCCATTATAGGATGGAAACATAAATAGGTGGGATTTATTGATCTCAAATTTCTTTGACTTTGAATTTAGCCTAATGAAAGAGGTATTACTATAATTACTTGGTAGCTAAAACTACCTAAGAATATTCCTCTCAAATAATTTTTATCTAGGCTTGGGAAGAATAAAATTTTCATGGTGATAAACTACCTCACTATTATCTTCCATTTTAGTTTTAGTTTTAATCTTTAAAGCACTCAGATGTTTGTGAATTTTATGTAAAAATAGCTTTAAATTTACCAAGGATGATCTTTTTTACATGAAGAAATTAGATTTCAAAAAATTTGAAAAATAGAATAAAAATTATTACACCACATATTCTAGCTTTTTTAGATTTTTTTTTAATTACAGATTTGATTTTTTTTTTTAATTTTTGATGTTCCAGTGGTCGTATGAAGCCTCTCCCATAATAGGTTCTAAACTTTGATAGGTTTTCATTATACATAAAAAATTATCTATTTATTTCCTATTTAAAACTAGTATAGTAATGAGTATGGTAACACCCATAGAGAAGGTTTGTGTGAAATTCTAGAAAAATAAAAAACAAATAACTCAAAATAGTGAGCAAAAGTGGAGTGATATAGTGATATAGTGTGTGAAGTATGATAAAAATAATTGAATTGATTAAATTGAATAGATTAAGAGATAGAGGATAAAAAACAACTAAATGGTCAAAACTGTAATCAGTTTCAATCAAAGATTAATGGTTTATTCGAAACTTAAATTATATTCATTTAAATTAATTTTCATTCATTAAAAAGTGAATGGAAATTTGGAAAACCACTTATAAATATGAAATAAATCCCAACTATCAAGATGAGTGACTCTCAATTGGTATGCTCACATCTTGTATCTAACAGGTACACATAATTAGTGATATAATGAAGTTGGATCTACCAAGATCAAATCATCAATTAATCTGGGTATACCAATCCAATGATCCAAACACATTTTATCAAAATATTATTGAAGATTTATTTTTTACAATTTCAAAAATAAAATTAATAAAGACCAATCAGTATTGTTTCTTTATGTTTTAAAATTTTAAAACCCTGAGAGAAAATTAAGGAATGACAGTTAGTAAGGAAATGATCATAAAAAAGTAAGAGACTATAAGATAGATGAATTTTATTTATCCAAATATATTTTTATCCAAAAATAATTTTTGAGATATCAATATATAATATTGAGTTTGTTAGGTCCACTAGGTTGAATACCCTGAGAGGGAGGTGAATCAGGGTATAAGAGATTAAAAAATTCTTCTGTTTGGATATTATTTGGTTAGACAAAAATCAATTATCTCTTCCCATCATAGAAATATATTGAAAAATAGGAAATCATGCATGAGACACAACTGTTTTTACTTGGTTCGCCCTCACTGGGCTATGTCAAAGGAGTATACAATTGCAATGTGCTGATGTACCACATTCAATAAGGCTTACTGTCAATAATGAGCACAAAGTTCAGGCTAGATCTTTTATGCCCAGGTTCACTGCCTTTAAAAGATTTAGGTTCTTCTCACTGCATTCCCAATGGTCACTCCCTATGCCTCTTTCCCTGGCTCACTACTGGTGGAAAGGGTCACCATCTTCCTCTTCCTTCACTCACTGCTCTTGGAAGGGAATATACACATATTTTATGGACTTTTAGGTCCATCATAGTTTATGGACATGTAGGTCACTTCATTTTCATTAATTACTACATCCTTAACTATAGGTATATGCTTTTTTGAAGTTCCATTTTCACCGTTACATGAAGGCTACCTTCCCAAGTATTGATGGGAACTAGAAAATACTTTTGAAAACTGATTTGAATCTCTCACAAGCTTTATTGTGCAAATCGCAACCACCTTCCTCTCACGCA
Organism: Viscum album; assembly: GCA_963277665.1. Taxonomy (NCBI): domain Eukaryota; kingdom Viridiplantae; phylum Streptophyta; class Magnoliopsida; order Santalales; family Viscaceae; genus Viscum; species Viscum album. The sequence goes on along the minus strand of OY728138.1, from coordinate 1,706,124,590 downwards.
TACTGAGTAATGGGTTTGGTATGTGGGACACATTCTTCGCATATTGTTTCCACTTCCATGAACCACCCTTCATCCGCGGACTGCCTCCACCTTCACAATCACGTACTATTACCACGTACCAATTCTGCAAACCTCCTCTGTGAAACCCATATTGTCTGCGAACTGTTCTCTGTTTGTAGACAGCCTTTGCTTCCACGTACCAGAGTACCCCCTCCATATACTGCTTGCGAAATTATCCCTCTTACATACCAAATATTCCTCCTTCATGTACCGAGACAACTCCTTCCATGTACAAGACTTCCTTCTCCGCATATCGGACTGCCTTTTTGGGTTAAGAATTCCCCCAAATACATTCAGCACGAACCACTTTTGGACTTTTCTGAATTCCTAGAGAAAAATATGCTTTCTAATGATATTCAATATCTAATATAATCAGTAAGATTATATATTCTTATTTAGGAAAAGATATCCGAAAAATTTGTTAATCCAAGATTTACAAAATCATTAATCCAATCTCCACCGCATACTGATCCCCATGTCATCGCGAACCGTAATCCACCCATGAACAATTTTTCATATGCACTATGTGTACTTCATTTTATCATATGCAATCAATTTCCTCTTCCGACATCAAGCCTTTAGCGTACCGCACCTCCTTACACCAAGAACTGTTTTTACTTTCACAAAATACTCTGACGCATTGTTCCCTCTGCTCTGCGTACCATTCCCATAACTTGGTAAGTGGTCCATGCATTATCGTATGTGGTTCTCATACTTTTCCATTTTTCTTCAATGTTCTTCCTACCATTCATTCCTATGAGGAAATCCTTCCTTTTCCAACACCAAATTCCTGATTTTGTGGCCCAATAATTTAGAAAACACTAGGAAACTATGCCACCTTAAAAACTTGTTTTTGGAAAACACCATCCATACTTATTTGCAGTCATCTGGCTTTGTCAAAAAACATAGCCACACCAAAAAAATACATAGAGGAAACCTTGATGTTTTTTTTTCAACAATCTTCCCCTTTGGTTTTGTTAAGAACTCTTCTTATAACAATGTTTCACATTTCGATATCTTGTTAATACTCCTTCCAACTTCAACCACCATTTTCTTCACACGATTAAGATAGAAATCAAGGATTTAATCAACACATACTCTAAGCCCACTCGAGTCATACTCGGCATGAGAAACAAGATTATAATGAAATTTTCATCAATTAATCACTTCATTGCTAATCACCAATTACCGATACCATATTGATACACTGATATCAGGGAACTACTTTCATCACGAACATCAGTCATCATGATATATAATCATTGATTGATAACTTCTAGCATCATCAGATTTAATTCTCCTTCTAAGTTACAACACCTTTAATGGATTCAGTTTAACTTCAACTCCCCCTATCTCACTGCTCTACTTAGCAGCTTCTCCCCATGTCCTTTCTACCCCTAGAATAGTCACAAATTCTTCCCCTATAGAAACAAACCCAAAGGGAACTTCAAGGTTGTCTCCAACAGGTAAAAGAGCACATATCATCACATTATGGGAGGACACATCATACCTCAGAGAGAGGGGGTCCCACATCCACAATTTTTCTTGTGTGGGGATTCGAATGGACACCCATATCCAGTCGAAGCCTTTCAAATGATTCTTTGGATAAGGTCTTTGTAATAATATCTACAAATTATTGTTCTTTAGAAACATATTCCAACTTCACAAGACCTTCCTCCACCTTCTCCTTAATAAAATGATATTTTATTTCAGTGTGTTTTTTCCTTGAATTATGGACTGTATTTTTGCTAAGATTTATAGCACTATAATTATCACAATGGATTCTGATAAGATATTTCACTTCAATTCCCATATCTTCATGTTTTTTCCTTATCCACAATAGTTTCATGAAATCTTGAGTAGCTACAATGTATTCAGCTTCTACAGTGCTCAACAAAATTCCTTCTTGTTTCTTGCTTAACCAAGAAATACACAAACCTCTAAGAGAAAAAGCACATGTTGATGTTGATTTTCTGTTATCTGATGAACCATCCCAATCCGCATATGTATATCCAAATAACTCTGGATAATATTTGTCATTATACATTAGGCCAAAATCAAATGCTCCCTTGATATAACAAAGAATTATTTTTAATGAAATCATGTGGATCTCCTTGGGATTTATTTGATACCTCCCTTCTTGGAATGTGGAAAATACAATATCAGGCCTTATCGGTGTCAGGTACAATAGACTTCCAATGATTTTCCTATATTATGTGATATTAACTCCCTTGCCTTCATCATCCTATGACAGTTTCAGTCAGGTAGTAACTAGAATCTTCATCTCTTTGGAATTATCCATTTCAAATCCTCTCAAAACCTCCTTGGAATATTTATATTGAGAGATAAAAGTGTCATTCTGTAAGAAACCGGTTTTTTCTACGAAAGACTTTGGAATATTCTTGATGATATTCTAGAGCAGCGCCTTCAGACGGTGTGCAATTCGAGCCCCGAAGTGCCCAGAATTAAATTTTCAGTGCGTTCACACTGGAAACGTAATATAAATGGTATAACTCCTAAATGGTGGTCCAGATCAGAGATCCGAGTGTACGGATGGGTCCGGAATGGGGTGTTTACCATAGGAACGACATAAAACTTGTCGGCGCGGGATGTTTGGACCCCTCACCCACTTCTGGAATGTTAAACGGATTAATTAATTAATTAATTAATTCGTTTAATGTTGAAATGCACGTATCTCTTAAACGGTGGCTCGGATTGGAAAATTGAGGGCACCATTGAGTTTGTAGCATGCCGCTTACCCTTGGAGGGGTATAAGTTTCACGGGCACGAGCCGTCTGTGAAAAATGGCCCCAAGGGCGTTTTCATAAATTGGCGGCTTTGGGCGTTCAGCTTTATAACATTCAAATGGATGCTCATAATCCAATTCTGAGACCACCGTTGTGCTCGAGGGGGGGGTGGTTTTTACCCTAGGGGAGGTTTAATTTTGATCTCTCCAAAGGTTTCGGATACGAGGAAATTATGGGTTTAAATTAATTAAAATTTCTTTTTAATTTATTTAAACCCCTTCCCCCTTCCTCCCTTATTCTCCCTGGAAACCCCCCCCCCCTCAAGGAATCCCCTCAAGCTCCCTCTCCTCCTCCACTCCGGTGAGACAGCTCCGGCAAGGAGATGGCGCGGCGGCAGATCGTCCGTGAAGCCTCGGGCGAAGCCCAACAAGGTAGGAGTGTCGTTTTCGTTTTATTCTCCCCGCACATAATTTGAGCCCTTTTAATCATGTCGAGTTGCTGTTGGATTTTTGAACAAACCCCATGATTGCGTAGTACGTTATATTTTCTTCCCATCGCTTCTTTTGGATCGAAAATCCGAGTTCGGAGATGATCGCAACCACCCGCCAAAGTTTGCGGGTTTTCGGGTGTTGCAGCGGCAGCGCGGTGGTCCAGGGAGCTCCGGTGTGGCGGCAGTGGCAGCGGGCACTGGGGGCGACGGATAACGGCATTGGGAGACATGGCGGCGGGCCAAGGCACTGTGGCGGTGGGCTCCAGCCGCAGGCGAGGAGCGCGGGGCGCCTTCGGAGCAGGCTGGCGCGGCGGCGAGGCAGGGTCGCACCGCGCGACCCCGTGATCGGCGGGTCTCCGTGGAGGGTCGTGACCAGCTTGGTGGCTGGTCGGCGTGCCGTGGACTTGGAGTCCACGTCCGGGCCATGTGGGTGAGCTGTGGGTCGGCCAGCGCGGACCGGTCCAGACCGGTCGGACCAGCCGGACCCGGCCGGTTCTGTCCAGGGGGGGGAGTTCGCCCCTCCGGCTTCGGACACCCGTTATTTTCACCACGGATGTCTGTTTTGTGCGCCGTTTGCGGCGGCACGGACCTAACAGTGAGGCGGTCTTTTTGAAATAGTGTCGAGAATTTTTAATTCCCGAAGAAAGGGTCCTCGGAGGCGCGACACGCCCTTAAGTGAAGCGACGTTTTCCATGGGGGTTTTTGTTTTTGACGGCGCGGACGCGTCTGACGTCCGTTTTGAACGCTGTCAGTGGCGTTGGGACCCTGGCGTTGGGGCGAAGCAATCCAGGGTGGTTTTAGGCATTGACGCTGAAGTTGAGGTGTGGGCCCCATGTCCCGTCTTTTGAGCTGCGTGCAGCATTTCATGACTTTTTCATCGGACGTCCGTTCGGGGCGTGCGAGTAGTCATTTCTGGATGTTTTTCCGAGGGCATCGCATTGGTGCAGTCCACTTGCTCTAATTCCGCACGATAGTGCGGGCCCCATTTGGGCCATTTTGGTAGTTGACGGTGATTTCCAGCCTTATCACCGGGTGTCCATTTTGGACAAGTGAATAGTCCATTTCGTGTACGTTTTCGAGAGGATCGCAACGGTGTGATCCGTTTGTTGAGTTTTGGGACCGGGGTGCGTGTCCTGTGTGGTACCGCTTGGGCGCGGGGCACCGGAACGTGTCTTTTTCTCCAGATATTTGTTTCACTCAATTGAGTTGTTCTTTTGACATGTTTTCCCGAGGGGATCGCAATGGTACGATGCGCCCGACTGTTTTCGGGGCCGAGGCTCGGGATCACGGGACGTCGATCGGGCGTGAGGCGGTGTCGGTGACTTTTCCGTCGGATATCTGTTGGAGGTGAGTAAGTAGTCGATCTCACGTGTTTTTTTGTGAGGATTACAATGGTTCTATCCATTTGGTTGTGCGGAGCCTCTTGCGCCATCTTGGTAAATGTGGAATAAAATGTGCTCCGGTGGTGGTTCGTCCTACCATGTTTGTAGCAGACCCTTGGCGTGTGATCGTGCACTCTTAGGATAGTGATATAAATGATTCAAAAGATGTGGTTGGCTGTTCCTAGGCCTTTGAGTTGGATATGTTACTTCACGCCTTCATTTTGACGTTGGGTTCCGTGTGCACGATAGCCCATGGGCTGAAAATGAGGTATACTCTGGGAGTATACGGGAGCTCTTGGAGGTAAGTGTGGTTTGTACCTGATATTGTTTGTGTGCTTGGTTGGGGTTTGACTTGGGGACACACGTCGTGTGGGCCCCATGTGCGTGTTGTGTTCTTCTTTGCGTACCTTTGATCTCTCGCGATGTAGAGGGTCCCTCTGTGCTCGTTTGTTTGATCAGCAGGGTGGAGTTTTGCCCCTGGCTCTGTGCTCGTTTGTTTGACCCGCAGGGTTGAGTGGTCTCCCCCTGGTTTCATTCTCGATGGATCGGCCGGTAGCGGTGCTAGTGACACCCAGTGATGGAACAGGCGTTGAACCCCTTTTGGGTGAGTTGCTTCGGAGTCAGGTGGTTGCGCGATACCCACTCCGTGTTCGGTTGGCCAGTGTTGTACCCTCCAGTAGAGATGGCTAGAGTAGTTCTGAGTTTTTCCCTCCAAAGGGGATGGGCAGTGGGTTACTCATCGACTTCTTCAGGTTTACCCTCTAGTAGGGTTGGGCAGTAGGTTTCTCACTGACTTCTAGGTTTTACCCTCCAGTAGAGACTGAGCAGTGGGTCACCCGATGCACTTAGGTTATACCCTCCAGCAGAGACTAGGCAGTGGGTCACCCAACGCTATTAGGGTCTACCCTCCAGTAGAGACTGGGAAGTGGGTCACTTGACGCTATTAGGGTCTACCCTCTAGAAGATACTGGGCAGTGGGTCACCCGAAGACCTCTTAGGGTCTACCCTCCATCAGGGTTGGGCAGTGGGTCGCCCGTCGTCTAGTTCCAGGTCTACCCTCCAGCACGGCTGGGTAGTGGGTCGCCTGTCGACTTATTCCAGTTCTACCCTCCAGTGGGGTTGGGAAGTGGGTCACCTAATTATGTGTTTAAGTTCTACACTCCAGTGGGGCTGGGTAATGCGTCTCTTGATTATGTATTAAGGTCTACCCTCCAACGGGACTGCGCAGTGGGTCGTCTGTTGATGTATTGTGGTTTACCCTCCAGCAGGGCTGGGCAGTGGGTCACCCAATATCTTATTATGAATTACCCTCCAGCAGGGTTGGGGAGTGGGACACCTGTTGGATTTCCAGACTCAGTCCTTCCTACTAGGCTAGTCTGTGGCTTTCCTCCGTGGTTACCAGAGCGGGACCCTTAGTAGTACGGGTCAGTGATGTAATGGATTTGACTTTGAGAAGACCTTTTGACTATAGGGCAGTGACGAGGTGTGTTTTGACTTTCCATAGAACTCCCAAGTATGAGGGGCGCTTTCGCCATTAAGACGCTTTCTTGTGATGTGATTTAAAACTGTTCGGGCGAGTCAGTGTCGCCCAAAGCGGATAGTGTCAAGGTGCGGTGATTGAGCCCCCTGGCTTGGGGTTCGGGGAAGATGTGCGGGGTACTGGGCATCGATGAAGTTTACTCCTGGTACTGTTGGCTACACTTTTCTTGGGCTAAGCTACGGGATGGAGATCCCCTTACGACGTTGTTCGAGCTTCTGGCTGAGCATAAGGACATGTATATACCTTGTTTCAGTACCCACTTCTTGGGTTTGGTTACTCTCCTTCCAGGAGAGTCGAAGACACGCGGGGTATGCCACATGCATTCCGTGTCTAGCTTCTCGTGGTTGGACGAGTCTACTCTCCTGCTATAGGTAGTGAAGACTTGATGAAAAGTTCTTCTTCTCACCGTTTCTAGATCCTTGTGTCTGGACGAGTCTACCTCCTTTCTCTTGTTGGGTTGAGCTAGACTCTTTGTTGTTAATCTTACTGCCTTTCAGTTGTACTCCTCTACATATGCTATTCGCTCTACTACTCACCCTTCGGTACCTTCTTTGTTGCTACCTCGAGCCTTCGAGGTATCCTACTGAGTATTTTTTTACTCACCCCTACTTGGGCTTTTCCCGCACTTAGTGTGCCCTTACAGACGACAGACAGGTGGAGGGTGACTTTAGTGGAGCGTAGGAGCGTAGGAGCTTGGGAGCTTGGACCGCGTGCGGTGGTCATGGTAGGGTTCCAGGTGGGAGACCCATCAGATGTTTCTTTTTATTTACCTGTTACCGGGTTGTGTCACTTTTTGGTTGGGCGCGTGTTTTGCCCCTTTTCTTTTCAGCTTGTACTTTGTACTATTTAAAGGTCGATGCACATCTGTGGTTTATACATATAGTAGTTTTTCTTTTTACTCTGATTGTTCTTTCTTTTATTCTCCACTTTTTCATTGAGTGCGCTATGTGTGTGTGTACAGGTACGTATGCAAAGGCCTCCCCGAGTTATTGTGCCTTCGGCGCTGGTCACCAGCCCCAGGCCTATGGAGGTGGGCCTGGGGTAGTTGCGGCTCGAGCCCGGTAGGGTCGGGTCATGACAAAGTGGTATCAGAGGTGGTTCGTTCCTTGGGACGTTGTTCGGATGTCCCTAAAATAAAAATAATTCGTTTTGATTTAGGGAAACAGTGTTAACGTGTCTCGAGAGCGGCTCTCAGGCCAGGGAGTCCAGTGATGGTGTGGTGGCCGACGTATCCATTCACAAGGACCCTGATAACCCTCTTGTCGACTCAGCATGCTGAGACACTTGTTGTAGGGAAAATTTGTTTGTTAATCACATAGGACTGAGTCTTGACTTTCCTTCTTGAGTCAGCTTCCCATCGTTGTTATCGATATATACGCATATGCTCATTTGACCGCGGCACTCCTTGATAATATTCAGGATTCTCCGCAAAGACAGCCAGCCAAGATAACAGCTTTGGTTCGTGACGATGACCCTGTGAACTACGATGCCACAGTCCAGGACCCATCATGCGAGCCCCTTTCTCTGAGTGGGCTGGTAGTATCACCCCCACCTGTTGAGCAGTAGACAGTTTCAGCAGAGCAGGCTGAGCTTGAGCGCAGGTTGAGCGCGCTCCGTGAGTTCCAGCGGCAGAGACCACTAAGGTTCGGTGGTGAGACAAACCCTCAGGCAGTAGAGGTTTGGCTAGAGGTAGTGGTTCTCCTTTTCAGTCTTTTGCAGACGTAGACAGATCAGAGAGTGGCTTTGGCAGCCACCCTTTTCCACGGAGCAGCTTGGCATTGGTGGAGTCTGGTGACTCAGTTTCTTAACGAGTCATCTCTTTTGTGGGACGACTTCCAGTTGTTGTTTCATGAGGAGTTTTTCCCCTCCTTCTTGTGCTCTGTTCAGATTCAGGAGCTCGTGCAGTTTCAGCAGGGAGGGATGACGGTGGCCGAGTACGCGGCTAGTTTTCTAGACCGTGCACACTTTTACCCAGACTTGGTCTGTGACGACAACATCCGAGTGTAGATGTTTAAGCAGGGTCTCCGCCCAAATATTCATATTTTCATAGTACCCTTGGGAGTTTCCACATATGCCAAGGTGCTAGAACAGGTGCTGGTGACAGAGAGATTCCTGTCACGTTTCGGAGTTGGTGGTGGCAGCAGACACGTTGGAGCTGAGACGTCTGCTGCAACTAGTGGGCACCGGCAAGAAGGACCTCGATGTAGGTGGCTTTCTGACAACCGGACTCAGGGGAATGGTCATACACCACGATGGAGTCGGAGGGAACTAGTGTATCCCAGAGAGAGTCGGTGCTATCCTTATGACGGGCGAGGTCACTTGGCACGAGACTGCCCGACCTGAGTTGTTGAGAGCTTTGGGCAGGCAGTAGGTGCGCCACCACGACAGAGGCAGCGCCGTGATCATAGTAGTGCCCAGAGAGGTGGTTCTAGAAGAGGAGCGGGAGGAGTTAGAGGTGGGAGATGACATTACGAGGTCTTTCCATCACCATCAGGTGGTCCACGTCAGGCTCTATGAGTTGACACATGGGACCACGGACAGCCACGAGCCTTGGGTGTCTATGACCCTTCAGATCATGAGGTGTTAATAGGTACGCTCTATGGCTCTTCTACCTTTTTGAAGTAGAATTGTTAAACTCTGTGTGTGGAATGATTTCCCCCCTTCTCTTTGTTTGAGGTGTTACCAGGGTGACGCAGGGCATCAGGTGTAACCTTGTGTTGGTGAGGTAAAAGGCATGAGCCCTTTTTCTCTAGTCGATGGTGTCGACACCTTCGCTTTCCGAGCATATAAGAGAGTCTGGGTTGCGAGACATCGACTGTGGAACCTTGCATGACCAGATATCCCTGGGTGTTTCACCATATGGATATTCTGAAGGAGGGAATCACCAGGCCTTGTTCCAGGTGCAGGCAGTGATTCCAATCGCGGCACGCGACGTAGAGGTTCGGTCGGGGAGATGAGATACCCCGGAGAGCCTTCGGGATGTTTGAGACCATGAAAAGGGATGGCGAGGTACCCTACCGCCTTTCCCTAACCCCAAAGTCTAGAGTGGGTGCACGACATCGGCAAGGGCCGACCTAGCATGAACGGATCAATCCTTTGGTCTGTGTGCGGTGACACAGAGCTATGCGTGGGTTCTTCTGGGTATGGTAAAGCCAGGTGTGGGCTTAGTACCCTATGTTGCTCCCTAGTTTTGCTTTTCGGGGATGAAAAGCTTGAAGGAGGGAATGATGTAAGAACCTTGTTTTTTCTACGAAAGAATTTGTAATATTCTTGATCATACTCTAGAGCAGCGCCTTCAGACGGCGTGCGATTCCGAGCCCCGGAGTGGCCAGAATTAAATTTTCAGTGCGTTCACACTGGAAACACAAAATAGATGGGAAAATCTTAAATGGTGGTCCAGATCAGAGATACGAGTGCACGGATGGGTCCGGAATGGGGTGTTTACCATAGGAATGACATAAAACTTGTCGGTGCGGGACGTTTGGACCCCTCGCCCGCTTCTGGAATGTTAAATAGATTAATTAATTAATTAATAAATTCGTTTAATGTTGAAACACAAGTATCTATTAAATGGTGGCTCCGATTGGAAAACTGAGGGGCCCGTTGTGTTCGGAGCAAGCCTCTTACCCTTGGAGGGGTATAAGTTTCCCGGGCGCAGGCCGTCTGTGAAAAATGGCCCCAGGGGCATTTTCGTAAATTGGCGGCTTTGGGCGTTCAGCTTTATAACATTCAAACGGAAGCTCGGAATCCAATTCCCAAACCACATTTGTGCTCAGTGGGTGGTGTTTACCCTAGGGGAGGTTTAATTTTGATCTTGCCAAAGGTTTCGAATGTGAGGAAATTATGGGTTTAAATTAATTAAAATTTCTTTTAAATTTATTTAAACCCCTTCCCCCTTCCTCCCTTATTCTCCCTGGCAAACCCCCCCCCCCCCCTCAAGGAAGCCCCTCAAGATACCTCTCCTCCTCCACTCCGGAGATACAGCTCCGGCAAGGCGACGGCATGGAGGCGGATCATCTGTGAAGCGTCGGGCAAAGCCCAACAAGGTAGGAGTGTCGTTTTCGTTTTATTCTCCCCGCACCTAATTTGAGCCCTTTTAATCATGTCGAGTTGTTGTTGGATTTTTGAAGAAACCCCATGAATGCATAGTAATTTATCTGTTTTCCCCATCGCTTCTTTCGGATTGAGAATCCGAGTTCGGAGATGATCGCAACCACCCGTCGAAGTTTACGGGTTTTGGGGTTTTGCGGCGGCAGTGCGGTGGTTCGGGGAGCTCCAGTGCGGCGGCAGTGGGCACTGGGGGCGACGGCAAGCGGTAGTGGGGGATGCAGTGGCGGGCCGAGGCGCCGTGTCTGTGGGCTCCGGCCGCAGGCGAGGAGCGCGGGGCGCCTTCGGCGTAGGCTGGCGCGACGGCGAGGCAGGGTCGCACTGCGCGACCCCGCGCGGCGACAGAGGCCCGCGATCGGCGGGTCTCCGTAGGGGGCCGCGACCAGCCTGGTGGCTGGTCGGCGCGGCGTGGACTCGGAGTCCATGGTCGGGCCACGCGGGTGAGCCACGGGCCGGCCCGTGCGGACCGGTCCAGACTGGTCGGACCGGCCGGACCCGGCCCGTCCTGTCCAGGGGGGGAGTTCGCCCCTCCATCTTCGGACACTCGTTATTTTCTCCACGGGTGTCCGTTTTGCGCGCCGTCTACGGCGGCGCAGGCCTAACAGTGAGGCGGTCTTTTTGAGATAGTTTCAGGAATTTTTAATTCCCGAAGCGAGGGGCCTCGGAGGCGGGATAGGCCCTTAAGTGAAGTGATGTTTTCCTCGGGGGTTTTTGTTTTTGACGGCGCGGACGCGTCTAACGTCCGTTTTGAATGCTGTCAGTGGTGTTGGGACCCTGGCATCGGGGCAAAGAAATCCAGGGTGGTTTCAAGCATTGAGGCCGAAGTTGAGGCGTGCGCCCCACGACCCGTCTTTTGAGATATGTGCAGCGTTTCACGACTTTTTCATCAGCGTCCATTCGGGGCGTGCGAGCAGTCATTTCTGGATGTTTTTCTGAGGACATCGCATTGCCGCAGTCCGCCCGCTCTAATTCTGCATGATGGTGCGGGCCCCGTGAGGGTCATTTCGGGAGTTGACGGTGATTTCCAGCCTTATCACTGGGTGTCCATTTTGGACAAGTGAATAGTCCATTTCATGTACTTTTTCTAGATGATCACAACAGTGTGATCCGTTCGTTGAGTTTCGGGACCGGGGTGCGGGTCCCGCGTGGTACCGCTCGTGCACGGGGCGCCGGAACGTATCTTTTTCTCCGGATATCTGTTGCACTCAAGTGAGTAGTGCTTTTGACGTGTTTTCCCAAGGGGATCGCAATGATGCGATGTGCCCAACTATTTTCGGGGTCGAGGCTCGGGATCACGGGACGTCAATCGGGCGTGAGGTGGTGTTGGTGACTTTTCTGTCGGATATCCATTGGAGGTGAGTAAGTAGTCGATCTCGCGTGTTTTTCCACAAGTATTACAATGGTGCGATACATTTGGTTTTGTGGATCCTCTTGCGCCATCTTGTTAAATGTGGAATAAAAGGTGCTCCGATGGTGGTTCATCCTACCATGTTTGTAGCGGACCCTTGGCGTGTGATCACGCACTCTTGGGAGAGTAATATAAATGATTCACAAGATGTGGTTGGCCATGCCTGGGCCTTTGAGTTGGAGATGTTACGTCATGCCTTTGCGTTGACGTTGGGTGTTGTGTGCACGATAGCCCTTGGGCTAAAAATGAGGTATACTCTTGGTGTATACGGGAGCGCTTGGAGGTACATGTTGTTTGTACCTGATACTGTTTGTGAGATTGGTTGGGGTTTGACTTGGGGCCACACATCATGTGGGACCCATGTGCGTGTTGTGTTCTGCTTTTCATACCTTTGATCTCTCGCAACGTAGAGGGTCCCTCTGTGCTCGTTTGTTTGACCAGCAGGGTTGAGCGGTCTCCCCCTGGTTTTATTCTCGATGGATCGGCTGGTAGCGGTGCTAGTGACACCCAGTGATGAAACAGGCACTGAACCCCTTTTGGGTGAGTTGTTCCGGAATCGGGTGGTTGCGCGATACCCACTCTGTGTTCGTTTGGCCAGTGTTATACCCTCCAGTAGAGATGGCTAGAGCAGTTCTGAGTTTTACCCTCCAGTGAGGCTAGACAGTGGGTTACTCATCGACTTCTTTGGGTTCACCCTCCAGCAGGGCTGGGCAGTGGGTTGCTCACTGACTTCTAGGGTTTACCCTCCAGCAGTGACTGGGCATTGGGTCACCCAACGCACTTAGGGTCTACCCTCTAGCAGAGACTGGGAAGTGGGTCACCCAACGCTATTAGGGTCTACCCTCCATAAGAGACTAGACAGTGGGTCACCCGATGCTATTAGGGTCTTCCCTCCAGCAGAGACTAGGCAGTGGGTCACCCGACGACCTCTTAGGGTCTACCCTCCAGTAGGGCTGGGCAGTGGGTCGCCCGTCGTCTAGTTACAGGTCTACACTCCAGCACGGCTGGGCAATGGGTTGACTGTCGACTTATTCCAGGTCTACCCTCCAGTGGGGCTGGGCAGTGGGTCGCCTGATGATGTGTTGAGGTCTACCCTCCAGCGGGGCTGGGCAGTGGGTCTCCTGATGATTTATTAAGGTCTACCCTCTAGCGGGGCTGGGCAGTGGGTTGCCTGATGATGTATTATGGTTTACCCTCTAGCAGGGCTGGGCAGTGGGTCACCCGATATCTTATTATGAATTACCCTCCAGCAGGGCTGGGCAGTAGGACACCTGTTGGCTTTCCAGACTCAGTCCTTCCTACTAGGCTAGTCTGTGGCTTTCCTCCATGGTTAATGGAGAGGGACCCTTGGTTGTACGGGTCGGTGATGGAATGTCTTTGACTTTGAGAAGACCTTTTGACTACAGGGCAGTGACGAGGTGTGGTTTGACTTTCCCTAGAACTCCCAAGTACGAGGGGTGCTTTCCCCACTGAGACACGTTCTTGTGATGCGATCTAAAACCATGCGGGCGAGTCAGTGCTGCCCAAAGCTGATAGTGTCGAGGTGCGACGATTGAGCCCCTTGGCTTGGGGTTCGGGGCAGATGTGCAGGATGATGGGCATCGATGGAGTTTACTCCTGGGACTGTTGGCTACACTTTTATTGGGATAAGCTAAAGGATGGAGATCCCCTTACGATGTTGTTCGGGCTTCTGGCTGAGCATAAGGACATGTATATACCTTGTTTTAGTACCCACTTCTTGGGTTTGGTTACTCTCCTTCCAGGAGAGGCGAAGAAGCGAAGGGTATGCCCCATGATTTCTGTGTCTAGCTTCTCGTGGTTGGACGAGTCTACTCTCCTACTATAGGTAGCGAAGACTCAATGAGAAGTTCTTCTTATCACCATTTCTAGCTCCTTGTGTCTGGACGAGTCTACCTCTTTTCTCTTGTTGGGTTGAGCCGGTCTCTCTGCTGTTAATCTTACTTCCTTTCATTTGTACTCCTCTACTTATCATATTCTCTCTACTGCTCACCCTTAGGTACCTCCTTTATTGTTCCCTCAAGACTTCGGGGTATCCTACTGAGTATTTTTATACTCACCCCTTCTTGGGCTTTGCCCACACTTGGTGTGCCCTTACAGATGGCAGATAGGTGGAGTGTGACTTCAGTGGAGCGTAGAATCATGGGAGCTTGGACCGTGTGCAGTGGTTGTGGTCAGGTTCCAGGTGGGAGACCCGTCAGCTATTTCTTTTTTTTACCTATTGCTGGGTTGTGCCACTTTTTGGTTGGGCACTTGTTTTGCCCCTTTTCTTTTCATCTTGTACTTTGTACTGTTTAGAGGTCGATGCACATATGTGGTTTATACATATAGAATTTGTTCTTTTTTACTCTGCTTGTTCTTTCTTTTACTCTGTACTTTTGCATTGAGTGCGCTGTGTGTGTGTGTGTGTGTAGGTACATAGGCAAAGGCCTCCCCGAGTTATTGTGCCTTCGGCACTGGTCACCAGCCCCTGGCCTATGGAGGCAGGCCTGGGGTAGTTGTGGCTCCAGCATGGGTAGGGTCGGGTCGTGACACATTCCTTCCTTACCTCACTTGTAAAATAAAGAAAAAGGTCATCACACCAATCATCGATATTTCTAACTCTCTTTTCATGAATCCAGAAAACTATTTTCATTGTGCTTCATCTGATTCACCAAATACAATTTCATCGACATAAACCATCACCATTATCCTTTGACTATTTCCATTATTGAAATACAGATTGTAATCAACTCCACCATGCTGGAAACTGAGCTTCTTTAGAAACTAATCAATCCTTGAATACCATGCTCTTGGTGCTTGACTCAAACCATATAAAGCCTTCTCCAGTAAACAGAATCTGTTCTCATCTTCATGAATGAGAAAACCATCAGGATGCTTAATGAAAACTTCTTCTTCCAGAACTCCATTTAAAAATGCTGACTTGACAACCATATAGAGAAATTAAAACTTTTTTTGCACTACTATAGCCAAGAATAATCTGATTGTCTCAAGCCTTGAAACATGTGTAAATTTCTCAACAACATCTATACCCTCTATCTGGGAGTACCCTTTTCATACCATTCGTTCTTTGTTTCGAATGACAACACCATCCTCATTCATTTTTTTGCGAAAGACCCACTTTTTCCCAAAAACATTCTTTTCTATTAGTCTCAAAACAATTTCCCATGTCTGATTATTCTCAATTTGGTCAAACTCTTCATTCATTTCCGGAACCCAATTCTCATCTTCATCCACATAACCAAAGATTTTAGGCTCTACTTGTGATAAATATGATTCTTGTCCTGGAGAATTCATCCTTCTTTCCTACACTGGTGTTGTCTGATCGCCAATTATGTTTTTCCTATTAATTTCAGCTCTTCTTCCTAGTCTCTAGGAAGACACAGATTTTTTCTCATCATCTGAGTCTTCTTCTGAATCAACCTTTAGAGTTGGAGCATGTCCTGATCTTCTAATCTATTCATCATTGTCCTCCGGAGTCTGATCATGTATTTTCTAGAGATTTTTTTCATTTTCTACTATAGTCACATAATGACTTTAAACTATCTTTCCCAGCCACTTATTTAAGCATTTATACGCTTTTATTTTCTTTGAGTAGCCAATAAATATCCCTTCATCCCCACAGGATTCAAATTTCTTATGTTTCTCCTTATTTAGAATGAAACATTTACTTCCGAATATTTTAAAGTACTTTTGTGACATATTCTTTCCATACCATAACTCGTATGGAATCTTATCCTCTTTTGGACAAAGTAAATCTCTGTTTGAAATGTACACTACTGTCATTACTTATTCTTTCCAAAATTTCTTTGAAATGTCCTTTTCAATGAGAATTGTTCTGGCCATATTATTGACAATATAATTTCTTCTCTCAACTAATCTATTCTTCTATGGAGTTCTTACTACTGAAACATGATGCCTTATCCCATGTTTTTCGAGATAATACTACACTTGGCTATTTCTAAACTATGTTCCCTTATCTGTTCGAATCGTCTGGATTTTCTGACCAAGAATCTTTTCACATTCACATCGATATCTTGTAATGCAACCGAACAATTTAGATTTGTGGGTAATTACTGAAACTCATGCCATTCTTCTATAGTCATCAATGAAGAGAACATAATATCTCCTGTCAGCGATAGCCCTTGTTAAATTGTCCCACACACATCAATATGTACCAACTCGAGCAATCTTGTTGACTTTTGATCCTTTTTATTATATGTCTTTTGAATGATCTTCCCCTGTTGGCAGGAATCACATGTATTTGTATGATCACATGATAATCTAGGGAGATTTTGATTTGCATTATATTTCACCAGATCTTACAAGGAACCTTGACTTATGTGTCCAAGACTCTTATTCCATAACATTTTTTCTTTATCCTTGGACAGAAGTCACATATCATCTTCTCCACTCATGAGGTAGAGATTCCATTTTGTATGATTTCCTTGCAAACAATAGCACCATCCTTTTCCTTGATGATATATAATTTCTTGAAAAAACTTATGGCATGACCTGAGTCATGCAATTGACTGACACTAAGAAAGTTGTGACTAAGTCCCTCAACAACCAAGACATCTTCTCATCTCGTGTATTTTCCTCCAAACTTGGATTTTCCTAAACTAATAATTTTCAATCCCTCATTATGACAAAATATTACGATAACATCTTTATCATACCTAATTCCAGTCACTAGATCCTTATTTCCCATCATGTGGGAAGTACATCCACTATCAATGATCCATATCCCAATGCGATCTGATACGTTAAATGCAATTTCTGTAACCACTATCTTCTTTGACCTTTTCTTTTTAACCCAAGTCTCTGACATTGAATGATAATCTTGATCTTTCTCAGTATATGATGATATAGCTTCAACCTATAGAGATGGAAATTAATTTTGAATTTTAATCTCTCTTGAAGATACTTTGTCATGCTTCTTATGAACAAATTTAGTTTGCCTCGGCATATTCCTATGCATTATTTATATGCAATATCTTTCCACAGGCTTGAGTCCTTTACACCTGAAATAATGACCATCAAATGATGACCTGTAATTTTGAGCTTTATATGACCACCTATGTTGGTCTTTTCCCCTTTGGTACCTATTTGTTATGGAACATACATCTTGAGAATGTCCCATCTTACCAAAAAAATAAAATCTTATGTGAGGTACATTCTTATGTGGAAATGAACCACTACTTGTGCCTTCGTTTCTCTGAATATTATTGTTACGCTTAGTACCTAAGTCAATCTTCATTCTTGGAGTGGGTTCTTGTCATCTGACTTGAACCATAACTACTGAAAATACTGTCTTTCCCAATGGTCCTGAACCGTTGGGAAAGGCTATAGAACCGTTGGTATATGTTATACCAACAGTTCTACAAACCATAGGGATATAAGCCATTGGGAACGCTTTTACTAATGGTTTATTGTGAACCGTTGGGATAGGGTGGGGAAAGCCTAACCTATCCTAACAGTTGTGCCAAACCGTTGGGATAGTTTTTCCCAACAGTTTGGCTTGAACTGTTGGGAAATCCCAAGGACTCTCCTCTTTCCCAATGGTTTCTGAACCGTTGGGAAAGGTTTTTTACCAACGGTTCATTGAAACATTGGTAAAAAAGGAATCAGAGATGCTATGCCAAAGGTTTGAAACCGTTGGCATAGCATACGCTGTGAAAATTTCACAACAGCCTGCAATTTGCATAGCAGCTCTGCAATTCGCACAGCAGGCCACATTTTGTGCATTCCCTCCCATTTTTAATCCAATTATTGTACCTGCAATAAACTAACACATACATATACAATTATTTTACCTGCAATAACCAACTAACACATACATATACAATTATTGTACTTGAAATAACCAACTAACACATACATATAGAGAACAAATTCATACACATTTAACATATAATGCATCCTGGAACTATCCATAATTAAATTAGAATTCATAAAATAATTATAAACATACATAATTCATTTAGAATTCAAATTAAAATTTAGGTGACAATTATATGTGGAATCCAGAATTCAATTCATAATTTGATCGGTTTTTTGTATTCCATATATTTTTACCTGAAATAATATCCATTTTAAACAAAATACATACACCTAGAGTGATATCGGACACACCATGCCTCAGATTGAGCCGAGGTTAACTCGTACACGTCACAAATGACCCATCAATTGTTGTCCTAAAGTATCAACATATTCCGAAAGCGTTTGCTCAGTTTTCCGTATGCCAGTTGATGTTTTTCACTTAAAATGACATCATTTTGAAATAAAAGACAGACACTTTGAGTGGTGATGGCCACATCGCATCTCAGATTGAGTCGGGGTTGCTTCTTACACGTCACATATGACCCATGGATCGTTCTCCTAATGTTTCAACGGAAACCGAATGCGTTTGGTTGGTTTTCCATATGTACTTAAATTGTTGTCCATTTTAAACAAAAGAGAGACACTTAGACTGATCCTAGCCACACCGTGACTTGGATTGAGCCCGGGTTGGATCGTACAGGTCACATATGACCCATGGATCATTTTGATAAATTATTAATAGATTCCGAATGCGTTTGGTCGGTTTTTCGTATGCTAGTTGTTCTTTTCACTTATAATCCTGCCCATTTTAAACAAAAGAGAGACACTATGAATGGTGTTGGCCACACCCCACCTCAGAATGAGGCGGGGTTGACTTGTACACATCACATATGACCCATGGATCGTTGTTCTAATGTATCGACACAATCCGAATGCGTTTGGTCAGTTTTCCGTGTGCCAGTTGATGTTTTTCACTTAAAATGACATCCTTTTGAAACAAAAGACAGACACCTTGAGTGGTTCTGGCCACACCACATCTCAGATTGAGGCGGGGTTGATTCGTACACGTCACATATGACCCATGTATTGTTCTGCTAAAGTTTCAATGGAAACCTAATGCGTTTGTTCATTTTTCTGTATGTACTTAAATTGTTGTCCATTTTAAACAAAAGGGAGCCACTTAGAGTGATCCCGACCACACCGTGCCTCGAATTGAGCCCGGGTTAACTCATACACGTCACATATGACCCATGGATCATTTTCCTAAAGCATCAACACATTTTGAATGTGTTTTGTTGGTTTTTCGTATGTTAGTTGTTCTTTTCACTTATAATCATGTCCATTTTAAACAAAAGAGAGACACTTTGAATGGTGTCGGCCACACCGTGCCTCTTATTGAGGTGGGGTTGACTCGTATACGTCACATATGACCCATGGATCGTTGTTCTAAATTATTGACACAATCCGAATGCATTTGGTCGGTTTTCCATTTACCGGTTGATGTTTTTTACTTAAAATGACGTCCTTTTGAAACAAAAGACAGAAACTTTGAGTGGTGCCATCCGCACCATGTCTCGGATTGAGGCGAGGTTGATTCTTACACGTCACATATGACCCATGGATCATTATCCTAATGTTTCAATGGAAACTAAATGTGTTTGGTTGGTTTTCCATATGTACTTAAAATTTTGTCCATTTTAAATAAAAGGGAGCAAACTAGAGTGATCTCGGCCACACTGTGCCTTGTATTGAGCCCGAGTTGACTCGTACACTTCACATAAGACCCATGGATCATGGTCCTAAAGCATCAACACATTTCAAATGTGTTTGGTCAGTTTTTCGTATGTCAGTTTTTCTTTTCACTTATATTCCTGTCCATTTTAAACAACAGAGAGAAACTATGAATGGTTTTGGTGACACTGCCCCTCATATTGAGGTAGGGTTGACTCGTACACATCAAATATGACCCATTTATCGTTGTGCTAAAGTATCAACATAATCCGAATTCGTTTGGTTGGTTTTCCGTATGTGAGTTTATGTTTTTCGCTTAAAATGACGTTCTTTTGAAACAAAAGACAGACACTTTGAGTGGTATCGGCCACACCGCGTCTCAGATTGAACTGGGGTTGATTCGTACACTTAAAATATGAAACATGGATCATTCTCCTAAATTTTCAACGGAAACCAAATCTGTTTGGTCGGTTTTCCGTATGTACTAAAAATGTTGTCCATTTTAAACAAAAGGGAGCCACTTAGAGTGATCTCGGCCACACCATGCCTCGAATTGAGCCTGTGTTGACTCGTACACATCACATTTGACCCATGGATCATTTACCTAAAGCATAAACACATTTATAATGAGTTTGGTCAGTTTTTCGTTTGTCAGTTGTTCTTTTCACTTATAATCATGTCCATTTTAAACAAAAGAGAGACACTGTGAATGGTGTCGGCCACACCGCGCCTCATATTGAAGCAGGGTTGACTCGTACACGTCACATATGACCCATGGATCATTTTCCTAAAGCATCAACACATTTGGAATGCGTTTGTTTGGTTTTTCATATGCCAGTTGATCTTTTCACTTATAATCTTGTCCATTTTAAACAAAAGAGAGACACTATGAATGGTGTCGCCACACCGCACCTCGGATTGAGGCGGGGTTGACTTGTATACGTCACATATGACCCATGGATTGTTGTGCTAAAGTATTAACACAATCATAATCTGTTTGGTCAGTTTTCCATATGTACTTAAAATGTTTTCCATTTTAAACAAAAGAGAGCCACTTAGAGTGATTCCGGCCACACAGTGCCTCAGATTAGGGCGGGGTTCACTTGTAAATGTCACATATGACCCATGGTTCGTTTTCTTAAAGCATCAACACATTTCTAATGTGTTTGGTCGGTTTTCTATATGTCAGTTGTTCTTTTCACTTATAATCCTATCCATTTTAAACAAAATACATACACCTGGAGTGATCCTGCCACACCATACCTCGGATTGAGGTGAGTTTAACTCTTACATGTCACAAATGACCCATAGGTCATTTTCCTAAAGTATCAACATATTCTGAAAGCGTTTTCTCAGTTTTCCGTATGCTAGTTGATGTTTTTCACTTAAAATGACGTCATTTTTAAACAAAAGACAGACACTTTGATTGGTGCCAGCCACACAGCATCTCAGATTGAGGCAGGTTTGATTCTTACACATCACATATGACCCATGGATCGTTCTCCTAAAGTTTCAATGGAAAAAGAATGATTTTGTTTAGTTTTCCGTATGTACTTAAAATGCTGTCCATTTTAAACAAAAGGGAGCCACTTAGAGTGATCTCAGCCACACCGTGCCTCATATTGAGCCCGGGTTGACTCATACACATGACATATTACCCATGGATCATTTTCATAAAACATAAACACATTTCGAATGCGTTTGGTTGGCTTTCCATATGTCAGTTGTTCTTTTCACTTATAATCCTGTCCATTTTAAACAAAAGAGAGACATTATGAATGGTGTCGGCCACACCGCGCCTCGGATTGAGGCGGGGTTGACTCTTACACGTCACATATGACCCACAGATCGTTTTTCTAAATTATCGACACAATCAGAAAGCATTTGGTCGGTTTTATGTATGCCAGCTGATGTTTTTCACTTAAAATGACATCCTTTTGAAACAAAAGATAGACACTTTGAGTGGTTCCAGCCACCCCGCATCTCAGATTGAGGCGGGGTTGATTCTTACATGTCACATATGACCCATGGATCATTCTCTTAAAGTTTCAATGGAAACTGAATTCATTTGGTCAGTTTTCCATATGTACTTAAAATGTTGTCCATTTTAAACAAAAGGGAGCCACTTAGAGTGATCTCGGCCCCACCGTTCCTAATATTGAGCCCGGGTTGACTCGTACATGTCCCATATGACCCATATATCGTTTTCCTAAAGCATCAACACATTTCGAATGCATTTGGTTAGTTTTTTGTATGTCATTTGTTCTTTTCACTTATAATCCTGTCCATTTTAAACAAAAGAGAGACACTATGAATGGTGTTGGCCACACCGTGCCTCAAATTGAGGAGTGGTTGACTTGTACACAAAATATATGACCCTTAGATAGTTGTGCTAAAGTATCGACACAATCCAAATGTGTTTGGTCGGTTTTCCGTATGCCAGTTGATGTTTTTCACTTAAAATGGCATCCTTTTGAAACAAAAGACAGACACTTTGAGTGGTGCTGGCCACACCGTGTCTCAGATTGAGGTGGGGTTGATTCGTACACGTCACATATGACCCATGGATCATTCTCCTAAAGTTTAAACCTAAACTGAATGCATTTGGTCAGTTTTCCGTATGTACTTAAAATGTTGTCCATTTAAAACAAAAGGGAGCCACTTATAGTGATCCCGGCCACACCGTGCCTCGAATTGAGCCCGGGTTGACTCGTACATGTCACATATTACCCATGGATTGTTTTCCTAAAGCATCAACACATTTGTAATGCATTTGGTCAGTTTTTTGTATGTCAGTTGTTCTGTTCACTTATAATCCTGTCCATTTTAAACAAAAGAGAGACACTGTGAATGGTGTTGGCCACACTGCGCCTTGTATTGAGGCGGGGTTGACTGATACACTTCACATATGACCCATGGATCATTTTTCTAAAGTATCGACAAAATCCGAATGCATTTGGTCAGTTTTCTGTATGCCAGTTGATGTTTTTCACTTAAAATGACGTCCTTTTAAACAAAAGACAGACACTTTGAGTGGTGTCAGCCACACCGCGTCTCAGATTGAGGCGGCATTGATTCGTACACATCACATATGACCCATGGATCTTTCTCCTAAAGTTTCAATGGAAACTGAATGCATTTGGTTGGTTTTCCATATGTACTTAAAATGTTGTCCATTTTAAACAAAAGGGACCCACTTAGAGTGATCCCGGCCACATAGTGCCTTGGATTGAGCCCAAGTTGACTCGTACACAACACATATGACCCATGGATCATTTTCCTAAAGGATCAACACATTTCAAATGCGTTTGGTCAGTTTTTCGTATGTCAGTTGTCCTTTTCACTTATAATCCTGTCCATTTTAAACAAAACAAGGACATTGTGAATGGTGTCGGCCACACCGTGCCTCGGATTGAGGCAGTGTTGACTCGTACACGTCACATATGACCCATGGATAGTTCTTATAAAGTATCGACACAATCCAAATGTGTTTGGTCGGTTTTTCGTATGCCAGTTGATATTTTTCACTTAAAATGACGTCCTTTTGAAACAAAAGACAGACACTTTGAGTGGATCCGGCCACACCGCATCTCAGATTGAGGTGGGGTTGATTTGTACCCATCACATATGACCCATGGATCATTATCCTAAAGTTTCAATGGAAACCAATTGCATTTGGTCTATTTTCCATATGTACTTAAAATATTGTCCATTTTAAACAAAAGGGAGCCACTTAGAGTGATCCTGGCCACACCGTGCCTCGGATTGAACCCAGGTTGACTCGTACACGTCATATATGACCCATGGATCGTTTTCCAAAAGCATCAACACATTTTGAATGCATTTGGTCGGTTTTCCATATGTCAGTTGTTCTTTTCACTTATAATCCTATCCACTTTAAACAAAAGAGAGACACTATGAATGGTGTCGGCCACACCGCACCTCGGATTGAGGTGGGGTTGACTCATACACGTCACATATGACCCATGGATCGTTGTGCTAAAGTATCAACACAATCCAAAAGCGTTTTTTCGGTTTTTCGTATGCCAGTTGATGTTTTTCACTTAAAATGACGTCCTTTTGAAACAAAAGACAGCCACTTTGAGTGGTTTTGGTCACACCATGTCTCATATTGATGCGGGGTTGATTTGTACACGTCACATATTACCCATGGATCGTTATCCTAAAGTTTCAATGGAAACCGAATGCGTTTGGTTGGTTTTCCATATGTACTTAAAATGTTGTCTGTTTTAAACAAAAGAGAGCCACTTAGACTGATCCCGGCCACACCACGACTCGAATTGAGCCCAGGTTGGCTCGTACAGGTCACATATGACCCATGGATTAGATTTTAGTTTATCATGCTATGAAACATTTCAAAGCTAACAATGCCATGCCCAATGAATACATCCCTTTTATAACATACCAAGAATCTATGATATTGATTGGATGTGTAAATTTGATTTACATTGATTATCATGATGGAAATAAATAAAATATATATTATAGATTTTCTATTAGTAAATGAAATCAAGGAGGGTGGGGGCTGTATGGGGGGGCTGTCCTGGGGGTGTCCGGGGGGCTATCCGGGGACCAAGGAGGAGGGTGGGGGCTGTGTGGGGGTCTGTCCGGGGGGTGTTCGAGGGGTTGTACGGGGTCCAAGGAGGAGGGTGGGGGGGGGCTATCCTGGGGGCTGTCTGGGGGGTTGTCTGAGGGGTTGTCCGGGGTCCAGGGAGGAGGGTGGGGGGCTGTTTGAGGGGCTATTTGGGGGCTGTCTAGGGGCTGTCCGGGGGGTGTCCGGGGTCCAAGGAGGATTATGGGGGGTTGTCCAGGGTCCAGGAAGGAGGGGGTTCCCAAACACACAACCACTAAAAGACAAAAACATCCATAAAAACAGATAATATATAAAAATAACTCAACTTCTGTACTATACTACAAGTATAGATAAAACCAACAACTAGAATAGATTAAATATCAAATCTCAATAGTATTAGTCAAAAATGTAATGGATCAATTTTTCCAACATCACCATCACCATCATTTCCATCATCATCACCCTCATCCTCGTCCCCATCAACGTCCTCTCCCTCCTCAGCACCCTCCTCCTTGCCCTCTCCCTCCTCCTCGCCCTCGACACCCGCCTCGCCCTCCTCCTCTCCCTCCTCTTCTGCATCAGACTCCTCGCCATAATCATCTTTAAGCAGGACATCGTATAGACCACCACTTGAACTGCCACCTGGTGCACCATATATAGAATGTATCGATGACATATATTCATCAAAATTTGGGTTGGCCTCTGCTAGAAGTGTTGGATGTAGAACTTTAATAAATTTCATAAACACATTGTTTGCCCTAGCATATTGTTCTGCCATCTCTGTGGAACTTTTCTCAGCATGTTCTGCCTGTTCCCTAACTTGTTGTAGCTCAGTGTCACTACAGCTCATACCTGAGGAGGTCCAATACCTCGTCGGGGCTATCCTAGGTCGGCAGCGTACTCTGCCAGGATGCTCCTCTCCCAACACCTGATGTAAGTGATCTGTTGGCCCAAAATTGTCTGGTTCTTGGGAATCGAGGGCCTCTAAAGCCACCTATTACAAATATAAATATATTATTAAGTTACAAAATAGATATTAAAATATAAAATCAACAGATTAAAACTTACAATCTGATGCTGAGTCGCTTCGTTGACGGCACTTTCATCCTTTTTCCGTCTACTCGATCAAACCAATTTTGCTCGAGGCACACGTCCTTCAATATTCTATATTTTCCTCTACAATGACCTTGAAAACAAAATTTATATGAAAACATTATCAAACGATTAAATAATTTAGAAAATAAAAGAAAATTTAAGTCGTAAAAAAAACTTATAAAAAATTGTCATACCTGCTTCCTCTCATGATCCTGCATCGTCGTACGTCCTAGTGTGTGGAGGTATTTTTTTGCATCAATGTTTTTTTTATTTTTTCTAGATGATTCCTAAATAAAATTAGATAATTCAAAGGATAATATTAATGCAAAACATTAAAGTTGTTATTTAAATACCTCAAATTTAATTCATACCTTAAAATGGGTACTCATCCAATGAGTAATCATCTAACGATACTGCTCTATAAGACAATCATCCACGACTGGTACCGCCTCTAACTCAGTTCCAAATCTAGAACGCTGGCCAATATACATCTCATGCTTGTAGGCTCTCCAAAGCTCACCTAAATCCTTTAGACGTTCCGCTCGAGCACCCTCACCATTGGGAAAATTAAATCGAAGTTGACATCAAAATATTAATTCATATAAATACAAAAACAATTCATGGAATTAAATAAAACATATTTTTTTATCCATATCTCTACCCTAGCTCTATCCTTGACCTCATGTGGAAAATGTTTCCATGACAGCGGGCTGACGAGAATAATGTCGGAGTATTTGGCAAGCATCGCCAAAAAACTCCGACATTGCTGCCCTGATTTCTCAACCATTTGGTTGTCTTCATTGTAATCCACCACAACCTGTCTGCGGCGGTTCCACACCGAATGCATGCGTGTACGCCCCCGCCCCGCCTCTTATCAGTAGATGTATATGTCATGAAATAAAAACAAATATTTTATCAAAGCGTGTTATAATGAAAATAAATATTGCTATAAAAATTTGTTAGGGTTTTATAAATATACCTATGCCAGTCTGATCGCTGAGCGCTGCCGGATCCACAGAAACTGATGGAACACCCCGTGGTGGAATAAGAGTCGAAGACGATGGAATATAAAATCTCGGAGAGAGAGAAGTAGAAGGAAAAGAAGATGGGACAGCAGTATGACCGGATTCTGACTAAGGAGTGGGAATCATCATCGGATGTGAAAATGATGGGGCAGAAGATGCAGGAGGTAGCGAAAACATGGGAGGCCTAAATATCCTATGTGTCCCCAATGACACACCGGGATCATAAAATGGGAATGATGACATGTCAGTGGGAGGGGTAGGGTCTAGTCGAGCACGCGCAGCTGATCATCAACCTCTGGTACGAACCCTCCTCATACCACCAGCCTGAGTACTAGGACCAGTACTAGGCTCCTCGTCAAATAACTGTCAGCGTATAAGTGGACCCTACAAAAATGTTTACAAAAAAATTAATCACATGAAATTATATATTCTTTAAATATATATATATATTTGAAATAAAGTAATCACTGTAGGCACTAATGGTGGAACGCCCATCTCCGCCATCCGACGATTTTTCTCCATCATTTTTTTTTCTTTCATCTCTCTTCAATTGGCGGCATTTCCTGATTTTGAAAACAAATATGTAATTAATTAGAAAAAGGAAACTAATGTGTAAACCAAAAAACTAAATATATGAGGGAATAGGGATATTCATTGGTAATTTAGCTATCAATTGTTTTAGAAGAGATTGAATGAATTTAATAAATCATACAAGTTGTAATGTTAACCAAGTTAGAAATATTGTTTGACTGGGTTTGAATACAGTTTAATTCCAAATTAGAAAATGCAATTCAAATAAAACAAAAACCAATAAACATTGAAAATTCACATAACGGTCAAGTCAGCTAAAACATATTTGTGACCAATACTAAATCAATTTGAATATTAACAACCCAACTCGAGGTAAACCAAAATAATTCAGAACATGGATGAATGATTCTATATATTTTCAACCACAACTTCAGGTTCACAATCAACTCTAACAATTGAGGTATTGGAGTCATAAAAAGAAATAAATGGATTGGTTCCAATGGCAATAGGGATAGTGTCAATTCCATCATCACCATCATCAAAAATATGTCTTGGAATTACTTCAACTATGACACCAAATTCAGGTCGAAGTTGGTCTTTGACATAAAAAACTTTTTTAGCCATTGATGCCAACACATATGGTTCTTCGGTAGCAAGAGTGCGAGTCATATTAATTACTCGAAATCCACAATCATCAATAAATGTTCCATGTCTCGTCATCGAATCAAAACAATGGCATTTCATCATTGTGACTCATCCATGAGAGTAATAATCCAATATTATTATTTTCTCAATGACTACATAATAACCTAAATTTTAAAATCACGGTCTACTATCTGATGCACTGGAAAAACAATCTGTTGTGGTAGTAACCATAACACCATCATGTTGTGTTCTCATGTTCTTTGATTGTTCAGTGACAACAAATTTGTACCCATTGATAACAATTGATTTACAGTCACAAACCATGGTATTAGGACCAAAAGCCAAAGCTATTATTTCCTCAGAGACAGAGTCAGCCGACAAACTCAATACCTACAATATAAATGACTATTAAACTTAATTAAATATTGAAATAATTAATTTAAACAGTAATATTTTTACCTTCAATTTTAACCAAGCAGAAAACTCTTTTCTATGCAAAGTCTCTCTCCTTCTCAAAGATAAAGAACGATGCTTCCTATTTATCATTGTTTTATGTTCCCTATAGATAAAAAAATATGAATAGTTTAACATATATATATGTAAGATATACATAATAAATTTAGTTACCTGATATAGTCATCAAACAAATCACAGTTGAAAAATATTGTGTAATGTGCCATCTCCTGCTCTTCATGGCTTAATGTCTTCAATGTATATGATCCAGGAATTCCTCATGATTGAGGAAGTGATGGAAAACTGGGTTCAATTTTCTCATACTGTTCTTCTTCATTTCTCATTGGTCTGTTCAATCTTGTAGTCAGATCAGACAAATACATCGAGCAGAAATCCATACATTCTAGAGCGAGGTAACCGTTCACGATAGAACCTTCAGGATGATTTCTGTTTCAGAAATAAGACTTTAATGTGAACATATTTCCTTCAGTTGGATACATCCAACGAAAAGAAATAGGTCCTCCAAGAAGTATTTCAGTTGGAATATGGACAGTCAGATGCATCATGCATGTGAAAAATGATGGAGGAAATATTTTCTCCAACTCACACAAAATTAATGGGGCATCTATCAACATTTTTTGCAAGAAATAATTGGACAACTTCTTAGCACAAAGATCTCTAAACAAATGTAACAACCGAATAACATCCACCCTTACATTATTGGAAAAAAGATAACGGATTTCTATTGGAAGCAACTCATGCAGTAGAACATGATAATCACGAGTCTTCAAAGATTTTAGCTTCAACTCTCTTATTTTGACCCGTTTAGATATGTTGCTTGAATAGCCATCAGGAACTCTAATAGTCTCTAATACTTCCAGAATTTTTTTTTCGTAGGTGTTATCACATAAGAAGCACATGGAAGTTGCCATTTATTTACGCTGATACGCACAGGATGCAATTCTGGTCTGATGCCCCAATCCACCAAGTCATGTCGAGATCGTAAATCTTCTTTTGTCTTCCCCTTGACATTTAGAAGAACCAAAAGCAACATTTTGCATATATTATTTTCAATATGCATTACATCTAAGAAATTACATAACAAATTGGTTGACCAATAAGAAAAATCAAAAAATATACTCCTCTTCATCCAATTCTAATAGGTTTCAATGGAACCATTCTTTCTCTTTCCATATTTCATTTGACCCTTCCCGAACGAAAAACTAAAATCTTTCAATTCATTAAACACATTAGTTCCAAACATACGCTGAGGTGGATCATCAGTCTCTATGGTATTATCAAATCTTCGACGATTCATTCTATATGGATGATCCTTTGGCAAGAATCGTCGATGTCCCATAAAACTGAAACTACAATGATGTTTCAGTCTCCTGGATCGTGTATTCTTCATATAAACTGGACATGACAGTTTTCCCTTCGTGCTCCATCCAGAAATCATTGCATAAGCCGGAAAATCATTGATCATCCACATAAGTGCAGCACACATCTGAAATATGTCTTTCGAACATGAATCATATGTGCGCACACCCACATCCCAAAGAAGTTTCAACTCTTTTATTAAAGGTTGCATGTATACATCAATATCAATATCGGGATCAGAAGAACCAGATATGAGTATACTAATGAAAGTGAAAGGTTTTTTCATACACAACCATGGGGGAAGATTATAAATGTGTATAAAAACTGGCCATGTGATGTGCGAAGTAAGCATCTGCCCAAACGAATTAAAACCGTCGCATGAAAGACCCAGCCTCACATTACGCACGTCAGCTGCAAAATCAGGATGTCGAGCATCAAATCTCTACCATGAAAATCCATCTGTAGGATGAACCAACTCATAATTAGTCTTATTTCTCTCGGTATCATGCCATATCATTTTTATTGATATTTCATCAGACATAACAAGATTCTGGAGTCTGGGGATCAATGGAAAGTGTCACAATACTTTCTGTGGAATGGGGGATGGTGTTCTATCATATTTTGACTTCCAGTGGGATGTGCCACTTTTTATACAATCATTTCGTTCAGCGGTTTCCTCCCAGAATAAACTGCAATCTTTCGGGAAAGCATGAATTTTGTTTCTTGAAAATCCAAGTTCCTCAACTAACTTCCATGCCATATAGTGGTTTGAGGGAATATATGCATCATCTGGAAGTAAATCCTTCAAGAGGGTAAGAATGTAATCGATTGCTGTATTAGAAATCCCATACATAGTTTTCCCATGAAACAATCAGATTAAAAATTATAGCTTTTTTATTTTATCGCATTGTCGATATACTAGAGTCATGACAACATCATTCAATTTTTTCACCCTATAAATATCATAATTTTCACTAGATGCATCAACTGTCCTCATATCGAAGTCTTCTTGAGTCAAAATCCTTTCTTTTTCATGATGACGAATAAACGGAAACTGATCATCTAACAAATTCTCCATTCCAGTCCTTTCATTTCGATCATCACCAATTTGAGATTTCAATTTCTCCCCATTGTGATACCACACAAAGTAGCTTGATTCAAAACCATTTTGGTTATGTGGTAGCTGACTTCTTCATGACTAAACCAAGGTCTACCAACACAATTGGAACATGGGTAGTGTACGCGACCACTATCTGAAGTATTATGAAATGAAAAATATATAAAGCTCTCCAAATTGTTTTGAAAATCTCTTGAGATCCGATCGGCTTCATACATCCAACTTCTGACCATTCTGTAAAAAGAATTTATATCAGTCATTTTTTCATAAACAATTCAATAGTATTGAACTTTAATAGAAAATACATTTAAGTAAACGATAAAGGAAGAAGTTTCTATTCGATGTAGTGAACTATTAAAATAATGTAAAGAACAAGTACTCATAAATTAAATTAAAATTTATTTATATTCATTTTTATTAGGTCTATAAGAGGCACATTCCTCAGGTCCCATCATGTGTTATACACATCCCAAATCATTCACTCATGTTCAATAACTCATTATTGACACCTCTATGGACATACCTTTCATTACCCAATTACTTCCCCAAGTCAAGCGCACCCCATGGGTGAATAAAGTTTAGGATTCTACACTAATAGGTTGTTCATGGCTTGTAAAAAGATTTAATTTCATTAAGTATAGACAAAAAAATTATTTTTAAATTTGAAATTATTAATAAAGTATTCCAATGATAACAACATTACTAAATTAAACTTGTGACTTATCTAACATTTTTATGGCTATCTACACATGCTAGAATGGGTAGTGAAAAGCACCCCACCCTCATAAAAGTGAGTATTGGCCAAGAAGGACACATAATATAAAACATACAATGAGAACCATATTTAGTTGACCCTAAAGTTATATTCGTACAGTCATCTAGGGGGAAATGGAATATATGATCCTGGTTAACTGATGAATTCAAAATCTCGTATTCCATATGTTGGACACTATCTAAGGTAAGAAATCAAGTGAGGATGGGTTTACATCATTCAATTTCTTACATGCTAGTGATAATGAAAGCTTAAATTAATGACTTGAGTTCACTGATACCATATCAACCATTATAAACACCATGTGAACCCTTATACACACCATATGAACCCTTATACCATGTCATCATTATTACAACTATTAATAACAACTTATTAAATAACATCACTTGTTAAAGATAATAAAATTGAACATAAATCAATAATAATATTGGATATATCAAGTAAAATGAAGTCATGCTATCTTACATCCTAAATGACCACCCACAACCATGATTAATGACCACAAATCTCCCCTTTCGGCCAAATCAAAAGTGAAAACAAAAACACATAGTTGCCGAAAACAACTTCATTTGTGTGAAGAATAATAATCTCATGGTCCTCATGATATTTGAACCATGCAGTCATGATTTTTGAAATGAACTTGTATCCATGAACCCATATGAGAAACACGATTCAATACATGCATTTTTCTGATTTTCCAAATCATTTTGAGGTACCCCAAATCAGTGAAAATGGTCATTGTGTTTTAAAAAAGGTGATTGAATAACACATGTATGATTTTGAAGGCATAATGATTAATGGTTATATTAGAAAAACTAATATTCACTAATATTGATAATTTGACCTTCTGTGAATTAGTTTCATGAAGAAGGAAGAAGTACTAATTAGGGACCACATACTATTTTGAAAAGTTCAAGAAGATACTCCATATGTTCTATTGTGCAAAGGATAAGTGAACCGTGTGTCATTTTATATATATATAGATTTTGATAGAAACATGATACATACTTGTTATGTAATACAGATAGTGTACAAAAATTAAGATGAAAAAGATCTTCATGTTTGGAATGATCTTAATGAAAGGAGTGATTTTAATGAAATAATATCAATAAGTATTACAAAAAATTTCTTATTAGTTCATATACATGAAGATATAATATTTGAAGCATTGAGATTAAAAAAAACTATGAAACTTTAAAATTAGAACACAATAAAGAGACACCATTCCATTATAAATGTAAATGTGTAATGAAAACATTAATTGGACATAAACCGATATAGGGATTTGAGTACACAATTCGTGGAACAATTATAAAATTTTACAAAAACCCTAAAAATTGGGAATAACGAAATCATTGAGAATAGAAGGATATGCTTGATAAGAGGTGGAACTATATCCTTGATAAAATATAGAAGGAGTCTAACTTGGAAGTTGCTGATCTGATGGAAGAGGTGGGGATTATGAAGTGCTTCTGCGAAGGAATCGCTTCTGGAGACCAGTGGAAGGGTTCTGGAATCGTGGGGAGGTGGCTGCCTGGAATTGGAGAATTTGAGGATTTGTTTTCATAATAGTTTTTAAAAACCATTGGGAAACTCAATCTTTCCCAACAGTTTTATGAAACCATTGGGAAAAATAAATTTTTCCCCATCTTTCCCAACGGTTTCATCAAACCGTTGGGAAAAGTGATTTTTTCCCCATGTTTCCCAACGGTTTGATAAAACTATTGGGAAAAGTCACTTGTTCAAGATCTTTACCAAAGGTTTATGCAAACCATTGGTAAAGATAACATATACCAATGGTTCAAATAACTATTGGTATATAATTGTTGGGAAAATTCTGCTTTCGAGTAGTGTACTTTCTATTTTAGATCAACCTCCATACTAGCTTTATCATTCAGAATTTATTGTTGTTTCTGTTCTAATCGACCACTCTGCTCATATCTTATCATATTTGTTGCCTATATGAACTTCTTTCCTAATGTCGAAATGAGAGTTAGCAGTTTCTCCTGATCGTCAATTTTTCGTCGTAGACTGATGACTTCCTCTTTTAGTTGTTAAATACGTTTGATTTGATATTTTCTAGTTTCAGCCAATCTATCAATTTAAATTTTATGTTCTTAAATTTTGAGTTTGTACCTAACAATATTCTGTGAGTTTTCTGGCATTGAAGACCTCATATTTTCAATTTCTATATTTAGATAATAATTCTCTTCTACATATTGTTTCATAAAGAGTTTGTCTTGATGATCAAATTTGTTAGTTTTATTTATTTTGGCTCTAAAAATATCTATCTCTTCAAGTGTAGCTTCTAATTTATCCTAAATATTGACTATTCCTTCAATTATACTTCTTTATTGTCATATTTTTCTCTTGTTAATGAATTTTTTACAACTTCCCCCAAAACATCTATTTTATAATCCGTGCAATCCTCCAACTCTTTTATCTCAGATTCTTCTGAACTTTCATCCTCTTTTGAAAGAATATTATTATTTTTGAATAACTTTCTCCAAGTACTTGTTCTTCCATTATCATTTGATGAATAATTATTTTGGGTAATTTCATCATTTTTTTCGTGTTCATCATCATACTTCTTAGGACACTTTGCTGTAAAATGCCAAATCTTTTCGCATTGAAAGCATGAAAATGGATGTTTACCTTAGAACTTCCCTTTTCCCCTTTGCATGTTGGAGAGATAAATGACATGACGTAATATATATTGTCCTCTTCATAACTATCTTCAATATAGATATTATTCATGGACTTGAATTCCACTTCCTTAAACTTTCCCTTTTACATTGCATCGTTATCGTTGTTTCTCATTTCATATGCTACAAGGGTACTATGTATGTTATCAAGTATCAACTCTTTCGGGTATTTGTCTTCCAACATTGAAACTTTCAGATTGAACTATGGTGTAAGTGTCCTCAAGACAAGTTTCAGAATCTTTATATCTTCAATGACTTCTCCAAGACCATGTATGTCTTCCTCAATAATATTTATCCTAAAAAAGAATGCATCAAAAATCTCATTAGGGTTCATTTTGAGATCCTCATACTTGTTCCATAAAACCTGCTTCTTTTCTTCTCTGTCGCCCTGATAAATGTTCAACAATTTTTCCCACATTGCATGTGATGTTTTACAGTACATCACATTCATATAAATTTCATTTTATAGGGCTCCCCTTAAATCATTTATCTCTTTAGTACCAGCATCCAATTCTCTTATTTCAGCTTTTGATAAAGCACCACTGTTAATGTCAGCTGATATTCCATGCATAGTTGCAGTGAAAACATTTATCCCTACTGATCGGAAGTAGTGACGCATTCCATTCTTCTATAGTTGAAAATTATTTCCATCAAATATTTGAATTCCTTTATAATTTACCACCTCCATTTCTTCTTCTTGATAGAGAAACATGGACTTTCAACCTCCCTCTGATACCAATTGTTAGGTCCACTAGGTCGAATACCCTGAGAGGGGGATTGAATCATGGTATAATAGATTAAAACTTTCTCCCATTCAGATCTTGTTTTTTATAGACAAAAATCAATTCACTCTTCCTCTCATATCAATATATAAACAAATATGAAATCATACATGAGACACATTTATTTTTACTTGGTTCACCCTTATTGGGCTACTTCCAAGGAGAATATAATGGAAATGTGCCAATGTACCACATTCACTAAGGCTCACTGCAAATAATGTGTACAAAGATTGGGATAGATATTCTATGCCCAAGATCACTTCCTTTACAAGGTTTAGGATCTACTCACTGCATTCCCAAGGGTCACTCCCTATGCCCCTTTCTCTGGCTCATTACCGGTGGAAAGAGTCATCGCCTTCCTCTTCCTTCTCTCACTTCTCTTGTATGGGAAACCACACAGTGTATGGACTTGTAGGTCAATAATATTTTATGGACATGTAGGTCCCATTATTTTCATGAATTCTTGCATCCTCAACTATAGGCAGATGCTCTGTTGATGTTTCTTTTTCACCCTTAAATGAAGTCTACATTCCTGGGTACTAAGGGGTATCGGAAAAAACATTCTCAAAATGATTTGAAGCTCTCACAATCTTTCTTGTGAAAATCACGAACCACCTTCCTCTCCAACGTATTGAATACTGGGTTTGGTACACAGGGCACCTTCTTCACATACCACTACCACTTCCATGAACTACCCTTCATCCACAGACTGCATTCGCCTTCATGATCACGTACCGCTACCACGTACCGATTCCGCAAACCTCCTCTCCAAAACCCCTCCTGTTCATGAACTATTATCTATTCCTGGACTAACTTCTCTTTCACATACTAGATTTCCCCCTTCGTGTACCGCTTTTGTAATTCTCCCTCTTGCGTACAGAAGATTCCTCCTCCATATACCGATACAACTCCTTCCACGTACCAAACATCCTTTTCGAGTTAATAATTCCCACAAATACCTTCAGCAGGAACCACTTTCAGACTTTTCCAAATTCCCGAAGAAAAATATGATTTTTAATGATGTTCAATCTCCACTATAATCTATAGTATTATCCATTCTTATATAGGAAAATATATACTCAAAATATGCTAATCCAAGATTTACAAAATCTTCAATCCAGCCTCCACTGCATACCGATCCTCATACCGCCACGAACCACAAGCCACCCATGAACCATTTTTAATACACGTTGTATGTGCTTAATTTTCTCCTAAGTGATCGATTTCCTCCACCAACTTCAAGCCTTCCGCGTACCACACCTCCTTCCACCGTGAACAGTTTTCTCTTTCGCTAACCGCTCTGGCACACTGTTCCCACCACTCCGCGTACCGTTCCCAGAACATAGTACGTGTTCCATGCATTTTGGTATGTAGTTATCATCCTTTTACATTTTTATTCAACATTATTCATACCATTCATTCATATGAATAAATCCTTCCTTTTACAACACCAAACTCTTGATTTTGAGGCCCAAAAATTGGGCAAACACTGGGAAACTGTGCCACCTTAAAAACTAGTTTTCGTCAAACACCATCCATACTCATTTTTGGTCATCTGTCTTTGACAACAAGCACAAACACACCCAAAATGTATGAAGAGGAAACCGTGAGGGATTTTTTTCCAATAGAGTTCATCGAAAACAACAAGGCAGGAGGATGGAAAATAATAGAGAGAGGAGTCATCTCTATTGAGGAGTTCCAACTTCCCAGCTCTAGTGTTGATATAATCTTACGGTCTCAACTCATTACCCTATCGATATCACAATGATTATGTCATGGGGTCCCTATTTAATGAAATATGATCCTTATTTTAAAATGTAATTTTTAACCAAATTCAATCATTAATCTCCCAAGAAGTTTCTCCGGATCAAATGGTTGGCCTCCACATGGTCACAGGTCACTATTCATTATCTTCTTCCTATGACTCAAGAGATCATACAAACAAAATTATCTCATCTCTATGAATATCACACCCTATATGATCTTTATTATTTTTCTCTTAAATATTCCTTTTCTAATCTTCAGTGATGACTTCTAATGACTCCCAAGTTTTCAACTTCAAACCCCACTCTTGGATTTATCAAAAACCTATGATTAGATCACTGGAACCTCCTTCAATTCAACTTAGGCTCCCTAAGATTCATATTTTATTTTGGGATTCCCATGAAAAATAAATCCTCCATGCCTTTATGAAACTCCCGGTACCTTCTCACAGTTGAGTTTTATCCTGTATTAATGATCAAAAGAACAATGCTACCATTATGTAGCTCCTAATTGAACTTTACATGGCCCAACTAAAGTACCAAGTATCTTTAAGTATCTTGGAATACTTAACATTATTTATGTTTCATAGCTACTAGATTTACCTTACACAGTAGTATTGAAATGGCATTTCCACAACATCTCAGACACATTAGAAAACCTTTATGTAAGTCCTATTTCACCTTGACATAGCCTCTTGCATCATGAGCTGACCATTAAGTTGTAAGGTTACCCTTATATAGGTTTAGTTTCACCTTGATACATGGAATCAGTGATATTAACATAAGATATCATTTATTTAGAATTCCACCTCTTTGATCATCTCCTTCCTCAATCTCAGATGTATACCCTTAATCACATAGACTACTAGTTTCTTATATTAAAGGCATCAAGAATGTTCTGTGAACCCACTTTAAACCACACAACTATATAATAGTGTACAATTTAGGCTCCCTCCACTTATTAAATTGATCCTAAAAACAAAAATTAACCTGTGAAGAAAATCAATCATTGATTCTTTATCCTAATCATAGATACCATGAGTATCAAGTCACCAGTAGAAAAGTTTTTTCATAAATAAATTATTCACACTAGGTTCAACTCTTGTTTTGAATCAGTTGAAACCTATATCTAAATTAAATAATTTATTAAAGGGAAGTATCACCCTTAAAATTTTTACTTCATGGTAATATTACCTTTATGTGAATATGAAATGTGATATAACCCTTATATAGTTTGTAACCATGGTACCCATTTATAGATCTCTTAACTTACACATACATGAGCTCTCGCTTTCCCTTAGGTGGGTCTGTTAAAGCATAGAGAACCTTTACATAGACTTACTCAGATTTCATCTTAGCTATGTGTTTACATATTTGAGCCTTGTTCTTCCATGTATAAACATTTTAATATCTTAAATAGCCCCAAATTCTCATCAAGGCTTGGATTTTATTCCTCTTCATCCATCAAGGTTCTCTCGATTTGAGCTATGCAATTGGATTTTCATGTTAATTGTAAACTCTAACATTTCTTGAGTTTCCCTCTTCATCCTCTACTAACAATAAAGCTCGGTTTAGACTTCTTATTTTATCAGTCATGGATTGATTTCCAATTTCTCAGTTCCCATATATGATCAACTTCTATTCATGGGAGCTTCGGT
Source organism: Viscum album (assembly GCA_963277665.1). Lineage (NCBI taxonomy): Eukaryota > Viridiplantae > Streptophyta > Magnoliopsida > Santalales > Viscaceae > Viscum > Viscum album. Next base: position 1,706,086,761 of record OY728138.1, on the reverse strand, counting down.
ACATTCCTTCTTTGATCGATACTGATCAACCTCCATCAAATAAATATAAATTTCTCTCGGACTTAGTTTTATTTCCTTATTTTCTCAATTATAGAGCTTGATTAAATCTCATAAATTGAAAAAAAAATATCGTAGTTTTAAACATCAATGATTTAAGGTCTGTATCAGGTCTTCATCAGTCATAAATTGCTGATATTTTTTGCTGGTACCTGAAAATGAAAATGAAATTTATCTTATGTGTGAGAGAAAATTTTATTATGTGCAGGTGAAAATTATCTTACATTGATCGGTAACTCATATCATCTTACAAACACTTTACAATATTCCCACATCTCATTTTATTACGATCCTACTTTCAATTTATCTTATGAGACTGTCTACCAAAATATGGGTGTAAATGTTCTTACACAAGACTAGAAAACATCTAACATAGGAATGTTGTAAATGATATTAAAGTTTTAAATTCATTGAGACAAAAAAACATAATTAATATTAAACTTCTCAACAGATTAAATCAAAAAAAATTAATACTTTATCAAACAAGATTAAAAACCTCATTCTAATAAAAATATTTAAAACATAAATAAACTTACATCCAATACCAAAAATATTTTTAAACACTTTTAAATTTTCATTTTGGAATAATAAAATTCAATTTAAACTAATAATGAAATTTTTTTGTTCTTAATAAATATGAATATTAAATTAAATAACATTTAAACAATTGAGCACTGAAAATAATGATTTTCATATAAAAATATAATGAATTATAATTTCCATTCTAAGATAATATAATCAAAATACTCATCATTAAAATCACATTTAAACAAAAAAATCACAAAAAAAATAGTAAATACATGTGTGAAACTTTTATAATTAAGACCATATAAAATTAACTCAAACGTAAGATATTATTTTTCATCAAACAGTCAATTTAAAAAATTAAGTTGAAGTTAATTAATATTAAAAGTGAAATATTTATGTTTCTAATAAGGAATTTATTTTGAAAAGTTTTTTTCTCCCATAGATTTTTTCAAGTAAAAATGGAATGACTGTTCTTCTCAAAATAAAGTAGTTTATCCAAAAGTTGGTTTCAGTTATAAAAAAATTATTAAATTTGAAAAAAAAATTAAAAGAATTAAACAAACTTCACTTTTAATTTAAATGTTCTTCCAAACACATATTTTTGTCTATGGTGAAAATAATCGCATGATTAACATAGAATAATTAGACACAACTGGTGGGTTAGTAATCTTAATAATTAAAACAGTGGATAATTAACTCATCTACTAGTTTTACCTAAAATAATAAAAAGTTTACAGTGATTTGAAATTCATTTCATAACATTTAAATGAAAAGATTATGAGTTTAAAATCTAATAAAAAATTTCCAAACCAATTATTTTTATAGATATTAATCATAATGTTTGGAAAACATCAAAAAAAATAACAGATAAAAGAAAATTATGTTATAATATTGATCCCACAAAAGAATAAAAATGATAAATCACTAAAAGTGGTAAAAATATGTCCCAAAATCAAGAAAATTTAACAACCACTGAAGATGATAATTAAATATTTAAATAAAATAATATATAAAAAATAATTTTAAATTGATGTGTTCTTAATGAAGTATATCTTATCACAGAAATATACCCCTCCCCTATAGTTAAATCTCAACATTGTCCAAAATTATGAAGACAAATGTGGAAGAATGTTGAAAAAAATTAATTCAATGAGTTTCAAATTTAGTATTTCAAACATTTTTTTAAGGTTCATAGGAAGTTAAAATAGAATGCTTCCCCAATTTTGAATTATTTTTTCCCAAAACATATTTAAAGTGAAAATTCTTTTTCTTAAAAAAAAGGAAGATAGATATTTTCAATAAAGATCACAAATCATCATGTTTATGTAGTTATTATAATAATTTATATCATATTAACATATATTTTAACTTAAAGAAAGTTATACAGTGTGTAATTACCCACCCACCCCCCACAAACACACAAACTTAGTTTTATGTAATGGTATAAGTTAACAAAACTCAAATACTTATGAATATTTTAAAACAATCTATCAAGAAGCATGTGAAAATTTCAAAATAAATTATATTGAAAAAATAATATGAAGAAATTAAACACAATTAACCTATTGTAGAACACTTTATTTTTGAAAAACATCAACCAAAGTTTCCTTGACTATTAATTTAAGTGGAGTCCCCTAGGTTAGTCAAGTTTAAATCCCTACAAGTTAAAATATATTAAAATTAAAAAAAGAGTTTTAATTTTAAGGGAGTTTGATTTAGGAGTTTCTAGTCTGTATATAATTTTTACTTGATAAAAAATTGGATCCCACTTTTCTTTTACCAACACACCAACATTCTACTTTTATATCAAAAAGGAAAGTGATAATTAGATCTAATTAGAAAATAAATAAATAACATGCAGATCATAGTATAATTTTATTAATAAAAAAATTAATAAAACACATAATAATAACCATGGTTTAACACACATGAATCACTAAATTTTAATTCCTCTGTTAGAATCAATGAAAGATGAATTTTCAAAAATAGATATTAAATTCAATCACTTTGGATTCCCTTTAATGTAATGCTTAATATGACACCCTAGACCAAAAATTCTAGTAATTACATGACATAAATAAAATATTTCAATAAAATATATTTCCAATACCATTTTGGTTTTTAGATTTAGAGAATTATGAAAAAATCTAAACTAAAAAAATTCACATCATTTACAACCATTGGACATTTTATCACTATGAAAAAAACATTTTAATCCATAAAAATTATTCAATATATCCCACAAAATATTATAATAAGATTCTCTTATAAACACATATTACATATTACTTTTCTAAATAACCTAGGGAAATGGAAGCATAGGAATGAGGTGGTATCGGATTCTCAGTAAGGGTAAATATAAGTGATAACAATTAAATATCATAAGTGAGAATAAGATGATAATATGATTATAATAAAGATACATAACAAAATACATACCCATCAAATATTAGATCATAAATCATGTAATATGACTTGGAATAAAATAATAAATGAATAAAATGAGTGAAAAAACATGATAAAATAAACATGAATCATACAAAATGATCCATGGATCCTTGGAAAGAAATTTTTACAATAACAAACATAGGATTTATTATATTTTTGTACCTAGATATCTTCCAACCAATTCACTCATAAAATTTTGAGTAGAGATAAATTCCATCACACTCACACTTTTTGAACCAAGACACATGCTAACATGTTCAAATGTGAAAATGTGAGTAAAGATAAATTCAATCATATATATATTTTGAGATCAATAATACTCGTTAACATATTCTCCAAACATTTCTATCAAATGAGAAATAATCCTTTAACCAATTCATTATATGGTGATATAGGTCGCACTTATCTCATAATCTATACAATTCTATGCCACTTAAAAATCAAAAATCCATCATCTCAAAAAGAACTCATAGAAAAATAATGGGTTTCTTAAAACATTCAAAAACATCACATGACATGAACTTAAAAATTCATATAATGTCAAAAATCTAATTTTACAAATGAAATCATATCATAATAACATATAAATGGTGATAAAAAATAACTTTAGGAAAGATAAACCTTACAGGTTAAATAAAAGTAAAAAAACCAAAGTTATTAAAAAAACTTTTAAAACATCGAATTATAATTACTTTAAAAAAATATGAAGGGAAAGAGAAGACCTTTAAAAGCCTTATTTTAAAATAAAATATACATGAAAATATTTAAATGTTTCTGAAATTAAAATCCAAAATACTTTAAAAACATTTAATTTTAAAATAATATTTAATAATGAATACTTAAAAAAGAGATAATGATTTCAAAACGGGTATGTGAAAATATATTGAAAAGTATTACTTTAAAAAACCAATAATAATGGATACTTGCAAAGATATAATGTTTTCAAATAATATAATTTAAAATAATTTGAACACACTTTTCTTATAAAAATAATATTTAATCATGTAACCTTTTAAAATACATAATTTTTATCAAAAATATGGAATTAAAGATAAAACATTTGATTTTCAAAGGATGGAAATCTTTTTGAATATTTTGATGTTCCTTTATTGAAAATAACACATCGTCAAAAAGATAAAGAAATTTTTTCCTTAAAATGAATAATAGGGTTAAGTGGGTCATTTTTAAAAATAATAATTGAATTTACATTAGATAGTAGAGAAAATTTGTGAGAACTAAAAACATGTATATGAAAGAAGAACCCATTTAAATAAATGGGAATTATTCTTAACATAATGCAATTTCACAAAATAATAGAATCATAAAGGAAGAATACATTAGTTTGAAACATGATTTTACCCAGAAAAGAAGTAGTAGATACAAAATAACATCATTAAATGTCATAATATATCAATATTGAAATATAATAGTCAAGAAGAGTGATTATGAATCAAGTAAAGAAATTGATTCATGAAAACCCCTTATGAAATTTATAACTTTTAAATCAATATCCCATGAGATTTATAACTTTAAATAGAAAATTTAATATAATATAATATGAGAGGATATTTATAAAAAAAGTAAAATAGAGTTGTATTTACATAATTGATATGGAAACATGATGTACGACTTAAACATGTATTAAGGGATTCAAATTTGAGATAAAGAAACCCTTACGACCTGGGTAAAAATTCAATCAAAACACTCATAAAATGAATATCATGAAATTAAAATTAAAATACCATGAATAAAAGATAATTCAGAATATTTTATATCAAATAGGTAGTATACCCACCACTTAAATAATAATTTATTCATAAATATGAACTATGTTTCAGCAAAGGGAAATTAAGATGTAATCCCTAATAGCTTTAGTATTTTTTTGAATCAAAAGTTATTGGAAGATTGAAATTCATATGGTTCTGTAAATATAAGAAATTAAATAATTAATTATTCCAAAATGGAATATTTTCTATTATATACACCATATAAATAATAAATTTGTGTATAACATTAAAACATGTCTCATTGAAGAGGAATTGAGACGGAAAAACCCTTACATCCTAGGAAACATTATAATAATAACCCATTAAAAAGAGATATAGAGAGATAGAGAGATTTAAATTGAAGTTAAAATACCATGATAAATATAATTTGTGATATTATATAACCAATAGGTATTATATTCACCATTTTAATGGATTTCGGTGCATAAAGAAATTATGTCTCAAAGAAAAAAATTTGAGATGAAACTCTTACCTGTTTCTGAAAGTGTTCTGAACTTTCAATTAACTTCCTAAATAATTAAATTAAGTTCTTTATATATATACTCAATAACCATATCCGTGTATATTTAATTTTATAAGTTCTATTTGTTATTTTTGATACTTATTTTAAATATATTTCTCCTTACATCAGTCACTCATGGTTGTTTGGTTAATTTCTTCATAATAATTTTGTTTGTTATCCATGGTCAAAGATGTTATAAAATAGTTTAATTATCTCTATAATTTAATATTATTATTATATTTAATATTAAATTATCATATTTTTTATATATCTAAATAAGTTCTCCATGAATGGACTCAATTTAAAAAAGTTACATTAATATGTTATTTTTAGCAGTTAAATTTACAGTGATTTTTTATTGATAATATTACTTATGGAATGTATAATATTATCATTAAAAATGTTAATGGTTTATTAAATAACCCTTTTATTCATTAAATAAATTTTTAATTAAATTAATGTTATTTTATATGTAAATAAATAGAAACGTCAAATCTTGGAGGAGGTAGTCCGCATGTACACACGGACGACGCTCCCATTTTCATAGAATGAAAATAAAGAAGAAAATAAATTATATTATCATTTGAGATTAATTAAAATTTTATAAATATTATATTATCTTATTATATAACATTTTTGATCTATCTGCCAATTTTTTTGATGAAAAACCTAAAGTGTTGCTTCATGGAGGTGGTAATCTGCACACATGCACTAACAACGATTCTTTTTTTTCTTAGTATATGGAAGATAATAAATAACGGTTTTACCATTATTATAATAACATCTCAATGAACAAATTATTAAGATTTTATTATTATACTATTTTATGGTTAGTTTAAAAAGTAAAGAATAAGAAATAAATGTTAAGAAATATGGGTTACCTAAGTTGAAACCTTGAAGTTCCTCTTAGTGATGGCCTTAGATTTAAGGGACTTGGGATATTTCATAGTGAATAGGATAATTATGGAAATTAAATAACTTTACTAGAGAAAAAAATAGGTATTCAAGGATATTTTTAAATAATATTGGTGTATTTAAAGGTTATAAGTGATCCCCCTTTTATAAGTGAAGAGGGGGACTATTCCATGGAAAATAATGTTAAGTAAGGGGTAAGAATGGAATGGAATGAAAGTTAGATGAGTTAGATGAATTAATGTTGGTAATAAATGTAGTTAATTCTTTAAAACCTAAATAATTATTTATATAAGGTCAAAATTTCAAGTTAATTTAGGAAAATTTGAGCCACCATAGATTAGCCTTTTAAACGCCTATTACTGTTAATTAAATATTAATCAAGTAAATTATTTTATTAATAAAAATATCATTAAACACTTATTAAAAAAATTTACTTGATAATTTTTCAATTTTTCTCAAATAAACCTTATTAATTTCAAAAATATGAAAAAATATTATTTTAAATTAAAAAACATAACACAAAAAAAATATTTCAGAAAAAAGTGTTTTTAAACATTAAACATATGTATAAGATAAATTTTTTTGGTTACTAATTTTCAGGATATTAATTTATTTATTATAAAAAATAAAATTAATTTTTCTTTAAAATCAATCCAATACAAATTTCACCATGAAAAGGTTAAATTAAAACAAACAATTGAAAATAGTTTTTAAATTTTAAGAAAATGTTTCTTAAGTCCTAAAATATTAAAAATAGAATTCATAAGGTCAAAATAATATTTTAGATTTTATAATTATACCATTAAAATATATATTTGATAAGTTAAAAGATTTTATAAACTTTTATGCTTTTCACATATACTGATAATGTGATAAAATTTATCGTTATGGAAAAAACTATATTTTTCAGTATTCACCTGAAAATAAATTATTTTCAAATAATATTAAAAATACATCATAAAATAATTTTTTTTATGGGGAATTAAAAATTGAATTTTATTTTGTCAAAATTAAATTATAAAATATCTAAACTTATCTTTTTGAAATATAATATATAATATAAAGAAAATGAATTTTATTGAAAATAACTTATTCTATATTAACTCATATTAATTTTTTACTTCAAAATGTAACAATTATTAATATTTTAATATATTATTGTTTATTATAGATTTATTAATAATTTCTTATTAATAGTTTTTGGTTTCTTTACATTGGTTTTAGCATGTGACACAAGCTATAGAACATAGTATGTATTTTAAAGGATCCAAAAATCTCGGGTCATTACACTTAACCTTTTGACCATTAACTAAGAATAAACTATTATCTTCAGCTAATAGATCCAAATATCCATTTATGAAAACCCTTAAGATGGTGAAAGGTCCATACCATTTGAATTTTATATTCCCATGAAAAGTTTTAAGACTATAATTAAAAATAATCACTCTCTGACCAAACCTTAAAATATATATTCTGAATGATGAAATCATAAAAATATTTTGTTCATTCATTTTTAATCCTATAATTTTCATAATATTCTCTTATATTTTACTATAACTCACTCAAATCCATCAGTGTTCACTCACCAATAGATTTAATGTCAAAATTAAATTCCTTAACATCCTAATAAGACTTATGTTAAAGCTTTATAGGTAAATGACATGATTTCCCAAATAGTAGCCTGTAAGGAGACATACCTATTATAGTTTTAAAGGTATTTTTATAGTCCCATAAAGATATTACTAAAATATTTATAAAGATATATGAGAATGATACTAGTGATATTATATGAATAAAGTGATTTTTGAAAATACATCGAAGTGCTTGGTATGTATAAAGGTAAAGTTGGAATGTCAAAAGTCCAAGGGGATGATGAAACCATTACCCATAACCATGTGGAAATGGGAGAACGTCACTATAGATTTTATCATGGTTCTTCTGAATTCATAAAAATAAAATAATTACATATGGTTTGTATAGGTTCATCTCATAATGAATTCTCACTTCATTTCTATTCTAGAGGATGTCACACTCAATCCATTTTAAAAGATATAAATTATAAAATGTTGAGGTAACATAGAACATCACTATCGATTTTATCTGATTGGTATTTTAGGTTCACCTAAAGGTTTAGGAAAATTATTAAACATGACTTGATTGTAAATCTAAACTTTAGTATGGATTATCACCATCATAATGATGGCCAATATGAATAGACTATCTATACACTTGAGGATATGCTGAGAGATTTCTCTATAGACTTTAAAGGAGGTTGGGATCAACATATTCCTCAAGTTGGGTTCCCATACAACAATAGCTTCCACTCAAGAATTTAGATATATCCTTAGGAAGCCTTTTATGTAAATGAATGTAGAGGTCTAACAGGTTGGGATAAAGATATGGAACTTAAGCTATTAGGTCCTAAACGTGTTTAATAAATTATATATAAGGTAAAATTAATTCATAAACACATCATGGAAACATTGAGTCAACAAAAGAGATATACTGGTAATTGTCGATGGGACCTAGAGTTTGAAGTTAGATAAAAAAAATTCTTTGGTATATCTCTATGGAAGGGATTCAAGAGGTTTAGAAAGAAGTTAAGTCTAAATCCCAGATACATTAGACACTTTGATATTTTTTATCACATCTAAGATTTGGTCAATTAATCATCACTCCCACCAAACCTATCTCAAGTGAGGGATGTGTTCCATGTATCCATCTTCAAGAAGTGCATACCTTATCCCTAACATGTATCAAACCTAGTGGTAGTATATATGGATCATATTCTATCTCATTAGAAGCATACAATGAATATTTTATACCATAGAGACAAAGATCTATGAAAAAATACAACTCTCCTTATCAAAGTACATTAGGGGAACCATAAGTATGAAGAGGAAACATAGAAACATGAGGAAATGATGAAATAGAAGTACCCTCATCTGATTAAACATGTTTCATATTTAGTAATATAGTAAAGAACATGCACAAAATAAAAAAAAACACTTAAATATATTTTATAAGACATATAAATTACAATAAAATTAAATATAAGTGTCAAATATGATAAAATACATTTTTGACACAAATAAAATATGCCTGTATTTTTGGTAAAACATATGTGTTTTATTTTTGGTTAAAATATATTTTTATAATAATTTTAGAAATTTAAAATAATTAATATTTTCATAAAATGGTTTTATAAAACACTAATTATTTTTACATAAGTGATAATATAATTATATGAATTCATAAGTAAATTTTTTAAGGATCAAAAGTTTGATTGTGTCATAAAATTTCATACCTTTTAATACAAAACGATTAATTTAAAAAATTAAATATATCATATTTAGAGAATTATTTTGAAAAAATTAATGTTATTTTTTGAATCATTATGTTGAAGTTATATTCTTGGAAATTTTTGGGATTTTTCTAAAGAAGAAGAGTTTTGTGAATAGTACAAATAAAGTTTTTATAAATACCATAACTTTTATGACATCTTCATGATATAATCATGACTTAAAAATTAGGAAACCTTTTTATCAACTAAATATATATTTATGGAGTTTAGTAATTCATTTAAAAATAATACTTTGAATTTAGAAACCTATGTTTGACATTTTGAAACCTAAGTTATATTTTATTCTAATAAAAATGTATCTTTGTTTGTGTTCCTTTAATTAAGTATTCATAATATTTCATTTTATTTTTGATTGTTTTGAAATAAAACTAATACTATTTTTTTTATAATAAAACAATAAATATAATGGGTATTAATACTATTTTCTTAAATAAGAATAAATTTATTTTGTGCGTAAAATAGTTTTCCTAATAATTATTTTTCAAGCGTTATTCATACTTATATGGAACTGAATTTTTAACACCTTTAGAAATTTAATTCATTAAAAATGTATTTAAAATTTATAATAATTATAATAAAAATTAGATAAATAATTTAATTTAATTTTACGACATAAAAATAATTTACCAAGGTAAAATTTAGTAACCATGGTGAAGGCTAAAAAAGGTAAAAATGTTAAATTAAGTTATAAGGTCTCAAAATATTACAAAAAAAATTGTCTTTAAATGGGTGTTTGAGGGAATGATCAAATGACCCTCATTTTATATTCCTTAATTGTCAATTTTGGAGCCACCTTCCTTGAATATGACATTAATTTTATATTTATAAATAAGTATTTACTAAAAATGTCACCCCTCCCACTTATAAAAGGACCCCTTCACCGCCCCAGGTATCCTCACACCTTAAGATTCTTAGAACATCCAACATCTTCCAAAAACATTCCCCAAATACCCTTTAATGGTGTAATCCAATTAGAAAATGAGTCATCTCCAAGATTAAGGTAATAACTACTAATCAATATCTCATTTTTATTCCTTTAAATATTATTCTTCTACCTCCTCCAAATATAAGATGACCATATTAATATAATGATAACAATATCATTATTATACTAAAATGTTATTATGTTGATGGAATAACTATTATCTACCTTATTCACATCCATTCAAAAAAATAAAAGATTCATTCATATTATGGTCGATTCACCACATCCATGGATGACGTACTTCATTTTTCATCACCACCATACATGGATGTCTATAAAAACATATTAAATGAATAAATATGAAAATTTTGTTATTATATTAATGATATTGAGAATAAATATTCAAAGTGACTTTAACTGCATCAAACAAACATGTCGGGGAATCTTTCATAAGTTGTATATATTTTTGGTAAATATACTAATATGTATAAATTTTGTTCAATTAGAATGATAAATAATATATTACTGAATAATTATTGATATTATTGAACTCTTTGATATACCTTTTACCATGTTCAGCAAACTAAAGTGGTTTTGGATAAATTGATTGAACAACCTCGAGTGGTCGATGAGATAAATAACTATACAATAAATAAATGAAATATGATAATAAATGGCCCCTTGAAAATAAAATATATATGAAATATATTCAAAATCTTGTATTTTATAAACATAATTTGGTTATTTAGGTGGTTGGATGCACATATAATGTGAGTCATGACTTGAGGTAAAGGATTTTCTAAACCACCCTCTTTTCCATTAGTTTATGCATTATTGCTCTACTTAAATTTATCTCTTTTTTCTTCACATGTACTTATTGTATATTATATATATATCATAAATATATAACTATTTTATTTAACCTTTATTTTTTATGGTTATAAATGTTTTAAAAGTTCCTTTCTTAGACGTTATTTAAAGAAACCTATTTAAATAGATCTTTCTTGTTCATTATTCATTTTCATTTATCGATATCTGAAAGTTTTTTTTTCAATTATTTATAAAGATAATAACTATTTAATGGAAAACCATTATGTTTTATTACTATTTGTAAATAAATAATGATGTTCTCACCTTCTTTAGAGGTTCTTACTCATCCCTTAAAACATTGTTTTAGAGGTTCAATTTTATACCTATCTCTACTCCTTTATTAATAATTTTCTTCATTTTAATTTCATATTTAATACCTATTGTTATTTATCCAGATATGAACATCCAAAAAAATTAATTCCTTCTTCACTTTGGAATCATTATGATATATCCTTTGTTATGTGTTGAGATAAGATTGGGTAACCCATTCCTTTTTCATGGTTTTTTCTTATAACTTATGCATGAATTATTTATATAGAATACATATTCATGAAAATATTATGATGTGATGGGTAGAACTATAATTATATACCCCCCCCCCTACCCAATGCATTGGGTAATGTTTTCACCTCATGAGTTGTGGGAACCGGGGCATAGAGGAAGCGACGGTAGGGCATGCTCAAATCATGTTTTTTTCGTAATCAATGATTATTATAAGATGAACATGATGTTTAACATCATGAAAATTGAATTAATTCAATTATCAATTGACAAAAAAACCCAAAACGAAAAATAAGGATCATCACATAATGATTTATAAGAAATTTAGGCAGTTAAATAATTACCATGTGATGATTTATTTATTTTTTGATGAACATGACCACATATCCACATAATACTAGCATTATGTCATAAGAATAAAGAGTATATTACCTCCAGTAATGATTTTTTCATGCACCAAGAACCTTTGAGGGAGGTAATAGGAATCTCGGAGTACTAGCACAAAAATATCCTTATGCTTGCTTCATTCATCTTTGATCACCATAGGAATTGCTTCAAAGAAGGAATCGACATGTTCTCTCTAGAATCAATAGGGGTATAAGAGGAGTATTGATCTCAATTATTGAGATAATTCTCAGAGAATATATCTCCATGTCTTGAGAGGATTCTCCAGATATTTGTGTGCACAACCAAACAAATGGATAACTTTATGGTTGGAAATAATATAATTAGGTTAAAAAAATCTTGGGTTATAAAGAAAATAATTGCACATGGGAGCTTATTATTCTCTAAATCATCAGTGAACCCCATTTTTAAATAATAATAATATTATTATTTTTTCTGGACATGTACAAAACTCACGAATTAAATAAATTTTATTTTTTGAATAATTTTTTTTAAATTTATTGAAATAATATTTAATATATTATTTTTACCTAGACCTTTTAAACTTTTTCTGTCGTTCCTCTATAATATTTATCTATCCTTGAATAATAAATATTTATTTAATAAATAAATATAAATTCCATATTTTCCAATAAATAAATTAATATTATATTCACTAAATTGAAAAAATATATATTTATTAAATATTTTGCACACAAATATTCCCTTGAATAACTAGTGTCCAAATATATTTGATCAATAAAACATGAATAATTATTAAACTTCATATATAAATAATATTTATTCAACATTTTAAATGGTAATACTTAACTGAAGTTCTAGATATTCTTAGTGTGTGACCCTCTAGGCCTCTTTCTCCATGTCATTTGTTGAAACTACCCAAATTCCAAGGTTAGTGTCTAGAAACATTTTAAGGAACCCATAGATAAATAAGTTAATTTTTAAATGACATAAAACCTCATATAAATTTTTATTGTGTAATATAATCCATTTATCATGATATCGTTAATCTTATAGGTTGCATGCTGGTGTCGTTGACCAATGTGCATGATGTTTATTTCTTTAACTTTCTAAAAATGAACCTACTCACAAGCAACTTTTTCTATGAATTTATTTAGGTTTTTTCATTCCCATAAAAGGTCCTGAAATATTAAATTCTATTAAATAACAAAAGTTTAAACTCATTACTTTCATTATTCATTGATTAAATATCACTCATGATGAACCCAATGTATCCCACTTCACCATGAACATATGTCATCATGGTTTTCATCAATACATCAAATTACATGAAAAATAATATCCATTAATAATAATCTTAAAGCCTAAGGATGAATACACATTTCCACTTATAAGAACATCCAATGACACAAACAAAATGTGGATTTATTACTGTCAGGTAATGTTATCATAATCTCCTTCACTGGAAATTACCAAGGGAACATGCTATGAAAAAGTGCCTCAAATTACCATAAGTCTCCACCCCTAATAGGATATATCATTTGTGTCCCATAAAATGATATAATCTATCTATAGAATATATATTTTAAGAATTTTTTATGGACCTTCCATGTTATCATCATAGAAGGGAACTACTATGACCTTTCAGTGCAACAGTTACTCTTAATAAATTATCACATACTATATCACATAGATGAATAATAATTATTTTATAAAAAGATTATTAACATTAAAACAATAATGGTAATCATAAAGTACATAGAAGTTATCTCTTAGGCACTAAATCTAACAGAATCCCACTTATGATTGAGCCAACTACTAACATCCTTCAATCCATTGGATCTCACATGATACTCATTCTTCTACTAAGTTAAGTATTTAATATAGAGGTCCACCATGATCTCCTCCATGGAAACTCTACCCACTAAATAATTACCATTATGGAGATAAACCCATTAAGAGGTGATACTTTCTGATTATGTGATTTATTTGTTGGTGTGACTTTAGTTCCATCACAAGATCCACCATTGAATTATTATCACAATATATTTTGATAGGTTATTTACTAATAATAACCACGTCAAGTTCTTAGAAAACGTTTTGTGTACAAATAGCTTCTTTGGTTGATTCATAAGTCACTATATTCTCAGACTCCATTGTAGTGTTGTCTAAAAATAGATGCTTATAACTCTTCAAACTCATAACTCCTATGTTGAGTCTGAAGACATATCCTGAATGGGACTTTATTTCATTCTGATCTATTTAAATGTTAATATCAGTATAAACCTATATGATTAGCTCTTTATCTCATCTATACACCAGGAATATATCTTTATTTCATCTTATATACTTACGTATAGACGTAACAGTAGATCGGTGATGTTCATCAGAACCATCTTGATATCTGCCTACCATGCTGAAGGTATAGGAAAAATCAATCCCAGTAATGACATGGAATACATGATTTATCATATCATAGAAGTGTATGAGACCTTAATTTTTTTATATTTCCTATTGTGTTTGAGGAAGCATTTTCTAGGAAATATATATACCATATGAAACTCGAACCAATTCTAACTTGGATTATTCCATACTAAATATCATTAGTATTTGGTTAATGCATCCACCTTAACTTAGTTCAATCTACATATGGATTTATCATGAATGATCATGATCCCTAAAATGTAGGTTGTTTCACCTAAGGAATTCATGGATAATCACTTGTTTAACAAGTTTTTAACTAATTATATTACTATTATGTTATTTCTAATAAGTAATATATCATCAATATATACTACTAGGATAATGAGTTCACTCTCACTGTACCTCTTATAAATACATGGCTCAAATTAATTCTAAATGAATCCAAATTCTTTTATAGCTTCATTAAACCAAATATTCCATGACCTGAATGCTTGCTTCAATCCATAAATGGATCTATGTAACTTGAATAACATTTTAGAATTACTTGTAGTCGCAAACAATTCTAGTTTCATCATATTGACATCTTCTTGGAGGTTTCCATTGAGGAAGGATATTTTGATATCCATATTCTAAATCTCATAGTCATGGTAAGATGCTATAAAAAGTTGAATTCTAATGGATTTAAACATGTCAAATGGATAAAAGGTTTCTTCATAGTCAGTTCCTTAATATTGTTTAAACCCTTTATAAACTAGTCATTATTTCTAGTTATTTACTTTACCTTTCATGTCCATCGTTATCTTGGATACCCATTTACACCCAACAGTCTTTATATCAACTAGAAGATTCTCCTTTTACTAAAACCACTCCACTGTAGTGTATAAGGTGGAGTGAGTTAAGATATAATCCCAAACTCACATAAAACTTTGATAAACTCTTGGTTAAGGTATTCACTACCTCAATCAGATCAAATCTTATTTTTCTTCTTACCAGGATTACTTTTTACTTCATTCTTTAACTCTTTAAATTTATAAAAGGTCTCAGACTTATACCACATCAAATATACATAGCCATATCCACACAATTCATCAGTAAGAGTTATGAAGTAAGAATATTCACCTCTAACTTATTCTAGAAAATGTAAAAACACATCAATGTGTACCAATCCTAGAATCTTTGATTCCCTTTCACCCTGTCCACCAAATTGTGGTTTGGTCATTTTGACTTATAAACAAGCATGAAATCTTTTAAGTGTTCTTATCTCAAAAGAGTATAAATATCTATATAGATAAATATTTTTCATATTCTTATCATTTACATGGCAAAGATAATGATGTGATATCTGGGTTTTATATATTTCATTTGAATTTTATTTTTTATATATTTAAAATACTTAGTTTTTGTAATTTAATATATAAATACCATTATTTAGTTGTATCATACCATAATAAATGTTTTTTGTAAAAGATGCGTTCTTTATTTCCAATTTTGAAAATAAATATGTCCATGTCAATGTAATAAACCTATATGATGTCTTTAGTAACACTTGGAACAAAATAATAGTTCTTTAAAACAAAAATCATTTCCATTGGAAACAAAAGGTGGTAGTCTCCAATCGCTAAAGTAGCAAGTCATGCTTCATTGGCTACTAAAAGCTCCACCTGTCCTACGGAAATCATTCTAAATATACTTGTTTCTCAAATTTGGATATAGATATGAGAAACACAAGCTATATCTAAGGCCCAATATATAGATGTAGAAATATTTCACTTGATAACAAATGCACCTTTATCTCCCCTTACTTCATGGTATAGTTCTTATTCTTGTATCCTAGCTTGCCATAAGAAAAAAATAATGCATTTTGTTCCTTTACCTACCTTTAAATATTTTTATTTTTGGAAGGATGGTTCTCATGAGTCTTAGACTTGGAATTAGTATTGAGTCCCTTTTCCTTGTTCTTACTTTTCTTATTCTCTATAAGGACTAGAGGATTTTCAGGCCCTATGTCCTTGTCAACTTGGTGAATGGGAGTAAGAAGTTTTGAAGGAGTCTTCTGGCTATTTATAATTTTAGAATTCCCAATGAAACTAAAGATGGATTTAGGAAGTTTGTAAAGGATGAGATTTGTTTCATTAGTGATATTAAATCTCAATATGTATAAGTGATCTATATTTCCAATTATCTTGAATAAATGAGCCTTAAATGGTGATGAATCTCCACGATTTCACATGAACATTTCATTGGAGATATCATATCTCTCTTATCTCTCATTCTCTTGATATATATCATAAAGGTGAGAAATGGTTCTATACACATCAATATCCTCATGTTTCTTAATAATCTATTAGAGATGAAATATTTCATAAAAAATTAGACATCAGTGTAACCATTCAAATGTTTCATATAGAGATACAATTATTCCTCATTAGCCTCTTGGTTAGACACTTCAGGAATCGGGTTTCCCATCACATATAATTTCTTTTAATGGCATATAATAACATGAAAGAACATTTTTCATTCATCAAAATTAGATCCAATTAAAAGTCTATCCTTTTAAATTATGGAATATAGTGATATAGTTTAAGTCATGTGGGTTGTCATTTCTATAATTAAGAATATCAAGATTTTATTAATTTATCATATTTATAAAATTTGATAATAAATATTAAATTTATTAATCTCTCACTATTTTATAGAAACTCAATATCCCTAGACACTAGTTTTAAAATATCATGTTTCCTCGGTATTATACTATAAAATACCCATATTCCCCTTATAATAACTCATACTTTGGACTAACAAGTAATTTGAATATTTTTAGGTAGGAATAATTTCACCAACTGTAGTATCTCATAGTTACTTAATCTTTTGAGTGGAATACCTAATCCAAAAATCCTCAATTTGGATTTACTTAACCCTTGATTCTCAGTTATACTAATTCCTAATTTTTCAGTCAACCATTTATGTGAACTAAGTTAAGTTGACCCAAAATTCATGTTATAATTCCCTAATAATTGAAAGCATCCTAAATTTTTCCAACCAATCACTTTGAACTATGGTTCAATTTTAACATAAGTTGTGGAAGTCTATACTGAATTAATATATATAATTGAGGGTTTTTTATATTTATGAGTAACTTTCCCATTTTATCTTTATTACATTATTATTAATATTAAGTTTATTTAATTAAGTGACTGACCATGTCTTAGATAAATTTTATGCATAATCCAATTTATTTCAGTTCTATCTTCCATGTTTATTAATTAATTAGATGTGATCGCGATAAAACACCAATAATGAAATCAACCATGAAACTTGATAGAAATAAAATAATTAAATGTGGTATGATCATGATACTTTTTTAATGGTTATTTAATATAATGGATGATAAAATAACCCTAAACCTAGGGGAAAAACACCTTGAACCATGACATGGTTCATGTTGTAGTTTTCCACCTATCCTCCCAAGCATCTCCTGGATGGGTTTCACCTCATCTCTAAAATTGAATTTCCCCCACTCACCTGGTATCTTCATCCATTGCATAAGATTTAATCACACAGGGGTTAGGGGAACCAAATGATTAGATTAAGGGGTTTACATAAAAAGAAAATTGTGGGAACATGGGTCCTTACATAATGAGAAGAGGGATGAGGGGCATGAAATAAATTTAATTTAATAATAAAATTAAAAGGAAACCAATAAAATACAAATGCCTAGTCTATACTCATGATCATTCCCATACATGAAATGAATAATGCATTTAACAAACTAGCATTAAATACAAATCATTTTTATTTATGACAAATAATGTTCAAATAAATTAATTAACTTCTTTAATTAATCCATTATTTTATCTTAATCCCCATATGAACATTCTTGATATTCTCATCCATCATTATTTTAAAAAAATTAAATAATTTATTTAAAATTAACTAAGTATAAAAAATGTACCTTGGATGAAACATGGTGAGTACCCATCCAAACTACCCTATGTGTATGATGGTCATATACTATTTACTCATATGACTTGTAGAATACACATATTAACATGTAATTTTATAGTGTGTACTATTAAATAAATGGCATATATACATATGTTATTTATATAGAAAGTTGTGATTTTAATTCATACAGATTAATCAGTGTATTATGGATTATAGAAAATATATAGTTATAAACATTATATAGAAATTAATTAGACATATATATATATATATATAACCCATCATATCTTATGTATGAGTCAAATAAATTATATAGGAAACACATATTGATAATTTTTAAATTTTATAATAAATTAAATTAAAATTTTGTTTAAACAGGCAATATACAAGGTGTGTACTATCGAGCTACACATCATGTATAGTTATTCACCATCTATCCATGAAAAATTCTTAGGGAATGGGTGTTTTGTCCTATTTTACACATTAATTGAGTAAACAATGATAACTTATGCTATATGTCATATTGACCCCAAGTTACACGGTTACCAGCCACAAGTTTCATGTAATAAACACACAGTTCATATTTGACTAATGGACTACACATAATTTGTAACACCCTGACCCTAGATACCTAGAGAAAGTGCGTTATTTAATTACATTGGCATGATCACAAGAAATCAAATCCTGAAGGACAGATCAGTTTAGTGGACTTGAAAAACCTAGATACAAATATAAGTTTTACAATAAATCTTGAGATGAGAACAACATAGTGTCTCCTTTGAAAACACTCATATCCCTTATATTATCCCTATAGGTAATTCATAATATACTTCTTCACATCTTGAGGGAAAATAAAACATAAAAAAGTGGTGATCTCATATGCTCAGTAAGGATAAAAATATATTGGAAGCTATCATAAATAAGTATAAACTTTTTAAGGCAAGGTATAAAGCTAAAACAAAAGATGTTTAAACATAATATTCAGCATAATATGGATATAATAAATCAAATAATTCAATTTAAACATTTAAATGGATAATATACTTGTTTTATAATCACATGAAATATCAAATATTGATCTCATAATGAGGGAATGCATAGTTTCGGACATATAAAACATACCGTTGAGGCCTCTTTCCAAGACCATAAATAGCCATACCATCAAGACCTCTTAGAAAGACACTAGTTTGTCTCATGAGACATACCGATGTATCAAGGGCCTATAGAGGGACCTAATCGTCACTTATTAAGTCCAATTCATTCCTCTTATGAAAGGGGTAAAACGTAACATAAACATTCATATTAAAACTAGCATATCAAATGTTAATAATTTAACCATAATACATAAATGGTATCAAAATAACACATCCATAGTAAAATATATCATAAAAACTTCAATAAAATTTAGAATCTTGTATCATAATAAATCTAACTTAATTAAGCATAAAATCCAACAAAATATGTTGATATAGATGAAAATAATCTAACAAAATCATTAAAACTCTTTGAGAGAAATATCCCTTTTTACTTTGAAATATTTTAAAAGTCATGAAATTATAAAAGAAAAAAATTATTTTGAAAATAAACTTGTAATATTGAAAGGGAAAATTCAAAAAATTTATCCTCCATAATGGAAAACAACACCCACTCGCGTTCTATAAGTTAAAAAACATTCTTTCCTTAATTTATCAAAAAGGTCATAAAGTACCTCATTTGCAAAACGATGGAAAGATTCCTTTCAAAATATTTTATAAAAATTAAAACATGGGTAAAAATTAATTTAAAAAATTTTCAATGATATATTTAAATAAATTTTAAGAAACATGGACATGGATGATAAATATTTCCTAGTAGATACTTACGTATAAACAACCTCGAATAATAATGAGATTGTAAAATTAACCCTTACCTTGTACTTTACTTTAGTAGAGGGTGATTTAACCTCATGTATAATGGTTAAATTATGTTATTAAATTATAACAGAACCATGTCCATATTTATTATATCATATATGATCCTCTTATATCATTTTTTTAATAATATTTCAATATTACCATTGTTTCGGGTGTTAACTGCTTCGTTTTCCTATGCATGTTTTATTGTGTAAGTCATGTTTGTTATGAATAGGATGTATTTTATTCATATATATAATTATATTAAGATAATAAATATTATATTTTATCATATTTTAAATTTTATGATCAATTTTTAATGGTTAATGTGTAGAATGAATCTCACCGCATTGTGAATATGGTAGGTCGTATGTACGCACTAGCGACGATATCATTTCCTTAATAGTTAAATGGTATATAATTTGATGGTATATTAATTATAAAGAATAATTATCATGTTTTATTCATTATTTATATCCATTATACTTATAATTATACCCATCCAAATAAAGTAGTGTTGAATAAAAAGTTACACCACGGCATGGAGGCGGTAAGCTGTACGAACGCACGCATAGTGATATTGTTATTCGTAAGATGGATAAATGGATAAATGTGGTTGTTGCATAATTATAATGACATATAGTAATGTGGATGAAATTTTATTTATTACTTTGTTATGTAAACAACATAGTAATAGGAAGTAGAAGAAGAAAAGAAATTGAATGGAATTGGTAAAACAATTATCTCTTCGTTGAGCGTCTCCTTTTGATTTGCACAAAAGGAATCCTTTGGGTGACTTTCTTCCCAAAGTATGGACTCTAAGATGGACTAGGATAATTTTTTTAGATAATTGGGTAGGTTTGGTCTCAGCCAAATGGCATTATATGTGTGAATAAAAGATAAGGAGAGGTTCCCTTTTATAATAGACAGGAGAGAAACATTTGGAAACTCTAAAACTATTAAATATTATAAATTGATTATCATTTTAAAATATCTCAAAAGTAAGTTATTTCTATGATAAGATGATTATGGGTTTAAATCATCTCATCCAATGATTTTTAGATAAATTTAGGTCACAAAATTAACCTTATCTTTTGTATTTAACCCTTAGTTAAACAGTTTAACTCTTACCTTGTTTACTTGTCTTTTTATAATATATAGTTATTATAGTTATTATAAAATTAAAAAAGAACCTAAATTGGATCATTTATGATATATTGAAATTTATTCAAGTCAGTTGGCTGAACCTGATATTTTCAAAAAAATTATAACATTTCATAAAATATTATTTATTTTAAAGTATCATTTAGGTCAATTTTGATGCTATTCAATATTTTTATTTTTTAAAATATCAAACCAACATGATAAATTATAAATAATACTACCAATATGTTTCTAAAATGTCTATTTTATCTATAAAATTATTGGATTCCATTAATTAATTCAATTTATATTTATTTTAATATTTGTTAAATCATTTAATTTATTCCTCATTTAATAATTCAATTAACTCATCAATATTGTGTCCCCATTTAATTTAATTATTTATTTCCAAAAAATTTAAATAAATTTCCATTATGTATATAACAATTTAATATTTATAAATACTATTTATAGTCAACCATATCACTAATATATCCTCATATTAAAAATTATATAGTTATTAAAATTTGAATATGACATTTTTAACTCTTCTTTAAATAAAATATAATAAATGTCCAAATCTAACACAAGTGGCATAAAAAGGAACATATTTTCAACCTAATGTTAATTTTGGTCGAAAAAAACTTATCCAGTAAAATTAGGACATGTTTTAGGGTAAAATTATATTATTATAATATAATTTTTACCTTTAATTACCTTATTTACCTTTAACTATGGTAAATAAAATTCAAAAGAGACTATTCACCAAAAATTATTTTGATCCTATTAGTCCAAATTTTTCAAACTTATTACAACCATGTATATTCATTTTTTGAAATTCAATTCATAGAAGTGGTAAAATTACATTTAATGCTAATCTGCATGTGGTTAGAAAGTGGGTAAGAGAGACATTCAAAAGTTTAATAAATTTTTTATATCTACTTTTTTTATTAAAATTAATATTATGGACTAAATTGGACTAATATATCTATTATTTATATATTGTGACTTTAAAATAAATTTAGTGAAAAATAATTAATGAAATGAAAAAGTCGTTTTTTGACAATAATGTAATATTTTTCACTATTCATCAAAAATTGAAACTTTTCTAAAAAATACCAAAAATTCACCATAAGCTAATTTTGATATTCTGAATTCAAAAATGAATTCTATTTTGAAAAATAAAATTTTAAAATTTCATAATTTGTTTGATGCTACTCATAATTTTTTTTTAAATAGCTAGTTTGATAGGTCATGGTGCGCTCGAACTCGATATTGCGTGAAACATAAGATATTGAACTATTTAAAAGGAAGTGTACCGTGGAAGCATGGGGTATTACATTCTTCCCTCCTTCAAATAGTTTTATCCTAAAAATTTCTATAATATCACTTCATAAAAAGATTTGGGTGGTTTTTCATCATAAGTTCCTCAGGTTCCCACATCACCTATTCCATTTTATGGTTTCTCCAAAGAACTTTAACTAGACGAGTCATCTGATTTCTCAATACTTGTTCTCTAGTATCAATAATATTTATAGGATATTCACAATAAAATATATCATGTTCCAATTCTATTTCTTGTTAAGTGAGTACATGAATTTGGTATATCTTGTATTTCCTTAACAGTGTTACGTGAAACACATGATGAACTTTGGAGAGACTTAGAGGCATTACCAAACAGTAAGCTACATCTCTTATTCATTCTATAATTTTGAAAGGTATGATGTACATGGGACTTAATTTACCCTTCTTACTGAACCGTATAACACCCTTTCATGGATATAACTTCAATAAAACATGATCTCCCAATTGAAATTATGAATCCTTCCTTTAGTTATCAGCATAGCTCTTTTACCTACTTTGAGTATTTTGATAAGGGTATGAATAGTCCTTACCTTTTCTGACATTTCTTTAACAAGTTATGGTCCTACGATTTTTCTTTCACCAATTTCATCCCAACAATTTGGTGTACAAAATCTCTTTCCATGTAATGTTTCATACGGTGTCATCTGAATACTTTAATGGAATCTATTGTCATAGGAAAATTCTACTAGAGGTAAATAATGACCCCACAAACCTTTAAAGTCATGTGAGAAAAATCTAAACATTTCACCTAAGTTTTTAATAGTCCTTTTTGATTTTCCATCAGTTTGAGGGTGGTAGGCTGTGCTCAAACGATGCTCAGTATATAGGACCTTTTGAATAATTTTCCAGAATCTTGATGTAAAACAAGGATCACGGTCAGAAACAATCGATTGGGGTACAACATGAAGTCTTAAAACTTCATTAACATATATTATTTTTAAATGTTCAAGTGGTAAATAATCTCTTATAGTAACAAAGTGTGCTGATTTGGTAATATGATCAATAATAAACCATATCGCATCATTTCTTCTGGGATTATTTGAAAGCCCCATGATAAATTCCATCGTAATATCATTCCATTTCAACACAATTACAGGAAGAGGTTCCATGACTCCTCTAGGATTTTTTTTCTTCCAACCTTCACCTATTGATAAACCAAACATCTCTATACATAATCATTAATACACCTCTTCATATATTCCCACCAAAAATGTTATTTAAATCATTATACATCTTAGTGCCACCAAGGTGTATAGAGAAATTGAATCTATAATCAGCATTTAATAATTCCCTTTTTAGATTAGGTATATTAGGAACACAAATCCTCTTCCCAAATTTCAAAATATCATCTTCATAAACCAAGTCAATCGATCTCCCATCAATCACAACCTTAATTTTCTTTTGAAAATTTTCATTATTAGACTGAGAAATTTTTATCCTTTCTAGTAAAGATGGTTTGGAAACCATTTGAAAAAGTAGTGATGTTTCACCTTCCATGATAATTCTCATATCCATATTTATTAGATCCATAAACATATGATCCTTTTCAACTCTCATTTTGTTTAGAACTTCATGTTTCTTTCTTCTTAAAGCATCTGCCACCTTGTTCTCCTTCCTTGGTGGTAGTGTATTATGCAATCATAATCCTTGAGTAGCTCAATCCATCTCCTTTGTATCATGTTGAGTTCTTTCTGTGAGAAAATATATTTTAAACTCTTATGATAAGTATATATCTCACATATTTCACCATAGATATAGTGTCTCCATATCTACAGAGAAAATATTATCGCTGATAACTCAAGATCATGAGTTGGATAGTTTTGTTCATGAATTTTTAATTACCTTGATGCGTATGAAATAACCCTATCATTTTTCATAAGAACACAACCAAGTAATTTCCTTGACGCATCACTATAAATCAAAAACCCATCATTCCAAGATGGTAAAGTCAGGATATGATTATTGATTAATCTTATCTTAAATTCTTCAAAAAATTATTCAAACTCTTTAGTCCAAACGAATTTAACCCCTTTATGTGTGATCTTAGTTAATGGGTTTTCCAATCGGGAAAATTTATGGACGAAATGCTGATAGTAACCTGCTAGACCAATAAAACAACATACCTCAATTATACTCATCGGTGATGTCCATTCTTGGATTTCCTATCTCTTTGTAGCATCAATATATATTCCATTCTTGGAGATAATATATCCAAGAAAAGAAATTTCCTGAAGCTAGAATTCAAAGTTTCTAAACTTCCTATATATTTCAGTTCTTCTAAGAGTCGCCAAAACAATATGCAAGTGGTTATAATGGTCTTTATATATTTTGTAGTATACCAAAATATAAACAATAAATACTACAAAAAAATCATCAAGATATTCCTTGAACACTTTATTCATTAGATCCATGAAAATAGAGGGTGCATTAGTCAGATCGAATGGAATTACTGTAAACTCATAATGGTCATACCTGGTTTGGAATGTTGTCATTGGAATATATTCATTCATTACACACAATAGATGGTATCCAAAATGAAGTTAAATCTTCAAAAAATATTGAGTGTCTTGAATTTTATAAAATAAATCATCAATGTGAAGCAGAGGATATCTGTTCTTTATTGTAATAGCATTGATTTCTCTATACTCAATGCATGGCCAGATTGATCCATCTTTATTCTTAACAAAAATAATTATGGATCCCCATAGAGAAACACTAGGGAGAATAAATCCATTATTAATCAACTCCTCTAGTTGTTTCTTCAGCTCTACTAATTACATAGTGTCTATTCTATAGTGATTTTTTGATATTGGCCATGCATTAGGGATTACATCAATAGTAAACTCAGCTTCCGCCTCTATAGGATGTCCAAATAAATACTCTGGAAATACATCAATATATTATCTTACAATAGATAAATACTCAATTTGAATATTTATTTCTTCATCCCTAGATTTTATTTCATCTTTATCCCCAATAATATCATTCAACAAAGCTACTGGGGGTGGGTTTTGATAAGAATCAGGTGATGAAGTTTCTGTTTTAAAGATAATGGATTCTATATTTTCCTCATAAATTAAAATTTCCTTCTTCTTGCAATAAATTTCACATAATAGTTTTAAATCCAATCCATAACAAGTATTATATCAAATTTAACCATAGGTATGATGACAAATTCAGTAGATAAATAACATTTATATGCCATAATGGTAACTATATGGAACATCTTTGTTGCAATGAGACTTCTCTTAGGGGTTTTAACAGACAAACGCCTTTTTTATGTGAATTGGAAATATCTAATTTTTAAAGAAACTGGGAATATATAAAGGAATATGAGGATCCAAAATCAAATAATGCTTTGGCTAAATTTTAGGAAAGGATTAAAGTACATTCCACCACATTATTAGGAACTTCAACCTCAGCAGTTGTGATCACAAACGCATGACCTTTATCTCTTGGACTTTTCTCAAGAAATTTTTCCTTGACACTTAGGAAAATAATTTTAATAATGTAACATCTATTTACAATTGTATCAATGAACATTGATAGATTCTTTCTTCTCTTTACAATCATGATATTGGTGGCCTTTTTCTCCACACTTGTAACAAACTCTCATTCCATTTAAGCAAGTATTTGGGGTGATTTTTCCCACAATTGAAACATGGTGTAATGTCATATTTACCCTTCTTACCCTTATTTCATTTTCTAGAGTATTCATAAGCTCTTTTATTCTCTTTATTTTCTTTTAAATTCATAAGACTTAGAGAATTCCTTTTCTGTCTTGATAGTACATGAGACTATATCATCGTACGATGAGGAATATTTTGAGACTAGTTCCCATTAGAGGAATGGTTTTAACCCATCAAAGAATCTATCAATCTTACTTCTTGGGTTACATACGTAATCTATATCATGCCTTGCTAACTTTGTGAAGTTAGATTCATAATTTCTAACATTCTCACTCACCTTCTTCCATAGACTTAGAAATGTCCTCTCCATGTCTGCTTTTAGATCATGAGGAAAGTGTTTTTCTAGGAATAGTTCTTTAAATTCCCTTCATTACATATTTTCTACCTCTTCATCCTCATTTATGTTTTGAATTAGTTATTAGTATAGATCTGCATCTCTTAATAGATGATAGAATTCCAGAAAAACATTTTCCCTTTCATTACTCTCTAAATAAATAAATATTTTCTCTAAGGAATTTATCCATTACTCACCTACAAATGGATTTGTTTTCCCATTAAATATTGGATATTTTTGTCTCATGAAGAGGTATAACATTTATACTCTACATTTTGGATCAGGCTGCTCCATATGGGTAAGGTTATTATTCATAACCTGAGTTAGTTGTCCCAGTATGGTTGTAAGTTGTTCAGTACCAGTTGTATCACTAACTCCACTATCATTATCTTGCATATGAGGGAAATAACTACATGGCTTACATGTGTTGAAATGGTTTTTATTCCTTCCACTAGATGTCATTTATAAACAATGGTATACACTATATTAGGTTATGAATCATAATTCATAATTCCAACTAGTA
Organism: Viscum album; assembly: GCA_963277665.1. Lineage (NCBI taxonomy): Eukaryota > Viridiplantae > Streptophyta > Magnoliopsida > Santalales > Viscaceae > Viscum > Viscum album. The sequence continues at coordinate 1,706,059,183 of OY728138.1, read as the reverse complement.
AAATAATTAATATAAATTGATAATTTTATGCATATCTAATCCATAATCATAAAAATGGTACTTTGGGGAACTATTTACTCATAAATCCTTTATAATGGTTTGTAAATAATATTTTAATTATCCTAAACATATCCCATGGGAGTGTCAAATCAAGTGTGCAATAAGGCATGTTGTCTTGTACCAGGTTACCCCGAGTCAAGCCCGGAACACCTTGTCATAGTTATTACTCCTAGGTACATCTATGAAAAAAACACATCCACTTATAGTATCCAGATAGGGATATATTTTCTAACAATACCCAAGAAATCTATATTTTACAAAAAATCTAGGATGTTCTTCTATACTTATCCTCAAAGTCTATTTTAGGGTAATTTTCCCTAATCAAGGTTTTTTTAAATCTAGTTTCCAAGGTTTGTACTAAAATTTATTTGATACCAACTATAACTCCCCAAACCTGGTTACCTAGAGTTGGTGCATTATTTTATTACATTAGAATGATCATGAGAAATCAAATCCTAAATAATCGATTAGTTTAGTAACTTTGGAAAAACTAGATACAAACATATGTTCTACATTACATCTTGAAATGAAAACAACATAGTGTCTCCTTTGAAAATGCTCATATGCCTTATATTACCATTGTAGTTCAATCATAATATACTTATTCACATATTGGGGAAAAATTAAACATAATAAATAGGTGAGCTCATATGCTCAATAAAGATAAACAATATAGCGGAAGGTGTCATAAATAAGCATAAACTTTTTAAGGCAACGTATAAAAATAAAACACAAGCCTTTTAAACATAATATTCAGCATAATATGGAAACAATAAATCAAATAATTCCATTTAAACATTCACACAAATAATCTACTAGTTGAATAATCACAATCAATATCAATAACTGATCTCATAATGAGGGAATTCATAATGTCGGACATCATAACCATGTCGTCAAGGCCTCGTGCCAAGACCATAAATAACCATACTATCAAGGCCTCGATCCAAGACACTAGTTTGTTGAATGAGACCAACTGATACATCTAGGGGCTATATTAGGCCCCACTTGTCACTTATTAAGTCCAATACATTCCTCTTATGAAAGGGTTAAAACATAACATAAACTTTCATATTAAAACTAGTATACAAAATGTTAAGACATTAACCATTAACCATAAATGATATTGAAATAGAACATCCACAGTCAAATATATCATAAAACATTCAATAAAATATAGAATATTTTATCATAATAAATCAAGCTTAATTAAGAAAAAAGTACAACAACGGTCGTTGACATAGATGAAAATAATCTATCAAAATCATTAAAACTATTTTTGAGAAATAACCCTTTTTACTTTGAAATCATTTAAAATTCATAAAATTATAAAAGGAAACATTTATTTTGGAAATAATCTTGTAATATTATGAAGAAAACTTCATAATGGATAGGTTTCATAACAGTAGAAAATATCCACTCACGCCGTATAAATTAAAAAACATTCTTTCCTTAATTTGTCGAAAAGGTCATAAAGTACCTCATTTGGAAAATGATGAAAAGATTCATTTTCAAAACATTTTATAAAAATTAAAACATGGTTAAAATGACTATAAACAAATTTTGTTGATATATTGAAATAAATTTTAAAAAACATGTACATGGATGATAAAAATTTCCTTGTATATACTTATGCATAAACAACCTCAGATAATAATGAGATTGTGAAATTAACCCATGCCTTCTACTTTCTTTTAGTCGATAGTGTGTTAACCTCCTATGTAATGGTTAAAGTATGTTATTAAATGGTAATAGAACAATATCCCTATTTATGATATCATATATGATCCTTTCATATCTTTTTGTTAATAATATTTCAGTATTACCATTGTTTTGGGTGTTAATTGCTTCGTTTTACTATGCATTCTTTATTGTGTAAGTACTTTTTGTTATGAATATGATGAATTTTATTCATATACAAAATTATATGAAGATAATAAATGTTATATTTAACCATATTATAAATTTTATTATCATTATTAAATGCTTAGTGTGGAGAATGAATCTCACCGCGTCGTAGAGATGTTAGGTTGTACGTATGCATGAGTGACAGTATCCTTTCCTTAATGGTTAAATGGTATTGAATTGGATGGTATATTAATTATAAAGAATAATAAACATGTTATAATCATTATATATATCCATTATACTCATAATTATACCCATCCAAATAAATTAGTGTTGAATGAAAAATTACACTATAGCATGGAGACGGTAAGTCATACGTATGCACGCATGGTGATATTGTTATTAGTAGGTTAGATAAATGGAGTAATATGGTTGTTCCATAATTATAATAACATATAATAATTTATATGGTACTTTATTTATTAATTTTTTATGGAAAAAACATAGGAATAGTAAGTATAAGATTAAAATAAATTGAATGGAATTGTTAAAACAATTACCTCTTCTTTGAGCGTCTCATTTTGATTTGAACAAAAGGAATCCATAAAGTGGATTTAGGCCCAAATTATGGCCTCTAGGATGAAATGAGGGAAGTTTGGAGGATAACTGGTTAGGTTTTGGTGGACACAAAGGGATTTATAGGCGTGAATAAAAGAGAAGGATATGTTCCCTTTTATAATAGAGGGGAGGGAAACCATTGGAAACTCCAAAAATATTAATTTATTATAAATTGATTTTCAATTTCAAATACCTAAAAATTAATTTATTTAGAGGATAAGATGAGGATAGTTCTAAATCCTCTTAAAAAATTATTTTTATATATTTTTAGGTCTCAAAATTAACCTTATATTTTGGATTTAACACTTATTTAAACAGTTTAATTCTTACCGTGTTTACTTGTCTTTTTAAAATATATGGTTAATATAGTTAATATAAAATTCCAAACGAACCCAAATTGGATAATTTATGACATATTTAACATTATCCTATTAATTAGGATAAACCGAATATTTTTATGAATTTTATAAAAATTAATAAAATATTATTTATTTTAAGGTATCATTTATGTCAATTTTGATGTTATTCAATATTTTCATTTTTAAAAATATCAAACCAACATGATAACTTATAAAAAATACTTAAAATATGTCACTAAAATTTATATTTTATCTATAAAATTTTTGTGTGTCATTAATTAAGTAAAATTATATTTATTTTAATATTTTTAATATCATTTAATTGATTCTTCCTTTAATAATTCAATTATTACATCAATATTGTGTCACCATTTAAATTAATTATTTATTTACTAAAATTATAAATAAATTACCATTATTTATATAATAATTTTATCTTTAAAAATACTATTTATATCATAACATATCACTTATATATCCCCATATTAAAAATTATATAGTTATTAAAATTTGAATACGACATTTTTAACTCCTATTTGAATAAAAATATAATAAATGTCCTAATCTAACACAAGTTGATTAAAAGGGATCATATTTTATAACTAAAGTTTATTTTGGTCAAAAAACACATATCCAATGAAGTTAGGAAACTTTTTAGGGTAATATTATGTTATTATAATGTTATTTTCACCTTTAATTACCCTATTTACCTTTAACCATGGTAAATAAAATTCAAAAGTTATTATACACGAAAAATTGTTTTGATCCTATTACACCAAATTTTTCATACATATTAAAACCATTTATGTCAAATTTTTTAAATTCAATTCACATAAGCAATAAAATTACATTTACTACTAATCCACAGATGTGGTTAGAAGGCGGGTAAAAGAGACGTTCAAAAGTTTAATAAAATTTTTATATATAATTATATTATAAAAATGATTCCTATGAACTAAATTAGACTAATATATTTTTTATGTATCTATTATGGATTTAAAATAAAATTATTTAAAACAACTATTTAAATGAAAATTTGGATTTTTTAACAACAATGCAGTATTTTCACTATTCATCAAAAATTGAAACTTTTCATAAAAATACCAAAAATTCACCATAATCTAAATTTGATATTATGAATTTAAAAATTAAGTCTATTTTGAAAAATAAAAATTATAAATTTCATAATTTGGTTAATAATATTCATAACCGCTTTTTAAATGGCTGGTTTGATAGGTTATGGTGTGCTCGAACTCGATGTTGCGTGCATCACAAGCTATTGATTTATTTAAAAGGAAGTGTAAAATGGAAGCTTGGGATGTTTCATCATGTACATAATTTACATGATATTTAATCTAGTTAACCATGCACCAGTATATATCAGTCAACATGTGGTTTGTATTAATTACCTGAAACATAAAATAAAGTCATGATACTCTGAAATAATTTGTGAGTCATCTTAGTGCATTAAACATAGGTGCATGGTGTGTACCCATGGGCTACATGTCATGTATTCTTATGGTATCCAATCATAGTCTTGACAACCTCCTTATGAGTTCTTTTAATATTCTCCATTCATAATTAATCTATTTTTTATTATATTTGCAAGAACAAAGTGAAAGAAGAGGATATCTCATGATTTGGATTTAATGAACGATTAAACTAAAATTTAAAACACAAAAAAAATACATAAATTATTTATTTATTTTTAAATAATTATAAATTATTAGTCAATCCCTTTTATACCACTTGTGGGAATTGAGGTGCAATGGAATCAATGATAAGGCATACCCAACTCAACTTTTTACATAATCAATGGTTATTCCATGATGTACTCATCATAGGACATCATGGAAAATGGAATTAATATAAGGATTAATTAATGAAATAACACTGAAACCACAACATAGGATTATCACATAATTATTGATAATTAATTTAATAAATTAAATATTTACCTAGTGATGGATTATTTATTTTTTGATGAATCTAACAAAATTTTTATGTCATATTGTTGTTGTGTCACTAGAATCAAGTGTAGATTCCCTCCAATGGTGATCCAAACATTCACCACGGACCTCTGAGAGATTTCATAGGAAACTTTGAGTTCTATCATGGAATATATTAACTATAATACAATAATAATTTAAATGTATTTTCCTTTGAAAAGAACTTGAAATATTTGATAGCTTGCTTTGCACGAAACCATGAGTCTAAATGAACCATGATATATTATACCTTTATAACCTATTAATTTTATTGGAGGGTATGAATATGATTAATAAAATTATGAAATATATTTATAATGTTACAATTAAATATAAATTTATTTATTAATTCTTAGTAATTAAGCACTCAATTTTTAGTGAAGTCATTTTATGCTTTAAAAATTCTTGTTCTTTAAGAAATAGTTTTTATCTATTTTTATGAGACATATTATAATTAATTTATTACACTTTTAGAAATAATTTTTTATAAAAAGGTTATCATTTTTAAATCATCATATCAAAATTATCCTAAGGTGATATTTTGGGGTTTTTCTAAAAAGATTAATTTTTTAAAATAGTGAAACAATAACAATTTTATAAAAAACTGTAATTTATTTTCAAGTATTTAAAAATTATAATTTTATTTTGAATTTATTTTAAAGAAAATAATTATTTTTTATTAAAAATAATCCAATTAATTTCATTTTAATTGAAATTATTCATAATTTTGGTATTGAAACATTTTTTACTAAAAAATGCATTTTTTCGGGAAAAATGTTTTTCAACGCATTTTTCAGGTTTATTTTAAAAATAATTCATGTAACTTATATAAATTTAATTTGATAAAATGGATTAAATATTTTAAATCATAATTTCCAAATTTTTTAATGAGTATACTTTCTTATTTTCATAATGAATAGTAAAAACATTAAAAATTTTGTTACTTCAGTTAAGATTAAAATGAGTTTATTGTGGGTTAAACAATGCTATAAGGATGGTATTTCCATATAAACTCATATAAAACATTTATTATGGATATATTATAACACTATATCATCACCTATTTTAATATTATTCATTTTTAAGAATTTGGATTGACTATTACATTATTATATTTTAATCTTTTGAAAAATTTCAAATGTGTCCTCTCCCTCCCTTATAAAATGATACCACATCTCCTCTCATAATAACTCTTAATGAGCCATATATATCAGTAAATAATTACCCTATTAAATTCATAAAATCCCTACCTATTTCCTAGATAACCTAGTATGATCATAATACGATCCTTTCAAGGTTTAAAGTGTAATCCAAAGGAGGTTTATCAATTAATAGGTATAACTCTTAAAAGAGTACTTTCAATTTTATTTATTCATCTACCTTCTCTAAATATATTATATTAATTATAAATTAATGAATTCAGTATCTTAAATATAAATAATTTTTATTTTTATGATGGATCATCCATTTTCCACCTCATTTGATCAAATGGAAAATGAATGTTCTTCTTGTGCATACCTGTGGACTACCACCTCCCCGTAAAGATATGATTCATTTTCCATCACCATTATTCATGGTTTGTTATTTTGATATATTTAATGTTTATATATAATATTTAATACATAATTATGATCCTATAATTATAATATTTTATCTACCTTCTTACCATTCCATTCATTGGAAAATTATAACATCACTCATGTATACATGTGGACTAACACCTCCAGACAATAATGTGATTCATTTTTCATCACTGATTTATATGAATAATTATAAAAGTGTATATTATGAATAAAAATTATACTTATTTAATTATTAATATTATATATATGATGAAACTATGACCAAAGTGAAAGTATTGGGATAATATAACCAAAAAATTCATGGAAAACAAACTAGATTTTACCTGAATGTTTATTTTAATAATGAAATTATAAATAAAAGAATAATTCAAAATTATAATAAAATTGTACATAAAATGTTATGTATGAATATGTATCTGAAATATTTTTTTAATAAATACTTATTCATTATCCAGTATATTTGAATTCATTTAAATTAAGTTGGAACTTGAGGTAAGGAATTTGTGTCTAGATCTCATTTTAATTAGGAGTGTTTATGCTTAAATTTACATTGAGGGAAATTATATGTATTTTTCATAAAAACACCATATATTTTATTATCCTATGGTTATTTATGGATTTTTTAAATATTATTACCATTTTAATCACTTTGTCACTTAAAAAGTTCAAGAAAATGTTTTTCAAGAAAAGATGACTTTATTTTTTCTTTGGTCGACAAAATTTTTCTTCCATGTACATAATCTTAAAAATTATTTATGAAAGTTATTACCTATAATAAAAAAATTTTAAAAAGTAATTTTTTACTAACTTTTACTTTATTCATAAATTCTTAAAAATAAATCATTTTAAAAGAAATGGTTTTCCAAACAATTCATTTTTAAATTTTGTAAAAGGTTGAGAGGTGTGTTTTTTTTAACATATAGCATGGAAAAAAGTTTCCCATTGTAATGAAAATTATTTTATTTGAAGATAAATTTACAAGTTTACTTGGTTATTTTCAAAGAAAAGTTTTTTATAAATATTTTGGTACTTTTTAGTTAAAATGTTATCAGACTAAAACAATATTTTCTCATGTTTTCAAAGAAAGGTTTGAATGATCTTTTAAATGTACATTCCATCTATGTCATCATAATTTAAGTATTTTCATAATTTAGTGGGGATATTATCTTATGATGTTATCAAATTTATTTCTATGGATGGATTATGATGATGATGATCTAAGGTTGATTTTATGAAGCCCATTTCTTTTCTATGGGTTATATGATGATGAAATGATAAATGTTTTTATAATATTGTGGCACATTTTTTATTTAAATTTATATTATGGGAATTTTTTTTATATATATCTAATAAATTTGGTAAATATAGATAACTCATGAGATAAATATGTTATGCATGAACATTATTTCATGTTCAAAATATGATATGTGGACCTGGTTTCGTGTCCATAAGTAAATGTGTGGACCTGTTTTCGTGTCCATATATGTATGAGATTACATAATTTCATGCCCTTTACTAAATGAGTGAACTTATAACTATTTATACATGTTCACAATGTTTTAAAATTATGTTTTTTATACATTATTATGTTTATTATATGCTCATATGGATCATGATTGATTATTTATGATTATGCGTTTTTATAACTTCTTTATTTTGTTATGAAAAATATTTATTCCATGACTCTTGATTAAATATATTTAATTGATTGGGTATTTTATATCCCCATTCTGCATCCACTAAGAGGGTGTATTAATTAGTGGTTACTTTTTTAGAATTATTTTTTTAATTCAACCTTTTTGGATAGTTAAATCTTCTATTTCTCATTCTATGAAGTCCCACTTCTTCTGTATGCAAAAAAATGAAAGAAATAAAAGCACACAAGGATATTTTACATCATTTAGAAAAATACTAATTTTTTCATGAACAACATATTTCTATTTCATGGATTATATCATCACTATTAATTTTTAGTGATTAAAAGTGTTGAATAATTTGCACACAATTTTAGACTGGTAAAATCCACACCCGATAAAGGGTATATGGAATTGTTTGTACTAAATCCATTGGTTATTTACTCCCTTATATATATGATAAATCTTATTGGACTATTTCTCAATGATTCACAATAGTACTCATATGAATGAGAGTAAGCATGCATGATATATTTGCTTCCTTATTTGTATAGTAGTGTATTCATCATGTTAAACCAGCTTCAGGTAATCCAATAAAGGCTTGAAAGATCTCCTCATCCATCTTCAGGAAATGATTATGTTATGTCTTTATATCTTTTACATATGTACTTTCATGTGACAAGGGTAGTATATGTAGGTTTCTTCAAAAGATCATAAGACTTGCGAGGACAATCCTTCTCATAAATGGATCACGTGGGAGACTCTGTTTTGGGATCTCTCTCCATATTCTCAAATCACAACAACATATGTGTATTTTCCTAGACCGTTCCTCTATTTATATATGAATTTATTCACCATCTTCAACCTAGAATGCAAGGTTGTCCATGAATCATTAAAATAACTAAAGGATCAGGTTACCTAGTTCTTCTCGAGGTATAACAAATAATGTATCTCATTTTAATTACCCTAAGGATCGGGGATTCATTATTTATGTGTAATCTTCCCTCTTTTAATATATATGTCTTCTCATCGCACAATAAATAAAAATTCATGACACATAAGTGTGCCTTAAAATATCTTCAAATAATTTCATGTCACAACATTTTAATATACATAAGGATTCAGTATTTATCATCTAAACGTATGTTGAAAATCATGGAGTCTTTACTTACATGATATCACGTTTCATTCCTTACGTTCTTGAGATAATACTCACATGATTCTCCTATATTTGAAGCTCAAATTCCTCTATCAATGGAAGAAACTTTAACTTCCTACTGAAACTATTTTTTTCATCTTGAAGTAGCAACTTCTTCAAAAGTTCAGATACATTCAAGACAGATATTTTATGCATGGAGGTTCATGGCCTCATCACATCAAAACCTAGATCTTGAAATGATAATAGAAGGCTCTGGATTGATCGATTGATGTTCAGCCTATGTTTTTTTATAAACTATAATACTCGAGTGAAGGGTTGAGGATGAATATGATGAGAATAATTGAATATGAATGGCATGGGATATCAAACAGCAATGATTCACTAGAATTGGGGGATATGGTTATGTCTATATATTTTAAATAGGTTAAAAGTACCTATGACTTTAGTTGTCCCACATCAAACATCCCACGTGACTTTTCATTTATTTATTAATCAATTGATGTCATTATCTAGTTTATCTATCCAAAGGGGATCAGCACTCGGACACACCTTGCACACATTGTAAATGGGATATGATAACTCACTTATCCTTATGCACCCACTCACCTTTTTGGGGGCCTATACACAACCCATGCATGCCTTCAGGTATGCACTTCTGTGGGCCTTATACACAAACATGCCTCACAACCTTCCACCATGCGGGATGCATGGGCCAATTCCTCCACATGGTTTAGGTCCTCCTCCCACATGTGTGGGGTTGACTTGGACCATGTTAATCACATGGTTGGCCCCATATCTTTTATATATAGAACATTAAAGGAGTAATCCATACCATATCACTATTCCTCAAGTAAAATGTAAATAAATTTTTCTTGGTATTCTTTTAATGTTTAAAGCAATAAATCATTGCCTGGAATTAAAATATTATTCAACATTTTTTTAATAATCCAAAATATCTAAACATATATTCCACATAAATTAAGAAATAGGAACAGTTTAACAATCATTAGACTTATCCAACAACACATATTTACTTATTGATAAAAAATGAAACCAGAGCTTAACATTATCACCCTTTTAATTTATTGACAATATAAATACATAGTATTTTAAGTTAATATGTAGTTATAAACCTTCTTCCCCTTATTGAAAAATAAATGTAAAAGATAAATGGGGTCTTCTCAAATACTTTTTATCTTCCCTTTGAAGATTATTTCTTGAGAACATCTAAGAGAGGAATGATATCACGTGGTTTAATTAAGAAAACAGCCAATACTAAATAAACTATAAGTCTAATTATGAAAACCTAGTGTAGAATAAAAGAGAGATAAAACTAATGATTTATAACCTATATATAAAAATAACATTCATGTGAAATTGTGCTTATAATGTCCCAATTCTAATTTAAGGGGTTTCAAAAAGAATTCCCTCTTCGTCTCATCACTTTACTCACAATTTCTAATAGTAACCACTACTTTAGATTCTTAAACAACTATCCTAAAATAAATAAGAGTTCACATTTTCTCATCCTTTGACAATAGAATCCAAATTATTTTGGGGCTTCAATGGTTTTTAATGACTTTGAAGGGGTTGAACACCCATGTTCAGCCTTAGTGTCTCAAATATGTCTTTAGGAACAACCATGGTGGAGATAAAGACCAACTGATCTTTATTTTGAATAAATTACAACATTATGTATCCATTTTCAATATTCTCCTTGATTAAATAAAATTGGATATTAATATTCTTAGATCTTGAATTTTTACAGGATTTTTAGAAATATCTATTACACTTTGATTATCACATTGATTTTTAGAGGTTTTTAAATTTTCACCCTTAAATTATATAATTATTCATTAAACTAAATCATGTGTGTGAATGAACTAATTTCAGTAACATATTCATCCTCTATAGTACTCAGTGTTACTGATTTCTATTTCTTTTAGTGCCAAATCACATAACTATCACCAAGAAAAAAAGTATTCCACCTAAGGTGAACCTTATATCATCACATTCACTTACCCAATCAATATCTATTAATCTAGATAGATTTAACCTATGTCCTTTATTATAAACAAGAACATAATTCATAGTTCCTTTCATATATCAAATATTTCTTTTAGAATCTATAACATGTTAATCCTCTGGATTGATCTAATATATAGCATATAGACTCACAACATATAAAATATCTGGTCTAGAAGCTATGAGTTATAGTAGACTCTTAATAAGTCTTATTAACTCTATTTGATTAACATTGTCTCTATTTTTATCCTTAGACAACTTTAGAACCACTTGAATGGGTGTAAACACTGGCTTTGATTCTTCCATTTAAACTTTTTTCAAAAATTCTCTAGATTAATTTTCTTGGCTGAAGAAAGTAAAATTATCTTTTTTCAAGATTTGTAATCCCAAGAAGTATCTCATCCCTCCAAGCATAGACATCCCAAACTAATTTTCATTTGGTTTGAAAAAACTCTCAAAAATAATTTACATCATCCCCTAAAAAATGATATCATCAACATATATAATTATAATAAGTATATTTGTAATCATTTATTTGATATATAATTTTCTATCCACTTTTCCTTTGAAAAATTTTATCTCCTTCAAGAAGTTTCATATCTTTTAATATCAGGTCGTTGGGGCCAATTTTAAGTTGTAAAGAGCCTTCTTCAATTTTCAAACTCCTATGTCATTGTTTTCAAGGAAAAATCCATCAGGTTGATCAATACACACATATTCATCAAGATCTCCATTTAAGAAGGTTGAGTTACCATCCATTTGATAAATGTTATATTTTTTATAGGATAAAATAGAAATGGGAACTCTAATAGCTTCCAACCTTCCTACTAGAGAAAATATTTATTCAAAATCAATACCATATACTTGTGAGTATAACTTGTATACGAGACTAAATTTATTCATGAAAACCTTTCCCTAGTCATTTATCTTATTTTTTTAGACCCACTTAGTTCCAATGATATTTTTATTATTGGGTCTTGGAACATGATCTCATGTGGAATTATTTTCAATTTGACTCAACTATTAATTTATAGCCACATTCGACTCTTCATGTTAAAATGATTCTCTTATTGACTTATGATAAATTTTAGAGATAAGTGATATAAAATTTTCATACCTTAACCTTATTCAAGTTAGATCTTTTGTGTTCTCATTATAACTTAGCTTTCTTCTAGTATACACTTGTGAAGACTATTATCCAATGATATTGTCTCTTTCCACACGTTTCATCAACAGTTGGTACTTTTGTTTTTTATTCTCATCAATATCATCTTCATCATATATCTTGTATGAATCGATAATTATTGCATTGATTTCAACTTGAGGTTGTTTTTCACTAGCCTATTCGAGAACCAACATATTGTTTGAATCATCTTCTTCAAAAGTTTTTACATCTGAATCATTATTTTAGAATTAGTTTTCTATGATTTTTCCATTATAAAAATCAACCAATTTGGGAAGTTTCTTATTATAAAATCTATACCCTTTCCCATTACATAAATATCTAAGAAACACACATTCCAAATATTTCTCATCAAATTTATCTAGATTTGTGTCTTTGATTTTTATGATGTAAGGACTCCCAAAGACTCAAAAGTATCTAACTATAGCATTTTACTTATACCAAATTTCATGTGAAGTATTATTTTAATTTATCCTAATAAAACATCATTTTTTAATATGTACATTAGTACATACTTCTTCCCTCAAAAATAATTTTGATCTACCAAACTCAGAAAGCATCATTCTCCCCATTTCCACAATACTTCAGCTTATTATTTTAGTAACTCCATTTTTTTGTGGTGTCTAGGGGTTTCTATATTGATTTATTATTCCATATGTATCAAGATAAGTTTCAAGAGAACTTCGATTTTATTCTTTCCCATTATTAGATCTTAATTTCTTAATGTGAATACAAATATCTCATTCAACTTCTCTTCTGTACATCTTAAACATATCAACTACCTATGACTTGTGCTTTAAAATATTTTTTTTTAATTATTTTTAAATAATAAATGAATATGATAAAATAAAAGTCACCTTTTATAGATTGACTCCACATTTATCCACATAAATCTAGGTAAATTAATTCAAGGGGCATTGTTGATTTTCGGTCCACTCTCTTTTATTTACCATGAACCATTTTCCCTTTTTGATAGGTTGTACAAACCTGATCATTATCTTGGATTAATTAAGGAAAATACCTAAATATATTTTATTTAGAGACCTTACTCAAATTATTTTTAACAATATCTCCCAGTCTTCTATTCCATATATATTTTTTTTCTTGTACATTGAGATACCAAGAATTATTGGGGTCTCCAATCTAAAATAAATTTCCACCACTTATTTCTCCTATTATAACAATTTACCATCAATAATTATATTGATAAAAAAATTCTTATTAAAGATAACTGCATTATCTTTATCACATTATTGACTAACACTCAATAAGTTATGTTTGAGCCCATTAACAAATAAAACCTCATGTGAATTTAGTCTATATGGTTCAATTTCAACTGAACAAATTCACTTGATTTTTAATGATCTCTCATTTCCAAAGTTTATAACACCTCCATAATTTTAGTCAATATTTTTTAAAATTTTGGTTTCACCTCTCTTATGTGAAAAACAACCACTATCAAGAATCTGGGGTCTTCCCCTTTTGATGGATTTTAAATAAAATTCCAAAATAAATGATTTTTTGTCTTGATTTTATGTTCAATATTATCATATTTAGGTATTTTTTATTGTTGATTGGAAAGAAAATTCAGGTACACTTTAGCATAGTGACCTTTCTGTTCATATCTTCCACGCATTTCTTTAAGTCCTTTGAACCAATTTTTTTCATACACCATATAATATATTTTTTTATTTTTTTATCTTCTCATAGGTATATTTATCCTATTATTTAAGAGTATCCCCCTAATTTATTTCCTTCTATTATTTATGGGAAGAGACATGTTGTATAAACATATAAGGGATTCGTGTCTAAAGTTCCATAGCACTAGTAGTAGCCCCTAAATTTTGATGTTCCAAAAATCTTCTTCTGTATAGTTTTTAATTAACTTCGCTTATTTTGGTCATTCTTCACCACCCCAATTGAGGAAAACGTCTCTTTACAGTTAATATTAACCCATGTTTTCCAAGAAATGATTATAAAACCCACACTATTATACTATTTAGATTAAATATTTTCAAATATAATAGGTTGAGAGTTTACTTGATAATTAACAAAACTTTTCTGAGAATTATGAGATTATTAAACCTTTTATTCAATAGCTTTGAATTAATCAATTTATTTTTTCCATGAGTCTTCATTGTCTTGAGGAATCCTAACTCATACTTCTTAAGATCATCCTTTTGAGTAACCATCATCTTATCTGATTCTCTTATAATTTGTTCTTGCTCAGTCAATTTTACCTTGAGAATTTAAATATCCTTTATGTACTTATCTTCCTTATTATGAAACTCATATTTAACCTTTTTTAGTCTTTAACCTTTCTTATTAGATGTTTTAACTTCTTTCTTGACCCCATTGTTTCTTTCCAGACATACTTCAAGTTTTTTAAGCATGTGAATCATATAAGATTTGATTACTTCTTATTATTCACTGTTATAACATTAATATTCTATTTAAATATGTTCTATAAAGTAATTTTTTTATAGAATATCCATCCTCAAAAACATTACTTGTCAAAGAACTATATTCAACCTCTTTTCTCAGCATGATTCTCTTTTTTTCTAAAAAACATATTTTTCTTTCATTATTTTTTTTGTAGTTTGTATCATATTTTCCTTTGAAATTCCATTGATTTTTCTTATTCTTATTATTCTTCATATAATTACATATATTTATGCTTCTTTGTAAAATATATAGAAAAATGTATAATCCCACCATAACTAAAACATTTAATTGTTAGCTTTCTTTTGTACTTCAATTTCCCCATTTAATATTTTTTGATACAAGAGCCAATAATTTATTATGATTATTATCTCTCTCATCATATTTATATAAATCACCTTATGTTTCAATTAGTTCTTCCTCGTTGATATTAAACTTCTTTATAACTTTGAAATCCATTTCTTATTTTTCATTTTTTCTTAAAAACTAGATATTTTCTCATCTTATAATTTAAGAGAGTATTGTGTAATGCATCAAGTGATATGCCTTGGAATTCTTCCAAAAATGAAATTTTTGTGTCAAATCTAATAGGAAAGTTTCTCAATAATTTTTTCACCATAGTTTAATCATCCATTTTTTCAAAAAAAACCTTTGATATGGATAATAATCTCATTTATCCTTGGGAAATAGTCATCAAAATTTTCATCTTCAACCAGCATCACATCTTCAAATTTGGACCTCTAGATTTGTAATTTTTCTTCTTTTATTTTGATGTTTCCATCATAGATATTCTCTAGTTTTTTCCCACAAATAACTATATGTCTATAATACTATCACTTTCTTGTTCACTTTTTCTGATAAATATGATAGTATATCCTTTCTTTCTTTCCTAGTAACCTCAATATTTATCTTGTATTTAAAATTCATGGAACCATTTCTTACAATTGGTGGATAGCCAATAATAACATCATTGCTAACTTTTATCCCCTGTGATAGTAGATATAGTATCATTCGATTCTTCTAGCCATAAAAATTATTTCCATTGAAATATGGAACCCCTATACTATTCACAAAATATGAAATTTTTATATTATATTTAAAAAGAGAGAAACATAGAGGAAGCGAGTTTGCTCTGATACCACTTGTATAGTTCCAGTATGGATCCAATGAGAGGGGGTGAATCAATGATAACAATCTAAGAATTATATCTTTAATTCAACCTTTGTGGTTGCTTAAAGCATGTATCTCTTAATCTATGAAGTTCCACTTCTCTCATATGAAAAAAATGAAAGAAATAAAATAATGAAAGGATATTTTACATGGCTCGTAAAAATCCTACTCCTTACTGTGAACAACCTATGGTTGTTTTAAGGATTCTCTCATCACTATTAATTTTTAGTGATTACAAGTGATGAATAATTTACACACAATTTTGGATAAGTAAAATCCACATCCTTTAAAGGATAGATAAAATTGTTTATACAGAATCCATAGAGTCCCTTTTTCTATCTTGTAATACTTTGAAATAATTTTATATATATATATATTGAGGAAGGTGTTGACATAGCATGCAATTCTGAGCCCCGATGTTCCTAGAATTAATTTTATAAAATTTAAAATATATTTTATATTATATGCATGTAGTTTCTTAAAAAAATGGGATAACTATTATATGGAATCTCATATCATGAATCTAAGACCATGGTTGAGTTTATAGCATGATTTTTACCCTATAAGTGACCTAAAATAGGTCAGTGTGGGGAATTCACAAAAAAGTAGCCATGAATGGGTGTGTTTAGTTAAATAAATAATAATTTTTGTTATTTGATTAAATTATATAATTATTAAATCACCTATAATTACGTCATTATGGAAAATCCTCCAGGGTTATCCGTATAAACCCTGGGAGGATCAAGATACATTCTTCCTTCTTACATTGGCGAATCGAGATTAGGCGATGAGGAAAATCCAGATCAAAGTAGATTGAATCCCATTGAATGAAAAGACTTCTCTCAATCATGGGAGAGTGTGTTCTTCAATTAATATTGATCCAATCTCCAGGTACGACTCATCAGTTGTGAATTCTACCTCATTTCAGTAAAAAAAAATTAGCAATATCAATCACATTCATTGATCGATGCCAGTTATTGGACTTCAAATGCTCCCATGTATTGAAATTAAATTGATTATTCATTTTTTATAACCCCAAATCACTGAACTATATTTTTTTCCAATAATACTTGGTCAAAGATCATTAAACCGTTTTTCCTTGTGTATTTCTCCCTTTCTTCTTTGATTTATTAGTCTTTAGTCTATGGGGTTATGGATTAATGTTTCTGGGTCGTACCAAGCCTGATTGGACCCCCAGATTCATGGAGAAATCACATATGATGAATGGAATAGAAAATCAGGAATGGGTTTTTGGTGATTTAGAATTTTGGGTGATCAATGTGATGATTTAAATTTGAACCAAAGGAGGCGCGACATGATTTTAAGGCAGAAAAACCAAATATAGAGTGTGTAGTTTGGATCTGAACTTTTATGAAGATCCTAATTACATGCCATGTAGATCAGAAGAACACATGGCGTGTGACCCCTAGGTTGTAGCGGCTAGGTTTTTGGAAAAAACATAAGGATATAATAGTGTATATCCTACCTAAACACCTCATATCCCTACCTAGGTATAAATTCCATGTGGTTGAGAACATGAGAAAGACCCCATGTGGGAGGAAATGGCTAAGCACACACCATGTACAAAAGTACACAGACACAACCATAGAGCACAAGCAGGACCCTAGGTTGATCAAAAACACCATCTAGACCCCCTACATTCTATTTATGGTCACATGGGAAGTGATATTTGTAACTTTATATACACAATCAAGCAATTTAGTGGGAACACACACCGTGTGGGTCCACTCACACACCATGTACCCCTTTTTTCCTTTTGAGGAAACTTCAACATCTTGTATCTCCTTCATCTGTTCTAAAATTTTGTCCCATAAGTAGCCTATCCTGAGTGTTTTTCCATATAGAACACAATATTATTCTCCATAGTTTACTTTAAGATATTATGTGAGATTTTATAGGCGTGACACTTATTTATGAGATGCTCAATGACGACAATGATTTCACAGGATCACCAGAGGATTCAAGAGTGGCACCCTCCTACCGGGATAGGGCATAGGTATTATACCTATCTATAGAGTGGGGCCTTCTAGCTAGGTTAGGAATGGGTCCTCTATCTACTTCTAGAGTGGAACCCTACTTCTGGTCAGGGAATGGGTCCTTGACTGACTATTGGAGTTCCATCCTCATGTTGCGTAGGGCATGGGTCCTCAATCTATTATCTGAGTGGCACCATCCTATATGGAATGGGTCCTTGACTAATATATTGTAACCCTCCATCCAGTACTGGGAAAATGTACTCTAGTGACTATTAGAGTAGACCCCTCCAAATGGGTTGGAAATAGGTCATCTATCGACTTGGGTGGAACCCTCCTGCAGAGTGAGGGTATGGGTCCTCAACCATTATAGAGGAACCCTCTTATATATTCAGAGAATGAGTCTTATAACTATCTACTAAGTGAAACCCTCCTATTGTATTAGGTTATGGTTCCTCTACCAATATATTGTGCCCCTCGACTGTGCTTCACAGTGGTGAGGTGTGTCGTGACTTGAACGTTTTCTATTGGGAAGATGCATGAGATGTTGGGCATCATTAATAGAATTTAAGAACCAATGGAATTCATTTCCTGAGCTGGGTTGTGAGACTAATATCCCCTTATCTCTTAACTTTTGGTTTCTTTGGTTTTATCATATATATAATTGTATCCATGCTATTTTATTTTTTTAATCCCTTACTATGGGTGGAGTAGACGTAAAGTGTACCCCACCTACATGATGTGTTGAAATCCATTTGGTTAGATATGGTTATTTCCTTAATTTTGGTTAAGCTGTTTACTAAATATTCATATCATGTATCTTATTAATCTCCCTTCATATTTCGGGGCATCCTAATGGGTGTGTATATACTCTCCCCTTCTTGGTCTTTGCCCACACATGTTGTATCTTATGTAGGATGCGGATAGGTCGGTGGTGACTAAAGAGGAGCATAGGGATACTTGGTGCATTGGACTATGTAAGGTGGTAGAATCTTGGAGATTCAAGATATGGCCTCTCCCAGAACTTTGACCTTTTAGTTTTAAAATTTTGGTATATATTTCTGGTTGGGTTTGTATTTTTTCCCTTTACTTTTGCTTTTTCAATGTTGTAGTCTTCTACATCATAAAGGTTTTATATTCTTGGTTTTTTCTAACTATTTTATCTTTTTCTTATTATTCCTCAGCACTTATGCATTGATATAGTTGGGTGTGTGTGTGTATAGGAACATTAGGTAAATTCATCCCCATGTTAGATATGCCTTTCAGCGTTAGTCACTAGCCCCTGTCCTATGGAGGTGGGCTTTGAGTAGTTGTGACTTTAACCCCATTGGGTTGGGTCATGATAGATTGGTATCATAGGTGGTTTGATCCTTGGTAAAATTTTTGGAGTAATCCCCTTATGAGGATTTGGTCCGGATTTAGGGAAATAGTGTAGTGGTGTCTTGGGTGTGGCTGTCAGGTCAGGGAACCCAGTATTGGTGCAGTGGCTGACGTATCCATTCACTAGATCCTTGACTACCTATTTGTTAACTCGACATAACAATAAATTGTTTATAGGGATCAAATGATAAATATATCATATATTATTTAGTCTTTTTCTATCTTTACTGATTCAGATCCACATTTTATATATATATATATATATGCTCATCTAACTATGGTATGTCTTGATTAAATTTTCAAGATTCCTTCATGATGACATCCATCCATGTTACTAGTTCTGGATCATGACAAAGATCCAATGAGAGATTAGGTCTCAGTTCAAGTTTCGTCCCATGAGATCCTTCCTCTTGGTGGAGAATTAGTAGAACCCCTGCCTATTGAGCAGTAGATCATGCTAGCAGAGTAGGCTGGGGATGTGTTTAGACTTATCGCACACTATGAGTTCCAGTGCCAGAGGCCACTACAGTTCCATGGTGATCAAGATCCCCAGGTAGTGGAGGATTTGACATATTTGGTGGTCCCTGTTTTCAGGTTTATCCAGAAAACAATGGATGAGGCGGTTGCACTGTCAACTAGCCTTTTCCATGGAGCATCTGGGCACCAGTGGAGTCTTGTTACCTAGATGTACGATGAGTCGACACTCTCATGGAATAACTTTCATCAACTATTTAATAAATAGTACTACCGCTCTATTTTATGCTTGGTTTGGATTCAAGATCTTCTATAGAAACATTAGGGATGGATTATAATGGATAATTATGTGATGAGGTTCACGGACCTTACGCGATACTCTATTGACATGATCTAGGATGGATACTTCTGAGCATGGAAGTTTGAGTAGGGACTCTGCAGAGAGCTATGTGCCAGTGTGGTACTCTTGTGCATTCCCATATATGTGGAGTGTTGTAATGGGCATTGATGATGGGGAGTTTCCTATCATATGGATTCTAGGAAGAAAGATCTAGTACTAGGCATTATAAAGATGAGTCATCAGCATCATCTAGCAGACATCATTCGACATGATCTCGGTGCATAAGATCTTCTTGGGATCAGGATTGGGTATATGGTGATGGGTAGCACATAGGACTAGGGTATCCTAGAGAGGGTCAGTGCTATTCTTGTGATGGGATAGGTCCCATGGAACCGGAATTCCCGACCAAACATTTTGAGGATTGTAGGAAGATATCTGACAAACCACCACAGTGCAGGAAGCACCATAATCAGGAATCACCCAGGTGAGGGAAAGATGTCCCCCAGGGAGGTAAATCTAGTAGAGGAGTGTGTGTGGATCCAATAGAAGGATCTATGAGTGTTAGAGGACACTATGAGATCCTTCCACCACCACTACCAGGTTTCCGACTTTAGTCTTAGGGGTCTAGCGGTTTAGGGTGCAGAAAGATGCAGTCTATAGAGTCTTACAACTCAGTAGAACACAAGATTGTTAGAGGTAAAATATGTGTTTATTATAGTCTTTCCTAGATATTTTTAAACATAGGTTTGATACATTCCTTCATCTCTATACTCCTAGTGTGAGAGCTGTAGATACCATTTGAGGCTCTAGCCCTCCAGTTTTGTCTTCTATTTTTTACAAGGAACACTTTTTTGTATCTTTTATTTTTCGGTAGTGTGAGATATTACTTGGTGGAGAGAGGTTCACATGGGAACATTTTATCATCACGATGAGACCCTATGATTTCATCTTTGGTATGGATAGGTTGTTTGTGGTTTGATCCCAGGTTGATTATCACAACATATGAGTCATATTCCTTCACACATATGGGAATAGATTCTCCTTTATGGGTGAGAGAGATGTCATGGTGGAATGGGTGGGTTCAGCGATCAGGAGACTATATCCAATCACATATCATTTGGATAGTGTATCTCTTAGTGAAATATTCTCTTTATACATCTATATTTCTCTAGTCATGTAGGATTATATGTATATATTTTGTGATGATATTCTGGGACTACCATTGAGGAAAGAGATAGAGTTTTGTATCTACTTACATCCCGAGACCACTCGGATATCTTCTTCAGCATACACAATGGCCCTTACCGAGCTCTGAGAGTTTCTGTTGTGGTTGGATGACCTTTGAGAGAAGTTTTTTATCAGACTCAGTGTGTCCCCCTAGGAATCTCAAGTTTTGTTCATGGAAATGGAAGATGGGAGCTTGCAGATTTTTTGTGGATTATCATCACTTGAACCATGACACGATAAATAAAAATTACCCCTTGTCAAGGATTGATGAACTCTTTGATTAGTTGTGGGGTGATAGATGGGTCTCAAAGATCTATCTCAAGTTTTTCTACCACCAGTTGAGGGTTTGTGAGGCTGATATTCCAAATCTAGCATTATGATATTACTATAGACATTATGAGTTCCCGGTGATTCCATTTGGTGTTACTAATTACTCTATCATGTTTATGACTTTTATAAACCATATATTCTTGTCATACATGGAATAATTTGTGGTTTTTTTCATCAAAAACATACTCATATAATCAGTGTTAGAGGATGAGCATGAAGAGAATTGGAGGATGGTCCTAGATTTTCTTTAGGGAAACTAGATTTATGGTAATCTCCCGAAGTTCCAGTTCTAGATTCACGAGGTTCACTTTTTGGGTAATTTCATTTTCAATCATGGTTTAGTCGTGTACCCATTGAATTTTGATGAAGTGCTTAATTGGGATCCCCCCAAGAACATGTTCAAGGTGCAATGTTTTCTTGGCTTGGTAGGGTACTATAGGAGGTTTGTGTCAGACTTCTCCAAGATTGTATCCCCTTTGAAGGGATTGAAGTGGAAAGGGAATCCTTTTTTCGGCCTAGATCGTTTCCATAGGTCCTTTTTGGAGTTGAGGATGAGGCTGATGAGTGCTCCTATTTTGAGACTACCAGAGGAGGGAGTCAAGTATATAATGTATTGCAGTGCCTCAGGTGTTAGGCTCGGTTGCGTGTAGATGAAGTAATAGGAATTTATTACATATATGTCGAGGTAGTTGAGACCCCACAATAAAAAATACGTGACTCATGACCTAGAGCTGGAAGTGGTATTTTTCTCCCTGAGGTTGTGGAGGTACTATCTTCTTGGAGAGTGTTTTTCAATTTACTCAAACCATCAGAGTCTCAGGTACATCTTCACTTAGAGATAATTGAACCCTATAAAGTGATGTTGGTTATATTTGATATGGGACTATGACTTAGAGATAGTCTATACACTGGGGAAGGGATACATGGTAGAAAATGACCTTAGCCGGAAGTCCCGGTCTTGCTTGGTGCAGGAGGCTTCTGAGCAGTTGGTTTCTTTACTGCTACACCTAGTGGAGTAGGAGGGTGCATTTTTTATTAAGTCAATGGTGTTGAATACGTTTCTTCTTGAGCATATGAGAGAGTCCTAGAAGGGATACATTGACATTTAGGACTTACATGACTATATATCCTTAGGATAATCACCTGATGTATTTTTTGAAAGAGGGAATCACGTCATCCTTTTCTAGGGAAGGATGGTAGTCTTGATCATGATGCGGGAGGAGGTGGTGTGATAATTTCATGCATCTCATTTATATTTAAATCTTTGTGTGGTAAATATGTTCAAAGTCCTTTAGAATCAGTTTTGTTTAGCCGTTATGAGATGTAGCATGGCTGAGTTCATCTCATGGTGTCTCACCTGTCATCAGGTGAAGGCTGAGCACTAGGTTTTGGAAATTTTGTTGTAGCCCCTTGAAATACTAGAGTGGAAGTGGTATGGCATATCCATAGAATTTTTAATATGTCTTCTGCAGACAGTGAAGGCCCACAACATCATCTAGGTGATAGTTGACCAACTCACAAATTTAGTGCACTTACTTGCTACCAAAGAACAGAGTTAGGTGGTGATTTTGGGGTAGACGTACATATGGAATATTTTTCACATTCATGGAGTAACCTCAAATATTTTCTCATATCATGATGTGTAGTTTACATAATGTTGTTGAGAGGCATGTGGGATGTATTTGGGACTCATATGAGGATAAGTACAGCCTTCCACCCCCATACAAATGGTAAAACTGAGCACACTATCTAGTTACTGGAGGATCTACTGAGGGATTGAGTGTTAGACTTTGGTAGGATATGGGAGGTTCACCTACCATTGTTAGAGTTTTCATACAAAAATATCTACCACTCTTCCATAAATATGGATCCTTTTCAGATCACCCTTGTTCTAGGGATAGATAAGTGATACGTCTCTTGTGGGTTTGGAGTTGGTGTATGTGACAATAGATAAGGACCATATAAACCATGAGTGGATGAGTATATCCCATAGAAGGAAGAATTTTTACTTAGATCGATGTATTAGGCCCTTGGAGTTTGATCAGGGAGGCCACATTTTCTAGAGAGTCTCTTCGCGATGAGGATTGTGGAGATTCATCCAGGGAGGCAAGATATCCTCAAGATTCATCAATCCATTCAAGTTATTTTAGGGGTTTGGTGATGTTTCTTACCACCTCACCCTATACCCATGGTTGGAGTAGGTACACACCATCTTACACGTGTCATAGATGAGGAGATATGTGCATGGACCAATGCACATTATTGATTGGGTAAAACTAGACATTGATTATGGATCCACTTTTATAGATCACCTAATGGTGATCGAGGATCAATAGGAGAGCAGGACCACATGTTGTATGGGTCCACTCACATGTCATGTACCCCTTTTCCCTTTTAAGTAAGCTTCAACCTCTCATATCTTCTTTGTTTAGACTTGTATTTTGTCCCAAGAGTAACCTATCCTAAGTGTTATTATACATAGAATATGATGGTGTCCTCTATAGTGGATTTTCATATATGATGTGATATTTTATGGGCATGAATCTTATTTTGGTGATGATTGATGATGGTAGTGATTTCTTAGGATCACCAGAGGATTCTAGAGTTACACCCTCCTACTAGGATAAGGCATGGTTTATATACCTATCTATAGAGTGGTACCTGCCAACTGGGATAGGAATGGGTTCTCTATCTACTTATCGAGTGGAACCCTTCTATTGGGCAGTGTATGGGTCCTCTATCTGCTATCTGAGTAGCACCCTCCTACTGGATAGGGAATGGGTCCTCAACTACTAGAGTGGCACCCTCTGTCCATGAATGGGCATGGGTACTCTACTGAATTCTAGAGTGTCACCCTCTAAATGGGATGGGCATGGTTTCTCTATCTACTTGAGTGGAACCCTCCTACAGATTCAGGGTATGGATCCTCAACCATCAGATTGGCACCCTCTTGTAGAGTGAGGGAATGGGTCATCTAGATATCTACTGAGTGTTACCCTCCTATTATACTAGATTATGGGTCCTATACCAAGATATTGTGCCCCTCGACTATGCGGCATAGTGGTGATGGGTGGATTGACTTGGATGTTTTCTACTGGGAAGACGTGTGAGATGTTAGGCATTGTTGATGGACTTCTAGAACTGATGGATCTCTTTTCTTGGGTTGGTCTATGTCATATAGATCATCTTCTCTCTCAGATTTGGGTTTCTTTTATTTGATCATATATATATCCATGTTTTTTATTTTTATTTACTCTCTTTCTATGGGTGGAAGAGACACAAATTTAGTCTACCTATATAACGTGTTGAGCACCATGTGGTTTGATGAGGCTACTTCCTTGCTTTGGATTGAGTTGTTTACTATCTATTCCTATCAATTATCTTACTACTCCCCCATCAGATTTTGAGACATCCTACTAGGTATATATATACTCACCCATGAATTGTATTTTCCCACATGTTTCATGTCATATGAAGATGATGGATAGGTCAGTGGTGACTACAGAGGAGCTTAGTGATATTTAGTGTGTTGGAATGCATACGGTGGTCGAAGCTTTGAGATTTAGAATTTGGGCTCTCTCTGCGCTTTTACATTCCATTTTTTCCGGTTGGGATATATTTCTAGTTGGTCATGTATTTTCCCCCTTTACTTTTCAGGTTCCACTACTGTACTCTATTACACCCTGGAGGATTTTCATTCTTGGTTTATTTTCTAGCTATTTCATATTTTTACTATTATTTCTCTACACTACTACATTGAGATGGTTGGGTGTGTTCATACTTGTAAATTAGGTAAAGTACTCCCCATTATAGATATGTATTTTCATTCTAGTCTTCATCCCCTGACCTATGGATGTGGGTAGGGGTAGTTATGGCTCAGGCCCTGTTGGTTTGGGTCATGACAGAATCCCTTAGTCATTCAATATCCTCCAATCTATTTATGTCAAATCTTGTTGGCTTCTTTCTCAAGAATTCATGATAGTACTCATATTCATGAATACAATCTTGCATGAAATATTCTCTTCCTTATTTGTGTAATAGTGTATGCATCTTGTTCAACCATCTTTGGGTAAGCCAAGAAAGTCTTTCAAGATCCCCTCCTTCCTTTCCATGAAATGATTATGTGATGTATTATAATACTTTTCATATTCACTTTCATGTGACAATGGTAGTGCTCATGGGTTCTTTAAAAATATCATAAGACTCATGAGGATAGTCATTATTGTAAATGGATCACATAGGAGACTCTATTTTTGAAGATCTCTCTGTATTCTAAAATCATTGTAACAAATGTGTATTTTCCTAGACCTTGCCTCTGTTTATATAAGAAGTTATTCATCACTTAACTCTTAGTGTGAAAGGCTGTCATGAACTCCATGAAATACCCAAATGATTTGGTTACTTATTTCTTCATGTGGTATAATAAATACTACAACTCATCTTAAATACCTAAAGGTTTGGGTCTTCATTCTTTATATGGAATCTTATTTATTTTAATATATGTAGCTTCACGTCACATGGTATATTAAAATTTATTCCATTCCAAGTGTGACTTCAAATCTCCTCAAATAATTTTTTGTCATGGTATTTAAATATTCCAAAGGATTTAGTATTTCTCACATAAACTTAGACCGGAAATCATGGATTCTTTACTTATGTGATATATGGTTCCATTCCTTGTATGAATAAGATAATACTCATATGCATTTCCTATCATTAAATCTTGAATTAATCCATAAATAGTGGATGCCAAAACTATCTACTAAAACTCTTTTTTTAATTTATTGGTGGAAAATTCTTCGAAGATTTTCATGCATGCAATAAGGAGATTGTTTGAATAGAGGTATATGGCCTCATATTGTCAAAAACATTATCATAAAATGATTATAACAGTATCAGACTTGATCGATAGAGGTTTAGCCTAATTTCTATAGAACTGTAATACTCGTATGAAGCTATGAGGATGAATATGATGATTATAATTGAATATTCACAATGTGGGAGATCATATGATAGAGATTCAATGGATCAAGAGGCCAAGGTTATGTTTTTATCTTTTAAGAAAGTGAATAGTAATTTCGGCTTCTTCTATCTGACATCAAACATCCCATATGGCTTTTATCTTCTTTTTTAATCAATCGATGTCTCTATCCATTCAAGATGGATGTGTGGGATCATGACTCGCACACACCATACACCCACCATAAATAGGATCGGCCAACTTTCCTATACCCTAAAGGCGTGCACCATGCACCCACTCACCTCTGCAAGAACTTATACATAGCCCATGAATGACTCTAGGCATGTGCTCAAGTGGGCCTTATACACGGTCCCACCTCAAAACATGAAACCATGAAGCTTGTGTGGGATGATTCATCCACATGGTTTAGGTCCTCCTCTCACATGTGTAGGGTTGACTTGTACCATGTTTCTCACATGGTTAGCCCAATATTTTTTATATAAATCACATTCTAGGAGTTAGCCAAACCATACAACCATCCCTAATTTAAAATATAAATACATTTTACAAGGTATTTTTTTTAATTTCTCATGAAATAAAGTATTTTTGGGACATTAAATCATCTTCAACATTGTTGTAACAATGTGGAATTACAAAACATATCTCACACATAACTTAGGAAATGGGAATAGTTCAATAATTGTCAGACTTATCTACCAATACATATTAACTTATTTATAACAAATGAAACTAGGGCTCAACAGGTATTACTTTAATATGATATGATCATGTTATAATACCCTTATTCTTATATATTATCATTTATTTATATCTCTTATATTTACCCTTACTAAGTATCTGAGATAACCCTTTTTAATTTTTTCCTTCCCCAAGTTTTGATGGAAGGTTCTAAGTATGATATATTTAAAGGAGTATTAATATGAATAAATTTTTAGGAGATGTTGAGTGTCCTTTATGAAAGAATATGTTAATGTATATAGTCTACAAATACACTAAAACCAGTGTGTATAGTTGTGTTATGTATTGTATATTCATCTAAAATGATGCAATATTTATTTGTGTTATCACTATTGGAAAATGGGGCTATCCCTACACATTTATACCAATAGTTTACAGTAACCATTGGTATAGAGTTCTAGGGTTTAATCTATACCAACAATTTGAATAAACCATTGGTTTATATAATTATATACCCATGGTTTTTGAAAATCATTGGTATAGGTTGGGATATACCAATGGTTATTAAAAACAATTGGTATAGAGTCTTCACAAATCCATCAGCTTCCCACACTCCCCCCATTCACCCATGATCCCTAATCTGCTTCACCTGAGTGAGAAGCGGCCTTCTCTTCTCCTCTGAAATTCTCCCCTTATTTAGGTATTTTTAATTTTGATCTACTTCAACATCAAATTAGGGAGTCATTAATATTTCTTCTCTTCTACTGAGTATTGTTTTCATTTTTATCGATGTATCAAAACATAACTAAGATACTTTTAGGTCACAATTCTTCCTGATTATTTAAAAAAACGTTCTTTTAGATTATTTTTTTATATTATGTCATAATAAATGTGATTGTAATATACATATATATTGTTTTAATTTATTTTTCCACTACTTTTTCATAGATCCAATATAATTTTTTTGTAATATATATTAACTAATTATGTAATTGATTAATATAATAATTTTTTTATTTTATTAATGTTTTAGGAGGTTATTATATGTCCTCTGATTATATAGAATAATTGATGGGAGATAACTTGAATAATATAGTGAGAAAAAAGGATAAATACTTAGTCATCTATGTGAAATTGAGTTTGATATGATTTAAATTATTATGTGGATTATTTTGAGGATATGTCACTCTCATGGATTAAATAATTTGGGGATGCGGTTATCCCATCTAAATTGAACCATATAAAAATGTATGTCCCATGAAAATATAGCCTGATGACATGGGACTCCCATATAAAATGAACTATGCGGACATGGGTCTCTTATGGAAATATTATACAATGACACGATGCTCTAAAAGATATCTAATTTTTTACAACCTTATCTCTTTTGGTACATACCCATGATCCTTATTGTGAAACATTATTATGATATATTCTCTTAATATGTCCTTATTTCATCTAATTCTTCTCCCATAATCTGATTTTTCATTATTATTTTTGGTTACATATGTTCATTATAATTGTATTGTTGATTATTAATTAATCTAGTTTTAATATTATCTGTGTATTTATATGCAATGGAATTTAAAAGGTATTATAATTTTTTATAATCATATTAATTTGCTGTAAGGTTATGTTTTATTTGAAATTATTATTTCCATTCAGCCCAAACTTGTTTCTAGATGAATGAAAATTTGATCTTTTTCTCTTGATATTTCTTAATCCTCATTAACATTTTATTTACAAGACACTTTGCATCCTCATAAATTAATGTTAGTTACTTTATATATATATCCTTTATTAAATATTAGAAAACAGACTAGAAAATATGTTTTAAAAGTGGATAACTTTCATGTCTTCAAAGGTATATAGAAAAATTCATTCTTTAAAACTGAAATATTATTTTAATACTTTCATTTAAAACTAATGTAGCATAGATTATATTATAGTGGTTATAAATGATGAATTTAGTGTAATCCTAGTCGAAGTTATCTTCTTTACAATTTATGCACACTCTATGTGTATGTGGACCTAATTTACTTTGAGGTTGGTAGTTAAAAGTTATTGTTTGATTTATTGGATGATCATTTGATATTATTCGGACTTGTATAAAGATACAAGTGATACATTTTTTCTTTCAACATAGATATGAGTAATGTTTTCTAAAAAATATTTTATTGCATTCCATATATCAAACAACTTTGGGCTTCTATATCCATTATTACATTTTGGATATATTTTTTTATTTTATAATTCTTAGTTTCTATGATATTTGGATGGGATGATAATTTATATTTATATCAATTATGGTACAGCTTTCATGATATTATTATACCATGTTTTTTTCATTTTGATGTCGGGTGACACATTGTTGTTATTCTTGAGTAAATGATTTCCATCATAAAGACAAGTGTATTTAATTGGATTAATCTCATATTAAAAACATGGATGTTTTAAAAACAATTTTTTCATAAAGACATATGTATTTAATTTGATTATGTAATATTTTCCCATTCCATGTCTTATACATTGTTTGGTCCGTTATTTATAGGTATCTCTTGTAGAATATGTTATTTCTCTTATTCTTTATTAGGCTTTCTACAAGTATGATTTAATGGATTTCATATTAAAATTGGTTGTAATAAATTTTGTAATTATGGTTTACATTAATTATTTTAATATAGCTCTTTCTTATAATATAATGGATATAATCTTGATGTATCATACCAATAATATTTTAACCAAGTTTTAAAAGAATTTCAGATATTTTTTATATTTATAATTTAGAAATGATTCATATGGAGGTCTTATACATTTTCCATGTTATAATTATTTTTGGAATACCTTGGTTAAGTCTGGAAGAAGTTATATACCATATAAAAAAATATGGATTTCAAAAAAACTATTATGTTTGGTATCATAAGGGAGAGATGAGGCAATATTCTAGTATTCATGAATGGAAATAAAGAAGTTTTATAGAGATTTTAATATTTGATCAGTTTCCATTTGTGAATCATCATGATAAAGATAGTATTCTAGTGAAATAAGACAATGATATCAATACACATGAGTAAAATAATGAAGATGATGATGTTGAGAGAGTGAACGAAATAATGGAAGATGCCAGTTTTCTTGAATATCAAGAATGTAATAAAGTGACAAAGTTTTAATTTTTAATTTTTTTATATCATATAAAAAACATTTATGGAATTTATAATACCACCATTGATTATATTCCTACATTTTTTAAGGAATTTCTACATAATTGTGTAGATATTTCCTCAAATAATTATATGGCATAAAAATTAATTAACCATATTCGATTTTATGCTAATAAAATTCATGCTTGTATAAAATATTGAAATTTATTTTTGTAGGAAACAACAGACCTTAAAGACTTTAAAAAATGTGGTATATATCGATGGAAGGCAAATGAGAATGGAACACCATCTCATGTGCCACAGAAATTCATGTGTCACTTTCCATTGATTACCTGGATTCAAACTCTTTTCATGTCTATTAAAATATCAACCAATGTGTGATGGAATGATGTTAAGATAATTAAAGATAATGATGAGTTGGTTCATCTTGCAAGTGGATTAGAGTTGCAGAAATTTGATGCACAACATCCAAATTTTGCAGCTAAGGTGCATAATGTCGGGTTGGGTTTATCCTGTGATGGTTTTAATCTTTTTGGTCATATGCTTACTTCTTACCATTGAATGCTTTTATTCACTCTTATAATATTCCTCTATTTATTTGTATGATAAAACCATTCACTTTCTTGAGTATACTGATATTTGGACCTTTTGATCCTAGAAATGATATGGATGCCTACTTTCAACCTTTAATAACAGACTTGAAGCGGCTTTGGGATATGGTTGTGCGCATTTTCAATGATTCTTCAAAAAATATATTTCATATTAAAGCTACCCTTATATGGTGTAAAACCTTGAGATTTTGTGATTTTTTTTGTATTAATTTAATCCTTTTGATATTTTTCATTTCACACAACACTGAAAATAGTTTGTTTTATATTAAAGAACTATATTTGGCTTACGTTATGTGCAACACCAAGTTAATCATGCACTAAAATCAATAAAAATTTTATCTTTCTCTACACATAACACTGATGTTAACTTTCATCACACGCAACAATGACTTTCCTCAATGGCTTGTGTAACACACATGACCAAGGATAACCGAAAA
The DNA here is from genome assembly GCA_963277665.1 of Viscum album. Classification (NCBI taxonomy): domain Eukaryota; kingdom Viridiplantae; phylum Streptophyta; class Magnoliopsida; order Santalales; family Viscaceae; genus Viscum; species Viscum album. The sequence goes on along the minus strand of OY728138.1, from coordinate 1,706,027,501 downwards.
ATGATATATTATTAAAATATTATTATTTAATATAATAAGATATAATTTATATGTTAAATCTGTGGTTATGAATATTATTAACTAATTTGTGAAAATATAATTTTTACAAAAATATATGGTGAATTCATAGGTTACCATCTAATTATATTTGAATATGAAAACTGATTGAATATAAAGGGAAATTTTATTATTTTTATGGTCATAAAGCTATTTTACTCTAATAAATTAAATTAATTATAATTAGTAAGTGATATTAATGTAATATATATGTTATATATTTAATAAAATATTTTTGATATTCATCCAGTAGATTTGATAGGCATAAGATAAGAACAGACTCAATTTTATGCTTAAAACATATATTTTTATAATAGTAGTTTTACCGCCTTTTAATACAGAACCCATTTTAAATCCAAATTTTGGAAAATTTATAGATTAAATATTTCAAAATAAACTACATATTTTAAATAGAAACATAAGAGTTAGGTTCGGATAATGTTTTGGTATTTTTGTAAGTTTTCATTTTTTTAATGAATAGTTAAAATACTAAATTTTAATTCCAAACTTCTTTTCTATATAATTTAATTATAAGGTTAAATAATATTTCAAATTGGTTTAAAATTTTAATTAGATAATATTTTTATCAATTATTCCAATTTGGGTCATTTTAATCAACTTCACTTTGAAATTGAATATAAAATCATAGCAAACTTTTGAACATTTTTGCTTTAAAACCCCACAATTTTTACCTGAATATAGGATTAAATTTAAATTAATTTCAATAACTTATCTGATTTGAATTTTTTAAAATAGATTATAAATTTTAAATAATAATAATTTATAATTTCTAATAATTTCAACTTAGTTTGTGACCAAAAATATTAGTGAAAGTAATTAAAATTAACTGCAATGATTAAAGTAAGATTAAGCTTAATAAAGGACTAAGCATTAATCATAAGGGCCCAAACGACCTCAACACTTGTCCAATATAAATGTTATGGAAATATTTAGACCCTATACTCCCTTTAATATAATTTTTTCATTATTGGATCCACTTGATATGGGAAAAATGTGGGGGTAATTCCTTTTCCCAAAATTTACAAGAGTGTCACTCCTCCTCCACTATAAAAAGGCCTCCTCTCTTCCCACTTCCTCACACCTCTCAATCCACTTTTTATTGAACAAGATATACACAAATATATCCTCAAATTTCCTCCCCTAATCATAGAATCCTCCCCTTGGACATAAAGCAATCCAAGGAATCCCTTTAGTGCAAACCAAAAGGAGTTACCCAAATAAAAGGTAATATTCTTCCTCTAGTTCTTTTATTTTATTTCAATTATCCACCCCATAAAAAATAAATATTATATTATTTTATAAAAACACCAGAATAATTAATATAATATGATTTTTAATTCAATTTTTTATACCTACACTTACACACACTTCCATCTAATGGGTAATGAACATACTATTTATATGTACGACGAACTACCGCCTCACTAAACAATGATTGTTCATTTTTTCTTTACCACCTCTCATGGTGGAAATTATGATTGAAAAATTATTTATATATGATAAATATTATTTTTATAACTATTTAATGCTTCTATAATTTTTATTTAGAACATACCTTTATGCTTTCCATCTAGTGTAAATACAATAATTTCGCTTGAGAAAGTGTGGACTACCGCCCCCTCAAAGCGATGTGATTCATTCACACACTACATAGAATGTATTAAGGATGGGTTTAGTGAAATTATATGAAATATATGATATCATAATTATAATTTAATATTTATATATATATATACATATATTTCATTTACCTTCTTTCTTTCGATATTAAATGGAATTATCGTTCATGTGTACGTGCGACCTACCACCTCCATGAATGGTGTATTCCATTTCATAATTATTTATTCTATATATTATTATAATAAAAATATAATTAATATAAATGATATTTATATCATGGTTTACATTTTTGAAATCATGATATAATTATATATAAAAAAGATATAACAAATTAAGACACATGTGAAGAACAAAGCCTATATTACCTGAAGTGAAACCTTAACATATAATCATTAACAAGAAGGTAATATAAATTCATAATCAAACCATATAAGGAATTAGATTTAATAATATGGTTATGTGATATATTTATAATAAACTTATATTTATTAAACATTAGGTATGTACGAGTACGATGAGAGTCAATACACAAGGTAAGTTAACTTCATATCACTTTTTATTTCCATGAGATACATGCTTTATTCACCACCTATTCTGTTTGTGTGGTGTGTATACTACCCATGAATGTATTCTATGATTATTATACTTAAAATTATGGTTATTTAGACATAAATTCTATGATCTTTCTTTCATGGGGTTTATGTTTCAAAATTTACCATATCAGTAAATTAATTTTGTCTCAATTTTCCTTATTTGAGACACATGCCATGTTATGCACCTATAGTTTTTTTATGAGGTGTATATAATTCATTTGAAATGTTATATCATTAATATAATTATTTTCATGATATTTTAAGTTTCATGTAATTTTATTTTTCTTACATGGGGAGTATGGTTCAGAGTAACTAAGTGGTGAGAGTTTATTGAAATAATCTCATCGTTTTTTGATATTGTTTATGTTTATGCTTCCTTTGATGAAATATTATTATCCATCTCTCAAGAACATTCCTGAATTTTATTTCCCTCTATTTGTTAATAATATATTCATGTATTTGTACCATTTTTCTACTCTTTGGTACATAATATAGTTAATAAAGTGTTTTTAAGAAATCCCAACTTTTCCCTCTCCTCAGTCGGAAATCTGTGTTCCTTAAAAACCATGTTTTCTAAAAAGGGTTTCCAAGAATATTATATTATTATCATATAATATATAAAATAAATTTTTCCCTTTTAATATTTTACCAATTTTTTTAAAGAAATATTCTTGTCACCTTTCGACCTAGTCATTTTTTCTAACCTTTTACCATGAAAAAAGGAATGTTATTCTTACCTCGTACAGAATGTATGGATTTAACCACTGTCATTTCTATGAATATTCCTTTTCATGTTTAAAAGGTAAATTTTTAAGAAATATTTTTAAAAAATAATTTTCAAATAAATGGTTTTCAAAACTTTTTCATGATTTCTTTATAATTTTTCAAAGTATTTTTCAAGGAAAATTTTTTTCCAAAGGTTTTTAAGATTATTTTATAGGTTTCTAAGGAAAATGGATTTAAAAATATCTTCAATATTTCTTTATAATTTTTCAAGGAAAATTGTTTTCAAAAAATTTTCAAGATTATTTTATAATTTTTCAAGGAAAATTATTTTCAAAATGTTTTCAAGCATATTTTATATGTTTTCAAGGAAAACATTTTCAAAATTATTTCAATCCTTCTTTATAAGTTTTCAAAGTATTTTCAAAGAAATGGTTTTCAAAATGTTTTCAAGATCCCTTTATAAGTTTTCAACGAAAATGGTTTTCAAAATGTTTTCAAGTTCTCTTTATGTCTTTTCAAAGAAAAAGGTTTCCAAAAGGTTTTTGAAGGTTTATTTATAATATGTGAAGTCTATTTTCAAGAAAATGGTTTTAAAAAGGTTTTTATATTTTAAAGATCCTTTTTTCAAAGAATAAATGATATTTTTCTCAAGAAATGTTTTCAAAATATCTTTCCAGATTATTTCTTATCTAATAAGTCATATTTTGATGTTACTCATGCCCTTCTTGGAAATGATCCAAAGGTTCCATTTCTTTTTTTTATTCAATGGATTATGTTTTGATGGAATGATGCTTATGATAACTTTTTATATTTCATGAGTTATATACTTTTGAATCCCACTTCCTTTCACAGGTAATACTTTGATGAAATTATTATGAAACCTATATTTTTTGATAGGTTAAGATATGATTACATGGTTTTGACACCCATTTAATTTCATGGGTTATGATATGATTATTTATGAATTTGTGTCATATGTATGTATGATTTCATTATGAGATGGGTGGGACCAATATCTCCCTCCAATGCATTGGATGGAGATTTATATCTCATGGGATAGGCATGGTTGGAACAAGAAATGAAATCGATTCACTATTATAGGTTTGTAATGAGAAATGAACTTGGTTTAGTATTAGAGGGTTGGAATGAGGAGTGAACTCGTTTCAATAATATAGGGTTGGAATGGGGTGTGAACCTGGTTCAATAAAGGACTGTATATACTAATATGGCCTTGTAAGTGATGCCTTTACGACTATGGAATCATTATATATTCTTATGTGTCTGCCATAATTCCATGTTTTATTCCTATGTTATGATTTCATGGATTATGTTCTTTATTTACTTATGATTTATGTCTTATGAACTACCAATATTTATTCTATGATTCATGTTTATCATCCATGATATGCATGGTTTTATCTCTTATTTTCATTATCATTTTCTCATACCCTTATGTTTATAATTAGGCTGATATATCTCCCTTGTTTACCCTTACTGATCATATGATCTCTCAAATGTTTATGTTTATTTCCCCCAGGTTGTGAAGACATGTATTAAGTATTATGTGTCTAAGAAGGGTTAAAATCATGAAAAACATAGTGGGAGATGATGTATCTCACTTATGTACTAGTGTTTATGTTTCCATGTCTCCAAATAAACTATATTAATACAGTTTTTAGAAATTTATTTGTTTAATGTTTAAAATATTCCAAAAAAGAGATATAATTTTAATGTATAAAAATAGAGGTTCGATATATATGGACTATAAATTATTTACCTACTTATATAATGATATTTGGTTGTTGAATGAAGGGAAAACAATCATGTCCTATTTATATAAATAATAGGTTATTTATAAGAAATAAATACCATCATAGTTTTAGTTTTAGGGGTATCAACGATTCTTTCCAATGGATCATAAATATTGAAATAATCATTGGAGGTTTCATAATATTATTGACATTGAAAAACCACCTCAATTTATTTTAGGAATTGATTTGATTAATGAATTTCAAGATTTCATATTTTCATCAGGGAAAGGTTAGATGAAATCTAAAAATAGGAATAATGTTAACACTAAATGAACTTATAATTGGAAAAGGAAAATTATCTTTTTTAGTTTCCATATTAGTCATCCAATTTATTAAGTCATTGTTTGTACGTAATAAAAATTGAGAAAAGTATATGTGAAGTTTTTTTTTCAATTATTCTAAATATCAAGGGTAATAAAAAAGATGACTTACAATATCTATGGGACTTATTGGATTTGAGTATTTGACCAGAAATACATGCTATGTGTATCGGTGCAAATAAATGGAAAATTATTTGTGCTTCTTATTTAATGACACCTTTAGATAAAAATCAATTTCTATAAGTATTAAAAAATAACATGGTTTCTAATAGCTATTCTAGAAATATATCTAAATGATTAAACAAAAGGTATTTGAAACTAAAATCCCTAAAAATTTAGGATTATCACGTCAATATTCATAAATTGACTTCAATAGAAATCCAAAATTTATTATCCAATAATGTAAGGTTGATGGTGATTTTATTATTCTATTTTAAATATACATTTGTGCTAAAAGTTTATCCAAGTATTTTTTTATAAAAATATAGTAATGGATTCCATTAATTTTGTGTGAGTTGGAAAAACGATTCCTCCATAATTTTTTACTTGCATGCTATAGTTAATAATTAATCTTCTCACTGAAACGCTTCTTTGGGGACCCATTTCTTTTTTATGGATGTATTCTACTGAAATAAATATGTGCACAATGAAATCTTATGTATGAATCAAGAATCATCTTGAAGGTTTCGTTGTGAGAGGTTATCTATCTCAAGAATGTATAGATTTTTTTTCTATGTATTTTTCTAATGTGAGAACAATACATAACTGGTCAATTAGAAATGAACATGGTCAGTATGGGGAAATTGAGACCTTATATACATTAGCTTCATTGAGCCTTGAATAGTGGGATATGCCACATCATATAGTATTGTTTAACTATGGTTTGTTAGATGACTATATCAAGTAATTAATTTGAATATTTATATGTTATCTCATACTATTTCATTTCACATATACCTTAAACTTTTATTATCATTTTATGTAGGTAAAATAAACAAATTATAAATAGAGTTCATCGACCTTTACCTTTAAGAAAGAGAGAGATTTTCATAGAAAAGAGTTTCTTTCTTGGTTAAAATCAAAGGTATGACCATTGTATTAATTAATTTAGAATATAAATATTCATTAAATTTTATTATTAATATATATTTTAGGTATTGAGATTACCTATTGAATCTATCTCTCAAGAATTATGAGTATTGTATTTTGGTCCCAACTCTTTGGTTCATGAATGAAAATGTTTAAAAATCAATGGTTATAAATTTTTTACAATTGATCATGCTATGAATATGAGAACACATCTTGATGGTGTTATGTTAACTGAAACAATGGAATATTATGACAGTGCATCAAATAGTAGGCCTTGATATAAAAATGTGTCTTGTTATGGACTTGTTGAGAAAATATTGTTATTAGATTACTACTCTCACGGTAAGTCACTATGATGAAATGTAAACGATTTGATTCAATAATGTGAAATGGTACTTTTATTAATGAATTTAGATTCAGATTATTAACATGACTCGCTTACTAGCTACCTATGAACCATATATTTTGGCATGAATAATAAAAAAAATGTTTTATGTGAAAGATCATCTCACACCTGATTACAATGTAATTATTGAAGTAATACCAAGACATATTTTTTATGATGGTGGGGATGAAATTGACACCATTGACACCCCCATTGATTTTGACAAGAATATTGTATTTTATTACTCAAATTTACTAATTGTGAGAATTAATTTTGAACCTAAAGTACTGGTGGGTAAAATATAGAAGAAAACATATTTGTTCACATTTCATTAAATTTACCTTGATTTGGGTTTCTCAGATTGTAAATACTATAATTACATTAATTTATTTTCAGTTTGGAATGATATGTTTGTTTTAATATTTTTTTCATTAAATTTAATTATAGTTATTTCAATTCAGAAAAATAGGTTTAAAATGGGTTTTAAAATGGTTTTTTAAAACAATTATAACTTGGTTTTAAATTAAATTTTCTAAAACATGTTATGATATTGTTTATGTCTTGTTTGACTTCTAAGTTTTATACATAATTTAAAAAAAAGTTTCTAAAAAATTACATTTCATTCTTATGAATATTATAAAAGATATTTAATAAATTTGAAGGAAGATAAAATTTGATAATGATAGATGACAGTGTGAACTAGGGATGCCTCCTCTGGTTCCCTTAGTGACTACAATAATTGTAATTATTTTCTTTTGCATTATATTTACTCTCAGGTTCTTATTCTTTATCAAATTTTTTAAGGACATTCATCTTAACTAGATTTAACCTCTCCCCATTTTTCTAGTATGGGTCTAAGAATGGGATATCCTAGTGCTACAAAAATCACCCATTATACTTGTTCACACCCTGACCAACCAGTGGACATCCTAGATACCACACTTTTTCATCCTCCACTTGAGCCTATAGGGATGTTCCCACATATGTCTCCATCATCATCTTATTTACGATCTACTTATCATACCATGTATATGTCCCTTCTAAGGATCTTCCCACCTATAACATATCCATATCCTATGATGTATACCCATCCCTTCTATGATTATCCTGCATTTATTACTATCCATCCAGGATCTAATGATTTTTCTCCTTCACCTTCAACTTCATTTCTTGGAGATAACTCGTTTATGCATTATAATAGTAACATCCATTAGAGTTTACTTATCAAGGATAGCCCATGGATCCATCAGATCCTAATGATTATCTTGTATTAGGGTTTTTATAAGTGGGTCAAATTATATCACATCATTTTTTCCCTATTGTACTATTAATTAATTCTACTTTTTTCTTTTATTTTTTCCATTGGGATATTATAATAAGCAATGTGGGTGTACCTGTATGTGTGAATCTTGGAATTGTTAAACACAAATAATGGTAGATTATAATGATTATAATCAAATTATAGGTAAAAATTTTAGATAATGAAGAAGTTTTATGGAAACTTTCACCAAGTATGATGATATCATTCTGGTTCAACCAGTTGTTGGTTCCAGGCATAGTAAAAGTGTTTCGGTGGAAGGTGATATATTAAAATTTATTTTAATAATCATTTCCCAAAACCAAGAGCAAGGATCTTGCATGTCAAATTTAAAATTAATTTATTTAATATCTAATGAAGTAAATAACTAGTCATAGGAAATTTCGTATTTGATGAATTTTGATCATTCGAAATAGCCCTTCAAGATTACCTTCTTTTATCTTGTGAGGATCCAAGGGTAGAATCCCTCTAACAGTGATCCACACATGCTCTAATGGCCTCTAAGCAATTCCACTTGTTCTTCGAGTGCTTTCACGGTGAATTGAATGTCTTATGTTGTTCATTCTTAATCCCTCATTCTTTGGTCTTGAAGAAATTATATATTAGGTTTCTCATTCTTGATAGAGAGAGATGATGAGTATTTGATAGAGAATTATTTGTGCACAAGAGTTCACTATTCCCAAACATTGAATTGTTTCGAATGCTTTACACAATAGACATAGTCGTAAACTTATAGAGATGAGATTTCGGTTACAAAATTTAATTGAATAACAACCATTAAATATAATTATAACCATTAATGAAATCACATGCCACATAATATTATTATTATTATTATTATTTTTCCCTAACTTGCACAAAATGGATAAATAATATTTACCAGCTTGTAAATAATCATTTTATCACTCAACATGGTCTTGGTCTGTTCAAAATCCTCTTGTATTTTATGAACACCTGAATAAATATTTTATTCTCTTAAATAAATATTTTATTCACAAAATTGAAAATAAATATTTATTAAATATTCAGTAAAATAAATAAATAAATTTTATTCACAATCTGGAGAAAAAAAATATTTATTTAATTTATGCGATTAATATTACTTGAATAAAATTATTCCTCGTTATTGAGAATAATATTTATTCCATTAATTAAATTCAAATAGAACATAATTGAGACCCACAGAAAAACTTAGTGTGTGACCCTCTAGGATTCTTTCTTGTTGTCATTAGGAGGGCTTGCCTAATGTCCAAGATTAATGTCTAGAAACAGGTCAAGGCACCCAAGATAAAGAACTTAAAGTCGCACTGATGAAAAACACATATGTATTATCACTATGTAATATAATCCATTTTTCACAATATCTCATCAATAAGGTTTCATAATTATGTCATCAACCTATATGATTGATACATCATTCTTTAACTATCTGAAATAAACTCATCCTTATACCATGGACATAGAATTTAGGGAGACGATTGTATTTCAATAAAAAGGCCAAGATATAAACTTCCATAAAGACGAAAGTAAAAAATCCTTCATTGACTTATCCATTAGTAACATGTCATTCATGACACACCCAATGTACCCTACTTCCTTCCAACATATGGCATGATGGTTTTCATTAGAAAATATAAGTGTGTGAGTCATGACAAGAATTAATGATAATCTTAAAGTCTAAGTACCATAACTCATACTCATGGATGGGAATATCCAATGACACCAAAACATGAGAAATTCCTACCAGAGGGTTAGTTATCAAAATCTACCACCTTAGAGATTACCAAGTGAAAACTTCATAAGAAGCAGTCTCATTTGCTTACGAGTAATCACACCTAACGGTCTATATAAAATGTTTCCCATCATAGTATGTTATCCAACCACAAAACTATATTAAGAATATTATCATAGCAATTCAAGGTTCTCTTCATACTGAGGAACTACTATGACTATATCAATGAAAAAAATACTATAGAACATTATTATATTAAATCCATGTAAAAAAATGAAGAATATGTAATAATATGTTTAGTTTAATTTTTAATACATCAAATATTAATGTAATCAAAGTAAAAATAGTTGGTTCTAGGACACCAAATCTAAAAAACTCCCACTTGGATTAGATCCAACTACCTATGAATTTCAGTCCACTAGACCTTGACATATTAATCATGTTCATTCAATGTTTCATTTTCTTATAGATTTAATAAAAAATGAAGAACAACTGGAGATGTCATCGGGAAGTGCCAAATCTTTAGTTGATAAATCTGGGTTACACTACATGCGCCCGTAGCACAAACTATATACCCATGTGAATTGTATATATATAAGGAAATCAATTAAAAATGTGTGGTGATTTTATTTCACACCTCATGTTGACCATGAAAACTTGGCATGCATAAAACATATACAGGGGGCACAGCTTGCATGTACACGTCATGTAGTCTAGTCAAGTTAACACGCTAAAACCCCAGGCAGGTGACTTGGATATACAGAAACTGGGGTACATGGAATGTAGTTGAATTTACATGTCATGTAGTCTCCCATTAATGTAAAAAATTAAAATTACATTAAATTTGAAAATTTTCATCATTAAAACATTATTTTATTGATTTGAACATCGTTGTGTGTTTGAAAATTTAATAATGGTTTTAAAGAATTTTAATGGTTCTACCATTTATTTTCCTTGAATGAAAATTGATGGGTATCTCTAATTAAGTTAGGATGATCTCTAAGATGAAAGGGAATTAATTAATTTATTAATTAATTAATAAAAATGTGTTTATCTTAATATTAAAGAACAAATAAATAAATAAATGATAGCCAATTAATTTTTGTGTATTAATTGAATGTATGATCGATCGTGAGCTTAATCAAGACCTATGTATGTGATCTAATTTATTTAATTAAATTTATTGCATGGTTTTGCAATTATTTAATATTAACCCTCCATCCATTATTATGTAGGACCTTAATGTCCAATGATATTTATGTAATTACCTTTAACCAATCATTTGGTTCCCCTCACCAGTGTGTGTGTAATGGATATTTGTAATTTATGGAGCATCTTAAGGCACATAGAGATGGTTCAATATGGAACCATAATGATTCCAACTTGATGATACATAAGTGGACATGTGGAATGTTATAGCTCATATTAAGTCCTACATAAAGAGTTATTTACCTTAGGTAATAGGTTGATTTAATGTCTTCTCATTAAATAAATTATTAGAAAACCTCGTGATTGGGTAATTTAATTATTTATTTATTTTATCTCTAATGTGTTAAAATTATATTTATTGATTCAAGATCATAATCACTTAAATGAATTAATATAAAAAGATAGAATTTAAATAAAATTGATTATGTGTAAATGTTTTATCCAAATATGGTTAATTAATTAATTAAAAAACCCATTAAATATTAACAATACATGTAAAGGATCAAAAAAGATAAAAATTTATGCATAATAAAATAAAATCCATCAATATAATATTAAGTCAGACTAATCCTTTCATTACTTGATTAGAAACAAAACTTAATAGAACTATTTTCTTGACCAAACCTTGTTGGGACACTTACTTTTATAAGGGGGGTTATTATGAAGGTTTTAGGTTGACTTAACCATTTTACATCAAGAGAATTATCCCTTTATATACATTGTGTAATTTGGAGGTAGGTGTTTAGAAAATCTAAGTCATGATTTCTGAATTGGGGAGTCCAGTCAATGAATCCAGGAGTTACAAGCCTACAATGGCAAATACTTTCCTACATGAATACCTTAAAAATAGATTGACCAACCCTTTTGGGTTTATACAAAGGGGAATATGGATCCTTTCCACTATAACTTTCTAGTAGACATTCCATGTTAAATGGTGAGGGATATTGGGACTTGATAAAATAGTGGGAGATTTAATAAAATCAATTAATTTATTATTTCTCACAAAATTTTTAATCAAGAAAAGTAATAATAATATGATATTTTAATTTTAGAATAAAATGAAAAGATCTTCATCCACATTATCCCTATAATAAATATTGGTTAAAGATAATCTCCTCACTGGTAGTAACTTCCATGAGTGGTTTAAATGCCTTCGGGTTGTTCTACACCATGAATGGAAATCTTACATGCTAGATTCATTAATGCCTAATTCATCTGCTCAAGAGGCAAGGTATGAAGAGTTCATAGTCTATGAAAAAAATATGAATGGCATGTTCAAAATTCAATTTTTGATGCTTTAATCAATATCTAGTGAACTCATGACGTCTCACAAAAACATGGATATGTATATAGTGCTTGAGAACCTTTGTGGTCTTTACAAAGATAGATCTAGACATTAATGATTTGATATTTTAAAGGTTCTATTTTATATTAATCTTGGAGAGGGTTCCCTAGATAGGTCTCATGTAGTCTAGCTCATTTTATACATTGAGTTCCTAGAGGTTCTAAGGTTTAAAATCCCCAAAGAACTGGGCACTGATTTCATTCTAGAATCACTCCCATAGAGATTATCTAGTTTTGTTATGGATTTTAATATGAACAACATTGATAAGTCTCTACTAGATCTTCTTATACTCCCTATCCAATTAAATAATAATATGAAGCATAGAAATCCTTCTATCCTTATGGTGAAAAAACAGAAAGTGAAATCAAATAGATTTAATCCCAAATCTTCTTCATTCCCTTCCAAGAAGAAGAAGATCAAAGGGGAAGCAAGGGAATAGGATGTTGTCTATTTCACAAGTGGAAAGAATTTCCACTAGAAGAAAAACTACACCCAGCTAAAGAGTCAAGGGGAAGCTTCAGGTGAGTTTTTTATCAAGTAAAATTTATCTATTTTTAAAAATTGGGTATTAGATACAACTTTTTGTGCTCGCATATGTATTCAAATATAGGAACCATATATATTTAGAAAAATTGACCAAGGGGAGGTATATCTATGAGCAGCCAATAGAGCTAAACTTGTTGTTGTAGTTATCAAGAGCTACCACCTCACATTCCCAACCAAAATGATCTTAGTTTTAAATGGTTTTTATTATGTGCCTTTAGTTACCAAATACTATATTTTTATTTCTAGACTAGATACGGATGGATTAATTTTCAAATTTTGAAATAAATGTTTCTTATTTTATAAAGATAGAATTTTTTATGTTAAGGCACATTTACATAATGGTCATTACATGTAGGATTACATTAACCAAGTAATGGAAATCAATAACGAAGTTACTTCACATGACTCATACCACACACAACTTTTACATCACCGGATAGGTCATGTAAATGAAAAAAGCTTGAAAAAATTACATCAAGATAGATATTTAAATTCTTTCAAACTAAAACCACTTGGTGTATGTCACGCATGTTTACAAGGAAAATGGACAAGGCCCCATTTAGTGGGAAAGGAGACAGGGCTAAAGAGATTCTTGATTTAGTTCATACTGATGTGTGTGGATCATTTCTTATTGAATCAAAGGGTGGGTATTCATACGTCATATATTTTACTAATGATTTTAGTAGATATGGATATATTTACTTAATGAGGTATAAGTTGAATTATTTTGATAAATTAAAGGAATACAAGAATGAAATTGAGAACCATCTTGGTAGGAAGATTAAGAAACTCCACTCATACCACGGTAGAGAATATCTTAATCAAGACATCATTGATTACTTAAGGGATTTTGGGATCCTATCAAAACTCACTCCTCTTTACACGCTTTAGTGGAATGTTATATGCAAAAGGAGGAACTTTACCTTTTTAGACATAGTGAGATCAATGATGAGTCATGTGAGTCTTCCATTATCCTTTTGGGGATATTTTTTTTAAACAGCAGCACACATACTAAACCAAGTACCAACTAAATTGATAAATGGTATTCCATATGAATTTTGGAGTGGAAGAAAAACCATGTTATCAAATTTAAATGTGTGGGGATGAGGAGTGTTTGTTAAGTCCTCTTCAGGTAACAAAATTTCACCCCAAGTCACAAAGTATACCTTTATAGGATAACCTAAGGAAACAAAGGGATATTACCTATAAAACCCCTCATAGAAAAAGTTTATAGTTGAAAGACATTCCATATTACTTGAGAGGGGTCACATATCCAAAATAGATAGTGAGAGTGAGATAAAATTTGATGAAGTTGAGGCTCAAGACACACAAGAGTTGGTATAGGATCAGATTCCACAAAGCCCCATGGAAGAAGAAATTGTTCCAAAGACAAAAGTACTGAATGGGAGTATAAGAGAGGTTATAGAACATGAAAGGTATGGTTTTCTCATTACCAAGGATGGTAACTCATTATTAGTTTATAATAACAATCCTCTAACGTACAAGGAAGTAGTAAGTGGCATGGATGTTTCCAAGTTGTAAGAAGTCATGAATTCTAAATGGTTTCCATGTACCGAAACCAAGTTTGGATTTTGGTGGATCCTCTAGTGTATGTAAAGCCTATTGGTTGAAAATGGGTATTCAAAAAGAAAATATACATTTAAGAACATGTCGGTACCTATAAGTTGTGAATGGTTACAAAAGGGTTTAAAAAGTGTCAAGATATTGACTACAACGAAACCTTTTCACTAGTTGCAATTCCAAAATCTATTAGAATTATAATTTTCATTTAGGATTACTATGACTATGAGATTTGGAAAATAGAGTTCAAAATAACCTTCCTTAATAGCAACCTTCAGGAAGATTTCTATATGACACAAACTAAAGGGTTTGTGACTCCAAATGATGGAAATAAGATATGCAAGTTATAAAAATCCATTTATGGATTAAAGAAATCATCTTGGTCATGGAAAATTAATTTTGATGAATCCATATCTAAATTTGGTTTTATAAAGAATGAATGTGATCTTTGTGTCTATAAATGGTTTGGTAGGAGTGTAGTCATTTTCTTAATAGTATATGTTGATGAAATATTACTTCTTGAAAATGAAATAACTATCTTACAGTCTATTAAGGAGTGGTTGAATAAATGATTTCCCATGAAATACTTGGGCGAGGAAACATATATTCTTGGGATCAATATCCATCATGATATAACCAAGAGGTTTATTAGGCTAATTCAAAGTAAATACATTGATAAGATACTGAATAGGTTCAGTATGGAACAATCAAGTGGGGATTGTTTCTAGCATCACATGGTATTCATATTTCTAAGAAAATGTGTCCTCATACCCATGAGGAATGAAATAGAATGTAAATAATTCTATACGCATTAGAAAATGGGTCATTCATGTATGTTATACTATGTACTAGGCTAGATTTCGCCTACCCATTAAGTGTGGTATGAAGATATCAAGATGATCCAAGTGAATTCCATTGGATGGTAGTTAAGACTATATTAATGTAACTTAGGTGTAATAAGGATATATTATTGCTTTATGTAAGATATAAAGAACTATCCATCATAGGATATGTAGATTCGGGTTTCCAAATTGATCAAGATGACTTGAAGTCACAAAAAGGATACATCTTCACTTTGAATGGAGGTTCTATGAGCTGGAAGATCTCAAAGAAGGCTATGATCATAGATTATACAGTATATTATGAGCATATTTCAACTTCTAAGGAAGATAAGAAAAAGTTTGGATAAAAAATTTCATCCAGGATCTTGATGTGGTACCTAGAAGTAAAGATCCCATCACACTCTATTGTAATAATACTGCAGCAGTGGATATTGAAAAAGATCCAAGGTTACATTAGTGGAAGAAGCACATACTTCAGAAGTATCATCTCTTGAGGGATTTTTTTAAAAGGTGTGAGGTTACAGTGAGTAGTATATCCATGGAAGGCAACATAGTGGACCCCTTGACTAAAGCCTTGACTTGGCAGAAACATGATTATCTTGTGAGGTCTAGCAGACTAAAAGTCATAGGTCGTTTTCTCTAGTCTAAGTGGGGTTTTTTTAGAGTTGGTGTCCTAGAACCAAATATTTTTACTTTTATTACATGAATATTTTATGTATTATATATTGAATTAAACATCTTATTACATATTGTTCATTGTTCAAAATGATATTAATGTAATAATGTCCCAGTTTATTTGTCGCATTGGTGAGGTCATAGTAGTTCCCATTTAAGATGAGAACCTTGAAGTGCTATGAAAATATTCATAATATTGTTCTATGGTTGGATAAAATACTATAATGGTACACATATTATATAGATATTAAGGTTTTGTTACTCATAAGTAGATGAGACTTCTTCTCATGAAGTTCTCACTTGGTAATCTCCAAGATGGGAGATTAGGAGAGCAGACCCGCCAGTAGAAATTCTGCATGTTTTGGTGTCATTAGATATTCCTATCTACGAGTGTGTGTAATAGTCCTTAGAAGTTAAGATTATCATTAATGCATGTCATGAATCACTCACTTAGATTTTCTGATGAAAAATTTCAAGCCATTTGTTTTCAGGAAGTATGGTATGTTGGGTGCATCATAAATGACATTTTATTAATGGATAATTCAAGGATGAATTTTTCCCTTCCATATTTATGGAAGTTGATATCTCATCCCATTGATTGAAATATAACCGTCACCCTAAATTCCAATGCTATGATTTAACTATATGTTTATTTCATTAGTCTGATAATGATGTATCAAGCATATAGGTTGATAACACAATCATGAAACCTTCTTGATGAGATATTGTGAGAAAGGGATTATATTACACATTGAGTACCGTATGTGGTTGTCATCGTTATGACTTTAAGTACTTTCTCTTATGTACCTTGAACTATTTCTAGACAGTAATCTTGGACTTTACAGAAGCCCGCCTAATTCCAACAAGAAAGAATCCTAGAAGGTTACACACTAAGGGATTCTATTGGTCTCAATTAAATTCTATTTGAATTTCATTAATGGAATAAATATTATTCTCAAGACTGAGGAATAATTTTATTCAATTAATATTGATTTCATAAATTAAATAAGTATTTATTCAATGGATTGTGAATATAATATATATTTTAATTTTATTGAATATTTAATAAATATTTATTTACTAATTTTTGAATGAAATATTTATTTAAAAGAATAAAATATTTAATTTAAATAATATTAAAGAATAAATGACATGAAATGAAAATATAACCATGATTTCTCATAGATCAACAATCAAATAAATAATTATAAATTTAAACATGATCACTCTGATACCACTTGTTAGTTCCTGACATAGTGGAAGTGTTCTGGTGGAAGGTGATATATTAAATTTTATTTTAATAGTCATTTCCCAAAACCAAGAGAGAGTTTCTTACACATAAAATTTATAATTATTTTATTTAATATATGAAGAAATAAATACCTAGGCTTAGGAACTTTCTTCATTGATGATTGTTGATCATCCAAAAAGGCCCTTTTGGATTTCCTTTATTCTTCCTATGAGGATCCAAGGGTATAATCTCTCTTGTGGTGATCCACACGTGCTCCAATGGTCTTCGAGCAACACTATTCATTTTTCAGATTCTAGCATGGTAAATCGAATGTATTATGTTGTTCATTCCTGATCGATTGTTCTTTGGTAATAAAGAAATTCTATCCTAGTTTTCTTGTTCTTTATAGGGAGAGGGGAGGAGGATTTGAGATAGAATTTTTTGTGCACAACAATTATATATTCTCAAACATGGAATTGGTTTTTAATGATTTACTCAATAGACATAGCAGTCTATTAATAGAGTTGAGATTTCAGTTACAAAATTTAATTGCATAACAACCATTAAATATATTTATAAACATTAATGAAATATCATACCACATTATAATAATAATATTTTTTTGTGTGCCAACTTGCGCAAAATGAAAAAATATTATTTACTAGCTCGTAAATAATTATTTTATCACCGGAAATGGCCTTGGCTTGTTTGAACTCTTCTTGCATTTATTGAACACCAGAATAAATATTTTATTCTCTTAAATAAATATTTTATTCTCTTAAATATATATTTTATTCACAAACTAGTAAATAAATATTTATTAAATATTCAATAAATAAATAAATAAATTTTATTCACAATCTGGGGAATAAATATTTATTTAATTTATGCGATCAATATTACTTGAATAAAATTATTCCTTAGTCTTGAGAATAATATTTATTCCATTAATTAAATTCAAATATAATTTGATCAATACTAATAGAAACACTTAGTGTGTGACCCTCTAGGATTCTTTCTCATTAGAATTAGATGGGCTTGCCTAAAGTCCAAGATTACTATCTAGCAATGAGTCAAGGCACCCAAGAGAAAAACTTAAAGTTTCAATTAATATAACCACATATAAACACTCACTGTGTAATATAATCCCTTTATCACAATATCTCATCAATTATATTACATGATTGTGTCATCAACCTATATGCTTGATACATCATTCTTTGACTATCTAAAATAAATTCATTGTTACACCATGGACATGGAATTTAGGGTGATGGTTCTATTTAAATAAAAGGTTCTAGATATCAACTTCTATAAATATTTAAGGCAAAAATCCTTCCTTGACTTATCCATTAATAAAATTTCATTCATGACACACCCAATGTACCCTACTTCTCTCCAACATATGTAATGATGGTTTTCATCATCAAATATAAGTGCATGAGTCATGACATGCATTAATGATAATCATAAAGTCTAAGGACCATTACACATACTCACAGATAGGAATATTCGATTACACCAAAAAATGTAGAATTACTACTGGCGGGTTTGTTCTCATAATATCCTATCTTGGAGATTACCAAATGTGAAATTCATGAGAAGAAGTCCCATATGATTATGAGTAACTTCACATGATAGTATATATACTATGTGTCCCATCATAGTATGTTATCCAACTGTAGAACTATATTAATAATATTGTCATATCACTTCAAGGTTCTCATCATAGCGGGGAACTACTGTCACATTATCAATGCGACAAATAATCTATGACATTATTACATTAAATTAATGTAAAAAAATTAACAATATGTAATAATATGTTTAATTTAATATTTAATACATAAAATATTCATCTAATCTAAGTACAAATAGTTGGTTCTCGGACACCAACTCTAAAAATAGCCTCAAGGCGGAATATCGATAATGAAATCAAGGAGAATTCATGGGAAGAGATATGGGTAAGAAAATTTGTTAAATTGATATCTATATTATTATTGTATTTATATGAATTAACATGTTTGTTTCAGTATAGATTTAACTTTCCCAATGGTGAAGATGTTATGGTCACACGGTTTATGGAACTTGGGGAATTATGGAGATTATATAAGCATGAGTTATATGTTGGTTGGAAGTGTAGGGTTGGTTCTGATTTGGATGGTGTACCAATATTCACTCACTATCTAATAACATAATACCATGAAATGATCATATATTGGAAGAGTAATGAGTTTAAGGAATTCTTAATCTTTAATGGTTTTTATTAAAAGTTTAATTCTTATTAATTGTATTAGATTTTTGTTTTCATGATGAATTAGGAAACAAATAGCATTAATTTTATAATGTATATGAACACTTTATGGAACACTACAATATAGGATAATCAGAGGCATTAGGAACTTTAATATAAATAGAAATAATATCTATCTTTAAATTATTACTTAAGTATTAGGGATTTATTTTAGGTAGTTAAAATTTAGGGGGATCTCTCTATTAGATAGGATTCAAGATTTTTCATGTTGAGAGTGAACTAAAATAGAATATTCCAGATTTTATAAAATATTGAATAATAATCCCAAAAACTTATTTCCTTATTCCCAAATTTATAATAGTTTAACCAGTGACCTATAAATCTTTTTTTTCTTTGGAGTGATTGTTTCCCGTATTTTTTAAAACTAGAGGCTTGTTCTTTTTATATGTTCTCAACAACAAGTTGGGAGTATTTTGTGGAGCCAAGACTTTTATAAATAATTTTATCCACCAATGATATTATTTTAGTATTATCATCACTTTTCATTACCAAATTTTATAAATATTTTTCTTTGAAACATGAAAATTTTGAAGAAATAGATTTATTATGATTGTAAGATTTAGAGATGGATGTTTTCTCCATGGATTTTATATAGATACTTATATAGATGATATAAAGTTATTTTTACTAGAAGTATGAACCTTTTTTGAAAAATAGATCTTAGGATAAAGGCATACACTTAAATTATTTGAGTCGAAATTGTATGCTCAATATCTCTATTTGAGTTTCTTCTATATTGCATGAATGATATTTATAGAAGGTACAACTAATGTTCTTATAACTTATAATGAAATATCATGCCCTTTATTAAATATTTTGAGGTTATCATACTTAATTCATTAGTATTAGTTGGTTCAAGCTCCCCCATAGCCATATTTTAGCACCTATGATTGAAGACAGAAGAATCCAACCAACCTTAAAATACCACCCCTTTACATTTTTTTCTTCCAAGATATGTCTATCTCAATTTAACCTTATTCATGCATAATTAAAATTTAATTTGTAACTCCATTGCATCCTCAACGTGATTAGGATCCTCAGTACACTTCAAATCCATTCTCTTATTCCAAACATATTGAAATCATCAGTCATATAAAGGTAATCATCCTTGTTGACCAGAAATACAACCATCAATCTTGGGATCTTCAATCTCCCAATTTTCTTTTTTTATTAATACCCTCAAATACCATTATTTTATATGTTTCTATTCTATCTTTTTTTAAATCCCTCTTATTGATAAAAAATACAATGGGTTTTTTAGGGGTATAAAATTTTCTTTTTATTTAAACAACTTCTTCTTCCAATACTAATTTTCAATTTGGATTGGATTAATTGAAATAAGTACTGAAACCACATATTTTCCTATCTATTATTCTCTAGTTAATCACACTAATTATATATGGGAAAACCCAATGTATAAAATAATAGTGAGTTACCATTTTATTCAAATATTCCCATTAATCATCATAAATGTGATATCAATCTAAATTCAATACTTTAGGGACTGAAAATTAGATTTATCAAAAACATATTCCAGCACTAATTTCAAAAACACCATCAAAATAGTTTAATTTTATATAGGTTTACCCCCATTATACTTTTCTTTATCATCAACTGATATCCTTTACCCTCTTCCCTCCCCCCCCCCCACCATCAAAATAATTTATATCACCAAGGAAATATAGGAATGTGTGACTATAATACCTCATACTTAAATTCACTCAGACCTATATATATTTTTAAATTATTGTATGTTATTTATTTGAAATCACCAACTCATGATTTCTCCCCCTTAAGGGATACATATTTTAATTCATTTACATAGAAGATTTCCTTTAAGTACATATTTACTCTATGAAAAAGTTATCACCCCATGGTTGATCAAAATATCATTCTAAATTTGTTCAAGTATCAACATAATGAAATCATCTAATTGTAATTGCTAAGTCTATTTTAATTATAATTCCAATTGATAAGTCTATTTTAGAAAAAGTTGGAAGAAACATGTCATCCAAAAGGTGAGGATTATATAATTTCAGACACTATGATTATGGATGCATTTTTTACTGATAAATAAACTCTAAAATATTTCAATTTTATTTGGACCAATATTCTACTAATAGGATGGGACATTCAAGACCATTTTTTCCCAATTTTCTAAAGAATTTTGAACAAAAGTATTAGTAGAACTTATGGAAATTTTATAATATAAGACTATTTTGGGATTTTCCTAACACTGAAAGGGGGTTGAATCTGTGTTGGGGATTTTTTAATCCAATTGTAACTTTTTATCCTTGTACCTCTTAGAACTGTTATGATCTTGACTATCTTATTATATTTTTCTATTACGTATAAGTATATTAAAGCAGTAAAGATAACACATGATATTTTTACAAGGTTCACTACTCAAAAAGAGTATCTACATTTTAGTATGGTTAGAAATAATCCTGACCACACAACCTCTAGAAAACAATCCTTTGAATGTGGTCACAATGATTAGGATATTACCTTACACTCATGTGGAACTTTAAAAATAATCTAATAGTTCATGTTCTACATATCTTGGTTGGATATTTATACTGCCTCTTAAGACATCCTTCTCCTTATTGATGAGGGTTTGTAACACCAAGAATGTACTCCACCTATTAAGTCATGTCTGAGGTCATAGTTCTGATTTGTTCTTCAATAACATTCTTCTTCAATTTTTTATAGGCACAGCAGCATACAAGAAACTCATCTTTCTTCTTCCTAGTAGAAAACTTGATAGTTGAATTGTCTTATTCTTCTTCCAGTCACAATAATATGAATTTTTTTTGGACTGATGAACACTAGATTTTATCTGACCCAAATTATAATCAATAGATATCAATTTGGTCACTAGATCTTCTTCTTTTCTCTTTATTCTTCAATGCAAGACCAACTTCACTGAGATCTATTCTTCATCTCCTTCTTACTGAAATCAAAAAACTTATTTCATGATTATTAAATCAATAAAGAGCATGTCAAATTAGAATCATCAGAATTAATATGTCCTGAATAACTGAATATAAATTATACACTCTCTTTGTTCTTCCAACGTTCTTCTTCCTTGGTGCATATATAAGTTTTGGTTCATGAATGGTTATTCTTCACACAAAAAAACTATTTTTTATTTCTCTTTTCTATCCATTATGTATAAATCGTTTACACACATAGTTTTACTTTTTGAAACAAATTGGGGGTATTATACCCAAGAACTTGTTCATTGAACCATTCTTCGAGAATTGTTATCATGTGTATGTGGTATATATCCTTTGTGTAATGCCATGTATCCTCCATAAATTTCCCTTCTTCCTTCATGAACTATCTTGAACCACATGGTTTGAGTTATTTTTAGGCATCCTTCTCTTCCATGAACTACCTCTGCTTCACGTGCGACCTTTCACTCTGCACACTTTTAATGCTCCATGGACCACCCCTACTTCACAGATGAAATTTTCTTCGCAGTCCGTATTTACTTATGCGGACCGCTTCTTCCTTATCAGAATGCCTCAACTTCTACAAACTATCTTCTACCATATGGACTGTCTCCGATTCCATGAATCATCTTATCCTCCGAAAACTACCTCCGTTTCTACATACCATCTTCTCATCCACGCACTATCCTTCACTGAATCTTTCCTCTGTGAAATACTTCCCTTCACGTAATTCTCCATTACAAACTCTTTCAGAATTACCCAAATTCTTCCCCCAGTAATGATATTTTATAATAAACTTTTCTCTAGATTAATGATGGTATTAGGGTCCTTTATATAGAAAAATATATCCAAATATATCTCTAATCTAATTTCCTAAAAAAAATTATGTGGTACAGCCTTCACCACGTACTAAAATCCTCCCACGAACCATTTTACACTTCGTGGCCCGTCTATTACACTCTTCCGGTAAAAACAATTTCCCTGCAGATTTTGTGTACTGCCTTTATTCCTTCACTTTAGCCAATTCCATCCACAAATGAATCACCACATCTATTCTATGAATGAAATATGTCACCAAAAACTTCAATCCTTTCAAAAACTACAACACTCCTATGAACTGTTTCTCTTACGCAGTCTGCATACTGTGCTTCGTGGTTTACATGGCGCTGCTATGCAGAATCCTTACTTTTTATATTTTCCTTTATTGTTTCACGTACCTCATATGTGGTCCATGAACTATTCTTCATGGTTTCAAAAATGTCCTTTTTGAACTCTTTTTCAGAAAAACATCCATTTTCTAAAAATCATATTATCGATTTTGAGGCCCAAAAATTTGGCAAACACTGAGAAATGGTGAAACCTTACAAAAATGCTTCGGAAAAAATACCATACTGATTTATTGTCATATTATTTAATCATTAACCTTTTATGTCATTATATTTAACCTTTGATCTATCACCTTTATCATCGTCATATTTTCCTATGAAAGTATTTAAACTTCCCTGTATTCTAGTAGCATCATTATTTTCAATCAAAACTAAAAACGACTAGAAACATCTTTTCTTCCCCTTTCTTTCATAATGCTTGCATCATAAATTCTCCAAAAAACTTATGATATTTTTGAAATAAAAACATAAAAGAATCATCATATTTTATAAAGGATAATTATTCAACCATGACATCCAATTTCATCTGATGAATTCATAACAATTATCCAAGCATCACCTTGAAACTCAGTGTCTTCAAATCATTCACATGTTTCTTGGAATATCAGGACTTGAATACTTTATCCAAGTTCCATTAACATTGGAAATTCTTCATCATATTTACATCACTATAATATTTTTGTTACATTCATTATCCATGAATGACAATCATTTTAAAAACAAATAAAATCTGTACACAAAGTGGGCTCTTCATCCAAAAAAAATCTGATACTTTAAAATGAGATTTTCACTATATTATTAGTCTAATATAGATTCCTCCTTATCCATAATTTCCATTTAAGCATCAATTTCACTTAAAAAACAATTTTATTAATTCCCTTTCACCTTAATCTAATGTGATAATTTAATTTAATACCACATAGTGAATCACCACTATAATTTAATCTAATATGGTAAAGTTTTAACTTGATGTGAGTAGATGGTTAATCTCACATGTGTTAAAAATTGAACTTTTTTGGTTTTTTTATCAATTTCATATTATTCAACAATGTACTATTATAGTAATCAATGTCATTTACATCAAGTGATATTGGGAATCAAAAGATATTTTCCTTGAGAAATTTTATTTTACTTGAGTGGGAGGAAGAAGGATGGATGTTTTGTAAATGTACATACATAAGAAAATATTGTAAATATTATTATTTATATTTAAAATTTTTATATGTAAATCATAATTAAATATCTTATTTATATTTTCAAAATTGTTCCCTGGAGGCCCTTGATGAGAAATAAGATGATAAATTTTGGCCAAATGATCATTTTAGATAGGTCTTAGGTGAGGAGCACTAGGGGAGAGAGAATTTTTTACCATGGAAAATCATCATCCTCACTAGTTATTGGCCCTCATTTATCACCTATCAAATATCTCACACCATTGAGCTGCAAAACGCTCATGAAAAAGTAGATGAGTCCAAAAAATTGTTATACATGAGCATGAAAGTGGTAAACTACTCACCAAATAGTTCTTGAAATATATGATAGTTATATTTCCATCGCATCCATTAGAGGCTACTAATGTTTTTTATTCATGTATGGAAAAAATTGGGCTCTTTATATGATGTGTTGAGTGATGTAGATGAGGATCCTAGTGGCGGTTGAGGTGATGATACTCCTAGTGATTATTATTATTATTATTATTATTATTATTATTATTATTATTATTATTATTATTATTATTATGACGATGATTCTACTTCCCTGGGAGATGATGCAGATATGGATGTTGGTGATGATTATGATCGTACTAGTTGTGATGATCGAGATATTGATCCCCTCTATTTTTTAGTTGAAAGTAAAGAGACATGGGTGGATGATGTTTAATGACTAAAATTGATTAATTGTGTGTATTTTATATGTATGTTATAGTACTATAAATAGTTTGAAAACTATTGATAACTAGATGATTAAATACTTAATATGTAATATTTATAATGCATTAAATGTGTACTGTGGTTTGTAATTTATTTACAGGTTATGGAAGAGGTGTTGTATGGTGTTGTTGTGTAGTGGGGATAAGAAACTATACCAATGGATCTATGAATCATTGGTATACATCACAGTTGGACAAAATTCTATACCCATGGTTTCTTGAACTGTTGGTATTGATATATACCCATGGTTTACTTCAAACCATGGGTATTCAAATTTATCCATGATCTATACCAATGGTTTAAAAGGAAACCATTGGTATAGCCCTATACTAATGCCTAGAATCGTCATAGTTCAAATAACCATTGTTATAGGATATACCAATGGTTCTGTGGTCTATATCAATGATTCTAAAATCTTCCTATAGGTTATTTTTTTCTAGAAGTGTATGCTTGGTTAACCTCACTAATGCTTTCTCCATCCTTCTTTTATCACCATAAGAATCTCTTAAAATAAGGTCTCTCCTTGTTCTCTTTATAATATAGAGGGTGTAAGAGGAGGATCACTCTTCGTTCTTGAGATTGTTCTTGTAGAGGGTCTCTCTAGGGCTTGAGAGGATTCTCTGGAAGTTTTTGTACACAACCAGGAAATGGATAGAATTGTAATTAGAAATAATATAATTGGGTTTAAATAATTCTAGGGTTGGAAAGAAAATAATTCCTCATGGGCCCTTAGTATTTTTTTAATCCTCAATGATCCCCTTATCAAAATATTATTATTCTTATTATTATTTTTCTTTACATGCACAAAACTCCATAATTAATTAAATTTTCTTTCTTGAATAAATTTTTTAAAATTTATTCAAATAGAATTTAGTATAATATTTATCTCATGACCTTTTCAAAATAGTTATTCATTTGTACACAAGATTTATTTTTCCTTGAATACGGACTATTTATTTGATAAATAAATATCAATGAATTATTCACCAGTAAATAAATAAGTATTATATTTACTAAATAAAAAATAAATATTTATTAAATATTCTTCTCATAAATATTCTCTTAAATAACTATTAAATAAATATATGTGATCAAGAAAACATGAATAATTATTAAACCACATATGGGAATAATATTTATTCAATGAGTTAACTAATAATATTTAACTAATTCTCTAAATTCACTTAGTTTGTGACCCTCTATGACTCTTTCTCGGTAGCATTAGGTGGAGCCACCCAAAGTACAAGGCTAGTATCTAGCAACACTCCAAGGAACCCATATAGTAATATTTTAATTTCAAAATGATATAGAACGTCATATATATTCTTACTGTGTAATATAATACCTTTATCATGATATCTCTAATCAATCAGGTTGCATGCTAGTGTCATAAGCCTATATGCTCAATGATTCCTTCTTTGACTTTCCAAAAATGAACCAGCCCATGGAACACCATGGAAATGGATTTATTTAGTTTGTCATATTCTCATAAAAGGTCTCAATATATCCACTTCCATTAAATAAAAAAGGTGACAAATCTTTTTTCTCGTTATTCATTAGTTCAATACCACTCATGGCGCACCCAACATATCCTATTTTTTTTAAAGCATATGTTGTCATGGTTTTCATCAATAAATAAAAGTTCATGATTAATAATATCCATTAATTGTATCCATTAATAATAATATTAAATTCTAATAATCAATCCACATGTTCATAGATATTAACATCAAATGACACATATAAATGTGGATTCCCTACTAGTAGGTCATTTTCTCATAATCTCTTGAACTCAAAATTACTAAGGGAATACATCATGAGAAATCACATAAAAGTCCTATGAGTCTCCACCCCTGATAGACTATATCATTTTTATACTACCAAATTATATCATTCATATATAGAACATATATTTTAAGAATGCCATTGTGTCACTTCTAGGTTCTCATCATAGTAAGGAACTATTATAACCTTTCACTATGACGGTTACTCTTAAGAAATTATCACATACTATGTCACATAGATTAAAATCATGATGTGATAAGAAGTTTATTAATATTAAAAAATAATAATATGTGTAGTTATAAAGTACATAGAATTTGGTTATAGTTCACCAAATCCAACATGAGATACCATGTATAGTGCCCATGCAATAATACTGACACACTATGTTATCTAGTATTAGTAGTGATCCTTGAATTATGCTTATGATTTCATGTTTTATATCATATAAACATTTTTATAATGTCATTATACTACGATATCTACTTCTTTATTCCATGATTCCACGTGATTATCCTCTTTTATGATACCATGTTATTCTTCTTGAAACCTATGTTATATTTCCTTTTCATATTTATTGCCTTATTAGGTTTTATAGATTGAACTTTTATTTATATATCTCCTCAAGGTGTCCTTTTTTGTAATAAAAGAACAAAGGTACTTAGTTTCACCTTATGAAGATCAAAATAAAGTTGAATTAGTTTATATCTATGTTAATGTATTATGTTTTATGGAATTTTATGTTAAAAATCATGTAATAATGTATATATGAGCCTTAGGATATTATGATATAAATTATAGTATCAATGAAAGGGAGAAACCAAATTCTCTATATAGGAATATGTTAATAGTGTTACATTTTATTTAATATCATCCTCTAATATTTTGTAAAACCTTATACTTGGTTATAATTAAAGGATGGATAAATGATCTGGAAAATATATTTAAGTTTTTAGGTTACTTAGATAATGAGAAGGTAACTATTTCATTTTATCATCTTGAAGGTGGATTTGAATAGTTATGGCCACTAATTAAGAATACCAAGAATGATAATGAGATTTATACCATCGAGTGGAAGGTATTTAAATATTGTTTTCTTAGAAAATATTTTCCTATGGTGATTAAACTTATATTGGAAAGGAAATTTTTAGAGTTTAGGTTAAAGGAAAATTACTAAGTTATCGTTTATGTGAAAAATTATCAATATTGGAAAGTTGTTCACTAGATTTTATTCTAAATCATGAAATAAAAATTAAAATATTTTACCAAGTTTAAAACCATGTTCACAAAGGGATCTGGTTAGTCATGAATTTTTGAGGTATGAGGAAATTTTTTGATATGATGATAAGGTTTAAATGGGGTTTATTGACTCTTATGTATCCCATAAAATCAAGGATGATAATAAATTATGGTGGAAAACAATGGGTAAAATGTCAATACAGAAGTCTAAAAGTAAAAGAATTTAATTTCACACATACCCTAAATATGGAAAGAAGAATTATAGAGAGTGTATTATGAAGTTAGAGAAGTGTAATCATTATGGTAAATTTGTACATATGGATCATGATTACAATGAAATAAGTAGTGATCATATCAATAATAGTAAAAATTGTGAACTAAAATCTTATCAAGGTGATAATATGGTAGTGAATTTTTTTAATTATAATGATATAGGTTCTTGTGAAAATATATATCCAAAGTTAAATTCCCAAGGTGGAAATCGTTCACATCATAAGTATAAAGTTATGGAAAATTCATTTTCTACTACTACCATAGATATTGAACAATAAATTAAAGTGGTAAGGGAAAACACATTTGTTTACTCAGATTATAATAATATATTTTTTGATTATGGATATATACATTCTTTACATTTGAATAAATTTTGTAGTAATATTGAAATATCATCTCAAGTAATGGAGTTTTAACCTTTAGTAAAAACTCTTGGTGGAGGTATTAAAGTAACAATGGTTTATTAGAATCTTCTTATAATTATTTATGGAATTTTTTTACATTCAAATATTATTTTTATACATATATTAGAGTTTATTTTTATTTTGTTTATGGATTATATTTTTGTTATATCATGCTAATGTGGATTATAGAACAAATTATTTTATATTTAATTTCTAAAATGAGATTATATTTGTAGTTCAGAATGAATTCATACCAGTGATAACATGTCCAGAAGATGAGAAATTAATAGAATTTAGAGGTTAAAGTTATCTTTCTTATATCATTAATAATAAGTGAAAGTTATAATATAATGATGTACCAATGGTAAATGAATATTTGGATGTATTTTCTAATTATTTTCCTTATATTATTTATAATATAGAGGTGGTATTAACTATTGAATTGGTTCCTCATACTAATATAATTTCAAAAACCCATTATCAAATGGCTCCAGTAGAGATATTATAATTGAAAAAAGTAATTACAAGAGTTTCTTAATAAAATTATCATTCATTATAACACTTCACTTTGTGATGATCCTATTTTATTTGTTAATAATAGAGATGGTTATATAATGATTTTCAAGGATTATAGATCATTGAATAACATTATTATTAAAAATAAGTATCTTTTACCTTCTATTGATGACTTGTTTTATTAGCTTCAGGGAGATTAGTACTTTTGAAAGATTGACCTTGGGTTAGGATACCATCATTTGAAGGTAAAGGAAGAATATATTCCTAATATATTGTTTCAAATGAGGTATAGTCACTATGAGTTTTTAGCTATTCCATTTGGGTTAACGAATTCACCTACTATATTTATGGTTTTATGAATAAAGTATTCAATGAACATTTGGAAAAAAATTGTTATTTATTAATGATATTTTGGTATATTATAAAAGATATTATGATTATAAAAACATTTGGAGATTTTTCTTGTGACCATAACATAAAATAAATTATATGAAAAATTTACGAAATCTAATTTTGAGCTGCAATAATTTTCATTCCTTGGGTATATTGCAACTAAATTTGGTATAAAAATGGATCATGTTAAAAAAAAGTGGTATAATAATGAGAAAGACCGAATAATATCATAGAGATTCTGTTGGAAGAAAATTTATATCACTCCCTGAGGTTCGGGATAGGGGACTAACTACCACGCTACATGAATGTGTGGTGTTGCAACATGATGAGTGAGGTTGCACCATAGCCATCAATGTTTTATTGTGGTTAGTAAAGATTTTTTATAATGCCTTCACCCGAAGTCCTGCATTTGGAGAGAGAGGGAGGTCTATGTACTCATATATATCAAATGGGATATCTACCCCATTATAAGGCCTTTTTAGGTGATGAGTGGTGAGCCCTAATGGAACCCATGACGCAGTGAACTAAAGTGGAAAAATCATGATCTGAGGGGTGCGGTAGGTCCTTGCAACTGGTATATGGGCTTGTGGAAGCCTCAAAACATTAGTTTAGCACTAATGTGGATATTTTTGGAATAAAATTTATAGCATCCCCCTAAGGTTCGTGATAGGGGACTAAACACCCAACTTCCTGAATGTAGGGTGTTACAGTATAAACACATAGGTTATTGAAGGTTTTGGGTGTAGTGGAAGTGCCTCAATGAACATAAAATGAATAAAATATTATAGATTTTGTGGATCATTCACAATATTCTACATGATGTGAACACCATAACTAATGAAATTGTTTCACTGAATATTGATAAAAAGAACCCTGAAAACCAAAGAGAGGATATTTGTAATTTAAACTTATCAATAGAAAGAATACCTAATCTAAGCATATTTCTATGATGGAGATGTTGATCATCTGGAAAATATTTTCCATATTATATTCATTTCACTATGAGGATTCAAGTGTAGAATCTATCTAGCAGTGACCCACACATGCTTCTTTGATATCTGAATGATTCCAATTTATTTCCAAGTGATAGCACGGTAAATAGACATAACTATATATTTATAGAGCTAGGTTCTATGTTAAGACATTATTTAATTGAATACCAACCCTTAAATAGTATAATAATTATTAACAAACCCCATGTAATATAATAATAATAATAATAATAATAATAATAATATTTTTATTATAATTATTATTATTGTGTGGACTAACTTACGCAATGATAAATATTATTTACCAGCTTATAAATAAATACTCATTATTGAAAAAGTTATTGGTCCACTTCAACCTATTAGCATTTATTGAATACCTGAATAAATATTTAATTAAATATTTCATTCATCAATAAATATTTTTGATCCATAAAACATGAATAAAATTATTCCTAGATCTTGATAATAATATATATTCCATTAATTAAATTATAATAGAATTTAATGAAGATCAACAGAAACATTTCGTGTGTCACTCTCTAGGATTATTTATCATTGTAATTAGGTGATCTTGATTAAATTCAGAGATTAATATCTAATAATGGGTCAAGTAATCCAAGAGAAATAGCTTAATGTCACAATTTTGACAACCACATATGAATACTCACTATGTAATATAATACCTTTGTCGTAATGCCTCATCAAGAAAGTTTCACAACTATGACATCAACGTATATACTTGATAATCCTTTCTTTGACTCTATGAAATAAACACATAATTCTATCATGGACATGGAATTTAATGTGATAGTTATATTCCAATCAAAGGAACAATGTATCAACTTCTATAAAGATTAAAGTGAAAAATCTTTCTTTGACTTATCCATCAATAACATGTTATTCATGAAGCACCCAATGTACCCTACTTCCAGTGAATATTTAGCATCATGGTTTTGGTCAGTAATTCTAAGTGAATGATTCATGACATGTATTAATGATAATATTAAATTACAAGTACCATTACACACACTTGTAGATAATAATATCTGATGAAACAAAAACATGTGGAATTTTTATTAGAGGGTTTGTTCTCATAATCTTTAATCTTAGAGATTACCAAGTGAAAACTTCATGAGAAGAATCATCATCCACTTATGAGTACTCAAACCTGATATTCTATATACTATGTGTCATATCAAAATACATTATCCAATAGTATAACTATATTTAATAATATCATCATAGCACTTCAAGATTCTCGTCATAGCATGGAACTGCTATGACCTTATCAATGCGACAAATACCCTAGGACATTATTATATTAAATTCATGTAGAAAAATGAACAATATGTAATAACATGTTTTATTAATATTCAAAAAGTTTGAATATATATATAATCAAAGTAAAAATAGTTGGTTCAAGAAATCAAACTCCAAAAAACTCCCCCTTAGACTAGATCTAATTGTCTACAACTTTTAGTCCTCTATACCTCACATGATGATCATGTTTCTACCTTGTTAATTCTTAGTCAAGGGGTCTTCTATATTGTCTTTTATGGAAATTATACTCACTGCAACTTCAGATCTTTGAGAAAATTACCTCAAGAGATGATAATTCTAAAGTATATGCTTCATCTGTTGATGTTTACTTGGATCTTTTGTGAGATCCACTGTTATAATATTATCATAATAGAGTGTGATTGTATCTTTACTTCTAGGTACCACATCAAGATCTTGAACTAAGTTTTATATCAGTACTAATTATTTAGCTTCTTTAAAAGCTACAATATACTAGGACTCTACTGTAGAATCTATGACCATAGCCTTCTTTAATCTCTTCTGGATCACAACACCTCTAATCAGAGTGAAGATGTATCCCATCTACAATTTTAGATCATCTTTATATGTTTGGAAACTAGCATATATATATATCCTCTTATGACTAGTTCCTTATCTTCTCCATAGACCAAGAATATGTCCTTAGTATGCCTTAGATACTTAAAGATTATCTTGACTTCCATCCAATGGTGGTCACCTAATATATCTTGATATCTTCCTACCACACTCAAGGTATAGGAAACATCTAACGTAGTACATATCATAGAATACAGGACTGACCCAATCAACAATGCATATAGAATCATTTCCATTATTTTTATTTCATCATATGTGTGAAGATATATTTTCTTATAAAGATAAATTCCATGTGATGTTAGAAATAATCCCCATTTGGATTTTTCCATACTAAATATCTTCATTATCTTGTCAATATATTTACCTTGAATTAGGCTGAGTATCCTCTTTGATCTATCATGATGGATCTTGATCCCAATAATATATATTGTCTCACCTAATCCCTTTATATTGAAGAATTTATTAAACCAATCCTTTATATACTATAATATTGGTATTTCTTTTATAGTAATTAATATATAATTGATATATACTATTAAGAAAATATTTTCACTCTCACAGAACCTCTTATAGACACAAGGCTCGCATTCATTCTTTATAAAAAAAATCTATTATGGCCTCATCAAATTGAAATTTATATGACCTGGATTATTAATTTAATCCATAAATGGATTATTTCAATTTTCAAATCGTATTTTTATCCTTTAGAGTCATAGAACCATTAGTTTTTGTCATATAGACATATTCATGAAGGTTTCTATTATGGAAGGTTTTTTTAATACCCATTTTCCAAATCTAATAGTCATCGAAGTCTGTAATGGAAAGTATAATTTTGATGGATTTCATTATATCAACTAGTGAAAATATTTCATTGTATTATATGAATTGAAATTGTTTTAACCCTTTTACAACTTGTCATGACTTATAGGTTCTGAATTTCCCATCCATGTCCAATTTATTCTTGAATACCCATTTATAAACAATGGTATTTACATTCACTGGAGGATGTACCAAAATCCAAACTTGGTTTTGGTATATGGAATCCATTCCATTATTTATATCCTAGTTTCATTTTGAAAAAAAAATTCACACTTACTACTTTCTTGTATGTTAAAGGATCATTATTATCAACTAAAAATGATTCACTATCCTTGATCACTAGAAAACCATTCTTTTATGGTTCTCTAACCTCTTTTATACTTCTATATAGTACTTGTGTCTCTGAAATATCTTCTTCCATAAGGATTTGTGGATTTTTTACCTGTACCAATTCTTGTGTACCTTGAGCCTTGACTTCATTAAAGTTGGTATCGCTCTCACTACCTCTTTTATATACATGATCCCTCTTAAGGAATATGGAATATCTTACCTCTATAACCTTTTTTTCTGAAGAATCGTAAAGTTAATAGATCCTTTTTTATTTGGGGTATCCTATAAAGTTATAATATATGCCTCGTGGAGAAAGTTCATTAATTAAACATGCCTTAAAAATTCTTCACAACCCAACACGTGTAAATTTGAAAGAATAGTTTTTATTCCACTCAAAATTTTGTATGGGATACCATTTTTTGATTAAGTTGGCACTTGGTTTTGTATATGTGCCTATGTCTGTAATTTGTACCCCCAATAGGATAATGGAAGACTTTAATGAGTCATCATTGATCTCAAAAAATCAAAAAAAGGTTTGGTTCCCCCTTTCTCTTACACCATTCCATTAAGGTGTATAAGGTGTAGTGAATTGAGATAGAATCTCAAAATCCATTAAATAATCAATGAAGTCTTGATTAATATATTCCCCACCATGGACTGATTAGAGTTTCTTGATCTTATTACAAATATGGTTCTTAACTTCAATCTTGTATTCCTTAAATATCTCAAAGGAATCTGACTTATACCTCATCAAGTAGACATATCCATATCTACTAAAATCATCAGTGAAAATTATGATGTATGAGTACATGACCCTTGATTCAATAGGCAATGGTCCAAATACATCGGTATAATCTAATTAAATAATATCTTTCTCCCTTTCACCATTTCCACTAAATAGATTTTTGGTCATTTTTTCTTGTAAAAATTCATGACATAAACCAAGTGGTTTTAGTTCAAAAGAATCTAAATATCCATCTTGATTTAATTTAGTAAAAATACTTTCATTTACATGACCTAGCTAGTGATGCTAAAGTTCAGTGTGGTATGAGTCATGTGAAGTAGTTTTGTTATCAATTTTCATTACTTTTTTTAAATCCAACATATAAACATTGTTACTTAAATGTTCCTTACCATAAAAATGATAACTTTATAAAATAAGTAAAATTTATTCCCAAACATGAAAATAAATCTATATCTATCATGTCTATATGTAAAAATAGTGTTTTTGGTAAAAAAATGTAATAAAATAAAAAAAAAATTAAAACCAAGATAATTCTAGTTGGTAACATGAGGTTTTAGTCCCCTATAGCTACAACATCAAGTTTATCTCTTTTGGATGCTCATAGATCTACTTACCTTGGGTCAATCATTCTAAATCTAATAGGTTCCTATATTAGAATACATATGTTAGAACCAAATGTTGTATTTAACACCCAATTTATAGAAAAAAATTAAATTAAACTCGATAACAAATGTACCAAAAGTATCCCCTTACTTCTTTGGTAGGGTGTAGTCTTCCTTCTAGTGGCCCTTATTGCCGCATGTGAAACTGACAGTATCATGTTTTCTTTCCTTAATATTGATCTTTCTCTTCTTGTAAGGGTGTTGCGAATAATCTTTGGGTGTAGATTTATTTTTCTTGGACTTTCCTTTTTTCCACCATAAAGATAGAAATATTTTCATGATTCATCTACTTATCTACTTATTGAAGAAGAGTAAGGGAATTTGGGAGAGACTTATCAATTTTTTCAAATTAAAATTAACAACATAGTTGGAGAAAATCTAAGGGGCTAATACAAGTATGAGATCATTTCATGGTTCATCAGAGGTTTTAAACCCTAGAAAATATGGGTGCTCAATGTATCCAATGAGATTGAATACATGAGTATCACCTTATTCACCCTCTCCAAGATTACTTTAGAAGAGTTCTTTGGATATCTAAAACAATTATTGTATTTATCTCTCCTGTTAAAGATCGCAGATATTCTCGATCATCCTATAACCAACCATGTTTTTGTGTGACTTCATCCACTCACTAGACATAGATGAAATAATTAAACATTGAATGTCGACTATGAAATCTATGTGATTTTCATAGATAAGGAACTCTTCATCACTCACCTCCTTCATAGGTAGATTGGGTAATGAGGATTCTAGCATTTAAGATTTCTTTTTATAGAATAACATAGCACAAAGGTCTCTGAACCATTCCTAGAAGTTCCTGATAGTGAGGATATGGTCTTTATCCAATATTTTTCATAGGGATAGTGTGGATTAATAATTCTAAAATTTAAAAATAGAAAATTATTATTAATTTTCTTGATTACAATTTATATAAGAAAAATAATAATTTAATTATATTAAGTCTCCCACTATTTTATAAAGTCTCAATAACCCTCACCATTGAACTCAGAATGTCTAATTTCTTGGAAAATATAGTGGAAAGGATCTATATTCCCCTTCACATGACCCCAATAAGGTTTGGTCAAGCTACCTGAAGGTATTTAGGTAGGTAATTTTTTTCTAACTATGGGCTTGTAGCTCCTTGATCCATTGAGTGGATTCCTCAATCCTACAATTCTAACTGGGATTTCCTTAACAATTTCCTCCAAGTTTCACATAGTATAGAAAGGGATACTTATCTTGATGTAAAATAGATAATTCTACCCAAAAAAATTCGAAATAACTCCCCTTATAAATGTTAGTATCCCAATAAGGGTTGGTCAAACACTTAGTTCTATTGGTTCCATTCTTAATCAAGAAATGGAATGCTAAGTCTAACTTAATATTTAGTTTAGGGATTTTATTTATTAGGCATATACTTTTTCTTATTTTATCTTTTACATGTCTTGTTAATATTAAGTCTATTTTACTAAGTGATTAACCATGTTGGATAAAATAGTTACACATAATCCATTTATTTAAATTCCATCTTCACACATTAATTCATTTATTTATGTGATTGTTGTATTGATCCATATAATAAATAATGCATAAGATATAAATAAATAAATTAATGAATAAATAAATAAATCGATCATGAGCTTATCTTATGGTTAATTTATTGAGAAAAAAATAAATCAACATTTGACCTAGGGTAAAAACATGTTGTAGCGGCCTTAACATGAGTTACAAAATTCCACAAGTCCACTTGTGTATCACCTAGGTTGGTATTAACTTAGTTCCTTCTTAAACTGCCACCATGTGCCTTGAGATTCTCCCTTTATTACATGTATTTATAACCCACATGAAAGTGAGGGGAACCAAAGGATTTGTTAAATGGGTATTACATTAATTACCAAGGACATGCAGGTCCTACATATTAAATGAGAGAGGGATGACTTACAAACTATCATTTTAATTTAATAATTAATCATTTCAAACCCATGTAGTGAATTTAATTAAATATTACCAATTCATACATATGTCTTATTTAAGTTCATGAATGGTTATACACATACAACAAATACAAAAAAAATAAAATTGGTTAACATTTATTTCTTATTCATTATTTATTATTAAGATAAATTCACTTGGATTAATTAATTAATTCCCTTTTATCTTAATATCCATCCAAATTCTCTGGAATATACTCATCATAAATTAATCCATGTAAAATAAATGTTAGAACCAATAATTATAGATAATTACAATAAATTAATTAATAATTTAATAATTATTTAAAACCATTATTAAATTGTTAAGCACAATAATTTTCAATCAATATAATAATATTTTAATGCTAAAATTATCAATTTAATGTAATTTTAATTTTTTCCCTTATGTTGGGAGACTACATAGAGTGTACTTATGAGATACACACCATGTACCTCAGTTTTCATGTAACCGGGATACACATCTAGGGATTCAATGTGTACCTTGGTCGGACTACACAACGTGTGTAAACCAGTTACATGTCATGTGTTCCCTTTTCTGTGTTTCTGGGATACATTCATAGTGATTTGGTGTGTATCTCAGCGGATTACATGGTGAGCACTGATGAGATACAAAATCTATTTTCTAAATGAATTGCATCCATGAAACCCATTGAAGCACTCGACATGTTCATCAAACATAGGACTACATTATGACAACCCTGCTTTTTATTACAACTTAAACATGCTTTATTACATAAAACTTCACTTGATACAACAAAGAAGATCGATAGTTTTAGTGTCTTTGGGGATTAGGATCATTACATAAAAACTTAAAACATGAAATACAACATCTTTATTGAAAACTTCCTTTACATGACCACTACATTCCCTCGTACTTAGCATTGCATGGGATAACCTGAAGACATGCATAAGAAAAGGGTGAGCTATAAAGCCCAGTAAGGGAGTACACATGGAATAACATGAGGAGTACAATACATGTTAGGCAATAGGCATGTCAATATATAATAAGAGAAACATGAACAAAAAGGCATGATAAAGCATGATAATCATAACATGGAAATGTGGCAACAACACTTAACATTGAATTAGCATGAGCCAAGGCTCATTGCACATGGATCATGAGTAAACCCTCAATGCACATGAAGCACGAGTAAACCCTCGTTGCACTTGAATTAGCATGAGTCAACACTCATTTCACTTGACATATCATGATACTATACTTTACCCAATGCATTGGAGCGCTATAAGGGCGCACCCTTCTTAAACATTTCATTTCATACATAAGTGTGCCACATGGATCATAAAACATGGATTCATAAAACATAATCATTTATTCCATGATAAAGGAATGTAGAATTCATACATGAAACTTTACAATCAATGAGTAAATGTGCATAAAGGTGAATACCCTTGATGGAGACATGGACATGGTATCCACTACACAATGACATTGGCTTAGAAAATCGGTGCGATTTCGGCAGCGTAACGGCGTGACATAAGAATTCATAAAAAAAGGTTGATGAGAGAGAAAGGGGTTCCTCATCATATTTACATGTAATGAAAAGTAAGTAGGTCATATAGGTACATGTCCCAACAATTGAAATGTAATTTAGATTCATGATACAAAAGTATTGCTTGAATGTAAAAGAAGAGAGAGAAGTTCCTTTTGGAATTTCAGCGTAGTAACGGGTGTACATGGGAGGCATTTAATGAGAGAAAAAGGGGTCTCCCATCATTAAAAAAATAAGAGGGAAGTATGGGGGAGGTTTGAAACCATATCCCAAAATTCATAATTGAAAATAAAAGGACAATACAACTTAAAGAAAATTGAAAAAAATGAGAAAGGAAGAAAAACCCTTACTTGGAAGTGTGCTTCCAAAGGCTAGAGAGAGGCTTGTGAGAGGCTTCTTGGGAGATTGGGGCACCTTGTGAGGATTATAGAGAGAGTATGTAAGAGGTTGGACGAACTCCAAGTTATTTTAGTGAGGAGGAAGTGGGAGCTTGGGTGGGTTTATATAGGAAAGGTGAGAGAATTCTTTATTATTTAGGTTTGGGACCCCTTATATTAAAATAATCCAAACCACAAACCATCCCATGGTATTTTCCCATGGTTTCTAGAAAAGGAAAGTGGAAAAAAATATTTTACAATGCCAAGGTCCGAACTTATTAAAAAATTAGGGTTGCTTATGTGGAGGTGAGTCACACTCCCATGGAAATTAATTTAAAAAGTCAAAGTGTTGAATAAGTCTTGAGGGGTTCATTAATGCTTTGAAAAGTAAGTCAAACAAACCCAAAATCACATTATTTAAATGATAAAACATATAAAGGCCAAACATAAGGATTATGGTATTTTATTACATCACCATTGGGTCATTATGATGTCATAAAACACATTATATAATTAAATGGTATTTAATTTTTACCCAAAAATTTGACTGTCTCAGAAAATTATGAAAAATTCACCGTTGAATAATTTTGATGTCCTGATTCCAGAAATGTCATTTATTTTATCTAAAAAAATTCTAAAAATTTTAATTTTCACTTTTAAAATAAAAACCAACATTTATCGAAAATTCATGGGTTTTGACAGAAATGGCTTTCAAACCTTAATAAAAATTTTAATTGCATTCATAAATTTATATGATCATTTATATTTAATAGAAATTAATTTAATATTAATAATAATATTTTATAAAAATATTATTTAATTCAAAAATCCCTAAATTTAATAAAATATATTTCTTAATTAAATAATAATTAAAAACACCATTTGTACTTTAAAAACTATTTACAATGTATCAAAAAATGACTAGAAATTATATTCATTATTATATAAAAAAATAATGTACATGAACATAGTACTACTTAATTGTTACATAACCCCTTAAAATAGCCACATAAGACCTAAGGGTAAGGAGTGCAATGGTGACAGACTCTTGGGGCGACTCAGATAACATCGCTCGAGTGGTAATTTCAATCAACTTCCACTTTTCCCGTAGACGATCACGTTCGAGCTTGACATAATGAAGCTCAGCTTGGTATTGGTCAAGGGAGAAGCCCAAGGATGCCACCTCTTTTCTGAGCTTTGACAAATGGGCTTCGTATGGGGCAATTCTACTGGATGAGACCATCTCTTCCTTTGTCTGAGTAAAATTTGGTTCGTTAAAGCCTTATATTTATACTAATCATGTGATCACTGTTCAACGGCTATAAAAGTAACGGTCACATCTCTTATCATAAAACCAAAGAATTTGACATCTTATAAAAACATTTTTTATAAAGAGACATTTAACGGGATCAAGAGGGATTTTCCATTAATGAAACTTTGGGTCGTTACAATATTTCCCCCTTAAGAAATTTCGCCCTCGAAATTTTCCTTTTCCCACACTAAAACAAATGTGGGTAACTCAGCTTCATCATATCCTTCGACTCCCAAGTCGCTTCTTCAAACTTGTGGTTTCTCCACAACACCTTGACGAGGGTCATTGTCTTATTTCGTAGAACTTTTTCTCTACGATCTAATATCTTCACTGGTTGCTCCTCATAAGAAAGAGCATCTTCCAATTGTACCACCTCGAAAGAGAGTACATGTGAAGGGTCTGGTATGTACTTCCTTAATAGGGATACATGAAAGACATCATGCACCTTAGCCATAGTAGGTGGAAGTGCTAGTTGATAGGCCACAGCCCCAACACGATCAAGAATCTTGAAGGGGCCGATATACCTTAGACTTAACTTCCCTTTATTTCCAAACCTCATGACCTTCTTCCACGGAGATATGCATAAAAACACCATGTCTCCAACTTTAAACTCAAGGTCTCGTCGATGATTATCTGCATAACTCTTCTGTTGACTCTGGGCTGCTTGATATGCTGCTGAATGGTTTTCACCTTCCCCACCATTTCTTCGACCATTTCTGGCCCAAGCAGCTTACGTTCACCGACCTCATCCCAACATGTCGGTGTTCTTCACCTTTTCCCATAAAGGGCTTCATATGGTTCCATTTGGATGCTCGAGTGGAAACTGTTATTATAAGAGAACTCAACTAGAGGATGATGTTGATCCCATCCTCCTTTAAAGTCCATTGAGAATGCTCTCAACATATCCTCAAGTGTTTGGATAGTCCTCTCTGATTGGCCATCAGTTTGAGGATGATAGGCCGTACTAAAGTTCAGTTCAGTATTCAGAGCATGTTGAAGACTCTTCCAAAACATAGAGGTGAATCTTGGATCTCGGTCAGACACAATAGATAGTGGTACTCCATGAAACCTTACCACCTCCCTAATATATATTCGTGCCAGTTGATCCAATGAGAAATCCTCTCGAATAGCAATGAAGTGTGCAGTCTTTGTAAGACGATCCATAACAAGCCAGATTGCATTGTTTCCTTTGGATGTCCTCGAAAGTCTGGTGACAAAGTACATGGTGATGTTCTCCCATTTTCATTCTAGTATGGGTAATGGTTGCATCATCCCCTTAGAATTATGCCTCTCTACCTTCACTTGCTGACACACCATGCACTTTGATGTATATTCGGCGATCTCCTTCTTCATATTATCCCACCAAAAGTTTTCTCATAGATCTCGATACATCTTTGTACTCCCTGGGTGAATAGAGAAATTTGAACTATGTGCATCATCCAAAAGTTCCTTCTTCAGCTCCAGACTTGATGGAACACATAGTATTTTCCCAAACTGCACAATTCCTTCTTCATTAACATTAAACTCTGAGGATTTCCCCTTTTTGATAGCTTCCACTTTTTCTTGAATTCCCACATCATCCTTTTGAGCATCCTTTAACCTTTCCAAAAGAGATGGTTGAGTAATAATTTGTGAAAGGATTGATGAAGTTCCCTTCTTTATGATTCCCACGTCCATCTTCATCAAGTCTAAGAAGATTGGATCCTTCTCAATTCTCATCATTGATAGAATCGCTGGATCCTTTCTACTTAGGGCATCTGCCACCTTGTTCGCTTTCCCAGGGTGGTAATGTATTGAACAGTCATAATCCTTGATGAGCTCTATCCATCTTCTCTGGCGCATATTAATCTCTTTTTGTGTGAATATATATTTAAGACTCTTTTGGTCAGTATATATCTCACATTTCTCTCCATAGAGATAATGCCGCCAGATTTTCAAGGCAAATATCATCGCCGCCAACTCTAGATCATGGATTGTATAGTTTCGCTCATGGATTTTCAACTACCTTGAGGCATAGGATATCACTTTATCATTCTGCATCAGCACACATCCTAAGCCCTTCTTTGAGCCACTTGTGGGTAAAGTGAGCATGGGCGCAGTGATAAGCCTCCTTTTCAACTCCTTGAAGCTTTCTTCGCATTCATCACACCAAGCAAACTTTACTCCCTTTCGAGTTAGCTTGGTTAGAGGGTTGGACAATCATGAGAAATTTCTCACAAATCGTCGATAATATCCAGCTAACCCCAAGAAGCTACGGATATCCGTTACCGATGTTGGCCTCGGCCATCCCTCAATTGCATCTGTTTTGGAGGGGTCCACAGATATCCCATTGCTTGTGATGATATGGACCAAGAATGAGACTTCCTTCAACCAGAACTCACATTTGCTATACTTTTCATAGAGATTCTCCTTGGACAAAGTCTCTAGTACAGTTCTTAAATGCTCCTCATGGTCCTCCTTGGTTTTGGAGTATATTAGAATATCATCTATAAATACTACCACAAATTTGTCAAGGTAATCTCTAAAGACTCTATTCATCAAGTCCATGAATATTTCTAGAGAATTGGTGAGTCCGAAAGGCATTACTACGAATTCATAGTGCCTATATCTTGTACGAAAAGCAGTCTTAGGGATATCTTCCTTCTTCACCCTTACTTGATAATACCCTGACCGCAAGTCCACCTTGGAGAAGTATTGTGCTCCATGAAACTGATCAAACAAGTCATCAATTCGTGGGAGTGGATACTTGTTCTTTATCGTGATTTTTTTAAGTTCACGATAATCGATGCAAAACCGCATTGACCCGTCCTTCTTCTTGACGAATAGGGCTGGTGCACCCCATGGTGAAGCACTTGGGCGTATAAACCCTTTATCCAGATTCTCCTGTAGTTGTTTCTTCAGCTCTTCAAGCTCAACAACAACCATTATATATGGATTCTTGGATATTGGTAATGCCCCAGGTATAAGTTCAATTGAGAACTCAACATCTCTTCTAGGAGGAAGACCAGGCAATTCCTCGTGAAACACTTCCACGAATTCCCTCAAAATAGGCATTTCTTCAAGGTTGGTTTCTTCTTTGGACTCAATCATCTGAGCTAGATATGCGTGCTCATAGGGTAGTAATATCCATGCTTGAGATGATGGAGCTAAAGGAGATTCATCTTCCTCCTGACACTTGTAAAGAATCGGGGGTCGATTCTCCATATGGAGTGTGATTTCCCTCTCCCAACAATTTATGTTGGCTCTATATAAGGAAATCCAATCCATGCCAATAATTGCATCAAATTACACCAAAGGGAGTATGACAAGGTTTTCCGGGAAATTCAATCCACAGATTATAACAGGGGAGGACTTATATTCATGGGATGCAATGATTTCCCCATTTGTCGTACTCACTGACATCTTTACTTCCATGATTTGTGGTGGTGCTGGGATTGTTCTACTAAACTTTTTAGATATAAAAGAATGCGTAGAACCTGAATCAAAAAGTACATTCACTATTCTTGAATGAATAACTAGCGTACCTGTCACCACTTCATTGTCGGAGTTCACTTCGGCAGAAGTGATGGCAAAAGCTCTTCCTTGTTGTCTTCGAGGTTGTTGGTTGCCTCTGATAACCCTTGGATTAGGGCACTGATTTGCAAAATGACCCATTTCTTTACATTTATACCATTGAACAATGCGTTGAGGTTTGAACGGAGCGTTCCTATCCTCTGTCGCAGCCGCGGGTCCTTCTTGCCGACAGTTAATAGATAGATGCCCTTCTCTTCCACACTTGAAGCATTTTCTCGTCCCCTTAAGGCAATTTCCAGGGTGCTTCTTTCCACACTTTTGGCAAGTGGGGTGATGAAACTTCTTAGCACCGTTGGATTTATCCATCGGACCACCAGCATTGAAGTCCACCTTACGCTTCTTGTCCCCATGATACCCATGTGATTCTCTGATCTCCATTTCGACATTGAGGGCACATCAGACAATTTCCTCATAGCTGTCGAAGTCACGGATCACTAATGCTTTCCGCAAGCTAGGATTCAGCCCACCAAAGAAGCGGTCAACCTTGCATTCGGGGGTAACGACAAATCCAGAAGTGTATCATGCAAGCCTTGTGAAGTTTGCCTCGTATGCTCCCATAGATTCTTCATCTTTTTTCTTGAGGGAAAGGAAGTCCCTTTCCATCTTAAGACGGAGGGTGCGCGGAAAATATTTATCGAAAAACATC
The DNA here is from genome assembly GCA_963277665.1 of Viscum album. NCBI lineage: Eukaryota > Viridiplantae > Streptophyta > Magnoliopsida > Santalales > Viscaceae > Viscum > Viscum album. The sequence continues at coordinate 1,705,982,550 of OY728138.1, read as the reverse complement.
TTCTAGAATTCCTTCCATTCCAAAGCCTCAATATCCTCCTCAGGCTTTGTATTTTTGATCAATGTCCACCATTGATCAGCTTCACCGTCCATATGATAAGATGCCAGGAGAACCTTCTCTTGTTTAGAATATTGGAGGATGGAGAATATCTTTTCAATGGAGTTGATCCATTGTTCAGCGATTGTGGGATCGGATGATCCACTAAACCTTGGAGGCCTTTGCCTCATGAATCTCTCGATAGCGACTTGTTCCTTCTTAGGGGGGTTTGGAAGTTCATCTTGACTCGTGTTTCTATTAAAAACTTGAGTTAGCTGATAGAGAAGCATGACAAAGTTCGTGATTCCCACTCCCATTGGATTGGGCATCTCATTAGTACAATCATCACACTGATCTTCACAATGGTTGGTATCCCGAGTCCTCCTATTACCGGCCATTGGCTGGAATAAAAGGAAAGTTAGGGGTAACACATAAAGGGTAATCCAAAGACAAAAGTTGATGACTTATAAATAAACTTTTATTTCCTTAACTCATGAGTCTATAGGATTCAATCTAGGCTTTTCATGATCTACTTTCTAACATATATTCTTAGGGGCATTTTTCCCTTAATAAGGGTTCATACCAAGATTGTGAATTTATCAAAACATATCCCCCGGGAGTGTCGTAACCAAGAGTACAGCAAGGCCCGTTGTCGTGCACTAGTTCCTATTCGAGTCTATCTCAAAGTGGTGTTTTTGGGTTTTACCCCTAGGATACATATGTGCTAGAGCCGCCTCTACCTGCTCGTATCTAGACAGGGATGTATTTGTTTGATAAACCACTTACCTAGTATTTACCATAACTTAGGGATGTTTTTATTATACTTAGTCTTGTATCCAAGGCTTTACTAGGGTTTCCTAATCCCAAAAATAACTAAACCTATCCTCTAATACCAACTATGACAACCCTGCTTTTTATTACAACTTAAACATGCTTTATTACATAAAACTTCACTTGATACAACAAAGAATATCGAGAGGTTTAGTGTATTTGGGGCTTAGGATCATTAAATAAAAACATAAAACATGAAATACAATATCTTTATTGAAAACATCCTTTACATGACCACTATATTCCCTCGTACTTAGCATTGCATGGGATAACCTAAGGACATGCATAAGAAAAAGGTGAGCTATAAATCCCAGTAAGGGAGTACACATGGAATAACATGAGGAGTACAATACATGTTAGGCAATATTCATGTCAATAGATCATAAGAGAAAATGAACATAAATGCATGATAAATCATGATAATCATAAAATGGAAATGTGGCAACAACACTTAACATTGAATTAGCATGAGCCAAGGCTCATTGCACATGGAGCATGAGTAAACCCTCATTGCACATGAAGCATGAGTAAACCCTCGTTGCACTTGAATTAGCATGAGTCAACACTAATTGCACTTGACGTATCATGATACTATACTTTACCCAATGCATTGGAGCGCTATAAGGGCGCACCCTTCTTAAACATTTCATTTCATGCATAAGTGTGCCACATGGATCATAAAACATGGATTCATAAAACATAATCATTTATTCCATGATAAAGGAATGTGGACTTCATACATGAAACTTTACAATCAATGAGTAAATGTTCATAAAGGTGAATACCCTTGATGGAGACATGGGCATGGTATCCATTACACAATGACATTGGCTTAGAAAATCAGTGTGATTTCGGCAGCGTAACGGCGTGACATAAAAATTCATAAAAAAAGGTTGATGAGAGAGAAAGGGGTTCCTCATCATATTTACATGTAATGAACAGTAAGTAGGTCATATAGATACATTTCCCAACAATTGAAATTGAATTTAGATTCATGATACAAAAGTATTGCTTGAATGTAAAAGAAGAGAGAGAAGTTCCTTTCGCAATTTCGGCAAAGTAACGGGTGTCCATGGGAGGCATTTAATGAGAGATAAAGGGGTCTCCCATCATTAAAACAATAATAGGGAATTATGGGGGAGGTTCGAAACCATACCCTAACATTCATAATTGAAAATAAAAGGGCAATACAACTTAAAGAAAATTGACAAAAATGAGAAAGGAAGAAAAACCCTTACTTGGGAGTGTGCTTCCAAAGGCTAGATAGAGGCTTGTGAGAGGCTTCTTGGGAGCTTGGGGCACCTTGGGAGGATTCTAGAGAGAGTAGGGAAGAGGTTGGACGAACTCCAAGGGATCTTAGTGAGGATTAAGTGGGATATTGGGTGGGTTTATATAGGAAAGGAGAGAGAATTCTTTATTATTTAGGTTTGGGACCCCTTATATTAAAATAATCCAAACCACAAACCATCCCATGGTATTTGCCCATGGTTTCTAGAAAAGGAAAGATGAAATCAATATTTTACAAGGCCAAGGTCCGAACTTATAAAAAAATTAGGGTTGCTTATGTGGAGGTGAGTCACACTCCCTTGGAAATTAATTTAAAAAGGCAAAGTGTTGAATAAGTCTTGAGGGGTTCATTAATGCTTTGCAAAGTAAGTCAAACAAACCCAAAATCACATTATTTTAATGATAAAACATATATTGGACGAACATAAGGATTATAGTATTTTATTACATCACCATTGGGTCATTATGATGTCATAAAACACATTATATAATTAAATGGTATTTAATGTTTACCCAAAAATTTGACTGTCTCAGAAAATTATGAAAAATTCACCGTTGGATAATTTCGACGTCCTGATTCTAGAAATGACACTTATTTTATCTAAAAAAATTCTAAATATGTTAATTTTCACTTTTAAAATAAAAACCAACATTTACCGAAAATTCACGGGTTTTGACAGAAATGGCTTTCAGACATTAATAAAAATTTTAATTGCATTCATAAATTTATATGATCATTTATATTTAAAAAAAATTAATTTAATATTAATAATAATATTTTATTAAAATATTATTTAATTCAAAAATACCTTAATTTAATAAAATAGATTTCTTAATTAAATAATAATTAAAAACACCATTTGTACTTTAAAAACTATTTACAATGTATCAAAAAATGACTAGAAATTATATTCATTATTATATACAAAAATAATGTACATGAACATAGTTCTACTTATTTGTTACATAACCCCTTAAAACAGCCACATAAGACCTAAGGATAAGGTGTGCAATGGTGACAGACTCTTGGGGCGGCTCGGATAACATCGCTCGAGTGGTAATTTCAATCAACTTACACTTTTCCCGTAGACGGTCACGTTCGAGCTTGACATAATGAAGCTCAGCTTGGGCTTGGTCAAGGGCGAATCCCAAGGATGCCACCTCTTTTCCGAGCTCTGACAAATGGGCTTCGTATGGGGCAATTCTACTGGATGAGGACATCGCTTCCTTTATCTGAGTAATATTTGGTTCGTTAAAGCCTTATATTTATACTAATCATGTGATCACTATTCAACGTCTATAAAAGTAACGGTCACATCTCTTATCATAAAACCAAAGAATTTGACATCTTATAAAAACATTTTTTATAAAGAGACATTTAACTGGATCAAGATGGATTTTTTATTAATGAAACTTTGGGTCGTTACAATATTCCCCCTTAAGAAATTTCGCCCTTGAAATTTTCTTTTTCCCACACTAAAACAAATGTGGGTAACTCAGCTTCATCATATCCTCCGACTCCCAAGTCGATTCTTCAAACTTGTGGTTTCTCCACAACACCTTGACGAGGGGCATTGTCTTATTTCGTAGAACTTTTTCTCTACGATCTAAGATCTTCCCTGGTTTCTCCTCATAAGAAAGATGATCTTCTAATTGTACCACCTCAAAAGAGAGTACATGTGAAGGGTCCGTTATGTACTTCCTTAAGAGGGATACATGAAAGACATCATGCACCTTGGCCATAGTAGGTGGAAGTGCTAGTCGATAGGCCACAGCCCCAACACGATCAAGAATCTCGAAGGGGCCGATGTACCTTGGACTTAACTTCCCTTTCTTTCCAAACCTCATGACCTTCTTCCATGGAGATATGCGTAAAAACACCATGTCTTCAAACATGGGATGTAATTCACTATATGATATATATACATGATATATATTGTGTATATCATTATTTCATTAGTTTATCAGTCACACATGGTTTTGACCATGTATATGACCACATGGCTTGCACGAATTTCACCAATAAACCATGTAGACTAGAGGGAATGTACACTAGATAAAAACCATGTAATCCAACATGTCATGTTTCATGTTTTTATGTTATAAAAATTGTGTAAAATAAATTAATTTCATATAGTTACTGTTATGTCTGTTGTATATCCCACAACTTGGACTAGTGTAGTGCACTTGGGTACATAGTGTGTACTCCAACCACACACCAAGTAATCCCATGCAATTTGTCTAAAATAATTTCCACTTAATGATGTAACATTCATCGTTCTTCATCAATTATTAGTCATTTAAGAAAATTAAATCATGAATGATGATAATTAAAAAGTAGAAAGCATGTTAATTAAAACCAAATTAAAGAACGAATATTCTTGAAATGAAATATATATCCACTATTTTTCATATAGAAAAACAATAAAATAAATAATTATAAATTTGAAACATGGCCCCTTTGGTGCCACTTGAAGGTTTCAAGTATAGTGGAAGCACCTCAGAGGGAGTAAAACAAATAAAATATTTTTTATTCGATAGATCGTTCACAGTATTGTACATCATGTAAACTCCATGACCAACGAAATTTTTCCACTGAATATTGACATAGAGAAACCCAAAACCTAGAGAGAGAATATTTTGACATTAAATTTATTATTAATTTATTTATGATTGGAATAAATATTACATAATCTAAGTATCTTTCTGTGATGGAGATTTTGATAATTAGAAAAACCCTTTCTGGATTATATTTTTTGTGTTGTGAAGATCCAAGTTTTGAATATCTCTAATGGTTATTCACATGTACTCATTTGACCTCCAAATGATGTTGATTTATTTTTGGGTGTTAGCATAGAAAATCAACCATCTTGCGATGTTCATCTTGATCACATGATAATCCTTTAGGCTTAAAGAAGTTTTTATCATTCTTGAGAATATTAAAGGAATAATTTGAGAGAGAGAAGTCATCTGTGCACAATGATTCACTATTCTCATTTTTTTGATTAACCCTGTATAATATAAATAACAATATATTTTAGAGTTAGGGTTTAGGATAAGACATTATATAATTGTATACTAGTCCTTAAATAATATATTAATTCTTAAAAAAACTATTTCATATAATAATATTATTATTATTATTATTTTATGGAATGCACTAACTTGTACAATGATAAGTATTATTTACTGGATTGAAAATAAATATTCATCAACGAACACAAGATTGGTATGATATAACCTCTTGACAATTATTTAATACCAAAATAAATATTTTATTAAATATTTTATTCATCGATAAATATTTGTGATCGATAAAAAATGAATAAAATTATTCCTCAATCTTGAGGATAATATTTATTCAATTAATTAAATTAAAATAAAATTTAATTGAGATAAATGGAAACACTTAGTTTGTGTCTCTCTAGGATTCGTTCTTGTTGGAATTAGTCAAGATTTTCTAAAGTGCAAGATTACAATCTAGAAATGGGTCAAGGAACCCAAGACAATGAACTTAATACTACAACATCAACAACCACATACAAACTCTCACTGTGCAATATATTCCATTTGTCATAATGTCTCTTCAAGAAAGTTTCACATCTCTAAAATCAACCTATATGTTTGATATTTCCTTCTTTGACTCTCATAAATAAACACATCATTACACCATGGAAATAGAATTTAATTTGATGGTTTTATTCCAATAAAAGGTTCAAGATATCAACTTCCATAAATATGGAGGGGAAAAACCTTCTATGACTTATCCATTCCTTCTTTTTTCTATTATGGATAATCCCCCTTTTAAGGGTTCAAGGGGAACCCGTACATGACCCATAGGCACAAGGCACAAGGCCCAACAAACCCGCAATACATGACCCGAAGGCCCAGAGGCATACCATACCCAACATACCCTACTTACCGTAAACAAATGGACTCATATTTTTTGTTAGTAAATCTAAGTACGCAAGTCATGAAATGTATTAATGATAATTTTAAACCCGAAGTACCATTATACATGATCGCATATAGGAATATTGATGACACCAAAACATATAAAATTCCTAGCGGTGAGTGTGTTCTCATAATCTCCCATATTAAAGATTACCAAGTGAGAAATTAATGAGAAGAAGCCTCATCCACTTATGAGTACTCACACCTAACAATATACTTACTATGTGTCCTATCATATTACATTATCTAACCTTATAACTATATTTAAGAATATCATCATTGCACTTCAAGGTTCTTATCAGAGTAGGGAACTATTATAACCTTATTAATAAAACAGATACCCTAGGACATTATTACATTAAATTAATATAGAACAATGAAAAATATATAATAATATGTTTTATTAATATTCAAAAAAAATTAATATACATGTAATCAATGTACAAACAGTTGGTTCTAGAATACAAAATCCAATAATTATGCTGTAGTGCTTGGTGTTGTGGTATGGTTAGTGAGGCTTCTTTATGAAGTATATACCCTAAGTCCCACATTGGGATAGGGGGAGGTCAAGGTACTCATGTATATATATATACATCAGATGGGATGTTTCCCTCATTAAAAGGCCTCTTTAAGTGATTGGCAGTGAGCCCTAATGAATGAAAAACCCATGAGGTAGTGAGACAAAGTGGACAAAATCATTATGTGAGGGGTGTGGAAACCTCTATGGGTTTGTATTGGATTTTTTGGAAATATATGATGAATTTTGGTGTGAGGATACAAAGATTATATTTTATGGTGATTCTTGGAGGATTATTATTGATTCATCCTCAAATCATGAACTGGAATGGATTTGAGTAGATTTTATTCGTTACATAAAGGTGAGAAGGAAGGATGCTTAAATTTAAACAATTACAGGAGGCTACATAAAGGTTAATAGGTAGGTTCTGTGAAGGTAAATAGGCACAAGATGAGTAAAGGTAAATAGGAAAGTGGTATAAAGGTAAATAGAAAAAGGTTATGTAATGGTAAGTGGATGAATTGTGCTATGTAAAGGTAATGGATGACCAGCATAAATGTACATAGGGATTCACATAATGGTAAATGTATATTTATTTGTGTATATAAAGGTATAATTTAAGGTAATTAGGGGTCATCTTTTGGAAAAGGAATTTATGTAAAGGTAACTCTAAAATTCTCAAGCATGCATAAGGGTAAATAGGGACTCGAGTAAGGGTAACGGTAATAAATTTATTTTCATAAAGTTTATTATGTGAGTAATATAAAGTTAATCCTTGATCTATGTAAAGTTTGGTGCCTTTGAAAATTTTATTTCCACACCACAGTAATAGAAGATTTCAAACTCTTTGAAGATCTAAATTTCTCCACACCATACTATGAGGATAAATCAAATAAATCTACCTTTTAGGTACCATTCCATAGTGGTTAGTGTAGTGATATTGGATCAATTGATCCTATAGTTTCTGAAATGGGGTATAGCTACATACCATGCCATAGTGTATGGTATTTTGTGTTGAACAATATATTGTGTGAGACTGAGGTTTTTGAAACAGGGAGCTCCACATTGTTTCACTCGGCATGATGGTTAGGTAGAATCCCTATCCAAAATGAGGAACCTCAATGTAGGTGTGAAGATAGGTGAGGTAAAAATTTTATGGGAGACCTAGAGATTCCTAAATGGATATTTTTAGATAAACACATTATATTACATGGAATTTTTTTTAGAGAACTCCATATACAAAACGGTAAAGTCCATTATGATTGTTTCAATGGTTATGGGTGAATGCATGAAGTACATAGAAAATATAGAGATTCCAAAATAGTTATTTGGGGATCACCGCATCATATAGCTTGAAATTTTGGAATTGTTAATTTTATCATTAAGAAATGGTTAAGAGTACAATTCCATGGTACATGGAAAAAACTACGGAAGATAAAACAAGAGATTGGGGATGTTTTTTTGAAATCATTGTTAATGGTGAATTTATGGTTATGTATTCTAAGGAATACCATAATGATCATGGTTCATATAAATAGACGTTTTATAAATGAATACCTTATAAATTTCATATTTTTTAATATAAAAATATTAAATATATAAATATTTTGGAATTTTACTACACTGGTTTCCCATAGGTTTCCATATTTTCATATATGGAAATATTTAAATAAAATTTCATTTGAGTAGGAAGAACAGAGAAAATGGATAATTTTAGGGAGTTATTTTGACTCATTATTCTATAGGTTCTATCTCATGCATACAATTACAAGAATATTAGGATAAGTAATCTACAAGATATACAAAATACCTATAGAGAAATAGAGAAGTGTTTTCATTAAAAATTTTAAAAATATGAGAGTGGGAGTTTGAATATAAAATACTTAATCAAATATTTATATCAAATAAAATAAGTAGAACCTTACTTACAGAGAAGAAAATGGAGAATTTCCACTACCTTATCCAAATTAGTTTGAAGAAGAAGGAGAATTATTTCATTCGGCAAAGTAAAGGGATTCCAGATCTACTCTTGGAAAGCAAAAGAATAATAATAATAAGTTTAGTAATCAATTAATGAATTTGAAAAATGAGAATGAGTTTATATGAACACTCAAATAAAGATGAGGATGATTTTTTTACTGGAGTTTCACAAAATTCTTTTGATGGGCATCTTGGAAATAAAAGAGCACAAGATCACACTCTGTGTAATCAACTAACAATGAGTGTTATTTCTCTTTTTCATGTGTGTTAGCTATGTTTTCCATTTAAATTAGTGAGTGAAGAAGGGAACTATATAGTAATTGGTCCAAAGGAGAGAGTGTATATACCCTAAATAATTTTAAGGGGAGTGACCCCAGGTGGGAGTGTCCAAGCCTAAACCCAATAAGTAGTGATATTAGTGATTATTTTGGAATGAAATGCTATCAATTGAAAGATACTTGGATTAGACCATAGTTTTGAACCAATTAAAAAATAACATGTTTAATATATGATATAATTACTTAATTTTTTTATGCACACTAACTGATAAAGTGGGTAGAAGATAAACTGATAAAAGGAGGGTCAAGCACTCATATCATCATAAGTTCAATAGAAAAAGTTGTGACCCTAATGAATATGTGGTCAAGATTCATTAGGGTTGTGTGAATGTAACACCCCTGGTTTTATGTAATTAACCCTTTTATTATGTATTTTTAAGTTATATAATTTTTGGGTTGGGTTCTGGGAGTTTCTGTAAGGTTTTGGTGAGTTTTGGAAGTGTTTAAGAGGTTTCACAATTATTGTATAGTTAAGAGAAACCATTAAGATTCCCCCAGGTAATTTGGTTCCATATTAAGAGAGTATATAGGATCCACATAGTTGGAATATATTTAGAGTACATCATTCTATTTTCCCTATAAACCATGCAGCATAGGATAAAAGTGCTTAATTTGATTAGTGCACGGTTTTTCAAACCATGCCTACAAACTCTGCACCTTGGGGGTTTGAGACAATGACACCTACACATTTAGTGCATGTTTTAGTTGTGAATTATCTCATTCCAAGACAATATTTGGGGTTATGATGTTACAATGAGTTTAAGAAGAAGTTTTTAATTTTTTAAAAGGATCCATACCTTCAACCCCCCCCCCCAAGGTATCTCACACCTAACCCCATTGAGGGACCTAACACTTGGTATTAAAGTATAGGTTTATTTTTATTGGATTATTTTTATCTAACCTAATCTGATTAATAATTTGAGTGGAATATTGAGTTTTCTATTACATTCTTTTAATACATGGAAAAATAAGAAGTAATAAGAAGAACTAAATATCATTATAAATTTAATATTGTGGAGAAATTTTTGGAAATAGTGATATTCAGTCGAAGGAACCAACAACCTTGAGAATAAAGATATATAAAATTAATATTGTGAATTTCTTCATTTATTTAACGATGTTGTAGGAATGAATGAGGTGTCTAGTAATCCAAGTGTTGTTGGATCTACTAATGAAGAGGATATCCCAAAAAGGACAAAAGTGAAAATTTTCCACTTTTTAGAGAATATGGATCAAAAGTTAATAGAATAGAATATGAAGTTGAAGGAATAAAATAAGTCTCATGATGAATGGATAAAAGTTTTTAATGTTGAGGTTTACTGATTGAAAATTTTAAACAACATACTTGTTAAATTAGTTCTATATTTGAGAGAAAATATTGATTCCTAGGTTTAGGAGTTGGAAGTGTTGGCTTCTAAAGTGCATGAACTTAAATATATTTCCAAAGAAAAATGTATTATCTCAAATTAATTTTATAATTTTAATGATAATAAAGATAAACTTATTTCAAACCTATCATAACTAAAGTAAGAGAACTAAAAGATGAAATAAGAAAAGGTATGCCTCAAAGATTTTATCGCTCAAATGAATTCTAATATTAAGGAGTATAGTGATATGTTGGGAAATCTCTCCCATGTATTCTAGGATGATATGTCTAGTGATAAGACTATTAATAAATATATATACGTGTATCTTGAAAATAAATGAAAATAGATCTAGAAAATAGAGTATTTAAACTCATATAACAAGTAATTGGAATAATAAAATTCTAATGGTAAGCCTAAACTCAAAGATCATTTTCATTTGTTATTTTAAAATCTATCAGTAATTGATAGTGAAATGAAAGATAATTACTCCACATCAAAGGTGAAACATTAAAAGGTTGTCATGTCACAAATACCACATTACATAGGAAAATATGGTATTGGTTATGATGAACCCTCTCCAATTCATGAGAATAAGAGATCCATGAATTTTCCCATGAAAGGGTAAAATCTAGTAGATGTTAGTAATAGAATTAATAAATCATCTACAAAAGGTAATTATAATCCAATAATATCTACAATAAGGTATGTAAATATGTGTTGCTAATTTGGAATGCATGGAAACATTTCAAGTTTTTATTCTGAATCATTGGAATACATTAATTTCTATGAATCTTGTGTGAAATTTTAAAGTTCAAGTCACCATGAATGGAAATGTAGGTATGGTTTTCATTTCAATAATTCTTAACATACTAACCATACCTTAAGTGGAAATTTTAGATGATTTTCAACATGAATTTAATGAAAGAAATCAGAATGCATACCATAAAAAATTCCTTTGAAATACAGATTTCAAGGGATATCTAAAGAACATAACTTAACTAAAATTGATTATAAGATAATCTAAAAAAAATATTTCTAAATCATGAGATTATTATAGTGAAATGAAAAAATTGAAAGAATGAGAAAAATTCACATGTTCCTAAAACTCAAAAGGAACATGGGAAAAGGATGTACCAAGGAAATTTATGTGCTAAAAATCAAATAATGATTATAGGGATAGTCTAACAAGAAAGGTGATTTTGATTAATAAAAATAAAATTATAGTGGAAAAGACAATTTTGGGTGGAAATTCTATCCAAGGATAAACTATTTGTGTTCTGGGTTGTGATTAAGAGAAAAACCCTGAAGAAGGGTAGAAGATATTGGATTCTATTAAATATGATTCATATTTAAAAAAATAATCTAAGATGGAGGAAAAATGGAAAATGGTGGTTCATAGTGACTCAACATCCTTCTCAACTTAAGGAAAATGGAAGGTTACCCTCTCCCCATTAACTTATAAATGTTTCTAACTTGTTTAAATAGGTACTAAATTTAGGGGAAGACACAATAAAATGGGTAAGTTTTCTCACAAATCACATATGGAAGAGCTAAGAACATATCTAATTTAAATTTATTAGTCCACTCACTATAATTGATGAAGAAATGACTGAATTGGATAAAATTTAGTACATGAAGACTGATCTGAATAAATATATAATATCATAATGTGTATGTATTATAAAAATCATTTCTATACAATATGATTAGTGAAATATATCCACTAATGGAGGAAAACAAATTAGAAATGAATCAGTAGTGAAATTATTACTTATCTATCTATATTCTAAAAATTGGTGTGAGTTATTTATTTTTTTAGGGTCCTAAAATAGTGCAGATTAAGAGGAGTTAATTTTTAAAAATTAGAGTCACCAAAATTCATGAATACTTTAAATAAATGATACTGATATTAAGTGGTAGTTAGAGATGCAGTTTTAAAGTTTTTTCTACCTCATTCTTAATTGAAGGAACCTATGAGAATATGGATGATATGGTATTCAAGTGGAGTTTCCAATTTGGTATTTAAAAATGATACCAATCGATGATAAAAGTTGTACGTAACACACCCTTTATGATTTATAGTTTTAATTATAATATTTTTGTGTGATTTTTCTAGAGATCATAGTATTTGTTGATGGAATGGTAAATATGTCATTGATTTAACAAATCAAGTGAGTGGGGTGGATATACTTTTAATTCTTAACTTATACTCTTATTTCCTACACTGATCTTGGGATCAGTAGTGTTAAAGTATTTTTTGACACCATAAATTTTAAGTGGTAATTTTACTCACTAGATTCTTTTGAGGTAATACAACTATTATAGGGAAAGTAATCCCAAAGCTTACAAGGTGGTGGTTTCTAGAGTTGGTAACTTAAAATAGAAAGTTATATATTAGTATCAAGAAGTGATTCAAAGAAACTATTTAAATAAGGGGAGAAATTTAAAGGTTCCAAAGGATATATCCTCATAGATTTTAGAAGTTAATTAGGAGTTCTCTCTCATACTCCATTGACAAAGGAGGATAAAGAATAAAGGTTACACACTTATTTTTTTTGTAAAGAGATAAAAATGATGAAGAGTGCTCCATATGAAATTAAAGAATAAATGGGGATAAATTTTGAAGTATTATATATTAGAGATAGTGTGAAATTTTAAGTAAACCTTTGTATTTCATTGGAAAAGATGGATATAGATTCCTTAAATTCATAATTGTTTTAAGGTGATAAGAGTTATTTAATTTGATGGTGTTGAGTTTGAGGGGGTATTGTCAACAAAATCCAAAAGGAAGAGATTGTTGAAGCCCTATGGGATTGTAATGTTTTTGTTAATAATATTCAATGAATGTTGGTATGAATATAAAAGGATTGGATTTTATGGTGATGTTTGGAGGATTTTTATGGATTCATCCTCGAAGCATGAATTGGAACTGATTTGGGAAGATTTTGGAGGCTATATAAACGTGAATAGACTGGATATGTATAGGTAAAAATGAATAGGAGGATGTGTAAAGTTGAATAGAAAGGATGTATAAAGTTAAAAAGGAACGCATTGCATAAAGGTAAATAGGCAGGCTATGTAAAGATAAATAATAAAACATCACATAAAGGTAAGTGGATAAATTGCACTATATAAAGGTAATGGATGGCATGTGTAAAGGTTATTTCATTTGATGGCTTACAAAATGGTACATAGGGATACACATAAGGGTATTTTTAGATATATGTGGGTATGTAAAGGACAACTTGAAACTACATAAGGGTGATCTCATAGTAAAATAATTTATGTAAAGGTAAATATAAAATCATCAAGCATGCATAAGGGTAAACGAGGACTCACTTAAGGGTAATAATAGTCGCTTGATATGCATAAATTTCATTATGTGAGTTGTGTAAATGTAATAATTGATCTACATAAAGGTCATTTCCATTGAATATGTGATTTCCATGCTGCAACAATATAATAGTTCAAACTAAATGAAGATCAAAACATCTCCACACTACAGTGTAAGTATAAATCAAAACGACCACCTTTTAGGCACCACACCATAATGGCTAGAGTAGTGAGATTATCTCAAGTAATTATTGATTTTCTAAAATGGGGATTAATTTAATACTATTTCATATCATGTGGATTTGTTTATTGAAGAATGTCTTGTGGTAGATTTTCTCAAATTAGGAGCACCATATCATTTCACTTGGAATGGTGTTTGGGGAGAATCCCTATCCAAAATAGGGAAGTTAAATGCATTCATGGAGCTGGGTATGTTAAAAGTTTTATGGGATTCCTATGGGTACCAAAATGGTTATTTGTAGATGCACATGCTATAGCACTTGGAATTTTTTATTAGAGAACTCCCTATGAAAAATAGTGAAGCTGACTCTGAGAATTTTAGCAGCCATAGGTGAAGGCATGATGTATGTGGGATATCTAGATATGAAAAAAGGTTAGTTAGGGATCACCGCATCATATATCTCAGAATTATGGAATTTATAAGATTATCATTAAGAAATGGTTAATAGGATCATGTTGTGTTGCATTAAGAAATCTATGGATGATAAAACAATATCTCAAGGATGTTTTTGGAAACCAATGTAAATGGATAATTTATGAACATGAATTTTAAGGAAGGCCACAATTGTCATGGTTTATATAAATTAAGCGTTTTTCATAGTCTTATGGAATTTCATATTTTTTGTTATGAAAATATTAAATGTAGAAATATCGAGGATTTTTACAGTGCTGGTTACCCGTGGTTTTCTATATTTTAATATATGGAAATATTTTCATATAGTTTCATTCTGGTAGGAAGATCCAAGAAATATGGATAAATTTATGGATTTTTTTGAATTTTTATTTTGTTAGATCTATCTAATAAATATAATTATAAGATAATTAGGAGAAAAAATCTACGAGATATAGAAAATACTTGTAGAGAAAGAGTAAATTGTTTTCATTGAAAATATTAAAACTAGAAAAGGGGGAGTTTGACCATGAAATACATTAATCAAAACTACATGTTGAAGCAAAGAAGAGGAACCTTCTACCAAAGCAATAAAATAATAATTTCCAATGCTTTATCTGAAGTAGTATGAAGAAGAAGTAGAATCACTACATCTAGAAAAGTAAAGGGATTCTATATCAACTCTTGGAAAGCCAAAGAATAAGTCTTGGAATCTCTTGAAGAATTTGACAAAGGAGGAGGATTTTCCACGAACTCTCATGGAAATATGAGGATGATGTTTTCCAAATGGAGTTTCACAACATTCTTGTGAATGAGAATCCTATAAATAAAAGTGCTCCAAATAAAACTCGTTACAATCAATCAACAATATGTGTTATTACTCTTTGTCTTGTGTGATAACTTTGTTTCCCATTTGAATTATTGAGTGAATGGAGGGAACTATGAAGGAATTTACCTTAGGGAGGTATTTTATATACCATAAACCATTATAATGGGAGTGACCCTATGAAGGAGTGGCCTATCCTAAACACCAAAAGCAGTTATCTTAGTGATTCTGATGCATCAACACACTTTCAATTTAATGATCCTTAGATTGTCACATATTGGTTAACCAAGTAAAAATATTATGTTTCATGTGTGATCTCATTGATTTATTTCTACATGAACACTAATTGATAAAGTGGGTAAATAATAAATTTATAAAAGGTAGATCAATAAATTAGATCAATATAAGTTCAATAGCAGAAGTGTTGATCCTAATAAATATGAGGTCAGGATTCATTAGGGTTTTGTGATATTAATAACAAGTGTTTAATTTTGTAAAAGTTTTTTACCATGATTCACCCTCCCCCTCTCTTGAGGGACCTAAAAGATTCATGGTTTCCATGGATTAGAAGGCTATGACTAATGGTTTGTTAAAAACATTACTCAGTTAATGAACCTATTAACCAATTTAACTCAAAAGGGTGTTAAATTAATTTGGATAAAGGAATGTGAATAATGTATTAAGAATTAAAAAATAATTGGTTAACGATCTAGTATTATATTTACCATCAATAAATGGGGAATTTATTTTCTTTAGTGATGCATCAATAAATTTTCTTGGTTCTTTTTTGATTCAAAATGACTAGGTGATAGTATATGAAACATAATAATTTAAACCTTATGAGAAAAATTATCCAACATAATACATTGAGTTTTCAGTGGTAATTTTATCTTTAAAAATTTTTATACATTGTTTATATAGGTAGAAATGGGATATATATATATATATATGGATTATAAAAGTTTAAGTTTCATGACCCTCCTCTATAGGAACCCTACTTGGTTTGATAGTGAAGATAAGTGTGGCCTTGAATCCCACCTCTAATAGGCCCCAAGTTGGTGACTAGCACAAAGGGTATCTATCACATGTGTGGGAGGCATTACCCTCATGCATTCCCAAGAAAATTAAAAATAAACCATCAATAAAATCCATATATGTAATCCCCAAAGATATAATTTCAAATCTGAAACCAATTTTACATGATAATTAAATACAATAAAAAATGGAAAATGTAAAAATTATCATCCCTAGGTGACACTCAAGCTGCTCAAACAATAGCATCCCCAAATATCCATGAAAATATACTACAAAAAAACTCTAGAACATTGTAGAGGTGTGATAACTAGGGAGTATTGACACACACCTATCGTGGTAATGGAAAAACAATGTTTTATTACCTATTATAGTATAGCAGTTAACCTAGGTAGTCTTTCGAAGAGGAGTGCACACAAAACAGGTTTGTAACTTTTATTTGATTTGATAAAAATTAGATTTTAGTTAATTTTTAGAAATCATGAGTTTTGAAAATAATTTTAAATTTATTTGTAACACCCCAAGCTTCCACGATACGCTTCTCTTTCAATAATGCAATAGCCTGCATTGTACGCAAGTTCGAGTTCTAACACACTGCGACTAATCAAAGTAGCCGTTATGAATAGTAATAACCACTTTTTAAAATTATAGAAATTTCATATTTCAAAATGGACTTCATTTTTGTATTCGGAATATCGAAATTATCCTAAGTTGAATTTTTTGTAATTTTCTGAGAACTTCCAATTTTCTATGAATAGTGAAAAATACTTAAAAACAACTTTTTTAATCAAAATAATTTATAGTGATAGATTATACTATTTAGTGGTTTTAAAGTATAATTAGAATATATTTTTACCATTTTATCTAATGGTGTTCATTAGAATTAATTTCACTTTGAAATTGGACATAAACAATTATCAATCTTTTGATATATATTGTTCCTTAAAAACACGCTATTTGTTGTGACAGCGGGAATTAGTTATAAAATTAATTAATGCAACTTATATGTTTGTAATTTTTTAAAATAGACATCATTTTTGAATTCGGAATATCAATTATAGCTTAGGGTGAAATTTTGGCATTGTTCTGAAAAACTTCAATTTTTGATGAATAGTGAAACCACTAAGTGGTAGTTAAAAAACTAATTTTTCATTTAAATGAAACATTACCACTTCTGTGATTTGATTTTCAAAAATCAGACATACATGGTTGTCATTAGGAAGTAAAATTTGGTTCAATGGGATTAAAATAATTTTTTGGTGAATAGTAACTTTTAAGTTTAATTAATCGCGATTAAAGGTAATTAGTAAAATTTAAGGTAAAAATGATATTATAAAAATATGAAAATACCTTTACACTTGTCCTACCCCTATTTAATGTGTCATGTCTGACCAATACAATAAATGGGTCAACTTGGGGACCCCATGGAGCCAGATTGTTTGGAAAATGACATAAATAACTTTTTATTTAAAGTTAAAATAAAAATGTCACAAACATAAGTTGTTTTACTAAAAAAAATTAAATGGGGTTATACAAGTCATATTTTTTACTATAAATATTCATTATAAATCTAAAAATATTTCCTACATAATGATATTTGTTTTATAATTTTTAGACATTAAATAAATTAAATTATTTATGACACCATGATGATGCAGCGATTACCTCATTAATTAACGATTTTAATAAAATGGAAGGATAATGTAAAATCTAAGAATTAAACTTGTAAAAATCCTATTGTATGAGTAGATTTAGAACACTTATCACCTTAGCCTCTAAATATATAAGTGTAGGACCTTTAAAATCCGAAACTCATTATATAATAAAGTAACATTTCATTACTTTCCAAGAGTGCCCCTCCTCTCCTCTTATAAAAGGCCCCCACCACTACCACCTTATTCACACCTTCAAAGCCATTTGGTTGGGCCAACCTCTACCCAAATACTCTCTAAAAATCCCTTTCTTACTCCTATAAGCCTCACTTTGGGCAGAATTCTTCCCAAGGAATCCTTTGGCTCAAATCAAAAAAGAGTTACCCGATTTTAAGGTAATGTCTTCTCTAATGTCCTTTTGTTTTATTTTGCTTATCCAACCCCTAAAATCTTTTTATTCATTTATTTTGTAATAACACCAGTATCTTAAATATACTAGTATGTTGTTATGAGAAGTATTTTATTTACACTTACACACACCTTCGTCTAATGGTTAAAGAATATACTGTTTCTGTGGTTGGTAAATTTCTGCCTCACGAAACGATGATTGTTCAATCTTATTTTAACACCTCTCATGGTGGCCATTATGATGACACTATTTTCATATATGATATATATATTATGTTTATGTTTTCCATATTCTTCTTTATTTCTCATTTACGGCATACCTTTATGATTTCCATTATGGGTAAACGTGATAATTTCATTTTAGGAAGTGCAGACTACCACCCCCTCAAAGTGATTTGAATCATTAATGCCATATGTGGGATGTATAAAGGGTGGAGTAAATAATATTATATATGATATTATACTGGAATTATTATATACCTTTATATTATTATGTTTCATTCCATTAAAAAATGAAATAGAAATGAAAGTAGTGTTCATGCGTACGTACGGCTTACCATCTCCATGAATGGTGCATTTCATTTCTTACCTCTAAATGTTATGTAATATTATAAAGGAAATTATATACTGGATATATATGATATATATGATAATTAAATCATGAATATAATTCTTCATATAATGGATATTTTACCACATGAACAACTTGTAATTATAAGAAGTTTATTTTTAACTCAAGTACCAAAGATCGACAAAACGACCGTTATTAACTTAAATAATTACATAATGTTAATAACATGGTAATAAGTGATATAAAAGGAATAATGAACTTGAAAAAGGTTCTTAAGAAAGTTTAAATTAACTCTAGTTTATTATTCATGAGGTTAAAGAACGATTGAGTCAAGTCGGACACGAGGTAAGGGAACTTCTTAACCCAATTTCCATTATTTGGGTTAATCTCTTACTTTCAAATTATGTCATGATATTATTATGTCCTATATTGTATTTTTACTTTCTTTATGTGTACTTATAGTGAATACACATAATAGATCTATTTTATTTACAAAAATGATCTTTGTAAGGTACTTCGTCTCAATCTCCTTTCATTGAGGCATATTAGGTTTTATACACAAATTTACTTTATACGGTGTATAAAACCCTTTGAATTTTACTTTTACTCAAAAGAAATCTTTTTATACGAAGCATTTTTACTAAATGACAAAAGGAAGGTTTTTTTCTTATGTATGTGGCGACAACGACTTCCCCGCCACCATGACCATTATTTGAGTTTCGGCTTCCTCTACAAGCCATAACTTTTTTTAAAAATGAAAAATAAATATCAAGTTTTAATTTTCTTTTATTTTGGTATTGAAAATGTTTTTGAAAGTGTTTTTATTATATCAATATGTTGTATTGATATCTTGTGATTGAAATGTGGAAATTTTATGTTTCCATTATGTATATTTTATGTGATATGATTATGTTATGGTTTATGATACGTTTAAACCTGTTCATATAAGGAATGCATTGGAATTAATAAGAGATGGGTGGAGCCCGCTATAGCTCCTCGATGCATCGGCAGGTCTCATGAGAAAAACTAGTGTCTTGGAATGAGGCCTTGAAAAAATATTATTTGTAGTCTTGGCACGAGGCCTTGGCTACGTGGTTATGATAGTCTGGAATTATGCATTCCATTATTATGAAAGTGGTTATTGATATTGCATGTGATTATTCGACTAGTATAATATCCATGTGAATAAGTAAATGGCATTATTTCATTTCATTTTTTCCATATTATGCTGAAGTTCAAGTTTCAATGGATTTTTTTAGTTATACATTTTCTTTAAATGTTAATGTTTACTTATGAAAGCTTCTGCTATATTGTTATCCTTACTGAGCATCTGAGCTCACCCCTTTCAATGTTTTAATTTTTCCAGGATGTGAAGAAGTATATTATGAATGACCTGCAGGGATAGTATGAGGGGATATGAAGACAAGATATTTTTGTAGTTTTGTTTTACTTTATATTTTAATGTAATAATTACGAATGTATCTAGTGTTTCCAAGGCTACTAAACTAATCGGTCTTTCGAGACTTGATCTTTTGTGATCATGCCAATGTTACGCAATAATGCACCGACTCTGGGTAACTGGGGTCGGGGCGTTATAGTTGGTATCAGAGGCAGTTTAGTACTATCCTTGGAAGCTAGATTTAGATAAAGTCTGATTAGAGAGCATAGCCATAAGATAGACTTCGAGGATTAGTATAGAAGAACTTCCTAGAATTTTGTTGTTGTAGATATTTTGTGAGTTTTCCGAGCAATACATCCCTGTCTGAATACAAGCAGGTAGAGGCGGCTCTGGCACAGATGTACCTAGGGGTAAAACCCGAAAACACCACTTTGAGCTAGACTCGAACGGGAACTGGTGCACGACAATGGTCCTTGCTGCACTCTTGGTTACGACACTCCCGGGGGATATGCTTAGGATAATTCTCATTTTCTTTACAAACTACTATGAAGGGTTATGAGTATATACTTCCTCAAAGAAAACATTTTTATGATTATGGATTATATCCATAAATAGTTCAATTTATGGTAAGTATTTTACAAGTATGGAATTATGTATTTTGATTCATAAACTAATCTAGTTTATGCCATTGTTTAGAAATGGCGCCTAGTGGAAGGAATGGAAACTGTATCAATGCACGCACTCCGTGTAGGGATTTCCCTCCCGCACAAAATAATTATTGTGGATCTGGAGATACAACTGGTGCTGATCAACTTATTACCATACTGGGACAACTCACTCAGGTTATGAATAATAACCTTACTCGTATGGAGCACCCTGATCCACAATGTGGAGGATCAATGTTAGACCTCTTCATAAGGCAACAACCGCCAACATTTAATGGGGGTACAAATCCATTAGTATATGATCAATGGATAAAATCCTTAGAGAAAATATTCCACGCCTTGGGGAGTAGCGAAAGGGAGAAGGATATCATGGCAGTTTACCGTCTCACTGGAGATGTCGATCAATGGTGGTCATTGATTCAAAATACAAAGGAAGATGAAGAAGTATCAAGTATGGAATGGAGAGAGTTCAAAGATCTTTTCTTAGAAAAATACTTTCCTCGTGACCATCGATCAGATATGGAAAGGAAATTTATGAGTCTGAGAAAAAAGGAGGATGAGAATGTCGCAAAGTATGAGGCCAACTTTACAAGGTTGGCGAGGTATGCTGCAGATTATATACGTAACCCAAGAAGTAAGATTGATCATTTCTTTGATGGGTTAAAACCATTTCTCCGTCGAGCTTTAGTATCACAATCCTTCTCAACGTACGAATATATTGTCTCATTTGCTATCAAGATAGAAAAGTAATTCTCTAAGTCTTATGACAACAAAGTAAAGCAAGAGAATAAGAGAACGGTGGAACAAGAGACGGATAAAGGGAAAAAGGGAAAGAAGGATTTTCCATTATGTGATAATTGTGGGAAGAATCACCCTGGTGCTTTCCTAAAAGGAATGGGAGTTTGTTATAAATGAGGAGAAAAAGGTCATCAGGTTCGTGATTGCAAGGGAAAGAAAGAGGCTATAAATGTTGAATGCTATAATTTTAGGGAAATGGGGCATTATGAAAATGAATGTCCTAAGAGTTGGGGAAACTTACCTCAGAAAAGGCCAAGGTATCAAGGACAATCTTATGTTGTTACTACAGTTGAAGTGGAATAATTAATGTATTGGTGCTTTTGGACTCAAGGATTATATTCTGGTTATAAGGATAATGTGATATATATATAAGGATTGTACTACAGTACTTGTTTTTTTTTCATTAAGGTTTTAATATGATGAAGGTAATCATATTTTTAGTATGTGACAATAAGAGAAACTTTACTTTTTTTGGGGAATCTGATGTTACAATTGATTTTGGAATTTAGAGACCTTTTAGAGAAAGTCTGGATAGAGGTATTTTGGATAACTATATAGGTTGGACTGGATTAAGTTGAACCTTGGATAGTATTGTTTATGGTTAAAAAATTTCTGAAGATTATTTTTGGAATATTATAATACTATAGTTTTAGGAAAAGGACAACCTGCAGGTTGGGGGATAACCCGTCGCGTTGGACAAAGATGCAGGAATCGAACCCACAACCATAGTGCGACAGGCCCTTATTACCTACCACTAGCCTACAGGAAGTCCCTGGTTATTACAAAATTGTTTTCCTAATCTAAATGGTATGTGGTTATATTTGGAACCTTATACAATTAGGATAAATAGAATATTTTTGAGTTCTGTTACCATTTGGAGTAAAAGATGGGTTCGTAGTAAAAATTTATTAAAGAATGAAAGCCTACATGACAAGTAAGTATATTTCCTTACATTCTTAAAAAATCTCTTAAATAAATTCCTCAACTTTATAAAAGGTAACTTAAAACAAAAACTTTGTCGGTTAACTTTTCCAACTGGGGATTCAATGACCGTTTAACCAATCACAAGTTTGTGATTTTATTGTGGTTAACTTTCTCCTAATCCTGTTTTCTACAACTCTCCATCAGACCTTGATGGTTTTTTTCTCCTCCATATCCATATTTTCATAGAATCTTAGTATGGGCTATCTCGGGTGACCTTTGTACTTCTCTTTCTTTCTTTTAATGCTATATTCTTATTAACCCTATTTCCAATGTGGGTTTTCCACAAAAGTATTTTCTATTTTCAACCTTTTATTTTCAAAGAACATTTTTAAATTGTGAGGACGCAATTTATTGAATGAGGGGAGAATGTAACACCCCAAGCTTCCACAATACGCTTCTCTTTCAATAATGCAATAGCTTGCATTGTATGCAAGTTCGAGTTCTAACACACCGCGACTAATCAAAGTAGCCGTTATGAATAGTAATACCCACTTTTTAAAATTATAGAAATTTCATATTTCAAAATGGACTTCATTTTTGTATTCGGAATATTGAAATTATCCAAAGCTGAATTTTTTGTAATTTTCTTAGAACTTCCAATTTTCTATGAATACTGAAAAATACTTAAAAACAACTTTTTTAATAAAAATAATTTATAGTGATAAATTATAATATTGAGTGGTTTTAAAGTATAATTAGAATATATTTTTACCATTTTATCCAATGGTGTTCATTAGAATTAATTTCACTTTGAAATTGGACATAAACAATTGTAAATCTTTTGATATATATTGTTTCTTAAAAACACGCTATTTGTTGTGACAGCGGGAATTAGTTATAAAATTAATTAATGTAACTTATATGTTTGGAATTTTGTAAAATAGACATCATTTTTGAATTCAGAATATCAATTATATCTTAGGGTGAAATTTTGGCATTGTTCTGAAAAACTTCAGTTTTTGATGAATAGTGAAACCACTAAGTGGTAGTTAAAAAACTAATTTTTCGTTTAAATGAAACATTACCACTTATGTGATTTGATTTTCAAAAATCTGACATACATGGTTATCATTATGAATTAAAATGTGGTTCAATGGGATTAAAATAATTTTTTGGTGAATAGTAACTTTTAAGTTTAATTAATCGTGATTAAAGGTAATTAGTGAAATTTAAGGTAAAAATGTTATTATAAAAATATGGAAATACCTTTACACTTGTCCTACCCCTATTTTATGTGTCATGGCCGACCAATAAAATCCATGGGTCAACTTGGGTACCCCATGGAGCCACTTTGTTAGGAAAATGACATAAATAACGTTTTATTTAAAGTTAAAATAAAAATGTCACAAACATAAGTTGTTTTACTAAAACAATTTTTAAATGGGGATATAAAAGTCATATTTTTTACTATAAATATTAATTAGAAATCTAAAAATATTTCCTACGTCATGATATTTTTTTATAATTTTTAGACATTAAATAAATTAAATTATTTATGACACCATGATGATGCAGCGATTACCTCATTAATTAACCATTTTAATAAAATGGAAGGATAATGTATAATCTAAGAATTAAACTTGTCAAAATTCTATTTGGTGAGTATATTTCGAACTCTTATCACCTTATCCTATAAATATATAAGTGTGGGACCTTTAAAATCCTAAACTCATTATATAATAAAGTAACATTTCATTACTTTCCAAGAGTGCCCCTCCTCTCCTCTTATAAATGGCCCCCACCACTACCACCTTATTCACACATTCCAAGCCATTTGGCTCGGCCAACCTCTTCCCAAATACTCTCTCAATATCCCTATATTACTCCTAGAAGCCTCACTTTGGGTATAATTCTTCCCAAGGAAGCCTTTGGCTCAAATCAAAAAAGAGTTACCCGATTTTAAGGTAATGTTTCTCTAATGTCCTTTTGTTTTATTTTGCTTCTCCAACCCATAAACTCTTTTTATTCATTTATTTTGTAACAAAACCAGTATCTTCAATATACTAGGATATTTTTATAAGAATTATTTGATTTACACTTACACACACCTTCGTCTAATGGTTAAAGAACATACTGTTTCTGTGGTTGGTAAATTTCTGCCTCACGAAACGATGATTGTTCAATATTATTTAAACACCTCTCATGGTGGCCATTATGATGAAACTATTTTTATATATGATATATATATTATGTTTATGTTTTATTTATGCTTTTTTATTTATCATTTATGGAATACCTTTATGATTTCAATTATGGGTAAACGCGATAATTTCATTTTAGGAAGTGCGGACTACCGCCCCCTCAAAGTGGTTTGAATCGTTAATGCCATATGTGGGATGTATAAAGGATGGAGTAAATAATATTATATATGATATTATACTGGAATTATAATATACGTTTATATAATTATGTTTCATTCCATTAAAATATGAAATAGAAATGAAAGTAGCGTTCATGCGTACGTACGGCTTACCGTCTCCATGAATGGTGCATTTCATTTCTTACCTCTAAATGTTATGTAATATTATAAAGGCAAGTATATACTGGATATATATGATATATATGATACTTAAATAATTAATATAATTCTTCATATAATGTATATTTTACCACATGAACAACTTTTAATTATAAGAAGTTTATTTTTAACTCAAGTACCAAAGATTGAAAAAATGACTGTTATTAACTTAAATAATTACATAATGTTCATAACATGGTAATAAGTGATATAAAAGGAATAATGAACTTGAAAAAGGTTCTTAATCAAGTATAAATTAACTCTAGTTTATTATTCAGGAGGTTAAAGAATGATCGAGTCAAGTCGTACAGGAGGTAAGGGAACTTCTTAACCCAATTTCCATTCTTTGGGTTAATCTCCTACTTTCAAATTATGTCATGATATTATTATGTCCTATCTTGTATTTGTACTTTCTTTATGTGTACTTATAGTGAATACTCATAATAGATCTATTTTATTTAAAAAAATGATCTTTTTAAGGGACTTAGTCTCAATCTCCTTTCATTGAGGCATATTTGGTTTTATACACAACATTCCTTTATACGGTGTATAAACCCCTTTGAATTTTACTTTTACTCAAAAGGAATCTTTTTATACAAAGCGTTTTTACTAAACGAAAAAAGGAATTTTTTTTCTTATATATGCGGCGACAACGACTTCCCCACTGCCGTGACCATTATTTGAGTTTCGGCTTCCTCTACAAGCCATAACTTTTTTTTAAAATGAAAAATAAATATCAAGTTTTAATTTTATTTTATTTTGGTATTGAAAATGGTTTTGAAAGTTTTTTTATTATATCAATGTGTTGTATTGATATCTTGTGATTGAATTGTGGAAATGTTATGTTTCCTTTATGCATATTTTATGTGATATGATTATTTTATGGTTTATGATATGTTTAAACCTGTTCATATGAGGAATGCATTGGACTTAATAAGTGACGGGTGGAGCCCGCTATAGCTCCACGATGCATCGGGAGGTCTCATGAGACAAACTAGTGTCTTGGCACGAGGACTTGGCAAAATATTATTTTTAGTCCTGGCACGAGGTCTTGGCAACGTGGTTATGATAGTCTGGCATTATGCATTCCATCATTATGAAAGTGGTTATTGATATTGCATGTGATTATTCAACTAGTAGAATATCCATGTGAATAAGTAAATGGCATTATTTCATTTTATTTTTGCCATATTATGCTGAAGTTCAAGTTTAAAAGGCTTTTGTTTTAGTTATACATTGCCTTAAATGTTAATGTTTACTTATGAAAGCTTCTGCTATATTGTTATCCTTCATGAGCATCTGAGCTCACCCCTTTCAATGTTTTAATTTTTCCAGGATGTGAAGAAGTATATTATAAATGAACTGCAGGGATAGTATGAGGGGATATGAAGACAAGATATTTTTGTTGTTTTGTTTTACTTTATAATGTAATGTAATACTTACGAATGTATCTAGTGTTTCCAAGGCTACTAAACTAATAGGTCTTTCGAGACTTGATCTTTTGTGATCATGACAATGTTACGCAATAATGCACCAACTCTGGGTAACTGGGGTCGGGGCGTTACATTATTTAATAAAAAAATTGATGGAATATGGTAACTGTAATGTGTTTGGATAAACCTAGTGTTATGTTATCATCTTTTCCAATTTTTACCAATTCTACTTCTGCTAGATGGTAAGAGAAGGATTCCTATATTGAATCATCTCTCCCCCATGGTAAAATGGTGATGATAAGGGAATACCTAATCATGTCTCAATTGGTCTAACCTACTTCCTATGTGTGTGGATTTTTAATGGGTCCTTTTTATAGATTAAGGAAATCCCCAATTGGGAATTTTTATTCCCTAATTAACAATAATCCCCTTCATAATTCCTAAAATGTACTGGCAATATCCAAACACTCACCACCCAACCCAAATCTATTCTATAAAAAATAGATAAGAATTATGTGGAGGGAGATATGGATCATCAACAAATTCAATTGAAATAACAATAATCTAACCCTAGTACAGAAGCATTCAGAATTAAAAAATGAATAAACAATCGAAACCAATTGGTAGAAGAACAAGAAAATATTTATTCCATTAAATGAAAAAAAGTAAAACATTGTAGTTGGTAAAGAATACCACTTTCCTGATCACTCATAATAACTACCCCTCTATGGATGGGTAATTAGAGTTGATTTAGGGCAGGAGAGACATCATAGAATGAAGAGAATAAAAGAAAATGAATGCAGGGAAATAAACCTACAGCAGGTCATCATCCAGAGATTCCATCATCAATCGATCCCTTTCAATATCCCCCTAACCTCTTATTTATAGGCATAGATCATGCTAGGGATTTCATAAAAGGGTAAAAAATAATTACTCTATTCAACCTTAGGGTACACAAGTCATAAATGAGCAGTGGCCATATTAAGTCTCATTAAATTTTCATTTCAATGTCAATGTCGAGAGTTTAACATTATGTAAATGTTTCATGATGTGTAACATGTGGGGTCGTGATTATTTTTCATGTTGTTTATTCTTCAAGGATCATATCATTAATGAAATTCGTGACATGTAATTTGCAGGTATAGACCTATGATTTCTGAAAGATTACACATCACGAATAGTGAATTCTTGATGTGTAATTCCCGAGGTTGTACTTTTCATGGATTCTTTTCAAATCCTATATTTTTTGAGATTCATGTTGTGAATATTATTCAGGATGTGAATTGGTGTATTTCAACCAATTTTTCTCCATTTCAGCCTGGTTCTTCATGTTTGATCTTGGGAGATGGTCGTTGATATGTATTTGTCTTTAATACATCTTCAATCTACCTTCCAAAAATTTGGTGTTGTGCCGCACCACTTCATGACACAATGTGAACAATTTGTGACTCGCTAAATTTGTCTCTTTTTATTCAACTTCTGAATAATTGTGGCATCCTACCACAAAACATGAAAACAATTAAATACCAAAAAGATTAATCATTTAACATGCATAAATA
This sequence comes from Viscum album, assembly GCA_963277665.1. Classification (NCBI taxonomy): domain Eukaryota; kingdom Viridiplantae; phylum Streptophyta; class Magnoliopsida; order Santalales; family Viscaceae; genus Viscum; species Viscum album. The sequence continues at coordinate 1,705,954,431 of OY728138.1, read as the reverse complement.
ATAGGTTTTATATTAAAATAGGCATGCAAAATATTTCTCTATCAAGTAATCAATAGGATAATATTTCTAAAAAAATATATCAATGCAAAACAAATGTGTTATGGAAGATATGTATGAATTAACTAAGAAATAAAAGGGTTATCAAGAGTAAGGATTTATCTAGTAAAAAAACTAGAAATAAATATAATACAATAGAAGTATATAACCCTCACCTTTAGTGGTAACACTTGCATGATTCATCATTGTTCATTTATTATATACATTAGCATGAATCACTACCGCAAAACGGGGCAAGGGAAGCATCTTGTTTTACCAGTGCTAAACAGAAATTACTGATAAAAGGAGGGATTTTATCAGCACTAGCTAAAAGCGCTGACAAAGGATACTTTTATCAGCATTATTTTTAGCATTGATAAAAGATTTTAATAATAATTTATATACAATTTTTATATTTATATTCAAAAATAATGTTTATTTGTATAAATTAAATTAAAAACGCATGTTTATAATGAATATATATTTTTTAATAATTCAAAAATATATATATAATGTTTATAAAAAAGTATTTCTAAGATTATAATTAAATATATATGTGTTTCCAATGAATTTGGTCAATAAATATATTGATCATGCGTGCATATATATTATGAATCATCATGAATGTTCATTTATACATTACACTCTTCTTATTATTCATGATGTCCATTGATGACTCATTTTTTTATTATGTATATTTTAATAGGTGTATATGATTAATTCATGCATGTTACCCATATATATATTATATTATGTTCTCAATACTTATAAAATTATATTAAATATATTTAAATAATAAATATATATATTATATTTATAATTATTAAATTTTAATTATATATAAATACTTTTTAAATATGTTTATTTTTAATTATAATTATAACTATATATATCTATATATTTAAATAATTATAAAATTACAATAAATATATACATATATTATAATTATATATGTGTGTGTGTGTAGTTATAATTATATGGAAATATTTATAAATATACTTATTTATAGTTATAATTATAACTATAAATATATATATGTGTGTAAATAACTAAAAAATTATAATAAATATATATTATACTACATATAAAGTTATAAATATATAATTAAATAAATATATACAAATATTTATAATTATAATTCCTAAATAAACATAGATATATTTAAATAATTAAAAAATTATAATAAACATATCAATTATATATATTTATATACAAATATCTATAAATAAATACAAATAGTTATAAATATAATTCTAAATAAATGAAGATATATTTAAATAATTAAAAATTTATAATAAATATATTAATTATATATATTTATAAAATTATAAATATATTTGTTATAATTTTTCAATTATATATATATATATATTTATATTTATAATTACAACTATACATAATTTATTTATTATAATTTTTAATTACAAATAAATATATATTTATTTATTAGTTATAAATATAAATAAATATTTATTAATTTAAATAATTATTAATTCATAAAAAATATATTTATTGTTTTTATATATAATGTTATATATAATTAAATAAATATATTTCTAAATATATTTACAATTATATAGAAATATTGAGAAATAAATAAAAATTTTATATTTATAGTTATAAATAAATACATATATATTTAAATAATTATAAAATTGCGATAAATGTATTAAATATATATATTAATAAAATTATAAATATTAGAAATATTAATTTTTTATAATTTTATAATTATTTAAATATTTATTTATTTATTTATTTATAATTATAATTATATATATATTCATATAAATAATTATATAATTAGAATAATTTTATTTATATACATCTATAATATTATAAATAAATATAATAAATATATTTATTATATATACTTCTAGGATTATAAATATAATACGTATATTTCTTATAATTTTATAATTATTTAAATTTTAATTTTATAAATATAAATATATATTTATCATGTATATAATTTTATAAATATATATATAAGAATATAAATAAATTATTAACATTATATCTTTATCAGTGCTTTTTTAGCACTGATAAAGGCGTATCTTTATCAATGCTAAAAAAAATTGATAAAATGTGTCTTTATCAGCGCTATATTTTTAGCGCTCATAAAGACATATCTTTATCAAGGCTAAAAAAGCACTAATAAAGGCATGTATTATCAGTGCTATTTAACTAGCGCTGCTAAAAGTTTCACCATGTTTTATAAAGTAACCCTAACTTTCTCCTCCTTCCCCGCACCCCCCAATATCTCATGGAATCCAATAGTTGTCATCATCGCCTCCTCCTCCTCCTCCTCCTCTCCTGCCGACTCCTCCATCGCAAACCCACCTTCATTGCGTGCCTTTCCTCTGTCGTGTGCCTCTCCTCCATTGTACGACTCTCCTTCGACGTGCAACTCTCCTCTTTTGTGCTCTTCTCCATCGCTAGAGGACTCCTCCATCGTGCGCCTCTCCTCCGCCGCTGACTCCTCCACCTCCACGATTCCCTCCATCGTAAAGCCAGCTTCCCCATGCACCTCTCTTTTTTTGTTCATCTCTCCTCCGTCATAGGATTCCAATATCACATGCCTCTCCTCCGCCGGAGTACTCATCTGCCATGCACCTCTCCTCCTCTACGAACACACCTCTGTCGCAGGCTGAACCACACCTCTGTGGTTATTTTTCTCCTATTTTTCATTTTTTTCACATGTAATTATAGTTTTATATTAATGGCGATGTTGTGAATTGTATGGGCTAAACGTCCTGCTGAAAATCATGGTCTTTGGTGGTCCTTGTTTGAACACTAAATGAATTTCATGTTGGTTATCCTTGTTTGTGCATTAAATGAATTTCATGTTGGTTTTCCTTGCTCTTTGTTTCTATTTTTAATGTTGTATGATTTCACCTTGGGTGATACACTTGAGTTTGAACATTATGATTTTAAGGTTTTTGGATCTTGGATTATTGGTAAGAGGCTCATGCCCATGCATCATTCTAGGTATGCAGGATTAACATGACATATTCTTTTCTATGTATGATTTCACTGAAAATGAAGGTTTAGTTGTATGAAGTATTTGAAACAACCTTTTTTAGCTCCATGCATATTTTTCATCCACTTATTTATTAACTAATGTTTCTAAATAAAATAATTTTCCAAGGATGCTAGTGTCCTCAAGTACTTGTAATATATATTCTCCCTACTAATCTACTTTCTTATCTAGATGTTTCATTATCTGATGGATATTGAACATCACCTCTACTCCACTAAATCTAAATAATAACTCTACACTTTGAACTTATAACAATTACTTTCAATTTATGGGTATGTTCCTCACAAGATTTTCAGAACCTTCTCTTTTTCCATGTCCATCAAAAGAAATTCCACTAGGAATTTGAACTTGTCCACCTTGAAAATGTAATCCTCAAGAAAACCCAGTGGATGCCAGAATGTAGTATTTACAAGTTAAATCATAACTCGAGTTGGATTAATCTCTCTCAATTCCTATATTTTAAATATAAAGTAAGACATTACATTTATGCTAACTCCTACTCCACTCAAAGCCTGATCAAACTCATTAGACCAAATATTAATCAGAATGGAAAAGTTAATGATATCACATTACTTTTTCAATAATATTCTTCATACAATAATAGAACAATACCCCATCAATGTTATGTTACCCAGTTACATTGGATTTATCTTTTCATAAACCGTTTCATTCATAAATTTTATATAGGTATACATGTTCACTATAGCCTCAACAAATGATATGTTAATTTATTATTTCTTAATCAACTCTAAATATTTCTCTCATTTTTCATTCTACTATCATATCCTTTAACTCCCATGAAATGGTAGTAGTGGTTGATATTTTATTGGTTCTTCCTCATTAACCAACCACTCATATCCTATTTCTTTTCCATTATTCATTAATCTTCTTACCTTTCTTTCTCAAATGTTTCCTCAACCTACTTTATGCTCCTTTTAGATTATATCTTCTAATATATTTCCCAATTTTCAGAAATATCATAGGTTTTTTTGACACTCTTCAAGGTTCAACTTTCTAGGAAGGTGTTCCAAACCCCCATAGAGGAGAAGGGTAAATTTCTAATGGATGTTATCTATCTAATCTTATAGTGGGATCTAGGGGGGCTACTACTTGTCAGGGGCTTGGATGAGTGTGGTTGATCTTTCAATTCATTGGGCATGTAGGGGTCTTCTATCACCAAGAGATAATTATATAAAAATACACCTTTGTGGGTAGTCATGTGGATGCATTGGACTTGAGAAGTGGAGTGTTGGGAGTGATCTCGATCTAGTAGTTGGGTTCATGCTTATAGATTTTCTTAGGTGTATTTATAAATGAAGGAACTAATATTACTTAATGTGAGAGGCATATAAATTGTTCTTAAGGTGTAAAACCAATTTATTTGGTGTGATCCAATTGTCATTGGGATAATTCTATGTTTGTAGTAAACTAGAACACGAGTGTTTCATGGTTGTGAGTGTGGTCACTGACTATGGAACATATATGTTGGGACTCTGGTGTTGTGGTGAAGGATAATTGATATAACTGGACAATGGAAGCATGAATAATGGATATCCAATGGTGGGGATCACAATATCAAATACTTATGGAAATTATTATTATTACACCAAACTTTGGAATAATGTGACGGAATCATACAACACTGATTGATTTGCGATGAAACGAGGTGTTTTCTATATATCTTTTATAAAGTTCCTCTCTTGGGATCTATGTCTTTTCGAAAATGCATAAGCAGATATTTTAAAATGATTCAAGTGTTCTGAAATGTTTCTTAGAGTGTTGTATCTCATTTTAAATGATTAATATTGTTGGCTCATGAAGTTTCCTTGAATGTCTTAAAAAGGAATTTTGGTTTTGTGAAAGAGTGTTTGGAACTGATTTTTTTATTTTAAAAGGGTGTGTTATTTTAAAGTGGAATTTGTGTAAATGGTTGGTTTTTAATGGTATTTCAAGTGTGATTTTTTAAATAGTTTTCAAATGACATTTAAACTATATTCTTTCCATAATATTTTAAGTTTATATTTTTATAGAATTATAAAAACCATTACATTATATCAATATCTTGTTTATTTATTTTGTTAAATACTAATATCAAAGAATCAAATAGGATGGATATGAATAAAGAATGGATTGATGCCAATACTTTGATAAAATAGTATGGAGATGGAGTGAAAGAGTTCATCAAGTTTGCAAAAGATCATGCATATTACCCTTCTCAAATATTTTTTTCGTTTTTACACTATTTTCATTCAAGAAAAGTTTGTCCAGAAGGGTTGGAAGAACACTTGTTCTATCACATAATAGATCAAAGTTATAAATGTTGGAATAAACATAGGGAAAAGGTGAATATAGCTATTGGATGGGATAAAATTGTGTTTTATGGATCATCTGATATGATTACAAGAGTGTAAAATGATGAAGATATTATCGAAAATATGATTACATAGGTGAATGATGGTGAAGATCGTATTAATGAAATGACAATGATAGTTGAAGATGAACTTTGTGACTACCCAAAATTGTTTGAACAGTTAATGAGTTGTGAAAAGATTATTTTTTATGGTGGTTGTACTAAATATACATCATTTTCAGTCATACTGAAGCTGTATAATTTGAAAGCAGACAACGGATGGAGTGACACCAGTTTTACAGAATTACTTTCTCTCTTGAATGAGATGCTCCCATAAGATTATGAGATCCTAAGTTGAACATATGATGCCAAAAAAATGCTACGCTCGATGCGTATGATCTCTGAAAGAATACATGCCTGCTCAAATGACTGTATACTATTTCATAGGGACCAAAAATCACCTAGAGAATTACCAAAGTGTGGTTCTTCTCGATACAAGAAAGGTAAATTTGGTCCTATAAAATTTATATGATACTTTGAAATCATTCCAAGGTTTAGGCGCCTATATGGAAGTGAGGAGACTTCAGGAAAATTGATATGGCATGAAGATAGAATAAATAAATATGGGAAACAACATCACTCAATAAACTCTCCTCAGTGGAAAAGAATCTATCATGAGTATCCTGATTTTGGAAACGATCCAAGAAACCTTTGTCTTGTGTTATCTATAGATGGAGTGAATCCTTTTGGTTTTCAAAGCAGCACTCATAGTACATGGTCAGTTATGTTAGTAAATTATAACTTTCTATCATGGTTATGCATGAAATGAAAACACATCATGCTATCTATGCTTATATTAGGACCAAAACAATTAGGTAATGATAATGATGTTTATTTGGCTCCATTGATTGAAGATTTGAAATTATTGTGGGATTCATGTGTTACATTGTATGATGCTTATAGAAATAAAGATTTCACATTGAGATCCATGTCGTATGGGTTGATAAATGACTTTCTTGATTATGTAAATTTTTCAGGATATATCATTGAAGGAACTCATGGGTATCATGTGTAAGAAAAAGGTACACAATCAATTAGGTTTCAACATTCATCAAAAACTATGTTTGTATGACATCGTAGATTTATTCCCCAACTACATAAGTACTGATTTTGGACAACATCATTAGATGGAAGTTCAGAAGAATGTACAACACCATCTCTACTAACAGATGATCAACTGTTTTAGAAAGTAAAAGGTGTGGACACCACTTTTGGTAAACCATTTTTGAAAAACCTTATGAAAACCAATTGGAAGAAGTGGTCAGTTTTGTTTTTGAATAACCATACTAGAATTTGTTTCACGTCAAACACTTTCTTGATTTTATGCATGTTGAAAAAAAATTATGTGAGTGTTTCATCGGTACGTTGCTAAATGCACCTAGAAAAACAAAGGATAGAATTAAGGCTAGGTTGGACATGGTTGACATGGGAATATAAGAAGAGTTAGTGATCGTGAAGGGTGAAAAACGAACTTTTCTTCCTCCAGCTGCTTACACTCTTTCCAGGAAGGAGAGATATCAGTTTTTCAACTTCTTGAATTACATAAAGGTTCTAGAGGGGTATTCATCAAATATCAATAACATCGTGTCAATGATAGATTTAAAGTTAAAGGGTCTGAAATCACATGACTTCCATGTTTTGATGCAAGATCTAATTCCTATATATTTAAATTGCATTTTTTTAAAGAATGTTCATTATACATTAACAAATATTTGTTTCTTATTCAAATCTATATGAATCAAAGTTATAGACCCGATGAAATTGCCGAGTATGGAAAGATAAATTGTCATCATATTATGTGAATTAGAAACGTTATTCCTGCTGACATTATTTGATATGATGGTTCATTTGATAGTTCACATAGTGAGAGATATTTGACTATATAGTCTTATACACTATATATGGATGTACCCCATTGAACGATATATGAATATTTTGAAAGGGTATATCAAAAATTGAAGTCGGTTAGGGGTTTTTATTGTGAAATGATATATTATTTAGAAAGTCGTTGAATTCTATACTGAATACATGTCTGGTGTGGAAAGCATTGGTTTACCAAAATCTTGTCACACTAGGTGACTTTAGGATAAAGGAATTTCTAGAATAGAGGTTTTTACTATCAATATTATAGATCGGAAGCATTCCCACCATTAATTTTTGCATAACAGTATGGTGGTTGACCCATATGTCGAAACCCACAAAAAAAATCTTAGGCATTTGAATCCATCAAGGGCTAAAAAATGCATATCAAATACACATAATCGATAGTTTATAGGATGGTTTAGGGACTATATATTTAAGGTGCCAGATGAAAATTCAATCTCAATTTCAGAAGGACTTCGATGGCTAGCCGGAGGACCAAGTTTTTATGTATTATCTTATAATAATTATGTAATTAATGGTTATACATTCTATACTAATGAACAGGATGAATATATTACCATGAAGAGTAGTGGAGTTACACTTGTGGATGAAGTGATACATGTTTCCTATGCTAAGGATAGAAATCCAATTTATGTGAATATGTCATACTTTGGAATCATCAAAAAATATGGGAGATGGATTATACGAAATTCCAAGTGCCTATTTTTAATGAAAGTGGATTGATAATAGGAGTGATGTTAAAATAGATGAGTTGAGATTCATAAAATTTTATTTCAGTAAGGAAGGGTACAAAGATGAACCATTTATAATGGTATCACAGATAATACAAGTATTTTATGTTCCAGATCCCACAAACCGAAATTGGTCAATTGTTCTGTTATTGACCAAAACCACTAAAGGGTCGGATGAAAATTAAACAGAGGATGAACCTTTCATTGGGACATCACAATCATTTCATAGTGGTCCCAATGTAGACGGAATTTTTTTATGTCAGAGGAGACCATAATTAAGGGATTTGGATAGTTTATAGAGGTGTCAAATCCCTTAAACCTTTAAAAAGGAGTTCAATAATCAGGTTATATTTTTTTTATAATATACATCGTGTTACCTTATGTTATTATCTGTTCACTGCTGATTTTCGTAATCAAAATTAAATTTTAAACCACTTATATAGATAATGAATTCTACACATGATGATGCTCCCAATCCTAAGGCATGACAGGTCTCTCAACCTACTATTACTCATAGTGCATAGGCACAACAGGTATCTCAACCTGTTGTTGCTCACAATTTAGAGGAATAATAGGTCTCTCAACATGTTGTTGCTCACAGTGTAAAGGGCCAACAGGTTTCTCAACCTACTGTTGTTGCTCCCAGTGCTGAGGTAAAACCACCATCTGCACATGTCGATGCTAGAACTCCAAAGGAAAATATTTATTATGTTGAAATAGAGGAAAGGGTAGGCAACAAAACACTGGAAGTGTAGAAAAAATATGAGTGTCTTAGTTTGACAGTGTTATAAAAAATCCTTAAGGAAAAAGTGAAAGGCCACAAATATGAGGTCAGATGGAATAAGCGGGGCCAGCATGTTAACCCCAAAAAAATGAATGTTTAGTGGTTACATTGGAATCATCACTCAACAATGTGTGCTGATTTATGTATTTTCATGGATCGATGTTGTTATCGGGCTTAAGACACTGATGTGAGGAGATATTACAGTAACATTATGACATCATTTCTTTAATTTACTAAAAAATAAAATAATGAAAAGTTTACTTACTCTTCATCATCCCTTGTAGGGTGCATTTATATTAGATGACTAATATGAGGACTATGTATTAGGGGTTTCTAGAAGTATTCATAGAGGCTTTCACACAATTTTAATGAGAGATTATCTTAAAGATGTTAAAGGGAAAATAAAACTGCACCCACCTCCTCTTTATAAACACCTAATAACCCAAGGATCATGGGGTGCATTTACTAGCCATCATGCGGAGCAGTATTTTTATGGACATTGTGTTTGGTAATACGTTGTTTGATGATATGTGTATTCATCACTTTGATTGATAGTTTTTTATTTATGAAAAAACAATTGAGTCTTGAAAATAAGGAACAAGTGGAAAAACCAGCGTACCCCTACCATAAAGTAAGGATGGGGTATGCTTCACTTGAAAAAAAAATGTTATGTATTTTAAATCTACCGAAATACTTTTATGTAACATAAAACAAAACCATAACAATGTTCCTATATTTATATTCAGATTGATGAATCCAAATCCAAGGTCACTTCTAGCCCACACCATGTTCTATAGAAGGAGGCACGTGTAAATAAATATGGGATATTAATAAATGAAAACACAAAAAAAGTGTGGGAAACATGTATAAGTATGACATAATAAATATTTGTTTTTATTTAAATCAAGTTTAAATAACAATGATTACTAATTTCCCTATATTTTCTATCTGACATAGTCATGGGAATCTTCAACATCCAAACCAGATGCAGACATACTTTCGGTGGCCTTGAACTAGCCAGAAAAGTATGGTCGCGTCAGAGGTGTGGGTTTTGGGATGACACCCCGAATATTTTTTGAGAAAAAAAACAAGAGGATCAAAGTGAAGAAATGAAAATGATGAGAGAAAGAGTAGTTATCCTTGAATAAAAAATTCAATGGTAGAGAGATATCATAAAAAATTATAGTGGGGGGGAAAGAGAAGAAGCAACTCGAGAACAACTGACGCATGAAGATCCCTTCCCACCTCCCACCATCTTTGAGGTGAGCCATTCCCCTAAAAAACCTATTTTAGTGGAGGTAATAAATGTTCTAATAATTTTTTCTATGAATTTCGAATCATATAGAAATTGATACATTTCCTATATAGATATTATATAGTGTGAAAATGATTGTGATTTATATCTATCAACACCCACTCATCGCCTTGTAGCGAGGGCTACAGTGTTCAATATCCAGAATGACATGATACACAACATACCACTTCCAATAGGTCATGTCAAAGTATTGATTAATGTATCCCATGAGATGAGCATCGAGCTACCTATTCCAATTGATGATGAAGATATTCATAAGTTTGAACAAACTCTTAGAACATTCATCGCATGGCAATCACAACTTGTAAAAAAACATGTTGACAAGAAGGTATTAATTTCCATTTTATTTTTCAATATAAACCTTTAACATTTAATGAAAAAAGGTCTGAACTGATGAATGTTAGTATAGAAGGACACAAGTAAGGGTTGAAAAGAAATAAAGGCTCAAAAACCATCTCAAGGATCAACCAAACGATCGAAACGGTCTACCTAAAGCACCTTAAACCCACTCGTTCTATATCCGCATTTATTATCATTGCATGCTCATGTTAATATGAAGTCACTACAAAATAAATAGCTTTTTCCAACAGGGGCATATCTATTGGTAAAAGTGAATTTTCTATTGGTAAAACGTTTTATCAACATATATATCCATATCACTAAACTATTGGTAAAAACTCTGTCGCTAAATGTTTTTGCGACAGATAAAATAGTTTTGTTGCAATTATAATAATACCAACAGATAATATATATGTAGGTTAAAGTGTTTAGCAATAGGATCTGGAAACAAATTTTTCTGTTGGTAATAATATTACCAATATGTAATATTTGTTTATAAATTACATTTAAATAAAAATTATAAATTTTTACTGCCAGTAAAATGTCATATTATATTTATTAATTTATCATATATAATACAAATGTTTCAATTATTAAACCAATGTTGATTTTAACACATGTTTATAATTAGACAAGAATTAATTATATTAATAATGAAATTCATTACAAACAAAACTTTTCAGATCCCCACCAGGATTGCTCCAAAATTTGGGACAACCCTGTAACTCCAGCCCATCAGCGCCAGCGACTCCAGTGCCAGTAGCTCCAACTCATCCATGTCAGTTTAAGCCCTAACCCATCCATTCCAGATTTAGCCCCATCCATTTCAGCTTCAGTCTATGTCAGCTCATCCAGCTTTTCCATGCCAGCTCCATTCTATGCCAACTCCAACTCCAGGCCCATCCATGACAACTCCAGTCTATGCCAACTCTAGCTCCAGCTCATCCATGCCAACTCTAGTCTATGTCATCTCCATCTCTAGCTCCAGCCCCATCCATGTCAGCTCTAATCTATTCAAAAAAGGATGAGAAAACAAATAAGCAAATACCTCATATGGAATTGAGGGAGGCGCACAGACAAGTGATAGAAATACGCTTACACCATAGGGATAAAGATAGTACCTGCACAACAAGGAATAAACATTTGTGTTGAACTTCCTTTTGAATTTTAACAAAGGTAGTACCTACACAACAAGAAAATAAACATTCAAAGACAACATTTTATTTATAAAAAATATATTTTGCATTAGGTTCTAAAAAATAACTTACAAATTACCCATGATACCAGACTCCAAAATACTTTACATGTAACTCCAAGAGACATCGCATATAACTCCATCACACATCATCCACAATATGATTCTTTCACACATCAGGTGTCACTATCATGGTTTTCCCAAGTGGCGTGATCCATGCTTGCAATTCACCACATAGTGATGACATGGCCATAATAATTGGGATCACTTATCTAAGATTATATATCATCTACCATAGCTTGTAGAAACTAAAGTGGAATTTGGGTTTGCACCAAAAAACTTTCACATCTCTTATTGTCTTAACCATCTTCTTTGTATACACAAATTTCATGTTTCCCACTCTCTTGTAGTTCCTCTAAGACATAACTATGAAAACCTACACATTATATGGACAAAATAATACCAAAAATTAAAAAAATAAAAAAATAATTGTTCTACCATTAATGAGGAAATCAATTAAAATGGTTGGACACAATAAATTCATCACAAATCATTATTTATTATTAAAAATATACATGATTCAATATTTAAAAAATATTCAATTTCATAATTAATGAAATCTCTTTTATGGTTGGACACAATAAATTCATCACAAATCATTATTTATTATTAAAAATATACATGATTCAATATTTAAAAAATATTCAATTTCATAATTAATGAAATCTTCTTTATGAAACTTAAATTAAATGAAATACTTACTTCTATTTCAAAAAATTAAAACATATTTCCTTAAAAATTATATTTCAAATAGTGATAACTTTTTTGAACCGAGGAAACTTTTTTCATATCTTATAGACAAGAGTTGGTCCATTTGTGAAATAAAAAACTAAATAACATCATACAAAATTTCCAAGGTATAAATAAAATGATATCTTTTTAGATAGATATACATGTCATCTATTACTCATATTTTCTTGAATTAAATAAATAATAATAATTTCTTTAATAGAAACTATTGAAAACTATGATTACTTAGATTCTGGAAAAATGTTTCTAGATAGCTTAAAATCCATTAGAACTTTTAATGAAAACTACTTATATGACTTACCACTTATGATAAGTGTTTCTATACAAATGTTTCTATATTGATTATTAATAACTAATACTTTACCCAGGAAAATGTACAAACATGTTGACCAATTATTTTCTCAAGTTATAAATTGTGTTTGTTATGAGTTTAATAATAATATTATTATTATTATTATTATTATTATTTGTTCTCAAGGTAACAAAAAATTTGGATAAAAACACGTAAAATAAAATATAAAAATACATCACAAAATTTTGGAATATTTAATATATTTACAAAATATCCACCAAGAAACATGTTATGTTTCTTTGTTTTTAGATTTTTTTATAAGAAAACTGAGGAGTAGTGAACAAACATCACTGAAGTTTAGAACTCACCCAAACACTGTGTTGTGTCAAACAGAATAGGAAATAAACAAAAAACAACCCTAAACACAATGATACTGAAGACAAACACAATTGGAAGCACAAATTGAATGGAACCCCACAAGCTAGATGGAAATACCATTGCATGAATGGTTGATGGAAGTGAGGCTAAATGATCCTCAAACGAAAGGCTATGCAATGGAGATATAGAATAAATATTGAGCTTGAATAATTTAATCTATTAAACTAAAAAATATATATATTACTGACATAACACATTGAGAACAAAAAATAAAGTGTAATAATAACTAGAAATAATATTTAATACATGTTAAAATCTGATAACTTAAAAGTAAAAGAATCAAATAACACAAATAAAATAAAAATACATAACATTCATTTTAGAAAAAAACACAACAAAACCTAGAATGAAAAAAAATATTCAACTGCGAAAATGAATAGTTATGAAAAACAAAATACTGGACAAGTATATAAGAAAAATTTTAAAATAAAATGAAATATAATTTATATAATTGGAAATTTGAAGAATTACACTTGAAAAATATAGATTTCATATTGAAAATGAATATTGATAATGGACAAAGTTAGGAATATTATTGTTATTGTTTTCTTAAAATGAAATATTCAGTGGGTTATTGAAGGTATTGGGTCCATTGAAACAATATTATAAATACAAGAAATATATTCCATGTTACACAAATTCTAGATTCAATATTCTGTACACAAAAAAAATTATGACTTTTTATCATAGGAGATATAAGTATCGGTGAAGCTTTTTATTTACAAGGTAGTTGATGGAATAGTTACCAAGTGATGGTGCACATGTAGAAATTGGATGAAAAAGCAGTTGAGGTGTTTGGGGTATCCAAAACCAAAGTTATGGCTATAATTTCATTGCATCGGAAGGATAGTTAGGAAGTGAGAAATGACACATTGATGCATCTAAATTACAGAAGTCTAGTGAGTCAAATGATAAATATGGATGCATCTAATTTGAAAAAAAAACTACAATATTCATACCAGTTTGTGCATATACCCCACATAATAGAAACTGAAGAGGATGTTCTTAGGGCACAGATCCTACTCGATTTCTTGAATAATTCACTAAGTTTCATCTAAAATTAATGTTATACCTCAAACTAGTTTCTCTATATCAAGAGGTATATGATCACAATATCCACAACCATCCAGGAACATCCTGAGAGCATCGGTATAGTAACATCCAATCATTCAAATCTAGTAACCAAAGTGTAGTTTTATCATTTAGACGATATTCTTGAAACACATCTCTCTCATATCCTCATCTTCCATTGGTGAAACATGGTTGAACAGACTTATATAAAGTATAGATGACCCGACCAACAATATAAATCAAATATTCATCATTCATAAATATATAATCATTAGGACATAAATAGTTTGGCTATGAAGACAATAATAACAATTGAAAATTGTTTCATTTTCCATGATCATTTATAAGTTTCATAATATTTGTTTTACAAAGAGTTCATTATAATCTAAGAAAAAATAATAGTTAATGGTTACAGAAGCCCAAATTTATGCACTAAAGAGTAAAAATATGAAAATGTTAGGTCATTATTTCAAGCATTTGAGATAATATTTGTCCAAAAAAACATAAAACCAATCAAAACAAACCAATTTTATATAAAATTTTAATAAATTTATAGATTAAAATTAAATTTGAATAAAAATCAAATCAAAGAAAATATTGATTTAAACTAAAATTAATGAATCTATGGAAAAGATTAATATTTTTGTAAAGATTAGTGAGACAATTCTAAACATAAACATGAAAGTGATATATCTTTTCGTGGAAATGTTTTGAATAAAAAAAATGATCCATAGATCATAGGAGAGAATAAAAAATAATAAAAATAAAAAAAATGATAGTAAAGAAAAACAATTTTAAAAACCAGTGTTAACATTTCTTCAATTTTTTTGAAAATATAACATAATACAAAAGTTTAGTTTCTTTTATATAAAAAATAGATGTAAACATGATGTTTTGAAATGAAAAATCATTGATTCAGTGGGATAAAGTATAAATCATAAGGAGATGCATAGAAAAAAAATAAATAGTTTTAGAAAAATTGAAAAAAATTAAACACAAGAGGAATAAAATAGATGCATGCTTATACAAGTTAATATAAAATGAAAGCTAGAGGATTAATGTGGAAAGATGTGTTTAAATGAAAGGTTTTACTTATATCTGAATATTAAAAAAGTTAAATAAAACACCAAAAATTATAACATGAGAATTAAATGTTATTAAAGATTACAATCATGATGGAATCTATGAAAACGCATACCTTTTCCATTCACTAAGATATGGATGTGATCATTTGTCAATAAATATCTATGAGATATCAAATTTTAGGAAGAAGAATAAATGTTTAAAATTAGGGCTTACATATTAAATGATGTAAGAGTTGAACCTGAGGAAGAATTGCAATGTAATTACTATGTTAAAAACAATTATTAATAATATAAACCTAAAACATGCACATATTAGAGTGATATTTCAACAAAGGTCTAAAAAAATAAAATACTGTCTTATAAAAGAGTAGTGTATGTACATAGATTAAAAATAAATTTGAATATAAATCATAACAAATAATTATTTAATTGAATTTAATTTATAAATAGAAAACATTAGAGTAGTCATAATGATTATTGAAATGATTTATTTATAAGATAAACATGAATATGATCCATGTTTCTATGGAATACTTCTACCTGTTTGATGATAAATGGTGACCATCAGCTTTTGAAAAATTAATGTTGAAATGGAAAAAGAGAGTTTCCAAAGATGTTCATATCACATATGGTCTTTATAGAAAATTGTCAAATATATAAAATATAAAAGGAATTGGTAACATATATATATGGGAATTGCATGAACTCAGGGGATAGAAGAAGAAAATGCTCTCTATTGAGCTCCATGAGGCCATAACAGTCCTATAGATTTTTCACCCTTTTTGATGTGTAGCTGGAGGCTGTAGTGTCTTTCCAAACTTAATATTCAATAAAATCACAATACTGATGAATGGAAAAATAGAAGAATATCAAATTACACATCACAATCATATATGCATATCAACAACAAATTCAATCACGAATCTAAAAATAAAGTGGAATAAATTGAATTGAATATCTGATTCTTAGGTAGACCCATTTTGATGATGCTCGTGCCCCTTTCCCATCGTAGTATACTACCCTCATAGAGGAATCGAAGATTTATAGATGCTTCTTCAAGATGAAATGAAAAATAGATGGCTTCATAAGGAAATGATTTTCTTTGGGGGGAAACAGAAAATTCACACCTATATGATGAAATGATGATTAGGGATCTTAGATGAAATGTAGGAGCGGTGCCCTGAAAACATGCACAGTAGAGGTTTTGGGCCTAAAAAATAAATGGAATTAGGGTTTTGAATCAGGTGTTCCCATATCGTGGAAAACAAAATTGGAACCAACCATAAACCAATGGAGATCAAAGTTTGTTAGATGGGGAGCCGATGGGGAGGTGGATAAGCACGGGAGGATGTGAGAAGATGGGATACTATGACAAGTGTGGAGTCAAAAGTAGAGTCAGAGGCAAAGGTGGAGGTGGAGGCAGGGAGCTGGAGATGGAGGTAGAGGCTGGGATCTAGAGGCGAAGTCAAGGAGGTGCAAGCAGAGGTGTGGCTCAAGAGGCGGAGGAAGGTAACTAGAGTTGGAGGTGGGGAGGCGGAGGTATAGGTGACTGGGGAAGAGGGGAGACGCGGCGAGAACGTGAATTGGGAGGTGGGAAGCTATGTCTTTTCTTATTTTTATTTTTTATTTTTTACATTTTTTAAATGAATTATTGTTACGTCATGTTTATTTCAATTTTCTTGAATTATTTTTAAAATATCATATAATATTTTATTTCAAATAAAACATATTTAAAATACTAGTTTTATTTTGTTTCAAAATTATGTCATATTCCTAATATTTATCAAAATCTTTTTGTTAATATCAATATAATTTTTTTACCAAAATATTAAATGATAATTATAAAAAATATACATAAATGATTTGTTTTTGGTGAATAAATATTAGTAGCATATCTATATGTTGAAAAAAAAACTATTAGTAATAATAATTAATAGCAATAAATTCATTACTTAGTAAAAAAAATTGGTATTAATAAGAAATAGAAACAAATTTAATTGTTAGTAAAGCATATGTTGGTATTAAACAATCAATAATAACGTATATATATTTTGGTAAAAATAGATGTTGGTACTTGAATTTAATACTAATAAAACTTAATATCTATTGGAATTTCTCATTTATTCCAACACATATACTGTATGTTGCTAAATCTCTGTTGGTATAAGTCAAATATTTTTTAGGGAATTGAAAGACGGTGGTACTCACACAATTGTTTTTTATGAAAATATGTACAATAAGGAAGATCTATATTTCATTAGTATTGACAATGTAAGTGAAATCCAGGAGTATATGATTGTCTAGGTAGCTAAGTTGTAAATGTATACATGAGGTATGTTTTCAAGATTTGATTTTCCAAAAGCTGATATACTGTGGTAATTATGACTAAATACATTTCATATTTTTTGTAGGTGTATATATGAAAAAAATGAAGGGGTTCCCCCATTAACAAAAATTTGGACTCATTAGTCCTCATATCACTTCTACAGAACAAAAAAATAGAATCCAATAAAGAGGGTGAAATAGTGGCAGGCCTGCTCAAATCGTTAAACAGCAAAATTACGGATGACAGACTCTTATTAATACCAACGATTCAGAGGTAAAACTCTAAAATTTAATCATATCAAATATATTTTAATTTATTTTATTAATTATTCTTTTTTGTGTTATTAGGAAGTATTGGATTCTCATTGTGGTCAATTTGAAAAATCGAAAGATTGATTTCCTGGATTCAATGCATGTATATCCAAAAAACTGACCAAACATGATGGAATTTTTCAATTTTTAATACACTACATCCAACATTTTAGAACTAAACATCTAGTTATATAATTTATATTATCTTTTAATGAGCATTCTGTTATGATAGGGCAGTGTGTGAATATCATTTACATCATGGAATGAGGCTAGGGGAAAAGTAAAAGAAACATCACAAGTACTATGATTGGATAAATATCAGGGTATATTTAATAACATTTCACTATCCAACCACATATAAAAAAATTACTTATTTTTCTCATTGTTTCTACAGTTTCCAAAACAAAAAAATGTAAAAATAATATGGTTATTATGTTTGTAAATTTATGAAAGAGATCATATTCCATGAAAAAACCAGCATCCCTAAAAAGTTATTTTCAAAAATAATTACTATTTCATTTAAAATATTTATTAACCCTTTATATATTTATATTTTTTTAGTACTACCATGATTTTTGAAAAGAATCATATTTATAAGATGATATAGAATCATTTAGAAAATAATGGGCATCATACTTGATGGAATAATGTACACAAATAGCATGAAGATGTGACTGGTAAGACTTGAAGTGTCTATTTTTATTTATAATTGATAGTATTTTTAGTACAAAAAACAAGTGACATACTAAAAACTGATCAAAATCAATAGGATTGATTTGATACTTTAGGAAAACAATCCATAAGTCATTTGTGACATGTAGAATCAACCAAACCTAAATCCAATGCACGGTGCTAACATTTTGACTTTAAGTGTGTATTTTCATATTAAATTAACAATAAATTTAGAAAAAATAATAAGTAACATATTTAAAACCAAGAAAACGCATTCATATTGTTTTTATACTTAGTACAAAGATCCATTAGTAATTTTTTATGTATAGGAATCAACCGCACTACAATCCGAAGAACGGTGTGACCGATATGACTAAAATTGTCTGTTATTAGTTTAAAATTGACATTTTAGTTCAAAAAGTGTTACTCACTAAAAACCAATAAAAATCACTATGATTGTTTTTATAATTTATTAAAATTATTCATAAGTTTTTTGTGACATGTATGAAATAGTCTCATGTAAAACTGACGCACGATGCAACCGATATGACTCAAAATGCGTGTTTCCAGTTTGAAATAATATTTTAGTAAAAAAACACAAGTTACATACTAAAAACTGAGAAAATGGATTAATATTGTTTTAAAACTTATAAAAATAATCTATAAGTCATTTATGATGTGTAGGAATAAACCTCACCTAAATCCAACACACGGTGCGACCGGTATGACTCAAAGTGTCTCTTTTTATTTAAAATTGACATTAATTTTAGTAAAAAAACACAACTGGCATGCTGAAAATTGAGCAAACACATTCAGATTGTTTTGATAATTTAGGAAAATTATCCATGATTCATTTTGGACATGTAGTAATCAACCCCACCTTAATACAATGCATGATGTGACTGATATAAATCCAAAAGTATCTTTTTATTTAAAATTTACATTAATTTATGTTAAAAGAACAAGTTACAAACTGAAAACTAAGCAAATGCATTCAGATTGTTTTAATACTTTATAAAAATTATCCATGAGTCATTTTTGATGTGTAAGAATCAACCGCACCTCAATCTGATGCACAATGTGACTGGTATGACTAAAAGTGTCTGTTATCATTTTACAATTTATATTTTAGCTCAAAACGTGTCACTCTCTAAAAACTAAGAAAATGATTTCCGATTGTCTTCATAATTTAGGATAGTGATTCTTAAGTCCTTTGTAACATGTATAAAGTAGGCTCACATAAAACTGATGCATGATGCGACTGGTATGACTCAAAAATCATGTTTTTGGTTTGAAATTATATTTTAGTAAAAAAACACAATTAGCATACTGAAAACCGAGAAAATGCATTTGTATTGTTTCGATACTTTATAAAAATGATCCATGAGTAATTTTTTATGTGTGGTAATCAACCACACATCAATCTGATAAACAATGTGACCGGTATAAATCCAAATGTTTTTTTATTTAAAATTGACATTAATTTAATTATAAAGAACAAGTGAGATACTAAAAACAAAGAAAATGAATTCGTATTGTTTTGATACTTTAAGATAATGATCCATGAGTCATTTTTGATATGTAAGAATCAATCTCACCTCAATGCGATGCACGATGTGACCAATATGACTAAAAGTATCCGTTATCAGTTTAAAATTCACATTTTAGCTCAAAACGTTTCACTCACTGAAAACCAAGAAAACGCCCTTTGATTGTATTCATAATTTAATAGAGTGATTTGTAAGTCCTTTGGGACGTGTATGAAGAAGTATCACCTCAAGATGACGCACGATGTGACCAGTATGACTCAAAATGTGTGTTTCTGGATTGAAATGATATTTTAGTAAAAAAACACAACTGACATACTGAAAACTGAGAAAATGCATTCAAATTGTTTTGATACTTTAGAACAACGATCCATGAGTCATTTGTGATATCACTACTAGAATTATGGGAAATTGTGCATATTACAGTGGGATAGTATTATCGACCACCATTTGGTTGTCGCTAAAAGGAGTATTAGTGTCTGCCAAATGGGGGACGCTAAAACTGAAATAAAAATCGACAGAATTTTTCCTGCCTTTTGGTTATCTTGTATTTGCGACTTCCAAATGGAAGTCTCTAAAGGGTATATTAGCAACCTCCAAATGGTGGATGTTAATACTGAACTACAAATATGTGGGATTTTTCCCTCCTTTTTCTCGTCTTCTTCAACACGCCCTGCAACACCCCTGATGCCGCTTCACCGCCCGCCGCCGCCGCCCCCTTCCGCCCCACCCCTGCCCTTGTCACTTGCAGTCATCCCGGGCACACCAATGCACCTTCGGCAACCCTTCAGTCTCCCACTAACATCACCCCACCACACAATGACCACCCCTAACTGACTCAGACCCTCCCCGGCTACCGTGTATCTGCCATGGTCGGTGAAGCATGTTGGTGGAAACCCTCCAACCACACCCGCATTGCTTAATGCATCCCGAATCAAAAATCGTGTTTTTTTCGGGTTGATCTTTAGATTCCTCTAAAAGGTGGATGCTAAAGGCTTTAGCAACATTCCAAAAACGTCCACCGGTTGGCGGACGCTAAGTGGCTGCTAAAGGGCTTTAGCGACAGCTTTTAGCGGTCGTTAAAGTCCTTATTTCTAGTAGTGTATGTGGGAATCAACCATGCCTCATTCTAACGAATGATATAACTGATATAAATCCAAATGTATCGTTTAAATTTGATATTTGTTTTAGTAAAATAACAAGGGACATAATCAAAACAAAAAAACTCATTTGGATTATTTTGATATTTTAGAACAACAATATATAACTCATTTGTGATGTGTATGAATCAAACCCACATCAATACGGTGCACAGTTTGACCTGTATAACTCCAAATGTGTCTTTTTTATTAAAAATTTAAATTTTATTAATGTATTCATTCATATTAATGTTTAATTTATTTCTTTATAGTATTACTAACATAATATTTGTTTTCTTATATAGGTGGAACCTTTTGCTTGAGTTTGGATGATTTGTTTGTCAACTAATACCATGGGCGGACATTTTTGAGAGGGGATTACTGATGTCAAAGGATGAAACATTAACATTTTTAATTGTTTGTTGGATAATTGTAAATTTAATTATATAAAACATTGTTTGAAATGTATATAGAATCATTTGTCAAACACTTGTGTGTGCTGCTTAGTTCTTGTGTGCGATGTTGTGTGCACTGCTTTCTTCTTATGTGTACGGTGTAGGTGATGTTTTGGGCAGGTGGTGTGTGTGTACTATGGAGGTGCTAGTGGGTGTGCTGCTATATAAACAGCACCTCACAGAATACTAGTCCCTTATCAGTGCTATGTCGAGCACTGATAAAGGCCCCCTTTATCAGTATTATTTCAAGCGTTGATAAAGTCCCCCTTTATCAGCGCTAAAAATAGTTTTCAAAAAGGTTATTCTTTATCTATTATAAAATAGAACTGATTAAGGGGGACTTTATCAGTACTTTTTTAGCATGGATAAAGGACCCCCTTTATCATCACTTTTTCAGTGCTGATAAATGGGACCCCTCTTTATCTTCGTTGCAATTAACAGTGCTTTTCTAATGATATTAAAAGTGATTTATAGCATTTTTAAAAGCATTATATGTAGTATTAGTGTTAGAAACTTGATTTATTTAAATCCTCGTATGTGTAGTATCAAATAAATATAGACAGGTAAGTAATTAAACATACAGTAAAGAAATCAAACAAGCATTTACAAATAAACACATACAAAAACTATAAATGAAACTTTACAATAAACAATATGAACAAATAATAATGCAATAGCTAAAAATTAACCACAATGGTTCATGAGAATAACTATTTCCATAATATACAATAATATTGCTACTAAATATTACTATAAAGGTTGTGTTAATACTTAACTACCCATTAATTATTTGATTAACAAGTTATTTAATTATTAATTAGTTAATTAAACATAATTACATAACTATGATATGACCACGTCCTTTATGAATTAATAAGTTGAATTTAACTATTACAGCTAATTTCTTAATTAATTAAATGAAACTACATAAATTAGACTACATATGAATCAATCGTAACAAAAATATATTAATGGTATTAACTTAAAATTTAATCAATGGAATCATGCATTATCACTTCTTAATTATTAAAACCATCTTTAACTAAACTAACATTAATAATAAAACTACTCAACTAAAGAAATATTTCTTGCTATAAATGCCTAAATTACACCTCATAAAACATTAATAACATTAATTAATTTTAATTTTAAACTATGTCCCTAATCATGCTCGTTATTAATAACTTTCTATCAAATTAAATTTAGTTACAAATTTATATATATTATTATCGTCTTTGTGTTTCTTTCCTATTTTGGTATAGTATATGACAACAATATATGTATAGATCATTTTTACAATATCATATTCAATCCAATATGATTCATCATAATATCATTAATTAATGCATCAGCATATGCATAATTAACAAAAAAAGTATATCAATGTATCTAACATATATTCCATTATCATTCTAGATTTTATTTCTAATTTTTCTTCCAAAATAATTCCCATTTTTTATGGGAAATCACATATAATAAGTAGAAATTAAATCAATAAAAAAATGGCATGATATGTTATCACTCATAAACAGAAATTAGAGTCAAAAAATAATAATACATAAAAAAATTAAGTGAAGAAATTAAATGAAATAGGAATCATATAATAACCCCTTCCCTTAAAAAACATAGGCTCAAGAAAAGAGTATGATGATGATGATGATGATGATGATGATGATGATGATGATGATGATGATGATGATGATGATGATGATGATGATGATGATGATGATGATGATAAAATCAATCCCTCCTTGGATAAAACTATCTTCACCAAGCCCAAGGATAGAGTAAGATCTTATTGTATCTAAAGGTATATCAGGTGTGGGTATATATTACCAATGATTGGAGTGGTACAAAGAATCAAAACTTATAAGGTCCAACGGGTGGGTTTCAATCAAGGAGTATGTTGGTAAATCCAATAATCTCATGAAAAGGGATAACAATCAATGGAGATTAATGATCATTCCAATCATTGGTTTCAAAGTACTAAAAATAGAGGGGATTTAAAGTTAACAAGGTTAGATTGGAAAGTTTCATAGCATATCAAGAAACATATATTTAAAAAGATAAAATAATGATTTGAAATCCTTTACCTAGTGAATCTCAATAGTTAGTTATTGGATTATAAGAGGAATGTTTGAAAGACCATAAATACATGAGAAAAAAACCCAACATCCTGAAACCGTTGTGAAGGTCGGGACGATTTGATGGAAGTCACAAAACTCAAGGGATAAATATGGTCATTCAGATTTGTAAAAGCACAAGGAATTAAAAGGTAAGAGGTTTCTTAATTTAAAATACAGGACAAATATTCTTCACTACAATTCATATGAAAATGTTGCAGTGCATTGCTCTACTTAAACAAGTTTTTCATTTGAAATAGAGAGTTGATTTAGTCTCTCTATTTTTCTAAGTGTTTTTTTATTATTACATGCAATATTTAACTCCCTTAAATCATACATATCATTGGGATATCATTCTCTTTCATGTAGGGTGAGGAATTCATTTCAATAACATCTATTTAATTTTCCAGTGTTTTTTTATTAATTTCCCATTTTAAATTTAGTGTAATCATTTAACACTTTATAAGATTAAAATTCCTTAAAAATATGGTTAAAAATGAGGTAGGGTGAAGGGTTATGTTCCATATAATTTCACTTTCTTTTTTTCCTCACCATATTACACCTCCACATTTACACCTCTACCTATACTCGCACCTACCCCCTCACTTGCCTAGTGTTTCTTTATATTTTTAATTTAAATATATATATTAAATACTTAAAATGTCATCTTCAATTAATTTGGGTCATTCTATTTATTTATTTTATTTCTTTACCAAAATTTTCAAACAACTCCCACTCTCTTACAAAATTATGACATCATATTTTCCCATAAATGCCACCCCAAAATTAATATAAACATCATAATTCAAATTCATTATAATTATCACACTTTTAACATTAATGAATTATAACTTAAAAATATTAATAATTTCAAAATAATATAATAAAACAAAACATACACATTAATGACATAATAAATCTATTTTTTCCAAATCATATTAAATAAATAATCAACTAATAATTAACTAAACTAACACTGAAAATATATTTGATATGTAATTTATAGATGTTATCTAACATATTTCCTCTGTGTAAGGTCTTATAATTCACAATATATTATATACATAATAAAATATAAGGTAATGTGTAATATATTCTATCGTGTGTAATATATTATACATCATATGTAAGATATTTTATGCATAACATTTTTTTGTAAAAATACTGATACAAAAGAAGTTAATGAAATGCATAACACTTTCCTCATGAATAAAATTACATTCATAAGATATTTATATTTCAAACATAATATCTTATAATTATCCAAAAACTAGAAAAAAAATTAAACCCAAAATCTAGACACCAACAATACTCGATAAATGGTAAAGGGAAAGGAAAAATTAATATCCTTCCATTAGATACCTATTAAACAATTTTTATCCTCAATAATTAAAATAAAACCTAGAGTAAAATGAAGAACTAACCCAAGTAGGGAAAAGGGAAATCAAATTCCTTACATAAAGTATATATTCACTTAAAAATAATTGAATATGAAGCAAATGAGTTGGTTGGAATTGGTAAAAGATAATGATTGCATGATTCATTATTATTGAAGAAAGGTAAACAAGGTAGTATATGCTTTGAGTTGAAATGAAAATGTAACATTAACCATGTTATATTTTTAGCATGATTAATTAGTTAATTATTTAATAAAAATCGGATTCTAAATTTTAAAGGTGGAAACGTCTTCTCATTTGGAACAAGTAACAGTACAGGTAGCTTTGTTTTAAAGAATAAAGTCTATTTAGAAAAAAGATCATGGATTGTAAGAGAAGATAAAATTTAAAAAAGAATGAAAGTTAAAAGAGTTTAATATTGGTGAAAAATATTACATAATATTTGAAAGAGGTTGTACATACCAAATTACTCTTAGATTAAAAGAGACTTATTTAGTGAGGCTCACAACTCTCTATATTTAATTCATCCAAGTAGTATAAATATGTATAGAGATCTTTGGGAATATTTTTTTGTAAAGGAATGAAGAAATATATAGCTGATTTTTCCATGATTTTTTTTTGTCAACGGGTTAAAGTAGAATGATAATAACCAAAAGGAATGCTTCAACCATTATCAATTACAGAATGGAAGTGGGAATACATATCCTTGTATGTTTTCATGGGATTTCTAAAAACATCTCAAATTAACAATGTAATATGGGTTATTATACATCTTTGGACTAAATTTTCTCATTTTATTCCCATTAAAGATGATATGTATTTTGATCAAATTTATTTAATCTATCTTAAATAGATTGTAAAGTTACATGGACTTCCACTTTTTACTAAGTGTGATTGTTATCCAAGATTTATATCTAATTTTTAAAAGGGTATTTAAAATTAATTAAGTACTTAATTAAATTTTATTATATCTTTTCATCCATAGACTAATGGAAATTCAGAGTAGACAATTCAATCTTTGGAATTTATTATTTGATATTATTCTTTGGATTATTATGGAGGTTGGGATTAATATATTTCATAGGATAAATTTTCTTATAATAAAAATTTTCATTTCATCATACAGGTGGAACATTATGAATCATTATATAGAAAGTGGAATCAAACTTCAGCTTGTTGGGATAAAGTGGGTGAGATGGATTTGTTAGGACCTAAATTGGTGAATTTTATGGTTGAAAAGGTTAAATTGATTCAACATTGTATGAGGGAAACACAAGGTAGGAAAAAGTGTCATAAAAATAATCAAAGGAATGATATTTAATTTAAGGTAGGAAATCATGCTTTTCTTGAAATATATTTATGGAAAGGTGTGATATGTTCAGGTAAGAAATGAAAATTAAGTCCATAATTTATTAGACTATGTAAGTTTCTGGAGAAAGTGGGATAAATGGATTATTAAGTATCCTTTAATCCAAATTTATATAAAGTATATAATATATTTGATGTTTATTTATTAAGGAAATATGTATTTAATGCATCTCACATATTGAACCCTAAAGTAGTGCAGCTGGAGGAGAATCTTTCTTATAGGGAAAAAGGAGTTCGGATTATTGATCATGGAGAGAAAGCATTGTGAAATAAGGTAACATTACTGGTTAAAGTTTTATGGAAAAATTCTATGGTTGAAGAATAAATATGAAAATATGAAGAATTCGTGAAAGTAAAGTATCCCCACCTATTTACCAAGGAGTAAAAATTATGAGGATACAATTTATTGAAGGGGGAATAATGTAGTAACCAAATATTTTTAAGTAATATTTTTATTTATAGGTTTTTTAATATATATTTTTGACCTATATTTTTTTGAATTATCCATTAATAATATTTATTTAAAATAATATGTGTGTGTGTGTTTATTTCATGACATAAAAATTGATTTAATCCAAGGATAAATAATGTTTCTTGTTTTATCTAATTTATTATAAGATGTTTTGTATATGGGTATTTATATTAATTTAATTAATTTATAATGATATTTATTATTATTAATTCATAAATAACCCATCCTATATAGTGTTAGGAGAAATACTAAACATGCAACCACTAGAAGATACTTCTTAAATCCACTAAAATATCGCACACGCTAGAGATTTCGTGTCATGGAAGCCAGACCACCATAGATTCCCACTAAGGTTAATGTATTAGGAGAAGGGAAGACTTGACACTCTAATAACCAAATTAGGTCACAATTTCTCACACAATATCCAAAAAAACTCACATGAAATCATTTAACCAAAAGAAATAAATAAGAAAAGTAAAATGGACACACCAGATTATGTGGTTCAAACTTTTGTCCTTCAACCACAAGAGAATGTTATAAACGTTTATATTCTCTGAAGTATAAATGACTACAAGCATTGTAGATAATGATCTAGTGTTACACTTAGATTCTACATACAAGACACACCACAACAATTGGCCCCACCTATTCTTTATAGAATTAATTAGTTGATGAAACAATTTACACTGCCAAACAAAGTTAATAGCCAACCTTCCATTGGAGTCGGTCAACCTATGATTCCCTATACCACCACTAACTTAATAATTTCATTAGATAAACCTATAATGGGATTCACTATAAACTCATCTTAATTTCATTATCTTCTTGTAAACACACCTATATAATAAAGACATTGACTTTCAATACCATGATAAAACTGAAGTGAAATTTAGGAGTTCCTCCTTCCAATAAGTTGAATCCAATAACTTGAAAAATTATTCATAATCCCAAAAATATCCCATGTGAATATTTTTCCAAGGATTTATTCATCATCATCCAACACTTCAGGTGAAAAACCCATCCTGGTTCTTTCTTTGTGCATGTAGTGTTCTCCACCAACTTCCATTCACCCAAATCTTACCAATACACAGTATCGTCTCAAACTTTAAAAAAATAGAACCTCCATTAACATGATATCCAAATTTTTCTTCCCTGCTATATTCCATATCTCTAAAACTTTTTATTTTAAAAAATTCCTAATTAAATATAATTTTAAGTTGATATGTTTTGTTCTTTCATGAAACACCTAATTCTGAGCAAGGTAAATTGCACTCTTACAATAACAGAATAGCACTCCCCTTATAGTGACTTTCCAAGATCCTTTAGCAATAATATTAACTAAAATAAATACTTTACAACTTTTTTAGCTACTATGTATAATTATTTTATTATAGAAAAATTAACTACAGGATATATCTAAGACATCAAACTAACCTTGGTTCCACCAAATGTAAACAAAAATCCTACCATGATCTTACCGGTATCTAAATCCACTGAAAATATACATTAAAAAATTCTTTCAAGGTATCATCTTCACCAAAACATAGTAGAGTATCTTACAAAACCTTCAAGTATCAAATAATCCACTTCATATATTCCCAATTCACCCTTATAGGATTTGATATGAACTAAATTACTACTCCCACTTCAAAGATAATTTCTAGGTACTTACAAATCATCACATACATTGGCCTTCTTATAGTTGATGCACATGATACTTTCACCATGCATCGGGCCTCATCTTCTGATGTTGGTGTATGTGCCTTTGATAAATTTAAGTGTCCATCAAGGGGGATTGATATAGGTTTACATTCAGTCATTTTAAATTTTTCAATAACCTTCCAGATGTATTCTTTTTGGGATAATACTATATTATCAAATTTTATATCACTCTTTATCCACATCCCTAAGATTTTGTTATCTTGTCTAAGAGTATTCATTTTAAATATTGTCGAAAAATTACATTTCAGCTTCTGAATCCATGATCTTTCCTGAGCCACAAGAAACATGTCATCCATATAGAGTGGAACTATTATGTAAGTCTCACCATCCCATGATTTCTGATAATAGAAATTATTGGATTTTCACCACATGAAAACTTCCTCATTCAATAAAGTGGAAAACTTATGGTTCCACTAACAAGGTTTTTATTTCAATCCATAGAGGATTCACTTAAACTTAAAAATAATTCCCTCCTTTGGATAGTCTTTAAAACCCATGGGTAGCTTCATGTAGATCTCCTCATTAAAATTTCCATTAAGAAATATAGTCTTGACATCCATATAATCCAAGTGTAGATCAATGGAATCAACTAGACTTAGTATTGTTTGCATGGTAGTATTCTTAACTACTGGTGAAAATATTTTTGAGGAATTGATTCCTTCCTTTTATAGAAATACTATCACTACTATTCATGCCTTGTATCCTCTACTTCTATAAGCTTCCTCCTTCAAATAGAAATACCATGTGTTCTCCAGTTCTCTCTTTTATTCTAGTAGTTCAACTAGCTCAAAAATTTTATTGAACTTAAGGGAATTAATTTATTCCTATATAGTTGGATCCCACTATTTCGGTTCACTAAAAATTTATACCACTTTTCGGAATTTGGGTTCCCTATAATATATTAGAAGTAAGAAATTCAATTCAATCCCATACCTTTGGTCTAGTTCTCTAGATCTAGATGATCTTCACAATTGTATTTGAGATTTATCTCTTTTTGGTACCACTATTTCTGGTGATCTAACTTTTGATGAGATAACTACTAATTGATCAGCTTCTGAAGCTTTCCCTTGAGATTCAGAAAACCTTGAGCACTATGTAACATCTATCACTTGTAAAATTTCCAATGAAACTATATTAGTATCTGGTATCACTGAAATCAGTGATGATATAATGCTTCCATTTGGATCAACATGTACTTCATTAGTCATCTTCTTCCCCTCAACTTATAATTCATCGAAGTTATGATCCTTCCAAAGGATCATCTCATTAAAGAGAACAATTTATATTCAGATTACTTTACACTTATCATCATCCCAAAGTCTAAAACCAAAAATCATCATTCTCATATCCCAAGAGAAAGTAGGATTTGGACTTTGCCTCTACCTCTAACTTGTCTCTATCATTTTCATTAATAATATTGTAATCTAAACTTATGAAGACTTTCAAGTTCTCAAATTACATTAACTTATCGGACCATTTCTCTTCTAATAAACTCAGTCCCATGTTATATGGAATAATCCTATTGGATAAGTAAGTTACTATGTGTATTTATTATACCCAAATGGATTTAGGCATCTTTAAGTGCACATGCATATATCTTTAATTTTCAATCAAAGTCTATCTCATTATCTCTTCAATGCCATTTTTCTATGGAGTTCTAGGTATAGTCCTCTCGAGCCTAATCTCCTCATTTCAACAAAAAATCTGTAAATTTCTTTTTTTAGTCACCATAATTTTCTAACCTAAGGTAATTTAACTTCCAACCACTCTTTCTTTTATCCATATATTTATGATGTTAAAAAATAAATGAAATGATATACTTATGATTAAGGAAATATACTTATACATTCCTTATTGCATCATTGATGAATGTGATGGAGTAAAGTGATCCTCCATGATATCATATTGGGGTTAGTCTCTATAAATCTAAGTGAACAAGATCCAGCTTCTAGGCTCTAGGATTTTATCCATTCAAGTTGAATAAAATCCTATTTTTCTTTCCCATCACACAGATCCCACAACTTCTGATTCTTACGTGATTGAACTTTAGGAATACATTCCCTATTAAAACCTTTATATTCTTCTCACTAAATTGAAAGAGCCTACAATGCCAGACCTTCATATCTTCCAAGGTTTATATTTCATCCATTGTACTTCCATAGGAATTTTGGGTTAAGTAGAGTATAATATCATTTACTCCTCATTCCACAACCATAGATCCTTGAGTCACTTTCTAGACTCCATTGGAGAAGTTAGTTTTGTATCCTATCATAACTAGAAAATGGGTCTATTTCCATGGGCCAAACCCATAAAAATAGGCCTATAAACCATGGTGATAGCCTAAATCCATGGTCTACAAGGACCTTGGCCCCTATTTGCATTGGCATAAGGCCCAAGATACATCCATTGTTTGTAACTATGGTCGTAGGTCCTCAAAGACCATGGTCTACATGAACCATGACCATAAACTACACTTTATATGTCAATGCCACATACTACCACTAACTATTGGACTTTGGACGTGGATATCTACATCCAAGGTCAACAACTATAGACATAGCCTTAAAATTTTAAATAAAACCATTGATGTTTGATCCGGTGACCTCTTCTACAATTCTTGTATGAATTTACCACTAAGATACATTTGAATATGTTTATTTATATATAAATGAATATATATACATACATATATATATATATAATTATTATTATTATTATTATTTTAAAATATAAAAAATCATGGTGAATCTAGTAATATATGTCCATACTCTATATTGACCATGGTCATAGGGTTCTTGATGAAAGCCTATTGTCACGGTCTACATGGACCATGGTGATAACTTGGGATAATGGTCATGGTACACATGTACCATGGTCATAGGACTTTTGATGGAAGACTATTTCCATAGAATATGTGGACCATGGTGGTAAAGTATACCAATCGTCATGGTTTATGTTGTAATGGCTTGGACCTCTTTAGTCCATTACTTTATTGAATTTTGGTGTTGGAGGTGTTCCAGAAGGTCAAGGTGACTTATCCCCAACACTTTTCCGAATTTCCAGTTCTATGAACAGTGTTTCTAGAATGGTAACCTTCTAACGGTGACCTTATAACGGTAGACTTGAATAGTGTTTCCAGAACAGTAACCTTCTAACAGTGACCTTCTAACGGTAGACTTGAAAAGTGTTTCCAGAACGGTAACCTTCTAACGGTGACCTTATAATGGTAGATTTGAACAGTGTTCCCAGAATGGTAACCTTATAATGGTGACCTTATAACGATAGACTTGAACAGTGTTTCCAGAACGGTAACCTTCTAATGGTGACCTTATAACGATAGACTTGAATAGTGTTTCTAGAACGGTAACCTTCTAACAATGACCTTTTAACGGTGGACTTGAACAGTGTTTCCAGAATGGTAACCTTCTAACAGTGACCTTCTAACAATAGACTTGAACAGTGTTTCCAGAACGGTGAGGTCTAACGGTGACCTTTTCTTTCCTTTTCCAAATTTTGAGTATGTGAACAGTGTTTCTAGCTTCCTACAGTTTCGCCCCTTTGACATTTCCTTTGACGTAAAATACATTTAAAGCCTCATTTTAAGGACTCTTAAGGCCGATTCAAATGCCATAAATCCTATATTAATTATTCCTATGGCTCGGGATGTTTTACATGGTCAAACCGCGTGGGTTAATGAAATCCTCTTTTAATGGGGAATTAAACGTATCTTAAACTGTCGCCCCATTAAATCTTCAAAAAGGGACAATATATCATTATCCCTTTTTCTTCCTATTTGTTATTAGCTATGAGACGCTAGAAACTTTAAATCCTTCACATAGAAGTTTCACAATCAAACTTTACTCCTAGGATTGGTTCTGCTCTGTTTTGATGCAATCGAGTTGTATCGATCAATCTTCCATATAAGGTATGTTGTATCATCGTTATTTTGGGTTTAATATTCTCATTTTATCATTTCCATATTATAGCATGTAATCTCCATGCTTATAATGGGTTTTTCTTGGGGTTTGGTTGGTGCTGTCATACCGTGGCATCTTTGGGTGGATGTTGTTGACGTGAGAGGAGGATTGTGACCCATTGTGTGGATAAAGAACGTCAAGAATTATTGAGGTAGGGGATTCGTGGCTTCTCTAATTGTATATCTGCAATCTTAGAATTAGCATGATTTAGCCCTTTGGATCACAATGAAATTGACCCAATTAAATACTTGAACCGGATTAAAATAATTGGTTGATCGCATGTTGTTTCTTTGTACCGTGATAACAGTTTGCCTCATGTTTTTCTAGATAGAGTGATATCTATGATTTCTTTGATTAGTTGTTCGTTCTTGATGGAAATTGATAATGAACGTAAAGCCGGAATTAATTGTTAATTAATTGGATAAAGATAAAGAGGCATGTAAATGAATATGATTGATGTCATTATTGTAGTTGTTCTAATTTGATGTTAATCAAGTGAGGGAAGTAAGCATGGTTGTTTAATTGTGATAGCTTACTGATTAGCTCTCCCATAATTGGAACCTACGAATAACAAATCTGCTAATTCAATACGGATTAAAGAACAGATTGTGTGAGAATTTCTTAAAGGGTTCTGAGTTACCCTCTTGATTATTAAAGGGTCAAGAGCCCATTGATGTGATGTTGTGTTTTCTTGCTGCTTGTGTCGTGATGTGAGCCTGGATGGCTGTTGTGATATGTGGAGGTATGGGGACTTGTCATTGTGGCAGTGGATGACGCCTAGGGTGGCGATATGCATCATCTTATGCATGTGGGTGTCGGGGAGGACACTAAGGATGATGGTATGGGATGGATTTGATGGCTGGATGTTGGTGATTTTGTTTGGTTGTTTATCTTCTTTACTTTTCCCCACTGCTCAAGGCAGCTGTTCTTGCTTACCCTCCTTCCAAAGGAGGTGAATACACATGGGGTATGCCACGTGCTTTCCGTTTTTAGCCTCTCGAGGGAGAATGGGTCTATTCTCTTGCTATAGGAGGCAAAGACTCGACGGGTAGTATATCTACTCACCGTTTTGAGCCCCCTTTATGTTTAGTAGCATAGGATGCCTTTCTAGAATGCCTGGGAATATGGGAAAGTAATTCTGTACTGAAAGTTTGATTAAATGGTGATAATCCATGGGGATGGAGATACTAGAATTTAAAGGTGATGTGAATCTTAAAAGGAGCAGTTGAGTTTGAATGTGATGCCAATTCAGTTTAATGTGGAATTGTTCATGGTTAATTAATGTTTAAAGAATTAATTAACATACAGTGGAACTGATAAAATGATAATGGAGTAATCTAATAATTATCTTCAAATGTTTGTGTGCTTATAGGATACCTAGTCTTAGAAGTAGCATCCTGGAGTCTGAGAGACGTTACCTGCAGTTGTATATAAGACTAGGTAATGCCCATAGTGTGGATGTGAGTTATATATATATTATGTACTCTTTGTGTTTCTATAAGCTACTCCACCCTGTCGGTAAGGGCAACTGAAACCTCGGGGATTCTGATCCCTGGGGGGTGTTTTCCCTAACATTCTGGTGGGAGGACGAATGGATGACTACCCCCTTTGGCCCCACTCTCTTCTCTTGGTAGATACATGTGCCAACAGGCACAACAGTTAGTTTCCCCGTATATGTGTGTAGAGGGCTGTAATGGCTTGCGGTTATTTCAGACACATATATTCTGTATATAGTATCCTATAGACTACTATAGGTGTAACGTGTATAGGCTGTGATGGCTTGAGGATCCCTACTCGGTGTATGGGCTATAATGGCTTGAGGTATAATACCCGATGTATGATACACGTTATGCGGGCTGTGGTGGCTCCCGGAACTTACCTGGTTACTTTTGGTTGTGAGGATGGTGTGGTGCTCGCCCAGGTGTCTACGGGCAAGCCTTTGTGGTGCACGAGGTGCAGATTGTGGAGCATAGCCCAGGTGTCTGCGGGCAAGCCTTTGGAGAGAGATACACAGGACGTATGTCGTTGGGGAAAAGCGGAAAACCAGTGGGGAAGTAGTAGTGGGGTACCCTTGATATTCTTTACTATATTCTATATTCTTGTATGCGTTACTTGGTGAGAGTATCCATGGTGAGGTTGGGAACTTAGTATACCTGTTTAGGTGACGAGTTAGTTTTACTTGTTGTTCACTAGGCTTTAGCAGGCTTTCATTACTTTTTCACGAGAGGCTTGGGGAGGATCCTTATAAGTATACTATTATACTCACCCTATGTATATATGAACTGTTTTTTAGGTCACTTGGAGCATGTTGGAGATCAATCTGGTTACTACTAGATTGTGGTTGGAGGAGCTGTTTGGGCTTGTGGTCACTGCCGTTTTACTTTCTTTTGGGTACCTTTAGTTTTCCATTTCAGTTGTAGTACTTTTTCATGACATTTCATATATGTACTTGGGTTTCTTTTATATTTCAGTTCTGAATTGGAGTTGATTGGTGTCTATCTTATCTATCTCTTCCGCATGTGTTCTCTTAGAGGGAAATGCCTCCCATTTGTGTGTTTACTATACCCTCGGTGCTAGTCGCCAACCCGGGGCCTACTGGAGGCGGGACTCGAGGGTCATTATCTCTATTCTCGCATTTCCGGCCTAGGAGGGGTACACTTTGTGGGGAGGGGGTCGTGATAGAGTGGTATTAGAGGCAGGTTGAGGGATAGGATGGAGTTTGGAGTTAGGCATATGTGAGGTTGCATTGGTTGGTAGGGAAATAGTGTCATTCATGTTTAGCAAGTGAGGTAAACACTGGAGACTGACTGAGACATAGGCGTTTGGGGCCCCCTATGATCTAACGTACGGACCTTTAAGTTTACAATGGCTACTAAACAAAGTGATACTAGTTTCAGGGTAGAGACCTAGTAAAGGAGCATGCATCATTCTTTGTTATGCCTGTGTTTGAATGGGTAGACCTTGGGATAAGTTAACCTAAAATTAATAAAACAAAACAATTAATTAATTAAAGTTGATTCTTCCATATTCCTGGATTAGGATCTCTAACGGTTGTTATTTTACAGGTATGGCTCAAGGTCAACGTCCTCATCAGGTTTTCGCAGAAGATGCCCAGAAGGTTGTTCCAGCAGATCGTCACCGGGTAGAGGTTGATGAAGATGACACTTGGAGGAAGAAACTACGAGAGTTTTAGTGCTAGAGTCTACAGAAGTATGAGGGCTCCGTTTTGGATGCAGTCACAGAAGACTGGTTGGAGGAGGTCGAGATAGGATTCAGTTCGATTCGTGCTCGGAAGGAACACTGGTTGTCCTTGGTTGTGACGATGCTATGTGGAGTAGTGAGGCAGTGGTGGTTCTTGTTCCTCAGGGATCGTGATGAGGCAGCGATCTCATGGGAGGAGTTTCGAGACAGGTTTAGAGTCGAGTTTCTTTCTTCGACTGCAAAGGCGTCCAGTCGCCAGGAGCTTCTTACCCTTCGACAGGGGAGCTCCAATGTTCGAGAGTTTAGAATCCGTTTCAGGAACCTTCTACGATATTCTTCAAACCTGTTACCAGATGAGGAGGGCAGGGATAGGCATTTCGAGGAGGCTTTACATCCAAAGATCTAGCTCCAAGTCACCCCATTTATGCTAAAGAAATATCTTGAGTTGGTGGCGAGGGCAGAGGTTGTTGAGAGGACTTTGACTAGGACCGGATCATCACGAGAGAGGAATCATCATGATTCCTCACGAAGCAAAGATGTGGTCCGGGGATCCCGGTTTTTAGGGCAGAAGAGTTTATGTTCACCTGGGGGTAGGTCCCAGCCCTTCCCATCTCGTTTCTCCAGAGGCAAGAACTATCAGGCCTATGCCAAGGGATCAGGATCTTGTTTTTCTTGTGGTGGTCGTGGTCATCAGCAGCGGGAGTGCTCGACTTTTAATAGTAGTCATCGTGCACCGGGCGCTCCGCTCCAGGTTCCTCCATTGAGGCAGTTCTATCCGAGACAGCAGTAGCAGGTTGCACCAGCTTTAGATCACCAGAGGGTAGATAGAGCAGGCAGAGGACAGCCCCATGATGCTCCCCATCCTCAGAGAGTAGAGTGTGGCCGTGGTGTTGGTCTTCATCAGGGTCAGAGAGGTTGTGGAGGAGGTTGTGGTCAGCTTCATGCTCTAGCGTTTCCAGCCCCAGGCGAGCCAGATGTCATTCGAGGTACCCTTTGCTTGTTTTTTACCTTGGTGTATGCCTTGTTTGATTCAGGAGCAACACACTCCTTCATATCACCTACCCTTGTCCATGCTTTGGGACTTGAGGTAGAGAGGCTTCCAATACCCTTGGCATTGACTACGCAATTTGGAGGTCGAGCCGACTTGTTTGAAGTATGTAGAGACTGTGATCTAGTGTTGGGGCAACACCGCTCTTGGGGAGATTTCCTATGTTTACGAATACAACCATATGATGTCATCCTTGGCATGGATTGGTTGTATTCGGTGTAGTCTATTTTGGATTTCTACAGGAAGAAGGTCATTTTCTTTGATGCATATGTAGAGAAAGTGGTGTTTGTTGGTGAGAGAGATCCTCGGATGAGTCATAGACGAGTTCCATCTTTATCATCCATGATGGCTGAGATGATGCTGAGTTATTCAGAGGTTCAGAAGTTAGCGTTTCCTAGGGTCTTAGAGGAGTACCCTAACGTCTTTCCAGAAGAGGTTGTAGCCTTACCCCCTCTATGAGAGATCGATTTTGGGATCGAGCTACAAACAGGAGCGTCTCCTATCTCTATGTCTCCGTATAGGATGGCCCCTTCTGAGTTACGAGAGCTACATATTATTCTTGATGGTCTGTTGCGGTGCGGTTTTGTTTGGCCAAGTGTGTCGCCATGGGGTGCACTAGTTTTGTTTGTGAAAAAGGCCGACGGCAGTTTGTGGTTGTGTGTCGATTATCGTCGATTAAACAAAGTGACAATAAAGAACTGATATCCTCTCCCGTGGATTGATGACTTATTCGATCAACTGAAGGGTGCAAGTTGGTTCTCAAAGATCAACTTGCAGTTAGGATATCATCAAATGCGTGTAAAGGATGAGGATATCCCAAATAATTCTTTCCGTTGTCGTCATGGGAATTATGAGTTTGTTGTAATGCCATTTGGCGTGACGAATGCTCCAGCTGTTTTCATGGGGTTGATGAATGTTGTGTTCCATGAATTCCTGGACAAGTTTTTTGTGGTTTTCATTGACGACATCCTTGTGTACTCCACATCTGAAGAGGAGCATGCAGAGCATCTACGAGCCATTTTGGGAGTTCTTCGCCAACATCAGTTGTTTGGGAAGTTGTCGAAGTGTGAGTTTTGGGCTCGAGAAGTTCATTTCTTGGGGCATGTTGTGTCCCAACAGGGAGTAGTTGTGGATCCATCGAAGATAGAAGTAGTGGTGTCTTGGGCAGCCCCAAAGACCGTGTCATAGGTGCGAAGTTTCCTTGGGATCTACGGATACTACAGGAGATTCGTATCCAATTTCTCACGGGTTGCGACTCCTATAACAGCTCTGACCAGGAAGAATCAGGCCTTCGTATGGACTGATCAGTGTCAGGAAGCTTTCAAGTATCTAAAAGAGAAGTTAGTAAGTCCTCCCGTTCTTTGTCTTCCAGCTGAGGGAGTCCAGTTTGATGTTTTCTGCGATGCTTCACATTTGGGGCTAGGTTGTGTTCTCATGCAGCAGAGGTTAGTTGTTTATTATGGGTCCTTTCAGTTGCGTCCCCATGAACGCAACTATGCCACCCATGATCTTGAGTTAGCAGCCATGGTGTTTTCTCTGAAATTGTGGAGACATTACCTCATTGGTGAGCACTTTGTGGTTTTCACCAATCATAAGAGTTTGAGGTATGTTTTCTCCCAATGTGACTTGAACTTGCGGAAGCATCGGGGGATGGAGTTCTTGCAGGAATATGACTTTGAAATATCGTATACACCTTGAAAAGAGAATTTTGTAGCTGATGAACTGAGCCAAAAGTCATGTAATGACGTTGTGCGTGAAACTGGTGATTCCTAGAGAGTAATGGAGGAACTGTCAGCTTTTCATCTTGATATGGAAGAGGTTGGAGGTAGAGGTTGTCTTTTCCAAATGACAGTTTAGTTGTCCCTGATGCAGAAGGTGGAAGAGTCCCAGTTGGGTGATCCAGATGTGAAAGTTTGGAGAGACAGATTTGTTTGTGGTGAGGCCCCTGATGGTTAGTCAGAGGATGAACAACACCGAGTGTTGTATCATGGCAATATTTTTGTTCCCTTGGCAATGCGCGAGGCGGTTCTCTGAGAGTTCCATAGTTCACCCTTGGCAGTACATCCTGGTATGACAAAGATGTACTGATCCTTGAGGAGCCAGTTTTGGTGGCCTAGGATGAAGTATGTGGTTTTGGAGTGTGTGTCTCGATGTTTAGTATGCCAGAAGGTGAAGGCCAAACACCATGTTCCTGGTGGTCTTCTCCAACAATTAGAGATTACTCAGTGGAATTGGGAGGACATCTCAATGGACTTTTTTACAGGTTTACCTCGAGCTCCGGGAGGACATGATGCTTTATGGGTGGTAGTGGATTGTTTAACAAAATCGGCCCACTTCATAGCGATCAAGGAGTCGAGCTCAGTGGAAGTTTTGTCGAGGCAGTATCTGGAGGAGGTGGTGAGACTTCATGGAGTCCCTAGGATGATCATTTCTGATCGAGATCCACGTTTTACCTCCAGGGTGTGGAGGGGTCTCCAACATGATTTTGGTTCTCAGCTATGCCTTAGCACTGCTTTTCATCCTCAAACGGATGGTCAAACAGAGCGAACCATCCAGACTCTTGAAGACATGTTACGCTCTTGTGTTCTTGACTTTGGAGGTTCATGGATGAGGCACCTACCCTTGGTGGAGTTTTCTTACAATAATATTTTTCACTCCACCATTGGTATGGCGCCGTTTGAAGCCATGTATGGTCAGCCTTTCCGTTCTCCGTTGTGTTGGACTGGGGTCGGAGAGTCAGCAATCCTCGGACCGGAAATAGTGCAGAATACAATAGAGATGATTTAGGTGAATCGTGAGAGGATGAAGACAGTGCAAGATCGTTAGAAATCATATGCTAATCAAAGAAGGAGACCCTAAGAGTTTAATATTGGGGATCATGTGTTTCTGAAGGTGACTCCCCGTCATGGGCAGCAAAGGTTTGGTCGTGGAAGTAAGCTTTCTCCCTGGTTTGTTGGTCCTTTCGAGGTGTTAGCTTGTGTTGGAGTTGTGGCGTATCAAGTAGCACTTCCCCCTTAGATGAGTCAGATACATGATGTTTTCCATGTATCACTGCTCCGTCGTTATCTTCATGATGAATCTCATGTTATCGATTAGGGAGAGATCGATATTGATAATGATGCAACCTTCGAGGAGCGACCTGTGAAGATCCAAGACCACAAGGAGAAGGTGTTGCGTGGGTGTTCTATTCCCTTGGTTTGTGTCTTGTGTCGACACGGTGGCATGGAGGAGAGTACCTGGGAACGTGAGTCACTGATGCGTGTCCAGTACCCAGAGCTGTTTTAAGTTGTTTTGTTGAGTTTTATTTATGTACCTTTGATGTGATGTTATGATTGAATTGTTTGGATATGGATTGTTTGTTCCCATACTCTCGTATGTCATAAATTTATTCCAGCTTTCGAACAACTCATGGTGGTTTTCCCCTGAGAGGTATCTTATGGGGTGGTTGTTTGGGACCCTCTTTTCTTCTGGGTTGGTTTTTAATTCTCAAGGATGAGAATGTTTTGAGAGGTATCTAATGTAATTGCATGGACCTCTCTAGTCCATTACTCTGTTGAATTGTGGTGTTAGAGGTGTTCCAAAAGGTCAAGGTGACTTATCCCCAACACTTTGCCGAATTTCCAGTTCTATGAACAGTGTTTCCAGAACGGTAACCTTCTAATAGTGACCTTCTAACGGTAGACTTGAACAGTGTTTCCAGAACGGTAACCTTCTAAAGGAGGCGAAGACACATGGGGTATGCCACGTGCTTTCCATGTTTAGCCTCTCAAGGGATAATGGGTCTATGCTCTTGCTATAGGCGGCAAAGACTCGACGGGTAGTATATCTACTCACCGTGTTGAGCCCCCTTTGTGTTTAGTAGCATAGGGTGCCTTTCTAGAATGCCTCAGAATATGGGAAAGTAATTATGTAATGAAAGTTTGATTAAATGGTGATAATCCACGGGGATGGAGATACTGGAATTTAAAGGTGATGTGAATCTTAAAAGGAGCAGTTGATTTTGAATGTGATGCCAATTCAGTTTAATGTGGAATTGTTCATGGTTAATTAATGTTTAAAGAATTAATTAACATATAGTGGAACTGATAAAATGATAATGGAGTAATCTAATAAATCTCTTCAAATGTTTGTGTGCTTATAGGATACCTAGTCTTAGAAGTAGCAGCCTGGAGTCTGAGAGACGTTAGCTGTAGTTGTATCTAAGACTAGGTAATGCCCATAGTGTGGATGTGAGTTATATATATATTCTGTACTCTTTGTGTTTCTATAAGCTACTCCACCTTATCAGTAAGTGAAACTGACACCCCGGGGATTCTGAGCCCTGCGGGGGTGTTTTCCCTATTATTACGGTGGGAGGATGAATGGATGACTACCCCCTTTGGCCCCGCTCTCTTCTCTTGGTAGATACATGTGCCAACAGGCACAACAGTTAGTTTCCCCATATATGTGTGTCGAGGGTTGTAATGGCTTTTGGTTATTTCACACACATTTATTATAGATATAGTATCATATGGACTAATATAGGTGTAACGTGTATAGGTTGTGATGGCTTGAGGATCTCTACTCGGTGTATGGGCTATAATGTCTTGAGGTATAATACCTGATGTATGATACACGTTATGTGGGCTGTGGTGGCTCCCGGAACTTACCTGGTTACTTTTGGTTGTGATGGTGGTGTGGTGCTTCGCCCAGGTGTCTGCGGGCAAGCCTTTGTGGTGCACGAGGTGCAGATTGTGGAGCTTAGCCCAGGTGTCTGTGGGCAAGCCTTTGGAGAGAGATGCACAGGACGTATGTCGTTGGGGAAAAGTGGCAAACTAGTGGGGAAGTAGTAGCGGGGTACCCCTGATATTCTTTACTATATGCTATATTCTTGTATGTGTTACTTGGTGAGAGTAGCCATGGTGAAGTTGGGAACTTAGTATACCTGTTTAGGTGACGAGTTAGTTTCACTTGTTGTTCACTGGGCTTTAGCATGCTTTCTTTACTTTTTCACGAGAGTCTTGGGGAGGATACTACTGATTATACTGTTATACTCACCCTATGTATATATAAACTATTTTTCAGGTCACTTGGAGCAGGTTGGAGATCAAGCTGGTTACTACTAGCTTGTGGTTGGAGGAGCTATTCGGGCTTGTGGTTGCTGCTGTTTTACTTTCTTTTGGGTACCTTTAGTTTTCCCTTTTAGTTGTAGTACTTTTGCATGAAATTTCATATATTTACTTGGGTTTCTTTTATATTTTAGTTTTGAGTTGGAGTTGATTGGTGTCTATCTTATCTCTCTCTTCTGTATGTGTTCTCTTAGAGGGAAATGCCTCCCATTTGTGTGTTTACTATACCCTCGGTGCTAGTCACCAACCCGGGGCCTACTGGAGGCAGGAATCGGGGGTCATTATCTCTCTTCTCACATTGCCTGCCCAGGAGGGGTACACTTTGTGGGGAGGGGGTCGTGACATATGTGGACCATGTCCATAGACCTTTCAATGGAAGAAAATGCCCATGATCTACATAGATTGTGGCCTTTGGCCTAGTTTACTACCACGATCTACATAGTACATGTCAATAAGCTTTTCCCACCCCCTTCCCTCCCATTTCTTACATCTTTAGGGGTTTCCCACAACTGTCTATCACCATGGTTCACATGGACTATGGCTATAGGATGATGCGAGGAGACCTATTTCTACGATCCATGTTGGGATGTAGTGATAGATGTCCCTTGGAACATGATTTCATTGACCTTAGTTATAGGTATGTGGTCATAGGTCTATTTTTTAATAGTTTAAATCATCTAGTTTTCCCACATATACAAGTTTCTTCTAGATATTTTGAATTTGTATCACTTCCTTAATTCATAGAAAATATCCATTGTTCATCCAAATATTTACATATCCCTTTCTAATCACTTCCAAAGATTCATCATTTTCCATATGAACTTTCCCAAATCTTCCAGATACATATTTGACCATACACCTATGATTTTCTATTGAGTGGAAGGTTTCACTAGAGTCAACTAATATTAATCCATTGTAACAATGATGATGAGTAACACGGTATTGTCATATTTCATTGTGTTAATTGATTTTTAACTTTGATAATTTTTTCTTCTAATGACTTCCTTATGATTCTTAAAATTCCTCTAACGATGTCCATACTTACCACAATGTCATCAGGTGAGTCCTAGACCAGTCAACTTTCCTTGAATTTTCTCCCTAGACTTATCTTTTAGTCATAAATGATTCCTTCTCTAAAGTGAGTGTCCCCTTCTATCAGTATTCATTGTATTATCAGATGGTACTTAGACCTCTATTATTTAGAG
The DNA here is from genome assembly GCA_963277665.1 of Viscum album. Classification (NCBI taxonomy): domain Eukaryota; kingdom Viridiplantae; phylum Streptophyta; class Magnoliopsida; order Santalales; family Viscaceae; genus Viscum; species Viscum album. The sequence goes on along the minus strand of OY728138.1, from coordinate 1,705,910,927 downwards.
TTACTCATTGAGGATCAAATTTCAAATGTATTTAAACACTATATCAGTATTTCCATAGGAATTAATTACCAGAGTAATCATAACATTCCAAGATTTCAGTAATGATGAGAGTAGTAGGATTTACCATACATCATCCATGAAAGTAACTTTCACCGCTTCAATATGTCTTCTAATCATATTGAAATCATTCAAATAATTTGTTGTTGACCTTCCTTCCAATAACCACATCTTAAATAACCTTAACATTATAAACACCTTATTTAATTCCATTGGTTTTTCATACATATCCTTTAGGGCCACCATCGGTTCAGTTTTAGTCTTCTTCTTTTAGATGTTGAAGGGTACATTTATTTCCAATGAAATCCTCACCAAACCAAATGTTTTCCTATCAATCCTTTCAAATTCACCTTTATCCATATTATTAGTATTATCTCCACCCAAAAGAAATTATATATCCATTTATATGAGATAATTCTCTATATATATCTTCCAGAAACCATAATCGGTTTTGTAAAATTTACTAATTTGAACCTTGACTTATTCTATCATCATATCTTTTGATGAGAATAAATCAAACTAAAAGTCAATATAATGTTATGGAAATAGTTAATTTTACCTAGTTTTTAATAAAAGTGTTAAATAATAATATCTAATACCACTTTTTGGGGGAAGAAACAAATGTGAAACCATCAAAATATACTTCTTCAATCCACTGAAAGATCAAACACACCATATATTTTGCATTGTGGAATCCAAACCATCAGAAATTCAATTTAAACATAGTGTATCAGAATATGGTAAGACTTGGTACCCCAATCACCACACTAATCCATGATTTATCACATTCTCTCTGAAAAAACTCACACACAACCATTCAAACAAAATAAATCAACATGAAAAATAAAATGGACACACAAGGCTATGTAGTTTGGAATTTTGTCCTATATCTATGGGAGAACATTGAAAAATATTATATTAGAAGAAGTAAAAAGAATTAAAAAAACCATATATAAGGATCCAATGTTATAGTTAGATTCATCATAAAAGATACACATCACTGACCATTCTCACCTCTCCTTTATTTAAGTACTTATATAATAAAACAAGTTTCACCGCCTAACAAAATTTATGGTCAACCCACCATTTGAGTCGGCCAACCTTTGATTCCTTGCAGCTTCATTGACTCAATTGTTTTATCTAGTAAACATACATTTGTATTCACTATAAACTTATTATAATTTCAACACCTTTTTTAGAAATAATCAAATGTTAAAGATTCTAACTACCACTTCCATGAATGATCGATGTGAACTTTCAGAGTTCATCCTTCTTGTAAGTTGAATCTAGTAACTTGAAAAAAGTCTTCACAGTCCCAACAATTATATAGCTCCTTGTATTTTAGTATTTTAATTTCAATTTAATATATATTTGAATTTGAGAAAGAGTTAGTGTATTTTGGGGAGATAAATAAAGGAGAAAGGGGAGGTACCTAGGTGTTGGGATAGAACCGAGTGCCCAATGGCATCCCAGTGGCTACTAGGCCACTATCAGCACCATTGGGTACTCTGGGGACCTAGAATGAGTACCCCGAAGAACTATGATTTTTTTCAATATTTTTAAATTTTCATCTTTTTTCCTAAAAATATAATACCAAAAAACCATTAGCCTTATGTTTTTTCTCTATTCCAATATATTGTTTCTCCCCTAGGTGGTCTCACTTCCCTCTCTTCCACCTTAAGCAAACCTATCCTCAATCCTTGTATGGATCAACTCAAAATAGTTATGGTAGATTTTTATAAACAATTTCAGGGTGGGTACCCCCTATAAGCTTCATTATTTTATTTTTTCTTCATGAAAGTGATATCAATCACCTATTTCTATAATATAGGTCTTATAAATATCAATGATCCATTCAGATTTATCTATGACTAGCTATTGTGGGGGTTTAGCCTAAGTGAAACAAAGGTAATTATTTGGTTTTTATTTTTGGATTCCTTCTCTTAAGTTGGAAATTATTAATCCCTAAATCTATCCTATTATAGGTTGGTCTATTGGTTATATGAATGGAATACCTTTCTTATCTTGACCTTAAAGAAACCTTCTGTGTTTATTTCTATACGTGAACCCCTTATTAATATCATACTCGTAAAGAGTTAGTTTAGTAATGGTATAAGTTTGAGTGAATTAAATCATATCAACATTTTTTAAACTAATAAATCCTTTCATAAATCATTTAATAAATATGGTAAGTTGTTTTGATTAAATTTAATAGTGTTTTTAATTTTGGAATACTCTAGCTTTATTTAAATGTTATTCATATTTATTGATTGTCTGTTTAGAATTTCATGGTTATTATATCTATTGTAAAGCATATGTAAATGGTGTAGATGTTATAACTAGATATTATACTCTATAATTTGAGTTAATATTCATCTTGGTAAATTCCCTATTTATGTAAATTAGATAACAGAGATTTACTCAGTCATGTTTACATTTTTTTGTTTGATTTTAGTTGTTGTTTTATGCCTTATGAGAATGTTAGAAGGGATATATATTGTGTATGTAAATATTGAGAAAGTACTGACATGTTGATGAATAACTGAGTGTTATTAGATGTATAACACCTTGTAACTTAAATAACCCATGATTACATGATTTATAATGAGGGTTGAAATTTCTTATATTTAGAGAATTTTTTGTTTTAGAGTTTCAGAGAATTAGAAAAAAAAACTTATATATAAAATAATTATAATAAAAATTGTAAAATTTCACTCAATATACATTTTTTATATAAAAACAAGATACTTAAATTTAAACTCTTATTTCATTAAAAACAAATTTTATTCTTTAAATTTTAATCCTAATAGTATAAATTTAGACCTTATTATAGTTCTTACACATGGTTAGGCCATATGAAAAACTTTTCAAAACTTAAGATGAGCACAAAAATTTATTAATGGATATAAAAAATAAACTCATTAGTCTATTTTTTAAAATCATGTGATCCCATAAGAAATTTTTCCATTTTAAATAATAAATTTTGAACTCAAATACTCATTTTCTTACTCATGAAATAAACTTCACTACCCAAATATGTTCACAAACCATGTTATAAAAAACTTAAAGGAAAAAAATATAAACACGAGGGTTTCTTGTAAAACATTGGTACTCATGAAAACATTTTATTTAAAAACATAATTTTCACCCTTAAAAGTGGCATAAACTTTCTTGTAAACATAGGCTCATTAGCTTACCTATGAAATCAAAATACTTCCATGAAAATTAATTTTTAAGAATAGAAAATTCATGTATGTACCTTGAGGAATCATCTTCATATAACTCTAATGATCACTATTTTAAGCACTACTACAAATGGAATAACCCATATGGTTAATCCAACATATATTGTCTGAAAAACAAAATCAATACCTAATGCATTAGAGAGATATATCAAGATCACCCATCATCATGAACAATTTATAATGACTATAACAATCATAAAACGCATAAAACCTTGAATTTTCATTATAAATTCTCATAAGTATTATGTTTAACACATATGAAGAAGTTTTTTGGGATTTATATATAAATAAGGATAAAAATCCTTTTATTTCAAAGCTCTTTAAAAAAATCCTAAAAAATGGTAAATATGATATTATTTTTAAAAACTATGAAAAATTATAGAGAAATATTCTTAAATATTTATATTAATGATGGTGTAAAATTCTTCTCATGTTGTATATGTAAAAAAAATATTCCTTTCACGGTTTTGTAAAAATTTGAAAAATAACCCGTTTAGAAAACATTCACAAGTGTTATTTTTAAAAATTCATAAAAAAAGTAAAAATTGGTTTAAAATTAATTTTAAAATAAATTTAATTATATTAATAACTTACCAAAAACATTTTAAAGAACATGGATATGGAGTAAAAAATATAATAAAAAACTTTAAAACTTTTAAAATAAGTTTTTAAATAAAAAACCCTTACCTTGAGTATGACTCGACACATATATACTTTAAATCATATATAATAAAATTATATTAATTTTATAACTTCATAAGAACCTTTTTAAATTGTATTACCTTGTTATTATACCTTTTATTTCATTTATTACCATGCATTATACAATTATTAAATCAGTTAAGTTCATGTTGCACATTTTGAGGACATTCAGTTCATAATCCCATAACAACTTCAGTAGGTTGAATATGGTCAAAGGGGTTATTGTTACATAATATTAAGAATATTTATCATGAAATAATTATAATTTTTATAAATTCAATTCAATTTTAGATCCATCCATTAAAGTTGTGTATGGAAAAATAATCACATCGCTTTGTGGTGGTGGTAATCCACAAGTACACATGAACAAAGTTATCATTTTCCAACATATGGAAGGATAAGAAAATAGATGATATATTATATTTATATAATTATAATTATGAAATTAATATAATATATACATATAAAATATATCATTGTAAATATTCATGATAGAAAGTGATGGAAAATAAAACACATCACTTCATGGAGGTGGAAGTCCACACGTATGCGCGAACGATGTTTTTGTTCCCCATAAGATGGAAAATGAGATGAAAAAGGGATTTATCATAATAATAATAAATTTTAAGTATATATAATATGTCAATGTTATTATCTCATCATAGTTAATGAATATTTTAAGGAGGTCAAAGAATAAATAAAATAAAAACTCTCGGTTAAGAGTTATACCCCTACTTTGAAAAACCACTTTTGGCTTATATATTAAGCCTTATAAGTTGGTATTTTTATGAGAAAAGAGAATGTAGGTCATGGTAAGTAATTTTATGAAGGAATTTGGTTCTGTATTAGTTGAGATAAGTGTCTCAATAGGTGTGATGAATACAGGATAAGTGGTTCCCTTTTATAAGTGAGGGGATTGACACTCTTGTAATTATTTAAAGTTCCTTATTCATGGTCAAGTGGAACCAAGGAACCCAGAATTCATAAAAAAAAATTACAGATTAAAAACTAAAAAATTACATTTAAAAAAGTTTTAGAGTCATTTTAATACTTATCTTCTAGTTAAACCCACTTTAAACCTAATTTAAATTTAACCATCATAACTTAACTTTTTACCGTGATAGCTTAATTATATACACAAAAATAAAAGGGTATTTCTAACCAAAGTTGGAAATGTTGATTCCAAAATTTAAATCTATTTTATCAGATTAAAAATATATATGTTCTAGAAATTACTTTTAATATATGTATTCAAACTGCATGAAAAATATTTTTTAATAAAATACTCAATTTAAGCGTAAAAATCATTTCACCTTGAAATCTAGTAAGAAGTTGTTTTACATGATTTTTTCGTATTAAATAATTAAAAAGGAAGGTTTTATAATTTTTTATCAATAAAAACCTAATTTAATCTTCCAACCATACCATTAAATTAAAATACCCAAAAATAGTTTTTAATTTGAATAAAATACAATTTATGTTCATGAAAGTTAATCATGGGTTCCCAAATTCAAAATAATGTTTCAAAATAAATTATTTAACTCCTTTAATATATATTTGGTCAATAAAAAGGTTTCAAAATTTATTAAGTCATTATTATATCATAATAATTTCATAAAAGTGATAGTATATGAAAAAATGGTATTTTCACTATTCGCCTAAAAATAAACTATTTTAGAAAAATATCAAAAATTCACACCCTACATATGCCTTTTTGGGATGTGTGTAGATGATTTCATATGTGATCTAGGGAAAGGAAAAATGGTGGAGTATGGGGCTTCATAGGATGTGGAGCATGGAGTTAGAGTTGACCCTTTTTGGTCTCTTAGTGTACATCTCATATTTGGATATACGGGCTTTCCATAGGTGTATATGAAGTAGATACCACTCATGGGACTTTTATTTTTGGTCCTTAGGGTGTTTTTGGATTACCTAACATGATTATAACTATTTTTGTCCCATTTCACATGGTTTTGAGTCCTAATAGATATTTTGGTATATGTTGGTGTGGAAATGCATGTTTATATAGTTATTTTCATTCATTTCAATCCAGGTAACTCTAAAGTATAGGTACCCTCGCTAATTAATAGGTTATATGTGTGCATGAATTCCACCTTTGTAAAGTTTATACGAAAAATTCAGCTTGAACCTCCAATATTTTAGTTTTCATTAAAAGGGGGGAAACCATCTTCTGAAAGAGAACTAGTAACCCCTCAGTGTTTATGTCAGCATCTTATGATTGATAAGTTCACCTGAGGTGTTATGACGGTGTTATTATGGTACTATTAGGGTATTTCAGTCATGGTCGTTACAAAATGACATCGGATCAAACTGAGGGCTCTTATGTGTCAGACTTAAGAGTAGTTAGAAGATAGGTTCTTTAGGACTCAATAAGGCACCCATAAATATTCCCAGTCATCATAATTATGGTGGGATGTTGTGTTAAAATGGTTAGTCAAGGATCTGTTTTTATTCCTTCTTTGAGTCAGATCTAAATTTTTTAGTCTCATTTATCATGTTAGGCGTCAGTAGGTAGGCATAAGTTGGGTATCATGTCATACAGTATGCTTTCCTATCTCTAGTTATTTAATTTAATATTAAAACCAATTAAAACTTCATATTACCTAAAATATAAACAATAAATATATATATATTTTTATATTTATTGGTGATTATTAGGTTAATATGAATTAGAAATTTATTCCTTATAATGTAGATATCTATTTTATCTTTACTGATAGTTGTATTTTTTATGATATGTTTAAAGCATCCCATAAAGGATTTTAAATGATACCTTGGAACATGTGAATTTGTTTTAAAAGGTTTTAAAGGGTATTTTAAAATGTAAAGTAGTTTATTAAATGGGAGAGATAGAGGGGAATGTGGTTATACCTAACCTTTCTTGTATAGTTATTAACTTTGAGTCGTATGTCCTTAGAGGAGAAGATTTTTAATTCCTTCTACACTTTTGTTATAGAGTATCCCTCCTAAATATCCTCCTTATATTATACAGGAAGGGAGGATGAGCATACACCACTTTATCAACCTAAAATTTATCCTCAAATTCTGGAGGGACTTGCTTGTATCCTTTAGTAAGTTTGTCAATGAGCTCCTCGATGGGATCCTACAATGTTTGATATTATGAGAGATGTTTAGTTCCATAATCATTAAACCTTTCAAGGAGATTTATATCCTTAGGATTCCAAGGAATATATTGATTATATTCACTGTATATTTGAGATCATAAATAAACAAGAGAAATATTAGGTCATATTATCCACCTTCATGCTAGAATAGGCAGCTTGATGATGGTGGGATGTCATGCTTAAGTCTAAGAAAACACATGTCCTTATCTAGAATACCTTCCAAGAAATTTTATTTGCACATTTTTACCCTGAAACCCTATATTGGTTAAAGTATAAATATTTCATGTATTTGATGTAGGGCTTGATGTATACCATGGAATAAATTACTAAATTTATATATTTACTTCATTTTTATTTATACATGAATGGGGATAAATAATCAAATGCATGATATTTTGAGATAGTCCTAAATGAGTCATTATATACTTAGGTGATGATTTTTAATCAGCCTACCTTATCAAAAAATTTAAATATATTTTTCCTCCATGAGATAAGATCTATAGGAGGTTTAAGTACTTATACATATTTGTCTAGATGTACCTTAAGTTATGGCTTTTCTGGGGGATAGAATCGGAGTCAAGAGGAGGTGAGATGAGGTTTCTCTCATCAAGGAAGGTCTATAGTGGTGTAAATTCATCTCTTAGCATCATAAGGCCACTTTTTCACCACTATAAGTGTATATTTATAGGCCATATTAATCATAACTATGCTTTCTAGGAAAATCAATACCACTCATACAGACATTATTTCCATATTTAGTGATTTTTCTGAAGGAGTGTAAGTTAAAACATCGATCAGTGACCTCAACTGACCTAGGTATCTTAGGAAAATTCATTAGCTCAGTCTACTAGAATTAATTTACCACATTCTAGGAGATCTAATCAAGGATATCAACATGGAAATTAGATTCGTTGAGCTGTAGTGAAATCATCTGTGTAGGGATTTCCACCTCAGGGTTAGCATGAGGGTTTAGGTAGGGTATATTCCATAGAAAAATCTATTGTTGATTCTAGATAAGTTAATTATACTATTAAAGGTACTGTTCTAGTTTCCTTTACTTTATAATGTGCTTTATTTTATATAGGTTTTTTCCATTCATTTATCTCTCAAAAATTATCTTCTTTTCTTGAACTCAAAGTTGAAGCATCACCTATATTTTATAAACTTGATACAACTCTAGATAAAAGTATATTGCAAATTATAATGTGTCTATATTATTCCCTATTAGTGGATTATTTTGGAAATATTTGGGATCTGATGGTTATTTATATAAAATTATTTGATATAATTCTAGGAATAGACTAGTTAACCTAGCTTTGAGATAATATCAATTTCTAGAATAAGAGAGTCTCTTTCTTATCACTAGATGGTATCCATTATACTCTCTATAGAGAGTAATAACTTCTTGATAGTTAAGAAGGTCCTTATCAAGGGAAAGTATTAGTTATTATAGCTAAAATGGGTAGTATTTTCCTTGAATCAGTTGAAGTTGAGGGGCGATAAGATTTACCTCTTTTGGTAGATATTTATCCAAGTGGATTCCCTAAATATTTTTCAATACTTACTCTTAAGTGAAAGGCTAATTTTACCAATGTATTAATGTATATAGATGAAAATGTTTTAATTATTTCTTATAAAATGACACCAATTGGATTTAAGGAGTTCAAAATTTAGTTATAAGATCTTAACGAAAAAGGAGTTATTTTATTGATCACTTATCCTTAGGGTGTTCTAGCTCTCTTTGTGAAGAAGGTTAACGGGATTCAAAATCTATGTGTAAATAATAAAAATTTGAATCAATTAATGATCAAGAATCATTATCCCATTCCTATAGTTGAAGATTTATTTGATCAATTAAAAAGGGGAAAGTGGTTCTCTAAGATTGACTTGTGTTCAGGTTATCGTTTACTTTAATTTAGACCATAAGACATTCCTATGATGGTGTTTTAGAGCTGATATAATAATTTTGAATATCTAGTAGTTCCTTTAAATTTAACCAATTATATGGTCATTTTTATTGAATTAATTAACAATATCCTTCACCCATTTTTAGACTCATTCATTATAGTCATTACGGATGATTTCCTTGTATATTCAAAGTCTTATAACAAGAATGGTTAGTATATTTGGATCATATTTGAGACATTATGAGAGAATAAAATATATAATAAGCCATTGAAATGTTAATTATGGATTTAAGAAGTTAAATTCCATTGGAATTATATTTCTAAAGTGATGATTTTAGTGGATTTTAGTAAGGTGGAATCGGTGATGATTAAGAATGTTCCATAAAATGTGTTTGAAATAAAGAGGTTCCTTATAATTGTAAGATATTATAATTATTTCATTTAGGATTTATAAAATATGGTTACTCCCATGAAAAATTTTATAAATAATGATGATAATTTTTTATGTTCTAATCAATATGAAGTATCATTCTAATAATTAAATAAAAGACTAACCACAACACCATTTCTCATATTACCTCAGACGGGTGAAGTATTTGAGGTATATTATGATGCATCTTTAGTTATTATTGGTTATGTCATCATATAGGATAATTAGGTAGTGTCACATAGTTGCATATTGTTTCATCCTTATGAAAGGAACAACCTTACCAATAATTCAGAGTTGACCATTGTGGTTCATTATTTAATTTTTTAGAGATACTACCATTTCTGTGAAAACTTTGTGGTGTTTACAAACTATAAAATCCTTAAATATATATTTTAACAGTGGTATTTTAATATAAGGTAGTGTTTTTTGGTGTTATATATAGAATCCCGTCTTTTTATAACATAACTTTTCATTCCATTACACGGAACTGAGGATCTTTAAGGTTTAGTGTCTTGGAAACAAGGAACATAAAACATGAAACAAAAAAAAACATTCTTCTTAAACACTTGAAAGGATTATCCTCATGTTCACCCTAGGCTCATTACTGCATCTCATAACCTGGGGACATACATCAAAAGGAAGGGTGAGCAGAAGGCCCAGCAAGGGTAACAAGTGAAACATTTTACATATGAACTTGAGATACATCAATAAAGTCATGAAAAGGAATTTAATGCATGAAAATGAAATCATGAGGCATATCATAATAAAAATAACATTTTTCATAACTTGAATATGTGGCTGCAACATTTAATATTGACAATCGTTTCGTTTCACCAAGGTCCATCCCCAAGGTGTCGTTAAAAATTACCAAGGTTATTCACCAAGGCATCGTTAAAATTGTAATCTCTAGTGGTTACATCATTACCCAATGCATTGGAGCGCTATCAGGGCGCACCCTTAAATTTTCCTTTATTATCATGTGAGCCACATATATCATCATCAAACATTTCATAAATAACCCACATAGCATAAAATAAATGGGTTTCATTTCATAATCATAACGTTTTAAAAACTGCTTTAAAGACATGATCTTTACGTCACTTTAAACCCACGGAAAGGGAAAGCAGGTCTCATGTATGTAAATCCCAGAATTTAAAATGGAACATTTTGATATATATGTGAATAACCTTGTATAAATAAGAGCTTTGAGTATTCACTTTATAACATAAAATAATTTTTGAGAAAAGAGAGAGGCATTTTGAGGGGAAAATTCTGCAGCATAACGGCTAAGTTTCGGGGTTTTAGAAAACATTGAAATGAGAGGGGACATGGGTCACCCACTCATAAATGATCCATAAAACAGTAGGGTTAAGGAATAAGAAGGACATATGGACATGGTAATGAAATTTTAGGGACATACCATTTGAAATGAAAAACATGGAAGAAAAAAAAAGTTTAGATTTCTCTTATGAAAATTCGGCAGCCTTACGGCGTCACTTAACTTCAAAAGAAAATGATTTGACAAGATCAAATAGGGTCCCTCATCATATGATAATAAGAGATCAGTATGATGGATATATAGATAATTCCCCAACATAACAAAAAGGAACTTGAAATAATTGACATGAAAGTAGAACTTCAAAACGAGAAGGGTGAAGAACCACTTAAAAATTCGGCAGCCTAACGGCGCCACTTAAAACTTCAAAATACTGAATTGAAGCGATCAAATGGGGTCTCTCATCATATGAACATAAGAGTCCAGTATGATAAATTTAGAGATCATACCCCAACATAATAAAAAGGAACATGAAAGACTTGAATGAAAATAGAACTTGAAAACGAGGAAGGTGAAAGAATCCCTTAAAAATTCGGCAGCCTAACGGCGCCACTTAAACATTCTTAAAACGAATTGATGAGAGCAAGGGGGGTCTCTCATCATATGAACATGAAATAGGCAGTAGGATGAATATAAAATAACATCCTCCAACATAAGAACATGGAGTATAAAAGAAATGACATAAAAGAGATTACTTGAAAAGAAAGAGAGAGGTCGGATCCCTTACCTTAAAATGTAACTCTTAAACCTCAAAGGTTGGGACCTTGAGGGCTTGGGGGCACCTTGGGAGGACTCCTTGGGAGGTAATGAGACCAGAAATTCGTTGGGAATGAGTGGGGAGTTGAATGGATGAGAGGAGGGCTTGGTATTTATAGGGAAAGTGAGGGGACAAGGCATTAATGACCAAGAGACACCTCACATGTGCTTTTCTCAAACCCATGTGCTCTCCCTTGGCATTTATCATGGAGTTAGGCCACATGGGGCCCCCAAAACAATAATTCATCACCCTTGTCCGGCCAACCCTTAAAAAAACTCATGACATCATCATGACACAGTTATGAGGTCATTAAACATACCGAAACCCTAAAACTGTATTTTTACTATTCACTGAAAATTCAACTTTCTCAGAAAAATCCCAAAATTTCATATTAACCAAATATCAATGCTCTGATTTCAAAAATGAAATCCATTTTATAAAAATAATTTTCTAAATATTTTTAATTTAATTTTTAAATAAAAACACTATTCATCGAAAATTCATTTTTTCAGAAAAAACCCCAAAAATTACCATAACATAATATCGATGCTCTGAGTTCAAAAATAAAGTCATTTTTATAAAAATAATTTTCTAATTATTTTTAATTAAATTTTTAATTAAAAAACACTATTCACCCGAAAAAACTAATACTTGAATAATAATTAATGAAACCGTTATTTAACTATTTTATTGAATCACATTACTTAATCAAGGTGCCTAGATTATTTTAAAACTTTCTTTAAGTGAGATTACTAATACATTTGGTCATATTACTAATACTAATCATAAAATCACTATTCATAATATACTATTCATCAAAAATCAAGTTGATCTTATTAGACTCTAAATTTCGTACTGAACATAATTATAGAAGACCATTTTTCGAAAATCATTACACATTTTTAATTATTTAAGGTTTACACAACCATTTTTAAAATATCCTTTTTCTAAAATTCATCAAAAATATGCATACAATATTTATCCGGTCATTTGAAAATTCATAAACATCATCATAAGAAGAAATCCCAATTTTTATTTAAAACAAGGATTACACAAGGCAGTTACGGTCTCGTTACATAGCCCCTTATAATACCAGCATAGGACCTAAGAGTAAGGTGTGCTAGGGTGATAGAATCTTGGGGCGGCTCGGTCAACATTTCCCGAGTAGTAATTTCTATCAGTTTGAACTTCTCGCGAAGGCGATTCCGTTCTAGCTTCACATGATGAAGTTCGGCTTGGGTTTGGTCCAGAGCAAAGGCCAATGGTGCTACCTCCTTCCCAAGCTCTGTTAGATGGGCTTCGATCGGTCCATGACTACTAGGTGAGGCCATCAAATCTTCTTTCTATAATAATCAACCAAGATTACTTATATATAGAGACAATAATCAAAACATTTTGTTCACGGTGGTCATATTGACCGATGGTCATATAACACTCAAAAACCAATGGTCTCTTTTTATTTATAATCATGTTTATCAAATAAAACATTTTTTGAGTAATAAAAATAACGCATAAAATTAGGAAACAATATTTATTTAAAAATTCGGGTCGTTACAATCTTCCCCCCTTAAGAAATTGCGTCCTCGCAATTTTTTTAAAAATTGGGTTTTGAAATTTCATTGAAAGTCCCACATCGGAAAAGGGGTCAGTAAAACTATTACTTTAAAAGAAAGAAAGGGAAGTACAAAGGTCACCCGAGTTAACCCACACTAGGGTTCCATGTAGGAAAACATGGACATGGAGGAAAAAACAAATGGTCAAGTTCTGAGGGAGAGTGATAGAGAACATGATTAGGAGAAAGTTAACCATGAGAAAATCCCAAACTTATGATGTGTGTAAACGGTCTTTGATTACCTAGTAGGAAATGTAAACCAACAACATTTTTGGTTTATGTTTCTTTTCATAATTTTGAGGATTTCATTTACTACATAGAAAAAAAAACATAAGAAAATATACCTACCTTCAAGTAGAGTTTCATCCTTTAACAAGTCCCTACCAACACTAATCTTTTCTCCAAATGATGAGAATTCAAAAACACTTGGTCTCATAAAAGCACAAGAATCATCTTCTATAGAATCACATAATCTACAAAAGATTAACTATCTATTTCTTCTATCTTTAAACATTATCCCAAAAACAGAAAGGTTAAGGCAAAACAACTCTTCAAAAAGAAAGAATCCCATAGGAATGGAAACTACTTTTAAATCATCAAAGTTCCATGGTACTACCCAAAGTTCATCATAGACCATTCCATAAATAACGGTCCTTAAAATTCCTCAAAACAAACCAAACTAAGATTGAAACCCAAATACAATAAGGATTTGATAACATAGTCTTCCAGAACAACTTCATTGTTCATCTCCAGACAACATCAACCACTCCTAACATCTTATAAAAAGTAGCTAAACTAAACATATTTTACCCAAGATAGGTTAGTCATTCCCTTAAGTAACCTAAATTACTATAAGTTCACCTTAAATTCATCGATTCTTCAAAATATAAGTCAATCTTACTCCTCAATGAAAATACCGTAGTAATCTATTTACCTCGATCAAATATGGTTCCCAAAATAATTAACGTCTTCCAAAATAATAATCATATTTTAATCCCCTAATCATCCCTGTCATATTAATACGAAAATTGTCGCATTTCCTATCACATTGGTTGTCGGAACATGTTATTCCATTTCCCACCATTAACTAAGGAGAGAAGCATAATTAGGGGCTTAAGTACTTAGCTAATAATCATGAAAAGGAACTGAAAGCATATAAGGATAACTTGTATATGAAAGGTATACCCTAACTTGTGATCTCCTAGGTTCCCATCTAGGTTACGAATGATCATATATTCTTATGTGAACCTTTATTTTATTTTATCCTTGTTCCTTTAACAATGGTTCATACCAAGCTTATGAATTTACCAAAGCATATCCCCCGGGAGTGTCGTAACCAAGAGTGAAACAAGGCCCGTTGTCGTGTACCAGTTCTCGTTCGAGTCTAGCTCAAAGCGGTGTTTTCGGGTTTTACCCCTATGTACATTTGTGCCAGAGCCACCTCTACCTGCTCGTATCCAGACAGGGATGTATTTGCTTGGCAACCCCTTACTCAATACTCACCAAAATACCAGGAAGATTTCCTATATTAAACTTTTCTATAGGGTTCCTCCTAGAGTTTTCATATCCTAATTTCCAAAAATAACTAAACCATCCTTTGATACCAACTATAGAATCCCGTCTTTTTATAACATAACTTTTCATTCCATTACACGGAACTGAGGATCTTTAAGGTTTAGTGTCTTGGAAACAAGGAACATAAAACATGAAACAAAAAAAACATTCTTCTTAAACACTTGAAAGGCTTCTCCTCATGTTCACCCTAGGCTCATTACTGCATCTCATAACCTGGGGACATACATCAAAAGGAAGGGTGAGCAGAAGGCCCAGCAAGGGAAACAAGTGAAACATTTTACATATGAACTTGAGATACATCAATAAAGTCATGAAAAGGACTTTAATGCATGAAAATGAAATCATGAGGCATATCATAATAAAAATAACATTTTTCATAACTTGAATATGTGGCTGCAACATTTAATATTGACAATCGTTTCGTTTCACCAAGGTCCATCCCCAAGGTGTCGTTAAAAATTACCAAGGTTATTCACCAAGGCATCGTTAAAATTGTAATCTCTAGTGGTTACATCATTACCCAATGCATTGGAGCACTATCAGGTCGCACCCTTAAATTTGCCTTTATTATCATGTGATCCACATATATCATCATCAAACATTTCATAAATAACCCACATAGCATAAAATAAATGGGTTTCATTTCATAATCATAACGTTTTAAAAACTGCTTTAAAGACATGATCTTTACGTCACTTTAAACCCACGGAAAGGGAAAGCAGGTCTCATGTATGTAAATCCCAGAATTTAAAATGGAACATTTTGATATATATGTGAATACCCTTGTATAAATAAGAGCTTTGAGTATTCACTTTATAACATAAAATAATTTTTGAGAAAAGAGAGAGGCATTTTGAGGGGAAAATTCTGCAGCATAACGGCTAAGTTTCGGGGTTTTAGAAAACATTGAAATGAGAGGGGACATGGGTCACCCACTCATAAATGATCCATAAAACAGTAGGGTGAAGGAATAATAAGTACATATGGACATGGTAATGAAATTTTAGGGACATACCATTTTAAATGAAAAACATGGAAGAAAAAAAAGTTTAGATTTCTCTTATGAAAATTCGGCAGCCTTACGGCGTCACTTAACTTCAAAAGAAAATGATTTGACAAGATCAAATAGGGTCCCTCATCATATGATAATAATAGATCAGTATGATGGATATATAGATAATTCCCCAACATAACAAAAAGGAACTTGAAAGAATTGACATGAAAGTAGAACTTCAAAACGAGAAGGGTGAAGAACCACTTAAAAATTCGGCAGCCTAACGGCGCCACTTAAAACTTCAAAATACTGAATTGAAGCGATCAAATGGGGTCTCTCATCATATGAACATAAGAGTACAGTATGATAAATTTAGAGATCATACCCCAACATAATAAAAAGTAACATGAAAGACTTGAATGAAAATAGAACTTGAAAACGAGGAAGGTGAAAGAATCCCTTAAAAATTCGGCAGCCTAACGGCGCCACTTAAACATTCTTAAAACGAATTGATGAGAGAAAGGGGGGTCTCTCATCATATGAACATGAAATAGGCAGTAGGATGAATATAAAATAACATCCTCCAACATAAGAACATGGAGTATAAAAGAAATGACATAAAAGAGATTACTTGAAAAGAAAGAGAGAGGTCGGATCCCTTACCTTAAAATGTAACTCTTAAACCTCAAAGGTTGGGACCTTGAGGGCTTGGGGGCACCTTGGGAGGACTCCTTGGGAGGTAATGAGACCAGAAATTCGTTGGGAATGAGTGGGGAGTTGAATGGATGAGAGGAGGGCTTGGTATTTATAGGGAAAGTGAGGGGACAAGGCATTAATGACCAAGAGACACCTCACATGTGCTTTTCTCAAACCCATGTGCTCTCCCTTGGCATTTATCATGGAGTTAGGCCACATGGGGCCCCCAAAACAATAATTCATCACCCTTGGCCGGCCAACCCTTAAAAAAACTCATGACATCCTCATGACACAGTTATGAGGTCATTAAACATACCGAAACCCTAAAACTGTATTTTTACTATTCACTGAAAATTCAACTTTCTCAGAAAAATCTCAAAATTTCATATTAACCAAATATCAATGCTCTGATTTCAAAAATGAAATCCATTTTATAAAAATAATTTTCTAAATATTTTTAATTTAATTTTTAAATAAAAACACTATTCATCGAAAATTCATTTTTTCAGAAAAAACCCCAAAAATTACCATAACATAATATCGATGCTCTGAGTTCAAAAATAAAGTCATTTTTATAAAAATAATTTTCTAATTATTTTTAATTAAATTTTTAATTAAAAAACACTATTCACCCGAAAAAACTAATACTTGAATAATAATTAATGAAACCGTTATTTAACTATTTTATTGAATCACATTACTTAATCAAGGTGCCTAGATTATTTTAAAACTTTCTTTAAGTGAGATTACTAATCCATTTGGTCATATTACTAATCCTAATCATAAAATCACTATTCATAATTTACTATTCATCAAAAATCAAGTTGATCTTATTAGACTCTAAATTTCGTACTGAACATAATTGTAGAAGACCATTTTTCGAAAATCATTACACATTTTTAATTATTTAAGGTTTACACAACCATTTTTAAAATATCCTTTTTCTAAAATTCATCAAAAATATGCATACAATATTTATCCGGTCATTTGAAAATTCATAAACATCATCATAAGAAGAAATCCCAATTTTTATTTAAAACAAGGATTACACAAGGCAGTTACGGTCTCGTTACATAGCCCCTTATAATACCAGCATAGGACCTAAGAGTAAGGTGTGCTAGGGTGATAGAATCTTGGGGCGGCTCGGTCAACATTGCCCGAGTAGTAATTTCTATCAGTTTGAACTTCTCGCGAAGGCGATTCCGTTCTAGCTTCACATGATGAAGTTCGGCTTGGGTTTGGTCCAGAGCAAAGGCCAATGGTGCTACCTCCTTCCCAAGCTCTGTTAGATGGGCTTCGATCGGTCCATGACTACTAGGTGAGGCCATCAAATCTTCTTTCTATAATAATCAACCAAGATTACTTATATATAGAGACAATAATCAAAACATTTTGTTCACGGTGGTCATATTGACCGATGGTCATATAACACTCAAAAACCAATGGTCTCTTTTTATTTATAATCATGTTTATCAAATAAAACATTTTTTGAGTAATAAAAATAACGCATAAAATTAGGAAACAATATTTATTTAAAAATTCGGGTCGTTACATTATATCTCCAATTATTTTATTTTTATCTTTTTTATAATATTTGGAAATGCAATGTAGTTGTTGGTTATCTTAATAGAAAAATTCTCCCTTATAGGGTGAGAAAGGAAAAGGAGGAAATGGAAGTTGATATCACTCATGGATGAACTCCACTTAAATGTGATTGAGTATTAGAGTGGGATATATTTATAACATATCAATCTTATATCTTCTATTGTGAAGTTTAATAAGGAATCTTAAATATCTAATTATGATTTCACTATTATTCAAGAGAAACTCAATTGTGGGGAAATCCTAGCAGGTTGGTTTTAATGTCCTTTGTATTTATTCAATGTCCATGGAAGGTTTTTAGTCCCTAATAGTGTATGATATGAGGATATGAAATAAAATCATGCATCTATATGGGTTTTATACCCTAGCATCACAAAAGAATATATCTTAGTTTTCATCTCTAATTTGGGCAGACTAACTTAAAGAATGATATTACAGGGTTTGTTACTAGATACTTTTCTTATAAATAAGTAAATTTAAAGAATCAAAAGTCTATAGGTGAAATCCATCCACTTATTTTACTAGTATTGAAATGGGATGAAATCACTATAAACTTTGTAAATAGTTCTATAAAAAAATCTATAGGTTAGGATGTAGTTTGGATGATCATGGATCATCTGAACAAGATGCATCATTTTATAACTATCAAAGAACTATATTCAATTTCTTATTTAGGGAAGCTATATGTTAGATAGATTTAAAATATACATGTAATTATAACTAATATTGTCTCTAATAAGGATTCATGGTTCACATCTTGGTTCTGGCATAGGATTTGATGAGCATTAAGTCTAAGGTGAAACTGAGTACCACTTTTCATCCTCAAATAGAAAGTTAGTATAAGAAAAAAATCCTTAAAGATATGATTCCAGCATGTATCCTTGATTATATTGGATTGTGGGAATATTACCTTTCATTAATAGATTTATCCTATAATAATATATATCAATCATCAATTAAAATGGATTTATTTTAATCCTTTTATAGAATCCATTACTTTTATCCTCTTTATTAGACCAAAATAAGTTAATCTTCTATGATTAGACCTAGTATCGTTCAAAAGATAGCAGGATATGTGAAATATATTTACAAATCATTAGTGAAAACTCAAATCCAGCAAAGGCCCTATACTTATTTTTAAATTTGAACCTTTGAATTAAATTTTGGTGGTCATGAATTTCACTAGATCACACCAAGATTGGGTCATTGAAGAATGGTTAAGTAGGGGAAGTTGGATATGAGATTTTTAGGCCTTTTTAGATTCTAAAAATAGTCAGGGAAACTGCTTATTATCTAGATTTGAATCTTAAATCATAAACAAAATAAGAAAATATCATATATAGGGTATATCATTTGGGGTGGATATCATATCCATCCCCAAAAAATAGGATAGATTATATAAGGTGGATTTTAAATCTGTCCCAAATAACCATGAGTGCCAATTCTTATCCAAGATGGATTGAATATTTGTCTCATATATGTTTGACTATCTAGGATGGATTTTAGATTTTTTCCAAATAAGTTTGATTATCTGGGATGGATTGAAATTCATCCCAGATAAAAATACATACATATATATATATATATGCATAATCATTTATTTATTTATGAAACACACACACACAAATTTCTATAGAAATAAATAAAAATATATCTATTTTATAAATAAATAATTAAATAATTCATACATGACTATGTTTGTGTATCATTATTTAATAAGTGATATTTATGTTGTGTATATTTATAGAAATAAATAATGTAAACAAATAATATAAACATATTTTTTTTAAACATGTGCACACATTATTTTCCTATGCGGAAGCTTCAAGAGGGGGTTAATTGATGTTTTTAAAAAATTATAAAGTTTCCCTATTTTTAGAAAAGTATATTTTAGAAGATATGTGGTTTCAAACTAATTATAGTAACTAAAATTAATCACAATTAAATAAAACAATTCATAATATGTAGAAACAATATCTAAATTTAAAAATGTAAGCATAAAAAATAGAGTAAAAAGAGTGCACAGAACCTAACAAAACAATTAGGTTTAGGAAAACAATCTATAAACCACTAAAAAGGTTTTATTAAAGAATATATCCAAGTTATTATTCCAAGAACTTATTCACTTTTAACCCAAAGTTTATGGAGGATCTACCCATAATCTATAAATTCACTAGGTTTTGGAACATAACCTCTTCAAATAGTAGATTAAAAGATTGCTCTCTTCCCTATAGAATCTTCGACAATGTTGGTAGCATGTCCTTAACCCAAGACTTCTTCAATAAAAATATCGATAACACGATTTCCTATCCCTAAATAATCTTTTATCACATAGGATTGGAAATATAAAGATTACAAAAAATTAATTTCTTTTATAATAAATCCTCATAAAGATGGAAACACTTAGACCGCACTAACAAAATAAAAAAGTTGAATCTCTCTATCACTAAGGTAGTGATAAAATATTGAAATTTATCACTTCGTCATTTTATTATCTGATCCTTAAGGTCTTGATCCAATATTTATAGATGTATATTGTAACAAACTAGTAATAAATTCTTATAGAACTTCAGGATTATATTTATCACTGTAACTATCTTTAATACCCCAACATGCTCTTTTATTTGTATAAAAGGTCACATAAAACATCATGACGTGTTAGAAAATGTTAGGTTTATAATTATTTGTTTCAAGAGAGGGAAATTCATAAGTTAAACATTTTTAAATACATAATTAACAAAACTTCAAGTTATATTAAGTAAAAAAAGTGAAGTGTATTTCAATTCATTAAAATATGGTTCTAAAAAATCATTTTAGGAAATTGAATAAAAAGTCTCCCATTTTTTATAATAATAAGAGACATTAATAAAAGTAAGTTTAAAATAATTAAGGTGATGAAAAATACCTAATCATCTAAAAACAAATCCCCTTTACTACTTCTCAAAAATTCAAGTATTCTAGAAATTTTCTTTACCAAACTATCATATTAAACTTTCATTATGGAAATATAAACTTTTCTCCCAACCCTTAACTTTTATCCCCATACTAAAATTCTATTACCCTTTGTGATTTTCAAAAAGTGACAGGGAGGGTTAGGAAAATAAAAGAAATATATTAGAGTAAAAGAAAAAATAATCCCAATGATTCATAAAAAACAAAAGTATAATTAAATTTAGGATTTATTTTTTATTTTTGATATTTTTCAACCCATTGCTCAAGATTTTACAACCCTTTTTCTTAATCAATAATTTTCCATCGGAGCACCAGGTTTTATGATTGAATATATTGGATCTTTAGATCCTATTATTTCATATATAAACCCATATTTTTTCATGTTTTTGGAGTTCTATAAACAATTATCTTTTAAGTTTGTAAGAGTTGATTTGATCTGAACTTGATTATCCAAAATCTTATTTTTGATATTAGAGATTTTGAGAATCTACACTTTTATTATGCATGATAATTAATATTTTATAAATATATAAAATTATGTAAAATAATTTTTTAAATATTTTTATATGTGTAGTTTTCTAGATCATATCATCCTCGATTATATCTATTCTCATGGAAACTTTGATCTTGAAATGGTCTTTACAAGTATCTTATTCTTCATCCAAAAAATGCCTTAAAATTTATCCTTTCTAAATAAATATATACTTATAAAAATTTAGTTATAAAATTCATACCAAATATCCTCATCTTTTATATTTTCTTTCAAAGGAGATTCTGGATAATCTCTCATGCCTGGACTAATGTAATTTACATCCACAACATTCATGGACTGCTCAATTTCTTCTTCTTCTTCTACCAAATTATGATATTTATTTTTATTTTCACCCTTTAGAGACTTATCTTTTCCAAACTTAGGTTTCTCTTTCAAAAATATATATTTTTCATCTTCTTTATAATACTTTTAAGTATTATATTTTTTTTGAATTTTCTGAATCATCAGACGTAGAATTCACCTACCAAGATTTATCGTATGAATAACTCCCAGATATATATGATTGAGATATTAAACTATTATCATAATATAGTTACATTGAAACTTCATGTGGTGTGTATTGTTTTGATGTAACCTCCACTTCTACTAGTGGTTCTAGAACATTTTCTTTCTCTCCTTTTTCAAGTGTAGAAGTTGAAATGGATTTGGAAGATACTTGAACAATGAATTTTGTTTCCTTAGCCTTTCCTTTACCAATACTAATATCTGTGAAATAAAACTTCTTTCATGGAATTTATTCCTTTTTGTTACCAATATCTCTAAATTTAATTGGTTATGGGATAATTCTTGTTTACTTGAATTTTAGATATTACATCTTTTCTTCAACTTCCTTTTTTTCTTCTTCTTCTCTTAATGCCTTAGCTTCCATTTTAGTTAAGACAAAATATGAATTATTATTTTCTTTATATACTTTTTTATAGTATTATTCCTCTTTCTCTATATAATTATTTTATTAATATTTCAATTCCAACATATAATATATTTTCTCAAATACTTGTTCACCAAACCAGTATGACACAGACCTAAGGCATACTCTTAATCACCCTAGGTTGAACTAGGTGCCAAAAAGTATCACACATATGATGGAAATGATTTACCATTTATAATATAATAAAGATTAAATGAAACAAAGTAAAAATAAACTAATAAATATTATCACAAAAACAATACCAAATACTTAGTGCATGTACAAATGAGAACAAATTCAACATAATCAATACAAAAAATGTAAAATATTCATGTCTAACTCTATGTTTCACACAGTCAATCCCATATTCCACCTATACCATTGCTTTATTACCAAGATGTCAATACACTCTTAAGAACATGATAAATGATCCCACCTATAAGGCTATTCTAGAAAGATACAATGACTATATACACACCATAGTGTGTGTGTAGGTTGTGAGCCAGATCCCATTAGGATACCAACAAGAATCTATATAACTCCTTTTATAATACATTCCCAAAATGACAGTTTTAAATACATTTAAAAATATATTTGTTTATTTTTTTATGAAGGGAAAACATATTATATAAAATTTTCAAAACCACTTTATTTAACTTTAAAAACATGTGTTAGTATAAAGTAAGAAATAAGGTTTAAAATAGAATATGTGTATAAATCATAAAATGAACATAATGTAAATTGAATTACTTTATAAGGTAAAACTAAACATAAAGTTAAAAATGACATGATTAATCAATAGCATAAGGTAAATCACACCATAAATTAAATATAATATGGAAATCACAATATAAGAAAATTTACAAACTACAATTATGACACATAGAATAATAGCATACCTTAAACATGGAATAACATGGGGCTCTAACCATAGTTCAAATAAAGGTGGTTACTTGTGACCTCACTCGTGGAAAACCTGTTATCCTATGGTGAACTTGATAGACCAGAACCCGACTTAGCCTCGACCTCATCAAGAAACAACCCCTAGTGAGAGTGAACTTGTGACTTGGGAACTAGACAATGCATTATATAATATATTGTAACACTCATCATAATTACCCATGAAAATACCCAAGGATCCCATGCATTCCTCATATAATACCAAATCTCTTAACATAATCATCAATATGTAAATCTAAATAATCAAGTTAAACTCACTAATTCATGGTAATAGAAAATATATCAACAATCTCCATCAAATAATAATAAATCTAAAAACCTTTATAATATGTAAAATGGTAAAAAACCAACAAAACATTATTTACATAGACAAATCTCATTGAAAACTCCCTTTAGAAATCCATTTGAACTATAATAAGTCTCGGAGTAATTTTATCAAATAATTTGTAAGCATTGAAATTAAATTTTGAATCATATCATTTGGAAACGAATGAAATAACTTTTATTAAATATAACCATACTCAAAACACCTTTTAAAAACCATTTAGACTACAAAAACTCCTTATTAAATTTTTAAAAAAACCTTATGTGAATGGAAAAAATATGGTTAGAAATATAACACTCAAATATACTTGAAATATACCTTATATAAATCATTAAATTCATAGGAATCCCAAAAAATAATTGAAAATACCTCAAAGATAATTCATATCAGTACTAATTTCAAATAATTCATACTTATAAAACCCAATCACTATGATATTGTCAAATACAAGGAAGTTTGATAGATACACCTTCCAAGAAGATAAAGGAACCTTATTGACTTCAAGAAATGGTGATGGATTGGGGTTACAAATAGATTCTAGGTACTAATGACATCAAAATACCCAAATTATTTGTGGTTTTTTACTTTATATAGACAAACATTAAATCTACCATGAACCGTGGATGAAATAAGGGTGATAGGAAGATGAATATGAAGGATAAGTGGGATAAATTGATATCGAGAGAGAGAGAGACTTACTTAGACCATCCTTATAGATCATCCATGAATATTCATGGAGATAATGAGAGGAAGATTAGTTCAACCCCCTTATGTGTGTCAGTCACAAACAAGAGATGGGGGGGAGGAATTCATCCTTTTTTAACTTCCCTCAATTTCTAAAAATAATAATATGATTTTTATAATAATAAAAATCAAGTTTCTAGAAACACCCAAATCACTTTCATCATTTATATCACACATAAATCCTAAATACGATTTTATTACTAAAATTTTTATATCAATAATAATATTAGAAATAAATAAATGACATTTATGTCTGTATATATATATAATAATAATACTAATACAATTTACATATAACATTCCATACAAAAATGTAATTTATAAAATATAGATATAATTTTAGAAACTAACTTTATAAATTATATAATTATAAATAACATTTAATAATATCCTTATAACATTTAAAAAAGAAATTATAAAGAGTATAGAAAATTTGGGACATAAAATGAGGTTTTGCATCAATGTAGAGAGGTGAACATTTAACTTTCATAATTACCCTAACAATGATCTAACCATATGGAACTCACTACCTCATCCTTCAAATATTACACAGTTGACTCACATAGTTTCCCCTAACCATGCACAAACTGTACGCCCTTCAAATTTCCAAAAAAAAATAAATTTTATATTTTTTTAAATGCCTAGAATTATTATTATTATTATTATTATTATTATTTATAGACAAAATAAAAAAGGAAATGTGTGGGTGTTAAATAAACTATATTCCTTTTCAATAATAGGTTCTGAAACCCCAGGTTTCTTTGATTTTGTAGACTTAGCTTGAAGTTCTTCTGCCCGCTTCAACTATTGTGTCTACTTAGTAGACTTTTTATTTTGAATTTATGTGTATCTAAATTCTTATATACCAAAACTTTTCCTTAACTTTATTTATAAACAAACTTGTTTTCAATGGAATCATATCATAGATTCATTCTTCTTATATAGTTTTTATTGAATTTTTTTTTTGTTTTCCATAAAGGACTTCCAAAATACTTTACACTAACATTTTCCAATTTTTTTATTATAATATGATTCAAAATCCTTGAATATGGAATCATTTTTAATTTAACTTATCTCATACAAAAAGATTCAATATAGTCCCACATTAACTTGATTATATTAAGACTACTCATTATGTAAAGAAAATAAAATATATAAACATCTTTAAATTTTAAAGTATATTTATCTCCCTTCTTCAAAAGAATAAAACCTTGAATATATTGAAATAAATCTGTATTTTGGTTCAATATGAACCATCATATAAACTTTTTCTTTTATAAAAAAAATTTATCAACTGCCTTTTCCTTTATAAAAAAATTTATTAGTTGCCTTTTCCTTTATAAATGATCCAGAAACATCCAACTGTTTGTGTGAAATAAAAAAAAAGTGATTGACCCTCTACTGGTAGATCTACTGCTTCAACAAATTTCCTTTGATTCAAGACAAACTCATGTTCTTTAATGATCAATTTAATTTTCTTTTCACCTTAATCATCCTTAAAGGAATTAGTTGAATGAAATTATTGAATAATTAAAGGGTAAAACAAATAGATCTTCTTACCTAATAGAGCTATTGACTCCTGGACATGAAATTGAATAACTCTCTTGAGTAGAGATTCATATTTTTTTTACCATTTCAAATTCATAAACCTTATATAAACTATCTCTTATGAGTCCATATCTCCAGATGATCCCATTTTATGAAGTGGAAAATGAAATAAAATTCAAAATATCTAGAGAGATTTTGGTAGGGCTTCACAAAAATTATTGTAGATAAAATGTGTAGGGGGTCCACTAGTCCTTATATAGATATATATGATAAATGTGATCCATTAATCATAAAATCTATAAACAGTTATATCTTCACCATGAAACGGAAATAAATATTGATAAATCTAATCTAAAATATAAATACTAAATTTATAAATAGTTCAATTACCTATCAAATTTGAAATTATAATAGAATAAAAAAGTATAAAAGGTGTAATGATGTTACCAATTTTTGATATTCTGAAAGATAAATGTTTTAGTAATAAATTTTCTTTCAGAATATGTCTTCTGACATAAACATATAATGATTTTATTCTAAAATAAGTGGTTCTGAAATATGTATATGTTACATTTTTATCTTTGTTTTAAGATCTTACAAAATATATAATACTTGTACAAAAAGTTAGTACAATTTTATACAACAAATTTCCTCCCCCTTTCTTGAATAATTTTTCAATATAATGATATTAAGCATAGGATTTTGGAAAATTATCACTTAAATATGTTCATACCAACATTCTATTTTATATATTCAAATATTTTAAAATGCAGGGGTTTAGTAAGTGAAACATCAAGATAATTTTAAACTTCGATAAATTAGATAACAATATCTCCTTTTTTATATTGGAAGATGCACTAAGTATTTCTGCAAAGCATGTTCTAAGAGTTTCTTCCAATGGTACCTAACACATAATCTTGAAATGAAATTAAAATTTTAATATATTTATTAGGTTCAAAAAAATTTATAGAATAAAACTTTAGGAACCTACATCTGCCCAACCCTTCTATGTTGAATGACTATAAGTTCTTTAGAAATTTAATCCCTAGTTATTCTAAAATATTGATTCTTTCATAGAGAGAATATACTCTTATAGTGACCACCCATTTAATATGTTACATAAACACAAGGATTTTCAATGATAGAATGGTTTGTAGATTAAAAAAATAAAGAACAAAAATAAGATTAACACTGGACACGATAGTTTACATGGTTTGGTAAATAATCCCTATGTCCATAAAAAGTTTGAAATATCACTATGATCAGGAGAAAAATAACATGGAAATTTTAGAGTATCAACACACATTGAAACCCTAGATTGAATGATCTTATAAAGAATATGATGAAAATATGCCACCAACCGCATAGTAAGTCTACTATGCTATAGTGATTGGTGGATATAAGTCCATAGATCTACAGTAACACTCTCTCTAAAGTCCAAGATGGTATAGTGACTGTGTCAAAGTTTACACTACTATAGTTACCTATTAGTGTTTCCTAGTCTTATCAACTATAGATCGTTCAGATATACAAAAGTGACCAAATTTTGGGTAGTAACCATTGACCACTGGACCCCTAAGAAAGGGTGTGTTTCCCCTAAAACCCAAATGAACTCATTATGAAGGTCAAAATACAAGATTTGTGGTCTTGTGTGTGGTCTAGGACTCTATCAGTCAGCCCAACTTCATCCAAAGGATTTGGATACACCATTAAAACATGACATTTAGTTCAAAAGGGAGAACTTTTCAAAAAAATAATTTTTCTAAAAATTTGAGTAAGAATATGATGAATAGATCATTATATATGATGTCTTAGATGATTTTAACTAATCCATAATTTTTTTAAATTTCTCCATTCTACAAGTAAAATTGGAAAGTAACTTCTTAAGACTTTTAACTTTGGACTAAATTTGTAAAACTTTTATATGATCATTATAAGGGATTGAAATAGAGATAGATTTAACATTCAACTTGAAAGTTAATTTTGAAATACTCTAATTATATTTGATAATTTATTCCTTAGCATAATCATAATTTTTTCATCAACTTTTTATATTTTTTCTCTAGTTTAGTTACATATTCTTTCATTTCCTAAAATGGTATAGAATCATCTTTATAATCCTGAGAATAAGATGAATCTAAAGATAGAGTATAAATAGTTTCACTAAACTTATCCATAAATCATGTTTAATTATATATAATAGTATAAATAAATCTATAAATATTATAGTTTTAATCACTATTCAATCCACTTTAAAAAGATAAATCCACACTTTCACTCCAGTTATTCGTTACTTTTAGAACTTTTTCCCTTTATATTTATTTGATCTAATTAAATCCTTATCCTTGTTTATTAACCTTATAAATTTAATTTAATTTTTCGTTCCTTCTTAAATTGATAAAAAATAATATTAATTTAATCCTTCTTATCAACTCCTTTTTCAAACTTATCATATTTATCTCTATAATCCTTTCTATTCTTATTTGAGGACAACTTTTTCTTAAACATCATGCACATTCTCTTAGCTGGTTAAGTGAATTATTATTAAATAAGATCCATGTTTATATAATCTATATATTGTTTATATGAATGTTTTAAAGTAGTATCCTTCAATGTAGTAAATTTTTAAGTTTTATTAACAATTGAAACCATGTTATTTCATTTCGATTTTTATTCATATTGCTTTAATCTATTTTCATATTGCCTTAAAGTTATGATGATATCATCAAGACTTAACTTTTTAATATTATTAGTATTATCAATAGCTTTACTATTTGATCCCCAATATTTCATAATATTACCAATAATATTCTCTATTTATTGATTATATATAGTCTCTTTTTCTCCATGTGATTATAAACTATTCACTATAGTCATAAACATCTGATGCATATGAGAAATTGATTATCCCAAAATGAAACCTAATGTATGATAGTTTTATCAAAACATATCCATTGTGATATCTAATTCATTATAGGTTCTGAAATGAGAAATCTCAAGTTTCTTGTAGATTCTATTAGCTTTCTGACAAGGAAAAATCTGACAATAAATGTTGTGGGTCATATAATACAAGTTCGTATTAAGAACTTTGTAATTTTACTAATACACAACATTATATTCTCAAATAAAAATTATGATATCTTTTTCTAGAATATTATAGTCTATTAGAATCATTTGGTAGTAATCTACACCATAATTAATAACAAACATCTTCATCATATCTCTTCAATATTCATAGTCAGCTCCATGAAATATGGGTGGCCAACTAGGATTGAGATTATTCAATGCTCTGGTTGGTAGATTTCTTACCATGGAATAAATATTTATTCTATATATAAATTATTATAAGGGAAAAAATTTGAATACTCAGTTATATTCCAATTGTTTCCTTAGTATAAAATATTTAATATGGGGTGACTTAAAGTTTTTAGAAACTTATAAAGTTTTACTCTTTTCATTAAAGTATAATTTAGAAGATATATAGTTGTGGACTAATAAAAGTAAAAAAAATGTAATCATAGTGGAATAATAATAATTCCAAAGATATAGAAACACTATCAAAATTTAAATAATTAAATAGAAAAATTGAAGTAAATAAAGTGAACATAAATTAACATAAAAATTAAATTTAGGATAACAATCTATAAAACAATAGAAAAAGTTTTATTAAAGGATATATCTAAGTTATTACCACTATAAATTATTTAATTTTAACCTAAAGTTTCAAGAGGATCTATCCCCAATACATAAGTACACTAAGTTCTAAAATAGAACCTCTTTGATTGGAATATTGGGAGATCATGCTCTTACCTAGGAGATTCTCAGAAAAATTAGATAGTAGGTCCTAACCCCAAGAATTCTTCGATAAGAATATTGGAAGCACAAGTTCCAATCACCAAAACTTCTTTGATCATATGGTATTGTAAATATAATGGTTACAAAATAAAAATTAGGTGCTTTTACAATAAATCACTGTAAAGATGGGAGAACTTAGAATACAATGAAAAAATGAAAACAAACAAAATATCTCTATCACTAAGGTGGTGATCAACTCTTGAATGTTATCACCTCAGCATTTTAGTATCTCATAATATATTCCTTGAGTTCATGGTCCTCTATTTATATATGTTCATTGTAACAAACTTGTAAAAAAAATATCTAAGAACTTTAAAATGACAGTTATCACTGTAATTGTCTTGGATTCCTCAATATGTTCTTTTGTTTGTATAAATAATTGGGTGAAACTTCATGATGTTCCAGAAAATATTAGGTTCATAATTATTTTTTTCGGAAGACATAAATTTGACAATTGAACATATTCAAATATAGAATTAATAAACTTCAAGTTAACTTAACTAAAAGTGTATTGTGATTCATCAAAATAAGGTTCCATAAAATTTTATTTAAGGAAAATGACTCAACACACACATACACATATAAAAATATATACACAATTATTTATTTATTTATTTTTAAACAAACATGTGTATTTATGTGTGTAAAATTATTTTATCATTCAAAAATGTGTGTATTTGTAGATACATATTTCCCTAAAAATAAATAAATATACGTTTATTTGTAAATAAATAAATAGGTTTCTATATATATATATGTATACATAATTATTTATTTATTTATAAAATTAATATTTATTTATTTATTTTTAGAAAAAACATGTGTGTGTATGTTTCTGATAAAAATTTATGCCCCCGATGATTGATTGTAGGGGTTTGATTTTTTTGAAATCATTCATGTCGGTTCACTAATTTTGAATAGTCTCTAATGGGGTTTGTTCAAGGAGATGGAAATACCTAACGATTCTATATCCATGATAACTTATGGACCTTCCTTCCAAAGGCATACACTCATTTGAAAACTGGACCAATGATACTTAAGAACTCACATTATTCAAGATGATGGGAGGTTGGGCTCATCAAACCCTTTTTAGGGGAATTATTGCCTACTGTAGGGAACTTGTATATTTAAGATATATTTGTGAATCCTTAATTAATTCCCAAGTATGAGATGGGTCACCTTTTAATTAACAATCAATTATTATCTTGTATGGAACTTAGAATCATCTGTATGTATTTTAGGCTCTTCATAAATGGAGATATCTATATGTATATGAGGTTCTCCATCAATGGTATCCTCTTATGTACTAATTAGATATTCATTGGTTGTTATTATGATGATTCATATTTTCAACCACACAGTGAGGTGCTCTAGAGTTTATCGTCATCTAAAGAGGTGAGAATTATTTTGATGCCAGGATAGGACCCATGAATGGGATTCTTACATATCCTTGTAAAAGGAATAAAAACCCACGTAGTTTGGTTCCACTTAATGGGTCACATCATACCTTTTAAGGCAATGTGATAAGGAATGAACCATTTTGTTTAACATCATGTGGTAAGGATGTCTAGATGAAAGGTTCTTAGTCAAAGTTTGGTGTGAGACTTATGCTGAAGTGGTATAGGGAACCTAGAAGGTATATGGATTCCCATATTGAATAATAATCTACTAGTATTACATCCCAAAGAGAATTAGGGTTGATTTAGGGAGTTGGGTTTGGATATTAGGGAGGATTCCTATCTATCCCATTTGGACAGGAATAAAATCCCATAGTTTCTTTGTGAGGTCCCACACCTATGGAGGCCCTAGGAAGGTTTATATCATAGGGGGGTATGGACCTTTGAGAGGATTAATTTGGGGATTATTTTTGAAGAGGATTACTTTATTGATTTTGGAGGTTTGGTTGGGACTTATTCCTTGTAAGGATGCCCTTTTGAATGGAGTTTAGGGATTACACTGAAAAGGAGGCCCATTGTTTGGTGGTATGGTGACATGGTTGGAGATTATACTGAATAGGAGGCTTGTGGTTCAGTTGGGGATTGCACTTGGAATAATTATCAAAGGTTTAGGATCATGAGGATGTCATGATCCCCACCAATCTCTAAGCATGCGTGATTCAATCTCAATGTGAGAAACAAGATGAAGTGGTGGATCCAAGAAACTGCACAATATTTTTTTCCCTAAGGTCGGATGCATGGCCTTGAGGACCCCATGCCTATGGAGGCCATATAAAGGAAGATGAGAGGAAGATACAAGAAAATATTATCTACCAAATCATGCATTATACTATGTGGGTTTCATGATTTTGGCTAACCTATAATCCCACATGAGTAATTCTTTAATGTGATAAAGATAGAGTGGAAGATCCGACAAACCACACTACCCTCCTTTTGTTGGTTGAAGGGTCCAGGGAGAAAACACATCCCTACCATCGTTGTACCGTGGACCCAAAGGGATAGAGAAAGTTATTTAAAGTTTCCATCTCCCATATTATTTTGGTAAACGGTATAGTCACATTTGGTGATCTATCTGACCCACGGGTATGGATAAAGAGGAAGTAATGAAGAAGGAGAGGTCCTACAAGAAAGGCTAGGATAATAATCTAGGAGGGATGCCCTAAAATTGGTTATGGGGGAAGATAGTAGGATATCATTCCATGTATCCTCTCCTAGAACCGGAGGTCCCTAGTCTCATATATAATAAGGTAAGGAATCTAGACCTCATGTCCAAGATTGGAAAGTCTCTAAAACTTCCCCTAGGTTCGGGGTCTTCGTGACTGAAGTAATGCATACTCACATTCACCATGAGGACCCTACCTATCTAGTAGGATAGCTTAGGGACACCTATGATCAAAGAAACGCATGCCCAAATGGGATACATGTTGGTGAGCCTCTTACCATTGTTTTTAAAGTCCATAGGATTCATTGGAGGTTCCAATTTGGTCCCCTTAGATGAAGGATCCAAAGGAGAAGTGACCCTATCATTGTCGGCTTGAAAGAGGGTTCAAATAAGGCTTGTGAAGGTCCTATCTTGGTGAGAAAAATTTGTTTTACCTAGGTCCTAGGAGGAGATGAAAGTACTTCTCATAGGGGGAATAGGTCTGTGTGAGCTGGATATGCCTTGGGAAATGGACCACTTGGGAAACAAAACTTGGGAAATACTTAATCCTAGGAACCAAGAGTCTCCTAAGGTGTCCATGGATGGGTCTCGTGTAGGTCCCTGATTAGTAAAGGGTTCTCACACAAGTTGTTTTCCACTAGGATGAATAGGGACCTCATGTAGGTGTCTGGTATTTCAGACCCTGTAGGGACTTTGATCTCATTATCCCCCTCAATTATCTCTTCTATCAGGTTATATAGGGATACCTGAGGGATTTTGGATGACTTGGGAAAAGGAGCGGTGTGACCATAGCTTCAGGGTTTATTCTAATTTTCCAGTTTTTAAAATGAGAAATCATAAGGTCCTATTTATAGGAAAAAAAGAGACCCTAGGAGGAGGAGGATGTATGCACAGGTACAATCCACGGGTAGCCAGCACAAGTACCCCATGTACATTTGGCCAATATTTTAATGCCGCATAGGGTTTGTACACACAGGTGCCTCACATAGGGCTGACTATGCCTTATGGGTTGTGTGGGTAGGGCCTACGTGAGCCTCTTGGTGCGTAGGTTGTGTGCACGTAGGACCACCTAGTCAAACCGCCTAGGAAAACTCGTTGATTCATACCATGGGGTGTAGCCCCCGCACCCCTGCTCAGGATCAGTGTCGGGCTACAATCCCTTCTCTGCGGTCTAGGAACTTTGCTACCATCACTAACCCCCATAAAAAATGGAGAGTCGTACCAAAAACTTTTTGGGCCGGTTTGAGGACGTTTCAAGTTGCAACACATGCATAATACTATATGATCCTTATGTAATAATGATTAATTTACACTAAAATTTGAAATTTTATATCGAAGTTAGTATCACATCATTAATTATATGGAAAATTTCATGAAACTCATTTCACGATGTCAACAAAATCCCCCCCCCTTAGAATTGGATTCATTCATAACAAAAAGAATATTACTCTAAGGTAACTGTAGTGAACTTTTATGAATTCCAACATCATTAGGTTGGATTTGGATATATCTAAACTATGACAGGATTCTATAATTTTTTTCCTAATCCACCGGTCCCCTCATGCATAATACAACTATTTCTAGGGTCATTTGGGAAACCCTACAAACTTTGTGTCTTTTTTTATTTCCCTAACTTTTTTCAAATCATGATTAAGAAGAATTAGCAGGCGAGACTTGACTTTTTCTTAGGCATCCCTTTGTAGGTTTTTATCCTAACAATTTTTTTTCCTTTTATCTTTTCATTGCTTGATTATTTCCAAAACCATGCAGAGTGTAGGTCTAGTGAGTTGAGACTCGACTTTTACCCAGAGTCCCATTTTTTGGGTTTTCAACCTAGAAATCATTTTATCTCTTTTTGTGGGTAGTTTAAATTCATAAAAAATAGACTAATGAGACCAGTTTTTTAGATCGAACATATTTGACTATAAGTTTTTAAATGATGACCCAAACAAGGCTTGTAGGCCAAGAATGTTCTGATATTCTTTAGATACCCAATGGGGAGTTTCGATTCATGGTTTTTTTATTTCCAAATCTAAAACATGATATGAGACAAGTATGTGAGGAATGGATATAGGCCAAGTTCAAAGATCAGTTTACATAATGATATTTTCAAGTCATATGGTTATAGAGGAGGTGTCTCCTGAGGATGAAATTACTGCTGGTTGAAAAACCCATTTTGTAGGTGACTTTATGAAAATTCAACTAGGTGTGTTGTAACATATTAAAATAGTGGAATCCTCTAGCTGAAAATCTTTTTATGTGGGTGAATTATTGTTTCCCTCAAAACGTGTGTTCTGATTAGGAATCACTACTTCTGGACAGTTTCCATTGGGTTTATTTATGGAGTCAGAAACATCAAAAGGTTCTATATCCAAAGGTATCTACTTTATAAATCCAGGCATTCGTTAGGTTTGGACCTACGATACTTAAGAACTCACATTGGTCGATAGGATGGGATTTCAGGCTCATCACACCCTTTTGGGGGAATCATTTCCTACTCCAGGACTCTCTTATAGATTTGATATATGTTCACAAATCCTTATTAATTTACCAAGTATAACATAGGTTTCCCTTGAAATTTGAAATCAATTATTAGCATGTGTGGAATTTAGAATCATCTGTATATATTTGAGCTTCTTTATTAATGGAGATATCCATATGTATTTGATGTTCTCCACTAATGGTATCCTCTTATATACTTCTTAGAGATTATTTTAGTTGTTGTTACGATGATGTTGTTTTTTAAGACACTCGGTGGGGTACTCTAGAATTTATGTTCATATACGTAGACAAGAGTTGTTTTGATGTTGGTATCATACCCATAAATGGGCTACCTATGTATCCTCATGAAAGGAATCAAAACCATTTTAGTTCGGTTACACATAATGGGACACATCATACCTTTTAAGGTCATGTGATAAGTACCTAACTGTGAAGTTTAATGTCATGTGATAAGGATATATAAGCGGAAGGTGCTTAGTCAAATATTTTTGTGGGACTTATGCCTAATAATACCAAGGAACATGGAAAGGATATGAGATTCCAAGTTTTATTAGACCCTGTTGGGAATATGGCCCAGGAAGAACAAGGTTGATTTGGAGTATTGGGTTTGAACCTCAGGGAGGCTTCCTACTATCACACTCATATGGGAATAAAATCCCATGTAGTTTGGTAAGTATCATAGAGAAATAGGTTTGGGCTTACTCCTAAAGAGGATTCCCTTGTAACAGGGTCCATGAGATATGTTTTAACTCATGGAGATTTAGGGGGGATTAATTTAGGGCTTACTCCTAAGGAGGGCGTCCGGATTAAGGGAATTAGGTTTGGATTCCTAAAGAGGATATCCAATGAGATCAGGCCTTGGGTGAAGGCTTCCAATGTATCCCAATTATGGTGGGAATTTGAGTTCTCTTAGTTCAATATGTGAGTTGGATTATGAAAATGTTTTACTCATCACAAATCTCTAAGCCCATGTGAGTCATGCTCAGTGTGAGAAACAAGAGGATGTGAAAGATTCAACAAACTACACACTTTCTCCTCCATTGATGGAATAGGTTGGGACTATAGGGAAAGAAGTTGAGACAATGGTGGGTGAGGTCATGGGCGTGGAGAAATGAACCCTTCAATGTGAAATTAAAGTGAAGTTCGTTGTTTCTATCCCGAAAGGCTAGGGGCTTACTCTAGGAGGTATGCCCTAAAATTGATACTACTAGAGGAGGGATACTTTTCATTTGTTGAAAAGAAAAGTAGGTGTGAACTATACCTTCCCTACTAGGGAACTGAGGTTCTGAGTCTTAAAGGTGATAAGGGGGAACATGGCCTGAACCCTAATCCTCCAAACTAGGAACTTTCCAACACTGTATCTGGGGTAAGGGTCCATGTGACTCTAGATATATAAACCTACAGATACCCAAGGATCCTGAATCCCTTATAATACAATTGTGGGAAACCTCTAACTATATAAATACAAATCCAAATTGGAGACACATTGATGTGTATTTCCCAAAGGTTTGGTAAGTTAGGTGGTTTTGGTGGAGGTTTCAACTTTGTACCTTTTAGAAAAGGGAACCAAGGAAAGAGAGGACCCTCCTCCATTGATGGATTAGAAGAGGCCTTTAAATATGGC
This sequence comes from Viscum album, assembly GCA_963277665.1. Lineage (NCBI taxonomy): Eukaryota > Viridiplantae > Streptophyta > Magnoliopsida > Santalales > Viscaceae > Viscum > Viscum album. Next base: position 1,705,874,279 of record OY728138.1, on the reverse strand, counting down.
TTGTCTAGGTGTTCCGTGCAGGTCTTCTGTGTAGGTATGTTGTGTAGGTGCACCATGTAGGTGTACCACGTAGGTGTACTGCGTAGGTGTACCACGTAGGTGTACCACATAGGTGTACCGTGTAGGTCCTAGGACAAACTGCAAAAATTATTAACATAGGAAGTATAATCTTGTGAGATCTTGATATAAATTGGGAAATATACTAGGGACAACAAAACTTGGGTGAGGTTTTAAATTAATCACCTTTAGTGTCCCTTGATGTCCTTGGAATCATCCCACACAGGTCTTTTCTTAAGGAAAGGACCTTACGTAGATGACTTCTTTTTATGGAAGTAGGTTCCTTAATCATATGTTTTGTACTTAAAACTTTGAAAGGACTTTGATATTGCTTATACCATCTAATTATCTCTTATATCATGCTTTAAAGAGCTACCTGAGAAAATTTGGGGTACCTGGGCGAAGGAGCTATGCAGTGGGAGCTTTGAGAGTTCTTCCAACTTTTTCAGTTAGAAAATGGGGAGCCCAAGGGTCCTATTTATAGGAAAGGAGGGGGATGGTTGAAAGAAGTTTTTTCACGTAGGTATTTGACATAGCCCTAGAGTGTAGGATCCATGAACAAGGGTGCATAAATTCTACTATTGATTAGTTCCCCAGTGGAGGTATAGGTCCTCGGCATAGATGGGCTATGCATTGTGCTGCATGGGTACGACCCATGCTAGCTTCCTGATGTGTAAGTGTGCCACATAGCTCCCTTAAACTATATTGCTTCAATTCCTTTAACTTGATTTGAAACTTTGAAATATACAAAGTGATTATTCATAATATTTTTACCTTCCTAATGAGTGTCAACAAAATCCCCCCCTTAGGATTGGATTTAATTGGAAAGAGTATCTAGTCCTAAGGCAAGATTATGGAGAGTTAAGTTTTGGACCACGTAGATCTATTGTGTAGCTCTGTTGCATAGGTATGCAATGTAGTTCAGTATCATAGTTCGGTGCCGCCTATAAATATCCCTGTTCCTTTTTCATTTTCTTCACATGTGTTCTCGGATTTCTGCTTTTTTGTGGATCTCATTCATTCATCTCTCTCACGTTGTGCTCTCGCATAGGTCCCCTGAAAATTTCTAAATGTATAACAATTTGAGTGATAGAGATACGCAGAGTTATTTAATCGAAGGAGCTATGTGGAAGGAATTTTTCAAAGTACCCACACTAGGTACATTGTCGAAGGACCTGCGCGGGTGACCTCATCGAAGGAGTTTCACAGAACATATCCTTTTCCAAAAAAAATTCAATTCCTTTAAGTTAAAATTTTAACTTCCTTAATTTAATATTCAAACTTAAGGAGGAAAATTTGGTAATTCTCCTTGTAGGAAATGGCTCACTTGATGACCGCGATTGAGGAAGCTAAAGTTCATCAAACTGAAATGATGAAAATCATTAGACCAGACTATTACGATTTTGTTGAGAACCCATCCTAGGTTATTGAAAGTATTGATTCCATACCAGCATGAATATCCATGATTCCAATATCTGCCTCTATACAGGAATGGTATTTTTCAAGATTCCCACATTTCGGCTTATGAGATATTTTTCCCAAAGATTTGGTTTTTCCAACACTTTAACTTTCATTTCATGAATATTACTACGAAGGGTATGCCTGTTCATGAGGGAACATTCTTTATTGGATGCATCCTACAACATAGTTCTTGTACTCCTGATATAAAGGATCATTTTGTAGATACTAGGATGCAATGCTATGATTCAACCTTTTGTACTTCAAAAACATATCAATCTAACTGATGGAAGGAAGACTGGGACCTTCGTTCTGGGGGAGGAGTCAGACCTGAGTGGATGTGGGAATTTTGGTTATGTCGTACTTGTGTAGGTTTTAGGAAATAGCTTATGGATGTTCATATTTATGAAGTTTTCTAGATAGGACAAACTTACATTTATAAAAATGATTTCATTCCTGAATTACTAATACTATGGAGTCTGAAAACAAATTATTTACATTTGACACACAGTGAGGTTGGCATCATTTTGTGGGATATCTAAAAAATATCTAGGGTTCCTATTCTTCGAGAGATGTATGAAAAATTAATTCCACCAATAAAAAGATGGGGTGATGTTAAGAGGATTCCACCATTTTCCCAAAAACTATTCAAATTAGCAAAAAAGCTTCCAAAAGAAAAAAAAAGATCTTCAAACTAGGGATGATATTCATGCAAGAGTGTGGATGGAATCCTTTTCAGAACTAACAAAAGAAAAGGATCCTACTTGTGGACATCCTGCCGTTTTCCCAACTACAGATAATCAGGGTGTTGTAAGAACATACTAGACCACATTGTAGAAAGTGTATTACAAGAATTGGGGTTACAAAGTTAAGCCAAAGATTGATGCAAAGGTACGCCTAGCTGGATTAATTTCCATGTGGATAAGCATTTATTTTCTTCCGGTCCGTGATTCTGGTGGCAGTGTAAGACTAGGGACTTTTGTTATTGTAGCTAACTTGGTAGATGGGAAATATATTGGGTTGGATTCCCCTCTATTAGAAAGAATCTATCATTCTTTGTTTCATTTATACAATGGGAAGTCTCCATTTCAACTTGAAGGACCATTTCAAATATTATGGGGCTAGATTACAGCACATTTTTGTTCATATTTGGTATTTAATTTGGTTAGAGTTCCCAATGGTCGATTTACTCCATTTTTGCAGAAATTTTCCAGGATTTAGCCTTTGAACTTGAATCCAAATGAAGTGTTGAGGGCACTGAATTTATTAGGATAATTTAGCTTATTTCCTTTTCATAACCCCCCAACTGGAACATTTGTTGATGATGGTAAAGAGTAAAATTATGAGATGAGGGCTTACATGATGGAATTCAGGGATAGTGTATTATCAATGAGGATTGACAGTGAAATTATCAATGAGGCTTACATCCCTTACAGGTTTTCTCACCAATTTAAATTCCTTCAATAATCAAGAACCTTCCCTCCCACCTATGTTAGGCATGAAAAACACCAAATGGTTGCTCGACAATTATGGATTCTGATGGCTTTAGAGACATCCAAAATTTCAATTACTCTACCTCCATCAGATGCATCAATTGGATTAGAGGATAGATATGATAAATCTTGAGTTTCTTCATACCATCAAGGATCTTTAACAAAAGGAATGTATCGAGTAGAGGCCAAAACCACAGTTGTCCATAGAAATTGTGGTAAAAGCTTGAAAGCCAAAGATAATGTAGAGGCTTCAGAAGCTTCAGAACCTTAAAAAAATCTTTACAGAAAATCCACCAAGAAGGCTAAGGCTAGGGAAACAACACCACGATCATGGAGGAGATCTATTCTCCATCATCAAAAATATGTTACCATCACATTTGTTGATTCTTTTGAAGAAGAAGGGGGTCTTGAAGAGGCCTTCCAATTAGAGGGTGTTGAGTTTCTCTACAGACAAATGTATCAAATTTGGATTATGTATGGCCTTTAGAAATATTGTAATAGGAAAACATGACTCATGAACTCAGGGATTCATGGTAATTTCTCCAATATGGCCTTCGAATACTGTATGTGGGTGATATTATAGAACCTTCTGATTATCATCCGGATAGTAATTTGGCTGATGTACTGAAGCATATCGTAGAGCTAGAGACCTTTATATATTCAACTGATGACCAAGTCCCAGCCTCAAAATGATTATCTGATATGTTGGATCGAGGGATACTTGAAGGTGTTATTTTTAACCTTGAATAAAAATGGTACATTTATTTTAATACTGAGAATGTATTTCGCTTTTCCTTTGTTTCAATTCTTCTCTATCATTCACCATCATTAATCTCGACGGTATTGCTCTTTGTAGCTTGAAATTAGATAAGGAACCTCAAGAAAGGTTCTAGGGTCACCAAAATATAGACCCAAAGGCACCCCCCTTGACACATTGGATGAAACCCTTGGGTCTCCAGGGATTTATCCAGGAGGTAAGACCATGATGGAGGTAATGGAGACAGAAAATCCTCAACCACTACCTCAGTTCTCTATTTCTAATAGGAGTATTTCAATCTCTCCACTATCTTATGAAAATAAATGAAAGAGAGAATTGTTATTTATCTAAAGTGTATGTTGAAAAAGTGAGTATTCTCATTGTCCTCTAGTATTATGATTTTCTTGATACACCTTGGTGACCATGTCCATATTTTCATAAGATCTTCATCCCTTTCTTCTCTAAAGGGATTACAAACTGGTTCTTTTAGGACTAAGAAGGAAACTTTAGGGGAAGTAAAAATTCTTGATGATGAATTTGTTACATTAATAGATGAAGTGTCAGGGGATGTGGATACATCAGCTCTTATTTCTAAAAATAGAGAAAAGGTTCAAGGTAATATCATATTCATTTCTTCTGGGCATCAAATGTTGTTTCTAACATTCTTTTCTTCATAATATTTCAGATCCATTATCTGTTCCAGAGGACTATGAGACAATAAATGCTGATATTCTTATGGATCTAGAAGGAAGGAGTGAGAATCATGGACAACCTGAGGTAGGTACTGGTGTAGATCTTGATTCATCAAATCCTGATAAAATTGCACTAGTTGAGGAGCCAATGGAAGTAAATGTTAGCATAGCCAATTAGGGCATCGATCAATATTTGTTGGATACCTTAAATGGTGAGGATTCTATAATATACACAGTTGTATACACTGAAGTGATGGACGCTCTTAATCTAGAAATTTATATTCTAGGTTCCATTAAGGATTTTGGGGATTTCAATGAGTATATAAAATGATGTAAGTTCTCATTCTTACATTTTCCATATATAATTGTTCTTTTATATGAAATTTCATATTAAAGCCCAATTCATACATCTTTTTCTATAGAGAACATTGCAAAGACCCTTCAAGAATGGGTAATCACACTTCATCCTTCTTCCATTAACGTTGGAGAAGTACTAATTGAGAATCCATCATTGGGGGATACTCCAGAGTCTATAGTTATGATGACTGGGCAAGATCAGGAAAAAGCTCCTCCCCAAGAAGTAATTTCTCAAGCTACTGAAGCTGGGAATACTGAGAAGGAATCTACTCAAGCAGTCAACTTATTACTCAGTAAATTTCATTGACTATCTTGACAATGCTTTTTTCTTGATATAATTTTAGAGATAACAATCATTATAATTCACTATTTAGGACTATAGGCTCCCATGGTTGGGTATGAAGGTGAAGCTTCTACATTGGCTCAACCAACAATAGAAGATGGAGCACCTACTGAATCAAAAGGAGAAAAACCAAGCACCTCCTTGAGTTATCTGATTCCATAATATGTTTCATATCATGGTAGTAATTTCAATTCGGACTTAGATCTTTAACTTTTTCTCAGTATTATGTGGAAGAAAACATGGTGAACTATTTTGGGATATAATCTCTAATAATCCTTTGGATAAGCTACATTCATATTTTGGACAACTTAAAACACTTTTTATCATACTACGATTTTGTGGATTTGATTATCATCTAGTTTACAATGCAGTGAAAGAAATCATTCACCAGAAGGAGCAGGAACACAAATTATAGCAAGATCTTTCAAAAGCCAAAATCTCACCAACATCGAGAGTTTTTGAGCCACAATATCCAAGGAAGATTCCAACCATAGTAAAAATTTAATGGAATTCAATCATAAAATTAAGGAGACAATGAAGTAAATGGTACATCTTCAACAAAAAATAGATTATGTTCAACATAGGCTTGAGAAACTGAACCAATCATTGGGAGAAGCCCAATTAGAATGGGTAACTTTCCTTTCAACCGTAAAAGACACACTTTATCAGGATGAGGAGTCTGAAGATGTTCCATTGACCAATCTTTAGCAAGCGGTTTATAGGGCCTAGGAGGCTATTCAACAAGTAAAGAGTCATGTTGAAATATTTTTGTAATATATAATGGATAGAATCAATTATATGGATTTTCCTCCAATTTTTCCATATAAATGATAAATATTTTGTCTCAAATTATATATATACATATTCATTCCTTCTTTATTTCTATAATTACAATATCAAAGCTGATTTTCACAACATGGAATATTCATGTTAGATAATCATAATTACACTGAAAGGGATGAAGGTGCTTTAACGTTTACCTAAGCCAAGAAACTTATTAAGTGCAATTTGACTATTTATAGGGTCATATAGACAACCCTACAAACTTTGTACCTTTTGGATTTTTTTTATTACTCGATATTTCCCAGACCATATAGAGTATAGATCTAGTGAGCTCAGACTCAAATTTTATCTAGAATGCCCTTTTCAGGTTTTCAATCTATTGAGTATCATGTCTCTTTGGGTAGGCAGTTTAAAGTTATGAATGTCATAGTAATAAAGCTAGTGTTTTAGGTTGAATAACTTTAACCATGAATTTTGAGATTAAAATTTAAACAAAGCTTGATGGCTAGGAATTTCCCAAGATTTTCTTAGATACTTTCAAGAGGAATCTTGAGTCATGATTTGATTTTTTTTACCAATTCTAAAATTTTAAGTATCATAATAGAGGAGGTATCCTCTAATAATAATGTTACCGCTATTTGAAAAACCCATTATGGGGTCCCTATTATGTAGGGTCATCTAGGGCATGTGCTATATATCATAATTTTGGAATCTTTTGACTGACAGTTTCGTTATGTAGGTGACTCATGCAAGGTCCAATAGGGGAACATACTGAATTTTCAAGAAGAAGATATCTCAAGAATTCTAACATTCTATTATTGATAAAAATGGGTTTAAAATTTAGATGTCTCAAGACCATAGTGGGTGGATTTACCAAGGAAAGGTATTTGAGAATAAAAGGGGTCATCTGTGCTGATATATACCATGAATGAGGAATTACTCCTACATAAATTTGGTGTGTGAATGAGGGTTTATTTGTTAGAACGGGGCTTTGTAATATTTTTCTATGCAGTTTTAAATCATGCAGTAAGGGAATTAGGCTATGCAGTTTTAAATCATGTAGCAATGACGTTAGGTTGTGTAGTTTTAAGTCATGCAACAAGGAAATTAGGCTATGAATTTTTAAGTCATGCATCAAGGAAATTAGGTTGTATAGTTTTAATTCATGCAGTAAGGACATTAGGGGGATTTATTTTAAGGTTTAGCTTTGACCAGATGTTTATTAATCTCCAATTTCTTGGTAATTTATATGGAAATATATTACCGTACTCAAGTATGGAAATGAATAATTATAAACTATGATTTAGGGATTTACGAATATAAAAATTGATATATTAAAAGGCTAATGGCATTAAAAGAAGTATTTTCTAAAAACGATGTTACCATTGTTTGAAAAAAACCCATTATGGGGATTGTATTATGCAGGGACAACTAAGGAGTCTTCTATATAGCCAAGAAATGATATCATTCATATAACAGTCCTGTTATGTGGATGAATTATGCAAGGCCACCTAGGGTCGCGTACTTCATATTCAGTCAAAAGATTTCTTAGGTATTAGACATTTTATTGCTAAAAGATGAAGAAAGTTTATGAAGATTCAAATTTTCCAAATCACATAGTTTGGTTTATGGAGAAAAAGTACCCGAATATAGAGGGGATATTTTCAATCATGATTTAAGGTTATTTCAATATGATTTGAACACATGGAGAGGGAAAATGTGTAAAACATGGTCTTAGAGGATTTCAGGTCTAGATAAAGGAAATGAGACAAATATACAATGGATTACTGCTTTAAAATACAGGTTTATGTATATCATCATTAATGTTTAAAAGGGACAGAAGAGGCTTCTACCAAGAACGAAGTTACTATTTTTTGAAAAACCCATTATAGGGGATGTATTATGTAGGGCCATCTAGGTATTGTGTTTCATATCCAAAAAGTGACATTCTTTGGCTGATAGTCCCATTATATAGGCCAATTTTATACAAGACCACCTAGAAAAACATACTGCATAGTCAGGAAAAAGAGTTCTCAAGTATCAGAAACTCTACCACTAGAAACCAAAGAAAAATTACAAAGATATAAAAGTATTCAAGATTAAGAGTGTGAAATATGTGAAAGTTTTTATTTTCAATGTACATGAGAAATATTTGAATCAATATTGTCCATGAGTTTGGAGTCCCTTACATATATATGACTCATATGTATAATGGGAATATATTTTGTTTCCTTAGTAGGTTCTTTAAGGAGAGGACCCAAAACAAATGGATCCTACATGGATTTTTAATTTTATGCAGAAGATGGGGAATTATCTTTTATCCCATAGCTAGAACTAAGATCTAAGTCCTATTTTTCACTACATATCTCAATAAGATGAGAATCAAGCCATATGTAGTTCTTTGGGTATCGTGTTGTTTTAAAATCATGTAGCAAGGACATTAGGGGATTTTATATAAATAGAATTTGAATTTACTCATGTAGATCTAAATCATATATGGGAGAGAAGAGGATTTTTATATCATGATGCAGCTGGGCCGGGGATTCAAAATCTGGACATCACTACGTATCTCATATAAATGAGAATCAAGATAATTCCCATGAATTTTAATGTCTTGCAATGAGGATGAAGATGAACTGATGTGAAATGACTACATATCTCATAAAAAATGAGAATCAAAACACACGTAGTTTTTTTTAAAGGATATCATGTAGTTTATTGCCATGCGATGAGGACATATAACCCAAAGTAGGAATTGAAATATATTATTTATATATATAAGTTCTTTAACCAATTCCTAATCCTATGTGAGTTGTGCTAGGTGTGAGAAACAAGGAGTGGTAAAAGGTCTCTTCTGCAACACAAAGGTATAACAAGTAAAGGATAAAGGTATGGTAATTATATGGTGGTTGAACCAGGTTATAGGACTCAGGAATCACTACGTATCTTACTGAAGCAAGAATCAATCCACACGTGGTTCTTGATATTGTTCCCCTTATCAATCAAGTGATGACACAAGGAAGAGGGATTTATTTTAATTTATGGACTGATGGTTGGACCTAAAGTATAAAGTCTAGGCATCACCATGTATCTCATTAAAATGGAAATCAACTTACAAATCATGGAATAAGTCCCTATGAAAATTTGATTTGTTCATAGTTAAAAGAAAGAGGATTTTATTTCATGAAATTGTAGTTGGGCCCAAGATTGGAGATCTGGGTATCACTACATATCTCTTATAGATGAGAATCAATCCATGCATAGTTTTTGAATAAAGGTATTTCCTGTGAAAATCTGACTCATAAACACAAGGAATGGGGGAATTTTTAGTTTTTTGTGGTTGATCCCAAGATTGGAGATTTGGACATCTCTATATATCTCATTGGAATGAGAATCAAGCCATATGTAGTTCTTGAAAAGGGGTCTCTATGAAGATCTGATTCAAACATAGGGAGAAATGGGAATCATGGTCCACTAAGGGGTAGCAATGATGTGAGCAATGCTTATGCATGGAAGATACTCATTTTTAAAGAACCACAATAAATTCCAATGTGTGGTATCTTGGGGGATTTCTTAACATCAAATGAAGGAGATATTAACCGTATAGTTTAATGTCATGTAGTGGTAAAAAATGATGTCGATAAGTTTAACATCATGTGACAAGGACAAAGATGCTACACATTTTAACATCATGCAACATAGACGCATATGGTTGTTATGTAGTTTAATGTCTGGCAACTAGAACATTACTCTATGTGATTACACAAAGTACTTCTTCAAGAATCTATCATTTTTTGGGGTTGTAATAAGTTCTCCATCCATTGAGATTAGGGAATAATCTCTATTAGAGTATACCTTATTTATGGAATAAGGTCCTTCCCACTTTTGCTCAGGATTTGGAGGATTCTTTCCTGGTATCATCGAATTCATGAGGACTAATACCAATTCTCTTTGAAGAAATGAGTGGAGGAAAACTTTCTTGTTAAAAGATCATGGTATTATGTTCTGACAGACTTCCAAATGATGCAAAGTATGAAATCTCTTTTCATTTAATCATATCATCTCATCAAATTGCTTCTAGGAATGTTCATCTATAGATAACTAATCAAAAAATGGGAACTCTGATCGAAGGCAATTGAATTTCAATAGGTATAACTGCTTATGTCTTTTACACCAATTAATGTGGGTTTTACTGTGTTATAATATGATTAGTAGTTTGATAAGACCACAAATCATGAAAGAGCTTATCAAGTAAAGAATTTTTATCTTTATCCACCATATTTTGGAGTGTATTCAATAGGGTCTTGTTGAAATCCTCTATCTGTCTATTGGCCACTGCATGGTAGAGAGATGAATGGTTGGATTTGATATTATGCTCCTGATATAGCTTTTTTAACTCAGAAGAATAGTAATTGGTACCATTGTCTGTTAATATGGTATGTGGGACACCAAATCTAGTAATGATGTTAGCTTTGACAAAGCAAACAATGTTTTTGGCCCTGAATTTATTGATAGGTATTTCCTCAGCCCATTTGGAGAAGAAATCAGTAGTAGTAAGAATATACTTGAACTGCTTGGTTATAGCTAGAGGATAGGGTCGTACCACATCCATTCCCCATATAGAAAATGGACATGAGTATTTAGATATATGTAGAAACTCTGGGTATTGATGAATGAAGTTGGAATGCATCTAAAAAGGATGATATTTCTTAGTGAAGTCTGTGAAATCTTATGTCATCAAAGGCCAAATGTATCCAAGCCTTTGAATTTGATCAAAAATCCTATGCCCAGATTGGTGAGCATCATAGGCTCCTATGTGTACTTATTTTATGACAGTCGTGGTTTCATCCCCATTAATAGATCTGAGAATAATTTCATCTAACCCTTGACTATAAAGGATCTTCTAATGATCTGGGATATCATAAAGAGTGAAATTAACTGCTCATCGTCAGATCTGTTCTTTTTTAATTATGCCCAGTGGAAGTACCCCATTTTGGATATATTCCATGATGGGTGTCATCTATCCTATATTATGACCATATGTCTCAGAAATTGGGATGATTTCATTGATTCCCTCTATTCTGATTTGAATAAAAGGTGAAACCACTCAACGATGAGCAATGTTAATGATCATTTCATCCTGATTTGGATCTGCCAAGGTTGTGGCCACATTTTCCAATGCATTAGCTTGGGAATTTTGTGATCTCAGGATGTAAGATAATGTTGGATATAAGAATAAGTATTCCATTAAACCTAAAACATAATCATATAGTGGAATTAGTTCTTCTTTTCTAATGTAATAATCCCCATTGATTTGTTTGATTACCAATTTTGAATCACCTTAAACCTCCAGGTAATCCACTGGTACTTGTAGTGATAATTCTAGGACTATAATGAGAGTTTGATATTCTACCACATTATTGGTACCCCCTTCTAATAATAGAAAGGGATATGGAAACACTGCCTTTTTGGGAGAGATAAGCACAATTCCTAACCCAACTTTGTAAAGTTTAGGGTTTTTCATTCTCTTCCCCATTGGACTTCTAGAATCACCATCAAAGGACATTTCCCATATTCGGGGACTTTATTGAATAGAGAAGATTTATTCATTAGGAAATTCAATATTCATTGATATCTATTATGTAGATGGGTTCTCAGTAAGGAAATTTTCTAAAGCTTGTCCTTTTATTGCTTTTTGAGATACAAATAGTATATCAAACTGTTGTAGGATAACCACCCACCATGCTAGACATCCTATAAGCATAGAACGACTGAGCATAAATTTGAGTGAGTTATTGAGAGATACCAAGTAAACCTCATGATTCTGCAAATCATGTCTCAATTTATGAATTACAAATATTAATTCTAGGCATCTTTTCTCAATATTTTAATATTGAATCTCTACATTGAGAATGGTTCGACTGAGATAGTAAAGACTATTTTCATTCCAAAAATAATTCTTTTGTAAAAGGAATACACCCAGTTATCCCTCCAAGGCTATCACATAAATAATGAGTGACTTTCCTTCAACATGTGGCATCAAAACCGGTGAGCTCAAGAGGTATTTCTTAAGGATATCAAATGATTCTTGGTAGTCATTTCTCCACTGATATGTGAACCCTTTCTTCATCAATTAGGTGAAGGGAAAACACTTTCCTACCAAATTTTCTATGAATCATCAGATATAGGCCAAGTTTACTTAAAGTCCTCTAAATGCATTCAATTTTAGAGGAGGTTACATGCCAAGGATAACATTATTCTTCTTAGGTTTGACTTCGATATTGTGATGGAATACAACAAAACTAATAAATTTCCCCGAGGTTACCACGAAAGCATATTTCAAGGGGTTCATCTTCAAATTATGTTGCTAAAGATTTCTGAATATGGTCTCCAGATCAACCAAGTGATCAAAATGTTTTCTGGACTTAACCACTAGATCTTACACATGGCATTCAATGAATATCTCCAAGAAAGGTTAGAAAATATTGTGCATTGCACGTTGATATGTCACACCAGCATTCTTCAAGACAAATGGCATTACCTGGTAGAAACATATGACTTGAGGGGCTCTAAAATATGTAGATTCCTCATATTCTGGGGCCATTCAAATTTGGTTATACCCAGAGTATCCATCCATTAAGGAGATATCTTTGTATCCAACTGTTGCATCAATCAAAAGTTTTGTGATTGGAACTAGAAAGTCATCCTTGGGACAATTTCGGTTAAGATTTATGAAATCAATGAAAAATCTGATTTTCCCATTCTTCTTTTTCGCTGGGAAAATGTTGTCCAGATATTTGGGATATTACAACTCCCTAATAAAGTTATCTTTGATACTCTTGTCAACTTTAGCCTCATTTTTTGAGGCCTGAGTTGGGTGCATTCTTCTTGCCACCTGCTTAAATCTCTGATGCTCTTATAGAAAACCCAAATAATGAGTGGCCACATCAGGGTTAAGTACTATAATTTCTATATAATTCCAATAAAATACATCTTGGTGTGGATTTATAAATGAATTATACATCTCTTTCTCTTCGTAATTTATGGTCTCACTAATTAGAGTAGGGCATGGATCTTCCTTTGTACCCAAAAATATTTCACTGAGTTCATCCATAGTGGTGGAGATGCCTTCTTCAAATGATGAAGGGGCATCCATGATATCTTCATCTTCTTCATCTTCCTAACATTTCACTTATTTTGTTTCTACTTAAAGGTTGGGTGATGAATCAAGACACTTAGAGATAGTGGAGGGGTCAGTATTTGGACATCCTGAAGAAGAAGCAACCATTTCCGACCCTACTAATGATGAAGGGTTTTTTCGGGAGTATTGAATTGAAAATTATGGGTTGGGAATCATAATAATTGTATTTATCTATTAATTCAACAATGCGTTCTATCTTGACTGATGAATTAAAGACTTGCTAAAGTTTAGTGGATGAAATGAAGACATCTCCAATTAAGATTTCTCCATTTTTTGGTAAATCAACAATTTCTCCCATGCTGTCAGGATCGATTTCCACAACTGACATTATGGAAGTCACTGAAAAATTGATTGGATTTGGGTATACCATTTTAATTTGATTGATATCCAACACATAATCTGCACTGATATTCTTTAATGGGTTAGCTGGGATTTTCAGACCATTCGTAGCATTGATTCTTATTATATCTTTTTCCACAGACCGTGTTCCCTTTGTGTGGTAGAACTCTACCTCAATATATTGAGATTAAAAAGTTATAAATGGGTCCTTGTAACCATAAAATGTAACAATTTTACCATTGAATCAATACTTGATACATTGGTGGTATGAAGAAGTAATGGTCGAATGTTGAAAGTTATGTCATGTTGGACAACTATGAAATCTGAATTGGATAAAAGATCCCCAAACTGAGTTCTGGGTGTAATATCACCTAGATGTTCTTGTTCATTCTTTTCATAACCTTGAAACATCAAATTAGTGGGAGATAAGTCAAATCCAGTGAGAACCAACTCATGAAGTGTAGAGATGGGAATGAGGTTGACTCCTGATCCATTATCAATGAAGGCTTGTCAAATGTTTGTATCATTAACCTATATAGATAAATACAAGGGCTTGATGTGTCCATGTACAATATCATCCTCATATTGTTATGTGAAAGATATAACTTCATGACATTTTTTAGGATTATTCTCTATATGGTAGACCTCAGCAGTAGCAACCTTGGTTTCAAACTCTTGAGGACTTGACAAAGCCTCAATAAGTGATTCTTGAAGATATTTTAACATATTCAAAGCATCCAGGATTGATAAATTGGTTGTTACTTGGGATATTTGTTTCTAAAAATCATACTTTTGGTTCAAAGGCTTTTGTTTTTCAACACAAATATTTGGTTTTGGAGGTGCCTTGGAAGTTGATGCTCCTGAGGTATATGTACCATGTGTCGGGGAAGAGGCCGGAAATACTTCTTCTCTTGATGGGTCAGGCTAACTGGGGTTTCCCACTTACTGAGAAAGTGGTGGTATAGCCGCTAATTGTTCTTCCAAGATAATCATGTTGGGTCTGATCCAATCATGTGTGGGAGAGTTCTTGTGTTCTTTCTGAGCTTGCTGAAGGGCTCTCCCATGAGTTTCTGCTGCATAAATGGTTCGAGTAGGGGTGTAATTAAAATAGTGGCTTCTGGCATACCCATATATTCCAATGTATCCTATACCTTGACTTCTTCTCCTAGTTCCCCAATCAAGTACAGGGAGTTATGATTCGTAACCAAAATCATCATTTTCATAGGGATCTGTTAAGTGGATAATGTTAATGGAACTGAAGATCAACTCCTAATATAATGAAGATTATTCCTGATAGGTCGGTTATTGTTGTGCCGTTTGGTGGGGAGGTACCCATGCTTTTGATACAATTGGCATGAAATCTTCCAAATTCAAGAACAAATTTGTCCTTAACATGAGCTCATATTCTTCTGACTACTCTTTATCCTTCTGACCATGTCGTTTCTTTGAGTATTGGACTTTAGAGGACTGATCTTTTTATGAAGATAGATTGGTTGTAGAATAAGAGTTAGGAGGCACAGTTAGATGTTTCAACTATGTTCGTAGAATGGAATGAGTTCAATTAATCATTTTCCTAACCATATAATCATCAAACTTCTTCATATTCTTCCTTTTTACTTTCTTCCATTCACTTTTCTCCTCTGGATCAGTAATAGTAATGCATGATACCTGTGTTGATGAACTTTTTATTTCCACTTGTCCAGAGTCCACCATCTTTTACAGGAGATCTTTAAAAACAAAACACGCCTAAATGGGGTTTCCCAGCATTTTATGGAAGGGATAGTAGTTTGGGAGGTCCTCATATCCTTCTTTTTTTGTTTTCTTGGGTCTTGGTAGCTCGACTAAGTTGTTTTCCAAGGATTAAATGAATTAATCGAGAACCTGTTCATTCCTAAAAGAGTGGGATTTTTTCTTTAACTCCTAAAACTTTCTTCACATATAATATTTTTTATCATCTTAATGAGGTGGTCATTATTTCTAATTATTGGTAGGAGGATCCTTACGATATGATGAGAGATTTTAAGTAGAAGTAGGTATAGGTGTTTTCTTGGGTGTAATTGTGGCAGCCTCTACTTTTTGTGTTCTCCTTCTCAGAGCTAATGGGATTACATGAGACTTAGATTTGGTTTCTGTGATGGAATTATCCTCTTTTTGGGCGATTAAATCAAGGTCCTAAAACCCTCTTATGTATTTTATAGGGATTAGTGGTGTGCGTAACTCATCACATAGATTTTCCACATAGATTGGTAGTAACTCTTCTTAAGGGAGCAGAAGGTTTAAGGAATATGTTAGTCCTTTCCATCAAGTAATGAAATATGAAACTCTTTCATTCTTCTTTTTTTAGGTCATAATATCAAAGACTATTGTATTCTGCAGTATCATTGATCTAAATTGGAAAATAAATTTCTGACATAGGTCTTCCCATCCAGTAATTTATTGAGACTGCAAACTTGTATTATAGACAAAGGTCGACCCCTGTAGTTATTGCACAAAACATATGAGCTTTACTGCTTATTGTTGTTGAGGATTCCCCATCATGTGATCATAGTGAGAAACAAAATGCATTAAGTGTTTCTCCAGATCTCTTGAACCATTAAAGATTGGAAATGTGGTATTCACAAAGTTTGGTGGAGAAGGGATCGAATCTACCCATCCAGGGTAAGACTTCTTTTCTGGTTGTATCAGTGTGCACCATCCTTATATAGCTTATAATCAAGTCATTAATGACTCAATGGTATTCATAAGAATTTTAGTAATATATGGATGAGCTGGGGCCTGTATAGGTACATCAACTGGAGCCTAAACTGGTGTGACAACTAGTAAGACCACTGGTAGTGGTGCTACTAGTATTAATATTGGAGAACCCATGGGGACAGGCCTATAAGTATGTGCTTGAACCTATTATTAATGTGTACCCAATGGAGGTAATTCAATATACACATTAGTAGTTTCAACAAACTCTCTTTGATGAGGAGATCCTACTGAAAGTGAAAGTTTACGATCTGCTTGCGGAGCATGACTGGCAAGAATACTGCTTCAGAGTAACTCTGCATTGAGTCTTCTCAACTCCTTCATCTCTTCCTATTACTAGGAAAATCTTTATTCAAGTGAAATATATTGACCTTATCCAGTGTAAAAGTGAGACATGATCTAACCTTTACCTTTTCCCTTGTTAGGTGCTTTTGGAAGAGGGGGAAGTTGATTATTTGAGGGAATACCTAAATTTTGGGTAATCCTCTAATTTCAAGTACACACACCTCCTTCATTTAATTTTGTTTGTACATAATTATGAATAAGAACTTCATACTCTGACTCCCCTGAACTGGACTCATTTTATGGAGGATCTTTCATAATGGCATTAATCACCTTTACTGACGTATAATGCATTAATGGCATTTTATCAGTATCTTTATAATATATCCTTCTTATTCGTTATCCATGAGACTTTGTTCTCCTATTTTTTGGTTTTCCAAGGACATTTTGATGGAGAATAATCTGAAGGTAATCCTTGGATAGTTTAGTTATTCGTTCACTTTGTGTATTCTTCCCTAATCAAGATAAAACTAACTTCTGTTGAGGAGGGTATTGTAGATGTGAAAAAAAACCAGGCCTATAAGTTGGGGCTATTCCTATTCTTATTCCTCAACCCTTTGGACTCTGCTTGTTGATTTCTAAGGTTGGGTTAAAAAAACACCCAAACCTATGGGCTGGGGTGGTTCTTGAACTTATATAGATTATATTAGTGTAGCTGCTCTTCAAATTGTACAAATTCTGGTCTGAACATTGGTTGGGTGAATTATCCAAAACCCACTTAAATCACTTGTTTCGGAAGACTGTTGTACTATTTCAGATATTTTCACGATTTTATGGCTATAATCCTCTAAGAGGGAATCCCACTCAATGTTTTTAGATGCTTGATGCAGAAGTATCTAAATATCTTGCACTCTTTGGGACTGACTTTGGTGAAAACCAATCGAGGCCTTTTCTTGATGATAATTTCTCCGGTCATGAGTAGAATTTATTTATTGTAGATATCCTAGGGAAATAACATTGCATGAGACCACTTTTGGTGGTATTTACTGATTTTGGGGCATAGTTAAATGGAATGCTCCATGTGACTCAATCCTCTGATATGAACACCAGACGGGTTTTTGAGATCAATTATCGCAACCTCTTTAATGCATTGAGTCATGGACATTGAAGGTCCTCCTTTTTATTATCTATCTTTGGATGTTGAGAAACCTGGAGAGATACCAAGTCAATTTTTCATTGCAACCCTTCTATTACACTAACATGACTTTGATATTCATTATATGGTAATACTTTGATTTTTAAATGATGAATATTCTTCTATAGGTTGAGTTTAATATCATGAATGAAATCTTCTTCCATCATTTCTAGAATGTTGTATTGAGAGGTTTCTAAAGGATAAAAAATGACTAGTATTTCACCCTTATCCATTTTTTTCTCATATTAAACATATCCTCTTCATCTTTTTCTAGAGGTTTCTCAACTTGGTCTGACTAGAGTGTATGCTTATCTATTGCTTTATCACAATCAATGGTATCAGTTGATGTCTCCTTTTCTAGTTTAGAAGTCAAATGACCCAAAGGAGGTTCGGAGAATGACCATCGCACTGGGTTGTCTTCTAGTTGAGAAATTATTCCACCTGCCAGTAATAAAGCATCGGACATGACTGGCCTTACGTTTGTAAGTGCCTCATGATAAGAGGGCTTTCTCATCACTACATTGTCAGTTGGAAAATTTTCTTAACAATGAAAAACACAACTATGGAGAGAAATTTTGCAGAGAACACCATCATGGGGAGGACCACCATGTTGGGTTACATCATGGGATAAATCCTCTTTCTCCTTGGTCTTCTGGCCACAGAGAGGATTTTCTTGGCTCTTATCTAGATATAGGTTCTCTAAATTGACCGAATTTTCATGAAGCAAGCCTTCATGATGAAGTACCCAATGAGGAACTTCATAATTACTACTACTACTCTTGTAATTTGGTAATGGGAGGGTAGGATCTTGAGCTAAAATAGATAAATGTCTGAGGTTTTCAAGAACTCCAGCATTAAGAGGATCTAGATTTCTGATTGAATCTTGATTCTCTAACTATTATTGGTGAAATTTCTTCTTAGATGATCTCTTACATGTAGTTAGGGCCATTTTCTAGGAAAAGTGGTCATCATGAGTAGGTATGTGTGTCTGATTTAGAGTGGCTATCAAAAGAGACCGATTATCTACAATTGGAACGGGTGTATGTGCTTTATTCGGTTGTTCATGTGATATGGGGGAATATGCCCCATAACCCTCCTGGACTGGAACAGAGGTATGTATCTAATTCAGGATGGCATGCTGACGAGTCATCCTAGGTGTGGGGAAAGAATTGTGTGTTTGTCCCTCTGGTACTGCTGAAGTTTCCATTATGATATTCTAGAAATCTTCTATGGTATTATTTAGAATTTGTGTCTTCCCTTTCACCATTTCCAAGATGTGTTTGGTAATTTCAGTGTTCAAAATAGGAATATACATCCATTTCATATTTAGAGTAGGTGTATGTACCTGCTCCTTTCCTTCATTTCCTATCAGTAGATACTGACAGTACTTGTGCATGGGGGTAGAGAATTAATTATACCCCAAGTTTTTCATCATATATTTCCAACTAAATTCTCCAAATGATGCCAAATGATATTTTTGGCAGGTTTGATGGATTTTGGAAGGTGTATGTTCTTGCTGGCTATTTTCTTCCAAGCATGATTGATGGACTTCTTTCAATGCTGATAGACGAGACTATTGGTATGCTTGGTGAGTGCAAACAGGTGTATGTTCCTGATTACAGTACTACACTGGATTTGAATGGTAGGATTGGTAGGGTGCCACCAGATGAGTATGCTGGCTAGAATTAAGGCAGATGGGTGTATATTCCCATTCAATATTTTCCATCAATTTGGGTTGATGGACTTCTCTGGAGGGGGAAAGGGTAGAAACCTGCTCTCTGTTGGCTGTTTATTGTCCCTAAATGTTCATCTTGCATTCCTGGGTCTGAGGGACCTGGGCTGGACATCCAAATATAACACCCTCATCATGTTGAGGGTATACTACTATGAGTCGTTGAAAGCAGCGATTGTTGGTAGGAGCCCTCGGGAGGGACCCCTGTGCCTTTGGGATGAGTCCATGAATGGCCTCTTGTTCGACCTCCCTGGAATAGAGGAGAGGGATTTGTGATTTTATTCTGTGGATAAACTCCCAAAATGGTTGAAGACAGTGGTTGGAACCATCTGCTTCTAAACCACTGATTGTCGTAGACTAGATGACCAGGGGTCATTCTTGATTTGGAGGGCCTATCGGGCAGCCTCCAAGGTCAAGATAGTACCAAGTTGACGGTACTCTTAGACCAATGCATTGGAGAAACAGATTTGAAGATGCTAAGTTGGTGAGGATGTCCTTTGATCAGATGATGATCCAGCTTGAGCAGCAGTCGGGGCATTCACAGGTGAAAACTTGAAGGAATCCATTTGGAATTAAGGGAGTTCTTGGAAAGAAATTTCCTGTATATATGAAAAATACAAAAAATTATCTCCAATAAAGAGTAATTTTTTTATAAACACATGCGTGATTTATTCCCTTGTCTGGACCTCTTTTATTAATTAATAGGGGCCTAACAGATGGGTAACACTATCATCTTGGTTAAGGATTCATTTTAGGTTAACCATTTTTTTTAGAACATGTGTTCTGATTAGGAATCACTTCTTCTGGATGGTTTCTATTGGGTTTATTTATGGATCCAGAAACATCAAACGGTTTTGTATCCCAAGGGACTTGCTTTCCAAAGGCAGACATTTGTTAGGTTTGGACCTATGATACTTAATAACTCACATTTTCTGAGAGGATGGGAGGTCAGGATCATCATACCCTTTTGGGGGGAATTATTTCCTACTTCAGGACTCTCTTATAGATTTAATATATGTTCTTGAATCCTTATTAATTTACCAAGTATAACGTAGGTTTCCCTTGAAATTTTCAATCAATTATTAGCATGTGTATAATTTAGAATCATCCATATGTATTCAAGTTTCTTCATTAATGAAGATATTCATATGTATTTGAGGTTATCTATCAATGGTATCCTCTCATATACTAATTAGAGATTATTTTAGCTGTTGTTATGATGATGGTGGTTTTTAATCCACTCAGTGGGGAACTCTGGAATTTATGGTCATCTAGGTAGACAAGAGTTGTTTTGGTGTTGGGATCATACCCATAAATGGGCTACCTATGTATCCTTGTTAAAGTAATCAGAACCCTCATATTTTAGGGCCACTTAATGGGACACATCATACCTTTTAAGTTCATGTGATGAGGACCTAACTATATAGTTTAATTTCACGTGATAAGGACATATAAGCGGAAGATTCTTAGTAAAATCTTGGTGTGGGACTTATGCCTAATCAGCCCAATGAACCTGGAAAGGATATGAGTTTCCAAGTTAGATTAGAACCTATTGGGAATATAGCCCAAGAAGAACAATGTTTATTTAGAGTGTTGGGTTTGAACCTTAGGGAGGCTTCATACATATCCAACTCATATGGGAATCAAATACCACGTAGTTCAGTAAGTCTTGCAGTGAAATATGACCCTTTGATAGAAATAGGTTGGGGCTTACTCCTATAGAGGATTCCCTTGTAACAGGTCCCATGAGAGATGTTTTAACTCATATATATTTATGGGGTCTTAATTTTGGGCTTACTTCTAAGGAGGATGCCCATATTAATGGAATTAGGGTTGGATTCTTAAAGAGGGTATCCGGTGAACTTGGGCCCTGGGTGAAGGATTCCTATGTATCCCAATTATGGTGGGAATCATATTTCTCATAGATTAAGACATGAAGTGGATTGTGAAGATGTTTTACTCATTAAAAATTTTTAAGGCCATGTGATTCATGATTGGTGTGAGAAACAAGAGGATGTGAAAGATTCAACAAACCACACACTTTATCCTTCACTGATTGAAGCGGTTGGGCCTACAGATAAAGAATATGAGGTGATGTTGGGAGAGGGAGTGGAGAAATGAACCCTTTAATGTGAAATTAAAGTGAACTTCATTGGGTTCGGCCTGAAATTATAGGGGATTACTCTAGGAGGGATGCTCTAAAATTGATCCTGGTAGAGGAGGGAGACTTCTCATTTGTTGAAAAGAAAAGAAGGTGTGAACCATACCTTCCATACTAGGGAATTGAGGTTCCGAGTCTTAGAGGTGAGAATGGGGAACATGGTCTGAACCCTAATCCTTCAAACTGGGAACTTCCCAACATTGTCTCTAGGGTAAGGGTCCATGTCACTATAGATATACAAACTTACAGACACCCCAAGTATCTTGAATCCCTTATAAGATAACTATGTGATACCTCTAACTATAGAAATACAACCCCAAATGGGATACACACTGATGTGTATTTACCAAAGGTTTGGTAAGTTAGATGGTTTTGGTGGACGTTTCAACTTAGTCCCTTTTAGAAAAGGGAACCAAGTAAACAGAGTCCCCTCCTCTATAGGTGGATTCAAAGAGGAATTCAAAGATGGCTCATGTAGGTGGTCCATCTAGGCCTTTCACGTAGGTATGCTGCATAGGTGTACTACATAGGAGTACCACACAGGTCCTAGGAGGAACTGAAAAAATGATTAACATAGGAAGTATAAGAATGTGGTAGCTTGATATGCCTTGGGAAATGTACTGGGGACAACAACACTTGGGTAAGGTTTTAACTTAAACACATTGGGTGTCCCTTGATGTCCTTGGAAGCATCCCACTCAAGTCTTTGATTAAGGAAATGACCTTGCGTATATGACTTCTCCTTATAGAAGGAGGTTCCTAAATCAGGTGTTTTGTACTTAAAGATCTAAAAGGACTTTGATCTTTCTGATCCCATCTAATTATCTCTTCTTGTGTCTTTTAGAGAGCTACCTGAGAAAAATTGGGGAACCTAGTTGAAGTATCTATGCAATGGGAGCACTGAGATTTCTTTTAACTTTTCATTTAGAAAATGGGGAGCCCAAGGGTCCTATTTATAGGAAAGGATGGGGGCTGTTAAAAAGTATTTTGTTTGCGTAGGTCTTTGGCGTAGCCCCAGAGCGTAGGCTCCCCCACACAGAGGTGTAGAAATTATACTGTCGTTTATGTCCCCAATGGATTTTTTCAGTGTAGGTCCTCAGTATATATGGGCTACACATTGCGCTGCATGGTTACAACTCGTACAGGCTTCTTGATGTGTAGGTGTGTCGCATAACTCCCTTAAACTATATTTCTTCAATTCCATTAACTTTCTTAGATACTTTGAAATATCCAAAGTGCTTATTCATAATATTTTTACCTTTATAAGGATTTTAAAAACTTATAAAAAATAAAAATAGGTCATGTTACAACATATTAAAGAAAAGGAGTTCTCAAGAATTCTGAAATTCTATTGCTGATGTCTGAAGAAAGTTTATGGAGATTCATATTTCTAAAAACCATGATGGGTGGTTTTCCCAGGAAAGGCATTTTAGAATGAAGGTAATATCTATATTGTAATTTTCTATTAATGTTATACCACTCCTCATTGAATTTGGATTGTGTGAAAGAGGGTTCATTTTTTTAAATAATTGATTTCAGGGGGGGAAGGACCCTTTCTGACAAGGGCTGAAGCATTGTGTAGTTTAATGTTATGGGACTAGGACATTGACCATGCAGTTTACCATATTACAGTGAGGAATTTTTTATATAGTTTAAAATATTATAACTAGGATGTTATGCTATGAATTTTAATGTTGTACAATAAGAAAATTAGAGGGATATAATTTAAGGTCTTTATCTTTGACTGAGAGGTTACTAATTCTCCTTTTTCACAGTAATCTGTTTGAGAATGCACAATCACTTTTAGTCATGAGGAGAGGAGTGTTTTAAGTTTAAATCTAGGGATATCCAAATCCTAATATTGTTATGAGGAAAATTTATTATGGTGGTATATTAGGTCTCTCCTAGGAATTAATTTACCACTAGTTGAAAAACCCATTTTATGGGATACTTTATGCAAATCCATTGGGGTGTGTTACTATATAGTCCAATAGTGGAATCCTTTGGATGACAGGACCTAAAACTTTGTGGGTGACTTATGCAAAGGCAATTGGGTCATGTTATAGAATAGTAAATAAAATGAGTTATCATGAATTATGAAATTTTATTGCCGATGGATGAATGAATTTTATAGAGATTCACATTTACCTAGACACAAATTTTGGTTTTTGGAAGGAAAGTACCTAAATATAGGAGGAGTATTTTAAGTCAAAATTACCCAAGAATGGGGGGGGGGAAGGTTTCCTTTGTAGGTCTAAACCCAAACACAAGAAATAATGGTGCATGTATTTTTATGTTGTATATCCATGACCATGTATTATGGAAATAATAGGTAATATATGGCCTACCATACCAAGGTCATTCTGGTATAATTTGGACATGAGGGAGTATATTATAAACCATGATCTTGGGGGTTCCTAGATCAAGAGAAATGATATGGAAAAAATATGTGGGGGATGACCTCATACCAAATTTCAATAGTGGGATCCAACATTATTTTTTCAAAGCATACCGAGATAAAAGAGGATTATCTCAAGGGAGAAATTACCGTTGGTTGAAAATCCATTTTGTGGGATATTTTATATAAATCCAACTGGGGTAGGTTACTACATAGTCAAACAATGGAATCCTCTTTCTAATAAGACCTTTATATGGGTGACTTATTCAAATCCAAATGGGTCATGTTACTGCATAGTCAGGTAAAGGATTACCTGGGTATTAGATGTTCTATTACCAATAGTCAGGGAAAGATTATGAAAATCCAAAAGTGTCCAAGATTAGGAGTATAAAGTGTGGAGGTAGTATGTCTAGACACAAAGGAAACATTTGAAACAATATTTTCCATGAAATGTATATTCCCTTATATAAAGAATAGGTACATCTTTGTTTCCTTGGTGGAACCCTGAATGAGGGAACCCAAATTAAGAGATCTTGCATAGATCTTTGTATGCATGGAGGGGGGAATTTTTCCTTACCCCATGGTTGGGACTAGGACATGAAGCCTAAGTGTCACTAGATATCTCACTGGATTGAGAATCAAGACACATGTAGTTCTTGGGGTACCATGTAGTTTAAGGCCATATGGCCAGGACATTAGCCATGCATTTTAACGTCATGTGGTAAGGATGAAGGTTACTTGATGTGAAAAAATAATATCATGTTTGGATCAGGGTATAGAACCTAGGAGTCACTATGTATCTTGTTGGAACAAGAATCAAGTCACACGTAGTTATAAAAGAGATTCTCCATACTAATTGAATTCATGTGTAGAGAAAATGGGTTTTTTTAATATGGTCTCACACATGGGGTGAGACACTATATTGAATCCTATTATAAAGATTTGAATCATACATAAGAGAGTGGGGGGATTTCTCATGTTTTTTTGTGTCTAGGACCAAGATTAAAGATTTTAAAGTCACTATGTATCTCATTGGAATTAGAATCAAGCCACACATAGTTCTTGAGGAAATCGTACAGTTTAATGTCATGTGATGAGGAAATCTGGTGTGCCTTTTATGGTCTTGCATCCAGGATCATGATAACCCCAATTTGAATTGATATTCCTTAATTATGTAGGGAAATATTTTACCAAAACCCCTAAGCCAATATACGCTATTCACAATGTGACAAACAAGAAGTGGTAAAGGTTTCTTCCACTACACAAAGGTAATACAAGTTAATGATATCTAAATTTAGATTTTGTGGTGGTTGGGCTAGGATGTATGATCTAGGAATCACTACATATCTCATTAGAATGAGAATCAAGTCATATGTAGTTCTTGAAAGATTCTCTATGTGAGTTTGACCCATACATAGGGATGGAGATTTTTTCTTATTTTGTTGCAGCTTAGTCCAAGATTGGATATTTGGTCATCACTATGTATCTCATTGGAATGAGAATAAATCCACACATAGTTCTTAAGGATATTGTGTAGTTTATTGTCATTCGATGAGGGTGCTAAATATTAAGTTTAACATCTTTAAGTAAGTACATTGGTCACCCAATGTGAAAGGGAAATAATATTACATCTAGGCCCAAGATTAGAGGTTTGGGAATCACTATGTATCCTATTATGGCAGGAATTAAGCCACACATAGTTCTTGAAAATAGCTCCCCACATCAATCAGGTTTTGAAGCAGGGAAAGGGGGATTTGATATATTCCATAATGATGGTTGGGCCCAAGACATAGATTCTAGGTGTTTATACTATCTCATTGTAATGGGAATCAATCCATACATAGTTCTGGAAAAGTTCCCTATGCAATTCTGATTCGTACATAGAGAAAATGGGGATTTTTTTCTTTTATTGTGGATAGACCCGAGTTGCTAGGTCCGAGCGTCATTACATATCTCATTGGAATGAGAATCAAGACACATTTAGTTATTGAATAAATATGTTTTAGGGGTACCATCACCTAATAATATGATTCACTCAAACATAGATTAAAATGTTGTGTAGTTTTAAATTATGAAACAAGGACATGAACCATGTAGTTTTAATGTCATATGGTCAGGAAAATATGCTACATAGTTTAGAGTCTTACAAATCAGACTATATATGGTGTTGTGCAGTTTAATTTCCTATATCTAGGATTATAATCATGATATTATATGAAATATTTCTTTACGAACCTTGCATTAGTTGGGGCCATAATGATTCTCCCATCCATTGAAATCAATAAATAAGATCCATTGAAGTGGACCTTGTGTATAGATTAAGGTCCCTCCCACTTTAGGTCAAGATTTGGGGATTATTTTATGGTATCATTTGATTCTTAAGGACCAATAATAATTCAACTTAGAGAAATGAACGAAGGAGGACCTTCTTGTTAAAATCACACACTATCTGATTTTGGTGGACCTCCAAATGATGCAAGGTGTACAACCTTCTTTCATTAATTTACTTCAGTTCATCCAGTAATTTCTAGTATTTCTTGTCCATGGATAGCCAATCACAGATGGAAATAAGAAGTGATGGAAATTGGACCTCAATGGGAAGGACTTCTTATGTCCCATATACCAATAAATATGGGGTAACTAATGTGACAGTACAGGTTGTAGTCTGGTAATACCACAAGTAATGAAATAGTTTATCAAGACAATACTTCTTGTCTTTATCCACCATCTTCTATAGTATGTTTGAAAGGGTTTTGTTAAAGGCCTCTATCTATCCATTAGTTGTTTTATGATAGCGAGATGAATGGTTGGATTTGATATTGTACTCCCAATACAGCTTTTCCACCTTAGTAGAATAGAAATTGGTGCCATTGTTTGTCAATATTGTATGAGGGACACCAAATATGGTAATTATGTTGGTTTTTACAAAGTTGACAATTATTTTGGCCCTAATTTATTTGAGTATTATTTCCTCAAACCATTTGGAGAATAATTCGGTAGAAGTTAGGATATATTTGTATTTTTTGGCTGTAGCTGGGAGGTATGTCCCCACAATATCTATTTCCCATATAGAAAATTTCCAGGAGTATTTGGGTATATATAGAAACTCTAGGGGTTTATGTATGAAGTTTTAATTCACTTGGTAGGAATGACACTTCTTGGTGAATTCAGTGCAATCATGCATCATCGAATTCCAAGAGTATCCAGGGCTTTATATTTGGTTGGAAAACCTATATCCTGACTATTGGGAACCACAGGCTCTTGAGAGTACTTATTTTTTTATAGTAGTAGTATCTTATCTATCAATACATGTAAGAAAGACTCCAAAAAAGCCTCATTTATAGAGGATTTTATGGTGATTTGGGCCATCATAAAGAGTGAATTTGGTTCTCACTATCATATTTTTTATTTCCTAGATCTTTTTGATGGGAGTAATCCACTCTGAATGTAGTCCATGATTGGAATCATCCACCTAGTGGTAGGACCATAGGGTTCAAGGTTAGAACTGACTTCATTCATCTCTTATGTGATGACATGAGAAAAATGTGAGGCCATTCAGCGATGCACAGTGATTATGATCATTTTGTACCAATTCAGATCTGCTAAAGCTATAGCTGCATTTACCAATGCATCTGATTGGTCATTCTGGGATCATGGAATGTGATTCAATGTTGGTTCTGAGGGTAACTCTTCCGTTAACCCTTGGACATAATCAGTTAGGGGTGTTATCTCTTCTTTTCTAATGGCATAATCCCCATTGATATATTTGATTACCAAATATGAATCACCTTTAACCTATAGGTGTTACACTAGAATTTAGAGCACCAATTTTAGGCCTGAAATGAGGGCTTGGTAATATACCTCATTATTTGTACAGCCCTATGGCAGCAAGAAAGAGTAAGGTAAAACTTCTTTCATTGGGGAAATGAGAATGATCCCTAACTCGACTTTGTTGAGATTAGGGTCTTCCATTATCCTCCCTATTGGGCTCCTGGAGGCACCATTAAAATATATTTCCCATGTTTGGGGGATATTTTTTATAGAAAAGATCTATTCATCTAGAAATTTGGTATTTAATGTTTTTATTTCTTCAGATGGTTCTTCTGTAAGAAAATCTTCCAAAGTCTTGCCTTTCACTACTTTATGAGGCACAAAATGTATATTAAACTGCTACAGGACAACCTCTCAACATTCTAAACATCCAGTCAACATAGGATGATTGAGGATGTATTTGAGTGGGTTATTGTGAGAGACCAAATGGACCTCCTAGTACTTTTGGTAGTGCCTCGGTTTCTGAACTGTGAATATTAATGTTAGAAAACTCTTCTCGATATCTGAATAATGATTCTCAGCATCAAGCATGGTTTGAATAAGATAATAAAGGTTGTTTTCATTATTGGAATCATTCGTTTTCATAAGGAAAGTGCCTAGTGATCATTCTAGGGTTGTCACATATAAAATGAGTGTATTTACCTCAATAAGTGGCATTAATACTAGTGGGATCAAGAGATATTTGTTTAGGTTGTCAAATTATTCCTAACATTCACCGTTCCACTGATATGTGACCCACTTTTTCATCAGTTTTTTGAAGTAAAAACACTTGCTTGAAAGGTTTCCTATGAAGCACCAGATATAGGCCAAGTTTCCTTGAATTCCTCTAAAATCTTTAAGGTTTATAGGTGGTTACATGCTAAGGATATTCTTTGTATTCTCAGGGTCGACTTTGATGTTGTGATGGTGTATGAAGAAGTTGAGAAATTTTCATGAGGTTACCCCAAAAGTGCATTTTAACAGGTTCATCTTTAGTCGATGATGTCACATCTTGTGTAAGGTAGTATCAAGATCATTCAAATGGTCATAACATTTTCAGGACTTAACCACTAGATTGTCAACATAGAATTTTAAAAAATTCCCCATAAAGGATTTGAAGATGTGTTGTATGGAACATTAGTATATGGGACCATTGTTATTCAAGCCATAGGGCATTACTTGATATCAGAAGACTCTCTAGAGGTCCCTGAAAGAGGTGAATTCTTCATCCTTCAGGACCATCCGAATTTGGTTGTACCCTAATCATCCATCCATGGAGGAGAGGAATTGATAACCAGACATTGCATCAATCAATAGTTCTGTTATTGGAACCAAGAATTCGTCCTTTATATAGTGTCGGTTGAGATCTTTGAAGTCAAATAAAACTCCAGTTTTCCCATTTTTATTCTTTACAAGAATTATATTGGCTAGCCATTTCAGATACTAAACTTCCTGAATGAATTCTACCTTGATGATATTTTCCACTTCAGCCATAATTTTGGAGGTGTGAGATGAGTGCTTCCTTCTGGATTCCTGTTTGTATCCCTGGTGGTCTTTTGGAAATCCCAAGTGGTGGGTTTCCAACTCAGGATTAATTCCTAGAATATCTGTGTAATTACATGTGAACAAGTCTTGGTGTTTCTTAGGAAGGATGTATATACCTCTTGTTCTTCTGAATTCATGGTCGCACTGATCAAAGTGGGTTGAGGATCTTCTTATGTTCCCAGATTTATTTCTCTAAGTTAGTTAAAAATAGTAGAGACACCTTCCTTAATTGTTATAGGATCATACATGAGGTCTTCTTCCTCTTTCTCTCCCTCATGAATTACCTCTTTTGCCTCTTCCTAGGAAGTGGGTGATGAATCAATTTTCTCAGAGTTAGGGTAGGAGTTGACATTTTGGAATTAATATTATGAATAAATTATTTCTAGATCGATGAATGGTGTGAGGCCTTTTGGATCTCTAAAGGGGAAACAAGGGGATAAGAATGATCATCTTCATTTTATCCCATTTACATGACAACTTATTCCAGACTAGCTAATGGAATAGGGATTTTTTAAAGCTCCTGGGGTGGAATAAAGACATTTTCATCTGGGATTTCATTATTACTTAGAGATTTGAAAACTTCTCTAGTTTTTATGGGTTTATTTGTCACAACTGACATCATGTAAGTCACTATATTTGTGCTTGAATTTGGACCCACCTATTCTATTTGGTTTATGGGAAGCACATACTCTACACTGAGATTCCTGAAAGTATTAGAGAAAATTATATCTAGAATATTTGGGGTATTGATTTAAGAGACATCATTAGTCATAGATTGTTTCTCTTCCCTCTGATAGAATCTTGAATCAATGTACTATGATTCATAGGATTTAAATTGGGCTTTGTCACTATGAAATGTCCAAATTTTATCATTGATATAATATTTGAGGCATCAGTGGTATAGAAAGGGGATAACTGCATGTTGATGTAGCCAAGGTCTTCCCAGTAAAATGTGGAAGGTCATATCTTGCCCAACAACCATGAATTCTAAGTCAAAAATGAGATCCCCAAACTGAATCTTGAGTTTGATTTCTCCAATAGGCTTTTTCACATTCTTATCATAACCTTATAACATTATACTATAGGGGGACAAGTGAGATTCATTGAAACCCAGTTTTCAAAGTGTCCAGGCTAGAATGAGGTTAACTCTAGAGCCATTGTCCTTGAATTCTCATCATATATCAATTTCATTTATCCTTCCAGATATATAAAACAGTCTGAAATGTCCTTGTATGATGGAATCCTCGTCATTTTTTATGAAAGATATGATTACGTGGAATTCTTAAGGATCATTATCTGCATGATATACTTTAGTAGTAATGAATTCGACTTCAAATTCCTTAGGGTTTGACAAGGCCTCTATGAGTGCTTCCTGAAGGTCTTTTGATAGAATCAGGCATACAAGATTGAAAAATTAGTCAAAACCAAGGATAATTTCTTCAAAATATCATACTTTTGGTCCTGAGTTTTGTGCTTCCCATTACGGGGACACTCCTTTACAGGTTATTTAGGAACTGAAGTACTTGATGTGGATGGATCAACCCTTATAATAGAAACTATAGGTGCTTCTGCTCTCGGTGGATTAGGTTGACTAGGTTTTTTTACACACCAAGGTTTATTTGGTGATGACATGTCCTCTAGCCAATATTCCAAGGTGATCATGTTGATAAAAAATCTAAAATATATGGGGAAACTTTCTTACTCTTACTGAGGTCATTGGAGAGCTCTCCCATGATTTTTGATAGTGTATACAGTTAAAGTAGGGACATAGTTAGAGAAGTGAATCCTAGAACAACTATATATTCCCCTATATCCTCGAATCTGACATCCTCTTCCCCTAGTTTCCAAATCAAGTGTAGGGAATTCGGGTTCATAGTCACACTCATCATTCTATAAGGGACCCATTAAGTGTATAACATTAATGGAATCTAATATCAACTCCTCGCCTAATGTAGATTCCCTCTAGCGAGTTTACTCTGGTTGTACTATTTTGAGGGGTGGTGTTTGTGCTTCTCGGATTATAGGAATAAAGTCTTCTAAAGTCAAATATAACTTTGTACTTGGTGTAGGATCATATTCCTATTTTTTCTTCTTACTCTTCTAACCATGTTTTCTTTGGAAGACTGACTTTCATAGGACTAAGATGCAGATGGAGTTTACTATGTTGTAGTGGAAGTGATTGAAGGTATATTTGGCTGTTGAAACTATTATTGGAGGATATCACGAGTCTGTTTGATCTTTTTCATAACCATTTAGTCACTAAAATTCTAATTATAATTTCATTTAACTTCCTATAATTCATTATCCTCCTCCGGATCTGTAACACCCGAGACTTTTATGTGAAATATTTTGTTTTTATGTTATATAAATCATCAAAGGAATCTTTTTCTACACAACACTTTCTTGGCTTGCTTTACACGAAATCGCGACCTTCTCTGATAGCTTGCGTCGTACGTAATACCGAGTTTCACTAAACAACGATATACTATTAAAAATTTATTAAAACTAGCCGTTATGAATAGTAATAACCAATTTTTTAAATTTTATAATTTTTATTTTTCAAAATGGACTTCATTTTTGGATTCGGAATATCGAAATTAGCCTAGGGTGAAATTTTGGTTTTTTTCTGAAAACTTTCAATTTTTGATGAATAGTGAAACCACTAAGTGGTAGTTAAAAAACTGAATTTTTCATAAAACTTAATTTTACAGCTTCTGTGAGTAGAATTTTGAAAATCCGAGAGACACGGTTGATGTCAGTAAGTAAAATGTGGTTCAATGAGATGAAAATAATTTTTTGGTGAATAGTAACTTTTTACTTTTTTTTACCACGGTTAAAAGTAAATAGGGTAATTAAGGGTAAAAATGATATTATTATTACCCTAACACATGTCCTAATTATATTGGAAAAGTGTAATTCGACCAAAAACAAACTTAGGAATAAAATATGACCATTTAGGCCCACTTGGATTAGATTAGGACATTTATTATTAATTTATTTAAAGAAGGGTTAAAATAGTTAAAATCAAAGTTTAATAACTAAATAATTTTTAATATGGGGTTATACATAAGATATATTCGACTATAAATATTCAGTAGAAATCTAAAAATATTTCCTAGATAATGGTATTTTATTAGTAATTTTTTAGACATTAAATAATTTAATTTATTTATGACACAACGATGATGCAGTAATTATCTTATTAATGAAATATTGACATAATTGATGTTATAAATACCCAAATAAATATAATTTGAGAATTTTTATGAATTCCACTAATTTTATAGGTTAATATTACATGTTAGTATTTATTTAATTAACTTTTTTCGAACTTATCATTCTGTTATGATTTTCACAAAAATCAATTACTAAATAATGTCAAAATTGACATAAAATAATTTTTAAAACAAATATTATATTATTAATTGTTATTTTATTCCTAAAAATCTATGGTTTGGACAAATGAATTAGATAAGGTTATATATATTAATAATAAACAACTTGGGGTTTGATATAGTAAGTTTATTAACCTTATAGTATAAGAACACAAGAAGACACGGTAAAAGTAAAATTATTTAACTTAATGTTAAATCTAAATGATAAGGTTAAAATAGGAACCTAAACTTGTCTAAATTCTATTTTATGAGAGTATTTCGACCCATCCCCACCTTAGCCTCTAAATAAATCAATTTGGAGCTATTTAAAACCAAACTTGACTTTATAATAAAATAATATTTT
This sequence comes from Viscum album, assembly GCA_963277665.1. Classification (NCBI taxonomy): domain Eukaryota; kingdom Viridiplantae; phylum Streptophyta; class Magnoliopsida; order Santalales; family Viscaceae; genus Viscum; species Viscum album. The sequence goes on along the minus strand of OY728138.1, from coordinate 1,705,841,188 downwards.
TAGTTATTCCAAAGGTGCCCCTCTCCTCCCTTATAAAAGGGCACCTCCTCCCTCTCTTCCTCACACCACTTTGAGCCTTCAAGCTCGGCCAACCCCTGCCATTTTCTCCTCTACACTTTCCTAGAGACATCCTAGAGGTCCTGGTCTTCTTCAAAGACCAATTTTAGTGCCCTAAAAGGAGGTCTCAAAGAATCACTTCAAAGAAGAGGTAATATCCATTACCGATCCTTTCCAATTTCTTTCTTCTTCAACTTCTTCTTCTTTAGTTGTTTCATTATGAAGTAATAACATAAGTATCACTCATATACTGATATGTTATTATAAGTATGAAACAACCCTATTTAACCATCTATCCATCCTACGGAAAATGAAATCATCGCGTGTGCGTACGTATGGAATACCGTCTCCACGCCATGGTGTAATCTATTTTCCACCACCAGCTTACTTGGATGGGTATAATGGTGTAAATAATGACTATATATGACTATTATAAAGTGATATTAAATCTTAAATAGTATACATACACTCCAATACAATTCCACAATCATAGGAACGATATCATCACTCGTGTGTACGTACAGAATACCGTCTCCACGATGTGATGTGACTCGTTCTACATGATATTCATTTCATAATGATTATATAAATGAATTGAATGAATGAATATGATATATATTACACTAATGCCATTCTGGAAATGAGGTATCTATAACCTAAAGAGAAGAATAAGAATTTATTCGACAACACATGCATAAGAACAAAAAGTTATAAACACCCGAATAACAAGTAGCAATGAAATATTACTACTAAGAAGCTAATAATATGACCATATATGATATCATAAAAATAATTATGATTCTGGAATAAGTCAATAACAATATTTAAATCATTATACAGGAGGTTCGGACACTTACAAAGCAAGTCGGACCTAAGGTAAGTAAAATATCACAATCTCATTTTTATCCGAGATTGTTTATACTTTGGCATTTACTGGGGTGTATTTTATCATCCACATACATGTTTCCTCAATATGTAATATTATTTCCATCCACCTACAATTTTTTAAATCCAATTTTACCCTTTGGTGAGTTTTTAGTAAAGGATATGAAAGGAATCTTTTGTCGTTTTACGTACGAGGTACTTCTTGACTTTTCCGACAAAAGTACGAAGAATGTTTTTTTAACTTATACGGCATGAATGAATTTTTAAAACATTATTTCCAAGAATATTCCTTTAAAAGTTTTCAAGTTTATTTTTAATCAACTTTTTTTAGTTTAAAATTGTATGACATGTTAAGAAAGGAAAAATGTTTTTGAAGTAGAAAGGATATTTTCCTCAAGAATGGAGTTCAAGTGTTTTATCAAAATTATTTTCCATCTAAGATAATGTAGGGTTATGTTTCTATCCCTATTATTACATGTATTTGATTATGTTGTGATGGAATTAATTTTATGAATTCCTTTATCTTATATGAATTGTTTTATGATGTCACGATGTTTAAGAATTTCATTTTTATTACATGGGTTATGCAATGATGTATGATTTATGATTTTTGTGGCACACATAATAATGGTTTCATTATGATATGGTTGGGACCTATATCTCCCTCCAATGCGTTGGGTAAAGATTTTATATCTCATGAGATAGACATGGCTGGAACGGTAGGTTATACCGGTTCAGTGAAACAGGACTGAAACGAGGGTGACTCAGTTCAGAAATGGACTTTGTCCACTAAGATAGTCTTGGCAATGAGTCTTGACTAATAAGAAATGATTCTCTATGATTATGTGTTTATTCCACAAAGTTACAGGTTTTAATTTATGATTATTGGGATTACATTTCACTTCTATGATTTATCCCATGTTATGATATTATGATCTCTTTTGCAGGATAAGATTTCCAAAAGTTATGTTCTTATGTATATGATGTGATTGATATTTCTTTTGTCTACCCTTACTAAGAATTTGAGCTCACCCTTTTGTATGTTTTATTTCCCCAGGTCAGGAAGAAGGTTATTAAGTAGAATATGCCAAAAAGGGACTCTAGATATGATAAAATAAATGGGAGGTAAAGTAGATGCTTTATGAACCAGTTGTTTATGTTTCCCAGTTTCTAAAGACACTATACCTATACGGTCCTTTCTTGGTTTTGTTATATGTTGTAATAAGTGTGCTTCAATTCTGAAGTAATATCAATGTATGTAAAGTATGGGTCGTTATAGTTGGTATCAGAGGAAAGGTATAGTCAACCTTTGGAAACTAGGATGTGAAAGCCTTAGTAAGAACCCTAAGGATAAGTCTAAGCATAGAACACAATCTTAGTGTTTTATAAATGGACATGAATAACCTAGGATAAGACCTTAAGTGTGAAATTTTATTCTTGATTATGTGGTTTTCCTATTATAATTAGTGTTTCTCACACTATTCTTCTTGGTTTTAGTCAATGGCTGGAACCCGAAGGAACCGTGTTAATGCGGAATGCGACGGACAATGAAATGATTGTCCCCCTGAGCAACCAAATGTTATGGGAGCTGGAATGAAAAATCTTGTAGCCATGCTCACACAACTTTCTCAAGCTATGAATCATGCAGGACTTCCAAACGAGCAAAGGAAGGAGTAACATTCTGTTGAATCCTTCACGAGACAGCGTCCACCTTCATTCAACGGGTCTACTGATCCATTAGTTGCTGAACAATGGATTAGTACTACTGAAAAGATATTTTCAGTTCTTCAATGTTCTGAGCATGATAAAGTCATCCTAGTAGTGTATCGTTTGGAGGGTGATGCTGATCAATGGTGGAATCTTATTAAGAATACGAGGCAAAGGGATGAAATTGAGTCCATGGAATGGGACGAGTTCAAGAACTTATTTTTCAATAAGTACTTCCCTCGTATTCTCCGAACAAATATGGAGAAAGAGTTTCTTGAACTGAAGCAAAAGGATGATGAATCTGTTGGTACCTATGAAGCAAATTTTACAAGACTTGCAAGGTACGCTTCTGGTATTATTATCCAAACTGAGATTAAGATTGATCGATTCTTTAGTGGCTTAAAACCAATTCTTCGAAGGGCCTTAGCCATAAGGGACTTCAACAGCTACGAGGAAATCGTTCTATGTGCTCTCAAAGTTGAGATGGAGATTGGAGTAACCCACCAGTCATATGGGTTTTATAAGAAGAGGAAAATGGAATTCAAAGGAAAATCTAAAGAGCACACTGAAAAGAAGATGAGCTTTCCCTTATGCACAAAGTGTGGAAAGAAACATGGAGGGAGTTGTCTTAAAGGGACAAGTAAATGTTTCAAATGTGGAAAGGAAGGTCATCGGGAATTTGAATGCCGCGATGATGGGAAGAAGATGTCTAATGATGCAAACAAAGGAAGGGATACACAGAATGAACCTACTACACTTCAATGTTTCAAGTGCAGGGAGATGGGGCATTATGCCAATCAATGCCCAAATCCAAGGGTTGATGATGATGGTCGACGTCAACAAACTCTTAAGGCTAAAGGCAAAGGAAAGTCACATGCAATTTCTATCAGCGATGTGGAGTACGATAACGATGTGGTGAAAGGTACACTTACCATCCACTCTAAAGTAGAAAATGTTTTATTTGATTTTGGATCTACCCACTCCTTTATTTATGAAGAATTTTCTAAGGATATCACCTTATTACCTCAACAGTTAGATGTTGAGTTAGCTGTGACAACCCCTAATGGCACAACAGTCGCATCAAAAGTTTATAATTCTTCTCTGATTGAAGTTTGTGGGAAAGTGCTTCCTGCAAATCTTGTGATCCTTCCTATAGTGGAATTTTATGTGATTCTTGGCATGGATTGGATTTCTCTACATGGAGCTCATATCAATTGCCAAAGAAGGGAAGTCACATTTCATATTCCAGATCAATCTATGATTGTCTATCGATGCAAGGATGAACATAACCTTCTAGTGGAAATTCCTTCCATCTTATGGGTCTTGATTCCACTAAATAAAGGTTATTTATCTCAAATGGTTGGTGAGAAACTCACAATTAAGAATATGCCCATTGTACAGGAGTTTGATGATGTCTTTTCAGAGGAATTACCGGGTCTTCCACCGAATCGTGAAGTTGAGTTTTCAATAGAACTCGTACCAGGTGCTTTGCCTATTTCAAAGACACCTTATAGAATGTCCCCAATTGAGTTGCAGGAATTGAAGAAGCAACTCCAAGAGAATCTTGATAAGGGGTCCATACGCCCTAGTGTGTCACCTTAGGGAGCACCTGTTATGTTTGTTAAGAAGAAAGATGGATCAATGAGACTCTGCATTGATTATCGAGAACTTAACAAGATCACTATCAAGAACAAATATCCTCTCCCATGCATTAATGACCTATTTGACCAACTACGCGGAGCTCAATACTTTTTGAAGATTGATCTTCATTCAGGGTATCTTCAATTAAGGGTCAAAAGGGAGGATATACCAAAGACGGCTTTCCGTACAAGGTATGGACACTATGAATTTATAGTGATGCCATTTGGTCTTACTAATGCCCCTGCTATCTTCATGGATCTAATGAATAGAGTCTTTAGAGACTATCTTGATCAGTTTTTGGTAGTCTTTATAGACGATATTCTTGTCTATTCAAAGAGTAAGGAAGAACATGAAGATCACTTGAGAATTATATTGAAGACCCTGAGAAAGGAGAATCTTTATGCCAAATTTACCAAGTGTGAATTTTGGCTTCAAAAAGTTGCATTTTTGGGTCACATAATCTCAAAAGAGGGGATATCTGTGGATCCAACAAAAACAGAGGTTATCGAAAGATGGTCGAGACCAAAAATAGTAACTGAGATCCAAAGTTTTCTTGGTTTGGCTGGATATTATCGACGTTTTGTGAAAGATTTTTCATGATTATCTAATCCACTCACCAAGTTGACTCGGAAAGGAGTTAAGTTTGTATGGACGGAGGAATGTGAAGAGAATTTAAAGGAGTTGAAAAGAAGGTTATCTAGTGCACCTGTGCTCACATTGCCTTGTAGTGGAGAAAGGTTTTTGATCTACAGTGATGCATCCAAGAAGGGATTGGGGTGTGTTCTTATTCAAAATGATATGGTGATAGCTTATGCCTCACGACAGTTGAAAATACATGAGCAAAATTACCCAACTCATGATTTGGAGTTAGCTGCGGTAATCTTTGCATTAAAGATTTGGAGGCATTACCTTTATGGTGAAAGGTGTGATATTTATACTGATCATAAAAGTTTAAAGTATATTTTCACACAAAAGGAGCTGAATATGCGCCAAAGAAGATGGTTGGAGCTGATTAAGGATTATGACTGCTCAATCCATTACCACCCTGGGAAAGCAAACAAGGTGGCAGATGCATTAAGTTGACAAGATCATGCCAGTTTATCCATGATGAGGATCACAAAAGATCCAATATTTATGGATTTACAAATAATGGATCTTGGAATTATAATGGAAGGGGAAAAATCTTATCTTTCTCAAATGAATGTTCAACCATCTATACATGTGAAGATTAAAGAGGCATAGAAAGAAGATGTCGAGTTACAAAAGAAGGTGAGAAATGTTCCTGAATTCAACCTTGATTGTGATGGGATAATAAAGTTCAGGAATCGGGTTTGTGTTCCTCTCATCCCCGAATTAAAGAAGGAGATGCTGGATGAGGCTCATAGTTCTTCATTCTCTATTCATCCTGGAAGCATGAAGATGTATAGGGACCTGAAAGAGTACTTCTGGTGGGATGGCATGAAAATAGATGTTGCTGAATATGTCGCTCGATGCTTGGTTTGTCAGCAAGTTAAAGCTGAGAGACAGAAGTCTAAGGGGATGTTACAACCATTACCCATACCCGAATGGAAATGGTAAAACATCACTATGAACTTTGTCACAGGACTTCCTAAAACATCCAAAGTCAATAATGCTATCTGGGTTATAGTTGATCATCTTACAAAGTCTGCACACTTCATTTCTATTAGAGAGGATTTCTCTCTGGATCATCTTTCCAGGATATATGTAAAGGAAGTGGTAAGATTGCATGGAGTACCACTTTCTATTATATCTGATCGGGATCCGATATTTACCTCGACGTTCTGGAGAAGTCTTCAGCATACTCTGGATACAGAGTTGAGTTTCATCACTGCTTATCATCCTCAGACAGACAGTCAGTCTGAGAGGACAATTCAAACTCTAGAAGTTATTTTGAGAGCTTGCTCTATGGATTTCAAAGGTGGTTGGGATCTACACCTACCTTTGGTGGAATTTTCTTATAATAATAGCTTTCACTCCAATATTCAGATGGCTCCTTATGAAGCTCTCTATGGAAAGAAATGCAGGACTCCAACTTGCTGGGATGAAGTTGGGGAAAGAAATCTATTAGGACCTGATCTCGTTGATGAAATGGCAGAAAAGGTCAGATCTATTCAACAACACATAAGAGCAGCTCAGAGTCGACAAAAAAGTTATGTCGACAGCCGAAGAAAAGACCTAGAGTTTGAAGTGGGTGATAAAGTGTTCTTAAGGATATCTCCCTGGAAGAGAGTCATGAGATTTGGAAAGAAGGGGAAGTTGAGCCCTAGATATATCGGTCCTTTCAAAATACTGGATCGTGTTGGGAAGGTAGCTTACCGATTGGCGCTTCCACCGAATCTCTCTCAAGTTGATGATGTGTTCCATGTATCTCTCCTAAGAAAGTACATACCTGATCCTTCACATGTACTTAGCTCAGAAGTTGTACCGCTGGAGCAAGATCTTTCTTATAAAGAACAACCGATAGAGATTCTGGATCGTAGTGAAAAAGTCCTACGAAACAAGACCACTCGATTGGTGAAAGTTGTATGGAGGAACCACCAATTAGAAGAAGCTACATGGGAGCTTGAGGATATGATGAGGGAGAGTTATCCTCATCTGTTTGTTACAAAGTGACGAATTTTGAGGGCGAAATTCATTTTAAGGGGGGTAGAATGTAACACCCGAGACTTTTATGTGAAATATTTTGTTTTTATGTTATATAAATCATCAAAGGAATATTTTTCTACACAACACTTGCTTGGCTTGCTTTACACGAAATCATGACCTTCTCCAATAGCTTGCGTCGTACGCAATACCGAGTTTCACTAAACAACGATATACTATTAAAAAATTATTAAAACTATCCATTATGAATAGTAATAACCACTTTTTGAAATTTTATAAATTTTATTTTTCAAAATGGACTTCATTTTTTGATTCGGAATATCGAAATTAGCCTAGGGTGAAATTTTGGTTTTTTTCTGAAAACTTTCAATTTTTGATGAATAGTGAAACCACTAAGTGGTAGTTAAAAAACTGAATTTTTCATAAAACTTAATTTTACCGCTTCTGTGAGTGGAATTTCAAAAATCCGAGAGACACGGTTGATGTCAATAAATAAAATGTGGTTCAATGAGATGAAAATAATTTTTTGGTGAATAGTAACTTTTTACTTTTTTTTACCACGGTTAAAAGTAAATAGGGTAATTAAGGGTAAAAATGATATTATTATTACCCTAAAACATGTACTAATTCTATTGGACAAGTGTAATTCGACCAAAAACAAACTTAGGAATAAAATATGACCATTTAGGCCCACTTGTATTAGATTAGGACATTTATTATTAATTTATTTAAAGAAGGGTTAAAATAGTTAAAATCAAAGTTTAATAACTAAATCATTTTTAATATGGGGTTATACATAAGATATATTCGACTATAAATATTCATTAGAAAGCTAAAAAGATTTCCTAAATAATGGTATTTTATTTGTAATTTTTTACACATTAAATAATTTAATTTATTTATGACACAACGATGATGCAGTAATTATCTTATTAATGAAATATTGACATAATTGATGTTATAAATACCCAAATAAATATAATTTGAGACTTTTTATGAATTACACTAATTTTCTAGGTTAATATGACATGTTAGTATTGATTTAATTAACTTTGTTCGAACTTATCATTCTGTTATGATTTTCACAAAAATCAATTACTAAATAATGTCAAAATTGACATAAAATAGTTTTAAAAAATATATATTATATTATTAATTGTTATTTTATTCCTAAAAATATAAATTTCGGCCAAATGACTTAGATAAGGTTATATATATTAATAATAAACAACTCGGGGTTCGATATAGTAAGTTTATTAACCTTATAGTATAAGAACACAAGAAGACACGGTAAAAGTAAAATTATTTAACTTAATGTTAAATCTAAATGATAAGGTTAAAATAGGAACCTAAACTTGTCTAAATTCTATTGTATGAGAGGATTTAGACCCATACCCACCTTAGCCTCAAAATAAATCAATTTGGAGCTATTTAAAACCGAACTTGACTTTATAATAAAATAATATTTTTAGTTATTCCAAAGGTGCCACTCTCCTCCCTTATAAAAGGGCACCTCCTCCCTCTCTTCCTCACACCCCTTTGAGCCTTCAAGCTCGGCCAAACCCTACCATTTTCTCCTCTCCACTTCCCTAGAGACATCCTAGAGGTCCTGGTCTTCTTCAAAGACCAATTTTAGTGCCCTAAAAGGAGGTCTCAAAGAATCACTTCAAAGAAGAGGTAATATCCATTACCGATCCTTTCCAATTTCTTTCTCCTTCAACTTCTTCTTCTTCTTTAGTTGTTTCATTATGAAGTAATAAAATCCATATCACTCATATACTGATATGTTATTATAAGTATGAAACAACCCTATTTAACCATCTATCCATCCTATGGAAAATGAAATCACCGCGCGTGCGTACGTACGGAATACTGTCTCCACGCCGTGGTGTAATCTATTTTCCACCACCACCTTACTTGGATGGGTATAATGGTGTAAATAATGACTATATATGACTATTATAAAGTAATATTAATTCTTAAATAGTATACATACACTCTAATACAATTCCACGATCATAGGAACGATATCATCACTCGTGCGTACGTACGGAATACCGTCTCCACGATGTGATGCGACTCGTTCTACATGATCTTAATTTCATAATGATTATATAAATGAATTGAATGAATGAATATGATATATATTACACTAATACCATTCTGGAAATGAGGTATCTATAACCTAAAGATAAGAATAAGAATTTATTCAACAAAACACGCATAAGAACAAAAAGTTATAAACACCCGAATAACAAGTAGCAATGAAATATTACTACTAAGAAGCTAAGAATATGACCATATATGATATCATAAAAATAATTATGATTCTGGAATAAGTCAATAACATTATTTAAATCATTATACAGGATGTTCGGACACTTACAAAGCAAGTCGGACCTAAGGTAAGGAAAATATCACAATCTCATTTTTATCCGAGATTGTTTATACTTTGGCATTTACTGGGGTGTATTTTATCATCCACATCCATGTGTCCTCAATATGTAATATTATTTCCATCCACCTACAACTGTTTAAATCCAATTTTACCCTTCGGTGAGTTTTTAGTAAAGGATATGAAAGGAATATTTTGTCGTTTTTCGTACGAGGCACTTCTTGACTTTTCCGAAAAAAGTACGAAGAATGTTTTTTTAACTTATAGGGAATGAATGGATTTTTAAAACATTATTTCCAAGAAGCTTCCTTTAAAAGTTTTCAAGTTTATTTTTAATAAAATTCTTTTAGATTAAAATTGTATGACATGTTAAGAAAGGAAAAATGTTTTTGAAGTAGAAAGGATATTTTCCTCAAGAATGGAGTTCAAGTGTTTTATCAAAATTATTTTCCATCTAAGATAATGTATGGTTCTTTTTCTATCCCTATTATTATATGGATTTGATTATGTTGTGATGGAATTAATTTTATGAATTACTTTATCTTATATGAATTGTTTTATGATGTCACGATGTTTAAGAATTTCGTTTTTATTACATGGGTTATGCAATGATGTATGATTTATGATTTTTGTGGCACACATAAGAATGGTTTCATTATGAGATGGTTGGGACCTATATCTCCCTCCAATGCATTGGGTAAAGATTTTATATCTCATGATATAGACATGGCTGGAACGGTAGGTTATACCGGTTCAGTGAAACAGTACTGAAACGAGGGTGACTCAGTTCAGAAATGGACTTTGTCCACTAAGATAGTCTTGGCAATGAGTCTTGACTAATAAGAAATGATTCTCTATGATTATGTGTGTATGACACAAAGTTACAGGTTTTATGTTATGATTATTGGGATTACATTTCACTTCTATGATTTATCCCATGTTATGATATTATGATCTCTTTTGTAGGATAAGATTTCCAAAAGTTATGTTCTTATGTATATGATGTGATTGATATTTATTTTGTCTACCCTTACTGAGCATTTGAGCTCACCCTTTTGTATGTTTTATTTCCCCAGGTTAGGAAGAAGGTTATTAAGTAGAATATGCCAAAAAGGGACTCTAGATATGATGAAATAAATGGGAGGCAAAGTAGATGCTTTATGAACCAGTTGTTTATGTTTCCCAGTTTCTAAAGACACTATACCTATACGGTCCTTTCTTGGTTTTGTTATATGTTGTAATAAGTGTGCTTCAATTCTGAAGTAATAACAATGTATGTAAAGTATGGGTTGTTATAGGATTAGTGGAAGAAACACATTCCACTTGTGCGGGTGGCTTACCCAGCTTCACTTTCCTAGAGTTCACCATCTTTTGTAGGATGTATTTGAAAATAAAACATTCCTATATGTTGTTCCCCAATACTTAATATAATTGGAAATAGTTTGGGATACCTTTTTCACTATATTTTCTGAGATTATTGGGCTTTAGAAACTTTATCAATTTGTTCTCTAATTCCTATATGAAGTATCCAAGGACTTGGTCACTTTGAAAATAATCGACCTTGTTCTTCATATCCTCAAAATATTTTCACCAATGCTCTCTTTGATCATCCTAATGAGGTGGCCATTGTTTCTAAAGTTCAGGATATAGAGCTGCACAATATGGTCCAGGATTTGGAGCGGGAGTGGGTGCAGGGGCCTGCTTAAGTGTAATAGTGGTAGCCTATTCTTTCCTCATTCTCTTTCCCTAAGCTGATAGAATTTCTTGGTACTTAGCCTTAGTCTTTGTGATAGGATCTTCCACTCTTTGATCAATCTCTGAGAGGTCCCAAAACCCTTGTGTGTATTTCAAAGGGATGATTGGAATGAAAAACTCATCATGAATATTCTCTATATAGATAAGTAACAAGAATTCCTAAGAAAGTTGTTAATTTAAGGAGTATGTCAACCCTTTACACCGAGAAATTAAATCCTAGACCCTCTCATTCTCCCTTGTTTGTAGTTTGAGAGGTTGAGGACTATTTTATTATGTAATGTTGAGATAAATTGGAAAAGAAACTTTCAACAGAGGTCTTCCCACCCTATAATTAACTGAGTCGGAAAGATGGTGTACCATACATAGGTTGGTCCCTGCATTGATTGAACAAAGCACCTGAGTTTCACTAACTTTTTTTGTTCATGGTTCCCCATCATGGGATCACAATGGGACATGAAATGTGTCAAGTGATGCTCTGGGTCCCCTGATCCGTTGAACATTTGAAATCTAGGATTCCAAAAGTTCGGTGGTGTAATAGTTGGATCAACCCATTCATGGTAAGGCTTCTTCTCTGGTTTCATTGGTGAAAACTATTCCTCCATGTATTCCAATAAATCTACTAGTGACTCAATAGTATTCATGAGTCATTGAGGAATGTCTGGCTGAGCAGGAGCTTAAACAGGGGAAGTAGCCAGTAGGTCCATCTGTGGAAACACTTATGGTATCTATCATGGGTAGCCTATAGGGGAAAACCTATAAGGATATATCTAGACATATTTTGGTTGTATACCCAATGGAGGGAACTCTTGATCTTATACCTAGGGGTATAAGTATATTAGTGGTTGGTGTCCCACATTGAGTGGATGTTATGGATCCATTTCAGTTGTTGTGGAAAATCCTCTTTGTTGAGGTGTGCTAGTTGGGAGTGCAAGTTGAGGATCTTCTTGTAGAACATATCCTATATGAAGGCTTCCTAATATTAGTTATGCATTGAGTATCCTCAATTATTTCATCTCTTACACTTGTTAAGAAAATATTTCCACAAGTGTGAGGGGTCCAACCTTTTCATAGATTATGTGAGGTGAAAACTTACATTTTCCCTTTTCTTTATTGGGTTATCTCTAAGGATTTAGTGGTAGATTGATTGAGGGAATTCCTAGATTCAGGGATAGTCTCTAGTTCTGAGTACACATGCCTCCTTCAATCATTTCAGTGTGTACTGTATTTTGAACTGAAACTTCCTCTTCCAAATCCTTCTCTAAATCAGCATCATGTTCTACAGGATCTATAGGTGTAGTGTTAATGAAATTCACTAACTCATAATGCATTATAGGAATTTTATTAGTGCCTTTTCATGGCTTCCTTTTAATACTCCCTCCATGAGGCCTTGTCCTCTCTTTTACTGATTCTATGGGATTTTTTTTGGTAGATGGTAATCCTAAGGGAATCTATAGACAGTTTAGTCATGAACGTTCCAAATGAGGATATCAAATCACAGGATGGGATAAATTGGGAGGATTCATTCTATGGTGTTCCCCCTAATCAGGATAAAACTAAATTCTATTGAGGAGGAGGTTATTGAGGTTAACAATATTGGACCCAAGGTTGTTCATTGATGGTAAATGATTTTGGTTTTTGTTTGTTGTCAATCCACATTGGTTTGATCAAGGGGTTTTCAAGACAATGATTCTTACAATATAGGTGGAATCAGGTGTTTAAGGTGGAATAGTTTCCCAGTGTTTTCCAAATTTTTGGGCCTCAAAATTGGGAGTTTATTATTTTGGAAAGGGAAGGTTTTATGTAAATGAGCCTACCATGTTTGGTTCACAAACCGCATAGGAGGTATGCAGGTCTGTGAGGAAAATAGTAAAGGAAGGATTTCCATGTAGCGGTGCTACGCGGCTGCGAAGGGTGGTACACGAATTATAAATGAAAAATGGTTCATGGGAAAGATATGGTTTTCAGTAAGGTTCACAGTATGCAGAAGGAAAATATTTCGTGGAATGGCTTCTTGTTTGCAAAAATGATGTAGAGATCAGTTTGTGGAAGATCAGGTTCACAGGATGGTGTGTCGTTCACAAAAATGAGATGGCATTTTTGGAGGTCATGAAGGAAAAGGTGGTATGTGGACTACAAAGTTCAGAACAATTCATGGTATCATGGTATGTGGTGAAGATTTGGTAAATCTTGGTTTAACAGATTATGGATATATATTTTTCTATATAAGGAGCATTGATCCCTGCATTAGTGCACAGCACTAAAATTAAAAATATGAGAGGAATTTGGTGAAGTGTAGAGTGGTTCATGGGAAGAAAACCTCGTGAAAAATGGTTTGATTAGAAATCCAGAAAGAATTTGGTGAAGTCCAGAATGATTCATGGAAGACGGTTCTTAGAAGATGGTTTGCGGAAGACGATTCGAGGAATACAGTTAGCAGAAGAGGAGTTGGTCCACAGAGAATAAGTGGTACAAGAAATTGGTACATGGAGGTAGTACATAGAGGTGATTTGTGAAGCACCCTAAGTACGAGGTACAGTGCGGTACACGAAAGAAGAAGGCCAGTTTGTGGAGGACAATTTTTCTAATGAACAGTACGTGGAAAAGTAGATTACATCTATAGGGGAAATGGGACTTCAACAAAGCATCTATCTATAGTTAAGGATTCATGATTTAATGTCAACCCATTAAAGTGACCTTCAATTCGATAAACTAATTTCAGATTCTTCTCAACACAGCGAGCAAGGGGAAGTCAAAGGAATTCATTTGAGGGATGCAGTGTGCTATCTTTAAACCCCTATAAAGGCAGTGCACCTGGCACAGAGTGACTATTCTAAACTTCTTTAATCCAAAACTAGTGAAGATTAGTGGAATTTGGTATGACCAAAAACCAATCAGTGTATGATCCTTAGAATATCCCTTAGCATTGAACCAAGTAAAATTGGTGTGTGTTCCTTCTACGTGTGAATGCTTATGTTACCACACATTACCAACAGATAGATTAAATAGGTTCCTAAAAATGTGGGAACAAGATCAATCACTTTAAAATAAAAAATTGACACCCTAATTCACCCCTCCCCTATCAGGGTGTTCCGGGGTCCTTCAAGTGGTATTAGAGGGTAAAGTTTTCTGGTGTTAAATATTTCCTTCATTTCAACCATGGAGAATACAGTTAATGTTAGGGGAGCCCCCCTCTTTGATGGAAGAAATTTTCAAATCTGAAAGAATAGGATGAGATCTCATATAAGATATCTTAGAATGGAAGTATTTTTTTCCATTGCACAAGAAATATAGTTCACTAATCCAACTGTTCTATCTATGACTGATACATACGGGAAAATGCTTGATGCATATGCTAAAGTATAGAATTCCCTCACTGCATCTCTTTCTGATCAGATATATTTAAAGGTGATGAGTTGTATGCCAGAAACTTTTATGTGAAAAAAACTAGATAATATTTATGATGGTGGCATAAAAGTGAAGGAGGTTAAACTATAAGTTTTTCACAATAGGTTTGATGATCTGAAGATGCTTCCTGACGAAAATGCAGATACCTTTTTTAGTCGAATTACTTAAGTTGTTGGAGAAATATGAGGACTTTGTGAAGAAATTAAAGACATTGATATTGTAAAGAAAATATTAATAATACTTCCACCACTTTACAATGAAAAGGTGTTAGCCCTTGATGAAAGAGATCTTTCCAAACTTTCTCTGGATGATCTGTTGACCAGCCTGGTGGTATATGAGATGAGAGTCAAACTAGAAGATAATGAATTGAGTAATCAAGGAAATGGAATTCAAATCCATGGAAAACATGAAATTTCAGGAGATAGTATTGATGAAGATAGTGAGGAAAAATAACTTCCTTCTCTCATTTCCAATAAGTTAAAGAAGGGAAATAAGAAATTTGATGGAGAGTTACCTCTATCTTGTTTTTGTTGTGGTAGAGTTAGGAACATTGCCCCTCGGTGCACAAGAAAGTTTTATGATGAAGAAAGTGAAGATTGAGACATATAGAAGCCTTAGAAAATGTTTTTAAAAAAGATATATTTCAAGTCTGGTAAGAAATTATAGAGAAATATTTTTTCTATAAAGAAGAATATGATGGTAGTGAATTCCTTGAGGAAGAATAACCAGAATTTAAATCTAGAACCCATGCATCAATTATGGATATCGTTGAAAAGCCGGAACCATTAGGAGATAAAGCTAGAGATAATCATTTGACCAATGATGTCGATCTAAAATTTCAACTTAAGGATGATTTTGGAAATCTTTAGAATCAATTAAATAGATGAAAAAAGTTGAGAAAAATTATGGAGGAGTCATCATAATATGTTGATATACTGGAAGCTAGAATTGATCATCTTGAGGAATTGGTAAAAGAACATTCAATAACTTTTGAAATCTCAGAAGATATAGTTGAACTAAAGCTTATAATTTAAGAAAAATCAAAGTTCATTAATGGCCTTACATCAAGACTAGAGGATAATTCAAAAACTATTGAGGGACTTGAAGAAGAAGTTGTTACTCTTAGGAGTAAACTTAAAAGTGAATCAAGTCCAAAATAAATAAAGAAGAAAAAACATTTTTAAAATTATCAAATGATGAGCTACTAGAGAGAACTAAGTGTGGTTTTGATGGAGTTGAAAAGGATCTGAATGATCAAATACCCTCATGCATGGGAAACATAGGAATGGGTTTTGATGCTGAAACATCAAATACTGGAAGTAAAATGGGCCAAAATAAATTCAAGTTGAAAGCCATACATATCACAAAGACACCTGAAGTCCAAACAAAGAATGTATCAAATCAGACTTAAAGGAGGACTTAAAACTATCCTTGAGTTTCCCAAGATGATATACAGTTAAACTATCCTCCTAATGAAGTTGAAATTTGGAGGAATAGAAGTTAAAAGACATTTTCACTTATGAAATGTTAATTATGTGGATATATGGACCATACCATGTCATACTGTGAAGAGGCAATGATATATTTGAATGGGGAAGAGCTAGGAATTAAAAAAGGATAACAAATTCATATCCTAATTCTTATATAAGAAATATTTTCTATGCATATTATTTTCATTATTATAACTTTATCCATAAAGCTGTTGAATGTAGGCAAAGAAATGGTAGGAAAAAATCATACAGAACTCAGAGACAATTCAATACTCACTAATAAGATGGTGTTGTTCTTAAAAACAGGTTTTTTACTATAGAAGAAGTGTGTGATTATTATTAACCTACACACATAGAAAATATATTTTAAAATCCATCTTTATCCTTTATTCAAGAGAATATGTCATGTAAGGAAAATAAGAAAAATGAAAAATCCAACCTTGCTTAAGTAGCTCTCAAAGCTACCAAGAATAGAAACACTTGGATTATTAATAGTGGATGCTCATCCCATATGACTAGAAATGTAGACCTATTAATTAATGTTAAGAAAAATTTTGATGGAAGAGTGAGATTTGGTAATTATGGTTCTTTGAAGATCAAAGGCAGTGCAAGTACTGAACTAGCCAATGGTGAGCTGAAGAATATTGAAGTTCTTTATGTGGATGGGTTGTGTCACAATATCCAAAGTGTGAGTCAACTCTATGACTTGGGACTTATAGTGACATTAAATCAAAAGGGGTTCTCTATAAAAGGAAGAACAAGGAATTCTAAGAATAGATAAAAACTTATATCAAGTTGATAATAAAGAGAACATTTTCTACATGACTATTAAAGAATAAAATAACTTGTGGCACCAGAGGTTAGGTCACATCAATCAAAAAGACATGAAAAAGATATCTAAGAAGAATATTGTCATGGATATCCCCAATCTGAAGTGTGAATGGGAAAATACTTTTGATGCTTGAATTCGAGGGAAGTTGGTCTGCAGTTCATATCGTCCAAAGAAGAAAATGGAATCAAATATTCTTGATCACATTCTTACAAATGTATATGGTTCGATAAATTTTTCCCGAACTCATGGAGAAAGGTAATTCATAATTTTCATTGATTATTATAATAGAATGGATTGTATGATGGTTATAAAAAAGAAATGTCAAGTGCTTGATTACATGAAAACTTATCGTAGATATTGAGAATGATACTGGACAGAAAATCAAAGTTTTTTAGTCTAACAATGGAGGGAAATATACATCCATTGAATTTTAAATTTACATGGAGAAAAATAGAGTAAAACATGACGTGGCTGCTGTGAAAACTCCGTAGAAAAATGGATTTGTTGAGTAACAAAATCGACAGGTGAATAATATGGCCATAACTATGCTAACTGAGAGTCGTATCTCTCGTCATTACTAAAAAGAGGCTATTCAAGCTAAATTTTATATTCAAAACCAAAAAGGTCTTTATATGGGGGAAACCAATACACCCTATGAGTTATGGCATAGAAGGAAACCCTATTTTAAGTATTTTCATGTTTTTGTAAGTAAATGTTTTATCCAAAACAAATAAGGGAATCAAGGAAAGTATGGTGATGCTGCAGATGAAAGAATATTCCTTAGATATTCAATGGATATAAAATCCTACAAATACTTCAATAAACACCTTGGAAATTTTTTGGAAAGCATTAATATGAATATCATTGAAGATAAAACCACAAATTCCTCAAGGAATTCATATGATGATGTGATAGAGGATGAGGAAGAATGTGGAAATAGAACAGATCCAAATACAGAAGTAGAGGAAGGCATGAAAAACACTCAAGAATCTCATCATACTGTTGACTTAGAAGAAGAACTGAAAGAGGAAATCATGGATGAAGAAAATTCTCCTGAACATCATAGGAGAAATTGAAGAGAATAAATTGATCAATCCAACATGATTGAGGATTAAATAGATACCATACAGACAAGGAGAATGAGGAATAATTCACAATCTGCATTTTTAGCAGTTGTAGAACCATCCTCATTTGAAGAAGATTCAAAGGATGAATTATGGGTTAAATCCATGAATGAAAAATTAGATCAGATCGATAAGAACCAAATATGGGATCTAGTTAGGAGACCCAAAAATCATAATGTGATTGGTATGAAGTGGATTTTCAAAAATAAATTCGATTAGCAAGTAAATGTGATAAAAAAAATAAGTCATGGATGGTGTGTAAAGTCTATTCACAGATTTAAGGTGTCAATGTTGAAGAAACATTTTCTCTGGTGGCTAGACTAGAGTCAATCAGATTGTTTCTTACCATGACAATTCAAATAGGGTACAAAGTGTTTCAAATGGATGCCAAAACATCTTTCTTGAATGGTGTTCTTGAATAAGAATTCTACATTGAACAACTAGTGGGTTTTATAATCGGTAATGAAGAAATTATGGTTTGTAGATTAAAGAAGTCACTATATGGTTTAAAATAGGAACCACAGGCATGGTACTCTCATCTTGGATCCTATCTAAAGAATATTGTATTTAAAAGAGGCTGATTAGATCACAATATCTATGTGAATAATTCTCATAAAGATAAGTTCATGGTTCTGGTGTACGTAGATGATATTATATTTGGTGGAAGAAGGCAAGGATCACTGGATGAATTTTCTAATCATATGAAATCAGAATTTGAAATGTCTATGATTGATGAACTCACATACTTATTAGGGATACAAGTGATTCAAATGAAAGATTTCACTTTCATTTCTCAAGAAAAGTATGTAAGAGAGTTCCTAAATAAATTCAATATGCATGAATCTAAACCAATGTCGACTCTGATTGTAGTTGGAACTAAACTTGGGAAGCATGAGGATGAGACTTCTATAGATCCCACCATGTTTAGGAGAATAATCAAAAGCCTACTTTACTTAACTGTAACATAGCTAGATATTGTCTTTGTAATATTCTTAGCAATCCACTTTCAAATCAATCTGAATGAAGAACATATGATAGCATTTTAATGAATCATGAGGTATATTCAAGGTACTCACAAGTATGGATTATACTTTTCTACGGGAAAGGATAATGAACTATCATCATTTTTCGATGCTGACTAGGCTGGAGATGTGGTGGATATAAAATCCACAAGTGGTGGAGCATTCTTTATTGGAAGGTTTTGGCCCATAGGAGATTGTTGGCCACCCTCTCTGGTTTTAATAATCACAAATCATGTCAAATATTATTAATATTGTATAATTATTTCAATCATGTTTATTTAAGATTAAATATGTGTAATTATGATTATATATGATTATAAATAAGTTTAAAACATTCTGATAATATTTATGTTGTAAGATAGTCCAAATAGAAATATTTCCTAAGTATGAGAAGCTGACAATGACAAATAATTGAGTCACTGATGCCGACAGAATAAGTTTGACTCACCGATGCTAATAGAAAAAAGGACTCATCAATACTGAAAGACATAATTTCTCACCGATAGTTCAAATGAGTCATCTACTGTCAATTGTCTCACCGATAGAAGGACTGGCCTATCGACGCATGGTTCTACCGACGCATGGTGCTACCGAAACATGGTGCTACCGACGTAAGGACTCACCAACACACGAACAAACCGATAGAATGAGACACCTATAGAATGAGACACTAATACTAATAGAATGAATCACTGATAGAATGAGTCACCAATGCATTATTCACCTATAAAGGATTCAACAATAGACTGTTTAAATTTCCTTTTATTTAATACTATTTTTAACAGCCAAATTTTGAGTGTTTTAATGGGACTGATTAATTTAATGCTTTTTGCAGACATATTTAATGAGGATTTCATAAATACAAAGTATTTCACCTACCTCAAACATGCATATTGTCAGGTTGCAAGATATAAAAGAGGAAATCTCTCGATCTAAAGATATATACAAAGATATGTGTAGACATAGTAGCAGACCCAAATGAGAAACATATAGAAAGAAAGAACACACTAGGAACTCTTTATTCATGCTTGCTGTGAACCAGAGAACTATTGTCCACCAAATTTCCAACATCTCTGCAGCATTCAACAAAACCTAAATAGGAGAAAATCTCATCTTCCTGGAAGAACAGAACACAGTTCTCCATGACACTGTTTCAGTGTCTACTTCTAGAAGAGGACTCCAACTTCAACTATGATATATCAAAGATTCCAGAGATGAAATGCATAACACATAGAGACTTCTAACCCCTGTCTAATATTTATTGCTCTATTTTGTGTCTGTTTATTACATTTTCGAGAAGTGTGTGCATCTGTTTCTAAAACACACATTGTCTCCTACACTAAACTAGAGTATACTAGATATCCTCACACAACTATCTTTTTACACTTGTTTATCCCACATATAATTGTGGTAGAGGTTATATGTGACTTGGTTGTATTTTGTTCCCATGTAGAACTGTGGTAGAGGTCAAATGGCCTGGAGAGTTATAAACTATTGTGTAAACCCTGATCTAGGGTGTGAATCAAAACCTTTATCTATATAGACTTCTTGGTGAAAGGTGATCACTAAGTGGAGAGGACTAAGTCTCATATTGAGACTGAGCCTCTTGTTTATATCCGATGTGTTTTCAAATTTAGTTTTATTTATTTTTACATGTATTTCAGAAAACTAAATTACACATTGATAGTTAGTCTTGGATAGTTTTTATAACTATTTTGGACTATTAGATTAGTTTCAAAAGTTGTATCAATATCTCATATTTTTACAACTCATAAATAATCAATATTCTGAGAAATTAGTTGAACAATCGGACTATTAAAATTCACTACTTTGATTAAATGGTTTATTAAGTTTTAAATTGGGGAAATCTTTTAAATAATATTTTTAATAGAAATTTTTATAGGAACTCAATTCACCCCCCCCCCCCCTATTGAGTGTCCTACTCCGACATCAGTAATCTCCTTCAGAGCTTGTCTCTGTAATAAATCATATGAACTCTAAGTATAAAGGTTTTTTGGAGACTGTGCTTAAAGATTTGAAGAATCATACCTCAGCTCTTGATATTCCTTTTACCTCTAGTTAGACATCTCATGCCTTGGACATTTATGTAGTTAGAAATATTTTTAAGGAAGATCTTCAAGATCTTTTTGGTGCTTCTGGATTGGACAGCCTCTCAAAAATTGAAAAGAATAGTGACCATGTTCATGATATGGTTATGCTCTATTCCAAGAGTGCTGAGACTTCCAATGTTCAGATTATAGAGAGGGTGGATTATTATTTCAAGAAGATTATTACCAAGAATCAGTTTAAAATGTTTTTTAAATATTTCACATAGAATTTTACATTGCCTTCAGTGAAAAAATCTTTTAAGGATCAAGTTCAAAAATTTAAGGACTTCACACCTCTTTTTGACAAGTTCATGAAGAATAAAGGTGATTTTTAAAAATTTATGAAGTATGGTGGTGAAATAATTAAGGATTTCATCAAGATGTCGAATCCATACCTTCATGTGCATAGTGAAGCAATTTTGGTGCCTATTGTTGCATCTATTGGACCTGCTGAATCAGTTCCTCCACCTCAGATGACAGTTGCTCAAGATTTCAGTCAAATTCAGCCAGTTATAACAGCGCAATCTCAACCTACTATTTTGTCACAACACAAGCCTAGCCTTGCCCCTACTATTACATAAGGAGTAATCCTGCATCCTATAAATATTTATTTAGACCCTCCTACATCTTAGCCTCCAACTTCTGTTGGACCTTCAATTGATCCCTCAGGGAAAGGGAAAGCCCCTCTTGACCCAAAGAAGTGGGGTGGATGATTTTTGATAGGGATGATTTATTTTACTTTTATTGTCTTTAAATGAATATTTTAATAAATTTTACTTCACTTTTTAATGGAATTTAGTTATCTTTACCTATCATCTATTTGTGTTATCTCTATTATTCTCTGATACATCTTATTCCTTTGATATCTGTTTCCATTTTGATTATTACTTTGATTCCATTTCATTATTGATTTTATTTTTTGATACCCATGCACTTTTTGATAATCTCAAAAGGGGGAGAACAGTTTGTCATTATCCTTATTTATTTTACCTTTGATACCACTCTTATGTATTTTATTTTCCTTACCTCTAATTACATATAGGAAGAAAAGGCATTAGTCTTTGATACCATTATTTTTGTTTCCTTTGATACCATTAATATTTATTTTATAGCTAAACCTTATCTATATATTGATAAAATTAATCAGTAATGGAAGATGATAAGTAAAATGATTATATTACACATCAAATTATTGTACTTTATAATTCCATGATTTATGATCATCAAAAAGGGGGAGATTGTTGGCCCATAGCATATTATTGGCCACCCTCTCTGGTTTTAATAATCACAAATCATGTAAAATATTATTAATCATATATAATCATTTAAATCATGTTTATTTAAGTTTCAATATGTGTAATTATGATTATATATGATCACATATAAGTTTAACACATTACGATAATATTTATGTTGTAAGACAGTCCAAATAGAAATATTTCCTAAGTATGAGAGGCTGACATCGACAGAAAATTGAGTCGTCGATGCCGACAGAATAAGTCTAACTCACTGATGATGATAGCACAAAGGACTCACTGATGCTGACAAAAATAATATCTCATTAATAGTTCAAATGAGTCACCGAAAGTTCAATTGTCTCACCGATAGAAGGACTGGCCTACCGACGCATGGTGCTACTGACGCATTGTGCTACCGACGCATGGTGCTACCGATGCAAGGACTCATCGATGCATAGAAAGACTGATAGAATGAGACACCTATAGAATGATACGTTGATACCTATGAATGTAATAACCAATGGAATGATTCATCGACATATTATTCACCAACAAAGGATTCACTGATAGACTGTTTAAATTTCCTTTTATTTAATATTATTTCTAACGGTCACATTTTGAGTTTTTTAATGTAACTAATTAATTTAATGATTTTTTAAGGAATATTTAATGAGAATGTTATAAATATGAGGTATATAACCTACCTCAAACATGCACATTATTGGGCTACATGATATAAAATAGGAAATATCTCAATATGAAGATATAGACAAAGATACGCGTGGACTTAGTAACAGACCAACACAAGCAACATACAAAAAGGAAGAACATGTGAGGAAATCTTCATTCCCGGTTTTTGTGAACCAGATAACTATTTTCCACCAAATTTCCAGCATCTATACAACATTCAACTAAAACTAAAGAGGATAACATCTCATCTTCCTAGAAGAACAGAACACAATGCTCCACGATGCTATGTTTCAGTGTTTGCTTCCAGAAGAGGACTCCAACTTTAACTCTGATACATCAAAGAGTCTAGAGTTGAACTGCATAACACATAGATCCTTTTAAACCCTATCTAATATTTATTTCTCTACTATGCACCTATTTATTACATTTTCAAGTAATGTGTGCATCTGTCTGTAAAACACGTACTGTCTCCTACACTGAACAGAAGGATACTAGATATCCTCACACAACTATCTTTTTACACTTGTTTATCCCACATAGAAATGTGGTAGAGGTCTTATGTGATTTGGTTGTATTTTTTTCCCACGTAGAACTATGTTAGAGGTCAAGTTACCTATAAATTTGTAATATATTTTGTAAACCCAGATCCAGGGTGTGGATCAAAACCTTTATCTATATAGACTAGTTGGTGGTAGGTGATCACCAAGTGGAGAGTAATAAGTCTCATCTTGAGACTGAACCTCTTTTTTTATATCCTTTGTGTTTTCAAATTTAGTTTTCTCTATTTTTACCTTTATTTTAGAAAATTGAATTTCACTTTGATAGTTAGTCTTGTCTAGAGTTTATAAATATTTTGGAATATTAGATTAGTTTCAAAAGTTTTATTAATATATCATATTGTTACAACTGAGAAATAATCAATCTTCTAAGAAATTAGTTGAATAGTCAGACTATTATAAATCACTACTTTGATTAACTGGCATGTTAAGTTTTAAATTGGGTAAATCTTTTAAATAATATTTTTAACAGAAATTTTTATAGGAAATCAATTCACCCCATTCTTGAGTGTCCTACTCTGACCAACAGAAAGAAATGTGTGGGTTGGTTGAGTAAGAAATAGGAAATCACTTCTCTCAGTATTGCTGAAGTTTATTATATCTCTTCTACAAAGGCTTACACTCAACTACTTTGGATGAAGCAACAACTAACTAATATTGGTGATGAGGTGAAACAGCCAATGGTGATTCACTGTGATAACAAAAGTATAATTTATCTTATGAATAATCATGTTCATAATTATCATATGAAATACATTGAAATTAGATACCACTTTATCAGGGAAAAGGTGAAATAAGGAACGATTAAAATGGATCATGTTGGAACTGATGATCAAGTGGATGACATACTGAATGAGCCATTATCAACACATGTGTTTGAAAAAAATAGGTTGAACCTTGGTGTTCACCCACCTCCTAGTGCATGATGAGGTTCTGATTGGTCCCCTCTCCCCAGTTTTTCTAATTGCTTTAATCTATTTACTGACATGTTGTAGGTTTATAGGGGAGATATGATCTAGGGGAGTGTGATTTGATCTCTACAAGTCAAAATTTGATTATTTGGGTTTATTTCCAATGGGGGAGAATGGAGAAATTCAATTTTTTATGGTTTAAACAAGGAGGATAAAATATGAAATGTTTTTTTAGTGGTAGGATGATGGATAATAGAGGAATTAAAAAATGTTACAATGGGAGAATAATGACTTACAAAGGGGGGGAAATTTTGGAGACAATAACAATGGAAAAAAAATTGGTGTTTGGTATCAAGAAAACCCAATTCATGCTTTCCCTCTTGTTTTTTAAACTGATAATTTCTCATATAGACTAAGAGAGTTGGCTGAGTTGTTTATTTCATTTCAGGTTTTGATGGCAGCGGATGGTTGGTTGAATTTATCTGTAGACTTCCAAAAAACCCAAAGGGGGAGATTGTTGGACCCAAGGCTATTCGTTGATGGTAAAGAAGTTTGGTTTGTGTTTTTTTTTCAATTCAAAATGGGTTGATAAAGGGGTTTTCAAGAAAAGGATTCTTATAGTACAGGCTAAAGTAGGTGTTTAAGATGGCATAGTCTCCTAATGTTTTCCAAATTTTTGTGCCTCAAAATTAGGAGCTTATTATTTTAGAAAAGGAAGGTTTTATGCAAATAATTTCACCAAACTTGGTTCGCAGACTGTATAGAAGGTACACAGGTCAGTGAGGAAAAATGGAAAAGGTAGGATTTTTCATAGTGGTTATATGCAGCAGTGAATAGAAGTATGTGGATCATAAAAAAAATGGTTCATGGGACGGATATGGTTCACAGGAAGGTTCGCAATACGTGGAAGGAAAATGGTTTGTATAAATGGATTTTCATTGGTGAAAACAAGGCAGAGATCGGTTCGAAGAAGAGCCAGTTCTTAGGATGACATGTTGTTTGTAAAAATGAGATGGTGTTTTTGGTAGTTGTGAAGTAAAAGGAGGTACATGGACTGTGTAGGAAAGAACGGTTCATAGGAGCACAGTACATAGTGAAGATTTGATAAATATTGGTTTAGTGGATTAAGTGGATCTATTTACCTATACAAGGAGCACTATTACCTTCATTAGTGCGATGTACTGAGATTAAAAATCTAGGAGGAATTTGGTGAAGTCTAGAGTGGTTCACAAGAATACAACCCCACGAAGAAGACTTTGATTAGAAATCTGGGAGGAATTTGGTGTAGTCCAGAATGGTTTGAGGAAGATGGTTTGTAGAAGATGGATCACAAAAGATGATTCATGGAAGACAGTTAGTGGAAGATGAGTTAGTTTGTAAAGAAGAAGTGGTATGCAAAAATGGTACATGGAGGTGGTTTGTGGAGGCAGTATGCGGAGGTGATTCATGAAGCACCCATAGTACATGGTATAGTTAGGTATGTGGAGGAAGAAGGATAATTTGTGGAGGAAAGGTTTTCAAAAAAATAGTATACAGAAAAGTAGATTACATCTGTAGGGGAAAATGGGACTTCAACAAATAATCTATCTACAGTTAAGGATGCGTTATTTAATGCCAACCCATTAAAATGACCTTTAAGCCAATAAAATATGTTTAGATTCTTCCCAATGCATTGATAAAGTAAGAGTCAAATAATGTCATTTGAGGTATGTAGTGTGTTATCCCTAAACCCTGTAAAGGCAGTGTGTCTGGCATAGAGTAACTATGCTAAAATTTTATAATCCATAACTAGTAAAGATTATTGAAATTTTGTATGAAAAACAACCAGTTGGTGTATGATCCTTGGACTATCCCTTAGTGTTGAACCAAGAAAAATTGTTGTGTGTTCCTTCTACGTGTGAATGATTAAATTACTGCACATTACCAATAGACAGATTTAACAGGTTCATACCAACATGGGAATAAGATCTGTCACTTTAAAATAAAAAATTTGACACCTTGATTCACCCCTACCCTCTCAGGGTGTTTCGAGGTCCTTTAAACAATCCCCCAACCCTAAGCGATGGGGTTGTTCCCATTCCACTTTTACAACTCTTCGGGCCTGGTATACTGACCTAAAAGGTTATGTTAAAAAAAACCCAACCATATGGGTAGGGGTTTCTTCTGGATTTCTATGGTGCTACTTTCACAAATTCCCTTCTGATTTTATGAACTTTTGTTTAAACATGGGTTGGGTGAATAATTTGGTATGCACCTAAATCACCCACTTCTAAATATCACTGAGCTATTTCTAACATTTTCACTATCTAATGGATAAATTCCCTTAAGAGGTCATATTGATTGGTATTTTCAGATGTCTAACACAAAATTATTTCAATATCCTTCTCTCTTATGGACTAATGTAGGCGAGAGTTTATCAGGGCTTTTTTTGTTGAGTATGTTGTCAGTTGAGAACATAGTCTATTTGTTGAGGCCAACCAAAAGCTATGACATTGCATGACACCACCTTAGGAGGGATTTTATAGTTAGGGAGTGCGGTGAAATATAATACTCTATGTTCATCCCATCCTTTGATATAAACACTAGACTGCAATCAGCTAACACAATTCCTTTAATGATCTTAGGAATGTGCGTTGAAGGTATCCTTGTTGTTTCCCAAACTTTGGATGTCATGCAGCCAAGATATCCTCCAAGTCTATTTGGCATTGAATCACATTTATTACCTTGACATGACTTTGATACTCATCATAGGGTAATACATTCACTCTCAAGTTATGAAGCGTGTTCCATGTATTGAGGCATATGTTGTACACACAATATTCTAACAACACCTCTAAAATACTATATTGAGGGGTGGATAAAGGCCAAAACATGACTGGAATGTCATATTTAGCCAGTTATTTTCCCATTTTTATCATTTCTTATTTATCTTTTTTCAGAGGTTCTTCAACCAGGTCCGACCAAAGTGGACACTTTCTTGCCACTATATCATAAGTAGTGATATTTGTGGGGAATTACTTTGTTAAGTTGGAATACTAGTGATCCAAGGATGGTTTGGTGAGTGATTATTGCATTAGTCTATTTTCTTAATGATAAAGGATTTCACTTGTCAATGATAATGAATCAGGCATGAATGGCCTTGTTTTCCCAAGGGACTTGTGGTAGGATGGATTTCTCATCACTACATCACCAAGGGGAGGAACCTTCTGATGAAGTGAAACACCACTGTGGAGAGAACTTTCACAAAGAATTCTATCATAGGGAGGAGTACCATGGTAGATTACAGTAAATGGAATACCCTCTTACTCTTTGATATTTTGGCCACACTAAGGGCTATCATGACTCTCATCGGGAGATGGGTTCTTGAGATTGATAATATTATATATATGAATAAATCCTTCATAGTGAAGTGTCTAAGGAAGACCTTCAGAATTACTACTACAAATCCCATAATTTTGTAACGGGAGAGTAGGATTATGAGTATCCATAGATAAAAGTCTAAGGGATTCAATAAATCCAGAATTAAGAAGAGTGATATTGTATATCAAATCTTTATTTTCCATTTATCTCTAGTGAGGCTTCTTTTTGGATTCATTTTTTTGAGTGACTGGGGTCGATTCTCAAGGAAAGTGGTTTTGATGGATAGGGATTTGTTCCTGCCTTAGAGTTTCCATTGGGATAGGTCGATTACCTTTGATTGTAACAGGTGTATGTCCTTGATCTAGTTGTTTGTATATCATAGGGGAGTTTTCCCCATGACCCTTCTGAATGGGAGCAGGGTTATGTGTCTATTCTGGGGTGACATTCTAACAATCCACCCCATTTTTGGGGATGGAGTTGTGTATTTTTTCCCTTAAAACTACTATTGTCATCATTATGATGTTTTGGTAGGTCTATAGGATGTGGATAGGATTTTTCATCTACCCTTTCACTATTTTCGAGATATTCTTGATGACTTCAGTGATTGGAACAAGGATATATGCCCATTTTGTATCTAGATTAGGGATATCTATCTGCTCTTATCATCCCTTTCCTACCAGTGGATATTGATAGTACTCATGTGTGGGAATAGATATTTGGTTATATCCCCTATTCTTAGTTGGGAATTTTGGACTAACTTCTCTAGGTGCTTCTAGATGAGGTTGTTGGCAGTCTTGATAGGTGTAGGCAGGTGTGTGAGTCTGGTCATGGTTTTTCACAAAATTTGACCGGTGGACTTATTTGGACACCACCAATTGAAGCTTCTAGAATGCTTGATTGATGTGGGTGGTTTTATATTCCCACTCTTGGATTTACATTAAATTTGAATAGTGGGCTTCTTGGGATACTTCCAAATGATTCTACTGGCCTGCTGAATTAGGGCAGGCAGGTGTATGTTCCCACTTGTATTTTTCCACGAAGTGTGATTCGTGGGCTTATCTAGAGGGGAAAGAGATGTAGCCCTATTCCCTGTTGGTCAGTTGCTACCCCTAGTGGTCCATCTTACATTCTTGGTTCTGGATGAACTATTCCAGACTACCAAGGACGACACCCTCATCATGTTAAGGGTTCACTACTGTGTGGCATTGGCGATGACGACTACTAGCAAGAGCCCATTATAAGGACCCTTGTGTCTTCTGGATGAGGAAGTTTGTGGCCTCTTTATCCACCTCCCTAAGATAAGGTAGGGACTGATTATTGTGTTCTAGGGATAATATCCTAAAATGGTTGAAGACAGTGGTAGGTTTTATCTACTTTTGGACCACTAGTCATCACTGATTGGATGATTGATGGGGATTTGCAAGATGGAGGAGGGACTGTCGGGTGGCCTCCAAGGTTGAGACGGTACCATTCTGATGATACTCTCAAACTAGTTCATTCGAGACCCAGTGTTAAAGATTCTAGGTTGGTGACGGCATATCCTACTTGGATGAATACCTAGCATGAACATTAGTAGAGGCATGCATCTGCAAGAGTTGGTATGACTCCATTTGGATTGAAGGGAGATCATGTTGGAAGTTCTTGAGATATATGTGACAAACACAAATAATAAAACTCCATCAAAGTAGTATCTCATTAAGAAAACACATGAACAATACATTATCTTGTTTTTACCTCTTTCATTTTGAAATTGAAAGGGGGTGATAGGTGGGTGATGTTATTATATTGGTTAAGGATTCATGTCGGGTTCATTTTTTTTGTTTCTGATGATAATTGGTGCACCCAATGATTTATTACAGGGGATTGAGTTTTGTGAAATTATTTACATCAGGTTCACTACTTCTGAATGGTCTCTAATGGGGTTTTTTCATAGAGATAGAAACACCCAATGGTTCTATATCTATGATAACTCATGGACCTTCTTTCCAAAGGCAGTCGCTCATTTGTACATTAGACCGGTGATACTTAAGAACTCACATTGGTTGAGAGGATGGGAGTTTGAGCTCATCACACTTTTTTTAGGGTAATTATTGTCTGCTCCAGGACTCTCATATAGATTTAAGATATTTTTTTAATCCTTAATTAATTCCCAAGTATGACATGTGTCACCCTTTAATTAACAATCAATTATTAGATTGTGTGGAACTTAGAGTCATATGTATGTATTTTAGGTTTTTTATCAATATATGTATATATATATGAGGTTATCCATAAATGTTATCCTCTTATGTACTAATTAAATATTATTTGGTCATTATTAAAATGATGTTAGTTTTCAGCCACAGAGTGAGGCGCTCTGGATTGTATCATCGACCAGGGAGATAGGAGTTGTTTTGATATCGGGATTGGACCCATGAATGGGATTCCTATATATCCTTGTTAAAGGAATCAAAACCTGTGTAGTTTAGTATTAGTTAATGGGGAACATCATATCTTTTAAGTTCATGTGATAAGGACCAAACCATGAAGTTTAATGTCATGCGGTAAGGATGTCTAATTGAAAGGTTCCTAGTTAAAGTTTGGTGTGGGACTTAGTCCAAAGTAGCCCATGGAACCTAGAATGGATATATATTCCCACGTTGAATAAGACTCTACTGGGAATGTGGCCCATAAAGAATTAGGGTTTATTTAGGTTTTTGGGTTTGGACCTTAGGGAGGCTTCCTTCATACCCCATTTTGATGGGAATCAAATCCCACGTAGTTCGGTTGTGAGGAACCATGCCTATGGAGTCCCTTTGAAGGTTTGTCTTACAGGGGAGTATAGACCTTTGAGATAATTAAGTTGGGTCTTATTCCTGAATAGGATTACCTTATTGATTTAGGAGGTTTAGTTGGGACTTATTCCCAAGAAGTATGAACTTGAAAATAGAGTTTGGGGATTACACTAAATAGAAGACCCACTTTTTGGTGGTATGGTGATATGGTTGGGGATTATATTGAATAGGAGGCCCATGGTTTGGTTGGGACTTACACTTGGAATGATTCCCAAAGGTTGAAGATTATGTGGATGTCATGATCACCACCAACCTATAAGCCCACATGAGTCATGATCATTGTGAGAAACAAGAGGAAGTTATGTATCTGAGAAACTACAGAATTTTATTTTCCATAAGGTCAGATACATGGCCTTGAGGACCTACGCTTATAGAGTCCCTCTGATGGAAGATGAGGGGAAGATCCAAGAAAATATTCTCTACCAAATCATGCATCATACTGTGTGAATTTCATGGTCATAGGAAACCTCTAAGACCACATGAATCATGCTTTAATGTGAGAAATATGAAGCATAAGATCCGAAAAACCACAAGATCCTACTTTCACTAGTGGAAGAGGATGGGGTGATGGAACACCCCTCTCATCATTGTACCCTGGAACCAAATAGATAGAGAAATGGATTTGAAGTGCCCATCTCTCCTCTTATTTTGGTAACTAGGATAGTCACATTTGGTGATCTATCGAGATATGACTCATGGTTATAGAGAAGGAGGAAGGAATGGAGTAAGCGAGGTCCTGTAAGAAAGGATAAGAGCTTACTCTAGGAGGGATTCCCTAAAAGTTGTTCTAGGGTAAGAGAGGAGGATCTCATTCTATGTCTCCCTACCTTGAACTGTAGGTCCCTGGTATTAGAGATGATGAGGGAAGGTCAAGGCCCTAGCCCTCTATACCAAGACTTGGAAGTCTCTATCACTACCCCTAGGGTCGGGGTCCTCATGACTGAAGGAGTGCATACTCACAAGCACCCTTAGGACCCTACCTATTAGGTAGGATAAGTACGGGACATCTATGACTAAAATAATTTATACCCAAATAGGATACACACTGGCGTGCCTCTTACCATGGTTTCTCAAGTCCGGAGTCTTTGGTGGAGGTTCTAATTTGGTCCCCCTCAGATAAGGGATCCAAAGGATAAGGGGACCTAACGTTGATGGCTTGAAAGATGGATCAAAGGTGACTCATGAAGGTCCCATCTTGATGAGAAAATGTGCTTCGTGTAGGTCATGGGAGGAGCTTAAAGTGCTTCACATAGGGGTAAT
Source organism: Viscum album (assembly GCA_963277665.1). Lineage (NCBI taxonomy): Eukaryota > Viridiplantae > Streptophyta > Magnoliopsida > Santalales > Viscaceae > Viscum > Viscum album. The sequence continues at coordinate 1,705,809,292 of OY728138.1, read as the reverse complement.
AGGCCTACGTGAGTAAATATACCTTGGAAAATGGATCACTTGGGAAAAAACACTTGGAAGAGACTTAATTCTAGGCACCATGGGTATCCTTATGAGTCCTTTTATGGGTCTTTTTTGGGTCCCTGATTAGGTAAGGGGCCTCACACAAGTGGTTTTCCACTAGGGTAAATAGGTTCCTCGCATAGGTGTCTTGTATTTCTGACCCTAGAGGGACATTGATACCACTATCCCCCTTAATTCCATTTTTTCACGAGTTGTAGAGAGTTTCCTAAGGGATTTTGGAGGACCTGGGTGATGGTTCTGCATGACTAAAGATCCATGTTTTCTTCCAATTTTACAGTTCTTCAAATGATAATTTCTAGTGTCCAATTTGTAGGCAAATAGGGGATCCTGGGTAAAGGAGGATGTTCGCACAGGTCCAACGTGCAGGTAGCTAGTGTAGGTGCCCTGTGCAGGGGTGGTCAGTATTTTAGTGCTTCACAGGGTTGTTGTGTGTAGGTGACTTGCATAGGGATGGTTTTGCCTTCTGGGATACATAGGTAATGCCTCCGTGAGCCTCTTGGAATGCAGGCTATGTTCTCATAGGACCACCTGGGTGAACCCACTGTTTTATACCACGGGGGATGTGCCCCTGCATCCCTGCTCGGGATCAGTTTCGGGTTGTAGTCCCTACCCTTTGGGTCATTCCCTTCGCTACTATTATTGAACCCCATAAAAATGGAGGTTTTCACCACAAAATTTTAGGGCTAGGTCAAGGGCGTTTTGGGTCACGAAACATGCAAATCCAATCTTCTCCTTCTGATATAATGATGCATTTCCACTCAAACTTTAAATTTGATGTCTAAGTGAGGATCACATCATGAATTATATAGAAAAGTGAATGGAACAAATTTCATAGTGTCAATAGTGTGTAATTATTTAATCATTGATATTTATATTTTATATATACATATAAGAAATAAATAATGACACAAATAAGTAACATAAACATATAAATGTATATTTTTTACATATGTATACACACACATTATATATATTAAAATAAATAAATATATACATACATGATTTTTTCAAAAAATAATAAATAAATAAATGTGTATTTATATACATATTGTTTTGGGTAGTTAAGGACGGACATGAATCGCAAGTCAGTTGGTTATATGGGTGTTCCTGCTTCTCATATCCTGAGTTTAAATCATTTAAACTCTATGATATCCAGAAATATTTAAGAGGGAGGGGATATTTATCTGGTAATTATCATGGGAAGGGGTTATTTGTCTATATAGGTTGTAGTTCTCACATGGGGAATGAGAAACGGGTCACTGGGAAGTCACACACAAGGTATAGGATTGGTTTCAACCAATTTGTCTTCCTTTTTTTGTTTGAGGGATGAATTTAAATAAACCCCAAAAAAATTTGAGACAGATTAAAATCTATCTCGTAAAAAAATTAAAAAAATTATGGGCCATATTTCAATCCTTCTGAGAAAAAATATTGTCAAAATAATTTAATTCATTCACAAAAAAATATTTTAGGAAGGATTTAGTCTATCTAGAAAATAAAAAAATGGGATATATTAAACCCATATGAGATGAAAAATATTTAAATTTTCTAATCATGTTATATATTATGGATATATATTAATCCCAAATAAATAATATTTTTGGATAGAATATAAATTTTTACCAAATAATAATATCAGTGATATCATTTTTTAGGATGGGATTTCTGAGATGGATTTCTATCCCAAAATCATTTATGAGACAAATCTGTAGCTATCTAGGATAGAAAATAATCCATCCCAGATTTCATATTTTCTTATAATTAACACTTTCCATTTTTATCAATTGAGTAAGTAAGACCGCAAACCTATGCATGTGAGTAGGTATGATGATGTTGAGATTGAAGTTGATGCATACTATGTAGAGCATCCAATTTGTATCATTGATCAAAGCAGGAAACTGTTGTGGGGAAAGATAATTGTTCTTATTAGAGTTAGGTGGCAACATGGAAATATCCAAGATAAAATATGGTAGAAGGAATCTAAAACTAAGATTCAATGGACAGAATTGTTCCTATAGGAATCTGGTTGAAGCTTCTTGGGGATGAGAAGCCTAATGGGGGTGGTTATAAAGTCCTTGAATTCTATGGGTTACTAACTCCTCTTAATTTTAGTCTTTTAATTCTACTTTAAGGTATTTTTAAAGTTAAGGAATAATTAAAGGAGTTTAGGGAGAGAAAGAAATAATGAAGGGGAGGTTCCCATGTGTTAAGACAACATTGGGTACCTATTGGAATACTAGTTGGTGTGGGGACACTTTCAACACAACCAACTACCCAATGTACTTGAACTATATACTTGGTGGCACTATAGTTTTGTTTTTTAAATATTGTAGAATTTTCATCTTTTTCCTCAAAATATAATGCCTAAAAACCCTTAATCTTAGGGTTTTTATTTATTCTACCATATTGGACATCCCCTAGGTTCTCTCTCTATCCTTTATTCCACCTCAAGCCAACTGATTTTCAATCATTATCCAAATTACCTCTAAATGATCACAGAATCGTGTAGTAAGAAATGTAAGGGTGTAGACCGCCCTCTAATCTTAATTCTTTCCTTGTTTCTTCATGTTAGTGATCTCAATCACATATTTCCATAATCCAGGTGTAACACCCCAAGGATTTATAAATAAATTTAATATGGAATTCATAAACCACTAAGTGTCCACAAAACACCACTTTTTTATAACCTATCTAGTAAACATAATTTCTCCACCACTGTGATTTGAATTTCAAAAAAATGACATACATGGTTGCATTCGGTAAGATATTTAGATTCTAATAAGACAAACTTAATTTTTGTGAATCGTAACATGCCCTTATGAATAGTAATATTACCCTTATGAATAGTAAATCATATTATTATTTTATTGTATTAAGGTTATAAGATAATGAGATCTTGATTAATATTTCAAGGTGATATAAAATGAATTATAGTTTTAAAATTGTTATATTTTGAATAAATTATGAATTTATTTAAAAATTAAATTCATAATAATTAGAAAATTATTTTCAAAAAATGAATTTAATTTTTTAATTCAGAACTTCTATATTAGGTTACGCTGAATTTATGAGAATTTTATAAAATACTTTAGTTTTTGTGAATAGTAAAAATATAGTTTTGAGTTTTTGATATGTTTAATGATATCATTAATGATTTAATTATGATGTAATAATTCTTTTAGACTCTTGAGTAATAAAATATGATATGAGTTGTCCCAAGTGGCCAAAACCATGGTAAAACACCATGGGCAAGCCCATGGTTTTTCAAATACCACTAATGAGGTGTTGTTGGAAATTAATAAAAAACTCCTTCTCTTTTACTATAAATAACCACCCATTACTTAATTTTATTTCATTAAAAAATCATTATCTTTAAATATCTAGTAGTTTTTCCTTCCTAGGAGTCCTCCCAATATGTCATCAATCCCCCAAGGTCCCAACCATCAAGTTTAAGGAGTTACACTACAAGGTAAGGGAATCTACCACCCTTCTCTTTTTCAAGCACTCTTTTTATGTTATTCTCTTTTAATTTTAATTGGATTATGTTGTGATATTTCATTCCATATCCCCCTTACTATCCATATTATTTAATAATTATGAGATACCCCTTTTTTCTCATAAAAATATTTTATGAAATTTTAAGTGACGTCGTTAGGCTACTGAATTTTCGTAAGGTATTTCTCAAATTTTCTTTTATTTTGAGTTCCTTTATTTTCATTTTCTTTACTAACCTAATTTCATCCAAATATTATGATAAATCCAGTAACTTAAATTTACTAAAATTTTATTTTGATAATGTAATAATTCAACCTCATCTCTCATTTCCCCTTCTTTTATACTAGAAATGAAAACACCATCCGATATGTGTTAATTTATCACATTCAAGGACAACAGGTTTTTAATTTCTATTACCATATTCAATTATGGTAATGAAACCATTTTTATGGTTGAAACATACTATAATATATGAATTATAACTTATTTCAGGTTCTGGAATCTTTTTTTACTTATGATGTTAATTTATAAATCAAAATGAGTTCATTGTGATCAAACAAATCCAATTAACTCAAACAATTGTCATTAAAATTTTATATAATGATTCATCTTCACTCCTAATAACATAATGAATTTTATAACCATGTAATCTTATTAATGTTAACAAATAAAATAAATCTTCTATTCTGGATAACCGTTCTCATCTTACATGTTTATCCTTACATGTATATAAGTAAACCGGTCATGAATACCAAGGAACAAAACGCTCCCAAACAATAAAATTGAACCTCTTAAACCCATCAAGAAGTCTATGAATGAACTTAATAAGACTATAATAAATAAAATACATAAATAATATGTTCTATAAATATTAATTAATGAATTTAATTTAGTTATCCAAGACACTAATATCAAGTGAAGAACACCATCAGACTTAAGGTAAGGATTTTATACCCAAACCTCCATTTTCATTCGGGTTGCTCTTGTCCTCTACTTACCTCAATAGAATTGTTATTTATTATTATTTACTCCTTATAAATTCTGTTTTAATTTTCTATATATTTGTACCAACCAGAATCCTTCTTTATTTTATGGGCAGTTACATGCTTTAAAATGATCTTTCAAAAAATTCTTCCCGAAATACAAGCCTGTTTCAAGGGAATTTCTCAAATTCTTACCTATTTTCAAGGGCACTCTATAATATTCTTATAGAAAAAATTATTTTTATAAAATCACTTATTTTATTATTAAAATACTATCTTACTTCACTTCTGGTTTTATATAAAGTTTTTTCTAAAAGAACTCTTCTTTTCAAAGTAAAAGAGTATTTATCTCAAGAATTACTCAATGATTTTATAAGAGTATCTTCATATATTTAAACACTATTGTTTATTATTATATATTATTGGGATTAATATTTTATTATATCATCTAATATATATAATTGAATGGTTTATGATTATTCTTAATGTGGATGTGCTATCTTAAAACTATTCACCAATTTACTCTGAATGGTTAGTGTTTATGCTTAATGTTCGAGGAAAGTTATCAACATTTCATATGTTAGTTTCAATATGAATGTATATGTTGTTTATGTATATCCCCATTCATATGAGTAATGAATTGGAATTATTAAGTGATGGTTGGGGCCCACTATATCCCCTCGATGCATCGGTAGGTCTCATGAGACAAACTATGGTCTTGGCATAAGGCCTTGACAAAATGGTTATTTATGGTCTTGGAACAAGGCCTTAGTGGTATGGTTATGATGTTAGGAATTATGCATTCCCTCGTTATGAAACTAGTAATTGAAAGTTCATGTGTTTATTTTACTAGTATAATACTCATGATTATGCTTTATTATGGCATTATTTATTCAGCTCTTATTCCTTCTGGAATGTGTTCAAGTTTATTTTTTAAAGGTATGTGTTTTTAGTTATTCACCATGCCTAATGTTTATGCTTATGATATCTTATGCTACATTGCTTACCCTTACTGATCATTTGAGCTCAATCCTTTCTTATGTTTCATTTTCACAGGACATGAAGAGGTATATTATGAATGACATGTGGGGATAACCTAGGAGTTTTTAAGGTTGTCAAAGGAATTTCTATATTGTATTTCATTTAAAGTTGTAGAGTTAAACTTATGTATATATCTGGTTTTTCAAAAATACTAAACTATTTGTTCCTTCGGGATACGAATTTCTTGAAATCATTCCAAAGTAATGAATTATGGCACCAACTCTGGGAAACTGGGATTGGGTCTTTATAGTTGGTATTAGAGGAAGTTTAGTAGAAAACCTGGAAACTAGATTTAGAAAATGTAGATTAGTGAACAAAAACCTAAGATATACTTTGAGGATAAACATACAAGAACATCCTGAGATTTTGGTAAGGAATAGATTATGTGGATCTTTATAGAAAATATATCCCTATCTAGATACTACAAGTGTATGTCGCTCTAGAATATATGTACCTAGGAGTAACAACTTCAACAAGGAGTTTCAGGCTTGACCCCCAAGTTATCCTGGTACATGACAATGAGTCTTACTGCACAGCTAGTTTTACACTTCGGAGGGATATTCTTAGGATAATTCTCATTTTATTTAACAGACATTATGAAGGATTTAAGTGTAAATTTCTCCTCAAAGAAACCATTTTTATGATTATGATATTAGATATGTATAGGATTTCAATTTATGTTAATTATTTTTCTACATTGAGATTATACATTACGATTCATAACCTAATCTAGTGCATGCCATTATTTAGAAATGGCGCCTAGTTGAAGGAATGGAAACTGCATGAACGTGTGTGTCGCATGTATGGATTTCCCTCTGATGCAAGATAATGATGTTTGATCTGGTGATGTGATTGGTGCTGAGAAACTTATAACTATAATAGGACAATTGAATCAAGTTATGAACAATAAACTTACTTGTATAGAGCATCCAGATCCAAAATGTGGAGGATATATGTTAGACCTCTTTATGTGACAATAGCCTCCATCATTTAATGGGACTACAAATCCATATGTAGAAGAGCATTGGATAAGTTCATTAGATAAGATATTTCTCTCATTGGTATGTAATAAAAGGGAGAAGGTTATTATAGCATTTTATCATCTATCGGGGGATGCAGATCAGTGGTGGTCTTTAATTCAAAACACAAAGGAGGAAGAAGAAATGTAAGAAATTGAATAGAGGTAATTTAAGGAAATAATATTATAAAAATACTTCCCTTGTGAACAACAAGTATATATGGAAAGGCTGTTTCTGAATCTGAGGCAAAAAGAGGATGAAAATGTTACAAAGTATAAAGCTAACTTCACAAGGTTACCAAGACATGCCATGGATTACATACATAATCCAATGTGAAATATTGATCAATTCTTTTATGGTTTAAAATAATTCCTCTGAAGGGCTCTAGTCTCCCAAATTTTCTCATCATATGAATATATAGTCTCATGTGCTATAAAGAGGGAAAATTAATTCTATAAGTATTATGATTTTAATAGAAAGTAAGAGAAGAATAGGGCTGATGAAAAATCTATAAAAGGAAATAAGTAAATGGGGAAGAAGGAAATATTTGACCTTCCACCATGTGATAATTGTGGGAAGATGCACCCTGGTACTTGCCTGAAGAGTATGGGTTTTTTTACAAGTGTGGAGAAAAAGGCCACAAATCCCGAGATTGTAAGGGGAAGAAAGAAGCTACCAATGTTCGATGCTATAATTGCTGGGATATGGGACATTATGAAAATTATTTTCCTAAGCATCAAGGAAACATTCCCCAAAGAAGGAAAAGAGAGAAATGCCAAGCTTATGTGATCACAACTGCTGATATTGAAGTTCCAAATGATGTGGTGGAAGGTACTTTAATTGTTTCCTCAAACTTAGACAATGATTTATTTGATTATTTATCATCAAATTCTTTTATATATTATCAGTTTTCCAAGAAAAATATATTCTTCTAATTTGATTTAATAAGGTATTTGTCAGTTAAAACTCTTAAGGAAAGTATCATTGCAACAAATATGTGTCAGGCAGTCCTCATTATGGAATATAAACATGCTTTTTCTACTGAATTTATTATCATACCCATGATTTAATTTGATATAATCCTTGGTATTAGTTGGATTTTAAACCATGATGTGAAAATATATTTCAAGAAGAAGGAGGTTACAATTTTTTAGGACGATGTGGAATCCCTTATCTTTAGGGTAGAAACATCACCATCTAATTATCATCTATATCCACCCTCAATATCTTTAATGAATTCAATTCTTAGGGAGGATGATAAATCAATATCTATGAGTGAGGAAAGGAATATTCAAATTGAGGATATACCTATTTTGTAAGAATATATTGATGTTTTTCTATAGTATTTACATGGACATCCTCTAGAGCATGAATTTGAGTTCTCAATTGATTTAATTCATGGTTTAAGACCTATATCAAAGATTCATTATAGAATGACCACTATAAAATTAGTAGAACTAAATAAAAAACTATAGGGATTGAGTGATAAAGGATTTATTCATCCTATTATTTCTCCATGGGGATCCCTTGTCAAAAAGAAAGATGGATATATGAGGTTATACATTGACTACAGGGAGATCAATGATATAACAATAAAGAACAAGTATCCCCTGCCTATAATTGATGATTTATTTGATAAACGTCATGGAGCCTAGTATTTTTTGAAGATTGACCTTCGATCTGGATATCATCAATTGCATGTGAGGAAGGAAGATATTTCAAATACAGCATTTCAAACCAGATATGGGAATTATGAGTTTACAGTAATGCCTTTTGGAATGACTAATGCACCCATTGTTTTCATAGATCTAATGAATAGAGTTTTCAAGGAATATCTTGAAGACTTTGTGGTGGTATTTATTGATGATATCTTAGTATACTCCAAAAGATACAAAGATCATGAAAATAACTTGCACACTATTCTAATGACTCTTAGAATGAATGAATTATATGGGAAGTTTAGAAAGTTTGAATCTTGGATTCAATTAATTTCTTTTCTTGTCCATATTGTCTCTAAGGATGGAATATCCTTTGATACTGTAAAGACAAAGGCTATTCAGGAATGTCCTACACCAAAAAACATAACTGAGGTACATAGTTTTATTGGTTTATCATGTTATTATCAGTGTTTCATTCAGAAATTTTCTCATTTAGCTAACCCAATGACCAAGATTACATGTAAAGGGTTTAAGTTCATATGGAAAAAATAATGTGAGGAATATTTTGAATAATTAAAGAGGATATTAGTGAATGATCTAATCCTAACTCTACCATTAGGTAATGATGGGTTTGTGATCTATAGTGATGCATCAAAGAAAGGACTTGGTTATTTCCTTATGCAGAATGATATAGTTATTACCTATGCATCAAGGTAGTAAAATATTCATGAAAAAAACTATCATATTCATGATCTTGAGTTAGTTGTTGTAATATTTACTGTAACGACTTGAAATTTTGAATAAATCTTGTTTCCTAATTTTGTGTGTTATTTTATTTTTATACTCAACAAAAATATTTCATTTGATAACATGAGTATAATTAAAATGAGACTGTTGGGTTTCGACTATTATATGACCATTGGTAAATATGATCACTGGAAACTAAACGTTTAGATTGTTGTCTCTAAATACAAGTGATCTTGGTTAATTAATATAGAAAGAAGATTTGATGGCCTTATCCAGTAGTCTCGGGCCAATCGAAGCTCATCTAATGGAACTTGGGAAGGAGGTAGCACCAGTGGGCTTTTCTCTGGACCAAACCCAAGCCGAACTTCATCGTGTGAAGCTAGAATGGAATCGCCTTCGTGAGAAGTTCAAACTGATAGAAATTACTACTTGTGAAATGTTGGTCGAGCTGCCCTCAGATTCTCTCACCTTAGCACACCTTACACTTAGGTCCTATGCTGGGGTTATAAGGGGCTATGTAAGGAGACCATAACTGCCTTGTGTAATCCTTTGATTTAAATAAAAATTGTGATTTCTTCTTATGATGAAGTTTGTGAATTTTCAAATGTCTGGATAAATATAGTATGCATATTTTTGATGAATTCAAGAAAAAATGATATTTGAAAACATTTATGTAAACCTTAAATAATTAATTATGTGTAATGATTTTCAAAAATGGTCTTCTACAATTATGTTCAGTATGAAATTTAGAGTCTAATAAGATCAACTTAATTTTTGATTAATGGTAAATTATGAATAGTTATTTTATGCTTAGGATTAGTAATGTGACCAAATGGATTAGTAATCTCACTTAAAAAAAGTATTAATATAATCTAGGCACCTTGATTAAGTAATGTGATTCAATAAAATAGGTAAATAACTGTTTCAGAAATTATTAGTCAAGTATTAGTTTTTTCGGGTGAATAGTGTTTTTTAATTAAAAATTAAATTAAAAATATTTAGAAAATTATTTTTATAAAATGGATTTCATTTTTGAACTCAGAGCATCGATATTATGTTAAGGTAATTTTTGGGGATTTTTCTGAAAAAAATGAATTTTCGATGAATAGTGTATTTATTTAAAAATTAAATTAAAAATATTTAGAAAATTATATTTATAAAATGGAGTTCATTTTTGAAATCATAGCATCGATATTTAGTTAAGTTAAAATTTTTGGATTTTTCTGAGAAAGTTGAATTTTCAATGAATAGTGAAAATACAGTTTTTAAGTTATGCGTGTTTAATGACATCATTAAATGATGTATTAAGTATGTATCAAAATGGTATACTTATGAATATTAAGATAAGGTATTAGGTGTCCCAAGTGGTCAATACCATGGGCAAGCCCATGGTTTTTCTAATACCACCAATGAGGTGTCTAGGGGTGTCCATGGGTCGGGTTGGGTCGAGTTGGAGGTGTTTTTGGACCCGACCCATGCAAAAAATGTCGGGTCGGGTCGGGTCGGGTCAAAGCTGGTTTTCAGTGTCGACCCGACCCAACCCAACCCGTCTAGGATCGGGTTGGGTCGGGTCGGGTTCATTGGGTGATGGAGGATAAAATTCATCACTCTGTAAAAAGAACCAACTCCTCGCCTCCGACGCGACCACCTCTCCTCCCGCAGGAATCCGGTTCCACACCATTTACATGCCACCTATGACCGCCGAAGTCGCCGGGCAAACCGCACCAGCCGAATCTGTACTAAGGAAAAGCCTGAATCGGATGGCTTTTGCTTTACTGCCGCTTAGTCTGTTGCATGCAATTTGACCGACAAAGACAAATGCTTTTGCTTGGTACAGGTGACTTACAGCGTTCCGTTCGCGCTGGCGTCCATCTTCTCCAACGCCATCGGTGCCGGCCAAGGTAGGATCTTTTCCTCCTCCCGCCGCCTCCCTGTCGAGTTATATTTAACGGCGGCGATTCTGAGCAGGGTTGTCGCTGGGAGTTCTGAATCTCACCATCATCGTCCCGCAGATATAGAAAAAATGGGAGACCTGATTTATAGGTATCCAATGAAAAAAAGGTCTACTAGCGGGGGCTGAGCACCCCCCACCCACTCTCCCCTTCGTCTTCCTCGCATGGAGGCCAAACCAGGCCGGCGACCTGCTAGTGTCCCCACAACGCGGCGCCCCCTGCCGCTCCGGCCTTCCCCCCGCGAGCTGCGACCCCCCCTCCTGGCCATCTCCCCTCACCGTGCGCAACCGCCACCTCCGTTATGACATCCCACTGTGGCACCCCGCGCCATCTCCCGCTCTCCCCATGGCGGAACCCTGCTGGGACCGCCCCGGTTCCGCCGCTGGCCAGCTCCAGTGCATAGCCTCGCTCTAGCCGGTCGCCACACCTCCCCGAGCACGTCGCCGTGCCCCGTCCAGTCCGACTACCTCCGGCCGGTTCCCCATGCTGCCCTACCTCATCGAGTGCCCCGCCGCACCCCTGTCCAGGTCATCGCCCGGGTTCCGCCTTGGTCGCGCCGTTAGACGATGACCGCCGTCTCATGCTGACCCACAACGCATACCAGGCGTCCCTCGAGCCTCCTCCCTCGGCACTGTCCCACGACGATTCTCACTGGCTAGCCACGAGACCGTCCCGACCACCCTCCTCCAGCGTCAGCCCGAAAAACCACTAACCAGCCCCATTCCTGCTGTCGCCCGGTCTTCAAAGCGGGCATGTAACTTGCACGACCCCGAGCAGATCTGCCGAGCCCGGAACGGGATTGGATGGACCTGCTCGGCCCAGAACACCCCTACACGGGGTCAGGACAGATGCTGGTGTCGGTGGTCAGCGGGCCCTGGGATGCGGCCTTCGGCGGCGGAAACCTACCGGCGTTCGTGGTGGGAGGGGTGGCGGCGACTTGTGGGATCTTGGCCCTCACCTTCCTCCCATCGCCGCCGCCGGACCAGCCCCGAGATGATAAGGTGGGGAAAGGTGATAACGGTCCGCGATCGTTCCTCCATCACAGTCGGGCGGAGAAGAAGATATCATGTGACTGCGTCGGGCGGGAGCAAAATTCAGAGGGATACCGGGAAAGAGGGTGACCACTTTCGAAGCGCGGATAGCCAAAAAAAATGAAGGACGGGTCAATTGGGTCGGGTTGGGTCATTATTTCTCCAACCCGTGACCCGACCCAACCCGATCTCAACCCGACCCAAACTGACCCGACCCGTCAATATTCCCATGTAACCCGACCCAACCCGACCCAACCCGGCCGGGTCGCGTCGGGTCGGTCGGGTTGGGTCGGGTTTGGACACCCCTAGAGGTGTCCCTTGGCCATTAATGTCGTGTCCCCTAACTTTCCCTATAAATACTCACCCTTTCCTCCTTTAGTTTTCACTCCCAACTCTTCCCCAGCAAAGCTATGGTCTCATTACCTCCCAAGGATTCCTCCCAAGGTTCCCTCAATCCCTCAAGGTCCTGACCTTTGAGTTTTAAGAGATACGTTTTAAGGTAAGGGATCAAACCTCTCTCTTTCTTTTCAAATACTCTCTTTTAAGTCATTTCTTTTATGCTCCATGTTATTATGTTGGCGGATGTTCTTTTATATTCCTCTTACTGCCATTTTCATTTTCATATTATGAGACATCACCTATTACTCTCATCATTTCTTTTTATTAATGTTTAAGTGGCACTGTTAGGCTGCCGAATTTTTAAGGGATTCTTTCACCCTTCTCGTTTTCAAGATCTATTTTCATGTCAAGTCTTTCAAGTTCCTTTTTATTTTGTTGGGGTATGATATCTATATCTATCATACTTATATTTTATTTTAATATTATGAGATACCCTATTTGATCTTTTCAATTCATTTTTTGAAGTTTTAAGTGGCGCCGTTAGGCTGTCAAATTTTTAAGGGGATCTTTCACCCTTCTCGTTTTCAAGATCTATTTTCATGTCAAGCCTTTCAAGTTCCTTTTATTATGTTGTGGTATGATCTCTATATCTATCATACTGATATTTTATGTTCATATGATGAGAGACCCTATTTTATCTCATCCATTCATTTTTTGAAGTTTTAAGTGGCACCGTTAGGCTACTGAATATTTAAGGGGTTCTTTCACCCTTCTCATTTTCAAGATCTATTTTCATGTCAAGTCAATAAAGTTCCTTTTATTATGTTGGGGTATGATCTCTATATCTATCATACTTATATTTTATGTTCATATTATGAGATACCCTATTTGATCTCGTCAATTCAATTTTTTGTTGTTTTAAGTGACGTCGTTAGGCTGCTGAATTTTCATAAGAGAGATCTTATTTTTTTCTTCCTTCCATGTTTTTCATTTCATATGGTATATCATTAAAATTTCTTTACCATGTTCTTAAATCCTTTATATTATATCCCCTACTGTTTTATGGATCATTTATGAGTGAGTTACCCATGTCCCCTCTCTTTTCAAAATTTTTTAAAACCCTGTAACATAGCCTTTATGCTGCAGAATTTTCGTCTCAAAATGCCTCTCTCTTTTTCTCAAATTATATTATGTTATTAAGTGAATACTAAAATCTCTTTCTTCTATAGGTTTATTCACATATATATCAAAATTTTCTGTTTTAAATTCTGGTATTTACATACATGAAACCCGCTTTCCTTTTCTGTGGGTTTAAAGTGACATAAAGATCATGTCTTTAAAGCAGTTTTTAAAACGTTATGATTATAAAAGTAAACCCATTTATTTTATGCTATATGGGTTATTTATGAAATTTTTGATGATGATATATGTGTCTCACATGATAATAAATACAAATTTAAGGGTGTGCCCTGATAGCGCTCCAATGCATTGGGTAATGATGTAGCCACTAGAGATTACAAATTTAAGGGTGCGCCCTGATAGCACTCCAATGCATTGGGTAATGATGTAACCACTAGAGATTACAATTTTAACAATACCTTGGTGAATAACCTTGGTAATTTCAAATTAAACCTTGGGGATGGACCTTGGTGATATGTTCATGATTGTCTAAGTTAAATTTTATAGCCACATCTTCATGTTATGAAACACGTTATTTTTATTATGATATGCCTCATGATCTCTTTCTCATGCCTTAAAGTTTCTTTTTCATGACTTTGTTGATGTATCTCAAGTTCACATGTTAAATGTTTCCCCTTGTTTCCCTTACTGGGCCTTCTGCTCACCCCTTTCTTTTGATGTATGTCCCTAGGTTATGAGATGCAGTAATGAACCTAGGATGAACATAAGGAGAATCCTTTCAAGTGTTTAAGAAGAATGTTTTATGTTTTCATGTTTTAAGTTCCTGGTTTCCAAGACACTAAACCTTAAAGATCCTCGGTTTTGTAAAATTTCATGAAAAGTTATGTTATAAAAAGGCGAGATTCTATAGTTGGTATCAAAGGATGGTTTAGTTATTTTTGGAAATTAGGATATGAAAACTTTAGGAAGAACCCTATAGAAATGTTTAAATATAGGAAATCTTCCTGGTATTTTGGTGAGTATTGAGTAAGGGGTTTCCAATAAAATACATCTCTTTCTGGATACGAGTAGGTAGAGGTGGCTCTGGCATAGATGTACATAGGGGTAAAACCCAAAAACACCGCTTTGAGCTAGACTCGAACGAGAACTGGTACATAACAACGGGCCTTGCTGCACTCTTGGTTACGACACTCCCGGGGGATATGCTTTGGTAAATTCATAAGCTTATTATGAATCATTATTAAAGTTACAAAGATAAAATAAAATAAATATTCACATAAGAATATATGATCATGGATAACATAGATTGGAACCTAGGGGATCACAAGTTAGGGTATACTTTTCTTCTACAAGTTTATCCTTCTATGCTTTAAGTTTCCTTTTCATGATTATTGGCTAAGTATTTAAGCCCCCTAATTATACTTTCTTTTCTTAGTTAATGGAATAAAATGGAAGAACTTGTACCAACAACCAATGTGATAGGAAATGTGATGATTTCCCTATTAATAAGATAGAGATGACGAGAGATCAATTTGAACAAATTGTGATTATTCCAAACCAACTATCAAAAATCACAATTAATAATTTGTACCTAGTTGAATGACCAAATTCATCAAGGAAGAAGAAGAATAAGTCTCAAGGATGTTCATCTGATTAAGTTTATTAAGGGATTTAAAGATGATTATTATTTTGGAAGATGTTCACTATTTTGGGAACCCTATTTGGTCGAGGTAAATAGATTACTGTGGTATTTTCTTTGAGGAGTAAAGGTTGACTTATATTTTGAAGAATCGATGAATTTAAGGTGAACTTATGGTAATATAGGAAATGATTAACCTATCTTGGGGAAAATATGTTTAGGTTAGCTACTTCTGTTATAAGATGTTAGGAGTGGTTGATGTTGTTTGGAGATGAACGATAAAGTTTATTCTGGAAGACTGTGTTATCAAATCCTTCTTGCATTTGGGTTTCAATCTTAGTTTGGTTTATTTTGAGGAATTTTAAGGATAGTTGTTTATGGAATGGTATATGATGAACTTTGGGTAGTACCGTGGAACTTTGAAGATTTAAAAGTAGTTTCCCTTCCTATGGGATTCCTTCTTTTTGAAGAATTGTTTTATCTTACCCCTTCTATTTTTGGGATAATGTTTAAATATAGAAGAAATAGATAGTTAATATTTTGTGGATTATGTGATTATCTAGAAGATGATTCTTGTGATTTGATGAGAACAAGTAGTTTTGAATGCTCATCATTTGGAGAAAAGATTAGTTTTGGTATAAATTTATTAAAGGAAGAAACTTTACTTTAAGGTAGGTATATTTCCTTATGTTTTTATTCTATGTAGTAAATGAATTCCTAAAAACTATGAAAAGGAACGTAAAACAAAAACGTTGTATGTTAACGTTTCCTATGGGGAAATCAAATACCGTTTAACCCATCATAAGTTTGTGATTTTCTTGTTGTTAACTTTCTCCTAATCATGTTTTCTATCACTCTCCATCAGAATATAACCCTTTATTTTCTCTTCCATGTCCATGTTTTCCTACATGGGATCCTAGTATGGGTTAACTCAGGTGACCTTTGTACTTCCTTTTCTTTCTTTTTAAGTAATAGTGTTACTGAATCTTTTTCCGATGTGGGACTTTCAATGAAATTTCCAAACCCAATTTTAAAAATTGTGAGGACGCAATTTCTTAAGGGGGGAAGATTGTAACGACCCAAAATTTTGAATAAATCTTGTTTCTTAATTTTGTGTGTTATTTTATTTTTATACTCAACAAAACTATTTCATTTGATAACATGAGTATAATTGAAATGATATCGTTGGGTTTCGACTGTTATATGACCATTAGTCAATATGATAGCTGGAAACTAAACATTTCGATTATTGTCTCTAAATACAAGTGATCTTGGTTAATTAATATAGAAAAAAGATTTGATGGCCTCATCTAATAGTCTCGGGCCAATCGAAGCCCATCTAACGGAACTTGGGAAGGAGGTAGCACCACTGGGCTTTTCTCTAGACCAAACCCAAGCCGAACTTCATCATGTGAAGCTAGAACGAAATCACCTTCGCGAGAAGTTCAAACTGATAGAAATTACTACTCATGCAATGTTGGTCGAGCCGCCCTCAGATTCTCTCACCTTAGCACACCTTAAACTTAGGTCCTATGCTGGGGTTATAATGGGCTATGTAAGGAGACCATAACTGCCTTATGTAATCCTTTGATTTAAATAAAAATTGTGATTTCTTCTTATGATGAAGTTTGTGAATTTTCAAATGTCCGGATAAATATAGTATGCATATTTTTTATGAATTCTAGAAAAAATGATATTTTAAAATATTTATGTAAACCTTAAATAATTAATTATGTGTAATGATTTTTAAAAAATGGTCTTCTACGATTATGTTCAATATTAAATTTAGAGTCTAATAAGATCAACTCAATTTTTGATGAATAGTAAATTATGAATAGTGATTTTATTCTTAGTATTAGTAATGTGACCAAATGGATTAGTAATCTCACTTAAAGAAAGTATTAATATAATCTAGGAACCTTGATTAAGTAATGTGATTCAATAAAATAGGTAAATAACTATTTTAGAAATTATTAGTCAGGTATTATTTTTTTCGGGTGAATAGTGTTTTTTAATTAAAAATTAAATTAAAAATATATAGAAAATTATTTTTATAAAATGGATTTCATTTTTGAACTCAGAGCATCGATATTATGTTAAGGTAATTTTTGGGGATTTTTCTGAAAAAAATGAATTTTCGGTGAATAGTGTATTTATTTAAAAATTAAATTAAAAATATTTAGAAAATTATTTTTATAAAATGGATTTAATTTTTGAAATCAGAGCATAGATATTTGGTTAAGGTGAAATTTTAGGATTTTTCTGAGAAAGTTGAATTTTCAATGAATAGTGAAAATACAGTTTTTAAGTTACGGGTGTTTAATGGCATCATTAAATGATGTATTAAGTATGTAATCAATATGGTCAACTTAAGAATAGTAAGATAAGGTATGAGGTGTCCCAAGTGGCCAATACCATGGGAAAATACCATGGTCAAGCCCATGGTTTTGCCAATACCACCAATGAGGTGTCCCTTGGCCTTTAATGCCTTGTCCCCTCACTTTCCCTATAAATACCCACCCTTTCCTCCTTTATTTTTCACTCCCAACTCTCTCCCAATGATTCCCTGGTATCATTACCTCCCAAGGAGTCCTCCCAAGGTTCCCCCAAGCCCTCAAGGTCCTGACCTTCGAGTTTTAAGAGATACATTTTAAGGTAAGGGATCCAACCTCTCTCTTTCTTTTCAAATACTCCCTTTTAAGTCATTTCTTTTATGATCCATGTTCTTATGTTGGAGGATGTTCTTTTATATTCCTCTTACTTCCCTTTTCATTTTCATATGATGATATATCCCCTCTTACTCTCATAATTTCGTTTTATGAATGTTTAAGTGGCGCAGTTAGGCTGCAGAATTTTTAAGGGATTCTTTCACCCTTCTCGTTTTCAAGATCTATTTTCATGTCAAGTCTTTCAAGTTTCTTTTTATTTTGTTGGGGTATTATATATATATATATATATCATACTGATCTTTTATTTTCATATTATTAGAGACCCTATTTTATCTTGTCAATTCATTTTTAGACATTTTAAGTGGCGTCGTTAGGCTACTGAATTTTTAAGGGGTTTTTTCACCCTTCTCATTTTCAATATCTATTTTCATGTCAAGCCTTTAAAGTTACTTTTATTATGTTGGGTTATGATATCTATATCTATCATACTGATCTTTTATGTTCATATTATGAGAGACCCTATTTGATCTTGTCAATTCATTTTTTGAAGTTTTAAGTGGCGTCGTTAGGCTGCCGAATTTTTAAGGGGTTCTTTCACCCTTCTCGTTTTCAAGATCTATTTTCATGTCAAGTCTTTCAAGTTACTTTTATTATGTTGGGTTATGATATCTATATATATCATACTGATATTTTATGTTCATATGATGAGAGACCCTATTTGATCTCATCAATTCAATTTTTTGTTGTTTTAAGTGACGTCGTTAGGCTGCCGAATTTTCATAAGAGAAATCTTATTTTTGTCTTCCTTCCTTGTTTTTCATTTCATATGGTATATCATTCAAATATCTTTACCATGTTCTTAAATCCTTTATATTCTGTCCCCCTACTATTTTATGGATCATTTATGAGTGGGTGACCCATGTCCCCTCTCTTTTCAAAATTTTCTAAAACCCTGTAACATAGCTGTTATGCTGCAGAATTTTCGTCTCAAAATGACTCTCTCTTTTTTAAAAATTATTTTATGTTATTAAGTGAATACTAAAGCTATTTCTTCTACAGGGTTATTCACATATATATCAAAATTTTCTATTTTAAATTCTTGGATTTACATACATGAAACCATCTCCTTTTCTATGGGTTTAAAGTGACATAAAGATCATGTCTTTAAAGCAGTTTTTAAAACGTTATGATTATAAAAGGAAACCCATTTCTTTTATGATATATGGGTTATTTATGAAATGTTTGATGATGATATATGTGGATCACATTATAATAAATACAAATTTAAGGGTGCGCCCTGATAGCGCTCCAATGCATTGGGTAATTATGTAACCACTAGAGATTACAAATTTAAGGGTGTGCCCTGATAGCGCTCCAATGCATTGGGTAATGATGTAACCACTAGATATTACAATTTTAACTATACCTTAGTGAATAACCTTGGTAATTTCAAATGAAACCTTGGGGATGGACCTTGGTGATATGTTTATGATTTTCTAAGTTAAATGTTGTATCCACATCTTCAAGTTATGAAACGCGTTATTTTTATTATGATATGCCTCATGATCTCTTTCTCATGCCTTAAAGTTCTTTTTCATTACTTTGTTGATGTATCTCAAGTTCACATGTTAAATGTTTCCCCTTGTTTTTCTTACTGGGCCTTCTGCTCACCCCTTTCTTTTGATGTATGTCCCCAGGTTATGAGATGCAGTAATGAACCTAGTATGAACATAAGGAGAAGCCTTTCAAGTGTTTAAGAATGATGTTTTATGTTATCATGTTTTATGTTCCTGGTTTCCAAGACACTAAACCTTAAAGATCCTAGGTTTTGTAAAATTTAATGAAAATTTATTTTATAAAAAGGCGGGATGCTATATTTACTCTGAAGATATAGAGACACTATCTCTATAGAGAAAGGAGTGAGATATATATGGATCATAAGAGTTTGAAATATATCTTCTCATAGAAAGAATTCAACATGAGGAAAAGGAGATAGATCTAGCTACTCAAAGATTATTATTGTTATATACACAACCACCTAGGAAAGGAAAATAAGGTATCTAATGCATTGATTTGGAAGGATCATGGAGTTTTAAACAAAATGAGAACTAAAATTGATCATGTATTCATGGATCTAGTAAGGATGGACATAGGAATTTTCAAAGAAGGTGAAACTTCATTACATTTTAAATTGGTTGTCCGACCATATTTATTAGAAAGAATTAAATGTTCTCAACCTAATGATAAGAATCTTCAAAAGAAAATTAGTGTTGTAGATGATGGGAAGTTGCAACACTTCTTATATGAATATATAATTCTAAAATTTGGGAAGAGGCATTATGTTCCAGCTATACCCTATATAAAAAGGGATTTATTAGATAATTCTCATAGTTAAAATTTCTATATACACCCTAGTAGCACTAAAATGTATAGAGATTAGAAGGAACATTTTTGGTGGGATAACATGAAGTGGGAAATTGCTGATTATGTATCAAGATGTTTATTTTTTCAATAAGTGAAGGTTTAATGACAACATCATGGAGGATTAATGCAACCTATACCTATTCCTACACAGAAATGGGATGAAATATCCATGGATTTTGTCATTATATTTCCCAAAAATCCATGAAATAATGATGCAATATGGGTAATTGTGGATCGACTTGCGAAATCTGCACATTTCCTCGCTATAAGGGAGGATTTTACACTAGAGCATCTTGCATGACTCTATATCAATGAAGTTGTAATAATTAATTAAGCACCTCTTTCAATATTTTCTGGTCAAAATCCAAAATTTACATCAAAATTTTAGAAAAGTATTTAGAAATCCCTGGATACTGAGCTTCGATTGAGTACTGCTTATCACCCTCAAACTGATGGGAAATCAGAAAGGACGATCCAAACTTTATAATACATGTTGAGATCATGATAACATTATTTTAAAGGTTTGTGGGATCATTATTTACCTTTTATGGAGTTTTCCTACAATAATAGTTTCCATTCAAGAATTCAAATGGTACCATATGAAGCATTCTAAGGAAAGAGATGTCGTACACCAACATGTTGGGATGAAGTCAGTGAAAGGAAGCTTGTGGGTCTAGAGCTTGTGGAGGAAAAAACAGCAAAGGTAAAAACTATTCAAACCCATATCAAAGTATCTCAAATTAGAAAAAATATCTATGATAATAATTAAAGGAAGGATTTGGAATTTTAAGAGGGAGATTACATTTTCTTGAAAGTATCTCTTTGGAAGGGTGTTATAAGATTTATGAAGAAAGGAAAACTGATACCTAGGTATATTAGCCCTTTTAAAATTATGTAAATATTTGTAGTTGTGTATTATCATTTGAAAATTACTCCTAGCCTTTCTAAGGTACATAATGTGTTCAATGTCTTGTTATTGAGAAAGTAAATTCTAGATCCAACGCATGTCCTCACTTCTAAAGGTATAGAATTGAAACCTAACTTATCTTACTGTGAAGAGCCTATCTGGATTCTAGAAACTAATGAATAGGTTTTGATTAATTTTATGATAAGATTGGTAAAGTTACTTTGGAAAAATCATATAATTTAAGAAGAAACATGGGAGCCTGAGGAGATTATGATGAAGAACTACCCAAATCTTTTTGTGAGGTAATATTCTGGTAATTTCGTGGATGAAATTTTTGTAAGGGGGGGAGAATGTAACACCCCAAGGATTTATAAATAAATTTAATATTGAATGCATGAAATGTTGAGTGTCCACAAAACACCACTTTATTATAACCTACCCAGTAAACATAATTTTTCCACCACTGTGATTTGAATTTTGAAAAATTGGCATACACGGTTACGTTCAGTAGGATATTTAGAGTCTGATAAGACAAATTAAATTTTTAGTGAATAGTAACATACCCTTATGAATAGTAATATTAATAGTAATATGGCTATTATTAATATTAAATAATGTTATTATTTTATTTTCTTAAGGTTATAAGATAATGAGATCTTGATTAATTTTTCAAGGTGATATAAAATGAATTATAGTTTTAAAATTGTTATTTTTCGCATAAATTATGGTTTTAATTACAAATTAAATTAATCATATTTAGAAAATTATTTTCAAAAAAATTATTTTATTTTTGAATTTAGAACATCAATATTAGGTTACTCTGAATTTATGAGAATTTTATAAAATACTTTAGTTTTTCATGAATAGTAAAAATACAGTTTTGAGTTTTTAGTATGTTTAATGATATCGTTAATGGTTAATCATGATTTAATAATGATGGTAGACTATTGAGTAATAAAATATGATATGAGGTGTCCCAAGTGTCCAAAAAAATGGGTAAATACCATGGGTAAGCCCATGGTTTTGCAAATACCACTAATGAGGTGTCATTTGAAATTAATAAAAAAACTCCCTCTCTTTTACTATAAATACCCACCCATTACTTCATTTTATTTCATTAAAAATTAATAATCATTAAATATCTGGTATTTTTACCTCCCTATTAGTCCTCCCAAGGTCTCAACCTTCAAGTTATAGGAGTTTCTTTACAAGGTAAGGAAATCTACCACCCTTCTATTTTTCAAGCACTCTTTTTATGTTATTCTCTTTTAATTTCAATTGGATTATGTTGGGATATTTCATTAAATATTACCATTACTATAAATATTATGAAATAATTATTATAGACCCCTTTTATCTTATAAAAAATATTTTATGAATTTTTAAGTGAGTTCGTTAGGCTGCCGAATTTTCGTAAGGGATTTCTCAACTTTTATTTTATTTCGAGTTCCTTTCTTTTCTTATTCTTTCCTCACCTACTTTCATCCAAATGTTATGATAAATACAATAACTTACATGTACTAGAAGGTTTTTTTTATAATGTAATAATTCATCATCATATCTCATTTCCTCTTCTTTAATATTATAAATGAAAACACCATCCGAGATGTGTTGATTTATCACATTCAAGAATGACGAGTTTTCAATTTCTATTATCATCTTCAGTTCTAGTCATGAAACCATTTTTATGGTTAAAACAGACTATAATATATATATTATAACTTATTTAAGGTTTTGGAATATTTTTTTACACATTATATTTAATTTATAAATCAGAATGATTTCATTGTGATAAAAAAAATCCTAATTCACTCAAACAATTATCATTGAAGTTTTATATAATGATTAATCTTTACTCCCAATAAATGAATGAATTTTATAACTATGTAATATTATTAATTATAAAAAATAAAATAAAACTTCTATTCTATAAAACCATTTTCATCTTACATGTTTATCTTTACATTTATATAAGTAAACTGGTTATGAATACCAAGGAAAAAAACGCTCCCAAACAATAAAATTGAACCTCTTAAACCCATCGAGAAGGCCATGAATGAACTTAATAAGGCTGTAATAAATCAACTAAATAAATAATAGGTATTATAAATATTAATTAATTAATTTAATTTGGTTATCCATGACACTAAGATCAAGTGAAGAACACCATCGGACTTAAGGTAAGGATTTTCTACCCAAACCTCCATTTTCATTCGGGTTACTCTTGTCCTCTAATTACCTCAATGGAATTATTATTTATTCTTATGTACTATTCATAAATTATGTTTTAATGTTCTATATATTTGTATCAAAAAGAATACATATTTATTTTATGGGGAGTTATATGCTTTAAAATGATCTTTCAAAAAAATCTTCCCGAAATACAAACCCGTTTCAAGGGAATTTCTCAAATTATTAACTATTTTAAAGGGCACTTTATAATATATTTTTAGAAACATTTATCTTTATAAAATAAATAATTTTATTATAAAAATACTATCTTACTTTACTTATAGTTTTATACAAATATTTTTCCAAAATAACTCTTCATTTCAAAGTAAAAGAGTATTTATCTTAAGAATTACTCGATGATTTTATAAGAGTATCTTCATCTATTTCAACACTCTTATTGATTATTATGTATTATTGGGATTAATATTTTATGATATCATCTAACATATTTAATTGAATGGTTTATTATTATTTTGACTATGGATGTTCTATCTTAAAACCATTCACTAATTTACTTTGAATGGTTAGTGCTTATGCTTAATGTTCGGGGAAAGTTATCTACATTTCATATGTTAGTTTTAATATGAATGTATATGTTGTTTATGTTTATCCCCATTTATATGAGGAATTCATTGAACTAAATAATTGATGGGTGGATCCCTCTATAGCCCCTCGATGTATCGGTAGGTCTCATGAGACAAGCTATAGTCATGGCACAAGGCCTTGACAAAATGGTTATTTATGATCTTGGCACGAGGCCTTGACGATATGGTTATGATGTTATGTATTATAAATTACCTCATTATGAAACTAGTAATTAAAATTTCATGTGGTTATTCGACTAGTATAATACCAATAATTATGATTTATTTTGAAATTATTTATTACTCTTATTCCTACCATAATGTGTTCAAGTTTATTTTTTAAAGGCGTGTGTCTTTAGTTATTCCCCATGCATAATGTTTATGTTTATGATATCTTATGTTGCATTTATAACCCTTACTGATCATTTTAGTTTACCCCTTTATTATGTTTCATTTTCCTAGGACATGAAGAGGTATATTATGAATGACATACAGGGATAACCTAAGAGTTTTGAATGTTTTGAAAGTAATTTCTATATTGTATTTCCTTTTAAGTTGTAATGTTGAACTTATTTATGTATCTAGTTTTACAAAACTACTAAACTATTTGTTAATTTGGGATATTACTTTATTGTAATCATTCCAATGTAATGAATTAAGGTACCAGGTCCAAGAAATTAGGGTTGGGTCTTTATACCAGGGATTACAAATATCAATTATTCCTTCAGTCTTCTCTTTGTATAGTTGATGCAATGGTTTAGCATAAGTAAAAAACAAGGTAATTTTATGGTTTTTCTTTTTGGATTCATTATCCTTAGTGGGTAGTTATTAAATCCTAAATATCTTATATTATAGGTTGTTTCATTGGTTATATCGATGGTATTTATTCCCTTTCTTGACCTAAAAAGAACCTTATACATTTATTTTTATAGATGAACCCATTTTTCTCTCATACTCATAAGGAGTTGGTTTAGTAATGTTATAGTGAATGTTGAATAAACCATATATAAGTATTTTTAAATAATAAATTCTTTCATAAATCATTTTATAAAGATAATAATTTTTTTGAATAAATTGATCATTTTTTATCATTTTGATATACTCTAACTGTTATATAAATTTTATGCATGTTTATTGATTATTTTTTTAGCATTCCATGGTTATTATATCTACTGTAAATCATATGTTGGTGTTGTAAATTTTATACCTAGATATTTTCCTCTATAGTTTGAGTTAGTATACATCTTGGTAAATGCATTATTTTTGTAAGTTAGAGAATTTAAATTTACTTGGTCATGTTTAGGTCATTTTTCTTTATTTTAGTTGTTTTTGTTTTCCTTTTTTTAATGTTTTAAGGGATATATATTGTGTATATGAATCATGATCTGTTTCCCACATGTTCATGAACTCGTGGGTTTTATAGGATAATCTCATAATTCCTTAACTTTGCATACCCCTTCCCCTATTCCTGAAGTTATAGTCTATAATATTACCCTGGATATGTATACACAATTAACTTTCCCATGATGGGATGGTTATTGTAACTTTACTTAGTTATGTTTGATCATATCTAATATCAAGCTAAGGATTAAAGCAGGTATCTCTAGTATGGACCATCCTTGTGTCAGGAGTTACTATCCATTGATTATTTATATGTATATTATCTATTATATACCATGTTGACTATTTTTTTACTTATTCCTATATATTTTAATTATTTACCCATACACTTTGGTTTATGACAGGTCGTAAGGGGGGGGTCGGGATCACCCATAACAACCCACAATTTTATTAAATATATTTCCTTAATTATATACTATGTGAGTAGCTTGTTTCACATGCAACACCAAACTAAAACAATCTACAACATAATATATAAGAAAATTATATCAAGAATAAAACCTATAGTAGATATATTATAGTAATAAATCAAAAACACATTCACTCAAAGCCTAAATAGTTTATCATTTTTCAATAAAAAAACTTTCTTTATATATTTTATTTTCATTTAAAAAATAAATTTATAAATACTAGAATTTAAATTAGAAAAAAAATATTATCATTTTTTAATTTATAATGTCAAAATTATCTTATTATGATTTTTTGGATTTTTTTTTTGAAATAGTTTGTTTTTTAAGTAAATAGTGAAAATACAGTTTTTACCAAAATTATAAATTTTATGACCTTAAAATAAGAAATACATACAATTATATAAAAAAATTAATTGATCAAAGATTTATTTAAGGATTAAAACTATATATTTTTAAAATTCTATTCTGAATTTATTAAACCAATATTTAACATTTTATAAATATATGTAATATTTTCCAAAAAAAGAAACTCTTTTTGGTCTTTCCTTTTAATTAAATATTATTTAGGTGAAATTCAGTTTTGGATTAATTTAAAAGACACATAAAAATTATTTATTTTATAATAAACCTATTTATATCATTATGATCATATAAATGGATAGTTTTACCCTACACATAAATTTTTTAGCTTAAAAATACATTTTTTTCTAAAAATGGGTTTTTATGCGTTGTTTGTGTTAATGTTAAGATTAATTTTTCTTAAAAACATAATTTTTATATGATAAAATGGATTTAATATTTTTAATCATTAGTTACAAATTATATAATGAGATCCATTTTATTTTTATACATTAAAAGTAAATTACTTACGTAAAAACTAGTTATTATAGTAAAATCTAAAATAGTAAAAGTAATAAATCAAGGGATAAAGGGATTGAAACATGTTAAAACATGTTTATAATTGAGTTTCTGAGATATTATAGACCTTATATCATTATCCAATCCATTATTTACCATTTTTTGAGCCACCTAACATGTGAAACATGTACTCTCATTATATTAAGTTGAAATATTTACAAAAATATCATTCTCGCGACTTATAAAAGGGACGATCACCACACCTTAAAGACCACTCAAAGAATTTGTTTTATAACTTAAAATATTCTCATTATACTTCCCTTATAACCCTATTCCTTTTACTTAAGCCTTTAGTCATAATATATTTTCTTAAGATCTCCATTCCTAAGGAGTCTTCCAAATGAAAGCCTAATTTCTCAACATGGGTAATTTCTTTTCCTTGACTTATTTATTTTTTTCCTAAAAAATATAATTTTATAATTACTATATAATTATATCAATATTTTTTATACTAAATGTTATTATTCTAATTTAATATCTATCAAACACCAATCCCCTTTTATATTAAGAAAAAAACCACCATTTGTGTGTTGTACGGACTACCCTCTCTACAAAGTAACATATCTCATATTTCATGTAGTTTATTTATTATGTATAAAAATACATTAAAATATCACTAAACATCTTAAAATTATATAAATAATATCATTATTATTCTGTAATAATGATATTATGCACAAATAAATCACTTTCATAATCATAATCATCCATTAATTATGGAATTTTCATGTTTGGGTCAGTCTAACCACCTACTTGAACAGTGTTGTTAAATAATATAATGGATAACTATGAGAAATTAATTACTGATGATATATTATATAAATAAGTAAATAATGATTTTAATTTTTTTTATTTAATGGTAAAATTAATATTAAACGCATTAATTAAGATACCACCATTCTTTTATTAAAAACATTGAATCATGATTGTCTCAAATTTAATCTATAAGAACCATAAATAAAACTCTCATAAAATGAAATTATGACTTCATAAACTATTATAAAACCTCAAATCTAGTAAATTATATTTTCTAAGAGTGATGTAATTTGAGAGAATAATGAATACCAATAATGTTATTATGAAATTAGTTCAAAACGATCAAGATTACTCGCACTTGATATTGAAAATAGATAATAAATACTTAATATAAAAGTATAGAATAATTATAAATGAGGTTTATAAAAGGTTATATATATATATTAATAATGTTCTAAAATATTTAATTAATATATTTATGTTTATTAAATAGTATTTTATAGTGCATTCGAGTAAGAGGGAATACAAGGTAAGGGTTTCTTGTCTCAATTTTCACCTATTGAGACATATTTCTTATTATACACCATGATTTATTTGTAATGGTCTATCAACTAACTATTTAATATTTTTTCATTATTATATTATATTTATTTATATTCAATGTTCTATTCAATTTTTTTCCTTCATGGGGTTTTAACTCAAAAATTGTAAAAGCTTTAAGGGTTTTTCATGACTCGAATTATTTTCTTGTGTCATAATGAATCCTTTTGACTATGGTTTTAAAATATGGATTTATTATATTATATTATTATAATATAATAAATCATATCTCTAAAGAAATTGAAATTTATAATTCAAATATTTACCATTATGGATTTCTTTCTCAAAAGTATATCATTATTAAGAATAATTCTCATCCACTTTAACAATGGTTTCCCATCATTATCCATATTTTTCTTTCCTACCAATGTTATCCTTTTTATGTGGAAATACAACTATGTTTTATCTTTTATGACCCTCATATTTTCCTTATCCACTTTTAAAAATATTTTTTATTACTAATTTTAGGATGTGGGTTTTTAATAAGTTATTTCAAAATATTAAAAATATTTTCCATCCTTTCATAATAAAATGTTTTATCTTCCAATCCAAATTAAATTTTGACAACATTTATATATTTTCAAGTAAATTTTATTGAATGTTATTTTCAAATAATTGTTTTCCTAAATTTTTCACTTCCCCTCTTTTAAAATTAATTTTTAATGATATTTTAAACTTCTTATTTTACTAAAATGTTAATAATGTTTTCTAAAAAATATTTTATGGTTCCGCTAAAATTTTCCTCTTTATCATAAAAGGATTTATTTCCTTGAAAATTATTTTTCATGAATCACCATATAAATTTTATTATGAAATACTCTTTTGGGTGATTTAATTTTTGTATCAATAATTTTCATTCTTCAGGTCAACTTTAGGGATACTATTTGGAAATGTTATGAAATACATTTTTATTTCCATGGCTTCTTTATGCTATGAAATGTGAATTATTTTCATTTGTAAGTTTTGTGAAACCCATTTTTATTTACATTTGTTCTTTATATAAAGTGATTGATTTTCATTTAAATTTTTTATGAAACCAATTTTCATTTCCATGGGTTCTTTATGAAAAGTGAATTATTTTCATTTAAATGTTTTATGGAGTACATTTTTATTTCCATGAGTTATTTATGAAAATTGAATGATTTTATGGAACCCATTTTTATTTCCATGGGTTCTCTATGATTTGATAAGTGAATTATTTTAAAGTGTCCCATGTAAGTATGGATGAATTATAGGTGGGTTAATATATCCCCCTCCAATATATTGGTTAATTTTTTATGTCTCGTGAGATAATATAGTGTGCTACTTATTGGATTTTATCACAAAATAAAGGGTGATCCCTCTTGGATATTCTCACAAACTAAAGGTTGAGCCTTCTTGGATATGTTCACAAACTAAAGGGTGGTACTTTTTGGATATTATAATAATATGATGATACCTTATGCTTATGTTTGTGCCAAATAATAATTGATATGCTATGTCTCAAGGGCATGTTACATTTTTATTTCATATTCCTATGATTATGCTCCATGGATCATGTTTATTATCTCATGGTTTCAAACTCTTATTCCATGGTATATATTTTCTCTTATATGTTATTATATCATAAATTGAAGACAAATCTCATGTATTCCATGTTCTTTTAATAAGAAAATTATCCCATTCTCATGTTTTATCTTATGCTTATGATCTAACCCTTGATGACTTGATGACAAGTTTTCCATTGTTGGTCATTTGAGATCACCCATTTTTTATGTTTCCATTACTCATGTTATAAATATTATTATAGCTTATGAGAATTCTAGATGAAATTATAGTGTGACTCAGGTATGGAGTAGTTTTCAAAAGTGTTTTAGACTAAGTTTCTTATGTATCTAGTCCTCAAATACACTAAACCTTCCGTTTTTTGGATTGTGATATTATTTTTTGATATGTAATGTTTATCTTATGAAAATGATATAAAATAAATACATAGTTAGCTTAGATGTTTATAGTTGGTATCATAGTAAGTTTTAGTTATTTTTTAGTATTAGATTAGTTATTTGGGGGGTTAAGATGAGAGAACCTTAGTAAAAACCGTAGGGGTAAGTTAGAGGGATAAGTTTAAGTATAGGATAACATCCTGAAGTTTTTAAAAAGTAGTGATTATGTGGTTCTCCTAGAAATTACATCCATGTTTAGATACTACATGTGGATACATAAATTAGCATTTATTTACTTAGGGTTAATACCCTAAAAATTGAATATTAGGTATTAACTCAATTGTAACCCGATGCATTACAAAGAGGGATAAATAAACACTTGGTTTGACATTCCTAAGGGATATGATTTGAGGATTATCTCTCCATTTATAGATAATTATGAAGGATTATAGTGCATATTCATGATATGGTTAGAATATATAATAGGATATAGATAATTAATATCTTATATTAAAACCTATAAATTTATATTTTTTATGATTTAGTCCCTTTATGATTAAAAAAATTCATTTTTAGATTAAGTATTCTTATCTTTAACTTTTATTTATTTAATAAATGACTGGAGTAGGGAAAATTGATCTAACACTAGGTGTGATGGGAAATACATTGATTATACCAATGAGAAACCAAATGGGATGGGAGTAGGAGTATATAATCTTATAGTGATTCTCACTCAACTCTCCCAATATATGAATAATAATACAAAACACATTAAACTCCCAAATTTAATAAGTAAGGATTATCTTTAAATTAAAACTTTCACATGATAACTTCCACCCTCCTTTAGTGGCTCTTATAATCCACTTATTACTCAGCAATGGATCAATGTGACGGAAAAGATATCTTTTATTCTCTAGTGCTTAGAACATGAGAAGGTTGTGTTGTATGTTTATAGTTTGGAAGGTGAGGTGGAACAACGGTAGAATATCATTAATAATATAATATAAAATGAGGATATAGACTTTATAGAATGGAAGTAGTTCATGAAATTGTTCTTTACTAAGTATTTTACTCTTACTCTTCATATGAAGATGGAGAGATAATTCTTGGAGTTGAAACAAAAGAAGGATAAATCTCACAAGGTTTTCCTCTAGGTTTATCACTGATCCTATGAGTAAAAGTAATCATTTCTTTAGTGTCTTAAAGACAAGTGTTTGAAATGAATTATCCATAAGATACTTTGGAAGCAAAAAATATTTTGTTTTATGTATGATAAAAGTACAGATGGAAACTAGAGACTCTCAATATTATAAAGAGAGAGAGAAAAAAAGGGAAGTCAAGTATCATGGAATCTCTGATAACAAGTCTCATGGGGGAAGGAAATTTTAATTGCCTACATGTAAAAATTATGGGAGGAAGCACCTGGGTAACTGCCTCCAAGGAATGAGGAAGTGTTTCAAGTGCGGGAATATTAAATATAAAGATAATGATTGTATAAAGGTTATGAAGAGTCTATACTATGTGAAAAAGGAAAATAATGTCCCAAATAATAATCTACATACTTAAAATGAAATTATTTTTTGGATTGTACAAATCAATACCCTAACCCCATAAATAATGAAGAGATAGGCTGCAACAACCTCTTAAACCAAGGGGTCAAGGAAGAGTGTATAATATCACTACCACTGAGGTGGATCATGATAATGAAGTGATACAAGATGCACTCATTCTCTAATCTAGATACATGAATGCCTTATATGATTTTGGTTCATTTAATTCCTTCATATCATGAAAGTTTTCTCAGAATATTGATTCACCACCTCAAACATCAGATATTGAACTATTTTTTAAAACACCCGGTGGAACAATGATCATATCTAATATATATAATTATTATCCAATAGAATTATGTGGGAAGATACTTACTATGAATTTAGTTCCTCTTACCTTGGTTGAATTTGATATAATATTGGGTATGGATTGGATTTCCATACATAAAACACATATCAATTATCAGGATAAAGAAATTTCATTTAATATATTGAATTATCCTGTTGTCAAATATCAATGTAAAGATGATCATGAACTCCATATAGAATAAAATTATATAATATGGGTTATGATATCCAGCAATAAGGGAATATTGAATCAAATTATTAGGGTGTAAGTCAATATTGATAACATGATTATTTTATGGGAGTATACTAATGTATTTTCAGATAAATGGTCTAATATTCCCCTATAGAATGAGGTTGAGTTTTCAATAGAAATCATACCTGGATCAATTCCTATCTCAAAGGGTTTGTATATAATGTATCCCATTGAAATAGAGGAATTAAATAAGTAACTGTAAGAGAATATAGATAAGGGTTTCATATTCCCAAGTGCTTCACTATAGGGTGAACCAGTCCTCTTTATCACAAAGAAGGATAAATCAATGAATATTTGTATTAATTATCATTATATTAATAAAATAATGATCAATAATATGTATATTTTATCCCATATATATGATTTTTTTGATAAAATCTGAGGATCTCAATACTTCTCAAATACTGAACTTTGATATAGATATCAAGAGTTAAGGGTTAAGAGGATATTTCCAAGATAGTGTTCTTTATGAGGTATAGACACTACAAATTTATAGTGATGTAATTTGGACTTATGAATACTCCCTCCATATTTATAAATTTAATGAATATATTATTTATAGACTACCTTGATCAATTGTTGGTTTTCTTTATAGATTATGTTCTTATATATTCAAAGGGAAAAAAATAGCATGAAAATCATTTGTGGATTGTGTTGAAGGCCTTAATAAAGGAGAAACTACATGTCAAGTTTAGAAAGTGTGAATTCTGGCTGTAAAAAGTATTATTCTCTGATCATGCAATCACAATTGAGGGAATATATATAAATCCTTAAAAGATAAAAGTCATCAAGTAATTTCCCATACCAACCATAGTAACCAAGATCCATAGTTTTCTTGGGTTAGCTGAGTATTATCGATTTTTTGTGAGAAATTTCCCATGGTTATCAAATAGACTAACTAGGTTAACATGGAAGGGAGTGAGGTTCTTTTGGATAGAGGAATGTGAAGTAAGTTTCAAGGAACTAAAAATGAGTTTGTTCACTGCTCTTATACTTACATTAATTTATAGTGGGGAAGAGTTTGTAATACATAGTGATGCTTAAAAGGGGATTGGGTTGCATCCTCATGTATAATGATAAGGTAATTTCTTATGCCTCATACCAATTAAATTCTCCTAAGAAAAATTACCCAAAACATGATTTTTAGTTGGAAGTAATGATCTTTTCATTAAATATTGGGTGACATTATATCTATGAATAAAAGTCTGATGTATATACTCATCATAAGAGCTTGAGATATATATTCACATAGAAGGAGTTGAATATGTTCCAAAGGATATGGTTTGAATTTATAAAATATTAATACTACTCAATAAATTAAAAATTAGGGAATGAAAATAATCCGGTTGATGCTCTAAGCATGAAAGGTCATGCTACTCTATCCATGATAATGATTGAAAAAGACTCAATACTCATGGATTTGTAGAGGATGAATATTGAATTCATTATAGGAGTAGATAAATATTATATTTCCCAACTGACTGCACAAAATTTCATCCACATGAAGATCAAAGAATCCTAGAATGATAATTTAGAACTATAGAAAAAGGTAGTGGGTATTATAGAGTTCAACTTTGATAAATATGGAGTTATAAGGTTCATAACCTGGATATATATCCCATCAAAACCAGAACTAAAGAGGTAAATTTTGGATGATGCTTATAGATCATTATTCCTTATTTTATCTTGGAATCATAAAGATGTATATATATCTAATTCACAAATTCCAATGGTATAACATGAAGAGGGAGATTGTTGAATATGTATCTCAATGCTTGGTATTATAGAAAGTTAAGGATGAATGGCATAAGTCTAAGGGGTTGATGATACTATTACCCATACCAGTATGTAAATAGGAAAAATCACCATTTATTTCATAATATGACTCCCTATGAAATCAAAAGGCCATAATTCCATTTGGGTAGTATTCGATCACCTTACAAAGTTATCACATTTCATTTCCATCAAAAAAGATTTCCCGCTTTACCAAATTGTCAAGATATATATAAGGGATGTGGTAAGGATGCATGGAGTACCACTCTATATGGTATATGATTGAGATCTAAGGTTTAACTTGATGTTTTGGAAAATTATTCAGTGATCATTGGAGATATAGATAAGTTTCAACACTGCTTATCACTCTCAGAAATACGTTCGTTCTAAGAGAACCATTCAAACTCTTTAGGATATGTTGAGATATTGATTAATGTATTTCCAAGGATGTTGGGATCAATAACTTTATCTAGTAGAGTTATTATATAATAATAGTTTAAAATATTGCATTCATATGTCACCATATGGGGCTTTGTATGGGAAGATATGTAGGACTCCAATATGTTGGGATGAAGTTAGAGAGAGGAAGATGATAAGACCTAACCTTGTCCAAGAAATTATGGATAAGATTCAAACCACTTAGCATTATATGAAAGCGGTACAAATTCGATAGAAGAGTTATATGGATAATCATCGATGATATCTATATTTTGAATTTAGTGACAATGTGTTCCACTAGATATCTCCTTGGAATAGGTTCATGAGATTTGGGAATAAAGAGAAGTTAATACCTATATATATTGGTCCCTTCGAGATCCTTAATCATATTAGGGTTATAGATTATCGCTTAGTTCTCCCTCCGGATCTTGACCAAGTACATGATGTGTTTCATGTATCACTTTTGAGTAAGTACATACCAACCCCTTTAAAATGTACTAAACTAAGAATTTGTGAAAACAAAACATGATATCTCATATGAGCGACAACAAGTGGAAATTTTGGATCAAAGAGAAAAATTACCACAGAACAAGACCACTCATATGGTCAAAGTTATATGGAGGAATCATAGGTTAAAATAATCTATGTGGGAACCCGAAGATGTAATGAGAGAAAATTACCCTCACTTTTTTCTTCTAATTAATAAAATTTCGTGGATGAAATTATTTTTAAGGGGGTATAATATAATGACCCATGATTTTAGTAAATACTTTTATTTAATTAAATATTGTTTGAGTGGACTATTTTTCATGAAACATGGAGCTAAAATGATCCATGACATATTATATTATAAAATTATAGTAAGAATAAAACCTTTATTAGATAAAGGAAAGTAATAAATTAGAAACACATACACTAAAATCCTAAATAGTTCATTATTTTTTAATAAAAGTTGCTTTATTTATATATCATATTTTAATTTAAAAACTAAATATATAAATTTAAATTTTTAATTCAATAAAAATATTATCATTTATAAATTTATAATGCCAAAATTACCTTATTATGAATTTTTAAAATTTTTCTAAAACAGTTTATTTTTAGATAAACAGTGAAAAATATAATTTTTACCAAAACTATAAATTTTATAAATTTAACATAATAAAGACATAGAAATACATAAAACCATTTAATTGATAAAATATGTATTTAATGAGTAAAAATATAAATTTTTAAATTATTATTATGAATTTATAAAACCTATATTTAACAGTTTATAAACATAAGTAATATTTTCCAATAAAAGAAATTGTTTTAGGTCTTTCCTTCTAATTAAATATTATTTAAGTAAAATTTGGTTTTCTATTAATTTTAAATCCACATAGAATTTATTTGAATTATAATAAATCAATTTATATTATTATAATAAAATTCATTGAAAATTTTACCCTATACATAAATGTTTTAGCTTAAAAATACATTTTTTCTAAAAATGGGTTTTTTATGTGTTGTATACGCTAATGTTAAAATTAATTTTTCTTACACACATAAATTTTATATTATATAATTTATTTAATATTTTTAATAAATAGATTCAAATTATTTAATGATGTCCATTTCATTTTTATACATTAAAAGTAAATTACTTAGGTAAAAACTAATTATCATAATAAAATCTAAAATATTAAATATAATAAATCAAGGGGTAAATTTATTTAAAAATATTAAAAACAAGTTTATAATTGAGTGTTTGAGATATTATAGACCTTATATCATCATAAACTTCATTATTTCCTATTTTTTGAGCCATTTGACATGTGAAACATGTGCTCTTTTTATATTAAGATGAAATATTTAAAAAACATATCATTCTAACCACCTATAAAAAGGGCCTCTCACCACCCATTAAATATAAATAAAATAATTAAGTTTCCACCAAAAACTATTCCCATTATCATTACATTATAAATAAATTCCATTTCCTTGATCCTCTGGTTACAAGATATTGCCTTAAGAACTCAATTCCTAAGGTGTCTTCCTAGGGAAAGCTTAATTTCTCAACATGAGTACTTTCTTTTCCTAAACTTATTACTTTTTTACCTTAAAAATATAATTTTATAATTTATATATAATGAAATCATTATTTTTTGTATACTCAATTTTATTATTCCAAGTTAATAACTATTAACCATCATTCCCCTTTTCTATTAAAAAAAGAAATTGTCATTCGTGTGTTGTGCAGACTACCGCCTCCACGAAGCAACATTTCTTGTTTTTCCTATAGTTTTTATTATTTATTTAAACCAACTAAAATATGATTCATTAAATTAAAATTGTATTAATAATATAATCATTAATATTTAATAATTATATTATTCAAAAATAAACCACTTTAATAATCATAATCATCCATTAATTTCGGAATGTTCATGTTTGGGTCGGTTTAACCACCTACTTGGAAAATGCTATAAAATAATATCATGGATAACTATGGTAACTTAATTACTAATTAAATATGATATAAATAATTAAATAAAGATTTTATTTTTGGTTCTACAATGGTAACATTAATATTAAACTCATTAACTATGATATCACGATTTGTTTATTAAAAATCGTCAAAACATGTCGTTCGCCAATTTCATCTACAAGAACCATAAATAAAACTCTTATAAAATGAAATTATAACTTTATAAAATATCAGAAAACATCAATTACATTACCTTATATTATCTATTAATGATGAAATTTTTTAGAAGAATGAATATCGATAATGCTATTATGAAATTATTTCAAAAAGATCAAGATTACTCACACGTGATATTGAAAATAGATAATCACTACTTAATATATATGTAGAGAATAATTATAAATTATGTTTATAAAATTTTATATATATTAATAATGTTCTTAAATATTTTATTAATATATTTAAGTTTATTATACTAGATGTTAGAGCGAGCTCGAGTAAGTGGGAATACAAGGTAAGGGTTTCTTGTCTCAATTTTCACTCCTTAATACATATTTCTTATTATACACCATGTTTTGTTTATAATTGTGTGTCTAATTATACTTTAATATTATTTTTATCAATATTATATTACATTTCATGATATTAAATTTTCTATTACATGTTATTTCTCTTATGGGGTTTTGACTCAAAAAGTACAAAATTTGTAAGGGTTTTTCATGACTCAACTTATTTTCTTGAGTCATAATGATTCCTTTTGAATGTGGTTTTAAAATATGGATTTATTATATTATATAATAATACTATTATTACTCCTCTCACTAGGTAAAGTGAAATTATTAATTCAAATTTTACCATTATGTATTTCTTTCTCAAAAGTATATCATTTTTTAGAATAATACTCATCCTCTTTAATGATGTTTTCCCATACTTGTCCATGTTTTCCTTTACCACTAATGTTATCCTTTTTATATGGAAATAAAATTATGTATTATCTTTGGAGACCATCATATTTTACTTATACTCTTTTAAAAATATGGTTTTTTAGTTTTTTTATGATGTGGGTTCTAAAAAAGGTATTTCAAAACATAAAAAATATTTTCCATCTTTCCATAATAAAATGTTTTATATTCCACCCCAAATTAATTTTTATAACCCTAATATATTTTCATTAAATTTTATTGAATATTATTTTTAAATAAATTTTTTTCCAAATTTTTCACTTCACCTTTCCAAAAATTAATTTTGAATAAGATCTTAAACTTTTTCTTTTACAAAAATGCTAAGAACATTTTCTAAAAAAATATTTTATGGTTTTGCCACCATTTTCCTCTTTATCTTAAAAGTATTTATTTCCTTGGAAATTATTTTTCATGAATCACCCTCTAAATTTTATTATGAAATGATATTTTGGGGTGAGTGAATTTTGGGTCTCAATAATTTTTGTTCTTAAAACCGTTTGGAAATGTTATGAAAGTCGTTTTTATTTTCATTAGTTCTTTATGCTATTAAAGTTGAATGATTTTAATTTATAATTTTTATGAAACCAATTTTCATTTCCCTAGGTTATTTATAAAAATTAAATGCTTTTAATTTAAATTTTTTGTAAATCCCATTTTTATTTACATGGATTCTTTTTGAAACATGAATGATTTTAATTTAAATGTTTTATAAAACCCATTTTTATTTCCATGGGTTATTTATGATGTGATAAGTTAATGATTGTCAAGTGTAATATGTAAGTATTGATAAATTATTAGTGGTTTCTTATATCTCCATTAAATTAATTGGTTAATTTTTTACGTCTCGTGAGATAATGTAGCATGAGCCTTATTATATATACTCATAAACTAAAGGGTGAGCCTTATTGGATATTCTCACAAACTAAAGGGTGACCCTTCTTGGATATGTTCACAAACTAATGGTTGGTTTATATTTGATATGATAACAATATAATTATACCTTATGTTTATGTTTGTTCCAAATAATCATTGATATTTTAGGTATCAAGGTCATGTAACATTTTCATGCCATGTTCCTGTGATTATGCTCCATGTATTGTGTTTATTTTCTCATAGTTCCATACTATTTTTTCATGGTATATGTTTTCTCTTATATGTTCTTATATAATTACTCATGGAAAACTAGCATGGATTCCATTTTCTTTTAATAATAAATTTATCCCCTTCTCATGTTTTCTCTTATGATTATGATCTAACACTTTATGAATTGATGATGAGTTTTACCTTACTGAGAATTTGAGCTCACCCCTTTCTTATATTTCCATTCCCTAGGTTATAAAGATTATTATAGTTTACAAGAAGTATAAAAGGGATTATAGTGTGGCACAAGTGTGGAGGAATGTTCAAAAGTGTTGTAGAATAAGTTTTTAATGTTCCCAATCCCCAAAGACACTAAAACTTCAATTATTTGGATTTTAAGATTATTTTATGAGGTGTAATGTTTATCTCGTGAAAATAATGTAAAACAAATACGTGTTTATCTTGGGTTATTATATCACCTATTGGGTATATTATACTCACACCCTACATAAGAATTTTTAGGAGGTGTGCATATACTTTTGTGCTCAATATAAGGGAAAACCACCAGAGCATGGGGATTCTTAGGTTATAAAGTGTGGGGTTCGGGTGGAACCTTTTGGAATCTTAGTGTAAATTTCATACTTGGACGTAGGGGTTTTCCATTGGTGTCTACGGAGTAGATACCACTCATGGGACTTCCATTTTTTGGTTTTTAGGGTTTGTTTAGATCACCTAACATGGGTATAATTGTTTTGTCCCCTTTCACATATTTTATAGACCTGGTGGGTATTTTAGTCTTTGGTGGTGTTTAAATTCATATTAATATAATTTTTTCGACTCATTTCCATCCTTGAAAAGGTGGTGGGAAGGTACCCTCTATGATGAACAGGTTTTGTGAGTGTGTGCCTCACCTCTATAAAGGTCATGCCAAAATTTTAACTCTTACTTCCAGTATTTTAGTTTGTATCAAAAAGGGGTGGAACCATATCCCACATGAGTACTACTCCACCCCCAAAGTTAATATTGGACACTGGTAATCTATAGGTATGCATGAGGTGTTGGAATGATGTGATCTATATAATGTTCAAGTATTCAAGTCACAAACGCTAAAAAATATCTTAGAAAAATATTATGGTATGGTATAAAACAATAATGTTATTTTCGGTTTAAAAAGAATTATTTTTTTCTAAAAAATATATACATTATTTTAATATAT
This sequence comes from Viscum album, assembly GCA_963277665.1. Classification (NCBI taxonomy): domain Eukaryota; kingdom Viridiplantae; phylum Streptophyta; class Magnoliopsida; order Santalales; family Viscaceae; genus Viscum; species Viscum album. Next base: position 1,705,769,272 of record OY728138.1, on the reverse strand, counting down.
TATTATTATTGATTTAAAATTAAATATTTAATATTTAGTGAATTATTTTTTATAAAATAAATTATGTATTTTAAATTATTATGTCCAAATTTGGTATAATTTATTTTTTTAAAATTATAAATAACAATGTATGAAATTAAATAGTAATTGTGATGTATAATTATAGTTTCTGCTACAAAATATGGTAAATTATTATAAATAATATTTTTATTGAAATTTATATTTTTTAAAGCTTTAAAGGATTAGTTTTGAAATTTAATATTTGAATTCAACATGGTTATAAGTTTAGTGATAAATTTCAATTGGAATTCCTTTTAAAAAATAAGAGTTTGTATTCAAATTGAATTCATTTAGTTATTATTTTATAACTATATAGAATGTTTTAGAAAAATAGAGAAATTTTTAAAATATGTTAGAGTATTTGAGATATAAAATATTATTATTTAAAATCTCAATATTAAAATTTTATCTGTTTATAAATTGAGTGATAAATTTAAATTTCTTTTAAAAAAAATATAAGTTCAAGTTCGAATCGAACTTTAGAACTCATTATTAAATGTGTTCCTAGAAAGTTATGGAACACTTAATAATGGTATTAAACATGTTAAAATAATTAATATAAATAAATAAATTATTTTTAAATTCAATAGGTTAATTTTAATTCATGATAGATTGAGTAAAACATCAAAACTCCTTTTTAAAATAAGAGTTTGAGTTCAAATGGAAATTTACTACCAATTATTATATTTTTATCTAAAATTATATATAACATTATAAAAACCTATTATTTTTTTATTTAATTATAATATATATAAAATATAATATAAATTTTATCCAATTAATATAAAATAATTTTTATATCAAAGTAAACATGAGAATGCTTACGCAATGTTGGTACAACGCTTGCACGGCATGGAAAAAGTAAGAAATTGTGACTTAGGGATAATATTGGGAAAGGATAATTATATTTTCTAATTTAAGGGATAAATATTATGATAAATAATTTATATAAATATTATAACTTGAATTCCATAATTTTCTAGATATTTTTAACCTCAAACTATAAGAATAACCATAAAATTCTATATAAATGGGATTTTTGTTAAAATGATTTATAAGTAAATAAAAATCAGAAAACATTATCATGAGACATGTTTTTATGATAAATGATCAACCATATCTTTCCTTTTCCATTTATTATCCGCTTTACACTTAAAAATTACATCTTTATCCCTTAAAGAACAAATATCTGCAAAAATGCTATAAAATTATATCTATAAATAGGAGTTTTACTAACTACTATCAAGAAATAACTTTGATTCATAAATTTATAATAATTAATATCTCTATATAATCTATTAATTTCTATAATTTCATTATATAAACTCTAAAAGTCATTTATAAAATAAATAACTCAATCAAAGTAATTTTTTTAATAATTGATGAAGGTATGATTTACCTTTCATTTTCAAATGTATAGTTATTTCAATTTTTTCTATTTTAGTAATTATTTACTATATTTATAGAATATATGATGACTAAAAATAGGGTTCAATACTTATATTTTCATTTTAAAAGATAAAACAAAAATATTAACTCTATTATACATAATTTTAATTCAATTTCGTTTTCTTTTCTATTTTCATTTTATATTATTCTCTTTTCTTTTCTTTATTTTTAATACACTTTCAAGTGGTCTATACTGCTCATGGATAGGGTATTAATATTAATTTATCTTTATGTCTAATCCAATTAGTATCATAATTATTCCCCATGATGGATATACATATATAACCTTATATATAATAGTGGGTTGATTAAGTTGCTGCTTAGTAGTTTTAATAATTTTTTCAATTTTTGTTCTGTTATTTTTAATTAAATTGATTATAATGGATATTAAATAACTCAACATGGTTAATTATTTAATTTATATAAGTATATTTTCATCTCAACTTGGTATCATATCTACAAATGAGGTATAAACCCGTCTACATGTTTAACATTGCAAATGTAAAAATTCCAAAATTCCTCATTTATTATAAAAAATATATATTAATGATATAATTTCAATAGTTTTGAAAACAAATAATGATTATGGATAATTTTACTTAATAATAAAAATTTAATTTTCATTTTTAAACTCTTAATATATGATGAAACCAAACTTCATAAGGATATAATTCTGAACTATCGTAACTATCAAACTTTTGAAATCATGAATATTATAGACATGGAACTTCAAATTAGATTCAAATATAATAATAAATGAATTAAAATAATCATATATAATTATATAATAAACTTATTTTAAAGTTATAATAATGTATAAAACATTATAATTTATTTTTATGTAGTAAAAGTCACATGAAATCATCTTAGAAGGAAGTGAGCAGTTCCTCTTAAATCCTTTCTTTTACTATTTTGAAGTCTTTCTCTCAACAAAATCTCTCTCTCTCTCTATAAAGTTATCAAATAATATTCTTTATTATATTCTTATTTATATTTATCTATCAATATAAAAAATAGGTACTTAGTCGTGTCTTCTTAAAATGAGGATAATTTTTTATTTAGTTGTGTTTTCTTAAAAACATAGCTAATTTAGGTTTGTTTTAAAACAATGATAATTTTTAATTTAATTGTGATTTAAAATGTGGATAATTTTTAAATTTAGACATGTTTGTTTAAAACATGGTCATTTTTTATTTTAATTTCATTTTAAACATAAAAAAAGTAAATAATAAGTTAAAAGTTAAATGTATATATACATAATTTTCTATGTTATAATTTAATATATGTAAAATCATGATGAATTTAAATTTTAATTGAAAAAATAATTTAGATAATATGTGAGTTTGTGTGTGTGTGTAATATGTCATTCACCAATTACATTTAATACACACAATCACACACATATATATTATTATATAATATTAAAAATAACAGAAATGAATTATATATATAGTACATATAATAGTATTACATAACATTATATATACATTTTATTTATATAAAATTAATACACACACACACATAATTATACATACATAGATATATAGATACATGCATGCATATATACTAACACTCACACACACAAGTTAAAACATAATTAGAATTAATTAATAACAATAAAATAAATGATCATTAATTATAAATTATTAAATATGTGAATAAATTTGTAACAATATTACAAATTCCAAATTATATATATGTATAATTATATTAATTTATTTATATATAAATAAAAATTTATAAGCGTGTATATTTGTATATTTATATAAAAATATATTGAAATATATATATATATATATATATATTGATTTATATTTATATTTATATAATATACATACACATATATATAAAAATAAAATGCATATTTATAAATATAAAATCATGCCTTTTATATGACAGAAAAAATGCCTGAAAAGAGTGGTCGGGGCTATAATGACACGTTCCTTCTCGGCCCATTAATTTTCTAGTTTTGGGTGTTGGAGGAGTTTCAGGGGAGGTTTGAGTAGGTTTCATGGTGGTTGGAGGTGCAGCAAAGTTGCTGTAGGAAATTCATGTCGTGAAAGGAATATACGACGTGGACTGATGTTTCACGACTTGTGTTGTTATCCAGTTTCACAGCTTGTATGTGGTTGAGGGGGAACCCATGAAATAGATTCACATCATGAAATAAATTCATGACATGTAATTAAATAAAGACTAGGGAAATGTTAATTTTGGTGGAAATTTGAATCTTTAGAAAACCTATGGAATTCATGTCATAAAAGGGTAATATGTGTGAAAGTTTCAGAATTCTAGGTTTTAAATCCATTTATTCATCTAGTTTTTATTCATTCATATGTACCTATATCTCTCTCTCATTTCTAGTAGAACCCAAGGCAATTTTAGAGGATCTTCTAGCCCTCCTTCCCTTGCCTTGATCTATTGGTTCTGGTTGATATTTGTTGGTGATCTATAGTGAGTTCTCCTCTCTTCCCCATGGTTTTCCTTATAATCCTCTTTGAAGATCCACTACAGTGGTGTGATTTTGGTTTGGGTTGTGATTTAGGCTCCACTTTTTATAACCCTTGATGCGGTGTAGGTTTATTTTTGGGTTTTGTGTGTGGTTGTGGTTTGTGGTCATTTCTTCTTCTCCCTATAGTGCACGGCTAGTTGGCAAAGCTTCTTTGAGGTTGGGAATCCCTATTTTCTCACTTTTTTATATCATATGGGAGGGGTTTTCTCATTTTTTTCTATGGGTGATGGTTTTACTGGATTAATTAAAGATGAATAATTGGAAAATTGAAATTAAAGGGTGAAAGGGGAAAGATTCACATGATTTTACATCTTTAATATTATTATGATGTTGTGTTTGTATGGGCTGAATTACCCACTGAAAAAAATTTCTATTGGGAGCCTTTTCTTTCACTATAGTTATTGCGATATGGAAACCTTGTTTCATGTTATTGTGATATCACCCCAAAATAAAAATTTGCTAACCACTTATATTTGGATAATAAAATGGTTTCCCCTAGATTTATGTCTTGTTTGATAATTCCCCTAAAATAAATTGAAATGTGATAAAATTACCTTTGTTAAATATTTAAAATGGTATTTGATGAGTTGTGATGTGTGGTCATTCTTTTGGGGAGGTGATGTGTAGTTGTGATGCGGTTTGGGGTGATGTGATGGTTGCTTGGATGTAATTTTGGGGTAGTGAGGTGATGGTTTGTTTGGATGTACTTTTGGGGTAGTGAGATGATGGTTTGTTTGGCCATGATTTTGGGGTGACAAGGTGATGGTTTTTTTGTTCGTACGTTTAGGGTGGTGAGGTGATGGTTTATTTGGCCATACTTTTGGGGATGCTAGGTAATGGTTTGTTTTTTTGTTCTTTTGGGTGGCGAGGTGATAGTTTATTTGGTAGTGATGTTGGGGTGGTGATGTGATGGCTTGTTTGGTTGTTCTTGTGGAGTGATAAGGTGATGGTTCGATGGGAATGATGAGCTAATTATGATGTGTGGTTTCATTGTTCTAGAAGCCTAAGTAGTGAGGGAATAATAATTTAATAATGATTTAAAAATCTAGGGTTTGGTTTGGTTAATGGGACAGAACTGACTAATGAACAAATAAATGATGGGTTGTGTGGTTAAATGCGATTGTTGGTAAATAGTGAAATAAATGGGCTGGATAATTAAATTAGTTGGTGGTGTGAGATTTGGCTTGTGTTTTGTGTGGTTTTATTCATTTTTTGGTGGAAATGAAATTTTGGATGTTGTAATTAGGTTAGTGTTTTGTTGTGAATGCATAGGTTGTCCTTGTGTGTGGAAATATGTGTATACTTTATATTCCTTATGATTTCTATATGCACCCCACCCGTGATGAGCACTATGTTCCGACACCCATATTTTTACATAGGGGTGTTTTTTCCAATATCCTGGTGATGAGGATGGATGGATGGATGCCCTCTCTTCCCCTCTATCTCTTCCAAGTGAGTATATATGCATAGGATATGATGGATTAATGTGGCATGTGATATGTTAGTGTTGTGGGGAGGCTTATAGTGGGGGTTGTGCATGGTAGGAGGAGGGAACGCGGTTGATTTCCTTCATGTTCATGATACCCTGCTACTCTGGTTATGGTTGTCGTTATGATTATGGTTATGGTTATGGTTATGGTTATGGTTATGGTTATGGTTATGGTTATGGTTTTGATGTGATTCTGTAAGTGTCTTTGGGCATGATATGATGAGACCATGTTGTGGGGCGGTGGTATGTGTTATTTGGAAGAGATGGGAGCTCCATGACGTAAAATGTTGGGGTATGAGAGCAGGAAATCAATGGGAAAGAGGTGTAAGGAACCCTTTATAGATATGATTCATACTATATTATTATACTTTTATTCCATTATTTTTTTAGTGTGCTTTGGTGAGGTTGGGGTGGATAGTTGGCATGTTTAGGTGTTGTTGGTTGTGTTGTTTGCTCATGGATGCATTAGTATGCTTCTTTCACAAGATCACAAGAGACTTTTTTTCTACTAAGTATACTTGTATGATCACCCTACATATATAAACTAATTTTTAGGTTTCCAATATGATTATGTGGATCATGATGGACAGTACTATCTCAGGACATTTTTAGACATTTGTTGTGTCACTGATTTAGATTTGATTTTGGGTATTTACTTTTGGATACTTTTATCTGTATCAGCTTTATTTATACATGTATGTGAGATGGTTTTGGTTTCCTTTTATATTATGTCATAGAGTTTCTTATGGATGATTCATATTATCTCATTATCCTATATTATGATATAGGGTAATGCCTCCCATTTCATGAGATTTTTATACCCTCGGTGCTAGTCACCAACCTAGGGCCTACTAGAGGTAGGACTCAAGGGGTCTGTAGACACTGAAAAATGCATAAGTGCCGGAGAAAATTCCGTAACAAAAAAGTGAAGTCATATTTGGACCCGGAGGCTCGGTCTGGAGGGCCCGGAGATGTTGCGCGAAAAAAAGAAGAAGCGCCCAAAAAATTTATGTCCCGCGCGGAAGGCCCTGGGATTCGTGAAAGGTCCCGACACCGACGCGAAATAATTTCACGCTCGTGCCCCACGCGGTTGATATTTCACGCCGCCGCATCGGTCGCACAATTATTTCACACAAGCCTGGCATTTCGTGCCGCCGGATTCCTATAAATAGAAGGTGAACCCCTTCCTTTTCGGGGTTGAAGAATTTGAACCGCCTCTCGTGTGCGTAATTGTCATCCCGCAGGCGCACAATATGGCCTTCAGGTAGGGATCTTTTTTGCGCCAAGTCACCCTAGGGCCTGCCTTCGCACGAGATCCCCATGGCTTAGACAAAACTCCAACCCCCTCAGGGTCTTCCCCCTACACGCGATCCCCTTCATTGTGCACAGGTCTGTCAGTTGCGTGAAATATTTGCGTGCCCCCTTCCCTTACGTGCGGCCCTTGCCATCGGTGTGTAATTCTTCCCCATGCGCGCAATCCATTCATGTCTCACAAAAGACACGTCCCCTTGTCTCACGTAGGCAACACCTTTCTATGCCAACTCGGGACTTTCCATGCTAGGATCCCCTTATTTTGCGCACCCCAAGGGCTGTGCACAATCCTTTGGTTCCCTCCCAATAGCGCTCCCTGGGCACCCCCCCTGCATGCAGGTACTAGATGCCCTCCTTCTGGGTGTCACTTGTAGGTGTCTTGTGCGCCCTGGGCGTTCATATCATGTATGGTTTTCCCGTATGGCCTTCTCGACTCATACGAAGTAACTTCAAAGTCCCTTGGAAAATTATTCCTATTGTGTTTCTTTGCCTCATGCTTCTTCGCATAGGCATGCTAACGGCTATTGCTTCTTCGCATAGTCACGCTAACGTAGACCCCTCGATGGTTCGCCCCGTGACACCCCCTCAGTATGGCCTTGTGGATGCCTTCCCTTCCACAAGGGGCAGAGGGCACCGATCATGTAAGTCCTAGGGGTACGGAGCCAACCCACCTCATCCGAGCTGCAGGACATTAAACTGCCAAGAACCTCATCCTCAACACATGACGTTAAACTGTGACTTGGCCCCGTGCCTCGCATGCAGGGTCCCCCCACCTCGGACATTCTCCATGCTCGCTCATCTCCATAGGGATGGTGGGGTCATCCCTCACAGGGGGTGATCTATTGGAGTGGCGTTTTTCCATGGGGAAGGGTAGTTGCCTTGGTGTAAGCCCCTACCCCTCTTGCAGAAGGTAGCACCCATGCACCTTCGTACTTCCCCGGTGTCAGGGCCAGCAGAGGGCATGATAAAGGACAAGACACCTCCTTTATTCAGTCCCAAGTCCCTCTCCCACTGCGCTTTGTCACCCTCGGGCCTCCATCCTAGAGTAAGTCACATCACCATGGGCCGCTCAACGCGTAAGCCCCTCTTCGCTTCCCACAGACGCACCCTTTGTGACGTGATAGTCAGATCTCTGTTATCTCTTGTTTCTCACACCGAGCATGACTCCTGTGAGCTTAGAGTGTGCACCAACCCTGACCACCATCCATCCCAAACTACGGGGACTTTTATCCATCCTAAGGCATGGTACATAGGAAGCCTCCACGAGTTTCAACCCCACCACCATGGGTCGTCTCAGAGCGTAAGCCCCATCCATCCCGAACTATGGGGACTTTGATCCGTGCTAAGGCATGGTACGTAGGAAGCCTCCACGAGGTTCAAGCCCCACCACCATGGGCCGTCTCAAAGCGTAAGCCCCATCTATCCCGAACTACGAGGACTTTGATCTATGTTAATGCATGGTACGTAGGAAGCCTCCATGAGGTTCAAGCCCCACCACCATGGGTCATCTCAGAGCGTAAGCCCCATCCATCCTGAACTACGGGGACTTTGATCTGTGCTAAGGCATGGTACGTAGGAAGCCTCCATGAGGTTCAAGACCCTCCACCATGGGCCGTCTCAGAGCGTAAGCCCCATCCATCATGAACTATGGGGACTTTGATCTGTGCTAAGGCATGGTACATAGGAATCCTCCACGAGGTTCAAGCCCCACCACCATGGGCCATCTCAAAGCGTAAGCCCCATCCATCCCGAACTATAGGGACTTTGATCCGTGCTAAGGCATGGTACGTAGGAAGCCTCCATGAGGTTCAAGCCCCACCACCATGGGCCGTCTCAGAGTGTAAGCCCCATCCATCCCAAACTATGGGAACTTTGATCCGTACTAAGGCATGGTATGTAGGAAGCCTCCACAAGGTTCAAACCCCACCACCATGGGTCGTCTCAGAGCGTAAGCCCCATCCATCCCGAACTTTGGGTAATTTGATCTGTGCTAAGGCATGGTACGTATGAAGCCTCCATGAGGTTCAAGCCCACCACCCGGTCATTCCAACCCCTTCACATCGGTTCACCAACACCATGGGCTGCCTCAAAGAGTAAGCCCCAAATTCCCTCATCCGAGCTGCAGGACATTAAACTTCCAAGCACCCCCATCCTACATGATGTTAAATTGTACATATAAACTATGTGGACTTTGATTCGTGATAAGGCATGGTACGTATGAATCCTCCATGAGGTTCAAGTCCAACACCCATGTCTCATCATGACCTCTCCCTCGAGCCCACATGCCTCGGGAAGCTCATGACCTAGCCCAGAGGTCTTACTCCCTCTAGGTCCCATCCATGCATTCATTCTCATGGGTCACCTCTTCAAGTGTCCCACCATATCATTGAACTATGCAGACTTTGATTCCCTGCCACGGGGATATGTAGGAAGTCTCCTTGAGACCCAAGCCCAAATCCATCATTCATCCTGATTCTTACCTGGGCCGCCACATCCAAGTGGAGTCATGCCACTTTGTTCTCCATTCTCCTATACAACATTCGGGGAGCCTCCCACGTGTTGGCCCCAACAACGGTGTTTCCTCCAAGGGGATACCTCAATCTGATCCACTCTAGCTAGTGTTCTGATCAGTCTAATCTGTCTCCACTGAACGTTAAACTTGCGGCATACCCCATGTTAAACATGGGAAGCTGAGGAAAACCTTAGATACATGTCTATGGCATAAAATTTCTCGTGTTCGATATGGTATGCCTCGGGCTTCCGCGCCCTCAATAATCCCTATAATAAGGGACATACGACAGACATGCCAACTCCCCAACGTCAAGACACACCAGTGATATCCCAACGCGACTACTCTCCTAACCAAAGGTTTCTACCCTGACCAGACCCCTTGGAAGGTCCCGAAAGAAGCAGCGTAATTAACTGGTGTCCATGAAGATATGGCACCGAGAGGAGCTTCATGAACCACATCTTAAATCTATGAGGGAGACTCGGACTAGGTGACGAGTTCCTAGGAGGAATTCGTGGAAGGAAGAACCGACATCCCATCATCCCGGTTTTGATCAAGGAGTAGACTTCCCTAAATAAGGAGAAGATGTCGCCCACCTTTGGAAAGTGGGAATGCGGGGTAACAGCAGCGCGTCCTCTGCGTGATGGATGCGCGCGCGTCCCCGGCAAAAGTGTCGAAAACAGAAAAATGGTGAACCCAACGTGAATGGCCTCTCCTTAGCATGGAGGATAGTAGCATTTGGGATACCAGGGGATAAGAATGTCTTCTGACCTCTTTGTCTGGTACCAGGTCTCACCAAATAGGCCTGACGTGAACCTCGCACGAAGTTGGGACGGTCGGAACATTGAGCATTCCGTTCTGCGATGTTATCGGCATGGATCAATCTCGCCAACCATGGAAGATGGAATGGCGCTGGGGAACTGGCTGTCGATTTATTTCCCTAGCAGTATTAATGAGTTCCTCTCCCTACTTCAGGAATCAAGTTGCTGCCTCTGGAGCTCGACCACCTGCCCACCGACGCAGGAGCAGGGGAAATACTAACACGACTACCCCGCGCGGTTCTACCCCTTCCACGACGGTTGCGGCTGCCACGACTGTTGGGTGCCCATGACCCCTCTCCCAATCAGAGATCATACAACAAAGGGTAATCAACAGCCTTGTATGCAGGTACAAGGAGGATGGGGTCATCCCCACCAGAGATATAGCCCACCTAGATCTTGAGGCAGCTACGCCTCACCATCCACGCCGCCCCCAAGGGCTGCGCAGGGAGCCGCTGCTCCCCACCCCGACATTCAACCACATTGGTAGCTTGTCCCCAAATTGCCTCGACAGCTCCCTCCCCTATGCCAACAAAGTAGGAGGTATCCGGGCTAGCCCTATCGGAGTCCCGCTTCAAGGGCTCCTGGCAGGGGTCCCCATCAGGCCACGTCAGCACCGTCGCCCGGCCCCCCGGGCCAAGGAGCAGGTAGTCCACGCGCCTGCACCACCGGCTCCAGTCCACCCAACCCGATGCCAACGTCGGGTGCAAAGGGAAGAAGGTGCTCGTTGTGGGGCATCAACATCAGTGGATACTTTGCCCCGATCCACCGCTGGTTCACCCCTCCAAATCCCTGCATACGTCAAGTAGGAAAATTTGTACGCCCAACCCGGATCGAGGCCCCAACTGCCCCATGGGCAGGTTTGATCGACTCTCCTGATCACCGACACAGGTAATGGACGTTGCGGACTAATCCGCAGCAGTGCCGCCCAGCACGGAGGCTCACTCCGCACCACCGCTATGGAAGGTGCGGGCCCTCCCTGCTTCCAATTTCAGCTTTAAGGTCTGCCATGTGCCACCTTCAACCCAGGAGAGGGTCTTCCCTGTGACAGCAACACTCCATGTGGGGGTCTCTCTCGCGCCCACTACACTGGGTACGGGGTCACTCCTCCTGCCACGAATAGAAAGCATGGAATCATTGCGTTTCCGGTCACTCGCCATCACGGAGGTCCTCCCCTTTTCCCTTTCAACATTTTCCATGGTTCCCCTCGCACCCCATCCTCATTGGGTGGAAAATATCTCCACCCTGGCGTCGGTACAACTAGGGGACCCCATGTCGGAAATCAGCCATACCCTGAAGAACCATCCAGAGGCAGGAGAGCAGGTCGCCGCCACAAAAGGAATCATGGGGAAGGCCGGATGAGAATCAGGCCAGTCCGCTTCTCAGACTCTAAGGTGGAGTACGATCCAGCATGGGAGACCTCCCGTCGGTCCTCTAAGTCAAGGTTCAGGGCAGGAATGAGGCGCATCCACCTCGTACTTTCAGAATGCAAAGCCTGCAGGATCCATACTTCCCTCCAAAGGTATATCTAGGAGGACGAGACCCTGGCATGTCCCCAGGGGCTGACCACACAGTTTCCACCATCGCCTCCGGAAGAACCCTCTACCTCGGAGCTATTTTGGGGATCGATGACGGAAGAGCCAGGACGTAACCTGCCCCTGGTGGATGTCGATGATGCATCAAGAGATCTGGTCCCTGCTCCATCTTACCATGATATGCCGGATAGATTGGTACAATCCTCATGGGATAGCCCAGGGTTCGGCAGCCAATCAGCCCGTTCATCATATTCTCCATCGGCCAGCTTGCCGCCTCAGTGGCCCACCTCAGCGCCGCTACCAGTTACTCAGCCACCCTCAGTTAACGAGTGGGTAAATCGAAGGCCAGACCCTGGATCTGAACTGGGGAACTTCTAGACCATCCTCGCAGCGGGCCACTTCCCTGAGAAGTTTTGGCCAGTTATAGGATCAAATTTTGGTATTCCAGAGTCGCTCACCCCGAAGGAGTTTGAATGCTTCCGCCAGACCCTCTGGGTGACTCACCTCCGTCTTCTCCACCAGCAGGTGACTTATCCCAGGATCCAAGAGCACCTTGAAGGAATCAACGAGCAATGCCACCTGGTGGACCTGGCCACACTCCCTGCGGTCTGATACCCTGAGTCACCTGGCCACCACAGGACCCTCCAACAATAGTGCATTCAGAGTTTTCAAGTACTCTGCAGAGTGGTCGAGGAGGCTACCCCCCAAGTGCAAGTCCATGGTTGGGGGTAGTATGCTACCCTCCTCTTCAGTGAAATTTGCTGGTAGCCTGACTCACTTGGTTTTAGTGAGGAAATTCCCCTAATAATAGTGGCAGTCAACATGACTGATCTGACAGGAGAGTCGAATGAGCTGGGACTTCTCTATGGGAACGTCCCCCCTGAGGATGTGCTACAACTGGACCCATCTGGAAGAATTACTCGCCAACGGAGGAACCTCCTAGGTATTCTTATGCCCACTGAGTCACTAGTACTCATCTGAAACATCAGTAAGGAAAAATATCATGTTGTAGATGCCAAGCACTCCGACCCGTTGGCCTCCGCGCAAAAGACGGAAGAGGACTCCGAGAAGGTTGTGCTACGTCAGCAACTTGCTGAGCAAAAGAAGTTAGTCAATGAAATTCTGGCTGAGCGCATTGCCGAGTGTCGACCCGACTATGGTGATCCTAGGACGGGGCAGCAGGGGTAGGAATAACTACCCCTCGGCAAGATTCTTCCAGGAAACTCTGATCCTACTGTATTTGCTGACAGGGCAGAAGCTGGAGCACATGTCAAGAGGGCACGATATGTCTCGTCGAACCCTCCTGAACGACAAGACCGCCCAGGGAACCCTGTCCGGGCTCCTCCAGCCGCCCCAAAGGCCACTCCACCAGCCGCTCCAAGAGCTGCTAAGCTTGAATACCGCATTGAAGAGCCTGGCAAAGCGCTCATGGTTAGGGATCCCCGTCAGGACAGGGACCCATGCCCAGAAGATCTGATGGCAGCACTCATTGCCTGTCTAGAAGCTTTGGAAATGTGACAAGTGGCTATCCCACCCGATGGCAAGCCATACTCGGCGTGGGTGGACGACATGTTGGTGCCCCCGGGATTTGGAAATCCCACTTTCTCCCCCTTTAATGGGATGGGGGACCCAACACAGCACCTGTCCCACTTCAACTCAAGGTGTGGCCCTATGCTAGTTACCCCTGCGTAGGAGGAGGCCACTAAGCTCTGTTTCTTTGTTCAGACGCTGGAGGGGTTGACATTCATTTGGTACAGCCAGCTCCCCATTGGATCTGTGACTATATGGGAGGACCTTCGCAGGCAGTTCCTTTACCAGTTCAGTTCTACCACCCGGAAGACGAACATCGCAGAACTCTTCAGGTGAAAGAAAATTCCCTATGAGCGAGTCGTAGACTTTATCGCCCAGTGGAAGGGGCATACATACTCCCTTGACATTCTTCTAAATCAGGAGAAATTACTGACGATGTGTGTGGGTAATGTCAAGATAGAACTGGTTCCCTCCCTGATCACTTAGAATTATCCCAAAGGATTCCGAGACTTCTCTGATAAGGCACAGTGCCTCGAGGAAGCCCTACAACAGGCTAGCCAGGCACGCCTGCTGCCCCCTGTAATCTCAGAAAGGAGGGCTTCCAGAGTCGAGCCTATCTTCGTGGCCTAGATAGAGTCCCCCAGGCAGCTAGAGTTGCTACCAGCGGAGCCAGATCCACAGCCTCACAGAAGCCCTCCACCGCGGGTACAATTTCCAGCCCAACAGCGCCCTCCCCAGAATCGGCAGGTGCCTCCGCGTAAGGAGCAGTCACCGCCTAGGAGAGATAATCAAGTTCTGTCCCCTAGGTAGGATCCTCTGGCCCTCTGTCAAGGTCAATCTCCTAGATCCCCTTTTCTAGATAGAAGGAATCAAACCTACTCGTTCGACGAGGCTCAAGTCCTCGGCTACTTCCGTAGTGCCTTAGAGCAGAGAATTGTGTGACTGCCTGAGTGCCGGAAGCTAGAAGAGGCGCATCTCACTGATCACCCCAACTACTTACCTTATCACTAGATACTGAGGAACACAATCAAGCAATGATATGTGTTCAAGGATTAGCTCCAAGACCAAATTGAAAACAACATATTTAGGTAGGGCCCATCCCCAGCACAAGTAGCGGGTGTCTTTGTGAGATCAGATAGCAGTAGGGATGGCGAAGGCGCATGGAAGCAGGTCCCTGACCGCGAGTCCCAGAATTATAACAACAGGATGGATCACAAGATGGTCTCCCACACCCATGGCATTATCCGTGCATGCCTGAATCACCCGGAGCATTCAGAAGTTGTGGCCGCCGCTTCGGTGTCATCATCTCAGTCGGCCTCTTCCCAAAAGATCAAGCATCAGCGGCACAAGAAGAAGCATCACATCCTAACAATGTCGTCATCATCCTGCACTCTCGGCAAATTCATACCCCCAGAGATGGGAATACCTCCCAGAATTCGCCCAGTGGTGGATGATTCGTCAAGCGACAGTCAGGGGTACGATTCAGTTAACACCATCGAGCTGGTAAATCCCTATATGACTCTCGACGGGGGGAGCGCCAGACGAACCTCCCCAATGTCCCCAGCCGACGCCAATGTTGGCAGAACCATGGCCATATGGGTCATCGGGGCACGTTAGTTGGCACCTCCAGCCAGGCCGTGCACACCGCTGAGACCAGATAGCAGGTCCAACGCAGGACTCAGCACGCGCAGCCTCTTCATCTGGTGTCAACAGGCCCACCTCCTCCACTGTTTGTGTTACTAGATCAGGCAGATCCACTTCGGCCATCTCGTGACCAGATTCACCCAACCACAGTCCGATCTCAGCTGCCCAGTCCTTACCCATCAGCTACCCTCCGAGCTTCGACTAGTGAGCGGTGGGATGCCCCCAGTACCAGTCAGTCGCCGGTCCAGCCGGCAGGGCCCACCTTGCCTTCTATCGCAGAGCGTCCTCCTGTAAGAATAATTTCATGCTTGGCATGAGAGTATGATGTTCTCAAGCACCTATTCGGTATCCCAGCAAGGCTCTCCATCCTTGAATCCCTTCACTTGTCGCCAGATATGCGGGAAGAACTCGCAGAGGCTTTAAGAAGCCCCCTTCAGTTTGAGATGGAGGTAGCAGTTGTAGAAGCCTTCCATGCTAAATCCATTGAGAATTTTGAGTGACAGGACATCATCTCGTTCTCGGGAGAGGACGAAGGTTCACCCATACAGGGGCACATTCACCCGCTATATATCACCGGCCAATTCAATGGCGTGGAGGTTCGCCGCTGTCTCATTGACACTGGCTCTGGGATCAACCTTATCCCGACACGGACACTGCGGAAGTTAGGGTTATCTGAGGATGATCTGACTCCCTTTGATTTAAGGATCCAGGGATATGACAGGATAGAGCAGAAGTTGGTCAGCAAAATCCACTTGAAGACCCAGTTCGATGGCCTGGTTTCCAGCACTGAATTCATGGTTGTCTCCCAGGACACCGCATACAATGCATTGATGGGTAGGTCATGGATCCACCTACACACGGTCGTCCCCTCGTCATATCACCAATGCCTCAAGTACTCCCTTAATGGTCGAGTAGGCGTACTTCAAGGTGATGTATCTCCCTTTGCCTCTTGCGAAGCCTACTATCTGAATGTTGACTATTACCAGAGAAAGTATAAGTAGGTTATGGAAAGTGAGGATAAACTCGCCCTGGTCACAAGTGATCTCTAGGCAGGTTTGGATGACGCCTACATCTTCCCGGTCCATCGGTTTGAGGCCATGACCCCCAATATGAGGCAGTGTTTTGTTGCTTTGGGTACAAGAGGAAGGAATATTCCCAGGTCCAAGAGATGGTGGAAAATCACATCGTAATCCTACACAAACCAGGCTCAGGTGATCCCAGAACCTCCCAATCCTATCAGGTATTGAGGTGTTTGGCTCATGGAAATGGCAGTGCGTCATACCTATCTGTTTCACCAATTTGGAATAAGTCGGCTCCGGCCAAGGTGCCACTACTACTTCGACATTATCTGGCGTGGCCCCTTGGGATGGAGACCAGGCGGGATTGGGTCGACAACCTTCATATCCATGATCTCAGCGGTGCCGGAGTGCCCCGATGCAGTGACCAGCCTCCCATAAGGTTGTGGTAGCTCAGAATAATCCCCTCTGTGAATGATCCCTCCATAAGTGGAGAAGAAGAAATAGAGGATGCTAACCCTGCCTTTGAGGAAGGCGTCTCCACCACGTTCAACGAGCTGTTATTGGTGAACCTCAGAAGCAAGGCTGATCTAAGACCCACATTGATCAGTGCTGCCATGTCCCTTGAGGAGCAGTAGCGGTACATAGGCTTTCTCAAGCAGCACCGTGATGTGTTTTCCTGGAGTTACGACGAGATGCTAGGACTGGATCCTCAGGTAGTCGTCCACCACCTCGGTCCCCCTGCAAACCAACGTGGGTTCAAGCAGCCTCCCAGAAAGATACACCCTTCTCACGGTTCCATGGTTGAGGCTGAAGTTGACAATATTATCAAAGCCAACATAGTCAAGGAAGTCCAATACCCCAAGTGGCTAGCCAACATCATGCTAGTCAGGAAGAAGAACGGGAAGATCAGAGTCTGTATCGACTTCCGCAATCTTAATCGCCACTGTCCAAAGGATGATTTTCCTCTTCCAGTGATAGAGTTGTTGATTGATTCTACATCCGGTTTCCAAGCCCTTTCCTTCATGGATGGTTATTCCAGATACAACTAGATCTGGATGGCCCCCGAAGACAAGGAATCCGCCGATTTCAGGGCTCCCCAAGGTACTTTCTGTTACCAATTTATGCCCTTCGGCCTGAAAAATGCAGGTGCCACCTATCAGCAGGCCATGCACCACATATTCAAGCCAATTCTTGGGAAATTAGTGGAATGCTATGTAGACGATATGGTGGTCAAATATCGCCAGCACCAGGACCATCTCAACGATCTTGAGAAAGTGTTTGGTTTCCTCTGTTCCCACCACCTAAAGATGAACCGTTGAAGTGTGCCTTTGGGGTCACCTTCGGGAAATTCCTCGGCTTTGTTTTCCGGCACCAGGGCATCGAGGTCGACCCAGAGAAGATCAAGGCAATCAGCCAGATGCCTCCCCCGAGCAATATTCAGGATCTTAGAGGTATTCAAGGCCACTTAGCCTACATATGCTGATTCATTGCGAATTTGTCCGATAAGTGTAAGCCCTTTTCTTGGCTTATGAAGAAGGGAACCGCTTATAAGTGGGATGAGGAGTGCCAGACCGCCTTTGAGGAAATCAAACAATATTTTCTCCAACCTTCGGTCTTGATGCCACCCGTCTCATGGAAGCCACTGATTCTTTATGTCACTGCCCTAGAACAATCCATGGGTTCCCTTCTCACCCAGAAGAACAATGAGGGGATGGAGAACAACCTCTACTACCTCAGCCACATCCTCCTTGATATGGAGACCAGATACTCCCCCATCGAGAAAAGCTACCTTGCGCTTGTATTTTCCATGCAGAAACTGCGACATTACCTGCAGTACCATGAGGTACAGTTGGTCTCTCGAGTGGACCTGCTGAAGTATATTCTGAATCTCCCCATGTTCACAGGCCGACTAGCGTGGTGGGTGGTGATCCTCCAACATTTTGACATCAAGTTCATGTTCTAGAATGCTATCAAGGGGAAAGCATTGTCAAACTTCCTAGCTGCCCACCCAACCTTCACGGATCAGCTGCTGGACCTAGGTTTTCCTGATGACGCAATCCTCTTAATCATCCATGTCGTCCCATGTTGGAAAATGCACTTAGACGGTGCCTCCCAGAGCCCCACCAGTAGGAGAATCAACAATCCGAGTAGGCCTAGGTATTGTCTTTATCACCCCGAAGCAAGCCGTTCTACCTTGATCATTTCTGTTGTCAGAATACTGCACCAATAACGAGGCGGAATACCAAGCTCTCATCACTGGCCTCGAGTTGGCCCTTGAGATCGGTGTGCCCCATTTTCACGTGAAAGGGGATTCTGAGCTGGTCATAAAACAGGTCAATGGAGACTATGTTGTCAGGAATCTAGAACTCGTACCATTGTTAGAGCACACTCTCTGGATGATGACCCAGTTCCCTTCTTGGACAGAGGTTATCCATGTCCCTCGGTCACAGAACGGTCCAGTAGATGCTTTGGCCAGCCTGGCCGCGTCGCTTGTAGAACCCGAGCAGGATGATCTGATTATCCATGTGGCGCACCGGAGAATCATCACTCCCGTCACCCCAAAGGATGATGACGGCCCACGGATAAACCATCTTACCACTAGTGCCCCTACATCAGGAGCCCTGGGTTCTTCAGATGCGGTGATTGAGATAGTTGTTGATTGGAGGACACCCTTGGTTGAATACCTCCAACATGGTAATCTACCGTCAGACCGGGCCGAGCGCAAGCGAATCCGACGTCGCGCGCTACATTTTACCCTTCAGAGTGGTCCCAGCCTTGAGCAGATCCTCTATAAATGCGGTTTCGATGGTGTTATCCTCCATTTCATTCAAGGAGTCGAGATCCCACAGTTCATGCAAGAGGTTCATGTCGGTTCCTGTGGTGCCCATCAGGCCGGGTCAAAACTGTCTCACTAGATTCGGAGATTAAGATATTTTTGTCCCTTCATGATCCATGACTGCATCAAGTTCTCCAAGAGGTTCCATGCATGCTAAGTTCATGCTAACTTTGTGCATCAACCACCGGAGCCTCTCCATACCACCAAGTACTCTGGTCACTTTGTAGTCTGGGGGTTAGATGTTGTGGGGCCGTACCCACCAGCAACGGCTCACCAATGCCAGTTTATCCTGACCGCTATAGACTTATTTTCCAAGTGGGTGGAGGAAATTCCGCTCAAGGAGGTCAAGGTCCTCTCTATCGTTGAATTTGTGAGTTCCAATATCATATATCGATTTGGTGTACCTCATGATATCCTCACCGATAACAGCACCAACTTCCGAGTAGATGAGCTGAAGAAATTGTATGCCACGTACAACATTCGTTCCAACCATACCTCCCGCTATCACGCGCAGGAAAATGGCCAGATTGAGGCATTCAACAAGACCCTCTCTAACATTTTGCAGAAAATGGTTGGTCAGAACAAGAAAAGTTGGCCGGATAAGCTCCCCAATGCCCTATGGGCTTATCGGACGACGACCCGTAATTCCACCCAGGTGACCCCATATTCCGTGGTGTACAGAATGGAGGTCGTCCTTCCCATCGAGATTCAGTTTCCCTCATTGCGCACAGTATTCTATGACCAGAGAGCGTCGTATAGGGTGGATGAAATCCATCTGGCTGAATTGGAAGCACTGTACGAGAATAGGCTTCGTCCCCTGCACAACATAGAGAGACATCAAATCAGGATGGCTCGAGCTTTCAACAAGAAGGTTTGCCTCCGCTCTTTCCTCCAAGGTGACTTGGTATTTTCCCTCAGAGTGCCAATGATCCCTGGAAGGAAACCTCTCAAGTTGGAGCCCAAATGGGAAGGGGCATTTATTGTTCATAAGGTGTATCCCAATAGAGTGTACTCCCTGGTGACCATGGATGGTGAGCATATAAATCCTCCCACCAATTCCAAGTTCCTCAAGCAATACTTATCCTGAGCCTCACAGTCCTGCATGACCTTAAACTGTCTGGTCCCGCATGACCTTAAACTGCACGCTCGTCCCGCATAACGTTAAACTGCAAGCTGGTCAGGCCTTCCTGACCGAGGCCCAGCCTCAGGCCCCTTGGCCTTCTAGGTCCCTAGTCCAAGTTATTACCCGGAGGGTATGGTGTGGTGTGGGGTTATGTCCTCATTCATGTCGGGTTATTCGATGCACCATACACCTCCCTTATCTGAGGTGTCTTCCTCCCCTTCCCGTCCCGTATGACGTTAAACTGCAAGCTGGTCAGGCCTTCCTGACTGAGGCACAACCTCAGGCCCCTTGGCCTTCTAAGGCCCTATCCCAAGTTCTTACCCATAGGGTATGGTGTGGTGTGAGGTTATGTCCTCATTCATGTCAGGTTATTTTCCACACTGTACACCTCTCTTATCTGAGGTGTCTTCCTCCTCTTCTCATCCCCAATGAAAGATGTTAAACTGTGAGCTGGTCAGACCTTCCTGACCGAGGCCCAACCTCAGGCCCCTTGGCCTTTTGGGCCTCTGGCCTAGGTTCTCTCTTATGGGATTGTTTGGAATAGTGTGGGATTATGTTCTCATTCACGTCAGGTTACCCGCCGAACCGTGCACATCTTCGGATGAGATGCCTCTCATCATCCTACAAGACGTTAAACTATTCTGCTAGACTATGTATGGCTTGATTCCCATCCTTATGAGATACATAGGACTTCCTGAACACCTAGATTTTAGGTCCATCCCCATCTCTTCAGAGATCCCCCGATCTCCCGTTCACCTCGGCCTCTTGGCATGTCCCTCCCCACGAGGGGGGTATATAGGTGTGGTACAGGGTTTTTGGCGTCATGCCCCCCTTTTCCCAGGAATCCTCCATCTTTTGGCCGATCTCAAATTGAGCCCCTTGACCTTTTTCAGTGGTCTGATAATGTGTTTAGAGTACTCTGGTCTAGGACATGGAGTTTCATATTCAACTTAGGTAAGTTTCGTCTACTTTTCAAGCTTCATGTTCCCCTTCATTCGGGCCCGCGTTATCTTTAACACCCGGAGGGACCCCCAAAAAAATGGCCTGGATACAACACCTAAGGGCTCTCCTACCGTTACGGGCCAACGCCCCTGAGGGTCTCGGACAAAAAATTGATACAAATCCTACATTGAGAACATGGTCAGCGGTCGATTCTCATTTTTCTGTCCCCATTTCAGGCTAACACGATAGGATGCTATGTTGTGAACTTGGTCAACAGTAATCCTCCGTCATCACGCTAGCCCCTTCAGGCCCTGAATATTGGTTGCATGATTCACATTATGTTCCACCCCATCGTGTCAAGGTGGAATCTCGACACTCTTTTCACTAACCCTCAGTGCACCTCCACACATCAGGTAGACAAAGCTACAATACAGCATCTCTCGGGGCTCCTGCGATATGAGCGCTAGGACTATAGGCTGATACCTTCTCTAAGAGACATGCACAGCCTAACCCTCATCCCCATGGGATATGTGGGGTCTCCTAGACATTACATTTTGGGCCCAGCTCAGCTGGAGGCTAGTTTCTCTTGCCCCTTTATCTTTAGACCTTCATCGTCCCCTTGGCCTGAGGCTCCTTTCCCAGAATCGCACGTGGTGATGGTGTGGGATTATGTCCTCATCCATGTCAGGTATGCTTTATCATGTCGTGCGCATTCCCCCAGGTCCAAGCCATGTGACCTTAAACAGTGCTGGTTGGTCCTACCACATGACCATAAACTGTGATGATATCATCCTGGCTGTACGATGAAAAACAGTACTACATTGTGATGACCTCTCCATAGAGGACACCACGTTGGGTGTCAGTCATTTATCATACCATTTTTCAACACCCGTATATGGCGTGATTATTGTGGAAATTCCAGGAATTTCTACCCTAGGCTAGTTTTTCCATAAAAGAAAAACCATTCACCTTAAAGGAAAAACAAGATACATCAAATGCCGCTTCTTTTGGTGTGAGGGATAGACCTGCACGCCCCTTTCAACCTTTGCACAGGTACCATACTATGTCATGCCACCTTTAAATAACTACGTGTGGCTTGATTCCCATCCTTATGGGATACGTAGGAACGCCTGGATATTTCATCTCGGGTCCGGCCCCAGGAATTACCAAGTCCCATCCCTCCTCACTATCAGCCCCTTGGCCTGACTTCTCAGGGAGTTATGTAACTGCATCATTTTCCCCAAATAAGTTCGGGATGACCCATAATGACATTGGGAAGTGACATTTCTCTCTCCAGAGAGGTCCTATCTAAAAAGTAGGGATGATCCATGACCATATTAATACGTCCGGCTAATGTGCCGTCACCACGGTGGCGTAATATTGGGAGTGTTGGATTCTGTTTGAACAAACCACCACTTCATTTTCCATGCTTTTCATGCCCCTTTATTCGAATCCTCATCCTATTTCACATATTAAGGGACCCCCTAATAGTATGGACGCTCGACCTATGGTCCTCCTGCTATCCTAGGCCAACATTCTGGAAGACTGGTCATGTTTTGAGGGACCCCCTAACAGTATGGAAGCTCTACCTATAGTCCACCTACTGTCCTGGGCCAACATTCCGGAAGACTGGTCGAAAATATTTGATTTAGACCCCATGTTGCAAACATGGTCAGCGGTCAGCCCTCATTTTTTTCCCCATTTCAGGCTAACACGATATGGATGATGCGTTTCTGCCACGGTCAACAGCTATCCTCCATCGTCACGCCCCTCTCACAGTGTTCCAAATTTGGGTAACGTGATTCACATTTTTCATTCCCCTATGTTCGGACTGATTCCAATGCCCCTGGCATTGACCCACTTGTGCACTAGAGCATGTTGAGAAGACGATATGTCGATTGGTCTGAGGTCCTCTTCCTTTGGATAGGCCTCCCTCTTCTCTTCGAGAATCTGGGCTCGAATTTCGAATGCCCAAAGTCTGGTTGACGCTCCCACAATCGAACGAAGTGATAGTATGAGCCTCCTTTGTTTCTCACAGCCCACTTGAGCTTAAGGATGGGTTTTTATTTACTTTGGGGTTATGGTTAAGGATGTTAAACAAATGGGACAAGTATGTTAACTAGAGAAGGGAAAGTAAATTTTTCCATGCATACATACATACAGTTCATGAAAACAACGGAAAGAAGTAAAGAGGGACAAGTGTATGGGTTTGGCCAAAACAGGGCCCCCTAAGGGTCGACTTCTTGGATAGATCTTTCCAATGCTGCCACCTTTTCATTGGTGGCCTCCAGGACTGCTTCCCATACCCTTAGAACTCTTTCTTCGTCAGCAGCCGCAAAGCGCAGCTCGCCAAACCTGGCTTGTGCCCGTGCCTGTTCACCTTGGAGCTTAGTTATCTAACAACTCGCTTTTATGAGTTGATATTGATCATCCAACAGTTGGGCCCTCAGCTACTCCACAAGATCAGAGAAGGTTGCAATGAACACCTCTTTCTCCTTCGCTTGTTCCTCGAGGCGTCGGACCTCTTGTTCCGCCCTCAAAAAGGCTCGGGTACTCTCTGACTCCTCCTAAAACTGAATGACATCAGCGCGCCGGCTGTTCTCCCGCATCCTCTTGGCCATGTAATCATGGACTGTTAGATGAAGACATTGAGCATCTACCCCTCCAGCACACAGGAAGTGTAGCCAGGTGTAGAGAGACCCCATCTGCTTCAACCATTCCGCTTGGGGCTGATTGAGGAAACATCGGATGCACTTACATCCCTTACGTCGCGTCATCCGACTCTCCTCGGCCACTTCCGAATATGAATTTTCAAATTCTTCGGGATCAGTAGGCTGGTAGATAGGGAAGACATCCAATAGGGCAGAAGCAAGGTCTTCCTCAGAGATTACTCCTAGGGGGATAGGTTCCTCAGCATCCGGATGACCTTCCTCTCTCCCCTCGGTTCCGGTGGAACCCGCGTCAACTTCCGGATCTGCCCCGACGGCAGCACCACCAGTGTCTGCTGCTCCCTGTTCACCGATTTCCTGAGCCAACTCAGTTTGGGAGACGTGCTTTGGATGGGGCAGCATGTTTTCTATCGGCACACTCACAGATGGCTCGGGCTCAGCATCCCGACGGGCCTCCAGCGTCGTCATCACTGTACAGATAAGGATCACCCTTATCAGTTGAGTCCTCTGACAGTGAGTACCGGTGTCGAGGAAAGGAACCTATAGGAACCCAAGGCATCATCCTCTATTGATCTGGCCACTACAGGAGGTGTCGCGGCGGGGGATCCCTCAGAACTTGTTAGCTCAATAACGAGCGTCGGTGCCCCGCCTTTCCCTATTGACGCCTCCTCCCCTCTTTCGGCCAGAGAGGCTTGGTCAGTGTCGATATTCTCCTGAGTAAGAAGAGGAATATGGGTTAAGGGTTTCAAAGTAAAGAGAATACAGGAGAAGAAGGTTAAGGTTCAAATCCTACATTGAGTAGTTCGGTCACATCCATGTTAGATCTGACGATCTAACCACTTTCTCGAAGACTCCCATGGTGGGATGCCCCTTGCAATCCTTCACCTTCGGACTCCCCTTCTCCCCTGTCACCCTATGATTCTTCATTGTCATCTTCCCCCAGTGGCATCCTCTCCGGATCATGCTCCTGGTCGATCATTACCTTCACCAAGAGAGGTGGCTCCGTGCGCCGACCTCGCTGGTGTGCGTATGTGTCCATGGTCGTCAGGTATGCATGCCTCCAGTGGAAGTCCACTCAATCGGTGACCCGGACAAGCCCGACTTTTGGCAGCTAGATCCCTTCTCGCATTATCTTCTACCAGAGAGATTCAATACTCATTGACTATCGCAGGGTTATCTAAGCTGACCACAGCGCGGGGAAAACGGCATCTTGGGAAGGTTGAAGCAAGTATTTTATTTGCTTCCCAGGAAGTTCTTTGGCCGCTCTGTGGGACCCTCCTCCTTCAAGCATTGAGGGTGAGGCCACGCCATGCGGCACCCCCACCACTGAAGTCCTGGCTTGCGCAGGCCCTATTTCTTGAGTCGCTACTGGTCCTCCTCTCCTGGAGGTACCCCGCCTAATCTCTCACTTCCAGGGTTCTGCGCTGACAACCTTGAGCTATCGGACACGCTTCTGCAGAAGCCCCTTAGGGTATTCTATGGTCCAATGTTTAGCATACTCAGTTTAGAGGCTCGCATCGACTCCTATGGGTGGAAAAGTGATGATGTCACCAGAGCCGTAGGTTGTGAACATCAGCCTCAGTTGGCGAAGAACACAGGGATGCATATCCTCTCGAACATCTGTGTATACCCTCTTCGGCATTCTCTGGAGGCAACTGAAATACCTAGAGAACCGGGACGGTACATAAGGATCTTAGAAAATCTTCCCATCAATTCGGGTCATGAGTACCCCGCCTCTGATACTTTGGAAGTATTCCTTTTGCTCTAGCAAGCATTGACCGTTGTCTACCAGCTGACCGGTTGGGGTAGGGAATGGGATGAAGGAGAAGTTGGCATGGTTATCGATCCTGATCTGTATCCCCTCTTCGTTGAGTGTCATTGGCGTGACCCCGACAATGTTCAGCAGAGAGAGTCGCAGGCCGTTGCCCGAGAGGCGAATGGCATTTGGGAAGGTGTAGCCACCACAGTGCACTGCAACCCAACCATGGAAGATCTGGAAGGGGCCACATACTCTCTAAGGCGATCCCCCTCTCGAGATGCATCCCAAGATGGCATATAGCCGAGCCAGCACGGGGACCCTAAGGTTGAACCTCTTATTGGCACCCATGATGCCCTCCATCACCAGAGTCGCTGGTTGGATGCCCATCCTTGCGTCCCATACCGGCAAGAGCCACCCACTCAGGAACGTGGCGAGGAATCCTGCATACCGGACATTCAGGTCCCAGGCTTTGTTAATGCCATAGCCCAATGATTGGTACTACCCCTCCTCGAGGATCCTCTAGTAGGATCCGCTCCTGCTCCCCTGAACCACGGTTGGACACCACTTTCCCCGCCCTGGCATATTGAACTCTGGGTCCTTCTCCAATAACAGGCTGAACCAATCCTTGTAGGAAATGTCCTTCAGAAAGTCCTTGACCTTCCGCCTCTCCTTGGCCAACTTCAGCAGGTGCCACGTCAGTATGGGGGTTCGAGACCTATCACCCCAGATGTTCATAGGTGGGAGGAACTCGTCGTATTGATGGCCCTCCAAGGGGATGCCTCCGATTTAGTGGATGTCCCAGAGACTGATGCCAACTTCCCCGTGATGGAGATGAAATGTGTTGGTGTTAGGGTACCACCGGGTGAATAGCTATGGTCCAAGCTCAGGTTGTCGGTAGAAGTGGAACTGTGATGTCCACATTGCCTCGAATAGACCGATGTGTCGCAGCTCGGCCCCAAATTGGTCACATTTTTGGCGAACCCAGTACGCCCAAGCCCACTCACTGGTTAAGTTACCCCCAGACCGCAGATCCCAGTCCTACAGCCATCCTTTGGTCTCGTCAGTGATGCTCTGGTGGAAAGTGCTCGCGTAGAGGGCTGGTGAGTTCTCTGCAATGGGATCACCCCCAGAAATGGTCCTGGTCCTGGGATTTAGGACATATACATCCATCTGCCTGGTTTCTCTAGCAGGACGACTATTTTTGGTGATGTTGTATCGAGGAAGGTCATCTTCGTGGGTCACCCATGACCGCGGGGTATCAACCTCAAAGCCCGGTAGGGGAACCTCCTCCAAGATTCTGAATTTCCACAACAACATATTATCGGATAAGGCATACTTTTTCTGGGTGGGAGTTAGCATGTTGAAGAGCGTGTGGTTATTGGAGACCACCTTCTTTGTGTCGTAAACCTCCGGGTTCGCCTCCATCTCAGCTCTGCGCGCAGCGGCCTCCTCCTCATCAACCTGGTTTGCAGCCATCTTCTTCAAGCTAAGTGTTCGGAAGTGGTGCACGAAATCGGGGACTTGGGTGCGGAATCTAGTAGTCGGGCGTGTAAAAGCGGCGAATCGCGTGCAATCTCAAAGTTTTGCATGGAAAATCCCGGGTTTTCGTGTAAAAGACCGCTAAATCTCGGTGGAATTACGCGCAACCAAGTAGTTTTCACGCAAAAATGGAAGCAATTTCGTGCACAAGATCTCAGGGCTTATCGCACGAGAAACGTCGTACGAAGCATGGGTCCCATGTCAGCTTTTATAGGCCAATTCAGGGTTCCGCGCCCGCGCGTAAAGAGGCTTCCACTCCTGACCGGGGTTTTTTGTGCCACTCGGGCTTTTTGTGTGCCAGCGGTCCATGGGCCCTGCATTTCGGCGTTTCCCTCAGAATACGATCGTTGCGACCCCTCACCGATCCAATTCCAAGGGGGGCATTTTTAGATGCCAAAAAATACGTAAGTTCCAGAGAAAGTTTCGTAAAGAAAAAGCAAAGTCATATTCGGACCCGGAGGATCGATCCAGAGGGCCCGAATATGTTGCGTGAAAAAAAGGAGAAAGCGTGAAAAATTTATGTCCCGCATAGAAGGCCCCGGGATTTGTGAAAGGTCCTGGCGCCGACGTGAAATAATTTCATGCCCGCACCCCGTGCGGTTGATATTTCGTGTCACCGCATCATTCGCGCAATTATTTTGCACAAGCCTGGAATTCCGAGCTGCCGGATTCTTATAAATAGAAGGCGACCCCTTCCTTTTCGGGGCTGAAGAATTTGAACCACCTCTCATGCGCGTAATTTCCATCCTGCGTGCGCACAATATGGATTTCAGGTAGGGTTCTTTTTCACGCCAAGTCGCCCCAGGGTCCGCCTTCGCGTGAGATCCCCATGGCTTAGAAAAAAATCCAACCCCCTTGGGGTCTGCCCCCTATGCACGATCCCTTTCATTGAGCATAGGTTTATCAGTTGCGCGCAATATTTGCACGCCCCCTGCCCTTACGCGCGGCCCTTGCCATCGGTGCGTAATTCGGCCCCTTGCGCTCAATCCATTCAAGTCATGCAAAAGCCTCAGCCCCTTGTCCCGCGCAGGAAACACCTTTCCGCACCAACCTGGGACTTTCTGCGCCAGGCTCCCCTTATTTAACGCACCCCAAGGGTTACGCACAATCCTTTGGTTCCCTCCCTATCATGCTCCCCGGGCACCACCCCTGCGCGCGGGTATCGGATGCCCTCCTTACGGGTGTCACTTATAGGTGTCTTGTGCACCCCGAGCGTTCATATCATGTATAGTTTTCCCGTATGACCTTCTCGGCTCATACGAAGTAACTTCAAATTCCCTTGGGAAATCCTTCCTATTACAATGCTTCGCCTCATGCTTCTTTGCATAGGCACACTAACGGCTATTGCTTCTT
This sequence comes from Viscum album, assembly GCA_963277665.1. Lineage (NCBI taxonomy): Eukaryota > Viridiplantae > Streptophyta > Magnoliopsida > Santalales > Viscaceae > Viscum > Viscum album. The sequence continues at coordinate 1,705,741,175 of OY728138.1, read as the reverse complement.
CGCATAGCCACGCTAACGTGGACCCCTCGATGGTTCTCCCTACGACACCCCCTCAGTGTGGCCTTGCGGATGCCTTACCTTCCACAAGGGGCTGAGGGCACCGGTCATGTAATTCATAGGGGTGCAGAGCCAACCCACCTCGTCTGAGCTGCAGGATGTTAAACTGCCAAGCACCTCATCCTCAAAACATGACATTAAACTATGACCCGTCCCCATGCCTCGCACGCAGGGTCCCCCTGCCTCGGACATTATCCATGCCCGCTCGTCTCCACGGGGATGGTGGGGTGATCCCTCACAGGGGGTGATCTATTGGAGTGGCATTTGTCCATGGGGAAGGGCAGCTGCCTTGGTGTAAGCCCCTACCCCTCTTGCAGAAGGTAGCACCCATGCACCTCCATACTTCCCCAGTGCCAGGGCCAGCGGAGGGTGTGATAGGGGACAAGGCACCTCCTTTATTCGGTCCCAAGTCTTCCTCCTCTTGCGCTTTGTTACCCTCAGGCCTCCATCCTAGAGTAAGTCCTGGCACCATGGGCCGCTCAACACGTAAGCCCCTCTTCGCTTCCCACAGATGCACCCTTCCCGACGTGATCGTCGAGTCTCTGCTATCTCTTGTTTCTCACACTGACCATGACTCCCATGAGCTTAGAGTGAGCACTGACCCTGAACACCATCCATCCCGAACTACGGGGACTTTGATCTGTGCTAAGGCATGGTACTTAGGAATCCTCCACCAGGTTCAAGCCCCACCACCATGGTCCGTCTCAGAGCGTAAGCCCTATCCATCCCAAACTACGGGGACTTTGATCTGTGCTAAGGCATGGTACGTAGGAAGCCTCCACGAGGTTCAAGCCCCACCACCATGGGCCATCTCAGATCGTAAGCCCCATCCATCCCAAACTACGAGGACTTTGATCCATGCTAAGGCATGGTACGTAGGAAGCCTCCACGAGGTTCAAGCCCCACCACCATGGGTCATCTCAGAGCGTAAGCCCCATATATCCCGAACTACAGGGACTTTGATCAGTGCTAAGGCATGGTACGTAGGAAGCCTCCACGAGGTTCAAGCCCCACCACCATGGGTCGTCTCAGAGTGTAAGCCCCATCCATCCCGAACTATAGGGACTTTAATTTGTGCTAAGGCATGGTACGTAGGAAGCCTCCATGACGTTCAAGCCCCACCACCATGGGCCGTCTCAGAGCGTAAGCCCCATCCATCCCGAACTATGGGGAGTTTGATCCATGCTAAGGCATGGTGCGTAGGGAGCCTCCACGAGGTTCAAGCCCCACCACCATGGTCTGTCTCAGAGCATAAGCCACATCCATCCCAAACTACGAGGAATTTGATCTGTGCTAAGGCATGGTACGTAGGAAGCCTCCATGTGGTTCAAGGCCCACCACCATGGGTCGTCTCAGAGCGTAAGCCCCATCCATCCCGAACTATGGGGACTTTGATCTGTGCTAAGGCATGGTATGTAGGAAGCCTCCACGAGGTTCAAGCCCACCACTCGGTCATTCTGACCCCTTCACGTCGGTTCACCAACACTATGGGCCGCCTCAGAGCGTAATCCCCAAATGCCCTCATCCGAGCTGCAGGACGTTAAACTGCCAAGCACCCCCGTCCTACATGACATTAAAATGTACACCTGAACTACGTGGACTTTGATCCGTGCTAAGGCATGGTATGTAGGAAGCATTCATGAGGTTCAATCCCAACACCCATGTCTCATCCTAACCTCTCCCTCGAGCCCACGTGCCTCAGGAAGATCATTCCCTAGCCCAGAGGTCTTACTCCCTCCAGGTCCCATCCATGTGTTCATTATCATGGGTCGCCTCTTCAGGCATCCCACCGTATCATCGAACTACGCGGACTTTGATTCCCTACCACGGGGATACGTAGGAAGTCTCCTCGATACCCAAGCCCAAATCCATCATTCATCCTGATTCTTACCCGGGCCGCCACATCCTGGTGGAGACATGCCAATTCGTTCTCCATTCTCCTCCGCAATATTCGGGAATCCACCCACGTTTTGGCCCCAACATTGGTGTTCCCTCTAGGGGATACCTTAATCTGATCCACTCTGGATAGTGTTCCGATCAGTCTGGTCCATCTCCGTTGGACATTAAACTTGAGGCATACCCCATGTTAAACATGGGAAGCTGAGGAAAACCTCAGATACATGCCTATGGCATACAATTCCCCACGTTCGATGTGGGATGCCTCGGGCTTCCATGCCCTCAAGAAGACCTATAATAAGGTACAAACAACAGACATGCCAACTCCCCAACGTTAAGGCACGCCAGTGATATCCCAACGTGACTACTCTCCTAACCGAAGGATGCTTCCCTGACTAGAACCCTTGGAAGGTCCCGACAGAAGCAGCGTAATTAACTGGTGTCCATGAAGATATGGTGTCGGGAGGAGCTTCACAAACCACGTATTAAATCTATGAGGGAGACCCGGACTAGGTGACGAGTTCTGAGGAGAAATCCACGAAAGGAAGAACCAACATCCCATAATCCCGGTTTCAATCAAGGAGCAGACGTCCCTAAATAAGGAGAAGATTCTGCCCGCCTTTAGAAAGCGGGAATGTGGGGTAATAGCAGCACTTCCTCTGCGTGATGGATGCGCGCGCGTCCCTAGAGAAAGTGTCAGAAACAGGGTCATTATCTCTCTCTCCTCATTGCAGTATCTTTTGCAGGAGGGGGTCATGACCAAGTGGTATCAGAAGTGATGGTTGAGAGATGGGATAGAGTTTAGAGTTAGAAATAGTGAGGATTTCATTTTTTGGTATAGAAACAGTTCTATTTGACCTTAGTGTGCGATATAGTCTAGGGATTCTGACTAGGACATGAGATTTTAGGGCCCCCCATGATCCAGTGCATCGAATGTGATCTTATTGAATGAATAAGTGAGGTGGACCTATTTTTAAGGTATATACTTAAGAGAGGTACATGAAATGTGATTATTTATGTTCCTATTTAAGTTGAGTTGTTTTAGGAAGGTTAAAATGAATAAATAGAATTCAAATGAATATAAATAAAATTCCATAGTATCGGTCTTAGGAAATTCTTGTTTTATTTTCAGCTATGGATCTTGGATATCATCCATGTGTGGATAAAGCAATTGAGGTTCAGTAGGCTGATCTTCTTGATCATTGTAGGGATGATTTGGAATAGGAGGATGAGTCTTGGTAGAGGGTGTTGTGTTATTTTTAACAATTGGTCTTGGGTTAGTATGGGATAAGTGTTTCAGATGTGGAGACAGAGATCTAGTTGGAGGAGCTCAATATCACTTTTAGTTTGATCCAGAACCTAGTGGGATATTGGGTCCATTTGAAAGTTAGTCAGATGTGGGGATATACATGTTAGTGGTGGAAGTTATATCTAGGTGAGCTGAAGGAGGTAGATATTTCATGTTTCAAATTTTAAAAATAGTTTTGGGAAGAGTTCCTTTCATAGACCATGAAGTCAGTGAAGAGGTGGGAGCTTCATTCTCTTTAGCAGGGGAACATATCAATGTGGGATTTTGGAATCAAGTTCAAGAACCTAATGCATTTTTTCTCGAATATTTTTCCATATGGGGAGTCTCGTGTGAGATGTCTTAAGGAGGCACTTCATCCTTTTATCCAATTTTTAGTTAATCTTTTATGTTTCCAGTATATCTGGAGGTTCAGAATAAAGTGGAGTTGATCAACTAAATCTACTCATGAGGAGGTTTACTATGAGAGGGTAACTAATGGGATTCCTCAAATAGTAGGTTTTCTGATGGAATTTCTCAGGCACCAAGACTTTCAAGGTTTTGACCAGCATGGATTCAAACTTAGTAGCTTCCCTTACAACCTTCTGGGGCCAATAGTTTCCATTATTTTCCTAGGGACTTCAGGCCAATGTGTTTTATTTTTCAAGTTCATAGTAATTACTATAACCAGTGCTTAGTGGTTATTTAGGATCAGTTTGGTGGAGGTAGTTTGGTTTAGGGCCAGCCTCAGCAGTAGTTTCCAATGATCTCATTTTAGTAGAAGAGGTGGAAATCTTATTCTCCTCTGAGGGAAGATGGAGAAGATATAGGATAATATCAGGATGTTCCTCATGTTTAGGTACCTCGGCCTGAGCATGGTCATGGGGGTGTTCATCAATAGAGAGGAAGAGGGGATGAGTGTGGTTAGTTTCACACAGTGGAGGCAGTAGTGTTAGAGGGGCTAGAGATCGTTCAAGGTATGCTCAGTTTTTCATCTACCCTTGTTTTTTCCTTGTTTGATTTAGGATCTGTGTGCTTCTTTGTTTTACCCACTATAATATGTTCTCTAGGATTAGATATAGAGAGGCTTCCCATGACCTTAGTATTGACTACACAAATCAGAGTCTAGACTAGTTTGTTTGGTGTGTGTAGGGGTTGTAGACTGAATATGGGGCCACATCAGTCCCATGGGTATAATTTCTTGCTACATATGTATCCATAAAATTTTATCCAAGACATCAATTGGTTGTATTTCATAGATTCTATTATCAACTACTTCTGGAGGAGAGTTGTGTTCTTGGATATGAATGTCCAGCATGTGGTTTTTGTTGGTGAATGAAGTTTTCAGGTGATAATTTGGTGTGTAGAGCCCCTTCTTTCCTTTATGGATGAGTTTTCTATGGAATTTTTGGATGTTGGGGTGGTAAAGGTTCCTAGGGTTTTTGTGGAATTTCTATATGTTTTTCCTAAGTAGGTTGTGATGTTACCCCCTCTACATGATGTTGGATTAGGGATAGACTTGTAGCATGGTGCTTATCCGATTTTGATGGATTCTTATCAGATGAAACCTTTTGAGTTGTGGGAGTTGAGGATTTAGATAGATGATATGATGCATAAGGGTTTTAACCAGCCCAGTGTGTCTCTGTGGGGTACTCTAGTATTTTTTATCAAAAATTCATATGATAGTATGAGGTTGTATAAATACTACTGGAGGTTTAATCAAGTAACGATCAAGAACCATTACCCCCTTATGAGTATAAATGGTTTTTTCATCCAAATGATAGGGGTGATTTGGTTTTCTAAAATTGATCTGTGGTCTAGATATCACTAGTTCAGGGTAAAGGAGGTCAATATCTCAAATACTACCTTCAGATGTAGGTATGGGAACTTCAAGTTTTTGGTTATTTTGTTTGGTATCATAAATGCACCAACTGTGTTAATGGGACTCATGAAATCCATGTTCTATGAATTCATGGACCAGTTCATGGTCATGTTCAGTGATGACATATTGAACTACTTAAATCCAAAGGAGGATTATATTGATCATCTCAGAGTTGTCTTGCAGGTTCTTCAATTCCACTAGCTCTATAGAAAGTTTTCCAAGTATAATTTTTGGACACTAGAGGTCCATTTCCTTAGGCATGTGCTGTCTCAGCAGGGTGTGGTAGTAGAACCATTGAAAGTTAAGGCAATTGTTTTATGGGAATCACCCAAGAATGTGGACGAGGTTTACAGTTTTCTTGGTCCTATAGGATATTATTAAAGGTTTTTTCCCAATTTATATCGAGTTTCAGCCCTAGTGACAACATTGAACATGAAGGACCAAGCTTTTGTGTAGAATGATTAGTTCTCGGTAGTGTTTGGTTACCTGAAGGGGAATTTTTTTAGTGATTTAGTTTCCTAATGAGGGTGTGATGTTTTAGGTGTTTTATAAAACATAAAATATGGTACTAAGATGTGTATTAATTAAGAATAGGGAAGTGATATCTTATGGGTTTAGATTTTTATTCCCCCACAAGCATAACTATGACACCCATGATCTGAAGTAAGAAAAATTTGTGTTTGTGATGAAGTTGTGGAGACATTACCTCATTAAGGATCACTTTGTAGTATTCACATATCATAAGAATTTTAGATATATATTTTCTCAGTGTGATATGAATTTATAGCAGTGTAGGTGGATGGAGTTTCTTCAAGATTATGATTTTGATATCTCTTACACCTCATGAAATGAGAATGTTGTGGGAAATTATTTGAGTAAAAATTCATGGGAGGATTTTTTTCAGGAGTCTGGGGATACTTTGAAGGATGATTTGGAATCCTAGCACTTAGATACATGAGTGGATGATGGTATAGGATATTTTTTAGATAATGATGTATTCTTCTCTAATACGGTGGGTGGAGGAGTCTCATTGGGAAGAATCAAAGGCATAGGTGATGCATGATCATGTTGGATATGGTGATGATCTAGAGGGATGGTCAGAGGATAGTCGAAACTGAATGTTGTTTCATGGGAGGTTTTTTATTCCGGCAGTGATTCATAATGGATTACTTCATGAGTTTGACAGATCACATTTGGAAGTACACCCAATAGTATTCATATGTACCATGGATTGAAGATGTAGTTTTAGTGGCCTATGATGAAATGGTTGGTGGTAGAGTTTATGGAAAGGTGTTTGGTTTTCTAAAAGGTAAAGGTAGAGCATCTAGTTATTGGTGGTTTTTTGAAACCTTTGGATGTTCTTGAGTGGAAATATGATGGAATCTCAATGGATTTCATCATAGGGTTACCCCAATATCAGGGTGGTTGTGGTGTTATCTAGGTGATCATGGATCAGTTGATGAAATCATCCCACTTCTTAGCAATCAAGGAGTCGATCACAGTGGATGCTTTAGCTAAGAGGTATGTGGATGAGGTAGTGTGGTTTCATGAAGTTATGAGGCACTTTGTCTCAGATAGGGATGAAAATTTTACCTCATTAGTATGAAGGGGATTATAGTATTCTTTGGGAACTTAGTTACACCACATCACTGCTTTTTACCCTCAACTGGACAGGCTGACAGAGTAGACCATCCAAATGCAAGAGGACATGATGAGGGAATGAAACTTATAATTCAGTGGATTTTTTTCATGAAACTTACCCTTATTTGATTTTTCTTATAATAATATATATCACTCATCCATTGGCATGGCCCCGTTTGAGGCTTTTCATAGGAAACCATGTCGTTCTCCATTGTGCCTGACTGAGGTTGGGGAGGTAGCAGTTCTTGGTTTTGATGTGGTGCAGTGTATAATAGAGAAGGTTCAGCTTATTTGAGAGAGGATGAAAGAAATGTAGGACTAGAATAAATATTTTATAGATCACAAGAGTAGGGCCTTAGAGTTTGAGGTTGGGGACCACATATTCTTGAAGGTTTCCCCTCGATGTGGGAAGCATAGTTTTGTTGGGAGAGTAAGCATTCTCCCAGGTTTTTTTGGCCCTTTGAGTTTTTGGGGTAAGTTGGTCAGGTGGATTATCAATTGGAATTTCCACTACATTTAGAGATTATCCATGATGTTTTCCACATCTCTTAACACCATTAGTATCTTCAATATGACTCTCATGTCATTGACTTATGAGATTTGGATATCAAGGATGAAATGATGTTCGTGGAGTGACTAGTAGATATCTAGGATCACTGAGAGAAGGTACCGCATGTGTAGACCATTCCCTTGGTTCGCGTGTTGTGTGGCTATGGTGTCTAGGAGGAGAGTACTTGGGATCAAGATACGCAAATGTGTTCCCAGTACCCAGAGATGTTTTGAGTTTTTTTTTACTCCGTCTTTCTTGTGATGTGATCTTTAGACCTTGATGTTTTATGAGATGTGTTTTTTTCCCTTGATGTGATGTTCTTTTTATGATGTTTGTTAAAGTTCCAATATATTAAAAGGGTAGGACCCAGTTCCTAATCAAGATGAATTATACTATGAAACGATTAAACCCATGCGGCTGAGTTAGTGCCACCCAGAGAGGACAGTATCTTAACATGGAGGATGGAATTCCCTGATTTCTTTATTCAGGGAGGAGTGGTTTATTAGTTATAGTGGTTGCTATTTTAGGTTGTATGAAGTTTGATATGGTTATGCCTAGTGAGAGGTGGTGATGTGGTAGTGTGTTGTGATGTGGTTTTCATGGGTTATTCGTGGGTGTTTCAGTTGGTGTGTTTGGCTAGTGGCAGCATTAATGGGTAACGATATAATTGAGAGTTATCTCATGGGGTGGTCATTCAAAATCCTTTTTCTTCTAGTCTTGGTTTTAGATTCTCAAGGACAAGAATCATTTAAGTGGTATCTGATGTAACATATCATGCCTTTTCGGCCTATTACTTTTCCATTTTTGGGTGTTGGAGGTGTTTTGTAGGAGTCTTGATGAGGTTTTGTGGTGGTTGGAGGTACAACAAAGTTATTGTAGGAAATTCACATCGTAAAAGGAACACATGACGTGAATTGATGTTTCATGTATTGGGTTGTCAACCAGTTTTACAACTAGTATGCAGCTAAGGGTGAACCCATAAAATAGATTCACATCATGAAATAAATTCAAAATGTGTAATTAAATAAAGTTTTAGGTGATGTGAATTTCGGTGAAAGTTATAATATTTTTAAAACCCAATTATTTCACATCATAAAAGGGTTACATGATGTAAAAGTGTCAAAATTCTAGGTCTTAAATCCTTTTGTTCAGCTGATTTTTATTCATTCGTCCATGCCTCACTCTCTCTCATTTCTAGGATAACCTTAAGTGATTTTGGAGAATATTCCAACCCTCCTTCCCTCACCTTGATCTGTTGGTTTTGGATGATGTTTTTTGGTGATCCATAGTGAGTTATCCTCTCTTACACATGGTTTTCCATTCGTTCTTCTTCAGTGATCTGCTATGGTGGTGAATTTTTGGTTTGGGTTGTGATTTGGACTGTATTTTTTATAATCCTTGATTAGGTGTAGGTTTATCCATGATTTTTTCATGATGTTGTGGTTTACGAGCATTTCTTCTTCACCCTATAATGAATATTGAGTTATCAAAGCTTCTTTAAGGTAGGTAATCCCTCATTTTTCACTTTTTTTGTATCATGTGGGAGGTTTTTTCTCTTGTTTATCTATGGGGGATGGTTTTTTTGACTTAATTAAAGATAAAGAATTAGAAAATTAAAATTTATGGGGGGGGAAATATTTTCATGTTTTTATAGTTTTGATATTATTGTGATGTTTTGTTTGTGTGGGATGAATGACCCACTAAAAATCATGGTTTTTGGAAGCCTTTTCTTTCACTATAATTGATGTTATATGGAAACCTTATTTCATGTTGTTGCGATATCACCCCAAAATGAAAATTGGCTAACCAATTATATTTGGATAATGAAATAGTTTCCCCTATATTTATGGATTGTGTGATAATGCCCCTTAAAATAAAGTTAAATGTGATAAAATATACTTTTTTAAGTCTATAAAATGGTCTTTGTTGTGTTGTTATGTGTGGTCTTTCTTTTGGGGTGATGATTTTTGGTTTAAATGTAGTGTGGGTGATGTGATGTTTGCTTGATAGTGCTTTTGGAGCAGCAAGGTGATGGTTTTTTTGGATTTTCTTTTGGGGCGGTGAGGTGATGGTTTGTTTGGCCGTGCTTTTGGGGTAGTGATATGATGGTTTGTTTGGTTTTCCTTTTGGGGAAGTGAGGTGATGGTTTCTTTGGTCATGATTTTGGGATAGTGGGGTGATGGTTTGTTTGTCCATGATTTGATCAGCGGGGTGATGGTTTGTTTGGTCATGATTTTGGGGTGGTGAGGTGATGGTTTGTTTGGTCATACTTGTGGGGTGGCGAGGTAATGGTTCGATTGGAATGATAAGTTTCTTGTGATGTGTGGTTGCGTTGTGCTAGAATCCTAGGTAGTGATGGAATAATTATTTAATAATGATTGAAATGTATGGGGTTTGGTTTGGTTAATGGGATGGAACTTACTAATGAAAAAATAATTGATGAGTTATGTGGTTAAATTTGGTTATTGGTAAATAATGAAATTAATGTGTTGGATAATGAAATTGGTTGCAGGTGTGAGATGTGGCTTTTGGTTTGTGTGGTGTTATAAATTTATAGGTGGTAGTGAAAGTGGAGATGTTGTATGTTGGTTAGTGTTTTATTATGAACCCATAGGTTGGTATTTTGTGTGGATATATTTATATAATGTTATATTCCTTATGATTTCTATACACATCCCACCCATGTTGAGCACTATATAATGACACCCATATTTTCACACGAGGTGTGGTTTTCCCAACATCCTAGTGATGAGGATGGATGGATGGCTACCCTCACTTTCCCACTCTCTCTTCCAGATGAGTATATATGCATATGATTTTATTGTTGTAGGTATGATAGTGTACTAGGTGATTTCCCATGTGTTTTTAAGCAAGATGTTATATGACCATACTATGGGGAAGTGGACTAGGTGTCTTCAGGTGGGATTTGATATGTCCTTACTATGGGCAGATTATGGTGGGGGTCATGCATGGTAGGAGGAGGTCATGAGGTCGGTGTTATTCATGTTCGTGATACCCTAATACTCTGGTTATGGTTATGGTTGTGATGTGATATCCCAAGTGTATGTGGGCATGATATGATATGACCATGTTGTGGGGTTGTGGTATATGTTATTTGGAAGAGATGGGAGCACCAATATATAAGAAGTTGGGGTGTGAAATCAGAAAATCAGTGGGAAAGTGGTGAGGGGTACCCTTTATTGATATACTTCAAATTATGTTATCATACTTGGATTGTGTTATTTGGTGAGAATGCCTTGGTGAGGTTGGGATGGATAGCTGACATGTTTAAGTGTTGGTTCTTCTATTCTCACATGGGTGCATTAGTATGCTTCTTTCACATGTTCTTGAGAGACTTTGATTAACCTACTGAGTATACTTGCATGCTCAACCTATGTATATAAACTGATTTTTAGGTTTTTATGAATATTATGTGGATTGTTTTGGATAGTACTAGCTCAAATACTTTTTGAAAAATTATTGTGTCACTGCTTTATCTTTTCTTTTGGGTATTAAATTTTGGATACTTCTATCTGTATCGATTTTATTTAAACATGCATGTGGGATGGTTTTGGTTTCCTTTTATATTATGTCATGTAGTTTCTTGTGGATGATTTATCTTATCTCTTGGTCCTATATTATTATAGATGGTAATGTATCCCATTTCATGAGATTTTTATACCCTCGGTGCTAATTGTCAAATTAGATCCTACTGGAGGAGGGACTCGGTGGTTATTATCTCTTTACCCTCATTAAGGTATCTTTGGTAGGAAGGGGTTGTGATAAGGCATTCGACTCATTCATGAAATTTGTGGGTTTGAAACCCATGACCTAAAAATTTTACAAAGTTATTGGGTGTGGGTAAGTTGAAATTATGTTGACACACGTGGGGGATGGCAATGACATGAGGGTAATGAGACATGAAAGCATGGGATGTCGATGGTCGGGCCACTGGGGGGTGAGGGTAGTGGGATGCACGGGTAAGATGAAAATTTAAATTTAAAAATAAAACCTTAAAATTGTATTTATCTATGTTTATAAAAACATAGGTAAATGGGAATCCACTTATCAAAATTTCACAAAAACATGTATAAATGTAAATAGAGATGTGGATAATTTATTGAAACCTCATTTAACTATGTTTATATAAAACATAGGTAAATATATTATTCATGTTTATAAATGAAGCTAATGTAAAATAAAAACATGTTTAAATGAACTTTTTTTTTGCAATGTATATTTTGTGTTTCTCTTTCATTTTCCTCTCAACGAGGAATTAGTTAACCCATCCTATTTATTTTGTTATATTTTTTTAGGTTAACATTCAAACTTATTCTTATGGGTTTAAATATAATATTATAAGTGTTTTATTTGTGTTATGGTTCTTAAACATTATAGATAATAATGGGTGATCCTGGGATATATCTCACTAATGTATTGGATACTGATTTATTCTGTAGAGAAGTTATATTGTAAATAACCAGTTAGGTTATTCCATTATGGTTAATTGTGAGTAATTATGAGTGATTACAGGTGATATGAATATAATTTTCCAAGAAACCTTCATGATTATTCTCTTTCCTTCGTGCTTTCTTATGAGTTTACTTTTTGGTACTCTTTAGATTTCATCGATATGGGTAGAGAAGTTATTTTCATGACTGTATATAATTTTATGATCTTATACGAGTTCAATGTTATTTTTTATTCTTTTTCATGTATTTTCATGGCCTAATGAGTTTTATCCTTTTTTATACCCCTTACTAACCTTTATATGAGCATACCATGTTTTTTAATAATTTTTATAGGATTTAAGGGTGAGAGGGAAGAATAATGGAATTGGAATTCAAGTTATGGTGACTTTTATTGAACAAAGAAAGTGTAACATTTAAAGAACTTGTTTTGTGGAAAAAATGTACACCAAGTGGAAGAATGTTGGTTTTATTATGTAATGGATTTCCCAATCCTCTAATACTTTAAACCTAAATGTCTTAGTAATGAAAGTGTTGTAATATTTATTGAAAAACATGTAATTGTGGGATGATTATGTTTGATACTTTACATTATGCAAGAAGTAATGAGAATAAATATCTAGGATTCACAACACATCCTTCATCACAACTATGATTATATATCATAAAATGATATTTGTAATTATTCACTTTAGGGAATGAAGGAAAAATTAACTGATCAAATTATTTTAATTTTCAAAAATCCATGGTCAACAATACATATTTTATAAAGAAGATTCATTAATAATTTCATTATCTTAAAGGAATAAAATAAAGAAATTAAAATTACATTCACATCGAGGATGGATTCATTCATTGGATTTCATGATTCATAAATAATAATTCATTACTTGTCATTAATGATCATCTTGAATAAAAATACGAATTCTATTTATCAATATAAACATTTTTAAATAATTTTATCACCTCGTTTGTGAGCTATAAAAATAATAACATCCAATTTAGTGAATAATATCAAATTAATTGTATTATATGACATTTATAATCCATAATCATGTGATAAATAATAATTTTTTTTCTCAATATTTTTGTTATAAGAGAAAAAATCGATAAATGAAAATATTTTTCAACATAATGTCAAGATAAAATATTTTCATATCATCTTTCAAGGGAACTAAAATTTCATAAATTTTGATAAAATTCATTATACTATTTAAATATTTATTTCACTCAAACTGCTTCTAGTTATTATATAATTATTTTTTTATTTTCCTTATAAAAAAATAGGGCATAGTGATCATTGAAAAACATAATATTCACCCTAAACTTGGTTTAAAATAAAATCATGTATATTTACATTCATTTTTGGGAATGAAAAAAAATTAATAAACATTTTCATTCGATTTAGGGAATAATATAAAATTATTTGATTGAGTTTTATGATGTCTTTAAAACAATAACATGAAAATTTAATTCAACATTTTTATTCACTTTACAAAATAAATATCAATATAATATATTTATGTTTTAATTCATTAGAATTTAATTTATTTCACATATTTTATATATAAAAATGGAAGAGATATGAAATAAAACAATAAAATATTTATTAAAAATATACAAAAAAAGTATCATCATTATCTTGAGTATTTATACATTACAATCAAGCTTAATAACTTTAGGGTATATAATGAAATAGGATATGTTAAATTTTATGATGAATAATGTTTTTCTTGACATCAACCATGCACAATTTTGATAATAACCGATCACATTCACTTTCAGGAATAGAGTGGATCTTGAAAGTCTTGAGTCATTATAGCTCTTCATGAGCTTGTTATTTTATTTCCCATAAAAAAAGACTGAGAAAACAATTCATATATTTTTTCCAAAGTTATAAAGATGTAGACAAATAAATATAACAATATATGTTATATAAAATAAGTATTAATTTTTTATATATCTTTTTGAATGAGTAAAGGTCAATGATAGTGATAGAGGTAGTGTCGTCACGATGCACATTGTGGAGAAGAAGATCATATTGATAACATGATTTGATAAGAGACCATGAAATTAAGTATCGCAAAATTAGAAACTCTTATTTGATTATAAATGAATTTTTATGTCGATCTTAAATGAGTGTGATGACAAGCATGTTGCACCATGAACCACCTGCAGTCTAAAAGACTTCATCTTCTAACCAACCCATAAGATATTTTTTGAACCTCTTTTATGGAATAAGGATATCAGGAGCTCTAAACCTCCACAATACTATGAGACTGGTGTCTATAACTAATAATTTCTCACACCCTAATCACTAAATTGATCTACAACTTATTAAAGGCATGACATTGCACCAGACTAATAAACATGATAGAATGAGAACATGGAATTTTTTAAAACAAACACAACATGAGAATTATGTGGTTCAGAACATAATCTTACTTTATGGGAGGACACTAAAACTTTATTTTCTAAGGATTACAATAAATAACACCGGTGTTATAAGGGAAACCTCCTTCCAGAAACCCTACCCATACTATAAGCTATAAGGGAACCATCATCTGAAGACCCTACCTGGATACGAAATAATATTACTCCAATGATTCCCATGAAAAAAAAACTACCACAAGATCGCACACTATGATAAAACATGTGGTAGACTATATATATTTTCTGTAATTAATTATTACCTTATAGTATCTCCTAATATACTACTTCCTAATCCTTTTGGTATTTTACCCTTCTTAGCTCAAGACCACTGAGTTCACCAACCTTCAAAATCATGGCCTCCAGATCTCTGAATCTATACTCTTTTAGAAAAGTGACTCACACTCTCTATTTATATAGGTGTTTCAAAAAAACAAATAGGTTCTATAGGTTACACCACATTTTTATCTTCAAGTATTCCCCTCCACTAAATCAATGAAACCTCCAATTACATATTGAATGCACTGAATAAACACTAGATTTCAAGTAATAGTGCATGCTTAGAACTTCATCCTCTTGCTTTTACCACATCTGTGCAAGCTTCTACAAAATATCCTACAGGTTACAAAATTATTGAAAGTTTCTAGATCTATCCTCTATATCATAGTAATCTTACATAGCCTTCAAATTAATCTTACACATGATCTATTGACTCCTTTATATCCTTCATCATCACCCAGTATTATTTTCGATGCCTAATTCAGCACTTCCTTAAGAAAACCATGTCACATATAGAAAATACTCCTATGTCACATCCTCTGGTATTTTTTGTTGTTATTTCCTTCTTTTTTACTTCCCTATGTTGTCAAAGACTAGTCATACTAAGACTCAAGAGGGGGTGAATTGAGTTCTTTTAATTTTTCTTCACTTAGAAAAACCACTATCTATAATTTATGACTAACTTTTGATCTATTATTTAATAAATAATGTAGTGTAAATAAAATCATATAGAATAGAAAAAAATAGATATTTATAGTATTTATGGTAATAGAATTTCCCTAGTCTACTCCACCACCACTCTTCTCCATGAGTCTGATGATTTTCACTAGACTAGTCCTTTTGTCGAGGAATCCAGTCCTTTTACCAGATATTGCATAGATGAGTGAATGTATTTGAAGCTTAATAAAATCATAGATGGTTTTGATTGGGCTCTAGAAAGGATTTTAAATCAATATCCTTGAAAGGTTATTTTATCAAGAAACTTTATAATGAAAGATAATAAACAAAGGTATTTTTTATGAATTTTATCTTACAACTGTAAGATACAACCAATATAAAAGAGGATATCTCCAAGATATATTTTCTAAAGGATAAGAAGCTCATTTAGAGTCTTATAAACTTAGTAAGGATTGTAAATAAGCATGGATAATGAGATGAGACTTGTTCTTTAATATTTTTGTATGAAACATAGTGTTATTTTAGAGAGTCTTAGAGAAATAGTTGTCTATTTTTCTTTTTGCACTTCAGTTCTTATTTTTTATCTTTCTTCTCATTTGAGAATATTTTTCATGAAAAAAAAATCCACACGAGGAAATAAATACACTAATTATTATTTAAATTCACAACATATGATCTGTAGAATCAGAGATCATTGACACGTCCTTTTTCTTGAAATACCTTGGCAGTAGTAGAAACAAATAAACTATCCTTGTACTTATCTTCTGTCACAATACTTGGAACTTATTATTATAAATTTTACTATAAATAGGTAATTGATCACTTAAATATTTTACAGAAGCATTAAAATCTCACTTGAGTTCTTCAATAGTAATAAATACCAACTTGCATCATGACGTAACCGATTATAGATTTGAATCCACATAGTTGATTTTCCTTTATGTTTCCAAATTGAATCATATTGGATTTTTACTCATGTACTTGAAAATAACATAGCTGATTAAAATGACATAGCTAATTTCACCATGTAGGAAATTCATGTAACTAATTACTCCATGTAACCGTTTAACATAGTCAAATAATCTATGTAACTGATTGCTCATGTGGGTGATTTTATCAATGTAGGTGATTTATATACTTAAGAAAATTTCAGCTAAAAACGTCTAGAATGAAAACTTAATGAAATTAACCACCAAACATATAAGAATAGAATAAAACTTGATTAACTCACTTAAAAAATATCATCAACAAAGTATAAAGGGTATTTGAGATCATCAAAACCTAAAGTACATGGGATATGTTGGATCAACATTAGTAGTCTAACAATATACCCTCTTTTGATTATCACAAAACCTATTAGATATTATAGTATACATCAAACACAAAATTTTATTAAAGTTTAACATAATTTAAATATAGAAGATATATATCATTTAAAATGTAGTGTTTTATCCCTTAGTTAGTTACTTCTTGCCTTTTTTAAAGGTATAAACTTATCCCCCTTTGGTATCATTAAAATTGAAGGTAAAGAGAGTTAAAACAAAGTTTAACATGGAATTTTAGAGTTATGAACTATTTAAATGTAGTGAGAAAACTGAATATGGAATTATGGAAAGACTGGGTTTCAATAAATAAAATAAAGAGATAAAAAACATCAAATAAAAACAATCACTAAAAGGCACGTCAGAAATTAAGAAATAAGGAAGAATTTCATTAATTGTTTTGAATTATAAATACATCCACTCAACACAAATATAAAATATTATTTAGAGAATCCAAGTGTTATAATGGGTTTGAACTAATATTTTGGTTTGTGCGGAGGTACTTGGAAGGTTGGATCAGTTTGGGAGGTAGTTAGAGTTGGCATTGATGGTGTTGAAGAGGAGGGTTCAACACTAAAATGTTTATCAGTTGATGCAACATCATATTTCAATTAATATTTATGATAGATATGTTAAGGATCATAAACATATTCTATTCTATACTTAGTTTTTTGAGAAGTACTAATAGGATTAAGACCCATTGGTCTTCTTCTTCTCATTTGAAATAGGGCTTCATCACACATGTCGATCCTTGGAAAAACATCAGACTTGAAAAATTCAAGAATCTAAAGATATTATTGCTTATGAATTTTACCTACTAATATTAATCCATTCCTGATAAATGTATTAAGTTTTTTTACTTTTATGTAATAGAAACTTGTAGACTCACTGATGGTTGGAGGGTGAAGTAATGGGTAAATATCTGCAGTAGATAAACTAAAAGGCATATCCATGATAATCTTCTTCATATTTCGATTCACAGAACTCTATAGATCAAGAATCCTACCATTCAATGACTTCACCTTTCGATCCATTTTTTATACTTGATCGAGAAAACTATGAAAAACATCCTTAACTTCACTAAGAGAATAATTTGAAACTAAAACACTAACAACATGCTTGGTCTCAAATTTACCTGAAACTATAGGAAAATTAGTAAGTGATTCCACATAAGGAACTATCTTTGGAGGTTTGTAAAAAAATAACTCCCTTCCTAAAACTAGAACTCAAACTTTTAGAGTATCTTCTGATTCTGGACTTGATTCTTACTCAGAATACAGATCCACAACTGCTAAAAATATTTCCTTCAACCACTTGGAAATAATTTGAGAGTTTTTATTGATAGTTTCAATGAATCATAAAATTATATCTCTTGATTTCTTTGAAACGAAAAAAATCTCTTCTATCATATCAGCAAGATACTTTTCAATATAACCAAAATTGTTATTAATTCACATATATAACCTAATAAAAATATTCTTAATAGCTTATTGGATATCATTATATTGACCAAAAAAATCCTTTTTAAACTCATCCAATATCACTGGAGAAAGAAGATCATCTTGGTGACACTAAATCTGAGAAGAAATAGAACTCAACACTAAAATCATCTAACTAACTCAATTCTGGAAATATGGAAGAACTAGAGGTTCTTAGGGAACATTAGCAGAGGGTTGTAATTTCTTTATAAATTTTTAACTAACTCAACACAACACTTTTACCTTCTTCCTCGATGCGCCTGTAAGGGGCTCTGTGAACTAGGGCTCCCCATCATCACCGCCGCTCCCTTTGCCTCAGGTAGGTGCGGCGTTCCTCCCCGCACTTGGTGAGATCATGGAGTTGGATCTAGTGTCGCGGTGGTGTTGTGTGGCTTCTTGGACTCGGTCGTCTCGACCTATTCTACCGCTGCTGGCCTGATCTCTTCCCTTTTCCTTTCACTGGATAGGGCTTCCTTCGGCGGCGTGGTGACGGTCCCCGATCGAGATCTAGCTCCTGAGGCCTGTAGGTTTCTGCCTTAGCTCCATTGGGTGTGTTGGAATTTAATTCATGTTTTTCACAGGCATCCTGGTTGGCAGCGATGAGATCTGATTTGCAGCAGGGCTACCTTCCGGTGTTTTGGTGATGGTTTTCTTTCTTCGATTTCGCTGTCATTTTTTATTTTGGATGTGAGTTTGCTATTCATGATGCTGATTTCATAATGGCCTGATTTTCTCACCAGAGACGGTGATTTATGGATTGTTTCTCTGTTGATTTCCTGATTTGGTTGTGGATTTGATGCCGGTTGGGGATCAGTTCCTTGGTGATTTTTTTAGTGGTGACCCGAGGTGAGGTGGTCGAGGATTCAAGGCTGCCATTTTAGAATTCATGCTCGCTGGGGCTCCTGGCATTGGGGTGAATTTTTATTTGGATTGTATGAGATGATATGCACTTTTTGGTTTGGTTTTGATGATTTGATGTTTTTTGGTGTGGTACGGTTTGATCTTCAAGTTGTTTGAATATTGTGGTTGTATTTCTAGTTCGGATTTGTTGTTTGTGAGGAATTCTGGCATTTGTGAGCATTTTGGATTTAAATTTTCTTGAAGTTCATGGAGGTAGTGAAGGTTTTAAGGTGTGAATCAGTGTTTGGTTCTTGAACCTCTTGAATGCTGGGTTGTGCTACGGGTACCTGCAAATGTTGAGGTGCTGTGAAGTTTGGGGGTTTGCAAATTTTGAATGCTTGGAAATGGTGGAGCAGCTGGTTGAATGTGTTGAATCAATGGAATGGAATTTAGGTTTTGTGAGTGATGGCTTGGTGTTTGGCCTTAAACTTTTGCTCCATGGTGTTATGTTGTTTTAAGTCGTGGAGTTCTATATGGTTTCTCACTTTTTCCTCAAAAGTGATTGAATAATAAAGATATAATTTTCAGTCATCACAACACTTTTCAATGTGTGTAGAGTCTCTTTCACTTCATCTCTAAAATCTTTGATCTCATCAAGCACTTCTTGAGATAAATTTGATTGCCTTGATGGAGTATTCTGAAACATATCCCTTTGAGATGCAACCAAAGTACCAAGATTATTAAAATTATCCTTTATAGGGAAAACATATTTCAAAGAACTTACCAAGGCTTTAATTTCCTCAAGTTCCTTAGATATTATATTAGAACTATCTTTTTTCATAGGTGGATCTATTTGAATACTACTGATCATCACTATTTGGGAATCCACTATCCAAACTAACTTATTAAAGTCTAACTTGGAGATAGAGGACTCTTTAAGTTCTCGGATATCATATTTTCATGAAACTAGCTCTAGTATTAAATCAAAATAATCTAATCTCATATTGTTAAGATCCATCATTACTTTATTAAAATTCATATCTCTTTCTAATCTTTCTAAAAAATTTATTAATAAATGAGCTAATTCATGAGTATTTGAAGGTGATGATGGTACCAATGGTGTATGGGAATGCTTTACAGATTCCATAACCACATCAGCACCCCATCCTTTATCAACAGGTGATCCAGGAAGAATTATATCATCTGTTTCATGCACTTCCTATAACTCTAATATTCTTTAAACTTCAAAACCCATAGGCCCAGTCTCAAATAGACTATATTTAGGAAAAGAAATGGTTGTCTCAATAACTATATTCTCATATTTATCTTCCTCAACAGACTTAGTAACTCTATCAGAATCTTGGATATGAGTATCCACATCCTCCTGAATCTAGGAAGGCTCACCAACTATAGATCATATGACTAGAACTAAAGATTCAGTTCTTATATACATTTTCTCCTCCAATCCCCTAGAATACACCATCTCAATAGGTGTTTCATCACTAGGTAGTGTGGTATGAGATGAATCCCCATGAGTCACACTTTCCTAACCAACAGACTTCAAAGAACTTGAATTAGAATCCTATAAATATTCAATTGTCCTCAAAAGAACTGATGATAGGGTATTGATTTATGATATTTCACCACATTATCTTCATTCAAATCTACTTATTTATTCTTTAAAACTAAATAAAATAATCTACCATAAGGATAGTAGTTTAATTTTCCTTTTCCTTCATAATAATGATGCATGAACCTCATCATGTATCTTGACAAACTCAACTTTACATTATTGATCATGACATACATAAAATACATATCCTAAAAAAGAACTCTCTCTATCTCTCCTACTCTTTGTGTTATACCCCTCTGCAAAAACTTACACAAAACCTTCCATTAAATAGGAAACTCTTTCACAGGTTTTTTTTTCAGAAATAAAGGCTCAAAAAAAACCTGAACACTTTTGTTAGATATGCTAATCTATTCTCAACAAAAAATATGACTAAAATAAAACTCCCCCTCATGAGGACAAAGAAATATATTATCCATTTCAATAGAAGAAACTACCACTTCTTTTCCTTTAACATTTGATGAGATTACATCCTCTATTTGACTAAACTAAAACTCAACATTCACCAAGAACTTATTAATTTCTTCCTCAAAAATAAAAAATGACTTCTTATCATCATACACAAACTCCCATACTTTAAACTCATGTTCTTTATTCAATGGAATTTTACTTTTCTTCATCCACACCATATATATGGCCTTTCCCATAAGAAATTTTCATCTACTTCCTTTGGATTTATTAGAGGAACATGAGCTTCCATTATCCACATGCTTTGAATTTCCCATTTCAAACAAATCGATTGAATTTTGAATAGGGATTGAGAGGTTAGAGATGATAGTTTGGCTTTAAATTGAGGTTATATATGTGAATTGAAAAGGGGTTTAGAGCTGATTTTATATTAGGTCACATACCCGAGTCTTAATTTTCTTACATTCTCAGTTTTGGTTTAGGGTTACTTTTGACTAATAGATAAATAAATAAAACTAAAGAAAAGAAAATAATTCCTATTTCCTAAATTTACAATATTTAAATAAACAAACAACATAGACAAGATTAATTTTCACATAGAATTAAACTAAACATTATAATAGAATGCTGAATCTTAAATTTCAACAATAATAAAAAGAATAAATTCATTTAAAATAAAAATAAATAAAACACATTAAATTTATTTAAAAATGAATAAACCCAACTCTCTTTTAATAAAATCAAAATGCTCACATGCAAGGGGTTTAATGAAAATATTTTTTAACTGGTTCTTTATAAAGAAAAATTTGAGAGAAATATCACCTTTTTGTGTGTGATCTCTTAAGAAATGATGCCTTAATTCTATATGCTTTATTATTGAATTATTTATTGGATTATTAGAAATGTTGATAGCACTAGTGTTATCACATTTAATTGAGACTTGATTATAAATGATTCCAAAGTATATTAAGGTGTGTTTCATCCACAACACTTGTGAACAACAACTATCAGCGGAAATATATTCTTCTTTGGAAATAGATAATGTAACAGAGTGTTCCTTCTTACTAGACCAAGATACTAGGGATTTACCTAGGAAATGGTAGGTTCCTGAATTACTCTTACTATCTAGTCTACAACCACCAGAGTTGGCATCTGAATATTATTAGTATTTGAAATTGGTGATTTAATACTTTAATAATGGTATCTATTTTGATAAATTACTCTATATTAACATTTTATTAAATTATCAATTTTATTAAATTCTCAAGTGTTTTAATTACTTAATAATTTTTTTATTACAAGTTATAACAATAGTTATGAAATTTCTTTTAAGACTATTTATGTAAATGTTTTAAATTAATACTTTATGTTATTATATTTTTATTTACTTAACTTTAATTTTTGTAGGAAAAAATTTGGGTCATCCTTAGTGAGGCACTTTGTCTTGCCCTCAACCGATTAGGGGAAACAATGGGTCTACCCTATAATGGACCATGTTTTTCATAAATAAATATTACATATAAATAGAAGAATATTCATTACATAACATGATAAAACCACACCAGAACCTTACAGGTTTAGTTTCTTTAGAAACTTGGAAACATAAAAAATTGATTCATAAAAGATCTACATCGTCTTATGTTTATTCCTTCATTACTAGAACCTTTTTTGACACATATTACTTAATAACTTTCTTCATATCCTGGAAAAAATAAACATAATAAAGGGTGAGCTAAGATGCTCAGTAAGGGAAAACAAGAGATATATCAATCATATCATAATCATAAGACATAAGAACATAAAATAACATTTTAAAATTATATACTTCATATCAAAGATCATGATATCATGTTATGGTATAAATCATATAAGTTCATAAAGAATCAAAGAAAATATTCCATGAGATCATAACATAAGACATGAAATTTTGGAATACACATATGAATAGAAAATAATTTCTATATTAGTAAAGGCTCATTTCTAATACCATTATTGTGGAAAAATTCCTTTACTGAACCGTTTTCACTCCCTTTTCCAACCCTATATTACTGAACCAAGTTCACTCCTCATTCTAGTCCTATCTATCTAATGAGATATAAATTTTTACATAATGAATTGAAGTGAGATATAAGTCCCACCTATCACATAATGAAAACTATAAATATGTGTTCCATAAGAACATAATTAATTCATCATATTAGAACCCATAAAAAGAAATGGGTTTCATAAACATTATTCCATCATAATATAATCCTTGGAAAAGAAATGGATTTTATAAATATCATTCCATTATAAATATAAACCAACCATAAAAATAATACAAATAGTATGATTGAAAAATATCCCCAATAGATCATAAGTAACATAAAATAATGTTATCTTATATGTAAAATAATTTTGAGAGATCACTTGAAATCATTCTTAAGGAAAAAATACCCTTTCTTCTTTGAAAACATTTTCTTTTATTAAAATTTCACGCAATTCTAAAAGAAAACATTTTCTTTGAAAATGACCTTATAATATTTTAAGGTAAGATTAAATTTATTAAGGCTTTATTAAATTGTAAAAATCCATTCATGTCGTATAAGTTAAAAATCATTCCTTTCATACTTTTTGAAAGAAAAGTAACAAAGTACCTTGTTTAGAAAATAAGAAAAATATTCTTTTCAAACTATTTAGTAAAAATTTACAAATTGGTAAAAATATTATTAAATAATTATAGAATAATAGTAAAAATATTTTTGAAAACATTTTTAAGAAATATGGACATTAAAGATAAATATTCCTTAGTATGTACTTACGTACAAACAATCCTGAATAATAATGAGATTGTAAAATTAACCCTTACCTTAGGTTTGATTTCCTTCGTATGTATCTGAAGATCCTATATAATGGTTTAAATAATTTTATTAATTTAAAAAAAAATAATATTCATACTTATGACATTATATATGATCCTTTTATATCATCTTATCACCTTTTTGTTAATAATATTTCATTATTACCCTTCTTTTGGGTGTTAACTGCTTCATTTTCCTATGCATGTTTTATTGTATAAATCTCAATTATTGTGAATAGAATATAGTTCCATAATTTACATAATTATATTAAGGTAATATATATTTTATTTATTATATAAATTTATATAATCATTCTTTCATGGTGAACATGAAAAATGAATCGCATCGCATCTTAGAGACAGTAGGTCGTACGTACGCACGAGCGATGGTATCATTCCCTTAATGGTGAAATGGTAAGGAAAAGGATGATATATTAATTTTATTTACACAATAAATATAATTTTATAATTATAATATATATATTATTCCCATAATTATACCCATCCATATAAATTGGTGATGAAAAACATATTACACCATGACGTGGAGATGGTAAGTCGTACATACGCACGTGCGGTGCTTTTTTTCATAGGATGGATAAAAGGTGTAATATGGTTGTTCAATAATCATAATAAAATTTCATAATATAGGTGATAATTTATTTATTAATTTATAATTTAAACAACACGTGAAGATGGAGCATAATAAGAAATAATCTTGAAGGAGTTGGTAAAGACGATTACCTCTTCTTTGGATAACTTCTTTTAGATCTCCTCTTAGGGACACTAGGGTTGGTCTTTTAAGAATAATAGAATGTCTAGAATGTGGATAGGTAAGTTTATAAGAGAAATCGGTAGGTTATGGTTGATATATAAGGCTTAATGTGATTTGAAGAAGTGAGAGAGGATGTGCCCTTTTATAATTGAGGTGAGGGGCACTTTTGTCATTTTCTCAAAATATTAATATATAATAAATTAGATATCAATATAAATACCTAAAAAGGCCATTTATTCGAATATAATATGATATAAGGTTTTAATATCATCAAAAAATATATTTTATACAAGTTTTTGTATTATTTTAAACCTTATCATTTTGGTTAACCCTTAGTTAACAAATTTTAATTTTGACTAAGGTGATAAATTTTTCAATATTAAAAGGTTGTGATTTTTAATTATGTGATAAAAATTAAATCATAAAGGAACAATTTATAACATTTTAGACCATACTATATATATTTTTTATTTTTTAATATTTTTTATGATGTTTAAATAATTTAATAAAATATTGTTTTTATAAAATATCATTAGTGTTAATTTTGAACCTATTCACTACTTGGACTTTTAAAATATCAAGATAACAATTTAACTTCTAAAAATATAATTTATTATATCTATAATAGGTCAAGGTAATCTATAAAAAAATTATCACATTAATTATCTCAAATTATATTCATTTTTATATTTTTATTAAAAAAAATTGATATTTCCATTAATAAAATAATTACTATATCAGTGTTGTGTAATTATTTAATATACTTATTTGTTCACTAAAAATTAAAAATAAAATACCATGATGAAGAAAAATATTCTATATTTTATAATAATATTTATAGTCTAATATATATTTTAGTTAAACCTATATTAAAAATCATATAGTATTTAAAACATGAATGTGACATCTTTAAATTTTTATTGAATAAAATATTATAAATATCATAACCTCATCTAAGTTTCAAAAAAAGTCAAAAATAAATTTATATAATGAAAATATGTTTATTAAGTTAAAATTTTAAATTTATATTCATTCATCACATGCCTTTGTTCCCATGTGGACACATAAGGGATATTTAAGATAAAGAAAGTCGCATTTTGTGACTTTCTTTGATTTAAATATTATATAAGTAAATTTCATGGAAAATTGTCCATTAAACAACTTAATTTAGATATTTATGTGTTAAGGGTATAATTATTTTCATCCAATAAAATTTGGTCATGTATTGTGTTCATTTTATACTCTTTATCATTTTATTTTTAACCTAAATTACTCAATTTACCCTTTACTGTGGTAACAAAATTTACCAAGGTTACTATTCATATTGGACAAAAATAAAAGGGAAATATTCAATAAATTTGGACCTTATGAATATAAATTTGGTATCAATTTTTCAAAATTTAAAACACATAATTTACATAATTTAATTTAAAATAAAACCGGTAAAATTCCATGAAAAACAGTTTTTTGGAAAAATTCCCTTTTAAAACATAAAATGTTTTTATAATAAATTCATGTATATAATTATATTAAAAATAATAATTGTATCATTTTAAATTATAATGAACTAATTAAAATTTAAAACTAATCCAAAACATAATTTTACCTTAGAAAGACTTTAAAAGAAAATATTATTTTCAAAAAAAATCAGTATTTTCACTATTCCTTAAAAAATAAATGTTTTCAGAAAAAAAAAATTAAGATAATTTGGACATTATGAAATTAATTTTTTAAAATAAATTTCCTATAAATTATAAAAATTAAAATTCTCTCATAAAAATAAAAAAATCTCATTTTTGAAGAAATTGTATTTTTGAAGAATAAAGTGATTTTACTAAAAAAATTGTGATTATTTTATAAGCAGTTACCAATACATTCATATTGAGTTGGACCTTTATTTTTATTTCATAAATTATTTATTCATATTTATTTGCACCAATTTAATGGATAGGTTATACTAATAGTGTCTCTCAGTTCATTTAAACTCACAGTTATGTCCAACGCAATCTATTGAATAATTAAAAATATTTAAAGAGAAATATTTCATAAAAATATCCAGGTGTTACATTCTAACCCCATTAATATTAATTTAAACCTATAAATTTTTCACTTTTAATAAAAACAAATGAGGATACCTATGCCTCATCACATCCTCATGTTCCTACATAGCTTTCTCAAATTGGTGGTTCCGCCATAAAACTTTAACCAATGAGGGGTCTTGTTTCATATAACATTTTCTATATGATCTAGAATATCTATCGATTGTTCTTTATAAGAAATATCTTACTCTAGAAGTATGACTTCTGAGTTTATTACATGCGAAGGATTAGGTATGTACTTTATCAATATAGATATATGGAACACATCATGAACTTGAGAGATATTCGGTGGAAGCACCAATATATAAGCTACATTTCCAACACAATCAAAAATTTAAAAAGGAATGATATACCTAAGGATTAGGTTGAAATTATTTCCAAATATCATCACTCTCTTCTGGGGGATATTTCTAGAAATAATTTTTCACCCACTTCAAAATTTAGATCTTTTCATTGATTGTCAATATAACATTTTTTCGGCTCTAAGATGATCTTATGCATTATTGAATAGATCTAACCTTCTCTGTAATTTCCTTAACTAGATCAGGTCCCAATATCTTTCTTTCCCCAACTTCATTCTACCATATTGGAGTTTTTCACTTCTTACTATTGAGGGCTTCATAAGGATCCATCTGAATATTGGATTGAAAGCTATTGTTGTAAGAAAATTCTACCAAAGGTAGGTGTTGATCCTAACCACCTTTAAAATACATAGAGAAATATCTAAACATGTATTCTAGAGTTTTAATTTTCCTCTCAGACTGACTATCTATATGAGGATGATATGTAGTGTTTAAACTTAACTCTGTATCCAAATCCTACTAAAGTCTTATTCAAAACTTTGAGGTAAACCTCGGATCCCAATCAGATATAATGGAGAGTGGTACTCTATAAAATATCACCACTTCATTAATATATATTTTAGTAAGTTTATAAAGATATAATTATTATCTTATAGTAATTAAGTGTTTCTACTTCGTAAGGTGATCATCTATAACCCATCTAGTATTATGGTTTTTAGATGTTTTGGTAAGTCTAATGACAAAAATATGTGGTGATGTTTTCCCATTTCCATTTTGGTATGGGTAATGGTTATATCATCCCATTAGACTTCTATCTCTCATCCTTAACTTTCTGACAAACCAAGCACTGAGAAACATACTCTGCAATATCTTTCTTCATTCCATCCCATCATAAATACTCTTTTATGTCCTTATACATCTTTGTGCTTCCAGGATGAATAGAGAATGATGAACTATGAACCTCATCCAATATCTCCTTATTTAACTCTAGTATGGGAGGGATATAAACATGGTTCCTAACCCTTATTATTCCATCATGATCAAATTTTAACTTAGAAACATTTCTCACCTTATTTTGTAGATTTATATCTTCCTTTTGGGCCTCCTTAATATTCACTTGTATAGATGGTCAAACATTCATTTGAGCTAGATAAGATTTATCCCTTTACATTAAAATTTTTAAATATATCATTTAAAAATCCATAATATTGGAAAATTTTCGATCCTCATCATAGATAGGCTATCATGGTCCTTTTTAATCAAAGCATCTTCCACCTTGTTCACTTTTTTAGGGTGGTAATTTTTTGAGAATTCATGATCTTTAATCAACTCCAACCATCTTCTTTAGCCCATATTCATCTCCTTTTTAGTTAAAATATACTTTAAACTTTTATGATTAGTATATATGTAACATATTTATCCATAAAGATAATTCCTCTATATATTTAATGAAAAAATTACCACATATAACTCCAATTCATGAGTTGGGTAATTTTTCTCATGGATTTTTAATTATCATGTGGCATAAGCTATCACCATATCATTTTTCATGAAAACACATCTCAACTCCTTCTTTGATGAATCACTATAAATCACAAGCATTTCTCTACTATAGGGTAGTGTGATCATAGGTGCACTAACTAAACTTCTTTTCAACTCCTTGAAATTCTCTTCACATTCCTCCATCCATATGAACTTAACTACTTTCTGAGTCAACTTGGGCAATGGATTAGATAATCATGAGAAATATTTCACTAAAAATTGATAATATCCATCCAAACCAAGAAAAATTCATATCTCAGTTACCATTTATTGTCTTGTAAAATTTTTAATAACTTTCATCTTTATTGGATCCAAAAATATCCCCTCTCTTGAGATAATGTAACCAAAAAATGAAACTTTCTAAATCAAAAATTCACACTTGGTAATTTTTTCATAAATATTATCCTTTATCAAGGTCTTTAGTACAAACTTCAAGTGATATTAATGTTCTTACTTAATCTTTGAATATAGAAGAATAAAATCTATAAATACTACCAAAAACTAATCAAGATATTCTCTAAAGACTATATTCATTAAATCCATGAAGATGGAGGGGGCATTAGTAAGACCAAAAGGAATCACTATAAATTCATAGTGTTCATACCTTGTATGGAATGTCATATTGGGTATATCATGCTTATTTACCCTCAATTAATGATATCCAGAATGAAGATAAATCTTATAAAAATATTGATCTACACATAGTTTATCAAATAAGTCATCAAAACGAGGGAGAGGATATTAGTTCTTGATAGTGATCTTGTTAAGTTCTCAATAATCAATGTAGAGTCTTGTTGATCCATATGTCTTCTTAATAAATAGAATAGTTGCACCCCAAGGTGACACACTAATGCATATTAATCCCTTATCAAGATTCTCTTGAATTTTCTTCTTCAATTCATGTAACTCAATTGGGGTCATTCTATAAGTAATATTTGAAATAGACATAGCACCTAGTATTAGTTCTATTGAAAATTAATCTTTATGATTCGGTGTAAGACCTATAAATTATTTTAAAAAAAACATCATCAAACTATCATAAAATAGGTGTATATTTAATTGTGATTTTCTCCCCAACAATATAAGATATATAACATTAATTTATAGGAATTAATACCCATGATATGGAAGTAATTTCCACTGTAAGTTCATATTCATACTTGAATTGATAGATGATCATGGATTCATTCAAAATATGAAATGTAACTTCCCTTAATTGTAAATTAATATGAGATCTATATAGAGAAAGCCAATCCATGCCAATAATTTCATTGAATTCAACTAAAGGAAGGATCATAGGATTTGTAGGAAGCACTTTCCCACAAACTTCAACCGAAGAAGAATTATAAACTTGTGATGTGACCATTGTTCTATTTGTATTTTTAACAGATAACTCAACATCTAATTATTGAGGTAATATGGATATAACCTTATAAAATTCTTTATAAATAAAATAGTGAGTGGATACAAAATCAAATAAAACATTATTTGTTTTATAGTGGGTGGTAAGTGTACCTTTCACCACTTTATTGTCATACTCCACAGCACCAGTAGTGATCGCATGAAATTTATTGTTGTCTTTGGACTTAAGAGGTTACTGAAATCGATCATCATGAATAAATATTAGATTTGAGAATTGGTTAGAATAATGACCATTTTCCTTACACTTGAAGCATTGAAATGTGTTAGGTGCATTTTGTGCATCCTTTTTTATATTCATGCCATTAGCTATCTTTTTTCCATCACTTCGGTAGTTAGTTTCTTGATGACCTTATTTCCTACACTTAAAACATTTAATGGTCCCATTAATAAAGTATCCTCCATTTTTCTTTCCACAATTTGAGCATGAATTAAATTTCATCATCTTTTAACTATGGTTTTTATATTTTCCCTTAAATTCCATTTTTCTCTTCTTATTTAACCCATAAGATTGATATGTAACTCCAATATCTATCTTAACCTTGAGAGCACATAAAAAAATTTCTCATAGCTACTGAATTTCCTTATGGATAATTCCCTTCAGAGACTTGGTTTTAAGCTACTGAGTAATTGATCAACCCTACTTTCAGGTCGGATGATAATTCCAGAAGTATACCTTGAAAGTCTTGTAAAATTTTCTTCATAGGTACCAATGGATTCATGATACTTTTTCTTAAGCTCAAGGAATTATTTATCTATCTTTGTCTTAAGAATATTAGGAAATTAATTATTGAAAAATAAGTTCTTGAAATCATACCATTACATTGATTCAATTTCATCTCGTTACCTTGTATTCTTGATGATTTTCCACCATTGATCTGGTTCACCTTCCAAATGATAGATTTCCAAAAATTAATTTCTCATGTTCCAAACATTGGAGAACCGAAAATATATTTTTAGTGGTATTGATCCATTGTTCATCCACTAGTAGATCAGAAGACCCACTGAAAGAAGGTTGATATTGCCTCATGAAGGAATCAACATAATGTTGTTCCCTCCTTTTCTCATTGAAAGTTCAACATGAATCATATCTTAAGAAATTTGTGTAAACATAGAAACAATATTTTATATTCCATATCCTATAAAATTTGGTTTATTAGGAGGATATTCATTACATTTCCTGCTATATTCAGCATTAACGCGGTTCCTTCAGGTTCCAGTCATTGACTAAAACCAAAAAATATAGTGTGACCAACACTAATCCTAGTGTAAAAACCACATAATAAATAGAAATTAATTATAAAATTTCAATTTATGACACCTTATGTTCTATCCTAGGTTATGAATTATTGTTACCAAAACTATAGGATTGTATCCTTTACTTAGACTTATCCTTATGGTTCTTACTAAGGTTTTATCATCCTAGTTTCCAAAAGTTAAATAAACCTTGATTGAATACCAACTATAACTACCCATACTTTTCATACATAGATATTACATCTAAATAAAATAATATTAATTACATAATATAAAAAACCATGCCAAAACCATATGGGTTTAGTTTATTTGGAAACTTGGAAACATAAAAAAATGATTAATAAAACATATACATCATCTCCTGTTTATTCCTTCATTACTAGAACCATTTTTGACACATATTACTTAATAACTTTATTTATATCCTGGGGAAAATAAACATAATAAATGGTGATATCAGATACTTAGTAAGGGTAAATAAGGGATATATCAATAATATCATAATCATAAGATATAAGAACGTAAACAAATTTTTTGAAAAGTATGTCCTTCATATCAAAGATCATGATATCATGTTATGGGATAAATTATAGAAGTTCATAAAGAATCAAAGAACATATTATATGAGAAAATATCATAAGACATGGAATTATTGCATACACATAAGCATATAAAATCATTTCTATGTTATTCAAGGCACATTATCTTGACTATCATAGTGGAAAGGTACTTTATTAAATCGAGTTCACTCCTCATTCCAACCTTATATTATTGAACTAAGTTCACTCCTTATTCCATAATTGTCTATATCATGAGATATAAATCTTTACCCAATGAATTGGAGAGAGAAATAGGTCCCACCCATCACATAATGAAAACCATACATACAAGTTACATAAGAACATAATTCATTCATCATATAAAAACCCATAAAAGTAAATTGTTTTCATAAAAATAATTTTAACATAACATAACCCCTGGAAAAGAAATGGGTTACATAAACATAATTTCATCATAAACATAAACCAAACATAGAAATAATAGGAATAGTTTCCTTGAAAAATATCCCTATTAAATCATAAATAACATAAAATAATGTTATCTAAGATGGAAAATAATTTTGAGTGATCACTTGAAATCATTCTTAAATAAAATATACTTTCTGCTTTAAAAATGTTTTCTTTTATTAAAATGCTATCAAATTTTAAAAGAAAAAATTTTCTTTTAAAATAACCTTGTATGCTTGTAAGGGAATCTTCAAGTCATTAAGTAATCATCAAAGTATAAAAATATATCCATGCCATATAAATTTTAAAAACATTCTTTGCATACTTTTGTTGGAAAAGTCACAAAGTACCTTGTTTAGAAAATGACAAAAATATTCCTTTCAAACCATTTAGTAAAAATTCACAAAAGGGTAAAAATAAATTTAAAAAATTGTATAATAATAGTAAAAATATTTTGGAAAACATTTTTAAGAAATATGTACATGGAAGAAAAATATTCTCCATCATATGCTTACGTATAAACAATCCTGAATATTAATGAGATTGTGAAATTAACCCTTACCTTAAGTTTGATTTCTTTCATACGTATATAAACCTAATGTATAATGGTTTAAATAATTTTATTAATTTATAAAATAATCATATTCATACTTATTATATTATATATGATCCTATTATATCATCTTATCACCCTTTTGTTAATAATATTTCATTATTACCCTTCTTGTGGGTGTTAACTGCTTCATTTTCTTATGCATGTTTTATCATATAATTCCTAGTTATTATGCATAGGATATAGTTCCATAATTTATAGAATTATATTAAGGTAATATATATTTTATTCATTATATAAATTTATATAATCATTTTTGAATGGTGAACATGGAAAATGAATCACATCACATCGTAGAGATGATAAGTCGTACGTACACACGAGCGATGGCATCATTCCCTTAATAGTTAAATGGTAAGGAATAGGATGGTATATTAATTTTATTTCAAAAAACAATATAATTTTATAATTATAATATATATATAAATTATTTCGATCATTATACCCATCCAAATAAAGTGGTTATGAAAAACATATTACACCATGATATGGAGATGGTAAGTCGTATGTACGCACGTGCAGTGCTTTTGTTTTTTGTAGGATGGATAAAAGGTAAAATATGGTTGTTACATAATAATAATATCATCTCATAATATATTTTATACTTTATTTATTAATTTAGAATAGAAACAACACATGAAGAGGAAGTAAATGAATAAATAATCTTGAAAGAGTCGGTAAAGATGATTACCTCTTCTTTAGAGAAATTCCTTTAGATATCTTCTTAGGGACACTAGGGTTGGTATTTTGAGAAGACAAAAACCTGTAGAATGTGGATAGGTAATTGGAGAAGATAAATTATTAGGGTGTGTTCAAGATTGAAATCTCAATGTGATGTGAAGAAGTGAGGGACGAGGTTCCATTTTATAATTTAGGTGAGGGACACTTTTGGAATTTTCTAAAAATATTAATTTATAATAAATTCAATCTCAATTAAAATACATCTAAAAGTCAATTTATTCAAAAATAATATGATATAAGGTTGTAATATAATAAACTAGTATATTTTATACAAGTTTTGGTATTATTTTAGACCTCGTCATTTTGGTTAACCCTTAGTTATCCTAATTTAATTTTAACTAAGGTAACAAAATTTTCAATATTAAAAGGTTGTAATTTTTACTTATTTGATGTAAATTAAATCATAAAGGAACAATTTAAAAAATATATATACACCGTATTATAATTTTTTTGTATTTTTAAATATTTTTTATGATTTTTAAATAATTTAATAAAATATTATTTTTTTAAAATATCATTAGTGTCAATTTTGACACTATTTATTACTTGGAATTTTAAAATATAAATATAACAAGTTAACTTTGAACCAAATATTTTATTATATCCCTAAGAGTTCAAATTCAACTATAATTTTTTGATCACATTAATTATCTCAAATTATATTTTTTTTAATATTTTTTTTAAAATTTATTTGATATTTCCATTAATAAAATAATTACTACATCGGCTTTGTGTAATTATTTAATGTACATATTTGTTTACTAAAAATTAAAAATAAAATACCATAATGAATATAAATATTCTATATTTCATAATAATATTTATAATTGAATATATATTTTTTTAACCCTATATTAAAATTGATATATTATTTAAAAAATGAATATAATATCTTTAAATTTGTATTAAATAAAATATTATAAATATTATAATTTCATCTAACTTGCTCAAAAAGTAAAAAAAATATATCATAAAAATATTTTTATTAAGTTAAAAATGTACATTCAGATTTGTTCTTGACATACCTTTGTCCCCATGTGGACATATAAGGGATATTTAAGACCAAGAAAGTAATATTTTGTGACTTACTTTGATTTAAATATTATGAGTAATTTTCCTGGAAAAATATAAATTAAAAAAATTAATTTAGATCTTTGTGTGTTAAGGGTTTAATTATTTTCATATAATAAAATTTGAATATGTGTTACGATCATTTTATTTTTAACCAAAATTGCCTAATTTACCATTTACCGGGGTAACAAAATTTTCCAAGGTTATTATTCATATTGACCAAAAATAAAAAGGGAAACATTTACTAAATTTGGACTATATTAATCTAAATTTTGTATCCATTTTTCAAAAATCAAAACATAAAAGTTTTAGAATTTAATTTAAAATAAAACTGTTAAAATTCCATGAAAAATAGTTTTTCAGAAAAATGCCCTTTTAAAACATAAAATATTTTTATAATAAATTTTTGTATATAATTATATTCAAAAACCATAACTGTATTATTTTAAATTTTAATTAACTAATAAAAATTTAAAACTAATCCAAAACATAATTTTACTTTATAGATACTTTAAAAGAAATACAGTTTTCAATAAAAATTAGTATTTTCACTATTCCATAAAAAAATGTTTTTAGAAAACAATTAAGATAATTTTTACATTATGAAATTAATTTTTTTAAATCCATTTTCTATAAATTATAAAAATTAATATTCACTTATAAAAATAAAATAAAATCATTTTTGAAGAAAATGTATTTTCAAAGAATAAAGTGATTTTACTAAAAGAATTGTGATTGTTTTCTAAGCACTCGCCAATACATTATTATTGAGTTGGACATTTATTTTTATTTCATAAATTATTTATTAATATTTATTTCCATAAATTTAATATATGGTTTATACTAATAGTGTCTCATGGTTCTTTTAAACTCATGGTTGCGTGCAACGCAAGCTATTGAAGAATTAAAATTATTTAAAGAGAAATATTTCATAAAAACATTTGGGTGTTACAAACCCTATAGGGAAAACCCACCATTTGTAGCCCACAAGGAGGATACGCAGTAACCAGTGTGCATAGTGGAAACTCAACGTGTGTGGGCCCATGTATAAGGCCTTCAGATCATGCTTTCTAGGCGCATGAGTGGGCTAGGTCGCTCTTTGGGCCATAGGCCTGTGTGTGTGCAATGTGTAAACCAGTGTTGATCTCCGGTAGCCAGCTTGAACTGAGGATCAACATAGGATTTATGATATATTGTTCTCCATATATATCTCCAAACTAATGTGGGACACTATTATGTTTTCACTATTTATTGAACTTTAAAAACACGGATACAATTGCGACTGTCAGATCTATTTCATATCATCCCTTCAATCCGTTTTGATGTCATGTGTGTTATTAATTTTTTTAGTGCTTCTTATTTTCATTTTTCAATCATATTCTTGATTTTTCACTCGTTTACTAGTTCACCTTATTCTATCTCAAAAACTCCATTGCTTCTATCCAAGTTTTTGAATCATGTCGAGCTCGTAGGTTTATCTCACTTGGTATCGGTATCTTATTCTCATTTCTTCATTCGAGTTTCAATGGTAAGATCTTCTTCTTTGGGGTCTTCCATCATCTCTCTATTTGTCTGGTTCAAATACTTCCCCTTTTTTTGTTGCTCGATGATGGCATCGTTGGACATCGATGGTGGGTCAAGTCACTATTGGACATAAACGGTGAGTCGAGTCACCATTGGACATCAACAGAGGGTCAGTTTTACTCATCATTGGTCTTCAATTGAGTGTTGGCATAATATTTTTTAAGCTTCAATAGGAGGTCTTCTCTTTATTCGATCAAGTGTAGTATGACTCTTGTCATTCTATTTGTTTTCTTATTTTATTAGAAGATTATTATATATGATGTTTTATCCTATTCTTCATCAATGTGTTTTTGGTGTGTATCTATTGTACATCTACAATGGTGATTCATATTCCATAATTATAATCCAACGATATCTATGTTTCACTAGTTATTATTAGCATTTGTTACAAAAGGATTCTTTCTGTTTTTATTTTATGTTCTCTTATTTTTATCATTTATTTATCATCCTTTTTTTCAGTAGTTTCTTCAGGTTTTTTATTTCATGAGCCACCATTGGACTTCATGAAATAGGGAGTCATGATTCGATATTGTAATTCATGGAATGGTGGGTCATGTGTCACCATTGGAAATCTCCAATGGTAAGTCATGATTCACCATTGGACATCCAATCTTAGAAAAGAAATCTTTATTCTTTTGAAGCCTTTATTTATTCAGTAACATAAAATTTCTTTTATTTTGGTTGGATATCATTATTTTTACTTATAAGTGCAATGGTAGCATTTGCTCTATTTTTCCACCATTAGTATACCATTTCTCTATTTTTAAGTGGTAGAAAAATGAATCACTGCCCTCTATTTTTCAGTGGTAGAAAAAATAATCCACCACTCTCTATTTTCAATGATATAAAAAATAAGCCAATGCTCACTATTTTTAGTGGTATAAAAAATAATCCATTACTCTCTCTTTCAATGGTAGATCAATGATCCATTGTAAGTTAAAAATTTTGTTTTAAAAATTTTTATTTCTTATTTCAATTGATGTTGTTAAATAATTACTTTGTAAAATGTTTTATTATTTTATGTTGAAATATAATTGTAACAGTGTGTGAAAAATAATTGTAGAATTATTTTATATACACATATGATTGTAGTTTAAAATTCATGCAATGCTATGTTTTTACAACATCCTGCTGTCTTTATATTCTAGAATATTATACTTTTATTTCAATTATTTTATAATTGTGAATTATTTACAATTTATTTTCTTAACATATTAATTGTTTATATCAATGTTTCGTGAAAAAAAAAATTAAATCATGTTTTTTCTATGATTTTCAATACAGCTTTAACAAAAAAAAGTAATGGTCATATTATATTCATTGTTGTTCTCTAATAAGTTTCATGAAAATATGGTACACAAACATTCTCTTATATGATCTTTGTTTTAATAATTCAAGAGATATATTCAAGGGATTAAAAACAACACCAGTGTAGATCCTTGCACAAATAAATTTTGATACATATTATACATTATTGTTGTTCTCATTTTGTTTACAAAAACTTATTCAAATTTTGTACTTCGGTTTTGATCATAGAAGGACTTCATATTTGAAATTGTTCCATCCAAGTGATCAACGATCATTGAGCTTTAGCATCTTAAACATTTCTGATCATCTTCTATTTTTCCCTATATTAGTTTTTATTCATGTAAAATTCATCATTTTGTTGGTATTTATTTGAGTCCAGTTTATGATTTTCCTCTTTAAAAGAAAGCTTTTCTTTCTCTGGTTATTCCACCACCAAAAAACAAAGTAAAGGTTGTGACTCTCGATAAAAAGTCAGGTAAGCGGACGAGGCTGGTCTCCAGTAACAGACTAGGTAGTGCCTATGGGTTGTTTAAAATACAGTATATGTAACAAGGTTCTCATGCCTTTAAAAGTGAGGTTCTTAGTGGGTACCAATCTCCTTAAAGAGTAGAGTAGGTTGACAAGTGGACTAGGATCTTTTGTGATCTAAACCACTATAAATCTTAGTGTTCTTACTTTTTATTTCCACTGAAACTCATTTTAAGAATATTTCACTCACTAAATATTAATTTTATAAACTATGATTGTTTTTTTATTTTTAAAAATGACTATTCACACCCCCCCCCCTCTAGTCATACTTTACATCAATAAAAATCCAAAAAATGGCATCATAGGGAAGGACCTTTCTTTAAAGGATATTTAGCATCTTTGATTATTTTTATTGCTTATTTTTTAACTTTGTGTTAACCTGATATCCTAGACTTAATAGCCTAAGTAACAAAAGAAAATATTAATTTCAAGATAGTATTTTTCAATTACAATAATGTATGGATTCCATAGAAACCCTAATTCT
Organism: Viscum album; assembly: GCA_963277665.1. Lineage (NCBI taxonomy): Eukaryota > Viridiplantae > Streptophyta > Magnoliopsida > Santalales > Viscaceae > Viscum > Viscum album. The sequence goes on along the minus strand of OY728138.1, from coordinate 1,705,702,761 downwards.
TTAATGGGAGTGACTATGGCTACTGAAAAGATAAAATGGAAGCCTACTTGAAACAATTGAGTGTGGATCACTGGACTATCATGGATAAGCCATATGAGCTACCCAAAGTGGATCCTGAGACACTGGTAGGAAATGAAATGTTAAAATATGTTTTGAATTATAAAGTTAAAAATATTTTATATTGTTATATGAGTAGAAGTGTTTATATCCATGTATCATCTTGTAAGACAGCCCATGAAATATACTTTAGATGAACTAATAGACTCTCTGTTATAGTATGAGTTAGAGACAAAAAATATTTTTGATGAGGATTTTACTAAAATAAAAGGTATTTCATTTAAATCCAATATTATTGATACCTCTAATGCCTATGATTCTCAGTTCCATGAAAATTATGAGTAGATGTCTCACTTCAGTAATAAGTTTTTTCAAGTTCATGAAAAATAAAAGGTGGAAAGATTCAGTTCAAGATAAAGTTTGAAAAGGACTATAAGAAAGGTAATACTACCAAAAATAATGATGTTTTAGAATTAACATGTTATAAGTGAAGAAATAAATTTCACATATGGACTTACTTCCACAAACTCAAACATCCAAATAAAGACAAATATAAAAGAATAAAGGAAAAATAATCTTTATTTGGAGGTTGGGACTGCTCGTACAGTTTTGACTCAAGTGGTGATTCTGGAAGAAAATGGAAGATAGGTAATATTTATCTAATAGGTATTACATGTGAGGTAAATTATTCACTCTTCACTCAATTAATAACTCCTAAAAATATCGATCATAATTCTTAACATGGAAATGAAACTGAAATTGTTTCTGATTTATGTTTTAATTCTGACTCTATAAATTCCAAAGTTAAGTAACTGCTTAAAGAAAATGAAGAATTGAAGAATGATGGAGTCATAATAATTGAAAATTATACTGACTTGAAAATCAAGAATAAGAATTTGATTAAAGAAAATGAGAAAAATAAAAGGAAATGTGATAATCTGAAAATATGTATTTCCCATAATGATAAATCTAAAGAGGATTATAATTCTGATCTGCTAAAACTAAAAGAAGAAAATGAAAGGGTTAAAAACTTTATGGTTGTAAATGATAAATATCAAGATAGAATATTTAATTTAGTTATTTATGATATAACTAAAGTATAAAATGAATGTAAGAAATTAAATCAAGAAAATAAAAAATTAAGAAACATAGATTTTGGATCCAATGAAAACGTCATTATAGATTTAGAAATTGTTCAAAAAAAAGAATATGGATTTTAAAAATAAAGTTGTTAATAATAAAGAGGATTTATCTAATTTTGTTAAAGGAAAACAAAAATATAATAAGATGATCTATTTAATGAAACTAAACACCAATAAGAATGGTTTTGGATACAGAAATATAACTCCAAAATAGTCTGTTTGATTGTTTAATTCTAGGAAATATGCCTTATAAGTCTCAATGACTCATGGTACTTAGACAGTGGATACTCTAGGAACATGATAGGTGATATTTCAAAATTCCTATCATTTAATTCATGTGATGGTAGCCTTTTAATATTTAGATACAACTCTAAAGGTCATATTAAAGGAATTGGTGAGATTGTTTTTTCTAAAATAGTTATTATTTTAAAAAAATTATATATAATTGGTTTATAACATAATCTTATAAGTATATCACATTTTTGAGATGATGGACTAAATTTTATATTTGAAAATTAAAAATGTGTTGTTTTGAAAAATAAATTAGTTTTATTTTCTACAAATAGAAAATAAAACATATATACTATTGACTTTTCTGATCTAACTAAACAAAAGGTTAAGTGTTTGAATACTGTAGAAGTAGATGATATTCTATGGCATAGGAGGCTTTCCAATTTGTTGCACAAACTTTCAAATCATGAACAGGTTCTTCAACTACCCAATTTACATACAAGTAAGTACTTCATGTGTGATTCCTATTTAAAATGTAAACAACACCAAGAAATATTTAAATCTATCAATGATGTTAGTACTGTTAGATGTTTATAATTACTATATTTTGACTAGTTTAGACCTATGAAACCTACTATTTTGGGGGGTAAAATATATTTATTTATAATTATTGATGATTATAATAGATTTTTATAGATTTATTTATTATCTCATAAAAATGAAACATTATCCAAATTTTTTTATTTCAGTAAGATTATTCAAAATTTCAAAAATACTTCAATCATATCTATCAGAAGTGATAGAGATGGTGAATTTGTGAACTTATAATTTGATAAATTTTGTGAATCAAATGGATAAAAAAATTATTTCTCCACCCCTAGGACACCATAATGAAATGGTGTGATATAAAGAAAGAATGGATCTATTCAAGAAATGGCTAGGTTTATGCTAATGGAATTTAGAGTTCCTAAATATTTTTGGGAAGAAGCTTTAAATACATATTTATATGTTTTAAATAGAGTTTCAATTAGTTATTTCCTAAATAAGACACATTATGAAAATTTCAAAGGTTTTAAACCTAAAGTTGTTTATTCATGGTCTTTACCTATAAAGTTTTTATGTTAAATACAAATGATAATTTAGACAAATTTGAATCTAAATTAGATGAAAGATTATGTTTAGGATATTCCAATTCAAGTAAATCTTATAGAGCTTTCAATAATAAAACTTTAGTTGTTGAAGAATCTATGCATGTTAAGTTTAATGAAAATGATTCTAATAAGTAGGATTCTGGATCTTTCAAAGAAAATAATTAGTTTAGAGAATTTAACATTGTTGAAGATAATGACTAAGATAATGATAATACATCAGTTGAGGGGGAGAAAATATCTTCTCAAACTAATATAAAGTAATAGAAAAGTTTTAAAGATCACCCTATTGAAAAAGTAATTGGTAATGTAGAATTTGGAATTCAAACTAGAAAATCTATTTTAATTTACTATGATAATTCTTCTTTTGTTGTTAACTTTGTTCATATCAATATTGAAAATGATTTAATTGATTCAAATTAGATTAATGTTATGCATGATGAGTTAAATCAATTTAAAAGGAATAAAGTGTAGGATTTGGTTTCTTTTTCAAAAGATAAACCCATTATAGTAACTAAATATATTTTCCATAATAAAATTTATGAAGATAGAAACATAGTTAAAAATAAATCAAGACTAGTAGCTCAAGGTTATTCCCAGGAATATGGAATTGAATTTGAAGATTCTTTTTCTCTTGTTGCTAGGATGGAAGCAGTTATAATTCTATTATACTTTTCTAGTTTTCAAAACATAAAATTATTTCAAATGGATGTAAAAAGCACCTTTTTGAATGGAATTATTTCATAGGAATTATATGTTAGAAAACCCCCTAGATTTGAAAATGATAATTTTCCAAATTATGTTTCTAATCTTAATAAATACTTATATGGTCTTAAATAATTTCCAAGAGATTGGTATGAAATACTTACATAGTTTTTATTACAAAATAATTTTTTAAAAGGTAAGGTTGATCCAACCTTGTTTATATAAAGAGTATCAAGTGATATACTAGCTATACAGATATATGTTGATGATATAATATTTAGATCAACAAATGGTTCTCTGTGTAATGATTTTTCTAATCTAATGACAAGTGAATTTGACATGATCTTAATGGGAGAACTAAAATTTTTCCTTGGTTTACAAATTAATCAAAGGAAAGATGATATTTTCTTAAATCAAGATAAGTATGCTAAATAACTTGTAAAAAGGTTTGGAATTGATTCTAGAAAAGTTAAGAAAACACCTAGGAATACTAATTCAAAATAGGACTTAGATGAATCTAGTAAGTCAGTTGATATTAAACTATATAGAGGAATGATAGGCAGTCTATTTTATCTCACTACTTCTAGACCAGACATCATGTTCTCATTTTTCTTGTGTGCTATATTTCAGTTAGACCCCAAATAAAGTCACCATAAATTTGTTAAAAGAGTAATTAGATATATCAAGGGTATTGTTTGTACTATAATTTTCTATTCTAATGAGAACTGTTTTAATTTATTTTCTTACTTTGATTCTAAATTTAGAGGTTGAAAAATTGATTGAAAAATAACTACAGGTATGTGTATCTTTTTATAAAAAAGTTTAATTTCATGGAGCTCTAAGAAACAACTTCTAGTAGAACTATCAAAAATTGAGGCTAAATACATTGTTGATGCTAGTTGTTGCTCATGGAGTATTTGGATAAAACAAACTTTGTATGATTTCAATGTCAGTTTTGATAAAATTCCTATTTACTATGATAACTCAAGTACTATTTCAATTTATAAAAATCCTCTTCAAAATTCTAGAACTAAACACATAGTTATAATATTTCATTTTCTTAAGTATCTTGTAAATAAAGGTGATATATGCTTAGAATTTGTTCCTACTGAGAAACAATTGACTAAAATTTTCACAAAACCCTTAGATTCTGTTAAATTTGAGAATATGAAATTTGAATTGGGTATGTTAGAAGCTTAAAATATTTATTGGTATGATCACTATCTGTAAATTTTTTTCATATATGTTTTGTAATTGAATATGTTTTTATACTCTAATTATATTCAAAGTATATCTTATTGTTTAAAAAATACTTTGTTAAAATATTACTCTATCTTAATTCTTTCTTTTATTGAATATTATAATTAATTACTACTCTCATGATAATAAACTACTCTATTTATTTTAAATTGGTTGATTTTTTTTAAAAGGGGGTCTATTTTATATATTAGTTTTAATTTACTTTTTGATAAATTTAAAAAGGGGGGATTTTTGTTGAAAATTTAATAAAATTTATTTTTTATAATTTAAAAAAGGTAGTTTATTTGTACTTGAAATTATTTATTTAATACATTAAAAATCTTATCTATTTTGATAAATTACTCTCTATTGACATTTTATTAAATTCTCAATTTTATTAAATTCTCAAGTGTTTTAATTACTTTAAAAAAATTAATTACAAGTTCTAATAATAGTTATGAAATTATTTTTAAGAATGGTTATGTAAATGTTTTAAATTAATAATTCATGTTATTATATTTTTATTTACTTAAGTTTAACTTTTTTTTTAGTAAAAAATTTTCTCCATCCTTAGTGAGACACCTTAGCTATCCCTCAACCACTTAAGGGGACCATTGGGTCAACTCCATGGTAAGGCCCACTATAGGCATCCCACAAGCAGTCTAGAGAGTAATCGGTGTGTATAGTTCATGCTCAATACATGTGGGCCTGTGTATAAGGCCCACGTAGTGCACTCTCTAGGTGCATGCGTGGGCTAAGTCATCATTGGGATATAGCCTTGTATGTGTGTAATTTGTAAACCGGTGTTGATCCCTGATAGCCAGATTGAACTAAGGATCAGCATAGGATGTATGATATACTATTCACTCTCTGTATCTCTAAACCGATGTGGGATGCTGTTATGTTTTTACTATTCATCTGAATTTGAAAACTCTGATACAATCATGGTCATAGAATCTATTTTATCTCATCTGTTCAATATTTTTTTAAGTCTCATGTGTTATTATTTTTCCCACACTTCTTCTTTTTATTTTTTAGTCATCTTCTTGGATGTCTACTCATTTCCAAGTGTGCCTATGTCTGTCTCAAAAACTCTGTTGCTTTTATCTAAGTTTTTGAATCATGCCAAGCTCGTAGGTTTTTCTCGCTTGCTCTCAGTATCTTTTTTTCTCATTTATTCATTGGAGTTTCAATGGTAAGATCTTCTTCTTATTCTTCTTCAGGTTCTTATGTCTTCTCATTCATCTGGTTTGAAGACTTTACCTTTGAGGGTTGCTCGACAGTGACATCATTGGACTTCAACGGTGATTCAATTCACCATTGTACATCAATAATGAGTTATTTTTACTCACCATTGGTCTTTAATGGAGTTTTAGTAGAAGATTTTTTAAGCTTCAACAGGAGATCTTCTCCTTCTTCGATCGAGTGCAGTAGGATTCATGTTGTTTTATTTTTTTCTTCTTTTATTATAACATTATTATATATGATGTTTTATCTTATTCTTCGGTAATATGTTTCTTGTGTGTCACCATTAGACATCTCCAATGGTGATTCATATTCCATTGTTGGATTCCAATGGTAGAAAAGTTTCACAGTTGTTCTTCTCATTTGTTACATAAGGATTCTTGTTATTTTTATTTTATATTATCTTATTTTTATCATCTTTTAATCATCTTATTTTTTAGTAGTTTATTTAGTTTTTTGATTTCATGAGCCACCATTGGACTTCATACAATGATGATTCACGAGTCAACATTGGACTTCATGAAATGGTGAGTCATGTATCACCATTATAAATCTTCAATGGTAAGTCATGAGTCACCATTGGACATACAACGGTAGAAAATTATTTATTTCTTATCCTGAAGCCTTTTTTTGTTCAGTAGTATGAAATTGCTTTTATTTTGGTTAGATATCATTATTTTTTCTTCTAATTGAAATAGTATCATATGCTCTATTTTCCCACCATTAGTCTACCACCACTCTTTGTTATTCAGTAGTAGAAAAATGAGACACCGCTCTCTGTTTCAATAGTAGATCAATGATCAACTGTTAGTTAAATTTGTTATTTTCAAAAAATATATTTTTTATTTCAATTGATGTTATTAAAATAATTACTTTGTTAAATTTTTTATTATTTTATGTTGAAATATAATTATATAAGTATGTAAAAAACAATTTTAGTATTATTTTATATAAACATATGCTTGCAGTTTAAAAGTCATGTGATTATCAGCTTTTACAACATTATATTGTCTTTATATTCTGGAATATTATAATTTTATTTTAATTATTTTATAATTATGAATTTTTTATAGTTGATTTACTTAACATATTAATTGTTTATATTAATGTTTCATAAAGAAATTTTTAAATAGCATTTGTTATATTATTTTTCGTGTGACTATAAAAAACAAAGGTAAAGGTCATATTATATTCATTATTATTCTCTAATAAGTTTCATGAAGATATTGGATACAAACACGCTCCTAGAGGATCTTTTTTTTAATTGTCTGGGTGATATCTTCAAGGGATTAAAAATAACACCAATGCAGATCATTACACAGATAAATTGTGAAATATATTCAGCATTATTACTGTGCTCTCATTTTATTCACAAAAACTTATGTAACTTCTATACTCTATATTTTATCATATAATTACTTCATCTTTTACATTATTTCATCCAAGTTATCAATGATCATTGAGCATCAACATCTTCAACATTTCTGATCATCAATTATTTTCCCCTATATTAGTTTTTATTCGTGTAATCTTTTTCCTTATATTTTTATTTATTTGATTCCAGTTTATGCTTTTTTCCATAAAAATAAAGTCTTACTTTCTCTGGTTATTCCCCCAAAAAAATAAATTCATGATTCCAATCAAAATTTAGGTAACCAAACTAGGTTGGTCTCTTGTAACAGACTAGGTTGTGCCTCTAGTTTGTTTAAAAGGAAGTGTCTGTAACAAGGTTCTCAAACCTTTAAAAGTGAGATTCTTAGAGAGTACCAATCTCCTCAAGTAGTAGATAATGTTGAGGAGTGTACTTGTATCTTTATGATATAAACCACTATAAATCTTGGTTTTCTTACTTTTTATTTTTGCTACAACTTATTCCAAGAACACTACACTCACTCAATCTTAATTTTATAAACTTTGATTGTTTTTGTCTTTGTTTTTTAAAATAACTATTCACCCCCACCCACAATAATCATATTTTACATCAATAACAATCTAAAAAATATTATATTAAATTAAATTCATAATTTTTTGTAAAAATAAAGGAAAGAGAAATTGTTCCTTTTAAATATCTTAAAAAAATTATCATCTTTTAATTACGATTAGGATTAGCTTGAAAATGAGTACAAATACAAACTATAAACATAATATATGGTCTACTAGTAGTCAAATAAAATAAAATACCAATTATTTTTCTATAAATATTGTTGTCAATTGGTTTCCTAACTTCATCCAAGTCAAGTTTTTTATTATAACTTGTAGGGGTAGTGTTTACTTTACCACTTTCAAGTACAAATATTTTAAGTAAGTATAGTATGTATTTGATTTGGTTTATCACATTCCCAAAGTATTTTTGATAAATTTGAAAACCTAGTACATAATTTAACTAACTCATCATACTCATTTAAAATTTATTTTTCTTGAATTTTGAAAATTCATTACATAATTTTTTATTTATAAAACCAAAAACTACATCATCAGCATATATTTTCACTAAAAAAATATATGAAGATCAAGTTTTATTAAATAAATTAGGATCTTCCTTACCTATTGAAAACCAATTTGAAAAAATTAAAAGAACATAAACTTTCATACTAAGATATAGGTTCTTATTTATGGCCATAAAGAGCTTCGGTGAGTTTAAAATCTGAATTTGGAAAATGGGGATTTTCAAAACTATGAGGTTGTTAAACATAAACTTACTCCATTATAAATACATTTAAAAAAATAGATTTTACATTTATCTGATATAATTTAAAATTCATATATGATGCATAGGATAGAATAATCTTAATGGATTATAATATAGCTACTAAGGTAAAGGTCTCCCCATAATTTATACCTTATTCTTGATTATACCCTTTAGCTATTGGTCTATTCTTATTCCTAGTTATCACACCATGATCATTCTACTTATTCCTAAAAACCTATTGTGTTTCTATAATAGGATGGTTATAGGGTCTATCAACTAATTTTCATAATTTGTTCCTCTGGAACTGGTTTAATTCCTCTTATATAGCTACAACCCAACTTTCATCTACTAAGACTTATTCTATAGATTTAGGTTCTAATTGAGATAAAAAAGGAGGAAACTCTACAAGGTTTCCTACACTTTTTCCCCTTTATCTAAACTTACTATAATAGATTATAATGAATGGTTCTTAAGGGTTCTAGGTTGTCTAGGAAACACACTTTCAGGTTCACTAGCATCCAACATTTCAAGATTTGGTTCTGGAAAATCAATTTCCAACTCTTTATCCTTTTCTCATCAAAAATATGTTTAGGTATCATGTTTTCAAAATAATCACTTAGTTCATCAATTTGAATTATTTTGTGATCAAAAGGATCACTTTCATCAAATTTCAAATGAATTTATTCTTCAAAAATATTTGACCTTTTATTGAAAAGTCTATATGATTTTGAAGTAGTATAATAGCCTAAGAATATTCTTTCATCATTTTTTGGATCAAACTTATCAAGATTACCCTTGGTGTTTTGAATATAAACCTTGAATCCAAACACCTTAAAGTATTAAACATTTTTATTTCTATTATTTCATAGATCATATGGTTTTTTCTTTAAAATGGGTCTAATTAGAACTATGTATAACATGTTGTATTTACATCTTCAACCTAAAAATGAGTTGGTAGGTTATATTCACGTAACATAGTTCTAGTAATTTCTTGCAAAGTCTTATTCCTCCTTTCAACAACACCATTCTGTTAAGGTCTACTGGGGGTAGAAAAGGTATACTTTATACCATATTTTGAACAGTAGGAATTGAAATCATGGTTTTAAAATTTTCATCCATGGTCACCTATTAAAGTAATAATTTTGGCTTCTTTCTCTTTTTGAACCAGTTTTCAAAAAAGTATCACTTTTAAAACTTAAAAATAAAACCCAGATTAATTTAGAGAAATCATTGACTAAAAAATAAACAAAATATTTTACTCTTAGGATAGAAAATATAGATGGCCCAAAAAAATCCATATGAATAAGTTATAGGGTTATAGAAGTAGAAACCTCTTTAATTGTTTTAAAAGTTTACTTGTGTTACTTTACCATTTGGCATACATCACATAGCTTCTATTTATTCAATTTAGGCTGAGGTAAATCTAAAACTAAATTCCTTTTGGATAATTTTCTCAAAGAATAAGCATTAAAATGTCCCAATATTTTATGTCTTATCCATGACTCATTTGTTTTATCATTTAAACAGTTCACCTTTTGTCTACTTAAAGAATTAAGATCTAGAGTATATACATTCTCTATTCGTGGTGCCTTAAATTTAAGAATTTAATCTTTAAAACATAACAATCATTAATTGAAAAATCAATAAAATAACCTTCATCGCAAAGTTGAGAGATACTTTTCATGTTTTTTTTAAGACTTATGTATAGGAAAATTTATTAATAAGGATAGATTTTAGAGTTCCAACAGATCCAATACCCATAATTTTTTCTTTAGCATTATCACCAAAAGTGACATGAACTCCATCTATCTTTGATAAGGGTGAAAATTAGAGAAATATACACTTATATTCCTTGAGAATCCATTATTTATATACTATCTCTCATTCGTACTCTTGGACCTTTTTACATACAAAGAAAAATTAAAAAAAAATTGGTACCCATATTTTCTTGGGTCTAGCAAGGTTAGAAACTAAGTATTTAGGAACCCAAATATGTTTTTGTTGCCCAAAACTTTTATCACTAAACTTTGAAAAACTTTTTGTGAAAAATAATTTGTAACTCAATATAACTTTGGTTTTATCAAACTTACATTATTTTCATAGAATCCTAGCTCACCATAATCAAAACAAGTAATTTTTGAATGATATCTATTCTTCCAACTAGGTATGAAATAGTTTTTGTAAAAAAAAAATTCACCTTGACTTACTATCCCAAATTTATTTTTATGAGTTTTATTGTTTCCAAGAATTTTATTTAAATAATTTTCACCTTTTGTAAATACACTAGTAGCATCTTTAAAGTCTTGAACTTATTTTTGAAGTTTTTTAATTTTATTTACATGTTTAACACACAATGCAGTAGAATTTTCTAGTTTTCTCTTTAAAATTAAAATTTGTTTACTTAAGTCATATTTTTCATTAGAAATCACTTCATAGGATTTTTTTAGAGTTTTATTCTTCATTTTAAAAATTCGTACTTAGTTTATAATATGTAACAATATTAATTCAGTTCCTCAAATGAGTAATTTTTATTTTATTATTCGGTTTCAAGCTCAGAATAATAGTAAGAATGTACCTCATCTGTATATTCCATAAAACACATGTTGAATTTATAATTAGAACACTCAACTTATGATTTTGAAGCTGAAACATAACTAGAATCCTCTAAAGCACTCTATTTTTCCTTCATGGATTTCTTAGTCTTATTCTTATGGATAACTTTCTTGAAGTAATTCTTTTTTGACTTTTTTTATCTTGAATATATGGAAAATTGGGCTTGATATGTTCATGATTCTTGAATTAATAACATTTTAATTCCTTATAATTTCTATCTGAATTATTATACTTGTTTAAAGGTTTCTTCTATTTATAGAAATTCTTGAATTTTCTGTAAAAGTGAACAAGCTCGCTATCTGAAGCATAAATACTTGAATAATTTTCATTGGATGACTAATCTATTTGAATTTCATTACAATTATTGTCATAATTTTAAGTTGATACTTTTAAAGTAGTGTTCTTCTTCTTAACTAACTTATGTTCCTTAACCTCAGCTTCTATATTTGCCTCATACATCATCAAAGTTCCGATAAGATCTTTTATTTTTAAATTTTTTACCTCTATTAATTGTTTGAGAGCAGTTAAAATACCACACCACCTTGGTGATAGTATTATGATAACCTTTAGAGTCTGATCTAGTTCAAAAATAAGTTCTATAAAGAAGAAACATTATTTAAAATTTTGGTAGGTCTTCCATTCAACTGTGTGATACTTTACCCATCCATCATTCTAAAATTTTCAAACTTTAGTTTGGTGGTATTATATCTGAGATCCCACATGTTATTTATTCCCTTATAAGAAACTAAAATTGTAGTCTATATTTCATGGGCTGTTTGACATTGAAAAACTCTATTGAACTCATGCAGACATAATCCAAAGATTATAGTATTTTTATATTTTGAATTCATATCACAGATTTATTTAGTATCCACATACCAAGTCTTTGGTTGAGTTGTTATAATTTCATAAGGATTCATGGGTTTGAGATAAACCTTCTGAACAAGGTTCTTTAGATATATGATCATTTGTTCCTTACAACATCCATAATTCTCACCATTGAAATAGGGTTCTCTTACCATATAAATCCTTTATTGGTTGCCAGTAATAACATCCATTGTTGAATATATCTTTAGATTTAAACCTTTTATAGCTGAGAACTCAAGAATCACAACCTCTGATACCAATTTTTTTTTATACTAACTGTACTACAACTCAAGAAGGGGGTGAATTGAGTGCTTTAAATTTTTCTTCACTTATAAAAACTACCCTCTTTAATTTATGGGTAACTTTGTATCTATTCATTAATAAGGAATGTGGTGGAAATAAAATGATAAATAAGAGAAATAGATATAGGTATTTATAGTGGTTCGAGGAATAGAAGTTTCCTAGTCTACTCAACCACTACTCTTATCCATTAGTGTGGTGATTTTCACTAAACCAGTACTTTTTTGGGGGGTTTTCAGTCCTTTTTCCAGGGACTTCATGATAGAGTGCAAGCAGTCGACACTTGGTATAATCATAGGAGATTTTTACTAGGCTCCATAAATGATTTGAAATAAATATCCTTCAAAGTTTATTTTATTGGGAACCTTTATGATGAAAGATAGTAAACAAAGGTATTTTTTACATATTTAAGATTAAAAATGTAAGATACAACTGACAGAAAAGAGTATATCTTCAATAGATATGATCTTAAGGATAAGAAGCTCAAGGAGAGTCTTTTGAACACAACAAAAATCATCAATAAGTGCAACTGATGAGACAAGACTACTTCTTCCTTATTTTCATAGAAAACAAAGCATCATTTTAGAGAGTTTTAGAGAAATATTTCTCTATTTTTCTTAATTCACTTCAGTTCTTCATTTTAATATTTCTTATCACTTGATTATATTTTTCATGCAAAAATTCCACGCCTGGAAATTCATGAACTTCTTCTTCTTTAAACATATAATACATGATCCATATAATCAAGGATCATTGAAACATCCTTTTCTTTAAAATTCCTTGTAAATAGTTAAAACAAATCAACCATCCTTGTACTTTTATTTTATCTTAGTACTTGGCTCTAATTATAATAAATTTTACCTTAAAGTGGAAATTGGGCATTTAAATATTGTACAAAAACATTAAAATCTCACTCAAGTGATTTAACGGTACTAAATACCAACTTGTATCATAACATAGTTGATTGAAAATTTGAATCCATGTAGCTAATTTTGCTTCACATAGGCTTTTTACTCACGTAGTTTAAACCGATGTAGCCGATTGAAATGACATAGCTGATTTCACCATATCAATGATTCAAATAACTGATTACTCCACATAATTTTTTTACATAGGTGAATGATCTATGTAGTCATTTTCTCATGTAGGAAATATTTTCAACATAATTTATTTCCAAACTTAGGTATATTTTAGCTAAAAATTTCATGAATTCATAATTAATGAAATTAAATAATGAATACATAAGAATATGATAAAATCTAATGAACACACTTAAAAAATAATATCATCATCAAAATATTAATGGTATTTGAGATAATCAAAACCTAAATTACATGGGATATGTTGGATCAACATTAGTAGTCCAACACCCCAGTGATGGTGGATTGTCTCCATATGGTTCTTCAAGTGTACTATCATAATTCATGTTCCAGAAGTTCCAAAACTTTAACCAGAAAAAATTTCTCACACTAAAACCTCAAAATCCCTAACTTAATAATTGTTTTCATAGGCTAATTCTAAAAATCTTCTTATTGAATATGATTCTCAAGGATTCCATCAAGTCCTTATCCACTTATTACCTTTGTTATAGAAACACCATAGTCCAAAAAAAGAGCCAAATATGATTTTGGTCATCAAATACCACTTAGGTTCACAACAACAACCCCTAAATTTGTAGACTCAGACCAAAAGTTTTTTCTCACCAAAAAATACCTCTAATTTCTCTATGAAGTTTTCTTTATAACAGTCACTTTGATAATCGTTCAAATTTCTTAAATTCCTTTAATAAGCTTTTACATGTATCATATTCATAGAACTGTTACTTCTGAGACTTGTGTTTTGAAACTTCATATCAAGTTCTATAATCTGAGAAATTTTTAACACATCTATATTCAGTGATACCAATAAAATGGACTTCCAATCAAAATTGCTTTTTGAAATTCGGGTACCTTTAAACTGATGAACTCCCTCGAAAACCTAGAACTTCCTCTAAAATTTTATCCCATGAAACTCAGTATGTGATAATTCATTATTATCAAATACGTCTTCCATCTAGTTCTAATTCTTCATAGGATCCACCACCATCATAGAGGAAATTTTGGAACTCCTATAACCTTTCATAAGTCATTTTCACATATTCGTAATCAAAGTATTCATCACCATCCATTATAAAGAAACACACCTAGGACTTTGATATGACACTCCTTCCTTCATGGAATCAACATTATCATTATCTATTTCTTAAAAATACTTTTTATATGAAAAAAAACAAAACTATACCTTATGGACCCAAGTATCTTTTGAATATCCTACCTTGAATGAAATGGAATTACCTTGATACACAAGGAAGAGCTACATGTTTAATGATACCCAAAACTTCTTATATATTTGTTTCTAGGACACACTATCTAACTCCAAGTATTAGGAGGAATTTAGACACAAGACATATCCATGGATCTCATGCATGATTTCAGCTTTCTCATTCAAAGTATGAACATCCACTCCATAACACCTTCATCAGGTGTCCTTGGTACAATCTCCTCAAACCATATTCCTTTCCACTAGTAGATTCTCCAAAACTACCACTGATTTATAACTATAAACCACCAAAATAACAAAATTTTAGCAATGGTATCCATTATACCATGTTTCTTCATTTAACAAAAATTCTAAATAACCTTAGACTTGTTCTTGAGGAAGAAACATCCATACTTATCTATGCTATGATAGAGTTTGTCATTGGACTCAATCAAATTAATTATTTATACTTATTAACCCTAGTATAGTAGAGATAGGGTTTGATACCTCAAGGAACGTGATGTGAGAGTGATAACCAAGAAAGAAAATAAAAACAATCAATAAAGTCAAAAAATGGAAACATGAAACACTAATTAATGGTTTAAATGAATGTAACTAGAATATGAATCTATAAAATAGTTCAAGAGGGAGAACAAAAGATCATAGAACAAGTGGTAAGAAAAAATTGATGAGGTAGGGGAACTTTATTGTCTTGTTTGATAAATAGTTTCCTTCATTAATACACATAAATCACTAGAATTGAATGAAAATAAGCTGACCAACCTCATCGGTTTTCTAACCTATGATCTATTGAATCCTATTGTTCCTTAGCTATAGAACTCAATAATTCATAGAAATACTGAAATCGTTTTTTCACCAGAATCAACTTATCATTTGAACTTGATATTATACTCTTAAGAGTTTATGTTTTTTTATAATATTCTTAGATAATAAATTATTTGAAATGGATTTGATCAAGATTGGTCATCACTGATACTCAATGTTTTTTTTTGAAAAATAATCTACCTAAAAATTTGAAGTTGGGAGTATCATCCAAAAAAAGAAGGCAAAAATGAAGTAATAATAATTACCAACACAATATCATTCTCCCAAATATTTTTATTTGATGGTCATAATTTATTCAATATAATTTAATAATTTAATTAAAAATAGAAAATAGAAAATATAAAGAAGGAAGAGGGTAAGAGGAGTCTTCTCTATCAAGGTACTCCACTTGTAGCTCAATTTTTTCTTGATCACTTCGTTCTTACTTTTTCATTACCAGTAGCCCCGAGTCTCCTCTGATTCCTAATCATGTTCCCCCATAGAATTCCCAGATTGCTTTAGATATCTCAATGTGTGTTATGGTGAATATATGATATATATATCGTTTCCTCCTACTCTAATAAATATTCATTTTGAGCACCAATGCCTAGACTTGAGCTAATTCTTGCTCAAATTTACCCAAGAGATGAAGGTAGAGCGATCCTTGTAGTTTAGCTTGGGTTATCGAATCCTCAGAGACCTAAGAAGAAACCTATAGACGCGTACATTCTATGGACTGTTTTTGGCTATGAAGTGGCCAAATTGGGTTGATTTTATATGGTTTTAAAGTATAACTAACAGATTTAAGTGAATTCAATTTAAAAGAATGAGTTGATCCTAGTTTATCGCTCGGGGTGGATTGGACGTATTTTCTTTTTAATGATTTTAATTTCTTAAATTTGAGATGGGTTCATTTAAGGAGATAAAATAACATCATCACTTACTAGTTTAATGCCTACACCCTTTAATACTAATCACCTATACACTTTAAGGATCAAGGTAAAGGTTTGTATTAGCACTTGAAGTGTGTGGCCTTAAATTCAACAAGGACGATGGAGTTTAAAAATCATCAAATAAAAATCTCAATTAAAGAAGTGATTATACATTAATGAGGTGATAAATAACATCCAATCAAGCCACTTTATACTCCCTTGGATCATCCCATAAGTGGGTTAGCCCTCCATTTATTCTATGGTTTCAATGGAAGCGGAAAGTAGACTCATGAGGGAGGAAATGGAGAAGTAAAAAAACGCAATAAAATAACAATCACTCCACCGTTATGTGATAATCTCACAAGGTTTGGTATGAACAAGTTCACACCTTGAACCAACGGTATCAAAGTGATAAGGAGAAGAACAGAATAATAAGAGAAGAATAACTTTTATTAAGAAACAAGTATGAATTAAAACAACTTACATGTGAAGGAAGAACATTACAAAGAGAAATTGGCAGCATAACATTAAGATGAAAACAAGCTCCAAGATTTCTAAATCCTCCAACACCACTGCCTTAAATAGGAATTTTTGAGCCCTTGGGTCGAGACTCCAACAGTAAAAGTCATCCCACTTGAGTATGGTAGGTCTAGGGTGGTGGAAAGTTTGTGGAAAGAAGACTTTCCACCCTTGACCCGAAAAGTCATCCAGCTTTCATGCACCGAACAGACGTGCTTGAAACACCTTCTAGATGGCAGAATTTTGGTGGGAAATAGAAGACTTAAATTAGGATCCGGATGTCCCCTAACAGTCTGTAAAATCTCATCCAAAAAGGAGTTATGGTTTTCGAGATATGGTTTAATTGGTGGGCTGTTGTTTTGGGCCGCAGAATCTGGCCCATAATTTTATCTCTAACTTGGGCCACCTAAATGGACACCATGGAGGTTGAATTAGCATTGGATCCTGAAGATTTATTTGTTCCTAGACATTTATTATAGAATCCCACGAAATTTGGGGTTAATGGGGCCTGTATTTTGGGCCCCACAGTCTCATCAGTGGGATGGTGTCCAATCTGCCTTCTCCAGAATTGCTTCCTTTCGTTGCCAAATATCTCCATCATCCTCCATGAATTCTCCATTGATCCCTGAATGAAACATGTTCATATTGGAGTGTATATAAATTTCCAAAAATATAAAATTAAAATATGTATAATTAGATGAATCATTGGGTACTTCAAATTATGTTCAAAAATGTACCACATAATAGTGCATTTTAAGAAGGTATTACAATCATAATGTGAAATGATGTTCAAAGTGTAAAATGCACTAAAACGGTGTTTATGAATAATAAAGAACATGAATATTATATATATTAACAATTAATATTAGCCTCATTTAGTGGCTAATCACACCCCCAACTTGAGTTTTGCTAGTCCCGAGCAAAATATATCTCAACAATATGAAATTCGAATTCCCTTTTCCAAAAACAATTTAATACACAATGATCACAAAAAACCTTATACCAAACAATCATGAAACCCATCAAAATATTTTAATACAAGATAGTTTCATAAGCAGATCTCAATCCCAAGCCCATTCCTTTGTTCAAATTCATTGCCATATTTCATCCAATATCAATTAAGTATGAGGATGTGTTGTGCATCACAATAGACAGGGGGTTCATCTTTATTCCAGGGGGAAATTGTGGAAGCGCTAGGTGGAATCACATTTCAATATTAAGATGAGTATTCATTTTTTTATAATTTTTTTTTTGTTGTTTTTTTTTTGTTTTTGCAATTTTTCCATGGTAATTGAAGTTGCACTCAAAAGAGTCAACCTCTGTAGCGAGACTTTGCCGATGAATCCCAGGCTCAAAGACCTTAGGGGACCAAGTGAAGCCCACATACTCGGGCATCATCTCGAGTTAACTCAGTCAAAAACAAATTCAAATTACCAAAAATAGAGATAAAATTACTAACTCTGGACCAGACAACTATGGAGTCACGATCCCCAAGTGTTGAAAGCCATGCATTAGGTCATTTCATTGCTCTACGCGCAATTTTTTTTTAATATTTTTTTTGAATACTCATATTAAACTAAAATGATCACCAAACCTATGCTATTTATTTAGGGGACCCCATGAACTCAAACTAATACCCCACTATCCAAGGGACGTGCATTTTGATCTTTTTTTTTATTTGGATGAAAATATAAACGATGAAATATCACATTGGACATCCACACTTTCCAAAATCTATGCTCATGAAATTATAAAAGGATTAAAATCAGAATCAGGGCATGCTAAATTATTTGATATTCAGTTTCAAAGTGTGCAATGTGTATTACCATGTTCAAAGTTAAAGGAATTTTTCCTTCCATTTACACTTTTTTTTTCAAATCATTCAATTTTTTTTTGACACAAAAGCATTTTTTTATTTTATCTCCCCCCAACTTAAAATAACATTGTCCCCAGTGTTTAAAGAAAAGAAAATTTAGAAGGGGGTAGAGGTAGAGAATGAAAGTTCAAAAAGGAAATTGAAAATGAGGGTCATGCAATGAAGTCACCTGGTGGTTGAAGTTGAAATTCTTGTTGCTTCCTTTCAATCCTTTGATATCCATGTCACTTGCAGAGTTCCCTAGTAGAAAAAGGAAAACAAACAAAACAAAACAGTATATATATATATAAGTAAAATATAAGTATATATATAAAATAAAATAAACTGATGATACATTGTCTTCTTTTTAAATTTCTGGGTAAGGTATTACTCAAGGATCACACCATGTGACACGGATGAATATGGTGCTCCCCTTTCATACCAATCCATACTCATAATATAAGAACAGGTCAATAGTCTATTTTTTTATTTATAAAAATGATTCATTAATCCTATTTAAAAAAAAGATGATTTGCAAAGATGAAAACCACGGGTTGCCTCCCATGTAGTGCTTTGTTTAAGGTCGTTAGCTTGACTTGAACCCCCCAACTTACCCAATACCAACTTTCAATATTTTAAGGAACACATGTTTCACCAATTCTACTAGGTTGGGATTGATTCTATATTTATAATTTGTTTCATTCACAATCCTATGTTCTACAATGAGTGGGAAAATCCAAGGAATGTTTGAAGTCGTTGATCCAGTTTCCACTGTAGTTTTTCCAAAGACATCAATGGTAATTCCAACTTTTTTGGTTTCAAGAGAAGAATGAATTCCAATTGAAAGGTCATGATTATAACTTATAAAGTGATTCTTTAGAGGTGAGGGAAGGACGATAATTTTAAGCTCAGGTTGGATAGGACATTTAGACACAAGTTGATATTTTAAATCCAGCTCAGTTTCATTTTCCAAATTTCTCAACAAAATTGGTTCCTTTTGAATAGAATATTCAACCGCCAAATTAGAAAGATCAGTTTCAGGAATGGGTATGGACTCAAAGTTTGTGATTTCTCTTAATGGTTCAGTGATTTGTGTTTTTGAAAATTTATCAATGGAGTTATTGTTGAATCAATAAGGTTTTCCTTATGACTTTTCCATTCCTTCTTGTTTTGAAAATCACAAACACCTTATACTTAAGCAAATATTATTTTTACCCCCATAACAAAAATTTACTTCTTTAAGGAAATTTACCTTAACCAATATTTTCTTATACATAGCAATATAATTCTTAAATTCAAAAACCGGATTCATAACCAAATTTCTGAAGCCATATAATGAAAAGATTTGGAGCATTCTGTTTTTGGGATCCGAATTCTGGATGTGATCTGTAATGGAGTTCTAATCCGAATTCTAGACTCCGAACTCTGAAGAAGTTCGACTCCGAACTCTGAAGCAGTTCGACTCCGAACTCTTAAGAAGTTCGACTCCGAAATCTTAAGCAGTTCGACTCCGAACTCTGAAGAAGTTCGACTCCGAACTTTCAAGCAGTTCGACTCCGAACTCTTAAGAAGTTCAACTCCGAACTTTTAAGCAGTTCGACTCCGAACTCTTAAGAAGTTTGACTCCGAACTCTACAGGTTCAGAATCCGAACATTTCTTAACATAGACTCCGAACTTCATTTTGGTTAGACTCCAAAATTTTGACTTGCTTACACTCCGAACTATTGATTAGATTTTACTCACATATAATTTGTTTCAAAACGATGTCGTGCATTCAGTTATACATAGTTTGTTATAAAACGATGTTGGCTATTCTGTTTCTAATTAACCGTTGGTTGAGTTACACGTGTACAGGTCCCTCCGAGTTTCATGTAAAATATGACCGTTGGAGGAGGGAGCAGACCGTTGGGAATTTTCCTATAAATAGGAGCTCATTTGAAAGAGCTCTATATACAATGAAGTTGATCAATCTAGAGACCACACACTACTAAGGTGATTTCTAGAGAGAGAAAGATTTTCATGCCTTGTGCGTACTGAACTGCTCGTTTAGTTTTTGCTTCATGCGACTCCAAATTTTGGTGATTACATTTGAGGACTTCCGGGGATAAGAAGATAGAGGTGCCGACTACCTTGAAGTTCGAGGGCTTCCTTGCTTAGGAAGACAGAGGTTTCCAACTACCTTGAAGTTGAGGGCTTGCAGGGATAGCAAGACAGAGATCTCGATATTCGTATCGAGGGCTTACCCTGGTGTGGGTAAGACAGACTTGATTGAAAGTATAAATCAAGGGACCTTTATCCAAGGTTGTTGGATACCCTTCTCTTTGGGTTAAAAGATTTATATCTTGTTACTTGTAGTTTTACTACTCGTTTGTTTCCGCTGCATATTGTATTGTAAGGAAAATATAATTTTCTTATACTTCCTTACTTATACTCTGTTCCATTTAGATTCTATACGCTTTAAGGTAGAATCTCATATTTTAATCTTTTGTTAAGTTTTAATTTCCGGATCCATATTTCCGGAACCTACTTTCGGAATCTCTTTCCAGTTTTAAGAAAGTTCATAGGACTTGAAGTTTATAACTTCATTCCTTATTCCAAGTTTTCATTTGGTGTTAGAGGTGTTGTGAATTTGCTTAGTTTAAACTTTGTTAAACTTATCCCTTTCCTTTTCTTAAGTAAAACCTAGTTATTCGTAACTAACTTTAAAGGTTCCAAAGGAATTTTTTAAGTACAAAATTCACCCCCCCCCCCTCTTGTATATTGAGAATCTACAACATTATTTCGATCCTATAATTGGTATCAGAGCAGGTCTCCGAAATACTTATACTCACGAATAAGTTTGTCTTGCTCATTTTTCTTTTTCATTCTAAACTGTGTCATTCCAAACTGTGTCATTCCGAACTTTGTCATTCCAAACTTTGTGATTACAAACTTTTGCTACTAACAAGTTTGTGTGCTGAAGGTTGTTTTGAGTATGGCAGGGGTTAATGTTGGTTCAATTGATAATCTAAATCCTACAAGACCACCAATCTTTGATGGTAATGACTATGAGTACTGGAGAGATCGAATGAAGACTTTTTTTATCAATACTGGAGTAGACAACTTTGTTATGCTTACTGGTGATTATAAAATTCCTGATAAGGAAGTTAGAACTTTCACTAACCAGGAAAAGAAAGAATATCAACTCAATTATAAGGTACGCAATACTCTACTGTGTTCAATGACTAGAAATATATATATCCAAATTTCTTCTTGTAAAGCATATAATTGTATCTGGAAGAAGTTAGAGGTTACACACTTTGGAACTTCTAAAGTGATTGAGACTAGGAGAGCTATGCTTAGAGATGAATATCATGGCTTCAAATTTCCTTATGGTGAACCAATTTGTAAAGTTCAACAGAGATTTATGACTATAGTCAACAACTTACAATCTATGGGAGAGAAAGGTTTAGATGATGAATCACTTGTGGATAAGATAATTGATATTATTCCCAATGAGTGGGAATCCAAAAGAACAGCTATAGATGAGAACAGGAAGGTCACTCAAATTTCTCTTGATGAGCTATTTGAAACTCTTCTACAACATGAGATAAGAATGAAGAGAGATGCTGACAACATCAAAAAGAAGAATGGGAATGGTATTATTGCTTTTACAACAACATCAAATCAGATGAAAGCTAAGACTCCTGAGAGAGTAACCAGATCCAAGACTAAGAAAGTTATTTTCCAATCTGAATCTAGTAAGAGTGAAATCTATGAAAATGAGTTAGCAAATCTTGCTCGAAGGATGAACAAGATAGCTGGCCAAAGAAGTTTCCAATCCAAGTATAAGAAAAAGGAAAGGAAAGATAGGAAAGATGGAGAAATCACTTGTTATGAATGCAAGAGAGCTGGACATATTAGACTAGATTGCCCTTTTCTCAAAAAGAAAGAAAGGAAAGAAAGGAATTCAGACAGGAACAGAAAGAAGTATTATAAATCCAAAGCTAAGAAAGTTTTGAAAGCTAATGACACTTGGAGTGCCAGTGGTGGTGACTCTTCATATGAATCTTCTGATTATGAATCTTCAGGACAGAAGAATCTTGGTCTTATAGCCACATTACCTATTGAAAATTATTGTTTTAGGGCTAAGGTACGAAATTCTGAATCATTGACCAATGTATCCTTGAATTCTAATGATAGTAAGTATTATAAATCTCCTGATGAAGAATCCTCTTCTGATGAAGAAAATACTTTACCTACTTATGAAGAAGTTTCTAGGTTTGCTGAACTTCTTGGAATTGAGAATTCAAAACTCAATAAAAAACTTGATAAGGAAAAATCTAGAAATTCTATTCTTACGAAAGAAATATTAGATCTTTCTAAAGATCTTGATAGGAAAAATGATGATTTTGAAAGTATTTCAAAAAATCTTGAGGAAGTAAGTTCTGAGAAGAACAAACTTGCTAAAGAATTAGAAAAAGTAATTTCTAAGAAAAATGTTTTTGAGCCTAGCTCTAGTTCTAAAACCAATGATTTTGAGGATAAAAACTTGGTTATAAAACTCAAGTCCAAAAATTTTTCCTTAAAGAAGTGTTTATCAAACTTTACCCATGGTAAGGAAAATTTTGATAAAATGTATTCCCAAATACGACCTTTAAGAAATAAATCTGGATTTGGTTATACCCATGCAAAACCAATTTTTAGTAACAATTATTTTGTTCCTCAAAGTGCCCCATTTTGTACCAAGTGTCAATATGGTGGTCATTGGGTAAAGAATTGTTCTCTTAACAAAACCCAATCATTAGGTTTTCATAAAGCTTATTTCACAAAGAAGATGTGGGTTCCTAAAATTTTGTTATCTGGAAATCTCGGATCCAAACAAGTTTGGATTCCGAAAGTCTAATTCTCTTCTTGTTTTCAGGAAAATAAAGAGAGTACCAGCAGCAACACATGGTACATGGATAGTGGATGTTCCCGGCACATGACTGGTAAAAAAAGCTATTTTGAAAAGATTATCAAAACAAAAGGAGGAAAGGTAACTTTCGGAGATAATGCTAAGGGAGAGATTGTTGGTATTGGTAATATTGTTCTTCTTGGTAAAACCTTAATTTTAAATGTTCTATTTGTTAAGGGTCTTAAACACAACCTCATTAGCATAAGTCAGTTATGTGATGATGGTTACCTTGTGAATTTTAGGAATGATAAGTGTTTAGTTCACAATTCCAAGGAAGAATTTATTCTCTCATCCAATAGGCAAGAGAATGTTTACACTTTGAACCTAGAAGACCTCAGAAGTCAAGATTTACCTTGACTAAGTGCAATGGAAGATCATTCCTGGTTATGGCATAGAAGACTAGGTCACTGTAACCTTAGGAACTTATGCAAACTCTCTAAGAAGAAACTAGTTAAGGATCTACCGGAGCTTAGATTTGATTCTTATAAAGTTTGTGATCCTTGTCAATATGGAAAGAAACATAAATCTAGTTTTAAATCAATCGGTGAAGTCTCAACAGCTGATGCATTGCAGTTAGTGCACATGGATCTTTTTGGTCCAACACAAACTGGAAGTATTGGAGGCAAATACTATGTGTTTGTTCTAGTTGATGATTACACTAGATTTACTTGGGTCTATTTTCTAGCAAAGAAGTCTGAAGCTTTTTCTTATTTCAAAAGTTTTAGATCTCAAGTTAAAAACGAGAAAAACCTTCCTTTGAAAATTATTCATAGTGATCATGGAGGAGAATTTCAAAATTCAAATTTTGAAATTTTTTGTAGTAGAAAAGGTATTACTCACAATTTTTCAGCACCTAGAACTCCTCAACAGAATGGTGTAGTTGAAAGAAGAAATATAATTCTTCAAGAGATAACTAGAACCATGTTGAGTGAATATTCTATAGCTAGACATTTCTGGGCTGAAGCTGTAAGTACTGCTTGCTATACAATAAATCGAGTTTTGATTAGACCTTTTCTTAATAAAACTCCTTATGAGTTATGGAACGGTAGAAAACCAAGACTTTCCTACTTCAAGGCTTTTGGTTGAAAAGTATTCATTCTAAATACTAAATATAACTTACATAAATTCGCACCAAAATCTGATGAAGGAATTTTCTTGGGCTACTCCACAACTTCTAAGGCATATAGAGTTTTCAATAAAAATACTTGTATTGTTGAAGAAACAGTGCATGTAAAATTTAATGAGTCAGATCCTTTTGTTTTTAAACCATCCCAACCTACATCCTCGGATGTGTTTTCAAAAACCGATTGTCAACATTTGATAAAAGAACCTTCTGATAAGGAAATTTTTCAAGAAGATACTTTTGAAACATTTACCCTAGAAGACTTTCTACCCTATGTTGATGAACGGGTTTTACAAAACCCAAATCAGGTGTTTCTTAAGAATCATCCCAGTGATAGTATCATTGGTGATGTAAATCAACCTGTAAGAACTAGAAGTTCCTTAAGAAATGAAATAGAACATCTAGAATTTCTTTCTCAGTTAGAACCAAAAAGCACTAATGAAGCTTTAGGTGATGTTGATTGGATCAAAGCAATGCAAGATGAACTAAATGAATTCAAAAGGAACAAAGTCTGGATCTTGGATGAAAGACATAAGGAAACTTCTGTTATTGGAGTAAAGTGGGTTTTCAGAAACAAATGTGATGAAAATGGAGTCATAGTAAGAAATAAAGCTAGACTTGTTGCTAAAGGCTATAATCAGCAAGATGGAATATACTATGAAGAAACCTATGCTCCAGTAGCTAGACTTGAATCTATCCGTATTCTACTTGCCTTTTCAGCATTCTTTAATTTTAAACTTTTTCAAATGGATTTGAAATGTGCTTTTCTTAACGGTTATGTTCAAGAGGAAGTTTTTGTTGAACAACCTCCTGGCTTTGAAGATACAAAAAATCATGATCATGTTTTTAGACTTACCAAAGCTTTGTATGGTCTTAAACAAGTCCCACGAGCCTAGTATGATAGACTCATTGGATTTTTGCTTCAAAATAACTATGTTATGGGAAATGCAGATCCAACCCTTTTTATAAAGAAAGATAAGAAAAAAATTTTGATAGTTCAAATTTATGTTTATGACATCATATTTGGTTCAACTCAGCAATCTTTAACCGACTCCTTTGCAAGTCTAATGAAATCTGAGTTTGAAATGAGTATGATGGGTGAGTTAACATTTTTCCTTGGTTTTCAAATTTCTCAAAAACCAGAAGGAACCTACATATCTCAACATAAGTATATTAAAGATCTTCTCAAAAAGTATGGTTATGACAATACTAAGAGTATAAGTACTCCTATTGGTACCTCAAACTCTTTAGATCTTGATGAAGCTGGGAAACCAGTAGATCAAACATCTTTTAGAGGTATGATAGGAAGTTTACTTTACTTGATTGCTAGTCGACCAGACTTAATGTTCTCATTATTCTTATGTGCAAGATATCAATCCAATCCTAAGGAATCTCACTTAAAGGAAGTAAAAAAGAATTTTTTGCTACCTTAAGGGAACCATGGATCTAGGATTATTTTATACCTTTGGAAATGATTTTGTTCTAAAAATATTTTCTGATGCTAACTTTGGTGGATGTAGAATGGATAGAAAAAATACATCTGGAACTTGTCATTTCTTAGGAGATTCATTAGTTTCTTGGTCCTGCAATAAGCAACATTCTGTAGCACTTTCCACTGCTGAAGCCGAATATGTAGCAGCTGGAAGTTGTTGTGCTCAAGTATTGTGGATGCAACACACACTCACAGACTATGGCTTGAGCTTTACGAAAACTCAAATTTTGTGTGATAACACAAGTGACATTGCCCTAAGTAAGAACCCTGCACATCATTCATGTGAAAAACATATAGATATTAGGCATCACTTTCTTAGGGATCACACACAAAAAGGAGATATTATTCTTCAGTTTATCGGAACACAAGATCAACTTGCTGATATCTTCACAAAATCTTTACCCTCCGATAGATTTGAATATATTAAACAAAAGTTAGGAATGATAACCGTAAGGTAATCATTCTTCATTAACTTCTTGTTGAACAATTCTCCTAACAGTAATAAACTCCTTTTCATGAAAGGGGTACATTTTTTTTAAAAAAAGGTTTTTTAAAACTTTCGGAACTGAATTTCCGGAATAGAAATTTCTGAAACTAAACTCTCCGGAATAGGAATTACTGGAACTAAAATTTTCAAAACTAAAATTCTCGTAAGGAAAACTTCTGGAATGGAATTTTCGTACTGATAATTTTTGGAATGGAGATTTTCGGACTAAGGTTTTCGTAATGAGGTTTTCGTATTGCAACTTTCGTAATGAAGTTTTTTTTCTTTTCCCTTCAAGAAGAATATTACCAATTTCGAACAATATTTCTTGTCAATCCATAAGTTATGATTTTCTTACTTATAGTTTTGTAATCAAATTTTTGCTTACTGGTATTTTCCTTGTTTTTTAAAAAAGTTCGGATTCTAGTTTTTCCTCAAATCCGAATGTTTTCCTTAAAAACCACAAAAGATCGGAGTCAAATTTTCCTTGAGGGTTTGTTTTCAACCGTCATATCAGATCATAGCTTTTTCAACCGTTAGATGGTTTTTGGAAGACCAACGGTCAAATTCTTTGCCTATATAAAGGGGACCCTGAGACTCGTCCCATATCATTTTTTCAAGATTTTGCATCTCAAAGCTCTACTGCTCCTCTTAAGGCCGGTTCCAAATCTTGTGAAGCCGATCCGAATCTTACAGTTTATTTCATTCCAAATGTCTATTGAAGCAACCTCTCAAGATATGTCAACTATCAAACCAATTTCAAAGTGGTTAGTTTATAAGGAAAGGTTAGTTCATCCGGATTTTTATAAGCTTGATTCTCTTATTTCGAAGAATATTAGACTGAATGGATGGGAAGATGTAAGCATAGAAAAACCAGATAAACAGGATTCGGTTTATACAGACTTGTTGATAGAGTTTTATGAGTCTGTTTCCTTCCTGGTGGAAGATAGCAGAGAAAAGTTTTCTTTTAAGTCTTATGGGAATACTTATAAACTTTCTTACACTAAGGCAGCAACCCTGGTTGGTATAGCATATAAGGGAGAAGCTGAATTCTGTTCTCACAAACTTCCCGATGTGCAAGGAAGTTTCAATAAGGAGAAGGCACTGAAGTGTCTTAGGCTTAAGGATGATTCAACAACTAAGATTTCTTGGCTCACTCCGAATAATATAATACTTCAACAATGGGTGCAAGGTTTTCTAGTTCCGAGAAGAGGAGATAAAGACAATCTAAAGAAGAGTTATATCTATGTCTTAGATTTTTTGGTAAATCTAAGAAAGATAAATCTGATAAGGCATGTCTTTGTTGCGATAAAGAATATCAAAGAAGGAAATCTGATAGCTCAGATTATGATGTTTCATGCCTTACTGTCTAAGTTGATTATTCGTTGCTTAGAATCTTTCAAAGTTGCCTGAAAATCAAAGATTCAGAATTGCAAGCTCATGCTTGTCAGTGATGATACGCTTAAAAGAGTGAAGATGGGATTTTCTAGTGAATCCGGAGAATTTTACCCCCTATCCGTGGAGGAATTTGTAACAGCAGAAAAAGAAAAACAATCTCCGGAACCTTCAAAAAAGCAAAGTAAGAAGAGAAAGGCTAAGGAAGTAGTTACTGATGAAGAAGTTCCTCATCCTAAGGAAACTGAATCCACACCTCCCAAGTCGAAGAAGAAGAAAACCTATACATATGAAGTAGCAGCAAAGTGGAGGAAAGATAAATAAATGAGGAAGGAAGGGGATCCTCAATTCGGACTCGGCCCTGCTGAGGCTAAGACATTAAAACAAAAAGCTGCTGAGGAGCTAGAAAGACAAGCGAAGGAAAAAAAGTTGAGAAAGAAGATGTCTAAAACTGATCTAGTGCAATCTTTGCTAAAAGATACAGAGTTGGCTTCCGAAAGGCTTCCAGTTCCGGAAACTTTCGGTATTGAACCTTCTTTACCAAAAACTCCAGCGAAAAACTTTGTCACTCCGGAAAAGGACAAGGGTAAAGAACCTATAATAGAAGCTGAGAAGGAGGTTGCTGAAGCAGTTGAGGAAGAAGTTGAAGAAGAAGAAGAAGAACAGGAGAGTGAAGATCTGGATACCTTGATCAAGCAAGTTTAGAATTTTAAAGATAAGGCTGAATCCGCAAAAATAATATCTCCAGGGAAGGGAAATGAGGAAGCCAGCAAGCAATTTCAAGAAGAAGAAGAAGATAATGAGCTATTTGATGAAGAAAAATCCTATCAGAGGAACTTTCTTGAGGAAGGACAAGAAAGACATAAACTAGATGAAGATGAGATTGTTCAAGTTTCTGAATCTGAGGAAGTTTCTCCTAATGTGAAATCCTTTCTGAAATCTGATAAAGGGAAGCAAACTCTAATGGAGACACCTATTAAAGATGTCATCAGAAATAAAGAGGTTGGTGGTACCTCTAGAAGGAAGCTGATGCCAGTTTAAGAAGAGGAATCTCAAAAAGAAGTTTCTGATTCGGAATCATCATCCCACGGGCATGATTTTGTGGTTCAATATCTGAGAAAGTTGGTGGACACAATTCTGATTCTTCCAACAATAGATTCTAGATGCCAGTTGCTGCAACAATCTATGAATCAAAAATTAGATTCTTTATCCATGGTAATGGATAAGTTTGTGAAGTTGGAAGCTAAACAGAAAAGTTTTCTAATCGATTATGATGTGCATAGGAAGTCCTGCAGTAAAGTAACCAAGTGGTCTAAGAGAGTTGATGAAGATTTAGTTCACTTTGAGAATTTTTAGGCTGATGTTCAAAATGCTTTTGAAATGGAGGATAAAAAGGTTAATGAGATTTCTGAGAAGTTGACCCAGGAGCAAAATTTCTGGAATCAACAGGTCAGGGATCTGAATGGGAAGCTTAACTCAGTATCTCAAAATTGGAAAACTGAAAGAGATTTTCGGATTGAGTTTCAGCAGAATATAGAAAAGCAATATGAGTTGTTGAAGTTGCAAAAAGAAGCCTTGGAGGCTCAGGTAGAGGCTTTAAAAGCTCAAGAAGAAAAGGTAAAATCCTTGGAGAGACAACGAGAGGAAGATCAAAGAGACTTGAAGAAACTCAAAGCCTTGTTGAAGCAGATCATTCCGAAGGAAAAGGAAGACAAATGAACTCACTCCGATCTTTTGTTGTAGTTGTCTTTCCTTGTATTTTTTTCCCAACTCTAATGAAATGGTTATCTGGTTGGTTTGTATCTTGTTATATACTAATGTTTCAGGTAGCATACTTTGTTTTCCATTCTCTTCAATTCTTTTTGAAAATCACAAAGGGGGAGAAGGAAAAAGAACTACTCCTAAGGAGGAGAAAGGGAAAATTTTCTAAGAGAAATGTCCTTAATGAAAGGGGGAGTTTCCCATTACGAAGTTTTCACTCTTATATTATTGAAAACTCCACTCCGGAAACTCATAATACAATCCTTAGAGTTTCAATGCCTAATGGGGAGTTAGTTGTATTCATTTCTATCCATGAATAAAGGGAGATGAGTTTTAATTTTCAAAGTCTAATGAATTTTTTTCAAAATCCTTATATGCTTTTTCAAAAGGATGTTTGTGCTTTCCAAAAAGGGGGATACTGTTGATTCAATAAGGTTTTCCTTATGACTTTTCCATTCCTTCTTGTTTTGAAAATCACAAACACCTTATACTTAAGCAAATATTATTTTTACCCCCATAACAAAAATTTACTTCTTTAAGGAAATTTACCTTAACCTATATTTTCTTATACATAGCAATATTATTCTTAAATTCAAAAACTGGATTCATAACCAAATTTCCAGAGCCATATAATGAAAAGATTTGGAGCATTCTTTTTTTTATCTGAATTCTGGATCTGATCTGTAATGGAGTTCTAATCCGAATTCTGGACTCCAAACTCTGAAGAAGTTCGACTCCGAACTCTGAAGCAGTTCGACTCCGAACTCTGAAGAAGTTCGACTCCGAACTCTTAAGCAGTTCGACTCCGAACTCTGTAGAAGTTTGACTCCGAACTTTTAAGCAGTTCGACTCCGAACTCTTAAGAATTTTGACTCCGAACTTTTAAGCAGTTCGACTCCGAACTCTTAAGAAGTTCGACTCCGAACTCTACAGGTTCAGAATCCGATCTCTAGTGAAACCAGACTCCGAATTCCTATAAAACAGAATCCGAACATTTCTTAACATAGACTCTGAACTTAATTTTGGTTAGACTCCGAACTTTTGACTTGCTTGCACTCCGAACTATTGATTAGCTTTTACTCACATATGCTTTGTTTCAAAACGATGTCGTGCGTTCATTTATACATAGTTTGTTATAAAACGATGTCGTCTATTCTGTTTCTAATTAACTGTTGGTTGAGTTACACGTGTACAGGTCCCTCCGAGTTTCATGGAAAATATGACCGTTGGAGGAGGGAGCAGACCGTTGGAAATTTGCCTATAAATAGGAGCTCATTTGAAAGAGATCTATATACAATGAAGTTGATCAATCTAGAGACCACACGCTGCTAAGGTGATTTCTAGAGAGAGAAAGCTTTTCTTGCCTTGTTTGTACTGAACTGTTCGTTCAATTTTTGCTTCGTGCGACTCCGAATGTTGGTGATTACATTCGAGGACTTCTGGGGATAGGAAGACAGAGGTGCCGACTACCTTGAAGTTATAGGGCTTCCTTGCTTAGGAAGACAGAGGTTGCCAACTACCTTGAAGTTGAGGGCTTGCAGGGATAGCAAGACAAAGATCCCGATATTCGTATCGAGGGCTTACCCTGGTGTGGGTAAGACAGACTTTCTTGAAAGTATAAATCAAGGGACCTTTATCCAAGGTTGTTGGATACCCTTCTCTTTGGGTTAAAAGATTTATATCTTGTTACTTGTAGTTTTACTAATCGTTTGTTTCCACTGCATATTGTATTGTAAGGAAAATATAATTTTCTTATACTTCCTTACTTGTACTTTGTTCCATTTAGATTCTATACTCTTTAAGTTAGAATCTCATATTGTAATATTTTGTTAAGTTTTAATTTCCGGATCTATATTTCTGGAACCTACTTTCGGAATCTCTTTCTAGTTTTAAGAAAGTTCATAGGACTTGAAGTTTATAACTTCATTCCTTATTCCAAGTTTTCATTTGGTGTTAGAGGTGTTGTGAGTTTTCTTAGTTTAAACTTTGTTAAACTTAGCCCTTTCCTTTGCTTAAGGAAAACCTAGTTATTCGTAACTAACTTTAAAGGTTCCAAATGAATTTTTTAAGTATACAATTCACCCCCCCCCCCCTCTTGTATATTGAGCATCTACAACATTATTTCGATCCTACAGTTATACTTAGGAGACTCAATCCATGATGTCAAATTCTCCACTTTTGAATCCAAAAATTCAATTTCCTCCTGATTTAAAGACCCTTCAACAATTCCTTGATCTTATTCATCTATCCCAAATCCAAAGGTTGGTTCTTCAATAAATTCATGAGAGGTTTTTGGGAAATTAGACACTTCACATAAGGTTATGGAAGGTACAGTTTGTGTAGGGATGAGTTCCTCACAATTTTTAATGATTTGTAGTTATAACCTCAATGATGAAACCTCAAAATTCATTATCCCCATTTGTTGACATAATTTTTCAAGTAATGGATGTGGATTAGGATGGATAAGGGGTTGAGACAGATGGTCTATTCTAGGTGGATAATTAAGTTGTTGGAATTGCACAGGAGGGTGTTCAGATTGGCTTTGTAGGGATTGAAACTCATTATATGTTGGGATGTTTTGTGGATCATAGGAGTAAAAACATTGTGGTTCATTGGGCTTTTGATTATCCCACTAGTAGAAACTAGGATGGTCATTCTACATCTCACTTGGTGTGGAGTGATCAAAGTAAGGAGAGGTTCCCCATGTTTGGATTTGTTCAAAAGGGTTTTCCATAGGAATGAAATTGGGGATGAGATAAGAGAAGTGGGATGTAAAAAAAAGATGATAGTGTCTAAGATAACTTACTTAGGTCCCCGTAAACGGCGCCAAAATTTGATTCTCGCTCAAATTTACCCAAGAGATGAAGGTAGAACAGTCCTTGTAGTTTAGCTTGGGTTATCGAATCCTCAGAGACCTAAGAAGAAACCTATAGACACGTACATTCTATGGACTGTTTTTGGCTATGAAGTGGCCAAATTGGGTTTATTTTATATGTTTTTAAAGTATAACTAACATATTTAAGTGAATTCAATTTAAAAGAATGAGTTGAACCTAGGTTATCGCTCGGGGTGGATTGGACGTATTTTCTTTTTAATGATTTTAATTTCTTAAATTTGAGATGGGTTCATTTAAGGAGATAAAACAACATCATCACTTACTGGTTTAATGCCTACACACTTTAATACTAATCACCTATACACTTTAAGGATCAAATTTTTGAGCACTTCAAGGTAAAGGTTCGTATTAGCACTTGAAGTGTGTGGCCTTAAATTCAACAAGGACAATGGAGTTTAAAAATCATCAAATAAAAATCTCAATTAAAGAAGTGATTATACATTAATGAGGTCATAAATAACATCCAATACAGCCTATTGATACTCCCTTGGATCAACCCATAAGTGGGTTAGCCCTCCATTGATTCAATGGTTTCAATGGAAGCGGAAATTATACTCATGAGGGAGGAAATGGAGAAGTAAAAAAAACGCAATAAAATAACAATCACTCCACCGTTGTGTGATAATATCACAAGGTTTGGTATGAACAAGTTTACACCTTGAACCAACGGTATAAAATTGATAAGGAGAAGAACATAATAATAAGAGAAGAAGAATTTTTATTAATAAACAAGGATGAATTAAAACAACTTACATGTGAAGGAAAAACATTACAAAGAGAAATTGGAAGCATAACATTAAGATGAAAATAAGCTCCAAGATTTCTAAATCCTCCAACACCACTACCTTAAATAGAAATTTTTGATCCCTTAGGTCGATCCTCCAACAGTACAAGTCATCCCACTTGAGTATGGTAGGTCTAGGGTGGTGGAAAGTTTGTGGAAAGAAGACTTTCAACCCTTGACCCGAAAAGGCATCCAGCTTTCATGCACCGAACAGACGCGCTTGAAACACCTTCTATATGGCATAATTTGGGTGGTACATAGACGACTTAAATTAAGATCCGGATGTTCCCTAACATCCTGTAAAATTTCATCCCAAAAGGAGTTATTTTTTTCTTGATATGGTTTAATTGGTGGGATGTTTTTTGGGCCGCAGAATCTGGCCCAGAATTTTATCTCTAACTTGGGCCGCCTAAATGGACACCATATAGGCCGAATTAGCATTGTATCCTGAAGAGTTATTTGTTTCTAGACATGTCTTATATAATCCCACGAAATTTGGGGTTAATTGGGCCTGTATTTTGGGCCCCACAATCTCATCAGTGGGCTGGTGTCCAATCTGCCTTCTCCAGAATTGCTTCCTTTTGTTTCCAAATATCTCCATCATCCTCCATGAATTCTCCATTGATACCTGAATGAAACATTTTCATATTGGAGTTTAGATCAATTTCCAAAAATATAAAATTAAAGTATGTATAATTAGATGAATCATTGGGTACTTCAAATGATGTTCAAAAATGTACCACATAATAGTGCATTTTAAGAAGGTATTACAATCATAATGTGAAATGATGTTCAAAGTGTAAAATGCACTAAAATGGTGTTTATGAATAATAAAGAACATGAATATTATATATATTAACAATGAATATTAGCCTCATTTAGTGGCTAATAATGATCCTATAGTAATAGCTCTAAAATCATCACCTTGGCC
This sequence comes from Viscum album, assembly GCA_963277665.1. Taxonomy (NCBI): domain Eukaryota; kingdom Viridiplantae; phylum Streptophyta; class Magnoliopsida; order Santalales; family Viscaceae; genus Viscum; species Viscum album. The sequence continues at coordinate 1,705,668,293 of OY728138.1, read as the reverse complement.
TCCACAAGGTTCTTTAACTATAGATAATCTTCCTCATAGGTGACACTAGTTAAGTCATCATAACTAGATTCACTCCCCCACATGTGGGGAAATCAACAAAATCTTCTCCATAAACTCAACTTCAAGCTCGACTCCACCTCTTGGATTTTAAATCAATTTGATTTTTTTAGGGCTTCTCACATTTTAATTCATTCTTCATACCTTTCTATATATTTTAGTAATTTGAAATTACCCTTTCATATAATTCATCCATGTGAACTAGAGATGACCCTTATATAGAGCTTATGACATGGTATGTACCCTTATGTATACTTTAGGGTGACTCCACCTTTTCGAAACATTTCCATTTATCTTTTCATAGCTTCTATCTACATAAACTTCCCCAAAATTAGCCTCTACTTCCTCACACCATCATGCTTAACCACAACATGGGTAAATCACTATCTTCTTGAATCATTGAAAAACTTTGTTCCTTCATCAATGAATCATCATTGGCATAAAACTTCAACCAGTTGGAAATCCATTAGATCATTTTGATGATCACCTCATGTGCATTAACCTTCAACATAAATTCCATAGCCTTTGGGAACAATGAGGCCCCCTCCATTATTCATTATCAACCTAAAAACAATCAAAACATTCAATGAACACAAAATCATTAATCTTGATTCCTCACTTGAATTCCACATCAATAGCTGCTCAAGCTTTAAATATTCATTGGATATTCATTCAGTATTCAAGTTTTCCAACTCAGACTCACACATCTAGAACCATATTTTTTTATTGGTCATGTTCAACCTTAGTTCAGTTTCAGTTTTATCCTTTTAGCCTCTCCATTGAAAATCAACCCAGGTGAACCATCTTGAAAATCAACTTCAGTGAACACCCTAAGCATCCCCAATCCCAAGCTCATCCATGGTAGAGCTCTAATCATCTAGTATATTGGATCATGGAGGTATTAACAATAGGTTATCTATGAAGCATTCGATTGAAAATGGTAGGTTAAGTATGGTAGGTTGAGGAATCTACTTACGTTCACTCTTTACTTCATAGTAGCTTATCCACAATAGGATGATTGGTTATAGGACTCTTTGTGGTATCTTGACACACATATTTCCACATATTCAATTTTACCCTTTTGTGATCTAAATTTGTGACTTGTACCTTTATGTAGACTCTAAATTATGCAAGTTACCTTCACATGGCTTCACAAGCCTTAGGTTTACCCTTCCATAAGTTGACCCTCTTTAATGAAACCCCTATATAGAGTTAAAGATGTAGGATGATCCTTATTTAACCCTAAATTTTCAATCACAACTTTAAATAGGTCTCCAAATTGACCCTTATGCAACACAACACCTCTAAGAATAACCTTTACACAGCCCCGAGAAAACAAAGATTTTATTATTAATTGAAAATTGTCAATTCAAAATGCTAATTTAATAATAAAATTTCTGATTAAAGAATATTCCAAGAATTTGATATTACAAATGAGAATATAGAATAATGGAAGAATTATTTACAAGACCTGAAAATTAACTTTTTAATTCATGATTACTCAAAAAACATAAAATTTTATTTTTAAAATAAATAGAAAATCAAATCAAGAGAAATTGATCAATTACACTCCAAAAACACTTATTTTCATAAGATATTCAAATAATAATAGATTCAATAAAAAAATTAACTAAAATTCATTAATTATATAATAAAATATCAGTTGGGAATTCAAATCCTAGATAAATTCATAGTTTGGATGTCACAGTATGTATCCAAATAAGTCCGCATCAAATCCCTCCACACTAAACAAATTTCTTGTCCTTAAGCAATCCATTTATCAAGTTTAGTGGAATAAAAACACCCTTTTAAAACATCCTAGTAGTTCCCAAAATAGAATTTAAAAGAATACATTATTTTACTTTGTAAACATAAAAACAATAATTCACTAATCATCTTATATGGTAGCATATTGAACATTGATTTACAAAAAAAATAATTTTCACATTAGGTCATACCTAGATTCAAATATACATATCATAAATAAAGAAAAGAATTTTCCATTATTGAAAATGTCATGCCTCTTCCTTGAATGTCACACATTGCCTTACTTTAATCCAAGTTCAAGTTCTAGTTCTAGTTTTGGGAGTGTAAATAGGTTATATTTAAGTTAAATTAAGAATTTAACAAGAATCGCTTTCAAAAATCACTTTCCTTCAGGCTCCTCAAACCAAAAAACTATTTTCCACTTACTTGATACAACTCAAATGATTTTATTATAAGTCAATTTCCCCTTCTTAATTTGGGTTCAATATTTCTCTCAACTTAATGAATTAATTTTTTATAATTAGAAACTTCATTTTAATTTTTTTCCTAACCATGAATGTGCAGAGCACTTATTGGATTTATAATTGGATTTTATTTACAAATACACATAATGTATAATTCCTTAGAGATTAATTGTGGGATCCCAATTTTCTAATTTACTCCAATTTCAATGGACTAATATGGATATATTTTAATTTGTATCCCTGAGGTTTTTGGTTTCACAAAGGTTAATTTACCTTGGTTCAAGTTCAAAGATAAATTTCCTCATGTTCTAATTCCAATTCCACAAATATTTTTTTCTATCACTCTCTTTATAATAGTTCCTAATATAATTTTATGAAAACAGTGAACATCATCACTCAGTAATCATGCACATCTAAAAATTTCAGACTTAATGAAATCCTAAATTACTAGCATGAAATTATCCACTGGGAAATACAACATTCGTAGATTATAGACCCACAATTTTGAAAAAAAAAATGAAGCATGAATCGAAACATTGAGAAACCCCTCTCCCTCACACTTAAAACCCAATATTGACCCCAATGTTGAAATATAAGGTGAGGGGACATTAAAGAAAATTATGTTCAAAATAGATTTATAATTTGGAAATTCATAGTTTATTTTGAGGGTTACAAGCAGGTTCATAGATAATTTGTCTCAAAACACAAGACAACCAAGATATATTTTCAATAAGGATCATAAATAAAGCATGTTTATCAGTGGGTAAACACTAAGAATTATTTGAAACCAAAGTAATTTTAAGGGTGAAAGAAAGTTTTACAATTTGTTTCAATCAAATTTTCAACAACCAAGATAACAAAAATCTTAACACCCAATAGTGAGATGAAGATGAAAAATCACTTTCAAATGAATTTCACCCAAACTCAGTTCTCAGAAATATGCAATAAAAATAATTTAATGAAAAGATTTTAAAAGATAATAATTATATCAATACTCCCCTGGATGTAGAAGCATTATCAACAAAGTTAATTCAAAAGTACTCCCTATATATGCCTTGAGTGAATTCCCCTGATTGGTCTATTTAAGATCTTATAAAATCACATGGATAGACAAAAGATACTGGTAGTTGAAGTTGAAAGGAAAATTCAACCTGAGTTTAATTTTAAGGGATTTTTTATCCAGATGGATTCTGCTAATAGATCCTATCTTCCCTTAAAAAATAGATGAAATATTCTTCAAAATATAAGCTTTGTACCAAGAATCTAGTAGCTAAAAATTTCATGACTAATTATGCCAAACCACCATAGATCTCAACCTACTATGTGTTTGTGAGTGGCCATAAGAGAAAAGTAGACTGGTTGTGAGGTTCTTGTGGTAGACCAATTGACCGCATGTTGAAATTCTACCAAGGAATTAATTGACCACAAGAAGGCTCAAGTGGCCATGTCTGACCTTCTATACTAGAATGATGAAAATCCATAAAGGACTGGAGTTACCTCAAGGGTAAAACTGATTGACTATAAGAAGGATTGGAAATCGATCATGCAGACCAACTAACCATGAGAAGAGACAAATTTTTCCAAGGATAGTGTGTACCATAAGTAGACTCAAGTGACTATAAAGGAAAAAGTGACTAGATAAGGGAAAAAACACCAAAAAACTTATTCTTATTGAATATAAGAAAACATATACAATGGACCATGGGTTATCTCTTTTGAATAACTGAGTTTATAGTCCTCAATTAGAATTAATGGTAACTTAATTCTTAAGTAAGGAGATGGAATCCAAACCCCTTGGTTTCCACTCCAAGTAGTGTTTGATTCTATGACCATTGACTATAAATGGTTGATTATCCTCTCCAAATAACTCCATTTCCTTATAAACTAACATTCTCAAAATGATTAAGGGTCCTGACCACTTAGAATTAAGTTTTCATAGAAAAAATTTTAGCCAATAATTGAAAATAAAGACCTTTAACCAAGCTTGAAGTTCATGTTTTGAATGATGGATTAAAAGGCTTTTGTTATCACCTTATAAATTTAGGAATCCTCATAATATTCTTTTCTAATTTCATCTATATCACTAAATTCTAAAAACCTTCTCTCACCAATCATTTTTAAATCATAATTCAATGCCTTCACTAACCAAAAGTATTTGTGGTGAATCTTTAAAGGTAAATGGAAAGTCTTACAAAAGATAATTCTATAAGGTTACATCCATATTGGGGTCTTGTAAGCAGTCATGTAAGCCCACAAGTCCACATAAAACTTAAATTTCCAATCTTTATTAGAAATGGACACCATATTCTCCCAAAAAAATAAACTCTCTATTTGAAATTTGAACCTATCTACTAGACTGTGGGTGATAGGTGGTACTAGTTATGTGAGAAAAACCATATTTCTCAATTAATTATTTGAACATGTAATTATTGAAATGAGTGTTATTATTAGTAATGAATGTCTTAAGAACTCTAAATCTAGAAAATATATTATTTTTGATGAATTTAACAACACTAGTAGCTAAGTTGTTGGGAATTATCACTGCCTCTATCCACTTAAACACATAGTCTACAACCATAAGATTATATTGATTCACTTTAGAAGATGGAAATGGTACCATAAAATCTAGGCCCCACACATAAAATATCTCAACATCAATAATCCCCTTTTTGGGTAGTTCCTGCTTCCTACCAAAATTTCCAAGCCTCTGACACTTGTCGCACCCAACTACCAAACTCTAAGCATCCTTGAACAAAGTAGGATAGTAAAAACCTACCTATAATACCTTCTAGATTTTAATCTCACCCCCATGGTTTCCAACCCATGTTGAAGAGTTATATCTCTCAAGGATGGGAAACATTTCCTCCTCAACCACATATCATCTTAGTATACCATCAGTACATCTCTTAGAAAACAAGGGGTCATCCCAAAATTAGTATTTTAATTCAAAAATGAACTTCTTTATTTAGTTTTGTGAAATGTATTTGGGTATGATTCCTATAGCTAGAAATTTTTCATAATAAAAAACTTATAATATTATATAGATGTCACAACCAACAATTTTTTAATAGGTAATGATGAGTTTATCTCCTTAAGGTCACTGGTTTGATCACTAGGAAACCTGGAGAAGTAGTCTGCCACAGCATTTTCACCACTCTATTTATCTTTAATCTCCAATAAAATTCTTAAAGTAATAGGATCCATCATATCAGTTTTAGTTTAACCACCTTATTAGTCAGAAGTTACTTTGAAGCCTAATGCTTAGTGAACACAATGACTTTTGAACCAAACAAGTATTTCCTAAATTTTTCTAAGGAAAAAAATGATAGCTAATGGCTTCTTTTCAGTAGTAGTGTAATTATTCTAGGTATCATAGAAAATATTACCAGTATAGTAAATCACATACATCCTATTCTTCTTCCTTTTACCTAAAACTTCCCCCATTACCACATCACTGTAATCATACATCACTTCAAATAACAACTTCTAATCAGGGGGATTAATAATTGGTGATGATGTGAGATATTCTTTAAGAAGATTGAATTATTATAATCACTTTTAATCAAACTTAAAGGGTGTATCCTTAATAAAAAGTTATCATAAAGGTCTAGTGATTTTGGAAAAGTCACAAATGAATCTCTATTAGAAACTAACATGACCTAGAAAGCTTCTAATTCCTTTAACATTTTCAAGAGGTGGTAGATTTTCGATCATTTCAATCCTTAACATTATCTACATCTACCCCTCTTTGAAACTTTGTGACCTAATACTATACCCTAAATAACCATAAACTAACACTTTTACCAATTTAAAATAAGGTTTATTTCCTGAAATCTTTCCAAAATAGTTTCCATATTTTTAATATAGCTTTCAAAATTACTTCCAACAGTTGAGAAATCATCCATAAACACTTCAATCATCCTTTTAAATATATTTGATAAAATGGCCATCATACATCTTTGAAAAGTGGTTATATCACCACATACACTAAAGGATATTCACCAGTAATAAAATGTTTCAAATGGGCATGTGAATGTGGTATTTTCCTAGTCTTTAGGGGATCTAGAAATCTAGTTATAATAAGAATAGTGTTGTATTTGGTTTTATAGAACTAATTATTGGTACTTTGATTACATGTATATTCTAACTTTTAAATATTAATAAATAATTTTATTACATATCATTCATTATTCTACATGAATTTAATTTAATAATGTTCTAGGATATCTATCGCATTGATAGGGTCATAGAAGTTCCTCGCCATGATGAGAACCTTTAAGTTCCATGATGATATTCTTAAATATGGTTATATGGATGAATAGCGCACTGTGATAGGGAGTATAGTATGTTGACTATCATATTTGAGTACTCATAAGTGGATGAGGATTCTTCTCATGAAGTTTTCACTTAGTAATATCCAAGATGGGAGATTATGAGATCAAAACACACCAGTAAAAATTCTACATGTTTTGGTGTCATCAAATATTCCTTTCTATGAGCATGTGTAATGGTACTTGGACTTTAAGATTATCATTAATTCATGTTATGACTCACACACTTAGTTTTACTACCCAAAACCATGATGTCATATGTACATAGGAAGTAGGGTATGTTGGGTGTGTCACGAATGATGTGTTATTAATGGATAATCCAAGAAAGGATTTGTCCCTTCCATATTTATGGAATTTGATATCTCATCCCTTAGATTGGAATAAAACTGTCACATTAAAGTTCACAATCATGGTGTAACGACGTGTTTATTTTAGAGGTTCAAAGAAATATGTATCAATAATATAGGTTAATGACACAAATGTGAAACTTGTTTGATGAGATATTATGATAAAAGGATTATATTACATAGCAACCATTCATATGTGGTTGTCAACATTATGACATTAAGTTCTTTATATTGGGTGTCTTGACCCGGTGCTAGATTGTAATCTTGAACTTTAGTCAAGAACACCTAATTCTAATGAGAAAGAATCATAAAGGGTCACACGCTAAGTGTTTTCGTTGATCTTAATTAAATTCTATTTGAATTTAATTATTGGAATAAATATTATTCTGAAGACTGATGAATAATTTTATTCAATTTTTATTGATCACTAATACTTTCAAGGTAATAGATAATTATTTATTCATTAATAAATAATTGATTTGATAATGTGTATATTTAATAAATATTTATTCATTGGATTGTGAATAAAATATTTATTTTATTTATTGATGAATGAAGTATTTAATTAAATATTTTTTTGAGTATTCAATAAATTTCGAGGAGTTGGAGTGGACCAAGATCATGTCTGGTGATGAATATTTGTTTACAAGTTGGTAAATAATATTTATCATTGCATGAGTTAGTGTATATCATAAAATAATAATAATATTATTATTATTATATGGAATGAGGTTTGATAATGATTATTATATTATTTAAGGGTTGGTACACAATTAAACAATATTTTAACCTAAACACTAGCTCTATAAATATATGGTTATGTTTATTTAGTAGAGTTAATAAATATTTAAGAATCGTTTAACAAATGGAATTCTCTCTTAATTCCTCCTTTTATATTCCCCTCAAGAATTAGAAGTTCAAAATAGATTCCTTCAATCTTGAAGGAGCCAGAAGTGATCAACACGGACAATGAAAGACAATTGATTCTCCATGTTATCTCCAAAAAATTAATTGGAATCACTCAAAGATCAAAAAAGAACATATAGATCACTTCTAGAGGGATTATGCACTTTGATCCTTCCAATGTAATGAAGGTAATCATAAAAGGATTTACATATGATCAACATCATCATCAAAGAAAGTTATTTGATGAGGTAAACAATTATTCCTATCATTAATAAATTAATTATAAATTTAATGTGCAATGATCCTCCCTCGATTCTAGGTTTTCATTATGTCAATTTTCAGTGGAAAAAATTCATTGGTCATGGCATTCATGTCATTTACAATATTGCGAATGATCCACCAAATCAAAAAAACCTTTTTGGTTTATCACCCACCAAGGTGCTTTTGTTTCACCCAGAACCTTCAAGTAGTATTAGACTGATCACATTTCAAATTAATAATTATTTATTTGATTGTTGATCCATATGCATAATAGTGGTTATATTTTAATTTCAATAATTATTTATTATTTAATCTTATTATTTAATTAACATGATTTTAACATATTAATTATCATCGTTCATGATTTCATTTTCTTAAAGGACTAAGAAAAAATGAAGAATGACCAGATATTCCATCGGGAAGTGCCAAAATTTTGGCCGATAAGACTAGGTTACATAGTGTGTAGCTAGAGTACATGTTGTATACTCATGTGAACTAAATCTAACCATGTCACAGGATACATGATGTTCCAAGCAGTAATTACACGTTGTGTATTTATTGCACACTGTGTGTAGACTGGGCTAGTCTGGCACACAACTTGTCGAATTACATGGTGTGTAGCTGGCATATAAGTCATGTAGTCTACACAGTTTAGCAGTGAAACTCACAAAAATAGTGTGGTCAAATACATGGTCAAAACCATCTAAGACTAATAGCCTAGAAAATTAATGAAATACATGGAGTGTAGTCAGTGTACATGATATGTAGTTAATTATTTCCCACATATAAAGTACACACTAATATATTTAGTGAGTTATACTAACATGAGGAATGTGAGATACATAGTGTATAGTTGGATTTTACACGCCCTGTAGTCATGTGTCTGATGAATACACTGATTCCTTTGATGGGTTACACGAACACACGATATTCGGACAACACGACATGTGGCTGGTTAGTATATGTCGTGTAATCTGGCTGAAATACATTCTGAATCCTTAGTTTTTTATCCTAGGAACATATTAAGTGGAACACATGGCATGTATTTTGTTAGTACATGTCATGTAGTCCATACAAGGTACACGTCGAAGCCCCATTCATGTATCCCAGGTACATAAAAATCATGGTATAAGGCATGTAGCTCGTAAGTACATGCCATTTAGTCTCCCAATAAAGGAAAAAATTAAATTACATTAAATTGTTAATTGCATCTTTAAAAAACCTTATTATATTGATTTAAACTTATTCTTTTAGACAATTTAATAATGGTTTTAAATAAGTATTAAATGCTCAATTAATTTATTATAATTATTTGTAATTATTGGTTCTACCATTTATTTTTCATTAATGAATTTATGATTTGTATCTCCAAGAGAACTTGAATGGTTATTAAGATAAAAGTAATTAATTAATTAATTAATTCAATCATGTTTATCTTAATAATAAATAACAAATAGAAATGAATGTTAACCAGTTTACTTTTGTGTATTCATTGTATGTGTATGATTGATCATGAACTTGACTGAGACCTTTGTATGTGATGGAATTATTTAATTTAATTTATTGCATGGTTTTGAAATTATTTAATTATTAAATTAAAATAATGGAATTCAAGTCATCCCTCCCTAGATTATTATATAGGATCTACATGTTCAAGTTTATTTATGTAATTTCCCTTGACCAATCCTTTAGTTACCCTCACCTATGTGTGAATTATAAATACATGTAATAAATGGAGTATCCCAAGGCATTTGGAGATGATTCAAGATAGAACCAAGATAATGTCAACCCAGGTGATGCATAGGTGGATAGGTGGAATTTTGTAACTCATGATAAGACCAGCATAAGGAGTTTTCCCCTGGGACAAAGGTTGATTTATTGTCTGTTCAATAAAGAAACTATTAGATGATCTCATGATTAGGTTATTTATATCTTATCCATTATTTATTTTATGGATGCAAGAATGAGATCACCTAAATAAATAAACTAATGTACAAATATAGAATATAAATAAATGGGTTATGTTTAAATATTTTATTAAAACATGGTTAGTCGCTTAAGTAAAGTACACTTAATATTAACAAGACATGTAAAATATAAAACATGGTAATTTTATGCATAGTAAATAAAATACCTCGACAAAATATTAAGTTAGGCTTGGCCTTCCATTACTTGGTTAGGAATGAAATTCTTAGAACTAAGTGTTTGACCAACTCTCATTGGGATACTTAATTTTAACATAGAGTTATTACAATGGTTACTTGACCATCTTACATCAAGATAAGTATTCCTATCTAGACTTGATGTAACTTTAAGGCAGGTGTTGAGGAAATACAAGTCCTGATTTCATGATTAGGGATTCCACTCAACGAATCAAGGAGTTTTAAGCCCACAGTTAGCAAAGATCTACCTACCTAAATACCTTTAAGTAGATTGAACAACCCTTGCTTGGGCTATGTGAAGGGGTGTATGGATCCTTTCCACTTGAATTTATAAGGAACTAGACATTCTGAGTTCAATGGTGAGGTCTATTGGGGCTTGATAAAATAGTGGGAGATTTAATAAAAAATTAATTATTATTATTTAAAACATAATTTATAATCAAGAAAAGTACTAATAATTTGGTCTTTTAATTGTAGAATAATGGAAAGTTCATCATCCACAATATCCCTATGATCTATATTATAGAAAGACCATCTCATCACTAGTAGTAACTTCGAAGAGTGGTTTAGATGACTTAAAGCTATATTATTCCATGAATGGAAATATTACATGCTAGAATCCTCATTACCTAATCGGATTGGGAATGAGGTGAGTGGTGAAGTGTTCCTTTTCTATGAAAAACATTTGAACAATGTGATTGATGTTCAATGTTTGATGTTATCATCCATGTCTTGTGAACTCATGAAGTATCACAAGGTATGATTGAGCATCTTCATGGTATTTAATAAGAGAAAGAAAGATAGGAACAGTTTGAGATCTCCAAGTCACTCTCCTAGATTAATCTTGGAGAGGGTGCTCCAGCTAGGCCTCATGTTGTCATGCTCATTAGCTACATTCATTGCCTAGAGGTTCTAGGGTTTAAACTATATGATAAAATGCACACTAGCCTCATTATTGCATCACTCCCTTAGATATGATCTAGCTTTATTATAAATTTTAATATGAACAACATTGAGAAGTCTCTTCTAGATCTACTCACTCTTCTTCCCTAAGTAGATAAGGAGAAAAAGAGAGAAAATCCTTTTGTACTTATTGTGAATAAACAGAAATTCCAAGCGAAGATTTCTAATCCCAAAGCTTCTTTGTAATGGCCTTACAAGAAGACAAAGATCAAGGGGAAAGTAAGGGATAAGGGTGATATCTATTTCGCATGTGGAAAGAAGGGCCACTGGTGGAAAAATTGCACCCAACCAAAGAAGCAAGGGGAAGCTTCGGGTGTGTTTTTTATCGATTACAAATTATATTTTTCTATAAATTGGGTATTATATACAACTTTTGGTGATCACATATGTATTCAAATATAAGAAACAAGTAGATTTAGAAATATTTACCAAGGGGAAGCAGATATACAAGTATCCAACAGAGTTAAAAAAATTAGTTATCAGTGAATACCACCTCAAGTTTCCAATAGGAATGATCTTGGTTTTGAAATATTGTTATTATGTTTCATTTGTTACCAAAAACATTATTTTTTGTATCCAAACTTGATATAGATGGATTTATTTTCAAATTTGTAAATAAATGTTGATTCTTTTATAAAGATAACATTTTTATGGTAAGAAACATTTAAATAGAAGTCTTTATGTATTGGATTACACAAACCAAGTAATGGAAATTGATAAAGAAACTACTTCATGTGACTCATACAACACTTGACTTTGGTATCACTAACTAGTTCGTGTAAATGAAAATAATTTGACTAAATTACATCAATATGGATATTTAGATTCCTTTTAATTAAAACCACTTTGTGTATTTCATGCATGTTTACAAGGAAAAATGACCAAATCCCCAATTAGTGGAAAAGGTGAAAGGGCCAAAGAGATTATTGAATTAGTTAATATTGATGTTTGTAGACCATTTATTATTAAATTAAGGGGTGTTTATTCATACTTCATAAATTTTAATGATGATTTTAGTATATGTGGAAATGTATACTTGATGAGGTATAAATAGGATTCCTTTAAGAGATTCAAGGAACATAAGACTAAATTTGAGAACCAGCTTAGTAAGAAGATTAAGAAAATATGCTCATACCATAGTGGAGAATATCTTAATAAAGAATTCATTGATTATTTTCAGTAGTTTGGGATTCTATCTCAACTCATTCTTCCTTATAAACCATGATAGAATGGTGTAAGAAAAAAGAGGAACTGCACCTTGTTAGTCATAATGAGATCAATGATGAGTTGTGTGAATCTTCTATTATCCTTTTGGGGATACACGTTACAAACAGTAGCATAAATACTAAACCAAGTGATAAATAAAGTGTTGGATAATATATCATACTTATTATGGAATGGAAATAAACTCATGTTGTCATACTTACATGTGTGGATTTTTGAATCATTTTTTAAGGCCTCTTTAGGTTACAAACTTGCACCCCAATGCACAAAGTGTACATTTATAGGATACCCTAAGGAAATGAGGGGATATAAACTATAAAACATCTCAAACAAAAAGTTAATAGTGTAAATACATGCTATATTACTTGAGAGAGAGCACATCTCTAAAATAGATAGTGAGGGAGAGATAGATTTTGATGAAGTTTAGGATCAAGGTACACAATAGTTGGAATAGGAACAAATTTTATAAAGCCCTGTAGAAAAAGAAGATGTTCTAGGGACACAAATACTATAGAGGTGTCACACCTGAGTTTTTATTTCTTCCTTTTTCTGGGTCATTGTTTAATCTCAGTTTTTCTCTTGAGTTCTGGGTGTGATAGATTCTAATTTTTGAGGTGTTTCTTTATTTAGTTTGGACCTTGTGGTTATTCCTCGATCTACCATGAGTTTTTGGAAGGAAATTTGAATTTTTGAGCTTAGTATTAGACTGCTCATGGTTGGGTAATGACTTGGTAAATCATGTAGCCTTATCCAGGTAACTATGAAACTTAAGTTTTGGTGGTAGAGGGATGGCACATAGCTTGAACACAATTTTCCAAACCGTACGGTAAGTGTACGGGGAGGTTCTGTCTTAGGACAGTGGCGTTTGGCATGGTTGGAACATAGTTTAGAGACCATGCAGCCAAACCATGTAGGTACCCTGGTGTGTCTAGTAAGGGGCACACGGTTGGTGCACGGTTTGGTAAACTGTGTGGCCAAACCGTGTGAGCTGCCCGGATCCTAAAAAATGGTGAAATTCCAACCCTAACCCTTTGGTATTTTTAACCCAAAATGACTCCCATATCCTACCTATAGTTAGTGAACCCCTAAGGGGCCTCTCACCTTATTCTCCAAGCCTCCACCCTTCTCCCATGGTGTGGATATAGGGTTTCTTCGAGGTTTGGGGATATATCTATCAATGTAATCTCATCTTCTCTTCTCCCTCTTCCCCTTTCCTCCATTTTCTTTTGAGATTTCCTTCTCACATGGTATCTTAGACCTAGGGTTCATGGTTACCTTCATTTATGTTGGATTTTTGGCTTGTTTAAGGTTCCTCTTTCTAGATCTTGGGTCTTGTGACCTTCATGAAGTGTTTTCAGGTGTGCGTTGTTGAAGCATCATGGATTTGAGGTAGGTTTTCCTTTTCACTTGCCTTTAGAATTTAATATTCATTGGTTTCATTCTTTTTTTACCTTACCTATATGATAAATAATGATTTATGAACTTTGGAATACTTTTTTTGTGTTCAAGTGGGGTTGTGTACCTTGTTTTGTGATAAATAGCTTTGTTTTGTTATAAATGTGCACACCAAGTGTTTGATAAAATGTATAGTTGGATTTTTCATGTGGTTTGTGGGTTGTTAAGCATGTTTTTCCTTTGTAAATGTTGTTGTAACATCTTGATGGTAGTTCTGGGTCCCTCAAATGGATTTATAAAAGGTTTATACTTGAAAATGGTGTGTGTTTGGTTCTTTAAAATGAAATGGCATGTGATGTTGAAAAATGGCCCATTTAGCTTTTTTATAAAATGTATTTGGGTTTAAAGTGTGATTTTAATGTTTAAAAGAGATTTTTAAAATAATTGTGAGATGGAAAATGGTGTTTTTACACCTATTTTTTAATATGGGTTTAGTTCTTTGAGAAATAATGGTTTTGTGAAGGTTGTTTGAGGCCCATTTGGCAATTTTTGAAAATGATGAAAGTTTTTAATATGAAAACTATCCTTGGATAATTCTCTTGGCTTGGTTATGTTGATTTTTGTGTGAGGACCATGCTGAGAGGATCCCCTATTAATAGATAGTTTAAAGGAAAGAGATTGATCCTTGGGGTGATTCGAGTGATACATGTTGTGTTGATTATTATATATGTGTACATGATTGGATGCTCGGTTGGCATCGATTGGATCACCATTTTCTATAAATCTTTACATGGATAACCTAGAATTATTATTGAATTTTCTAAGAACAATTGTTACACTAGTTATATTACGCACTAGCTAGTATCCCATAGCATGGGAATATATTGAGTTTTATTTCTATGGGATTGTGCCCCTCAGTCTGTACAATGTGGGGTGTGGCTGGGCATATTGGGCGTCATTGATGTCATCGAGTGAGGCATGCTTTCCGAGATGATTCAAGATGTATTAGTATGTTTCGGATTATTCAAAAGCTCCTAGGTTCCCCCCATGTCTATTGGCACTCAGTTACTTATGGTGGATGATTGAGATGCATGATTGGTTGGTTACTCTTATGTGATTATTTCCATTGCCCTTCTATTGTGATTATTATGGTGCTCTCATGTGTAGTTCATTTATTTGTAAAGTGATGAGTTGTTTTTCAAAGGTTTATGGAAAAAAAATTCTCTAAAAAAAATTTTTCTACTATTGTTCCAGTTATGAAATGAAAGAATCACTTTCCCCTTGAAAATGTTAATGTTTCTTTAATGGAAAATAAATTTCTTATGAAAATGAAAAGGGGAAATGGACTATGATTTTTTTTGAAGTGGAAAATGTGTGGAAAATTCTTACTTTTATATATTTTATTTCAAAATTAAAGTTGATGTTTCTTTTATTTTAAAGAATTGCATTGGGAATAGATTGTTCGGTCATGCCTACTAAGTTTTAATACTCACACCTATAATTTCCTCTTGTTTTTAGTTTTTTATGTAGGTTCTAGCTTGGTTTAGATCATCATGGGTGATGGTTGGTCTTGGTTTTGGAGAGTGACCCTCAGGGTCACATGGAGACATTGTGGTCATCAGGTTTAGTTTGGGTTTTATTATTCAGTTTTTTGTGTTTTTTTCAGATTATTTTATAAAGATGTTAAATTTGGATATTGTTATAAATATGAGGATGCTTTGGTTATCTTTTTGCTGTTTAGTTTTCTTATTTATTTATATTGTGATAAATTGTTCCCTTGCGCTTCTCTATTTATACCTGACAATAGTTTTCAACCCATGGGGATCGGGAATACCCTTCAGGCCTTGCCACGGATCAGCTCGAATGACCGGTTCAAGGTCGAACCGAGTTGGTTCATGAAAAAAATGGTATCAGAGGAGGTTAGATCCTTAGAGGACCTAGCTTTCAGAGTACCCTTTTGTTATTTGGGACATTAAGGTAGATGGAGTAGGACTATCAGAGCTTGGGTTGCAAGTCTGGGGGAGTGTCTGGCTAACACTTTTTAGACTAAACCTTAAGTTTCCATGGGAAGTTAGGTTTTGTTTAGTTTCTTTGGTTTTATGGTTGTTTGGTGTTGGGGATACGAAAAGGGAGTTGTTCTAGTGGTCTTAGTGATCTCATAGGGCCTATCAATCTATATAGATCTAGGGTATTAGTCCTATGATACTCTTTGTGATGGTGTTGTGATTGGAGTATAGCCACAAACCATATGGTCAAGTCATCCATCGATGCTAGTTCTCTTATGATTCATTATGGGTCTTCTCTAATTTTGAAAATTGTATTGAGAAATATTTTTTTTTTAAATTGTGAAAATATAATTTGAAATGGTAATGGTTTGGTTTTGGGAAAATGGAAAATTAATTTTTCGAACCATTTTGAAGAAGGCATTAGAAAATGGATTTTTATAATCAAAATATGTGGTTTTCAAAAAAAATGCTGGGAAAATCAAAACTTGTTTTAAAATGGGCTTTATAAATACATTTTAAATGAGAATAAATGGGTTTTTAATCAAATCATTTTAATGAAATGAGATTTGGTGAGCTGCTTAAAAATATTTTGAATGAAATAAATTGAGTTTTTGGATGGAAGAACATGGTTTTTAATTTTTGAGCATGATAAAATAGATTGAAGTGTAGAATTTTAAAATGGATTTTTGGCTTGATGGTTGGTGGGATTTTGAAAATTTTATGGATTTTGAGATGAGAATGTTTTTTTACCTTTAGTATTTCTTTGGGTGCTCACATGCATGTATATGTATAAAGATATGGGTGAATGCCTGAATTATCATGGGTTTATTGGTGTTTGGGGTGGAACAAGAATGTGCATGTGAGTGAGACTCTAAGGAATACCATTGGTGAGTGTGAAACCCACCAAGTTTATTTTCATTCAAAAATGTTTTCAAGAAGTTGTGATTTTTTTAAAACCAGTTGTTGTGTGGTATTTCTATTATTATTTGAAAGTGTTGTTTGTGCAGTGTTTAATTTTTAGGACTCTTTTTGATGAGCTAGTTTTGATAGTTCTCTTGGTCTTCTTGTTTCTCAGTGTTCTCCCCCAGATAGATTTTATAGATATTCGAAGTGTGGCCACGGGTGGTTCACTATTTCAAAACCCTCCAATTGATCAACCTAAGTGTTTCGTTCTTGAGTTTCAAAAGTTAAATCAACCTCTCTTTTATGGTCAAGTGGATACCCTCTAAGCGGAAGATTAGATGATGAAAATCGAAAGGATCTTTATCCTTATTGTGTTTCTCAGGTTGTTAAAGGTTAATTTTTCCACCCTTATACTTGAAGGTCCGACGTGGAAGTTGGTGTCTCATAACAAGCCTCAGGACGATCTTGCTTGGGAGTTATTCAAGGTTTTGTTCATCCAACAATATTTCTATGATATGATAAAAGTGAGAAAATAGATAGAGATGTGTAGTTTTCAGCAAGGTGATTAATTAGTGTTGGAGTTATTTCACCATTTTTTGGATATAGTTCCTTATATTTTGAAATTAACTATGGATCATTCCATTAATGCTCAACATTTTGAGTTTGTGATTCATCCTGATCTGTAGTCAAATGTGTTGGAGTTCAATTTAACCTCTTTTTTTGACATGGTCAGGAAAGTTGTTCATGCAGAAGCTATGTAATAAGGGGTGATTAAGGTATTCCTCCCTCCTTCAGTTCCTAAAAGTAGTGAGGGGAATTCTATTAAGGAAGTGGGGAAGCATTTGGAAGCTATTGGAGCTAGTCGTGGAATTAAAAGGCCTCAAGATCTTTTGTCATCTTCTTCTAGGCATGGAATCTTGATGTGTCGCTAGTGTGGAAATCCAAATCATAATAAGTCGTCATTTTTTAGAGCACTAAAAATATGTCATGCTTGTGGGATCCTAGGCCACTTGTAACAGTTATGTCGTGGTGTTTATAGTAAGTGATATGGATCTGGTTCACAGGAGTATAGTATTGTTTGGGTTTGGTTTAAAGTCCGTTTTTATTTTAGTGTTTACTTATGTTGTGGTGGTTGTGCTTAGTGGTGTTCTCTTTTGGTTGTAACATAAGGGGATGTTGTGGATCTCCTATGAACTCATGTTTCAATGAAAGTGCATTTTTTCTTTGGAAATTACAAATTCTTCTATTCTAAGTGGTGGTGTTTTCCGTGTGTTCCTTATTTAAGCAAAGCGAGTTCATGGTGTGTTATGATAAGAGGTGTTATGTTCCAATTAGAATCATTATCTCTTGAATGCAACGTAGCAGAGGATTCAGACATCATAGATTTATCCATAGGTCATAGAGTGAATTTTTTCACGTAGTTTGGAAATTTTTGGGGATGCGGGGAACTTTGGTTTATCTCATGTCTCCAATGTTGGGGTGAGACAATATAAACCTAAGTGTTTTCCCTTGTGAGGTTATCCATTTGGGTTGGTGCTCTTTCACTTCCCTCCCCCTCTGCCCCTGTGGTGGTGGGTTTTTGACCTGTGTGGGGGTAGTTTCTAGTTGTTTCTTAATGGTGGGGAGTTTTTTTCGATCTCTTGTGTTGAGAATGAGGTTTTGTTCAGGGTTTGGTTTTAGAAGTTATGGCTCTGGTTTCCCATTGTTTCTTAGTAAGTGGTTTCGGTTTGTTGTTTCATTTCAGGAAAGAGGCATAAGTTCTATTTTTGATTGGTTGAGATATTCATCGTTTAAGAGGTTAGATTGTGTGGTTATAAGATCCTTAGTTATTGATCGATCAATTGGAAGATGTTACAGCTTTACATGGATGAGAAGCGTTAATGGTGGAGATAATTTTCACACTCGGGTTTTTATTTTCTTCCTTTTTTCTAGATCATTATTGGATCTTGGTTTTTCTCTTGAGTTCTGGGTGTGATGGGTTCTAATTTTTGAGGTGTTTCTTTGTTTAGTTTGGACCTCATGGTTATTCCTCAGTCTCCCGTGAGTTTTTTGAAGAAAATTTGATTTTTTTGAGATTGGAAGTATCCTACTCATGGTTGGAACGTGACTTGTTAAACTATACACCCTTCTCTAGGTAACCGTGCGTCTTAAGTTTTGGTGGCAGAGGGATGGCGCACGTCTTGCGCGCGGTTTGTCAAACTATGTGGTAAGCATGCATGGAGGTTTTATCTCAAGACAATGGAATTTGGCATGGTTGGTGCACAGTTTGCAGACTGTGTGACCAAACTATGTAGGTGTCTTGGTGTGTCCAGTAAGGGGCGTACGGTTGGTGCATAGTTTGGTAAAACATGCATCCAAACTGTGCGAGATGTCCAGATCCTAAAAAAATTTGAAATTACAACCCTACCCCTTCATGATTTTTAACCCAAAATGCCTTCTCTCTCCTCCCTCTAGTTTTTATGACACTAATGGACCTCTCCCCTTGTTTTCAAAGACTCCTCCCTTCTCCCATGGCATGGAACTAGGGTTTCTTCAAGGTTTGGGTCTATATCTCTCAAGTTAATCTCCTATCATATTCTCCCTCTTCCTCTTTCCTCAATTTTCTTTTGAGATATCTTTCTCCCATGGTTTATTGGACCTAGGTTTCATGGTTACCTTCATTTATGTTGGGGGTTTGGATTTTTTAAGGTTCATCTTGCTATATCTTGGGTCCTAGAACCTTCATAAAGTGTTTTTGGGTGTGCATTGTTGAAGTGCCATGGATTTGAGGTAGGTTTCCCTTTGCACTTACCTTTATAATTTAATATTTACTGGTTTCATTCTTTTTTAACCTTACCTTAATATTAAATAATGATGTATGACCTTTGGAATATTTTTTTGGTGTTCAAGTGGTGATTTATACCTTGTTTTGTGATAAATAACATTGTTTTGTTATAAATGTGTACACCAAGTGTTTGATAAAATTCTTGGTTAGATTTAATACGTGGTTTGTGGATTTTTAAGTATGGGTTGCCTTTGTAAATTTTGTTTTAACATATTGATGGTAGTTTTGGGTCCCTCAAATGGATTTGTAAAAGTTTTATACTTGAAAATTGTGTGTGTTTGGTTCTTCAAAATGAAATGGCATGTGATGTTGATCAATGACCCATTTGGATTTTTTATAAAAATTGATTTGGATTGAAAGTTTGATGTGAATGTTTAAAAGTGACTTTTAAAATAATTTTTCAATGGAAAATGGTGTGTTTACACCTCTTTTTAATGATGGATTTGGTTCTTTGAGAAATAATGGTTTTTTGAAGGGTGTTTGAGGCCCGTTTTGTAATTTTTGAAAATGGTGAAAGTGTTTAACATGAAAACTCTCCTTGGATAATTATCTTTCCTTGGTTATATTGATTATTGTGGGAGGCCCATACTGAGAGGCTCCCTTGTGAACAGATAATTGAAATTCAAGAGATTGATCCTTGGGGTGATTCAGGTGATGCCTATTGTATTGATTATTATATATGTGTACGTGATTGGATGCTCGATTAGCATCGGTTGGCACACCCTATCCTATATATATTGACATGGAGAATTTGGCATAGCTATTGAATTTTATGAGAATTATTGTTGCACTAGTTAGATTATGCACTAACTAGTGGCCTATAGCATGAGGATATATTGAGTTTTATTTGTTATGGGATTGTGCCCCTTAGTCTATACCATGTGGGGTGTGGTCGAGCATATTGGGTGTTATTGATGTCATTGATTGAGGCATGATTTACAGGATGAGTCAAGATGTATTATTATGTTCTGAATTATTCACGAGCTCCTAGGTTCCCCCTATGTCTATTGATTCTTAGTTACTTATGGGGAATGATTGATATTCATGATTGGTTGGTTACTTTTATGTGATTATTTCCATTTCCCTTATATTGTGATTATTGTGGTGCTCTCATGTGTAGTTCATTTCTTTGGAAAGTGATGGGTTGGTTTTCAAAGGTTTATGGAAAATGTTTTCTCTAAAAAAATTATTTCTACTCCTATTATGGTTATGAAATGAAAGCATCACTTTCCCCTTGAAAATGTTAACATTGCTTCAATGGAAAAGAACTGGGTTTTGGAAATGAAAATGGGAAATGTACTATGATTTGTTTTGAAGTGGAAAATGTGTGGAAAAGGATTACTTTTATATAGTGTATTTCAAACTTGAAGTTGATGTTTTTTTATTTTAAAGGAAGTTCATTGGGAATAGATTTTTCGGGAAAACCTACTGAGTTTTAATAGTCATGCCTATAGTTTCCTCTTGTTTTTAGTTTTTTGTGAAGGTTTCATACTAGTTTAGATCACTATGGGCGATGTTTGGTCTTGGTATTAGAGAGTTCCCCTCAGGGTCACATGGAGATGTTGTGGTTGTCAGGTTTAGTTTGGGTTTTATTGTTTGGTTTGTTGTGTGTGTTTTTCATATTCTTGTATAAAGATGTTTAGTTTGGATATTGTTATATATATGGGGCTTATTTTGTTTTCTTTACACTGTTTAGTTTGCTTATTTATTTATATTGGGATAAATCTTCCCCCATGCTTCTCTTTTGATGCATGGAACTATTTTTGGATCAATAACTCCCTTTGGGTTTTTCCATGTATTGGATCGGGTGACCGTTTTAGGGTCGACCTAGGTTGGTTCAAGATAGTAGGATTACAAGAGAGGTTAGATAAATAGAATGGTATGGTTTTCTAGTCACTGAGTATGGTGACTCGTTATTAGTTGATAATAATAATTCTCTAACCAATAAGGAATAAGTAAGTGGCACAGATGTTTCCAAGTGGAAAGAAGCAATGAATTATTAAATGGATCCTTTATACCAAAACTAATTCTAGATTTTGGTAGATCCTATAGTGGATGTAAATACTAATGGTTATAAATAGGTATTAAAGAATAAAATGTACATGGATGGACAAGTTAGTACCTATAATTCATGAATAGTTGCAAAAGGGTTCAAAAAGTGTCAAGGCATAGACTATGATGAAACATTTTCACCAAATGCTGAAATATATTAGAATTATACTATCTATTATATACTTCCATGACTATTAAATTTGAAAATTGGATGTCAAGATAGACTTCCCTAATGAGAACCTTCAGGAAGATGTCTATATGATACAACTTGAAGGGTTTGTGACTCTAAAGGATTCCAATAATATTTGAAAATTGAAAAAATCAATTTATAGATTAAATCAAGTATCCGATTCATGGAAAATTTGGTTTTATAAGGCTATAAATAAATTTGGTTTCATAAAGAACGAATGTGAGCCTTATGTCTATAAGTGGTTTAGTGAGAGTGGATTCATTTTCTTAATAGTATATGTCGATGACATATTACTTATTGGAAACGATATACCAGTATTACAGTCTATTAAGTCTTGGTTAAATAAATTATTCTTCATGAAGGACTTAGGTGAGGTGGCATATATTCTTGGGATCAAGATCCACTATGATAGATCCAAGAGACTGCTCAACCTAAGTCAAGGTACATATATTGACAAGATAATAAAGAGATTCAATATAGATCAATCCAAGAGGGGAATATTTCCAATGTCACGTGTCATTCATCTTTCTAGGAAAATGTGTCCAGACACATGAGAAAAGATAAGGAATAGAAAGGATTACATACACATCGACAATTAGGTCAGTCATGTATGCTATATTATGTACTAGGCTAGATGTTTCCTATGCCTTGAGTGCGGTAGGAAAATATCAAGCTGACCTATGTGACCACCATTGGATGGTAGTCAAGACTATACTTAAGTATATGAGGCATAATAAGGATATGTTTTTGGTCTATGAAGAAGAACTATTCATTAGAGGATATGCATATTCTAGTTTCCAAATAGATAAATATTATCTAAAATCACATATAGGATACATCTTCACTCTGAATGGAGGTGTTGTGAGTTGGAAGAGATTAAATAAGGTTGTGGTTACAGATTCTACAACAGTTTCCAAGTATATTGTGTCTTCTGAGGTATATAAATAAGTTGTATGGATACATAATTTCATCCAAGATCATGATGTGGTTCTAAGTAGTAAATATCCTATCACACAATATTGTGATAATGCTACAACGGTGGATCTTATAAAGGATCCAAGGTCACATCAACGGATGAAGCATATACTTTATAAGTATCATATATTGAGGGATTTTTCTCAGAGAGGTGAAGTTGTAGTGAGTAGAATTTACATGAAAGAAATCATAGTGGACCCATTGACTAAATCCTTAACTCAGTGGAAACATGATCATCATGTGAGGTCTACCATACTAAAATTCATAGGCAGATGGATCAATTACAAGTGGTAATTTGTTAGAGTTTGTGTTTTAGAACCAACTATTTTTACTTTGATTACATGTATATTCAAACTTTTAAATATTAATAAATCATCTTATTACATGTTTTTCATTATCCTGCATGAATTTAATGTAATAATGTCCTAGGTTATATGTCACATTGATAAGGTCATATTCATTCCCCTCCATGATGATAACCTTAAATTTCCATGAAAATATTATTAAATATAGTTCTATAGTCATATAATATACTATGATATGGAACATAGTATGTAGACTTTAAAATGTTAGTACTCATAAGTGGAGGAGCCTTCTTCTCATGAAGTTCACACTTGGTAATCTCTAATACGGGAGATTATGAAAATGATACCAGCCAGTAGAAATTTAACATGTTTTTGTATAATTATATATTTCTTTATAAGAGCATGTTTAATGGTCCTTAGAATTTAATATTATCATTAATGCATGTTATGAATCATGCACATAGATTTAGTAACCAAAACTATGACTCCATATGTTCATGGGAAGTAGGGTATGTTGGGTGCATCACAAATGACATGTTATTAATGGATAAGTTGAGAAAGGATTTTTCCCTTACATCATTATGGAAGTTGATATCTCAACCCTTTAATTGGAAAATAACCTTTGATTAAATTCCATGGACATGGTGTAATGACGTGTTTATTTCAGATATTCAAAGAAAGACATATCAAGCATATAGGTTGATGAAACAGTTGTGAAACTTGCTTGATGAGATATTATAATAAATGGATTATATTATACAGTGGGTGTTTGTATGTGGTTGTCAACATTATAGCATTAATTTCTTTCTCTTGGGTGCCTTCAACCATTGCTAGATAGTAATCATGGACTTTAGACAAGCTCATCTAATTTCATTGATAAAAAATCCCAAAGGGTCGTACACTAAGTGTTTACATTGATCTTGATTAAATTACATTTGAATTTAATTATTGGAATAAATATTATTCTCAAGACCAAGAAATAATTTTATTCAAGTTTTATTGACTGTTAATATTCGCAAGGTAATAAATAATTATTTGTTCATTAATAAATAATTTATTTTATTACATGAATATTTAATAAATATTTATTAATTGGATTGGGAATAAAATATTTATTTTATTTATTTATGAATGAAATATTTAATAAAATATTTATTTAGGTACTCAATAATTTTTTATGAGTTGGAATGGACTAAGATCATGTCCAGTGATGAATATTTATTTATAAGACAATAAATAATAATTATCGTTGAATGAGTTAGTGCACGCCATAAAATAATAATAATAATAATAATATTATTATTATTATTATTATTATATTACATGGAGTTTTATCATGATTATTATATTATTTAAGGGATATCATACAATTAAATAACATTTTAACCTAAACCCTATCTCTATAAATAGACGGTTATGTCTATTGTGCGGGGTTAATCAAGATTTGAAAATTGTTGTGCACAATGGAATTCTCTCTCTATTTTTCATCCTCTCCTCCTATCAATAACTAAAAGTTCTATAGATATTCCTCCAAGATAAAAGTAACTATAAGTGATCAACATGGACAAAATAAGACAATTTATTCACCATGTTATCACCTAAAAATTAATTATCATTGCTCAAAGATCAAAGGTGCACATATGGATCACCGCTAAAGGTATTCCACACTTGGATCCTTTCAATGTAATGAAGGTAGATCGATAAGGGTTTATGAATGATCAACATCATCATTGAAGAAAGTTCCTTGACAAGGTAATTGTTTCTTCTGATCATTAATAAATTAATTATAAATTTAATGTGCAAATATCCTCTCCTAGTTCTGAGTTTTGTTTGTGTCGATATTTGGTGGAAAAAAATTCATTGGTCATGTTGTTCACATCATGTACAATATTGTGAATGATCCATTGAATCGAAAAAACCTTTTTGGTTTATTACCCACCAAGTCACTTTCTTTGCACCTGAAACCTTCAAATAACCATCAAGAAAATAATGGTATTAATTATCAGCCAGTCTCTCAAGCATTTGGTCCATAAATGGTATTTACTAATAGAAACATTAAGCTTTATATAATCTATGAAAACTCTCTATTTTTTTTACTTTTTTGGTTTGAATTTGTTCATTCTTCTCATTTTTAACAAATTTTACTCCACCCTTTTTAGGGACCACCTGAACAGGATTAACCCATGGGCTACATAAAATGAGAAATATTATTTTAGTATTAGACAATATTATCAATAACTCCCTAAAAATTTATTTTATATTGGGTTTGAGTCTCATCTTACCCTCAAATCTGGTTTTATGTTCAATATCCATGGGAATTTTATGCATACAGTATGAAGGACTTATTCTCTTTATATCAGTTATGGTCCGACCTATAACAAATTTAAACTTCCTTAATACATTTAGTAAACTCTCCTCAAGAATTACTTTTATATCGTATGAGATGATGATAGATAGTGGAGATAACTTACCTATAAAAGGGTATTTCAGATGATATGGTAGGGGTTTGAGTTCCAACATGGGTGATTTTTTACTCAAGGGAAGACAATTGGGCCTAGGAGGTCCAAGGTCCTCAAGTTGTCTCTTAAAGAAGGCACTGTAGAATACCTTATCTTCATCATTACTTTCTAACAAATTGTTTCTCATATTCAGATTTTATGATTATGGTTAGAAATTTTTCTAAGGAAAACTCATCTAAATGCTCTATAGACTCTCCTAAATGTTCATCTAGTGATTCTTCCTCTTGACTAGAGAAGTTTTCCATGCAAGTTTCAACTGAGATTGGTTGGATATTAATTTCATCTATCATTCTCAAAATCTCTTCTTATTCCCTATCAATAAGTTCTTATTAATTATAAACACTCATATATTGGATATTTTTGACTTCGTGAAGGTTTTTTAGTTCTTTTAAAAACATTTAATTCCTCTTTTTATTCTCTCAAGTTGAATAACAGCTTACCCTTGGACACATATATGATAGCTCCTCTTCTGGATAGGAAGGGTCTACCAAGGATGATATGAACTTCCTTACCACACTCCATATACAAAATAATAAAATTATAATGTAGTTGAAGCTTCCCTACTCCCACAAGAAAGTCATCAATCCTCCCTAATGGGTGGGTAATAGACTGATCTACTAACTATAGGAAAATTGTGGTGGGTTGTGGTACTCCAAATTTCATGTTTTGAAACAATGATAATGAAATAAAATTGATACTTTAACCAAGTCTACACAAGCAGTTAAACAGACCATTATCCCCTAAGGTGAAAATGATGAAAAATCTTTCTGGATCTTGAATTTTATGAGTTATTCTATTCTATAAGACAACACTACACACCTCAATGAGATTGTATTTAGAAAATTCTTCCAGTGTTTTTTTTAAGAAAAAACTATTTAATGATTTAAAATAATATTTCATTTGAATTAAAGTCTCAAGGATGTTAATGTTGATTTGAGGTTGCTTAGAAAATTCTAGAAATTTGAGAATTTATTTTTCTCGGGTCTTCTTATTTATTCTTTCAGTGAAAGGAATGGTTAGAGCTCTTGATTATAGTTGGCATACTATCAATATCTTACTTAATATTCTTTTTTCCATTTATTATATTTATTTTTCAAGCCTTTTTACTTTTTTTTCTACTTTAACAACAAGTTTCAAAGTGATATTAGTATTTCTATTCAAATTTCTATATTCAAGGTTTTCTAGATTTTGGTTTTCATCTTCATTTGGATTTTCATTTTTAGCAGGTTTGGGATCTTTGTTAACTTCTTGGTGAGTTTTCAAACCACTTATCATGAACCAACCTAGGAAACCCCTAACTGGTCACTTGATCTAGCCCGTGAAAAGGCCCGAGAGGTGTTCCCAATCCTCTCGGGTTGGAAACTAGTGCCAAACATTAGATAAAACTCAGTTGGGAACGATTTAGACCATAAATTAAAGAATAATAAATATAAATAGAATGAATAAAAACCCATTGGTGGTGGAAAATAAATAAAACTAAACTGCTAAACATACCTCCAAGTGACCCCGTGGGTCACCACCAACCATATAACTACACTTGTTCCATGAGAAAATCAAAGCTGGGTGGAAACTAAAACTGAAAAATGATATAAAAATAGTTGTGAGCACCAGGATGCTCAGTAGGGATGAAAAAATAAGAACCACACTATATGACTTAACTTTTAAAAATAAAACCATGTCATTCTAGTTTTAAATACATTTATTTACAGTAGGATTTTCATTTCCATAAAAACAAGTAACAAGCTAATAATTTCAAAAGAACCATTTTCCCATCCATTTTCTGAAACGGTTTCCAAAGAATGAAAGATTTTTCAATAAATCATTTTACAAAGAATAAACACATGGTGAAGGAGATATCTCAATGAAATACAATTAGTGAAAATACAGTACAAATAAATAAGTTTTGATATAAGAATTTTCAGTGAGAGCATAACAGTTAAAATGATTTTTATTAAAACATCACAGAATGAGGGAAAGTAGAATATGTGAAAAACATTTATCATGGGATATACCTATCCACCAAGTGAATAGACCCTATATGTACTCAGTTTGGATTCATTTTTCATCGTATAATGCAACTTTTTAATCAATAACCAACCCGACTTCTCTACACTAGCCTCACTGGTGGAAAAACCCACAAGGCCTATCTCTACCAAGGGGATCTAGTTCGTCTAATCAGGATATAGATAGAAACTATATCTCGGCTCTTACTATGACTCCTAGGATCCCATGGCTATAGAAAACATGGGAGGTGAGGAAGCAAGCATGAATACCACATCTCAATCACAAAAATCCACCATACATGCTAAGGCCCACCTCCTGACACCATCCATGTGAATTCTCCCTAGAATGTATAGTATCCATGGAGGTTCCCTCTTTTCAAGAAAGCATTCAAAGGTACCAACCAGGCCTCAAAATTTGAAAACAGTCTTTTACCATTTGAAAAACCACTTTGGAGCTCTTTGGAAAAATCAAACATGTAATTAAACTTTTATGTAAAATTGGCTGAAAGGCCAAAACATCTTTAAACATTTCTAAATCACCTAGTATAATTTATTTGGAAAATAAAATAAGTGCTCAAGATTTCTGGCATTTCAAAACCATCCTATAAACATGTTTTAATAAGAAAAACCCATAGTACAACATGAGAAGTTTTGAGAATCATGGAATAAACCAACTACATTCAATAAAACTTTTTTATAAAATTTAATAGCTTTATAATATAATGAAAACACCTAATAAAACACATGATCAATTATAGTTTTCAATTTAAAGTCTTGAATGGAGGGTGACCTACCTTAAAGGGGAGAGAACCACGCTGAAACACCTTAGAACTTTACACCTTCATCGATGACCACTCGAATCTTCCCTTTTCCTCTTGCACATATATGCACGTTCACATATATATAAGGAAACCTAGCCCTTATTTACATATTTTCATGGCCAAATATGTACAAGGGGGTCCTTATATACATGATGATATTTTCATATACCCCTTTACACTTACACATGTATGCATTTTTCATATATATACATAAACACACCTAGCCCTAATATATATATTCATACCACCATGAGTGAAAATATATAAAGGGGAACTTATATATATATGGCTACCTATGTATACGTATGTAAGTCTCCTTTGACTCTGATGACTCGAACCCACTTCAAGGATGACCAAGACACACTATAAAAATACTAGGAACCCAAAATCACCAAAAGAACTCAACAAAAATTGGAAAAACAAAGAGGTCATAAGAAGCCAGCCTCAAACAGTGATGAGTGAACTGAAACAATTTGATATTCTTCGCCTTATGTGGAGAATGCCAAAACATGTCTGAAGTCGACCCGCGAAACCCATCGCAAACCCTAACAATGGAAGAAAGAACCAAAAATTGGGTTAACCCTTGACCTAGGGTTCGACCAAGCTAGGTAGGGAGATGGGGAAGAAAAACCCACAAAAGAGGAAGATGATGGAAGAGGAGGTCTTACCTAGAGATGTTGACCAACAAACCCAAAGAAATATGATGAAATGATGTGGGAAGAGAGGGAGTTGAGAGGGGGAAATGTGCACGGATGGAGAGGAGAGGGGGGGAGGCATCGCGTGAGAATGAGAGGAGGATTTGGTCGAAAATGGGGGGGCACCCATTTTAGTTTAGATTTATTTATTTATTTGTTATTATTTATAAAAAATAACCCCGGTGGGCACGCACAGTTTTGTCACACGGTTTACCAAACCATGCGCCAACTGTGCATCCTTTACTAGGCACACTAGGCACCCACACGAGTTGGTTACACAGTTTAATAAATCATGCTCCAACCATACAAATCTTTTCTATCAAAATGATATATTCACCCGCAAGGCTTCCTCACGGTTTGACCAACCATGCATCCAAACCATGCGACAAGAAAAAAATGCCCAAAAATTCAAAATTTTAAATTTTAAAACCCAAACTTCCAAAAAAAGTATAATTAAATAAATAAAATAAATAGTAATAGGTCGAGGTGTGACACCACTCCTAGTTTCTGTAGTCATTAGATTCTCCCTAGTATTTACTTCAATTATGCTTGGTAGTTTACCTTTATCTCTTATGTTCATTCCCCCAGCAAGCTTCCCCATTTACAATTCAAGATCATGAATCCTATAATCTAATTGAGATTTATTTTAATTATTTTAATCTTTTTGTTTATCAAATTAAACTATAAAATTTTTATCTTTAGAATCCATTAAAATTAATATTTAATCCATATTTGAAAATATTTTTCCCTCAAAATTTCCTGGTGGATTAGTAGTTTCATATCTTTGTTGGTTATTAAATTGTTATCTAGGTTATTGTTGAAGCCTAGGGGGGGAGAAGCAAATTTGAGCACCCCTTGTTCTTTCCATGAAATATTTTGATAGTTTTTATACCCTCTGATTATAGGTATTAGAGAATGGATCATCCATAGTTTGTATCCTGGGTCTATACCTAGAAAAATTGGCATTTTATGGTGGCTAGGAAAGAATATAAAAGTTAGAAAAAAAATTAATTTGAATGACCAAACACAACATAGTGGTAGCATTTCTCCCTAAGTGAGTTTTGACTATATTCATTATAAAATCTAGTAGTTTGAACCTCAACTTGTTGAACGGGATTGGTTTCATTCCTGGCTATGGTTCTTCTTCTTGAACACTTATATTTTAAATTTTTAGAAAGTGTGTTGAAAATTTATTTTAGTTAATCAGCAATTTTATCACTGAAATCTCATCCAAAAGACTGGTCCACTAAAGACTAGTGATATGGGGTGAGACTATAATAGAATGTGTCTATAATAAATTTTGAAGTACATTGGTGGTTTAGATACTATCTAAGTAACCCCCTGAATCTATCCCAAGCCTAGTGGAACAACTCACTCTCATCTTGAATAAATTCAGTGATTCTATGTCATATTTTAGTTGTTATTCTTCTTGGATATAATTTCATTATAAAGGCATTAAATAGTTGGTCTCATGTATCAAAAAACTCCCCATCCATTTATTGGAACCGAGTTATTGCATTTACCTTGAATTAAAAAGGATATTCTCTCAGTTTCAATTCCTCCTCACCCAACCCTTTAAGTGGTAGTTATTTCACTGCACTATAGAATTCCCTAATGAATTCAAAAGAGTATTTATTAGGTAATCCATTGTATGATGGAGGCATTGGAAAATGGTATAATTTGAGCTCAAAATTTTGATACTTAGGGGATTTCCTAATGTATGATGGGTTGGTTAAAACCTTATGCACTTGGAACTCCCTAATTATGACTCTCTCCACCAACTCACTTTCTAAGTGTAAGTAGATTAATGTTTTCATCTTTGGTGATTCACAACCACCATGTTATCTTCCATTTTACTTTTCTTTTTTCTATTTTAAATCACTTAGATGTCTATGAATTTCAGGATTTATGGGTTCTAATTTTTGAGTTTTTAACTTAGCTTTCATGTACATAGAAAATTTCTAATTTTTTTTATATTTTTATAGAAATAGATTTCATGGGGTTTTTTTGAAAAAAAAATCTTGAGATTATTTTATCTTATGGTCTGCACATGTTTTCCCCAATAATAGTGCAAAAATGTGATTGATCTTTTCATTAAACTCAATTAAATTAATTATTTATACCTACTAACCCTATTATAGTATAGAGTAGGTTTTATCCCTCATGGAAGGTGATATGAGAGTGAAAACCAAGAAAGCAAATAAAAAAACTCAAGAAAGTAAAACAATGGTTACATGAAACAACAATATCAATGGTAGTAGTGAATGAAATGGGAATATGAAGCTTCTAAACAGTACAATAGGGATAAAAACAAATCAAAAAGTAAGTATGAAGAAAAAATTGATGAGATAAGGGAAATTTATTTGATGGTTTTATAAATATTTTCATTCATTCATGCATAAAAACCACTAGAACTGAATGAAAAGAAGCTAAAAACCCTTGTTAGTTTACTAACCTGTGACTGATTGAATCCTATAGTTCCTCAATTGTAGAACTAAGTCATTTATGAAAATAAATAAATAAATTTTTCATCGAAATAAACTTGTCATTTGATCCTAATGTGCTAATATTAAGAGTAGATCTCTTGTTATAAAATCCTCGCATGATAAAGTAATTGAAATGAATTTGATCAAGATCAGTCATCACTGATACTCAATGTTTTTCTTTGAAAAATAAACCACCTCAGAATTTAAAGTTGAGAGTAACATCAAGCAAAATAATTCACGAATGAAGTAGTAAAAATTATCATCACAATCTCATTCCCTCAAATATTTTTAGTCGATGGACATATTTAATTCAATGGAATTTAAGAATTTCGTTACAAATAGAAAACATAAAGTGAGAAGAGAGTAAGAGGCGTTGTCTCTATCGAGGATCTCCACTCTTAATTCAACTACTACCTAATCTCCCAGTTCTTGCTCAATCATTCCCAATAGCCCTAAGTCTTCTATACTTTCTGATTATATCCCTTCATATAAGCCTAAGATAGATCAAGAGATTTCAGTGTGTGTCAATAGTGAATATCTAATGTTTAGATCGTGTCCTCCTCTAATTAATATCCATTTCACATGATAATGCCCAAACTTGAGCTCACAGTTATAGCTTTGAAAACATCTCTCTGGCCTCCACATGTTACTTTCACTGTAGATCATCTTCCTCATAAGTGACACTAGATGAGCCCTCATAACTAAATTCACTCCTTCGCATGTGGGGAAATATCCAGAATCTTCTCCATGAACTCAGCTTCGAGCTTGAATCCTCCTTTTGGATTTGAAATAAATTGGAGTTTTTTAGGGTTTTTCTTATTTTAATTCATTGTATGTACCTTTATATAACTTTTAAGAGCTTACAGTTACCCTTCCATAGACTTCAGCTATGTGAACTAGAGTTAACCCATATACAGTGCTTACAGCATGGGATTCATCTTTATGTAGCCTTGATCATGGATCCACCTTTCCCATCATTTAAATTTATCTTTACATAGATTATGTTTGCTTCTAATTCCTTAAACTTTGACTCAACTTTATCATACCATCATGCTCGACCATAGATTGGGTAACCCGTTGTCTTCTTGAATCATTGAAATAGTTTGTGTCTTCATTAATGAATCAACATCGTCACAAAACTTCAGAAGGATGGAACTCCATTTGAGCATTTTTTTTTGAGCACCTCATGTGTGTAAACCTTTAACTAAAATGACATAGCCTTGGGGAATAAAGAGCCCCCATTTATTATTTATTCTCGACCTATAAACAATTGAAACAACTAGTGAACACAAAATCCTCAAGCTCGATTCCTTACTTGGATTTTACATCATCAACTACTTGAGATTTTAGGATTCATTGAATCTTCATTCGATATTTGAGTTCTTTTACCTAGACTCACAAATATGGAATCAGCTTCATCAATTAGTCTTAGTCGGCCTTAGGACAATTTCAGTTTTGTCATTTTGGTTTCTCTTTTTCAACTCAACTTGAGCAAATCATATTGAAAATCAGCTTTGGTGAACACCCCTATCCCAAGCTTGAGTTACATCTATGGTCAAGATCAAATCATCTAGAAAATTTGAGTGTAAAGGTCTTGATGGTAAATTGTCTATTATGCAGTCGATTGACCATTGTAGGTTGAGGAAGGTAGATTAAGGAATCTATTTGATACCACTTCTTCCTTCACGGTAGCTTTTCCACGGTGGGTCAACTATCATAGCACTCTTTACGATAGCTCAATACACACCTTTTTACGGGTGAATTTTACTCTTTATGAATCCAAAGTTATGACTTGTACATTTACATAGGCTCTAAATTATTTCAGATACCTTCACATGGCTTTACAAACCTTGGGTTTATTCTTCCATAAGTTTTCTCTCCATGATGAAACCCTTACATAGAGTTTTAGATTCAATATGACCTTTATGAGACCCCCAAATTTCAATTTCTCTTTTACACATGTCTCAAAATTGACCATTGCACCACACATATCCTCCAAAAAAGACCTTTATATAACCCCTAAACACACAAAAATTTTAGTATTAATTGAAAATTATCAATTCAAAATTCTAATTTAATAATAAAATTTTAGATTAAAGAATATTTTCAAGAATTTGATATTACAAATGAGAACATAGAACAATGAAATAATTATTTATGAGGCCCAAAAATTAAATTGTCAATGAATTATTACTCAAAAATCACAAAATGTTGTTCATAAGATAAACTTAGAATCAAATAAATACTATTTGAGAAATCACAGACCCATAACATTGATTTTCACAAGATATTCAAATAATAACATACTCAACAAAAAATTACCCAAATTCATTAATTCTATAATAAAAGATCAATTGGGTATTAAAATACTCAATAAATTCATAGTTTGGATATTGCAATATGTATCCAAATAAGGCCACATCATGATGCATTATTGATGAAGGTATAAGAGTATGGTGACATTTTGTGAGAATGAACCAGAAAACTTTCAATTCTTAGTGCCTTTATTGTAACATCCTGTAACTCACCCACTAGCTTAGGGTGGAGAAATTACTAGGCCTTAAGTGACATCCCCAAGACAGAAAAGGCTGGAAATAAATTCCAAGGGTGTCATGAACAATTGGGGGGAAATTTTCTCTTTGAAAATAAAACAACCCAACCAAGATAACCACAAACAAAAAAACCACCATATGATGCATGAGCACAAAGTAATACAACTCAAAAGTATAACTCAACGAAAACAAAACCAAGCTATAATAGGAACCATATTAGAGTATAAATAGGAAA
This sequence comes from Viscum album, assembly GCA_963277665.1. Taxonomy (NCBI): domain Eukaryota; kingdom Viridiplantae; phylum Streptophyta; class Magnoliopsida; order Santalales; family Viscaceae; genus Viscum; species Viscum album. The sequence continues at coordinate 1,705,633,850 of OY728138.1, read as the reverse complement.
CTAAAACTAATAACTCAAAGACAACCAATACATCCATTAGAAACTCCCAAACAAGTTCCACGCTCCAAATCCATAATCCATTCCCAAGGTATCATGGTGTATCACTAAATAAATGTGATACCTTTCCTTTAACTATGTCTCAATACACACATCTGCAAACACACCAAAGTTCCCAAGCATGGGGTGAGTATAAAACTCAGTAGGATTCCCCCAAATGACTCCCCAACTCATGACACTAGGATAGAACAAGTTAGTATATTTATATAAAATTGTTTAAAATAGTTTAAAGCAGTTTATATCAAATCCAAATTATTTATAAGTAAATATTTTTCTATACCGAAACAATTTCCAAGGAAAGTAACCAAAAAAATCTTTAGAACCATTTCTAAAATCCATTTGGCATAACCCATTCCAATCCACACATCCACACATGCATGCCCAGGTGACAATTTCATACTCATGAGAGGTCTCTCATTGATCTACCAAGTCATCATAAGTTACCCAATCCCATGTTCCGTAACACCTTTTTCACCAAGCACCAAGTCATATTTCAACCAAGCCTTGTATTCAACATTAACACACACCACCAAGTATGCCCAAAAACTATGCCAAAACCATTTTTTCATAAAACCATGTATACCAAAACCCATGCCAAGACATTTCAATAAAACATTTAGTTTATTAAAAACAATACTAAAACCATTTTTCATGCATCAAAACCAAATAATAATTTTAAAATCATGTACCAAATACATTTTCTACAAAGAAAACCAATTTCCATCATTTCTCAAAATCATTACTAAAGAGGTTTTTCATCAAGAATCACATATAAATTTCACATTTCAATTCAATAAATTCATCCAATTTGAAATAAAGCCTTCAAGTTCTAATCAAGAAGAGTTTAGAGTGAATTCACCTACCTTGCAAATTAGGTGAAAATAAAGAACGATGCAATTTCTTAAAAAAAATCAGCTTATATCTTACAAAACCTATCTTATATCTTTTTCTCTATCATCAACACAACCATATATAATCATGATTAGAATCACACAACATGGATCTATCCCCAATGGATTATATCCATGAATACAAGAGAGGGAAGACGAAGAATAAAACTAAGGAAACCCACTAAGAACGAGAACTTACCAAGGAATATGGGATTCCAACTCACCTATATTCACCAACAGATCACTCATGGTTAAAGGAGAAGGGTCTTCACAACATTGGGAGGGAGACTATTTTGAGTTATGGTCTATTTAGGGGGAAATTAGGAATTAAGGGGTAAATTAGAATTAGATCTACAAAATTCAGATATTTTTTTTAACATCGCACAGTTAGTGTGCATGGTTAGGAAAACTGTGCACTAACCATGCATTAGACACCACCTCCAAACACCCATAAAATGGTTGGATCACATGGTTAGAAAAACTATGCACCAACTATGTTGAACCCCTCTGTTCCACTTTGCACAGTTTCTCCTAGGTGGACACATAGTTTGACCAAATCATGCGCCTGATCATGAGCCTACCTAGTGCCCATGGTTTTAGTTGCATAGTTTCATGTGAGGTGTTTAATAGTTTCTAATAACCATTTTCAAACCATGCACCTCTAGAAAATCCCCAAATACTATAAAAACTACTCCAAACCTTCCCAAACTTAACCCAATAACTTTATATACTTAAAATACAAAAATAAAGGGTTAATCACCTAAAATCGAGGGTACTAAATTATCCCTCACATTAGTCTTTCCATCCCCATAAATTAGAAAATCACCATTTTCTTGAATGATTTTTGGAGATTGCTTGACCATTTCCTTATCACACTCCCATGTTTCTTTCTAGATCTGACCATATTGTCATAAAACCCACACTAGACCGATACTTTTCCCATGCAAGACTTTCTCTTTCCTATCCATAATCCTCACTAGCACATGAATCAACATAGAATACGACTCTAGGTCAATGTGACCCCATTGAATCACATGGTTAGGATCTGGCTGATACTTTTTCAATTGAGATATGTGAAACATATTATGCACTGAACTAAACCTCAGTGGTAATTACAATCGATATTCCACCTCACTATCCCATTCAAGTATCTTAAAAGGGCCTATATATCTAGGAGATAACTTGACCTGCTTCCCAAAATGATGATTTCCAAGCCTTGGAGAGATTCTCAAGAACACATGATCCATATTTATTTTTATTAACAAAAGAAGGTAAACAAAACGGAAAAACAAGACAAAGTATAAAGAAAGAAAAAAACAAGAGCAGGGGAACTACAGGGGTATGAAATAGTAAAGACCAAGGGAATCCCCTTGGATGAGGTTAGCACCATCAAAAGAAAATGAGCCAAAGCTGGAGAACCATGTGACATGAGGAGAAGCTCTAGAAGCCAAGAAATCTGCAACTTTATTCTCAAGAACACATGATCACTAACCTTGAACGACAAAGGATGTTGATGATGATTCACATATGATTTCTAGTGACTTTGAGATATCTTAATTCTCTTCCCAATCAACTAAATCTTCTCTATTATCTCTTGCACAATACTTAGTCCAACTAGTGAAGTCTCACCTATATCTACTCAACAAAGTGGAGAGCAAAAAGGACACCCATACAATGTTTCAAAAGGATCCATATGCGTCGAGTCTTGATAAATGTTGTTATATGATAACTCCACTAATGGTATGTGCTCCTCCCATGAGCCACCAAAATTCATCACACAAGCCCTAAGCATGTATTCCAATGTTTGTATCGTCCTTTCATATTTTACATCTGTCTGAGGATGATACATTGTTCTCATAGTCAACTAAGTCCCAAGATATTATTGTAAGGATTTCCAAAAATGATATTTGAACCTCAAATCTCAGTTCGATACTATCAATACTGGTACACCATACCTCTTTACCACTTCTCGGATATAGATTTTGGATAAGTCCTCCACCATATGAGATTCATGAATAGGGATGAAATGAGCCGAATTTGTGAGTTGATCCACTATCACCCATATGGAATCATGTTTTCGAACTATACTTGGGATACCTATCACAAAATCCATGGTTATTTTTCCCACTTCTAAATAGTAATAGGGGAAGACTGCAACTTACCCACTGGCCACTAGTGCTCTGTCTTAACCTACTGACAGGTGAGGCATCACATAACAAACCCATCCACTTTTCATTTCATGCCAACCCACCAAAACTATGCTTTAAACATTTTATACATATTTTATATTCTAGGATAAACAATCCATATTGAATGGTGGTGAGCATGAAGAAGTTTTTCCTGATAAGATGAAGGTATGACCATCTGATCTCGAAAACACAAAATCGATCCTCTATCAAGCTTTCATCTCTCAATGGTCTCCCCTCCATTGAGTTTTTACCTCATAGAAACACATTTTGAATCATATTTTTGTGCCTATTTATCATTTTAAATCAAATTAAGAAAAAAATATAAAGAAAACTACAATGCTACCTCACTCTTCACAATCTAAGTGCATGTCGGTTAACACCGAGATCAACTACCACTGATATGAAGCCTCTTTATCCAGCTAATTATATGACTTTATGCTTAATGAATCCACCATATAATTTCCTTTACCTGGTTTATACATCAAGTAAAAGTCATAAATTTGGAGATACTTCATATATATTCTTTGTCTGAGGTCCAAATCTATTTGTGAGAATATGTGTTTCAAGCTCTTATGATCCATAAACACTGCAAAATTCTCACCAAATATGTAATGACACAAAGTATTCAAAGTTTGGAGTACAGAAACTAGTTCCAAATCATGTGTTGGGTAGTTATTCTCATGAAACCATAAATAGCATAAACCACAAGCAACGACATGATCTCCTTGTATGAGAACACATCCCAACCCAGATCCCGAAGCATCATAACACACCACGTAGCATTGTCCTGATTATGATAATATCAAGATAGATGATGATGTAAGGCATACTTTAAGCTCTTGAAAAGACTTTTTACATTCATAATTACATTTAAATGTAACACATTTCCATTTCAAATCTGTCATTGGTGAGTCTAGTCATGAAAATTCATGGAAAAAAACATTGATAATAACTAGTTAAGCCAAGGAAATTGTGTATCTCAAAGACATTATTTTGTGGTTTCCAGTATATTATAGCTTATATATTTTCTAGATCCAAAGAAACATCTTTTTAATAGATTACATGGATAATAAAACAAACCTCTTATATCCAAAAATCACACTTTGAAAGTTTAGAATATAGACAATGATCCCACAAGATTCCCAACACTGTTACGAAGTGTTGCTCATGCTTAGCCATTTTCCTTGAATACACCAATATGACATCCACAAACACCACAAAAAAGAATCTAGATACATATAAAATATTTGATTCATCAATTCCATAAATATTTTTGGTGAATTCATAAAACCAAAAGGAATAACCACATACTCATAATGTCCATATCTACTCTTGAAAGTTGTCTTTGCAATATCCTCCTTCCAAACCCATAATTCGTGATATATCAATCGCAAGTCAATTTTAGGGAACCACTAGGATCCCCTAAATTGATCAAATAAATCATCAATTCATGGAAGTGGATATTGATTCTTTATCATAACTTGGTTAAGCTTATGATAATCTACAAAAATCCTTAGAGTTTCATCCACCTTTTTCACAAATAAGACCGGTGTTGCCCATAAGGACGTACTAGGCCGAATGGACCCTTTTCTTTCCAAATCTTATAATTTTACTTTCAATTACCTTAATTCTATTGATGTCATATGATAAGATAGAAGTGAGATAGGACTGGTCCCTGGTAGAAAATCAATCATAAAATCTACTTCTCTTGTGGGTGAAAACCCTAAGAATTTTTTTAGAAAAACATCTGGAAACTGATCCACTGAGGTTGGAAAATATCTACTTTTGGTCTTATCCATAGATTACAAGGTCAAAGATTCCAACTGGTACAAGATAGTTCCAACTGTTGGTGCCAACAAGCTTATTGCACCTGCCTTTACATTCTTGTCTCCTCTAAAGAAATGTTCAACACCATCATCATTTGTAAAACTAACCCCTTCAGGTATAACAATCGATATGAGATTTAAACATTGTCAACCAATCTATACCCAAGATTATGTCTTATATATCCATCTAAAGCACATTTAAATCACATATAAATTAAACCCCATCGATAGTTCTATAACATTCTTTGTGCATAAAGGCTTGACATTATCTTTGACCAATAGGAGTTTGATGTTTCAAAATAGAAGACATCATCTCAACATGCAAACCCAGAAAATCAACAACACGAGAATCAATAAATGAATGGGATTCACTCATATCAAACAAATCTTACATAAGGGTAGAATTAAAAATAATTTTATCTCTCACCATCGATGGTCCAAATTGATCATCCAAAATCACTTGCTCAGCTCCATACAATTGCTTATTTTCTTCATTTTGATCTTTATTACCCTATTGAGATTTCACTAGTTGAGGAGTCATGGTATTCCTAGAATAACCATGGATTCCTTGAGTATAATGAAGAGAATTACTCTACTACCATCATCTCATTGAATTATAGGACGTCTATGAAACATGAGATGTGTCTTAAACACCTAACCTTGGAACACTAAGACAATAACACTAAAGATGCCTCATCTGATTACAATTGTGACATGTTATAGATGGTGCTGGAAAATCTCACTTCATGTAATTTGAATAACCACATTGAAAACATATAGTCTTGCTCTTTGGTTTAGGATGAAGATTCACCAATCTAACCATATGATTCTAAGTCATACCACTACCTTCAAAATAGGTGTCCCTCTTCCACTTATTCCCAGCATTAGAGTTACCACCATTTCCCATAAGTATCAACATGTTTCCTCTACCTCTAGTTCCTAATATGTCTCTTCTACCACCATCGCTCTATTGACCATCTCTGTATAATCCTTTATACAAAGCACGACAATCTTCGAGCAAATCTCTAGCCTCAACCTTGATTCAAAAATGTGTGACTTCAAGCACTTGAGGTAACTTTGGGTGAAAAGTGGACTAAATTCATAAATTTAGCCACATACTCTTTCATTTAGAGATCTTCTTACTTCAAGATGAAAATTTAAGTTGTTCTGGAAATCCTAAATGTGTGAGGATATAATTGTTTAATGAGAAATTCTTTAAAATCTCCCCATGAAATGTCTTGGTCTAATTTATCCTGAACTTCTAAATCTCACCACTGGTGTTCTAGATCCTCTAGTATGTACATAGCTAACTTCACTTTCAGTTTAGCTGGTGTGCCTAGGAAATCAAAGATTTGATTCATCCTATTTAGCCACATCTCTACCTTTTCTGATTCTGAATCACCCCGAAATATGGGTGGATTCTGCTTTTGTAACTGAATGGGATGATCCACTTGCTTTGATTTATCCCTTTTTTTACCTCTATACATAGCTTGAAAAGCCTGAACAATAATTTAAACTAGCTATTTCTTCACCTATGGATCAGGTGCAACCACATTTTCAGCATCCTCTTTCGGTTGGTTTTGTCTACGCCTAATCAGTGCCATTTTCTATAACCATGTGAAAATTACATTTAGTCTCACTCTCTAGTAACTGAAGGCTTAGAAATTTCAAATTTACCATATCACACATATCACAACAAGGCTTTATAACTTTAAATATTTTTCCAATTCAAAACCATTTTTGAAAATTCCTCCATGCTCTTTGAAAATCAACTCATTTTCAACCTTTTTCAAAAATCAACACTTTTTGACCAAATCATAAATCATTACTCAAAATGAAATATACACTCTTAGTGGGAAGTCATTTCTATTAATGCATTAATGCTCTTCTCATTGGATAAACCCATGATAATGAGGTAATAATTCCTAGGAGTCACTACTATAAAATAGGCCTTTAACAATGCTAAAAATGGACTTTATCAATGTTAGATAAGCGTTGATTACTAGAGCCAAATTAAAAGACAAAGTATTTTATTAGTGATTTTAAAAGTGCCAATAAAAGTTACCTTTGTCAGTGCTTAAAAAATCATTGATAAAGGGGTATGTTGCAGTGTGCTATAACAGCACACCAGAACACCAAAAACACCATGAAATCAGAAAAATCAAGTACCAATACAAAATTTAAATGAAATAAAATTTACAACACAAATATAAGAAAAAAACACTATATTATAGACATTTCAAACATTGGTTTATACAATTATATAGTATAAACTATTACATACATTCAAAAATATGAGTGCTCCTTTATCTTTTGATCCTAACCCCTGATCAAGCAAAAAACGCACCTATATAAGAAAAAAATTCTTATGTTAGTAATAATATAAATAAATAAATTAGAAAAAAGTGTTAATTTTAAATGAGTCATACCAAGAACACTATGTATCGGATTGAGTTGCAGTTGATTCTTGAACATCACACCATTTCTTATTCATCTTTAAGCCTCATATCTATGAAAATTAAATAAATAATTATAAGATAAAAATGATAAGTAAATTACTTAAGTAATAGTATATAGAATGATGAGAAAACAATCTAGGCTTTTTTTCTTGATTTTGGCGATGTGATGGGCGTTTTAAACTAAAATGACACTAATATATTGAAAAGATACACTTGGAGTCATATTGGTCACACTATGCGTTAGATTTAAGTGTGGGTGATTCTCACATGTCTCAAATTACTTATGGATTGTTTTCTTAAAGTATCAAAACAATTTGAATGTGTTTGTTTGGTTTTGAGTACGTCACTTGTCTTTTTTACTAAAATGTCATTTTAAACTAAAAACACACATTTTGACTCATATTGGTCACATAATGTATCATTTTGATGTGATTATGATTATTACACATCATAAATGACTTGAGAATCATTTTCCTAAATTATCAAGACAATATGAGATCATTTTCTTAGTTTTCAATGAGTGACACTTTGAACTAAAATGTCAATTTTAAACTGATAATGAACACATTAAGTCATATCGGGAATGCCTAGCCAAACAACCATGCAAAGGTGGAGAGCTGATTTCACGATGAAGATACTGGGGAGGAGAAGTTCCAAATAGTTAGTCTGGGTTGTATGTAATGTTTGAAGCCTACGGTCAATGAATTCATCTAAGTCCTGTGGTCCATGTAATACTTACACCTACGGGCCTTGTAAGGGTTCTACCTCACCACTTGAAAGGTGGATTATCAAAAATCAATAAAAATGAAGGTCTTCAGGCCATTGGAGATAACGAACACATTAAGTCATATCGGGAACATCATGTATCAAATTGAGCTATGATTGATTCTTATACATAAAAAATGACTTATAGATTGGTTTACTAAAGTATCAAAATAATATGAATGTGTTTGCTTGTTTTGAGTAGGTCAGTTGTCTTTTTTAATAAAATTGATGTCAATTTTAAATAAAAAGACACACTTTGAGTCATACCGGTCACACTGTACATCATATTGAGGTGTGGATGATTCCTACATGTTTAAAATGACTTATGGATATTTTTACTAAAGTATCAAAATAATATGAATGTGTTTTATTGGTTTTTAGTATGTCACTTGTCTTTTTTACTAAAATATCATTTTAAATTAGAAACGCACACTTTGACTCATATCGGTCACATCATGTGTTAGTTTGATGTGATATTGATTCATACACATCACACATGACTTATGAATTGTTTTCCTAAATTATTAATACAATATGAGTGTTTTTTCTTTGTTTTTAGTGAGTGACACTTTTTGAACTAAAATATCAATTTTAAACTGATAACTGACACATTGAGTCATACCGAGCACATCGTGTATCGGATTGAGGTAAAATTGATTCCTAAACATAAAAAATTACTTATGTATCATTAAAATAAATTATAAAAATAATCTTAATGTGTTTTCTCCATTTTGAGTAGGTCAATTGTCCTTTTTACTAAAATTGATGTCAATTTTAAATAAAAATACGTACTTAGAGTCATACTAGTCACATCGTGTGTCAGATTGAAGTACATATGATTCCTACCTATCTCACATTTACTATGGATTTTTTTCATAATGTATCGAAAAAACTGAATATGTTTACTTGGTTTTGACGTCACTTGTCTTTTTTACTAAAAGGTTATTTTAAACTGAAAACTTGCACTTTGACTCATACTGATCACATTTTGTATCGGTTTAAAGTGATATTGATTCCTACACATCACAAATGACTTATGAATCTATATCCAAAATTATAAAGAAAATCCAAGTGTATTTTCTCAGTTTTAGAGAGTGATGCTTTTTGAACTAAATTGTCGATTTTAAACTGATTGCAGACACATTAAGTCACACCGAACATATCGTGTATCGGATTGAGGTGTGGATGATTCATAAATTTCAAAAATAACTTATGGATCATTTAACTAAAGCATAGAAATAATAAAAATGTTTTTTATCAGTTTTGAGTAGGTCAGTTGTCCTTTTTACTAAAATTTATGTCAATTTTAAATAAAAATACGCACTTGGAGTCATATCGGTCACACCGTGCATCGGATTAAAGTACGACTAATTCCTACATATCCTAAATGAATTATGAATTGTTTTACTAAATTATTAAAACAATTGTAAATTTTTTTTTCTGTTTTGTGTATGTCAATTGTCCTTTTTACTAAAATCAATGTCAAATTTAAATAAAAAGAAACACTTGGAGTCATACCGGACACACCGTGTGTCAGATTGAGATGAGGCTAATTCCTATACATCTAAAATGACGTATGAATAATTTTAATAAAGTATCAAAATAATATGAATGTTTTTTCTTGGTTTTGAGTACATCGCTTGTCTTTTTTACAAAAATGTCATTTTAAACTAGAAACACGTACTTTGAATCATAAAGGCCGCATTGTGTATCAGTTTGATGTGAGACTTATTCTTACACATCAAAAATTATTTATGAATCTATTTCCTAAATTATCAAAAAAAATTGAGCGTGTTTGCTCAGTTTTAAATGAATGACACTTTTTGAACTAAAATATCAACTTTAAACTGATAACAGGCACTTTGAGTCATATTGGGTACATCGTGTATCAAATTGAGGTCAGGATAATTAATACACATCAAAAATGACTTATGGATCATTATCTTAAAGTATCAAGATGATCGGAATATGTTTTCTTGATTTTGAGTATGTCAGTTGTCTTTTTTACTAAAATTAATGTCAATTTTAAGTAAAAAAATCACTTTGAGTCGTACCGGTCACACCATGTATCAGATTGAGGTGTGGTTTATTCCTATATGTCTCAAAGTCTCAAAAAAATACTAAATTCCAATGTTACCATGATTTTCATTTCCTTTCTTTGTCGAACTTCCAACACTGTATATTGACTCGATGTTCTTAGATGAAAAACCTTTCTCATTGTTGAAATCTAGAAGAGTAGAGGAAGCTCATGTGCCCATTATATCAAAAGAAGTCACGAAATTGGGCACATGATCTTCCTATACTCTTCTAAATTTCAAAAATGTGAAAGTTTTTTCAGCTAAGAAAATTGAGTCAATATATAGTGTTGGAATTTCAACAAAGAAAGGTAATGAAAATGGAAATCATAGTAACATTGGCATAGAGAAAAACTTTATCTCTTTTGTGCCTTCTTACAGATAGTTGAAATAAAAATATGAATTTCCAAAAGATTTTTGAAAAAAACTAAATAAGTATTAGATAAAAATGATAAGAAAATTAACTTGAAAATAATAGATAAAATGATGACAAAATTAATTAAATAAGTAGTAGGAATTCACCTTTTCATGATGGTTGTATGAATTATTGACGCAATTCCCTGTTGTCATTATCTCAGTTGTAGGCTTGAAGTCCAATTTCTCACGAGCATAATCAGTTTCAAACAAACCACCCCAACTCGAACAAAATAATCCACCTGTATAAGAAAAAAATTATTATATGAGTAATACTCAAAAGAAATAAATTAAAACTAAATATTAAACAATATATTAATTATATGGACAATGATATTACTGTAAAAATATCAATATTACCTCTATGGTTGAGCAGTGGAGGTAACTTGAAGGAAAGTGATAAATGCCAACACTACAAGAGTGAAAATTTTTGAGGGAGAAGAAGTATATGGAAGTTTTGGTGTGGAAGGGCATGAAAGATGGACAAACCACCCCAACTTGAATAAAAGAATCCACCTTTATAAGAAAACAATTATTATGTGAGTAATATTAAAAAAAATTAAACATAAATATGAAATAATATATTAATTATATAGACAATGATTTTACTATACAAACATCAAGATTACCTATGTGATTGAGAAGTGGAGGGAACTTGAAGGAAAGTGATAAATGTCAACACTGTAGGGGTGAAAAGATTTTGAGGGAGAAGAAGTCTGTGGAAGTTTTGGTGTAGAAAGGCATGAAATATGGACAGACTACCCCAACTTAAACAAAAGAATCCACCTATTTAAGAAAAAAATCTTATATGATTAATACTAAAAAGAAATAAATTGAACATAAATATGAAACTATACATTAATTATATGGACAATGATTTTAATATGAAAACATTAAGATTACCTTTTTTATTGAGTAAAGGTAGCGTTGTTGCTCTTCCTGCAAAGGTAAAAGAGGGAACTTTAAGGAGAGTGATAAATGCAACACTGTAGGGGTGAACAGGTTTTGAGGAAGAAGAAGACTATAGACGTTTTGGTGCATAAAGGAATAAAATATGTACATAAATCTTCTAAAATAAATGAACTCTACAATAAATAATGAAAATTAAATCAAAGTTTCATTATATAATTTTTCGGTAAAATAAAGAAAGTATATCATAACATTACCTTTACATCTTCCCAAAAGGGTTTCCTTTATAATAGTTTGTTCTTTCGAGGGATTGATAACATCATCATGTGTAGAAGACATTGTCTGCATGAGTAGTTAAACATTTAAATATAGATTATATTAATGCAATAGAGAACATATGATAATATGAGGAAAAACATAGTATATTAAAAAACATTGTTACCTTCTCATTGAACTCTCTTAATTTTTTTAAAATGTTTTAGGGATTTGGTTCCTCTACCGAGAATCCAAATCCCCTCTATGTGGTCCCCTCTAACATAAAATACATTGTATACATTGGGACCAACATGATCTGATTGTGATGTCCTAATGAAACGATTATCCTCGATTGAATTTTCATCTGACCTAATGAGGAGAAAATAAGATATCTTGGATTGAAGCTTTGAATCATCTAAGAGAATTAGAGATATCGAAAACCTAAAAAACGTTTAAGTCTTGGATTTGAGCCTTGAAATTATTCGAGCCTTGGATTTGAGCCTTGATTCGAGCTTCGATTCAATGAGGAGGGGTGCTGGTAGAGGGTGGCTTTCATGGAAAGTTGTGATATCGCAATGAGTTCACGACTGGTTAGGGTTATTTAAATAGATCGGGACACTTTTATCAGCACTCCAAAAAAGCATTGATAAATATCTCTTTTATCAGCACTAATAAATTATTTATAATTATAATTATAAATAAAAAATTTGTAAATATATTTATATAATTATATATATATATAATAAATATATATAAATATAAATATACTAAATATATTCATTATTTAAATATATTCATTATAATTTTATAATTATTTATTTATAATTATATAAATACTTTTAAAAAAATAATATCTATATCATTATATATATATATATATATAAATATAAATATATATAAATATAAATATATTCATTATTTAAATAAATTTATTATAATTTTATAATTATTTAAATATATATAATTATTTATTTATAATTATATAAATACTTTTTAAAAAAATAATATCTATTTATTTATAATTATAAATATATCAATGTATAAAAATAATAAATATAAATTTATAAATATATTTATTTATAAATATTTTTTTACAAATATATTTTTAACATTATTAATGAATATTTAATCTTAAGTGCATGCATGTTAAAAATGAGTGAAATTGAATAATTAAAAATGAGTATACTTTAACAATATTGAAAAAATTAATAAGTTTTATTAATTAAATATAGATTATTAAAAAATGGATATATGTTAAAACAAAGATGAATACATATTGAAAATATTAAAACATAGTAAATATATATATATATATAATATAAATTGATTAAATTCCCAAAAATAATATTTTCGTGTGCACGTTGTATATAAAAATGCATTAATTACGTATATATGAAATTAATATAACACACGTTAGATCTATGTTAAATTGAAAAATCAAATAACGTTGAATTATGTCCATTACTCGATGAAATTAGTCAGTGTTTGTAATTCATATTAATTTTTAATTATAAACCATTATTCACTAAATATATTACTATTTAATATAATTCATAAATATTTTGTATTATATAAATCATATTTATATACATTCATATATATCTATATATTTAATATATGCTATTTATTAAAATTATCAATAATTATTTAATTAATAAAATGTTTAATATTTTTCTCAATTTACATACTTTTAATTTTTATTTATTTAATTTTCATTTTACATATATCTATATGTTTAATATATACCATTTATTAGTATTTATAATGTATATATAGTATAATCAATTTATTCATTTTTATCAATAATTATTTAATTAATAAAAATTTTAATATTTTTTTAATAAATTCATTTTTATTTTTTATTTATTTCATTATTTCATTTTATTCGGACATTTATCAGCGTTAAAAAGCACTGATAAAGGATCCCTTTATGGGCGCTAAAAATGAAGCGCTGATAAAGGGTACCCTTTATCGATGCTACAAATAAAGCGGATAAAGGCTACCTCTTATCAGCGTTAAAAAAATGTTGATAAAAGGTATCCTTTATGAGCAATTGTTTTAGCGCAGATAAAGGTCAACGTTGTTAAAATCCTATTTTATGGGAGTGAGTGTCTTAAACACTCATGTACTCAAAACTCCTTGATAACTTGAAGTTCAACATAAATAGGTTAGTTACGCCTCTTTATGCTCTACATTTCAAGTTTTGATGATCCTACTCTTTACTACCATCTCAACTCAAGGAATAACCCATAATGATTTTCAATGCTAGGACCGAACAAACTGATACCATTTGTAACATCTCACTCATCACCCAATGGCTTGGGAAGAGGCGTAGACATTACTAGGTCTTAGGTGACATCCCCGAGACACCAAAGGCTGAAAATAAATGTCAAGGGCATCATAAACAGTTGTGGGATGATTTTCATTTTGAAAATAAAATCACCTAACCAAGATAACCACAAATAAAAAAACCATTATATGATGCATGAGCACAAATTAATATAACTCAAAAGTATAACTCAATGATAACAAAACCAAACTACAACATGAAACATATCGAAGTTCAAAGTGGAAACTAAAACCAACAACCCAAAGACAACCAATACATCTGGAAACAACTCCAAAACAAACTCCATGCTCCAACTCCACAAGTCATTCCCAATGTATCATGATTTATCACTAAATAAATGAGATGCCTTACCTTTACCTATGTCTCGATACATCACATATGCAAATGCACTAAAGTTCCCAAGTAGGGATGAGTATAAAACTCAGTAGGATTTCCCCAAATGACTTCCCAACTCATGCCACTAGGATAGAACAAGTTAGCATGTTTATATAAAACAATTTAAAACAGTTTAAAACAGTTTATATCAAATCCAAACCCATTTATAAGAAAACAATTTTCCATACCAAAACAATTTCCATGGAAAGAAACCAAACAAGTCTTTAGAACCATTTTATGAATTCATTTGGCATAACTCATTCTAATCCACACGACCACAAATGCATGCCCAGGTGACAGTTCCATATTTATGAGCGGTCTCTCATTGATCTACCAAGTCATTACAAGGTAACCAATCTCATGTGAAATTACACCTTTGGCAATGAACACCAATTCATATTTCAACTAGGCCCTATATGCAACATGAACACGCACCACCAAGTATGCCCAAAAACCATGCCAAAACCATTTTTCCACAAAACCATGTATACCAAAACCCATGTCAAACTATTTCAATAAAAAAATTCTTTTATTTAAAAAAATACTATAACAGTTTTCCATGCATCAAAACCAAACAATAATTTTAAAATCATCATTTTAAAATCATGTACCAAATGCATTTTTCATAAAATAAACCATTTCCCATCATTTCACAAAACCATCACTAAAGAGGTTTTTCATCAAGAATGGTACATAAATTTCACATTTCAATTCAAACAATTCAACTAATTTGAAATTAGTCCTTCAAGTTCTAATCAATAAGAGTTGAGAGTGAAGACACCTACCTTGCAAATTTAGGCGAAAACGAAGAACATCACAATTTATTCAACAAACTCGTCTTAGATCTTCTAAAACCTACCTTAGATCTTGTTCCCTATCATCAAAAAAACCATATCTTATCATGATTGGCATCACACACTGTGGATCTATCCCCAACAGATTAAATCCATGAATCCAAGAGAGGGAAGAAGGAGAAAAATAAGGAAAACCACCAAGAACGAGCACTTACCAAAGAATTTGGGCTTCCAATGCACCGAGATTTGCTAATAGATCGTTCCCAGGTCAAGGGGAAGGGTCTCCACAACCTTAGGAGGGAGAGGATTTCGAGTTATGGTATGTTTAGGAGAAAAATAATGCATTAAGGGTTAAATATGAATTAAATCCACAAAATATTGATCTTGTTTTTAACGTCGCACGGTTAGAAAAACTGTGAGAAAACCATGCGTTAACCACTGCCTCCAAACACCCCGCGCACGGTTGACGCGCATGTTTAGAAAAACCATGTATTAATCGTGTTGATCCCTCTATTCCACTTTGCACAGTTTCTCCTTTTGGCCACATGGTTTGGTCAAACTGTGTGCCTACCCAGTGCTTACTGTTTTAGTTGCATGGTTTCCTGAGAGTTTTTTCACGATTTCTACTAACCATTCTCAAACTGTGCACCTCCAGAAAAGCCTCAAAAATTTATCAAAAATCCTCCAAGACTTCCCAAACTTAACCCAGTAACTTTATATACTTAAAATAAAAAAAATAAAGGGTTAATTACCTGAAACTAGGGGTGTTACATTCATCTTCCATGAACATCATTTTTGTGCTGATTATAGAGATACAAATTGCACATGTTTCGTACTCCAAACATCCAAACCCCAACACCCCATGGTTAGTATTTTCATTCTATTATCACTTGAGTGTATGATATGCTCATGTAATGTCTCCCAACCCCTGAGAGTCTCTATTTCCAGTATTGCTCCTTTCGAAATCCTGACTGGATACAATATTGTCTCATGCTTTTCCACAACCATGGAAACCCCATTTCTATAAACACCCATGCGCCATCCATGAAATTTAGTGCAAAAACCCATGCTCTATATGAACAATGGAAACTCATTCTGTATCTCAAGCATGCATCGCACCTCTTGAAACCCCAAAGTAACGGAAATCCAATGGGTCAGTGACCCTTTGAAATAAAAAAAAGACTTCCCTTCATTTGTGGGATTCACAAACCTTTCAGGAATACAACTTCTGAAACTTGACCTTTCGACCCTGATAGTCTCTTGCAAACACCCCTTTTTTTCGTAGTGTCGGCATGAAAAACCAGGCCCAGATGAATCACATCGATTATACCTTATTAAATAAGTTTCACAATGTTGGCATCTACTTTCATCTTTTGGGGCCAAAAGGCCTTCTTTTATTCCAATAACTTCCAGAAAATTCCCAGTGCTTTCCTTTAGAGGCATCTTGTTCTTCCAACACCTCACTTATGTCTGACTCCCATCAACGAAATATCTGAATTCACTTGGAGTAGCATGAACAACCTTCTCCAAAATTGGAAACATTTAGCATCAAATGCCAATCTAGACCATACCCTCTTTAAATATTCACTACTAGAAAAATACCCTATACCAACCACTACTAGAAATGTGGTTTTTACCCATGGTTATTTACCAATGGTTTGCTTAAACCATTGGTAAAGAAGGGCTAGGAAACCCTTTCCCAACTGTTCACTATAACCGCTGGGAAAGGGTACCCTTTTTCCAACGGTTTTTAAAAACTGTTGGTAAATCTTTACCCCAAATACAATCGGGCCACTGCTCTCCCCCATTCGCGACAGAACCCTAAATATATCCAGTGATCGGCTCCTCTCGCGAATTCCCCCATCCGAACAGCTGAAACTCCATCTGAATCATCTCAAATTAGGTATTTTATTCTTTATACACATACAATATTTAAGTGCTACCTTGTTTTTATTGTTATTCATCTATTATTTTAGTTTTAAGTTTTGATTTTGCTGTGATTTCACCCTGAAAAATAGGAAAATGAACAAATATTTTGTTAATTAATTAGTTTCCCATGGAATATCATTTGTGTTATAATTTCCATGCTAAATAAATGGGTAATGTAAAAAAATACCTTGAATAAATTGTGGAATTTGGGGTATGATTCTTCTATGAGAGGTTTTTTTTTGTGTTTCATTGTATGTTATAGGATGTTGTATGGTGATTGAGGTGACCAGTTGGGATTTGTGATATGTGGGGTTGTAATGTGATGGTTAGTGGGCATGGATGTGACATGTGAAGTTGTGTGATAGTGATTATGTGTGGTGGTGTTGTGTCGTGTGGTGGTGTTGTGCCGTGTAGTGGTGTTGTGCTATGTGGAGGTGTTGTGTGATGAGGTTGTGGTGTATGATGTGGTGAGGTGGTTTTGGTTGTGCGGTGGTTGTGATGTGCAATATTTTTGTTGTGATATGTGGTTGTTTTGGTGAGATGGTTGGCCGATGTAGCATGGCGACGATGGTTATTGTGAGATGGTGAGTTGTTGTGTGGTGGTTTTATTAGTTTCCTGGTTATCTATGGAATAAATTATGCTGTTAAAACAAAAAAAAACAAAATTGTAAATAAATGAGATGGAATATAAATGGATGTGTGGTAAATGGATTTAATTAATTTAACATTAAATGAATGGACAATGTAAGTGTGAATGAATTGGCTTATAAATGAAAGTGGGAAATTCTATTTGTCTTGTGTGGTGGTGGTGTGGTGTTTTGCATATAGTGGTGAAAGTGGTTGTGATGGTTTATGTGTTGTATGGCAGTAGTGAAGTGTGTGATTATGTAGTTAATGTAAACCCATAGGTTGGGTATTTTGTGTTATCTATATATCATGTATTTTATGTTATTTCTACATATTCCCAACCAGAGTTGGATAAAGTTACCAACGATCAGAGGTTTTGAGTTATGGGTATTTTTTCTAATATCTAGGATGGTGGTTATATGGTTTTATAGCTACCATGTATTCCCTACTCTTCCTTCATAAGTGATTGACCATGTGTTTTTAGGCAAGATGCGATGTGATTGTCCATGTGTCTTCAGGTGAGATGTACAATGATTTCCCTAGTGTTTTTAGGTGAGATGCGATGTGATAAGGCTATAATAAGATGTGGCATGTGGTTGGGGTCATGTAGGGTAGGAGGATGGCACAAGTTTGATGTTATTCATGTTCATGATACCCTGCTAATATGGTTATGGGATGAGGCATGTTGTGATGTGATAACACATTAAGTTCTTGTTGGTTTTATATTTTTTTCAATAACACATTAGTATGTTTTTTTCACATGTGTAGTTGATACCTTGATTATTTTCTCCCTTTATCGTTTACTTAAATGTATTTTATATTAAAGTTCAATCCTATTGAATTGTTTATGACAAAATGACTTATATAAATTCTTTTTACAAAATGGACATAAGTTGGATGTATGAAACCGATCAGATCTCAAGAGATTTTCAAAACAATTTGGAGAGCTTTATAGATTTTTCATTTCACAATGCTTCAGATAGTGGTCGCATACACTGCCCATGTTCCAATTGTGTTGGTAGACCTTGGTTGAGCCTTGAAGAAGTCAGATACCACATAACCAAAAATGGTTTTCAAGCAAACTACTTTGTGTGGTATCACAATGGGGAGAAAATGAAATCTCAAATTGGTGATGATCTAAATGAAAGGACTGGAATTGAGAATTTGTTAGATGATCGGTTTCTATATATTCGTCATCATGAAAAAGAAATGATTTCGACTCAAGAAGACTTCGATATGAGGACAGCTAATGCATCTAGTGAAAATGATGATATTGATAGGGTGAAAAAATTGAATGATGGTGCCATGACTCCAGTATATCGACAATGCGATAAAATGAAAAAGCTGGAATTTTTAATCCGATTGTTTCATGGGAAAACTATGTATGGGATTTCTAATACAGCAATCGATTACATTATTACCCTCTTGAAGGATTTACTTCCAGATGATGAAGATATTCCCTCAAACCACTATATGGCATGGAAGTTAGTTGAGGAACTTGGATTTTGAAGAAACAAAATTCATGCTTCCCGAAAGATTGCAGTTTATTCTGGGAGGAAACCGCTAAAAGAAATGATTGTATAAAATGTGGCACATCCTACTGGAAGTCAAAATCTAATGGAACACCATCCCACATTCCACAAAAAGTAATGTGGCACTTTCTATTGATCCTTAGACTCCAGAATATTTTTATGTCTGATGACATATCAATAAAAATGAGATGGCATGATACCGAGAGAAAGAAGACTAATGATGAGTTGGTCCATCCTGCAGATGTATTTTCATGGCAGAGATTTGATGCTCGACATCCTGATTTTGTAGCTAACGTGCGTAATGTGAGTCTGGGTCTTTTATGCGACGGTTTTAATCCGTTTGGGCAGATGCTTACTTCGCACAGCACATGGCTAGTTTTTATACACATTTATAATCTTCACTCATGGTTGTGTATGAAAAAACCTTTCACTTTCATGAGTATACTCATATTTGGTCCTTCTGATCCCGGCATTGATATTGATGTATACATGCAACCTTTAATAAAAGAGTTGAAACTTCTTTGGGATGTGAGTGTGCGCACATACAATGCATGTTCGAAAGACATATTTCAGATGTGTGTTGTGCTTATGTGGACAATCAATGATTTTCCGGCTTATGCAATGATGTCTGGATAGAGCACGAAGGGAAAACTGTCATGTCCAGTTTGTATAAAGAATACATGATCCAGAAGACTGAAACATCACTATAGTTTCAGTTTTATGGGACATCGACCATTCTTGCCAAAGGATCATCCATATAGAATGAATCGTCGAAGATTTAATAATACCATAGAGACTGATGATCCACCTCAGCGTATGTCTGGAACTGATGTGCTTAATGAATTGAAAGATTTCAGTTTTTTATTTGGGAAGGGTCAAATGAAATCTGGAAAGAGAAAGAATGTTTCCACTGAAACCTGTTATAATTAGAGGAAGAGGGGTATCTTTTTTGATTTGCCTTATTGGTCAACCAATTTGTTACATCATTGCTTAGACGTAATTCATATTGAAAAGAATATATGTGAAATGTTGCTTTTGGTTCTTCTAAATGTCAAGGGGAAGACAAAAGATGATTTACGATCTCGGCGTGACTTGGTGGATTGGGGCATCAGACCATAATTTCACCCTGTGCGTATCAGTGAAAATAAATGGCAACTTTCATGTGCTTCTTATGTGATGACACCTATGGAAAAAAAAATTTCTAGAATTATTAGTGACTATTAGAGTTCTTGATGGCTATTCAAGCAACATATCTAAACGGGTCAATAGAAGAGAGTTGAAGCTAAAATCTTTGAAGACTCATGATTATCACGTTCTAATGCATGAGTTGCTTCCAATAGTAATTCGTCGTCTTTTGTCCAATAATGTAAGGGTGACTATTATTCGGTTGTGCCATTTTTTAGAGATCTTTGTGTGAAGAAGTTATCCAAGTATTTATTACAAAAAATGTTGACAGATGCCTCATTAATTTTGTGTGAGTTGGAGAAAATATTTCCTCCATCATTTTTCACATGCATGCTGCATCTGAATGTCCATATTCCCACTGAAATACTTCTCGGAGGACCTGTTTATTTTCGTTGGATGTATCTAACTGAAAGAAATATGTACACATTAAAGTCTTATGTCCGAAACAGGAATCATCCCGAAGGTTCTATCGTGAACAGTTACTTGGCTCAAGAATGTATGGATTTCTGCTCAATGTATTTGTCTGATCTTACTACAAGAATGAATAGAACAATGAGAAATGAAGAATAAAATTATGAGAAAATTGAACCCAGTTTTCTATCACTTCCTCAAACAGGAGGACTTCCTGGATCATATACATTGAAGACATTAATCCATGAAGAGCTGGAGATGGCACATCGCACAATTTTGTTCAAATGTGATTTGTTCGATGATTATATCAGGTAACTAAATTGAATATGTATATCTTATATATATATCTGTTAAACTATTCATATTTTTTATCTACAGGGAACATAAAACAATGATAAATAGAAAGCATCGTTCTTTATCTTTGAGAAGGAGAGAGACTTTGCATAGCAAAGAGTTTTCTGCTTGGTTAAAATTGAAGGTAAAAATATTACTATTTAAATTAATTATATTAATATTTAATTAAGTTTAACAGTCATTTATATTGCAGGTATTAAGTTTGTCTGCTGACTCTATCTCTGAGGAAATAAGAGCTTTGGCTTTTGGTCCTAATATCAAGGTTCGTGACTGTAAATCAATTGTTATCAATGGGTACAAATTTATTGTCACTGAACGATCAAAGAACATGAGAACACAACATGATGGTGTTATGGTTACTACCACAACAGATTTTTATGCCAGTGCATCAGATAGTAGACTGTGATTTGAAAATGTGGGTTATTATGGATTCGTTGAGAAAATAATAATATTGGATTATTACTCTCATGGATGAGTCACAATGATGAAATGCCAATGGTTTGATTCGATGACGAGACATGACACATTTATTGATGATTGTGGATTTTGAGTAATTAATAAGACTCACACTCTTGCTACCGAAGAATCATATGTGTTGGCATCAATGGCTAAACAAGTTTTTTATGTCAAAGACCAACTTCGACCTGAATTTGGTGTCATAGTTGAAGTAATTCCAAGACATGTTTTTGATGATGGTGATGATGGAATTGACACTGTACCTAGTGCCATTGGAACCAATCCATTTATTTCTTTTGATGAATCCAATATCTCAATTGTCAGATTTGATTGTGAACCTGAAGTTGTGGTTGAAAATATATAGAATCATTCATTCATGTTCTCAATTCTTTTGGTTTACCTCGAGTTGGGTTGTTAAGGTTAGTAATATTCAAATTGATTTAGTATTGATCACAAATATGTTTTATTGGTTGCTGTTTTATTTGAATTGCATTTTCTAATTTGGAATTGAACTGTATTTAAACCTAGTCAAATAATATTTCTAACTTGGTGAACAGTAAAACTTGTATGATTTATTAAATTCATTCAAGTTATTCTAAAACAATTGATATCTAAATTACCAATGAATCCCCCTATTCCCTCATATATTTAGTTTTTTGGTTTACACATTAGTTTCCTTTTTCTAATTAATTACATATTTGTTTTCAAAAGTAGGAAATGCAGCCAATTGAAGAGAGACGAAGGAAAAAAATGACGGAGAACAATCGTCGGATGGCGGAGATGGGCGTTCCACCATTAGTGCCTACAATGAGTACTTTATTTCAAATATGTATATTTAAAGAATATATAATGTCATGTGATTAATTTTTTTGTAAACATTTTTGTAGGATCCACCTATACATCGACAGTTATTCGATGAGGAGCCTAGTACTAGTCCTAGTACTCAGGTCGGTGGTATGAGGAGGGTTCGTACCAGAGGTGGATGAGCAGCTGTGTGTGCCCGACTAAACCCTGCCCCTCCCACTAACATGTCACCCTTCCCACATTCTGATCCCGGTGTGTCGTTAGGGACACATGAGATATTTAGGCCTCCCATGTTTTTGCTACCTTCTGCATCTTCTGGTCCATCATTTTCACATCCCATTATGATTCCCACTCCCCAGTCAGAATCTGGTCATACAACTATCTCATCTTCTTTTCCTTATACTTCTGTCTCTCCGAGCTTCTATATTCCATCGTCTTCGACTCCTGTTCCACCATAGGGTGTTCCATCAGTTTCTGTGGATTTGGCGGCGCTCAGCGATCAGACAGCCCCCCCACCCTCCTCCCTGGACCCTGGACAGCCCCCCCACCCTCCTCCTTGGACCCTGGACAACCCCCTGAACACCCCTCGCACAGCCCCCAGCACAGCCCCCCCCACCCTCCTCCTTGGTCCTTGGACAGCCCCCCAGACACCCACTGGACAGCCCCCGGACATCCCCCCCGGACAGCCCCCCCACCCTACTTGATTTCATTTACTACTAGAAAATCTATAATATATATTTTATTTATTTTCATCATGATAATCAATGTAAATCACATTTACACATCTAATCAATATCATAGATTCTTGGTATGTTATAAAAGGGATGTATTCATTGGGAATGACATTGTTAGCTCTGAAATGTTTTATAGCATGATAAACTAAAATCTAATCCATACTAAGAATGATATCAAAATATTCTATATGAATTTCCACAAGATTTTAAGTAAATACCATTCCACTAATGGATAAGATTATAAGTGAAAAGAACAAATGGCATACGGAAAACTGACCAAATGCATTCATATTCTTTTGATAATTTATCACAACGATCCATGGGTCATATGTGATGTGTACAAGCCAACCCAGGCTCAATCCGAGTCATGGTGTGGTCGGGATCAGTCTAAGTGTCTCTCTTTTGTTTAAAATGGACAACATTTTAAGTACATACGAAAAACTGACCAAACACATTTGAAATGTGTTGATTCTTTAGGAAAAAGATCCATGGGTCATATGTGACGTGTAAGAGTCAACCCCGCCTCAATCTGAGGCGTGGTGTGGCCGACACCATTCATAGTGTCTCTCTTTTGTTTAAAATGGACAGGATTATAAGTGAAAAGAACAACTGACATATAAAAAACCGACCAAACGCATTCAGAATCTGTTGATAATTTATCACAATGATCCATGGGTCATATGTGACGTGTACGAATCAACCTCGTCTCAATCGGAGACGCGATGTGGTCGACACCACTCAAAGTGTCTGTCCTTTGTTTCAAAAGGACATCATTTTAAGTGAAAAACATCAAATGGAATACGGAAAACCGACCAAACGCATTCGTATTGTGTCGATACTTTAACAAAATGATCCATGGGTCATATGTGATGTGTACAAGTTAACCCCGCCTCAATCCGAGGCACGGTGTGGCCGACACCATTCATAGTGTCTCTCTTTTGTTTAAAATGGACATCATTTTAAGTGAAAACAACAACTGACATACGAAAAACTGACCAAACGCATTTGAAATGTGTTAATGCTTTAGGAAAACGATCCATGGGTCATATGTGACATGTACGAGTCAACCCCGCCTCAATCCGAGTCACGGTGTAGCCGGGATCACTCTAAGTGGCTCTCTTTTGTTTAAAATGGACAACATTTTAAGTACATATGGAAAACTGAACAAACAGATTCTGATTGTGTTGATACTTTAGCACAACGATCCATGGGTCATATGTGATGTGTAAAAATCAACCCCACCTTAATTGAAGATGTGGTGTGGTCGGCACCACTCAAAGTGTCTGTCTTTTGTTTCAAAAGGATGTCATTTTAAGTGAAAAACATCAACTGGCATACAGAAAACCAACCAAACGCATTCGTATTGTGTCGATAATTTAGAAAAATGATCCATGGGTCATATGTGACGTGTATAAGTCAACCTCGTCTCAATACGAGGCGAGTTGTGTCCGACACCATTCATAGTGTCTCTCTTTTGTTTAAAATGGACATCATTTTAAGTGAAAACAACAACTGACATACGAAAAACTGACCAAACACATTCAAAATGTGTTGATGGTATAGGAAAACAATTCAAGGGTCATATGTGATGTGTACGAATCAACCCTGCCTCAATAAGAGGCACGGTGTGGTTGGGATCACTCTAAGTGGCTCTCTTTTGTTTAAAATGGACAACATTTTAAGTACATATGGAAAACTGAACAAAAAAATTCTGATTGTGTTGATACTTTAGCACAATGATCCATGGGTCATATGTGACGTGTACGAATAAACCCTGCCTCAATAGAATATGCGGTGTGGCTGGTACCACTCAAAGTGTCTGTCTTTTGTTTCAAAAGGACATCATTTTAAGTGAAGACACATCAACTGGCATACGGAAAAACGACCAAATGCATTCAGATTGTGTTGATACTTTAGCACAATGATCCATGGGTCATATGTGATGTTTATGAGTCATCCCCGCCTCAATTAGAGGCGCGGTGTGGCTGACACCATTTATAGTGTCTCTCTTTTGTTTAAAATGGACACCATTTTAAGTGAAAACAACAACTAACATACGAAAAACTGACCAAACGCATTATAAATGTGTTTATGCTTTAGGAAAACTATCCATGGGTCATATGTGACATGTACGAGTCAACCCCGCCTTAATCCGAGGTAGAGTGTGGCTGGGATCACTCTAAGTGGCTCTCTTTTGTTTAAAATGGACAACATTTTAAGTACATACGGAAAACTAAACAAACGGATTCTGATTGCGTTGATACTTTAGCACAATGATCCATGGGTCATATGTGATGTGTACGAATCAACCCTGCCTCAATCGGAGATGCGGTGTGGCCGAAACTACTTAAAGTATATGTCTTTTGTTTCAAAAGGACATCATTTTAAGTGAAAAACATCAACTGGCATACGGAAAACCGACCAAATGCATTCGGATTGTGTCGATACTTTAACAAAATGATCCATGGGTCATATGTGACATTTAAGATTCAACCTCGCCTCAATATGAGGTGTGTTGTGGCTGACACCATTCATAGTGTCTCTCTTTTGTTTAAAATGGACAGGATTATAAGTGAAAAGAACAACTGACATACGAAAAACTGACCAAACGCATTCGAAATGTGTTGATGCTTTAGAAAAACGATACATGGGTCATATGTGACGTGTACGAGTCAAACTTTCTTTAATCTGAGGCACGGTGTGTCTGGGATCACTCTAAGTGGCTCTCTTTTGTTTAAAATGGACAACATTTTAAGTACATACGAAAAACTGACCAAACGGATTCTGATTGTGTTGATACTTTAGAACAACGATCCATGGGTCATATGTGACATGTAAGAATCAACTCTGCCTCAATATGAGACGTGGTGTGGCCGGTACCACTCAAAGTTTCAGTCTTTTGTTTCAAAAGGACATCATTTTAAGTGAAAAACATCAACTGGCATACGAAAAACCGACCAACCGCATTCGGATTGTGTCGATACTTTAGCATAATGATCCATGGGTCATATGTGACATGTACGAGTCAACCCTTCCTCAATATGAGGCGCTGTGTGGCCGACACCATTCATAGTGTCTCTCTTTTGTTTAAAATGGATATTATTTAGTGAAAACAACAACTGACATATGAAAAACTGACCAAACGCATTTGAAATATGTTGATGATTTAGGAAAAAGATCCAAGGGTTGACTCATACACATCTCAAATGACCCATGGATCATTGTCCTAAAGTATCCACACAATCTGAATGTGTTTGGTCAGTTTTCCGTATGCCAGTTGATGTTTTTCACTTAAAATGATGTCCTTTTGAAACAAAAGACAGACACTTTGAGTGGTTCCGGCCACACCGCATCTCATATTGAGGCGAGGTTGATTCGTACACGTCACATATGACCCATGGATCATTGTGCTAAAGTATCAACACAATCAGAATCTGTTTGGTCAGTTTTCCATATGTACTTAAAATGTTGTCTATTTTAAACAAAAGAGAGACACTTAGAGTGATCCCGGCCACATCGTGCCTCGGATTGAGGCAGGGTTGACTTGTACATGTCACATATGACCCTTGGATAGTTGTCCTAAAGCATCAACAAATTTCGAATGTGTTTGGTCAGTTTTTCGTATGTCAGTTGTTGTTTTCACTTAAAATGATGTCCATTTTAAACAAAAGAGAGACACTATGAATGATGTCGGCCACATCGTACCTCGGATTGAATAGGGTTTGACTCGTACACATCACATATGACCCATGGATCGTTTTTTAAGAGTATCAACACAATCAGAATCTGTTTGGTCGGTTTTCCATATGCTAGTTGTTGTTTTCACTTAAAATGAAGTCAATTTTAAACAAAAGAGAGACACTTTGAGTGGTTTCGGCCACACCATGCCTCGGATTGAGGCAATATTGACTCGTACACGTCACATATGACCCATGGATCATTCTCCTAAAGTTTCAATGGAAATCGAATGTGTTTGGTTTGTTTTCTGTATGTACTTAAAATGTTGTCCATTTTAAACAAAAGAGAGACACTTAGACTGATCCCGGCCACACCGCGTCTCGGATTGAGCCTAGGTTGGATCGTACACGTCACATATGACCCATGTATCATTGTGATAAATTATCAATAGATTCTGAATGCTTTTAGTTGGTTTTCCGTATGCCAGTTTTTCTTTTCACTTATAATCCTGCCCATTTTAAACAAAAGAGACACAGTTAGAGTGGTGTCAACCACATAGCGTCTCAAATTTAGATGGGGTTAACTCTTACACATCTAAAATGACCCATGGGTAATTTTCCTAAAGTATCAACACAATCCGAATGCGTTTGGTCGGTTTTCCGTATGCCAGTTGATGTTTTCACTTAAAATGATGTCCTTTTGAAATAAAAGACAGACACTTTGAGTGGTGTCGACCACACCGTGTCTCCTATTGAGTTAGGTTTTATTCGTAAACGTCACATATGACCCATGGATCGTTGTTCTAAAGTATCAACACAATCAGAATCTGTTTGGTCAATTTTCTGTATGTACTTAAAATGTTGTCCATTTTAAACAAAAGAGAGCCACTTAGAGTGATCCCGGCCACACCGTGCCTCGGATTGAGGTGGGGTTGACTCGTACATGTCACATATGACCCATGTATCGTTTTCCTAAAGCATCAACACATTTTGAATGTGTTTGGTCAGTTTTTCGTATGTCAGTTGTTGTTTTCACTTAAAATGATGTCAATTTTAAACAAAAGAGAGACACTATGAATGGTGTCGGCCACACCGCGCCTCGGATTGAGGCGAGGTTGACTCTTACACATCACATATGACCCATGGATCATTTTCCTAAAGCATCAACACAATCCGAATGTGTTTGGTCAGTTTTCCGTATGTCAGTTGATGTTTTTCACTTAAAATGATGTCCTTTTGAAACAAAAGATAGACACTTTGAGTGGTGTCGGGCACACCGCGTCTCCGATTGAGACGAGGTTGATTCTTACACGTCACATATGACTCATGGATCATTGTGATAAATTATCAACATATTCCGAATGTTTTTGGTCGGTTTTCCGTATGCCAGTTGTTCTTTTCACTTATAATCTTGTCCATTTTAAACAAAAGAGAGACATTATGAATGGTGTCGGCCACACCGTACCTCGGATTGAGGCAGGGTTGACTCTTACACGTCACATATGACCCATGGATCGTTTTCCTAAAGCATCAACACATTTCAAATGCGTTTGGTTGGTTTTTCGTATGTACTTAAAATGTTGTCCATTTTAAACAAAAGAGAGACACTTAAACTGATCCCGGCCACACCGTGACTCGGATTGAGCCCGAGTTGGATCGTACACGTCACATATGACCCATGGATCATTGTGATAAATTATCAACAGAATATGAAAGTGTTTAGTCAGTTTTCCGTATGCCAGTTGTTCTTTTCACTTATAATCTTGTCCATTAGTGGAATGATATTTACTTAAAATCTTGTGGAAATTCATATAGAATATTTTTATATCATTCTTAGTGTGAATTATATTTTAGTTTATTATGCTATGAAACATTTCAGAGCTAACAATGTCATGCCCAATGAATACATCCCTTTTATAACATACCAAGAATCTATAATATTGATTAGATGTGTAAATGTGATTTACATTGATTATCATGATGAAAATAAATAAAATATATATTATATATTTTCTAGTAGTAAATGAAATCAAGGAGGGTGGGGGGCTATCAGGGGGGCTGTCCAGTGGGTGTCTGAGGGGCTGTCCGGGGACCAAGGAGGAGGGTGGGGGGGCTGTGCGGGGGGTTGTCCGGGGGGTGTTCGGGGGGTTGTCCGGGGTCCAAGGAGGAGAGTGGGGGGGATGTCCGGGGGGCTGTTCGGGGGATTGTCCAGGGGGTTGTCTGGGGTTCTGTCTGGGGTCTAGGGAGGAGGGTGGGGGGGTTGTCCGGGGGGCTGTCCGGGGGGGTGTCTGGGGGGCTATCTGGGGGGTTGTCCAGGGTCCAAGGAGGATGGTGGGGGGTTGTCCAGGGTCCAGGAAGGAGGGGGGTTGTCCAGGGAGTTCCCAAACGCACAACCACTAAAAGACAACAACATCCATAAAAATAGATAATATATAAAAATAATTCAACTCAAATACTATACTATGAGTCTAGATAAAACCAACAACTAGAATAGATTAAATATCAAATCTCAGTAATATTAGTCAAAAATGTAATGGATCAATTTTTCTCACATCACCATCACCATCATCACCATAATCATCACCCTCGTCCTCGTCCCCATCATCGGCCTCGCCCTCCTCAGCGCCCTCCTCGCCCTCGCCCTCCTCCTCACCCTCGCCACCTGCCCCGCCTCGCCCTCCATCTCTCCCTCCTCTTTCGCATCAGACTTCTCTCCATCATCATCTTCAAGATGGACATCATATTGACCACCACTATAATTGCAACTTGGTGCACCATATATAGAACGTATTGATGACATATATTCATCAAAAGTTGGGCTGGCCTCTGCTGGAAGTGTTGGACATAGAACTTCAATAAATTTCATAAACGCACTGTTTGCCCTAGCAGACTGTTCTGTCGTCTTTGTGGCCCTTTTCTCAGCCTGTTCTGCATGTGCCCTAACTTGCTGCAGCTCGGTGGCACTACAACTCATACCTGAGGTGGTCCAATACCTCGTCGGGGCTATCCTAGGTCGGCAACGTACTCTGCCAGGATGCTCCTCTCCCAACACCTGATGTAAGTGATCAGTTGGCCCAAAATTGTCTGGTTCTTGGGCATCGAGGGCCTCTAAAGAAACTTGTTACAAATATAAATATATTATTAAGCTACAAAATAAATATTAAAATATAAAATCAACAGATTAAAACTTACAATCTGTTGTTGAGTCGCTTCGTTGACGGCACTTCCATCCTTTTTCCGTCTACTCGAGCAAAAAAGTTTTGATCAAGGCACACGTCCTTCAATATTCTGTAGTTGCCTCTACAATGACATTGAAAACTAATGTTATATGAAAACTTTATCAAACGATTAAATAATTAAGAAAACAAAAGAAAATGTAAGTCGTAAAGAAAACTTATAAAAAATTGTCATACCTGCTTCCTCTCATGATCTGGCATCGTAGTACGTCCAAGTGTGTGGAGGTATTTTTTTGCATCAATGTTTTTTTTATTTTTTCCAGATGATTCCTAAATAAAATTCGATAATGAAAAGGATAATATTAATGCAAAACATAAAAGTTAGTATTTAAATACCTCAAATGTAATTCATACCTTAAACTGGGTACTCATCCAATGAGTAATCATCTGATGATACTGCTCTATAGGACAATCATCCATGACTGGTACCACCTCTAACTCAGTGCCAACTCTAGCATGCCAGGCAATATATAACTCATGCTTTTAGGCTCTCCAAATCTTGCCTAAATACTTTAGACGTTCCGGTCATGCACCATCACCATTGGGAAAATTAAATCGAAGCTGACATCAAAATATTAATTCATATAAATACAAAAATAATTCATGGAATTAAATACAACAGATTTTTTTACCCATATCTCTGCCCAAGCTCTATCCTTGACCTCATGTGGCAAATGTCTCCACGACAACGGGCTGATGGGAATGATGTTGGAGTATTTGGCAAGCGTCGCCAAAAAACACCAATATTGCTACCCTGATTTCTCAACCATTTGGTTGTCTTCATTGCAATCCACCATAACCTGTGTGCGGCGGTTCCACACTGAACGCATGCGTGTACGCCCCCGACCCCGCCTCCTGTCAGTAGATGTATCTTTCATGAAAGAAAAACAAATATTTTATCAAAACATGTTATAATGAAAATAAATATTTCTATAAAAATTTGTTAGGGTTTTATAAATATACTTGCGCCAGTCTGATCGCTGAGCACCACCGGATCCACAGAAACTGATGGAACACCATGTGGTGGAACAGGAGTCGAAGACGATAGAATATAGAAGCTCGGAGAGACAGAAGTAGAATGAAAAGAAGATGGGATAGTTGTATGACCGGATTCTGACTGGGGAGTGGGAATCATCATGGGATGTGAAAATGATGGACTAGAAGATGCAGAAGGTAACGAAAATATGGGAGGCCTAAATATCCCGTGTGTCCCTAACGACACACCGGGATAAGAATGTGGGAAGGATGACATGTCAGTGGGAGGGTAAAGGTCTAGTTGGGCACGTGCAGCTGCTCATCCACCTCTAGTACGAACCCTCCTTATACCATCGGCCTGAGTACTAGGACCAGTACTAGGCTCCTCGTCGAATAACTATCAACATATAGGTGGATCCTACGAAAATGTTTACAAAAAAATTAATCACATGACATTATATATTCTTTAAATATATATATTTGAAATAAAGTACTCACTGCAGGCACTAATGGTGGAACACCCATCTCCACCATCCAACGATTGTTCTCCATCATTTTTTTCCTTCGCCTCTCTTCAATTGACTGCATTTCCTGCTTTTGAAAACAAATATATAATTAATTAGAAAAAGGAAAATAATGTGTAAACCAAAAAACTAAATATATGAGGGAATAGGGGGATTCATTGGTAATTTAGCTATTAATTGTTTTAGAAGAGCTTGAATGGATTTAATAAATCATATAAGTTATACTGTTCACCAAGTTAGAAATATTGTTTAAATGGGTTTGAATACAGTTCAATTCCAAATTATAAAATGCAATTCAAATAAAACAGCAACCAATAAAACATATTTGTGATCAATACTAAATCAATTTGAATATTACCAACCTTAACAACTCAACTCGAGGTAAATCAAAATAATTGAGAACATGGATGAATGATTCTATATATTTTCAACCACAACTTCAGGTTCACAATCAACTCTGACAATTGAGCTATTGGAGTCATCAAAAGAAATAAATGGATTGGTTCCAATGGCACTAGGGATAGTGTCAATTCCATCATCACCATCATAAAAAATATGTCTTGGAATTACTTCAACTATGACACCAAATTCAGGTCGAAGTTGGTCTTTGACATAAAAAACTTCTTTAGCCATTGATGCCAACACATATGGTTCTTCGGTAGTAAGAGTGTGAGTCATATTAATTACTCAAAATCCACAATCATCAATAAATGTGTTATGTCTCGTCATCGAATCAACCAATGACATTTCATCATTGTGACTCGTCCATGAGAGTAATAATCCAATATTATTATTTTCTCAACGACTCCATAATAACCCACATTTTCAAATCGCGATCTAATATCTGATGCACTGACATAACAATTTGTTATGGCAGTAACCATAACACCATCATGTTGTGTTCTCATGTTCTTTTCTCATTCAGTGACAATAAATTTGTACCTATTGATAACAATTGATTTACAGTCACGAACCACGGTATTAGGACCAAAAGTCAAAGATCTTATTTCCTTAGAGATAGAGTCAGCAGAAAAACTCAATACCTGCAATATAAATGACTGTTAAACTTAATTAAATATTGATATAATTAATTTAAACAGTAATATTTTTACCTTCAATTTTAACCAAGCAGAAAACTCTTTGTCGTGCAAGGTCTCTCTCCTTCTCAAAGATAAAGAACGATGTTTTCTATTTATCATTGTTTTATGTTCCCTATAGATAAAAAATATGAATAGTTTAACAGATATATATGTAAGATATACATATTCAATTTAGTTACCTGATATATTCATTGAATAAATCACAGTTGAACAAAACTGTGTGATGTGCCATCTCCCGCTCTTCATGGCTTCATGTCTTCAATGTATATGATCCAGGAATTCCTCCTGTTTGAGGAAGTGATGGAAAACTGGGTTCAATTTTCTCATACTGTTCTTCTTCATTTCTCATTGGTCCGTTCATTCTTGTGGTAAGATCAGACAAATACATTGAGCAGAAATTCATACATTCTTGAGCCAAGTAACCGTTCACGATATAACCTTCAGGATGATTCCTGTTTCGGACATAAGACTTTAATGTGTACATATTTATTTCAGTTGTAAACATCCAACGAAAAGAAATAGGTCCTTTGAGAAGTATTTCAGTGGGAATATAGACAGTCATATGCAACATGCATGTGAAAAATGATGGAGGAAATATTTTCTCCAACTCACACAAAATTAATGGGGCATCTGTCAACATTTTTTTCAAGAAAGACCTGGACAACTTCTTAGCACAAAGATCTATAAACAAATGGCACAACTAAATAACAGTCACCCTTACATTATTGTACAAAAGATGACGGATTGCTATTGGAAGCAACTCATGCAGTAGAACGTGATAATCACGAGTCTTTAAAGATTTTAACTTCAACTCTCTTCTGTTGACCCGTTTAGATATGTTGCTTGAATAGGCATCAAGAACTCTAATAGTCTCTAATACTTCCAGAAATTGTTTTTTTTCATAGGTATCATCACATAAGAAGCACCTGGAAGTTGCCATTTATTTTCACTAATACGCACAGGATGTAATTCTGGTCTGATGCCCCAATCCACCAAGTCATTCCGAGATCGTAAATCATCTTTTGTCTTCCCCTTGACATTTAGAATAATCGAAAGCAACATTTCGCATATATTGTTTTCAATATGCATTACGTCTAAGCAATGATGTAACAAATTGGTTGACCAATAAGGCAAATCAAAAAAGATACTTCTCTTCCTCCAATTGTAACAGGTTTCAGTGGAAACATTCTTTCTCTTTCCAGATTTCATTTGACCCTTCTCAAATGAAAAACTGAAATCTTTCAATTCATTAATCACATCAGTTCCAGACATACGCTGAGGTGGATCATCAGTCTCTATGGTATTATCAAATCTTCGATGATTCATTCTATATGGATGATCCTTTGGAAAGAATCGTCGATGTCCCAGAAAACTGAAACTACAGTGATGTTTCAGTCTTTTGGATCGTTTATTCTTCATATAAACTGGACATGATAGTTTTTCCTTCGTGCTCCATCCAGACATCATTGCATAAGCTAGAAAATCATTGACCGTCCACATAAGTGCAACATGCATCTGAAATATGTCTTTCGAACATTCATCGTATGTGCGCACACCCACATCCTAAAGAAGTTTCAACTCTTTTATTAAAGGTTGCATGTATACATCAATATCAATGTCGGGATCAGAAGGACCAGATATGAGTATACTCATGAAAGTGAAAGGTTTTTTCATACACAACCATAGGGGAAGATTATAAATGTGTATAAAAACTGGCCATGTGCTATGCGAAGTAAGCATCTACCCAAACGGATTAAAACCGTAGCATTAAAGACTCAGCCTCACATTACGCACGTCAGTTGCAAAATCAGGATGTCGAGCATCAAATCTCTGCCATGCAAATCCATCTGCAGGATGAACCAACTCATCATTAGTCTTCTTTCTCTCAGTATCATGCCATCTCATTTTTATTGATATGTCATCAGACATAAAAAGATTCTAGAGTCTGGGGATCAATGGAAAGTGCCACATTACTTTCTGTGGACGTGGGATGGTGTTCCATCAGATTTTGACTTCTAAAAGGATGTGCCTCATTTTATACAATCATTTCTTTTAGCGGGTTCCTCCCAAAATAAACTGCAGTATTTCAGGCAAGCCTGAATTTTGTTTCTTGAAAATCCAAGTTCCTCAACTAACTTCCATGCCATATAGTGGTTTGAGGGAATATCTGCATCATCTGGAATTAAATCCTTCAAGAGGGTAAGAATGTAATCGATTGCTATATTAGAAATCTCATACATAGTTTTCCCATGAAACAATCAGATTAAAAATTCCAGCTTTTTCATTTTATCGCATTGTCGATATACTGGAGTCGTGGCAACATCATTCAATTTTTTCACCCTATCAATATCATCATTTTCACTAGATGCATTAGCTATCCTCATATCGAAGTCTTCTTGAGTCGAAATCCTTTCTTTTTCATGATGAAGAATAAATGAAAACCGATCATCTAACAAATTCTCCATTTCAGTCCTTTCATTTCGATCATCACCAATTTGAGATTTCATTTTCTCCCCATTTTGATACCACACAAAGTAGTTTGCTTGAAAACCATTTTTGGTTATGTGGTAGCTGACTTCTTCACGGCTCAACCAAGGTCTACCAACACAATTAGAACATGGTCAGTGTATGCAACCACTATCTGAAGCATTGTGAAATGCAAAATCTATAAAGCTCTTTAAATTGTATTGAAAATCGCTTGAGATCCGATCGGTTTCATACATCCAACTTCTGTCCATTCTATAAAAAGAATTTATATAAGTCATTTTGTCATAAACAATTCAATAGGATTGAACTTTAATAGAAAATACATTTAAGTAAACGATAAAGGAAGAAAATAATCAAGGTATCAACTACACATGTGAAAAAAACATACTAATGTGTTATTGAAAAAATGTAAAACCAACAAGAACTTAATGTGTTATCACATCACAGCATGCCTCATCCCATAACCATATTAATAGGGTATCATGAACATGAATAACATCAAACTTGTGCCATCCTCCTACCCTACATGACCCCAACCATATGCCACATCTTATTATAGCCTTATCACATCGCACCTCACCTGAAAACACTAGGGAAATCATTATACATCTCACCTGAAGACACATGGACAATCACATCGCATCTTGCCTAAAAACATATGGTAAATCACTTATGAAGGAAGAGTAGGGAAGAAATGGTAGCTATCCAACCATATAACCACCATCCTATATATTAGAAAAAATACCCATAACTCAAAACCTCTGATCGTTGGTAACTTTATCCAACTCTGGTTGGGAATATGTAGAAATAACATAAAATACATGATATATGGATAGCACAAAATACCCAACCTATGGGTTCACATTAACTACATAATCACACACTTCACTACTACCATACAACATATAAACCATCACAACCACTTTCACCACTATATGCAACACACCACACCACCACCACACAAGACACATAGCATTTCCCACTTTCATTTATAAGCCACTTCATTCACACTTACATTGTCCATTCATTTAATGTTAAATTAATTAAATCCATTTACCACACATCCATTTCTATTCCATCTCATTTATTTACTATCTTGTTTTTTTGTTTTAACAGCATAATTTATTCCATAGATAACCAGGAAACTAATAAAACCACCACACAACAACTCACCATCTCACAATAACCATCGTCGTCATGTTACATCGGCCAACCATCTCACCAAAAAAACCACATATCACAACAAAAATATTGCACATCACAACCACCGCACAACCAAAACCACCTCACCACATCATACACCACAACCTCATCACACAACACCTCCACACGACACAACACCACCACACGGCACAACACCACCACACGGCACAACACCACCACACATCATCACTATCACACAACTTCACATGTCACATCCATGCCCACTAACCATCACATTACAACCCCACATATCACAAAGCCCAACTTGTCACCTCAATAACCATACAACAGCCTAAAACATACAATGAAACACAACAAAAAAACCTCTCATGGAAGCAACATACCCCAACTTCCACAATTTATTCAAGGTATTTTATTACATTACCCCTTTATTTAGCATGGACATTATAACACAAATGATGTTCCATGGGAAACTAATTATTTAACAAAATATTCATTCATTTTCCTATTTTTCAGGGTGAAATCATAGCAAAATCAAAACTTAAAACTAAAATAATAGATGAATAACAATAAAAACAAGGTAGAACTTAAATATTGTATGTGTGTAAAGAATAAAATACCTGATTTGAGATGATTCAGATGGAGTTTCAGCTGTTCGGATGGGGGAATTCGCGAGAGGAGCCGAGCGCTGGATAGATTTAGGGTTCTGTCACGAATAGGGGAGAGCAGCGGCCCGATTGTATTTGGGGTAAAGATTTACCAACGATTTTTTAAAACCGTTGGTAAAGGGGTGTTCAAGGCACCCTTTCCCAACGGTTTTATAAAACCGTTGGCAAAGGGTAACTTGAACACCCCTTTACCAACAGTTTTATGAAACCGTTGGCAAAGGGGTACACTTTCCCAACGGTTCTAGTGAACCGTTGGGAAAGGGTTTCCTAGCCCTTCTTTACCAACGGTTTAAGCAAACTGTTGGTAAAGAATCGTGGGTAAAAACCACATTTCCAGTAGTGGTGGCCAAGTAAGCCGTGAGGATAGGTTTATACCAACAGTTTGGTATAAGTAATGTGAAAATCTATACCAATGGTTCCATAAAACCGTTGGTATATGTATTTCAAAAAAGAAACATTCGGTGGGATTTGATCCCAGGACCTCTAGTTTATGATTGAACGACCTAACCACTAACCTAACATGATTTTTGTGATCATAATTTCATAAATATATATATGTATTATTATAAATATTTTAAATTTTGATATACCAATGGTTTTGAGAACCGTTGGTATATGTCCTTTGATTTGGGTCCCCCCTATACCAGTGGTTTTGGAAAAACCGTTGGTATAGGTCTATATAAGTGACCTATACCAACGGTTTGGCCAAAACCGTTGGTATAGGTCATATTTCCAGTAGTGATCATCCTTCATAAAAAATAAACTCCCACTAAATATGAAAAACGTAAAGGGACTAGGGATTTCTTATGAAAGTCTCCAACAATCTTCAAATCAAGATCACACACCACTCCAATTATAGAACACGTTGCAAGACATACTTCCCCCAAAATATCATTGAATATATGAAAAACACATCTTGCATCCACTGCTATTTCTCCCATGGAATTCTTCCAAGACTCGGTAAACCACTCACCAAAAGTACCCAATAGTCTTCCAACTGAGCTCAACACCACTTGATTGTGGTTCTTTCGAAACTCAATAAACCGCTCACCAGTGCTCTGTGACTGAGCTCTAATGCCACTTGTTGCGCCACAAACTACCTGTAGTATGGGATACACCATCTACCGACCAACTTGGAAGATGCTTCTCAAAACTTACTTGTAGGAAAAGGCTCTCAGAAGCTTTGAACCGCCACAACACTACAGACTGGGTGTCTAGAACTAAGAAGTCCTCACACCCTAGTCTCCACACTGATTCACAACCCGGTGAAGTCAACACATTCCACTAGACCAATGAACAGGATGGAACAAGCACACATCATTTTTTCGGAACAAGCACAACATGAGAATTGCATGGTTTCAAACTCAATCCCACTCCATGAGAGAACACCACAACTTTATACATTAAGGATTAAAATAGAGAACACCCGAGTTGCAAGGGAAATCTCCTTCTGAAAACCCTAAATAGACTCCGAGTTACAAGGGAACTATCATCCGAAAACCCTACCCGAATATGAAAGAAGAGTACTCAAATGCTTCCCATGACAAACACCCGTCTCAAGCACTCCCACTGTGATAACACACATGGTAGAGCATGAGTCCTTTTTAGACTCCATCAACCCCTTTTGATAGCCCTTCATCTCCCACTTGTCTTCCACTCTTCCGGTCACAAGACCTTCGGGTTCACCAGCCTTCGACATCACAACCCTCAAATCTCTGGTTATGCATTGTTTTAGATAAGTGACCAACACCCTATTTATAAAGGTGCTTCGCAACAGTCAGTCGGTTCCGTATGTTCCACTGTCTTTCGACCTTCACAGACGTCCCTCCACTCGATCATGGCAACCTCCACCTGCATGTCAAACACACCTACTCAACTCCTAACTCCCGATGAATAACACACGCTCCATATTTCATCCATTTACTTTTCTCACATCCATGCAAGCTTCCGAAACATGTTCGCGCTAGTGTCCAGATCCGTCGTCCGCATCAGATTAATCTTACACAACCTTCTGGTTGATCTTACGCAGGATCCGTTAACTCCCATGCAACCTTCATCATCAGTTGAAATCACTTGTCATTTCGACTTCACCACTTCCCCTCAAAACTCATGTCGCATCTGGAACATCCTCTGAAAGTGGTTGTTGGTTGCCTTCTTTCGGACTTCCATGGTGTCGGTGGGGTGTCTCCATTTGGTACCGCAAGTGTACTTTCAGAAGTCATGTTATGAAAGTTCTAACATTTTAACTAGAAAACATGTCTCAAAACAAATCGAGAAAATGAGACAACTAATACAAAGAATAATAAAGTCCAAAGTCATCATTTCATCATTACATGCACAGCATATAGATTAATATGTCTCTTAAAGATCCAATATGTATGATTAATGATATGAGATAGATTTTGGGAGGCGAATGGTTGTGACAATCCACATTTATTTCATAACAATTTGAAAATTATGTAAATAACGGGCGGATTTTGGATTTATATATAGTTTTATGTCTTTTTAATTTTTTTCATTAAATATTTATAAAATGGCAAATGCTGTGCGACGGTGGAACTGTGAAATGAGCACCCTCCAGTTCTGGGTACAGGGTAAAAGAACCAGGGGAAAAGCAGAAAAATGTCGGTTGTGCGAAAGGCTTCCGAGCTTGCCTCTTCCATACGACTGCTTGCTGTTTCATTCTCTTATTAGTTGTTGTCCGTTCTTCATGAAACTCTTCCACGGGATCTGATACTTTGTCATAAACCCTCTCTTCACTCCCCTCTTGATTGTTTGCTCGTTCGGGTTTTCTCCGCTGCGGCGTCTAGGAATTAAGTGAGGAGTTTGAGGTGGCATTTTAGGGCATCGGGGAGTTCAGTTGCGATGGACTCGTCTTCGTCGATCCAACAGGAGTTCGATTACTTATTTAAGCTGTTGTTGATAGGAGATTCTGGAGTTGGGAAGAGTACGCTTTTGTTGAGTTTCACATCGAATACCTTTGAGGATCTCTCGCCCACTATCGGTATCCTTCCCCTTATACTCCAGTCCATGTCCCCTGCTCACTTTCATGCTCATGTAAATCACTGAATTGATTTTCTAAGCATACTTCATATAAATTGAAAATGACGCAATTGCTTGTAGGTGTGGACTTTAAGGTGAAACATGTCACTGTTGGAGGGAAAAAATCAAAGCTGGCAATTTGGGACACAGGTATGCCTCTCTGGTTGCCAGTTATCCCTCACGTGGACCAATGCTTAGTTTTGGAGGGTTGATTTGAGGAGGAAAATAAAAATGATAAGCGGGAAGGGATCTAGTTTCCTTTGGTAACCTAAAATTAAGTGAAGAGAAATAACGTAGAGAAAAATAAGGAGAAATAGATCTCTCTCCTAGTTTTTAAATCATCCCAAATTTGGGATGATTTGGAAAGAAACACCGCTGGAGAGAAATCATAATCATAATAATTTCTTTTCCTTTATTTTCTTAGTGTAATGGTGGACGAGCCCAAGTTGTTTATTTTGATTTCTAGAGTTTATTATAACCACTTATTGTTCCTGCAATTCAATAACGCTTGTTAGATAGTTGGTTGAAACTACTTTAAACTTCAATGTAGATTATCACCCTTAATAATTTGACAAATTGTAAAAGCATTGTTTGAACGACAGAGATGGTGCACCTTTTAGCTCCTAGAATTCTTATGTTGGAGAACAACCTGTGAATTATATATTATTATGCTGCTAGCTTGACTAAGCTTCCGCCCCAATTACTGGAGGTCAGTTGCAGAAATCATCTTTTTCTATTCCGGCTTACCCTTGGATGTTTATTTTTATAGGTTTAAGAAATTTAGGTTTTTTTAAATAACATCACTCTTGGTATGCCCTTTTCATTTCATATCATATTTTAATGGCTCAATTAGTTGCTCAAGCCATCGAGATATATATATTATGTTTAACTTGATCTTCAATCATTATATTATTATCCTTTTGATGTAAAATCCTACTTGTTAGAGTTTAGATACTAGAAACCGTGCCTCTAAAGTGAGGCTAAGACGCTTTATTTATAGACCATGATAAGAGATATGAGTGGGACTAATACTATTTTGAGTTTATCGCTATCTCTTTATGAAGAGCATGATAAACAAATTTGGGTTGGCCAGTGACAATGGAATTTTCTTGGTGTGCTCTGCTTATGGTGCGACTCAACTACTCTCATAGGGGAGTTCAGGGAGTAATTTGTGCTCTGTTTCTTCTCCCCAAATCGTTGTGTGGAGGAAGCTTCGGAAATACTGACTTTCGGACAAGGTGATTCTTTTTGGGCAGAGGCTTCTTAGAGATATTCTTATGTCCTGATTTAATCCTAATAAGTGTGGTATTAATTCCTCGGTTGGCTGTACATGGTGTGGTTAAACTAAGGACATTAATCATGTTTTTTGGAGATGCGTATGGATTGTTGGGTTCTGGAGGCTTGGTGAGTGTGTCCTTTTAGAGTTGGGGCATGAGGATTTATTTATCGAGTTTTAGCGGGGATAACACTTGTCCAGACATAGTGGACTAAAACCCTTTGCTGCATGATCTAACCATTCGTTTGAATCGAATAAAACATAAACGAAGAACATACTTTACTTTGTTGTGTGAAGCTGAACCTGTCAAGTTCTTTTACACGAGTTTGATGAAGATCCCTTAGAAGCAATTAATAGACTCCATCTTAGGATAGTCCACGGGTTGTATGAATCAGCTAACGCTAGGTAGGATTCTCGCATTATCCACGTCCTGCTAGAACCTTGGTGTTGGTTAAAGGAGAACGGGAACTACGACTTGGAGTTTCTCACACGCCGAATAGTGTTTCCCTATAACAATTGCACTCACTTTATATAGCCTTCAAGGATGCTCGTTGGACTTCCAAATGTTTCGCAAATGTTCTGCCATAACTCAAACGTTTCATAATGTTAAAACTCTCTTTAACTTGTGATTCAATCTCCCATTAATTGGCTAACGTTTAAACAATTTATATGAACGTTTGAAACTTCAAACCATCATTATCCTATAATGAAAAAATTGTTCGACGTAGTGGTCTTCACCATGCACCAAACCACGACGTAGTGGTCTTCACCATGCACCAAACCACAACCGCTGCCCTCATTTCATCATCAAATCCTCTTAATAGAAGTTCTCTTCTAAAACATATATGATCAGTAGCACTCATCCCACGCCACATTGAAGCAAACTCAGCTGCAACTTGATCTATGTGTTTATGACTCTTAGGATTATTCTCCCCAGCCTTTGCCCCTGCTTTGCCTCATAAATCAAATCAGTGGCCACTTGTAGCCTTGAATCCTCTACGATATTCTTGAGGGCATCAACTTCACTGTTAGGTAAGTGGGGGTGTGTACTGGCTGAGTTTGGAATAAGTGGGGGCTGTCCATATGAGTCAGTTGTGTATGTAACTGCCAGGAGGGTTTAGTCATTTTCCTTTATTTGTTTGTTGGGGTTGTTAGTTGTTAGAGGGGTTGTTGGTTATTAGTGAGTTGCTAGCTAACTGGGCAGTTGAGTTATAAATAGGTGGGGATGGCTGTAGGAGAGGGACACAATTCATTTGCTGGAAAACAACTTGGAAGTTGCTGGAAGCTGGCCCTTGGGAGGGCAAGCCTGAGCTACGGAGAGAGGTCTGCTACGACAACTCCTCTTCCTTCTTCTTCTTCTCTCCTACTCTTTCTATTTCTTTTGCTGTATTTTTTCTGTATTTTTCTGTTCCTGTTACTGTAATAAGAAAACCTATTGTGCTATTGTTCAATTCTTTCTATCTTATTTCCTGTTGTGCGGCCATTGTTAGGCAAGAGTCCTGACATTCACCATCAACTGTTTCCCAACTAGCTCCAGTGACTTCTCTTCTAGCCCGAATTGATTGATCTTTAACACGGTTAACAACACGAATGGGCTCCTTGAATAGGCTTTTGCATAAGGCTCTTGAATAGGCTTTACATACATTGTTAATACTTCAAAATTGAAACATACTTATTACAACATATAACAAAACCACGAAAGGACCGTATAGGTATAGTGTCTTTAGAAACTGGGAAACATAAACAACTGGTTCATAAAGTATCTACATTGTCTCCCATTTATTTCATCATATCTAGAGTCCCTTTTGACATATCCTACTTAATAATCTTCTTCCTGACCTGGGGGAAAGAAAACATACAAAAGGGTGAGCTCAAATGCTCAGTAAGGGTAAACAAAAAAAATATCAATCACATCATATTCATAAGAACATAACTTTTGGAAATCTTAACCTGCAAAAGAGAGCATAATTTCATAACATGGGATAAATCATAGTAGTGAAATGGAATCCCAATAATCATAATTTAAAACATGAAACTTTGTGGCATACACACATAATCATAGAGAATCATTTCTTATTAGTCAAGACTCATTGCCAAGACTATCTTAGTGAACAAAGTCCATTTCTGAACCGAGTTCACTCCCCGTTTCAGTCCTGTTTCACTGAACCGGTATAACCTACCGTTCCAGCCATGTCTATCTCATGAGATATAAAATCTTTACCCAATGCATTTGAGGGAGATATAGGTCCCACCCATCTCATAATGATACCATTCTTATGCGTGCCACAAAATCATAAATCTTACATCATTGCATAACCCATGTAATAAAAATGGGAATCTTAAACATTGTGACATCATCAAACAATTCATATAAGATAAAGGAATTCATAAAAATAATTCCATCACAACATAATCAAATCAATGTAATAATAAGGATATAAACAGAACCCTATATTATCTTAGATGAAAAATAATTTTGATAAAACACTTGAACTCCATTCTTGAGGAAAATATCCTTTCAAATTAAAAAAAAAACATTTTCTTTTTTTAACATGTCATACAATTTTAAACTAAAGAAGTTGATTAAAAATAAACTTGAAAACTTGTAAAGGAAGCTTCTTGGAAATAATGTTTTAAAAATCCATTCATGCCGTATAAGTTAAAAAAAACATTATTCGTACTTTTGTCGGAAAAGTCAAAAAGTACCTCGTATGAAAAACGACATAAGATTCCTTTCATATATTTTACTAAAAACTCACCGAAGGGTAAAATTGGATTTAAACAATTGTAG
Source organism: Viscum album (assembly GCA_963277665.1). Classification (NCBI taxonomy): domain Eukaryota; kingdom Viridiplantae; phylum Streptophyta; class Magnoliopsida; order Santalales; family Viscaceae; genus Viscum; species Viscum album. Next base: position 1,705,589,520 of record OY728138.1, on the reverse strand, counting down.
GTGGATGAAAATAATATTACATATTGAGGAAACATGAATGTGGATGATAAAATACACCCCAGTAAATTTCAAAGTATAAACAATCTCGGATAAAAATGAGATTGTGATATTTCCCTTACCTTAGGTCCGTTTTGCTTCGTAAGTGTCCGAACCTCCTGTATAATGATTTAAATAATGTTATTGACTTATTCCAGAATCATACTTATTGTTATGATATCATATATGGTCATATTCTTAGCTTCTTATTAGTAATATTTCATTACTACTTGTTATTCGGGTGTTTATTACTTTTTGTTCTTATGCGTGTTTTGTCGAATAAATTCTTATTCTTCTCTTTAGGTTATAAATACCTCATTTCCAGAATGTTATTAGTATAATATATATCATATTCATTCATTCAATTCATTTATATAATCATTATGAAATGAAGATCATGTAGAACGAGTCGCATCACATCGTGGAGACGGTATTCCGTACGTACGCACGAGTGATGATATCGTTCCTATGATCGTGGAATTGTATTGGAGTGTATGTATACTATTTCAGAATCAATATCACTTTATAATAGTCATATATAGTCATTATTTACACCATTATACCCATCCAAGTAAGGTGGTGGTGGAAAATAGATTACACCACGGCGTGAAGACGGTATTTCGTACGTACGCACGCGCGGTGATTTCTTTTTCCGTAGGATGGATAGATGGTGAAATAGGGTTGTTTCATACTTATAATAACATATCAGTATATGAGTGATACTGATGTTATTACTTCATAATGAAACAACTAAAGAAGAAGAAGTGGAAGAAGAAATAAAGATGAAAGAATCGGTAACGGAGATTACCTCTTCTTTGAAGTGCTTCTTTGAGACCTCCTTTTAGGGCACTAAAATTGGTCTTTGAAGAAGACCAGGACCTCTAGGATGTCTCTAGGGAAGTGGAGAGGAGAAAGTGACAGGGTTTGACCGAGCTTGAAGGCTCAAAGTGGTGTGAGGAAGAGGGGGAGGAGGTGCCCTTTTATAAGGGAGGAGAGAGGCACCTTTGGAATAACTAAAAATATTATTTTATTATAAAGTCAAATTCGGTTTTTAATAGCTCCAAATTGATATATTTCGAAGATAAGGTGGGTAGAGGTCGAAATCCTCTCATCCAATAGAATTTAGACAAGTTTAGGTATCAATTTTAACCTTATCATTTAGATTTAACTTTAAGTTAGATAATTTAACTTTTACCGTGTCTTCTTGTTTTCTTACACTATAAGGTTAATAAACTTACTATATCAAGCCAAACGAACCCCAAGTTGTTTATTATTAATATATATAACCTTATCTAAGTCATTTGGCCGAACCTTAGATTTTTAGGAATAAAATAACAATTAATAATATAATATTTGTTTTAAAAACTATTTTATGTCAATTTTGACACTATTTAGTAATTGATTTTTGTGAAAATCATAACAGAATGATTAGTTCGAACCAAGTTACTTAAATCAATACTAACGTGTCATATTAACCTAGCAAATTAGTGTAATTCATAAAAAGTCTCAAATTACATTTATTTGGGTATTTATAACATTAATTATGTCAATATTTCATTAATAAGATAATTACTGCATCATCATTGTGTCATAAATAAATTAAATTATTTAATGTCTAAAAATTACAAATAAAATACTATTATGTAGGAAATCTTTTTAGCTTTCTAATGAATATTTATAGTCGAATTTATCTTATGTATAACCCCATATTAAAAATGATTTACTTATTAAACTTTGATTTTAACTATTTTAACCCTTCTTTAAATAAATTAATAATAAATGTCCTAATCTAATCCAAGTGGGCCTAAATGGTCATATTTTATTCCTAAGGTTGTTTTTGGTCGAATTACACTTGTCCAATAGAATTAGGACATGTGTTAGGGTAATAATAATATCATTTTTACCCTTAATTATCCTATTTACTTTTAACCGTGGTAAAAAAAAGTAAAAAGTTACTATTCACCAAAAAATTATTTTCATCTCATTGAACCACATTTTACTTACTGACATCAACCGTGTCTCTCGGATTTTCGAAATTCCACTCACAGAAGCGGTAAAATTAAGTTTTATGAAAAATTCAGTTTTTTTAACTACCACTTAGTGGTTTCACTATTTATCAAAAATTGAAAGTTTTCAGAAAAATACCAAAATTTCACCCTAGGATAATTTCGATATTCCGAATCCAAAAATGAAGTCCGTTTTGAAAAATAAAATTTATAAAATTTCAAAAAGTGGTTATTACTATTCATAACGGCTAGTTTTAATAATATTTTATTAGCATATCATTGTTTAGTAAAACTCGGTATTGCGTACGACGCAAGCTATCGAGGAAGGTCGCGATTTCGTGTAAAGCAAGCCAAGCAAGTGTTGTGTGTAGAAAAAGATTCCTTTGATGATAAAAGTCTCGGGTGTTACATTCTACCCCCCTTAAAATGAATTTCGCCCTCGAAATTCGTCACTTTGTAACAAACAGATGAGGATACATCTCCCTCATCATATCCTCAAGCTCCCATGTAGCTTCTTCTAATTGGTGGTTCCTCCATAAAACTTTCACCAATCGAGTGGTCTTGCTTCGTAGGACTTTTTCGCTACGATCCAGAATCTCTATCGGCTGTTCTTCATAAGAAAGATCTTGCTCCAGCGGTACAACTTCTGAGCTGAGTACATGTGAAGGATCAGGTATGTACTTTCTCAGGAGAGATACATGGAACACATCGTGAACTTGAGAGAGATTCGGTGAAAGCGCCAATCGGTAAGCTACATTCCCAACACGATCCAGTATTTCGAAAGGACCGATATATCTAGGGCTCAACTTCCCCTTCTTTTCAAATCTCATGACCCTCTTCCAGGGAGATATTCGTAAGAACACTTTATCACCCACTTCAAACTCTAGGTCTTTTCTTCGGTTGTCGGCATAACTTTTCTGTCGACTCTGAGCTGCTCTTATGTGTTGTTGAATAGATCTGACCTTTTCTGCCATTTCATCAACGAGATCAGGTCCTAATAGCTTTCTTTCCCCAACTTCATCCCAGCAAGTTGGAGTCCTGCATTTCCATAGAGAGCTTCAAACTCTAGGTCTTTTCTTCGGTTGTCGGCATAACTTTTCTGTCGACTCTGAGCTGCTCTTATGTGTTGTTGAATAGATCTGACCTTTTCTGCCATTTCATCAACGAGATCAGGTCCTAATAGCTTTCTTTCCCCAACTTCATCCCAGCAAGTTGGAGTCCTGCATTTCCATAGAGAGCTTCATAAGGAGTCATCTGAATACTGGAGTGAAAGCTATTATTATAAGAAAATTCCACCAAAGGTAGGTGTTGATCCCAACCACCTTTGAAATCCATAGAGCAAACTCTCAACATATCTTCTAGAGTTCGAATTGTTCTCTCAGACTGACCGTCTGTCTGAGGATGATAAGCAGTGCTGAAACTCAACTCTGTATCCAAAGTATGCTGAAGACTTCTGTCTCTCAGCTTTAACTTGCTGACATATTCAGCAACATCTCTTTTCATGCCATCCCACCAGAAGTACTCTTTCAGGTCCCTATACATCTTCGTGCTTCCAGGATGAATAGAGAATGAAGAACTATGAGCCTCATCCAGCAGCTCCTTTAATTCGGGGATGGGAGGAACACAAACCCGATTCCTGAACTTTATTATCCCATCACAATCAAGGTTGAATTCAGGAACATTTCTCACCTTCTTTTGTAACTCGACATCTTCTTTCTGTGCCTCTTTAATCTTCACATGTGTAGATGGTTGAACATTCATTTAAGAAAGATACGATTTTTCCCCTTTCATTATAATTCCAAGATCCATCCTTTGTAAATCCATAAATATTGGATCTTTTGTGATCCTCATCATGGATAAACTAGCATGGTCTTGTCGACTTAATGCATCTGCCACCTTGTTTGCTTTCCCAGGGTGGTAATGAATTGAGCAGTCGTAATCCTTAATCAGCTCCAACCATCTTCTTTGGCGCATATTCAGCTCCTTTTGTGTGAAAATATACTTTAAACTTTTATGATCAGTATAAATATCACACCTTTCACCATAAAGGTAATGCCTCCAAATCTTTAATGTTAAGATTACGACAACTAACTCCAAATCATGAGTTGGATAATTTTGCTCATGTATTTTCAACTGTCGTGAGACATAAGCTATCACCATATCATTTTGCATAAGAACACACCCCAATCCCTTCTTGGATGCATCACTGTAGATCACAAACCTTTCTCCACTACAAGGCAGTGTGAGCACAGATGCACTGGATAACCTTCTTTTCAACTCCTTAAAATTCTCTTCACATTCCTCCGTCCAAACAAACTTAACTCCTTTCCGAGTCAACTTGGTGAGTGGATTAGATAATCGTGAAAAATCTTTCACAAAACGTCGATAATATCCAGCCAAACCAAGAAAACTTCGGATCTCAGTTACTGTTGTTGGTCTCGACCATCTTTCGACAACCTCTGTTTTTGCTGGATCCACAGATATCCCCTCTTTTGAGATTATGTGACCCAAAAATGAAACTTTTTGAAGCCAAAATTCACACTTGGTAAATTTGGCATAAAGCTTCTCCTTTCTCAGGGTCTTCAATATAATTCTCAAGTGATCTTCAATATAAGAAAAGGAAAAAAGGAAAAGAATATCGTCTATAAAGACTACCACAAATTGATCAAGATAGTCTCTAAAGACTCTATTCATCAGATCCATGAAGATAGCAGGGGCATTAGTAAGACCAAATGGCATCACTATAAATTCATAGTGTCTATACCTTGTACGGAAAGCCGTCTTTGGTATATCCTCCATTTTGACCCTTAATTGATGATACCCTGAACGAAGATCAATCTTGGAAAAGTATTGAGCTCCGCGTAGTTGGTCAAATAAGTCATCAATGCGTGGGAGATGATATTTGTTCTTGATAGTGATCTTGTTAAGTTCTCGATAATCAATGCAGAGTCTCATTGATCCATCTTTCTTCTTAACAAATAGAACAGGTGCTCCCCAAGGTGACGCACTAGGGCGTATGAATCCCTTATCAAGATTCTCTTGGAGTTGCTTCTTCAATTCCTGCACTCAATTGGGGCCATTCTATAAGGTGTCTTTGAAATAGGCAAAGCACCCAGTACGAGTTCTACTGAAAACTCAACTTCACGATTTTGTGGAAGACCCGGTAATTCCTCCGGAAAGACATCATCAAACTCCCGTACAATGGGCATATTCTTAATCGTGAGTTTCTCACCAACCATTTGAGATAAATAACCTTCATTTAGTGGAATCAATACCCATAAAATGGAAGAAATTTCCACTGGAAGGTTATGTTCATCCTTGCATCGATAGACGATCATAGATTGATCTGGAATATGAAATGTGACTTCCCTTCTTTGGCAATTGATATGAGCTCCATATAAAGAAAGTCAATCCATGCCAAGAATCACATCAAATTCCACTATATGAAGGATCACAAGATTTGCAGGAAGCACTTTCCCACAAACTTCGATCGGAGAAGAATTATAAACTTTTGATGCTACTGTTGTGCCATTAGGGGTTGTCACAGCTAACTCAACATCTAATTTGTTGAGGTAATACGGTGATATCCTTAGAGAATTCTTAAGAAATAAAAGAGTGGGTGGATCCAGAATCAAATAAAACATTTGCTACTTTAGAGTGGATGGTAAGTGTACCTTTCACCACATCGTTATCGTACTCCACATCGCTGATAGAAATTGCATGTGACTTTCCTTTGTCTTTAGCCTTAAGAGTTTGTTGACGTCGACCATCATCATCAACCCTTGGATTTGGGCATTGATTGACATAATGCCCCATCTCCTTGCACTTGAAACATTGAAGTGTAGTAGGGTCATTCTGTGTATCCCTTCTTTTGTTTGCATCATTAGACATCTTCTTCCCATCATCGCGGCATTCAAATGCCCGATCCTTTCCACATTTGAAACATTTACTTGTCCCTTTAAGACAACTCCCTCCATGTTTCTTTCCACACTTTGAGCATAAGGGAAAGCTCATCTTCTTTTCAGTGTGCTCTTTAGATTTTCCTTTGAATTCCATTTTTCTCTTCTTATCAAACCCATATGACTGATGGGTTACTCCAATCTTCATCTCGACTTTGAGAGCACATCGAACGATTTCTTCGTAGCTATTGAAGTCCCTTATGGCTAACGCCCTTCGAAGACTTGGTTTTAAGCCACTAAAGAATCGATCGATCTTACTCTCAGGTTGGATAATAATACCAGAAGCGTACCTTGCAAGTCTTGTAAAATTTGCTTCATAAGTACCAACAGATTCATCATCCTTTTGCTTCAGTTCAAGAAACTCTTTCTCCATCTTTGTTCGGAGAATACGAGGGAAGTACTTATTGAAAAATAAGTTCTTGAACTCGTCCCATTCCATGGACTCAATTTCATCCCTTTGCCTCGTATTCTTAATAAGATTCCACCATTGATCAACATCACCTTCCAAACGATACACTGCTAAGATGACTTTATCATGCTCAGAACATTGAAGAACTGAAAATATCTTTTCAGTAGTACTAATCCATTGTTCAGCAACTAATGGATCAGTAGACCCGCTGAATGAAGGTGGACGCTGTCTCATGAAGGATTCAACAGAATGTTGCTCCTTCCTTTGCTCGTTTGGAAGTCCTGCACGATTCATCGCTTGAGAAAGTTGTGTGAGCATGGCTACAAGATTTTGCATTCCATCTCCCATAACGTTTGGTTGCTCAGGGGGACAATCATTGCATTGCCCGTCGCATTCCGCATTAACACGGTTCCTTCTGGTTCCAGCCATTGACTAAAACCAAGAAGAATAGTGTGAGCAACACTAATTATAATAGGAAAACCACATAATCAAGAATAAAATTTCACACTTAAAGTCTTATCCTAGGTTATTCATGGTCATTTCTAAAACACTAAGATTGTGTTCTATGCTTAGACTTATCCTTAGGGTTCTTACTAAGGCTTTCACATCCTAGTTTTCAAAGGTTGACTATACCTTTCCTCTGATACCAACTATAACGACCCATACTTTACATACATTGTTAATACTTCAAAATTGAAGCATACTTATTACAACATATAACAAAACCACGAAAGGACCGTATAGGTATAGTGTCTTTAGAAACTGGGAAACATAAACAACTGGTTCATAAAACATCTACATTGTCTCCCATTTATTTCATCATATCTAGAGTCCCTTTTGGCATATCCTACTTAATAACCTTCTTCCTGACCTGGGGGAAAGAAAACATACAAAAGGGTGAGCTCAAATGCTCAGTAAGGGTAAACAAAAAAAATATCAATCACATCATATTCATAAGAACATAACTTTTGGAAATCTTAACCTGCAAAAGAGAGCATAATTTCATAACATTAGATAAATCATAGTAGTGAAATGGAATCCCAATAATCATAACTTAAAACATGAAACTTTGTGGCATACACACATAATCATAGAGAATCATTTCTTATTAGTCAAGACTCATTGCCAAGACTATCTTAGTGGACAAAGTCCATTTCTGAACCGAGTTCACTCCCCGTTTCAGTCTTGTTTCACTGAACCGGTATAACCTACCGTTCCAGCCATGTCTATCTCATGAGATATAAAATCTTTACCCAATGCATTGGAGGGAGATATAGGTCCCACCCATCTCATAATGATATCATTCTTATGCGTGCCACAAAATCATAAATCTTACATCATTGCATAACTCATGTAATAAAAATGGGAATCTTAAACATCGTGACATCATCAAACAATTCATATAAGATAAAGGAATTCATAAAAATAATTTCATCACAACATAATCAAATCAATGTAATAATAAGGATATAAACAGAACCTTATATTATCTTAGATGGAAAATAATTTTGATAAAACACTTGAACTCCATTCTTGAGGAAAATATCCTTTCAAATTCAAAAAAAAACATTTTCCTTTTTTAATATGTCATACAATTTTAAACTAAAGAAGTTGATTAAAAATAAACTTGAAAACTTGTAAAGGAAGCTTCTTGGAAATAATGTTTTAAAAATCCATTCATGTCGTATAAGTTAAAAAAAACATTATTCGTACTTTTGTCGGAAAAGTCAAAAAGTACATCGTACGAAAAACGACAAAAAATTCCTTTCATATATTTTACTAAAAACTCACCGAAGGGTAAAATTGGATTTAAACAATTGTAGGTGGATGGAAATAATATTACATATTGAGGAAACATGGATGTGGATGATAAAATACACCCCAGTAAATTTCAAAGTATAAACAATCTCGGATAAAAATGAGATTGTGATATTTCCCTTACCTTAGGTCCGTTTTGCTTCGTAAGTGTCCGAACCTCCTGTATAATGATTTAAATAATATTATTGACTTATTCCAAAATCATACTTATTGTTATGATATCATATATGGTCATATTCTTAGCTTCTTATTAGTAATATTTCATTACTACTTGTTATTCGGGTGTTTATTACTTTTTGTTCTTATGCGTGTTTTGTCGAATAAATTCTTATTCTTCTCTTTAGGTTATAGATACCTCATTTCCAGAATGTTATTAGTATAATATATATCATATTCATTCATTCAATTCATTTATATAATCATTATGAAATGAAGATCATGTAGAACGAGTCGCATCACATCGTGGAGACGGTATTCCGTACGTACGCACGAGTGATGATATCGTTCCTATGATCGTGAAATTGTATTGGAGTGTATGTATACTATTTCAGAATCAATATCACTTTATAATAGTCATATATAGTCATTATTTACACCATTATACCCATCCAAGTAAGGTGGTGGTGGAAAATAGATTACACCACGACGTGGAGACGGTATTCCGTACGTACGCACGCGCGGTGATTTCTTTTTCCGTAGGATGGATAGATGGTGAAATAGGGTTGTTTCATACTTATAATAACATATCAGTATATGAGTGATACTGATGTTATTACTTCATAATGAAACAACTAAAGAAGAAGAAGTGGAAGAAGAAATAAAGATGAAAGAATCGGTAACGGACATTACCTCTTTTTTGAAGTGCTTCTTTGAGACCTCCTTTTAGGGCACTAAAATTGGTCTTTGAAGAAGACCAGAACCTCTAGGATGTCTCTAGGGAAGTGGAGAGGAGAAAGTGGCAGAGTTTGGCCGAGCTTGAAGGCTCAAAGTGGTGTGAGGAAGAGGGGGAGGAGGTGCCCTTTTATAAGGGAGGAGAGAGACACCTTTGGAATAACTAAAAATATTATTTTATTATAAAGTCAAATTCGGTTTTTAATAGCTCCAAATTGATATATTTCGAAGATAAGGTGGGTAGGGGTCGAAATCCTCTTATCCAATAGAATTTAGACAAGTTTAGGTATCAATTTTAACCTTATCATTTAGATTTAACTTTAAGTTAGATAATTTAACTTTTACCGTGTCTTCTTGTTTTCTTACACTATAAGGTTAATAAACTTACTATATCAAGCCAAACGAACCCCAAGTTGTTTATTATTAATATATATAACCTTATCTAAGTCATTTGGCCGAACCTTAGATTTTTAGGAATAATATTTGTTTTAAAAACTATTTTATGTCAATTTTGACACTATTTAGTAATTGATTTTTGTGAAAATCATAACAGAATGATTAGTTCGAACCAAGTTACTTAAATCAATACTAACATGTCATATTAACCTAGCAAATTAGTGTAATTCATAAAAAGTCTCAAATTACATTTATTTGGGTATTTATAACATTAATTATGTCAATATTTCATTAATAAGATAATTACTGCATCATCATTGTGTCATAAATAAATTAAATTATTTAATGTCTAAAAATTACAAATAAAATACTATTATGTAGGAAATCTTTTTAGCTTTCTAATGAATATTTATAGTCGAATTTATTTTACGTATAACCCCATATTAAAAATGATTTACTTATTAAACTTTGATTTTAACTATTTTAACCCTTCTTTAAATAAATTAATAATAAATGTCCTAATCTAATCCAAGTGGGCCTAAATGGTCATATTTTATTCCTAAGGTTGTTTTTGGTCGAATTACACTTGTCCAATAGAATTAGGACATGTGTTAGGGTAATAATAATATCATTTTTACCCTTAATTACCCTATTTACTTTTAACCGTGGTAAAAAAAGTAAAAAGTTACTATTCATCAAAAAATTATTTTCATCTCATTGAACCACATTTTACTTACTGACATCAACCGTGTCTCTCGGATTTTCGAAATTCCACTCACAGAAGCGGTAAAATTAAGTTTTATGAAAAATTCAGTTTTTTTAACTACCACTTAGTGGTTTCACTATTCATCAAAAATTGAAAGTTTTCAGAAAAATACCAAAATTTCACCCTAGGATAATTTCGATATTCCGAATCCAAAAATGAAGTCCATTTTGAAAAATAAAATTTATAAAATTTCAAAAAGTGGTTATTACTATTCATAACGGCTATTTTTAATAATATTTTATTAGCATATCATTGTTTAGTGAAACTTGGTATTGCGTACGACGCAAGCTATCGAGAAAGGTTGCGATTTCGTGTAAAGCAAGCCAAACAAGTGTTGTGTGTAGAAAAAGATTCATTTGATGATAAAAGTCTCGGGTGTTACAAGTTTCCTCTTTTTTTTTGAGATTTTTTGTCGTTCCTCACCGCAACCTTACGTACATTTCTTTGATGAACCGGCCATGCCTCATGGATAGGCTCCTTCAAAGTAGACAATGAACTACCACATGAGTCTAAGTTAGCAGACAAATTACAATCAAAACTTGCATTATCCGGATCTCTCCATGGCATTGCGTACCCGATGTAATGCAGATCTACTTTGCAGTCATATAAGATTTCCCTATTGTTCCCAGGTGCTTTAAACTTTTGGTCATGTGAACTCAACATTATAGAGAAGTTGAACCCCTTAAGTGGAAAAGGAGCATTTTTCAAGACCCCTTGTGGAGCATGTGTCACGACCCCTTGTGCATCAACATAGATGACAAATTCATTTGAACTCCACCGATGACCAGATTCCTTATGTCACACCTCGACCTCAAAAAACTTATCTACTTTAATTATTTTAATTATTTCTATCCTCGCTTTTGTTTTCGGGCCGGTCTGGGTTGAATTTTAAAATTTTCAAGCGAAGTGGGGTCCTGCGCACTGGTTGCGCACGGTTAAGAATAATCGTGCGGCAACCGTGCGTGAGGGTCTGTCATCGGTCAACGCCATTTGACACAGTTGGAGCACGGTTTGCTCAACTGTGCGTCTGCCTTCTGGTAACCGTGCGAGGGTGCCCGACCTAGGCAGTGGCCAGCACACGATCAGCGCACGGTCTGGTAAACCGTGCGCAAACCGCGCAGGCTGCCTATGTTCAAAAATAAAATAAAATAAAATGAAAATAAAATATGAAAATAAAATAAAATTTTAAGAAAGAGTTTTAATAATAATAATGATTATTATTATTATTATTGATATTATTATTATTATTATTATGAAGTTAGGTTTTTAATTCATTTTCCTTTTTCTTTATTTTTCTTTCTTTTCTTTTCTTTTTTCTTTCTTCCACTCTTTTCTTTCTCCCCTTGTCCCTGCGTCGCGCTACTCCCCCTCCCCTTCTCTTTCGACGCGCAAAGGACCCCCCCTCCGGCTCCCTCCGATCACCGATTCACCACTGTTTCTTTGTGGAATCTCTCCGAAACTCCGAGGTAAGGCCTTCTCCCTCCTTCGGTTCGGTCGATTTAGGTCTCCTCGTCACTCGGTATGGATTCGGCCGAACCTAGGGTTTGAAGGGTAATCCGATTTTTGGTTTTCTTATAGTTTAGGGTTGTGCGAATGGTTCCCCGGGACCTATTCTTGTGGATTCCGTCAACCGCTGTCGAAGGCGAGGCGGTTCGGGTTGTCTTGATTCGTCGCCGCTATCCGAGGTGAGGTTTTATTCTTATTACTTGATTTTGCATCATCCAATTTAGGGTCTTGTGGTGTTTATGAGTCCCTGATATTTTATTTGAGATGCGTTGAACTTTGCCGCTATGTTTTTGTGATTCTAGGATGTTGTACTGAGTTTTGGTCAACTTTTGAGGGCACGCACGCATATACTAAAGGTATGTATATATATGATATATATATATGTCCTCCATGTACGTATTCCCTCATGGCGCGGGGAATACGTGCATTGGATTATGGATATATATATATATATATAGGTATGTGCGTGCGAGTGTGGGCCGGTTACGAGTGGCCGCCACCTAATTTGTCAAGCGCCAAAGTGTCTCGGCTTGGTCTGTTCCCTTGTTGAGGTAGGTTTCCTATGTTCGCACCTTTAATTTGAATTGCCTGATTGCTTAACATTTTAAATGTGTGTTTTTATATTTATGTGGTATATATATATATATATATATATATTTACATATCTATGTATTCCGTAAAATTGATTGCGATTTTTTTTGGAATTGGTTTTTCATTTATTTTTCCCCTGTTTACAAGTTGCTTTTAAATGTGAAGTATACTAAGTGTTTTAGAATAGCTTCCTAAAAGATTCCTAGCCTTTGAAATGTGTTTTGTGAAACAAAGACTTTGGTTAACTGTGTCATGTAATACTTGGTTTGTTTGGCACTTTGAAGGGGTTTTGGTGTTTCTTGGTAGTTTAGGATGTGCCATTAGATGTTGGCGCATCCATGGCTGCACAAAGTGTGCACATGGGTGCGCCTTCAAATGAAGATGACACTTTGAAATAGTGGTTCTTTGATCTTTAAATGACATGTTGGTATGTTGGGTAACTTGAAAATGGTTTTGAGTACATTCCTTTAAACTCAGCCTACATTAGAAAGAATGGTTGATTTCTAAATGTTGTGAAAGCCCGTTTGACATCTTGGGTTGACTGGTGAATTTTCATTTTTGGTTTTGAGAAAAATATTGAAAATGGAATTGGATTTGAAGGTGTAAAGACCCGTTTGACAAGAGGTTGTGAAAGTGACATTTCACATTGTTTTGGAAAGGGTTTTTGAAATGTTTTGATAAATGCATTTGGGTTTGTAAAGTTAAAGGCCTTTGGGCAAACTAGTGTATTTTAAAGAAAGGGCTGAATGTTCATATGATGTGACGGTCTGGTTCGCACCTTAATGTGATATGTATGTATATATATATATATATATCTGTATGGTGGGCACCTCTATAAGAGGGATTTCCCTTCATGGGTTATCGTATAGTGGTGTTCGTGTTGGGGGTAGACAAGTGCAGTGGCGCCATGTAAGATGAGTCACGTGTGCGAGTGCCTCTCGCTTACACAGTATATTACCACCATGGGTTCCTGGGCGTCTTTTAGAGGATCGAGTGATGTTGCTTGCCAGCCCCGATTAGACGGGTTGGTACCCCCTGGATTTGATGTTAGACTAGGCGGGCTGTGCCACTGGATTGGTCAGCTGAGGGCGGCCAATTGGTTATAGACTTAGGACCTTCACCATACGCCGATAGGTGGTTCCAAACCGAGTACGTCCAGGGATCGCTCTAGAGATGTTTAAGAAACACCCATGATGATATATTTGTATGTTCCTGTTTTATTTTTGGCACTTTTGGTTATTTGATCTCATGACACCTTTACTTGGCTTTTTATATTAAAATACCTGTTCTAGCACTAGTTGGTTTTTAAAAGAATTTATTGAAATGATGCATGTGTTTTGGGAATTGTTTTGGAAAGTGAAATGAAAAGGAGTTTTCTTAAAAATAGTAGCTTGTTACTTATTTTGATAAAAGAGTGGAAAATCTTATTTTTATGTATCCTATTTTCAAACTAGCAAGAAAAGATTTCACTTTAGAGGCGGGGCATCGGACGCGGTTTATTTTTGGCATTCCTACTGAGCATCTCGGTACTCACGACTACTACATCTTTTCAGTTTCAGGTTTCTCTAGCGTGGGATCGCTCTTATTGCTAGTGGCTCGTGGCGATGCTTGGGAGATGTTGTGGAGCTTGGAGCTTGTGGAGCACGAAGTCGTGGTGTCTTTTGAGAGTCTTGAGTTGTTCATCTGCTATGTACCTTGATGCTTAGTTTGGTCTTCCGCTGTTGTGTACTTGATGTGGTTTGACATAATGAAGCTGTTTAGAGGTCATTCTTTTGTTCATGCATCATATAATGAATGTTTGGTTATGCTTGGTTGATTTATGAGTTATTTCTTAAAGGGTAAATCGTCCCCCAACTTGTATTTGAAACCCTTCGGCATTTATTGCCAGCCTTTGGCGTCTTGGGGATGTCGCTTAAGGCCTAGTAATGACTCGTTGTACTCTCAAACCAATGAGAATTGGCGGGTCATTACAGGTTTGAGATGACATTTCAATGGATTTCATTTCTGGTTTGCCCAAGTCCCAAGGTTATAGTGCGATTTTGGTGGTTGTAGATCGCTTCACCAAGTATTCTCACTTTCTATTGTTGCGCCATCCCTACACTGCCAAGGTGGTAGCATAGTTATTCATCAGGGAGGTGGTACGCTTGCATGGCATTCCTAGTTCTATTTTGAGTGATCGAGATCCCATTTTTGTCAGCAACTTTTGGAAGGAGCTATTTCGTTTGGAAGACACCACACTTGAGATGAGCTCTTTTTATCACCCCCAAACGGATGGATAGACGGAGATTGTCAATAAATGCCTTGGAACCTATCTCTGCTGTTTTGCTTCCGAACACCCTCACACTTGGTCTCGGTGGCTGCCGTGGGCCGAGTATTGCTACAATACCGCTTCTCATTCTTCCACCAAAATGACCCCATTCGAGGCAGTGTATGGCCGACCACCTCCTACTGTGCAACACCTTGCACGGGACTCTACTCCGGTTGATACCATGTCTACTCTTCTTGCTGAGCGGGATTAGCTGTTAGAACAACTCAGGCATAATCTCACCTAAGCTCAGCAGATTATGGTTCGCTCAACTAACAGGCACTGACGGGACGTCACTTATAACGTCGGTGATCTTGTTTTTCTCAAACTCCGGCCCCCAGTTCAGTCTTCCAAGTTTCCCAAGTTCACTTCTAAGCTGGCAGCTCGCTATTATGGTCCCTTTCCAATTGAAGCTCGAGTCAGAAATACAGCTTATAAGTTGACATTACCCACTACAACTCGGATACATCCCGTTTTCCATGTGTCTCAACTCAAACGGGCAGCATGAACCTCTCCAGTCCAATCCGACCTACCGAAATTGAGGGACAACATTTCTTCCATCGGTCCCTTGCTCGCGGCAATTTTGGATCTGCACCTGGACATCCGCGGGGCATTTGGCTTAGTTGAATGGTAGGGTAGACCTTCTGAAGAAGCTACATGGGAGGATGTAGAGCACATTATGCTCTAGTGTCCAGACATGCACCTTGAGGACAAGGTGCCATTTTCCACGGGGGGAAATTGTTAGCTATTCGGGTTCGGGTTCAGGCCCAGGGGATGTTTCCCACGCGTGACCACGCCCGTTTATACTGCATACCTACCAGCGGAAGGGTAAAAAAGGGAAAGAGGTCTAAGTTAGTGGAATGTGATCCCGGTGGGGTCTAGGGTACCGTTCGACCGGTACTAATAGCTGTGGCCAGTAAGTGTGGGGGTGTATCAATTAGCATTCAGAAATTCTGTTGGAACAGATTGGGCGAGAGGCAGTGGCCTGGCTTCCGACTCCTCCTTCAGCAGTGGCCTGGCTTCCGACTCCTCCAGCAGGGCGGACGACTTGGAGGACCCTTTATTTCTAGGTGTTGTATCTTTCTTTCTTTCACAGTTGTAACACATAAACCGGTAATACCATTTCCTATTTCTTTCTTAGCTCGTGTTTCTCTTGTTCGATCGAACACACACACACATAATTCCTAATAGCTACAATGCCTTGTCGGTGTCAGTTTGCGGCCTGAATGAGCCAGAAGAATTTGGCCCAATCATCATCCAAAACTGATCGAGCTACACCAATCCAACATTGCATATATTTTTCCTTATTGTAATGATTTAATGCACTCGGGCATATTCCTTTTTAGCACCTCTCGCCTAAGGCATTTTAGAGGTTTGGCGCCTTAAAACGCCTTCTGTGTTTGGCTACTTTGGGGGGTAGTTGATTAAAAAGATTGAAGTTTCTTTACATTGGCCCGCGTTAGTAAAGGGATTGCACAGATTTCTTGGATTGCAGGTTATTACCGGTGATTTGTCGTCATTGCAGCCCTATTGGCAGCATTAACTAAGCGGAATGGTTTCCAATATAAAACATACTCTGGAATGTGTATCGACCGTAAGCTCTGTGCTACAGCTACCAGATTTTATTTTACCCTTTGTTGAGTGCGATGCTTCGCTTGCTGTGGTGAGAGCCATCTTATTGTGATCTGAACATCTCATTTCTTATTTTAGTAAAGACTTTTCTTTCTCTAGCCGCTAAAAATCTCCATCTAATAGAAGATTTTTGGATTTGGTTTTTGCACCGCAAAAATAGTGGTATTGTTTGTTAGGCAGGAAATTTTTTATTAAGACTGATCATTGCAGTCATTTGCATCTTTTGACCCAACAAGTTTGCACAAATGGGCAGCAACAATTTCTCAAGGGGAGTACTGATAAGGTTTGTTAGCCTGTACATATTTTAGGAGAAATAAGGAAACTAAAGACAAAGGAGATTCGGTCTAAGCATGTGGATAATAATGCTGCCTTTTGCAATTAGGTGAGAGGAGGCTTGGTTATAGGGGATGTCCATGCAGTTGACTAAGCATGTGGTTAA
Organism: Viscum album; assembly: GCA_963277665.1. Classification (NCBI taxonomy): domain Eukaryota; kingdom Viridiplantae; phylum Streptophyta; class Magnoliopsida; order Santalales; family Viscaceae; genus Viscum; species Viscum album. The sequence goes on along the minus strand of OY728138.1, from coordinate 1,705,572,766 downwards.
CTATGGTGCTGTTTGTTATTTGGAGAGAGGAGGTTTGAACGATGCTTGCCTTGACCATGCAGCCCACAGACCACACGCCAACATCCAAGCGCACCAGGCTTTTCTACCACGCAGAGCTCCCCTCTCTTAGCCGGTTCTAGCGCCTTCTGTGCTTCCTGCCCAACTCTCTCGCCTCTCATGCCGACCATGCCACCCATGCCGCCCACATGTTGCGCGATCTCTTGTCGCGTCACCCGCCTTCTGCGACACCCTCTTTGCCGCACCGCCTCCCTGATCGCGCCAGCCCCACCCAGCCCCTTTTGCCTCTAGGCTGTGCCTATCTCCTGATAGTATGCATCAAGCACGCCTCCAAAATTGCTTGGACCTCCATTGGGCCTCTTCACTTGTGTTCAGATCTGCATCAGGCCGCCTGTACTTCTATTAGTCCTCTTTACTGTTGAGACTGGCCTTTTAGGTCCGCAAGACAGACACCGTTTCATCCGGCTGTTTGGGTCTGTAAGATGGGCACCGTTTCACTCGGCCTTTTGGGTCCGCAAGACCATACACCGTTTCACCTGGCCTTCTGGGTCCGCAAGACGGGCAAAACACGCATTGTTTCACCCGACCTTTTGGGTCCACAAGACGGATGTCGTTTCACTTGGTCTTTTGGATTTTCAAGACGAATTTTGTTTCACTCGATCTTTTGGATCCCACAAGTTGGGGAGCCATTTCACCCGGTTGTTTAGGTCCATAAGATGGACACCATTTCACTCGTCCTTTTGGGACCCAAAGTTGGATGCTGTTTCACCTGACCGTTTGGGTCCGCAAGACGAGCGCTGTTTTACTTAGCTGTTTGGGTTTTGCAAGTCGGACACCGTTTCACTTGGCCGTTTGGGTCTATAAGTCGGGTGCCGTTTCACTTGACCGTTTGGGTCTGTAAGATGGATGCCATTTTACTCAGTCATTCGAGTCTGCAAGATAGATGATGTTTCACTCGAGCATTTTGAGGTCGCTCGCCGTCATCAACATGAGAGTTATTCGGTTTTCACATATTCTTCAACAATAGTTGTCACTACTTCAGCTCAATCATTTTTATCACGAGGGGGAGTTCACAACGAAGAGGTTGGAGCTGAACAAGTGGGAGGGATCCACCAGGTCGCGAACAAAGGCAGCGGATGTTCTTTATCTTATTCTTGTCTTTTTATGTAGTCAAGCTGGGCATATCTGGCTTGAGGATGAATATTAGGAGGGTAGTTTGTTTTCTTTTATTATGTATACGAGCTAGATAAACCTAGCTTGTGGGGGAGTGTTAGAGTATTTAGATATTTAGTATATGTAGTTTGACTGGTATTTTATGAATTTTGAATTTCAAATCTCTTGTTATCTTGGGGTTGTATCTTTTATCTTTGTTAGAATGGTGGAGCAGTGACTCAATACCCAAGATGCCTTCTAAGGGAGGCCTTGGTGTTTATTTATAGCGAATAATAAAGATGAAATAATATATAAAGTTCGATATGGGACTCAACTTAACCCACCCTCTAACACTCCCCCTCAAGCTAGGTGTACCTAGTTTAAGAAAACAAAAAGAAACATCCTCTAACACTTCCCCTCAAGCTGGACATGCCCAGCTTGAGTACATAAAAAGAAACATCCTCTAACACTGCTCGCTTGTTTTGCTTCAACCTCCTTTGTGTGAACTCCTAGGATGGAAATGATTGAGAAAATAATTGTTGCTGCGAAAGAAGGGATGAGCATTGTAGAACTCCCATGCCCCCATGCCGATGACGACCATTGCTTGAAGATGCCGGGTGAAACGGCGCCCGAATAGCGTACCCAACGGCCGGGTGAAACGACGCTCGATTTGCGGATCCAAATGGCTGGGTGAAACAACGCCTGAATAGCGGACCCAACAGCCGGGTGAAACGACGCCCGAATAGGGAACCCAAACGTTCGGGTGAAACGGAACCCGACTTGCGGACCCAAACATCCGGGTGAAACGGTGCCTGACTTGCAGACCCAAACATCCGGGTGAAACGGCCCCCGAATAGCGGACCCAAACGGCCGGGTTAAATGGCTCCCGGATAGCCGACCCAAGAAAACTTTGATCGTCAGCAGTGCTGGGGCCTGGACAGCAGCGATAGAGGGCTGGGTGTGACAGAAATAGAGGGCCGGGATAACAGCAACAACGGGGACAGGTTTAGCAGCAACAAGGACCGACAGTAAAGCAGGCGTGACAGCAGAGAGAGGCGCGGCAGAGTCATGGAAGGAGAGAGCCGTGCAGAAGCGAATGGAGCTGCACACAGCTGCGGGAACATGGCCTGGTCGGGCGTGCCTAGAGGATGACCGCGCCTAGGATGTGCCAGATATGGGCGTCGGTCGCAGAGGTGGGGCATGCGTCTGATGCATCTTCCGCAGTGGAAGGAGCGGCGGCAGGAGGGGCGCGTGTGGCGGAGGAGGGGCGGCCGTTTGGGCCGGATAAGGGGGAGGCACTTTGGCTGGGTGAAGGGCAGCGGCTGGAGAAGAACCGTGAGCGACGCGTGACTTGGTTAGGTCAGATGACATCGGGAAGAGGGGCCGCCGTGGCTGCTGAGAGCCGGGGGGGGGGGGGGACGACGCAATACCCAAGATGACTCTTAAGGAAGGCTTTGGTGTTTATTTATAGTGAATAATAAAGATGATATAGTACATAAAGTCCGATGTGAGACAACTTATCATCTGACAGTCTTCATCTATAAATAGAACAACCCTACCTCACTTAGGAGGTACAGATTCTGTGGAGCTTCTTATTCTACAGCATTAATTGGTTGGTGTATTTGGAGGCCCGTCCACTCCACATGGACGTTCGTTTTGAAATTATTACCAAATCCACAATCTTTCCTTTTTTTCCTCATGTCTTAGAATATAATTTTAAATAAGTACAATTTATTTGAAGTAGATATGAACATCCGTGTTTTATATTATTTCAAAGCAATTTATTTTTTCCTTGTTTATCCGATTCTAAAGCAAAGATTGATCTGGTCTCTGGTTTGTTTTGTCTTCTCCCAATTTCTCTTTTTTCCTTGACTTTTTGTTGGGTCTGTCTGTTTTACTGAAAAACTTCCATCCAAACTCAGTGAGCTTCCTTTCCCCTGAGTCGTGTAATTACAGTTTATTCTTCTCTTTGCAAATGAGATTTGTATTGTCTTGCATGATCTTGCAGCTGGACAGGAAAGATTTCGAACACTAACCAGCTCTTACTACAGAGGTGCCCAAGGGATAATTATGGGTATGCTGTTTATCTTCAAATTTTTTCGTCTTTTAATCAGTAATACATGGTTCTCAAGTTATTATTGGCTTGTGGTTGGTGCAAGAGTACTTTTTTGCCTGATGTGTTTTGCATTACTCACTAGTTATCTTTAGACTGGTTTTGAACAATTTTTTACAGCAAGGCATCCTGCCTTTTCTCTGTGACCAACTGATCATTAAGTATTCTTTTAAAATTTGATGTTTCTTTATAATTTGTAATCAGTGCAGTTTACGATGTAACCCGTCGAGAAACTTTCACAAATTTATCTGATGTATGGGCTAAAGAAATTGACTTGTACTCGACAAATCAAGACTGCATCAAGATGCTTGTTGAGAACAAAGTTGACAAGGTATGTTTGTTCAGTAACTGGTCATGGTGGCAATTTGGGTTCGCAGGCTGGGTTCATGTCGGATTGGCCGTCCTGTGAACCCATTTAGGCTCAACCCCAACCCGGTCCATTTAATCAAATGAGTTGATTTGGCTAGACTCTTTTATGAAGGGGTCACTCCGGACCCAATCCGCCATTGTATTTAACTTTAATATTTTATATCATCGTTATATTTTTAATCGGGTTACATAGGTTAGACAGGTTAGGAATGGTCAAACTAAACCGCACCCAAATTTTATTTGTGGTAGGTTACTCAACCCGATCACAACCTGAACCCATTTAAGCCTGACCCAAACTGTTTAACTCGTGCCATGTCATGTTCAAAATTGTCACTTCTAGTAATTGGCTTGACTATGGTTTAGTGCCTACATATACTCGTGAGTTGCTTTTACAATTTTGATCTGGGCATCTGTTTTCTCCAATATTTTAATGAACTGTTGAATTTTCTTGTGAATTTGTAGTAAATGTATGTTTTTTTGTTCTTCTCCCAGGAGAATGAGCGTATTGTGACCAAAAAAGAGGGAATTGACTTTGCTAGGGAATATGGTTGCCTTTTCATACAATGCAGTGCCAAAAATCGTGTTAATGTGGAACAATGCTTTGAAGAACTTGTCTTGAAGGTTTGTGGCCTGGTCAAAATTTTCCTTATTATCATATTTACTTGTGTTTTGACAGTTTTTTGGCTTATGATTGGGTCTGAGGATATTTTATCATCTATAGCAGCTCTGATTCCAGCATTAAATGACTGGAAATTATAATAGCAAGGATGTGAGCTTGAACATCTTTTGATCGAGTCTTGTTGATTGATAAAGCAGTGATGCTGTACCTAATTGAGTTTTTGATTTATTGTTTTTTTTTCAAAAGATACATCCAATTGTTTTCAATAGACACAACATAATAAAATCTGGTATCTTTTTTGATGGAAACACGAATTTGGATAGAAAAGATACAGATGAATTTAAAAAGAAAAATCAGACCAGTTCTTTAAGGACCCTATCAACCACTTGCCTGCAGACTTATCTGTGCATCCCATTGGATTTTTATTCAACCCTTTTGTCTTTTAGTTTGTGTTGCCTCTAGAAGTGCTGTCAACCTCTCATAGAAGTTTAAGGTTGTGTTTGGTTTCAGAATACATTTTCTGTCTTGATTTTTCAAATATGCTTTTGAAAATGTAGTACAGGAATTACCTATTCAAACGCTTTCATTTTTCTAAAAACACATATTTTTTTAAAAAAACTACCATTTCATTTTTTTTTTAAAGACTGATGGACAGTGATTTGGTGGTTTTCATGTATTACAGATCTTGGAAACACCGAGTCTGTTGGCGGAGGGATCTGCGGGTTTGAGAAAGAACATCTTCAAACAGAAGCCCCCAGAATCCGATGCCTCTTCTAGCGGGTGCTGCTGACTATCATCATCTCACTCATTTTGGTTAAAATCCCTCCCCCTTTTCACACCGCATGCTTGATTTACATGATAAATGCTGTAATGGATCTTGTGTGTGGCTTCAGCCGTAAAATGTTCACAGTTTCTTTGATGCAAGGCAGTGTTTGACAACACTCAACTAGCAGTGTTTGTTCTGTTTTTTAAACAACCATTGACATTTAAATTCTTCAAGAACACTACTGATATAAATGCATCGCAACATGTTACATGATGTAGACGCATTCACTATGACTCATCCTTCACCTATCTTTATTTTTTGAAGCAGAGTGTAGCGGAGGTTGGAGAAGGAAGCACATGCCATGCCCCGGCTTTCTCTGTATTTCCACTCAACCTAGGGAACCCTGTCAACAAACATGTCACTAAAAATGGAAGCATCATAAGAAAACACCCACACAACCCATCTTGTGAAGGAGAAAGAAAACTCACGCATCGCAGTTGGTGTGGACCGAGATGTGTGTGTGTAATTTGAGGTGGCACTTGGCAGGGAGGGTGCTGGCCCTGTCCAGCTTTAGGTTCTTGAGCCTGCTGGCTGCTTCCTTCAGGCACCTGCAGGCTTGTCTCCTGTCCTTGGTTGTCGTGGCTGTGGTTTGGAGGCTTTTTGCCCCTTCACAGCAGGCGTGAGGTGGTGCAGGTGCTGCACCGGTGAGGTAGCCGGTGCATGGGACAAGCAGCCTACCGACCAGCCCGCATGACAAGGTGTCCTGTGGCTCCGCCCTGGCACAAACCACCGCCCAAATCATAATCGCCACTGCAAAGGTAATCTCTGCCCCCTTCATCTCTCTGTTGCTCAGAGGCTTGGCCTGTGCAGCGGTATTTATACAGAGGCTGCTCAGAAATTTAATTTTAAGTAAATCATGAAAAATAAAGTAATCATGGTTTGTTCTTTGAAAATATGTATGACATGCGTTATAAGTAGTTTGGTGGTCTCTTATTCGTGGTGGGGAGGTTGAGTCATGCGGGATGCGATGCACAGTGCTTGTGAGTGTTTATTTTCAAGCAGGGGTATCTTTTAACGTTTCAACTGCTTGTGCATTTGTCTGTATATCATAGGAGTTGTATGTTAAGTTCAGATTAGACCGACCGACCGACCTTATTCAATCCCTTACGAGATGCATTAATTGTAATTGTTTATTTCATATTGTGAATTTTCACATCATGTTGTTTATTTCATATAAAGTTATTCCGGTATTATTTGATGAATTCGTATTCATTATTTCGTATAGCTTTTTTTAGTCAATGGAAATGTTATTTCTAGGTCCACGGTATCTCTTCACAATATTCCTTGCGTTTTAGGCCATCCCGTTTTCATGATCTTGAGATGGCCCCAACTTAACTGTGTGCGAAATAACTTGGAGATGTCTAGAGTTAGAGTAGTGATCGAAGATTTTTGGTGAAGATTGACTTAAATTAACCATTCTAATTTTCTACGTAAGACAAAACATGAAGTGTGAAACGATAAAATATGGAGATAATCATGCTATGGTCAAGATAAAATGATTGAACATAAGTTAGAAATGTTGTTTCCTTGTGTATTTTGACTATGGCATATGATATCTTGTGAGGATTGTTTCATGGTTCATGTTAGCATTTTAAATGTTGATTCTTGATGTCACAAGACATTAAGGTCAAAACGATAAAACATGAAGCGAGGGAGATGGAGAGGGAGAGAGTCTGGAGTAGGAGTGAGGGAGACGGTGAGGGCAAGCAAGAGGGGAGATTCCATAGGATTAAATGCCTTGGGGGAGGAGAGAGCAAGAGGGGAGATTCCAATGAAGCAAAGCTCCAAGTTCTATGAAGATTGTTGACACATTATACAATTAGGGGGTTAATGTTGTTGGAAATGTGTGGTCTCGGTGAAGTCATGAGGATACGTGCATTGTTGAGTGGATTTTGAGGAGATTGTATGCTTACTTCAATCCAAAAGTATTAGTTATTAAAGAAAGTGATCTTAAGTATGTGTCCCTAGGTGAACTTCAAAGCATACTCATGACAAACATAATGATGATGAATGAGAAAATGTTCCTATAATGGAGAAGAAGATGAAAGAGATGACATTCAAGTCCATAGAGAACCTCACCATGGAATATGACCCAGAAGAAGTCGATGAGGTAATATCATTCATCTCCTCTAATTTCAAGAGAGGTGAATGAAAATTCAAAAGGAAAACTTACATTCATATGTTTTTAATGCAAAAAGGCAGCACATCTCGCTGTAAAGTTCTTAACAATGCTTCAAGTGGAGGATGAGGAAGATGAATCCCTAAGAAAATCTTTCAAGAAGAAAGAAAATCAAAAGAACTTTCAAAATAACAATAGATTTTTACTCCAAAGAATTTGAATCCTTAGATGACATTGAAATTGAAGAGATTGAAGATTGCAAAGATGACAATATTAAAGTTATGGTTAGTCAATTCAAAAATAAAGAAGATAATGAAAGAGACGACGATGAACAATGAGTGGTCGACTAAAGGTTAAAAACAACCTTGGATGAGATTGATGTCCAAATGAGTCAAGTAAAGAAAGCCAACAATATTTGTTAGACAACAGTAACTCCATGACCTTTTCTCGATTTTCAAGTTTTCTAGATTTTGAGCATTTCAACCTTAGCACCATCAGTTCGATGGGATACCAAACCGCAAGCGGATAAAAGAGCAAATTAGAATCATTACTAGATTGAAAAAAATATTGAAAGACTAGAGCAATAAGATTGAAGAGCTTGGGGATGAAGTAGTCGAGACAATAAGAAATTTGATGACCAAGTAAGCATAATGGAGGCTGAATACATAGTTGCAACACAAACTCTCACCAAATTGATTTGGATGAACCAATAGTTGGAGGATGTTGGATAAGTGATTTTCCTATTTATTTCAATCACACGTGATAATAATAATTTTATTAATCCTAGCAAAAATCCAGTACAACATTCAAGAATGAAGCATATTATTTACGGGAGGTCTCGATTTCGAGCCTCCCCACGCGCGTTTACTTAGTATTTTTGTTTGTTTCCCCCTTCCCTGACCGTTGTAAAAAAAGTATCACTTTATTAAAAAAAAAGTTAGAGCAAGACATTATGAATTTGGAATATTTATCTATAACAAACTAAATAATAGGTGTAATGAAAAAATAGCACCCAAGCAAAGTGTTCAATAAACATATGCTGAATCTTGGAGTTCAATAATCTCCTTTCATTTGATAGATTAGAGAAAATCCCCACTCCTCACCATATGGACTTATTTTTTTTTAAACATTTGTAGGATAAGTTAAAAAGACAAATCCTTAGATAAGTTATCCTTTAGGTTTGCTGTCAATGGAGGAGAAAATACCTCAAGCAGGGAGAGGAGATGAACAGTTGATTAATGGGGAGATCAAGTGTGTGTGTGTGGGGGGGGGGAGGTGAATCTAGAGTTGGAAGTTATTGTTGCTGTCATATATGCATTCTTCATATTTAGCGATTAGTATGGTTCAACATAGGAAATGGAGTGGTGTTGTTCTAAAGGATGCTAATGAAATACTTGATTACTCTTGATTCTCACATCAAGTTTTCCTTATGTGGGCTTCGAGTAACTAAATAAGATTTCTTATCCTTTTTTCATTTCATTAGTGATGGTTGAGTGGATGGTGATACTAATCAACTACTAAATGATGTTTCTTAAGTGAGTGAGTGGATGATGTTGCCAAAAAATCCAAAATGGTAGATTGTCGAGCCTAAAATATTTTTTTTACTTCGTGTTTTTTTGTTAACAAAATAGTGAATATATGGCTCATATTATGTTTAAAGATAACTTGGAGATGTTTAGAGTTAATTTAAGGAGTGATTGAATTTGTTTAGTGAAGGATGATTCAAACCATGTTGCGGTCGACCCATTTTGGGAGTCATGAATTTTTGTGCAAGATAGTACATCGAGCCATGGAGTGGAAGGACGAGATACATGGAGGTAGCCGTGATGTGGTCATGATAAAATATCAAAACATAAGTTGGAAATGTTGCCTTTATAGATGTTTTGATCGTGATGTATAATATCTTGTGAAGACCATTTCAAGGAGCATATCATTTTCATTTAAGCATTTTAAAGTTATTTTTTGATTTCATAGATTATCAAGGTCAAAATGACAGAACATGGGGAAACTTTTTCATGGTGTCATTTAAATCAATAAAACATGACATTTTAGCTTGGACCAAAATTATAGAACATGAATATTAAATGTCTTTACATTGAATGTTTTTAGGAGGTTCGGAGTGCTCACTATGTGTGCCATGCTTATTTGATTGTTTCATAAGATTTTCATGGTCATGGTTAGGAGGTCCAATTTTACCTGGTATGTTTGTCGCGCTTAAAGTAGATAGTTTTGTGGTTCTTCAAGAATTTTTGTATTGAGATGTGAAAGTTGAGTGAAACCACAACATCTTTATATTAAAAAAAAAAGATATTGTTTGATAGCGTACAAGATATGAAACACTGAGCTTAAACGAACCACAAAATATTATAATTTAAATATGGCCGTTATAACCTGACCATTGAATTAGCGGGAATGAATAAGATCAACTGAATTATGAAATATATATATAAAGTTCATACTCAACGCATATGTATTGATTAATGCTTAGGAAGTAAGCAATCAATTTTTTCAGTAAAGTCATTTTATGCTTCAAAAATATGTTTTCTTCAAAAATGGTTTTTATTGTTTTTTGTGCACAAATAATATAATTAATTTTTACCACTTTCAGAAATGGTATTTTATTTAAATGATATCATTTTTAAAATAATCATATCAAAATTATGTTAGGGTGAAATTTTGGGATTTTTCTAAAAGGATTGATTTTTTAGTGAATAGTGAAAATATCGATTTTTGTAAAACTGTAATTTCTTTTCATGAAATAAATTAATTTAAAAGTACCATTTGATCTTAAAGTAACATAAGTCACATGTAATTATAAACAATCTAATTAATTTAAAAATAATCATCATTATACTATATTTTGGTCTAAGTTCGTTTTTGGGCTTAAAAACACATTTTTCTAAAAACTACTTTTTTTCGTTGCGTTTTAATCTTAAATTAATCTTTTCCACCTCTAGGAATTGAATCTTGAAAAATAAATTCCACATCTATAATCAGTAGGTTCAAATTTGTTAAATAGGTCCCTTTTATTTTTAAGTATTATGAATAGTAACTGTAGTAAAATTTATTACATCGGTAAAGGATAAAATGGGGTAAAGAAGGTTAAAACTATAGGGGAAAACTTTAAAATAACCCTAACACTTGACTTTATCCTATTCGATGAGTGGTGTTTGACCAAATTTATTCTTAAGAAGTTAAATAATGTATTTTAAAACATTATTTTGAAATTGGGAACCCAAGCTTGACTCTTATAAATATAAGTTGTATTTTATTCAAATTAAAAACTATTTTTGGGTCTTTGCATTTAATGAAATGATTGGAAGACTCTGTTCAGTTTTGGATTGATCCAAAAGTCTAAAATACTTATTTTGTTTATTATTTAACCAAAAAAATTCATGGAAACCAATATATTACTTAATTTCAAGGTGAAATAGTTTTTTCTCTAAAATCGAGCATTTTCCTAAAAACTATTTTCTATGCATTTTGTGTTCTTATATTAAAAGTAATTTATTACACCTTTAGAATTTGAAACTAATAAAATAGATTCCAAATTTTGAATCATCATGTCCAAATCGGGTTAGAAGTCCCCTTCTATTTCGGGTAATTTAATTAAGTTATCATGGTAAAAATTTAAGTTATCACGGTTAAGGTTAAACTGAGTTTAAAGTGGTTTAACTAGAAGATAAGTCTTAAAATGCATCCCAAACTTGTATTTATTTTATTGGATAAGTTTGTTTCTACCTTGACCATCCAAGATTCGAAAATGTAGCAATTTATTACCACTTTCTTTTGATGATAAAATTTATATTATTTTAAGTAAATATAAAGTAAAAAATGTCACTCTCTTTTAATATCTACAATATTTTGTGACAGGTATAAAAACAACTTATGTTTAGTTCTAAATAGTCATTTGAAATATAAATGATTTGTTTTTATCATGGTAATTTATTTTTAAATTTTAGTGAAGAAATAATTATCTTAAATGATGACACAATACTGACACAATGTTTCTACAAACAGTAGAAAAATCAAGTAAATAATTTTAAAAACTCTAAAAGTAATATTGCTTGAGTGAATTTTAGTATCCCACAAATTTTATAGATAAAAATAACTTATTATATAATTGTGAATGGATTATATTCAAATTCCATTGCTATCATGTTATTTTCAAAGTCAAATTAAATGAATAGTTCAAAAAATGACATTAATAATATTTATAATAAAAAATATTTTATTAAATGATTTAAAATACCTAAAAATATTATATTTTCCCAAGTGAATGAGATATGGTTTAAAATATATACCTTGTTTCATTTATAGAAAACTTGTCATTTTATAGTAACTTTCTCGACTCCTTTAGTGTAAAAAACATTGATACCATGGTCATAGACAAAAGGGTTAACGAGAGGTTAAAACCAAAAGATAAGGGTCAAAACATAACCTAAACTTATCCAAATTTTATTGGATGAGAATATTTTGAATTATACCCATACTATATTTGAATTATGTCAGTTTGGATCCATTTTTCCATGATAATTAATTTATATTAATTAAATACTTTAAGAAATTCCAAGAATCCCCCCTCTTATAAAAGGGAACCTCCCCTCCTATTTTCTTCACACTTAAAAATCCTTTTGGTTCATAAAATACGTACCCAAATACCTTCTTAACATCCCTTCCTACATTATAGAGGTCTTAGTTTGGGCATAATACAAATCTTAGTAGGCTTAAGGTGTAAAATAAAGAAGGTTGTCCGAAGAAGAGGTATAACTTTTAACCAAATGTTTTAGTTTTATTTCTGCTTCTACCTTCTTCAAATCTTATTCAACCATGATGAAATAATAACACTAGTATATTCCATATACCAAGATTTTAAGTTAATTCCATAACCTATATCCATTTCATCTTCTATCAAATGGGAAACAAAACTGTTGTTCATGTGTACGGTGGACTACTGCCTCATGAACCAATGAAATTCATTTTCTAGCACCGTCTCTCATTCCTGGTTATAATGTTGGATTTAATGTATATATATATATATATATATAATATTCATGACATAATTATAATTCTTTAAAGATAATATGCCATCTATTTCCTTACTTTCTATCCATTGAAAAATGATAACGTCATTCATGAGAACATGTGGATTACCACCTCCATGAAGTGATGCGATTCATTTTTCATCACCGCATCACATGAATGGTATATATAATGTATTTCAAGAAAAAATATGATATTTATGATATAATCATAATTATAAAAAGATAAAATAATACTTACCTTCTTTATATCATTTCCTTTGAAAAATGGAAATGTTACTCATGCGTACGTACAACCTACCATCCATATGATTGTAACATACTCCATTTTTTATAATCATCTTTCATGGTTGGTTTTGTAAGTATAATTGATGAATAAAAATGATAATTATGTCATGATTATTATTCCATATACTATGGAATAATGAATTATTTGACCATAATCAATCCACCAATGTTATTTTGGACTTATGAACCAAACATATAAGTTTATTATACAGGTGTTAAAGGATATAGATAGCAAGTCTGGACTCATGGAAAGATATTTCATCTCAATTTCCTTATACTGAGGAATATTTTAATTTTATGCACCTAATTTATTTTATACATTGTATATAATACCCCTCAATTTCATATCATGAATCCTTCATACTTCATGGTATTTTAAATTTCAATTCAAATTATTTCATCCAAGGGGATTTGACTTGAAAGTTACCAAGTGGTAAGGGTTTCATAACTCAATTTTCTTTCATTGGGATATATAACTTCTTCATTGATTATATTATGACAAGATTATTTGTTAAATATCCTTTTATTGATTTATTTTTTATTTACACTTGTTTTTTTTGGATTTACATTTGTTACACATAATTGCTCCATTTATCAATTCTCAATTCAATGATATGATCTTTGTAAGAGTTATCATCTCAAATTTTCCTTCTTTAGGTCATATGTTTATGTTATACACCTATCTTCTTTTATTAGGTGTATATAAAACCCCTTTGACACATTATATCATGAATCTCATCATGTTCATGATATTTAAAGTTTCATTTGAAGTCATTCTTTCATGAGGATTACGATTCAAAATTTACCAAAGCGGTAAAGGATTTATGTTACAATATCCTTTATTTTTGAGACTACTTATGTTCAAGGTTACTTGGGGGAAATGAAATGATCTTATTTTCTTGAATCATATCTCTTTTATTCTCCTATGGTTATGAATTTGGTTTAAATATTTAGTTAAAATTTATCCCTTATTAAATAAAGAAACATCAATAAAGTTCTTTGTAAGTGATACCGATCTTGTATCTTCTTTTATATCGGGAATATTTCTCTTCCATATCCATGTTTTATAAAATGTTTTCAAGAATATTCTTTTCTAAACATAAATTATTTCCTAAATTTATTTTGCATGATCTATGACATTCTTTTAAAAGTTTCTAAAATGAAATTTCTTAAAGTTTTCCACATGGGTTACTTTTTACTCTCTTTATGAAATGTTTGAAAAGAATTTTTATTTTGAACAATTACAGTATGAATGAAATTTCTCACCATAATGACCACTCAATAATTTGAATCTTTCTTTACATGTTTATATGGTTCTTTTCAAAGAAAATGTTTCTCCTAATATTCTAGTTTTTTTAGTTTTTAAAAGTGATTTTCAAAGTGGAAAGAGTATTTTACTCAAGAATGTTTTTAATAATATTTTTATGGTATTTATATTCATCATCAACAACAACAATTGATTTTTCTTATGATCCATTTGGGATATATTGTAATGATACCATCCTAATTATTTCTCTAGATGGATTATGATTGTTCAAAGAGATTTCCATTAAACCCATTTCTTTTCTATGAGTTAATCAAGGTATGAAAGGAATAATGGTTGAATCTATGAATTTCATGATGAAATGAAATCTCTATGTATTTTATTTATATTATAGTTCTTGGATATTATTTATGATGACGGGTGAACCCGATATAGCTCTGATGATGGGTGATCCCGATATAGCTCATGATTATGGGTGAGCCTGATATAGATCTCCAATGCATTGGATAATGATTATGTTCTTTGGAGAATTATATCAGAAGTCAACCATAATAGTTATTCCAATTATAAGGGTTCTTGTAAGGGTTCTATGGAGATAATTTTCCAAGACACCAACAAGTTTTATTTGAGCTTGTTATGGGTTTTTAATGGTTCCTTTGATCAAGATTGATATCACATGACTCATGATTATTGATTTCTATGAATCTTGAATTTGTTAAATATTTATACCACGTATCATGCTCTATGATACATGTTTTGATGGGTATAAATTCTCTTACATTGGGATCATGCATTTTGATTATGTCATCATACCCTTATTCTCATATTATTCTCCTTGATGACATTACATTGTTAATGCTTATGTTTACCCTTATTGAGAATTTAAGCCCATAATTATTATGTTTCCTTTTACCCAGGTTATGAAGAATGTTTTTAAGTATGTTATGAATAATAAGTTCACTATTTGTGAAGAAATTAGTGGGAGATGACATAGATTTTTATGAACCATTTGTTTATATATCTAAGTTATCATGTAAGATATTTTCCTAATTCTATAAAACTCTAAACCTAAAAGGTCATCGGGTATGTAATCAATCCAATATTTTTGTTTGATGTTATATATTTTGGATAATGAAAAGTGGTTCAGGCTTATCGATATCAAATCTAGAAATGTAAATATTATGTTTTTAGCACCGAATTAGGGAGTGCGGGTTATGGGCTATTATATCTGGTATTAGAGAAGGGTTTGGATAAATTTGGAGATTAGGATGTTATCATATGAGGTTAACTTAAGTGTTATGAGTACCATAATAGCTTTATAATTTTAAGGTTGATCAAGGAATAAGTAACCCTTTTCAGATTTTAAGTGATGAGATTTTGAGGTGATTTGGAACCTTTATTATGTTTAGGAAGAATAATCTATTGAGATTTAAATAAAACTTTGGGTAATTATATGATTTTATGTTAATTTAATTATGGTCTATTGGATAATGGGATATAGATAATCTTGACGGTTGAAAAGTTATTCATTAATAAGGGATATTTTCAGATATATTTTTGGTCAAACCAAGGATTACATTTCTGGTTAATATCTAAATTTGATTCATGATATTTTGATGAATTTCAATAAATTATAAGATTATATAGTGATTTATCATGGAGATTAATTATATTTTGGGAGATGTTACATTGGTTTGAGGTATATGCAACCCTTATGTTTAACGTGATGGTTTATTTCAAAAGAATACTATTACATTTTTGGGGATGTAATCATAAAGGTATGAGATAACATTTGAGGTTAAAACTTTCTTTAATTTTGAGGTTATTGAGGTTATTTAGGATATATGGTTATTTATTTATGGAAATATCTAAGTTGAACTTTTGGTATTATTGTTGAATTTTGGATATTAATGTATTATTTCTTCATATGAAGGTTTATAAATTTTGGATATTATTTTACCTTGTGCTAACTATTTTGGTTTTGGTTAATGTTTGAAGATAGGAGGAACAACTTTTTAACCTTTTTTGGATTATATGATCCATTATAAGTTGATTTTATCTCTTCAGGCATGATTTTTTTTCTTGAATACTCATCATTTGGAGCAAAAGATGAGATTGTGGTGGAAATTGATCAAACGATGAAATTCTACTTCTCAAGTAAGCATATTTCCTTATATTATTAGTCTAAATGGTTAAGGAATTCCTCAAATCTAGGAAAAGGATATTGAAACAACAATTTCATCCTGTTACCTTCATTTATGATGAATTGATGGTATTTTTTACACCTCATTGGTTTATAGTTTTTTAGTCATGGACTTTCTCAAGATCATTTACTTTCTTGTGATCAGTATTCTCGGTTACTCTCCATCATTATTTGGACATTAAATTTTTTCTTCATGTCTATATTTTTATTTCCCACTTATTACCTCCTACTTGGAAACCTATTATGTTTTATTCCATATAATCTTCTTATACCCCTTTTCCCCTTTTCAAAAGAAAGTTTTATTAACCCTTTTTACGAGGTCGGTTTTCAACAAAGGTATTTTAAAATTACCAATCTGAAGTTCAAAATTACAAGGAAATGATTTATTAATAGGGGAGGGTGGATAATATAACACCTCAATATTTTTTAAAAAATAAGACTATGTTCGATAATGTATAAGATACATAACATCGATCTTAAACGAACCAAAAAATATTATTATTTAAATATGAATGTTATAACCTAGCTATTGAATTGGAGGGTATGAAAATGATTAATGAATTATGTTATATATATATATATATATAAATTTACTACTAAAAAATTCATTTATTAATTCTTAGGAAATAATAACTTAATTTTTTTAGTAAAGTCGTTTTATGCTTTAGAAAAAATGTTTTCTTCAAAAATGATTTTTATTGCTTTTTGTGCATAGATAATATAATTACTTTTTTCCAATTTTATAAATGGTATTTTATAAAAAAGATATCGTTTTTTAAATAATAATACTAAAATTATATTAGTGTGAAATTTTGGGATTTTTTAGTGGATAATGAAAAATATCGTTTTTATAAAACTATCATTTCTTTTCATTAAATAAAGTAATTTAAAATACTCATTTGATCTTAAATTAAAATAATTATACTTTAATTATAAATAATCTAATTAATTAATTAGTAATAATAATTATACAATATTTTGGTTTAAGTTCATTTTTTGGCTTAAAAACACATGTTTACTAAAAACTATTTTTTCATTGTGTTTTAATCTGAAATTAATTCATTCCACTTATAGGAATTGAATTTTAAAAAATGGATCCCATATTTTTAATCAAGAGGTTATTTTTTTTAATAAGTCCTTTTTATTTTTAGGTATTATGAACAATAACTATGGTAAAATTTATCACATCGAAATAGGGTAAAATAAAGTAAACAAGGTTAAAACTATATTATAAAACTTTAAAATAAACCTAACACTTTCCTTTATACTATTATATGAGTGGTTTTAAACAAAATTTATTCATAAGGGGTTAAATAATGTATTTTAAAACATTATTTTGAAATTGGGAACCCAAGCTTGACTTTTATAAAGATAATTTATATTTTATTCAAATTAAAAACAATTTTTTGGTCTTTGCATTTAATAGAATGGTTGGAAGATTACATTTTGTTTTGGATTGATCCAAAAGTATAAAAAACTTAATTTTATTATTATTTAAACATTTTTTTTGTAAACCAATTTATTACTTGATTTTAAGGTGAAATGATTTTTACTCTAAAATCGGGTATTTTCCTAAAATTTATTTTTCATGCGTTTTGTGTTCTTATATTATAAGTAATTTCTTCCACCTTTAGAATTTGAACCTGATAAAATTGATTCCAAATTTTTAATCATCATTTACAAATTTAGTCAGAATCCCCCATTTATTTATTTTTATTTAATTATGTTATCATGTTAAAAATTTAAGTTATCATGGTTAAGGTTAAAATGAGTTTAAATCAGTTTAACTACGAGATAAGGCTTAAAATGTATCCAAAAATTGGATATATTTTATTGGATAAGAGTGTTTCTAAATTTACCATACAAGATTTAAAAATGTGGTAATTTCTTGCCAATTTCCTTTGATTGAAGCATTTATATTATTTTAAGTAAATATAAAGTCAAAAATATTACTCTCTTGATTTTAATATTTATAACATTTTTTGATAGGAATAAAAAAAACTTATGTTAAGTTATAAATGTTAATTTTAAATAAAAATTATTTTTATCATGGTATTTTTTTTAATTTTTAGTGATGAAATAATTTTCTTAAATGCTTACACAACACTGACATAATGCTTGTACAAACAGTAGAAAAACCAAGTAAATAATTTTTAAAACTCTAAAAGTAATATTTTTTGAGTGAATTTTAGCATACCATGAATTTTATTAATAAAAATAAATTATTAGGTAATTTTTAAGGGATTATATTATAATTCCATTTCTATCATGTTATTTTCAAAGTCAAATTAAATGAATAGTTCCAAATATAATATTAATAACATTTTATAATAAATGATATTTCATTAATTGATTTAAAATTCCTAAAAATATTATCTTCAGACAAGTGAATGGGATATGGTTTATAAAATAAATCATATTCTATTTATGGGACACTTTTCCTTTCATAGTAACTTTCTTAATGCCTTCAGTGTAAAAAACTTTGATACCATGGTAATAGACAAAAAGTTTAATCGGGGGGAGGGGTTAAAACCAAAAGATAAGAGTGAAAACATCACCTAAACTCATCAAAATTTTATATTATGAAAATATTTATACTAATAATTATCATATATTTAAATTATATCAATTTGGATCCATTTTTACATGTTAATTAATTTACATTAATTTAATACTTAATAAATTCCAAGAATGCCCCTCCACTCTCTTATAAAAGGGCACCTCCTATCCTCTTTTATTCACACTTAAAAAGGATTTTTGTTTGGAAAATACCTACCCAAATAAACTCTTAAAATTACTTCCCATATTTTATAGGTATTACTTTTGGCATAATACCAGCTTTAGAATGCTTAAGTTGTAAAGTAAAGGAGGTTGTCCAAAGAAGAGGTATAACTTTTAACTGAATGTTTTAGTTTTATTTATTATTATAACTACTTAAAATATTATTCAAACATGATGAAATAATAACACCATTATATTAAATATATTTAGATTTTTAATAACCAATATCCATCTCCTCTTCCATCAAATGGGAAACAAAACTGTCATTCATGTGTATGGTGGACTACCTCTTCACGAACCGATAAATTCCAAGAATGCCCCTCCACTCTCTTATAAAAGGGAACCTCCTATCCTCTTTTATTCACACTTAAAAAGTATTTTTGTTTGGAAAATAACTACCCAAATAAACTCTTAAAATTCCTTCCCATATTTTATAGGTATTACTTTTGGCATAATACCAGCTTTAGAATGCTTAAGTTGTAAAGTAAAGGAGGTTGTCCAAAGAAGAGGTATAACTTTTAACTGAATGTTTTAGTTTTATTTATTATTATAACTACTTAAAATATTATTCAAACATGATGAAATAATAACACCATTATATTAAATATATTTAGATTTTTAATAACCAATATCCATCTCCTCTTCCATCAAATGGGAAACAAAACTGTCATTCATGTGTATGGTGGACTACCTCTTCACGAACCGATGAAATTCGTTTTCCATCACCGCCTCTCACGGATAGTTATAATGATGGATTTAATGTATATATATGATATTAATTAAATAATTCTATTTTTAAAGATAATATTAATTTATTTTCTTAACTTTAAATCCATTGAAAAATTCTAACATCGTTTGTGTATATGTGTGAATTACCACCTCCATGAAGCGATGCGATTCATTTTTCATCATCGCATCACATGGATGGTATATATAAAGTATTTAAATATATAATATGATATTTATGATATAATCATAATTATATAATGATAAATTAGTACTTACATTATTTCCATTACGTTCATTGAAAAATGGAAATGTTACTCATGTGTACGTATGATCTACCATCTCCATGATTGTAACGTAGTTCATTTTTCATAACCATATTTCATGGGTCATTTTAAAAGTATAAATAATTAATAAAAAAATAATTATTTCATTATTATTATTATGTATATTATGGATTAATTACCACTTTGACTATAGTCAACCTAGCAATGTTGTTTTGGACTTATGAATCGAATATCCTCAAAACACCCAACACTGACTCAACTGATTAAGTATTTAAATACATAATTAAAATAAATGAAATAAATGGATAAATAATAAGGGATTAATATTTGAAAATATTCTTAATAAATAAAATAATTGATATAAGTTTATTATACAGGTATTAAAGGACTCACATAGTAAGTCTGGACTTGAGGTAAGGTATTTCATCTCAATTTCCATTCATTGAGGTATATTTTAATTTTATGCACCTAATTTATTTTATATAGTGTATATAATAACCATTTAAAATTTTATATCATGAATCCTTCATAATTCATGGTTTTTTAAGTTTCAATTTAAATTATTTCATCCAAGGATATTTGACTTGAAATTTACCAAGTGGTAATTTTCTTTCATTGGGTCATATAACTTATTTATTGATTATATTATGTTAATATTATGTGTTAAATGGAATTTTATTGGTTTATTTTGTATTTAAACTTGTTTTTTGTGGATTTTAATTTGTTACACATAATATTTTCATTGATTAATTCTCAATTCAATGATATGATCTTTGTAAGGGTTATCCATCTCAAATTTTCCTTTTTTGGGACATATGTTTATGTTCTAAACCTATATTATTTTATGAGGTATATATACATCACATTTGACATGTTATATCATGAATATAATCATGTTAATGATATTTTAATTTTATTTTGAAGTTATTCTTTCATTAGGATTACGAATCAAAAGTTACCAAAACGATAAAGGCTTTATGTTACAATTTCCTTTCTTTTTAAGATTGTTTACGTTAAAGTTTCATTTTGGAAATAATATGATATTATTTTCTTTAAAAATATATATTTTATTATCCCATGGTTATGAATGTGGTTTAATTTTTTAGTTTCCATTTCCTCCCTTAATGAATAAAGAAATTCCAAGAATGTTTTTTGTAAGTGATACCGATCTTGTATCTTCTTTTAGATCGGAAATCTTTCTCTTTCATATCCATGTTTTCTAAAATGTTTTCAAGAATGTTCTTTTCTAAACACAAATTATTTCCTAAAGTTATTTTACATGATCTACGACCTCCTTTTAAAAGGTTTTAAAATGTATTTTCTTAACTTTTTCTACATGGGTCACCTTTGACTCTCTTTACAAAATGTTTGAAAAGAATGTTTATTTTTAATGATTACAACATGAATGAAATTTCCTACCATTATGATCACTAAATGATTTGAATATTCTTTTAAAAGTTTCCATGGTTCTTTTTAAATAAATTATTTTCCCTAATATTCTTGAATTCTTTAGTTTTTAAAAGTGACTTTCAAAGTGGAAAGAGTATTTTCCTCAAGAATATTTTTAATGATATTTTATGGAATTTATATTAATCAATGAAAAAACCCTTGATTTTTCTTATGATCCACTAGTGATATGTTGTAACGATACCATCCTAATTCTTTCTTTGGATGTATTTTGATTGTTTTAAAGATATTTTCATGGAACCCATATCTTTTACATAGATTAATCAAGGTATGAAAGGAATAATGGTTGTTTCTATAAATTTTATGATGAAATACAAACTTTATATACTTTATTCATGTTATGGTTCTTGGAAATTTTTTATGATGATGGGTGAGCCGATATAACTCATGATTATGGGTGATCCCGATATAGTCATGATGATGGGTGATCCTGATATAGCTCTCCAATACATTGGGTAATGATTATGTTCTCAAGATAATTATGTCTGAAGTCGACTGTAATTTTTATTCCAATTGTAAGGGCTCTATGAAGATAATGCTCCAAGATACCATTAAATTTTATTTTAACTTTATATGGGGTTTTATTAGTTCGTTTGATCAAGAATGATATCACATGGCTCATGATTATTAATTCTTATGACTATTGACTTTTTTAAAGCTTTATTCTATGTATAATGTTTTGTTATCTAGGTTTTGATCGATATAAATTATCTTATATTATGATCATGCACTTTGATTTTTTCATCATACTGTTGCACTCATCTTATGCTCATACACTTTGATTATGTCATCATACCCTTACACTCATCTTATTCTCACCGATGACATTCAATTTTTAATGATTATGTTTACTCTTAATAATAATTTTATCTCACTCTTCTTATGTTTCATTTTACCTAGGTTGTGAAGAATGGTTTTAAGTATGTTATTCCTAAGAAGGATACTTGACGTGAATAACTTAGTGAGATATAAAATAGTTTTTTTATGAGCTAGTTGTTTATGTATCTAAGTTGTTATTTAATATTTTTTACTAATTCTCTAAAACTCTAAAACTAAAAGGTCCTTGGGTATGTAAGTGATATAATATTTTATTTTGATGTTATATGTTTTGGATTGAAAAAATTGGGTCAGGTTTATGAATATGAAAGCCATAAATGTAAATATTATGTTTTTATCACCAAATTAGGGAGTGTGGGTCATTGGCTATTATAGAAATGATCATTTTAGATATAAAAGTACCATGGTGGATAAATAATTCAAGGAAGGTTGAGAGATCCATTTCATTTTTCTCAAAGGAAGAAGTTTAACCAAGCATGATCATAAGGATTATATTGATTGAATAAGACCTTATTGCGGTGATTTGTGACAAGTTGTGGTTGAGTTAAAGTGTATTTAAATGATTATTTCACATTCTTTTAAGATATGTAATGTTTTAAACTTTGATGTATTCATCCCTATTGGATTTCAAAGATGTATTTGAAGGATATTTGACTAGATTTTAATGAGGAAATAATATGATAAGATATTAGAGATTTAAAAGGAAGACATACCACACTATAAATAAGAGAAGATATTGCTATTAATAATGAGGGTGAAGAACAGAAATAGAGAATAAAGAATAAGGAGAGAAAGTATAAATAAAAATTATCTAAGGGTGAAAAAGAAAATTTTATAAAGTTTCAAAGTAGAAATTAACCAATCTAAAAGGTTAAAGAAGATGGAGTGTAATACACCACCCCTATGTTAATGGTTTGATCTTTATTATTATTTATGAGAGATTAATTTTAATGGAATTAAGCCAAATATTTTGTGATGAAGGTGATCCTTGAGGAATAATAAGTCTGTTAAAAAATTCCTATAATTAAAGTGCTAATAATAGTGATTTGGGTGAGATGATAATAAGTTGTTTTTAATCATTGGATATAGTCTCCACATTAGGGATGAACCAAGTAAATTTTTTGCATTATTTGTGATGTTTTCATTATTTTATATAAAAGGAAAATATGAGTGATACACTGTGTTCTAAGTAACTATAATAATAACATCCTAAAAGAGGGAAAAAATTCAATTGAACATACCCTAATTCACCCCCTCTTAGGGAATTCCATTGTGGCCCTAACAAGCAGACATAATATCATGAACCCATTATGGTCATAATTAGGTTAATTAGGACAATCAATATATCTTATGAAATTATAGTTTCTCTCACCCAATAGAACATTTCAATTATAATTGATCTGTATTTGATACCTTTATGATGGATTATATATTCATTTTAGAACATAATAATTCTAGGATAATCATCCATTTAATGAATCAATAAACATCCAAAAAAGTATTAATGATGGAAAAACAAGGTTTCCTTAACCTAACATAACTCAAACCCAAAATATGGATACTTCTTACTCAATTCAAAAGGGTTATTGTTTCTTTTTAGAACCATTTATTTGCTTATTATATATATATATATTTTTTTTTCAAATATAAAGATTTTAAAGCATCATAAATGATCTTAAATGTATTTAATATAAAAAGTAATTTTATTGAAGTTTTAAGTTCATTCATAACTATAAAATGACATATTTATAGTTTGTGTGATAGAAAAAGGAATTTTCCAATAGTTGTGTAAGAATTGTTATGATTATGTGTAAATGATGTTTTAAAAATGTATTGGTTTACCAACATAAGAGTGAAATGATAAATGAAATATCTGTAAAATAGTTACGCTGACTTTGCATAAGAGTAAACTTGGTTTTCCAAAGACCACATAATAACAGACTTAATGGTGAAGCATTTCATAAGAGTTTTTCATAAAAGTTGGATATGTGAAAAATATGGTGCATAAGAGTATATATATATTTTAAAATGATACATTACATTGATCTAGAAGATTCATAAGATTTTTATGAATGATTCCTAATAGTGATAAAAATCTTGGGAATTATTCAAATATTCCTAGAACACTTTTTTTATAAAGAATTAAATAGAAATTTCCATTAAATATTTGAATAGATTATGGATGAGATTCATATAGGTTTGAATGAAACTTTTTTGTTTTCATGTTTTGATGAAAGATCTATGACATCTATATAATATTTTTTAAATAAAATATTTAGATCGATTTTAATAGAGATTTAATTTCCATATCTTGTGATTTTTAGTGATGTATATCGGGAAGTTTTGAAAAAAATAAAGACTACTAAAGTGACATATAAAATAGATTGAATCATTTGGAGAGTTTGATAATAAGAGTCATGGAATGCATGTCATTTTCTTAAATATTTGGAAAATAAAAGATAAATATCACATTCTTAGTGTTTTTTTATGAAGAGATAAAACCTTTGATGTTTTAGTGTTCATTATAAATTCATTATTATTCATTTAATGTCATATATTCCAATATATAATTTTTTTTCTTGTTAATATAGTGCATTGAGAGTAAAATATGGAGTGAACCTTGGGAACCAGTGTGAAAGTCTAGAACTTTGTACAAACAATGAGCCTTGGCTTGGAGTGACCTTGCCTAAATTTTATAATTACATATCAATGTGGTAGTGATTATTTGGTATACCAATTTCGATGTGTATTCTCTTTGGATGTAACCCATTTAGGTTAAATAAGTAAAATTGGGTGTGGTCTTGTATTTTATGTTTTCTTTTTTATTATGGGATCAAACATACAAATTGTGCATGATAGGTAGTTAATTGTGTATTTATTATAATAAGGAAACAAGATATATATTTTAGAAGTGAATTTCTGTAAAAGGTTTAATGACTTGATTCACCCCCCTCTCAAGGTATCCTTATAAGAACTTGGTATCAAAAAGTGTTATCAGATCAAAAAAATTATATCTTGATAAATCTGTTATAAGATGATATTGACCACTAAAATATTTCTATTATAGAGAATGCTATTAATGAAAAATGAGTTCCAATTTTTGATGGAATAAATTATCATATCTAGAATAAAATGATGATATCACATCTTATATCCCTTGGGATGGTTGTTTATGTTTTCTCCATTTATGGTTTTTAAATCAGTGACCGAATAGATATGTCATTGAAAAAATTAGATAAAAATCAATTGAACGCAGACACCAAGGTTTACAATATTTTATCTAGAGCTCTGTTAAATCAAGTATATATGAATGTAATGGGATTTAATTCCTCTAAATCTATGTGGGATAAATTTTAATGTATTTATGAAGGAGATAACAAGGTTAAGGATAAAAAATTAAAGTTTTAAGAAATACATTTAAAGATCTAAGAACGATTCACAATGAAAATGTGGATGAATTATTTAACATGATTATTGATATGGTTGATAAAATGAGAGTATTTTGACATAAAATTGAATATTTTTAAAGTATGAGGAATATCTTAACAAGTCTTTCAAATTTTACAATGAAAATGTGTTGATAATTGAAGAAAAAAACTTAATTATCTCTTGATGATATGAAAATAAGTTTTGTTTCTTATGCGGTGAGAGTAAAATAAGAGGGATCCACTACCTATTCCAAAAAGGAGATGGACTTTAAAGAAGTGGATAAATTAAATTTGAATATTTATGAGATTAAAGAAGATTCCAAGTATAGTGAAAATAGGTAAGGGTATATTTAAATCTAAGTTTCCACTAACATGTTTTAAATATGATAAGGTTGACCACTTTGTGATCATTCTATTTTATACACATATTTCAAAATTAAATTCCATCAATTTTTGAGTTTAATTGATAATTTTGGCCTAATTATTTATTATTTTATATTATTTTGGGTGATCAACATTTTGAAACTTAATTTGGAAAAATAAATGAAAAATAAATAAATTTATATAAGTTTGAAGTGATTTTAAAAAAGGGAAAATGTTTTTAAGGAAAAAAAGTGGCTAATACAGCCATAGAGGTACACTTAACCAAAGGATGGACAAACAAGTAGGATCTATCACACATGGAGAGTGAATTCATGGGAAAACCAAGATTATAGGTGTCATGGGTAGGAATTCATGGGGCAAAGGGTGGATAGATTTATTGTAAGATCAACTCATGGGTGGTTGAAAGAGTCCACTGGCTCTAGTCGATCTTTAACGATCCATGATTACCATGTGATCATTTATTAATCAGAGCCTAGATGAGCGCATTTATGACGTGGGATGAACTTTACTCAGGAACTATTTACTTAACCAAAATTCAGTCATTCAGTGTTTGATCACACATCATCATCCACATATATAAACAACTACATCTTCATAATCACTTTTGTTCCATGAACCACCACATATGGAAGGAAGGAGATCGAGCTACACAAGATATTCAAGAAGGGCTATTCCATAGACTGAAATCTATGTTACAGTACCTTGGATAAGTGATATGAAGTGGGAATATATGATGTAGTCATCTGCATTGCACCATAGAATGTATGTAAGGGTGTTTGAGGCTGAAACATCATGATTTTTTTGCGCTATGGTTCAGAGGTTGAAGCTGATGCTGTGGTGCAAGAGATTTTGTTACGTCGTAAGGTTAGAGAATGAAGTTGCATAAGGGTTTTCATGATTAGAGATTAAAGGCTATGAAATAGGGTATTTTTATGCTAAAGAGGTCCCAGATTTTTCAGGGACTTTTGTTTTGCATGGAGAAAGGTCCTACATCATAATACCCACACCTCATTACAGTGGAGTTGAGGAGATGTAGGTTATTCTATATAGAAATTGGACACACCATATAAAATGTATCTATATAGATATAAAAATTTAAAAGTTCTCTCTCCTTTCATGGTTTTGCAAATATATTGTGGGGAAGTTAGAAAGAAAATAGCACATGGATTTCACTACCTATATTTGAGGAAGTTTGAATGTGATATATGACATGAGGAGATTTAAGTGAAGATAAATGATAGATATAAAGATATATAGATTCATCCATACACCCTTAATCATGGAAAATTTAATGATACATCTGAAGGGTGATATTTTAAGGATAATACACATGGAATTCATACAAATTTTAAGGACAATAGATAAGATATATCAATACCAAGATATCTTGAGGAGATAAAGAATGTATATTTTCGGATGGTTTGTTTATAAATAACTGGTTTTGTACAATGGAAAGGGATTGTAAACCATGTAACATTTTTACCTCTACTAGACCCCTTCCCCTTTCACGTGTTAACCTCATTAGAGCTGATACTTTGGGGCTTCATTATGTTAGTCCTATCTAAATTTTTCAGCCTTTGGCCCTAATTTAAATAAAAAATTATTAATGTTGGATGGATGAAGGGGATTTTAAACCTACCAGGGGTAATCCTGGTGGAATATCAAAGTACATAAATGGAAGAGAGAGTGGAAGGAAGAGGATCTATGTCAACTTCCAGGGTTCCAAGTAGCTAGGTTTTTTTTTTCACTTTTATTTTTTTATTGTGTAATTATGGATTTGTATATTGGTTTTTTTCTCAATTAAAGTAAGTTTCCTTAGTTTTTCAATACCTTTTTTAGTTTAGATTTCTATTCCATATTCTCCAATTCATGGTTTATTTCATGGTTTATGAACTATCATCTATGAGTGGCTAGGTTTTATGGGAGAAGGTGGAGTTATTGGATGAGGATGAGTACGTAATGTTTTAGTTTCTTATAAGATTGTGAGAATTTATTATTAATCATTATTGAACTAATCTTAATTTTTATCATTTTACTAATCATCTAGTGAGAGTGATAGTGGTTTAGGGAGGAAACCTGGAGTGATAAAGGGGAGTTGGAGAGTGAGAGTTGATTTAACTCCACCCTTATCTTTAAGATAGATTATAATAAACCTAGGTTATTTATATATTACCTTGATATAGGGATCAATGAGCCTATGTAGTTCTAGTTGAGACTGAGAGGAAAAGCTAGTTAATCCAAGAAGTCTCACTATAACGACCCACAATTTTCATTCATAGATATTAAATCTTAGTAGATGAATATTCATTTCATATCATAACGATCCATGCCCTAATTGTATAGGTATAGTGCCTTTGGAAACTTGGATACATAAACAACTAGTTCATAGTTGAACTACATCATCTCCCACTAAGTTTTTCATAACTAGAAACTTTCTTAGACATGTCATACATAATACCTTTCTTTATAACTTGGGGAAAAGAAATCTAAGAAAGTGTGATATCAGATTCTTAGTAAGTGTAAACAAGGGAGTCATCAATATAATACGAGCATAAGGGTATGAAAACATGAGCATAAAATTTTAAAAACATACACTACATATCAAAGATCATAAAATTTATTCATAGAATAAATCTTGGAAGTTCATAAGACATGAATCATAATGGAATCAAAGAACACGATTCATGAGAGAATAACATTGAAAAAAGACATAGATTTATGGAATACACATAAGAATATAAAATCATTTGTAAATGATACCCACAAAGACATTTATAACATGTTATTCTTGGGATAACCACCCATGTACCTGCTTCGGGATTGGGATAACCTCCCATATATCCTCTTCTAGGATTTGGAAAACCTCCTGTTTATCCTCTTTTGGTCTTGGAATAACCTCCTGTATACCCTCTTTTGGTCTTGGGATAACCTCCCATACACCCTTTGAGATCATAGAACATTAATAAATACCCAATTAATTTGAGAGAGATATAGATATAACCCATCACATAATACATAAATTTGTGTTCTATAAGATCATAGAACATCCATCATATCATAACTCATGAAAAGAAAATGGATTTCATAAATATTTCATCACAACATAACCCGTGTGAACGAAATTATTTTCATAAAAATTTATCATATTAATAATAAATCATCTATATAAAGAATAAGGATGGTATCATTAGGTAATATACCCAGTAAATCTTAAGTAACATAAAAATATTTCAACTTATATGGAAAATTATTTTGAAAGATCACTTGGAATATTTCATGAGGAAAACAAATTTTCCACTTTGAAAAAACTTATTTAAAATTTAAAAATTTCCCAAATATTAAAGAAAAAATTTTATTTAAAAATAACCATAGAAAATTTTAAATTATGTTTTAAATCATTGATCAATCATGATGGTGGGAAATACCATTTATTCTATACATATTAAAATGAAGATTCCTTTCACATTTTTAGTAAAAAGTCAAAAGTGTTGTGGTTAGAAAATGGAAAGAAGGTTACTTTTAAACCATATTTTAAAAAGTAAAACATGGGTGAAAATGTATTTAAATAATCACTATAGAATATTAAAAACTTTATTTAAAATATTTTTAGAAAACATGGATATGGAATAAAAAGGATTTTCAACTGAATAGAGAAATAAATTCGATTTTCCTTAAAAACATTCTTTTGATCTCTTGAGTACATAAAGAGAGTAAAATGAAAGGAAAATATATAATTTATATAATAACTATACGAGAATAAAATTCATGAGTTTATTAAGAGATATACCATAATATTTCATTATTTTAACTTAATTATAAACAACCCTGATTAACCATGAGGTTGAAACATATTACCCTTACCACATTGGTATCTTTTGAATCGTAAGACCTATGAAGGAATAAAATAATATAAAACATTAAATATCATGATAATAATTATATTAATTATAAAAAATTTCAAAGGGTAAGTATATACACCACAAAAAAAAATTAGTGTTGAATACGGCGCATGTCACCCAGAAATAAAAGAGAGACTAGAAATCTCTTACAGTAAGTCTCAACTTTCTTCGCACGTGTTCTAACCTCCTATATAATAAATATAGATTTATTATAAATATATTATAGAAAAATAATCACATATATCATACCATATATGATTTACTTATGACCTTTTATTACTCATTTATTAACAATTCCTTGTTAAAATGACATTTTAGGTAATAACTGCTTCATTTTTCATGTATGCTTCAGTTTGGTATTTTTAGTAATTTTAATTTTATCCTGATTCCATAATATCCAGAATTTTAAAAATGATATAAATTTAATATATATTAATTATACATGTATTTAGAGTAATCAATTAAAGTTAAACATAGAAAATGAATTACACCGTTCATGGAGATGATAAACCGTACGTATGCATGAGTGTTGTTTCCATTTTCTTGATGGATGAAAAAAAGAAAGGTAAATATTAATTAAACTTTATAGAATAATTTTTATATAATATATATCATATATATTAATTAAATATACCCTCATTACCATTCATGTCAAAATAAAATGAAAAACATATACATCGCTTTGTGGAGGCGGTAGTCCACACGTACACACGAGCGACATTATCGTTTTCCAACAGATTTGAAGGTAAGAATGTATATGTGATATTATAATTACATAAATATAATTATATAATATATATCATATATGTATATTAAATACATAATTATATCCATTTGCGAGTGGTGGTGATGGAAAATGAATTACATCGGTTTGCGAGACGGTAGTCTTCTATACACACGATCAATAATTTTGTTTCTCATTTGATGGAAGAGTAGATGGATATAGTTTATGAAATTAACATAATAAAATAAAATTATATGGTACATAATGATGTTATTATATTATCATAATTGAATAATATTTAAGGAGGTTGAATAAGAAATAAAACAAAAATGCTCGGTTAAGAACGATACTTCTTCTTCGAACAAACTCCTTAAGTATTCACCAAAAGCCTTATTAAGAGAGTTTTAAAATAAAAATAAGGCCTCTAGGACATGGGTATAGAAGAAATTATGATATTTGGGCATTTAGTTTCTGAAAAAATATATTTTAAAGTGAAAATAGAAGAGTATAGGGGGTGCCCTTTTATAAGTGGGGGAGAAGACACACTTGGAATTTTTGAAAAGAAAAAGGTATAACCACATTTTACAAATTCTAAATGGATCCAAAAAGGATAATTATTGAAAATTAGATAATACAAGGTAAAAAATGACCAGTAAATAGGAATTGGAATTTTTTTTATTTCATTTTAACCCTTATCTTTTTTTGTTTAACCCTTGGTAAACCGGTTTTAACCTTAATTGTGATAATTATTTTTTTACTATTTTTTACTATTTATTATGAAAAAAATTAAGTTAAAATTATTATATAATATTAATTATAATTATTACAAACATGTATTTTTTTTTATAAATTAAACTCATATAATTTTAAAAATTTAATTTAAAATCACACCAACAAACACGATGAAAAAGCGGGTTTCCAAAGAAATTTTTTTCATAAGTATAAGAAGTTTTATATAAAAATTGAACATAAAATTGATTTAGATGACCTAAATTGAATTAATAATAATATAATTGAGATAATATTACTTTTAAAACCATATTAAAACAAAATGGGACCTAAAAATTATTTAAATAAAAAGACAATTTTTAATAAAAATCAGTATTTTTCACTAATCATTGAAAAATTAACCTTTTCAGAAAGCTCTAAAAAATTAAATCTAAGATAATTTTGATGTTTTGATTTAAAAAATGAAGTTCATTTTATCAAATAAATTTTATAAAAGCATCAAAAATTAATTTTATTATTTGTTCACAAAAAGCAATGAAAATCATTTTTGAGAACAAAAGTATTTTCAAAGTTTATAAAGAATTTACCAAATATTAAGTACTTATTTATCAATATAGTTTCTTTATCTAAAACCATTACACTTAAGTTTCAATATTTATTTATTCTTATTTTTACCACCAAGTTTAATAGATATGTTATAATGACCATGTTTAACTAATAATATTAATAGTATATCACTAGTCGTTAAAACTCAGTGCTGCATGTAATGCAAGATATCGAAGAAAATAAATTTATTTGAAAAAAAATATTTCATAAAATCTCAGGCTATTAAATTATTCCCCACTTAAAATTAAATTCACCTTTTAAATTACATTACTCTTATATAAACAACTGAGAATACTTTTTCCTCACTATATCCTCAAGGTCCCATGTAAATTTATTAAATTGGTGGTTTCACCACAAAGATTTGACCAGGTGAGTGGTATTGTTTCATAAAAATTTATCTCTGATCCATAATATCCATAGATTATTCCTCATAAGAAATATATTTCTCCAATGTTATGACATTTGAGTTGAGTAAATGTGAAGGGTCAGGTATGAACTTCCTTAGGAGAGATATGTGGAACACATCATGAACTTGAGAGAGGTTCGGTGGGAGTGCCAAGTGATAATATACTATCACTAATCAATCAAGAATCTCAAAGGGGAAAATATATATATGGATAAAATTTCCTTTCTTCCCAAATCTAATAACCTTATTCCATCGATAAATTTATAGAAACATCTTATCACCAATATCAAATTCTTGATCACATCAACAATTGTCAACATTAATTTTCTATCAACTCTGAGCTGCCTTGATGTACTATTGAATGGATCTAACTTTTTCCATCATTTCCTCATCTATCTCAGGTCCCAATAGATTTCTTTATCCGAATTCATATCATCATGTTGGAGTTCTACACCACTTTCCATAGAGGGATTTATAAGGATCCATTTGAATGCTTGAGTGAAAGATATTATTGTAAGAAAACTCAACTAGAGGATGGTGTTGATCCCAAACACATTTGAAATCCAAAGAATAATATCTTAATATATCCTATAGGGTTTGAATGGTTCTATTAGAAAAACCATCTTCCTGAGGATAATACATAGTGCTGAAACTTATCTCCATATCCAGGGCCCACTGAAGACTTCTCTTGAACTTTGAGGTAAACCTCAGATCCTAATTAGATACAATAGATTTTGGTTCTCCATACAACCTTACCACTTATTTAATGTATATTTTGGAAATATGATCAAGATAAAAATATTCTCTGATAGTGATTAAGTGTGCTAAATTTGTAAGGTGATCGAATACAACCCATATAGCATTATTCATTTTAAATGTTTTGTGGAGTCCGATGACAAAATCCATAGTGATATTTTCCCATTTCCTTTATGGTATGGGTAATGGTTGTAACATCCCCTAATAATTTTGTCTCTTAGCCTTAACTTGATAACATAACAAGCACTAAAATGAAAACTCTGAAATATATATCTTCATTCCATCCCACTAGAAATACTCTTTTAGATCTCTATACATATTTTTACTTCCAAGATGAATAGATAATAAAAAACTATAAACTTCCTATAATATCTCTTTTTTTTTTTAAAATCAGGTTTGGTAGAAATAGATACATAGTTCTTGAACCTTAAAATTCCATCATAACAAAGGTTAAACTCAAAAAAAATTCTGTCCTTTTTATGTATCTCAACATATTCCTTCCGTGTCTCTTTAATCTTCACTTGGATAGATGGTTGAGAACTCATTTGAGAAAGATAATATTTCTCCCCTTCAATATTTCCAGATCCATCCTTTGAAAATATATAAATATTGTATCTTTTGTGATCCTCATCATGGATAAGCTGGTATGATACTTTCAACTCAAGGAATCAGACACCTTATTTGTTTTCCCAGGGTGGTAATTTATTGAGCAGACATAATCTTTAATCAGCTCCAACCATATTATTTGGCACATGTTAAACTCTTTCTATGTAAAAATATACTTTAATTTTTTATGATCAATATATATATAATAACTTTATCCATAAATATAATGATTCAATATCTTTAATTCAAAAATTATCTTAGCTAACTCCAAATCACGAGTTTGGTAATTTTTCTCCCGAACCTTCAATTTTCATGAAGCATAATCTATCATCATATCATTTTTAAATCCCATGGTTATATATATGATAAAACATATGTTACAAAAATCAAATTAATCTTTATCTATCACATCATTTAAAAAAATGTCATACTAGCCAAGAAATATCATAATTCAGTGGTAGGTGTTTCACCCTTATCGCTATTTAGTTGTGGGTTCAATCCCCACGACCTTGAAAGATGTGATAGGTTATCATTTTTTACTAAAACTATATTAATATAATTCTTATAAATACCTATAAATATGATGAACATCCTTTTAAATAAATTTAATCATCAAATATAATATAAACCTTGAAGGTTATCAATACCTTTAAACTTATGAAAAGACCATTCTTCCTCAAATAATACTTCACGTTGAACCTAAGAGTTACATATACCTTATTCTAGTAAAATGACTCCCAAAATGTCATTAATAAAATTAAAATATAATCACTTAGAATTGAAAAAGGGTGTCTAAGAATTTTAACGTATGATAAAACTTAAACTCATAAACCCATGATGGTATCCATAACTATTAAGTTAATCTTACATGAAGACACATATGCTTCCAAAATTAACACAATCCTTATATGTTTCATGATTATTATAACCAAAATACCATTGGTAAAAATAATTATATAATATAATTATTGAATCCAAATGCATAAATACTTCAACAATTTTACTTCAATGATTTGTTATAACATAGGTCCTTCATTGGTCTAGGGGATAACCCTTATTTTATAAAATTGACTTGGATAATTCCCAAGTTCCCTACATATAAGAAATTGAAATCCTTGGAAATTTATTTCTATACAACATTAATTTACAAATAGAAAACATATTCCCCTCCATTTTATATATTCTTCTAGGTGATTCTTCCCAACTTGACTTGTAGGAAGCTAAATCTTCTTTCCTCTATGTTCATTACCACACGAACTTTCATAAAAGTCAATCTTACTTTTATTTGGAACATTATGAATCTCACCAAAGTTCATGTTCTTAATCATATATCATGATATATGATTAAGAATAATCATAATATCTTTATCTACAATCATTATCCAATTTGGTTGATCATAATATTCATATTTCCCATCACATTAAGTGTTAACATGATTCCTTCAAGTTTCATCTATTGACTAAAACCAAAAAACATAGTGTGAGCAGTAATAATCATAGTAGGAATCCATATAATCATGAAAAATAATTTATATGATGTATAAATCATGAATAATTTTCAATATATGACACCTTAAGTTTAACTTATGTCATTCATGGTCATCTTCTATTCAAATCCTTCATGATGGACTGTAAAGAGTTTGTGAATTTCCAAAACATATCCCATGGGAGTGTCAAACCAGGTGTATAGTAAAGCCTATTTTCATGAAATAATTAATGATCAAGTCAACACCCAATGCTCATTTTTTAGAGTTATTAACCCTATGTATATCTATTATAAATCCACATTCACTTTTAGTATTTAGACATGGATTTAATTTCCTAGAAACCACTCACTCTATCCTTCTCCAAAATCCCAGGATATTTTTCTATACTTAGACTTATCCTTATGGTTATCACTAAAGTTTTATCATCCTAGTTTCCAAAGGTTAACTAAATATTTCTCTGATACCAACTATAATGACCCACACTTTTTATACATAGATATTACATCTCAGTAGATGAATATTCATTACATGACATAATGATCCACACCAGAATCATATAGGTTTAGTGCCTTTGGAAACTTGGATACATAAACAACTAGTTCATATGCGAACCAAATCATCTCCCACTAAGTTATTAATAACTATAACCCTTTTTAGAAATATCATACATAATACCTTTGTCCATAACCTGGGTAAAGGAAACGTAATAAAGGGCGAGCTTAGATGCTCAGTAAGGGTAAACAAGGTAGATATCAACATAACATGAGCACCAAGGTATGATAACATGAGAACAAACTTATAAAACCACACCCTCTATATAATAGATCATAAACTTGAGTCATTACATAAATATTGGTAGTTCATAAGGCATGAATCATAATGGAATCATAGAACATGATTCATGAGAGCATAACATTGGTATAAGACATAGATTTGTGGTATACACATAATCATATAAAATATCATGTCAAGGATAGCCACTAAGATATTAATAACATGTTAGGAATGGGATAACCACCCATGTAACTATTTTGGGATTGGGATAACCTACCATGTACCCTATTTTTGTCTTGGGATAACCTCCTATGTACCCTCTTTTGGGCTTCAGATAACCTCCTGTGTAGCCTCTTTTGAGCTTGGGATAACCTCTTATGTACTATTTGAGATCATAGAACATTAATAATTACCCAATTCATTATAGGTAGATATAGGTTATACCCATCACACAATCTATACATTTATGTTCCACAAGATCATAAAACATTCATCATATCACAACTTGTTAAAAGGAAATTAGTTTCATAAACATTTCATAATAGCATAACCTATGGGAAAGAAACAAGTTTCATAATCATTTTTCATCATAATCATCAATAATCCAGATAAATAATAAGGATGGTATCATTGATTATACCCCCATTAAATCTTAAGTAACATTAAAGGATTTCATCTTATATTGAAAATGATTTTGAAATATCACTTGGAACATTTATTGAGGAAAATAACCTTTTCACTTTCAAAAAAACTTATTTAAAATCTAAAAATTTCCCAAATATTAAAGAAAATATTTTCTTTTAAAATAAACTTATAAAATTTTAAATAATTTTTAAATCATTGAGTAGTCACGATGATGATAAATACCATTCATGCCGTACATGTTAAAATAAAGTTTCCCTTCATATTTTCGGTAAAAAATAAAAAGAGCCTTATTTGGGAAATGAAAAGAATATTCCTTTTAAAATATATTATAAAAATTCAAACATGGGTAAAAATGTCTTTAAAAAATAATTTTATAAAATTAAAAAACTTTATTTAAAACATTTTTAGAAAATATGGACATGGAAGAAGAATGATTTTTAACCGAAGAGAGAAATAAAGTCGGTTTTTGTTAAAAAAAATTATTTTGATCTATTGAGTACATAAAGAGATAAAATTGAAAGGAAAACATATAATTCACTGAAATAAACAGATGATAATAAAATTTATTATTTTATTTAGAGATATATCATAATATTTTATCATTTTAACTTAATCATAAACAACCCTGATAAACCATAATGTTGTAATATAATACCCTCACCACTTTGGTATCTTTTGAATCAAAATCCATATAAAGGAATAATATAAATTGAAAATTAAAATATCATGAGAATAAGGATATTAATGATATAAAATTTCAAAGGTTTAGTACATACGCCACACAAAAGAAACGAGTGGTGAATATGGAATATGTCTTTCAGAAATAAAAGAGAGACTAGAAATTCCTTACCTCAAGTCTCGAATTTATTCATACACATTCAAAACTATTGTATAATAAATATATATTTATTAATCATATATTATAGAAAAATTATAATATATATCATACCATTTATTATTTACTTATAACATTTTATTAACCGTTTATTAACAATTCCTTGTTAAAATCATGTTTCAGGTAATAACTACTTCATTTTTCATGTATGTTTTGGTTTGGTATTTTCATTCATTATACTTTTATCATGGTTACATAATATATATAATTTTAAACATGATATAAATATTATATATATTAATTATACATGTATTTAGAGTAATCAACTATAATTAGAGATAGAAAATGAATTACACCATTCATGGAGATAATAGATTGTATGTACGTATGAATATTGTTTCCATTTTCTTGACAGACTGAATAAAAGAAAGGTAAATATTAATTAAACTTTATAGAATAATTTTTATATAATATATATCATATATATTCATTAAATTTACCCTCATTACCATCCATTTAAAAATAAAATGAAAAATATATCACATCGCTTCATGGAGGCGGTAGTCCACACAAACACAAGAGCGACATTATCATTTTGAAACGGATTGGAAGGTAAGAAGATAGATGTGATATTATAATTATATAAGTATAATTATATTATAAATATTATATATATATGTTAAATCCATCATCATATATATCCATGAGAGGTGGTGATGGAAAACAAATTACATTGGTTAACGAGGCGGTAGTCCACCGTACACACGATCAACAGTTTTGTTTCCCATTTGATAGAAGATGATTTAGATATAGGATACGAAATTAAAATAATAACATATAATTATATGGGATATAATTATGTTATTATATTATCATATTTTAATTATATTTTAAATATATGGAAGATGAAATAAAAAACACTCGGTTAAGAACAATATCTCTTCTCCAGACAATCTCCTTAGGTTTGCAAGAAAATCCTTCATAGGAGGGTCTCCTAATAAAAATAAGGAATCTAATATGTGGGTATATAAGTAAGAAATAAATTTGGTTATGGATTTTTTGAACCAAAATTATTTGGAAGTGTGAAGAGGAGAGGATAGGGGGTGCCCTTTTATAAGTGGGGGAGAGGACACACTTGAAATTTATTAAAAGAAAATGGTATGCCCAAATTTTATACAATCTAAAAGGATAAAAAATGTATCATTAATTAATATTAAATGATATAAGGTCAAAATAAAACCATACAATAGGAATTTTACAAATTTTTATCTATTTTTAACACTTATCTCTTTAGTTTAACCCCCAATAAACATGCTTTAACCTTAACCGTGGTAATTAATTTTTACTATTTTGACTATTCATTATGAAAAAAAATTAAGTTAAAATTATTTTATAATTTTAATTATTATTATTCCAAATATGGAATCAATTTTTACAAATTAAATTTACACAATTGAAAAAAATTAATTTAAAATTACACCTGTAGATGTGATGAAAAAGAGGTTTTCCAAAGATTTTTTTCCACAAGTATAAGATGTTTTATATAAAAATTGAAAATAAAATTGATTCAAATTAAATAAATTGTATTAATAATAATATAATTTAACTAATATTAATTTTAAAACCATATTAAATAAAACAAGACTTGTAAATTCTTTAAATGAAAAGACAATTTTTAATAAAAATCAATATTTTTCACTGTTCATTGAAAAATTAATCTTTTTAGAAAGTTATTAAAAATTCACTCTAATATGATTTTGATGTGTTGGTTTAAAAATGAAATTAATTTTTTAAAATTAATTTTATTAAATTGGAAAAAATTAATTTTATTATTTTTTCACAAAAAGTGATGAAAATCATTTTTGAGAAAAAAAATATATTTTCGAAGTATATAAAGAATTTGGAAAAAATTAAATAATTATTTATAAATATTTTTTTTCTTAATTTAAAACTATTTTACTTAATTTTAAAAATGTGGTTATTCCAATTCATATTTCCAAGTTTAATATTTAAGTTATAATTATCATATTTAAATAAAAATATTAATAGTATATCGCAGTTCGTTAAAACTCAATATTGCCTGTAACACAAGCCATCAAAGAAAATAAATTTATTTGAAAAAATATTTCATAAAATATTAGGATTATACACTCATGTCTAATGATTTGTTGCAATCTCATGAGTGAATTTGAATTTCCATGAATAATGAAAAATCATCCTTTGATATCAATTCCCCCCTCTTCATTATTTTTGTCTGAGTTGATGTACACATTAACTTAGTAAATTATTTTAGTTTAGATTTCAATTTATGATTTATTGAAAATGTTATAGATACTTAACCATTAGTTTGGATATTTTGATCCAGGAAACCATGTTTCTCATGGGATCGAACCCAAACCTTCACTTTACTATGCTTTTAGGGATAATTATTTTAGGTAGAACATAAATTATAAACTTTGGTATCCTTTTATAATTAATGTTTCCTTTTATAACTATAATATTTTTGGATGGATTATAGGGGAGAAAGGAATGGCCGATGATTGATAAACTAGTTGATTAGGTCAATTATTTTCTTCCCCCATTTTTATTTAATGATTTTATCTTATGTTTTTTTTTGATTTATTTTTTCCCTTTTTACATGCTTGAGTATATTTAAAATTATGGTAACATATTTTTATAATGAAGTATCACATTCATTTAGTGATTAAATTGGATCTCCTTGGATAATAAATCAGCATAATCAAGAGGATAGTTCAAAAACAGATCATGTGACCATATATACACCACAATTGAAGCACTAGACCAAGCCAAAACACTGAATAAGGATCCCTCACATACATAAAGGAAATATTTGAAGAATGATGTAAAATACTATAGAAAATTTAAAAACATTCATCCAAATCAAAGGAGTTCCCTAATAATGAAGCTTTGTTTTTGGTTGAACCTGGAGTAAGAGATGACAATGAAACCAAGATGGATGTCGAATTTGAGGAGTCTTCCAATGATGAAGTTGAAAATGAAATAAAACTTGGGGAGTTAAAAACATATAAAATTGATGGAGTAAAGGAAGAAGAAGTCATGGAGGAATAATCCAAAAAAAAGAATAGGAGATGATGACTACTAAAATATATACTAAAGATTTATAATAAGTATATCCAAAAATGAGAAAAAGGAGGAGTGATACCAAGTATGGTAAACCCAATAGATTCTTCTCCAATTACCATATATATCCAGATTTTGAGATCCTCCTCATGAAAATTTTAATAAGTTTTCAAGGAAGAGGAGGTGGAAAAGAAGAAAACTAAATGCATTACAAAGTAAGAATTGGGTAAACCCAAGATGGCTAGCTTTGTACCACACTCCTATTATGTGATACAAAGAGGTAAGGCCAATCTTAATCGCATTAAAAAAATATCTTTACAAGAGTCAACCTAAGTTTTTTAATTTACTTCTACCAATTTATTTTTTAATTTAAAAATCTCTTTTAATATGTAGTTCCAATCTCCTTTAATATATTTTAACTTTAATACCTGAATTTTGTGCTTTCAAATTTTATTCTCTTAGGTATATGGTGGAAAAGGTATAAGGGGAAAATATTTGGAAAAGATAAAAATATATTCATGATGAAAGGTGTTAAATGTTTTTAATTCCCTATTTTTACCTCCCATATATATTTTTTTAAAAATTTATGGTTTTTGAATTTTAACTAAAAAATGAATTCCCTACCTTATATTTTTTTCTATACTTTTTAATAGATGATAAAAACATTACTTAGTAATACCATTATGCTATGTTTTATATTAAAATATTGATTTTATTAAATGAGTATGATAGGGGGATGAATGATTAGATATAATCATGGGGGTATCAATTTTATGAATTATGATTTGGGGTAACTTTTTGATTTATGTAGATGAAATTTACTTTCCATTTTTCATGCTTTGAATTTATAAAAGTCATGTTGATTGATTTATTATTATTATTTCATTCCACGAGTTATTGACCCAAAATCACATGTTCCCATTCTTGTGATGGTTCCAAACCAATTTTTATATTATTTCTTATACCATATTTCTTGAGTGATACTTGGGTAATGTAACCTACTATAACTTGAATTGGTATCTTGTCATAACTATGATCATACAATGTCACTTTTAAAATGATTAAGTCAATTTTATTAAAAATCCCTTTATCCTTGAGACCACCTTTACATTGTATCCCTTTTAATACTATATAATCTACGAATGACCTTGATAGTGAAGAGACACATTACAAGCCTATTTTATCCTCTCATACCCTACTATTTGTATTTTTAATGATATTCAATGATTCAAGTGTTGGGGAGATATTTTCCATGTTGGAAGGGTTATTTTTCATTGAGGAGAGATGTAATATGATTCATTGGAAATTAGGGAAGGTTCATGTTTATTTATAATTGTATCATATTGTTTACCCCTATTGAAAAAAAATGAAAAAATTTAGTTCTAAACAGGAAAAAAGAAAAAATTATAAGAAAAAATGGGTCATGTATTTGGAGGGTAAAATGTCACCATTGATTGACCAATGATATTGATCATTTGGGGTTGGGTGGTGGATGTGAGACTTGTCTCAATCATAACTTTTGAAAAAAATAAAATATATAAAAAAGTGTGTATTCATTCATTTTTATTTTATTGATTCATAGCCTTTAATTTGAGTTTTGGGAAGTTGGGAGTTGTCACTTTGAAGAGGATAATGTCATTGGACATTAATTTTTATTATCATGCATTATGATTTAGAGATAAACCTCCCTTTTAATCCTTACTTATTTTCAAATCATTTACCTACCTACCTTAAGACTTAGAGTCATATGATCCTAAATGATAAGACCTCATGATTAATTATGATATTTTTCTTTACATGGTGGATATTTGAGATCCTATACAAGCATATGGTTAAGAGAATGTACTTGAGGTATGAGTAGATTTCCCTTTTAATTGTCACAATGAGTGATGAGTTAAAAAATTAAAATTGAGGTAGATTATGAGTGTAATGCTTAGTAATAATTGATTAATATGCATGAATGGATGTTAGTAGGATTATATCAATTTAAAAATGGGAAGAGTAAAATACATAGTTATCTTGATTTCTTTGAAAGATGATGAATTGAAGAGATATGCTTATGTGATACTTTAAATTTTATCCTCCCATTTATAATTGTTTTATTTTATTGAAAATGGAATTTTAATATTAGTATTATGGGAGACCTTTGTGGTTTATGTTGAGTTATGTGCTTAAGGGAAAGCATGGTTTAAGTTTGGGTGATCCGATATCTTTATTTTATTATTATATTTTTAAATTAAATCCCATAAATTTTTTAGTTTAATTGATAAATTTTTCCTAATTATTTATTGTTTATATTATTTTTTACTGATTAAAAATTTTGAAATTGGATTAAGAATGTACCAAGTTGTTTCCTTCCAAAAGTATCACATATTGGAAAGTCATTCTTTTCCTTATTCTATTTATCTATATTTTGCTCTGCCATCCTCTTTTTCTATTAATTCCCTTTAAATCCATAATACTTGGAGAATTATTTCTCTGTTTTGATAGTACATGATATTATATCCTCATATGATGAGAAAGTTTGGGAGATTAGTGACCTTTGGTGGATTTTATTAATCCCATAAAATAAATGACCAATATTTCTCTCTAGATTATATATGTAGTATAAATCATTCCTTTCTAACATTATAAAGTTTGCTTCATACTTAGAAACATTTTACTCTTCTTTTTATCTTAGACTCAGGAATTGTCTTTCCATATCCACTCATTTCTCATGAGTAAATTATTATTTTTCAATAAGAGTACCTTGAAATCATTCCACTCCATGCTTTCTATTCCCTCCTCATCCTTATTGTTTGAATTAATGACCACTATTGACCTACATTGTTTGAGAGATGATAAAATACCATAAAAACTTTCCCCCTTTCACTAATTATTAGAGTGAGAAATATATTCTCTAAGGAACTTATCCATTGCTCAGCTAAAAATGGATTTTTAGTACCATTGAATGATAGAGGTTGATGATTCATGAAACAATATAACATAATTATACCACATGGTGGATCAATAGGATTCTCTATATGGGAAAGGTTATTACTCATAATCTAAGTCAGATACCCTAATATGGTTATAATTTGATCAGTTCTAGTAGCAGCTCCAGCTCCAGATTTATTATCTTTCCTAGGAGAGAAATCCCTAAATAGAGCATGTGAATTGATATGGTTCTATTTCCTTCCATTAGGCACTATTTATAAATAATGGAATACACTAGATTAGATCATAACATTATGAAACATATTAATAATCCCAAAAATAGTGAAACACTTAACATAAATTGAAAAATTTATGCATAGATAATCTCATAAACGTAAATATGGTTTCTTTGGGGATATATTTATTTTAAACTCCTTAATAATGGTTTATAAAGAAAATTTAATTTATCTTTAGTATATCCCCTAGGAGTTTCAAAACAGGTGCACAATAAGGCCCATTTTAATGCACCAGGTAATGATTGGGTCAAGCCCAATGTTCCCTTTTTAGATTCATTATCCCTAGGTACATCTATTATTGAACTATTCCCACTTTTAGTATCCAGATAGAGATGCATTTTATAGGAAAAACCACATAATCTATTCCTTACCAAAACGTTAGGATGTTCTTCTATACATATCCTCAAATTATATCATAGGGTTATGTTCCCTAATCTATATTTTCCTAATTCAAGTTCCTAAGGTTTCTAATAAAATTTTTATGACACCAACTATAGTGACCCCAACCCTATTAGCCCATATTCGATGTTTAATTTATTACATTGGAATAATTTACAAGGAATCACATACTAAAGGATCAAATAGTTTAGTAGTCTTGGTAAACTAGATACATACTTGAAATTATTATTACAATTGAAAAAATAAAATATAAAAAGTATTTTCTTTGAGAACACCATTATTCCTCATATAATATCCTTCTATATCAATCAAAAAATACTTTATGGTATCTTGGGTAATATAAAATATAAGAAATAGGTGATCTCAGATACTTATTAAGGGTAAGCGTACAATAGAATCTATGAATAAATAAGTCATAATCAATATGGAAAGTTAAATAACTGAAACACATTACATTTAATCAATAAATTGATCATAATATGGCAAGAGTAAATGATGATCAAATAATTCTATATAAATAATCACACAAGATTGAAAACTTAACCATGAATATTCTAACTAATTGAATAATCACTTGGAATATAAATAACTGAATTCATAATGATTGAATACATAATGTAGAACATAAGAAACATACCATTAAGGCCTTATTCCAGGACATATAAATAAATGGGTATGGCCTCGACCAAAACTTAATCTAGTTTGTCTGATGAGACTTATTGATGCAACAAGGGTCTATTATGAGTCCCACCCATCACTTATTAAGTCTAATTCATTCCTCATAGAAAGTGGTTGAAA
This sequence comes from Viscum album, assembly GCA_963277665.1. Taxonomy (NCBI): domain Eukaryota; kingdom Viridiplantae; phylum Streptophyta; class Magnoliopsida; order Santalales; family Viscaceae; genus Viscum; species Viscum album. The sequence continues at coordinate 1,705,527,865 of OY728138.1, read as the reverse complement.
AATAATCCAAATAAACATTCATATTTAAACTAGAATATGAAATGTAAATACTTTCCCCAATCAATAAACATAATCATAAACCATCCAGAGTAAAATTAATGGTATCAATATAGTACATCCCTAATCCAACTGATCATAAACCATATGGAGAAATAATAAGGATGATATCATTGGAGTATATCCCCATTAAAGAATAAGTTACATCAAAGGATGTATTATTATATGGAAAATAATTTTGAAAGATCACTTGGAACATTTCTTGAGGAAAATAACCTTTATTTTAAAATCACCCTTTTTATTTTAAAATAATAAAATTCATAAACTATTGTCAAAATACTTTTCTTTGAAAATAAATTTTAAAAACTAAGAAATTCCAGAATTTTATGAACATAATTTTCTTTAAAAATAACCTTATAAACTTGAAAAGGAAGCTTCAAAGAAATGAAGGTCATGACATTGGGTAATTACATACATGTCATATAAGTTAAAAAGAAAATTCCTTTTACACTATAAAAAGGTTAAAAAAGTGTCTCATTCGAAAAAAATAAGAAGATTTCTTTAAAAACATTTTTCAAAAATTCAAAAATGGGTACAAATTTATTTAATAAATCATTTGGATAATGTTAAAACTTTTTTGAAAACATTTTTAGAAAATGTGGTTTTAGAAGAAAAATGATTTTCAACTGAAGATAGAAATAAATAAGGGTTTTCTTAAAATCATTTTTTTAATAATTTTAAGTACCAAAGAGAGAAAAAATGGTACTATTAATTAAAAAAGTTAAAGAATAACTAGAGGAGAATAAAATATAATGAGTTTAAGATATAAATATCAAATAATTCCCCCAAGGGAGACTTAAACAAAAACAATCTTGAATAATGATGAGATTGTGAAATAAACCCTTACCACTTTGGTAAAATTTGGATCATAATCCCTATGAAAAAAATAACTACAAATATAAATTTAAATACCATGAATATAAATATATTAATGGTATAAAATATAAAAATGGGTATTATATACACTCCATAAAGTCATAAGTGGTGAATATGGTGTATGTCTCATGGAAGTAAAAGTGAGACCAGAAACCCTTACGAGTTGTTCAAATTACATTGCATGTGTCTGAACCTCATGTATAATAAATATATATTTATTACACATATATTAAATAACCATACTCATATATATCGTACCATATATTATTTAATTATTTTTTTTATCACTCATTTATTAGTAATTATTGGTTAAAATCACTGTTTGGGTGATAATTGCATCATTTCTCATGTATGTTTTGGTTAAGTAATTTTAGTAATTTTAATTTGATATTGGTTAAATTATATCTATAATTATAATCATGATATAAATATAATATATATATATATATTCATTATATATTTATTTATCATAATATATAAAATTTATAGATAGAAAATGGATTACACCATTCACGGAGACGGTATTCCATATGTACGCATGAACACTATTTCCATTTTTATCAAAGAATGGAATAAAAGGAAAATAAATATTAATTAACCTTTAAAGAATCATTATTATGTTATATGTATCATTTATTTTAATAAAATCTGTCCTTATTACTATTCATGTAAAAATAAAATGAAAAACATTTCACATCGCTACATAGAGGCAGTAGTCCACAGGTACGCATGAGTGATGTTATTGTTTCACAATGGATTGGAAGGTAAGAAATTAAATATGATATTATATTTTTAGAAGTATGATTAGATCATAAAAATCACATATATTCATTAATTTTTATCCTTACTACCTTCCATGTAAATCGTACGTGAAGAACGATTCACATTGCTTCACGAGGCGGTAGTTCATCGTACACACGAGCATTGTTATTGTATCCCTCATGGAATGGAAATTAAAAAGGTATATTTGATATGATAATTATATAAGTATAATAATATCATAAATATAATATAAATATGTTAAATACATCATTATATACAACCTTTAAAGTTGGTGATGGAGAACGAATGACAACAATTCACGATGTGGTAGTCCGGCGTACGCATGAATGATGATTCCATAACCCATTTGATGGAAAAAGAGAATTATTTAGGTTATTACATCTACATAATAACATATATGTATATGTAATATAATTATTTAATTATATATTCATGGTCTAATAATAATTAAAGGAGGTGTTGGAAGAAATAAAATAAAATGATCAGTTAGGGACATTACCTCTTCTTCTGAAAACTTATTTGGTTTGCACCAAAGGATTATTAGGTTAGATTTATAACCAAAATAAATATTATATGATGATATTATGGAATTAATTAAGTGATTTGGGTAGGTCTTTTCTGAACTAATGAGTTTTGGAAGAGTGAATAAGAGATGAGAGGGGTCGACCCTTTATAAGTGAGGTGAGAGACACTCTTATAATTTTTAAAAAGAAAAAGGTGTACCCATGTTTTTAACTTGAAAAAAGGATAAAAAATTGTAAACCTTGGTAAAAAATAATTTTTTAAAAGGTGTACCAATGTTTTAACTTAACCACGGAAAATAATTTTCAATATTTTTACTATTCATCATAGTAAAAAATTAAGTTGAACTTATTATAGAATATAAATTATGGTTATTAAAAATATGTAATCAATTTTCTAAACTCAATTATCATCAGTGCAAAAATTAAATTTGAAATTAATTCCATAGTTGCGATGAGAAAATGAGTTTTCATAGAAAAAATGTTCAAAAGTTTACAAAGTTTTTATATCCAAATTCAATATAAAATTGATTAAAATGAAATAAAATTGATTAATATATTTATAAATGAGCTATTTTTACTTTTAAAATCATCTTAAAATAATTTTTAAGTTTTTAAAGGCTTCAAAATAAATGAAAATTCTTAATAAAAACCTGTATTTTTCACTATTCACTAACAAAATTATCTTTTCAGAAAATTCTAAAAAAGTAGCCCAAATATAATTTTGATATTTAGATTTAAAAAATGAATTTTAATTTTTCAAATAAATTTTCTAAAATTGGTAATAATTAATTTTAAATTATGTGAGCAAAGTGTGACTAGACCACCTTTTAGAAAAAATACAGATTTCAAAAAACATTTATTTTTTTTCAAATGGTTCTTATTTTATTTATAATAAGTAGATAACAATTTAAATTTATTCTATATATGTGTAAAACATATAATTTTTATAATTTATTTAGTATTATTCATATATTCTAACTTAACAGTTGTGTTATAATGGTCATGTTTAAATAATAATATTTTAATAGAGTATCGCGTTTTGTTCAAACTCGATATTGCATGCATTGCAAGATATCAAAGGGGTTGAATTTATATTTTAAAAAATAAATATATCCTAAAGTATTAGGGTGTTACATTCTCTTTTAAGCTTGGTGTTGCGTGTCATACACCCTATCAAACTTGATGTTCCTATTTTTTAAAAAATATCAGGGTGTTACACAATCAATTTATTATTATATTATATATATATATATATTATATTTATATTTATATATTATTAAATTATATCATGAAATATTGGTACAAGATGTGTAGTTATTTAATTATTTAATTAACTATATACTAAAATTTACAGTGGCATTTTCTTAAGTGGTGGTGTCCGACTCTTTATTTTAGCCTTAATAATTAATAAAAATGATATATGTTTAGCTAGGTTAATAGTAAGAATGTAAATGAGTTCCCATATCAATTATTATTTACAATACCATATAAGTTCAAGTAATATGGAATCATTATTTGGGGGTGAAGTAAAAAAATAAAATATAGTACAGACATTTAAATCCTCAAGAGAGGTGTTTTGGATTAAATGAATAAGAAAATAAATAGAGAGGTCTATGAACTCATCTATATGCTTGTATAAATCATTATTAGATGAATATAAAAATTTTACATTACAATAATAATCATCAATGGTCAATTGATCCCTGAAATTTAAAAAATTATTGATTAATAAACATGCCTCACATTTTTTCAGTTCATTAAAAAATTTAGTTTCATTTACATAACTTAACATATTTATCAATTAAGAACAAATATAAAGGGGGAAAATAAAAGATAAGGATATGAAATATATAAAAATAGAGAATGGGGGTTGATAGAGAGGGAGATATAGAGATATATTTATGGTGAATGATGTGTTTCCTAGTTTAGATTGGGTGGGTCTCCTTCTCCAGCTAGTGGTGGGTTCTTTCTAGTAGAGATGTTAGAAAAAAATATTAAAAAAAATGAAAATAAAAATAAATAAAATATTTATGAAATATAAAATCAAATTATAAAAAAAACATTCTCTATCCCTTGGAATTCCCCATAAATGGAACCAAAATTGGTACACATTGTCATCACACACCCGATTGGTTATTTATTTAAAACCACAAATAAATGATGTAAATAAAAAACCCTAGGTCATCTCATAAGGATAACTAAATTGGGGGGGGGGGGGGTGATAAAAGTTTAATATTTTAAATAGTTTAATAAAAGTAAAAAATAAAAATTGGTGGGGGGTGTTTTGAAAATAGTTTAAAGTAAACAATGTAAGAAAAAAACTTTTGGATTTTATAGAATGAAGTGGGGTTTGAAAGAAATAGAAGAAGGTGATGAAAAATAAAATAAGGGGTTTGGAATGTTGTAAAGATTTAGAAAAGGTAATGAATAAATTGATATAATTGAGAATAAAGATTTATCATGTTAAATCAATATCCCTTATACTATATGGGTTGGTTTGGACTTCCACCAGGCATTTTCTATACTCCAAGACTCAACCCAATTTTCCATCCAAAATACAATATATTAAAATAAAGTTTCGATAATCCAAAAACCTATACATGTCTAAGTTCTATAATAATCCATATATCCCCTAAATTACATCAATAATTCCAATAATCTATTACATACACAACAAATGATATATAACATTGATTCAACAATCATTAATAAATTCTGATCTCCATTATTACTTAATCCCTAATCCCAACAACACCTTGAGAGGGGGATTTACCCGACCATCACCACGATGAGTAAAAAGGGATCGAGTGATGAAATAATTAGAATATAAATAAATTATAAATAATTAAATTTAAGAGTAAAGATAAAATCTAAATAATTAAATTACAATTATGAAACTAAAATTTCATTACAAAGAAACAAAATTATAACTAAAAAAACTTACAATTGATAAAAGAAAATAAATAGGAAAGAATTAAGGATAAAATTTGGATGAAACTCAAAATTATGGGGCACCTTACCACTTGGAAAAACTTCTCGATCCACTACCCAACCCAATTTTTTATATATTTTTAAAACTACCTGGTGTATACTTTTTCACAAATTTTCCATGCACCAAGAAATAAATTCCACTATCCAATAAATTACCATTGGTCAATTATCAGTTAGTGGTATAAAATGTATACTTTTTCAATAAAATGATGAGTAGTGTCCTTTTCAATCACATTCCACTTAGATTCATGTTGTATATGACATGTTTCCATATATGATGTTTACTTACCAACTAGAATGTGGTTGTGTATCTCCTGAGATCTGCTCCATGTATTCTTCAAAACTACACTTTTTGTATTCTAATTCCACATGGAATGTGAACCTCAATTTTGATCCAAAATTCTCCCAAAATTCCCTTATTATATCCATCTTCTATGAAAATATCAAAAATAATGATGTAACACCCTGAGATTTTGGAATATATTTTTCTCTAAATAGTGCTGTGTCTGATAGATTGTTTCACATGCAACATAAAACTAAAAAGATACATCACATATTTGATGAATTTTATTAAAAAATTATAATAATAATGAAACCACTACAAAAAAATTATATGGACCAGTAAAAAATTCTTACATTTAGAGGATATTTAATTAATATGATTTAACATTTAAAAGGATTATTCATTCTCAAATAAAATTTTAAAGTATTAATAAATTAAATTGAATAATTTTAAATTATTATTATGATAATATATAATATTTGAACTATATAAACTAATATATTAACATTATAAATTAGCATAAAATAATATTGAGAACACATAATGTTTAAAAATGTCATTCTCAATAAAAGAAGTTTTTCTTTATATTTTTAATATTAATTTAAAATATAAATTTATAAATTTTAGAATTTTAATTTTATAAAATTAAATTCACTTTTGAATCCAAAATTTCAAAATTATCTTAGGATGAATTTTTTATATTTTTTTAAAATAATTGATTTTAAAGTGAATAGTCAAAAATATAGTTTTTACTGTAATTGTAGATTTTATGAATATATTAAGGAGTATGTATAACTTAAAAAATTATAATTTTTTTCATGATAAAAAATTTATTTATGGTGTTAAATTATTCATTTTAAAAACAAAGTGTTTTATTTTGAAAACCCATGAAAATTAACCAATATTTTTTCTAATAAAAACTATTTTTATTATTTTTATGTTAATTAAGTTTTCACTATGTGAAATTAGGTTTTAGATTTATTTTAAAGTAAAATAAATCTCATTTGGTTGATAATATAATTAATTAATCATTAAAATCAACAACATTGATAATTTTTTCCTAAACATCACTCTTATACTTAAAAATACACTTTTCTTAAAAATGATTTTTACGCATTATATACACTAATATTAAAATTAATTTTTATCAAACATATTATATTTATCTAAAAAATGGATTTAATATTTTGTATCATTAGGTATAAATTATGTAATAAGGATCATTTTATTTTTATTCATTAAATGCAAGTTACTTATTTAAAAATTAGTTACTATGGTAAAAAAAACCAAAAGTGGTAAAAGTAAAACATCTAAGTATAAAAGACTTAAAAAAATGTTTTAAAATATATTTTTGAGGATTTATTAACCTTAATTATCCCACCACTCTATTATTATCCATTATTGGATCCATTTGGCCTTTAAATAGTGATTGTACCTTTTATATATTTAAAAAATGTCACTCATCTCCCTTATAAATGGGGCCATCACCACCCCACTTATCCTCACAAACCGATCCTATTATATTTATCCAAAATATAAAAAAATATATACAAAAAACTATTATACACTTTATATTTATTTTTTTATTCTCAATAGACCACCTCTAAAAGGTTTAATCTATTTTTCAAAGGAGCACTTCCAGGGAGTAAGGTAAAATTATCAATTATTTATTTTTATTTTCTTTCTTCTGATATCTCATCTAAATCTAATATAACCATTTTGAAATAATTATATAAGTATCATAATTATAGTTAAATGTTTTTATGTTTATGAGATAACCATTTTCAACCCTCCTCTCAACCATTCAAAAAATGAAAATTTCACTTGTGTTACGTGTAGACTAACACCTCTATATCTGATGTAATCCTTTTTTCATAACATCCATACATGGATAGTTAAAAGGAGTTATTAAAAAAATATGATACTTAGAAAATTATTAATATTCTAAAAATATAATCCAATTCTTACTTTACATTCTGTGTAAAATGAGAACGACACCCATGTGTATGTGCGGACCATCACCTCCACAAAGGAATATATTTCATTTTTCATATAGAATTTTTTTATTTATAAAAATATCTTAAAATACGATTCAAAACCTTAATAACATCAAAATAATATCATTATAATTCTATAATAATGATATTATTCCTGAAGGATCACTTTCTTAACCATACTCACCCATCAATTATAACTTGTTCTTTTTTGGATCAATTTAACCACTTATGTGAACAGTGATATAAATTTATATAATGGATGACTATGGAAACTTAAAAAAATATTTTATTATGAATTAATGTTAAAATAATTTTTGTTTTATGGTTTTTTAAAGGTTATACTAATATTAAACTTATTATTATTGTACCTCCTTTTTGTTGGTTATAAATTTATGAAACAAGATTGTCACCAACTTTTTCATCACAAATCATAACCAAAATATTTATTAAATGAAATTATAACATTATAAATCATTATAAAACATCAATTAAAGTACATATAATTATATTTTAATTATTAAATTTGAATATATAAACAATAATTGACACCACCATTATGAAACTAGTACAAAACTAACAATCAAAACTCATAACATCTGATTATAAAAATAAAATAGAATTAAATAATATATTTATAAAAAATTATTATAAATTAATTATATAAAAGAATAAAGGTATTAATAAGTTTCTTAAATATATTATTAAGATAATGTTTTTTGTTATAAATTAGGTTAGATTACGTTTCAACTAAGTAAGAATTAAGGTAATGATTTTTTCATCTCAATTTTTCTTCATTGAGATATGATGTGTCTTAACTACTTGTTTCCTTTTTTGTTGTGTCTATATTGGATATGGATTTATTTTAAAATATTTTTTCATGAAATATAATTAATTTAAAAATTCATATCATGTTCTAATTTTCATGTGTTTTTAATTCGAAAGATAATGAAGACATAAAGGTGTTTCTTAATTCAATATCCTTTCTTTGAGTTATAATGCTCCGTATTGAACTTCATTATTATTTTTTGGGTATATTCTTATATATGATTTTATTGTGTTTTATATACTATTTTTTTCTATTAATTTATATTTATCTCTAAAAAATCCTATAAAATGATTCTTTCTTTAAAAGTATGATGTTTGTAAGGGCGTTTCATCTCACATTCCTTTTTTGAGAAATGTTTTGTTTTATAAACCCAAATTCATTTAAATGGTGTGTATGATACCTATTAGATATATAATTTCATGAATTATATTCAATTAATAGTATTTTAAGTTCAATTTCAAGATTTCTCTTTCAAGGGTTTTTTTATTTAAATGTTTCTTAAGCTATAAGGGTTTTTTTATAGGATTAACTCCTTTTCTTGAGTCATAATTATTCATCTTTGAATATGGTTTTAAGAGATGTTTTATCCTATTATATTATAATATTATAATTCAATTATTCTTTATTTTTTGGGGAATTATATAGATGAATTTATTTATTCATAAAATTTGATGATGTTAAGAATAATTCTCATTCTCTCCAAATGCGATCTTTATCTTACATATCCATGTTCACTCTTCCTACCAACATTCTACCTTCTTAATTTAAAATAAAAATATTTTTTATTTATAGTGATCTTAAAATTCCACTCTAAAACTTTTCAAATGAATAATTTATTACTCTCTTTATGATATAGGTTTTAATAAATGTATTTTTAAAATATTGAAAATAGTTTTCCTTTTTCGATTGTACATTTTATCTTCTATTTCATATTTCCTTTGAAAAATCCTTTATGAATTTTATAAGGATACATTATTGGGGATTATTTTTAGAATTATTTTTTTTCAAATTTTTTCACTTCACCTTTTTGAATATGACTTTTGATGTGATATATAACTTTATCTTTTACGACTATGGTAAAAACATTTAAAAAAACACTTTTATGGTTTCATTCACCACTATGAGTATTTTTATTTAATAATATTATTTTCTATGTTTTAAAATGGTTTTAAAAATTATTTTTAATATAAAAGGAAATATTTTTATATTTTTTAAAATTAAAGTTTGATTTTAAAAATAAATTCTTTATTTCAAAAGGGATTAAATGGGATTGTGTTTTTTAAAAAGTATTCAGTGTTTTTATGTCTTCTCAAACAATTTTTTTTATTTTTTTTTATTTTATATAATTTATTTTCTAAAATTCTTTTTGGGTTTAAAGGAAATTTTTTAAATTTTTTTATCAAGATTAATGTATTTATTTTTAAATAAAATATTTTTTACGGATTTTTTATTCATTTTAGAAAGGGATATTTCATTTTGTTTTTCAAAGTTATTTATCCAATATTTTGAATAAGGATGTTTTACATCTATTCCAACTCATTTTAATGTTAATATATTACACTTGGGATATGTTATTATGATACTATCCATATTCTTTATCCGAATTACTTATGAAATATTCTATGAATCTCTTTATAAAACCCGCCTATTTTCTACAGGTTAATTAATTGATGTTTTAAATATAAATTTTTGATTTCAAGTGGAACACATATTTATGGATGATTGAATTATGTTGTAATATATCAACATCAAATTTATTTTTTATGGTTATATATCTCATGAGATACTTATGGGCCGTAGTTTTGTGAAACCTAAATCACTTATGGGATGTATCTTTGAAAAACCCAAGTCACTTATAGATTACAGGTTTGTGAAAATTAAGTTACTAAAGGGGATTAAGTTTTTTATACCTAAGACACAATGTAATGATTACATGTTTTTATATTTGTGCCATAGTTTATTGACTGAATGAATGGCTCGAAGGCCTTATTTTTTTATTGATTTTATGATAAACCCCCTTTCAAGGGATGAGGGGGAACCCTTACAAGGCCCGTAGGCTTAGGAGTTACATTGCTCGTAGGCTTGGAGACATTACATGAACCGTAGGTCTTAAGGAAATCATACAGACTATGAATACATGAAACTGCTCCTCCCCAACATCTACATCGTGATCAGATCTCCACCTTTGCATGACTGTTCGGCTAGCATGTCCATGTGCAGGGGTGCACAGGTGCGGTACCGATGGAAAATGCCATACCCTCTCATTCTTCCAAAGTCTGTTTCGCCCTTCTTTAGTGGATGTGCCCTGCTCTTTCCTCCTCTGGAGTGGTTCCTTGTAGAATCTATCTATGCAACTACAAATCAGGTGGCCTGAAAGCCTTACTGACCCGAAGGCCTTGGGTGGCCCAAAGGCCTTAAGGACTCCAATCCCAAACCGGTGGCCCAAGGTGAATAGTTCCAGCTGCTATAATACCGAACAGTAACTGCTACAGTGCCTGCTACAGTACTGCTACAATGCTTGCTACAATAACTACTACAATAACTGCTACAGTACCCTGCTATAGTACTACTACAGTACCCCCAAAATTATGGCTCTGCATGGTTATGCTCCATATCTTTATGACTATGATTATACTCCACAACTCATGTATATTATATCATGTTTTTTCACTCTTATTCCATGGTATATGTTTTCTCATTTGATATTACATGTATTTATATCATGGCTTATGGATAACTCTTATTGTTCCATGTTTTTATAATAATATATTTCTCCCCTTCTCATGTTTTCTCATATACTTATGATCTAACCCCTTGATGACATGTTGACGAGTTTTCCCTTATTGATCAATTGAGATCACATATTTATTATGATTCCATTACCTAGGTTATGAAGATGAGTATAGCTTATGATAATTCTATAAGGGACTCTAATGTGTCTCAATTATAGATAAATATTCACAATCATCATAAAATAAGTATCCTATATAGCTGATCCTCAAAGACACTCAACATTATGTTATTTGTATTGTGTAATTATTTATGAAATATAATGTTTATTGTATGTAAATGATATAAAATAAATATATGTATAACTTGGGTCATCTCACTTGGTATTAAATCTAATTTATAAAGTATGTGTTTTTATAACTTGACCCAGGAGGGTGGGTCTGGTGTGCCTCAAGTGAAATTTACATTTTTAACTAATATTTTACTTCAAACACATTTAAAACTTTAGAATTGAAAATAATGGTAACATTTAAAAAATAAATCCCATAATCATTTAAAATAATAGATTCAAGGGAAGAAAAAGATAAAACAATTATTGAATTATCAGTTTCCTTTCCCCATTTTAGATAGAAACTCCAAAAAACCCACCTATAAACTATAACATAAGAAATGACCATTTTAAACAAACCATGTCATTGAGAATACAATAATGACATGTTTTTCTACTTGTGGTGACCGAAGGAAACTCTAATAATCATTCTTCAAAACTATGAAATCTCACTATGATGAAAAATTAAACTATGACAAGGTATAAAACCATCAGGTAATAAGAAGTGAAAAATTCTATGGTTTCTATCATAATCTAAAATTTCAACTTTCCATCCTAAAATTCACCTCCATGATCACCCATACAATATCCAACTCCTAAAAAGAATAAATGAATTTTTTTTAGGCCTCTATATTAGATTCCTCTCAAATGATTCTCATCCAAAAGAATAAATTTTTTGAAAAAACAAAATAATACTCAAAACACAAATAATATGTGAGATACCTCTCAAAAAAGAATCTCACTATCATAATGGTTCAAATATAATAGAGGAAATAAAGTAAAAGGTCAATTACTTCAACTAAGAATCATTATCTTATGTACTACAATGATCATGGTTCAAAATAACTATGTAAACTGATCCTATATCTATGATTCTTTCTATGACATACATTCCTACAAACCACCATGCCTCTACAAGATATACACTAAAGGAATGCAATATCCTAGAACCAACTTCTCCTGATGATCCTGAATATTCCCAAGTCATTCCAAAAACATCACATGATCATAAATATATAACTTTACCAAATAAATGACAAGAGAGTCAACATAAAGATACCACTAGGTTTCAACAAATCTAATAAAATTCATTAAATATAGTGGAAGAAATAAAAGAAACCCAAAACATAGACCAACCATGTAAAATACACTAAAACATGAAACCATATAAATGATGAACATTATGTGTACCTTTCATAGAAGAATTATTACTGCAACCTTTATCGTATAGGCTTTATGAAGATCACTCTAGAGTAAAAAATAACAACATCTCTCCTATGGAGGTATCCACATGTCGATATTGAATCACTCATCATAATATTAGGAATCCTATTTTCTACACGACATGATTATGACTCTTATAGAAAATTAAGAATAAAAAGAGACCTATGAGAGAAAGAGTATCAACTAAGGAATGGTAAAGATCATATACTACCATCTCTATGGAAATGGATTCATTTATAGTCCCCTAATAATGCTTCTCATGTTCCATAAATTTACTTATGCATTATAACACACGAGTAAATTCCACTTGGACTATTAATACAACCGTTGCATGAATATATCAACCTACTAATAGTTTCATCATATTAAATGATGAATGATAATATCCATTTTTATATTGTATATTAAAACTTTATCATATAACATTTGGCCTCCCATATATGATTCCACCATGCAAAAGAAATGAAAATGAAATATATTTTTCCAATGATATGCCTATATCGTATCAAATGATATGTCCAAAAATAATCATACGAGTTAAAGGATTTAGGAAATATATCCATCATCTCACACTTTCAATAAATCCTCATAGATTTTGTTCCATTTTAATTTATATAAAATCTTATAAAATAGCTTGTGAAACCATATAAAAAATTCATTTTGGACATATTCCATTTTTTTGGAAAGATATTATTAATTTCAATTTTTATGACATCATATAAAATAACTTGTGAATACACATCCAAAAATCCTTTTGGATAAAATATAAAATATTTTTAGAATATCTCTTTGAGTCAAAATCAATCCCTATTCAGTTAATTACAAAGTGTGACTCCATGGGCCTTTGTAGAATTGGAAAAAATATGAATCACTAGATCCATCAAGGTATGAAAAGATCAAACTCTTGAAAAGAATGAATTATACTCAAGCTAAAAAGGTACTTAGGGAAATCTATATAAAACACATGTATCTCTATACCTATGTCCACCAAATTCATCATATGCAACCATGCATTCTCATATGATACCTTTGTACAAGACATCAAGTGTCCATGAGACATAGTGTATATCAATACCATATATCCAACTCATATGTTCTTGAATTTTTGAGTATAGACTAACCAAGTTGATAAATACACTAAATTTCATTCACCTTTATGGATGAACACATCACATTCCCCTCACTCGAATATATAAACACATCATATATACTATCTAGGTACAATCACAAACTTAGTGTATCTCAATAAAGGGTCCATATGTCATGCTCATCATATGAGAGTAAAAATACTATCTTGGTTATGCTCAAACCAATTATATGATCAATAACATACCCAATCAAACCTTTATTATCTAAACCTCAAGGATTTTATATGAAAGTTATTAAAGTATGAAGGTTCTGAATCTTGGTATCTTTCCAACCTTAGGTAGTGGGTGTTAGAGTTGGTGTCATAGAACCAAACTAATTTTTTACTTTTGATTACCTATATATTCAAGGACCAAAATATTAATAAATATCATATCACATAGTGGGTGTCCTTCTATGTAACATTAATATGAAAATTCCCCTAAAGTATTGGTCTTAGTGAAATATTATTGTAGTTCCCCACTACAATGATAACCTTGAAGTGTTATGACAATATTCTTAAATATATTTACTATGTTCAGATGAAATCTATATGAAGGGACATATATTATGTTTAACTATTAGGCGTTGAGTGATAATAATACATTGTAACTTATTATCATGAAGTTTACACTTGGTAATCTCCAAAAAAGGAGGTTATGAGGAGAAACCTACCAATATGGATTACACATGTTATATTTTTCATTAGTTATTATTATCTATGTAAATGTATATTAGTACTTAGAATTTAGGTTATTATTAATATATATAATGTATTGTGTACTTTGATGTATTGTCAAAAAATGTGACGACACATGTTTGCGATGAACTAATCTTGGACTTTAGGTAAGACCACCCAATGTAATTGATAAAGAGTCCTAAAAGGTCAAACACTAAGTGTATCTATAATATCAAATAAAATTATATTTTAATTTAATATTAGAATATATATTATTCTTAAAACCAAAGAATAATAATTATTTAGATTATATTGATCACATAAATTTAATCTCTAGTTATTCTAGTTTGGAATATATGTGAGTTAAATATTAAAAAAATATTTATTCATTAATTAATGAATTTAATATTTATTTATTTATTGAATGAATATAAATGCCAAGGAGGATTGAAAGGTTGAGTTAAGTGTCCAATCAAAATGATATATTTTATTTAATATCATTTAAATAAATATTGATTTATTTATTTAACAAATGATATTTAAATATCTATGAGTTAGAACATGTCGTGAAATATAATAATAATATCATTATTTTAAATGGGGTTTATTTAGAGTTTACAATTAGATAAGTTCCTTTGTTCAATTATTAATTATCTAACCCTAAGTATATAACCCAACTTATATCATATATAGGGTTAGGAAAGAATTTTTTTACACAAATATATTCTCTCATGATCGAAGAAAACTATCTCTAGAACACTCTTAACAATGAGAGGTGATCCTACTAATATATGTTAAGATTGAAATAATATGATAATGAATTATTCAAGCCTGAAGGAATTCTTGTTGTGACTTATAGTGAACAACAAAATATGATCAGTACCTCCACACTAGCACTCAGAGTTCCATCGTTGAACTTTTAAGATTCTTGGAGCATGTGTGGATACCACTAATGGAATTCTACTTTGGATTCTTCATCATAACGATGGTATGATAATAGATTTAGTAAAATTTATCAATGAAGAAATAATTATCAAGATAAGGTAATTCTTATTTATAAATTAATTATAAATTATATGCTAAAAGTTCCTCTCTATGAATATTTTGGGGTTTCATTCATATGGTTATAAGGATTTATCCAAATAAAAATATGAAAAAAATTATTGGGAGAAGGACCAAACACTTTCATTACACTCTAAAACCTCTACCTGGTATCAGAGTGGTCACATATTAATTTATAATTATTTTTATTTGTTGAAGAATCATGTATTTTATTGTTAGATTTTAATTCTAGTTATTCATTATTCAATCCAAAATTTAAAATAATATGATCATTCAGTTTCATATAACCAATAATTGGAAAATAATAGATGAATAATTATTGAAGATTCCATTCTAAGGTGCTAAAAATTCAGGTGAAAAGACATAGATACACAATGTGTAATAGAAAAAGTACACACTATATACCCATGGTTAACCACACTAGGGAGTGCCACACAAATCATGGTAAATCATGAAAGGTATTGGTATATGGTGTTATTAAACATAATATATTGACTTCTAGTTGGAACATTTCTCGATAGAGTACACAATGTGTATATGGTGTACATGCCAGGTAACTCCACATGGTTTGTCTCAATGTAAATCACTGAAACAGTGTGGTCAAAGTATGAGGCATGTAATTAATACACATCATGTATTCACTACCAGTCTAGTGGAATGAAATTACATGAAGTAAATCATATATAGTGGGATATACACACCATGTAACATGTAGCAATCCATATGAGATACATGTTGAGTCCCTGGGTGTGTAATGTGGGCAGGTAGTAATGAATCAAACACCGTGTAGTTGGCTACACATGTCATGTTATTTGAGCCAACTCACACAAGGCACACGTAGAGACAATAGTTTCATGTGAGTAAACACATAGAGAGAATTATTTAATTAAATAAAACCAAACTACATGACATATATCTTCCTGTACATGCCGCGTGATAATGTTTTCAACATGAACTACACGTCGAGTGATTTTAGTGGGTCATGTACAATATTAAATGATTTATTAATTATTTTTCATATCAATCTATTGATATATGTTATGTATGGTTATCATACATTCTGTTTTCTTCATGAGAATTTCTAGTGGTACACACTATGTATATTCAAGGCCTATTGTGCAGTCATACACACCGTAAAAACTACACAGATTGGCTCACAAAATAACATAACATGTATATTGAAACAAAACATATAGGCATACCTATCATGTAAGTACACAATACACGACAAAGACCATACACAATGTTAGTTAAATTCCATTTCATGTGATGATATACCATTTTTAATAGTTAGACTTTAGAAAATATTTTAAGTATAAACAGAAGGGTACACACTGTGCCACATCTAGTACATATTGTGTACTTAATTATTTTTAAATAAAAAATAATTTATTTAATTTATTTAAAATTATAGTTTATGGGATATCAAGGGATATTTGGATTATTAATTAAGACAAATTAATGAGATAATTGATAAGATAATTAATTTATTAATTAAATAAATTTATCTTAATAAAGAGCGAATTGTAATGAATTACAGCTAGGGTAAATTCATGCTCTTTGCATGCATGGATGACCATGAGATTTACTGACCTATGCATGTGTTGGGTTTATATTTAATTTAATTATTTATTTCATAGGTTTTTGTCATAAATTTATTATTAAATTAAATATGATGATTTGATAATAATCCATTCCTACTTAATCTGTATGATCCTTCATGTCCACAATTTCTTTTATGTAACCACATTCCCTTGGTTTTCATCACCTGTAAGTTAGTAAGAATATATAAAAGAAGGAGATCCAGACGAGAGGAGACAGTTAAAAATGAGTTGAGGTGAAACTAAACAAAGGTGATAAATAGGTTAAAGGTGTAACTTTATAACTAAAATCTAATACCAGATCAAGGATTTATTTTTGACACCCTTAAATTTTAATATATGATTACCTTTAAATAAGTCAATGAGTTTGATAACTTTCTCCACACGCAACACCAAACTAAAATGAAATTGTAATATTTTTAGATTTTTAAAACCCATCCATTGAATTAGTGGGAATGAATAAGAGTAACCAATTTATGAAATATTAAGAGAAAGAAAATAAATTATACTTTTAATATTAATGAAATTTAATTAGTATTCCTAAAATGAATAATATAGTAATTTTTTCTTAGAAATATATATTTATAAATATTTCCTTTTTATTCTATATGCATTTATATTCCAAGAAAATTGTGATTAATGATGATAAAATATATTTCATATGAATAATTTTTTAATACTAATTTAATTAGTAAATAATAGTAAATATGAATAAGAATGGTTAATATTATAAAAATCTATTTTCCTATAAAAACCATTTTTCATTAATCTCACCTTTTTATTTAAAAATTAAATTTGTAAAATTTAGAATTTGAATTTGAAAAAATTAATATTATTTTTGGACTCATTATAGTAATATTTTATTAATATTAATTTTTTGGATTTTTCTAAAAAGAATGATTTCTAGGTGTATAGTACAAAACACCGGTTTTACAAATAATATGAATTTTATGACATTATTAGCCTGTATGTATGAATTTTAAATTAATGAAAAATTTTTATAAGACAAAATACTTATTTTATATATGAAATCATGATTTTTAATTTTTTTAATTTATAAATCCATATTTTATATTTTAGAACATAAGTAATATTTTCTTAAAAAATTGTTTTTAAGACATTATATATTTTTATTTTAAAATAAATTTTTTATCAATTTTATAAATTTAATAAAATGAGATGGATTTAAAATTTATAATTAGTTGTTCAAAATTATATAATAAGTTATACTTTATTTTTAGACATAAATATTAAGTTACCTTAGGTAGAAACTTGTTATCATGGTAAAAACTAAAATGATAAATGTAATAATTCAAGGGGTATAGGGATTGAAACATGATAAAAACATGTAAATAATTGAATATAAGAGGTTTTTATTGACCTTATATATTTCCCACTAAATTATTTCCCAATTTTTGAGCCATTTTACACGTTTAACATGTGCTTCCTTTTTATTAAGTTGAAATATTTACAAAAATGCCAATCTCCCCACTTATAAAAGGGTCATATCAACACCCCTTCAAGGAAATCCTAAAATTAATTTTACTCATAAAATTATTCCATTTTTTATTCCAATATAATAATATTTCACTATCTTGAGATTATGATCACAATATATTAGCACATGCTATCTATTTCCAAGAGATCTTCTAAGGAAATATCAAAGTTCTCAACACGAGTAATCATTTTTTCATAACTTATTTATTTTATTTTTTTATTTTAAAATTATAATTTTCAAATTAATATGAAATTAAATTAGTATTTATGATATAATGAATGTTATCATGCTATGTGAATAATCATTTATCACCTTATCCCTTTAATATTAAAAAAAAAGAAATTGTCATTCGTGGGTTGTGTGGACTAGTGCCTCCATGATGCAACATGTTTCAGTTTATTTCACCACATTAAAATAATAGTATAAAAGGGTAATTTAATAATTATATTTATATCATGTTTATTATTACTAAATAATAAACCATATTAAACATTTCTTCTATTTTATGGAAAATGAGATCGTCAACCATGCGTACGCATGGACTACCACCTCAATGGAATGATTTATTTTCATTTTTATTTTTAGAATAACCTTAAATAGATGGTCATGAGGATGATATTAAAGGATAAATATTATTTTTATGATATCATTAAGGTTTCATTATTAAAAATTATATAACTTATTAATGATATGATTAATAAATGATTATAATTAATTAAATCGTTTAAAACGAGCGAACTAAGAGAAAAATGATCTCTTATTTATAATTAATGAATTTATATAAATTATATTATATTTTTAATTATTTAAAATTATTATATATCACAAAAATAATCACCAAATAATATCATAATGCTTCTAGTATAATGATATTACAACTAAACCACCTCATAATTATCCATTAATCACAGTGGGTTGATGTTTAGGTCGGTTTAACCACTTATTTGAACCATGATATGAATTTATATCATGTATGACCATGTAAAATTATTTATTGGTGTAATATTATATAAATATTTAAATATTTTTTTTAATATGGTTATATAAATATTTAATTCATAAATTAAGAAAACAACTTTTGTTCGTTAAGAATCATCAAAACAAGATCATCGTCGATTTAATATTCATGGTTTATAAACAAAACTAACATGGAATGAAATTATAGATTTATAAAATATCATGGATAATCCATTATAGTAGCTTATATGATTTAATAATTACACAATTTCAAAAAATAATAGATACTAACACCTTTTTCATGAAACTAGTTCAAAGCGATAAATATTACTTACATCCTGTATTGAAAATAGGTTGAAACTAACTAATATATATAAATATAATGATTATAAATGAGGATTATAAATGGTTATAGTTATGAATAATATTATTTTATATTCATTTAATAAACTTAATTTAATTATTCAGGATTTTTAGTGAAGGTGTAGAATGAATCAAGATTGAGGTAAGGGTTTTCATCTCAAATTCCTCTTTTTGAGACATGTTTGGTATTATGAACCTAATTTAATTTATATAGTGTATATACTACCTATTTGATATATAATATCATGAATTATATTTTAATAATTATATTTTAATTTTAATTACAATACCTATCTTTCATGGGGTTTTTTATTAAAATTTTACTCAAGCTGCAAGAGCTTTCTTAGTCTCAATTCTAATTCTTTGAGACATGTTACATGTTATACACCATGTTTCCTTTATATGGTGTTATATTGATTTACTATCACATTAATGTTATATAATTTATTTCTTTTTTATTCATGGGATAAACTAATCCAAACCAATTTCTTTCCTTCATATGAATTTTGACTCAAGTGCTACCTTAATCATAAGAGTTTTTTTAACTCCAATTTTGTTCATTGAGTTACGATCATTCAATTGAACATATTTAATATAATTTTGGTACATTATAACCTTTTATTGTATCATTTTTTATTATATAATTATTTACATTTTTTCTACATAATACCTTTTCAAATGTTTCATGCTTCATAAATTATGTATCCCATAAGAGATATTGATAACTCAAATCTCTTTTCTTTGAGTTATAATGTTTCATCTTGAAATTTAATTTTCCTTGATTGGATTCTCCCACACTAATATTTTATTATATGATATTTTCTAATATTATTTTTTAAAATCATTTTTTCATAAAAATGAATATTTTTTACTCTTATTTAAATGTTAGTTTTGAAAAAAGGTATTTCAAAAATAATAAAAAGGGCCTTTTACCTTTTAGTTTCATATGTTTTTTATTATTCTCATCTTTTATAAAAAATAAAATTTATACCTTTTCAAGGATTTATTATTATATATTATTTATAAAATTAAGGATTTTTTAAATCTTTCATTTCACATTTTCAAAAGCTATATTTAAAAGCGACATATAATTTTTTATTTTAAATCAATATTAAAAATGTTTTATTAAATCGTTTTTAAGTTTTCAATTCCATTTCACTTATCATTTTCAAAAGGATTTAACTTAATGGGGATTATGTTTAATTATTTATCTTATAATATATATATATATATATACACACACATTATAATTTAGGGGATTAAACTCATGGTGTCAAACAATTTGATTCTTGATCCCTTGTTTTGTGATATTGTTCAAAGAATTATTTTTTGTTACGATGTTTTTTATTGAACTATGTATATGTTCTATTGAATTCATATACTTTAATTCTCTATATGGATTATGATCATGTTATTCCATCATTGAATTAACCGTATACTCATTACCCTATATGGTGTGAACACCTTACTTTATAAATTTAGATTAGAGGATGTTTACCTAGAAAGAAAATTTATATATTGACATGAGAAAAAATATTGAAGTTATATATATTGTTATTACAATATAAATGATTATTTTAAAGTTTAATATGTATTTTTTGACCATCCGCCTTCTTTATCTAAAGGGTTATGATTATGTTATCCCTTTTATTCACATGGTGAAAAGTATAGATATTATTGATGACTATTGACTACTAATACATGTTTATTATGTGTTGAAATTACATATGATTTATTATATGGATAGACATGTTTTTATTTAATAATAGTTTCCTTAGAGAATGGTATGAAAATTATTGTTAACTCTTTTGGTGAATACATTAGACTTAATCAGGTGATGGGTGGGCCCCAAAATTGTATAGCCCCTTGATGAATCAATAGGTCTCATGAGAAAAAACTGGTTGAGTTTTGGTGTATACCTTTTCCCATAATAGTATAGTACCTTGGAATAAGGCCTTAACATTATGTTTTTGATGTTTGAAATTATGAACTCCATCAGTTTTAGATCAGTCTTATCAATATCCATATTTTCATTTATTATCATGGATATAACATGCTATTAGTTTTAGTAGATTATGATATTATTCAAATTATTTATTCCTTACATATTATGCATACCATGCTTATGTTTTTGAAAATTTTAGTTATATGTTTACCTTACTAAGAATTTGATCTCACCCCTTATTATGTTTCTATTTCCCTAGGTTATAAATAAAAGTATGACACATGATATTCCTAACAAGATAGTTTGTGTGGAGAATTTTTGGGAGATTCCGAAGAATTATTATGGGTTAAATATTTTCTTATATAGTGAAAAAGGGTATAATAATTGATAAATTCATGGGATTTATAAGTTAATTTTATGTACTATTTCTCTAAATTTCTAAACCTATAATGTCCCATGAATGTATGTAATAAATTTCTTTCTTTAAGTCACATAACTATGGGATAATTATGTCTGAGAATTTTCAGTTAGTATTGAAACCAATATGTAATGTATGTGTTTATAGCACCATATCTAGGAGTGCAGGTCTATAGAATCACAATTGGTATCATAGTAGGGTTTAGATAACTTTAGAGATTAGGATTTTTTTGAGGATAATTTAAGGGTTGATAAGTTAGGGTTGATCATAATTTCAGAGGTATAGATAACCCTTTGGGAAAATATATGATTCAATGTTAAGGTATTAATATAATTTTTATTTTGGGGTTATGATAAGATAAATTTAGTGAAAACTATAGGGATAATTATAATTGATAATTATAAGTATAGGATTATATCTTAAAGTGTTGGTAAAGTATATATTTTGTGGTTCTTCTAAAAATTACATCCCTATCTGGATACTACAAGTGGATGCAGGATCTAGAACAAATGTACCCAGGGGTAATAACCCTAAAAGGGCGGGTTGAATATTAACTCGATCACCACCTAGTTCCTGAAAAGTAGGCTTAATTGCACACCTAGTTTAATACTCCCAAGGGATATGATTTAGTTAATTCACATTCTATTTAAGAACCATTATGAGGGATTTGAATATGTTTAGGTTAGATAACTTAATAGAAAAGTGACCATGTATAACATGGAATGAAATATATAGATTCTGAATTTAAGTTACATATTAATTAATATGATATTTCATAGATAAATTATAGGTTAGATTTTAAGAGTATAAATTTCAATTATTTTTTAATTTAGAATATTTTAAGAAGGTTCATGGTAATTTGGGATCACTATTTTGAAAATTAGTTTAATAAGTATGATAGAACCCAACTTAAAGTAACCTAGGTTGAACCGCGAATGATATATTTTAAATTGAGAGTGATATAGGTTGAATCAAGTCTAATAAAAGTTGAGATATAAGAACTATATTCTAAATTGATAGTGTTATAAAGTGATACATATTGAGGTTAAATTTTCTATGGTTATTTTTGATAATTCTCTTATAATTATCATCACTCATGTTAACTATTTTGGTTTTATTAATGGTTGGAACTAGAAGGAACCACTAACATGAGGAACAATGGATAGATTACCCTAACAAAAAACCCATTAAAACGGGAGTTAGAGTGATAAATATTGTGATTATTCCAAACCAGATATCAATAATTCTAATTAACAACATAAACATAGTTGAAATCACAAACATACAAAAGAAGATAAGGATGGAATCTCATAGAAATTTGTGTGACGAATATGATAAAGGAAATAATATTAAACTTCTACATGTCAAAAATATGGAAAAAAGTATGGGGTAATTTTATTAAAGAGATAGCTAAAAGCTATAAGTGTGGAGATAAAGATCATCATACTCACACGTTTAAGGTAAAAATATAAGCTATAAATAATATCCTTCTTCAATTGCAAGAGAGTTGTACATTATGTGACTCAATGTCCTAATCCAAGGGCTAATGAGGGAAATAATCACTAACAACCATGTGAACAAGGAAAATCCTATGAAACTACTACCAATATAATAGATGGTGAGTTTTCACTCTATATTTTCTAGTTTCCTATGTTATGTATGTTTTAAAAAAATATTGGATATTGAGTTATAAATCACAATCCCTAGTGGTATTATTATCATATAAATCATTTTTATGGTTTGGGGGAGGTTATTACTTGTCACGAACCAACCCAGGTCGACCCTGAACCGGACACCCAGGTCACCTGAGCCGGCCCGCGACATGGCCTCAAGCGCGTCTCCCCTTACGCCAGAGGTTACCGACTAGCGGCGAGGGTGTAAGGTAAGTCAGGGGGGGGAGACTATACCCTCTTATCAAAGTGGAACAAAGGGACCAAAAATACAGCAACGGAAGTAGTGGAAATAATAATAAGAAAACAACGGAAAACATTTTTCATTTATAAGGTTTGAATAAATTTGGCGAACGACAGTTTATATAAGAGATGCATGCATGACATGCTAATGATACAATTAAAGCATTAAATCACGCTACATACTTACACATCAATGCAGAAGTAAATGAACAAAAGTCTCAAGCCCCGAGGGCGATCTCCATGAGCATCCCGAGCCCCAACTCGGTCCTTTGCTCCTAACTCCAAGTACAAGAAACGGCAACAACAAGGTCCTGCAACCAAATGGAATCTACTCGGGTACCACAGTGCAACGGCGGCCCGAGTAGGGTGTGAGATATATATCTCAGTAGGCCGGAACCACCGGGGTCTAGCCCACTCTAGACCATGAAATATAATAAACAAAGTGCTGGTATTTTCGAACAATAACGACACAATGCAAACAATAAACACCCGTCCAGGTTCCAAAAAGGACACCTGACGGAAATACCTGCTTCGGCCCATAGCCGGGATAAGAACCTGTTTAAAACAACACAAGTAAATTTGGTTCAGGCATAAAAACACTTTTTATCATTTTTCTCACTTACTCTATTTATTCACTTATCATTTCAACTCAGACTGGAATCCACTCATTCTTACCTTCCTTTATTTGATCACAATTCACTCGGGTTTCACCCACATCTCTCACTCTTTTCATAAATCATTATTATCATTCGTTCGGTGTAGATCGCCATGTCTAACACCCCGTATCACATTTGGTGTAGATCTCCATGTCTAACACCTCAATAATCGTTCGGTGTAGATCGCCATGTCTAATACCCCGTATCACATGTGGTGTAGATCGTTATGTCTAACACCCTATATCACAAGCTTGGATAACCATTGGGGAGGAACACCATGTCCAAACCCAGATTTTAAGTCGATCTAGAACGCCATGTCTAGGACCCAAAATCTCGTTCATTTATCACTTAATTAATCAATCGACACAGTTCTCATTTCATAATTAATTCTTCACATTTAATTATCCAAATCAGATCTCAACTTTTTATAATCAATTCTCATAATTAATTATCCTTGTTCAACATTCTGGAACTTGCACGAGCAATAGAAGGTAAGCAAAAGAATATGGCATCAACATGCCTCTATGTTAGGTGATTAATGAAATTAAATGGTACAAGCTAACAAACTTTCTCAAGCAAGACATTCGATTCAAACTATTACCTTAAATTTATAACTTAAAGAACAAGGAAAAAGGGGCATTTAGGCGAGGCACACCCAAAGGGGTGGCCAAGAGGCAAGGCGAGTACCTAGGGTGTGATTTACCATAAACGAAGGCCACAACGGGCATGAGCGAACCACCCAAGTATTTCAATAATAAATAAAGAGGCATCTCCGGAAGGTTGCGATAAGCGACACAAGACGTGGCATGACATAAGCGCCAAAGTAAAGGGAAGAGGGTAAACACTCTACCCTAAAAGTTCTAATTACATGTTAAGCCATGAACTTAAGAGGTGTCATGGCTCGTTTATTATTTCTCAAGAAGCAGCGTCATTTGAGGTAACCAGTAAGGTACAAGTAAAAGCATGTCATTTATCAAGTATAGTGTCAAGAATAAAGAGTCACCAGACTTTTAAGCAAGCAATCACAAAAAAGTAAATCTACTACTACACATTTATTTTGAAGGCAGCTCACCTCCATTTGAGGAGTTTTATTAGAAAACATGTCATTACTTTATTAAACAATTCATTTAGTGATATTTAGCATTTACTTTAAAACTCATTCAACACTTATCAAAGTTAAGAAGCCACACAATAAGGAAGGCAATCATGAAATTCTATTGCTACATTTTTAGATTGAAGGCAGCGCACCTCGAAAGAGGGGTTTTATTATTAAATCGTTAGTTTAGTGACCAAACAACCTCTTTTATCTTATTCCTTCAATTCACACGATTTGCACAGAAGCATTTAATTGGAACTAAACTCGCATAATTAAAATGCTAAGTGAAATATTAAACTCACTATTACTTTACATAAATTTAAAGGGCAAGGAGAGGGACCCTACCTCAAGGTGGATCCATCCGTCCACTCCGGCTCTTGGCGCTTTCTAACTAAAGCTGCCACAGCTGCTCCCCCACGAGGCATATGTGATTTCACATACATATAAGGACACCTAGCCTCTATACACACGCTCCGCATGGCCATGAGCGTGCGCAAGAGGATCCTTACACATATGTTTATACACATAAGCCTGTCTCCGCTCACCTGCACAGGCACTTTTTATATATGTAATGGGGACAACTAGCCCCGTACGTGGGTATATTCGCTGCCATGGACAAATATACGCACGCCGGGGGAACCCACGTACATATAAATACGTACCTATGCCTGCGCAGGTGAGTCGCCTAAACTCTGGCAACCCGAAATCATACCGAAACCTCCAACGCACTCGGGTGTTGGCGACAAACCAAAACGAAGGCGAACCCACACCGCGAGCTCAACACACCCGAAACCATTCCGACAATCCGAAACCACCCTAACCGCTTCGCCTTTGGCGGCGGTTGCCGGAACGCGCGCCAAGGAGTCCCAACGGACCTTCCGCGCCGACCATGATGATTCGGAGAGTGAAATCGCCAAAAATCGGAAGAAAACGGGGAAGGAGGCAGCGCCGTGGAGGGGGGGTCGCGCGCGCGGCTAAGGGGAGAGGAGGGGGTGCGCCGCGAGGGGGGGGGGGGGGTTCTGCCGAGAGAGGGGAGGGAGGCTAGTTTAGGTTTTTTTTATTTTTTATTTTCTTTTATTTTAATTTTAAACAAAAACTAAAACGCACCCACCCGCACGGTTTTACCCGCACCGCCTGAAACACCGCGTGCAGCCTGCGCGCCTACTACCGGATGCCTGGGGTACCCCGCATGCCCAACCCGCACGGTTAAACCTACCACGCGCGGTCCTATATCACCGCTTAAAACGGCTCCAGAACTCGGGACCTCGTTCCGAAGCTCGGTTTTAAAACCGACCTGCTGATAAAAGAAAAAGTTCAAAAACCTTCGAATTTTATCCGCTTAAAAAACGGTTCGTTACAAACTACCCACCCAAAAAAAAACTTCTCGTCCCCGAGAAGCCTTTGGAAAACAACTAAAACATCACCCGACTCACAAGGGTCGTGAAGTTTCATTCAACCGGTCGTATTGCGTTTCCAACGCCCAAAGCACCTTTAAGAAATTTCTAAGAAGACTGCGCTTAAGCCTTTACAACTCAAGACAACGCTCAAGATGCAACTGAAACATCAAAGCAGAGCTTACCTCTGGGGCCATTATAGGGACCTCAACCCAAGAAAACGATCGAATCACGATCGACCAACTAAAATTGGTCACGCCATATTTCCTCGAAAGATATCGCCGACCCGAAAAACACACTCGCCCTTAAACCGACGACATGCTTTTAAAACTGTTCCGTTATCAACCACGCACGCACCGAAGTCCTTACACGACCTTCGGTGATATTCTCAAGCCAAGCCATCACAAGACTATTATAAAACTATCGTGCCTCAGCACGAAGCGTAACTCCAAGAAACCATGCATCCCACGCACAACCAGAGAGAGATTACGAAACAAACCAACAACTTTTAACTTTAGCGCGACGTATAACCGACACTATCTTAGTGTATCCAAGACGAAGTCAAGATGGGGGGCATGATCGTCTCATCCAGCAGAGTACACTAAGATTAAACCAAGGTCACTGAGAAGATCAATCGGACCAAACTCTGATGCCTATACCACCTGAGGCATTCGTATTCGTCGAAGCTTAACCACTGAAACTCTTCCCGCACTAACGGAGTTTCTAAAGCGTTACGCACACTGCCAACCTTATCAAAGTCGTGCTGCCAAGCAAGCACCGACATGAAAACAGAGACTCATGCGACACTACCCAGCTTAGGAGTGTCCATGTCGTCGTAAGAACTAGTCGCTCACCGGCGCGCTATTTTTGAAACACTTTAACGCACGAGTGACGTTCCTCGAACTACGATCACCACATCATATGCTCACACCGAAAACAAGGAAACTCAAGCTCTAAGGGTACTACCTTGAACGGGCTACTCCCTTACGAAGCACACGCGTCGACCCTAACTCTTGGTCACGCAAAAAAAGGATTACTAGGCTAAAAAAACCCCTTTCCATTTTATCCATTTCATTAATTCATTTCAACCCTTAATCATTTGAAAGAAGATTTTAACAAACCCACAAGTACTATTTCACAACAAAGTACTTGGTTTTCAAACAACGCCCCATGGGCAAAACATGCAAGTTATAACAAACTTCCTCTTCAACATTTAACATTTAAACTTTAGCAGCCATCTTTTAAAAAGTTCGAAAACACGATTTACCCTTTTCCCAATTATAAGGCGCCCATACACCTTTAAATGGAAAACTGGCTCCATTGCAATCGCAACCAACAATTTCAGCCAAAGCGACCAAGCGCTTTCCAGCAATCTAACAAGCCACTACAAACAGCTAACACAAAGCAACAAGCCGAAATCATTAAAACATGCTATAACACAGAGCATGACACACAAGCAAGATAGAAAACATGACATATTATCACCCAAACATGTTAACTATCACCGAAACATGCTTTTTAAAGAGGTGTGCTAAATAAATCCAGACATGACATATTTCCAAGGCACACAATAAAAATCAGCAGGCATCCTACTAATGCAACTACATGGCATGGCACACAAGCATGACATGTGAATCTATAAGTGTCTAATATGATGCATGCAATGCAATTTCCTAGCCATATCGGGCCAAGGAAAATTTTCAAAACCTCCTCGTAAACGAATAAGAAGTGGAAAGTACAACATTCACCCAAGGTGAAATCACATCAACTATAACAGCAAACAACATGAACATCAATTCCCAGCCCTGGCCACTTGGTCATTTACCGCACGTGGGGTGATCAGTCCCAGACACGGCTATTACCCAAGCGCCGACACATTCCTAATCTCCTGTCTACCAATCCCAAAACAGTAAGACAATGAAAAAAAAGAAACCCCCTTTGATACCATTTTGTCGCGAACCAACCCAGGTCGACCCTGAACCGGACACCCAGGTCACCTGAGCCGGCCCGCGACATGGCCTCAAGCGCGTCTCCCCTTACGCCAGAGGTTGCCGACTAGCGGCCAGGGTGTAAGGTAAGTCAGGGGGGAGACTATACCCTCTTATCAAAGTGGAACAAAGGGACCAAAAATACAGCAAAGGAAGTAGTGGAAATAATAATAAGAAAACAGCGGAAAACATTTTTCATTTATAAGGTTTGAATAAATTTGGCGAACGACAGTTTATATAAGAGATGCATGCATGAAATGCTAATGATACAATGAAAGCATTAAATCACGCTACATACTTACACATCAATTCATAAGTAAATGAACAAAAGTCTCAATCCCCGAGGGCGATCTCCATGAGCATCCCGAGCCCCAACTCGGTCCTTTGCTCCTAACTCCAAGTACAAGAAACAGCAACAACAAGGTCCTGCAACCAAATGGAATATACTCGGGTACCACAGTGCAACGGAGGCCCGATTAGGGTGTGAGATATATATCTCAGTAGGCCGGAACCACCGGGGTCTAGACCACTCTAGAACATGAAATATAATTAAACAAAGTGCTGGTATTTTCGAACAATAACGACACAATGCAAACAATAAACGCCCGTCCAGGTTCCAAAAAGGACACCTGACGGCAATACCTGCTTCGGACCATAGCCGGGATAAGAACCTGTTTAAAACAACACAAGTAAATTTGGTTCAAGCATAAAAACACTTTTTATCATTTTTCTCACTTACTCTATTTATTCACTTATCATTTCAACTCAGACTGGAATCCACTCATTATTACCTTCCTTTATTTGATCACAATTCACTCGGGTTTCACCCACATCTCTCACTCTTTTCATAAATCATTATTATCATTCATTTGGTGTAGATCGCCATGTCTAACACCCCGTATCACATTCGGTGTAGATCTCCATGTCTAACACCTCAATAATCGTTCGGTGTAGATCTCCATGTCTAACACCCCGTATCACATTTGGTGTAGATCATCATGTCTAACACCCTATATCACAATCTTGGATAACCATTGGGGAGGAACGCCATGTCCAAACCCAGATTTTAAGTCGATCTAGAACGCCATGTCTAGGACCCAAAATCTCGTTCATTTATCACTTAATTAATCAATCGACACAGTTCTCATTTCATAATTAATTCTTCACATTTAATTATCCAAATCAGATCTCAACTTTTTATAATCAATTCTCATAATTAATTATCCTTGTTCAACATTCTGGAACTTGCACAAGCAATAGAAGGTAAGCAAAAGCATATGGCATCAACATGCCTCTATGTTAGGTGATTAATGAAATTAAATGGTACAAGCTAACAAACCTTCTCAAGCAAGACATTCGATTCAAACTATTACCTTAAATTTATAACTTAAAGAACAAGGAAAAAGGGGCATTTAGGCGAGGCACACCCAAAGGGGTGGCCAAGAGGCAAGGCGAGTACCTAGGGTGGGCTTTACCATAAACGAAGGCCACAACGGGCATGGGCGAACCACCCAAGAATTTCAATAATAAATAAAGAGGCATCTCTGGAAGGTTGTGACAACCGACACAAGACGTGACATGACATAAGCACCGAAGTAAAGGGAAGAGGGTAAACACTCTACCCTAAAAGTTCTAATTACATGTTAAGCCATGAACTTAGGAGGTGTCATGGCTCGTTTATTATTTCTCAAGAAGCAGCGTCATTTGAGGTAACCAGTAAGGTACAAGTACAAGCATGTCATTTATCAAGTATAGTGTCAAGAATAAAGAGTCACCAGACTTTTAAGCAAGCAATCACAAAAAAGGAAATCTACTACTACACGTTTATTTTGAAGGCAGCTCACCTCCATTTGAGGAGTTTTATTAGAAAACATGTCATTACTTTATTAAACAATTAATTTAGTGATATTTAGCATTTACTTTAAAACTCATTCAACACTTAGCAAAGTTAAGAAGCCACACAATAAGGAAGGCAATCATGAAATTCTATTGCTACATTTTTAGATTGAAGGCAGCGAACCTCGAAAGAGGGGTTTTATTATTAAATCATTAGTTTAGTGACCAAACAACCTCTTTTATCTTATTCCTGCAATTCGCACGATTTGCACAGAAGCATTTAATTGGAACTAAACTTGCATAATTAAAATGCTAAGTGAAATATTAAACTCACTATTACTTTACATAAATTTAAAGGGCAAGGAGAGGGACCCTACCTCAAGGTGGATCCATCCGTCCACTCCGGCTCTTGGTGATTTCTAACTAAAGCTGCCGCAGCTGCTCCCCCACGAGGAATATGTGATTTCACATACATATAAGGACACCTAGCCTCTATTCACACGCTCTGCATGGCCATGAGCATGCGCAAGAGGATCCTTACACATATGTTTATACACATAAGCCTGTCTCCGCTCACCTGCACAGGCACTTTTTATATATGTAATGGGGACAACTAGTCCCGTACGTGGGTATATTCGCTGCCATGGAAAAATATACGCACGCCGGGGGAACCCACGTACATATAAATACGTACCTATGCATGCGCAGGTGAGTCGCCTAAACTCTGGCAACCCGAAATCATACCGAAACCTCCAACGCACTCGGGTGTTGGCGACAAACCAAAACGAAGGTGAACCCACACCGTGAGCTCAACGCACCCGAAACCATTCTGACAATCCGAAACCACCCGAACCGCTTCACCTTCGGCGGCGGTTGCCGGAACGCACGCCAAGGAGTCCCAACGGACCTTCCGTGCCGACCATGATGATTCGGAGAGTGAAATCGCCAAAAACCGGAAGAAAACGGGGAAGGAGGCAGCGCCGTGGAGGGGGGGTCGCGCGCGCGGCTAAGGGGAGAGGAGGGGGTGCGCCGCGAGGGGGGGGGGGGGGTTCTGCTGAGAGAGGGGAGGGAGGCTAGTTTATGTTTTTTTTTAATTTTATTTTCTTTTATTTTAATTTTAAACAAAAACTAAAACGCACCCACCCGCACGGTTTTACCCGCACCGCCTGAAACACCGCGTGCAGCCCGCACGCCTGCTACCGGATGCCCGGGGTACCCCGCACGCCTAACCCGCACGGTTAAACCTACCGCGCGCTGTCCGATATCACCGCTTAAAATGGCTCCAGAACTCGGGACCTCGTTCTGAAGCTCAGTTTTAAAACTGACCCGCTGATAAAAGAAAAAGTTCAAAAACCTTCGAATTTTATCCGCTTAAAAAAAACGGTTCGTTACATTACTTATGGATATAGATCCTTTTCCATTATTATAATTATATGTGAAATTATTAATGGGTAATTTCTATTTATAATGTGATTATAATATTATTTCATATAGATAAATCTCATACCATATCCTAAATAAACCCATGATCATCTAGCATTATATGATTAATTATGAGTTGCCTAAAGAAATTACTCTGATCATACGAGTCAAATTGAGAAGACGTGATTTATTTAGGAGGGTGGGAATATACCACATATAAAATTTAATATATCATGACCATTAAATAATTCAACATGCTTGATATATTTCTCCACATACAACACAAAAATAAAATGAAACCATCATCCATGCATTGTGTGGAAAACTACCTCCATGATGCAATGTGTTTAATTTTCCTTCACCACCTTACAATGATGATATTAAATAGTAATTTAATAAATAATTATGATATTTATATTATGTTTATGATTATGAAAAAATAAACCATATTACTAATTTCTCCCATTCTATGGAAAACTATATCATCAACCATACACACATGTGGATTACTACCTCTATGGAATGATTGATTTTCATTTTTATTTTCATTACCATCTTACATAGATGATAATGGGCATCGTATTAAAAGATAAATATTATATTTATTATATAATTAATGTTTTTATGACAAATTTTATAACCTATTAATGATATGATCAATAAAAAATTATCGTTAATTAAATCATTTAAAACAAGTAAACTAAGAGGAAACTGATCTCTTCTTTATAAAATTTATATAAATTATATTATCCTTATAATTATTTTAAATTATGATATATCACACTAATAATCACAAAATAAAATCATTATTCTTCTTCTATAATGACATTACAACTAAACCACCCCATAATTATCCATTAATCATGCTAGGTTCATGTTTAGGTTGATTTAACCACCTATTTAAAAATGATATTAATTTATATCATAAATGAATATAAAAACATATTTAATAGTATAATATGATATAAATATGTAAATTATATTTTTTTGGTTTTAGTATGGTTATATTAATATTTAAATCATTAATTAAGAAAACACCTTTCGTTCGTTAAGAATCACTAAAACATAATCATCATTGATTTTATCTTCATGGTTTGTAACCAAAAATACCATGGAATGAAATTACAGACTTATAAACTATCATTTAAAATCTATTATAATAACTTAAATGATATAATAATGAAATAATTTGAAAAAATAATAGATACCAAATCCTATTTTATGAAACTAGATCAAAGCGATAAAGATTACTTACACCCAGTGATGAAAATAGGTAAAAAATAACTAATATATATGTATATAATGATTATAAATGAGGATTATAAATATATATATTTATGAATAAGGTTATTTTTTATTTTTTTAATGAAATTAATTTAATTATTCATGATTTTTGGTGCAAGTGTAGAATGAATCAGGACCGAGGTAAGGGTTTTCGTCTCAAATTCCTCTCTTTGAGACATGATTGGTATTATGAACCTAATTTAATTTTTGTGGTGAATATAATAACTATTTTAGATATTATATCATGAATTATGTTTTAATAATGGTATTTTAATTTTAATTACAAGACATATCTTTCGAAGGGTTTTGATTAAAATGTTACTTAAACCGTATGGGTTTTCACGATCTCAATTCTAATTCTTTGAGAAATGTTACATGTTATACACCATGTTTACTTTGTATGGTGTTTTATTTTTTACTATCAAATGAATTTTCTCTAATTTATTTTCTTTTAATTCATGGGAAAAAATAATCCAAATAATTTTTTTACTTCATATGACTTTTGTCTCAAGTATTTCCCTAACCATAAGAGTTTTTCATAACTCAATTTTCATTCATTGAGTTATGATTGTTCAATTGATATTATTTCATATAAGTTGGGTACATTCTTCCATTTTATTTAATTATGTGGTATTATATAATTTTTTAAAATTTTACCACATAATCCCCTTTTCAAATGTTTCATTATTTATGAAGTATGTAGCTTGTAAGGGATATTGATAACTCAAATATCATTTATTTGAGTTATAATGTTTCATCTTGAAATTTGATTTTCCATTATTGGGTTATCACAGCATAATATTTTATTATATGATATTTTATAATCCTATTTTGGAAAATTAAGTTTTAATACAACTGAATGTTTTGTTACTCTTCTTACAATGTGAGTTTTGAACAAACGTATTTCAAAAATAATAAAAAGGGGGTTCCATTTCACTTTTATATGTTTTTATCCCTCTTCTAATTTATCTAATATAAAAATTACATATTTTCAAGGATTAGTTATTGAATATTATTTCTAAAAGTAAATATTTTAAAAATCTTTTTTGTCACCTTTTCAAAAGTTAACTTTGAAAGTGACATGTAAAATTTCATTACATCAATGCTAAAAATGTTTTCTAAAAGATATTTTAAGTTTATGCTTCCATTTAACTTATCATTTTTAATATAATTTACCCTAATAGGGTTTATGTTTCATGATTTATTTCTAACATATATATATATATATATATTATCATTTGGGGGGTTGAAATCATGGAATCAAAGAATTCTATTCTTGATCTGTTCTTTTGTGATACCGTTAAAAGCATTATTTTTATAATGGTGTTTTTCATTTATCTCAATACCATCCTATGTTTCATTCTTTCACTAGTAATATGTTCTTTCACAACCATACAATTTCTTTATTTGTATGACCTATTATCATGTTATTCCAACACTGAATTAATTGTATTCTCATTACCCTATATGATGTGAAAACCTCATTTTATAAATTCATATTGGAGGATGTTCACCCAGAAAGAATGTTTATTTTTTGATATAGATAAAATTATTTGAGTTCTGTACATTTTTATTCCCATATTGATGATTATTGTAAATTAGACTATGCATTTTTTGACCATCCACTTTATTTCTATGTATGGTCTATGATCATGTTATCACGTTTATTAACATGGGGAAGAGTATTGATATTCATAATGATTATTGAATACTAACACAGATTTATTATGAATTGAAATTATGTATCATTAATTATAAGGATATACATGTTTTTATTCAGTAAGTGATTCCCTAGGGAATGGTATGAAAAGTCTTGTTGATTATTATAGTTAATGCATTGGAATTAATCAGGTAATGTATGATACTGAAAATTATATAACCCCTTGATGAACTGACTTGTATCATTAGAAAAATCAGGATGGGTTTTGGTGTATACCTCTTCCCATAACTAGATAAGGTATTGGAAAAAGGCCTTGAAAACATGTTTTTGATGTCTTAAGTTATACATTCCATCAATATAAGATTATTATTATTGATATACATGTTTTAATTTATTATCATGAATATAAAATGCTCTCAGTTTCAGTTGATTATTGAATTATTTGACTATTTATTCCTACCATATAAGTATATCAAGATTATATTTTTTACAACTTTAGTTATATTTTTTCCTTATTGAGCATTTTATCTCACCCCTTATTAGGTTTCCATTTACCCAGGTTTTGAATAAAATTATTACACATGAAATGACTAACATGATAACTTGTGTTGATAATTTGTGGGAGATATTGAATACTTATTATGGATTAAGTAGTTTCTTATATAGTTAAAAAAGGTCCCAATAGTTTAGAAATACATGATCATTATAAGTTTATACTCTTTTCCATTTCTATAAGTCTCAAAATTTGAAAGGTATTTGGAATGTTTGTAATGAAAAATATTCTTTAAGTAATGTAATTATGGGATGATTATGTCTGGGAATATATAGTTAGTATTAAAGCAAGTATGTAATGTATATATTTATGGTATTAGATCTAAGAGTGCGAGTATAGGGTGTCAAATTATTCTGCTAGGGTTAAGGGTTGGATTATCATAATCTTGATAAACCATATAGTAGTTAAAATATCATGATCTTACTACACATTTGTTTTATTTTCCCCAATGTATATTTATTTATTTATTTATGTGTTGCAATGTTTATTTGATATTTAAATGTGATCTCATAAAGTAAATAAAATAATAATCATGATAAGATAAAATAAAATAAATGTATTATACATAAGTTATATTATCATACATGGTAAATTAATTATGTAAAATACACATAATACCAACAAGAATGTAAAAGGATAAAATAAAGAATATTTATGCTTAAGATAAATAAAATAACTTAATAAAATATTAATCTAGAAAATCCTTCCATCATATGATTTAAAATGAAACTATAGTTCAAAGTACTTTTCTGGCCCAAGTTTGGGTGATTTCAATTATTCATAAGTTTTAACTAAATTTTTGGGTCGAATTAACCAATTTAGCATTAAGGTTTGATTACCTAAGAAACAATTAGTGTAACTTGAAATAAAGTAATGATAAAATATAATTATAGGATTTATGGAATAAGGATTACACTCAATAAATCAAATAACTACAAGTTAATATAGTTATAAAGAACACCCACCTAAATACCTTTGAGTAATTTGTTAGGCCCAAGTATAGATTATTTGAAGGGAAATATGGATCCTTAACACTATAATATTCATATAATAGGATATTAAAAATATAATGGTGATTATTATTTTGATTTTATAAGATATTGGGATACTAATAAAAAAAATTATCATGTCACACTTGGTAATAAAAATTAAGTACTAAAATATGCTTTTATTTATTATAGAAAATGGAAATTAATTTGACCACAAAATTATCCCTAAGATTGATATATAAGAAATAATTTTTTTTATCATTTCACATTTTTAAGAGTGGTATAGGTGCTTGCACATTTTACTATGCCAAGTGTGGAAGATTTACATGTTGGAGTCCCCAGTTCCTATAAATCCTTCTAAGGAGGAAAGTAAAGAGGAACATTCTATATTTTGGAAACATGTGTATGATGCATTGGATGTCCAATGCCTCATACTATCATACATGACTAGTGAGATCTGAAATATGTACAAAGAAATGGGTGTATACACTATTTTTCCCATATCCATGATCTTTATGAGGAGAAAACAAGACAAGATAGGTACAAGATCTATAGGGAACTCTTTACATGAAATCTTGGAGAAGGTGTGCCAGTAGAACCTCATGCAATCAAGATGATTAGCTAAATTTAGAAATTATAAATTTTGGGTTTCAAGCTAAAGAACCCAAATGGATTAATAGAGATAATATTTTATTTTTTTCAATATATTTGTGTAAATAAAAGTTAATGTTTTTTAAATTTATGTGATGAAAAAAATAACAATGAAAAAGATAAAGATACTAATTTTTGTTGAGCTATTTTATATTAGAATAATGTATAGTATTGATGAGAGTTTAATCTAATGAATAAATGATGTTTTAAGTGAGGTTTGA
This sequence comes from Viscum album, assembly GCA_963277665.1. NCBI lineage: Eukaryota > Viridiplantae > Streptophyta > Magnoliopsida > Santalales > Viscaceae > Viscum > Viscum album. The sequence goes on along the minus strand of OY728138.1, from coordinate 1,705,489,935 downwards.
AGATATTACTGAGTGAATAGATTGAAGAACTATTATTTATGAACTAAAAGTTCTTTGGAATATTGAAAAATATATTCAAGGATAATTATGCATAATGACTTCTTTAATAGTGAAGAATATGTATTTGGATGATTTTATAGATAAAATAAGTTTTTACTGAAATTAAAGATACTATATAGATTTATTTAAATTCTATAAATTGAGTATTTATATATCAAAATAATTTGGAAATTAAGCATAAGAAGTTTGGAAATATTATGGTAATTTCCAAAATTATTTTAATTGTTTTTAAGATTCTGAGAAAGATATAAGATGGATTGAATTGAATATTATCTTATTTTAAGATTTATGGAATTATGGAGTTGGATTTAGGAAATTGATAATTCTTAAAGATTTCATAAGATTCATTCTAGCTCTACAAATAAATGGAAATTTGGAAAAGGTATTGATTCAATTGAATTCCATAAGATCCATTTATTCTTAAGAGAGTTTTGAAAACAATATTTAAAAGGGAGGATACCCATGAGAATCATAAGATTCATTTTACCTATATATATAGATATTTTATAAAGGAATAATACCAAAATGATCATTGATTCTTTCATATGAGTAATTTTATCCCTTGAATAGAAAATTGAAAATGGTATATAGATTCCATAAGAGTCATTAAATTTTTGTAAGATTCATTCCATTTCTATAAGGATCATATATTTTCCTTAAGTATGATTGTGGGATCTTTAAGAGTCAATGAAGACTCTATAAGAGTTATTGAGAACTTTATAGGATTCATTTGGTGACTTCTGTAAGAGTAAATTCATATTATATAAGATTCATTTTATTCTTATGATATATTACTTAAAGTTGAAAATGAAAAAGGAATTTAAATTCATAGGAAATCATAAGATTCATTTTTACTCTTATGAAATGGCCTATATAGGGTGTTTTGTTTGTATCATTTCCTTTGTGATTTTATGAGATTTTTAGAATGGATATTTTGAGGTAAATAAAATTAGGTGATGTAAGAATTGAACATCATTGATTCAAACATCAAAAATGATACTATGATTCAAGAAAAGGATTGAGAGTATGATCTTCAGACTATAGAGAAAAATATCAAAGCAGGATAAAATATTGATAAATTAAATAAATGAGAAATGGATAAATTATAAAATAAATGATTCTTGAAATTAAATAGGATGATGTTATAATGATATTAAATTAAAATTTTCACATGTTTATGAATATTATTTGATTTAAGTTGATTATTTATTATATTTCACCATAATGAGATTTGTCACACCACAAAGTATATTGAGGAAGATTCTAACCAGAGCTAGTTCGTGAAAAAAGAGAGATCATTGGTCAAACATTCTTGGATTCTCAAATAAAAATATTTATAAATTATTTTTGGTGATCACTATTGAATACATACCTAAGTATTTCTATTTATAAATTGAAATGAGAAGGTGTTTATTAATTGAATTTTCCTAGAGACAAGGATTTGAGGAAAAATTAATATTCATGATCATGGGAGCACACCCATGTGATGCTATTGAGAAAAATATTTGGAGATCATGGAATCAATATTCATTAGAGGTTTTTCTATATTGTTTATACAGAAAATATATTATGTGATCTTGATTATACAAGGTGATAATAATAGAAAAAAAAATCTAGGGAGAAGGAGAGAACCCAATACTGCTCTATATAGAAATTACATTTTCTATATAAAGGAAGAAGAAGAATGTGACATGATTCTGAATATTTGATCCATTTAGTTGAATTAGAAGGATAAGAAGAAGAAGTAATATGATACATTATATTAAAAAATTCATAAATAGAAATAAATAAGGAATAAGAAGAAGTATTTTGGAATGACGACATGCATGAATCTCTATTGATTACTTATTTTCAATTGAGATACTTAAAGAATGAGTTAAGAGAATCCATCGATATGATTATGTAAAAGATCTGAGAGCTTGTCTATTTATATAGAACATGTTTCATACTACTATTATTATAGATCTACAGGTATAAGAAGACCTTTTGAGGTAAAATATATGATCTGTAGATGCAATGACATCCTAGAGTTTAAATAAAATCTTGTTTAGTAGCATTTGAGAGATACATTGTAGCTACTAGTGAGGCACTGTTTATCCAACGAGATGATGGATATTTATGGAATAATAATGATATGTTGTGTGTGTGAAAGAAGCACTATGGGGTTGTTATAATACCATATTGTACCACTTTCATTATATAGAAAAAATATATGACTCAGGATGAATAACCAATCCTAACAAGAAGTTGGTTTCCCATGATGGGGTTGAACCGTTTAAAAAAAGTTTTATTCTTTTATTTATATTATACATTGCATGTGGTTATTGTGTATTGGGTAAGAAGTAAATAGATTCATTTATATCCTTACAGGTAATATAGGTTCAAATACCTAATGGGTTAAAATAGTATAAGAATAATTAGAATTTGGTAAAAAGTAGTCACACCTGATTCATCCCTCTTATTAGGAAACTACACTCAATACTTTAGGAATATCACAAGACACCCAAGGAATTGTGTAAGAAACTCATGATCACCCCACTTCCTCATAACTTATCTGGTTTTATTTTGTGTAACAAACTGATCTGATTTTTCCCTCTGATAAATTCCCAAACTGGCTTGCCACATGCTCGAAGGCATTATAGATCCCCATAGTCTGGAAAATAGTGTCCGTGCATCACAGGAACAAACTTGGGAATGGTTTCACCCAATAATTAGAGTAAAAGTGAAAAAAATAATATAATAAAAATCTATAATGAACCATCCATACATTAGAAATATATGCTGAAGAAAAAATAAGTATATAAATAAACTTAAAAAATAAAGAAACACACTAGATAAACTCTTTACTACCTCAGTCTCCCACCATTTCAAATAAAACTGCAAGCTACCACTAGTGCCCTTTTATCCACCTTTGCATAATATAACTACCTTCCATTCGTAGAAAGTGATAAAAATACTAATTATCCAAATGAAATAAAATAAATGACAAACCTTGAGTCCCAATTAAAACAAAACTCATAGAGTAACCAATCAACTGAACCAAGAACCTAAAACTAAGATGATAATATATCCATGAGAACATAAGAACTTAGTAAGACACAAAAACCCACCGAATCTATACACTATGTTTCATTAATAAATTCATCAATTATAGTTTGAAAATAAATTAAAAGGTAGGATTTGAATAAATATAACTTTATGGAAGTTAAAAAATTCCATAAACTATTAATTTCAAAGCACTTCCTCCTTTTAAAAAAAATATAACTCACACATTTTTAAAATAAAGTCAGCGGCCTAATTCATTTCCATAACCACACATAAATCATTCAAATTTTCCAAAAAATATCCCATTTTTTATATCTAAATGAAAATGGTCACTTAAAAACAATTAACCATCTAGATCCATCTTTAAACCAAAATTCCCATTTTGAAAATCACTTTAAAGCACCCACACAAGAGTCTTTAATTTCAAAATAGGTTTTAAAATGTCTTTGAAAAGTCATTTTCCAAAGAAAAAATTCCAACACACATGGATCAAGCATAAAAAATTTGACACCACATATATCACAAGGAATATATCATAATAAGAAAATAAGGTGTCATAAAAATAGAAGAAGGGTAAATTATACAACCAAACTCTAGATCAAAATCCCCTAAAAAAACTCACAAAGCAATCAAATGTGTCATGGTCTTATCCAAAGTCACTAACATGCAAATCATCTAACCGTATAAGGGTATAACCACCCAAATTAGCTACCAATATATTCTAAGTCTATAAAAATCATCCTTGTATCCCACACAACAATTAAAGTGATGAAAAACCCCCACCTAGCCCTTGTTCCTAGCACGATTGGTGGGAGACTAGCGGTGTGTGAACCAAACAAAGGAACAAGAAAAATGTATCACTTAGTAACATACATCCCATGAACAATAAATGAAGTTAGTCATAGTTCAAATGATCTAATTCTAACACACATGGTATAACCAATTCTAACCTTACCCCTAACTTCCAATGATGAAGTGCCCTATATATAAGTTGCACCATTGTATAAATAAGCATATTCCCATATAAGGGGAGAAACCAATAATTATACAGTGATAAAGGATCTAAAAAATGGGTAAAAATCAAGGGGAAATTAAGTGGTGTATCATATTCACTATTTTAAAATAAAATTTCCAAATGGGACTTTAACACCAAAACACATCTTAGGATGCCAACCCCTTTCACATTTCATAAAAAACCTTTCCAAAACACTATATGGAAAATGATAGAAATCACCAAAAAATTTGAAAATTTTCAAAACCACCCTTAACACAAGGGTATTTCTCTTTCAAAACCAATACAAGGCCATAGGCCAACCATTTCCATCAAAACCATTTTAAACCATACCATTAAGTAATTTTCATAAGGGGAAAATCACTCACACATTTCAAATCACCATTTGAGATATAACAAAAACCCCATTGAAAACCATATCAAGGTCAACACATCAATTTAAAATTAAATTACCTTTAAAACATATTTTTCACTCTTTAAAAACTAAAAATAGATCAAAATCCCACAATTTATCTTTAAAACCATTTCAAATCCAATATATCATTTTAAAAAAAGATTATAAAAATTATGAATTCCATTTTAAATATCAAAACATGGAATTTATAAAAAAAACCAATTATACCAATCTTAAAACTTAATGAAATTGTTTCAAATTTCCTAAAAAAGATCACATATAATTATAATTTCATAAAAATGTAATTTAGAAATCACTAGAACACTTTTATTTGAAAAATTAAATAACTTCATAGAAACACCATCCTCAAAACATGCCCCCTTTGATGAAGACAAATTGAATCCACCCTTTTATACTTATATATAAATTGACCTTTACACACACACACAAATATATATGTACCCTTTTACCTAATGTAAATACTCCCCTTTCCACAAGGGAATATGTATAAGGAGGGAATATATATTTATATACTCTTACCTATGCAAACACATGCATTCCACCTTCAAAGAGTTGCAAAATGTGATAAACAACAAAGGGGAAACTAAAAATCATAAAATCCATAATTAAAATTGGTCCAAAATAAAAGGGTAGAATAAAACCCATCTTAATCATTAGTGGGCCTACCAAAGCAAACGAAAATGATTTACCTTCAGAGGTGGATGCCGAAACATGTAAGAAGAGGACTCAGGAGACCCATTAAACACCCTAACAATGGAAGAAAATATAAAAAATCAGGTTAAACCCTGACCCAGTGTTAGACTGAGAGAACGAGGCAATAGGTAGAAGATAAATAAGCCAAAATAACTAACCTATACTATCCAAGAAACCGGGAGAAATTGGTGCATGAGAGGAGGTTATGAGGGAAGAGAGTCATGCGTAAGGGGGGGGGGCACTCAGCTGGGGATGTCGTGCGATAGGGGGATAGGGGGATGAAGAGAAAATAAATAAGGGCAGGGGAGGAATAGAAAATAATTGAGGATAGGAAGAAAAAAATAAAGAAAAAAAGAAATAAATTTAAAAAAATGGACATGGCATATGGTTTAGGCACACGTTTACCAAACCATACACCAATTATGACATCCTATTGGACAAGTATGGGGAACCCTAATAGTTACCCCTAAGTAGTCAAATGGTTTAGATAACCATTCTCAATCCATATGAATTATCACTATCTCTACGAAATACCTCCTCACATGGTTGGTGCATGGTTACTACTAATCATGCGAAAACCGTGCGCTGCACCAAAACCCTTAAATTTTTTAAAATTCCAGCCTAAAACTCCTAAGAACCCACAAAAACTCAAAAGTTATTAAATTAACTAATTAATTAGTTTCACCATGATATGGAAGGTGTCACATTGTAAATTTTAATATGAATAATATTGAGAATTTTCTCCCATATCACCTAATTCTGATTCTCTAGGCCAATAAGGATATGAAGAATAAAAAACCTTCTGTCTTTATAATGAACAAATGGAAGGGAAGGGTAAAAATACCTAAGACTAAAATTAAATTTAAGGTTCCTTCATTGCACCTAAAAAATATAATTATGATCAAGGGGTAGGATAATAAGTAAGATTAAGTGTTCTTTGCATATGAAAATAAGTCCCACTAGAAGAAGAAGTAAACCTTAGTGAAGAAGAAAGGGGAATCTTCAGGTGCATTAATTATTAAATGAAATATTTACATTTATGAAAATTTTATATTTGATAAAAATTTTAATACTCACATTTATAACCAAATAATTGAACCCATTAGATTCATGAAGGTTTCTTGAGGTGAGGTGGATCGTTGAGACACCAATAGAGTAAGACTGGATGCACATGTTATTTGAGACTACTATTATACTTTCTCTATGGGTTAAATTATAGTTTTAAAGAATTTTTATTATGTTCCCAGTGTAGAAAAAAAATTATATCTATGTCTAGTTTAGATATGGATGGAATTATTTTTATACTCAAAAATAAGAGTTTCTAATTTTATAAAGATAACATATGTTATGGGATGGAATATATTTATAATGGACATTACATACTATAATATGAAAAAAAAGGGTTTGAAATTGATAATAATTCAAGTTCACATGACTCATAGCACAACCAATTGTGGTATCACCAGATTATCTATGTAAAAGATAATTTTTTTTGGAATTGCTATATCAAGTAGGGTATTTACAATATTTTAAATTAAAACCCTTATATATGTGCCATAATTTTTTACAAGTAAAAATAGACAAAGATATATTTAATATAAAGGATGAAATTTCTATAGAGATTATTTAATTAGTTTATATCGATGTGTGTAGAAATTTTATAGTTAACGCTAAAGGGTAATAAACATAATTCATAACCTGTACTGATTATTTTAATAGATATAGTCATGTCTACTTAATGTGGAATAAGTCTGAATCCTTCGAGAAATTTATGGAATTCAGGAATGAAGTATAGAATCAGTTTGGTAAGAAGATAAAGAAACTCCACTTATACTATGTATGATATTATATTAACAAATAATTAATCGATTCTATAAGGGTGTTTAGGATAATATGTCAACTCACTCCTCCTTATACACTATAATGTAATGGTGTTTGTGAAAGTTGGAACCACACCTTATTAGATATGGTGAGATTGATGATGAGTTACACATGACTCCTATTACCCTTTTGGGGATATACATTAAAAAATACATCAAAAACACTAAAATGAGTGATATATAAAGTGGAAAAAGAAATTCCATTTATTTTATGTGGTTTAAAGAAACCCATTTTGTTTTATATATGTGCATCAGAATGCCAAAAGTTTGTTAAGGCTATCTCTATTAATTAACTTGCACCTTGAGAAAAAAGTGCATCTTTATAGGACATCCCTATGAAACATGGTGATATTATCTATATTACCCCTTAATAAAAAATGTAATAGTGTAAATACAAGACATATTCCTTGAGAGGGATCATATCTTCAAAAGTGATAGTAGGAGAAAAATCAATTTTGATGAAGTTGAGCCTCAAGATAAACAAGAGTTTGCACATGAATAAATTCTTCAAATATCCATATAAAGAGTTATTCTAGAGACAAAATTATTGTATAGGATCACCTGAGTGGTTAGAGAACCAAATAGATCTAGTTTTCTAGACACCAAGGATGATGACTCATTATTAGTTGATAATGATGAAACTATATCCTATAAGGAAACAATAAGCAGTTTAGGAGTTGAAAGTTGGAATAAATCTATGAATTCTATAATGGATTCCATATACTAGAACCACTTATAGATTTTAGAAGATCCTCTAGTTAATGTAAATACTGTTGAGTGAAAATGGGTATTCAAGAAGAAACTGGACATGGGTCTAAAAGTTAGTACCTATAAAGATTGACTGGTGGATAAAGGGTTTAAAAAACGCCAATGCATTGACTATGATGAAAAATTTTCACCAGTATCTATGATGAAATATATTATAATTATACCTATAATAATAGTTTATCATGATTATGAAATTTTGTAAATGGATGTAAAAATAGCTTTCCTTAATGAGAACCTTATGGAATATGTCAATATGACACAACTGAAAGGGGTTTTGAATACAAAATATATTGATAAGGTACAAAAGTTTCAAAGATCAATTTATGGGTTGAATCAAGCATCCAAATCATATTAAATTAATTATGATGAACCCATAAAACACTTTGGATTAATAAATAATGAATGTGTTCCTAAGTCTAAAAAAAGTTTAGTGGGAGTGATTTTATTTTTATAGCCTTATATGTTGATGATATATTACTAATGGGAAAAGAGATACCAGTTTTATAGTTTGTTAATATGTGGTTAAAAAATACTTATCCATGAAAAAATTATATGAAATGGCCTAACTTCTAGGGATAAATATCCATCATGATAGATCTAAGAAGATTCTTGGATTAATTCAGGGTACATATAATGGAAAGGTACTGAAGATATTCAGTATGTAATAATCCAAGTGGGGATTATTTTCAGCGTTACATGGTATAAATCTCTCCAAGAAAATGTTTCCTTAGACATAATAGGTAAGAGAGAGGATGTGCATAATTCCTTATGTATCAGTGATATGATCTGACATGTATACCATGCTATGTACTAGGGTTGATGTTACCCATACCTTGATCATAATAAGAAAATATCAAGTAGACCCAGAAGAATAACATTGACTACTATAAAGGATATCCTAAAGTATTTGAGGCATATTGATGGTATGTTCTTAATTTATAGAGGAGAAAAGGAACTAGTTATTAGGGGATATGACAATTATAGTTTCCAAATAGACCAGATTAATCTAAAATCACAGTCTAGATATATATTCTAACTTAATGGAGAAGATGTGAGCTAGAATATCTCAAAGGAGCCAATGGTCACTAATTCCACAATAGAGTACAAGTATACTACAACTTCTGATGTAGGTAAAGAAATAGGATGGATATATAACTTTATTTAGGTTCTTAATGTGGTTAATGTAGTAAATATGTTATCAAATTGTATTGTGGCAATACTAAAATGGTAGTCCTAGCCAAGGATCCAAGGTCACATCATCATAAAAAGCATATACTTCAAAAATATAATCTCTTGAGATATTTTTCTCAGATGGGTGAGGTCATAGTAAGAAAAGTTTCTATAGAATTGAACATGGAATATCTATTGAATAAATAATTATCTTAATAGAAGAAGTAATATCATGTTAGATCTAGTGGATTGAAATTTGTTAGCAGTTGGATTTAGTGAAAGTGATAGTCTATTGGAGTTGGTTCTATAGAATCAACTTAATTTGTACATTTGATTACCTATATATTCAAAGACCTAAATATTTAAAAATATCTTATCACATGGTGAGTATCCTTATATGTAACATTAATATAGTAATTTCCTTAAGATTATTTTTTACATTGAAAGGTTATAATAGTCCCATGCTATAATTAGAAACTTGAAATTCTATGACAATATTCTAAAATATATGCCTGATGGTTTGATGGAATCTATCTGATGGGATACTAATGAAGATTTACTATTAAGTGTTGCGGTATTATAAAATATTGAAACCTATTCTAGTAAACCCCTAACTTAGTAATCTCTAAGAAATAAGGTTATGTGAACAAACCTACTAATAGAAATTCCACATGTTATATGTGTCATTGGATATTCTAATCCATAGATGTGTGTGTTTGTACTTATAGTTAATATTATTAATAATTTATATCATGATTAATTCTCTTTGATTTATTATTTAAACCCATGATGAAATATTCTCAATGTGAAGTAGGATACATTCGATATTTCATAAGTGATATAACATTGATTGAATAAGTCAAGAAATTATTTATCCCTTCCAAGACCAGAAGATGATATTCAAGGATATTTTATTGAAATGGAACTATTTGATTAAGTCTATGGACATGAAGGTTTATCTACAAGTTCATTTTAGATAATCAAAGAAATATATATCAAGAATATAGGTTATTGACACAAGTAAGAAACCTTTTTGATGAAATATCAAGATAAAGGCATTATATTTAAAAATAAGAATTTGTATGAGGTTTCTATTATTAAAAAATTAAAGTATTTCTATATGGGTTACTTTATGTGTTTCTATATGATAATATTATACTTTAAGAAATACCACTTTAGTGAACTAACCTAGGTCGACCCAACCCATCATTCAATTTGGTACACCACATAACCTGAAGCGTATTCCTAATCACCACAGGTTGGACACAAGCACCAGGGAATAAAAAATAACCAATTGGAAATGATTTCTCCCATGGTAAATCAATATGACCCAACCATAAAGTTGTATGACCACACTAACATAATCAAAGTTAACCATAAATAAATATACAAACATATTAATGAAACAATAAATAAAAATAAACACCATAAACAACATCATAACATCATACATAACATGCCATACATAAGATAAAAACATCGTATCTCAATTTAAAATCTCAATAATCCAAAATAGGGACCATGACCAAAATGATCAATATATACATCACAATGATACAAACTCAAAACAGATCTATAAGATCTAACCCTTTGAGACCCACATATCCTCTATCAAAATAACCTCAAATGGAATTAATCAAGAAGATCCACCTAAGTACATATTACCATTTCCTTTACTCGTGTCTATTTCAAAACAAAGTTTACATACACCCAAAGGAATATGTAGAGGTATTTAGCACAAAGCTCGAGTAGGATACCACCATGAATCTATTTAATTATTTTTAAACCATGAAAACTAATAAACTAGTTTGGAAACTCATTTTCCAAAATTCATTCACTTTGAAGATATTTCACTTGAAATAATTCCTTTGAAAATTCCTTTGGTATTTATTTTAAATAAAACATGCTTTCAATAAATTTCTCAATATGGAACAAATAAGAAATAAATTCACTTGGAATAAGAATGATCAACCTTACCTAAATAAGACATAAACATCATTAATATACCAAATACATGGAATTTCTAATAACACATGATATAAAATCAAAAAGGTACTAAATTGATGCACAAAAACATATAAATCATCGATAATAAGAAATGTAAACCATTATAGATCTAACCATCAGGGTTTCATGTGAGTGAGTCTAAAACAAAATATGATAGTTGGATAAATAAAGTGGATTCTATCACAATATCCCCTGATCCCAACTCCCAAAATATCTCTCAAACTTTGGGACAATAATACGAAGGCTTTCTAAATCTTCCACCTAATGGATCTCTTGATCCCTTATAAAATTCACCCTCACAACCTAGGTATACCATGTGCTACTCAATTCCAAATATATCGAGCACACCAAAAGTTCCATACATAAAATATATTACCAATCCATTTTAATGAAAAAAAAGTCCTTTTTTTTGATAAAACACCTTCCTCAAGGTAAAACCATTTCTAAAACCTCTTTAGAAATTAATTCAAAATCATAAGACATTTTT